>OU342867.1:7500000-10000000 GCA_910591665.1 Ectemnius continuus
AGGACCGGCAATAATTAAACGCGGGGAAGTTTCGCTAATGAAATTTAAAGTTTGCGTGCGTTGTCTCTCGGGGCTGCTTACGCTCGCAAGCACCGGACTTTCCCATTCTACTGTTTAGAACTAGTCATTTCAGTCATTGGCAACTTTCTACGTATCCGTGCACAAAGGACATTTTGAAACAGAGCTGCAATTTATTTGAAACCTAGAAATTTTTTTCTATTTTTTGCAGTGAATGTAGAATGGCAGAGAGTGCTTTCAATTGAAAGTTTCAGAGATTCGTAGTGATTAAAATTTTACTGTTTCAAATGTTTTATTTCATGGATTGGCAACAATGAAGCAAGGATGAATTTTATGATGAGAAACGTAGAAATTTCGTTCGGTTTTCTGCAGCAAGTACGAAGCTCTTTGCGCTGAAACTCAGCCATAATCGCAGCCGGCATTCTTAATCCCTTTGGAAGCATAAAAATTCATTGGGATAATAATTCCGCAGCTGCAACGTCCTAACCCAAGGAATGGAGTTCGCACTTTTGTTGTAGTTACCCTGCCGGAAGGAATGAAAAAGTGCGGTAATGTTTTTCAAATGAAGAATGCGCCTCGCATTCTCCTACCAAATGCGAGGTAGCTAGCTTTAATTAGTGGAAGAGTTTTTTGATTCAATTAACAGGAGCTTCTGCTATGAATGATATCTAGAATTTTCATATTTCCCCATTAAAAGTGGGGATTAGTATTGCGCGTATGATTCATACGATTTATTAATCCGATCTGCGAGAGCTCCAATTCTATAGAAGGAATGATAGAACGCTTTTTCTGCACGGCGAGCCTGAAGTTCGCGGCGATTATATCTGGCAGTGGTTGAAGTTTATCATCACGTACGAACGGAGACGTTATCTTCGTCAGTCTGGGCGTGATTGATGTCACTGAAACCGATTGGCCGATATCCAATTGCGGGGAAATCACCACTTTGTATCGGCGCGCACTGGCAGCCAGAAAAATTACAATCTAGCTTCTCCTGAAACTCCAATAGCGCTCGCTCTATCCGCGCGCAAATCCATCCGAAATTGATGTATTCCGCAACACACATAGGATTATATGCAAATCCAAATTTGCACGACCTCACACAGATCGTTATTCGTTATTGCTTATGCATAGCCGATACTCCAGGCGCATAAACTTTAATAACACTTTGACTAGTTTAAGGTCCTGTTAAAGTTAGAAAAAGTAAAGTTCGGCCCCGGCCGGGTTTGATGCGATTATGCGAGCCATCCATTCGCTCTTGTCAGTATTCATCATCCTCTTTCGGATCCTTTGCGCGAAATCGGAAGTATGACCGGAATATTAAATACGGGATTTTCGGCCGCTAGAATAAATTTATGGGAGATGAAACCTCGTGGAAATCTTTCGCGAAATGTTATATCACACGTGTGATTTTTTCGTAGGATATTCCACGTTAATCTATTAAAAGATTGTATTTTTTAAAATAATTTCTAGTCTACATTACAATATGCAGCATTAATTTTATAAATCTAATGTTTGTACCACACTTTCTTTCTCTAAAATGTCTGTCTTTCGAGTGTAGACACATATTCGTTAATCTTGGATAATTTCATTATTCATACGAGCTTAATTAAATCCCAACTTTCCTATTCTTTCACGTTAATCCATCTGAAATATAAGGGATGGATTTTTATTGACAAGCAGCCGCAACCCAATGAGTAAGACACAATAGGATGCAGACTAGCTTAGCTTGTTGGATTGTGTTTCGCGGAAGAAAGATGGAAATAGTGGTTACGGTTGGCGAAGCATATCTTCCCTCTTTGTTGTCCAGGCACAATCGAGCGAACGAAGCTCTGCCTACATGCACGTAGACAGGCAGATGATTTGAATGGGGATGCGTTAAGCGGTGCTGATAATCAAACTACCTCATCGGTGCAGAGTAATCTGTCATAACAAGGCGGAACATAATGTAAAGCTCTCCGCTTCGTTCCTCCGTTGCTCATTGGAGCCGAGTATTTGGGTCGATCTTCCTTTTCAATGCGCGTGTTTTGATCTGCGCCGATCTAGTCAAATGATTGAAGATAGCCATTTGGGTCAACTCTTCTTTCGCTCTGTTTTAATACGAAATCGTACATTTCGTTTCATGAACTGTTACTCGCCGCTGAAACGTTGTACGAATTGCAACGCGCACAACCAGGAAATAAATGTATACCCGGCCACGATAAACGAACGAATTCCCACGGAAAACGATCAGCCGACTGTTCTCCGCTTCATTGTGAGCATTAAAGCATTAAAAGCAGTAAACACGTATACTTTGGAGAATTCAATAATTGCGTGGGAAAACTAGGTTGCGGCTGGCGGAGTCCTGCACACGTGTGTGTCACTGGCATTAAGAATTTAATCCCAGGCCAGGGTGAGGGCCAATTGTAATTACGTCCGTGGTCGATAAACCTTAAGGTATCTTTCATGAGAGACTTATATAACCGAGAGATTGGCACCGAGATTACAGGCGTTATTGAATAAGTAGGCTTATGAGGGTAAAGCGGGTAACCTTAACGATATTGACAATCTAGCGAAAGTAATCTTCATAGGTGTTAAAGAAAAAAGCCGCACACACCACCCTTTTCCATTTTCACATAACAAGCGGGAAACAAATTATCTCATTTATTTAATATTCGACTGAAATAAGAAAGAAAGAATATTAAAGCAAGAACGAAGTTCTGCCGTTGAAATCTTTCTTTAACGTACATGATCGGTCGAGTATGTCTCATATAGTACCGAGAAACATTTCAATGACTCTGACATTGTTCTCAATGGGTGCATTAATTCCAAGTAGAGGGTTGAGGATTTCATAATTGGTCCTTCAAGCATATGTGGAATACCCGAAGGCGCGTGTGCGCCGGTTGTACAGGGTGATTCGCTTGCCGTTGAATCAGCTCTTTCTACCTCACTTTTTATCTCAGATCATGTATATTATATTACATGCTTTATTTTTACTTGTTGCTCGCCTACGCCAGCATTTTGCATGTTGCATAGATTGCAAAATTCGATGCAGCGTGTATGTTTATCCAGACAACAAGAATTCCTCGTTTACCGCTAGAATTACTGACGGTGTAAAAATGAAGGATTCCCAACGCAGATACAAATACCTTTCTATATTTATATCTATAATAATAACTAAAGATGCGAGGAATTCTTCTACTCGCAAGAATTACTCGATAAGATAAAAGATAACAATTGAAGTATCAAATAACATCGAGCTGGGAAATGTATATCTGATATATCGTGAAAAGAATTATGTTAGAATAGAGAGGAGAAAAAGCAGGCTTTCGAAAGGGTGTAATGAAATTTGTTCCGGTAAGCCGAAGTCTGTGAGCGGCATGAAGGTGAGACAATGGGAAGGATGCAGGGGGGGTGCGTATACGTGTGTCGCATTGGGAATATGTCTCATTGGATAGCGGCAACCCATACTAGGAATATGCGGAATGCCGTGATTGCACGCCTGCAGGAAACCAGCCGAGCAGACTGAAAGGGATGCTGGGGGAGGTCTCTCTGCATCAGAGACGTCGGAATGCCCATTCTTTTCTTATACTGTCTCCCAGACCTGTTTACCACAGGAATCTTGAGTTCAATACCGCGCGTTGCTCGCTCGCTGAGTTATCGCTGCCTCGCTAGAAAACTGGCACAGCACGAAAGGGATAAGTTTTCCTGAAAACTCGATTCAATATCGGTATCGATTTAATATCGGCTCTAATTCAACCTTTTTCTCCCCATTAATAGTAGATCTGTCGAAGATTAACCTACATCTAGTTCCCCCGGGGAAAATGTGAGATATGTGTTAGTCATTGTAACGCGACTACTTTTCAGGAAAATACTTTTTACTATCGATATCCATTTAATAGATGCTCTAATTGAAGCTTTTGTACTTCCGTCCATCTAAAAGCGAACATAACCAGCATGAACAGGAGGAAAAGGGGGCTAAAGCCATTTTTTCTCTTTCAAGCAGATTAAAGATTAGATAACGCGAAGCAGCAGCGCATTACAATTACAACTGGGAATTAGTGCGTGCATGCAGAAAATGGAAATTCACAGTTCATGCTCTCCCAAGCTAACAGTACTCTAACAGAACGCAGAGTAATTACTCTCGAGTCTTCATTAAAAAGACGTTCCTTCTGTCTGGTGAATAGGTAGCTATAACAATTCCTGAATGATCCACTAGAATGTGTTTTCTAAAAGTACAACTTTGTACTCGATGAACCGGAAAAGTAATTTTACAGGCTTGCAATGATTTCAGTTAAAGATATCAGGTGTGGCCCAAGTTAAAGAATTAATGAAATCTCTCTAAACTTTATATATTAATATTACAATATTAAAAATAGATTATCAAGTATTACTGAAACAAATACGTGAATATACGGAATATAAATGTTTTCCAGTAGATTTCCTTTAAGAATAATTAGTGGATAGGAAGAGATCTTGGAGATAGTCGCGCTAATCCTTTGGTTCGCGGGCAGAGACAGTTATTCGGCCAAATAAACGGCGCGGAGGACAAAAAGACGTCCGGCTGTGAAGGCTCTTGCACAGAAAACACTAAGTAAACCTAATGCGCACACGTCCGCATCAGGAACCGCACGCCAGGCGAATAAAGCTGGCGGGAGGAGCTTGTACGGGTAATAACCACAAAAAGGCGTCTACTGGAATGTGGGACCTACAAGAATAGGCCACAGCTGAAATGCCCCGCTAAAGTTACGAGTCTGGCAAGAAGAGCATTAACTACTGAGTAACTTCTGCCAACTATAATATTTGATTCGATCTCTCTTCTTGTCGTTTCCGTTATGTTACCAACTATTATTACATCCGTAACGCGGTATTCTCTGATTTTTTCTCGTTTAACACCAGATTTGCCAAAACCAGTCAAAATTACTGGTCTGGGCATAAAACAATTCTTGTGAATTTAAACGTATGCTTATTACATTCTTCCTAGAAAAGTTCTATAATGACACCTTTCATATCCGGTTACTAAAAAGTAGTTATATCAGAGTTAACAAAAGATTTATTAGAAATTTGAAATCGATTTTTGTGAAACTTATCGGTTTCTTTTAAGATCGCCATTATCAGTTCGTTTCTGGAATGGAAGTTAAGTTCTAATTCGTTGGAAATACCAAGTCGAGCAGAAAATATGGACTGCTATATTTCTTGTCGCCGCCAGTGCTATCCTATCGATCGTGTGTACAATTAGTTTCGAAGGTAAGGAACTTATCGCGGGTGCTAGTCTCAAGTCGATAGTTGACCTATTGAAGGTCGCCCGGTTAGTCGGCTATTTGAAGCATCATTGATCACACCAGCAATCTTCTTAAAGGTAACCACATGTTGTTACACACTTGCCAGTAGCCCTCCTATTCAGAATCAAGATCCCTCTGTTATGCAACACTTATACCAATATTACCATACATACATGCATCTATTTCCTTTAAGAAAGAATTCCAAATAACTAACATTGCACCAACATATTTTTCTTGAACGAAAAATATCACTTCATATACAAATATGAGAAAATATGATTATTATAAATGAATCAGGATCGTAATTATTATTGGATTGTTAAAATTAGGCATTCTTCACGAAAGATGCAGTTATTGCTTGGAATATTTGACATGCACATTTTGCTGCCAAAAAAAGGTATGGCGAGAATCTTGAAGAAAGGGGAGTGCAATTCTAAAACCACGTCTTCTGGGAGCCTACATTTCTCAAGTTTCTGCCAGTTTTTTGTAAGGTCCAAGGTTTTCCAAGTGTACTCTGGGTACACGACCACAATGTCGGGTGGCGAGCGGGTGGAAGGAGTCGGTCAAAGACGAGGAGCCACGATTCACTCGAGCGGAACGAAAGCTTGATTGTTTTCTTACCCCTCCCGACATTCCTCGAGTAAGTGCGATGCATCGAATCCCGCTCAGAGCCGGACACAAAAGGAGATACGGAAACATTTTCGCCGAATAATCCGAGGAATGCGAAAAAGGTTAAACCGATGCAGAAAAGCTTGAAAACTCTCTCGAGGCTTCAAAGAACGCTTCAAGGAATACCGTCCAGTTTTTAATAAAACTTTATACTCTGTTGCGCAACGGATAAAGCTAGCCTTTGATTTACTATCTCAGACACACGCTTGGCTGGATAATTTAATTTAAGAAGGCCGGGCAAAACCCTTCTTCTCCCGGGCAGGATTTAGCTAAACCTTCCTGAATCTGACACTACTTTAAAAATCAAATTTCACTTCATCCCTCCATGAACATCTACCACTTACTCCTACTAATTGCTAATAAACAATCGCTTTGCATCATACACCCGCAAATAGCCATTGCACCTTGTGCAGCAAATTGCCGAAGCAACTGCGAACGCATTTCGAATAAAGTCCGGGCGTACGGGAACTACAGGAACACAATAGGCTGTTGGAATAGGTTGGTACGATGATTACCCATCAGTGATCTCCTATCGAACAAATCCTCTATCGACATCGGCATTTGCGTGGGTGGGTGTGCGCGCCCTAATTAGCGTGGCGCGCGTCTCTACGAAATCCTATACATTTGTTCTTGCAACAATGTCGGAATAAGGGCCGAATCGTGTTCGACCCCGATGGGGTGGCTGCTCTCAATCATTACTGAGCGACCAAGTAATCTAAAGTGGGAGTTCCCAAGAGATGGCGGCACTTGAACTTCTCCCTTTAGCGAAGCATCGATACCAGCACGTAGACGTGCAACCGATATCCCATTTATATCTATTCGTTGGTCAAAGGTCATCGGTAAGTTTTACCTGCAGTCCACCCGCTATATATCTATATACATACGCATCCGGCATATGTGTGTGTGTGCATCTAGGACACAAAGTGTGGTCTATCGGCTTTCTGCGAAGCTAATATCCATTTTGCCAATGTGCACCATATTTCTGCTTTATTTGTGCTCGCCGCGGAAAAAAGGCAGCCGGGGAAGCTGTGTGTTGGTATTCGGGAGCGGTGTTCCGTGCTAGTTAAATTGATTAACGGAAGGTGGGCAGAGAAGTTCGGTGCTTTGCACTTGCTAATGCGCGGCCCACGTCGCATTAATATTAGCTGGGGCTTTGAATTAGGTTCTGTTATCTGGCTACAGGGACCAACTGCTCTCCGTTTGTAGCCTGGTACGCGCGTGTGTGTCTGTGTGTCTCTGTCCATGTGCTTAGGGGTACACAGTGCGTATACACTATTCACGGGTTGCACACGGCAAACAGTGCAACCGTATGTTTACACTCTTGCAGGTGAAACTGCAAATCCACAATTTGCAGCCTGCTTAACTCATAGCTCCAGTTTGATTTAATCTTGGGGAATTCGGAAGGGAATTTTCTCCGCGCAACTGGAAACTCTAGGGAGTTGGTAATACAGCATCTGCACTCTAACGACATCCACCTAACCTACTGGGCGGCCGTCGTCGTTGGGATGCTGTAAAAAAAAAATAGGGCGGAAGCTTCAGAGACGATGACTATCGTTGGACTCAGGTGGCACACGTTAGCTATCGAGAAAGTAATGCTTTCTTGCCCCCCTCAGCATAATTAACGATTTGCAAGCTATACCGGACGCCGATGCTTTTCTTCCTTTTAGTGTCCGTCTTCCCGTTTTAACGAATCTCACTTCCTACGACGCTGCAGTCTCATCCCAATTACCCAACGGTTTACTTCTCAAAACAGCCGACGGCATTTTTAGTTGTTTTTTCTCTAGTTTACATTTTACTTTGCCTTTTACAACGAAGGTTGACACGCCTTCAAGCGGAACTATTTATGGCCACGACCCGCCAACTAAAAGGTTCCCAAGCCTACTATTTCACACTTCGAGAAGCTTTTTTATTTGCCAAACGACAAGCTAATACGTTTTTTGCACTATTGGCAGAAGGATTATATTGAAATATCTGTTTTACTGTTACGTGTTACGAAACCCCTTTAAAGTAATCCTTAAATATTTGCTAGCATCGTAGGATTCAGGCCGAAAAGTTTTATTAAGTTTGCTTTCTGAGAGCCCGAGGAAATGGGTCGGAATCAAAATTTGATCTGGCTTTTGGATCTGGCTTGTTGGTCGAGCTAGCTTCCGCGCGAGACACGCCCGATTTAGAATTTTATAACTGCACTTCTCGACTCACTCAATTGTTAACTACAATGCACTCCTATTCGAGGTAGTTTACGAATGATTTATATCGAGTTGCGATCGACGCTCCGGGAAAACAATGCTTTTAGTAGTCTCGAAAGGGGATTAAAATTTGTGCGGCTGAAGCCCAGCCAACGCTTACCAGGCATACCCAGTCAGATCATCAGTCTTCTGTGCGAAATGCACTGGCGATTCTCCATTACTTTATTTCATGGAAATGCACTGGAATTTTCCACGGCGGAGGTGTAGTTTCGCGAAATTTCGCTGGTCACGAACCATTCGAGCGGTGGAAGATGCGGATTCAGCAAGCGCTCAATGGAATGGAAAAAATTGTTATACGCTAACAAAGGCATGCCCGGCTCTGTAGTATTCTGATTTCATTTCACTCGGAAAACATGCCGGACTTTTCCGGAATTTTACACGTAGGCTGCGCCAATTCACCAGAGTGAATCGAAAATTACATTCAATCAAGCTACCACCATTTTTGTAAAACAGGGAATTTATGATGCTATAATTTTTTAACATGGCTCCCTGCCTTTTCGAAATTCCTGTCACATTTTTCGACAAGCTCCTTTGTGTTCCCAAAAAATGACTAAAGCTCGTGTCAAAAGTATGCGAAGTTAATAAAGCATATTTCAAATTAACTCTTCCAATGCTTAAGCATACCAATTATTTATTTAGGATGCTTGTGCGTCTTCTGTACTGGCGATTTAAATTTTGTATTTGATTAATTAGGTATGGACTTTTATCTTTTACTATCGTTTGCAGTGCAAGCGGCAAAATTTAACTTTAAAACTTAGCAAAAACTGCCGGCAGCCCAAGTATTAACCGGTAGTACAAAAAAGTAACACTATTTGCTCGCTTTCTGCGAGCTACTTTCTTGCACTTTCCTTTAGCAACGCAATTGAGGCTACTTTTCGTTTAGCCGCGTAAGTGGAACTGCCTCTCAACAGTTTTTTTACGCCGATATGTACTGTGTATATCGCAGCTAAGTCTACATACTTTATGCTTTAAAGCTTCGCTTATTAATGACTAACATGAACTAATTAGTTTCTAGTTACATTGCCAACGGAAATGAAATAGTTTCGACAATCTATAAAATCTTTTACAAAATCTAAAATCTATCGAATCAGCACTCTGTGAAAAGATGATTTAGTTTCACGAATGAGTTCTGACAGTACGTGATGTCCAAGATCACAGAAAATTGAATTTCCCCTTCCTCCATCCAATAAACTGTGTACTATGGGAATTCCAAGGTGGATCGAAAATATACGACGAAACTTTGGAACGTGTGCCAAAACACAATTTCGATCAAGTTCTGATACAAAACTTTCTATAAATTCACTGTTCATTGCTAATAGTAAAATTTAGATTTTTATGACGATAGAATTAATATAAGAACTATTATTTCACTGCGAAAAAATTCGTCATAGATTGCGCATGATTGACGGAAATTTGAGCTGAATGTTAAAGCGATGGACGTTAAGATATATTGTGATATAATTCCTTTTGGCTCACTCGCATGCCTTAGCAGTTGGCGGCTAACTTTCTTAACTTTCCGAAATTTAATATTGTTGAGGTGGAGCCGACTAGCGAGCATGTTACTGCAATTAAATATCGTCCGCATCACCGTCGATATCCTAGGAACTTCCGTCCAGCAAACTCTCTTTTTACTCGGTGAGTTATAAGGTGCGATAAAATACAGTGTTAAACTGGAAACTCTGGCGCTGGTAAGCACAGGATGAGCATCATATTAGGGCAATCTTAACGTAATGAAAGTCAAAGTGGATTTATTATTGCCAGACAGTATATATACTTCGAAAGAAGTGCATTACTCTTTTCTCATTATTCAACTCCTTTAAGCAGACATTCCTTTGAAGATAATTCGAAAGCGGCTCAGAAATGATGATTACTTCTTTGCCTGCTTTATCATACACACATAATGACGACGTACTTTTCAAACAAAATGAGATTGAACACTTGAATAGTGGAAACCTAGATAGCAACAATACAGAGAAATGGTAACAATCAGACGCATCATTATAGATTGAAAGAAAACTGGAACAATTAAAAAATGACCTAGTACAAACAGTAATATTGCAGGAGGCACTCCTATGTAATGTCACATAATAGGGAAGAAGTATCATTGAGTTCAGCCGCGAGGTATTTTAATTACACGCTACTTTTCACTCCGCGCCTAACTTGACAGTGAATGGCTTAAATGGCTCGTCAGTTTAAAAGTTTTAAAATTAGCAAACTGCATTCCTCCCCGCTGCGCTTCGCTAACGCATTTACCGCATTTGTAGTAGTATTATTTATGAGGCCTCGGACTTTACTTTGGTCAGCCGACTAATACCACTGCCGCCGTAGAAGCAAAAGGAACTTGGAGGAGAGGAATTAACTTTCGAGTTAGTCAAGCATGCTCTTGTCATAGGAAAGTTTGCAGGCTGGACCGAGCGACGACGGCGCGGCGGCTGTCCCATCAAGGCACAAACCGATGCTTCCCTGTAGTTATATATTTAGTATATACTTCGATGTTCAATAAACTTGGATAAACTTTGGCTTAGAAATCAGAAGCACCTAATACAAAATCAATATGGCTCAAGAAGAGCTGAATCCGAGTTGATGTTGTTTCAGGGAAACTAATGTCGCTCCTTTGAATAGCTCGTCTCCTCTCTATATGTAGATGAACTTTCCAGTCATGAATATTGGAGGACTTGCCAAATTCCAAGCAACTTTAACGATAGCAAGAAACTGTTGAATGTCTTAAAAGTTCACTGTTACGCAAGTACTTTGCTGCATTGTAACTTGCGATAAAACAGCAGATCGTATAATCTATGTATAATGACAGTTCGATAAATACCCGGAGCTGTTTATTAAACGGTTACTGAAATATACATTGAGTGTCAATATTCGTTCAGTAAGAACGTGAAAGTGAAAAGAAGTGTAATTTATTCAGTATTGATTATTTATTCACTATTGATACATATTTCACGTCCATTGTACTGCAACATTATTGGTTTTTATTCATTAGCATTTTCCCAGGCATTTCGAGCTCAACGCCAGTAGTGGCAAATACAATAAGAAAAAACTTAATTGCGGTGCTGAAATTCCTTGTAGTTCCACACTTTCATATTATATATATTTCTATTAACATCGTAAATATTTAATGCTTTTTAAAATTGGACTAACGATTATAGTTAAATTATATTACATAAAATAAGATAATAGATATTTCGAGTGGAGTGAATGTGTTAGAGTCACATTACAGACAGTGTGTGTATTTAGTAGAGTATTTAATAGAGTTTTCAAAGAAATAATAACTGGCACGGTGGTGCAGGAGCGTCCACACTCTCGGAGGGTTAATCGATGTCGAAGCGAAGCACGAGGATGAATTGCATAGCTGAGTATCAATTTCAAACAAGCGCGCAAAACTAATCGCCAACTTCGAGCGAGGCCTCAATAATTGAACCATGTATCATCCAGCCAGGCATGGAACAATGCCAATAGCTTGCAGACACATTTGGCCCTCTTATCTGGAACCACCATGACTCCTCTCACATACCCCGGGACATTGACATTTGGCCGGAGCGTTCGGAACTAATCGCGCGAAAGTAAGTGCAGCCAATGAAAAAGCCAAACAGCACAGCACTCCTCCAATAAAACTGAGAATCCACATTGGAAACGGTTGTTCGCCGAAAGTTTCTCGCAGGAAACGATACTTCTGGCACTCTTTAAAGGAGTTTTCTTAATACGCCGATCATGCCTGAAGTTGGAACAATTATAGAAAGCTTGGCAAGACCTTTCATTTCGATATAAACAGATGCTAAAGTTTCTAGTTGGTTGTTGTGATTCCTTGAGACGATCGTAAACTTTCCTGACGAATTGCGAACACTCGAATGATAAACTTTCGATCGAGCGGAATAAAGTTAGTCGGGTTAAGGAAAGATGTATTAGTGACGACTATAAAGTCTCTGCCGATGTAACGAGTGTCGGGATGCTGGTTCCTTACGAACTTAACTTAATTTCATAATATGGTCTCTATAGTACTTCTGCACGCGTTTCTTATACCTACGATTAAATAGTCAATAAAGGTTGTATATCTATGAAAACTTTGTGGTAACTGCAGGGAGTATGAAACCCCAGACAATATCTTATTGGGAAAATTCCGGATTAATATGTTATTGGGAAATTTCCGAATTAAAAGTGTGCGGCAGCGTGTTAAGCATGCAACAGCTCCGCTAATCGAGAATGAAGAAACGTTCCACTTGAAGGGAAGTCTTTACCTCCACAAGTGGGTTCTAATTATTCGGAAGATAATTTAATCAATACTCTTGGTCTTGAGCGGCAGCCCACTAATGATCACTTCCAAATTGCCATGCAAGTATTCGAAGGGTCGGCAATCGAGGAGGAGGAACTTGTCCCCCTGAAATACCAAAACTATTCGCAGCCCCAATGTAATTACTGAATCGACTTACCATTACACAAAGCATGAACTCAGTGGTAAGCGACTAATTGCTGATTTTGGCAATTTGAGCCTTGGCGTATTCACCGTTCTGCCGATGCTACCCTGATTTATTCAGATTGCCAAGGAATAACAGGCAGCTTTCCACTCGTATTCCATGTTCCTTGAGAAGAGCTTCCCAGTAAAGAATGTTTTGCTCGCATCTCGTAATGTAGATAGAATATAAATGCGGCTAACATGAAACTGTACAGCAACAATGAGCAACAAAAAGTTCCTCGGTGTTCCTTCAGTTGTGAATGCAACTCTGGATATATGCGAGAACTACTGAAAAACAAGCAAAAAGTCTTACTTATGCTTTCTGCCAACGTTCAACGCACGAATACTGTGTACGTTTCAGTCTTGCTAACAATGGCTGAAACAATGCAAATCAGTTCTGCTGGGTTCAGTGCTTTCGCTGGCCTTTATTAAGCTGCCTCGTATTAAGAGAAGCAATGTTGCCATAATTAAAGCTAAGTGGCTGCCCATTTTCACGACTTTCAGAACGAGCCAAGGTGAGTGTGTACGTTCAATTCGAGCAAAATTAGACGGAGGACTGTTTATCCTATAGTCGCAATTACCCTGAGAAAGAAAGGTTATAGTGGGAAAATGTTTACGTCCGCCTGTTAATATTGCAGCGCTGCCAGCCCGAGAGATTTACATATTCCCTTTTTTCTCTGTGATTTCTAGAACGCACGCCAATCCACTGTGAAGAGCAGATAAACAGGAATATTCAGTCTTTATTGCTGAAACAATGTTATTGCTTTTGGCAGGGCATTTAAAATTATACAATGTATTTATAAATTCAATATTATCGAAACGTCGAGGGAATTACATTCGAAAACTCTTATGGGATATTCAAAGGCTAGATCGAATTACGCAATAATGAAATATATAATGCGTTAAATAATAATCCCTTGGAGGCGTAATCGAAGTTTCAGTTAATCCCACAAGGAGAGTGGATTTCTGCGACAAAACTACGTTAATTACTTCGGGCCGTAATTGAAACTCGCCTGACAGAAAGTGGAGAGAAACGTCATGAGGGATTGGCAGAAAAAGAGGCTGGTATCGGAAAATCAATCGGAGAAGTTGATGCCAGTGCGCAAGAATATATAGCCCCGGGAGATAAAGCGATAATGTGGATTTATAGCCGCGCGGAAAAAGCACTCTGCCTGGGAAATTTTGGCGAAAGTTTCGAGCGGATTTCAATTCCGGGAGAGTCTCGCGCGCGCGCGCGCGCTCTTCACCGAAAGAGAGATCTCTCTCTCTCTCGCAAACAACTTCTATTCTGACTGTTCTGAAACACTAGTAACTGTGCCAACTTAGCATTCTATTATTTAAGGAGGCTTGCTAGTTGCCGCCCAACTACGAAGTAACTTCGCACCCGGATTAACTATTCACGTCTTCAACTCTCATCCATATTGTCTGTACACATGCGAGCCAAGCTCATTAAAGCATTACAACCACAATAGAATATTACATGCGGGGCGGAGCGGGAAGATCTACTTTCTCGAAAGCGGCCCTTTGAAATTCAGGCATACAGGGTGTCTCGTAAGTGTCGTAAACGGCTGGAGCCATTTCCGAGAGAATGGGAGGGAGATAGGCATGAATACATTTAAAATTCTCATTTCGGCTGCTGGTGCAGCGCGCTAAGAATTTTGATTAAGCTTGAAACTGTTGAGAAGTCAGAACACGAGCTCGGCCAATCAAGTACTGCGCGAGTTTGTGTGATAATTTCAAAGGCCTCGCAATCTGTTGCGGCGAATGTAACGCAATAAATTCTTGGGGGGATTTTTCTAGAACAGTGCAGCGTGCGCGCCCGCGAGAATGCTAGTCGCGAAGCTCGAAAGCTTTGTTTCTGGCGGATCGATCGCTGGATATATTCAAATGGAAAACGAACAATCAGCCGGCTGAATAAATTGACCTATTCAAATGCTTGATCACTCTATCAGGAAGCAGCGATTCCATAACTTTCCTAGAAAATCCTGGGAAATCCTTTACCTGCTACAAATGAACGTTCGAAATAAACATCGGGAAGTAAAAAAGCCATGGCAGTTTATTTGTAGAAGGGTTTTGAAATGATCAAATAAATTCTAGTCGAGGCAGGTGGATAAGTAGCGCTTGAAAGCTGCTAGTGAGTCCACTTAAATATTTTGCCTGGCGATCCTCTTTAAATATGCCATTAACATTTCTACACTCCCAGGATAGGAAATCTCATCTCTCAAAGTGTTGGGAGTACATATACAGGTATATGTAGGTATACTATATATTTAGGGCAGTGGCTATAACCATAAGTAAAATCCACCCTAAATTTCGCCCCTTCTTTGCATTTTCAAGCCCCATTGCCCCCTTTTCCACGCCGGAAGACAGCGGAAAGATTTCATCGAGCTTATTTCTTACAATGGGAGCACGCCGACGGCCCGATCGCACTCGCCTTTCTTCTCTCGGATTCAAGAGTACGGAATATTTTCAGCATTTTGACGCTCCTTCCGTTCGAAAGCTCTGCCAGCCTGCATCTTCGGAAGCTCCAATCGTTTTCACTGCTTGCGTCATGCGATTCTCAATGAAACTAACCCACTGGAAAGAGCATTGGTCACACTTTTGTCCGGCTGACCAATAGTCGAGAACGAGCAGATCGAACAGCTTCGATTCGTCAGTTGCAAATTGAAGCTGATCCTTCTGATAAGTGGAATTCATCTGTAAAATGTCTGGCTAGCCAAGCAATTACGATAACCACTAACAGATTGATTTACAACTTTTATTTCCCACCAATTTTTTAAATCATTTATTAAAAATTCCTTCACAAATACGGTTCACGTAAATCAACGTGTATGGATTCGATAATGTCTCTAGCAAGTAGATAAGGCGGAATGTAAACTGACTACGCATTCCATAAACTGAGTGGGAAACATCGCGAGGAAAATATCCATTGGAAAGTATTTGCGCGGAAATTAGAAGATGGTATGTGCCGGGGAATTGCGCAGCAGGAAATTGGCGTTAGTTCAGCCAATTAAGGGAGCACTGTATCGTCATAAGGCTGCTTACACAGCGGGTGGTGAAAAGACGCTTTTCAAGCGTGCGCGCCGGCCGCCGGGATTAGAGGCGGAAAGCTCTCGCAGGCTGCATAAATGCTTGATCGCTTTGGGCCACTGCTTCGGCCCGGAGCGTCCAAGCTCCATTTCTTTTCTCAAATCCGCGCCCGCTACAATTTAGTAATACATGTGCGAGATAAGGCGAAAATAAACGAACGGGCGAAACAAGAGCCTCCGGCTGAAAGCTCGAGCAGTGATGAAACGGGCGGCAGGTGGCGCGCAAGCGGAAGAGGAAGACGACTGTAGTGGTCGCGTGTAAGTACGAGTCTAGTCCGCGAAATAGCCCAGAGCTATTTCCAGAGTAGAGCCCTTCTTCCGTCCTCCGTATAAATTCTCGAGGAGTTTCCGCTCTTCTTTCACCTCCAGCTACTGGACTACCTTCCTTATTGCCCACTTCGCTTCACACTGTCAAGTTACTGCCACCAATCCCGATGAAATCCAATACACCCGCCCAATCATTATGTACTATCTCATTTATGGTGTTATAATATTAAATAATGTATTATATTATACGTAATAATATTATTCTTTCGCCCGGAGCTACTGGCCTGCTCTTCCCTTATTGCCCACTTCCCTCCACCCTGTCGAGTTACTGCCACCAATTCTGATGAAATCCAATACACTCTCGTAAACATTATGTAGTATCTCGTTCAGGGCGTAGTAACGTAATATAATGCATATTATACATAATAATGCTATAACTTTTTATTTTATGCCTGCATTTATTATTAGGACAACCCATCAAGTTAACATTTATTCCCAATTGAATTTCTTTCGACACGATATAATTATTATAACTCGTCCGAATGGAACTGTGTTTTATAAATTTATATTTGAGATTAAAACTAATTCATTCATTTGATAAAGTCAGAAATGAATTCTTGTAAAAATATACAGGCATAAAAAAGCTTCCAGGGTGAGCCATTAAAGAGGAATAGTCGAAGCAGAGAGATGTTGCTGGGCGAGAGCGAGGGAAAGCTGGAAATTACAAAACTATCCGAGTGTGTCGAAAAGGTATGAGTCTCGGAGAAAATACGAGCTCGCATGGAACGTGTCGATCCGCTTTTCCAGCGCAGTTGTAAAACAGTGTTTTTACCGGATTAGTTGCACGTAAACGCTGTCGCTGGAAATTATTGACCATTCAGATCGTAGAGAGAAAGAGTGTTTCATGTTCTGAGGTGGCACTGGTGTGTTTCTTATCCTGACAAAAGCGCGTCAAAATCCCAACGGGCACCTAACCTCTCCTTTGTAAGATTTACGCAGCGAGAGCATTCAAAGTATTGATCTTCCGCTCACCGTCTCTCGTATCCTCGCCGGCGTAGGATCGGCTGCAATTAAATTGCAATATTAATTCTCTATCTCTCGGGATGAAAGTGATTGGCGACTGCTTTGTCCCCCGGTGGAAATTCAGATGAATAATAATCTCGCGCGTTTTTGATTAAAGTGGAGGGGGGCAGGTGACTTTTATTGGGGAATTCGATACGTCCACTAATACAAACTGCGAAGGTCGTCTAAGGTTATTAATAATGATTCTATGATATTAAAAAGAGGATCCTTGGCTCCCGTTCATCTAACACGTCAAGCTATTTAAGATTTGATTAATTCTATTGGGTGTGTCAGCTCTTTTGCTTTCTTTCCAACTTCGGGTTACATCATTTTTAGTCATCACGCGTTATTACACCGTTAACTTTAATTAAATGCTAAGAGTAATTTAATCAGGCTAAATCTCTTTTAATGAATCACTTCATGCCCTTGAGGGGCGTAGTTTGTATTATGAGACCTTAGCGATCCGCACGCTGTACGTCGAGAGATTATTAAGAGTAATAATTAATGCACGTCAGAAGACAATGCCAGACATAAAGTAATTATGGCCATTAGAAGCGTTTATGGTCGTTACAGGCCTTTCTTTTTGCATTGTTCTTTACTTGTTTTCACTTTAATATTTAACGTTCATTTAATGAGCACACCGCCCGAGGCGCACATTTACTTCCACAATACCGAATGCCCAACGCGCTCCTGCGACGTACTTAAGCCGTAGAAAATTAACAGCTTCGCTCATTGGCTCGTAATAATCATTAACAGAGGACTGGCACGATGACCGAATTTAATCGTTTGCAGTTCGAGGTGTAATAAACAACTCGGCAATCCCCTCTATTGACTTTATTTATGTATGAGACGCAACGATCGCTTTTAAGATGTTGCCAGAACAAATGTTTACGAAACTTGCATAACAAAATTGCAATATATACTGAATAACAGCAGACGTGTAGAAAACAGTATGCTCCAGGAAGCAATTAAAACAGTTGGGCTCTGTTACACTTTACAGCTTCTCTATTAGCTGCATGGAGTTTCCACCCCCAATAGCGCACCAATTCAACACCGGCACAATAGTGAATAGTGGTGTACACAATACTGAATGGTGTTACGCACAGGATCACATAAGGAGGGTTACGGTTACGCTCCTGATATAGAAGAGCACAATACCAGGCAAAAAGTGTAACGTCCGATAATGTGAAGCGTCAAATTCACTCCTTGGTTTTCTAGTAATTGGATGAAGATTAAGATCGACATTTGTATTAAAGACTTATCAGCCGTTATACATCAAAGTCATCAAATAAAGTCGAACGTTATATTCGTACGAATTGTATTACTTAAGATCCTTTGGAAAGAGGATTTCAATCGTAAAACCCAATTTCCTTGGTTCAATTGAGTTTCTATCGGATTCTTAAATTAGAAGACGTTCAAAGCAATAACTCTCTCGGCTCCAATTTTACTGTCTGCCCCCCGCGCCGCTGCCGTTGACTATAGTGCATTAAAGAAATATACTTTATAACTGACGCGTCATTGCGCACAGTCAGAGAGAGAGAGAGAGAGGGCGGGATTCGAGACAGTCATTCTTGTTACTGGCACAAAAGGAGGGTGGCAAGTTCTAACGGAGATTAAATTTCCCACACATGCAGGCGCGCCTCTCTTTCTTTACGAGATCCTCGCTCTGTTCCCCTCAATGATTCTGTATCGCCCATTGGTCTCCCGAGCCGTGCTTTCAATGGGAGCAGGCACGAGTTCTAGGTTTAGTCGCTTCTACAGACTCCGCCTTTGTTCCAGCGGATTGAAAGGAAACTGCGGCTCGCTTAACTCTTTCGCTTCCACGGTCGGCATATGCGACATCCATTCACCGTTACGCACGCATATGCTTGCGCCCCTCAAGGTTTCTCTGATTTCGAAATTTTATTGTTGCTTTGCCGCCGCTCCGCTACCAAACCGCCCCATTGTTCGCCCACGTGTTTCAAAAATGCTACAACTTCGTGCACCCAAGAAACAAAGTTGAATGCCGAGCAAGACCTTCTCGTTTTAGACGATAGCGAATGCTTTCCAAGTTTCCACTAGCATTGGAAATACGAAACCGTGTTTTGTACTTTAAATAAAATTGTATAATTAATATCATATTAATAACAGGGCAACGTAAATCAAATATTTGTTTTATTTCATAAATAAAATAATGCAGAAACTTCATTTTGGGAGTCATGTATATCTTATTTAATTCAAGATACATTAACAACAAAATAATGATTATTTGTGTTCTGATTACATTAGATAATCATACTTTTAAAGAAGAGAACCGGGTCATTAGTAACACATACAAATGACTTCTGCACATATAAAAACGTAACATATAAACGAGGCACGAATCTGCATCTCTGACAATACAAAATTCTAGTTTCTCTCTCTAGAAATTCCACTGCAGCTGATGCGAGTTTCATGTGACAATAAAACAAAAATGTCCTTTAGAATGTGCGCGTACCAGCGAGAGAGCGCCACGCAGCTGCAGTAGTACAAGTCAACGTATGCGACGGCTGACCAGTCACTCTGCTTAACTACTGAACCATCTTATACTACGATAACTACAAGTAAACTTTTTTTTCTCGCAACAATAACTCATAAGTAACAATAATACAAATTGAATGTATCAAATTAATCTTGAATTTTCACATCTTTCAAGGTAAGTCGACTGCGTTCCCATTCAGCGGAACACGTCGGGCACTTTCTCATTGTTACTCCTGGTATTCCGCAACGGTAACAGAATTTGCCGCGCCGTTCCTCGGGACATTTGGGGAAAGTATGACCTGGTCGACCACATTGCCAACAAATAGGCCTCGTTTCGGTATTCACGCTCGAAGGTGCAGGTGTTATTGGCGGCGTTATAGGTGGCGTCAGTGATACTTCATCCTGTGTTTCTTCGGTGTCTTCAGAAGTGTTCTTCCAAGCACACAATACTGGCCGGGAAGGTCGTCGCCAGGTCGAACCACACCAGGGGAAGGTGATTTCGAAATCAGTCTGAGTTGCTACATCCCTCGTCTCCACGGTATTGGTTTGAGTTCCTATGCTCCTGGTACTCATGGGAGTAGCTTGCAGCCTCCGCCACGACAAGGTTTCGCCTTCTATGATAATCTCGCTCTGATAATTCCAGGCTTCATGGTTGCCGTTGCTCCCGGTCAGATTAGACCCCTCGTCAGGATCCTCCTCCAAGGTAACATCGAGACCAACCTCTTCGAGGACATTCTCCACGATATGAATCTCTCCGACTTGATTTGGGATCTTATTTCGTGGAGGAATTGGCGGAGGTGTTGGAGCTGGCAAAGGTATCGCGGTCCCATAAACGTCGCCTCGACTTCTTCGGTGAGTCGAAATCAGTGCCTATAAAGAATGCATATCGCACGTGTTGATGAAAAGATGTTCAATTATCTCAAGAAATTGCATCCAACTCTTTCCATGGACTTTCGCTCTCCTTTCGGAGCAACGCCAGTCCAAGGTAATTGGAGTTTGCCGTGTACCAATCTCGCACGTTTCATAATCCAGTTGTCTACTCAAGCAACGCGCTCCTATTGGTGTACACTCGCATTGTGATAAATCTCGCCAGTGTAATTTCACTGGTAACAACTCGCTCGGAAATTCTTTGATGCACGAGTATAATGTGTCAGACGTTTCATAGCTGGTTAACCGAACTCTAGTCGACAGTCTCTCCTATTTACCTAATGACCGAAGTGATCTGTTTACGTTATTTGTAGTGTTGAGCGTCGCTCCTGGCCGACGCCACTAATGCATTGGCAAATAGTTACACTAATTCTAAAGTTGAAACTAGACTTGCGAGCAACGCGTGGCCAATATAAATCACTTTGAAATGACAAAAGTGTTGCAAGAAAGTAATCGAATTAAAATTGGTAATAGAAAATTAGATTCAGGAAATAGAAACTGTGAACGTATAATGATTCGTTGTGTCTCACCGAAGAAAGGTCAGAGTAGTGCGAGAATCGACAGTTTCACTAGCACACATTTCTCAACTGGAACAAGCTCGAGCAAAGCCAAGTGACAATAAGCAAGAAGCTTTAGCAAAGCTCGTCGTCAAATGGATGGTTGCCGTTTGCGCGATATATTTCACTGGTTGGCTAGCGCACGCAACAATACAGAACTTGGATGTCTCGACACTTTGAATGACTTCCGCGCTACCTACCCAGCGCGTTTCAAAACAAATGATTTCTGTGTGTTCACCACCAATGCCAATGAATCTGTGTGTCTGATTTTCGCTACACTGATTCTACGTTCTACGCTTCGCTCGTTCCTACTATCCCATTTCCCCTATTCCTGCCCACATTATGTTGGCAACCATACATCCAATTTGAGCAAGCTCGCTCAAAATGGGAGAAAATGAAATAAGACACGCGCAGATAAATTGAATATGAATAATCAAGTACGACAAAGAATCTCTGGTAATTTATATCGCGAAATTATATCGCGCATTTTGTAAAAAGCATTAAAAGAGTAAAGTCAAATTAATTCTCGGCTTATACAACATCGCATCTTTATAAATAAACAAATCGGCAAATGAATTATCCGTAAAATAAACAAAGCTCGCAATTTCCATAGATTATTTGATAAAAGCGCAATTGCAATAAGGAAACACGCGATAGCCATTCACGATCATACGATAATTCAATTCGTAACCTCAAAAAGACCTCGAAAAAGCTTGCCGCCTTATCCTAATGCAAGCGGTGAATGACGCAATTCATGGACGTAATCGAGTGCAATCAAGGCAAACGAAGTCATCCCAAATGGAATAGAGGCCCCAGCCGAAAGAAAGAAAAGAGTAATCAGACATAACTGCTGCGCTTACCATAATTCACTTGTCACTTGGAAATTCGCCGGAGTCAAATGTATAACCGGAGAGAGAACTGGTAGACGCTTCACAGAAAACGTTTCACGCTCACTTAACACGCGTCTAGAAATGTACTGATCGCAAATATCAACATCCTGTGAACCTCTTGAAATCTCGAGGGTTGTAATTGGTTGGCTGGATTCCTCAGTTCCTTCCTAGTCAGTGTTGATGTTTGGCAGAGCTTCTCTCTCTCTCGCTTTCTCGTATTGTCCTATCTCTTTCTCGTTCCTTCCTGGCAAAAGATCCTATTGGCTGTAGAGGAAGTACAGGCGTAACTCCTCCTTGCTACGAGCCTTGCAAAAGGAGCTTCCTGGGGCCTTCAGAAAGCTTCAGAGCAGGGACGCAGGTGGCAATCACGGCGCCCTGTCGAAAAGGTGAAGGGCGGTGCCCTCCATCAAACCAGCCGAATTGCAAACTTCACTAACAACTTCGATACTAAATTTTCTAGGATATTCTCCAACACCTGTGTTGCTTCTAAAGTCACTCTATTTTGTACATACTGTTTATTTCAGTCATTCCATTAAGCTTCTAAAGAGATTCGTTATATATATATATATTATTGTATAAATTGAGTTTGTTTTGGGTCTATGAATATTTTCGATAAATTATACTTGCACTGAATGTGCAGTCCTCTGAATTGCAGATATTTCTCCATAAAATCACACAAGGCGAATCGCGAATTCCACTCACAATTTTCTAGGATATATTCCGGAATATTCAGGAACGCTATTCCTGAGAAAGTGTATTTTATTTGAGCGATTTGATTAAGCTTCTAAGTTGTTTATTTGTACTGGAACTCGGTATATTGTTGTATAGATCGTGTTCGCTTCGGACGGATGAATATTTACAGGAGAATTGTGCAGCCGGTGGGAGCAGTTGTCCAAATTGCAGATAGTTCCCCCGCAAGATCACTTTACAAATTGAGACCATTGTGGATGGTATTAGGTTTGAGACCTCGCGTACAATATGTTCCCTGAATTAATCTCTTACAGAGAACGTCGGGGCAATTAAGAACATACGACGAGGTAGCAGCACGGCGTTTAATGTCAGCCGGAAGTAAGCCTCGGCGTCCTCTAATATTGTCAGACACATAAACGTCGGGATATATAGGTTTTCCTTCCTTATCCTTATACGGGAGACGCCCTCACTTTAATGATACATTAGCCCCCGCTACACACTCGGTCACACATGTATTTTATTAGCCGAAATTTATTAATACTAAAATCGAAGACCTCACATGTACTTCTGCCGGATTCCAATATCGATTTTAGCAAAGAAGGAAAAGAACAGAAAAGAAATTTACAAAATTAATCATATATTACCATAAAACCCGCGTCAAATATTACAAAATAAATTTGTTACAACAAGAGGACAGAAATTATTTAGACATTAGGATAAATATTTAAAGCTTCTCCCATTCTAATTCATAATGAATCTATTAAATTTGATACGCACTCTGCTAGTTATGAGGCATAGTACATTTTGATGTACAGTTAGGTGGAAATGTAATTATTGAAACGTGAGTCGCGAGAACAAAGCCTCTAAGCTATTTGTGCGTGCATTGCCACAAAATTTGCGGAAGGATGTCCTGTGGTGCAGGAGGCTCGGTTTTGCGGTTAGTCTACTACTACATTATGCCTGGTGCGTCAGAATTTCCAGAAATGGGGAACACACATGAATTACAGCCAATTATTTAGCGTGACTTCATAAAGCTTGTTTTGACACTATCAACGCATGAAACACGAACATGTCTGCAAAATGGAATATTCTTGTATAGCCGAAAGGGAAACAAGTAAATCGCAACATCGTTCTCGTTCGATCCAACGAAATACACGAAGTTTTTTTTGCCCCGCAATTGTATAATAAATAAATAAAATATCGGGGACAAGCCAGAGAGTTTAATCAAGAGAGGTATACAAAATAATACAAAATTCAATTGTAAAATAATAGATCATTCTTTTATTTAATCCTTTGGATCCATATTTGTTTTTCTACAGTTATAACTAATAATTCAATCTATATTGAACCTGCATGTGTGTGTATGTGCCGGGAGATTTGTACTTCACGCAAATATAGCACGGCTCGTAGATAAAGCAGGATCGCCGACGGAAAAGGTTAAAACGCTACGATATTTAAAAAAACACAGTCGCGCGAAAGTGGGCTCCATTTCAAGCCCGGTGAACTTTTCATTTCACGAATTTTCGCCGGATTCAATTATGCGGGGGAATCCACTTCCGCCGAATATTACTCCAAACAATAAGTTCGCAATAGGATTAGCCAACTTTCAATCTCACGGGCGCCCGGCAAATTTGAATATTAAAGTATCTTTTGCTGTAGCGCTGCCGCTTCCTTTGTCCATTCGCGCTTTGAATATTAAGAGACCTAACCTCTTGTTTTAAGCGATACGTGCATTCAAGATTAAATCAGCCACCGTTGCGCAGCATCCCCCAAGATGGAGAGAGGGTGCGGCCCGCTTAACTCAACCTTTAATACTATCAAGCAGCAAAATGCTCCTCACACGCACTATCAATTTTTAATAAGCACAAAAGTTTAGTAGCCCATGTTATTTATCAGTCTCTTAAATTGGAACCCATCCTTATCATCGTATATTATGAATTTAATCGAAATTTATAAACTATGGAATCGATGAATTCATTAAGTTTAAAATTGGCTGCTCAAATATTTGCATTTTACTTCTTTCTTACATTAATAACATTTTACTGTTGTAGTGCTTTCTTCGTAATAAGCTTTCGTTTAAAGTTGTTAATAAAAGCTCTTTAGAAACCGCCATGAACTCATAAAAGGCGAAATAATAATTAAAATGTCGTCTCTGAAATGGAGTATTGTGAAGGCCATGATAATTTCTCAATTCTAGTTTATTTTCGAGTTCCAAAGCTTTATAAAATCGCGGGGCGCACCATTATAAGGAAGTGATTTCCAGTTCGCAAAAAGCGCTGTTCATTTTCACGCTTAACAGCCCCTTTTTGCGCAAGCTGTGCACTTGGCGTGTTGAAGGAAGGTGGGAAGCTGTCTGTGCTCAAGCCAAGTTTTTAATTGCCGCTGCTTTTCCTATTGTTTTCACTGTGTGCTGCCAGAAACAACGGTCTGCATGTGGTCTTGAAGCAACCACTCAGTTTAAATTAGCGAAGGCTCATGCTTCCACAGTGGAAATAATGGAGGACTGCAATAAACTCACATCAAGCAATGCCTATAAAATCTGATGCTCTTCCTTCTTCCATTACTCGAACAAGTATTCAGTTTAACAGTCATGCCAGTCAGCCCATTTACTTCCTCAACATTATTCACTTGGTTTTTAATCGCAACAGTAATTTTATTATACACAAGTCCCATATTATTAAGTCTTACTGGTCAGAACAATCGTCTCGTGCTTCTTTTTTACTGCCTCGTTCTACATTCAAACCTACCAACCACTCAGCTCCACTCTCGTAACGAGAGCGTGGACAACCTAAAAACTCTGAGTTGACGACGACGCACAGCCTCGCTAACTCTCAAACCCACTCGATTCCCGACGAATGAGTTACAAATTAGCACAGTCTGGTGATTTTTATGAAATTTCGAATGATTATAGGTCTCGACGACCTAAGTAAATGCAGCTTTTCGTTCCCGGCGGCATGTCCATAAATACCAGTTCAGATTTCAAAGGCCGCGTTTGAGGAATATTCATCGCGGCGGAGCAATTAAGATAATAATTAATATTAAATAGAAATGACTAATATTACAGCCCTTTTAATATTGTCATTACTTTCTGCTGCTGAAAAAGCAGCGGTTACATAGGAAAGGCCATGAAAACTGCGAATGAAATGACTCAATCTTTAAAGGTGAAAAGTGGTATATTTCTAACGAGCACCTCCTCTATGTGCCACGCTCTAATTATGCCGGATTAATAGGATTTCCGAACTTATAGCTTTAACTCACAGCAGTCTGTTGCAGTGAAAGCTTGCACGTGTTAAAATTGAAACAAACTAGCTGAGAACCCCTGAATTTGTTAGGGCAGAGTTCAGGGCTTATCTCTTCTTAAGGAAGTCGCCATTTAATCCACTTAATTTAATGTATGCTATAGGTAGAGGTAGAAGGTACAAGCGCGTCATTCGGTAACCCCTGTATTTCATTCACTCTCATTAGCATTATGTATAGAAAGCAACGGAGACCACAAGGCGCTTTTCGCTAAGGAGCTGCTAAAGCAACATAAAAGCAAGATAAAAGTAACATAAAAGCATCGTATAATTAAATTTGCCATTCCAGCCCCTTGCATTTACTGCTAATAATATGTAAGTTCGGATGTTGAAAGAGCCGGTGCACTTTCCAACATTTGTATTTAAAGAACTCTTAACAACCGACCTGAAACCAGCTATGCAAAGCTGTAAAGCCGAGCTTTCGCCAGTAAAACCTAGCATTTCCAGACAACAGTGAGTCATTGTTCATTTTCCACCAAGCAGTTGATATAAAATCGACTATAACTTATTTAGGACCACCGGCAGACTACTTAGTTAAAATTTCATTAAAATCGCCTGAGTGATTGAACAAGAAAAAAACAAGTGGATCGCAAACTCCGGCAACTTTTCAAGCCCGGTTATTGATTTCCTACAAACTCATTGTATGCAGTGGATTATTAAAACTTGGAAAATCCTCATAAATATCAGAGAAGGCCTGGAAAGCGGCGAGTCGAATTGCTTTCCTCGCGGTGGCAGGCAGTCAGTCAGTCGGTGTTTGCGAATTGTAGGTGTCAATGATTCATCCGTTGAGTTAATTACAATGATGCGACGCGACGATGGCAAAGTTTCATTAGTAAAAGCCTGAAGTACTTGGGCGGGAGCGGGTAAAGAGAAGTTCGTCCGTGAACTTCCCCATGAATTCGGGGTCGGCAGTATAATCACCTCCGGGCGGAGTAGGCGGAGCCCTTCGTCGAGCTAAGCGGGAGTAAATCATTCCTTAATAACTTTAATTAAAGGCCGACGGTGCACCCCGGTAATTGAAGATAATGGAATATTTTGTCCGCGCGCCACTGAGATACCGGTCCATAACAGTGACGCGACAATTTCATCACTTCGCATTGTTAGTAGACACGTGCACGCCCGAGTACGCGATCCTGATAACTTAAATGAGAAACTTTCCTCACGAAAGATAGACTTCGTATCATTTGGAATAGTTATAATCACTCACTGCCAGAACAATATACAATAAATCGATTTAAAATTGGTTGTATTCTGAAAATCAACACTGTCAATGACAAAAGTAATTTGATATAGTCTGTCATCAAGCTATCTTTGGACAAGTTTATTCTCTGTAAAATATTCGTACATCAATCTGCTCATTTTACGATTATACTGATTTTAATAATGTGACACTGATAGTTGAATTTATTTCTGCGTTAAAACAGTACGAAAATGTAAAATCGAGTTAAGATATTTGAGAATCAATCGATTTCGATTAAAAATCATGCTTGTAGTAGACGATAGAATATTACTAAAAGGCTGTCACCTACACAAAAGACGTTGAGCTCTTGATCGTCCTTATCTTCTCAAACATTACGAATATTAGGTGCTTCCCTTCGGAGCCAGCTGGAGCTTCTGCTTAAAGTTAAGTCGGCCTAAGTAAGTGGATTCTATCACCTCAGGTCGCAGGGGAACGTCAATGTCAGCCATAGCATTATCTTTTGAGGACAATAGCTAGGATTAACCCTTTTCCGGCCGAATATGACGCCGGGACACGTTCTTAATTAGATTAGCATTAAATATTGGCTTGCACTGCACGAATTTTCTTTTCTTCCGTTTACAATCTAATATAATAAAACAACTAACTAACTGTATAAAATAAACAGAAGCACAAGGCAAAGTTAAATACCTGCTTCGAGCATCGAAAATGGTATAATTTCAAATTTAAACAAAGGTCAAATGGCAGAAACGAAGTGATCCGCTTAATTCAACAACGAAATTCGCAGCAACAGATGCAGAATATTGATCGTTATCAGTCGCATGATTATAAAGAAATATTTGCTCGCATCCAAGGTAATCTCATTAATTCCAATGGTTGGTTGCCAGTGGATGGTGAAAGGATAGGGCAAACTAGAATTCAAATGTTTGAACAGCTCGAAAACAGAGAGTCAGTTTCCAGGCGTGGCCTGATATGCCGGGCGCATTCGCCAAACATTAGAAAAAGCGTGTGGAGCAGAGATTATTCAAATTAGGCAGCCGGCACGCCGGGTCAATCAACTAGTTTCAAATGTAATCCTCGCCATTTCCTAGTCCATAAGCGTCCAGACGACTTTTATACTCGAGAACAAGGCACCTCATTGTTTTAATGTTTCCAGTTCCTTTTTAATCGCTACAAGTATTCGCGCGAATAACATTTCACATCTAAGTTAACAATAACTTAATTTAAAGAATAATTAAATATCGCAATTATCTTTATTTGCAAAAAATCTGCATTTAAATTCGTTGTATCACTTTCATGATTATATAAAATTTCCTGTGCGTAAGTTCTTTCTATTTTTCTATTCGAAATATACTTTCCAATATTAGAAGAATTACTGAAATATCTTCTTTTAATATTAGTATACATTTATTTCTAATTCTTCTTTTTAGTTATTTGAACGTAACATGTTTGATTCATGAACAATCAGAACTGAGTTCTTGCGCGATGTAATAAGATTTCCAGACAAAATATAAGGGGATTGGAGTCATATGAGGTCAGACACCATGAGATCCAGCCGTCACCTTTCTCGAAACTTACGAACTCCCCAGCAATCAGAAAGTGGACACACTCTTGGAGACTCAAGGGACGCGTGAGCATTCACCTCTCGCAAGATCCCATGCACTTCACCGAACCAGAGGTCGTAAGAGTCTCAAGTTAATGGCAAAACACACACACACACACACACACGTACAGTGCAGAATCCCCGCGGAATTTTCTCCTCCTAGACACGGGAATTAATCGTCTACGACAGCATTACACCTATGACGCCCATGGAGACGCTTCAGTCTTGACTTATCACATACATTTGTTCTCACTCATTCTTGCCATTCCGGAATGAAATACGTTCAAACTTTGTTTCAATGTGTGACTTTCTTTTTAAAGCGCTACTATGATTGCAATTGTATTTATTGCAGTGAAAAAGTTGTTGCTCTACTATCGAAACGATGTTCGCCAATCAAAACTTTTAGTCAAGTTCGTACACTTTGAACTTTTATATATAAAAGTGTAACATACGTCGATATGTCCACACAAACTGAGTAATGGTAGCAACGTTACACTTTTAGTTTCATAATAAAATAAGGTTTTACCGCCGACGAGATTTCTTTGATAAAATTGTCAATAATTAACAATATTTTTTCCTAGTATTTAGATCACACTTTTCTATATGGCTGTAGTCGTTTATTGAGATCGCGGCGTCCATGTTAATGGGAAAATTAAAAGTGTGCCACATTTGCAGCTGGCTGTCGTATATGGGACACACACACAAAAGGTGGAGTTTTTAATCGAAAGGGTCTCGCGTTCATAGACAGTCAATCGGGGTCAAACTTTCTGAATGGTTAGTTAATAATCTTCTCTATGCATCATACAAATATGAAACAATCCCTATAGAAAGTGGTGGAGCGGGATATAAGGTAGCCATCGTGCGACAAAGCTTCCAAAAGTGAAATACAAGACTGTCTCCTGAAAAATAAACGCTCTTTTCTCGAGCTGGCTCTTTTGTGACCGAGTGTAAATTGTTAAAGTTTACTCCGACCTCTGCCACATTTGAATAGACGTTTCTGTCTTCTGTCAGAACGCAGCGATTTAAAGGTGTGTGTATGTGGGTGTGTGGCTGTGGACCTTTGGAAGAACGACGCCGGGTGATCTTAAAGCGGACGAATTCATTGCGAGCGCTCACAAAAACCGCTCTTGCAGCTTTTACTTGAACTTTGTTATTGATTTTCCCGAATGCTCCGAATCCACGCGACGGCAGACGCATCACGTACATTGGATCCAAATGATTCTGCGGCATATGAAATGTCGCTCGCTGCTATGAATGCTACTTACATCCGAAGAAAATCGACACTTCTGAATCTGCCGTGCCTTTGAGAACGCTCGGCAGCGCATCCAGTTGATTCATTGGTTCTGCACCCGGAAATGTATTCAGGATGACCCAAAAACTGAACCGCGCTACACTTCGATACCAAGCCGGGATTAAAACACTCATGAATTTTAGAGTGTAGACTGCATAACATAGCGCGAGAATCTCCTAAATTTTGTAGTAATGAAATATAGATTACAGCTCGAAAGCAGACTCCCTTCGAACCTGGATCATTTGAGTTAAATACACATTTAACGCGATACGTAATATAGAACTCTTTATGTAATATTCAGTTATCGCATATATCATTCTCGAGTTTCAGAACTGAGCTTCCCTTCGCTGGGGGATGATTTTCGTTAAACACACATGTAACTCCAAACGAAATAAAGAACTGTTCATGCAATATTCATTAGATCGTATATCGTTTCTGAATGTTATTCCTTGGAGTAAGCTCGCCTTGGAATCAAACTTTTATAGCTCGAGAATTACTAGCAATAGTAGTAAATGCAAGATATAAACTCCGAATGAAAGCCAGTAAAATTCTCAATGAATTTCAAATAAAAGACATCTCGAATGAGTGTAAGACCCTTTCAACTTTAAGTGTAATAATACAGATCTTTGTCTGGTTTACTTACTATACATTCGGTGGCTTCAATTTCTTCTTCTCCTTCGTCTCTTTTTTTTTATGTGCCGAGTGGGAGAGAGCATCCCCCGTTTCTCCATTCAATACTCCCCCTGCTGCCGCCTGATTCGGCTTCCTTCCGCTTTTGTTCCCTTCGCTTCTTGCTCTTTTCCATCCGCTATAGTAATCTCACGCTTGGTGCCCACTCGTTATACGAAAACGCCTTTCAATCGTAAAATTTTTCTACCAGCTCTGCCATAGCTACGTCGATTTGATGGGAAAAAATCGCGTATTCTCCCGCCTTCCCCCGGCAAATTGTAATCTTCGTACATCGAACCAGCGAGCAACCTTTGCGCGACCGATTGATTGAATTACGATCGAACGAGCTTATGCCGCAAAACATGTAAACTCACAGCTCGCAAAGTTTTATGAAATTTTATCAAATTATCGTGGAATGAATATCAATAATATAAATTCCCTTCAATTTTGCGTGATGGTAAATCTTAGTGCTTCGTCAACCATCGATTAACATGAGCGACATTCTGTTAAATATGAATAAATATGAAATTCTACTAAATGATCGCAGAGACATTTCGACAAAATAAATTCCCTTTGAGTTTGCCTAAATAATAAATTCGATTGGTTCGCGAACCATCAAATAAATCTTTACTCGGGAGCGATTGATTGAATTGCAGTTGAGTGAGGAGGCTTGCGACGCAAACCATGCGAATTCAAAGGGTTGTTCGCCGTAGTTCCGATATTCTCGAATTTAGCGAATCCAGTGAAATTCTACTGAAATATTGTGGAAAAGCTTTGCAAACACTAACTTTTTAACTTTTAATGATTCACGACTGTAATACTTTCGTATTTTTCATATATTCGACTAACTATCAAAGTTTCCAAGGCTTTTTCCGCAACTTGTCGCAAGTCGGAGCTACGAAATGACTTTCTACGAAACAGGGAGGGAAACAAAGAAGAGTGCCGACTCCATGCCTGATGAGAGAGTGCTAGTTGATGGCATGAAAGTTACATTAGAGATCAAACCTCCCGAGTGGTATAGCAGAGTCGCCGGTAGAACTCGAGAGAACAAGTCTGATTGGAAGAAGGTGTGCGGGCTCCGCTGATTGGAAATAATTACGGGAAGTTCGCTCAGCAGAAATTGGGAAAACTTCGGGAGTAAATGGCGGGGAATGCCGGCAAGAGCTCCGGCGAAGAAATGACGGAGCACTTGGAAGCTTTGCCAAACACGTGTGCACTAAAGTTCTACATGGAGTGGCTTGCAAAAGCACTCTAACACTCGCAATCAGACTTATTAATGAATCGAATATTCGAATCAAAGTAAAAGCCGAGTTGGATCATTCTCACGCGAGGGATAAAGAGAGAACTATATAATTGATGAAACGGAGAACAGTTACACTCGGCGAAACTCAAGAGTAACATACGAAATTAGTAGGAAGTTTTGAGCTTGAAATATGTGTTTAAATCTGTGGAAGTAGAACGCATTTAACTAGTACAATTGCCGTGTTTATCTGCTGGGATTTTGCGCGCGGCGTACACGCGTTCGGAGAGATAGAGAAAAGCAGCTATGATGTATTGCACTCACCGACAACCGAGTCTGTTGAAAAAACGCCCGAGTTTCATCCTTTTTTGCCGGCATACCTAGTCTGCCACTGGAATTCTCGGCCACATTTTTCGGTCACAGAATTTGCGCTTTGTTAGAGTCTAGTTCAGTCATTGACCTAATCGCTAACAAAGAATGAAACACTCTTTACCAGTGCATACATCACAATTAAAGCTACCCTTTTCTCGCTTCGTGTTTCATCGTCGCTTCTTCGCACGATTAATGCTAAAAGTGATCAAGTCCTCGTTTGACTACTAGCTTTATATTAAATCCACAACTAAATTTTCGTATTTTTCCCGTAAATATATTTATTTTCAGTCAAAATATTTCCTACGAGGCAATATTGAATGAACCTATTTACACACCTGACACACACACACCTTGCAATCGCCAGTGATTACAACTGTAGTGATTATTTGCGAGGTGTGTCATACGGCATTGGGGCAAAATTTGCTTAAAAGCTTTGTTTTGGGAATCCTCTGGTTACACATTCGTGGAGAGATGAACATTCAGTATTGATTTCTATCTCTATGTATACCTGTGCTATATTTTCTGTTTTCGAAAAAATTCCCCAGTCCCATAAATTTGCGAATTTATAGCCACGGTGACCGTGGCTGTGTTTTCCAGTCCTCCTATTTGGACATCTACCAAACGCTATTCACTTAAGTGGCCCACATTCACTCGGCCCCGTAACTCTACATACAAAGATTTAATAGAGCGACCTCTCCTAAAGTTTCGATGCCACGCCACGCTTTCTTTTCTTCCACGCAATCACTCACGCATTTCTTGACACTAGCAAACAAACTCCTCACGCTATTTTCTATGCAACAATGAAAGGCAGCCTCGGCTTTAGCGATAAATAATTTGCATGGTTCGGCTTGTGGGCATGCATTGAATGTGACCTGGCACACATTGCCGCGGCGAAATATGCAGCTAGAGATTGAACCTTTTGGAAAATTCAGATGCAAAACAGGTCGCCGCGCCGGCTCATTCCGCTAAGCCGATCACACAGCCAGGATCAATTGCTGGGAACTGATGCAATTACTATAAAATATGTTATCATACAGATCGGCACGAACCATCCTACCACTGACTTTTGCCTTGATCAATATGCATGGAGAACTTGATAGAGCTCGAAATATTATACAAGCGAAACTGTTATAATAGAGGATTTGCGCTCGGAAGTATCGGACAACAAAAACTAATCGGACTTATACAATACGTCCGAGGCCAAACGACAACTGCTATATGGCTTGGGAGAAACTCCGTTTACTACTCCGTTCACTCCGACTATTGGACAACAATAGAAGCGGGAGAACTTTGTGCGCCGGACGGACGGCGGTCAGAAGTTCGTTTCGCTCAAGCACGTTACAACTCAATTATTGCTCGTGACTTCAACTGAATGTTAGATTGACTGAGAAAGGTTATACGGACAGCTCGACTTCCCAAGTGACAAACGTAACCGTCCATATCAATATCCAGATGAGTATTTCTCTCTTACTGATCAAGTTTTACTTGGAACTATCGAATATCGGAGAATCTCTGAAATATCATTTCACGTTTGATTTCTATGATTTATCACCTATCGAAAACTAGAAATAACTTTACTCCTCTCTGATCCATTTTGATCGTGCTGATTTAATATAATTGATTAACAGAAATCCTAGCTTTATAAATGTTGCCGTTGAGGTGTCCGGAATAAATCTCAATTACTGGCCAATTTTCATGAAATTATCGTCCATTGAACACGATTTGTACCATGCAGCCACGCATAATAGGCAACATAATAATAGCATACCCAATCAGCCGGAATAAATCTTTCATTGAATATTGCAATTTAGCTTACGTTCGCAGTTAATAGCTATCGCATGCGCACGTACTTCCCAGGTGATCCGGAACCACATGCATAGAATATAAACGAAACACATGAAATGATTACGCTTTAAAGGAAATCAAAAATGAATATAAAATACAAGGTAAATACATGAGACACTAACACCTGTCAGAACAAACTGCACCATTGTTATCAAATATAAGTTCGCAGTTTTTATATTCAGGGTTAATACTGTAAATAGCAATCGGACACAAATATTTCGAAGCTAAAAAACAAGCATACCTGTCAAATAAACGAAACATATCATGAAATGCTCACGTTTTAAAAGAATAAAAGTGAATATAAAATGTAAAGTACATGCAGGAGATTCTAAAACCTGTCAAGGCAGACTGCACTGTCATTTTCAAGTATAAGTTCGCAGTTTCTACATTCAGGGTTAATACTGTTAATAATAATCGCACACAAATATTTCGACGGTAAAAAATACACATACCTGTCAAATAAACGAAACATATGATGAAATGCTCGCGTTTGAAAATGAATAAAAAATGAATATAAGATACGAAGGAGATACATGAGATACTAACACCTGTCAAGGGAGAGTGCACTGTCACTGCCCAAATGTAAGTTCGCAGTTTGCCGTGAGCACATATATACGGGTGAATCCGAACGTCTTCGCGTTTACGGAAACGGAAGTTAGTCTTGCCGTGCACTCGTGCGTTTGTTGGACGCTGACAAACGGCGTGGCACATCCGCGTCACGTATTTACATTTGCGACAGTAGCTTCCTTCTCCCTTGTTGTACTTTCTCTATGAAAGACATCGCTCCTACCAAGTTTTAATAGTATTGGTTATTCGAGCCTTCGGTGAATAAATGTTCCCAGGTAAACCACGTTCAGGTTGATACGAAATTTTTCCCATTAGGAGAAGTATTCCTGTATGAACTTTTTGAAATAGCAATTCTGACTGACATTTGCCAGCTCCGAATAAAACGTTCGCAATGCCAGGCATTTTTTTCGCAATGCGAATCTTTATCGTTTTGAGCCAGTATTTCTTGGCACGATTTTTAATTCGAAGATAATAGAATGCATTTTAATGTTTGAAAGCGGCTTTTTTAAAATTCCTATTATTTTGCAAAAATAAAGGCTGCCTTTAGAAACAGCTTGTATAATAGCTCGGCCTTTTTGACTGCTCGCTCAAAAAGAAAAACAGTGGAAATTCATTTTTAGACTCGTGTTTCTCAACAGTATTCACTTTAGAATGCGAGTGTCGCTATCGTGCCTTTTATCTGGTTTAGAATATCAATTCAAGCCGATATTTCTCTCCGTAACGTATCTTCGTTTTCTTTGCTTGATAAATGGATAAATTTGCTCAGCCGTGTGCAATCATACGCACGACCGGTCACGTATATATACGCGTGTACATTAGCCAAGGTTATGAATATTTCATGAATAATAATACAAAACAATTAAATGCAACAAAATTGATTAACGATTTATAATAAATTCATTTCCCTCTTGCAAAATCGCACGATTTCTATTTTGCTACAGCAGAGCTTTTAATATCTTTCTATGTATAAAAGATTCTAATGTTCCCTTTAACTTCTGTTCGAGTTTCTCTTTAACTATTAGTTTCGTTGAATGAACAAATACGCTGTTTGCCCAGTATTTTCGCAGCGTTTACCATATTTGGAATTATCATAGATCACCAATGACCAGCATGCCAGTGAACGTGTTTCAAACCTTTTCATTAATTCACTGCTCCGCCCATAAAGCTTTCTGCTCAAGTTCCTTCAGCAATATGGGCGAGTCAGCCGAGCACACACACACACAAACACACAACTTCGGCGAAGAAGGTGCAATCGACTGCAGAAACGCTGCAGTGTTCAAGTGCAACATAAATATCCGGCAGCGAATACGAAGTAGTTTCCACAACGCAGCCGGTTACGAATTCTGTTTGGTTACTAAATGGGTGATACACGACTGCGGCCAAACCGAAAATAAGAAAATATACACGCAATATTGACCAGTCAGTTTTGAACCTGTTTTCTATTTTGACCTTTCAATTCATCGAGATGTGTTTATTTTAACGCTTTCGCCACCAAAGTTATTTCTCCAAATATTTTTAACAAATATAGATTTTGACAGAAGAAAGCAACCTTTGATTTTGATCTTTACGAAGATATTTATTGCTGTTGACATATATGAATTATGACTCGCAAGTCCTCATTGGTTAATACTCCACTGGATTCATAATTCGAAACTTCCACTATAAGCGAATCTCATAGTGCGAAGTTTCAGATTTATGATCGCATAAACACAAATATGTTTTCATACGAAGTGCTCGGTTAAACTCCATTTGATTTGCAGCGCATAATGGAAACAATGAGACGATTTTCGGCTGGCGTGAAATTCAAATCGTATCACTATTTCCACTCCACTCTGTACAAGAGTTTCGCCGGACTACAACGATTAATTTTGTCTATTTATATTTTTGATAAACAAGAGACCACTGCAAAGTGTCAGAGATTCGACACTAATGAAACAGGACAAATGAAGCGTTGTTGTTCGAGTGTAGAGATGAAATAGGAATGGCAGGCTGGCCGAATGCGAACGAGAGTCAAAATATCAGAGGAGCAGCTATTAGTCTCATTTGGAGAATTAGCTTTCGCTCCGCAGGCTGTGTATGTTGGAGTGTAATATGTGTGCACTCTCGAAAAGTCGATGGTACGAGGACACTCCTCTCTCCACTCAAGCTCTGCAGCTTGCGCTTTCCTGGCTCATCTATGTTTGGCTGGCGAATCCGTCTGAAGTCGTTTTCGAGTCTGCCGTTTCGGGTTTCGGAGCCTCCTGCATTCATCCTGTCTCTTACAGAGACTAGTTCCCAGTCTTTTGCTACCACTTCCTGCCCACGGCGACCTTTTCCCGCCGTACTATCACCCCCGAGCTACTCCCCGTCAACTGACAACCTTGTACCGGAATCATCCACTCTCAGATATTAACCCTTTATGCCTCCCAGCCAAACATCTAATCAACCATTATCCGCAATGCAGCCGCAAGTTTTATTTCGGAAATAGAGACCTTCCGGTCATATTTTGTAAAAGTGGCTTCCTAGCAATTCGAAAGCTTATACTGACAGCTCGGTTTCTTGAGTGATAGGAGTAAAAAATTTAGGTCGTGGAATAATATTTTATAACATAATTATCTACTAATTCAAAGTTCTTGTTGTATTGTTAATATTCATTGACGAAGAGAAGATGAAATATTATAAGATTGGTGTTAAATGGAAGTAATGAGAGTACGCTTTAAGTTGTTACTCTCATTTTCAAATATTATACTAAACAATAAGCACTATTTTACCCCAGAATTTATAATATTACTGGACGAGAAAAATGACTAATCTCATCACAACTAGAAGACAACAGTTTCAAAGAGAAAGTCAAGCCTTACTTGAATCTCGGAACAATGCTAATGAAGTTTTTGTACCTTGCAACTTTGACTTTTCTGGGTGGGATCGGGGGCGTTGTATGTCACGAATTTTTGCAGCCTAATAAAAGCGTTATTGACTGCTTGAACGGGCGAGCGGGTCGCTTGTTGACTAGCTTGGAGTGGTTCACAGCTCTTGAAAGAGCCACTGTTGCTTGCTCTCTTGTGCGTTGAACACTTCTTTGATGAGTGGGATGCGCTATACAATATCGCAAGCATGAACCTACACTTACCGGGGAAGCATCAGAGCACCACCCTAGAATCTCGACATCCTAGTACCAGAAGTAGCTCTATCCGTAATCACCCAGCCTCGCGTTACAGCATCCAATCAATATGCTTCCACTAACACCATGAAAGGATTCCCTAAGTTAAGCCTCATAAGTAAGGGATACCGCGAGGTAAGTATCAGATTTACAGTTAATACAGGGCTCAGATCTTTACAACTCTTTTGGGACTCGAGAGTTTTCAAGAGTTTGAGATTTACTTAAGATGCAAGAATCCGAACTCTCGAACCAAAGTCGAGCCAAGTATGAGACGTTGGATTATGTTGGTACTTGAAAGAAGATCATTTCTGAAGGCAACTGTAACCCACTTTAAATTGGATGCTAGAAAAAGCTACGCTTTTCAGAAGCAAAGATTATAAAAGCTGGATTCCCGCTGGAAAGCGCGAACCTTTTGGGAGTTCTAGAAACTGGTGGAGATAAACTTGTTGCAAAAATTGAGAGGAGGGAAAGGAGGACGCGGGGGATCATTGTACCTAGTTCTCGCGCCACCGTGAATTTTGTCGAGCAGGAAACCCAACAGTTTCTCAAGGATATTTTCTGCTTAAATGCTAGACGGAATAAATCCACATTCCCCCTTTTCTCGCTTGCCAGTTAAATCCAGGCAAGTAGCAGCCATCGTTTTCCTTTTTCTCCCGACTGGCAAAGTTATGCAAAGCGAATATTAGTGCAATACTCGGTTTGCATGTATGTTTGTGTCATGGAAAGCGCCTTGAAGTTTCATTGGAGCCATGCTTTAGCAATGCGAAATCGGCGCAAAAGTTCGACTGGGCCGACCGTTGGTTCGAGTAAGCGGATTTTAGCTTAACAGCTTGACAGAAATGCGCTTTCTTTGGCGGGTACGCTCGGCATCTCGCAATTTCCCTCGGTGACCTGTGCACCCTCGCACAAATTGCCTTCTTAGACCGAACCAGACGTATTTCACGGTTTGAGCTTTGCTAAGAAATACGATATTATCCAATATCGTCTACGTATGTTTTCTATAAATCTGAAAAGAATCTCTGGAGATTATATTTCGAACTTAATTGCAACTATATTTCACAATATCCACTATTTCACTTTGAAAGATTCCAAATTATCAATCACTCTGTGTTTTCCATTACGTCACAATAAATCTGCTGGCAAAGAAAACCCGCGAGCAAACCTCCTCGGACATCTTTATTCATGGGGCTTCGACAAACGCTTTTGTACTTTAAACAAAACTACAGAGGAAGACCATTTCTTCTGTAGCCCCAAATACGAGGGAACTCTTGTTTCATGCCTTTTGTGTGAAATTGTAAAAGTTTCCTGTATGAAGCCCCCCAGTATATATGCACACAGGCTGGCACAAATTATGTGCCAGTCTTTATTCGAATGCTAATTTCAAACTCTTGGCAAAGTAGACGTTGTTCGAGCAAGGCTACATTGTACGAGTAGTTTTTCCGGTGGGCGCGTGTGGGGATGCTTGGGAGTGTGCGCAAGGATTGTGGATTCCCTGCACCGACAGAGATCGGGTTCAGTTGGTAGGAGTGGCACTTTTGACGAACACCGACGAAAGTCAGAGGGAGTATCTCGGCGGGAATAGCGCTGTCAGAGAGGAGTGCAACGCGCCATCAAAAACGAGGACTGCGCCCCCATCCCCTCCCCCCCTCCCCCCACCGGAAACTTTTTGATATCCGTTCGTATTTCCATTTCGCGACCATTAACTACCGCGAGCGCGAGCGCGCGCGCGCGCTCGCCTCGAAGCCAGTCGGCTTTTTACCGGTGTAACAGCGGCCTCGAACTTTCAATCCAACTTTTCCGCCCGAGCGTAACATAGAGTTTCATTAAATGGGAACGATAACGAAAGTGTGCCACGCACACCAAAGCCCGCTCCCATTACCATCGAGTAATGCGCCGCACCAGACGGATTATGTTGTAGGATTCGACCAAGTTATTGGCAGTTGTATTGTTTGTAACATTGACCTTGATAGATTACAAGTGGCCCCCCACTCCAGAAACGTCAGGCTACTTTTTGTCGTTCATTGTTTCTGAATATTTTAATTTGTATTGTATTCGAAGCTGCTTTTGTATTTATTTAGTTATGATTAAATTTTTGTGGGATAATGTAATTTAAGGCTCTAAAGTTCAAAGGTTGTGCAATATATTAATTTAATAAACTCCTTAAATATATAAGACAATATAGTATAAAGGAAACTAATATTGATAAACACGGACTTACACCGCAATATTTTTATTAATACCATGAAAGGCCACAAAACAATTTGAAGATTAAAGGATCCCTTCCGGACAATTGACACTTTCAGAATTTTCCTGCCAAGGAAACTGATTGCTGGGCGTAAAAATGAAAGTGCTCGAGAGAAGCTGCACGACTCGAATTGTCAGTAGACGTCGAGATTTCCAAACGGCTGTGAATACTCTCGACACACGATATCCTGGAGACAGTGGGAATGTTGTAGTTTGTTAAACAAAGAGGGCGGCGGACAGAAGAGGGAAAGAAAAATATTACGACAAAGACTCTGGAATTCCAGAGCTTGGTCCGATTAAACAGAGTCGTCAAAGGAAAAAGCAGCGAGCTACGTGGCTAGTCGCCGGGAATGTCGATGCGGCCCAAAGATGCGGATCCCGCGGGAGGAAGTGAACATTTAGATGGCTTTTGTGCACGAGCACCGCCGCAAACCACATCCGACAACCCCGGGGGGTCTTCGCCGAGCTATCGCTCCTACGTATCTGTAACGATCCGCTCCTAATCGTGCAAGCACAGCGGGTAGTAATTGTAAGTGGCTTCCCGTTTTACCCAATCATAGTATAATCCGTGCCAAAGCCGATCTATGTTAACTGTTATGCAATTCTTTCGGCGAAGAGCATCATCCCACTTCTTTGCCATACAGCGCATTACCGCTCAGTATTATTGGTTTACCTTATCTTAATCGCTAGCGCCTTGTTTTCGAACCAGACATACTTTCAGATCGAATTAAAATAGCTTTTATTAAATAATTTATAGTTTAATATCAGCTGATTAAAAATAGACAGTTTTTAGAAATATTAACCGAGACTTTTTTAATATAGCAATGCTAATATTCAATTAATAGACAAAGCACTCTAATTTAATTTTCTTTCTTTTTACACAATGTAACATTGTTTGAGTTACGAAGACAGAATGTTCTTGTTTGTGTGCTCGCCACTGCAGGTTAGCATAATGCTGGTAAATCTAATAGGAAAGGAGTGCGTACGAGAAAAGATGAAAGAAGAAGGCCATAATAAAGTTGGAGCGGGCGCATTAAGGGAAATTACATTCACATAAATGTTAAAGCTGAATTTTTCACTTGGCGGTTGAAGCACACTCCTCTGTTCGCTCCTTTTCTCACGAAAGCTGCTCTTTCAAAGGACATAAGGATTTCATTAAACGTTCACGTGGACATATAAAATACGCAAAGCCTTCCTGCGTGGCTTCTTTGTGGCGCGGAAGCGAAAGCGTATAAACTGCCTCTTCACCAGCGGCTACTTGTCAAAGCGAAAGCCAAAAGCGTTTTGCTCTTGACGTACTCGAAAATGAGCCACTTGTATCGGCCATAGTGATTGCTTAGATTTCGCCGGGCTATTTCGTCGCCACCAAACCACTTTTGATATTGTTTCCGTTATGCGTGGTCGTTGCGCAATTCGTTAAACAAGTTAACAGAATGGCGGCGAAAGTGTCCAACGAATCTGACGGCTCGCGCTAATGGGTTTTAACGCCAGTCGACGTGGTTAACGGATTTTCGATCTGCCGAAAAATATGGTAATCGCAAAATGAAATGATAAACAATAATTAACGCGTTCATCGTACAAGGGAAATGATATTAAAATAAAACGATAATTTAATCTAATAACGATGATCCCAAAGAAAAATATAAATACAAATAATTAATCTTTTTTCTATTGAAAGCATACATGAAATGCACAACTTTAACACTTCCTCTCTCGTTTCCAATGCAAGATTTCTCAAGTCTAAATATTCCAGAGGGATTCCTCCGGTGCGGAAAGAGCAACGTCCCCATTTAAAGAAGCTGCGTAGCAAACCCTCGCGAGAAGCATCAGAGTTCTTATGGCCCGAAAAGATTCACTTTTTTCCTATCTCCCTAAATGAAGAGTGTTTCGGACTTAAGGCTTGAACAATGGAAATGCAGCTGGTGGGCTTGCCGGTCTAATTAGAGTGAAGAGCTGCTGTCACTGTGAGCCTTCCTGCCCAACATAGTCTGACAATGAGTACTTCTTTCAGGTTGAAGAGTTGGGTAGTTGGATGTAAGGAGGCTGGCTGGACCCTCTCACTGCTTCCAAATTTTCTACGAATTTCCTTTAGCGCCGAAAATTCTTCCTAACAATGTCATACTATTGAATTAATACCGAACTTCGGTCGGTTAAATTCAGACCAGAATTCTCCCTTCGAATACATTGACCTTTCACACATATGTTCGTATAATTAAAATTCGTAATATTACAAAGTACATTCCTGTTAATTCAATTTGCATACCCTGCATAGCTAATGTTGTCTATTATTAATTATGGTCGTCGACTAAATAACATGATTGTATAAGCACGATCCAAGACGGTCTTTTACTAATGCCTCATAAGAATAGACTAATTTCATATTCATAATGTATAATTACAATTACTAACTGGAGTTATAATCATCTACTGAATAATTAGTTTTTATAATAACGTTTCCATTAAAATTCAACACTGTGTTGTAATGTATGCTGTCATTATCAATGACTAGTGAAAAATCATCGATTTCTGTAGGAAGAACGTGAGGATGTCCGGTTTGCCGGGCTTGGCGAACTCAGAAGTGGAAAAGCGCGAGCGTTGTATAGAAGGGTATTATGCAAAGGGCATTTTACGGGTCTATCTAGATCGCGATAGCTAGAACGTGAAGCGTTGCGTCATTGCACCTCTGCAGCAGGACAAGCGTCTTCACGGACTGACCCCATGCAGTATGGCCGTGACATCGGTATTGATTAGTTCCTGAAAATAGCGGGCTCTCCTTCGAACTCACGGTCACTAGGCTGGACCTTACAGTATATTGATTCGCAGAATTCTTTATTGTCCCTCAAACCGATTTGTAATGACCGAATCCTTGATGGGTAAGCGGCCTTCATCGCATGTCCACTGCAAATGACGCATCAGCCGCGATATAGACGCGTTCAACTGTCAACCTTGTCAACTTGTGGCGGACGACGCGCGCAAAAGTTCAATGTCCTGTCGCGCAATTACTGACATGCAAATTGGTTGGACGTAAATGAATAATTATTGTGTAGTGAAGTAATAGTTCTTTATATTGTGAATTAGATAGTAGTACGAAATGAATCTTGCAGTTGTTCTGAGAAGTCTTTGAGAGAAATTGTTGCATTATGTATCGCACAGCTTCATTAATATCTAACATTATCGGTACAAGTGTTACTCTTTCGATTAGCGATAGGCGAACGGAGAAGCAATGTGTCGCTGTATTTCACTGATAAGATCGAACTCGCAGAATTATGACGGCCATAAACTCTGGACGTCATTTACATGTAATTTATAGGCGATTTGCAAGATTAATGTGCAGATCAAGCCATAGTGGAATACGTATCCCGTCATCACTTCGTGCATTCGCATAAACCAGTCACTGACGCTAAGTGTAACAAATAGCTGTATGCGCGAATATGGTCTTTTCACAACAAGTCCTGTTTTTCTATCTTTTTGTATTAAGCCCTCCTGTTTTAGAGTCGACATCGCCGATAATCCGCAGTTTTCAATGAGATTCTATCAAATGTTGTGTAAAAGTAAATATACAAAGGTTCTTATGGAATTGGAATTGCAATGGGATTACAATAAAATGGTTAGGACAGGTGAGCTGATCGGTTCACATGCCTAATGCAAAGCCAGCTTTGGAAAAGAAATCTGGTTGGGGACTTAAAGTCACGTGGTTCGCTGATGCTCTTCCTTCCAAGGGCTTAGGCAGGCTGGCGATGGTCAACGTACCGTTCTCTTGAAACTTGACAGGACGTACGTAAGCTGCATTTGCCGAAACTTTGTTCTTCGGGAAGAGGAGAAAGCAAGCGGAGTAAGGCGTGCCTCCGAGACGGAAAAGAGCTGGACGGGCTTTCACTAATAACCAAATCCGCCGCAACTACCTTCCCGACCAGGGTGGCGCGACGCTTCCTCCCAATTTCCACACCGACTGCAAATCTTCCTCATCTTCCTCTTCCAAATGACATGCGCGTATCACTGGCGACACCTGCTTTTTATGCAAATTCTCAAAGACTCGACGATCGACTTCTCGATATTCCCGATTCTCAAAAAGAAAATGGAAAAGCTCTTCGCGAAAATGCTTCCAGAAGGCTAAAAATAGCATCGAGATATTCTTGGCCCAAGAACTTTCACGAAAAGTACTACGATGCTAGTTAGAAAGTCTATTACCTGAAAGTGAGATGGTTTATTTATAACGATTCTATAGTCCGACGGTGTTTCTTCGGCGAAGCAACAACAAAGTAGACTTTATAGGAACACGTAGCAACCCTCGCCGCTGAAAATAGAAGCATTAAGGGAGCGCCAACAAATTTTGCGATAAAAAGCAACAGCTTTCTTAAGAAAGACGAAACATGAAAAAGTTCTCGGTTCTGGCCCAAGTGAGGAGAGACACACACCTTGCTATAACGCGTCCTCGGCGAAGGGCTGCTGATGTTGGAACAACGTTAAATAAAAGATAACAACGAGAACTAGATTCTCCAATCTTCCGGCCCTTCTTCCGATACGCTAGTTCCGGTAAACGAATTGCTCTCGTGCCGGCAATTGTGTTGGGCAAAAGTAGGTCCGCAACAAGTGTACACTTTATTACGCACCTGAGGTCTGGCTTGTGACACAAACAATTTCCAGGCATCGACAAGTAACTATAACCCCGACAGAACACAGATCAATGGTTGGAGAAAAGTGTGGGGGGGGGGGGGCGGAGAGAGACGTCGATATCGAGCATGCAATCAACCCACATCCTCAAGCACAACACGAGCCGCCGCGGCTGTAGAAGGAATGTTGAACGAACTGCTTCGATGGAGAAAGAGGAGAAAAGCAGCTCTGATCGAGAAAGAGAGAGAGAGGAACAGCCGAGCTACATGTCAAATTTTCGACTCGATATCCAATAGCCGATTGCCCATCTCTCATTTCCTACCAACGAAGAGTTATCGCTTTTCTATACTACTCGACGAGTGGCTAAGTCTCGCATGTCTATGCACCTGCACAGAGACCTGCTCGACCAACCAACCAACCAACCCCCCCGAAATATTCCACCCACGCTGCGTGAATTAATCTAATCGATAACTCAATTCTAATCGAACATCGAATATGACTTACCCACGCTCAATGAATACCGGCCCATTTTCCCTGATAGAGCATCACTGAATTCTACTCGAATCACAGTATAACTATTATAATATCACCCAAAGCACTATAAATCAATTATAACGATGTTTCAAAGAAATATCGTCAATAGATATTATTAAAACTTTCGAAACATCGAAACATACGCGGAGAGAAAAATTGCAAGTATGAAATGGCCGAGGGAGGTCCTCGAACGAGTGGAATTCGAGAGCTAAGCCAGTATAAGTTTCAAGGGTTCCAGTCGTTATTGCACTCTCTCATCGTTGCATACACATTCGTCCGAGAAGAAAGAACAAAGTTCTTTCCTTTATTAATAATTCCCTGTTCCGAAGCATTCCTGCCAATATTGAGACTCATGCTTGGCTCGCAACATTTTTACTTTCTCTGTGTTTCGACAAGTGATTCAGCCGAGCTCAATTAGCGCGGCGCGGGGCGGCGGTGCGTTCATTGGTCGCAGTGTGCGAAATCAGTACATTAGCGGGTATATCGTCATCTAAAGCGAGCGATTCCGCGGGCAGATTAGAGCGGGAGGGCTATAAATAGGCGAGGGCGAAATAGGGAAACAGAAGTAGGAATGCGAGCGGCGAATTTTCAAGGCGGCAACTTAGCAGAGATAGAATCGTGTGGAAGAACGAAGATAAGAGGGTCTGAGTAGTTGTTGGTTTCTGCGGCGGAAAGGCAAACATGTTGGCGAGTTTACTCGCTGGGATCGATACTGCACAGCCACTGAGTCAAGGTGAGCGCTCGCATCTCCCTCTACGTCGTTCTTTTCATTTATACTGTCCTCCTTCCTTCCACCCCCCACGACCACCCCCAACCACCCCCACACACCCACACCCTCCCCTTCCCGTATGCTCGTGTTTTAATGCGATGCCGCAAATCATTCTTCCCAGTTTCGTCTCACGCTTTTCCTCTCCGCTTCGATAAATCAGGCATTTGCTCCTCCACGACGTATTCAGAAAGTGAACATTTCTACCAATGAAATCATCGTTTTATTAAAAAAAAGAGAGAGAGAGAAACTGACACACCTTCTGACCTGCTGCTCTATATTAGTCGTATTAACGTAATCGTCTTTCGCAGAGTTTCAAATGTACTGGGTGATTGCGTTGAAATTAAGATGGTTGCACTCCACTTTTTATCAGGTATTTGTGCAATTATATCGTTATATGCCTAATTTGTGTGTAATTCGTATAATAATACATTATATTATATTTGTAATATATTATTATTTATACATATTATATTGTATACGTTATACAAACAATAAATTGTTATATATAATGTATAGAAAGAGAAATAACGGAGAAAAGTTGACGTACATGATTAAAATGATTAATTAATTTATAATCACTCTGAATGCAGCAGTGTATACTCGATAGTAGTGATTTAAAGGGAAATGAATCACTCCGTTAATGGACACTGATCGATAGATCTATCATTCGCACGGAGATGAAAGACTATGAGAGGGAATGAATGGATTTCGCTTCCACCCATTCATTTCCACTGGAATTCCCAGGTGAAATTGCCAGCGATTGTACAATCGTGCAATACCCAATGTTGATCTTTTGCTTAATAATTAGTTTCCACAATTTCAAAATTTGTTATCGAGCAGCATCGCGAAAATAGTGATTTTTATATTTAATATTTGGAGAGTTTTTAATACAATCACATTTAATTGTCACGCTACATTCTTGTAGGGATTGCCTGATTTATTTTTGAAAGAAGATCTTTTCAATTAAAAGCTTACTTTATGTACGCGTAATTTATGTCTGGCAAATTCAAATGACACACTTTTATTTTTAACACAGCAGGCTTATAAAAGACTGTGCTATAAATATAAGAAAAAGTATTCAAAATTATTGAGCACTTTATTAAAAAGATGTAAGCCCTGAAAGAATATTAGCTTCTTATGAAAGTAAAGTTGGATCGTTGCTACCATTACCGCGGTACTCAGTTTATATTATATGGGAGTATCAATATACCTGGCACTTTTATCTATAAAGTTGAAAGTGTACGAGAAGTATCGAAAAGTTTTGATGAAAGAGGACGATTTGAAAGAGTCATTTCTTATGTTTGACGTTTCGGTGAGAAGAGAGGAGAGCACGTATTCAATCTTAAATAAGGAATGAGAAAGTTTGGATGGATACATCGATTGTTTACCACTTACCTCGGTGTCGTTCCACCACATGTGCAAGCGATAGTTCCTGAGGATGGTGCGGTTCTCATTGATATGGTCGACGGCAAGTTTCACTGACGGCATCACCCCTCGACCAACATGACTCTCGGGCACATGATTCCCGTACGGAAAGAACCCGGCGATGTAAACGTCGCGTCTCTTTACACCCCCCAGATTAATTGGCTTCTGCCCACCACACGTTGGAATACTGCTCGGCCAGACTATCACAAGACACAAACACGCGTTTAGAAATTGTCGCCAGCAATACAATTGGCCGACTCTGCTCGACATTTTCCGGGCCATTTTTGCCGCCTGGTTTTCTTTGTTTTTATTATTATTACGCGCGATCGGGGACTTGAACCGCCTCGTTTGTCAGAATTAGATCAGTCGAAGATGCCAATCTTCGCAGGGCGCCCAGTGATTTGTCATGTCGTGGAGTTCTCGTGGTGCTTGTTGCCGCGGCGTTCACTCGGCGGCGGCGGCGGCATTCTCCGTTGCCCGCTGGCAAATTTTATCTTAAAATCCTTCACCCCCTTAAAGATAATTGACAACGTTAGATAAGCGCCGCGCGCGACCCCGAACTTCCTTTCTTTAGACGCGCCCTCTGCCAGTAATCGGTATATGTAAAAAATTATCAAATATCATTCGATAGAATCGTCTCGATTTACATGCACTCGCGCATCGACGCTCCCTGGAAAAAGTCTGGTGGGGCTTTTACCGCTGGCTTTTTAAAGGAATTAGTTAGACCATACCGCTTTAACATTTAGGAGAAGTAAAAGAGCTTATTTAGAATTAGTTACGAGTTTAAATTGTTTCGATGCCGTCGTAATCGCATCGGCCTCCTGACGATATCTAGATAGACTGTTATATCTCGCGTTTAACATCTGCGCGCATAGAATTTCTTATAAACAACATTACATGTCAACACATTAATACTCATCATTTCGCGGAAAATAGACAATGGCACATTAACGTGGCAAACGAGGTTTACTGATGTCCTTGCTTTTAGATCATTAAAGTTAGCGTTCGCCATCGCTGAATTAGTTATATTAGTTTACATTATCGCGATTTAAACTTTCACTCTTATATTTCAACAGAATCTTCTTTCACAAGTTGCTTCAGTCTGAACAGTTGGCCGCGACTGCCTGGTACCTGAAACAAAAATATTCCAATTCTCATGTAATTCGTATAATGTTTAACGAAATTCGTCGAAGTGTTGGCGAGTGCGCGTTATTAATAAAACTTAACATTTTTTTATACACTGGTTGGGCAAAGTCCTTTGGAAGCTTGAACAGCCCTTCGCATCGCTGAGCCTGTCCAATCCAATTCTATTGTTTTTCACAATAGCCCTTAGCCTCGAGAATAAAATAATTGCATTGCCAATACTACATATTCCCACAGTTATTAACTATACAAGCAACTTTTGTTTAACCGCAAACACTTCACCAGCTGAAGTGTAATGTAGAGAAATGCGCTATATGTTTTTAAGTATTTCCGAGGACTTCAATTTTCAGCTAATTGCTTCTTTCTTATCCATTTAGTAACTGATATTTATTTTGTAGAAATAATAATTAACGTATTTGCAGTCTTTAATGACGCTACTATTAATCACAGAGCATTCGACTTTCTAAGACCAGGTATTCGTAACATTTCTCACCGGCCAAGTGATCATAAATCAAACTCATTTATTATTGAAACTATTGCAAACTGTTTATGAGGGGCCGAAAGCAGCATAAAAATAGGAGTGGAAACAATAAGCGGATTGAAGTATACTTGATAAGGATTGGCACTTGACCGAGACAGATCAGTCGATAAAGCTTATGAACGTGAGGTTAAGTACCTGGAAGCTGCAAGCTTTAATCACCCAGCTTCAATACTGCTCGTCATCAAGAAAACACAGATACAAGCAGGCCGAACTGTTCCAGCAGAAAATCAGAAGAAACTACAATCCTCAATGCAAATGTTGTCTTTGTATAAGGAAATATCATGATTCAAATTTGTAGTTAGTGAATAATGACTGCAACTGGCGCGTTAAACGATTCAATTTTTCGAAAGCTCCAAAGCTTCAAAGTCGACACAGGGCGTTGGTCAAAACAACAGGGAAGTTTTACTGCAGAAGCATTTTTTTTCGAAACAATGACTCGCCTACTAAAACACAGTTACGACTTGGCGTTATAGTTTTCTGTTACTTTTACGAGGTAGTTCATTGTTACTTCTCCTGAGTGCCCATTACTGGCTGAAGGCTAGCTTCTGACTGTTAGGCGAGGAAAAGCCCTGCGAAGGGTAGTCGTACCACAGCAAAATCTATAATTCGAATCTTTCGGGGGCCTCTACAACCTGACTTTCTAATATTGCCATTGGCCATGCGAGCCTCCATTCTAAGCACTTTCCGTATAACTAGTAATATAGTTACAATCCTCCAACAAATAACTAGCTTTGTATAAGCACCGGATTTCCACTGAAACCCAACATTGTATTTTTACGAACGTGCCGTCATTCTCAGTGCATTGTCAAAACTAATGAGTTTCGATCGCAACGGTGATTGGCAGTGCCTCGTAAAAATTCATCAGTTTCTAATACAATGGCATACGATTCGAGTAATTTCGTATAATTATGCTTATCTAATAAATAAGCCATTTTGCTCTAGCAATCGGATTCCCATTGAGGTCCAACGGAGTATGTACCGCGTTGCATGACTGCGGACACGCAGTCTCTCTGTCAGTGGCTTGTAAAAATTGACCAGTTTCGATTGCAACGGTGAGTATGGCAGTTAAGGGAGATCGATAAAAGTTGAGCGGGTATTGAGTCGACCACAAACGATAGGTTAGCAAGCAAAGTAATATGACCTCAAAGAGTATTCATCGAGGACTACGCCGGATCGAGCTTGAACCTTGACACAGTGACATTATTCTCAATGGTAACGATACACGCCACGATGGATTATTGACACCCGAAAGTCCATATCGAGGAAGCCTCAAGTACCAGAAAATTATTCGTTCGATTTCAATCTTGAGTGATGTGCCACGTACTTTTTATCGCTTTGAAACCTTATTCACTCGAAATATTGTTATTACTATTCGTTAAGCTTAGTGGTCGCTCGAGCGAAATCGGCGTGTATCGATTGAGTGATGTCACTTGTTGATTGCAGTTACACTTAGTGATGACGTTCCCTGCTTGTACTTTCTACAATTTTAATGAGCCTCCAGGGCATTATAATGAAAAATGCATACCCATTATGACAGTATTCTGAATTCCCTGCACTCGGAAGTCAATAATAACTTTTACTCAAAAGACTACAAATCTTCATTTTCCAGCTAAATTCGCGCATAAAGAATAGAATTGTATTTAAAAGCATTTTCTTTAATAATGACGAATTTTATCATTCTCCTACAGATTCTGAATATTGGAAAGAACAGCTATGTTAAGTCGATAATAAAGTTTAAGTAGTTTGAGTGCTAAATCAATTGCAATTAGCTATGATCTAAGTAGCTTGAAAAGGGTGAATTGTCTTTGAAAGGATTTCCTTTAATCATGACAAATCTGATTAACCACCTATTGATTGCGAGTAGCTTTGTTAAGTTCACAATAAAGTTCAAGTGGCTCGAGTGCTAATTCGAAAGAAATGCTGTACACGGCTCCACTTACAATTAGATACGATCCGAGTACCTTGAAAAGAGCGTATTGATCGGCTAATATATCGTTATCTGGGAATTGGAAAGAAAAAAACCGGAGGCTTTACACGTTTGCGATTCCCACATGCGGGGGAATTGCCTCCTTGGTTATTATCCTAGTTGGCACGACACAGTTGATATAATCTATCCCACCCCACTCCCGATCTTGCCACGTGTGACACGTATTCAGCAGCCTTTGTAAGTGTGCTTGTGACTTCATGAGAAATTAAGGCTCACGAACAGTCCATGAGTACGTGTCGACTATGTGATTAATGACAGCTCATACGTCCTTGAGTTTCAGAAGGGTAACAAGCAGCAGTAAGTGTGATCTGCTTTGGAACTTGAAATTCCGTGTTTCAAACAAAGTATGGCTTGCAGCGTCGAGCGTGCAATTAGCAACATTCAATCTTCCTAATTCGAACAAATCATCTATCGTTGAAAACAATAAAGAGTTCGATCGAACATGCTACCTTACTTTTCGTTATTAGTTCTAAGTTTCTAAATAATATTAAGTGATTTTTAAGTAACTAATTACCACAGAGCACTTAATATACATAATAAAGTACCTGAATTTTTACACCGAAGGATACGATTAAATCATTAAAAACGATTCTAATTCAAAACTCGTGACAACCAGCAGAAAATATACAACAACAATGACTGCGTTCAATGAACAAAAGAATGGTACATACGTTTCGACCTGTAGTCCTCCAAGATTCATCTGAGCCGGGGAGACTAGCATTTTCCTGTTGATACTACACTTCGATTAACAATAGCCTTGGCCAGTTTAGCTGGAGCGGGTGTTGCGAGCGGAAAGTGGATCATCAACAAGAACAACAGCACAGATTGTATTATCGGCGGTGCGTCGGGACGACTGGTCGTTGGTGGGTGGCTTTTTCGCCGAGGCCGTGGCGAATTCGTGTAGTTTCATGACTCAAGGGAAGCTGATTGTCAGAGTCTGCCTTCTCGAGCGCGAGCCACCGAGCACAGCAACATACACTCGGAGAGTACTGGCAATGGTAGGACGCGTCAACCAGCCGAGATCAATCATGACAGCAGTCCGTTCCCGAGGGAAAGAAGTGTAAAATTCGGATGGGAGACTGGCGAGAAGCGGAAAAGATTGAACCGGTCAGCGAGGGTGGTCGATAGGTGGCAAAGTTTCCATGTCGTCGGCGAAGGTACATTTCCCATGCGAGTCAGAGAACGGGGGGCGAAAAAAAAAGGGAAACAAAAACAGCGCGGTTGGCAGGGTGGCGAGCGAGGTAGAGAGGAGCCAGAAGAGAACTAGGATGAGGTGGAGGAGGAGGATGAGGAAGTAGAGGATGAGGACGTGGAGGAGATTGGCAGAAGGGCGATACCACGATAACGAGCGTAGCCGACTGAAGCACGATGAAACAATTTGCAGAAGGCGGAGGCGCGGAAGGTGTCCAGTTATTAACAGCGAGCGGAAGCGTTCCGTGGCTGCTAACTAATGCGTGGCCGAACCGAGCGAGAGCAACTATTTTCACTGCCAAGGAGGGTTATACTCAGGGGGTAGGATGAGAGGGCGGTTGGATGGGTGGGCGTGAGAGAGAGAGAAAGAGAGAGAGAGAGAGAGAGAGGGAGCACAATCTGTCAAAGTAAGTGTGTATACAGCGCGAAAGTAATGCTGGTGTACACGACGACGCGTTCCTAGGATCACCCGGTCAACTGGCAAACTACCCCTGAAAAAGGTCCAAAGTCGCTATCACCCCCACCAGCGGCGAGTGCCCGCTTGCGCAGAGACCTATTCCACTCTTGTGACTACCCTGCTCCTCGCTGCCTCCTCCATTCCTCTACCCCACTCTCGCACCGCCACCAGATACGCTTCACCCTCTCGCTGATATTACTCTCCGCTTTAACTCCCTCTCTCTCTCTTATACCCTCCGACGCTGCCTACATCCATCTCAGCTACAGTTACTTCCACGCCCTGTGAAAAGCACTCCACCAGCCACTAGAAGGAAGCTAAATCGTACCTACCGTGACCTCCTGTGACGGTATCCACCCTAAACTCTTTCGACCTTCTCCGCATTCCACCCTCCAACCGCCCTTCGCCGCCACCCCCCCTCCCCTTCAATAGGCTCCCACCGTGCATCGGAAATATCCTCCTCTGTTGGTTTCTAACAAACTCCTGGCGATAGAGAGCCTTAACCCTTTGCACTCGATGCCTTTCACACAAAGTGTCGAGTGAGGATCGTCGTTCGACCAGGACTCAATCGCTCCTTCCTTGATACTCTCCCTCCCTCTTTCTCTCTCTCGGCTCTACTTATTGGCTTATCCAATCTGCTTAACCCAATGAAAGTCAAATCACCTATAAACTCTCTCCGCCGTTCCTTTGAATCAATGATACTTGTGTCGAAAATAATGTCTAAAGGAGTTGATGATTAGTGGGGAGAGTTTGTGGGTAGGAAGTAGAAATTGGAGCAAAGTTCGATTGGAGTCTCGTTTACTGGGCGTAGGTGTAGGAAAATGAATTGGAATTGAAGTCGAAGTTATTAATATAGTTTGGGTAAATATTGTCCTATGGATTTTCGATCTTTACAAGGATCAACACATTCCTGGCTAAGTCTACTCGGCGCTCGCACTTGCTCTCACCTGCAAACTCGCACTCGCCTGCGGCGAATGAAGGCGCGGCACACGATTGGTTGAGCAGGTGGTGGGGCGACAGGTGCGGCGAGGTAACACCTGATTGGCTGAGTGGATGGTGGGGCGAAAGCTCCCCTAGGTCACTGGGGCCCCCGAAAGCTCCTCATTCCTAGCGAATCCCTCGATCGGTACTAATAACGCAAGTATTTTTTGTGGGGATCTTGAAAATTTTCTTTCTTCTCGATTTTAAAAGCTTCAGGCATCGCAAATGTTTTTTCAAAATGTAGACAGTCGTTCTATGGTTGGATTATTATCGCTAGTTGATAAGCTCGCTTCGTGCCAGCAGTGGATGTAGCATTACCCACTTCCGGAAATTCTGTTGCGTGTACCAGGAGACGTTAATGCCAATTTGTTTATTCATTTTCTAGGGCCATCTGATAATTTAGTTTGACGATAACAAAGTAATAATGGAAAGGTCAATTTATTACCTCGCAACATTATAATATTGTCTTCATATTTTTTAAGAAATAATTCTATTACTAATGTATGTGGATGAAATATTGTTTTAAGTTTTAATATGATGAAGTCCATTAAGTCTTTGTTATAATTAAAAAGAGCCGAAGAAAATGCTGCCACTTTTCTTCTCATTAAATGAAAATGAAAGACGATATATTACTATGTATATATTTCTTACAGGCAGCAGATAGTATTACAAGTTGTGGATTATGAGTCAGTGAAGTGACAATCGTCCTCTTCCGCAATTATGTGTCAGGAAAGCCCCCGTTGATGACGTCGCTTTTCGATGTCAACTAACCCAGTCACTTTACCGTGAAAAGCCATTATGGGACGTATCGACTTCATCACTTAATGGTACACACACGTGCCTGTTACCAGTTTAGTCGAGATTTAATTTCATTCGGAAGTAATTTGTCCTTTTTCACCGCATGACGCTCTCCGCACACCTTGCCGAGCGCTACATTATATTACTTTTCCGTGACGCTGCCGCTGATCTATTCAACGCCACGTGAAAGGTCGCAAGAATTATTTCGTTCCGAGAGGATGTACGAGATAATTCGCTCAAAATTGTATGAAACGCGAGTACCCTATTACTACGTCCTCGATCCTTCTAACATATAAACTGTATTCTCACCTGTTCTATTTCCTGTCCATCTTCCACATTCAGCGAGTATACAACTCTTGATACGAGAAAGATTTGATATTGTTGTTGGTGTTATTTCTTAAGTCGAGAGAATGGCTTCGTTTGCGTTGAAGTTGTCTTTGATCTCAGTGATACAGGGTTTTGCGCTCGGACAGAGCAACAGTATTGTATTCGGAACTACAGGCGCAGCAACAACAATGACGCCAGGTATGACACAAACAGCCCTAAATATGTTGTTAAATAAATCTGTCTTAAAAACTAAAAATAGTGTATATTGAATCATGTTTATAGGCACAACACGAGCCAATATAGTTTGTGCATGCGTGCCGGCCGGAACTTGTCCTGTTGGCTCAGGAATTGATATTCGTATTGTGAATACAGTAAGATCGCATTTTACTTATCGAATTCTAAAAACTATTTTTATATAATATTGGAAACTCTGTAAAATTTCCTAATTTCAAAGATAGATGCAAATATTTGTCTATTCGGATATTCAGATATATAATAATAAATAATATTTGCAAACGATTGCACAATTTTTCGTAAGGTTCAAAACCAACGGTCGACGCAAGGCGTTTTAAAAGAACAGGGAACTTTTACTGCAGAATCATTTTTCGAAAAAATATCTCGCCTACTAAAGCACAGTTACGACTTTACATTATAGGCAAGAATTGTTTATTTTATATAATATTGGAAATACTGGAAAATTTTGTAATTTCAAAAATGGGTGCCAATATTGTTCTATTTAAATATTCAGATATATAATAATATTCGATTATGGTAGCACACATATATTTATTTATGGCTTAATCGAACAGGGACCTAATTGTAACTCCGGGCAAGTATACTGTTGCGGAGTGACACCCGAAAAACTGGTTGACTCTACTTGCGGTACTAGGAAAATAGCGCCAACAGCACACCCTCAAGGCCAGGCGAGTTACGGATCGTATCCCTGGCAAGTAGCTCTTCTAACTAACGATAACAACTACGTCGGCTCCGGGGTACTTATCACCCCCAACCACGTGTTGACCGTCGCACACAAAGTTGCCAGTTACTTGTAAGTTACTCGCTAAAACATTATTATGTTATTTCTGCACTAGTTTCAACTTTACTAGGCTAACATTTTCTGTATAAATACACATGGTTGGAACTATTTTTCTTGCAAAAGTCTAACGATGTATGTTTCTCCTTTTTATCATTTTTAATTGCTCTAGAAAGAACTTTTATATTAAGTGATAAATAATATAATATTTCTGAATTGCTGTCGTTTTCTTTAGAAATGGCGGTATCAAAGTCCGTCTGGGAGAATGGGATGCCCAATCGACCTCAGAAACCTATCCATACCAGGAATACGGGATCCAGAAAATTTTTTCGCATCCTAACTTCAATGCTCTCAATCTTCAAAATGATGTAGCTGTTATAAGATTAAGTGGAACAGTACCAGTAACAGCCAGCCCGAACATTAACACTGCGTGCCTTCCGAGTTCGGCGCCAGCTGCAAACACAAGGTTTGCAATATGCTAAATTACTTAAAACATTCGACTTTTTTGACAGTAAAAATAAACACTGTTTTTATTTAAAACTTCCTTTCTGAAATCTGCTAAAAATAGAAAAATACATTATCCATTCTGTGTTTTTACAGGTGTTGGGTGTCAGGTTGGGGAAAGGATGCATTCGGACCCAACGGAAATTATCAAAGCATTATGAAGGAAGTAGATGTTCCCATATTAGCTCAGGCATCCTGTGAAACTGCACTTCGAGGAACAAGGCTTGGTCAATTTTTCGTTCTCGACAAGAACAGCTTTCTATGTGCTGGCGGTGAAGCTGGAAAAGATGCATGCACGGTACGTTGCATGATAATTCGTAGTAACACAATATAATATAAATGCTTTATAAAAATGATCATTTAATAATGTGCGAAAAGCATGGAAAATTCGCTATAAATATGCTACCAATGATAACTCATATGAATTTATATGTTTTAGGGCGATGGTGGTTCTCCTTTGGTATGCGAGTCAGCTTCCGGTCAATGGCAACTAGCTGGAATGGTAGCGTGGGGAATTGGATGTGCAAGTGCTGGAGTGCCAGGTGTATATGTGAACGTATTAAACTTCAAATCATGGATTGATCAGCAAGTTAGCCAAAGTAGTTAAACTACAAGAACGAAATCAGAGAATATTTATTAGAATAGTAATTTATAACAAAATTCTGCCAACTAATGTTTGTGAATGTCAACGCTTGCATAAATAAAATAGAAACAATAAAGGAAAATAACAGCAAATTCATTTTTATATGAGTGAGGGTTACAAGGAATAACACTTTAAACAAACAAAGGTTGTTTTATTGCCTATACAACACATATTCTTCATTAATTAGATTAAGCCAATCCATCGAATATAAAAAATCTGCAAGGCTAGTAATAAAAATATATTCTTACAACACCAAAAGTAATGAAAACAAACTGAAACTTCATCAAGCTCGTCACCTTTCTTTGTGAACCTTTATGAACTAAGAAATATAGAACAAGGCATTAACTGGCTTCCGGAATTCTCTTTTGGAAAGACAACATTAACGGATTCTTCGTCCTCAAAAAAATACGAGTGCTCAGTTTGATATCTTTCACGTCCTCTGGCAGACTCGTTTTAATAATATATTTCGATACTAAGGTCGCGATGAGGACTTTCGATATTATCATGGCATATTTCCACCCTGAAATATCGAGGAAATTATATATACAATAAACGAAAATGAATAAATTTTGGAAGGAATAATTAAATGAAAGGTAATACCTACCTATGCAATTCCTTGCACCAAAACTAAAAGGCATAAAAGCGGAAGGTTGCCTTGGCCCCAATGGATGCATTGGAAGGAATCTATCGGGATTAAATTCAAGGGGTTTCGGCCAATATTTTTCATTACGATGAATTGTAGGAATGTTGACAAGCACGGAACTGTCCGCAGGGAGAGTGTATTCACCTAAACATCGACAATTATGTACGTATTTTTCATAAGCACAAAACTATAACAATAACTCGCGATAAGTCTCATGACAAAATAGCCCAACCAATGTTTATTTCTTCCGAGAGGCGACGCAAGATTGTAGAAACAACTGGAATAAATCTCAGTATCTCTTTTACAACTCGGTCTAAATACTCCATACGGTGAATATCCTCCAATGTTACGTCCAAGCCTTTCGAATTACATTCCTTATAAATTGCATGCACCTCCGCGTACACTTTTTCCTGAGTGAAATACGAATGTTTATAAAATATGCTTTTCTTTTTAAGTGTAAGAAATGTCCGAGTCCTCATCCTCGTACCTGGACATCGGGATATTTTGCTAAAGCGTATAATGTCACGGTCATCGATGTTGTTGAAGTCTCGTATCCCTTGAATAAGATAATCAAATTATTACTAATTAGATAGCCAAATAAACTTTTACTTCCAACGGGTGGTTCGGTTTATATTCAACGAAGTCAAATTCCCATTAATAAAATGGCTTTATACTATCGGATATGAATATTAAATATAAATTTAAAAGGTATGTTATAAACCATAATTATTATACTTACCCCTCCTATTATTGTATTTATTTCATCACGGATCTCAATGTCGTTAAACTTATGTTCCTTTGAACTGAGAAGTAATCTCAACAAAGATTGCTTCGACTCATCTTCGACTCCTGCAAAGGCAGATATAAATTACTCGTCTCTAGTCAAGAGAAATCTCTAATTTACACTGATCTTCTGACTTACCTTTCTGTATACCACTTCTATAGTTTTTCAAAGACTAAAGAAATGATTCAGAAATTATTATTGAAGTATTGGGATAAATTTCTAGAGGATCATTAATTTATACTCACATTATATTAATACTCACATTATTTATAAAGTTACTGACATAATCTGCTTTTTTTTGGAATCGCTGTCCTATGGATGTGTGCGTAAAAATGAAATCAGGATACAACCACGGTGACACCAATCTTGTAATCAATAATTCCAGCCCACTGTAAGAAAAAGTGGATGCTTTCTAACGAATCCATATACCATTTAGTCAATTGAGATTCATTTACCTTTCTGTCACTTTGAAAAAATCGGCACTCTCTCCCTTATCGATGTTAATGCCCAGTGCTGTGCCTGAGTGGTATGAAAGCAATTAGTACAATTGCCATAATACGTTTAACATTCGGTATTGTGTAACTATCATACCGCATATGCAATCAAAGTTATATCGGGCCAAATAAGGATAAATATCAAATTCTTTCCCTTGCTCGTCCATTTCGATTTCTTCTCCCAACTCCAAAGCTTTCGTCAGAAATGTTTGAACATATGATTGAAGAGCGCTCCTACTAAATAAAGGCTGCATAACTTTCCGATGTACTTTCCACTTTGGAACTAGAAAGACGTAATTTGCTTTATTAATTACTATCGATTAACACACATAAATGAGTAATAAGTGTCAACCTAGACACTAAATCGTACTTCTGTCTGGTTCTACTTAAATTATCAAACATAGATTCATGAGAAGCTTTACCTGCCGAAGTTAAGATACCATCGCCTGCCAATGGCTTTAACATTTCGTAAATCATATCTTTCGCTGTGGCATTTGAATTGGTCAGTACTAGCTGAAATATTGATAATCTCCTGTTACTAAAATACAGTATACTACAATACCATTTTTGATCATATTATTACAATATTGCGTAATTAATGTACGAGCGTTTACTTCCCGTTCTCAAACTATGTTTGCATAACGCTAAATTAATCTCATGCTCTTATTTTCGCATTGATATGTAATGAGCGGACCTTTATCTGTTCTGGTTCAGATAGGACAAAATAGAGTCGAGGACCAGCCCAAAGTCTGAATGGTGACTCGTGATTATTCAATAACGCTTGTAGTTTGTCGTAAATATCGTCTAATCAGAGATCAAAGTTTCTATTAGTACAAATTGGTTGCATTATTCGATAATATTCGTACATTCTGCGAAAGGGTAGTTTTACAGAAATCATATAATTACCTACTGGACACCCAATGAAATGATGAGCATTGCCAACAAGAGGCAACGCTTTCGGCCCTCGAAAGCATTTTGATTGTAAAAGGATGCGGTACGATTTCAAATACAGCAAGCCGAGTTTCACTAAACCAGCACATAGTAAAAGTCCACTAACAGTAAGAAACACTATGAGGATCATCGTGTATTAATCAGAGAGTCACGGGTTCACTATTAAAATATGTATTTAATTGAACTCAATACTAGTATTTACAAACATTATTTGTTGCACGCTTATTTATATCACGAGAATAGAAAAGGACACACTGTATTTTACACTATGTTGTGTGTAAAAATTACACACCGCATTTTCAAAGTGACGAACATATTATTTAATACTACAAATAGTGGCATCGTTCCACGGCACGTTTACGTCTGATGAAATGGCATCCCAGCTGCAGACTTATATACATCTATCACGTACAATCCCTCATGTTATCAACCGATTACTCCTATTTATTAGTGCATGACTATAGCATTACACGCGTTACATACATCCAAGCCAATCAGGATTGTTCGTTAAATGAAGTTTGCGATTAGTGAGGGAAACAGGTTTATTTGAATCACAGCGAAACGGAAGCGGAAAGAAGATTCCGCTGGATACCAAACACTACTTTTCATGTTTTTATGGGTATCAATCTTCTTTCTTACTCGTTTTCTTTATTGCTATTACTTGAATGGATGTTCGTATCAGCGAGAGCCGACATCCGATCAAAGGTCATCGAAGAATAGTGAACCTTTTGTCTATGGATTTTTTTCCTATCCATCAATGCAATGTCCCTGACTTGTCAGTGGATTTGTTTAGTATTATTTTAGATCAACTCTATTCGAAGTCTCCGTTATTATTATGAGCACTTGCAATAGTCATACTTGTCAGAGTGTCTTTGAGACCGAAGCTTCTTCGTTATCGAAGAACATTGTCAAGGAATCGATGTGTATAAAAGCACTGATAAAAGAAATAGCAATCTGTTAATATTGAATTATGAAATTAGACATGTTTTATCCAGCTGTCCTTCTGACAGTTTAACTGTAACTCTCATGTGGATTTCAAAATAGGAAACGTTCTCTTCTAAATATGTCTGTGTCAATAGATGTTCAAGGCAAGGACTACTGGCACGTGGCCAATTATTTATAGACAGCAAAAACTTCTGTCACCATAAAAACAAGTTAATATTCCTAAAGAACAGAAGTAGAAGTGCAACAAGTAATAAGAAACAAGTCATCAGAATCTTCACGGTCGAAGTAAACCATAAACATAAAGATTACGTGTTCATATTCTACTGATATAGTCAGGTGTCCCAGTGAAATCTGTCGAAAGTTAGTTTTAGAAAATTGATAAGTTTCTTCACTCGCTACCAGTAATGGTAGTTTTCAAAATTATATTTGGCATTTGTGTATATAAAATAGCACAACCCCCTAAAAATTCGATTATTATTCAATGTTGGTGCGTAGAAATGAATAAGTATCTTCGGTACTTTGACTTTCAATTACTGTAATTGCTGATCACAATAAAAGATTAAAAATGACCAGGGCATATTAAATGCTGCAGAACATTCCCCTAAAATTTAGGCCTTCTTCATCATTATTATATCTCTCGTCATCTTCTTAAGAGCCTTCCGATAAGATATTTCTGTGTACATAATAGCCATGTACACACGACAGAGTCCATTTACGCGCGCCAGTTGAAATTTTTACTTCGAACGCACACATATACAGTTCGACGTCGTCCAAGCAATCTATACCTATGTAAACGGCTATCAGGGGCATTGTAAACCAAATGATTTTTGGGAATTAGTTTCAGGAACTTAAATCAAATAATCTTCATAATTAAGAATACTTTTATTAATCAAATATCGTATAAATATCTATGTGTACACTTCCATATATATAATTTGGCTATTCGTATTATTGCGGCAAAATTCGAATTCTCCTTCAAATGTTACTGTTCAAAAACTCATGTGTTATGACTTTCTCTCTCGCAGTCCTAATGGTAGTAATCGTAGAATTACTTGCAATATCAATTTCGGAGTGCAGTTATATCCACATTATACGTACGTATATATACGTTGCTTGAACAAGAAATTTGGAGACTCATTAGTGGGAGTGCTACCTATACGACGAATGACAGTTACGCACATACGTGTGCAGTGTAGTAGTAGCACTGGTAGCAGTAGCAGAGTGTAATACTTCATACTTATCTATGACGAGTGAATTGGAAAATTGGGTTTACCCCGATAGTGGATACCTTCAAGCTAACAATAGTGTACGTTCATGTGCAAATCCGAGCATATACGTGCATGGTATTGTAACATGTTGATAAACAATTCGCGCACTGTATTTTCAACGTGTATTATTTGATAGAATTTAATATATCTCCCAAAGAGTGAGAAGTTTTATATGAAACGTAAGTATGGCTTTCTTCGGTTGTGATTTTATGAAGAATTCAATAAATAACCTTGATGTGATTCATAGAAAGTTTGCGGAATGTTCCGTGGTAGATTTGTATGACTCACAGTTTTCTTTCAAAGTGCTCTTTGAGTTGTAATGTACGAGCACCTTTCGAGTCAGTGACTGGTGGGTAAATTTTCTTCCATTGTATCTTTTATTTATTGCTCGCGATAGATTCGATTAACCTAGCAAGATCTGCGATTGTTTTAGTTAACCTCAGAAAACAATAGCTATTCTCCAGCACCAACGAATAACAGCACAAGTTATTCATTGATTAAATAGTTCGTGCTAATCAGGCAATTTAAATTCAACATTTCCTTGGGAATCTCGTTGTTAAGGAGACTTGTGTCACTGGTGACAAATCTAGGTTCTTTGTCTCTGGATACATATCTTTGGTTGGAAAACTATATAGAAAACATTACGTATATATATTGAAAAACGAATTTGAAAACTTACTCATTTGTTCTACTCTTTCTGAGTGTGATTGTTGTTACAATTGAAAGTGCTAGAACAAAGGAGGATGTTACTCTTAGCATTAATCAACTGTATCCTTACTGGTGGAACAACGAGAAATTCTTTGTTGATATTCAGTGGTTTGATGCAGAAATTTCTGGGCTTACCAAACATTGTTAGAGTTCCTTAATGTTCCTATTGCCAAGTGGCAACAGTTTCTATTCCAAGTCGCAACAGTGTTGCTCATATGTACTGATTTATTTATATACAAATAATATTGAGCATACAACTTACAGTACTGTCATAGTAACATGATTGTAATAGACAAATACCTATAATCTGTGTAAAAGTATATATTATAATTAAGAAACAATGGTTACAGATTTAGTGACACACCATGGGGCGCTACACTGGAAAAAAATGCCGCTTATTAACAATGTTATGGCTCACTGCTCTGTTTTTCCTAGTGGAAATTGTAGTCGGTTATGTAACTAATTCCATGGCTTTAATAGCAGACAGTTTTCACATGCTGTCTGATGTTGCAGCACTTGTTGTTGCATTTTTATCAGTAAAGGTAAGATATTTCTAATTGTAAGAATTTTGACCTATTAGTTAGATCACAACATAAATGCCAATTGTATGAAATTTATGTATTATTAAGAAGTATGCACCATGTAGTTATTATAGGCATTATCATCAATCTTTATTTCTACTCTATACTTGTTGCACTAAACGCATTTCGAATTTTTGTGTTTTACAGATGTCTCCAAAAAAGTGGTCCAAAAACACATTTGGTTGGGCCAGGGCTGAAGTTTTAGGAGCTTTAGTTAATGCTGTTTTTTTAGTTGCATTATGCTTCAGTATTACTGTAGAAGCTTGTAAAAGGTTTATCGAAGTCGAAGAAATACACGAAGCAAAGCTTCTTGTTGCCGTGGGTGGACTTGGACTATTTGTAAATCTAATAGGATTATGTTTATTCCATGGTAAACCATTTGACTTATACAATCTATTCTCTGAGCAGATTTCAGAATTTTATGATTGCTGTTTATTGCAGAACATGGGAGCTCACATGGACATTCGCACGGTATATCACGAAGTCACAATAGACTGAGTACGTTAGTCGGTACCGACGATAACGAAAATGACGAGGCTTATAGGCCCTCGACACCACAAGTGAAGCGTGCACACGGACATTCTCACGACGCAAGTCAAATGAATATGCGTGGTGTATTTTTACATGTACTTTCGGATGCCTTAGGATCCGTTATTGTGATAGTTTCTGCCTTGATTGTATGGCTGACACAATGGGAATATAGGTGATTTGTTTTGGAAAATATTCCCGGAATCTTTTGGAATCGAAAAGGCTCTCGTATCAGAACATCAGACTGAGAAATAATTTCCACTAATTTCGATCTGTTTATTCTTATTACAGATTTTATATTGATCCAGCGCTTTCCTTACTGCTCGTCATCCTCATTTTGCGCTCGGTATGGCCGTTACTTCAAGAGTCGGCACTCATATTACTCCAAACTGTTCCAACGCATATTCAGGTAAATAGTTTGTAATTCAGATGGGAGGTCTTGCAAAAGCCATTGTTCCTTACGGAATGTCATGAATTTAAAAAGTACTATTTAAGCAACTATGAAATAATACTAAAATGTATTACGACAGGTCGATGCGATTCAACAGCGGTTATTGGAAAACGTTGATGGTGTATTGGCTGTACACGAATTTCACGTTTGGCAATTAGCCGGTGATCGCATCATCGCTTCAGCTCACATAAGATGTAGAAATCTTTCGGAGTACATGAAAATTGCCGAGCAAGTTAAGGAATTCTTCCACAATGAAGGAATCCATTCTACAACGATACAACCGGAGTTTATCGATGTAAGTAAACACAGATTATCGAAAGGAATACATATATACATATATATATATATATTGGACGTCTAGAATGTAGTATAAGATACTGGGGGGACATTTCTATATCGAATTCACATCTGCTGAAATGAAATGTGCGTATCTGTTGCTTGATTTCTATAAAATCTGTCATTTTTTCAGTCATGCATTTTATCATGAAATATCACATCATTCGGCAAAGACAGAACATTAAATGGGAAACCGTATTTAATAGTTCAATAAAGGAACATCCTTTATCACTTACGAATTTTTTGTACTAGTGCCTTTCGTGCGTGTGGTATAAAGTGTTACGATACACATTACATTTTCGATACTTGCTTGTTTGTTGTCCCGAGGGTGACGATATGTACTGCGTACATGTATGTACGTGTACATACTGCACATTTAGGGTGTGTAAGGTGTGCTCGTGAGTAAATGGTCATCCAATCGAATGTTGTACTGTCTCGATTGAGGACTTTCGATTGACTGATCCTCCTGTCGTGTGCAGACCTTAGACACTCCCATTGTACATACTGTATAGTCATTGGAAGATGAAAGTTTTCCCGCTCATTTTTACCATGGTACATGCAATGTTTCGTTTGCTGTTTGTGTATATGCGCCTCATTTACATTCACATTTACTTCAATTTTAGTATCATTCTAATAGTGAAATTAAGGAGACTCCGACAGAGGATTGCGTGTTGGATTGCCCAAAGACTGATAAACCATGTAATCATGCGACATGTTGTGGTCCTTCTAAGCAGGTACATGTATTTACACGTTGTACGTTTACGTTTCTTTTATGTTGTGATACCTTGCTATTATTGTTGTTGCTTATAATGCTTCTGCATGCTATCGCGAACTTGAAAATCTTCACCTATGATGGAACATTCTTAATGCATTGTGGGCATATGAGGATACTGTATTAGATCTAAGTTAGGTAGAGGAACCAATGCACTTAGCAGGCCATTCCCCTACTACACTATGGTCATCTCACCAGCAGCAGCATGACAAACAGACAGAAAGTATGAGCTAACATCAGAACATATCAAAAAAGCATATAATAATAATAAGAAAGTTTTATTGTCTAAACTGGGAATGGTAGTTATAGATTGTTAAGATAGATGTAACATTCAGAAGAAGTTCCTGGGTGAGTCAGCATTGGATATGCTTAAATTATTTATGCCTTTTTAGCACATAGGAGACTTGCTTGATGTATGTTTAATATGTAAAGTAATATAACTCACAACAAATTTATTAAATATCCTGCATTGTCGTATATTGTTATCTACCAGTACTTCACTAACAAATATTATTTCTAACAATATTTATAATAAAATGTTTGTAGAACATGGTGATGTTTCTATTAAACAAGGATGAGGGTTCTAATATTTGTACTATTCTTTCTGCAGGGAAGAGAAACACCATCGCCTGGTGAAACTCCTTACATGTGCAGACAGCGAAATAGTCTTGCACGATCGGCAAGTTCGATTGGTGGCACAGAACAGCAGGAAGTGAATGAAATGGAACGAGGACACTTACTGTCATTACCGACTTCACATCACTCCGTCCAACTTCCACATCCTCACGTTTCTACACCGAGTGTATGAATTTTCATAATGTCTTTATTTCCTACCTCTCTAGCCAAATGCGTGAAATGTTATACCACATGAGTTATTACAGTACGTTTACGACCGGCATCATTTTTATGGATGTTTGAGCTTTGCAGACTGACACATTCGAAAGTGTTCATTTGATTTGATTAGCGATATGAGTCCTATTTGCATTGGTAAACGCCGAGTGAATGCATATGTGGTATTGGCTGAATCACGCTGTATGCAATATTATAACATATTTATCCCTAGAAATACAACAAAACACGAACGTAAATATGTTAAAATATGTATGATTCGGTGACATAAGAGCTTTCGTGGAAGTGGTGTGAATGCGACACGTGGATAAAAGTTTATATAGGGACGTTATCGTGTCCCATCGGTACACATGATTATAGTTTGTTATGACCAGAAGTAAACGTACATTTCGTCATCTATATTATAACTCACTATTGTACAAAAATAATAAAGGATTCTGCTAAAAAATGTCGTTTCCCACCGTTGTTGCGCACCCGAAAACGATGAGGTTCGGGTCGCATTGCTACACTTACAATCCTTAAACATGTGAATAAATTTAGCAGTATATGCAACAAAGCCAATTTTTATACAAGAACATGTTTCTCGATTATTTATTTAATTATTGTACATAATACAGACCACCGTATTTCTTTCTAATTTTTACGTATTGCCGAAAAATGCGCGGCTATATACTATCTACGTTTTACTATTACTCTTACAAATTTTGTAAAGAATTCTTTATAATTACATGTATGTTTCTGATTTAATACAAAATAAAATTAGTGAAAATACGTAACTGAGGGTTTTGCACCAAACATAAGAAACTTGTATTTGTAATCTATACATTAATAAATACCATGGTGAAAATAAGTTAATATAAATGTGCTACTAGTGGATAAATCATGTATGGAACTTACTTCATTAAAGTAAAAAAAAAACTGCGTTATCACCTTTACATAATTTTTATTACATTCACTTGCGTCAAAGGGTAGTCAATGAATTAAGTCCACAGTCGAGGGTTTAATTTCGTGTGAAAATATATAATTATACATATCTATATCTATACAAAATCTTAACGAGAGAAATCTCATAACCATAAGCAGAAATGGAATAGAAAATGCAACGAGACACATTTGAATTTAAGGTATTCTTTTCTTGGTTTTACTAATACCTCAAGCTGAGTGTGTCCAAGCAATTCAAAGCCAATCTTGATCACAAATTAAAGTTAGATAGGGGTCTGATAAACTGAAGCATTTAGTGATGCTTCAAGTATATTGAGCGGTTGGAGAACGAAAACAATCTTTTCTGTCCATTGTTTTTATGTAAAATTAATGTGTACAAAATTTTATATTGTTCATTATACTATGTAGCCTTATGCGGAGAAGCACAGCTAAAATTGTCAGAATTATAATTGGAAAGTATAATTATTCTATAAAATACTTCATGTACCTAAATGAAATAATTACGGTATTTCAAATAAACTTATGCACTCTTTTCACATACATTCATACAACTTTATTTTGAATATATAAATTTGTATGATCCTGAAATTTTGAAATTCTATGCTTTGAAATGCGCAATAGATATAGAAAGTATCATACAAAAAATTACTATAAAATTCATAGCCAGACATAAATAAATACAATTCTTAATACTCGCGTAAGTTCCACAAATTTTTCACAAAAATCTACAAACTTTTTAATAAATGATAAAACCTTTTACATAGACCGTATACTAAAATGGTAATGTCATCAAGATTGAAGCACTATTCGACCAACAATTCGTTACTCTTTAGAGATATATAATAAGTCATACAACACCTACTTTACATCGAAATACAAAAATTTAGAATGATACTACCACTAATTCATCCACACTTACACTTATAGTTGCACTTTTTATTCCGTTTTTTGCTTTAAGACTATGGTACTACAGCAATTAGCAACCGGTATAACGCACGATTACTTATGAAAATGCACTTCCCGAACGTCATATTGTATCTTCCCTTTGCGATAAACATAATGTGACTGTTACTGATGACCAGAACAGACTTCAATGCATACAAGAAGGATTACATACTATTTAGTATAGCCTTTGTTGTGACCTTTAAAAGTTATAATTTGTTTCTTAGAACCTTTGCAGCAGGTGCAGTACATAATACAAAGACATTTAAACTTTGTTTTATAATTACAGCCTTAAATTATTGCCGATACATTAGTAAATACGAATACTTTATTGGCATCATCTTTGGAATTTTCTGTCTTACAGTACAGTGCGATATCACTAAATGTTTTGATCCGTCCATTCATAAATGTACTGTTCATGTTTGTTCCGATTTACGTTGCACGGATAAAATTGCAAATGTCTTCTTAACCGTTATTGTTACTATTATCGTGAATTTGTTGGATCCTCAACGATCGATGTTAAATTGTAACTCTTTAAACTGCATGTTTGAAATTGATCAGAGCTTAAGTTATTTAGCAGAATAAACAATTTCTCGCATTTGAGTTTATTCCTTGATCGAATTTGGTTTCCTCTGAAAAAAGGAATTAAAGCACATGAGAATGCATGGCTAAGACAGAAGGGATTGCTACCAAAAGTATTAGATTAAAGGGTAGTTTACTTGTTTACTTTTCGATCGCATAATTACAGCGCACACAGTTTTGTATACTGACTGTACATGTGTGAATGTTGGATAAATATAAAATTTGTATCTCTCGTACTAGGAATGCCTATCTTCTGTAGTGAACTATCACCGTTATGAGTGATTTCCTCAGTTATACAGCAACTGGAATCACTAACTGCCGCACAGCAATTTCCCTAATGTTCAATTGAGAGTTTCGCAGACATGATTGAATAAAAATGGTGTGCAATTTACGGTAATTTCAGTAATCTCTGCACGCTTTCATTTTCACTTAATCTGGTTACAGAATGTTGCACAGACTGGCCAAGTGCGGACTTTAAACAATAATCCTGCTCGCTGCAGTCCGACCCGAGACGATGCTTGTTAGTGAACGGCTCCAGCTGCACCTGATCACTTATACTTCCATCGTCACTGTTTGACCTCCGCATCTCCAGTGCGTCATCTCCTCTTTCTATAGTCCAAGCTTGTGTGTCACAATGGAATTCAATATCTGCCAGCGTCATCGTCTTACGTTGCTGCGCATCTTTGGAAGAGCGTGGAGTCCCCTTATCTCCTACAAAGCTCTGTGTGTATACACAGGCAAACAAAAAGCAGAATTATATGAAATATAATTCTAGGATTTCGTTCCCTACTTATCACGTAATGTTTGGGCCCCGAACAGTCAATGCAATATGAATTTTGAATGAAATACTCTTACCATAAGAGAGAGATAATCCAGTACATCTTCGGCGCTAAATCTCAATTCAGGTTGAACCTGAAGCATGCTCGAAATTAATTGCTTTACTGATTCGGAAATATCGTCCCAGTAAGGAGCAATGAATTTATACCGTCCACTGAGAATACGTTCGAATAATTCTTCCTGCTCATCCTTTGGTGAAAGGAAAGGTGGAAAACCACAAAGCAGTATGTATAAGATTACACCAGCAGCCCATATGTCAATCTAAAAAGTATTCTTATGTTTTATTTCTTTAATCCTGGATATCACAACTCATTAACATTTTACTTTGTGCTGAAATGTACCTTTAAACCATACCCAGTTTCGGCTAAAATTTCGGGTGCTACATACGTAGGAGTTCCACATACAGTGTATAAAGGTTCTCTCACAACTTGAGCAAGGCCGAAGTCACCTAATTTTAAACACCTCACATGGTTGTCATCCATTTGGACTAAAAGGTTCTCAGGTTTGACATCGCGGTGTACTATATGATGCGAGTGAAGGTAAGCTAATGCTGATGTCAAATGACTGATCATAATACATGCATCGGGTTCTGAAAATTTTCTTGCTGCAGTAATAGCATCAAACAAATCCCCACCCTGGAATATTTACTATTTGTAATAAGACTGCAACTGTTGTTGTGTTAATTAATCTGGCATATTTACAGCATCTTTTTAGTTTCTGTTATATCAAACTGCTAAAATGTACTTACCTTTACAAGTTCCATCACTAAAAATAATTGATCTGTTGTCTCTTGCTCAGCAATAAGACTAATGATGTTTGGATGACACACTTGACGTAATATTGCAACTTCACTCGCCAACATGGTTTCTTTTCCTTGGCACTTATACTTGTGAATAATTTTCAATGCATATTCTGTTCCAGAAGCTCTGAAATATTACTCACTTGTAATTTAACCATTCTCAGTGACATTTCTCTTAAATACATACTTGTGAATGCAATGCCTAACAACTGCAAAATTCCCAGTGCCAATGACATGACCAACAGTATAATGCAAACGCAGTGGCTGTGGTAATATTAATGTTGAAGGGCTCGGAGTTCTCACTTGTGGCGTTGTAAGTGGTTTTTTCTCAGATTTTGGTGGCATCCTGGGTATAGGACCACCTTGTTTTCGTGAAGTACATGGACATCTACGAAGACTCTGAATGCATTTAGACTCTTCAAAATCCAGCTCAAAATCTTCCTGGCCAGACTTCTCAGGACCATATGCTATGAAAGTATCGTTTTCTTCAAAGAATTGTTCCAAGCTTGTAACTTGCTGCCCTGAAAGTGTATACACCTTGCGAACAGCACCACTGTCTAGCTTAACAGCCTCCGTAATTGCTTCCAGTGCGTGTTCTAAACTGGGTGCATTTCTCTTGTTCAATAAAAGTCGCACAACTCTTCTTGGTTTTGTACCATGTCGTATTAATGTTACTATTCTTGCTTTCACGCATGGAGGTATTGCACTTATTTGTCTGCCAGTACCAGCTGCAGATTGTGGTAACCCAGATAATGAACTGCCTCTCCTAACTTTGGATGAAGAGTATTCTACCTTTTTAAAACTTTCACCTTGCCCGGATACTACATAAGAATTGCCATCTTCCAAGTCACCAATGCTTTCAATCTTTGTTCCATCCATACTATAAATTGTTCTTACTCCATTTGGTAGTGTAACACTTGAAACTAGCGCTCTTGTTAACTCCGAAGCTAAACTGTCAAAACTGCGATATCTCTCTGGTGTAACAGCCATGACTACACCGGTGTAAAATTTATCTCCATTCCGAAAAAATCTAACCCTTTTTGCTTTCTTCGTTGGTGGAGTTCTTAATACATTCATAGATTCCTGAGCACTGATGTCTAATATTCTTTCATCTAAATTCATTGTTCCTGGGGTCAACTTCATATTACCCCCGAAATTATTGTCATTCGATGGTGTGCTCCTTTGGCTCAATAGCTCCTCCATCATCCTAAATGTAAATATATCTCTAATATAAAAGTCTATCTGTAAATGAGAAATCATTGAAGTTTAAGTAAAAATTATAATTTTAAATCCCACAAAAAACTTAACATATATATCACCACAATCTTTTTAAGGGAATTAGTTTAACAATATGAACAATGACAAGAACTGACCAATATCACTCCAAAAGTAGCACTAACTCATTTATTTTCGAAATTTCATTAATGAAGCTCTTACAACAAAATGGGTCTAGTATATAATCTTTAACTTGTATGCTCACTGCTAACTTATTAATCAGAATCTGCAGTATCCAAAGTATGGCACCATTACATTGATACCTAAAGTTGACACATACTATTTCACTTGAACACTGAGAATGAGTCATGAGTCATAGGAATTCTTGAGGAACTTTCGAATATGAACGAAGCATACTACTTAGGATTAATTGACTTCGCATTCCAGCATTCTTAAGCGTACCATACGAAGCGGAAGGAAGGTTTCCTTTACAATTACCTTCGACCCGTAATTTCAATCATTAAAATGTTCAAAGTAAACAGTTTCGGTATCGTACGTTTTTTAAGCAAATCTAACCTCTTTAACCTTTATCGTTAGTTTCAGTGAATGAAACAAATAATATAAGTATTCTTCAGACGTTATACATCAGGAATTGAATTGAACTAATACCAGGATACGCATAATTGAAGGAGGAAGTAGTGTTTTTACCTATTTGATTCTGTAGATATCGTCATAAAAAATTCAAATACACGGGAAACGCTAACCCAATGATATTTTGTATTAGCACCCTGCCGACATGGCTGACATTTTCGTACTCATAATCAAAGTATTGCTTTGCGGAGTGTGTAAACAGGGTTTGGCTGTCACTGATTATCACAAACACTGTATCTGGGAATGAGTACTGACAGACTGTAAAACGGACGAGATTTGAAATAATGGAATATCGCGTCTGTCATCAATGTAATTAACAATATTGCATGCACTTAGGTGTCTTATATAGATGCCTTTGAAATGCAGATGCAAGATGCAGATACGTGTACTACTACTGTACGAAAATGAAACTTGGATTCTGCGGCTTCTGTCTGTGTTCTCTTCATCCCTTGGCTCTTGTCTTTTGGAACCCCGCCGTACACGCGACTATTGTTCTATTGCAAACTTCGTGTGATAGAAGAGAGCAGCGCCACGCACATATGTTGTAATATCCTTCCACTTGTCTTTTGGGCCTAATGCCATGCAGTGCCATGCAGACGTGTTGTGTTTACTGTAATGGTATCGGTCATCAAGATTCAATGATCATACGTACTTTTTTACTGAGCCATGTCACTTGAAAACATCCTGTAGTATGGAATCATTACACGACCAACCCTCACATGTGGTTAACTCGAATATTGTCTATGATAATGAAAAGCCGGAATGGTTGCCACTGTCATTGACATTAGTTGAGTATCCACAAGGTTAGTATTTTTATAAAAAAGCAGTTTAAATTATGTGTAAAGGCAATTAACTTTCATTTAAAATGACTCTGCACTTTCTCCTCTTTTGTGCACTTACACAGTAGCATTTAAAGCCATATGTGTATACAGATTACAATTCACTTCTCTGTTAACTCATTAGTTTTATTGTGTCATATTGCAGAATTGAAATATTAACTTAAAAAAGTTTCTTAAAATATGTCTTAAATAACAGAAATATACATCAGGTGTCCTATGCTTGATTTCAGGTGATTTTATAGGCAAGTTTTTGGCTTTACTAAGTCTAACTCCATTTGTTATTATTGTTGGATTTATAACACTGATAATTTTTAGACGTGATTTACACACGGTAAGTAGAAGAAATTTAATCTCTATGTTATCCTGTTCATGCATTTACCTAATATTACCCTACATTCTTGTCATTTGATCTATCACATTAGGATCGTTTTTAAAATTTTAATTTGTTGTAGATTACATTCTTTATTGGCGTTATAATTAATGAGTGTATTAATTTTATACTTAAGCATACCATTTGCGAGCCAAGGCCAATGAAGAGGGCCAGTATTTATATTGAATATGGTATGCCATCAACACATGCGCAATTTATGTGGTTTTTCGCAATATATACAATACTTTTTATATGGATTAGGTTAGAATTGTGTGTTATACATGTTTTGTAATACTTATTGATCGATTAACATTGCAATTAATTTTTACACATCTAGGTTACATCATAACAGTAATACGACAATCTCAGAAATATTTTGGAGATGGTTTATTACAATAGGCTGTATTGCTAGCGCCACTATAGTAACATATTGCCGGGTTTATCTGGTATACCATACCGGCTTCCAAGTGTTTTGTGGGATGCTTTTGGGGATCATAATTGGAGTAATTTGGTTTTTGATTACTCAGATTATTTTGACTCCCCTTTATCCAATTATTGTATCATGGTAAGATATGGTAATATCCGGTTTTTTTTCAGGTAAGAATGGTATTCATGTTGTGTTGTTATTCTTTCAGGCGAATTTCGGAATATCTTTTGCTACGTGATACAACTTTAATACCTAATGTCCTCTGGTTCGAATATACAAATATTCGCACGGAGACTCGTGCACGCTCCCGGAAATTCGTTTCCATGAAATCGCAATGACTATTGAATACAAATTTTTAAGCAGGTTTGATACAAAGTACAAGCATCAAACGAATTATAGGTGTAACGGGAATCTTCGTGCAGTTGCGAGCTTAATACGATTCACGAATTTCTGACTATTTAACATTCAGTACAGTGAATTAGGGGTGTGGATTAAAAATCCAGATGACCTATTGACTGGTAAAACAGTGTGTTTCAATCCAGAGATCAAACTCAGCGTAGATTATTTAACACTATGAAAGTACTTCAAACTGTTCTTAGTTTGCACACTAATAAAGGAGCCTGCTGCTGAAAGGCTTTCAATACTTCATAATAAGACTTAAATATATATATATATACATAGATTGATAGGTGTACAAATTTAATTTACATTTAATTAAGCATTAATCTTAATACGATATACTGCCACTAGTAATGGCGATAAAAATGCCAGTGACGTTTCGACAGTAGTAGAATAAATATCGCGATGTATGAGAACAACAACTAGATTGAATAAATCTTACAGGGTACCCTATCGAGAACAATCTTTTGCATATAAACTTCATTTACGATAAAAGCAGACCCGAATAAGCCTCCTACAAATCCTACTACACATATCCTTCCGAAAATTTCAATAAAAATGACGATGCCGGCATAAAGATATTTTCCACCCTCTTTGGTAGCCGACTATGAATACAGCGCCAACTCTAATAGTTCACCACTCAGCTGGTCCGTGGCTGAGCGTATTTCACATTTCTTGATTTCCGACACATTACCTCACCACAAGTTAACTTACCGACGCTAGGTCAATCGAAAGGGTTTGACAAGAAAAGAGAGAACAGCAGGGTGTATAGTTCCAAACACAGTATAGTGTATGGGTGTTATAAAACAAGAGTCACGACCAATCACGACCACACGACGTGCGCTTTATGTGACAGCTACCTGAATCAGCTGTTTTGTTTGCCCAAGTCGAGCCACTTCAAGATTTACATTAGTTTTAGCCAATATCCAATTTTGTTTACTAAAGATAGTACTGATTGGACACAATTAGTGTCAAGAAAAGCAAAGCATGGTAATTGGTTTATTTCGGTAATTTTAGCCTTACTTCGAAGAATGATTCGTCAAAGGAAATGTTTATTTCTAGTTTGGATTTAATATGTTCCCCATACCTGAGATTCAGCGGCCCTTTAATACCCAATACAGATGTTTCTCTGTGTCAATGTTGCCGGGAACATATTGGCAACATGTAGAACGTGGAGGAAAGAGTAAGTATTTAATTGAATAGTTAATTTTTCATTGGTGACGCCAATATTGACAATACATTCGTTTTTAGTAATAATGCCACCATCAGCTTTGGAGCAGCTGACAAGATTAAATATTCATTATCCAATGTTGTTTAAGCTAACGAATGAAAAAACTAACAGAATCACTCATTGTGGAGTGTTAGAATTTGTAGCGGATGAAGGAAAAGTCTATCTACCTTATTGGGTTTGTAACTGATATGAAATTCCTTTGCTTTTTGAGCTCAGTTAACCCTGAACCAACTTTCTCTTCAGTTAAGTGACTTTGTTTCTTATGATGTTATATAGATGATGCACAATTTGTTATTAGAAGAAGGTGAACTAATAAATGTTGAGAGTGTTTACCTGCCAGTTGCAACATTCTCTCGGTTCCAACCACAGTCAGAAGATTTCTTGGATATTACAAATCCAAAGGCTGTGCTGGAAAATGGATTGAGGAATTTTGCATGTTTAACAACTGGCGATGTGATTGCCATTAAGTACAATCAGAGAATATATGAAATGTGTGTTCTCGAAACCAGGCCTGGGCCAGCAGTTACTATAATAGAATGTGACATGAATGTAGAATTTGCACCACCAATTGGTTACAAAGAACCACAAAAAGCAATTAAAAAAGATGAGAATGAAGTTGATCCTGCGGATTTAATGCCTATAGCAGCTGGTTTTGTGCCTTTCAAAGGGGAAGGCAACAGATTGGATGGTAAAAAGCGGAAAGATCATGCCCAATCAGATGCATCCTCAAATAAACCAACTTATATCCGGGGCATACCAGATTATGAGTATCAAATTGGTACATTGAAATTCATGCATAATATAAAAGCAGTAAACAACAAACCGGTAAGTTGACAAATAAATGATTCTGTGGGAATTACTCAATCTTGAGTAAAAATTACATACATACATCAGTTTTAATTTTGGTAACATTTTTTGGTCTTCTTAATGTTTTAATTTTCTTGTTCTATTGTTATTGTGGTCATTTTCTCTAAGTAAAACAGGTAACATGATGCAGTTTGGCAAAGCCATTTTTTTTATTACAAATCTCATGGAAATAAAACTAATCAAAAAGGTGTATACAATTTTTTAAGACTACTTTAGAAGCTCGTACATTTTTTTAAAACAAACTATCAGAATGTGTTGTTGCTCCTTGTCATTCTAGCAGTTCATATTGTCTTCACAGTAATCCAAAACTTCCATGAAACATTGTTTCATTAGGAACAAATAATAGATACATCACTTATACATAGTTATAATAGATTATTCTATTTAAATTTTAGAAGAATTAGCTATCTGATCATTTTAAACTAGACTTGAAAAAGATTTAGTATCAAATGTTTTCGTAAAAATGCGCAGATTTCTTAATACAGTACTAAACATTAGGATAAAAATGCCATTACGAAGATTTCCTACACCACGGTACGCAAAACAATAGTACTATGTAAATTTAAAGTGATATGTTTCTGAATTATCAACAATATGCTGATGATAGATACGCGTCGTATGGTAACTCATAACAATACAAAATCTGCAAGTATTGAAAATAAACAACATTTTACACATAATGTACTACCTAACATCTAATATGTATCACTACGTTTTACTTCCAACAGAAGTTGATTTCGAAAGCAATATATTTTCTTTGCTATTAATATATTAAAAAATGACGCATGTTTCTTATGAACATTTCAGGAGATTCAACCAAACGAATTTAAGGCGTTCACTGGGGAAGGTTTTTCCTTACGAAAATCGAGAAAGTGATCATTAGGAGCATCCCAGTAAAACTTTTCTACCTATATCCTTGTTATATTTATATGTACGAGAGTTACATTACTATGTATGTGATTGGAGCAATATAAAACCTAAGTGTAAATGATGATAATACAGGAATGTGCGATGTTTTTTCACTTTACTGGGTATGCAGTTTTTTTGTTTATATAAATTTTTGTTTTATAAAAGCCGTTCTGTTACAAAAGTTCTTGTAATATAAAAGTATACAAATTCTTACTCCCATATGATTATAAAGTTTTTTTCTAAAATCGCGGACTACTTATAATAAGTGGAAAATGTAAAACGGAATATCAGACTTTTTATCATCACGGAATCCTTAGTCTACCATTGGCCCCCAAAAGTACTTGCTTGGTTTATTCTCGTCTCTTGTCAAGAAGAATTCTCGGCCTAGTTTTAAGAATTCTTCTAAACTAATTTTCCCGTCACCGTTAATATCGATGTGACTGAAGGCTATCACAGCGTGCTAAACAAATAACAAGTAGGAAGTTTACAACTTATTCTGAAGCTGTAGTCTCACTGGAACAAAAGTAGGAACTTCGCAACAGGTAACAAAAAGCTCCGCGATGTTCCTCGAATGAAGACATGGTTTGAGGTCATATGGAATAATATATAATAATAATAATAATAATAATAAATGAATCTATATATACTTACATCTTTAGGAAGTCCCAAACATTTGAAAAACAGTTTAAATTCTTCAACCGAAATTTGACCACTTTGATCCTTGTCAATAGCCTGCAAACACGTATATATCAGCGAAATCTCTTAAACTATGGGAAGTATGTCATGCGATTTGCAACTGTTAGTATTTACTAATATCGACTTGCATCTCATTATAAACATACAATAAACGGAAAAATTACCTTAAATAAGAAAGGTAAGAATTCGTGGTATTTCCTGCGTAGAGCTTTATCATGTAGAACATGATGCATTTCATCTAGATATTTTTCAACACAAATTAAATTATAGGGACTAGCATCACCCCACTGTTGCGTCCACATCTCCTATAACCATAATTTATTATAAAGATTATTTCTTGATTATTTATTTTTAAATAGGCATTGTTTACCATAAGACTGATTCTACTTACATTAACTACTTTTTTGAATTCGGATTTTGCCTTCGGAGAAAGATGACCCAATTCGGAGAATCGTTCTGTGAGCAACATAAAGTCTTCATAGCTGATGACTCCATCTTTGTTCACATCTAAATGATTATGTAAAGTTCGCATTTTTCTTCTCCAGAACGGCGAATCATCCTTAAAAAAGATATCTTATTATTGGTTACAGTTCTTCGCATGGTATCTTATAAATATTGCAACATCTTTACTGTATTTAAAGTACGAAAATATCACGAACGGTATAAAAAAATACAAAAAATACGCAAATGCAATATGCGTGACAAAAAAACGTATAGTTACTTTTTTTTCGTCGTCAGAATCATATTCTGTGTCTGAGCTCTCTTCTTTCACTTCTTTCGTTGATATTCCTGCACGTTGTATAGTTCCCTTAGTGGACATATACCTTGACGGATTGTAATGCTAAAACAATAAGTAAAATGCGTTAAAATGTTCTATTCAAACCGAGAGGAAAACTTAAGTAATAATCTCCCCTACGCATGATAGGAATTTCAAATAATTCGCGAAAAACGTGTATCTACTCGACAATTACTTTAAGGAGGTTTTGGTTCCATGGCATGCATTGAATTGTTCATTAAAATACTTTCGGTGCTCCCATTACTGCTAAGGCAATAATTTCCGAATGATTAGCAGTGGAACATGCAATCCTATGTGGGTCGGAAAAATAGGGGGTACACGATATACGTGACTAAAGGCATGTCGACTGTAGACGCTCGACCGCACGTAACTCGACCCCCAGCCAGACACATGGAATTTTTAAAACATTAAATTAATATTCATAGAACCAATACGTTTAAAACACATCATTTACATAACAAGCTTCCATAGTATTTATACACTTCGATCTCTTAATGTAGTACATCAAAACAAACCAAGTTGATCGATTTTTCGTATTATTATTGAAATTACTTAATTCGAACATGCATTCCTGTAAGTCAACCGTGAGTTTACTTCTTAAATAAATAATTACTTCTAAATTATTTCCTTTAAGTGCAGTAATGTAAACATGATTTGTTTGTATTACAATTTGGAACAAAGCGTACACTGCTAAGATTGTCCTAAACGTTTGATAAAAAATGACCCAATAGTCCCGTTTTGATGCCCTCGAAGGTTATCACGAGGTCCATCTCCCCCTACCGAATTGTCTCCAAAAACTACGCCGTTAATATTGAGTGTACAAAACATCCGTATTTCAAAACTCATGTTCCTAGAAGCATGCATATGCATACTTAAATATAATAATATTTAATTGTACGTATCTCAAAAAATGATAATATTTAAAGTCTTCCTCTTATATCCTATAATTTGTCTATATGATTGGCATATTCAGACAATGATTAAACATTGGTGAAACATTCCTTATTCGTTAACCGCTCCTTAAAAATGAATATCAGTTCGGCCAAAAGAAAAATTTGCAAGGAGTCAATCAGATTCTCATTCGATCTAGTATTTTTCGAATTCCGATCAACTTTACACTGATTTACATTCTTGATTCGCACGACTGCGTACAAAGAAATAGTCGGTAACTTGATCAACATAAGCTATATATTCTCTCAGATACACGAACGTGATACTTTTCCGATAACAGATTATAAAGTGCACGAGCTTTTGTCATATATCGACAACTGAATTACGAACTGCAAATAATTCGAACTGTTTATTTTGTTTATGCTAGTACAAAGTTCTGTCGGTAGAACTTGGTAAGCTGTCAGTGTGGGGTAACGATCATCTGGCTGGCGCGGTCTTCAAAAACTATAGTTCGCGATCACTTGTATAAACAAAAATCTACCTTATGACAATAAAGATGTCATGACTCGTTGAGTAGAAGCATTTGTACGTTTCGACGCAGGTGTGACTGTATTTCAATGAATTGCTTTCACTCTGTATCGCTGTACTAGTATATAAACAACTATTTTTCTTCGTATCGAAGCACGTCTCACAATTCGAACAATAGTTTATTTTTGGGGGGATTTTTACCCAACTGTAGTTTAAGACTTAGTTTAACAAGTTCCAAATATTTGCTCGTAATAAAAATGCATTTGCGACAAATGTACGATACATTGCGACGAACATAATTCACTCAAATCGTAAAATTTCGATATGCCCTCAATGATTTATCTGAATATTCAATGAAATATGAAGAAATCAGTTGAATTAACCGATTGGCAATAAGGAATATCGTGAGAAAGTGTTAACATACTGTTTTCGCGTAGCTCGGCTTCTTGCACGTTCTCCCAGTGCACATAGCTGGTGCAGCGCTCTGGTCAAAAATGCGTCTCGATATTCGCAAGCGAGCGACGTTCCTTAGTAATGTATTTGCCATTTTTCCAAAGAACTACAGCTGAATTGAGCAAGAAAAAGGCACAAGACTCTTGTCTGGATGGGAATACAACTCAATAATCTCGTAGCTGCACTGGTCATGCGAGGCAATGCAAGGCACAACACTCACACTAAAACATTGACAGTAGACTCTCTAACGCTTCGTCTCTCAGCCTGTCTCAGACAACCCGTTCTCTTCTCGCTTCCACTTACTGGCAGGTTGGTTGAACTGCCGGTGCTTGAAAGCGCATGCGCTCGGTCGGCTGTGTTCGCCAATTCTTCCCACCCTTTCCCACTATAGTACAAGATTTTAGACGTGCCCGAGAGGCGTGTTTCTGTGCTAGTTTTCCAGCTGGATTCTAGAATGCTGGCTGCGACGCAAGCAGCTTCCTTTCGCTGCGGACAATTGTGGGCTGCGTAACCCGCTTTCAGCTGCATTGATATATCTAACAATCGTCCAACCTTAATGAGGACAGATGAGAAATATACTATCTCTTTCACAACCCACAGTTCTGACGAAAGCCTTAATCTGATGCCCCGTGAACCATTAATTTTACAATGCCCTAATATAGTAATTCTGATAAATGGACCAAATTTACGTTACGCTTGAATATATATATATATGTAGATATATATCTTGCAACGTGAGTCATTGAATGATTTCATTGAGACACATGTTCAAAAAACATTTTTTATTAATTTCAAATTCGCTGGTACATATGGAAGAAAGAGCACCTATACGAGGTCCACACGAAAACTCTAAAGATCCTACATTTAATTTCTCAAAGAACTCGAAAGCAAGTTCATTACGCAAGTTGCGTGATCAGCAACAATAAATCTAACTGTTACGAAACTTGTAAAGTGATTGTTCCCCCGGAACAGTATTGTTATTATAATCATTTGATAGTTTTAATTCTAAGTCTTATTTATTGCATATTGAATAGGATTATTTTTTCCCTTGGACTGTGTAATGTAACAAAAGTATTCGAGACCATTCAGTGCGACCATTTAATAAAACATTGCTATAGGCGTACAAATTAGTTTTTGAAATCTGATATGTGAGCTAAACCATAAATTGCTATTTCGATAAAATTGCCATCTCTAGCTATACATACGATTGATACAAATAATATTTTTTCATCGTACACACTACATTTGTATACCCTCGTTTCGTATGACTGTAATTTTTATCTGCTTGTATGTGTAATGCATTGTTCACAGCATAATCAATAACTGACAGGTGTGAATGACTAAAATCTGGTAATATTACAATAAAGTGGAATTAATTGAAACAGAATGAATTGCATAAATACAGAAAATGTTACCTTTATGGCCATTTGGAACTTATGTTACTAGCGTTTAGATATATACGGCGCTATACGGTAACCGTAACCTTTTAACAATTTCTATAAACTCGAAAGTTCGATCCTGACATATTAAGCGTGACAACTGATATACTCCGTTGCCACAACTCTTACAAATGTTTCTCTATTACTGTCAAGTGCAAGCGAGTAATGTCCAATTAGATGCAGGCCGGCTTGGTCTCGTTCTCCTTCTTTCCCTTTCACACTCTCCTGTCGCGCGCTGAGCAGATATATTTTTATTACCCACTTTGAAAACTTTACCAAGTACACGTGTGAAGAAAAGATTGATAGAAAGAAATGAACAACAATAGCAAATGGAACGTAGATTCTTGAGAGAGTAGTCAGAAGGTGAAAACAGCAATATCGTAAACACTTTCAGCGGCAACTCTCTACCCAAACCTGGCGTTATGATTGGTGCCCGTCCATTTATGGTAACAGTCCCCGACCGCATCTAGTGCGCCAACTTTTGATTATAAGACACAATTAAAGATAGCAGTTGTACATATTAAAAATTATACACCATATATCACAAAGAAATAGAAAAACAATTATTCGGAATTCTCAGAGACGTTTGTAACAAAATTCCTGAAATAAACATAAATATATTAATACGAAAAGATTTCACTGGAAGGTATATCAACTACTTTTATGTTGTATTGGGAATTTTGGCGTAAATACTATTGCGAAGAGTGGAGGAGGAAAATTTGTCCAACTTATCGTAGACATTGAATTACTCCCATGTATCCTGATACCACATTGACGATATATATGTAGGTCAGCTTTGCGTGCTTTTATTCCACAAATAGGATTCCATCAGTGACATCCTGAAAAATGCATTGGCTCCCATCGTATTAGCACATAAAAGACTACCATTGTTTTTAAAACAGCAACAACAACAACACCACTGCGATCAAAGAAAAGAAAAAGCATGATAAACCAGTTCATTCCCAGCGACACAGCAAATCAGGACAGAACGTTGTTTTAGGTACGTGTGTAATCTAAAGCTGTACATAAACAAAATGTTTATAATATTAAATAAACAAACGATATCTATAAGAAAGCTGCAGACATACATTATAATACTGTAAAACATACCTTATAGAAGGAATTACAGATATAGAGGAAGAAAGAAGAAAGGAAGGAATAAACATATTGTAAAACATAAAGTGTCAATAGCATAGTTTGATGGTCCCATTGTGAGGGTGTCCACGAATATCTAATGGAACATAGAAAAGTTTTGTGTGTGGAGGATGTTCTATTCTGAATGCATTTTCTTTTATCCAAATGGATCCAAGTGCGAGAGAACATAATTGTGTGATGAAATACCAACATAGCTAGATAGCATAACAACATAATAGTGTTCTATAATAGCATTTTTCAAGCAGATCAACATTCATTATTTGTTGAAATATGTATGTATGAAAATCTCCCGAGTATATTACTTACATGGAATGTTTGTGTACTAATCAAAATGCGTGTGACCGTTTCCCGATGTTTTTGAAGTCCCGCACGTTTCTTGATTATTTGTACAATCATCGTTGCACCTGTCTAGTGCGCAATGAAGGGTCGACTTCACTTTGGTAAGGGGACATTTTGTCAAAAGGAACTCGGATCCATAACAGAATAGTTTGCATAGAAGAGGACATAACAAAGCTTGATGGCAATATGCCCATATTCGATAATTTTCACCTTCAAAGGGATCCAAGACAGCCGCACACAGCATGTGACTTAGGTTTACTTGTACAGGCTGTAAAAAAAGACATTGCGAGTACAAACAACATAAAACACTTTTAGGTACTAATGTCATACAAATGCAACAGTTTGAAGAACCCAGAAGTGGTACGCGGTGTTCAATCCATATCCTAAGACCGACCAGCTCATGTCTAGCATAGGCTCTATGTTATATACACCTAAATAAAATAAATCTATTAACAATATTCAGCACACATTTAGAGCACAACAAACAATCAACTCTGCAAACAGAAAACTTGCATTAATCCTGCATTGGTATTGAATACATAATGATATCCTGCTGAAAGTATTTATTGATATCTGGATTTGGGACAATAACAAAATAGTGCTCTAATTGTTTAACTGTCTCATTATCAATGCAGGATTAGTTATACTGATAAATCTCTCTACGCAAATGAACAATAAGTCATCTTTAACTTGAATTATAATGTGAAGAAGCCTAATTGTTTGATAGTCTTTTCTGTGTATCGCAAATTGATTCAGTGGAATAATAACATGCTACTGCATTATAGAAGTACAATAAACTATTACCTCCAAGCCTTAATAAATAATATGGTATTACTATCATAAGTCCATGTTGAATATAGTACATTGCTTTGTCAGCAAATATCTACCAAGTGTTAAAAAGAATTATGTCAATTTAGAAGACTTATATAATACAAAGATGAAATATATTTGCTTGTTTCAGTAATATAAGTTTCATTGTTACCTTTCGTGATTCTGTTTCAGGAAAGAGGTATGCCAAAAAAGGGCCATTTAAAAGGTTCAAATGTATTCGAAAAATAGCTGTAACTGTGGAACTAGGTTCAGCAGCGAGTAAGTACAGCTATATTCAACACAAATGAAAAACTATATGTATTAACACAGAAGTACTAGCTCTTGAAATATAAGTAGGCATTGCTTCTCTCACCTGTAAAGCAGTAGTGATATGGCATGGATTTAATAGGTATATAACTGTCCTACTTGTAAACTTGAAACCTATTTCCATTCCGAAAACTAATGACATTAAGATTAATAATATTCGTTTGCCAAGGCGGTCGTGACAGTAACATGGCACTTTCTCTGGTAAACTGATGTGCTTGTAACCCCATATGATGCAACTTATAATAAATATTGATATGAAGATTGTTTCTGTTATTCTTCGTTTGGGACTTAAGTAATAAGCACATTCGGGACCTACATTCCGGGGTATTGAGCTATTCACACCATCGTATGCCCATTCAAACATCGTTGTGTTATTGTTAATTTTCAACTACAACGAAATCAAAGGAATGCAAAGTTTGCAATGTATCGGCTAAACTTTATAAAGCGGTATTAAAATGCATTGTGACGGTAGAAATGAGGCACGTCCGTATTTACCAATGCGAATATCACACAGAGCCCATTAATGAAATTACTATATCCTCGGCGACGGTGCGTACAAAACAGTTAAAACTGGCTGCAGCTCTCTTGGGTTATCCGCGTATGGATGGAGTGTACTTAATTTAGGAGTGTACAAACATTTTCTAAGCAGGCTCAATTTTAATTAGCCACGATTAATCAACACACACGAGAGAGTATTCTGTCCCCGTACATGTGTTTACGATAATATAAGGAAAGCTACGCTTATATGTTGTCCCATTATAAAATGTTATAATACAGTTAAAGGTTAAGAACTATTCCAGAAACCGTACGTAGTACGTACCACGTACTACACAACTATTCAGCTTTGAATACTGACACATGCTCTGATATCGCTCGGAACATTCTTGCCGACAGCTCCATGTTGCGACGGCGCAATCCTTTTATTCTGCACCCTCAATTTAAATGCGGGAAATTCAATATAATTCTATACAAAGCTGCGGCAATGTTCGTGAGTAAAATACTAAAAGGTAGCACAAAGAAATCAGAAGTAGAAGTAAAAAAGCGAAGCCAACAGATCCACTCATCTGATTCACACAAACTTATATTTGAATTAAGACAGAGAAACCCTTTGGTAATTAATAAAGAATTTCTCAGAAATATGTACAAAAAGACATTCAGTTTCTGCGATCATACTTATCATTAATTAGGGTCCTACTTGAAAGATAAAAAGCTATGCTACAAATATTGATAATTGACTTATCCAACGAATCGAAATTCTACATACCCATATACAGAGTATAATGTCAGTAAACGTAATACGATAATCGATAACTTGAAACTAATTATGTACACACTTAAAATTACTAAATATATGGGCATACTTAACTTACTGTTAGTTTATTTTAGTTTCGTAATTCATATAGAATTCACGACACGAAAAATGAAAAGACCAGTATGTTGAATATATTTAGCTCTGTGGCCGAGTGTAATATATAACAGGAATGTATTTCCACGTTTATTAATATATCTACATTAAGTTATTTGAGATTCCTTTGTATATGTGAATACAAAAACTATGAGATGTGCCCTTCGTTGAATGTGGTCCTTTGCTAACTACAGTATTGGTTAATTCTGTTTCAATAAAGTATCACCTATGTTTTGCAGTACAAAATTATCACATGACATACTTCTTTCACCTTCATAATACCGGATGTGATAAATATATATTATAAAAGTGGCTATAGACTAGAGAAAACACACTGAATTCGAACACTCTTCGCGCAATCGCTTCCGAAAAGTAAGATCAATATGATAATAACGTTTCTCTTTTCTTCAATGTACATTATCTGTAGGACAAGAGTATTCTTACCGATTAGGAATTCGTATCATAGAATGTTTATTATACATTATGCCGTTTTGAATTAAGGCGAGACGGGAAAAGACTTAAATTAATCGCTCCTCTGGGGGTGGTTTCATCACATTGTCCATTTCTACACGTGGATTACTAAACTCCTGCGCGCTTGGGCTGTATGTCCCTCGCGTAGCTCTTTTCTTCCTAGCCATCATGAAGAATGCTATCATAGAGCCGATAACAATGAAAAGGAGGGATGCCAAAATCGGCCCAATTATTACTGCAATATCAAGCGCTTGATTCGCCAATAGATGCTCCGACTAAAACAGTACATATTATTTTTCTTAATATATTAGTAAATAAAGTGAAACTGAATATAATTTAGCCCGTAATAATACTATTATTATTATGTTCACTGTTGGAAGTATGCTGTTTACGATACACATCCACAAAATATTATTTGCTACATAATATCATGTTAAAAAGTCTTGCGGGGCTATATAATTTCTCAAAAGTTTGCATTTTGGAAAATAACAGCGCTGAATTGACCTATTTATAACACCTATTATGGAACAGGGGATGCAAGTTTGACTACCGAAGTTAAACAAGCACTGCTGGTGTAGTGGTATCATGCAAGATTCCCATTCTTGCGACCCGGGTTCGATTCCCGGGCAGTGCAGCTTTTTTTATTATTCAAGACTAGTTCCCCTTCCATTCGGCCATCAGAACCGTAGGTAAGGAAGCACAGACTACGTGTCGTTAACCTCGTATCGATTGACGATATTAAACATATGATCAGCTGATATAATATAATTGTGTGTGCTCGGAATTGCATTTTTGATAAACCGGGTGTACCAATTATTACATATAGGTCTTTTACAATTAGCCTTTCACAAGAACCCGCGGATTTTCGCAATTTTTGTATATCCACTAATATGGACTGCATAATATAGATTTTTATGATAAAATTATTGATTCAAGTTGCTTACCTCCGTACAATTCCTGCCTGAGTATTCCGGGAGGCACTGACAGATATAACCACCATTATCTTCACATATACACGTACCACCATTCTTGCAGTAAACCTACGCAGAAATTAAACGGGTTTGCTATCAAAGTCGCGGAAAGAAAAATGATAATTACAGTTCTCTTTAATTCCGTGTAACGAAAACTTACTTCTCTACACGGATTGGGTACATCACAATTATAGCCACAATAGCCCGTGTGGCAGATACACTTGAAACTACCCGGCGAGTTTCTGCAGTAGCCATTGCCACATTCTATAACTAACTCCCTGCATTCATCGACATCAACAGAACAGTCGGGTCCTGTATATCCTGTATCTTTACAATTACATACGTAACTATTAACACCATCAATGCATTGACCACCATTTTTACACGGTAAGTTGCCTTCCGCATCAGGGGCACAATCATCAATATTTGTTTCACAGTACAGCCCTGTATACCCAAGAGGACAAGTACATCGAGGCGCCTGCAAGTCATATTCCAAGCATTGAGATTGCATTCTTTTTTGTACAGAACAAAGACGATTTTTGAAAACTTGTTTGACAATTATAAATTATCGAAGGAAGGATAATTCGAATATATTTTACCTGGTACAAAAAGTCACATCGGCCACCATTTTGACATTTTCGCTCTATGCAATAAGGAGTGTCACATGTTGGACCTTCGTATCCTGATGTGCATGTGCAAGTGAAATTATCACCTGTTTGTGGATTTACTGCATCCGCACAAAGACCTCCATTTTTGCATGGCTCGTTTTCACAAGTGATTAAGCGGAACTGCTCACACAATTCACCAGTGAATTGGTCCGGACATTCACATCGGAAATGTCCAGGAAGATTCACACATACCCCGTCATGTTTACACGGGCTAATTGTTACGCATTCATTAATGTCCACCTCACACCTACCGAAAAGAGGGGGAAATGATTACGGAAATGTTTTTTGGTAACTTACACATATAACTTGCTTAACAAATAATGAAGAATACTTACAGCCATCCTTGCCATCCGCTGTTACAAATGCATGTATAATTTCCAATCCCATCAACACAAGTCGAATTGTTTTGGCAATAGTTGTCAAGGCATTCATTGACATTGAAGGAACAGTCATCCTCTGTGTAGCCTGCTGGACACTCACAGATATAACTATTCCATTTGTCACTACATTGCCCACCATTCTTGCAGTCGTTATCAAAGCATAATTGACAACCAATCATATCTTGCTGAATAAAGTCCTTATTTGTTAATTGTAGATATTCTACTGGTGTGAAATTTGCATTTTGATAAACTTCCTCGTAAGAGAAGTAGTGTAACAACATGCTACCAATTCGTACTTCGCCCAAACATCCTTTAAAAGCCGTTCCTAAAAAATATAAGCACGACGATAATTAACTTTGTAAAATATATCTTACTATTTTTACGCACACTATATATTGTAGAATTAGTGTATTTTTGTAAAAATGTGTAGGTATTAAGAAAAATAATTTTACCTGCGACGTAAGTTTCGAATGGTGGTGCGGTAGTAAGCAAGTGTTCATGAATATCAACAGTGTTCTCGGAAAATTCATTTCGATTTTCCGAGATATGCTTGTCGAAGGCTATAGGTACATAAGTCTGTCTTTCTGAAATTGTAGCACCAATACCACCAAGTGTTATTCTTCCGGTAACAAGCAATTTATACCACAAGGGAAAACTGAAATTGTGACTAATGCTTGGGACGCTTTCATCATTTGCATTGCCGTATCCACATTCTATGGAACTGTTAGTTAGTTTTATTAGAATAGTTGTCCAATTCCCATCGGCTTCGCTTCTTCCAAACGAAAGTAATCCTTGCGACTCGATGTCTAAATTCCACGATATCGAAACTTTGTCTTTATATACAAAAACGCTAAAATGATGATCAGTCCCTTCCGAAGCGATTTCCATTAGATTGCCACCTGTATTCGATCGATATGTAATTTGGATTCTGTCAATGTCTGTTTCTGTTGTATTTTTCTTATTTGCTTGGGCATAAACATATGTAAGAGGAGTTGAGGTGCCACTGAATGTTGCGTTTGCAACGCATTCGTATCCATCGTCAAGATTCTGACATTTGGATCCAACGGGACAATCTTGCAATTGGCAGAATTCCATTTCTTGGCAGGTTTTTCCTGTGTAACCTCGAGGACAATCGCACCAAAAATCGTTCCACGTTATATGGCAGGTACCATTATGATTGCAAGGACTACTTATACAGACGTTATCAGATATTACACCTCTTAATACTTGACTACTATCAAACGTCACGTTACCGAACTGTATAGGTGTGGGAATATCGTTGGCCTATAAAGAAAGTAAATTAATTATTATTGGGCGTAACAATTACTGGTTCAATAAACTCACCTTTAATGGGAAAAATTCAACGACCATGGTATCGACACCATTCGATATTTGAACGTCTTGAATTATTCCTTTAAAGTTGATTTGTTCCACTTGATGGGTTTCCATTTGACGACTATCAACTTGGCGTAGAACTCGAGATATGTGTGGTAAACCACCAAGGTACAATAAAGTAACATTCAGCTGTCCAGACGCATTGATTGTTTTCCGAAAATATTCAGTGCCATTAATCTTCACTTGAATTAAAGTCACATTCCTGATAATTTGAATGAGATGATTGTTGCCATCATTCAATTTTACGCCGCCAACCGTGTACGCCTCTGTGCCGTTAAATTGAATCCGAACAAGTAATTCTCCGTTATCCAACTGCGCTGCGATGTAAGTCTTTTCTTGCGTTCTCAAGTCAACAGGTGAATTAAGTGCTGTGCCGAGATAAAAAATATTGCCACGATCTTGACGTGTACGAATGAACATTGAGATGTCAACGATGGACCTGACTGCTCTCCTCGCCATGTCGGAAACTTTTACAGTCACGTAACCATTTGTAATATTCTCATAACCGAATGTAGCGGCTGTCATGTTGTATTGACAAGTATGGCCCAAGTAGGGTCTCTCGCACTTGCATGCAAAATCTCGCCACCTATCTGTGCAGTGACCACCATTTCTACAAGGATTTGGAAAACACTGTGTCTCTCGTGGACAACCGGACTCAATCCCTTCCATGTAGATAGTTTTTGATGCCGTACCCGGGTATACCTGTATATTTACGCAATATTAAATTTCATTGAAACAGAATACTTATCCGTCTAGTTTTTCTTTCGCGAAACATACCGATTCGCCGTTAATAACAACATCTTCTGTACATCCTACGAAAAAGGAAGGCCCGTGAGTTAATCGCCGTAGGTAACTTGTAGTACCACCTAGGTATGTCATCGGGAAAGATGTGTGATTCGAGTTCGAGCCTTCATTGAGGCTGATGGGATAAATTGTCTGCTCTTCATTTGCGGACAGGACTAAATGTGTTGTGTTAATTGCAACAAACACTTTCTGCCAATTGGAATCATTCAAAGTGCTTCCGATAAATACTCCTTCCCATTTATTTAAAAGACTCGAGTGTAAATTGAGCTTGCCATTCATTAATTCTAGTATGTAAAATGTTAAGCCTTTCCCAATAGCTAATAGACCGTTTGGCAAGGTAGTTCGAAATCTGAATTGTATATCATATCCTTCGTCGCGGGTTGTATTCACCAATACATATGAACTTCCACTCAAAGACATTGTAGTTATCTAAAGAGAAATTTCATGAGGCATTACTTAACGCAGTAGCTTCCTTATTGAGATAGCGTAACAACAGCGTCAATTTTCAAAAACGTATTTCACGCTCTTCAAACGACTTACATAGTCACATATTTCTCCGTGAAATCCGTTTGGACAAGTGCAATTAAATTTGTGTATGGTTTCATCAACAAGATAAGGCCAGCAAGTACCACCATTTTGGCATACATTTCCTTGACAGCCCATCAATTTGACTGAACAATTTTTGCCACCGTATTCAGGGTCACAGGAACAGAAATAATCTGCCCTTCCGTCAATGCATAAACCATATTTACAGGGATTATATTTCTTGCATTCATCAACATCATGTTGACAATGATCACCCTCGTATCCTTCGTCACATTCGCATGTATATCCGCCAATGTGATCAACACAAAGTCCAGCTTGGCAAGGGCTACTGTCGCACTCGTTGATATTGACCTCACAGTTCTTCCCAGTTACGCCATGCACACACAGACACTCATACCTAAACGAATACAGACGCTCCATTTTAATAGAGCACATAGACGTTCCACCAAAAGATCTCTTAATATTTTCTCGCGCTTTGACCCCCTCCACGCTACAAGTTGACCACTGTGGTAGTTCGGCGCAACCACCAAATAGTAGAAACGAAATCGCGATGGAAATTTCTGTGCTTCCGATAGCAGGACTTCGAGTGCTCAGTTTTTATAGTACTTAGAGCATTACTAATAGTACAAGTATTGGAAAAATTGTCTTCAACTTACCCACTTGCGTTGGCGTAACTGAATTGTTGTGAAAAGCTTAGCGGCAGTGTTGGTGAGTCACTTTTGTATAACTCCTTATTGGACCTTTCAACACATGTTCCATTGTACTGGCAGGGTGAACTTTCACATTCGTCGATGTCGATTTCGCAATTTTGCCCGATGTAACCTGGGTAGCACTGGCACTTGTAACTTTTTATATCGTCTATGCAGGGCGCACCATTCATGCACGGTTCGGAGAGACAGTCATCTATATTATGTTCACAATGCGGTCCGTTGAATCCAGTATCGGTACAGTCGCAGGTATAACTGTTTATGCCATCAATACACTTGGCATAATTCAGACAGGGCATCGGTTCACAATCGTCGATATTCGTTTCACAATTAAGTCCACCGAAGCCTAGAGCACATTTGCACGAATATGTGGCAATTTTATCTACACAAGTACCACCATTGAGGCAGGGGTGGCTTTCACATTCGTTTATGTCCACATCACACGTTTTTCCGGAATATCCTTGAGGGCACTGGCATTGAAAATTATTTATGCCATCCACACAAGTCGCGTTATTCTTACACGGCCCACATAAACATTCGTCGATATCAATTTCACAATGATCTCCGGAAAATCCAGGTCGGCAGAAACAATTATAATCACCGATAGTGTTCACACATATACCGTTATTGCACAAGGAATTCCCTTCAATTGCACACTCGTCGATATCGTGATCGCAATATATTCCTATAAAATTAGGGATTCATTATTAATATATGTTAATAATATATTCTTTAGCTTCGTAGTATTAATACTGTGATAGGGTAAATAAAGAAAATAATACGTACCTTCAATGCCTTTATTGCAAACACATTTAACACCATCTTCACCCGAATCTACGCAAGTGCCATTATTACAGGATATCTCTGCACAGCGATCTATAACAGGCGTGCAGTTTGGACTGCTGAATCCATCTCGGCATTTGCACTCGTATCCAGCGACTCCATCAACGCAAATCATTCCATCGGGACAAATAACATCACCACAGTCATTTGAATTTACTTCGCATGTTTTCCCCTCAAATCCCCGTGGACACTCGCAAACAAATTCTCCTTTGGACCTTGGTATTACGAGACAAGTCCCATTATTTTGGCAAGGATTTATTGTGCAAGCATTGTACTCGTATTCGCAATGGTCCCCGATGAAATCTTTTGTACAATTGCAACTATATCCATTGATTCGATCGATACACAAACCCCCATTCTGACAAGGTTGTGATATACACTCATCGACATTGGTTTGGCAATTTTTTCCTATAAGCACAGTGAAATCGAACGTGTGAAGACAAGACTTTCGAAGGTAAGGCGACATTATCTTTCTTTGAGATATGTTCGCACTATGACATTTTGAGGGAATTAGATCGGCAGATAATAGAAATACGAAGTTGATTGATAAGAGCTAGGTCTTACCTTTCCATTCTGGCGGGCAGGTACAGTTGTATCCATCTCGAGTATTTAGGCAGGTTCCACCATTAATGCACGGAATAGTGGCACAGTGATTAATAGTACAATTTGAAGGGCTGCCCACGTGTCCTGGATTGCACATGCACTGCGCACCGTAAACGCTTTCGACACATGTACTTTTTGGTGGGCAATTCACATTCTCACAAGAACTTTTAAGATCACAATGACGACCAGCATATTCGGGAGGACATTTGCAGTGATAAGAGCCGACATCATCGACACATTCTCCACCGTTTTTACAAGGATCAGAGAAGCACTCGTTTAGATTTAGTTCGCAATTCTGACCATCGAAACCGTTCGGACAGTGGCAAATGTAGCCACCATAGTTATCGTAACAAATACCGTTGTTCAGACATGGATTTGCGACACACTCATCAATATCGATTTCACAATTCGGTCCCTCGTACCTGAAAGTAATTAATTTTATGGAAAACTTAAAATATGTGGAGAAACTTAATTTCTAAGGAGTTTTGACTTCTCATTGGATTTAATTGTTTTTTGAAACTGTTCTTTCAAGATTAACGATGAAATTTGATGAAATGCACTTTAGGCTGACCAGGATCGATTCTAAGAAGTACAAGTTTGGGAAGTAAAATATGTGAAACCGGATATACCCTGTTCTAGCACATATGCACGTATAATTGTTGATACCGTCGACACAATCTCCACCGTTTCGGCAGGGATTCGAGCCGCACTCGTTGAAGTTTGTCTCACAATGCGGGCCGGTCCATCCTGGTACGCATTCACACTTATACTCCTTATCGCTTAACGAAAAACAAACACCATCATTTCTGCAAGGGTTTTCGTCGCACAATTTCATCCCTAGCTGAGATTCACAAAAAACCCCAGTAAATCCTGTATTACAGGCACAGGTAAAATCTCCTCGGTGATCTTCGTTACACGTACCTCCGTTTCGACAAGGGTTGCTTTGACAAGGCGAACCTGCGGAGTTTACAATAAATAATATAAACACATATGCAATCATCAGCATATACCGATAAATTGTTATAACCCTGTTTTAGTTCCTTTTCGAGCAGATATATTTAAGCAACTAAACTAAATTAGATATTATATTAGATAAATTTCAATATCAAGTTTCAAGGTATTAAGCAGAATTAATTATAAGCAGGGGTATTGGATAGAATAGTGTAAGGGAGATTAGTTGGTAAGTCAGCTTTCGGTGTGCTCTTCCCAAAAGACAATTTTTTATTGACGAGTTGTAAATTAATCGTGGATAATTATTGAATTATCCGGTCATATACGGCGGTCTGCAGCGCTACATCGATAAGCATTCCTAGAGTTATAACAAAGATTTACGTAATCCCAATAATTCACATGCACTATCCCCGAAAGTTCATAATCAAAAACTACCATTGTCGATCTCGCAATTGTTTCCGGAATATCGTGCATAACAGTGACACTCGTAACGATCTTGGCGTGACACGCATTTGCCATGCATCATACATGGTTCGTGATGGCAGAAATCCACAGTGGAAGACGTAGTCGCCCCAATTCCAGTTCCGAAGCCGGCTGCTTCACCTGGAAGTTTTGCAAAAGAATGTTGCATGCCCTGTATGTACTGTGAGATAAATAACATAATTTCTTGAAGTGTAACAAGGTGGCGGATGCTTTTATGAACCCTTTAATAAAAATATCCCATTTCAGAGAAAATTGCACGCTCATTCATTCGATTTCAGTCTTATAAGTCGTATGACGAATATGTACGTAACTCTTATCGCAGATTGTGCATTTATGAGGGGCAGGGGCGGCGAATTCTGCTGTCCCTGCTGTGCTGATGAACTTGAGCAAGCAGTAGAGGGGGAAATAGATATACAGAGAGGGGTGGCGGATAGAGGGGGTCAAGTACAAGCCGGTGCGTACTCTGCACTATCTCTCCAGCGATATCTACCCTCCACTGTAGTACATAATGCTGCATCCATTGACAGGAGCAGCGGCTACCGCAAGGCCTCTGTACACACTGTTGATTTATCCCTCCCCCTTAGACTCGCAATTTGTTCACTAGTATACGCGCAAAACATATATATGCCACTGCTCCTGCCACTATCTGCACAGTACTAGCTAACTGTTTGTGCCTTGGAAGAGAGAGTGTGAAGAGAAGAAGTGGTACAACACATGTTGCTTGGCTGGTGATAAAAGCAACATTCCACCCCCACCTCCTCGATAGTGTTGTGACCGACGCAGCGAGCAAAAATGCTTTACTGCTAATCACTTCAAGCCTACCCACTTCACACAAAAATTGTTGTAAGTGGAGGTTGGGGGCTTCTATGTGTAGGGATCGAAAGTGAGAAGAAATAATCATTTCTTATATGTAACTTTAGCCTACTTTCTAGCATGATGATTTAAGAAAACACATTGCTATAACGATACTATCATAATTACTTCAGATGTATAAGCGTTCTGCATTTAATGTGCTACTACTAAATTTTCTAACATTCGAAATCAATGTTTACGCTGCATTAAAGAATAGGTTTCCAACTATAAAACAATGAAATTCTTACACTCGTTATTATCCGGAGGACAACGACCAAAAATAGCTCCGTGATTGATAGCATCACGAAATAAAATACCAGGCCCTTGAAGAATGCATCCTTGGAATTCTTCGCCGATGATAAGGGAAAGATTAGCACCATAATCAGGCAGTGACAGAACCGCTGCATTATAACTTGTATTAGCAATCACCTATAACATACACATACACACGTCGATACACGTCCCATTAATTTTGCCGTTAATTTTAAATTACGGGCACGAATTTTGAAAATGCAGACTTCGGTTCAAGTTGACCATTTTCGAGTTACTTGATTTCAAATGATTAACACTGTCTTGTGCAGCGACATCATTTTTGATTGGGCGGGAAAAGTGTTAGGGTAGTACCTGCGTGTGCCCTGCTGCATTTAAAGTTAAGTTCCCAAGCCGGAAGTAAAGGTTGACATTGTGCCAAGCATTATTCAGAAGTCTTGCATTCAGCCTTGCTGTATAGCGTTGTTCATCCACAACTGCTACGAAGAGGAGACCTTCTGGAGTTACTGTCAAGCTCACAGAATCATCATTGTATTTTTGCATAAACAATCGTCCTCCTTTGCATGTGCGAAAACTGAGACCACTATGTCTATGTACGGAAACGAAAGAGTTTAACTTGAGGAAGGACGAGCCATTAAAGTACGCTTCCCGTGGAGGATCGTTGTAGCTTCTGTATTTGAAATCTTGTGATACTTCATGCGTAGCCACAAACAGCGCCGACAACACTGAAAGATAGAATGAAATCTCTCAGATTTTTTTATAGCCAACTACAGTATCGCAATACCTGTTTTAAAGAAACCAATAATACTTTTTAGCCGGCTTGTTCACGCTTCTTAAAATCTAATAAGGAACAACTTGTGCTTACGATACACATTGGATAATTTACTTAAATCGTTTTGTCCTTGGAGTTCGAGGAACTCTTTCGTAATACGTAATACTTTCGATATTAATTACGCGCGTGTGTCAGTCAATACTGTAAAAAGGTTCTAAAGTATGTATTTCATTCCGTAACCGATCTATGAACAATGAAAAGCTATGTGGAATTTCTTATCTGCAAATATTCAGTACGTAGAACTCATGAGAGACTTTGCACGCGTTACTGAATCATCTGCCGAGGAAATAGTAGTCAGTGTACCAAGTCCAATCAGTGATAAATGACCGTCAGTAAGAAGTTGAAAAGTTGTTGCGGCAAATCTAATCAGGGGATGCAAAGAAGTAATCATTTCCATATTAATCTCTGTTTTTTAGTATTTCCTCATCTACGAGAGTCGCCTGGAAAGATGTAGTACCCATTTGCAAATCGGGCATGCGCAGATGAACGTTTCCAACCGATTAAAATTTAAATATTTATAATCACATATTCTCCGGTCTCCGTAAGCCTCATCGCATTATTACTATTTCTTGTATTGCAGAGTTTAATTACAATCAAGGAAAAGTGGAAATTGCCGCTACACGCGAAATCAGATCCTTTATTAAATTTCTGTAGTTATAAAACTGTTGTAAATGTTCGTGAATTATTCTTTTAACGTCCCACGGATTATTAAAAGCTAAAGTTCCACAAGTACTTCATATAATTCTTCGAAATATTGCTGTGGAAGCAGTCTGACGAGGTACGAGTTGTAAATGTAACATTGCTTTTACCAAACACGATAATTGATGACGATAGATTGTAAATACACAACTAGCGGATATGCAGAGAGATGGGACTAGGGAATCGCTTAGATCACGATATATTCTCTGTGCACATAACAATTACACTGGCCGTATCGATCAAGCACTTATACATTCAATCCTCGGGGCAGTTCTCCCGGCTGTACAAACACACTCTTGAAACTTCACATATATTAATCGTGGTGGCTTCCCGCCGACGGAATGTCAGGTCTTCTGAAACTCTAGAGCTCGACACGCTGACTACTGCACCTGGCGAGCTTATCGTGCATGCCGCCGCAGTTATTCCAACCATACAGAGACACAGCACTGCGACCAAACGATACTAATGAAATGAATGACACTAACCAGCTGGGCAATATCACGAATTCAGAAAAAAGAACAGCACGGTATTCGTACCGCCTAATAATTCCCATAGCAGATAAAGAGCAGATAAAATTTCTATGAAATAATCATTCAGGCCGAGTTTCGTTGAGGGGAATCACGGGTTGCTTGGTAGAATATAATATTATCCCGGTGACAGAGAGGAAATGCTGGAAACCAAGAAGTATGGTAGCACAGTAGCTACCAGCTACCTGCCCAAACACAACAAAGGTGGCGTCGACACGCACACACACTCGCACACATCCTGCGGGAACTGAATACTACACTTTCACTGTGGTGACTCCTCTGCACGGTGCACAGGTTTCCTTTCCTCGGAATAAAGATCGCGTTTACAGTGAGTAACGCGGAGTTTTGCAAAGACAAAGGAAGGAAAGCGATTTCTGGAGACGTTCGACTAGAGATACACTTGCGAACGTTGCAACATAGTCGGCCGAGAACCACTACACTATGGCGGTTATAAGACTGTTAAGAGGCTTACTCACCTGCCATGTAACACTGAGTCTGCATCTTCGGGAATTTCTTCAGCGCGGCGGCTTCGGAGTCAGCTTTGACAATGCACGCGCACAGACATAACACTTGGAGAGGCGTGTGCGTTCAGCCGAGGCACATGTTTGGCTGTCGAATCGAGTGTCGCACGCTTCACGATCACGGCAGGGAACACACCAGTCAACAGTGCAGCACGCATAACACTCCGCTGGCCGATGTTGCTTGCTCGTTTGCGTAGTTGCGACAATAGCGTAACGGCATTCCTCCGAGAAACTGAACAACGGACTGCGTAACTGCCGCTATGCTATGTTACACACCGCTCTTCTGGAGAACGCTGCTGGCTCGGGCCGCACTATACTCTCTGCACAGCCTGCACCTATACTTCCCACATCCCCCACAGCCCCCCCACCTGTTCGATGTGACACCTTCCGCGCTCCTCGAACTATAGTTCGACGCTCTTCCGAGGAAGTGGCCCGCACTATAGCCTCTATAGTTCGTACAGCTCAGGCACACCACTCTTCGTCACACGGCAACCGTACCGGCCGGCTAGCTCATTCCTCCTCTCCTTTCAACCTCCGTCCAGGTAACACCGACGGAAATCCACTCGCTCTCTACACTCACCGCTCGCACGTACTTACGCGCTGACTCCGAAGTGACTCACTTGCTATTTTCTTGCTTAACCTTACCTGGATTGTTGCCACTCCAGTAGGGGGAACCGGGTTCACCAGTGTGAATGCACAATTTTTTCTCCATTTCATGGATACAGTATGCTTATTAGAATGCGGCAATGGAAGAGAATGATGAAGTCTAGGAATTCGACTTGGAGATGTAGGAGCCTTTATTATTACTGCTTGTAATAATAATTAGGATGGACTATGATAAACTATAATGTTAAGAAGGATGCTTATATCGGAAATAGAAAATATATTCATATTTAGAAATAATGTTTTATAGTGGTCGTGTTAAAATAAATAATCAAGTTCCTTTCCTTTTCTCTGGGAAAGGAGGTAAAAGCGATAATTACTGGTAGGACCATTTAGAACTAATGGTATCTTGTTCGTACTAATACTGCCAGCTCGTTCACTTGGAATTCCGCTTAGCCGGAAGGAATTGCTCCACGGCGACTTCGAAAGCCGCTGGCGTCGTATGAGCTGACTTATTGCTAAGTCAGTACTAATTAAGGGAGAAAACGAAACCACTTCGAAGCCGGATATAACTGCCATCGCGGCAAATAAAAGCATAGAATCGATGAGTATGCACCCTTTTGGTAGGGCTCGTGGGAAGCACAGGTTGATAAACAAACGGACTGATTCATCCGGCGAGGTGGACGGACAGAGATAAATGAAATGATAACGATTATCTCACGAGGCCGAGCACACCCAAGAAAAGAGATAGGGGCTGGTGTTTCAGGCGAGATTTGATTGTCGTTTATCGTACGCGCAGTACACCTTGCTCGATCGAACAGCATTCATTCCCGTCAAGTCGAAAATGACAGGTTTCAGCTCGAAGGCTCTTCTCTTCCTCGCGATTTCTGCCTGCTTCTCGCAGCTCTCACAGTCAGCTTCGTCCGAATGTGAGTCCAACAGAAGAACAATTCTCCCGATAGTTATCAGGATGTCGGCGGGCTTCACTCGTATTCTCGCTTTTGGTATTTCCATACTGTGAATTTGAAGAATTTACGCTTGTTCTCTCTGAACTCTAGTGGACTACGGCGATGGCAAGATCGGCCAACGATGTGAACGCGATCGCCATTGTATCAAGCATGCCTTCTGCCGATCGCAATATAGCTGCTCGTGCGATCCGTATTATACGCCGACTGTGGATATGAGCATGTGCTTGGCAAGTAAGTACTTCTCGCTCCAAGCGATTTAACGGTGGTTCCTTGATCCAGCGTTTAGTGGCGACTAAAACTAAAGTTCTGTCACAGCGGCAGGATTGGGTTGTGTCGACGACACGATCTGCAGTACGATGACTAACGCGAATTGCAGACAGGGTGTGTGCGCCTGCAAGGAGGAATTTATTTTGGATATAAACAACTCTTCTAATTGTATTCCCAGTAAGATTTAATATTCTGTCTAAGACGTAATGTTTCACCATTTTTTTAATACCAAAACGTAATGTTCCAGGACCAGTTAGGGTTGGCGATCGCTGCCAGAGGAATGATGAGTGTCTCGATGCACTGGAGCACTCCTTCTGTATCAACGAGAAGTGCGAGTGCTTCACAGGACACCACTACATCAATCAAACTGGAAAGTGTGTTGTGACGCGAAGTAATACTCAGTTATAATTAATGAATATATTTGAATTTATTCAATTTCATTACAATGCTTGGGAAAATATATATTTCAGCATTATATAATCCTTGCAAGATGGATTACGAGTGTTACGCCGGCCCCAATGAGCCCGATTCCTTATACTGTAAAAACGGCGAGTGCGTCTGCAAGGAAGGAGAGCCAACATGTGGCACAGGTTAATTAGGAACAACTTTTTTGTCGCAATTTAATTTGGTGGATTTAGCTTTCTAATTGATTTCGTTTTCCCTAAACTTCTTTCTTTCCTTGTATTTTAGGCACCCATCACGTCGCCGCTGGACTGATACCCATGATACTCCTGCTGACGCTACGTTTGTTGTAGCCTAGAAGTACAGAACTCTTTTGTATTGCTTTTTTGTAAAACAAATATTGGCACGATGTACTGTCAGGCATGACAAATAAATTATTTATATTTTTTAGATATCGTCCAATGAATCCCCAATCAGAATTAATTATCCTGATTATTTCATGAAAAAGTATTCCAGTTTTCTAAAATAAAGACATTATATTTTTTATCCATGTGGTGTTAGATGCGTACTATGTGTTATAATGGTATAATAGTGTATTACAAAATATTTAATGCGATTCTCGAAAGCACGCGGCAAAGCATATCAGCGCAGGCGTCGTAAAGACGATACTTAACAACTGGGGTCGCTCAGAACTGCATCGCCAGCAAAAATATTTATTGAAATAATGTAATAATACGCTTTATTAAAAGGATTCAGAAGCAGCATTTGCCAATATTAAACTGAGAAGTCTTCCTTCAAATCTAGCGTAAAGTAAGTTGCATGTTATGTTAGCTTTCACTTCAAACCATCGATTGCATTTCACTCAAATGCTTGGTTATGTGAAGTTCGAAGAATCAGTTTTATTTTTCTCATAGTCTAAACTTACTAAAAACTTATGTTATTTATAAAGTATCAGTGTAGGAAAATAGAGGTTTACAGAAAGAAGTTTGTTATTTCTGCAGAATGTCATGGATTACGAACACGGTGCGGAACCTGGCAAACGCGTGGACGCCTCAAGTGACGACGGTACGGTTTCGATATTATGAAGAGAAAATGAAAAAGGGCTTTATTCGCCGATATGGGTATAAAGATCCAATAGACCTGAGAGGACTAATGCCGCGTGAGTCTGACAAGCGATTGCCTTTGCCAGTGTACAGGCCAAAAGATGCTTGGAATGAGAAAAGGGCCTTGTTCGGGCAGAATGATTATATCGATATACTGGGCAACGAAAACATACATCCCACAAGGGTTTTGTATAATGTGCCAAAATGGTTAAGAGGCTTCAAAGGCACTGAGTTTCATATGCTCTTAAGAAAAAAGAAAATGATGAAGCATGGAATTATGCCAATTGCAAGACCAACAAAGTGGAAGGACATGGAAAAGAGGATCAGATACTTATACAGATTCATGAATCGGAAAACAAAGACATATTTAACCAATCAGTGATTGGGATTCATGGGATACTCGAATACATACCATCGTCAAATTGTGCCCCTTTGCGAACTATTCTATCTTAATTTTCAACACTGTACATAGTGAATAAAGTCGGTAACTATAAAATAATGAATTTATTCACTTGACAAATAATAATCCGTCATATGCAAGATTCACTTCACAACTAATGAATATGCCAAGTTAGTCTCCTGCTTAAATATTTCGTTAGCTGTGTTATGATTTCGTTTTAAAAAAGGTAAACCACTTACTGATATATACATACTCAAGCGAAGGATGCTGATAATCAGGCGAGCGGCTCGCGTGGGCAGGATGGCGGCGAGTATTTTGTAAGTACAGTCGGACAGAAACTCTAAAATTGTCTTATGCAGATCTAACTTCGGATTACGTATGTATATATGTACAAAGGAATAGCGAGTATTGTCGATTTTCTTAAAAAGTAACAATAAATCTTCCGTCAGCAAAACGCTATAACAGCTACATGTAAACGTTGCAACATTCGAGATGTGCTTCCCATACGTTTCGCGATGGTTATAGGACATTGCGTTGTGTACTATACCTATTACGTGCATATTCTTTCTTACACCACGTTTCGCTAGCATTCAAGCGCAGGAAGACTCTGTATCTATGCGACTCTAGACTTTTTTCACCTTTTCCTATGAACTATGCAGTAGATATTCAAAAATGCCTATCTTATTGCAATAGTTTCTTTTTGTTGAGAACCATAATACTGATCGAGGGGTCGATTTATGCTCTAATCATACGAAGGGTACTATAAATGCCATCAAGGCAATACCATCGCGAAAGTGCGGTCACAAAAGAATCAGTTATTAATTTTTTAAATCTGTGTACACAAATTAATGGCAGTCAATTAAAATCTTAAAAACTTCTGTGTTAATCAGGATGTATCATTGATGCTATTGTAACTGTGTAAAGTCGGTAGATTCATAGGTGATTTTGTAAGAACGATAACAGTGTAGTCTCGTAATGTTTACTAGCGTTTATGCTCCTCAGGCTATGCCTCTCGTTGGGGTAAACTTGCAGTTGATATGGCTTCCCAGCTTTCACTAAAGCATTGATTAATTCGCTCGTGTGGAAGAAGTGCACATTCTCATCTATCAGTCCGTGAATAATCAATAAACGATTTTCCTCATCCGGGAACTTGTTCACATACGTTAACACTGACCCGGACATGTAACCGTGAGGATTGTTTTGCGGTTGATCCATGTAACGTTCAGTGTAACCGGTATCGTAGAAGTTCCAACAAGTTACCGGTGCTCCAGCAATGGCCAACTGCAAATATTTATAAGATATACTTTGTAATTATTCCTCAATGCGAATATCATAAAGAGTGTGAACCCTCTGGCATACCTTGAACACTTCAGGATATTGTACGAGGCCCATAAGACTTAAATATCCGCCGTAGGACCAACCGTGAATTGCAACACGATTTAGATCGATGTAACCAGTAGTTTCTGCCAGCCATCTGAGTACTTCCACTTGATCGCTTAATTCGACTGTGCCCATTCTATGTTGCAAGTGACTCTCGAACGTAGAACCCCGATGGTATGATCCACGTGAATCGATTAGAACAACGCAATAACCCTGGGCGGCCAGCATATGCATTCTGAAATGCTTCATACCCTATGAAATGTGCGAGAACAAAGTGAGAACGGCTTACATAGGGTGTTTTATCTCCCACCACTGGCGAAAACACACAATGTACATACTTTGAAAGTGTTCGATACGAGCTGCACTTCGGGACCACCGTAAACATTTAAAATAGTCGGGTATTTTACACCTGGTTGGTAATTATGCGGTTGGAAGATCATTGAGTAAATCGTATCACCAGTTGATATTTTGTGTGTGAAAATATCTGGCGTGGCTAATTCAGATTCTGAAGGTGACGGTTCTAATAAATATCCCACTGGTATTAGGCAGATACTATCTACCGTCCAATCCATCTGAGAAATTGTAAATACCTGTGGAAGAAGAGAATTGTTACTTACTGCTTGATATACTCAACTGTGATGTTTCCTGCAATACATACTTGACAAGTGGGCAAAGTTTTGACGGAGCTGAAGACTGTTACTAGTATTGTGCATTCTTTGTTAAAATATACACTGTTATGACTGTAACCAGGCCTTGTGAGCAATCTAATTTCCAATGGACGTCGAATTGACACGGCATACACATGCTGTTCCAGTGGTCCTTCACGGAGGCCACAGAAATACACAAGCGAATTAGCTTCGTCTACCCATAATTTCTTTCCAAGTACTTCCCAGTCACCCTGGGTCAACGCTAATTTCGATGTAACACGTGGTCGCAGAAAAATACTATCCATTCTGTCTAGTGGTTCTTCCACTTCATTATGTAAAGCTGAAAGAGAAGTATCGTATGAATCGCTATCCTTTTTATTAATTTGCCATCATATTATTTATTAGTTATGCAAAATATACCTGCTATACTAGAAGTAATAAGATATAAATGTCTATGTTCAGACTCCTCGCTGCCCCAAAGGAATTTCACTTCCGAAGGACTATCAGACGGTAAAAAGTAGAGTAAGTCGTTAACGTTAATCCAGACTGAACTTCGCTCGGAATATATTACTTGGACGCTCGCCGATGAAGGCGTAAAGTGAATTTCCGAATTGTATACATTTGGCGGCGGTTCACAGAAATTATCTATCGATAGTAAGACCAATTCCAACCGCTGTTGTTTTCGGTCTAGTAGTTGTACCCAAACACTAGATTTTCGTAAAAATATGGTTGAAAATACAAGCTAGATGAAATTATTGACAATTAACTGGTTTCTCATCTTACTATTTTGCATCTGGTGTCCATCCTACTCTGACCATGTATTCCATCCATGGGAACATAATATGGAGAGGGTATTGGAGTTCTAGAATCTCAATATCAATGATCTGCAGTGTGTCTGTTAATTTGAACTGAACCATTTTAAGATTACTCCTGGCATTTGGAGTTCCAGGCCTAGGAAATCTAAACTCGTCTACTTCATCTGAATCCGATGTAGAAGGGAAACAAAGTATTTTGACATCACTCTCATCAACCTCCTCATACACAATTCTATAAATATCATCACAAGATTTTGGCTGCCACCAGTACCCAATGTATCTGTAATAACAAAATTCTTGTTTCCATTTCTTTCAAGCACAGGAATGCATGCTTTATATATCACCAACCTAGAGAATTCCTCTTGCATTACATAGGAAGGGGTTCCAGCAGTGAGTGGATCATCTGCTAGACTTCTACCACCTTTCCTTGCATGCGTCAGTCTCATTGAAGATCCTGAGATACTATGAGAAAGATAAAGATCACCCGAGCATGTGTGAGCAACTAATGCATTATTCCATGGACAGATTTGTGGGCACAATTTTGCGCCAGATGTGGACATTCTTATTTCAGATGGGAACAAAGGTCCAGCCTATTCAAAAGAACAATTTTAACTAACTTTTTCATGTACCTTAATTAATATAATTTCTCATGTTTACCATAAACCCAGTGTCTACGCACTGATATAGGCTGCTTGCTGCTGGGAATACTAGCTTGCCACTATCGGGATGAATCTCATAGCTAGTGATACCCCAGGTGGCCAGGCGCTTTCTCTCCCATAACAGCTGTTCTTCTTTCGACAACTTATTATTACATGATACCCTGAGGAACAGCAAACATTTTAATAAACCAAACTGAATATTAACCATTCATTCTGGCAAATAATAATGGTTATAATTTATTACGTTTGAAAATTAGCTTCAATGACAGGTTGCCAATGAAGCCTGTAACCATTGGCATGATCAGAATGTGCAATGTCCACATATAAGAGCGTGGTTTCCCATCCATTGCTGGGACTGCTCAGAAAATATATTCTCGTGCTGAAAAAGGAAATCAGTGGAGGGTAAATGAACTTGTTGAGGGGACAGCTGCTAAGCGGAAAGGGTTATGTCCAAGTGAGCCCGAATTCTCACCGTCCGTCTGGTAGAGATCGAAATGTGATGGATCCTGGCACAGAGCCGGCTGAGAATGCGGAGAGCTTTCTACGGAGGTCATTTACGACGACCCTCAGCTCGGACCAGCTTTTCCTCTTTCCCGCAGTGTCAGACACTGCGGTTTGTTCATTCTCCTCCATACAGGTCTGCATACTTTCTTAGGCTTTCGGGCCGTGGCAACTTAAGTCATTTATGCGACAGGCAGCACTTCGGTACGATCATGTCAAGCTGTATCCTGGAAGTCCTCGAATCTGTCACCGTATTATTTTCGCGGCTCGAGCGATGATCTCGCATTCAACTTATCCCCCAGGTTATATTCCACCAACCGCTCTCTCACTTTCACCTCCTCCCCGGCCTCTCCCTTCTCGTAGCGAGCGGCGACATTAATTTCCCGAAATCGCGAGCGTCCGCCTGCCGAAGCAGCTCTCTTGCCGAGCGAGCTCGCTGCCAAAAATTCTCGCCAGCCTGCCGGAAAACACCCGAGTCTACCACACGCACTCCACACTTGAGAGTGTCACACCTCCGCCCCTTGGCATTGGCACAAGCGGCAAGCCGCTAACCACCAGATCCGGCACGTGAGCTCCCAACGATATATTATCGTTCTCATTCGCGATTCAACAGCCGCTCCTTCCCAGGACTTCTAATATTCATCGTCCTAGCCTTTCTCTATCTGTTCTACCATCCAGCTTTTTAATTGCCAAACTTTTCTCTCAAGATCTCAAGAATATCAGTCTGTTTTGCGATCGCTACTTCCAATTGTAATCGAATGTAGATCCTATCGTCTATACATATAAGATAAACTATATATGTGTGATAACATAAAACGTGATTTCGATATCAAAAATGCTTTCTTTGTGTAATGAAATCTCCCTGTTTCCTTTCAGTTTGCCGATGTAAGTTTCATTCACAGTGCACTGGAACGATCGCGGTAAAAATAGCAGGTGTACCCGTTTTAATATTTCACGATTGCATTTGCCGATACGCGAGCATTGCGCTGACTTGTAGAATTCAAAGAATAAACGGTAATTTACAAAAAATTGCTGAAGTCAGGCGTGCATAACATGATTCGCGGACTTTTTTGCATTTTAAATGGCATCACTCAATCGAAGTGTTCTACTTCCTCTTGTGAACTCATGCACTTTGCTTCGGCAAACTTTCGCCGCTAATTCCATTGTTGCCTTGCGCGAAGACCTAATCAAACACTTAGTAGACGCAAACTCGCCTATGTTACCGTTACGGTTACGAAAAAAACCCCCCGACTTTTTTGCCGCCCGCGACGAAGAACAATTATAGGCATTGTAAATATATACAACGACAATTCTTATTTCTGGCGGTATATCCTGTTCTCCTATCTCTTGTTTGCTTCGAATTATGCAATGGGGAATTAAATTTGGATGTTGGAGGATGTAGCACGTAACTCGAAGATAAGCGGCGATGTGACACACGCATATTAAAAGTCGTGGCTTGCCTTTTCGAAGCTCCACTCTTAAAGAACCGCACGAAAATCTTCAACGAATAATCACCGACTACTTTCTATTGAAATCCTCTCTAACGTAAACCGTATTACATTAGTAAGATTTCCACTAGTAGGACTAAGAAGGTGGAAGTATTGCAGAAAAATAGGGGACAATTTGCCCGGTGGAAATTTATGCCTGGAGGTATAGGAAACTGTGACTATATGGGCGGTGGTCACGTATGCCTACCCCTTACCTTAAATATTCAAGATTACTTCCGAGCAGAAGAGCTTCCCTTTACCTCCCACGTCGTGGTGAATAAATTCTTTCCAGCGCACACTTTACCCGCTTCCGAGGCTGCCGTTACGTAAAATATCCAATCGGTAACGTCGTGCCGCTGCAAATTTTAGCTGCCCCCTACTTCGAAAGCACTTGCTCCAAGACCGATTGAATCTTTCATCGAGAACTATCGGTATACAGACCGCTAAACTTCGACAGGAACTAGCACTACACGCACCTAACAGAATGCTGAAATATGTTTCACAGCGGAAATATTCAAGGGAAATGCTATTCCAGTGTTGCGAGCACTCAAGCTCGCGCTTATACGGCATAACCTAAAATAGTAATGGAATAACGTATGGCCCAACACAATGTGTCCATTACTCGCAATCAGTTTCATGTTTCAGTGAGAGGAATCATCAATGTTGGAATACGATCGCTGCTATACCGACGGAAGCTACATGACTGTAGTAACTTCGAGCAGTGACTCGAATGAACAAATGAGAAATTGTTATTGCCTGGTGACAGGATTAGTTAGTGTCAAATTTGATACACGCTGCCTTCCATAGTTTTGGTTTAATTTATAAATTTTGAGACTCAAGAGTTTCTTTATTGTAAGTATAGAAATAGTTCTCTAATCCGTATGACTTATTGAGCGCTTTCCCCATGAATTCTGTATTCCGAACTATCCTCAATCCGGTTCCTCTTTGGTTTCCGCGAGAGAAATTGCATTAGATAGATACACGCGGTCATATTGATTCTAATTCAGTGGATTCAGTGGATGTCCACTCTCGGACTGCTTCCCAGCCGGACTTACAATTAGCAGAGGCTTGAGAGAGCCACTTAGAATTCCCAAAGCAAGAAGTTGCGGTCGCTGCGTTTGAAGTGTCCAAGCCGGGGCTTCGGAACTCACGCGACACATCTGTAAAGTTGGTCATGTAACTTTGGTGGGAAAGACTTGCAGGGTTTCGGTGAACTTTTGGCCCGAACTTAATCTGGGAAAGACTTTCTTCAAGTGGTGACTGGGGAAGCCATTTAGATCAATATTGCCTTTACAATGTAAGCACGTGTAAGCGCCGAAACGCTAGGCTGGAACTTTGCTGCGTTATTGAATCATTGTAGAACACCGCAAACTACGCGGAGAAACATTTACTGCGGCATACCACAGTCAGCTGCATGCATAATCAACTAAGCTAATGACAAACTAACTTTAGGGACTATTAATGCTTGGCTGTACATTTGTAGAACCGGCGACATGGGTGAGAAAAAGTCCGACTGCTCTAATCTTGGACCAGGCTCAGCGTTGAAAGGCGACCACTTTCGACTCTACAATCGTCAACATATCATGAAACACTATGCGGTGAGTTGGAATTAATCAACAGAGTTTCTTCTACCTTGTTTATTAATACTTGTAACTGTCGCTGGTATATTTAACATTCCACAAATAGATCTTTATAAATATTAAAGTATCTCTTTCAATCATTTGAACATTTCCCCGATAGTTTTAAGTGAGCTTACTTGAAAACTTGTTCAACTCGACCGCATCCGGATGAGAGGCTTGCGAAACAGTAATCTACCGTGACAACTTTCTCGTCGAATTTTTCACCTAGCAATCGATTAGTCTGGTAATATTTCCCGAGTGAAATCGTGCACTCGGTTAATCAATGTGGATGTGGCTAATGTAAGGCGATAGCCGTAGGTATTAAATTGGAGCCGAGGCCGCCGTGAGTAGCGAATCCATTCCAAATGCATCACGGCGGATTAGGGTGAGTGTGTACAGAATCAACTAGACAGTGGGGTGATCGATACTATAAGCAGAAGGCCACTCTACAAAAGACAGCGTATATAGGGCTACGACCTTTGAAGGACAAGTACACGAAAAACTTTATCGCACTTCCGTGGGTTCCCCTCCGCCCGAGATAGGACATTAATAAAACGAGATAGGAAAGAATTACGACTTCCGATTTCTAATTAATTGCTTTTGAGCGAGCGTATCAAGAGGTCGCCTCGCAAGTTAATCGGGGTAAAAGCGTTATTCCGAATGGTACGGCTACGCCCGACGAGGGGCCGATATTTCGACCCGGGCTTTATTTTTAAAATATCAACTTCGATGTCTCTCGTCGCCGGCGGCGCTAGGGCAAAGACACGCTCCCGTCTATATCTCGTTGCCAACCAACCCCCGACCTCAGTACGTACGTATCCTTCTTTCACCCCCTGGACACGAACCCAATACCATCTCATGTATCGCGATTTTCTACGTGTATGTAATTTCTTGTGCTCGTTTTATAATTCGCATTTTATCGCTAATTGTCATTTCTCCGAGGGAGACTTGAACTTCTCCCTTTAAGAGTTCCGTGACGCTTTGCAACTAGCCGAACCCTTTTCCCAGCGTACTTAGTTCCGTGCTCTTTGTACCTCTCGTGTCCCGTGCTCTAGCTAACTTTTCCAACTGGCCCGTTCTAGCACCGGCCTCTCCTCCGCTCCTAGCCTTGTCTGCACGTACCCTCCCCGTGTTAGCCCTCGTCTTCCTCTTATTCTTCTTCTTTATCTCCGTGCGTCGCGTATACAGCGCGGACGAGCGTCGTAGTATTTCCCGAGTTTGCAGGGGAACTGGCCGAGCGCAGCCTTCTCTCCCGGGGGACGGCCGAGTTTCCTTTTGTTCGACGCGTGGCTCGAATTTCACGGAGACTTTAACGAAGTCTCGCTACACTATTTCTCGAACTATTCTTTATTAAAGGTCGCTGCTATCTAAAGCTCTTATTAAAGGGTATCGGCGACGTTGGATGGGACGCCGCGGGGGCGTCGCCCTCCGCCGATTTATCGGCGCACTAAACTCCTCGAAAACTAGTGTCGGCGGCGGCGAGCGAGCGAGAAGTCTGCCCGGCTGGCCGGCAAATGGATTATTGAACGGTAGTCCGTCCCGAGTAATAAAATTGTTCTCGGCTTGTCGCTGCTGGTTTGGTTTATGTATAGGCGGGAAGGCAGGAATAACGCAAAAAGAAAGCCACCATTCAGCCGTGCCCGAGGCCATCAAAGATTTAAATTCTGTAGCTCTCCCCGCCGCCGCCGCCGCCGTCGCCGCCGCCGCCGCGTCCTCTGGCATCGCGCTCTCCCTTCAACAGGCACGCCACCACCACCACTCCCACTCGCATCCTCAGCCTCATCCCTCTTCCGTCTCGACTCCTTTGAAGGGGTGAACTATTTAACGAGCCAGAGCCAGAGGAGGGAGTAAGTCTGAAGCAACTTACTGCGAATGTGCATTTGGATGGGACGTAACTGATCATATTTAACGAGATATATCTCCTCTCCGCTCCTCGCCATCCCTTCCTCCCACTCTTATGAAAAACATTGCGCGCCGCTCTACCTTCCATTAGAAGAGACCGATGGCTGATGGAACACAGGGGATTATTTAACAACTCACCCATTTGCCACTGAAAATTTCAACCCTCCCACCAGCAATTCCCACCCTCCCTCGCAATGCGTTTGAACCATATTAATTGATATCCGTGTTTTTCCACCGTTTACAATGACCACCATTTCTCTTGGCACTCGAGCAATGCTAATGGTTACGTTTCGCGTGCGTGCGGCTCAAAGAGTTTAATTAGCCATTGTTAATATTATAATGAAAAGGTCGGTGCACTGCAAGCAATGTCAGAATGAGGGCGCAAATGAAATGCAAACATGAAGCCTGTATAGATATTACATCTAGCCGGGGTAGGTTTCTCCTGTATTTTATTGTGAGCTAGTTTTTAAATAATTGATAAGCGTGTTGGGTTGTGTGTGCGGTGTCCGTGTTTTCTTACACGGCGAGGTCGAGATGTCGATGCTCGAGAGGCCTAGAATCAGCAAGGCGAGGGGTGAGTTTGCCAGCGAGCCAGTCAGCCAGCCAGCCAAGTTCTTCCTAGTTGAAATGCTAGACTAGCAAGTGGCGTACTTTACTCGTTCAACTTTTTCTCCTCTTCCCTCAATTCCCCTCTGCTCGGCTACACCTCTCAAGGCTTGGCCCCTCCGTTCCTCTTTCTCCTCCTCCTCCTCCCTTCCGCCGCGAGTTGTCCAAGCACGCTACATAATGCAACCGCCTATATTGAATATCTTGGCGTGGCAAAGTGATAAAGAAATCCGGCGAAAGCTCCCTGGCTGTGCGCGACGTTCCTGGAATATTAGGTGGTCCTGGAAAATCCTTGGAACGAGAGAAGGAAAAGCTCGCAGCGAGTGACGCCAACCCCATGGACTAATGAAACTTATCCTCTCTCGACCCACCCCCACACACTTTCCCTCCGCTTTCTTCCCACTTTGCAAAGGGTTCCTTTTACCCGGCCGCCTATTGTTTACAATAGCCGAGACCCGGCTGATTATGTGTCCTACAAACTGCAGGCCCTCAGTCCCGCTTTATAATATTGATCTTGCCGAGTGGCAGCACTCTTTACCCGTAAAATGTCACGCCCAATTTTCGACCTTCCCTTCAAGATAGGCATTTCTTCGGAATAAAGGAAAATTTGCCCGGAAATAGATAATTCTCTTTGGATTGATTTTTGCCAGTGTCTTTCAATTGCCGTATCGATGGCTCTGAAATGTTTTGTCCCACTTACCTTAGAGCGACTAGAGCACACTTTGCGGCGAAACGTGACATTCTGCATTCTTGCTCGCGGGACGGTGAGACCGCCGATGAGAAAGAGAGTCGAATATTGCAATATCCGACGTATGCGCTCGCATATAGCAGTCGTACTCTCGATAACGCCCACGTAAGGACGCCTATTATTGAGAGGAGCCGCGTGGATACGTGCGAGAGGAGAATGGATCTAAATATATCTAACGTAAGTTCCAGGTGGATCGTTTTTTACGAGGATCGGCTGCGAGCTTAAGGAATCTCAGCTCGGGAAAGATAAAGACTGAAAGTCGAACACCTCGGAATCCGTGTCGAATGGCTCGAGCCGCCTCGATGAAAGATACGATAAATCCCGCGACGGGGGTAGTCAACCACCCTTATGAATTGCCCCACTTCACCCTTAAGCTAATATCGCACGGCGGCTACTTACGTCCACTGATCCGCTTGGCTAATGCAATTTTATGCCTAGCTAAAGTGCCGATAAACCGAGATAAAAATAGCGCCGGTGTGAGCGCGCGAGGCCGCCGCCGCCGCTGCCGCTGCTGCTGATCGGGAGAGATCCCTCGCTGATATCTTCATGATTATCCTCCCTGGCAGCTGATCGATGTAGAGGCGTACACTATGACCGATAGTGACGCGATCTAGTCTTTCCATCTAATTGCTTGCTCGCTCCAACTATTCTTGAGAAAATAAAAGAGAGATCCTATCTTTATAGGTACGGCTCGCTCGCTCAATCATGCAGCTCACTTCATTATTCGCTAACAAGCCGCACTAAGATAACGTAGCTCCAGTCTGCCCTTAGCACGACGGATATAATTTTGAGGACAGGGGTCGTGACACTGAAACTCACTCCACCTTGCTACTCTACTCAGATTCCTCTTAGCTTTCGACCAACTCAAATAAGTAATAATCATCTCTTCTGTATTATCGCGTGAGTGCCAACAACTATGCTTCTTCCGAATAACATTACTTTTCCCGAGGAAAAACAGTAGAAACAAGGGGACTGGGAAGAAATAATACTAGGTCGAAGGAGGAATAGCGTGCGTGTGGACACAGAATTCCTAGGTGTCCGTATGTTTCATTCGCTTTCCCGATACATTGCGCTACTTCGGAACTATGCTTCGGGGAGAGCTAAACTTAAGTTACGAAGCTATAATATTCCTCGAAATTATGTTATAAGTTCTGATCGAGGAAATATGAGAAATGTTTAATAGGAGGATCCGGTGTGAAGTTGGTTCTGAAAATAGTGTGGCGGATAGTTGACCTTTCGGTGATATCGGAGAGTTCGTTCTATCTATCTAGAAGCTGCCTAATGTTCTGGTTTCGGACATCTCTGTCGTTTTATGGAGTAGGCACGTGACGGGGTGGGGCCGCAGGCTGATGGTGGTGGATACAAACATTGATATGTGGCGGGGTAGTAAGAAGGGGGGGTGGTGGTGTGGGATACGTGGCGATGTTCACTCTCTCTCGAGGCCTTTTCTCCCTCCTGCATCCCCTGTGGCCCTCTTTCTCTCTGGCGGGTGGAAGCTTGCTGGTACGAAGGATGCGTGTAAATGTTCCTTCTCCCCCTCTAGCTCGCTCCTAGCTATTTAGGGTGAAAATATGCCGGCTCGCCTTCACGTATCACGTTCCCGGTGTCGTTTCGTGGCGCTATGATATTGCGCGCGATGGAGACGTTATAAAAGAGGGTGGAATAAGTGCGCCCCGCGCCGGACCGACGGCCAGTAAATTTATGCTATCGAATTACGGCCATCGTTTTTCCCTCCGACCGCACATGTCTGCCTGCTAGCCTTTCCCCAGTTTCCTTCGTACACAGAGAAGAGTCCATCCTTCGTCTTTCTATCACTTCCTCTTTATTTCTCATAGGATGCTACACACCTTTTACAGTCAGTTTAAGTTTTACATATCGTAGTGTAGGAAATAAGTCGAAAATTGGTAAAGAGTGCCGAGGGAACTGGCAGAGAATTTGCGGGCCAACAACTTAGCCACGGGGCGAGAGTGAATGAGGGTAGGTCCATTATTCGCAATCTCACCGGTGAACTTTGCCAAAATCGGGACCCTCCGCTCCTCGTAAATCATAGCCCGCGGCGAAACTTTGTTGCTTCTTGATCCTCCAAGAACCCGGCGATCATGCGTGCCAGAATCAGCTGCCCTGATTCTCACCGCCTTCGCCAACGAAATATTCTTACACCGAGAATATCCTGCAGGATTTACGACTCCTGACAATCAAGTGTGAGAATGCGAAGATATAAAAGCAGGGTGTGCCAAGTTTGAGTTGGTTAATGGGGGGATAGTTTAATTGGGGAAATCAATATCCGGCGGAAAGGGTGATATCGTAGCGAGGCCGCTTCCTGGATATTTCCCGGAGAAAGGATAAGGGAGAGGAAAGTTATATAGCGGAATGTCCGGGCAGGCTTTTTCCCAGGACAGCCGCAATTTAGTTGCCAGGGGCGTAGGTAACGCGTACCCCTGGGGGGTCTCGGTATCGATTTCCCTTCTTCTCTGGCAACGGCGAATCAACACACCAAATCAACAACAGACATCCTCGAGCAACTGTCAGGATCAACCTTCGCAAGATCTTCCCTATCATTTCTCTTCATTCTTCCGAGCATCGCTCCGACAACCAGGACAACCCCTTTCCACAATCTTCACCTTTCCACTTACATTCCAAACTCCTGGATAGAGCAAAAGCCCAGACGAAAATCTCCACCAAAACTTCTAGCCCTCCATAATGAGGTCGCATTAAGAGGGGGGGCGGTAAAGGGAAATCACAGCATGGGGGTGGACAATAGGATGAGGTCGATGCATTTCCATCATGGCAGGTGGTCCCGAGACGGCGAGACGCAGCAGCAGCAGCCTTAAGGGCATCGAGGGTGGAAAGAGGCCGCGTATCATATCAGCAGACTGCTTCCTGCCTTCCTGATTACATCGAGGATTACGTCGATGACGATCAGTCACTCTGATCCCCAACCAATGAAATGAGGGTAGAAACGACGTTCTAGCTCGTCGTGCATCGAAACCAGCCGCTTATTAACCCAGTAACGTGTCTGCACTTGTCGATAGATCTCACCTTTTCCGCCTGGACACCTGCAAATCTTCTTCACCTTGCTATAAATCAACCTGAGTTGAGAATTGGGTTGTTGTAATTAGAACAAGCTTTGTTCCAGGGCTGGTCTTTCCTGCAGACTTTAGCACATGGGTGTGGCGCACATGGGGCGCCTTCTGTGTCACGTTATGACACGCTCTACTCAGGACGAGGACACCTCCTATTCATTATGGTGTCCCTTCCAATGTAATGAGAATGGCTTCTCGATTCCACTAGAGTGGAATAGCAAGCTGGCGATGCTTAATTGACTTCCACACACCTTGGCCATCCTAAGAATGAACGTTGCGATCGATAAGGAAATAATTGATAATCGTTTATTTCAGTAAGATTCGTTCTCCGTGTGTTTTTTCTTTGTTCTTCTTTTCACTTTAATTCGACATTCGTTCGTCCTTAGTAACATTTCGTTTCACATATTCACACAGACAAGCATACGGTCGCTTTCCCTCTTTCTCGCATTCTTTCCTCGCGCTCACTCTCTCTCGCTCTCGCTCTCTCACTTTTTGTATATTCTATCTTTCGCTCTTGGAAGTTGCCTCGAGGGGGACGTGCACGCACATCCGTCGTCCTTCTGGCTCGCTTGCTCCCGATGCCGGTGTCGCCTCCTTCTTCTCCTCCTCCTCCTCCTCCTCCTTCGATGCCGGAGGATGGTACGATGCGGTCCTGCGAGGGAGGCTGCACGTCCTTCTTCAATTTGTAGCATCGCGCGATTGCTACGCTTATTGAGATTTCGGGGTATTTCTTGACCTCTACGCTGACTAGAAAGACTAGGATCGAGATTCCTCTCGGAATGGCCGATATCACCGAGCAATCCTTAATTAAAATCGATTTCACTAGCAATCCCATCTAGAGTGTACCGATTGTGAAAGGTTCGATTTGAAATTGGTGTTCGCATGCTTGATAATTAAGAAGAAGCCTAGGATTTTTCCGGTGCTCGGTAATGCCGACGGCGCGCAAACCTCTACGACTAGACTCGTTTTGCATCTATCGTGAACACTGTTTATATATATATATATATATATATATTTTTATGTATATGTATGTATATTATATATAACATATTGCAAGAGGTGTGTATACATGTATACGCATCGTATGTACACTTTGTACTTGAGTAAACATATAAAAGCACTTACTTCTCGCTAGGTCCTCTAAGGCTTATTCGTTAAAGGCGACGTAACAATGAATTTTCCGCGATCCCTCCAAGACACACCAGTAAGATCATAGTAAATATGTATATGTATATCATTAGCATTAGAAAGTGAGCCGTCAAAGTCGGCGACTCCGATCTCGCAAGACGCGCAGGTCTTCTTCGCCGAGTGTTCGCCCGCTTGTCTCGAATACCACGCGAACCGTCGTATTCGCGAGCCAGCCTTCTTCACACAGCGATCCGAGTAATTATAAATATCAATGACATAACAAAATAAGTCTTTTACTGATTGGTCGACGACTTTATCACATTCGATTCGTTCGATGAGTGGATTTGCGAACTGCGGAGAAGGGCTCTCTCGAGTGACGTTCCCGTGTCATTTGGCCGCGCTGCAACATTTTTGACAATCTTATCTGCGGTCTCTCTTTCTCTTTTTCTTTCTCTTTTTCTGTCGGGACGAATCCCATTTTACAAAAGGGAGACAACTAAACCGGTCGTGATAAGTCACCGCTTGATTTTCGAGGCTCATACACCGCCGTCGCCTTTTGTCTCTTTATACGGCGAGAGAGAGATATGAGCCCCGTCGCTCTCATCCCGTAGAGCCCAGCGATGAAACCTCTCCGGGCGCATCGGGCTCGCCCGCTCTGAGTAATGAGCATATATGCAGAGATATGCAGAACGCGCTCGACTAGCATTAGCGCGCGTCTTTAACCGGGCATCTTGGAATGCCGTGATTCGAGTAACGTTTCACGTATCTGTGAAAGAAATGTGCAAAAATAACGTTTACATGAAGTACTCCTAACTCTCTCTCTCTCTTTCTCTCTTTCTCACTCTTTCTCTCGCGCGCGCACTGCTACCTTAAGTAGTATGAGTATGCCGCTGCTGGCCGAGTAATCAATTCCTCGCGAAAGGCTCGACTTTCATTTAATAGAGAGAGAATGCTTTTCGCTCCATGGATATCGATGTTTTCATCTCATTCCTTCGATGCTCGCTAGTTATTTTTGCCGAAAGCTCGAAACAGATAGCAGACGCGCGCACCGAAACACGAGAAACATTCTTCCCTCTATTTCCATATCTACCAGCGGCATCCCTGCTGATGCTTTTCGCTCGGGGTGCATTCGGTGAAGCCGGTTCTTTTTTTCCTCGCGCGTTTCCAAACTCGTGTTTCCATCGGGCGCGCGCGAGAGAGAGAGAGAGAGAGTCGTCGAAGCAGCAGTGCGATGCGCCGCGGGAAAAAGCTCTGCTGCGCGAGGAAATAGCGGCACTGGCTTTCTCTCGTGCAAGTATGTATGTAGATATGCAAGGGTCTGCCGCCGATATTTCCATCGCCCTCGGCTACGAATTAGGCCGAATCCGACCGACAGGTCTGGAACATCGCGTGTATCCTCGACGTACAACAGACTGTACCGAGAAGGGGTGGCTGGGTGTGGGGGTGCGAGAAAAAGGCTCTCGAGGCCTAGTTTCCACCCTTTTCGTTCTGGTCTCGGAAATTCGTTGCAAGAAAGGCCCGTTTTGGGCCTTCACAGAATCCTCCCTATTCATACGTACACATGTCTCTGCTCTACCACTCTACGCTCTTTGGTCGACATATAATTACACTGACAGTGTCTGCATGTGTGTGTGTGTGTGTGTGTGTGTGTCTGGGTATGCCGTGTATGTGTCAGACTACGCAGACTCTAATTAGTAATGAGAATTACTTCAGCTGCCAACTACCTAGAATTAAGTAATATAGATATCAGATTGTATGTCAGAGAGAAGGTGTGATGTTAAAGACTACGGTTCTACGATGCTGCGAGAGGTCATTCAGGTGGACAGGCGTTCTCGGGGACGTTCTCTCGGGTTCGGGTGGTGGTGGTGGTTGGTGACTCATATACGGGTACGTGTTTACGGGTTGCTCGACACAATTCCTTTATCACTTGTTGGCCAAGCGGGTCACTGGGATATGTTCACGGATTATCGTAGTACCAACACCTTTATAATCTAGTCGTACTTAAATCCATAGAGATCATCCTAATTCATATGTTTCACGCGCCAGTCTCTGCCGGGCCCGAAATTACCCGCGCTATTTTCCACCAAGCAGACCCAACACTGCGTGATATGCCAAAATTCGAAATCTAATGGTCTCAAGTTCCCTCTACTTTTCTTGTTAATGAGTGCGATATAGCGCGGGTATTCTCCGGCTCACTAATACTTGTACACTACGAATGAAAGTCTCCTAAGTTTACCGTGACCAACACCAAGAGAGAGTATATGCCAATGGAATTCGATGATCTCTCGTTCGTTCGATCCTCCTTAATTAATTCTACTACGTAGTGCCGTTTCTCACTTATCAACTAATTAATAAGAGTACTGATACGGATAGATCGACGAGAACTATGATAGAGTTGCTACGAGCACGCTGCTGCTGCTGCCGCGGCGCGCGCGCGCACACAGAAACACACCTTAGATCCGAGACATAAATCTAATAGATAATTAGATTACGCCGATTGTTGCTTAGAGTAGTAGAAGTTATATTATTGTACGGAGAGAGTATCAAGAGGTACAGACGCAACTGCCAGTTTTAAAGAGTATGTAAAAATAATTGATCTTTATTGTCACTCACCTCTCTGACTTGCGTATATCCGTGATGCCGGCGGGCCGCCCTGCTGCTACCTCGTCCGCGTCCTCTCCTTTCTGATACCATCGCGATCTCGATATAGCAAAACCAGCTCTACGTCTCATTACCAGTTTACACTTATATATTTGTAAAGCACGATCTACTTTATTACCCGTATGTGGCATCGATGTCAATTACACGCGCATTGTCATGCTCCGTTCACTGCTCATTTCTCGCACTAGAGAACTCGAGTACGGGAGGAGTATAGGATATCTGTGTTTTTGGAGGGGGAGGATCGAAGGATCGTAGAAGAAACTAGGAGAGGAGATACTAAATTTTCTACGGAGTGAGAGTACAGTGGCAACTACACCGACGCGAGAAGAGTAAAAGGGGCTCACTTTACAAGAAGGGCTCTTTTCTAATGGGACTGGAGTAATTTCGAGGATTACGAAAGTGGTCTCTTCCCTGTCAGGCTGCCACCAATCCCCGAGCGCTTCCAGCCGACACGTAAATTCGGTGTAATTGGCTGGGAAATATGCGACAAACCGTTCCCGGCCGCGGGCTCGCCCAGCTACGAATTAATTAAAAGGCTTAATTAATTAAAGGTCCAACTAAGCCGGATGCCCGCCGGCTACGGATTTGCGCGAAATCATTTCGCGTGATTTTACACCGTGTTTCCGAGATCTTCGTGGATAATTCCTTCCTAATTTACCTTATCTATTGTTAATGAAGCGCGAACAGATACGCGAGGATAAGTAATGTTAAATGATGAAGGATGAAAGGGAGAATTTGTAAGTTTGCCGAGAGTTTAGATTCGGTGTAGTTGTCACCGTCGCTCTGTTCGATAAGACAACTTTGATTTCTACCATTGAGCTTTAAAGCTTCCTCATTAGAATCTTCATCCGAGTGCCTCGATTTCGAAATCCGATCCCTCCTCCTGCTCGATTGTTCCGATAACCTTCCTCTCTCTCTCTCTCTCTTCGTCCCTCGCCGTAATAAAACAACCCCTTAAAACGAGCCCTCTTTTTCCACCCCGTCCACGCTTCCGTCATCGAAAGTTTTAATCCAGTCCCCGGCTGTATTTTGAACACGATGGGTTGTAAAGGTTGTAAACTCTGGGTTTGGCACTTGAGAAAATGGTCCAGGAGAAAGTGCTAGCTCTACTAAAGTACTCTCAAGGAAAGACCAAAGGAACGGCACGTCCGTCCGAAACTTGGCCGATCGATCGCAATTCTACAAAGATTGGCGCGGTCATCTTCCGACGTTTTACCCAAGAAAAAGGGGGGGATCTCGGGAACGTGTGATTCTTTCGGCAAAAAAGGGAAAAGCGAGCAACAGCGAGCGTTAATGAGAGAACACACAAGCAGTGCGAAAATACAGAACGGCGCCGTAACACACGAGGATTAAAAAGAAGAGAATGCGATTTTCCGACTTTTGCATAGACGTCGAGGAATGCGCGCCCGCTCGACTCTGTCGTCGTCGGCTTCTCTTGCTGGACCACCGTGTCGCGGTGCTTTTCTCGTGTACTCTTCAAAATCTACCTGGGTGGTTCTGACGTACATACGCTCTACTCTCTACGATATAATACTCCAGGCTCTCAGCTACGGTGTATGCCGATCCACGAAATAAATTGGATCTCTCTCCTCGGTGCATATTAATTCCTGGCAATCACGCACTCTCATTCTCCCTTTCTCTCTCTCTCTCCGAATATTCAGATCGCGTTTTACTAGAACAAAGCGAGCCGCCGGAGAATACACTCGCTAAAATATTCTACCCGGCGGCCTCCCGTTTGAAAATCATCGAGTCTGCGACATTGAAAGAGAGAGAGAGAGAGGGAAGCGGAGAGTGCTACGAAAACGTATTCTAAAATCGGCCGCTTTACTTCGTGGATCGCTAATGAGACAAAAATTACGGCGGCACAGGGGGGGGCGAGAGGAGGCTTGGAAGCGGGTAGTTGTTCTTTCTGGTTCCAAGACCGGGGGTAAGTGAGTTGGCGGTTGACAGTGGGTGGGAGAACAGGGTGTAAGAACAGATTCCAATAAGCGATTAGCATGGAATAAGAGTATTTTTAATGTTTTCAACAACAACAGGTACAGTTAACCAGTTTACCTGTAGTAAATACGTTGTGTCACTACTTTTTCTCAGCACACTCTGTCTGTCTTTCTCTCGCTCTCCCTTTCTTTCCCCTATCTCACGCACTCTCTCACTTTCTCTCTCTCTCTCGCACTCTTTCTCTCACGCTCTCTTGCGTCCTTTCTCACCCTCACTCTCGCTCTGTCTCTCCCCTGATATCGCACACAATCTTTCTCTCTCTTTCTCTCTCACTAGCTCCTCATTCGACTCCATTTATTACTTGCTTGCCGTCTCTCCGTCCCCGTCTGTCTTTTTTATGTTTCTTGCGTCCTTACCCGTTCGACACACTCGGGAAAAGTAAGGTTTACTTAGTTTACGTACACGAGGTAACGCTACAACATCATTGCTAATCGGCTCTCTAGCTAGCTGATACTATAACTATCTAGTGTTGTCTGACTGAGACCGGGTGGTTTAACCTACTGCGGCCGCGAACCGGTAAAAGAAGCTCCTCCAATGGAAGGAAGAGAGATGGGCGGCGATGATTTCAGTCGGAGAAAAGAGGCTCGAAAGCGACGTGGAACGAGTGTCCGCGGAGTTACGAGGGCCTCTCGATGCCCGAGATATACTTTGCCAGGGAGTTAACGTAAATAATTAGGTGGATGTGCTTGTTGGTTGGCTTGTTCGCCGAGAGCGAGCGAGCGAGCGAGCGAGCGAGCAGTCGCTTTTAACGCGGCTGGCGCGCGCGCGCCCGCGCACCGGATGAAAAATTGACGAGCAATCTCTTAAGCGGCTGGGTGGCGCGCGCTGCTCTCGCGCGTGGCTCGCATCGTACGTACGTACACACACATACACGACCAACCCTGCCTCTGTTCCATTGGAGAATTACCGGCGCACGGCCGCCCGTGGGAATGCTTTACTTGGGGTGAGAGTGCGCTACGCCGAAGCTTTAATCCACGCAACACACACATAGAGAGAGATATATGTATATATATATATAGAGAGAGACGAAAACAGAAACACAGCACGGAAGAAGGAGCGCCAACGAAAACTAGAGAAGAGAAATCATAATAAGAAGAGAAGTATTTGTACATATATATATGTATGTGAGTATATATATATGTACGAGTACCAATGTCAACGCTTTACACACGGTAATGTCAATCAATCTCAGCCCCCTAAGGATAAGAATAAGTTAAAAGAGTGTCTTTGAAATAAATAAAATAAATAAAAGGTGACTACGATGCACGTGGATCCGTCGATCGCCCGCCCTGTCACGCCAAAGAGGATTCATCGTTTGCTATCTTACAAGGAGCGATCGTGGAGAAGTCTGCTTGCCGGACTTCGATTATCTAAACTTAAATACTACCGAGCGTCGAAGGGGGCGCGCAGACTTCCGGGGCTGACAGGGCGCGCAACCCTGGCTCCTCTCACAGATAGTAGACCAGGTATATCGAACCTAGGGAGATGAGCGTCGACCAGTACAGGCGGATGGTGCGATGATGATGATGATGGCGATCTGATGGCGGTCTGATGGCGATGAATAATAATAACGACGAGAGTGAGAGGCAATAATACACACTAAGAGTAACGACAGAGGTGCGATGGCTTACAAATGGCACATTCGACGAAAGAACATTACTTGCGGATGATGATGCTACTTGGTAGTAATAAGTAATACTTGTCAACGCGTACAGGCTAGTGCGTGATATTAATCGGCTAATGTTTTTACCCTTCTTCTTCCTCAATTATATCACGTGAGAGAGATGCAGCCGCTAGACTCGCTCTACATTTCGCTAGAGACAGAATGAGAAGGCGCGCTCGCTCGCCACGGAGCGTCGCCCGCCGCGCTTCTTCCAGCCCGGCAGTTCGGGCCCGGAATAAGTAAGGCACATTCCTCTCTCTCCTAGAAGAATGTCGCCCTCACCGCCCACCCATCAAGAGCGGCCCTCACCCTTTCTTTCCTCTCGCTCAGGAAGTATCGCAGCCCCGAGAGAGAATCGGCCCCGAATTACCGGCTCCCATTTCTTCTTCTTCTTCCTCCTCCTCCTCCTCCTCGTTAAGGGCTCGCGCGCCCTCTTCGAAACATCGCGATCTCCCTGCTCTACCTTTTCTCTTAGCCAGGCTATCGGATATCGAATTCTGTGTGCTATATTCTAGTCGACCCAGTTCAACGCCTTCATCCCGATTTGTACTTTTTCAACATCCTCGAGACTGCCCCCTGTCGATCTTTTCTATGCCGCGCCAACTACCCGAACGTGCACCGACCGTCTTTGTTAGCCTTTCGACTTTCTGTTTATCTATCCTGATCTTTCTTTTACTTACTTTACTCCTCTTCATTGCTATTCGATCATCTTTCGCTGTCCGGCGATCATGTGTCTCGAGTTCTCGGTGGTTTTAGTTCGTTATACGTGAAGAACAACAGTTACGGTGGAATTGGCCAAACTATCGATGAGTGCACCTTCGAAATTGACGCGTGACACCGCTTGGTATGATATAAAGATTTGCTTTGACAAGGCTTGGAATCACGTTCTATTATTATTGCCAAGTGACTTTCAAGAAATCGAGGGGATTTCTTTCGCTGCTATTGCAAGGTATTACCGGGCGCTTTCCGGCCAAGCGGTTCCCAGAGCCGGAGCGCGCTTCTATATCCACGAAAGCGATTATTCGGCCTTTGAGAAGTCGAGTTAAAGAACAGTTGGAGCGACTCCAATATCAATCTGTCGGAAAGGAGCAATCATCGAGAAACGGCTTATCCAAGGGCCGCCGCGCGCGGCGTGCACTCTCGAAATGCTGAACACCTCGGAGCACTCGCGAGAAAGGAAAGAGAGGTACAGTGGACTCGTGGCTTCCTTGGAGAAAAAGTTCCATCGGCGAAATCGAGAGTGTTGCCGTTGTCGCCGCCGTCGCCACGATATTCTCGGCTAAATTGGATTGCCTACTTTCTTGCCCGCACGAGCACTCCTATTCCGAGAGGTACGTCGCAGCCGAATGGGGATGCAACTGAACCGAACCGGCTTTAATAGCCTCGACAAACACAGGGAGAGGGGATATATTATGCGGAGGTGTCATCTTTGCCGGAATCTGAAGGGACTTTCGAAAAGATAGACTTCCCGAAATATCTACATACTTATGCGGAAGACCGATAATTATTTGATTCCTGCGAAATCTACCTGTAACTCTTAGTTTTCTTTTACCAACTACCCTTGAGAACGATTCTTCTCCATGAGTCTCCACGAATCCGCATCGATTATGGAAATTCCTGGCTAGCAATTACACTTTCTGCCAAGTGTGAAAGTTACACTCTCCAAGCTTGGGGGGGAGGGAGTAGGAAATTGTCGCGGGCATTTCCATCGAGTTTCGTCGCGAAGATAAAGGAAGAATGCCTCGCGAAGAGCCACGCGCAAGATATTTCAGGGCTGCGCGATAAATATGGATGACTCGGGACACGTACGCGAGAGGCACGCGCTACCGCTGGCATAATCGTCCTATTAAAATGCTCTTTGCGTGCTGCCGGGCGAAATCCAATTGGCTTTGAATGGGACGCCGCCAGGAATGTTTTACATTATGACTAATTGCAGTCGCCAACTATTTCACGGCGCAAAGTTCCGAGGGCTGACTCACAAGCGCGATTATAAACGACGCAATGTCACAGACTAATTAAAAGGAAACAAATCATTTTTCCACTGGCCATAAAATCATAGCACATTTATTATTCCTGGTCTATTTAGTTAGCCTCGCTGTGGCTGATTAAACTGATTAAATCGATCGAACCGTTTCCCGATATTATTACTCTCTTTTTCACTGCTCCAATTTATTCCAATCCACGTGGGACCTGACGTGCCAGGATTAGCCCGCTTTTTCTTTTAACGAAAAGTTACTGATCGTTATTTAAACTCCAATTGGAAAGTGAAACAAAATGCATGAATAATAGCTTATACAACTGCAAATAGAAAGTTGGAATTATACAAATCTTTGCAAGGCATTCTTACTAAATATTCGACGACGAAGGAAAGCACGACGACAAGTGGTAATTAGGAGTCTCGCTGGGATAGAGGGATTGATAAATAGCGTTTAATTAAGGGACCGGGGAAACTGCCAGAAATCAGTGCCAAACTCGATGCGATCAGTCTGTGCTAATAATCGAACACGACACTGCTAAGTGGCACATCTTGCCAAGGGAATTTCATTATTCTATTTCTATCCCGTAATCCACTGATTTCATCGATGAGCCGATACAAAACAGTCTCGTCTCAATGATCACCAGAAACCGACATATCCTGCACGTCACTCCAAATCGCGCCCTCCTACAATCTTAATCTCCTTGGAGCTCCCGCTCCGCCCGGTCGTGGCTATCTAGTTTCACATAAAGTTTCCAAAATTCGTGAGAAAATCGTGATATGTATAGGGTGAGAGGATATGCGATATATCTCGCGCTACTACGCCTAATCGCTGCGAGAGGAAGTCTCGCCTAAGCCTTGCTACTTTGCTTTCTCCGAGCTCTCCCCACAATGGACAAAATCGTACTCGCACTCTCAGTTCTTCTCCAAGTAAATCTCCACCAAAAAAGATTCTCTCGAAGATCAAATACATTTTCTTAAAACAGTTTTAAGAATAAATATATTCCTTCAAACTAGAATATCTTCTTTTCGAGACTATTTACTCGAGAAAATCTTCGAATACAAATACTACTTCGTCCAGTGGCTTCGCTCCCGCGTAAAAGTCCTAGTCGAAAATGCTACGGGTAGGTCGATTAGCTTACGAAGCAGAACAACACTTCGACAACGCTACGAACAACAGGAAAAGTCGCCGACCCGCCGGCGGAGAACGCGGGGCCCGCGCGGTTCGTCTCCGCGAACTGTCAGTTGTGTGCGCGTGCACACAAGAATCGAGAAAAAGAAGGGCGGCTGCGACGGAGTGGCGTGCAGGTTTTTGGCGACAGATTTTCAGTAGTTCGAGCTCGAGGCACGTCGACATTGTTACGTCGGATCATTGGGTATACAATTGCGCTCAGCTCGATCGCCTCCCACGCAATGATTTAAAAGTTCGCCCGCCTATACGCACGTAAGTAGCTCTAAATGTGTATGTATGTGTGTATATATATACCATCCTCTGTAATAATCATATATATATATTTATATATATAGATTTGTTCAATTTATCAATTCACTCGATTCTCTTTTCATTTATATATATATATATTATAGTATGTATATATAATATAGTATTTATATGTATTGTGTATTTTATGAATATGTATATACTATGTACTGGAAGAACAAGATACCGTCACACGTCCGAGTCGTGTGGGCCATCAAAAAAGCGCTACGAAAAACGCGCGGGTCCCATTTCGAAAAAGTACCTCGAAAACTAAAAGGAGCAATCATGGTGCACGCGCTCTCCTCCTCTGTCTACTTCTCATTATCTTCCAAGATCTCACTAATTACTCGTTCCGCTCACTGTTCCTTTCTCGCAAGGTGATCTTTTCCCCGAAAGAAAATCTGTCAATGAAGGAATTACAGTTGACGTTACATCAGCGAGTGAAATGGGAATACTTGTGATTCTCTTGATTCGTAATGCCCGAGTTGTTTTATTGTTGTGTTTCGTTAAATATTAAGGGATGAATTGATGGGAGGAAAGATCACCGATGCGAGAAAGTGGTAATCGAGTGCACCACGTCTCTAAAACGATTCGATATGATCGTCCGATTCCGATAACCCTTGTTGGCGATGACGGCGGAGACGAATGATGGGAGAGGGATGTGTTCGGTTGCTTAAAAGGGAACTGATTGGGCGATGGTGGCAGTAGTGGTGAAAGATTTACCAAGAGATCAACGATAGAGAGAGATCCTACTGTTTCTCGTGTTTTACTATGATTCTTGCTGTCTCTCTGTCTCGCAGAATTCACGCATGCGACTACGTAAGGCCTCACCGCCTTCATCGGCACGACTCTCTCGTATCACGAAACATCGCGCGAAAGCATCTAGACGAGATGAGACGAAGATAGATCCTTCTTTTCCTTCCGCAATCTCGAAGCAGGCTCTCTCTGCTTCCGCTTGAGGTTCCACGGATAGGGCGGCCTGCCTCCTCGGCCGTCAGTGTAAAAAAGTCTATTGACGCAGTGCTCGAGCAGAGAGCGGGGCCAACGAGAGATTCCGCCGCTTTCTAGAGCGAGGCGCACTTGCTCGGAATTGACAAGAGGCGCTCTCGGTAGAGCTTAAAAACTAGTCGAAAAAGTTGAGAGAAGAGACGCATCCGGCCTGCCTGCGCGAGCATTCTTAGAGCGGCGTGCGTTTTCGAGGCTCTCGCGCGATATTGGTTTCCGGTCGGGTCGAGGTTGACACGGTATATGTGTGTCGAAGTAGGTCGAGGGAGAGTATAGTTAATGGGTGTCGGAACAATTCGCTACGGAGATTGCTTATTTGTGAGTAGCAGATAATCGTTGGGACACGGGTGTGTGTATTAGTAGTAGTAGTAGTAGAAGTAGTAATAGCAGTAGTAGTAGTAGTAGTACGTAACAACTTGTTAGAAACACATGCACGGTGCACCACCCTTGCAGCCCTGGAAAGAGCCGGCTTGCAATTTACCGTCAACAGATCTAGCGCCGAGCATCGGGAATATATTTTATCCTATTGTCCTTTCGACTTGGCAACGATCAATCTTAATCAGTCCGCGCTCGCAACGAGACAGGAGAAATATTAATTCCCCTCTCGCCGCGCTCCTTACTACTGGTACTAAGTTCGTATAATTAAATCGGCAAATTAGAAATGCGCCGCTCGGAAAATCGCTGCCACCGCCGACGACAAACCCTCTCCTCTCTTTCTCGCTGTTCTCTTAACAAGTTTCGGTAACAAGAAAACTTCGTGTCAAACGAAATTGCGACGGTGGCGGTCGCGGTCACGAAAGAGCGCGGAAAGTCTGATCGTTCCCAAGCCGAGAATCAGTCAACAATGTAGTATTCAAGGTGGTAGTCGTCGCGAGCTCGAAACAACAGCGTGAAAATCCCCGGAAATGATTGGTAGGGTTTCATGAAAATTCAGTGGTTATTAATGTCGAACTATTAATATCGGAGGCTAGTGGAATACTAAAGGAATCGATATGAAATTGGGAGGAGTTGCTAGTTGAGGTTGGTGGGGGACTTCGAGCATAGTGTTCCGAGCTGGCATCGATTGCCAGTCAGCCAGCCTGCTAAAGTAGTCGAAAACGATTTGAATTATGCATGTAACACACTACGCCTACACCATTGACGACTCTCAGCTGCTAGTTGTACACTACCAACGACATTTACTAGTTTCCACGATGCCCATGTGTACAGCACACACGCACACACGGCCAACCCCTCCGATTCCCGGGGGAGGTTCAGCGGAGAGTTCAGCTCTTCTCGACTGCTCCCCGCCGAGAATGCTTGACTCATCGGCATTAAACAATGCCACGCAACTAACACGCTAATCTCCTCGTGTCTAACGTACACCGCCGGGCTCTCTCTGTGTGTCTACGGAAAAAGAGATACCAATCTACGTGGAACCAACCGACGAATTCCATGGATGCCAGAATAAGGGAGATATGTCTGGCCTAGCTTCCAAGAGTCACTTTTACCCTCGAAAACTAGGTGGCTTTTTAATTAAGAGCGAGTAAAGTCCATCAGTGCGTGCGCCCGGGTCGATGGACGCGTGTGGAATGACAAATGCGATCCCATCGCACCACCGTGACACCCTCGACAGTCTACAGGGTGGTCGAGAAACTCGACTGATTTTACATCTAGCCATTTCTTTCGTTTATACATAGAAATATGTATTCTAATTGATTCTCTTTGTTACTTTATTCTAAGTTAAGATAGATCTTACAAAGACTGAGGGGGTAGGAAAGTTTCTAGGGTCGATATCGAGAGTAAGAGATATGTAAAGTCTATGAAAAAGAGAGACAGCAGTGTCTCGTGACTTTCGCGCGAGTAAACTACCAGCTAGGCAGACTAGAATGGTACAAACGGTTGATCATTTTCGCCGGACACCTTGTGCATTGCAGTGAGAGCAAGGTTCGTCGGGCGAGGAGAGGCACGAACGCCTCGAGGAATAGAAAAGGGCTCGAAGTAGGGCACGGTGGCACGAGAGGCACACACGCTTGCGTGCGTTCCGTTCTCTCGGTGTCGCCAGAATGCGTCATTCGGCACACGTATCCACTAAATTAGCCGCAAACACGCCTGACAGTATGCGCGATCCATTATGAAATGAGAGTTTAAACAAGAAAGGCGACCCTTACTTATTAAAAGGGCGCAGAGAGCCAATCCATTCTTTCCCCCCGCCCGTTCCTCCGGCTTTCATGGGATTGGTCGGCCGGCTTCCGTTGGTACAAACGCATATCTATGGAGTAATCTAAGTATAATCCAATACGGCGTAAAGGTAGATAAAAAGTAAAAGGAGGAAGAGATAAATTGTTCTTACCTGAATGATTTTGGCGGTGGGCTCGCCGCGGCAACAGGCCGAATGTATATCCCCATCGGAAGTGTTCTCGTTCATGTTCTCTCTAGCGATCGACACTCAATTCTACTGCCTATGGGAATTAATATGCGTCTAAGTCGTTCCTGGTTCTCTTCCTTCTCGCGCACGGTTAAGCTTTCTCCTCTTATTACTTCTCTCGTTTGTTTGTTTGTTTGTTTTTCTTTTTTTTGGTTCTTTCGCTCGATTATCAGGTGAGGAAGGTAAGTTTCGGGGGCCACAGAGATACTCGGATTAAGGCACTCGGATTAAGGTTCCGTCGAAAATCGATGATCGTAGATCGATGGTGGTGGTGGTAGTGGTGATGGCGATCGATTGCACGGAGAAATTGTCAGGGAGGATTTTCCGCACTGATTGAATTTGTGCCTTGTACTCGAATCTGCCAAGATTGCTAAAACGTAAAATACTGAACGGCGGCGCTCTGTAGCGCGTTGCGGTGGATTTAAAAATCACAGCCCCTCGAGCTGAGAAGATGGGAGAGAGTCGGCCGCCGGGTTTCACGATAGATTCGAGAGCAGCTGCGCGACAGAATCCAATTCTTTCCCCGCGGATTTATACGTCTCCTAGGAATGCAACTGTCAACTCGATATTCGGCCGTTCAACCCTCCCCCCCTGCCGATTTCTTTCTATCCGCTTCCCAAATTGAACATCGATCTCGTCGACGGGCGAAACCAATATATGTAGACGAAGAACGATCGAGTGGAAATTTAAGGCTATTCCCTTGTGCATCCACGCTTTTCAATCCCGATCTTCCCAAGTCTTCAGCGTCGCGGCGCAATCTCTTTAAACATATTAAAAGACGAGGGAAACAATGACAGAATTAAATTTCATTCACGGTCGACATCTTCTTCAAGAATTAGAAGAGAATTTCGCCTTTGAGTTCGATCTTTGCGAGACACGTTGCTCGAAGCATTGAAATACTCTTTCTCCGTGCTGAGATGCCAGGTGGTTCGCGGTGTCGGCGGCTGAAGCGAAGCGTTATTATCGTAAATTCTGTTTAAACTTCCCTTGGTGACTGTTGGCGGGCGCGCGTCGAGCGCGATCCATTTCCCCCGCATTTCCACGCTTCATAGTCATAGGGGATGCATAATTCCAAATGCATTAGGGACACTCAGTGATATTTGCTTGCGTCGCGCGCGCGCCCAGCACACTTCCCTCGCCGACACGCGAAAATGAGTGGAAAAACTGTGAAGGATCGAAAGGAGAAAGAGAAAACGGCTGTTTTATAGGATTAAAGGTTGGGTCGGTGAATGGTCTCTTGAAACGACGAGAGTAAGTCTATACGCCTTCAAAAGCTAGTAGAACACACATCTACGTCGATTAAGAAGTAGTAAAGTTAAAAAGTAATGCACACATCGTCCTCCAAAAGTGGATATGTATTATTTACACTCGTTGCCAAAAAAAAGAGAAAAAAGAGAGAACGAAAGTGGAAGAAGTATTATTCGAGACAGACAGGACAATATCGATAGGTGGCTCGTCTCGCGAGTGCTCGAGCTCTCTTCCTTTTTTCTGTCGTCTCTTCTTTTTTTACTATGACGATCGAGCGCTCGCGAGCGATCCAAGGAATAAGATGAGGTAGCCCGACAACGGGGTTGTACGTAGGAGGCAAATTTATACATCTCGAGATTTTATTAAGTTTTACTCTTACTTGCCAGTTAGAGTGCGTCAGAGGGGTGGTTCTAGCTAAGATGCATGCGCTACAACAATTCGCCGGCTGTCTTAAACCGCTCAAGAAGCATTGGAGGATCGGTCGTGAGAAGGGATGGGGAGTTTTTGGAGGGAACGAAAAAAGTAATGCTAAGAATATCGTGAGAGAGATCATACATTATAAAGAAAACCCCACGGACACCGTTTGCTCGCTGGTTACGTACTAACCCAAAACTTTTCCAAGGAAATCGAAAAAGAAGAAATTCTCACTTCGATATCCATTAATGTTGCCCGTATAAACATCGAGGGTCCAAACTTTCAAACGAAGGTGGAGTTCCGCAGGAATTCCATTCCGGATGCTCTGAATAATTTTGCTCGACCTTCTACGACTTGAGTGCTATGCCGGCATGATTCACGGCAAGTTTCTACTTTGAGCTACGAGCACCGTAAGGGTGAAAAAAATGAAGTGAGAAGCATTTTAGTTTATGTATAAACTAGAATTCGTTTGAAGGAAGATATGCTCGATTCGTATAAGCCGAGGGTACATTTGCACGAAGCTCTGCTTGAGTTGGCATAATGGGAATTCGGTTCTCTCGGTGCTTTGTCGACAGAGTGGCGGAGGCACTCGTTGCGCGTAACATTATGTCAGCTTATAACGCGTTGCCAGTTATGCACAATACGGGAGTGCGGGAGAAGTACAAAGTGTTAAGTGGTCCAGAACGACGGAGTTAGATGCAAGAGTCGCGCGCGCTCGCGCGCGCTCGCCTAAACTAAACCTGACAACGGACAAAGGGGTAGGTCAGTAGTTCCGACCAACCAGCGAGCATCGTGAAACGAGTGCCCAGCGGGCTCGAGCGGGCTAATTACAACTTAATATTAATTAGCCAATTAGCGCTACGGCCCCCGGGACTCCGCGGCATACTGACATAAACCGAGCTGCTGCTGCTGCTGCTGCGCGGACCAGTAAAAGCGAACATTTGACAGAACACGCTCGGCCGATCCAAGAATCTCGATATCACCATCGGATCTCTCGCGAAAAAGAAACAAGATCAAAACATAATGGAGACGGATGATGATGATTACAGGTAAAAGAAGGAAGTACACTATAAAGAAGAGAAGAGAGGACAAGGATAGACAGTAAAACAGAGCACCAAAATCATTACTGTTTGCCAAGTAGAGTTAGGCCAGAAATACACAGAGGTGTGATATGTGTCTCGCAAAAATTACAATAAGAGAGTAGGAGCGTAACCAGTAAGGTGGGGGGAGAGGTGGGGGGGTGGTTCTTCTTTTTCTCGAGTATCAGAGAGAACACAAGGTATATAGGTATACACAAACATGTTAGCTACAAGTTTTAAACAAACTACTTTATTGGCAACACTTCTAAGTATCGAAACTAAAGTAAACTAACGTTCTGGATACGTGTGTACTCGGTGTGTGTGTGTGTGTATTTGTCTGTAAGGGTGGTTGGTGGTTGGGGTGATCGGTGTGTGTGTGTGTGCTCTGGCGGGTGTGGGTTAGTGTATCAATCATTATACAGGCTGTCTTGGGGCTGCGTAGCACCCTGGCATCCGTCTCTGTCTGCGTGTATGTGTGTGTGCCGTACGTGAATGGACCGAGTGATGCATCTCTCCGCTTGCCGAGAGAGCAGCAACTATCTACGTGCTCTTCACGTAGTCCTTCGCGTCTCGGTGCAGCTTCTACGTACTCTCTCTCTCCTTCTCTTTCTCTCATCTCTCGGTATTTGGCACACTCGGCATACCGATCACGCGCCATTATTTCGTCCAGTTCACCCGACTCGCACTGTCCAAAATTGCCTGACACCTCGCACATAACAATACCATCGGCGAAATGTGCCTCGCGACCAAATGACTCGAATGTAATGAAAGGAAAACACACTTGTCGCGGAAGGCAGGAGAAAAAAAAGGCCAAAGAAAAAATGTCGAAGCTAAAGAAAAGAGAAGGGTTGAAATCGTCCCGACGGAAACTTCGACTGTAATGAAATTATCGCTCAACGGAAAAGACGTGTATATGTGTGTGTCTGTGTGTATTGTGGAGGTTTGATCTCGGTGAAACGGTTGCTGCGGCGCAGCTTCTATGGCACGTCTGAGTAGCGTGGAATCAGGAAAATGAAGAGAACACGACGCGCGAACGATAATAAAAGAAGTGCGAGGGACTTGGTCGCCGAGAGGGAAAAAACTGGAACACCAGCAGACATTTCGTTGAAATGTGCTATTCTTCTTTCGCTTTTTCAATCGCTCGAGAAAAGAAAAACATTCCTCTACCGTTCTGTGTCTCTGTGTCTGTACGCGGAGGTTGTTCGAGTCGAGAGTGTATGTGAGGGGTGGGTGTGGTGGTGGGGCTTGTTGGATGTTCTCCGAGATCATTGGTGGTGAGATTGTGTATGAATGTATGTATGAGGCGCGACTGAGTCTGGATGCGTGCTTGGTGTCTACGTATCTACACGTATCGATCTACGCAATAAATCGCCGGGCAATAGGCGGTGGCGGTAATCGGCGATGTCGGTGGCGACTTGTAGCGATTTTCAGCACACTAACAAGTACGAATAATAGTAATAATACTACTAATAATAATAGTAATGCTTGCGTCAGTCATGGACGACAGTAATACGGTTACGATGTGACGAATGCTGAGCGATTAATGGTGAGCAGTATGGTACTAGCGGCTTTTAAATGGTAATTACTAATAACAATCATAGTCAATAGGCGGAGTGCTGCGGCGCTGCGCGAGTGCGCAATTTACGGGTGGATGATGACACGATGATGATGATGATGATGAGAGTTTTGGTGGTGACGGCAAAAAGAAAGGAATGATTGGCGATGGTATTCACAATTAATAGTATATAAGTAATATCTACGGATCACTAGAATCAATTGGTGCGTGTTACGGATGGGATTTGCGGAACAGGTCTCTACGAGAGGTCAACCCCTTTTCTCTCCCTCTTTCTCACTCTCCTCCCTCTTGATTTTCTCCTCGTCGCTTCTCTCCCTCTCTTTCTCCCTCTCTCTGTCGATTCTCGAAATGGAATCCTTCTATCTTTCCCTCTCCTCTCGCACCACTCCGCACCTCCAAATCGAAATATCGCGCTCTCCTATCCCATTCGTTCTCATCGAACGGCCAGTGCGAAATTTTCGTCGGTCGCGCACACCGATTGCAATTACCGTCTGCCGAAAGGGGGGCCGAAACAATAAAGGCGAGCGGAGAGTACCGCTCTTTCTGTTAATTTGGAAAATGTTCTGTGTTTAATGGGATGCGGCCAATGTAAGCGCGATTTCTCTCAGCGCAGAACGCTATTATGAATCGACAATCCGGGGAAAAGCTGGCGCGCAAGCCACGCGTGTCACTCGCAAATGTTCCATTGTAATTAAAGTGTAATGGGAGCGACGAATATGAATATATACTTGTAGGGGAATTTTGGACTCGCGAATACATTGGCATTGATTATAAAACCGAAGCGAGATTCGAGTTCAATGTAGTTTGTCGGTCGAACTATAAGTAAATCAAGGAAGACGAAAATAGGAACGCGCGTGTTGTTTGTTGGCTCGGAAGTGAACCGCGAAGGGAAAAATGCAGGAGCTGACTGATATTCCGCGAGAATGTGGCCCAGCGAATGGAACGGACACAGAAAGAAGAAATCGCACACAATGTTCCTCTATCATTCAATCAAAGGGTAGTAAAATCCAACACTAACACGAATTCGGCAAGATTTCGAACAAACATATATTTTAAATCGGCAAGATTACAATAAAAGCTCGATCAACAATCAACTGTTACCTTTCCCACGCGCACCGAGAGTGAACTTTGCCAAGTGTCGCATTGGAGAATTGAGCAAAAATGGGGAAAGCACGATTCCCGTCAGTTCGATCTTCCCAAGTAGAATGAGATCCTTTCACGAAAAACCTCAAGGAGATTCAGTCTGGTCCATCTCCCGGTGCGCGGCGCGCAGTACTCCGGCTGATTAAACGTAAGATGGATTATTAAAAAAAACAAGACTTGCGCAGGATATTTGCGAAGAAAACGAAACAAAAACGAACGATACAAAAGTTGAAAGGAGTGCGTGTGGTTGGAGAGGTAGATATCCGGATATGATGTCTGTGAATTGTTGGGGATGTGATGCGGAGACGATGACGATTAAGGTCAGAGATGTTTCAACCAGTGCATGCTTCACCTACTTTTCATACTCAACTAGTGGGTGGTTAGCGCTCATCAAAATACTAGCTACGCTAATTATTACTCTCGACATTCGCTGTTTCCGTGTCTATGTATGTATGTAAGTTTCGGCGTACTGAGTTGTATGGGTGTGTTACGGAGTACATAACCATCGGCAGATATGTACCAAAGAGGCTTTGCACGGTAAGGTAAAAAAGGAGGGTGGGTGGCTGGGTGGTTTTGAGGGTGGAAGGGTTGGAAAATTAGGTTTCCATGGAAGAAGTACCTGTGAAAGCGGGACCGGAAGAGCGAAGTGATATAAGTGGTCGCGTCGTGTGTCACTGCAGATATGCAGTCCAAAAGCTCATTCGTGAATCTATCTGTAGTCTTCTCACAATCTCGCAGTCTCAAATAGCACTCTGCTAATTGCTCCACTCGCCTACCTCTCTCTCTCACTCACTCTCGCTCCGGTGTACAGTAACAGCGTAACTGCTCTCCGGTGATTATGGTTTCCAGCGAGTCCCGAACACCCAGCTATTAGCCATTGGCGAACGTCCCGAGTGCTCGCGGATCAGAAAGCTCCAGCGTTTGAGATCATTAGCGAGCTGTCCGCTCACCCAGCTAATTGTTTCCAACAATACTCGCGCGATTTTATCGGTCCCTGATAACGGCCGGTTGGTTCACTTTGTGCAATTATCGTATGAAAGAATGAAACTCCAACTGTTAGTGTCGAGAGTGAAGCGAGGTGGTGGTGAGGAGGATGCAACTAGCTGGTACTGGAATGAGAATCCCGGAGATGGAACGTCTGGGAGAATCCTTTGGACGTGTGTTGCGCTACCGGAAGGAGTCCACCTTTCTCTAAGCCACCCAAAGACTACGCTCGTTCTTCAGCAGCGGTTTGTACGCTCGAGCTCAGTAGCGCCCTGCTAGTCGGATTACCAATGGGAACTCGAGGATTCCAGAGTCTTCGGATTCTGGAGGAATGGAGTTACCGAGCTCGTACTAATGTGTGATCCTGGGCGAGGGTGGTGGGTTTCGTTCGGTGGTGAATGAGGAAAACGAAGGTGGTAGGATCGAGGGGAAGTTGCAGCAACCGGTTGGAGAGCGTGCGAAAGACGGGAAGTCGAGTCGAGGTGTAACGAAAGGGAACAGACGACGATGGGTGATGGTATTTCCTCGGGAATTTCAATTAAGTACGTAAACTGTGATTGAGTAAGCGAGTAGTCGCAACGAGCACGCAGAGACCGTAGAAAATAAAGATTCGGAGCGGCTCCCCGTCGAGTTTGGCGCGTGCATTTTGTGTTGTCCTCCTCTCGAATTCAGATCTACGAATCCTGACGAGGCTGAGTGACAGTGTTTCCTGCGCGTCAATCACGAAAGGAAAAGCGCATCCCCGGAAAAAGCTTTATACGCTCTTCGTATATGTTACGCGCGCGCGCGCTCGTGCCATCCCGGCACGCTCCTCCATTCTCGCCGCGCGAGAAGACTTCCTTAAGTATTATTATCTCCTTATTACATCATAAATATCACTCGCGAGTTTTGTCATCGTTAAGATTACGGTATATGTATATGCATGTTATGTTAATGTATATATCACTAGAGAATATTACTTGTCGTTCGGAAGGATCGACCCTCCATTACACCTGCCTGTCTGTCTATCTGTCTATCTCTCCTGTTCCGCTCCTCTGTCTTGGGTCCGTTCTGAGCTTCACCCTTCGCCCCTTCACTACTCTTACACCCTACAACTATGTCTTCCTTCCTCTCCTCGTATCTGTCGCGCCTAGTCTCACTTAAGTAATCGCGTACGTATATCTAGAGATGATTACTTTTTTCCCACCTGGTTGCCTATCATCGTCGAGTATCGCGCGGAAAATGCGACCGCGTCTCGTGGATTATGTGATATTGAGTCGTTTAACGTAACAAGTACAGCTTAAAGAGTTTGAGTTAAGTCGCTTATTGCTCGAAATTTCTCACATCCTTCGGTGCCGCACGCTCGAACGGAGCGGAGCATCGCGATCGCCGCACCGCCGACAGTTTATTACTTCCGCTTTTCAAGCTGCCCTCTCTCTCTCTCTCTTAGAAAGGAAGCGATGGTATCCGTCTCCGAAAAAGTGGAAGATTCCCCGCGCTTCCTCGAGATCACTCGAAAACCCAAAGGATTCGAACAAGTCCGCCTCCGCTCTTCTCATAAATAAGCAACGAAAAAGAAAGAAAGGAATATACCGATAAATAAATAAAAGGGATCTCTTATCACTCGATTAATACCTTCTCCCGGAACGTGCCCTCGCACGCTCCAGTTACGCGCGCGCGTTTATAAATAGCCACACGATTAAATTAGAAATTCCATCGGTCGAGCACGCAATGACCGCCCTCTTAAATCCAGCTACGAGCCGAAGAATTGGCAACAGCCGAGAACGGGGAACGGCGGGAAATCGGGATGTATTCCCGGAGACGGATACTCCGCTCCGATGAGACTGATAGATCCGGATGCGGCGAGGCGAGGCGAGCGCGATGCTCGCGGGAGTACGATACGTATAAATTAAGTATAATATCGACCATACCTCTTCACTTACGAACGCCTTAAGTACTAAGAGCCTTATGTCCTGCTAAAACTTACAGGCTAAAATGTTTCGCTTAAAGTTTACGTGAGCTAATCTCAATCTTGGGTTCCTGTTACCATTTTGTTGGTCGCGAAAGGCGCGATTAATGTGTATACCTGTAAACGAGTATCTCTTAAGTATCTCTTATTCGCCTCATCTAAATCTCTCCTTCTCTCCCACATGTCTTTCATCTTACTCGCGCGCTCGCCTCTCGGCTCCTTTCGCATCTCTATCCTCTTATCACTATCATCAAAAACCTCTCTGGTTCTCACTCGTTCGCATGCAACGATCGCTTAAAAGTACTGCGTACCGTATCGCTAATAATCGTTAATCCTTGCGCTCGCTTAAGTAGACCCAGCGATACTCACACTCCTACTCTAACACCTTAGGAGCCTCACCCTCCGCGCCGATAAGTGTGTCTCCGCGTCTGAAACGCCCTAACTTCAAATACACAGGGAGAAAGGGGCCCCGCGTGGTCCCAGTGCCCGCAAAAGCTCCCTCCCTCCCCTTTTTTTTAATACACAGTAAGAATTGCTTATAACGTTAACGCGTTCTCCTCTTTCCTTTTCTCCCACCTGTTCCTCGCTTTACCACGGTAAGCGACATAACGCGGCGAAATCGCAAAACCTCCTAGCTAAAAAGTCTTATGTGTTTACGCGCGATGGAGAGCGGAGAAATATTGTCTTCCATTAACTCGAAGAAAAATATATATGTATCACACTATACATTATATATTTATACGCGTGTTTTTTTTCCCTTTTCCTTGTACGTGTGTCGTGCATGGCGACGCGCGTGTGCATGTGCTCTCTCTGCCCCCTGCAATCTACGCGTCCTCTCCCTTCCGTTGCTTTTCCGCGCGTCCCTCCTCACACTACTCTCGTCTATGCATGCCTGTGTATGTCTGTCCTCTGTGTGTTTTTCTATCCGTGTCGCTATCCGTTTATATCTATGTGTATCGATAGATGCGGCTATGTACGCCTACGTATATTGACCTGTGCCTCGCGGGAGGCCGAAACTCAAGTGTGGACCGACGAACGGAAGCGCGATGCCCGATCACCCGAAATCATCATCCCCCCCACGAGAAACGTGGGTTCGATGATTCCGGAAGAAGAAGGGGTGGGGTGGAGGGTTTCGATGATAAAGCGCGACTGTCTCTAAGCCTGTTTTGGCACCTTGTACCAATGAGAGAACACTATCTGCCGGGAGATCGAGCTGAGCTAAACCGGATTAAGTACGCGAGAGGGAAATGGGGAAGTGTGATCGATTGGATTTCCACAGTGCGAGCGAGCGGGCGAGGCAAGCGAGGCGACGCGCTTCCGTTCCAGCTTGGCAGGGTTGCGCGAAGCTGGATATATCCGAAACACGAGGAAACTCTACTAGGAATACCGATGGAAAGTAAACGCAGCGCGCGCGCGCGCGCGCGGCCAAGGGAATGCGGAGCCAGGCTCTCACAGCCTATCTGTATGTGTCGTGTGTTCGTGTGTCCGTGTACGTCGCTCTCGCGGTGATGGGCACGCCACCGTTGGCCAGTGTATTATTGCTTGATGCTCGAGATCCCCGATGAGACACCGATGTAACACAGTCGCGCGTCTAATTAACTAATTAATTAGTAATTGTCCCTGGGCGCGGCGTGCCGAGCGGCGCGAGGGCGACGACGCGCGAGCGGGACGCGCCGCCGTGTCCTAATCTAGCTAGGAAGCGGAGTGCGCTCGAAACGAAACGTGGCGGCGGGTTAATCGAGGGCGCGCGCTTCCGCTCGTCCTCTCGCCACACACGATGAATCACGGGGAGACGAAAATTCGGGCGAAGCCTTTGGGGACTATGATGCGCGTCGAAGTCAATAAATTAAGTGATGAAGAGGGGAAGTGTGTGGTGGTGGTGGTGGTGCGTATGCGAAGAGAACACGACTTCAATTTGCAGCCGGGAAGTCCGAGGCTCGAGCCGCCGCCGCCGCCGCCGATCTTCTTCTTCTTCAGTCTCCGAATCAGCTTCCTTCCCTTTCGATAATTGCCGCCTTCTTCACGCCGATTTCCATCCTTGTCCATCTCACGAGTGCCGCTTCTTTATCAGTCTCATTCTTTCTATGCCTCGAGATACCCTGGGCCTCCGATTGCTCGATCGGTCCGAATCTCCTCCTCTCCCGGCTGAGAATGTGTGTGTGAGAGATTGAGTCTGAGAGCCGAGCACCGTTCTCCCAAGGGGCGCTCTCTCCGCTGCTAGGCACATGCGATAATCTACGCACACCTTGCTGCAAGAACGCGATTGTTGGGAGGTCTGAGCGACGAGCGAGCACTCGCTCGAGCAGATCCTCGGCCAGGCTGCGTCCTAGCGCGGTAATAGTGTAAATGGAGCACGTGAAGAGAAGGGCGCGCCGAGACAACGCGCCTCGGTTCTACGTTACAAAGAAGACACTCCAGGAAGACCGTCCGCTTGGTATCATCCCTCGATCATCGGCGACTCGCGCGGCACACCTAACCCGAAGGGGGGGATGGTAGGTGGCCGAGGAATATGCGCCGAGAGTTCTCGAAGAGAGTTCGTGTTTCGTAACTGGCGGCCGATACGCGCAGGCAAGAAGCATGCGGACACAGCCGTCGATCCGCATGAGAAGTGATATCCTTAACAGTAGTAAGAATGAAAGGAGACACCGACGGTGCGACGGTGCGACGGGGTGTCTTGTCGGCGCTTGTTGTCGCACCGAGGAGAAGAGAGCGCGGCGAGGATCCGCGTGTCGGCGTGAGTGGCCCTCTTAGACGTACATGCCCATGCCGTACATGGATCCCCAGTCGACACCCTGGAAGCTGGACATGTCGACATTCGTGAGGGAGTAGCCTTGATAGGGGTTGCCGGGTGCAGCCGCCGCCGCCGGGGTCGCTGCGGCTGCGGCCGCCGCGGCCGCGGCTGCCGATGGTGGTGCGGGCGCTGGTGCGGGTGCGGCCGCTGCTGCCGCGGCAGCGACGGCCGCGGCCGGGATCGGGTAGGGCGCGTACCGGTACGCCGACAGGGCGGGGTAACTGCTAGCGAAGAGTTTGCCGTAGCCGGCGACCGCGTTCTGTACTTGTGCGGCCGCCGCTGCGGCCGCAGCCGCTTGCACTTGTGCCTGTGCGGCTTGGGCCGCGGCGATTTGAGAGGCCGCGGCCACCGGGAGCGGCGGTTGCGGCGCTAGCCGGACTCCTAGTGCGCCGAGGACTACCCTCTTCCCGAGGGCAAGGGCACCCGGTTGCACAGCCTCCTTCGGCTGCGCCTTCTTGCACTCGACCTTCTTGTTCTTGATCGTGTGAAAGTGTATCTCGCACACTCGGTCCACCACGTCCTCGTTCTCAAAGGTGACGAAGCCGAAGCCCCGATGCCGCTTGGTCTGCTGGTCCATTAACATTACCGTCTCCTCGACCTTGCCGAACTGGTTGAAGTAGGCCTTAACCTCGTCGCTGCTGGTGTCCTGGCTGACACCGCCGACGAAGATCTTCTTGGTGCGGTTCGCCTGCTTCGCCCGGTTCTTCGGGGTGGCGTGCTTCGGGTCGATCTTCTTGCCATCGAGGGTGTGGATCGGGCATTTGAGGACCTTGTCGACGCTACCTGGCTCGGCGAATGTGATGAAGCCGAAGCCGCGACTACGCTGTAACCGAACAAGCCAGAACGGGCACGATGCACATCGACCGTCTCTTTCATGTCTCCCTTCTGTCTTTTTTGACTTTGGTCCCTCTCTGTTTCTCGCTCTCCCACTCTCTTTCTTTCTTTCTTTCTTTCTCTCCCTCTCTCTCTCTCTGCTTCTCTCTTAATTACCTAGGCACCGACGACGTTCCTACCTATCACCGGCGATCACGGGGTACTTGCTAACTCTTCCCTAATCGGACCTGCCTTTAACGACGAACCTCGCGCGACCGAGTGTAACTCGCGTGATTGGACACGAGAAGGAGAAAAGTTTTCCGCGCGTCAATCGTCCCTTCGAGACTCTTTGTTCTCTCGTTCTCTCCCTCTCTGAGAATGTTCGCTTCTTTTTCTGCCCTGACAGTACTAGGAACACTTTCTTGGTCTGGCACACGATTCCCTAGTGGAGCTTACGTTCTCCATGCGAACATTTGGAATAAATTCTGAGATATGTAGTCTCACTCTCTCTCTCTCCCCCTCTCTCTTTCTTTCTTTCTTTCTCTCTCTCTCTCTCCCCCTTTCGATTCTGGATATAAAAGCTCGTGATATTTCTTTATGTACAGTTAACTAACAACTACCAAACTACCGTTTACATGCAAGACTGTCCAAGCCAATGTAAGACAAACATTCTAGGGTTACGTAAGACAAGGACTTCGAATAATAAGATTCAAAGTAATTACGGTCGTTAATATTTCTACCGAAGTAATAATGTAATACGTATATGCCCAGTCCTCGTTCGTGACTCTCGATTCCCGAATAGATACGTGTTTTAGATACGAGCCTCTGCCTCTTTTCCACCTTTTACGTTTACAAGTTTTAATACAAAGGTATACCAATACACTGTCTACGTCCTTTAAAAATACTGTCTCAGCAAATTAGTTACATCGAATATTAGTACAACTGTCTCTCTTCTACCATCTACTGTGTAAAAGTCTCGTGCAAAAGTGGAAGGAAGAAACTGGTGCATCGAATCTCCTCGTGGCGAACACCTCTTGTTTTCTTTGCTATGTATGTAGTATCGCGCGCGCCCGCGCCATTTCCGGCCGGCGTTCGCCGGGCTTTTCTTTGCTCTCGAGAGTAGTTCTTTAGGCACGCGACGTTTCACGACTTGACGATTTGATTCATCGAGGAGAAGATGGACAAAGTTTGGATACGTCCAAGCAGCACCCCGCCCACGAAGCTGTGCTACTTCAATGTTTTTAGTGAATGAATAAATCGAATAAAATGATAGATGAAGAGCCAAAGTTTCGAGTTATAATTTAGAAAAGAAATGAGAAAGAATATTTGGCTCGGTTTTGTCAGCTTCGAAAGCGGGGTACCAAAAGGGATGGACAAACCGCTTGAGGGCTGCCATCGTGTGAACCGACCTGTGTGACCGGATCCTTCATGATGAGGACGTCGGTGACAGTGCCGAACATCCCGAAGTATTCTCGCAGCTTCTCGCTGCTGGTCTGCCAGGACAGGCCACCGACGAAGAGCTTCCCTGGCGCAGGGTCGCCGCCGTTCGGTGTACTCCGCCCGGAGCTGCCCGAGTGGCTACCGTTTATCGGCACCAAGGCGTTGTGGAAGTCGTGCTCGATCGCACCGTTTGCTGCTTCCATGCCGGCGCTGTAATAAAAAAAACACGTGTTCTTTTATTAATTGTCTAGAATATTTTTTAACAATTTAATCCCATTCAATTAAACTATGCAATACTTCAACCAGTTATATTTCTAATATACAAAAGTACGTTAATCGTATTTTATCAGGCGAAAGTTCATGTTTGCCTTTTTAAAATATAGTTAAGGTGACTAAGAAAATTAGCAAATTATTTCTGTGAGAGAAATTATAGGTTTTTAATTGTTTAAAATTGGATTTCTGTTGCAGATGTGGCCGCTTTTCCTCGTCCAAGCTGCTGCAACGGCCACTATGTTGTACATAGCATATCGTACAATGTTTAGGTCAACCATCGATGTGCAGTAAGTACATCATTCATTAAATGTGTAGCAACACATTAGCTAAGTATTAAGTTGTATATTATAGCAGGCTTGCACTGCAAACGCCGTGATAGTCGTAAATTATCAGCTTGCATGAGGAAAAGAAAAAGGTATTCCGCACTTTCACGGCGCAAAGTACAGGTCGATGCTATCAACTGTGTGGTTACTGTAATAGTATTCTCGCGCCGATGAAAAACCTTGATTGAGCTACTTAAGAGAATTCTAGACTTGGTAATGTGATTAGTCGATGATACGCAAATAGCAATCTCTCACTTGGGATATTAGTTATTTCAATCCTGGTACTTTTAACAATACCAATGAATGATTTTTCCCCTTGCAAAGTAAAAAAGAACAAGGAAGTGTGTTTTTCTTTTACGATTTCCTTGTAGAGAAAATGCAGGAAATTTAGCCCCAAACGAGCTTTTTTAAGGATAACCTCCATTTAATTACATGCAAGTGTCTTGCGGGGACTGAAAAACTGAAGTGCAAAGTTTGCGAGTATATTTCTAGTAGACTAGAAGAACAGTAGGATCATTGTTTGCTCTATGTTTCTAGGGCCCGCTACCATCGTTTCGAGATGCCTTCCGTCCCGACCTTCTTCGACCTGCGAAACCCCCGTAGTTTCAAGGTAGGTAATTAAACGCTCACGGCTCGCTCCCTTTAATTACGAGCAATCGCATTAATGCAGATGAGTCTTGGCCGGAGCGGCGGGCCAGAAACAATTTTCAAACAAATTGCACCTGCAAACCGCATTCGTCCTGAGCTATTACGCCCTCGGCCAGTATCGAGTGCCATCACTGACACTTTCAGTTATAATCTCTCCAAGCACACCTTTTGAAACATGAGATTCTCCCTTCACACCCTAACAGGGACAAATTTCACGGGGGGCAATTTAAGAATCCCTTTATCAATGAAATTGAACAAGCGAGACTTCTTTGGGTTACAAGAAGGGCGAAAGGGAAGGAAAGAATGATGATTCGTTTGGCATGTGTTGTATAACAGAAATTCGTAGGTGGAAGATGAGAAATGAAAAGCATCGAGTGGATATTTGACTCCTTTTCCCGTTGTCACCCTTCATTACCCATAACTGCCATCAATTCGACCCTTCCTTCCCCTTTCTCGCGTCGCCGCCCGGAAGAACAAGAGAAGACGAAGGCGTCGCTATTCTCGTGAGAATCGAGCCCGACGTTTCTGTCCATCATCCTCATCTATCAAGGTTGCCATGTGAAACGCCAATTGTCGTCAGTTCCCGTTCACTTTGCTAGAGAGACTGTCACTTCCAATCTTCCAAAACACTTGGAAACCAGAAGGGAATTCTTCTCTTATTACTTTCCCGCTTGAGAGAGATAGAGAACTTGTTTAACGATTGAATAGTTTAATTAAAAAAGATGTTTATCGTGGCCCTTTAACTGAACGAGAGGGCGAAGTGTTATCTGCGGTGAGATAGGACTCGGCTCAATGGAAGGCAACAATGACCGACAATAGAGAGGCAGTTTGTGGATTCATTAAAGAGGTAGCAGCAACGCGCGGCCGTCGGTGTTGAGCCCTTGTGTATTTTTGCCGAGCTAAAAATATATACATGTATACCGGCGCGCGGCACAGCCATTCCTGGATAATGCTTTAGTTTTGAAGTGCGTTTTCCATAGTTCCGCAATGTAATCAACTTTTTGTCCCGCCCCCTTTTTCCAGGCGTGTTTCGAAGCGAATGCTTTCGCCCGGGCGAGCATGAGTACACTCCTGCCAGTTAGTGTAGCCATGCGATAGTCATCGTGAATTATTCGTACTCTCGGTCAGCGAATTTCAAACTTCCTTCCCGGAAATAATTCGCGCTTTGTCCCTGAAAAATAGGGCGTCGTTAACATCGATCTTTACCCTCCGACGAAAAAGAGCGTTAATAAAATCACACAGATCGTGTAATGCAATGAAATTTAGCGTCCCCCTCGCCGATTCCCTAGCAGCAGCGAACTCTAATCAGCCGAGAAATCTGCCAATGTTTTTCATAACCTGATCCGCCTCTAATTAAAGTGACTATTCATCCAGGCTGCTTTCGACCGGGGCTCCCCGTCGTTTGCGGGTTACGCCAACTCCACCAATTATCCTATTCGCCGTGTTTACCGCTAGTAAATCCAGGCAAATAAGAAGCCCCATTTTCACCAAACGACTTTCTCATTAAAAGCATCTGCCTTCTAGCGTTCGCTTCCACTATTACCAAGCACTGAAAGCAGAATCCGTCTGACTACCACCGACCGAATCCATTGATAAACTAGTTCAATCACCCCAAACTCTCCTGAATTCCCCTCGAGTGATCAGCCGCCACTAAAATCTCTATAATCACGGAAACGTTTACATCAAGACATTCCATGGATTAGCATCGCTTCTAATCTCTGAGGGAAGAGGAGTAGCAACAGTGCGAAAGAGAAAGGAGGATGCTAGCTTTTAGCAAAGGCACACCGAAGAAAGGAAGAAACGCACTCTTCTGTCCCGCAGCGGGCGAGCTGCGCCAAGGGACGCGCGCGCCCGTACGCGCTGCCTTTTTCCCCTAGGAGTTGCTAGTATCCTCGTGCATTCAGCACTCGGCCTCCAAGTCCGAAAGAGAGGCGAATAAGTGAGAGTGACGGAGGGTGGAGAAAGGAAGGAGAGTACAATCGAGGGAGAGAAAGAGCGAGGGTGGCAGAGGGTTAACAGTAGAGGAGGAGGGGAGGCCTCGGCACGAGTCAGAAAGAGAAGAAGAGGGAGGCAAGGGCTGCGCTCGCTGGGTTTTAGGAACGCGCGCGGAGTAGCGCAGGCGGGGACACGCCGAGGTTGAGGGTGCACAAGCGACAAGGGTGGAAACGGAAGGTCCCGGCGAGGATAGAGAGGACGAAGGGAGAGCAGAAGCAACTCTCTCAAGACAGACGAAGAGTTTCGCGTGGAGAAAGGAAGATGTCGAACTTTCGGGGAGTGAGAGAGGAGAGAATAAGAGAGGGTGGTTCGCGTGAGATAAAGCAAGCGGTGGATAAGGGCGGGCGGAGGGTGAGTGGAAAGAAGAAGAAAAGGCATTGGGTACCAGCAGAAAGAGAGAGGTCGAGTGTAGAAAGAAGGGGTGGAGAGAAAGAGAAAAAGAGAGTGAGAAGGGGAGGGTGGAAGAGTGAGAGGAAGATAGGGAGAGCGAGATAGGGTCGAAGCGAAACGAGCGGTCGTTTGGGGGAGTCGGCGCTGCCGGTGCTGCTGCTGCTGCTGCTCCTGCTGGATGTGTCGGTGGCTTTCGAGAGGGTGAGCGGCGCGGCGCGGCACGGCGCGGCGCGCGCGAGGGTGGAGGGTGAGAGAACGCGCAGCTGGTGGATCAATACCACCCCTCCGCGTGCCTTCCCTTCCCTCGGCGTGGAATCGCGCGCTCTGGCGGCCGGCTTGTCGCGCTCCCTTTTCCAAGTTTCCCTCGGCACACCGAATGTCCGCCCCTGCGGAACACACCGCTATCCGGATCACGCACCCTCACACTACTTCTTCGTTCCTTCACCTAATATCCTACTCTCTCTCCGCCGCCTCCGCCCCTGCCCCTGCACTCTCTCTCTCTCTCTCTTTCCAGCCACCCTTTTTTCCCCTCCGCAATCGAAAGGGCCACGAACGCACCGTTCCTCACCGAGAATGCGTAAGAGCGCGTGCGGCTATTCCTTTCTCGTTAGGTCGTTACGTTTCAATCGGCCGAGAGGAATTCCGCAGCTACTTTCTTCCTTGGATCTTCCACACACGCTTTTCTGTTAATGCTACGCTTCCTCATATTCCGCATTTTCATGATACAGCTGGTCCTCTGGTGGGACAGCGAAATTTTGACGGATGAGTTTACCCTCTTCTAGAAACCCGATCGAATTCCAGCCGGAAGCTCTCCGTTTGCTAACCTCGCACTTCTTATGGAATTGCGGAGAAAAGTGAAGGGAGGCTTTCGGAGGGTTTCTGCTACTACGGCAGAAGATAACTTCGGTCACTTTGTACTTTTGAAGAAAGTACTTCGTATTATTATTGACAGATGGATCGATTTTGATTGACTTTCGTATTTGTTGTAGTTATAGATTTTCGAAGTTGAACACGAGAATTTAAGAAATCCTGTTATCTTGCAAGCAAGCGATGTTGTAAACTTCATTGAGCTTAATCCAATAGCGAAGACAAGCCCGCCTCTCTGATCAGGAGATTTCAATAAAGCGTCAGTTATATAGCAATATTGTGTAACAGTGACGTTGCCACTGTTTTTGTCCCATTGAGAATGCGGAGTTACGGCGGGCTGAGCGCGTGCGAGAGTGATTGAATTCGATCATAATAACCCTGTTATATCGGCGGTCCAGGCAAATGAGGTAACACGCGTAACAGTTGCATTACCAATACGGGAGAGCACGCGGCGCAAGCAAATACCGGCGTCCTTTGAAATAGCTATCGTAACGGAACGCCGCTGAATGCGAATGTCTTAATCAAGATTTCCTTGCATCATTAAAATTCATCAAAAAGGAATCTTTCTCTAGAATAATCTTTAAACACCGAAGATCTGATTGAAGTCTAAAATTAGTTAGAGCTTGATCTAGCCAGCGTCGATCGAGGTCTCGAAATCGGGCAGTCGGCGGTGGAGGCAGCATCCAGCCGTGACCTCGGTCGACCCCCGGAACACGGCTCCAAGAATTCGGAAGGATTGAGGAGAGCGGAATGAAGGAAGACGAAGACGAAGAAGTAGAGGAGAGTGCAAGGGACGCTGGTGCTGGCAGTATTTCCCGAGGTTCGGAGACAGCCCTGTGCGCTTGCCGATCCCCGCAGGCCCCCAGCAACGTCGACAGGGGTTGCTTGCTTCCCCTCTCTCTGCCTCCCTCGCATTTCCCTCACTCCATCCCTCTCCCTCTCTCCCTCCCTCTCTCTTTCTCTCTCTTGTTCGCTGCTGGTGCTTTCGCGGTTGCTCGCCGCTTGTTTCTTTTTCGCCGGCACGATGTCGATCCATCTCGCTCTATCGGGCATGCACGGCCATGTGCGCGTCGGGGTGCTGCGCACCATCTCTCACGGGCAGCAGCAGGCACCCTTCGCGCGCCACCCTTCCTTGGGATCGCGGTGGCTCGACGTCGTCGTCGTCGTTGCTGGCGGCGCTCGCTCCTCTCCTCGCACCGTCCACCAGAGCAGCGGCAGCGGCAGCGTCGGGGAGAGGGTGCGTTTACCGAGGGCGGCGTGGAGGGGGTCGGCGGGCGCCGAGCAGTGCCGAGCGGAGCCGCGCCGCGCCGCCCCGCGACGCCGGGGGTGCTCTCTTGTGGGTGGGGAGGCACAGGGTGCGGAAGCGCCGCCGCCACCGAGCGACGCAGTGCCGTCGGGACGCTCGACCGGGCGATACGGCTTCCGCAAAAGCTACTTCTCGTTTACCGCTGCCACCGTCGCCGCCGCCGCCGCCGCCGTCACCATATCATCGCGTTCATCGTCGACTTCGTCAGATCCCGTTCCAACTATTCTCATCCAAGCCGATCAAACCCTGCTCGGATTGTGTCGGAAGGAGAGAGAACTTTGCCTGCGAGCGAACGCCGAAAATGGAAGCCAGACTCAGCAAGAGTTCGCTCGAGTTTCCCTTTCGGCTTGGAGCTTTTGACGCTTGCCGGGGCCGCAATTGCAAGAGCTTATGCAGAAGGACGAAGGATACACCAAGGAATATTGGAAGCCAGTGCCGGGGATATTGTCCTGTCACAGCAGTACGTCTTTAAAGAGTTACTGGTGTGATGGGACATTGTCCTCGACTCGTGGTGCTCTCACCGTAGGACGGCGTTTCAGGATCGTCGCCCTTGGGAGGATCGCGGCTGGAGAGAGGGAGACGGAGGCACCGGGAGAACGACAGAGAGAGAGAGAGGGCGGAAGAGGCAGAGAGAGAAAGAGAGAAAGCGATAGAGAAAGAGAGAGAGAAAGGGGAAGAGTAGCAGGGCTTGTGCGACTGGCCGTCGTTTTCCCCAAGATCGACTTCGAAACCGGCAGCGAAACGCGGCCATCCGCCTCGCCGAGTATATTCGCGTGCGGTATCAATAACGATGATGTGTCCTCTTCAAGTTCTTCCGTCGTGATTCAATATTTTCTATGAGCCGAGAGCTAAGTAATGACGGAAGAGCCGGGCGTCGAATATCGTCCGAATGCGATAGAAGTAGAAGAGAGCTTTCCGATGGCCTCGCAAGTGGAATAGGACGATCGCTGTTCGACAACTGGATTCGTTGGGAGTGCAGCGCTACCCCTGAAAGCTTGCTCTCTCAGTAACTTTGTGTGCTAGGTTTCGATCTCGAGAAGAAACGGAAGCTGCCCCGAGTCATTTTCTCGGCTGGATCGGCCGGCAATGTTTGAGCCTCTTCCTTAACAGAAAAGATGGCCACGAGGTGAAGCCCCAGCCGGGCAGCAGCTCTCTCTCTCTCTCTCTCTTCTCTCTCTCTCCATCTTTCTCTCACCCCCGATTCTTGCCAACGTGGATGCCACGAGAGACAGCGCGTTTCCGGTCGATAAGGCAGCTTCCGGAAGGTGCGGCTGCCCGCTCCGGTGGTCGATTGGAAAAGCTTCCCTTGCTCTTGGTCATCGGCTAGCCGATGGAAGATTAGGGGTGGGTCACCCTGTCAAAGGGACGAGGGCACCGTGCTCCTCTCCTTCCTCTCTCTCTCTTTCTCGCATTATCTCTCTCTTACTCTCTTTCTCTTTATCTCTCTCGAGCTGTGCAACCACCCACTGCTTCTGATCACGCTCCGCTCGCTTGACGGGCTTCTCGAGCAATTGCTCGTCCGAGTTGAAGCGTCTCGGTTACTGTGCCATCATGGAAAACACCCCTGTGAAGCTTGGAATTGCATCGTGCTGCCTGGGTGCCGCAAGATGGCCGTGACGCCCCCCGTATTTTCCCGGCCTCTCTCTCCTCTGCCATGTATACTTCTGACTCCGCTCCACCATCGAGCAACCACCCCTCCCGCTCTTTTTTTTCTATTATTCTTCAATCTCTCGCTCCTTCCTTCCCTCCGCCCAAGTCCTGTGAAACTGAATTTCTCCCTGGAATATAAAACACGTCCCTCGCCGCGCCCCCTCCATTCTCACGTGAGATCGAAATATCAAAGATGGAACTTTTTCGTGCTCGAACTTCGCCGGCGAATGCCTTCTGTCAGGAAACATGTCATGTAAGTTCTGCCGAATGAATCGATATCGAGGGAAAGACGGTGGGAATGCCCTACTTCTTGGGAGTGGCACTCGGCAAGGAGATTGTCCTCGTCGGCTCGGCCCGAAAATATCTGCAGTCGTTTAGTGAATAATGAATCGGTCTTGTTTCCGTGCACGACTGTGTACCGAATTAGAGCGACACCCCGAAGGGGGTGGCGAGGCACTCGAATGGGGTCGATGAAAAGGTTAACGCCGGGTTTAGGTCGATTGCAGGCCTTCTCTCTTCCACCCTTGCCAACCCTCTCTCGCTCTCTCTTCCCCTACCAAGGTAAGCCACCCCCCTTCGACCCAACCCCCCCACCCCCACCCCCACCTTCCCTCTGGCTTACTTACTTTCCCCAGTTTCGATCAGAAATTCTATCAGCCACGATGCTCGATACTCTCCTCGAAATGAGTGGAGAATATATCCACTTGCCCTCTGAGAAATACTCTCTACTCCCGCACACATACTACTTGACACGACTTGGCTCCGGCGACAAGTAGCGCAAGTCAACCACTGATCAGACGTCCCGGAGAAAACTGCAACCGGCGCCCTTTTAGCTAGCAGTAGAATGTGGCACGTTCGTTCTATTCTTCGAGATTTTAGCCCTTTTCTCCTGTCAGACACTGTAAACAATTGATATTGGTACAGAATTCTGATTTACTCGGAGGAAGTTGGGTAGAACAGGATGCTGTTTGTCAGTTCTTCTGTAATTGCTGCCTCTCGTCGATTTGTCTAAGTTGTGCTCGGATTGTTTCAGTGGTTTTTGCCTTATTGATTCGGAGAGAGGGAGTTTTATTGGTGGTCGGCTAAATATAGTAGAGTTGACGAGGGGAATGAACGAGACAGTGAAGAAATGACACCGAGAGGGAACATCCTTTTAATTATTAATGGCGCGCTATGTCCGTTCGCTTATCTGATTTCCAGGCTTCGATCGAGCTGTCACGTCGAATTCATTACATCTCCATTCCACGTGTGCACGAGCTTTCCTTCTTTCTTTGCTTTCGTGTAATCTCGCTCTCTCTGTGCCGAAGGCAATCAAAAAATCGTATTCGTCCAAGTAATTCTCGAGCGCGTGCGGTACAAGTTCACCAAGTTCTCGATCAATGGGAACTTCGCATGTATCTCAAAACCTCTTTCCTACCCCCAAAAGTAATTCTCCCCCCGAATGCATCAACTCCTCCTCCCATTATTCCTATCAAGCGATGCAAGCAAATGAAAAGCAAGTATAAAGGAAAATCGAAGGAAGAAGAAGAAGGGAAGAGATCCATTTATAAAGGGGTGGCCGATTGCGAGTACGCCAGTCATGGTGGTGAGAATTGATTAGTCGTGGGATTAACGGGCGCGGCAGTCACCTCGGCGACTCGAAAGAGAGGTGGTGGTTGGTTCGGAGTCGGATTTCACAACTGACGGGTGACGGTGGTGGTGTGCTTGCTGCCGGTTGACGGTGACGGCAGTAGCTGTGCCTCGTCGTCGTCGTCGTTGCCGTCGACATCGACGTCGTCTCTTAACCCTTGGCAGGCTGGCTCCGATGCACACGGAGGTGGCAGCGGTAACGGAGTACTGGTGCTTCGGGGGTGATGTAGTGTCCGTGACGGGAGCTGGTGGTGTGCTGCTTTGCTTGTGACACGCTAGTGCGGGTGCCTTGTCACTTACCTAACCCTCCGGTTAAGCCATTTGAGGGCACCGCCGCCAGGCGGCGCAGAAACAACCGGCGAGAGAGTACGAGAGAGGGCGGTTCGGGAGGAAAAGAGCGAATAGAGAGGAGAGAGTAAGGGGGGTGGTGGTTGGCGGTGCGGGGGAGAGCAACCACGACGCACAAGCATATACCCACTTACAGGGAAAACGAGGGAAACGACAGGCAAAGAGAGAAAGAGAGAGAAAGAGAAGGGCTGGTTTTCAGGGGTGGATAACGAAGTCTCCGAACGAAGGGTGATCCCGAGCACACCGAGAATCCCTGCTTCACCCGCATCCAAAGGACACATGTGCACCTATGCTCGCCCGATCAACTTCCCAGGGATGATGCTTCACTCCCCCCCAGCAGCAGCAGCCGCTCTCGATCCCAACGAGAATGCAATAAACCATTATATTGCAAAGAAGATCGATGCGAAGCACCGGAGAAGGAGGAGGAAGGCCGCGCGAAAAAGTATAGAGAGATGATGGCCACGGCAGTGTGGCGGTCCAGAGGGAGAAAAGCGAGAGATCCAAGAGAAATGGCTCCGCCATGTTTCAGCCCCCTCCCGTGAGAGATCTTAGACAAGAGAACCCCATAGATGTTGTAGAAGCTAGACATTCTATATATTTACGTATACACACACACTGTCACGCGCATTCTATTGTTGTGTAGAGATTGATATTATAGATTAGAGCGAAGCTGTTCTAGATTGTACACACACACATCTTCTCTGTATCTTTTTACATAGCCGATCAAGCAATATCACGTTGGATATTATGTACACTGTTGCCGTATTGTGTCTCTCATTTGAATGTATAGGCGCGCGCGTCCCGTTCGATGGGATACAGGAAAAAAGCTGTTTGTACGTTATCCGCGCCGGCCGGATGAGGATCTCTCACCGGCGAAGCTCAGCTGCGAGAGAATCAGGGAAACTTGCATGCACTGCACGTCGCCAACGCCTCTGTGCAATTAGGCTGTCGCGCATACACACACACACTCACTCGCACACTGATTCGGTAGCGTGATCGTATGTGTTAAGCACCGTCGCTCACTGCGTATTATAGAGATGCACACGTAGAGCTCATTTTAATAACTACATGGAGAGAAGCTGTCCGTCGCCAATGAGTGCCGGAACACGTTTGCACTCAATGGACGATCTGTGCGTGTAAATACGCGTCGTGTAACGATGATAATAATGCTGGATCAGAGAGAGAATGTAACAAATGCGATTTGTAAGAGCGCGTAATCGAACGCGAGGTTTCCAATAAATTGAGATTAATGGAAAACGCCCAACATCTGTCCAACCTACACCGAACGCGCCGGTAATCGCGGTATTAAGGGAAAAGGGAGGCAGGCAGGCAGAGAGCGAAAGAGGGGAAGGAGAAAATGGGGTGGAGATAAATCTTGGACGAGAGAAGTAAAGAAATGTGGCCGAATGCGAATCTACGTTTGTCAACGTGCTAACGAGCAAGAAACGGCTAAAAGGGAGGGTTCTGCATGGAAGCTAACGGGTTAACTCTTGAACCGCGCGCGCGCCACGTAATTACTCGCCATACTTTTCCGGAAGGGCTGCTGAAACCCCCGATTATCGTCCCCCTGAAACACCAAACACGCCCGCTACTCTTTTCAACCCTTAACTCCACCCAATGTTTTTGACTTATCTAAAATACAGACGACAGTTGCGCAAGGTAGAATTGAAAGAAAGTCGTGGCACAGTTCCAGCGAGAGAAAGAACGAGGATGCTTTCTCTGCCAGGCTTGGTTTCGTCCGGATAAGGATAACGCGATTTATTTTAATTTCGAGCGAGTTAGTTTCAATTAAAGAGGACAATTAACGTTGGAACACGTGGGATGCTCAGTGAAGCTTGGATGAAAGTTGGATGGCTTGTTCAAAGTCTTTCCAACTTCTCTCGAAAGAGGCTACTTTACTGTTTGAGACCGCTTTTTTATAATTCAGCCAGAGAAAGTGCATCATAAATGGAGTACTCTGGAATACTTATGTTTCTCGAGCTCTAATTTCCCAATTTCAGCGGTAGCATCGTTCTCGTGAGTTGCCGCTGCGCGGTGCTACCTTTATCGTGCTAATCAGAAGCGGGGGGCGGTTCCTTTTACATGTGGTTCATGCTTGGCGCACCAAAATTTCTCGAGCGGTTCTCTGTTAATTAAAGCGGTCTGTTCAGTGCACCTTGAATTTTCCCTGGCTATTACATCTAGCATTATGCAGCGGCACGCTCCGGTCACTCGCGCTCGGTTCCGCGGTAAAGCAGCCTCCTTTCGAGTGCGCGCAAACAGAAAACCGCGAAGTAGTCACCGCTCCAGTTTCTTCCACTTTATTTCGGCTGGTAAGCAAGCGCGCCACCGCCGCGATGTCCCACCGGAATTAACAAAGTAGGAATGCTAAATGGGATTGTTGTCGGGAGATAGAATCTTTTGAAAAGTCTCTTTCATCGCGAGTTGCTTGATCCTTATGAGAAGCACGACACTGCGAGAATTCCGAATGCCGTTGTTCCCAGCGACAATGCGCCTCTGTCAAAAGCGAATCTTTCTCATTGTCTCATTCCCGAAAGCACCCACTCACTCTCTCACTCTCTCTCTCTCTCTTCCTCTCGCACCAGAGGAGCCTTATTCAATTGAGTCACGAATAATACAGAGGATTCGTTTCGCGAGCTTTTGAACCGCTTCGTTATTAGTCTCGGATGCTCGAGAGTCATCAGAGAAGTCTCTGATACTGTTACAATTGTCTATCGAGGTCGCGAGTTCCACCAACGCCGCGCCGGCCCGAATTAGGGGACCAATGGAAATTAGTGATTTAAACTATAATCCTGTATTTTAATGGGGGGATTAGTTGAGTCGGTTGCGGTAAACTTCGCAATCCGAAAACTGGCAAGGCAGAGGTTCGCGTCTCGAAGTTAAGGTGGCTTGTATTAGAAGAGCTTCCTCTCCTCGTACGTGTTCATCCCTCTCGATCTTTCCCCCAGCATCCCTACTCAACTTCCTCCCTCTGTCTCGTTTCACTCCATCACTCTTTTGAGCGGAGAGTTCAAGCTCTCTCTCTCCCTCTCTCTTTCTCTCGCTCTGGGCTCTCTTGCGGTATCCCTCAGTGGAGTTTTCTCTCCCTCAGTTTGTGTATCCAGCACCCACGTTATTGGATCAATACGCGGGGCTCCAATTAATCCACAGGGGGCACCCTCGACAGATGGCCTACGGAAAACACTCACACACAAACACGCACGCACGCACGCACACATGTACGAACACCATGACCTCCGCCCTCGCCCTTTCACCCCTCTTGGAAACTGCAACCACCGCCTCCCCAGTCCTTCCTGTCTCTCGCCTTCCCCGAGAACGCCTTCGCGATTTTTCACCCTAACACAATTCCCCACGAATCTCCCTGGTTAATCAGTTCAAAGAATAAAGCACAGATGTTTAATCGCGCGAGAAACCCTATTCGTTTATCACTGCCGGAAGATTTCGCTTTTTTTTTTCGTTCGGTGAAGTCGATGTTGAATGGGATCGCTAAGGAATTAGTATTTTTAATCACTCACGTCGGCGCGCAATGTACTTTCCTCGGAATTACAAAAGCGCAAAAAAGTGCATTGCCAAGCTATTCCGCTAATCAACAAACATCCTCGAAACAGGCTGTTCTCCTTTTTTGTAGGAACGCGCGCGGGTAATTAAGAGAGTGGCGGCAGCCGTTTTTCCTCGCGGCCAGCCCGGCCAACGACGTTAATTAATTCGCGTGGCACTGGTTGTGCGTCGCGGCCGCGGAAGATCGATGATACAGCCTGTAACAGGGACGCACGCTTTGGCCCAGGCAAATTCGCCGGAATTAATCCGCAACATGCGGCATCTCGGCGGCCGCGGCGCGGCGCGTCGCGCGACGACATACATCGCCAATTCGGTCGACCGCATCGACCTAATGAAACATTTCAACCTGTCGGGAATCGGCCTGGTTTTTTGCGGGATCGACATGGGTCCAGCGAAAAACTAGGGATGCTGGGGTGGTCCAGGAGTTCGAAGTGATTAGCAGGGTGGTGTAAGAGAGAAAGAAATAGGGAAGCGGAAGATAAAACGGGATGAAAAGGGTAGAAGACAATCTTGGTAGATGTCGGAAGGGTGAGAGAAGATTTTCGGGGCTCGATGCCTCCCTTAAATCGAGATTGGCAGCTGGATCGCATGAGCGCCCTGTCATTAAGCATCCCCAAGCTAGAAGGCAACTTTCGTCGCTGCTTTCCTGCCCTTTTCTTCCTCCAACCTGATATATTCTCCTACCTCGCTCCTTTTCCCTCTCCTCTCCTTTTATCTCCATCTACGCTCTATCTGGGTCATCCTTATTACCGAGCCACCCTATCAACTCTATCGGCTTCTTCTCCGCTTAACGACCCGGCCGGCTTTCCACCGCCAGTTTCCGCTCATCTTTCCGACACGAGAAGGGCGGAAACCCAGCCGCGTAAGAACCCGCCGAGATTTCCCCTTCGAGATGAGGATCGGCCTAACGCGAGATCCTTGCTCCGCCGGATACTAATCGGACACATTAGGAGATTCTCATCAGTGCCACCTGCACTGGCATTCTAGAATTCCGACCTGCTTTTCTGCTTGTCCTCTTTCGTAGAATTGTGTTAGCAAGTTTGTTAAAGGAGAAATAAATGAATAAATGGAACAGTTGCAAGCAATCTCTGTGAATGCATCCTTTGTCTTACGGTGGATGGGAAAATGGGGGGAGGGAGAAGGACAGATGAGAATGGATACCGCAATGAGAGAGATTCTTTTTTATCCTGACCGGCTATCAATGGGAAGCCAGACATTTCCGCGTACTCTTGGTAGTCCCTCGAGTAATTATGATGATGAGTGAGTTCTTAATCCTTCCCTCTATCGAAGAGACAAAGACTCCTCGAGCACGGCGATCCTTCTTCTCCAAGGTAGCAAGAATATTTCAGGATTCCATAGGATAATTAAATATCCAAGTCATAGCATGATTCAATGAGTCAGTTCTACCCTTAATTTAAACAGGTTTCACGACCTACATAAAAGAGGGGGCGGCGGGTAAGAAAGGCTCGAATAATTTTTCCCTCTCTCGTTATATACATTCGACTCTTTGACGAGTGTTAGCGCGCGCGCGCGCTGCTGCTGCTTGCCCTCGTTCGAGTGTAACTCTTGTGGAGAGCTCGCAGAAAAATCCAAGAAATCCCACCTCTCAACAGTAACTGGCAGACTGATTTTAATTGCTCGGCCAGGAGAGTTCGCGGCAGAAGCCGTGCGGCAAATCTCTCGCTTATATTACGTTGCTGCAGCGCGGCGTCGCTTCGATTATTAAAGCGATCGATGCTCGTTGCGTTGGTCATGCGTATGGATAGCCGTGCACGATTAACCTGCATGCAATCGCGTGCACGCACACCGCGAGCTCTCGCATATGACGCCCGCTCATGTTTTAAACATCCGCCGAGAGCAATTGATCATTGTCCGAGAGAGAAGCACATGTACACCAGTAACGATTTCCATGAGCGAAAAGAACGAATTCAGAGAAAGAGAACTTTAATAATGACGAAATCGAATTCTACTTAGTCCGAGCGCGAGAGTTACGTATCCACTAGGAGAGCCTGGTAACACAATAGGAAGAGGAGAAGCTCGTACTGGGCGTGGCACACCGTTTACGTTTAATTAATTACTCGACCGCGATTTAACCGCACGAATTTCCTAGCCATTTGCGCGCCAAGGAAAAATGGCCTTTCCGGCGATAATTAGCGTAGCCAGAGTCTCTTTGCTAGTGTAATATTTGATGAGGCGCGCGTCACTATTTTCAGAGGAAACCGCATTGAATCCTTTGCTTACTTTTTCATTTAGAAAAGGCTGTGAAATGCTGCTGGTGAATTCTATTGCGATTGAAGCTCGAGATAGACGGTGTTCCTTCTTTGTGTCTCTATTGTCTTTCTCTCTTTCTCCCTCTCTTTCTTTCTCTCTCGCTCGTTCACTTTGCCGCGGTCGAGGTGCTTTACTCGGCTGGCGTACCGCCAGAGTGGCAAGGTTTGCATTCGATTAACACGGTGACGTGGCGCCCACGGAGACGATAACGGCCATACGAAGTTCACGCCGGCTTCTCTCCACCCTTTCGCATCGGCAAGTCGATACTGACTGCGCCAGAGAGGGTGGAATGAGGGAGCGCGAGCTAACCGGCGGAGAGCGAACTTTGCCAGGAAAGAAGGCACATCCTCCTATCAAAGCTCCTTTCGATACTTTTGTAATTTAGTCTTGATAAATACCGCAAGAACGTTAATTAATATTTGGAAATTAAATTAATCTTGTAAGTTTGAAGTTATATTGAAAATAATTCAATGCAGAGCTTCAAATTTGCTTAATTGTCTGGGCTTTCTAAATAATTGGAAATATTTAATTATGAAATATGGATGTGTAATTGAATTATTATTTATAAAGAGTGTTTGTCGGAGGTTCTGTATTTCGTATTTTGTGGATGCTTGGCGGCAATGGTTATTTATTTTTGTATTAATTATTGAGGGAGTGCAGATCGGTTGGAGTTCTGCAAAGCTGGTGGACCATCTTTGAAAAAGGAAGTTTTTGAGAAAGTCTGACGAACACTGCGGTGATTTCTAGAACTGGTGCGAGAGATGGATTTACCAACAGCCAGAGCAGCGAATTCTGACGATACCGCATGTGTTCTGCGTTACCGACGTCTCCGATATCGGATTATCGAGCGGGTTTCATCCCCGACGCGAGCAGCGAAGGGTATTTCTAAGGGTAGGGAACCTTTGCGGTTAGAGCGGACACGAACCACTAACAAAATATAATAATATAACCATTAACATCATTTTCCGAGACCTTTAAAATCATAGCTATAATTTTCCATTCACAAAAATGCCTTTGAAGAACGTTAAACCAAATATTTTTAAGACATTGTCAAAGCTTTCTAGAATAAGATGAAAATATTGCAAGGAATTAACGTTCTATTAATCTCACGTGCGAAAGAACAATTTCTAAAAACACAAGCTGAAACGCGCCCAGGAAGCAAACGAGAAATTCATCAGCGAATATCGAACGGGAAATATTCCGAAGTGTTTCAAGGAGTTACCGAGGAGTTCGCCACCTCGGCGACGCCGCCGCCGCTGCCGCCGCTGCCGCCGTCGCCATCGGAATATTAATATTACGTCTGGGTATTTCTTACCGTATTAAAGCCGACGAAGGAGCTTCGCGAACAATGGTAACTCGTTTATCGGACTGATTGCCTCGGCTTTCTATCCATACTTTCATCCACTATTATACAAAAGCTCTCGGCGCAGTCCTTTCATACGGCGAGAGCATGATTAAATCCCAACTGACAAAATCCACTGAATTTCAACATGCCACTGGAATACAAAATGCAGGATGTGCGTGTTAGTAACGTTTCTCTTTAATCTACCTTAATTAGAAATCCCCAAAGATACTGATACTCTGTAAATAAACCAAACGAAAAACAACAACCACTATCTGCAAAGTCGTACTCGGAAAGGTAAGACTTCGAGAGAATCTTCTGCGATGGACAATTCTAATCTACGCATTCATAACAGTCTCGCAGAGAGACAAAGCGAGAGAGAAAGAGAAGTAGAGTGAGAGAGAGAGACATAGCTCGTCTATTCTGTTCTATCATCTATGTCAAACTCGGAAGAGCTAATCCAACGTCTAAGTGAATCGTCACAATTCCCGAGGGACTTCCTGCACCGTCTTCCGGGAAGTCTCAAAAACGGGCACGACGCCACTGTACTGGCATGGTGGTGGTGGTGTTGGTGGTGGTGGCAAAGCAGTCGGATGCGAACCACCCTCTAAGGAAATCCTATGCCGGTGGCTGCCACGGCAGAACTCTGAATAACGTTGGGACAAGCGAGAGGAAAAGGAGAGGAGAGTCAAGATGGCCGAAAGAAAACTCGGGGGATGAAAATACAAAGTCACTGCGAGGCTTACCAATGGATAAGTTAATGATACTGAAAGGGAGGAGCAACAAAGGGGTTGGAGGAGGGTGTAATATCGAAAGGCTACTTCATCATGGGTACAAGTACAGTGTTAATCGACTATGACAACAGTCCAACACTACGTACGTTAAAGTTCGGGAGAGCATCGTCCGAAATACTGGAGAAAAACTGACTACCACAACTCTCTCGTCAATTGAACGTCTCTGCTTTCCTACGATTCTTACTGACCTATCATATTCCGCTTTCTCTCCTGATCTCTTTCCTGCCGGGTAAGCCTCGCCGAGGGATAATTAGCGAGAGTCTCTCTCTGGCTGTCCAAGTTGACGGGTGGGATTTGCTCTCTTCGCAGTTATCGCAATCAGCTCGCAGCGTGAGCGCCGCGGCCATCGGCGAGGAACGCGGCCAATCGTCGATCTTCCGTCGATCCTTCTTGCCCGATCGTGTGTTATCTGAGCGATCGGTCACTTCCAGAGGATGCCTCGCTCGCTCCTCGTCGCTTCCTGCTTCCTCTCGTGACTCTGGCTCGATCGAGCTCAGACACCGAGAGAGAAGGAGAAGCGAGAGTCCTGTCTCGAGATATCGCCTTTTTCTCTCGATTAACCCTTGCCGAATCCTTCGAGGAGGAGCACGGGGAGCGCGAGAGAGAGACGCTGAAAGCGACCGTCAATGCTTTACCGATCTCTGTGCGTGTGCTTTTTTTTCTCTCTCGACGGAGGTCGCCTCTCTAAACTCCGCCTTGCCACGACGCCGGTCCTGAATCAGGTCCAAAAAGAAAACTGCTTTTAGCTGAAGTTTTGCTGCACTGCTGCCGTCACTCCCCCCTTTTTCCCTCTCGCTCTCGCCCTGATGCTAGCGGCGCCACTCGCGCACTTTTGCCCGCCGCACTTTCAAACGACTGTTCTACCCCACTCGCGACCACCATTTCAAAGGCTCGACATCAATTCGAACTTCACTGCTCTTCGACTATTACGCACACACACACACACTTCGACCGCCGACCCTTCCGCTCGACTCTGCCAGTCAACGAACTCGAAGGCACGATAGTTGGTCTTTGAAAGAATCGAATAAACTCGCAGAGACCCGAGTCATCAGAGAAAGGGTCGGCAATCAAAGAGTATTCTTGGAGAATGATGATTATAAACAATGATAAAGGTTTGTGGTTATTAGTTGTTGCGAGCTAACAAAAGGCGATACAATTGGTAAACGGAGAGTCTATTTGAATCGGTCTAAACAGGGAATCGATACGTAATGCGAGGAAGTATTGATATTTCGTTAGCAATAACTTCATTACATAGTCAGCGAGTATCGTTACATGTTATGCAATGGGTTACAACGGGTTACCGAATCGGAATAGTATTAATACACACGTCAAGCCAATCGGACTTCAATTAACATACAATTGCTAGAATGGGCAGACAGTATTATCTCGGATTCGAATTGATTCACATGGTACTACTAGGGATTATGACGAAGCATGCACACTTGAGTTCAACATAACCAAAGAGAATTGCAGTTGGCTTTGGTGATATGGAAAGTCTGACGAAATAGACCACTCTCAAATTGAAGAGAGTTCTGTCTACTTTCACGTGGCGCTCCTTTCGAGCGTCGATTAATTAGTTTCAGGACGTCCAACTCGGAGGAGGTGGAGGATCCGCGTCTAATTGATAAAAATTCGCGTGGTTAACCGGTCGCTCGATTGAAATGGACTCGATAGGCGCCAACGAACCGGTTATGCGCTGGCTCGGTTAACCGCCTTCAATCGGCTGGTGAGCGTGTCGCATGACGAGTTTGATTTACTCGTCTTAATTACCCTCGTCTTGTTCTCATTCTTATTAACAACCGGTCAAGCCCTGCGCGACTGCTTGATTCCGGAATGCCCGAAAAATTCGCGGGCAACTTTCGCCCTAGCGATTTGTCCGACAAATCAGAGAGAAGAGTTGAGTGAAGGGAGAGGAGAGAGAGACTTGTAAGGCGGGCGCAAAGGAGTGGCCCAGTCTAGACAGAACACAGCACGCAGTATACGGCTGCAACTTATCAACGAGTCTCGACAGGATCCTAACGGTTCCTAGGAGATCTAGGTCGCGCTAGGACGACATACGAGTGTTGGTCCTTTTCTTCGACTAGCAAGTTCTAGCAGAAAGTCTGCTGCACTGACAGGAAAAGGACGAGACTGCCGAGGGCTCCTCTCGATATCGAGTTGAACGATTTCTTAAGTGATTTTCACTAGTTTCCCCTCGACACCGATCTCTGTCAGCGACAGCCTGCCTCGATCGCTTCTAAAGATCGACGACGATCCTGTTTCTCTTTTCCATCCACTTCTCCCTGAATTCCTTCCTTTTTCCATATTCTCTAGTTCGCGCGCACTACCGCCACACGAACACAAGGCAAAGCCGCCGCGCCGAGCAATCGAACACGCAATTCTGTACGTGTTCGAGATGTTCTCTACGTGTTGCTGGGAAGTTCCTGCAGAGTGGGAAATGGCTTCGAGGATACACACTGGGTTCCATTCGAGAGATACGTGCTTCCTTCCAGGAGCAGAAGATGCTGTCTCCTTGTATTTTCACGCGACACTCTCTCTCTCTCTCTCTCCGAGCGGCACTCGTCCTCTCCGCTTGAAATATGCCGACTGATTGCAACCGGCATGAGGGCACACACACGTAGAAACGTGCAGGAGACAAACACAGATTCCATTTCGATGCGGGGAAAGAGAATACACAACTCCGTATTATGCAGTGTGCAAATCCTGGCGTGTCATTAATTTAAATCACTCTCTGGCGAACAAAACATCCCCACATAAATGTATAATACATAAGTGACGTGTATAAATAGATGTATAATTAGATGTATATTCAATGTATCATTTCTGAGTAACTTCCGATCAAAAGAAATTCACGAGTATTTACTAACAATATCTTTCTAGGTGGGTTATAGTTGATTGCTTGTTATTAATGACAGATCAAGTCTTTTACTCTGTATTTTTAAATCGGTATAAAAACCAGTCTAACGTGACCTGTGTATTAATTAATAATGCAGTACTCGCAGACGGTTGACATAAAACCGCAATCTGTCAACGAGAACAATAACGATAAATATAAATGAAAATCTATCGGATACGCGGTATGTCTACGATGACAGAGAGAGTGGATGCCGCGGCACTTTGGTAAGCGGCGCACTCACCTATTGCCATACAAATAAACAGAGTGCTCGTCTCACGCTAATGGATCGCTATTATTAATTACGGGGAGCGGAGGCCCCCAGTTGCAAGCGCACCTAATTACCTAAGCGAAGGAAGATACATTAACTCAGGAGAAATACGGTAATGCCGACCGCACCGGCCTTCGTTACCAACACCCACGAAAATCAACTGGGACAGACTTGTCGCACACGAAAGCACCAATCTCTTCCTTACTACGAAGCCTTGACACTACTTAAAATGGAATTTACATCGGGCAATTAGTGTCCAGCGCGCAGGTTCTTGAAAAAAGTTAATCGTAGCGCAAACTTTCTCTCTTTTAAAAATGGAAAGATAATTTTCGTAGGAGAAAATTAAAATTTGTAATTACTCAAAAAGAATTTTATAACAGAAGATCATTGAAAAAAGTTATAGTACATACTTCCTCTGCTTTGAGAAGGACAAACACATGATCGGAGAACGATAAATCCAGCAACAAATAGAATACACGTGCGTAACGTTTTCACAGAGGTAGGAATGAAATTTGATGTAGTAGAAAGAGAGACAGAGCAGAACGAGTGGCCGGCTAGCGCAGTGACAACGCGCGCACTGACAACACGCAATAAAAGTCAGGTTGGTAGGGAAAACTTTGTGATTTTCATTTTGACGCTGCCGCACGCCGGACAAACCAAAGTAATTCCGGCAGCAATCCGCGCATAGAGGCACACACAGGCTCACAGGAAAGCCAACTGCGAGCGAGCGAGAAAGAGAGATCGCATTCATCAGGACAAATTTCGGCGTGTCACATTTTCAGTTGAAAGCTCGCGCTCTGTTTGCCGCGAAGCTCTATTTTGCCTGGGCGGCGTGGAGAGAGAGAGAGCGACTAGAGAGACAGCGCCGCTACTAGAATAAATGTTAAAGTGCGTGGTTTACGAGCAGTTGACGCTCCGCCGGCAGAAGCGACTACCAGAAAAGCCACAAAGTATATGATGCGATCTCGTTACAATGCACTAGGATTCTCGGACAGCATCATCGCACGCACATGTCGCGCTCCGTGTTAGAGATTGTCTAGAGTTGTGGAAAGGCGAGGCCAAGCAGAGTGAAGCAGGCGTCTGAGAGACACGTCGCTTTAAAGCCCTTGGAGAACGTGCAACTGGCTAGGCAGGCAGGCAAGGCAGCCTGGGTACTTTTGTGCTGGAGGAGCGGCGAAGAAAAGTACCAGCCAAGGCAGAAGAGGGCAACGCTGAGGCGCGTGCGGTGTGTGTGGATGACCCTGTTGCTTCCCAAGGTAGAGGGTGCTCTCCTCCACCTCGGCGAAATGGGGCTGAACCAGGCCGCTGGTCTCTCTCTCTCTCTCTCGAAAAGGCAGACACCGGCGAAAACAGGAGTGACGTTAAGCCAGATTAAGGCCAGATCTCATACTACTTACATACATAGTCATAGTTCTCGCATCCCGGAGCGCTCGTACCTCACCGAGTTTCCGCTGCACGGAAACTCCAAGAAAAATAAGGATTTATTACCGCGCGGGAGGAAAGCGCGACGACGACGTCGTCGTCGCCGCCGCCGGGGATTATAAATATTTGAACATCCTGTAGTTTGCGAGTCTGATATATGCGTTTACACTCGATACCGATTTCGAGCTGTATTAAGTCACTATGTTATTTATTACCTTTCGCGACTGATAAAGCATTGGTCTATGAGATCGTAAAAGGAAAGAGAGTGGTTAAAGAAGGGAGAGAAGAAGTAAGATAGAAGTAATGCTCGAAGGATCAAGGTCGCACCGACAATTTTCTATGATAGTCCTCGCTCTGGAGATCAGATCTTTCCCTGGCACTGGCAAGAACACATAACTTCGACTTAATGACCGCGGTACACAGACGTGATAGCAGGCTTGTAATGGTCCTTCTTGCCTACCAGTCGAGTTCTACACCGCTCTAGATTTATTCCAGCGGTAGCATTTATTTGAAACAGTAATTACTAGCCGATGGCGAGCTACATGGTAGCAAGGAACACGTGGAAAGCGAGATATATTCCAAGTGCAGAGAGACTGAACGAATGTGTAAGAAGGAGGCGCGAGGGAACAAAGGTGTCGGGTTTCAATGGGGGAGAGGGAAGGACTGGGGAGAATTCAATTCCAATATCCTTCGACATTCAGAGTGGAAAGTCATTGAGAGATCGAGCGGGAAATCAAGGTTACTCTCGAGTAATTCCTCCGTTCACTCCCTTTCCCTATTACGCCCTATCAGCGGCTTTAATCGAGCGTTCGATAATGTACACGCGGCGGCAGGAGAGCCCACGTACCAAGTTGGTGCGTCCTACGCGTCCTTCAATTGGTGGGAGCGATCGTAGGAGGGAAGCGTTGGCGAGACTTTCGAAAAAGGTTGCAGGAAGCAAAGTGCAAAGTTCGGGGCCAGTGGAACAATGATATTCGAATGGCGTGACAGTCGAGGTTTGTTTTGTAGTAGGCGCGATTGGAAGCAGCCAGGCGCAGAAGCAGAAGTAGCAGCGGCAACGGCAGCTGGGAATTGCAAAACCACTTACAACAGTGCGCCATAACAAATTATCTTGACCCGGTAACCGTGCACTTAACCGAGGGACTCGCCTCCACTCGCCACCGCGCGGCAACACGAAATAACCGTTCACGCAGCCAGCACGTAATTACGAGCACTCGAAACCAGTCGGCGCACCGTGAAATAATCACACTCGAAGCCCGGCAACAAGAAAATCAGGCTAACGCTCGATGATTTCCGCGCGGGCCAAGTTCGCCCCCGGATTAATTAGTTGCACGCGCGCCGCGTCCGCTCGCGCATGCGTAACTTGTCAGAGTTTTTAATCGCGTGATAAGTATCCCCGTCGACATGGAGGGAAATAGGAGTGCAGCGCAGCGCGGCGCAAATTGGGTTCCTGCCCAAGGTTTTCATATTCAGCTTGATTTTCCTGGAGGAGCGTTGTTGTGTCGGGAGGAGATTCCGGTGAGAGGGGGAGGCTGTGCGCGCGGCAATGGCAAGGAAGAAGGAAGAACGCACAGAACGGCGAGAGAGCATCCGGCGGGAAGTTGAAAAAAGCCGCATTCAGACAGAAGTATAATTACGCGTACTGCTCGTAACTCATTTTAGAGCTTTATTCTATTGCAAGGGAAGAGTGCGCGCGCGCGCGTACTCTCCTTGCCGGAATGACCTACTTTCTAACGGGCACTTCCAGTCGAGCGAGCCTTCTTAAAATCACGAGTCCTTTGTCGACCGGCAAACCCCCGGGAAAGAGCTGTATATATTCCTCCCTCATTATTCCCAGGACCTTCGACAAATGTAACGTCCGCTACCATCTCAGCGCACTCGTCTAATCACGTTGATCAGAGGCTCTCTCGCAGTTGATGATGCTCCGACTAGATTTCCTCTAAAAGCTTCCTCAGTTTTGTCGTCCAGCCGTGACTCGACTCTCCGAGTCACCAGTCGGCGCAACCCTTCCTATACTGCTAGTTACCTTACCGCAGTTAACAAGCGCGCACACCGTCCACGTTAACAAGTGCAGTGCAGCACGCTGCACGTACGTGCACGCCCAGGTACAAGCGTTCGCGCTGCAAATAAACAATGAGGTCCCGGAGAAGCCTGCCGATCTAAAAGACGAGCAACCGATCACGTGCATGGCTATGCTGACTTGCATAAATATTGGGGTTGACGTATCTTTCACCTGTGTATCTCCTATTCCAGATGAATTAGTGATGAGTCGAAAGGGTTGTTAATATTTTATCCTTACCGAACTTGATTAATTTAATAATTTTTAAACGTAACATGTATTTGAATGGTTTCGAGCTGCAAATATTCAACATACTTTATTTTAACTCAATAAATAGGTCACTTGCAAGTGACAAGAAAATGTACGCAGGAATAATTTCTTAAATATGACAATGTCCGACTATTTTTGTGACATAAATAGCTATAAAAATTGTATAAATAAATTTGTCATCTATCTACAACGTATCCGGATTCAGTAAAACATACCCAATTAACGCTATGATAAAAAACGTCCACGATAATAAATCCTTCGAACACGGTAGCGTCCGAATATTAATGCCAGTCACTGTTCGCATACATTCATTCGTAGAATCCGCTTTTCCCGAGTATCTACGTGAGCCACCTCGACAAAAGGATATCTGCTCAGTTCGCACGGAAGTTCTGGTCAGCTCGTGTCGAGCAGGTTCGACTAGCTGGTATTTTAACAGAGCGAAATTCTCTTTTACATCATCAGGGGGGCGAAGAGTGTGCTCGAGGCTGTTGCAAAAGTCAGGAATTCATTCGGGCGCTCTCGCCAGAGGAGAGAGAATGCTGGCCTGAACTTAAGAGGCATTTCCAGGAGGAGGGCGGTCAGAGCGCGCGAAGAAAGGAAATTCAGCGAGCACCGAGAGTTAACTTTACGATCGAATCGTGCGGGGCGTGTCCGGGAAAGCGTACTGGAGATCGCCTTTTGCTCCAGAATGGCAGAACCAGAGATAGTGAGTGCGCCGTGCGCCCGGTATGTCGATTACCACCAGCGAAATCCTGCTAGCCAACTCATTGACTGCAGTAATTTCCTACTCTCGACACTCACTACTACGATTCTACAAAACTTCTCAAGTAATGCAAGGAATTACTTGTAATACTTGTAATACAAGTATTACAAATCCGGAAAAGTGTTCGACTTCTAATTAAACATTATAACTTTAAATTTCCTTTGCTTGCTTCGACATAATTGTTGTTCTTCAACTAACACTGCAAGCGATAAATCGAATGTTGCTCCAGGCGGTTTTCCATCGGATACGAATTTTCCATGCACTCGCTCGATAATGATTCCAAGGGAGAACGAACGAAAGGGATGCTGGTGGAAGGATGATCAGAATCCACGAGATTCGTTGGGAGTTTCTCTCTAGCAGCTGCAAGCGTAGTGCATGGCAAAGTCGTCAGCGGAAGTGATGTAAGAGTTACGTGTCATTCGTCGGTCTAACGAGCTTGCAAACAGCGCTCGCTCGCCACGTATCAAAGCCCGAACATGCACACGCTTCGTATTTTCCCGACTGAACTTGCAGGAATTACTGGTGGATTTTTCTATAGCGGCGTATCTCCATAACTTGGTAGAATGCCGGCCGATGTCTGAATTGGCCGAGCGAACCGACTAGAACCGACGAAGAGAGAGAAAGAGAGAGAGAGAAAGGCAGAGCTTTACGTAACTGAGAACAATCGGGTTAAAGGAATAATTCCGCGTAGAAAAGGAGAGAGGGAGAAAGGGAGAGAAGGAACAAAGAATTCGTGGACATTCATCCGCTCGGCCTGTATTACATTCGGCCTGAACACGAGTACCGAGAGAGCGCCGCCGAGGTGCTTGATGCATTCAGAACAACGGGCGTAATCCGCAAACGTCGTTAGCGTTATTATACAATAACGTCGTATATCCGAGGGTGCGGTCCAAGCGGACCACAAAGCTTAAAGCGCTCCTCTCTCTCTCTCTCTACTCCTCAATCCGTGCGACGCTCCTTCAACTCTCTTGCCGCTCTGAAAATTACCCTGTCGAGCGAGAGTTTCTCGAGTTTTCTAATGAATCAGCCAAAGCCACTCTTTGGAAATTTAATCGAAGCACCACCAGCGGATATAAAAAAATCTTTTAATCTTATTCTCACTGGATATAAAGAATCTATAATTTTCTTGATGAAAGAATAAAATTTACGAACTTTTTTTGCACGTTTTTTACAGTAAGTGAGTGAATGTCGAAATCCTATGGACGCGAATATTTTCGACTAACGCGTGTGCTGAAATGTGCGAATTGAGAACCCGCGCTGGCTAGTCTCATCCCTCCAACCTCTTCATAACCACCCTTGCGCAATCGCTCGCTACTTTCTCTCCCCCTCTCTCTCTCTCTCTCACTTTCCATGGGTCTCCTCTCTTATTCTGAAAGCTTTCCATTCTCGGCGAGAGCTTCGCCCTCGAAGAAGCTGGCGGCTTGGCGCGGCTGACGTGGAAATGGAGAAAGAAGGAGAGGAACGCATGCATGGTAACGATGATATGATAGTTACACGAGGATTCTCCGTTTCAAAGAACGAGAGATATCATGCAAACTCGATTGTTAATGCTCGAGTAAAGAGAACAGTCTGAGTGAGCTTCTTCAAAATTTTGAAGAACGCAACGCGCTTCGCGCACTTGGAAATTTTCAGTGAAACTTCCCTCTGCTCACTATTTCTTGTTCAGACTTCCATTTTCTATTACTTTCTAGAATAATTGTATTACAGGATATTGAAAATCGAGGATAAAAATGACTACAAAAATACAACGATCGACTGAAATAATGGATAAATGAGTAGCTGTATAAGAATTCTCAGATAATTTGTTTCAAAGTACTTCAAAAAGAGAATTGCTTCAAGAAGAACACTTACAAAAGAGGCCGAATTAATTCTAGAATTATAATCCTTCAGTATAACTAGAATGCAGAGTATTACTTCAGAGCGAACTTCATTCGTAGTCATCGCGCGAGCGAGTGCGCGCGGCAGCGTTGCGAGCGACACCTCCGCGACGGCGACATCAGCCACCCCCGTCGACAACCCCACGTGAACCTATCTTCCTGGTCAATAACCCCTGCGGTGGTGCGTGGCGTGCTGCGACGCCAACTATAGACTAAATGTCTCGGTAATCGGACACTCCAGAACACTCGGAGAGAACGCGAGAGAGAGAGAGAGAGCTCGTACTACCCTCTTCGTTAGCCAAGGAGAAATACCTTGGCTTTTAATTGCTCCACTTTCCCACCCCCACCGACATCCTCCGCGATAAAACACTAGTAACTGCGCTCTCCAAAAACCACTTGTGAAATCAATTCGAAAGCTTGATTCTCTCTCCCTCTCTCTCTCACTCCTCTCATTCATTGCTGGTGAGAAGTAGTTAGCACCGAAGCCCGGATTCCACCGCGACGTAAAGCCCGCCGGGGGTTGTTTTACACTAGTTAATTTGGATGCTATTGTGCCGAGACAATTTCACGGAATGAAGTTGTAATCGTTAATTAGCAGGGGAAGAAACAGGATGGCAGATATTAATTGTAATTACAAATGCGTGAAGCCGTTCAAGGAATCGCGAGAGGGTGGGTGGGTGGGGAAAGAGGGATCGGGTCGCTCATTTTATTGGCGGAAACAACAGGTTCGCGAATCCTTAGAAGGGTCGTTTCACTCCCTGAAACGTAACGCCATCTACACCGGGTGTCGGGAAACCGCTCTTAAAAATCATCCCCCTAAGATCAATACGCGCTGCGGGCAGACAGTAAGTCTACGAACTAGAAGGAGATGCCCCTGGAGGTTGGCACTTTTAATTTTCCACCCTTCGCCCAAAGATTTCGGCAGCCGATGAGAGAACGAGGGAGGGTGAAAGGGGTGAATTTGAAGGGAGACTGAAGATGAGAGCCCCGACAGGTTAATTTCGAGGGTCTTATTAATATAGAAAATGTCCACTCTCCGCCGCGCCGGTTTTCAAGGCTTGTTGCACCGCTAATGTACTTCGCCTGATTAATTATGATTCGGTACGATTAAAGAGCTTTCGCGATGCTTGTTCCTTTAAGCCAAGTACACAAGCGAAACACGTCGATTGTAATAATTATTTATCTTATAATAGAATGTTTCAAGCATTATGAAGAATGTTTTACTGTAAATGACGTATCCCAATGATTGGCAATCCGCTGGAAATATTCATAGTCGCACTTTTTTCATCCTTCCGTCATAAAATTGACGCAGTATGCTCGGCTCCTCTTATTGAGTTTACAAGAGAGGCGCGCGCGCGCGCGCGTCTTCTCCGCAGGCGGTGAGCATCTCCGCCCAAGTTCTTGTCACTTTATTGTCCCAAGTGCATTTCGCGAAACTTTCTTATCAGTCTGCGAATACTTTTATCCGCGAAGCTCCGTCCGCCAGACGAAGGTTACTCTCTCTCTCTCTCTCTCGCTCCCTCTTTCGTTCTTTCTGCCTTCCCAGCTACACCTGGGCGCAAGCAAGCTTTCTTCTACGATATACTACATAGATTTATGCGGACTTGCCTCGAAAGCCTTAGAATTCTTCCGACTCCTCTTACATGTGTTCCTGCCACTCTGTTAGTTTTCCAGTAATTGTTAGAGTCAGTTTCAACCTTTCACTCCTGACATTTGTATGAATTTCTTAAAATTACTTTCCTTTTAAAGGAAACTAGAAAGGAACAGGTAAAAGTATTGTGTTTCTTATTTCATATCCCAACACATCTTTTATTCTGCCACTTTTTACGTTGAGAAATGATAATATAAAGACAGAGTTTACAATCGAATAAAGTTTTACTTAGGAAAACAAGGTTATTTGATTAGTGGCAAGCGTTTTCGGGGGATTGATATAGTTAATAAGTGACTAAAGATTTGCCAATGCATGCGTGGGTTGTATGCAGCGCGTGCTTTCGAAACCATAGGAAGAAAGTCGGTGGCTCGCGAGGAAGAAGAGCCAGTCGAGGAAGACCCGTAGATTGGGGTCAGGCATTCGGCTTACGAGGGAAGTTTGCAAAAGGTTTCCTTCGCTCCTCGTGCACCGTCGCCCCCGGGCGTCCGCTTTGCGGCTTCTAATGAGATAATTCGATTTCGAAGCGCAGCTCTCTGCCTTCCGTGCATTTGTGCATTCCTTTTCTTTATGCATCGATAGAGATCCATTTAGATTCGCGCAGCCGATTGTTTTCATCCAATTATCGACTAGAAAAGCAGCGGAAGAAAGGAATGAGGCGCAAAACACGACACGCGTGTTGACGATGCACGATTCATCGAAGGCCGGCAATAAAGTAGGATAGAGGTCGAGGAGATAACGCGCGCTCGAGTGACAGGACGAGACTGCCGATGGAAAAATGGCGACAGTTTTGTTAACAAGCACGCTTCCGCTCGGACAGTGGAAATCGGCGTTGTTAGCCGAGGATTTTTGTTTTTTGTCGTTGTTGTTGAGCGTTTTACTAGTGGCCAATCGTTAGTCACGCGAGAGTTTCCTATTAGTTTTGAAGGTCCTAGCCCGGCTGACGGATATACGCGCGCCCGTTATATTTGGCGATTTGATGATCCACTGATTAATTATCAATTTGGCAATTGAACGATGACAGGCCGATGCGGGCAGCTGCGATTTCGTGGGATTTGCCCGAAACTCATGGAGAGAACGGAGGGAAAGATGCGCTCGACCAATCGGCTGTGTTTGTCGGTGGTCGCTCGCGCGCCACTTCAATTATCAGACTTAATTTGCCGGGCCTTTGAGTTTGCGCACACGCATATTGTTCGGCAACCGGTCACAGCTGCGCCCCAAATACGTCCATGTATTTTCGGCACACGATGAAAAACGCAAACTCCACTCGGGATTATTAAGGCCGCCGGAGTTCATTGACTCATTATCATCCAAGTGCCGATGACGAGGATGCTCCCATCGAAATTTAATATTAAAATACAAACCTAACAATATTTCTCCACATTCTAACATTCATATTATTCCTTTTAATATCATTATAAAGTAGAATTGAAAATTTGTACCCCAAGTTTAAATATCTTCAATTTTCAACACGAATAAAAATCTAATATTCGACATTTACATTCTTGAATTCTACTTTTTAACAGTGGCACGGGTAGTATTAGTGAAAATGGTTGGCCAATAGGGATTGGGGGAGTGTGCCTTTATTATTTCATAGGGGATCGAGGGGTAGGAGCTCGCACGAATCAATCTTTCGAGGGCGTCCGATGAATTAGGGCGAGGCAAAATGCGCGCGAGGCGTACCATCCCCCCACCCCAGGCATCATTTGATCCTGACGATTCTTTCTCTCCTCTCTTTTCACTCGTTTCACGCTTTCACCGAACCGACCGCCATCAGCATCACCAAACGTGTCGCGCGCGCGGCCCCTCCGCGCCTCTGCTTCTCTGGCGGGGAAGCCGGCCGAGGCGCACAAAAGAAGCTGGGTAAACATAAAGGACGCGAAGAGGGTGGAAGCGAGTGAAGGAGTCGCCTCTCCTCTCCAGTCCACTTTTGGCAACGCCGAAAAATCTTTGAAAGCTCTCTCTCTCTCCTCTCTCTCACATCCCCCGGCCGTCAGATAAAGACCGAACTACCAGTGTCAAAGGATCTCCTGAAGGGACCAAGGAACGTGAGGAACCCTTCGGGAAAAAGCCGCAAGGCAAGCGTCGTCCTCCCTTCGCCCACTAGGAACATTCTCTTAATCCACCCAATGGATTTCCATGGCATCAAGTGATTTGCTATTGAAAACAGCCGATCGATCCCATTTCCCCAATAAAACTAGCATCGGAAATCTGATCCTCCCGTAAATCCGAAGGGTGGGTGGGTAAGTACTGGAAGCCTCGATTTCTCGATAACCAGCGGTGTCAGCGGGTTGCGATTAAAGGGTAATAAAAGAAAAGAGAAACAGAGTCGCGGTGGAGTGGAGGCGGGGGGGCAAAGGGCAAGTAATGCAGGGTGATTTAAAGGGAGAGTTCGCTCGGTTGGATTGGTGGTCGGCTTAGCGGCGATGGTAAGCCATGTGGCGAGAAACGGAAACGAGTAACACAAGTGTGCCAGCCAAGCGATTTTTCGCTCTTAGCCGGGTGATTAAAATCGTGGATCGCGGTTCACGAGCATTGTCACCGGCCAGAAAGGACGCGCTGTGTGGCGCTGGAGGATGAGGATGAGAGAGGAGGGGGAGCGGAAAGAGGAGTACACAACCTGCTGGCAAAGCAGAGGTCGGGTTTAATATTGACAATGGGAACGAGGAAGTTCATAGCCGAGGCTGGCTGGTTCAGGGCTTTCCTGAGGGCTGCTACTGTTGCCTGAAACCGGCGACGGCAGCGGCGGCGGCGACGGCGGCGAGGGGGACGGCAGAGGGCGAAAAGCAGCTTATTGCGAGCGTCGTTGGGTGCGGATTTTCAGGAGCGTTCCTGGATGATGCTGACTTTAAATCCGATATCTTGTGCCTCTTGAAACTACCGGAAACAGAGGCGGCAGAAAAGAATCTCTCGTTCTGCTTGCCATATGAAATGAAATGTTCCCTCTGTGCATTTACACACTCACATGTCATTTCCTTAGACACGTCTCTCTGTGTGTTCTGCCATATTGTACAAATGTTATGGTCTTTTCCTGTAAGAGGAACGTGATGTTCGTTTCTCTCGATGCCTTACGTAAGTCCAGTAATGGTGTTTGGGAGATTAGATCCGCCTTATTGAAAGGTGGATTCACTTGTAGTGCTGTCGCGCGTTCAGATTGCACGCGACCCACCTTTCTCGCTGGCCCTTTTTCTCCCCTGGAATGCCTACCCCGTTATAATCGAATAAACGCGTCAGCATTTGTTTTTCTCGCCGGTAATCTAATTGAAACGGCGGGCCGAGAAACTTTCAGGGCGACTTTCCTTCTCGGTGGCCCGCGAGCTTTCCTCTCCTCCCTTTGTGCCCACCGCCGCCGCGTTTCCAACTTAAAGCATTAACTGCGCCAGAGCCCGCTCTCATCTTAAGTGATTCTTAAGGCGAACTTGGAGACGTAAGGATATCATTAAGTAACAGCAAACTCTCGTGGAAAGTATCGAGCTTGAGGAAGAAGAAAAAAAGAAAAAGGAGGAAGTACTTTCTCGTCGGGTAATCCAATATTTGGCTCGCGTTTGGCCACGCCGACCTGGAAAAGGGATATACTGCCATAAAAGCTCTCACATTTCCCTGCATCATTTAGCACGCTCTTCGAACATCCTGCCAATATTTACACACTTTCCTCGACTACGAGTCGCGAGCTCTCTAATAATCCTTTCAAAGAGAGCGAAGACCTCTCGCGAACTTCTCAAATTCGTTCTTCTACTTCACAGCTATACGACTCTTATAAATGGGAGCCCGCCATTCACATTGATAATCGCTACCGTCTGATGAGGAACGAGCCAATGCTGGACGCCGACGGCAACGAAACCAAAAAGATCGGAGAAGACACCACTGCTCCTGACTGGACACCGTATTTATAACAAAATTGTAACGTCGTTCTTTAGTATTAAAATATTCTAGGAAAATTTTTACGATCTAATAAAGACCTGTCTTTTTATTGATGATCTAATTCAATTCTAAAGATGACGAGTCAGCGCTTTGCCACAAAGAATCCAGTCAGTCTGCGTGGGTGATAATACTGACAAGCACTATTCTGCTTATTCAGTGGCCCTGACAGATGACCCGCTCTCCTTTCCCCTCCCTTCGGTTCTCTCGCCCTGAGTAGACAAAAGGGCTCAAGAAACAGCGTCTTACACTTTCATTCGCCAGGGAATTAACTATCGGCCATCCCGTGGAACCTTGTCGCTCTGCTTAATGGACGCTAATTACGAGGAGCGCGCGCCGGGTGACTTAATGCTAGTCGAGTCCGCTCATAAAAGTCATTCTTCGCTGCGTTAAGTCCTTCTTGGTGGCGCTCGGCGTATTCGAGCATCGAGAGGCGTATTTGCAGTTTCAGCTTATTACAGAAGTTGCCAGTGCTGCTGCAGCGGGTAATTGGGCAATGGCGGGGGATATTCTGGCGGGAAGATTGGTAGAAAACTGGATTGAATGGCGAGCGAGCAGCATCCGGTCTAAATGTCGAGAGGTAATAGTCCCCACTCACTCGCTAATTGGCTAGCAATAAGTTGTGAGTATCAGTTACGGGCGATGTAACACTGCCAATTGGAGTGATCGAGCGGAGCCGCTTGGAAAACCCGGTGTTCGTCACCGTCCTCCTAGAAATCGCCCGTTAAATTGCTTCCCCCTGTGATTCCTCGGCAAGTTATCGGACTAGCAAGGAATGACAGGTGATTCTGATAGCGCGCATCGATCGATCCCACGGAAAAACTCCCAAGGTGACTACTAGCACGTCTTCTCCAAGCTGACCAATACCATTGCGCTGCTGGAATTCCAGCGAATCCTGGAACCTTCCGAGCTTTTCCAGGAGTATCGTTATTTGCCCAGCTGTAATGCGGCTGCCAGGAGATATTTGCGAGGGATCCTTTAATTCTTGAGAAATGCACTACTACTCCCCGGTAATACAAGTTTGCTGCCTCGAAGTCTGTGGTGTTCCATTTCCTCTAACACGTGTGGTGTGTGGCTACCGAAAAATCTCTTCGGCTTTCGCGGACCTTCTGGAGGAAGGCGAATTTTTCGAGGGCTTTTAATCTTACTTGAATATTACTCGAGCAGATTTCAAGGCAGTTTCATTAGCGAAAGAAGCTGGGACTGACTCTCGAGAGGGTACGAAGGTAGAGCTGCGCGAGAGAACACGTGGAGGAAGGTACTGGTTTTCGAGGCACGCCAGGTGGTAGTTCGCATGGAGCGAGAGCAGCAGCAGCAGCCACTTCTCTCCTTTAACGTCTGCTGGCTTGGTTGCTAGGTAAGCAGCTGTTGCACGCACCACCACGACTTACACAAGTATATAAGTCCTAAATCATTGTGTGCCTCTCGGGTACCTTTAAACCTTCCTTTAATTCTTTCGCCATTCGTGGAAGCCCTTTCTCCTGATTCCTAGAATATAATCCTTAGGAGATTCTTCTCCTCTTTTCTTCCATTCAGCTGCTCAACTATTAATAACACGGGAGAATTCTCATTCCTGCCCTCTAATTTACGCCAGCTATTTTTCACTGCCCCGAGTCGACTTGATAATCGTCATGAAAAAGCTCCAGTCAAGTTTCACTTCTCTTCGACCATAATGGCAACTATATCTCGCCGCACCGAGCAAAGAGCTTACTCCGTGATATCCTGTTTTATTTACTTTCCACCTTAATCCACACTAGCGCGCGCCGACTCAGGAAAATTATCCGGGTTAGCCCGCGCAATTCCGACGGATTACCAGAGGAGGGCGCTTTCTTGATTAATGGAAGGTAATGAACTACGGATTACTCGCTCACCGTCGAATCACGAATACTACAATTACGCAGGACAGACTCGCATTGTTACTCTCCTACTTGACAATGCGATTCTATGAATAAACTTGCAAGAAATTTGACGTAAGTCACAATGTCACGAAACCATCAAGAATATTATGAATACAATTTTGAAATATGTCAGTGCCTGGCATTGTTCGGATGCATCTGCATTCGGGCCGATAATCAGATAGCTATAAATAAACATAGCCTTCACATGGAAAGTAGTGAACTATGGATTACTTACTCATCGTCGAATGATGAATACTACAATTCCAAAGAAGAGACTTAGTGCTACTTGACAATGGGATTCTATGAATAAACCTGGAGGAAGTTTGGCATAAGTCGCCAAGTCACGAGAGCAACGAGAATATTATTAAATGTAATTTGGGAATATGCGAGTGATTGGCATTGTTCGGATGTATCAGGATTCGGGCCGATAATGTGGCGGCTATAAATAATCATAGTCGATACATTGGTGCTGGGAGGGGAAGTGACGCGTCATACTCTTCGGATTAATTCTGGATAATTTCCAGAAGCTCGCAGCAACGAATGATCATAGTTTACGCGCACATCCATATTGAGATAGCTATGCGCTCGAGGCACTCTCTAAGCCTCTCTCTCTCTCGTTCGCTCTCTACCTGGGATTTGGAGAATTTCCAAATTTCTATTGCCCGATGATACGACCAGCCCGCTGAACTACGAGCGGCATAAACCTGCCACGCTTTATGTCGCCCGGAATTATATTATAATCCCAGTGGCATAAGGAAGCTGCCAATTTTGGCTGGGAACAAGAACTGCCGAAAGGGACAAGCGCCACAAAGGGAAACAGGCCTGACAACGGTCTGCGCTCTCCGAGAGAGTTCCCTGCTAATGTCCGCCGGACCCATTTCCGACGGCAACCTAACTGTTTACGCCGGCTAATATCCCAGGAAGCCGAACACCTTCCTGTATTTTGAAATCAAGATAAAGCGCGCAGGTACAACCAGCTGGCTCCTTTACAAACAGGCCATAGCACCGCACCCGATTCCCTAAACGCGGCTTCTTTCCACTCTAGTCAAAATAGCCAGCTAACAATAGCAAGCCAACTTCTGGTCAAACTCAACTCTCTAATTTATACTCTCATTATCTTGTAGAAACATAGAATTTTACTAAAAACGCCTTTTTAGACAAATAGTATTTCTGTGCTTCTAATAATTTCATTCAAATACTAAAAAGGGACAAAGTTAAGCCACTAACAAATTCCTCGTAAAACCCAAGTCAACTCGATGCAGTCTAATCGAGAACTTACGTAAGAGAGTTGGCTGATGAAAGAAGCAATATAAGAGAGTGAATGACGAAAGAGAAGATAGCCAGCCAGTAATTAACCACTCCCTTTTAATATCACCTTAGTGTTGCTAACAATTTCTAAATTACAAATTAATACAAATATCATCCCATACATTTAAGTATTAAAAAAGGGGGCACTTTTCATATTTCATCAAACTCAAAGCAATACCAACTTTCCCTCAAAGCCAAAGTGAAGTCGATGCAGTGCGATCCAAAACTTACATAAAAGAGCTGATGGAAGAAGCAATGTAAGAGAGTGAGCGATGTCGGGTCGGGTCGGGGTGAGGGGTGGGGGGGGGGGGGGGCCAGGTGGCAGTTCACGACCCTCTTTTAATGGCAATGCCATGGAAGGTAGGTAACAGAACACGCGACAGCTGTTACTCCTCCTGGCACGAGACTATACATCAGAGCTGAGCATCGAGCGAACACATTAGACAACGACACCGTGTTCCTAGCCTGGTTTAACCCTCCCATCTCTCTCTCTCGCTCTCTCTTCGAGAGAGGAGAACGTTCTTCCTCTCTTCCTTGCCTAGTTTAGACGCCCTGCTCGAGGAGGAGGCTGAGCTGCTGGACCACCGCAACCACTGCGCGCTGCAGCATCAGAAGCGGCCGATGGTCCATGCTGGTGTGGCAGCAGCAACATCCTCGTACTCGCACCGAGCACCATGTGCTCCTCGACAAAGAGCTCATTCAACAGCGGACAATGGCCCTCTCCTTGGATAGGCTGCTGCTGCTCGCTGCTCGCTGCTCGCTCAGACTACACCGAGCACCAACACCGGCTAGTTCCGAACACAGACTGCACATGGCCCTCTGAATTACGCACTACATATAAAAAGGACTTGCATTCCCGACTGGCAGGGGGAATGCTAAGTTGGGTAGAATTTATTTGGACTGATGAATGATTTGCAAATGAACTTAGAGGATTTTTTGATTTGGTTAAACGTTTAATCGTTTTGTTTATTATTTTCTCTTTTAATTTAGCAGTTTTTAATATGCAGAGAAGGAGGAATAGTGAAAATATATGAAACTTCATTGACAAGTTTGCCTAAGGATAAGTGTTGTTTCATTATACGTAAATGTCTTCTCAGGAGTAAAGTAGTCTCCTTGAACCTCGACCATTCGTTTCAAGTTTCGATGCACTCTTCAGAGAGGAATATCTTACAGCTTTTTATGTGCTAATGGCAGAAGGACAGCTCGTTGTGCTCGAGATTTATTTCTCGAATCCATCAGCACTCGAGGAGTGAGAAGTGGTAACGTCGCTTCCAAGGTTCCTCTTAACTATACTTGCAAATACCGATGGCGGGAAGAATGCGTGTCAGTGTGCGCCACGAGCGCAGAATCTCAGTCAAGGAAAACACACAATATCATCCTTGCGAAATTGAGACGCGCGTCAATCGACAAACTCGATCGCGGAATCTTTTCCGCCGCTTCCTTAAAATTCCCGCTCTAATTCCTCGCTTGGTCCATTCGACTTTTTTTTCATAATTCCAATCGCCACGCGATCCCCGCGAGTAATTGGTTTTAGCCGGCGGGTGAATTTATCCGGCGGCAATAATCCGCCTAATAGCTAAGGGGAATTTGTGGCTCGATTAACTATTCATTCTCGATAACTCGATGCTGGGTGTTAGAGAGTAGAACGGGCCAGCAGCAGCAGCAGCAGCGGCAGCAGCGCGATGGCGTTCACCGAGAAAGGAGAGAGGAGGCAATCGATCGTGGAATTAAACGGCTACGTATTTCCACGGCTTTCCTTAGAGTTGCGCGCTCTCAGTGCCGAATGCGAGCCAGTTCGCAGACGGCCGGGAAATAGAGTGAAATAGAGAGAAATAGAGAGAACATACTCTCTCACTCTCTCCGCGGAGATAGGAAAATCGGATTCCCCAGTGCGGAACAATGTTGCGATTAAGCCGCATTCCCACTCCGGAGGCCCGGTGCATCGGCTCTCGCGGAATACTAATGCGTGAGATGGATACTCCGCTCCTGCCGCGAGTTTCTTGGACTCGATCGAACTTGGAGAGGCCAGGAGATGGACTCTCGTGGAAATATGGCGAGTCTCGCTGAATATAAATAGATCGGGCAAGTAGTACAGCGATGAAACGTAACGAGGATCGCGATAGAAAGAAAGAAAGAAAGAGAGGGGGGGGGGCGAGGATTTAGCCAAGAGATTCGAGGCTTTTTCTCTATTCGTTGCGGGCGCTATTTAGCGGCCAATTTGCGGGCTACCTCGAGCTCCGTTATGCGGTAAGAGCGGCTGCTCTCACTCTTTCTCTCTCTTTTTCTCAATGTATCCGTGTGCGTGCGCCGGCTCTGTCGAAAGCGAGAGCGAAAGAAGCTGGCGCGCACGAGAAAGCCTCTGTGTCTGTCCGACCTCCTCTGTGTGTATGCGAGTACACGAAGCGCTTTACTTACGCGCGCAGGCGAAAAACAAAGATCGCCGCTACCGTGGAAGGAAAGTGAACGAGCCACCGAGTCAATTACTAGTGGCCGCCGCTGGTGCGAGAGTGAGAGAGAGATGCAGAGTTATATTTAACTTGCCGGAGCGCAGCATCATTTTAATTCGGTTAAACGACGACACGCGCACCATGTGTGCCTTCTAGCAAGCATCGACCACGGCGGGCAACGTACCAATGATAGCGATCGACTCGAACAGGAATGTGACTAGTGATTCTGTAACGTGCTCCGTTTTCGTAACCGGCCCCTCGTCGCACGATCTTGGCCAGACGTCGAGAGTTCGACTCTCCCAAGGACTCGATATCTCGCTAGAGCACAAAATAGAGCCGAGTTCTCGCTCGGACTTTTGCCCGCTGCAAATCGTATACGCAATTTCCTTGGAGAGAGAGAAAGAGAGAAAAGCTATGCTTAAGCAGGCAGCATTGTCGTCGGTACAATTCGAAAGAATTAAGCGTCGAGTAGGTGGAGAATCCCTCGAAAGAAGGCAGAGCATTCTCTCCAATTCGACGGTGAAACGTGAGCAAGCGGAGGAAGAGAAACGTCGCGTCCTGAGTAATTTGGCAAAGTCTGTCGACCACAGAGAAGAGCGAGAGCCTTTTAGCAAGGCTTGATAGTGAAAAAGGAGCGAGGTTCCCTTCTTAAAGGCAGCAGTCGTCCAAACCCACCAGTGAAAAGAGCGAAAGCTCCGCCGCCCTTTCCGCCACTGGCTTGATTAGTCCCCTTTCCTGTCCTGTTTCTAGTATGCGTCTCCTTGAAAAATTCAGAACCCGCCAAATTAGCGGCGACGTTCTAATTAAAGATACATTAAAGAATTCTTTCGGGAAAATATAGGATCATTCGAGAAGTCTGATAATTCGAGGGGGAGGATAATAAAAAATCTAGAAAGTATGCTCGATGTGCTCTCGACAATGCTCTCACGGCATCGAGGGTGGATCTTCCTGAGACTGGATTCGCAGCCACCCATGCGCTTAAGGAACTTTTTCGCCAAGCACGTAATAAACCTCTGTTTCTCGGGGCTTCTGCCATTGGGCGCGCGCGCGCGCCAAGAGCGAAGAGAGCACTCGACAAGGGAATCTATATCACTGACGTGGTCTGCGCGGCGTCTGTTGAAAGAGAGGGCTGCGAAACTGGGCAGCACTCGAGAAAAAGGCTCCGCGAAAGAGCTCGTCCCAGCTTCGGCTCGGCTCTGCTCTGCTCTGCTCTGCTCGGCGCTCTGTGTTCCTTCGTGTTGTACAAGAATAAGCACGCACAGTACGTAATCCCTGAAGCGCGGCTCCGCCGGCTGCCCATTCTTCGGAAGAATCGGACGTGAAAGGAGCAAAAGCAGGCTGCTGCTGCTGCTGCTGCTGCTGCTGCTGCACGCGCGCGCTCGCGCGTACTTTGGACGGGCCAGCAGTCCCGGAGAAAAGGTATCGTCTTCCTGGGATAAGCCGACGATGCTTTCCCAATGGAAACTTCCCACTTCCAGAGGAGAACTGGTGGTTTCTTTTCTGGCAAACATCACCCCCTCCAGCCGAGACCGAAATTCTCCTTCGTACCGCTTAACACCTTGCCCGGCTAAGGATTCTTCTCTTCACCGGGAGATTTTTCCTTGGGAACAATCTCCAAATGGACCACCGACCTGGGAATACCAGCAACACGTGCCTCTTTATGCGCTCTAATTATCTCGTTGGTGGTATGTCCGAAAAATCTCGACTGCCACTGGAAAAAGCTGCTTTCCCGGTGTTGTAAACAATCGGAGCTTTCTACTTGGAAGTATTATTCTGTTTTATGGCTATGCTCGTTGTCGGAGCAATGCGAGGAGTGGAGTTCGGGGGAAAAAGAAGACGTGGAAGTGCGCGCGCGGGGCGTGTTCGACTTCTATCTTGGTCGAGAGCCGCGGCGCGCTGGCATAGATACTGGCGGCCGGCGCGGCGCGGCGGCGCGAGTAGTTATAATGTCTACTGGCGAACTCCGCTGGTTTCCATCCGGCGGATTTATCGCGATTTCCACCCAAGTGGTTCTTGCAACAGGACACTGCTCGCTAGCTAGACACGATTAGCCACTTTCCGGCGACGGGCGCGCGGGCGACCGGAAGTGCTCGCGAGCCGTTTGCCAGCTAGTAAAACGATGTGTCGCTAGCTGGCCATTTGCTCGCTCGCGAGCGACCCCGAGATATAAGTCTCGCGGTGCTCTAGATTCGCTTATATCGGCGTCGACGTACCGAATTATCCTTTGATGTTGGACGCGAGATGGCAACATTCGGCCGGCCCCATTTTACGCGAGGTTACCACCTTCCGGGGAAAGAGCATCCCCCCAAAGAAAAGCAACCGAAAACCTCACTGAAAACGACCTAGGAATATTCGGAGGTATTAACCCGCTCCAGTTCTAGCAGGGTGCGCGAGGAGAACGCGGTTAAGGGGCTGGCGGACCACTGACATTTGCATGGAGCTGGACGAAAAAAGGGAGAGAGAGAGAGATCCCTGAGGAAAATGCTCCGGGATATTAAAGGGTTGACGCTTTCCAGGGAAGAATGGCCGGAGTAGAACTTCCTGCAAGGACTGAATTTGACGCTTGATGAATACCGGAATACCAAAAGAGGAATGCGTACACGTCAAATAACTAATTCGAACTTCAGTCCGGCTGCAGTGATTTATTTCAATAATGCAGAGTACACCGCATGTAATTCCCTCGGGAGGAATGTTTGATGAAAAAAAAAAGAGAGAGCAAGCGAAGGAACACATAGCGCGCACCATTATTTCTCTTTGTTTGCAATGACATTTTTATACTCGGTGCGGAGGCTTTAATTTTATGTATGCACGGCTTTCCGATTGTTTTTCGCCCGCAAAACAGGACAAGCTATATAAATCAGAGAGCGAGTGAAACAAAAGCTTTTTACAAAATTCCAATCCCGGCGAAATTTAACCGGCCTCGCCGCGGCGCTCCATCCAACCCGCTCTCTCTCTCGCTCTTTCTTTCTCTATCTACCGTCAGCCATGAATATTTTGCTGCATTTCCCCACCGAAAAAAGCAACTATTTCGAGGATAGAGCGAGCGTGAAATAACTATCGCTACAATGAGGTTTCACTTCGGCTGAATCGCTCCGGCCCATCGCAGTGAATTGGTTTTTTTTTCTGCCGCGACAATATGGTGTGCGTGCGTGTGTTCGAAGTTTGACTTCATTTCTGACAGAGAGCAGCTGGCAGGACACACCTGGCACAGGTTTCAGAGGCCCCATTCAGCTATTAGAAATTCCCCTGAAATCCGCCGCAGGGAATACGCATGCGCGCGAGCGCAAAAGAGAGAAAGAGAGAGAGAGAGAGAGCGGTATGGCGAGAAGCGCAAAAAGTGGAACGAAATATGCCCGAGGAATTTCCGATTATTAATCATTTTCAGTGAGGTCCCCGATGTAGATCGGCGTCGCCCACCACCAACCACCTTCGTATCCTGCAATTAATATCGAACCACGAAAATATCGTTGGAGCGCGTTTGACTGGAGCCGCGAAAATTCTAATTAGGATTGCTCGCAACCAACTATGCGTCCATCCAAGTTTCGCTGAACCCAGAATTCGAATGGACATAAATTCTTCATTAACCAAAATTACGAAACTAATTATACACTTCCAATCAATAAAGCGCTTTGAGAAAAATGGGCTCTGCAATATTAATACACGAAACAGAAGTTTAACCGAAGATTATTAGCGGTGGATTTCGAGGTTTTGAGCCAACTGGACAGAGTCTCGGGGATCCATTGTTCTCCGATTGGTGGAAGGATGAGACGAAAAAAAGGCTGGGCTCTCGGAAAAAGACGTAGGAAAGGCGGAGGTGCGCTCGGAGACGCTAAACAAAGGAGAAAACAGGGAGTGAAGGTAGTCCGGAGGAAAGAGAGCTCCCTCGTCTCCGAGGCGGTGCGAATCTCTTTCTCAAGAAAGAGATGAAGAAGGAACACCAGTCGGAGACAAGGACAGAAGGTGCACTAGCGATGGGATCAAGTATACCACAAGTAGTATCGAATCCTGTCGAGATATGCTCGATGACTTCATGGAATACAGTATTTCATTTGCACTCCAGGAGCTAACAGCATCTCCTTTCCGGCGGGTAAGTGGAGCGGAAAGCAGATAATCTATCTTCCGAGACATCGTGCGATCAGAGAGACCAGCCAACGTATCGACTTATAAATACTTAAAAAGCCAAAGTATCGAAGCATTCGAGATTGCCACGAATGTATCGAATGACGATTGATTCCCTCATGAGAAAGAGATTGGTAACGGCGCGGCGAGTGAATGGCTAGCTGGGCAGGAAGAATTCGATGGGGCCCGAGAGTTTGATCCCATCCCTAGTGGCGGCGGCGGGCGCGCGCGTCTCGCCACTCTCCAGTCGGATCCTATGGCCAGTAGAGGAGAGGAACTAAAGAAAGGAGCAAAAATCGAGCGAGGTGAAGGAATGCTCGGCCTTGGCGGCTGCCCCGGCCGAGAGGCCACGGCACAACCTCTCTCAATGAGGAGTCGCAAGGTACACCTTCGTAAAACCGAACACCACCGACCACTTCTCCTTCTTTCTTTCTCTCTTTCTTTCTTGTTCTCTCTCTCTCCCCGTCTGCCGATCGGCCGATCGTGACAATCGAATTTGCACGGGGTCAGGGTCCTATCGAGGTGGATTAAGGAGTCATTAAACTTTCGATACTTTAATCTGTCGCCTGCCAACAACTTAGCATTGCCCGCTCAACAACGTACCGTTAATACTCGACGATTTGTTTGCACCAGTCTACGATCTTCCAAGAGGCATATCCCACGTAACCGACACTGCTCGAGGCGAGCGAGTGCGCGCGTTAACACAGCCGACACATGCGAGCAGACTCGATTAACTATGTCGAAACATGCGAGATCCCATTGCGAAGCTATGATCATCGCAGTATGGAAAGCAAACGCTGTGAGATAGAAGCGGAAGGGAAGACGTAGACACGATTTTCTTATCACCCAGCATTGCCAGCATGTGCGCTGCTTTCCCGGCGAGAGAATGAAATTTATTTCACTGCTGGCCGCTTGTTTTCGCTGAGCAACAATCCTCTAAACTTGCCGCTAAACCCGCATGCCACTTATAAAAGGAAACTTTCCTTCGGGATTTGTCAGAACTGTTCTCCAACTTTACATTTTCCACAACGCGAATCTCAAGTGTCAGTGATTTTTATGGCATCTGAGTCTGCCTCGAGCTTTTTTATGCAGGGAAATGAACAGTTCGTTATGTAACGGCGAATATTTGCGATAGTTATGAACGCAATGACGCCAATCGATCGCGCATTCTCAGATCTTGTTTGATCACTACTTATCCGAGTGCACTGTGTACAGGTAAATTAGTCGGGCGAAATGAATTCCAATGCATTCGACTTTCGCGTGTGCCGCGGGTTTCGTGGCTCGATAAGGAAGCGGAATCGAACTTCTCGCCAGCAGTGGAGTGACTCTGCAATACCAGTAATTCACCGGCTGGTTGTCATTCGTAACAGAAAGTAGTTAATTTCGCACGAAACCTTTTCACCTTTCTCATGCTTGCATTTCAATGTGAACATACACAGTGATCCATTTGCCTCTGAATTATCATGCTTAACTGGTTTTATTTGAATTATATCGCCATTTTTATTATATGTACGCTTTTCTAAATTCTATGTCTTATAATATTACAATATATAATGAACGTAATATAAGTAAGCGTAAATATTTGGTAGAATGCAATATTAAACACTGCATTTGCAAGCGCAAATGTACCACCCTGTACACTTTCCAATCACACAGGCACTCCTTGAGAGATTTCATTATCCGATACAGCAGGCAATTAATACCAATACAGAAACCTATCGAGAGCGCGCGGCATCAACACAATCGAATCCTTGAAATCAAATTTCTGATACTCCGCGGAAAACTGAGACCTCCCAGTTATTGGAAACTAAAGTGCGTGAATATACGCGTGTGCCGGATATAATTTCCGAACGACAGTAGCAGCCTAGACCCATTTTCCCGTAATGGGCGATACACTCTCGACAGTCCTCGCCGTAAAAATCCATCTCCCCTTTGTTTCCTTGGAACGAGTTTTAGCCGGTAGTTCACCCAGTTCCGAAGCGTGTCGGCGTAAAGGGAAGCCGCGCAAATGCATCGTGACACAGTTAAAGGAAAGAGGTGGAAAGCTAAAAACCATTAGGCTAGGTTTCGGCACTCGAGAGAAAGAGAGAGAGAGAGAGAGAGTGCCGGAATCAAGAGCCAAGAGAAAGGAAACGACGAGGAGAGTGAGAGAGAATGTCTGTCAGGATACATCTGTGTCGGTGATGCAAGTCAAAAACGCCTTAATGCCTTTGAACAGTCAACATACACACACATTCAAGTTTCTTCTCACTCCGATTACGAATAAGATGAAAGAAGCCCGGCTACAAGAGTGAGAGAGGAGAGTCAGATGAAGTGCAGGGGAGGACAGAGGAACTCGCAGTTTGATACACCCCGACGCGCTACTGATTGCGAAGTATTCCTCGATGCTACTACGTGCTCGCAGCAAAACTCGAGCCGGCTACCACGGGAAAGTCGTGTTTTAAGGATCGCCCGAGGCCTCGAGAGCAGTTCTTTGCGAATTTTTTACGATTAGTCGAAAGGACTCGCTTTCAAGCCGAAGAGCCAGCCGCACTATACTATGTCTGAGTACCAATCAGCGAATGCTTCTTTAGAAAACAAAGGGAAGTTCCGATCGCTACAAAGTAACGAAGCCACGTTAAATGTATCCTGCAAGTTTTTGTTGTTAAGAGTTCTGTTGCTTAATGCTGTGGTTCTGTCATTGTATGGATGAATGTATGAGAGGGATTGCTGTGTCAAGTGAGAGTACGCGGAGAGATTATCTTCGGCGCGTGCGAGGATAGAAAGAAGCTGTAATCGTTGCTTGGTTCGAGACACGAGCTCTTTTCATTTTAATTGATAAGTATAATTGGGTGTACGACTCATTAGCATTTTTCCCTGCTGTCTCTCTCTTTCTTTCTCTCGGTACAGCTCTTGACACAACTCTAGGCATGTAGTAGTCGGCTGGCTTATTCAAACGCAACCGGTGGAAGAAAGTGCTCGGCAAACTGGCGAACCGCCGGTTAGGAGGAAAAGAGGTACAACAATGCCGGAGGACGGCGAAGCTCGTCCTCACGTGATTGCACAATGGCTGCCACGCGAGACTGGCCGATAGAGAGAGAGAGAGAGAACTCGAGCATTATGTATTACGTCTCGAATGCCGGTCACTCTCCGGTAATCCGAGAGCTACACTCAATCAAGTGACATTCCCCGAGTGCTCCATCATCCGCGCCAGCCAAATTTTCCACGGCAATTTTCAGCTCGCCGCGCGTTCCAATTGCAGGCATGCTTTCGACGAGGAGTGCGAATGCATTTCTTAGAGGCGAGAAAAACTTGGGCGCTGCTAGCGCGCTCCTGGTGATCTATGAGGAAACAATTCCAACAAATTGCGAAATGATTTGTTTTCCCGACAGCGACGTGAACGCGCGAGCGTTCGAGACCGTTCGCGTTCGCTCGCTCGCTTGCTCGCCTTTTATAAATGGCTGGCCGCTTTCGCACCGGCGCTTTTTCCCCTATTTATTTAGCTATCGCTTTAAACGACCCACTTTTACGCCTTGCAAATCACGCGTCCTCGCCGAAGGCAATCGTCATCGAAAATAATTTTAATCCCAGTGTCGGCGCTCGCGAGCGCACTTCCATTTGCGTACTTTCACTGTGTGTTTACGAGGCGTGGGCGGTCGGTCTCTCCGCGATGGTAAATTTATCGAGGACGGAAAAATGGCAAGTTTATCGTACACATACTCCAGCGGTCCCCCAATGAAAATTGATAAAGTAGCTAATATAATATGCAAAATCGATGATACCTTTTTAGAGGGAGAGCAAACTTTCGGGGCAACGCTAGTGCTGCTGGTAGTGCTGGTGCGCCCAAGTGAAGCGTAACTTTCGTTCAAGAATAATGTTTTTCCCGAACTAATCTTGCCGCAGCGCTGGTGTGCGCGAATGTGTGCGAGAGAAGTGCGCGGTCCACTGGCTAAATCTCTCAAGCGCGATTTCGATATCGGTTTCGCTATCGATCATCGACCGCTGCCTACTACTCCCAGCTATAGTCTCTCTTTTTCTGACCAGTAAGTGACCGATGAAACAAAAGAACGAGCAAGCCTTTCTCGCGGAGACACGAGGAAAGCCCTGATTAACTCCATCCAATGTAATCCGATGACTTACTCTTTCCTCACCTTATAATTCATCGCGATTTCTAATAAATCAACTTGTTAATATCGATCTTACTTTTCTCTACCATTTCCCACATATATCATTGTTTAGTCATTAATCAAATAATACGACATTCTTAACGACAAACCACACTTTTTCCAAAGCAGCGACAAGTCTCACAAACGATTATTTGCGTGTGGTATGAAGGCGGTGGTCGAGTCTCGTTTAAACCGGAACTGGAACTGGCGGCGGTTTTATTTTTACACAACTGGCTCGACCCAGGTAAAGAAGAGAGTTCGACAGAGTAAACAATGCCGAGCTATTAGCGTGCTGCTGCTCTTCACCTTAATTCAGACGCGCGCGCGCGGGCGCTCTCACGAACAGACAATGTCAGTCTTACTGAATTCAAAGCTATTTTCCTCTTACACATCCTGTCTCTGCGAACGGTTACGTCTCCGAATTCTCTTGCATCGAAGGGGACTCTCTGTGAATTCCTTTCGGCGAAAGGAGCGTCGAGCAGTGTCGTTCGGCAGATAGAAAGAACGAGGGAGGATCCGTCAAGATCCTCATGAAACAATGTGCCGGCAAAGGGTTTCGAAGGAAGGAAGAAGCAAGGAGAGCATACGATAGAGAAAGAGATAGAGTAGGAAAGGGAGAGGAGTGGTGGTACAAAGAAGGATTGGTGGGAGAGAGTTAAGAAGGAAGGAGAGAGGGAATCCTGACAGTGGCACACCACGTGCATCGACCGGGGTCTTTGTCACTGGAAACCACCGTGGTCGATTTCACTGGCCCTCTCTCACTCTCTCTCTCTCCCTTCCTCCTTCTGTCCTCGCTGGATTCTCTCCTTATCCTTCCCACCATGTTCCTCTATTCAGTACTTCCACTGTCTGGCGGCTTCCGTCCTTGTTCCTCCTGGTTTGCTCGTGCTTGCTTTTTGCAGGCCGAGGTCTGGTTCGACAGCCAGGCGAGCAGAGAGGCAAGCTAGGCTGCTGCTGCTGCTGCTGCTGGCTTGGCAAGCAAGCAAGCAGAGCCAGGCAGGCATCTCGAGCTCGGAGAGCAAGGAGATCTCGAGTTTCGCGAGAGAAGGAGAGGAGAGGACGGGGAGCGACCTCGCCTCGATGAAGATATCGAATGGAGGACGGAAACGCGAGGACGACGGCACGGAAAAATTATGTATCAAGGTCTCTGCCAGGCGAAGAAACACGAGACGCCGTGGCTTTTACTTGGACAACCCCTTTTGGCCCGGCTTCCCTTTATCCCTTTCTCTCCCTCTCTCGTCTCTCTTCGCTCTCCTTATCTACTTGTCCCGTATCCAAGAGAGCCTCCCGGCTTCCACCGACGCGCTTATATTAATGACAGCGTCGGCTATTATACCGATTGAACTACTTCTAGCCGAGGGTGGCTTTCATTTGTCCGTGTATCGATTCCCGCCGCCTGCGGCGCTATTCAGATGTATTGATCAAAGCTGGACATCACCTAAGTTAAGATCCGTGGCCTATCCAAGCAGGAATACCCTGGATATCGAAACTGAAAGCTTGGATCAGGAGAGATTATCGATATCCTGCGGGTGTCGTTGCTGTTGGACAAACCTAGCTGCATTGCGGTCGAATGGAATTTGCGCGAGCAAAGAGAAAGAATAGGATATATCTTTGTGTGTGGAAGGTCTTAATCGGAGTGGAGGCGAACGTGACTAGCGGGTTGGTCAATATAAATTAAAGGGCCCCGTGCGAATTCCGCGCGGGCGATTTATTTCGCAAGAAAGCGACAAGGCACAGAGCTCTCCTCTCCCTTCCACGGCGCGGCGGCGCGGCTCGGCTCGGCGCGCGGTAATTTAGTCTGGTAACTCACGATCGTAAGTTAAGGTCTGGCTTCTATGGCGACCGGGTTGCCACCGCAAATCGATGGATAGTCCGGGAGAAAACGAAAATCCTGCCAAGCCCGGATGTCGGGAGGCCTCCGCTCGCGCGGCGGCGGCGGCGGCGGCGTTCCGGCTTGTCGAGAATGTTCGGTGTATCCACTAGCTGTGCTAAACTTCGCTGCCGCTGCTGGCAGCAGACTCGTCGGGGCCCCTTTAAACTGATTACATACTTTGCGGCTCATCGATTTCCGATGCGTCCAGCGGCGAATTAATATACGAATTTTTTCCTCCTACCCGCCACTGCGGCAGAGAGCAGAGCAAAGCAGAGTTCTTTCCCGCGCAATCCAGCCTATTGTTGTTAATGAAGTAGACTCGAGGATGTGCGAAGACACGCGAGACACACATATATATATATCGCTGTGTGAGAAAGACCGGTCTGATTTATAGTTGGCCGGTGACTCGTTGAAATCTGATAAGAAGCGGGCATATCAAGGTAGGCGCGCATAGGAATTTCGACTACTATTAAGCTCGGCCACAGAGAGAAATGCCGGTCACGTTCGCATCCCTTGTTACACGACATCACCCACTCACTCTTTCCCTCCTCCTCCTCCTCCTGCTGCCTGCTCCTTTTGCTCCTCGAGAGGAAAGCACAGCCCGAGGGTGGCTCTCACGCTGGAAACGATGACACCGAAGCAGCCGCGGAAGAAATTCGCCCGTCTGTCCTTTATATCGCAGCGGGAAACACTCGTCGTTCTTAGGAGCGCGACGGGAGAGCGGCAGACAAGGGGATCTCCGGGAAAAGCGAGCAATAACTGGAAATGCCCGACAGTGGTTTTCGCCGCGGATAATGGAGCAACTGACGATACGGAACTCGAGTACACACGAGTACTGACTCTGACTGAGTGACTCTCTCTTTCTCTCTCGTATTCTCTTGCCGTCAGCAGAAAGCATAGTCGATCGTTAGTGACGGACATTTATTGACATAACATTTCGCGGATGGTTCAGACTCCGTCGTCGTTCCCGTTCGCCTCTGACAACGATCTGCATTCACTTGCAATCGCGCACATAGCTCGCTTTTTTACCATTTCATCCGCGTACCGAGACGCAACGCTTTACTCGTTTTCCTCATCCTCTTTCGCTCGCTGTAGTTACTACTCTACTGGCTTCGATCGCGTTTCCTGTCGAGAGAGAGAAAGAGAAAGAGAGAGAGAGCACACGCCGATCGATCGCGTTTCTCTCCCGATCGTCCCAACTAATTACAAGCTCCGTCCGACGAGGAAACAAACACAGAGAGAGAGAGAGAGAGAGAGAGAGAGAGAGAGAGAGAGAGAGAGAGAGAGAGAGAGAGAGAGAGAGAGAGAGAGAGAGAGAGAGAGAGAGAGAGAGAGAGAGAGCGAGCGGGCACTCGAGCAATTAGAGCATACTGAAACTCCAAAGTAGACTGAGTTTCTACCCGCGGAGAGAAATACTCGCTTGTGTCACCGAGGATTAAGTTCGACGGGAAATGCACTGGCTTTTCCTTGAATCAGCCGATAATCTCTCTGACGCACTCTCTTGTCATTATTCGAGACGATTGCAATGTGTGCGCTCTGCTTCTCGGAGAGCCTTAAGCAGAGTCTCAACTGGTTTTACTGGTACGCGTTGTTACTTTAGCCGCGCGCCAATGCTGCCGCACCACCAGCGAAAAAGAAGAGTTGACCGTATTTGGCGGAAAGCAGAGTTATTTTTAACGTTACGTAAAGAGAGTTGTTGTGGTACGCGAGTTTGAGGTAAAATCGAGATCGAGTGCTCTTCGCTCGAAGGACGAGCAGCAGACGGTGCCGCCGCCCGGTGCGGTGCACTGTGTTAAGAGAGTGTAAAGAGAAAGAGAGGAGAGTGCAGTTGGCTCTTTCGGATATTCAATATCCACGTGGTGGAAGAGGTACAAGCGAGAGGGAAGAGAAGAGAAGAGAAGAGATGCGCTGCCAAGCGAGAATACATCTGTCACCGAACTACCACTCTTCCTTCTGGGAATCTTCGATTAAAACTCCGACTTCCCAGCGGTCTTTCCGTATAAAGGGCCCTCGCTCAAAGGGCCCTTCTTCTTCCCCCCTTTTATTCCGCCGCAAAAGAGAATGCCACCTTTGATACTTTGAACTCCTCCCTGTTTCACCTATCAGAAAGTAACGGTGAGTGGAGTAGATAGAAAAGTTCCTGGATATATATCGTGTACTCCGCTGGTACGGGACACGTATGCCAAGATAAAGGGCCAGTCTGTCAGAAGATACAGATGTCGCGGCGAGGGAGAACACCACCTATGCTCGCTGCTCCTTTCATAAATATTCGTCACTTACCCGGAGATGGTACATATTTCTACTGCACTCGTCCCCGTTTAAAAGAACAGACACGCGGGAGAGGCAGCCTTTCATCGGAACAATAGGACTTTTATTTTTCGTTTGAGAAGTACGCGCAGCAGCACCACCAGCACCACCAGCATCTCCTCGCCAGTGCTATTCAGCTTGCAAAGCGACACGCGCGCTCTTGCAAATCGCCCGACGACACTACTCTTGCCTCAAAAGGCGCAACCAGACATTCACTCCCAAGTTCCCTCCAAGTATCGAAGACAGTTCGATTAACAACCGAGTGATCGCCACTGGTTGATGACAAAGTTTCTTGCGACGGCGATTTCACTCGGCAGAGTGAATCGAACGCAATTCGTCAGATGCATGGTAGAACAGTTAGCAGGAAAGTTCTCGGAGCGCAACAACACCGGGCAAAACATCCCGCGAAATCCTTGGGAAAGTTGAGATTTTGCGGGTTCGATACTTTCAGATGTTATCTGGACCACAAGGAATGATGACGATGCGTTTTAGGAAGGAGAAATGCTTGTACTCTAATTGTTTCGTCCAAGGACCAGAACCAGAGGCGCATTACCGTCTCAAGGACCGGGCCGACAATTCTCGGTGGCTCTCTCTTTCAAACTTGTCCCGCGCGACCCGGAAACGCAAAGTCGCCGGGCCTCTCCGCTAATTCAAGGTGAACTTTAAAGGCTCTCCAGTCTTTTTAGAACACGCGCGCGCGCGCGCCGTTGCTACTGCACTCGCTTCCACCGACTAATTTCGTAGAGGCACGCCGCCGTCCGCCGTCGTTCGTACCGCCAGGTGACAAATTACCATAAGAAAAACCTGGGGAAATAAAATCACTGCCGGATGAAGCGTTTCAACGGCGAGTCCACTACCAACAGCGAGCAGTAAAAAAAGAAGCAACTTCGGCGGGCTATGACTTGCAGTGTAACCGGTGCGCCACGCAACGCTCTCCAACTTCGAAATGACACGAAACTTTCGTATTCCGAGATATGAATTAATTGAAAAGTAAACTTCTCCCCTCCTTTTTTTTTATATGACTCGCAATGTAATCAGTAACGCCATGGAATAACTGAAGCTTGAAGTGACACGAAACTTTGATATTGCAAGATATGGAATAATTGGAAAATAAATTGTTCGAGTATTCCGTTATTAATGGGCTTCTTATCGCGAACAGTTTACCCGCTTCCTTTCCCTTATCAGCTTCTTCGTCGTCTCAGCCAGTGAAAATATCGAAACGTCTGTCGCACTGTGACGCGTTTCCAGGACGACCAAGGAAGCGCTCTCTTCGATTAAAAGCACAAAAAGCCTAGCAATCTTCGAGCTCTCCGTGCCTTGCCGCGAACAATCGCCATTCGTTTCCCTAGTTCTTCTTTTTTCTGTTTGCCGTGCAGGCAGAGGGTGTCAGTGTCAGTGTGTATGTATGTGTGAGTGTGTTCGTGCGACCTTTACGTCACGATCTGGCGCGCGAGCGTTTCACGATTTGCGTCCATTAGTCACGCGAAATTTTCCGTCACGAAGCTTTTCGGTTCGAGAGTGCCGAAATTCAAGCAGACCCAACGACACGGCACTGTTTTCCACTAGACTTGCTGCGCCAGAGCTCTCGACGCCTCCTTGACCATTAGTCGTTTCGGAAATATCGACTACTTTTCACCGAGACTCGACAAGTTAGTCACTACTAAGTACTCAAATTACTCGATCGACTTCTACGCGAAATACTACCTCGACCAACTGGTTTCCCGAGCTTTTCCTGCCAAAAGAAATCATCTACTATTTACAATTCTATATTTTAACATACTATTTACGCATAATTCGAAATCTTTTTAATGTCTAAAAGCGGCGTTCATAGTTTCCGAGGAACGTTGTGTGTTTTCCGGTGAGATACGCTCGCGGAAGGATGAGTTTTCGGTAGCTGGGCTTGCAAGCTTGATATTCAGCCATTATGAAATTCCTCATTGGCTGAATTATGAAACTAGCCGCACACGGGAGTAGACGCGTAGAAATCAGAGTTCTGTTAGGTTATAAGTTAGTAGGAGCGATCTATTGGCGAGTGAAACCGGGCATGGCCAAACCGGCAAGTTCAACCCTTTGACTCAGCATCCGCATCCCTCAGACCATAGTCCACATCTCCACACCCACATACAAACACATACTGGTCGTGGTAAGAAGCGCGCGATTCATACTACTCCCTCCAATCCTCTCCTCTCCTCTCTCTCTCGCTCGCTCCGTAGATTCTCTTTCTCTCTCTGGGAGCTTCATCTCCGACGAATGCGGTGGTAGGTCGCGATCGATGCCGGCATTCCGTGAGCGTAATGCCAACGCGGAAAACGCGTCGCCACATGCGTCTATTTACTTTCGTGAACCGACCCTGCTTCTCCATCTGTTTTACAATCCTCTCTCCCGCTCCGTTTCTCTCTGTCTCTTGAAATGGAGAACGCGAGCGATTGATTTCTGCGAAAGAGCGGTTGCCGGCCGAGGAGAGCGAGCGCTACGATTCCTCTCGGCAGGATCCCGAGGAGGCCGTTCTCTCCGGAGATACAGACGCAGCAGTGCCACGGAGTAGCAGCAGCAGCAGCAGACATGCCAGACACAGAGAGACAGACACACCTTGGAACACGGCGCGCACACATACACACTTACACAGCGAGAAAGAGAGAGAGAATGAGGCGGGAGCGTGGCACACGGATACACACCGGCGGAAGAGGCTTGCGTACGCAGGAGAGAAACGGAAGAGAAGGTCGAGAAGAGAGGGTTCGCCGAGAGGGGAACACGCGCGCGCCAGTGCGACCGAGAGGAGAGAGCGAGAGAGAGAGAGAAAGCCGGCTGACGGAGACAAAGGGCCCCCGAGCGAGGACAAAGCATCGACGCGCCCGAACTTCGGGCGTACCTAGGCCCCTGAAAGAAATGTGCATCGTGCATCGCACTAGCAACGCACACACACATACAGACGTACACGCCTGCAAAACCTTCTAACCCTCCGACGAAGCACGCATTTATTCACCCATACGAATTCGTGAGCCGACGCCGCATATCTGCTCGCACGCTTTTCCCTGCCGGTGAAAGAAACGCGCGCTGAATTCACCGGCACAGAGCGAGATGGAAAGAGTCGTGCTCTCTTGGAGTCGTTGCTACTTCATTTGGCAGACGGAGCACACAGAGACCAGCGAGGAGATGACAGTCGCCGGTAGTGAGTTCGCCGAGGAAAACAAACAGCAGCAGTAGCAGCACCGAGAGTAGCCGGCAATGCGGGAATAATGTCGACAGCAGCGTAGAAATAGCGAGGGCAGATGTAAAATCGCACAAGTATTTTCGTTGGGGGGTTGAAGGCAGCTGGAGGGAGGAGCGCGAGAGGGTGAACGGAGAGAGCACAAGGGAAGGCACCGACTCACACACGCTTACTTTGTATACATATAATACACGCAGTATAGAAAGCCAGGCCCTTTCGGCAGGCGCGCGCGACGAATCGAACTCGACCAAGCTTTTTATTACGTACAATGTAGAGAAGAAATAAATGTGTAACATCTCGTTGCTTACCCCACAGCCGGAAAAGTGGTGTACGGGAACATGGTGCGCTCGGTTTTCAAGATCTCGGCGGCCAGGATAGACTCGATCGACTCTACTCCTTCGAGTCGGCTTGCTCTCTAACAAGTGGGATCCAGAGAGGAGGAGGCGGCGGCGGCCGGGCGACGTCGAGAATTAGCGATTCACAGGGCCACAATCCGTGGTGGCACGGACACACAAGTTCAAGGTCGCTAGAGGATGATGCACATGCACACTCGCGCACAGAGAGACGACGACAGGCCAAGTAAAATTGGGAGAGAACACGGCGAGAGTTGGCGTGGTGAAGCCTAACTCGACGATCGAGGGACACTGCGAGGAGGAGGACGACGACGACGACGAGGAGGAGAGGAGAGACACACGGTGGTGTCCGTCCGCCGGCACTCTCTCCCTGGCACGAGAGGGCGGCGAGAACGGAAGCCGGAGGACTGCCGGACAAAGGGACTCTCTGTCTGTCTGGCGTTCGCTTGTATATACGGCGAGTCCTCGTTGTCAGGCGCACGCACACTCTCTCTTTCTCTCTCTCCTCCCTGCAACTATGTAGATCAGCGTAGAGAGTACGACAAAAGCGTGTAGCGTTTCGGCGCCGAGTGGTCGAGGACGCGGCCGAGTATCACGTGAATGGAACACGTCGGGGAGCGCGGCGTTAGACGGTGAATTGCGCCCCGAGCGGGCCGCCGGCGAGTATCAGTAGGCGGATATCTATCGGCGAGCGGCGAGTTGCACTGGGATGAAATGAATATCTTGGGGGTCGACGAGAGCGCGTTTGGTTTGCCGGCTGAGCGGCGGAGTGAGTGCTTTTAGGTTAGAGAGACCGGACGAAGCGACCGGCTAGACTGGAACGGCGTCGATGCGCGTCTCTCTCCGGTGTTGCTCGCGCGGCTCGCTCTCAGTCGGGCAGCTGTGCGCCCGAGCTCCTCTGGTGGGAGAAGCACGAATGCTCCAGGGTGGTGGGGCGGTGCGCGCGGAGAGGGCCGAGGAACGGAGAGGGTGCGATGGTGGGGTAGGACCGGCATCGAGGAAACTAAGCGGAGGGAGAACCCCTGCTTCTGCCTACCAGCCTGCCTGCCACAGCCTGCCCGCCTGCTTGCTTGCTTGCTTGCCTGTTTTGCCAGAACCGCCGCCGCTCCAAGGGATTTCGCCGTTCTGCCAAAGAGACCTCCTAGGGGTACTGGATAGGTTGGGATACACCGAGGGTAGCGCGCCGACAACCCCTCCGCGCACTACTACCCTTCGCGAATATATCTGCGAACTGCGAAAATCATGTGCGTCGCACTCCCTTTCCCTTCCAGTGATGATTGACTACTTTAGAAAGGGTCTATCAACTATCATTCGATGGTAGAATGTTTTAAGTAACATCCCCATAAGAGAGATGAATATTCTAGAATTTTTATAGCACTGATATTACTAGTTTTTAGTGCTTTATTTTATATTATCACATGCATGGACAACATTGTATTTTTTAAGAGATCCTTAGACAAGAAAGGGATGTATTCCACCCGTTACGTTCTTGTATTACTACCCTCTAATGCATTCTCTTGTATTATCGCATGCTTCAACAACTCTGCGTGCGTTGCCCCCTGCTAAATTGGATTTCACTAGAAAGCTATTGATATGCTGATGATCAAATCCCTGAAAAACTACTTTGAATAATTCGCGTAGCGCATTATATACTGTTGTAGGGTTGAGGGTTAATATTTGAGTATCTAAAAATAAGTGCTAGCATGAACTACGTCTAGATTTTGAAAGGCTAGTTCCACGTAGAGAAGGGAGTATAATTCGTGCATGATTTCCCGAACGAGAAATGTCGTGTCGGTGCAAGCCCAATTGCTCTGGCAGCGAGCCGCGCAGCGTTTAAAGGTCACCGAGTTATCAAGTGTCATGCTGAAACCCCCTATTGATTTCGATACACCCACACGCCAGGCAAATTTTAATGCGAGAAACCGCGTGGCGCTGTTTTCGATATGTCGCGGCTGTGCGCGCGCGCGTATGTACACGGATGAGTCACGCGTGGTTGTTTTGCAAACAGTGGGCAGAGGACGGTTGCAGGTATGCAAGAGAGTGCGGCGGCGGCGGTGCATGCACGCTCCGATGCTCTTGGCAGACCATTCAGACAATGAGAAAAACAATGGACCGGCGGAATTCCTGCGAGCGGCGTGTAGAATTCCTAATCACCTTTCATTCACGAGAAGAGACGCCGCCACCGCGCCGCGCCGCGCCTTGCTAGTGCAGCGCGCCGGGCGAACTCTCGCCGGATACAAGGAATAATAGAGACGCGTGTTGCTCGTTCTCTGCTGCATTTGCGCCGTCCAATCTCGAGTTTTGCAATCGCATAAAGAGAGTTTTAACGCCTCGGCGTTTGCGCGAATCCGGACACGTGCACGCCGCCGTTCCTTGCTTGCTGCTGCTGCTAGCGTTGCTACTGGTGTGGCTCAACAAAGGGACGTGGGTCTCCAAGGGAAAGCACGAGCGGCAACGGGGGAACTCGGCGGACTCGGTGAAGCAACGCGCCACGGCTTATGCAACCGTGCAATCGGTGGCGTGCGTAGGTAAACGCACACGGAAAAGGGAGGGCGCGCGCGCGCGCCTATAATGCCGAACAAAAATCGCCAGTTATCTCGATCCGAACCAGACAGGATCAACCGGGTACTGCTGCTGCTGTGTGTGTGTGTATGTCGGGCAATGATTTTTCCAGCCGAGCACCGGAACCACCGGCGCTGGCCATCCGTGGAATGCGAACCGCTGCGGACTCGACTCATTATTGAACAAGTGGCAGCTGCAAAAAATGCCATGAATCCAATCGCGCATCAAACACCCGCCATCCTCGTATCCGAGCGGACAGTGGTGCATGTCATTTTTTAATCATTCCCTCGTGCAATTCCCTCGGCTTCGAGCGTTCCAAGAATTTTCGTCGCATAGACTAATTGATGCTCTCGCTGGAAGAATGTATCACAGATCTAAATAATGCAGCTCGTTGCTGGACCGATGATGTATCATACCGAGTACAGAATTAGCATCGAAATACAAGCTAGAGTGGATTACGTGTAATTGGAGGAGGTGGATGAAGGGTTAATTAAAAAATCAATTCCTCGAATGCACCACCATTATCGTAACTGGCGCGAACTGCTGCCGAGATTGTTGGCGCTCGGAGGCATCTAATCTCTTGGAAATGCGCGTGCGGAGAAAAAGAGGAGGAAGTGGAGGGTTGGTCGAGTGTGCTGTTACAACTAGCCAAGGGCGTCTACCCAAATTGCCGGTGTAATTGCGGTTGCATTGGCGCGAGGGAGCATTTTTCCTGAGGCCGCCACCTAAACTCTCGCGGAGAGGGCAACGCGAGTTGCTTCGTTAACTTGGCTCTTTTCGCAGTGCTCGGACGAGGACAGAGCCAGAGATGGGGAGGCTGCGCCGGCGAAACGTCAAGGGGACAGGTCAGGTTCGAGAATAGCTGGCCAGCCTCCAAATCGCTGGCCAGATTCCGGACGTGCGTGGTACGACCCCAGAGTGGTCTGAGCGTGTCTTGGCCTTATTCGGCAAATGAACGCCACGATATGCTGCCCTCGTTGAAACTCCTCTAGGAATCATTATCGCAAGAATTACTATTACGCCTTGTACATTACTTTAACAGGATCATGCGTTTGTTTTGTAATCAGCAAATATATTTATCATCATTTAATATAAAATCGCTTAGATTTATTTGGTAAATTAATGCCATAATAGGCAATCGTCGTTGAAACTCCAAGTATTACTATCATTTTCTGCATCCTACTTCAATAGAATCATTTATTTGTTTCGGAATCAGCAGTTCAATTTTATGAAATAAAATCGAAGCGTCAAATTTATTACTACGCGTCATTTGATATTACCATTGACGGTCCTCATTTTATTTATATAATACGTGTAATATATTTAGTCCAAACTTTCGCAGGCAACAATTGCGAGCGTGAAAAATAATTTGCATTACTGCAATATTCTCGTGATTTTTCATCGTTCAGAACGAAGCGTTAGAATCAGCAAGTATTTTAACGAATTATTAATTTCGACAAATAAAACTAGTACAAATTATTGGATTACCATTGACAGTCTCGATATTTTCAATATTTCTAATATATTATACAATAGCTTTGGCATTGATTCGAGGGTAAATGGATGATCGCGTATGCATGATGGAGCGACGATCACCTCGAATGTTTCATACAACTGGACACATGAGGCGAGCAGCTTCAAGTTCCTCGAACTTCGGAGGCTTCGAGGGATCACTTTCCCGAGGCTAGTCGTCGGCCTAAGGCAGCTTTCAGGGTGCGGCGAGCGATCTCGAAGGGAACAAAAAGCAGGAAGTGGCCTGGCAGAGTCGGGCAGGTAACACGAGCCCGCCGAGAGGAAGAGACAGTGGATGGGCAAGAAGACGGAGGAAATAGAGGTGAGTAAGACTGGGCAAGCCGAGCAGCGCGACACTCGTGGTGCTTCCTCTGTCGTTCGCTTGAAACCTATCCCGCTTTCTTTCGGTCCTCTCTCCATCGTCCGGATTTTGCACACCACCCTTCCATCCACCCGCGCCGCCCCGACGCCCTGACGCCCTGACGCCCTGACGCCGCAGAGCCTTCACTTCGCCGAGACAGCAGCCGTTCAATTTTATTACGTAAATTCAATTTACGCTTACCCTTCGCGAGTCCCTTTCTCCCTCTGATTCTCTCGGAGGTCTCTCGTCGACCTCCCATCGGCCCGCAACCCCTCCTCCTCTCTCTCTCATGCACCGTCGCCTCTCCTGTGGGAGGCGGACGCCCAGCCAACTTAACGAACTATATTCTAATTGATTTCGACGATCGAAACGGATGGATGGCAGGAAGACCGCGTTAAAAGCCTCGAATTAGACGGCGACGCTGATGCTGCTCGACGCAGCGATCAGGGATTTCGTGGGAGTTCTTGAATGCTGCTATTACCACTTAAAGGATCACTTCCGCCTACCCCTCAGTGGCTCCCTCCTGCAGTCTCGTGCTCGCCCGATCTCGTTATCGGCGAGCGATTCCACCGCTCACAGGGATTTGTCAGCGAGCGAGCGAGCATTCAAATGGTGGTCTCTATTGAATGCACGCGGGAGGGAAAAGTGTAAGCAGTTGGGAATAAAGAGAACTTAGCCGAGTGGATCTATATTAGCATTGCGAAGTGACGGCAAAGTCGATGTAGAAGCGCTGTAATTAATCCGATAGGTGTGTGCGCAATGAAACACGCGACACAACGAAGAACAGGAAGTTCCCTCGTACCGCTAGTTTCCCTTTAGCCTTTAGCCCTTCGGTATCGCGCGCCACCGCAACTTGCATACCCCGGAACTTTAATTGTTGCTTGCTATCTTGTTGGGAAAATGATTGCGCGCCCTTCCTCCCTTTCCCCTCGGCCTGGCTTGTTGTAAGTTCAACAACTCTTGGAAATTTCGTGTGAGGTGTGATCCGATCTCTTGGCGGCGCGGCGCCGCTCTCAGCCGGCAGATATTTCGGGCGGAGATTTCCTCGCGCCAAGTTTGCGGGAAAACGATGAATTAATCGACCGCCCGGTGAACTGCAGCCGCGCGCGCGCCCGGCAGGTGCACCAAGCAACGAGAATTTAAATGTTTCATAGAGCCGAGAGAGCGAAGGAGTAAGAAATCTAGGCGCAGCTGAATGTCCATCCGCCTGGCACGAGCCGGCTATCAAATGGCACGGAAAATGAATTATTTCACTCGAGTAATTAGCTCGGCTAATCTCTTACAGTGAACGTATTGGCTACCGGCAGCGGCCGCCGAGTAATCCAGTCAGGATAACCAATAAACTCTCCAGCTGGTCTGGAAATATTATTTCCTCGCGACAAAGCCACATCTGGAAACAATCTTTTCATTGCTGGGACATTCCTTTTCGAAACTGTTGCAGCGAAAACGAACGGATGAAACTTCATTTACATGCGCATCCACATCGGGCGAGCGCCGTCGTCTGAATGCTGCTCGTCTCCAAGATCCAACAAAGTCTTCCGCGAGCGTTACTTTAGAAGCTCGCGCGCTCGCGCTCGCGTTAAAGGATTGAATTCGCGACAGAACGCGACAGTTCTGCCGACTTTGCGCTAGCAGTTTTACATCGCTTTTGTTCGTCGTGCGCCGAGCATAAAGCTCCCCGCTTTTCTCCAAAGCACTGGCCGCACGCTGGGACATTTAATAAATAGTTGCCGGCTGCATCAAGCTGCACAAATTCAAAAAGAACGAGGCAATGCGCCTCTCGCGCTAAATCTAGAATTTATTACGCCGCGATCTAACCCTGTTGCTTGGATTTAGTTATTATTATTCTGGAAATTATTAATTCGAATTATTGGGATAAACTCTGTGTTCGATGAATAATACGAAATGACTCTGCTTTAATTTTTCGCGTTTATCCTAATTCGAAAATCGACACACTTTTATCATTCCTCGCCTTTTATTTCTACCATCTTTTTACCGCCGTCATATTCATATTTTTGCATTCACACGTACATTTGCATTAAAATATTCTCATCATTTTAACTCTTAACTAAGACGAAGGTAGAATTTTTCCCGAAAATCTTTACTTCTACACTTTTATATACAATATTACATTTCCCTACTTTTTAAAGCAGTAATATTATATTTCTTCATTTTTACTGGATTATTATTCGATCTTGGTCCACCTTTCATCGAGATCGATCGGTGAGCGGAGAGTGCACGCTAATTGCTCGTCAGGCGAGAAGGTGTCTCAATCGTAAGGGAGGAAAGCGTTCGTCAACAGGAGTACAAGAATCGGGGTGAATGAATGGGTCGAGAGAGTGAGTCTTCTGGTATAATTACATCGATCCCACTCGAATGAAAGAGGAGAGTGCGCCAACGGTCTGGCTATGATATATCCCTGCGCTGGTCGACCGAAATGGCGAGAAAGGCGGACCGACGATTAACACGGAGACGCCACTCGAATTCTAAGCGAGGCCCGCTACTGGTTCGCGCGGCCTTCCCTTACACACTCATCCACACAGTTATAGACAGCCGCGCACACACACATACACACACAGATATCCGTTTAAATATCGCGGAAATTGAACCTATAAATTTCGCACTGCCATAAATTGCACGACTTACCGCGCGTAAACTACACTGGCCGACCTCCGCCCTTTCCCTCCCCTCCTTCCCTCCCCTCGCCCTGCTATACGTGTTTCCACAGACGTTCTTTGCCAGCGGGATTCTATTCCGACTTCTTACACGGATTTCCCACGACTCCACTGGCACAGCCAGTTCTCGCCCCGCTATGAAATACTCCCTCGCTCTTAATTGTTCCTACGTCGAGGAAAGCTCGCTATTGAAAATCACGATCTGGAGCGGAAGTTATCAATTTGGAAGATCGTTAATATTGTATATATATATTCTCGTGATTTATACTGGTTTTATAATGAAGAATCATTGGTGGGAGATCAGAATGAATGTAAAAGTCGTGCTTTGTGAGTATTATCATTGGGAGAATATCTCGAAGTTTATTAAGAGGCTTGGTGGCGCAAGTGGCTCATCAAAAATAACGAAGTATGCGTGCTACAAAGGGCGCCTGTGTGCTAAAACATTCTCGCGCGGAGGGCTGTGCTCGCTTATGCCGGCAGCGCTAACCAAATAACTAAAGTGCAACTAACTGCGGCACGCAAGTAGGAAAGTTAGGCGCATATTAGAAAAGTTGTCCGAATCGTACTGTTAACTCTGGCTATCTAACGGTCGCGGCGGGCGCGCAAAGCTCGGAATTTCATGTTTGCCGCTTTAAGGTAACTGAGATAGTATACCCGAGCTACATAAGCAGACACACGCACACACACACAGACACAGACACAGAAACGCAGACCTCTGTAAACTGCTGGGAGCTTTATATCTCGGTTATTTCATTTTCGCCACCGCGCCAAACCGAATTCTCCCGTCGACGCTTTATCCGCGCGCGCGCGCGCGCGCGGGGAAACTCAGCGCGCAAAGCTCTGATGTATTAGCAAAGGTATCCTAATAATTCGTGGGAAGGGAATGCGAACGAGTGGGAGGGTGTCGAGCGATCCGGGACAAAAGGACGCTTGGCTCGATCAAAGAATGTCGGCCGCGTCCCAGGAATACAGAGTTTCTCTCTCATAACACCAGGGAAATCTAAATGATACTACGCGTAATACATCGCACCGCTTAACAGAGTGCTTCCTCCGACAGGAAAGAATGATTCGTAGGAGGATGAACTCTCTTTCTCTGGAAGAGAGTAGGAGGAACACGTACATCGAAAGAAACAAGTAGAAAAGGGGGGCGAAAAAGACTATATCCAGCCTCGGCCGGACGGCAAGAAGGCAGGCAGGGCACACGCCGGCGCTCGAAACAATAACAGCAGGAAAACGAAAACCCGTCAAAGGAAGAGGTGGCACGTGCCCCCGGCGATACAAAGGCCTCGCAATAAAGAGCTCATTGTGCCGAGCGGATAAAAAGGCAGTGCGCGAGAGAGCACCACCGCTAGAGCACGTGTTTCCACCGGCGGAGCTTGCGCTCGCTCCGGCCGGGCGCACCAGACGCCCCCGCCGCGCCGCGCCGACGGAAAAAGATTGCGGCGACGTACATAATCTCTCGCACAAATATAATAAAGCCTAGCAGCCTCGTCCTCAAGGAATGCCAAGAGAGAAGAGAGTGAAAGAAAGATCGACGAGAAGTCGAGAATCGAATAACGGCGGGAGCTTTTTCCTGGAGGCGCGCGCGCGCTACTTGGAAGCTTTAATAAAACAAAGTTTCCTCGATCCATTAAGGCGAAACGGAAAGGCTGGCTGCTGGCCAAATCTCGAGGAGCACGACGAAACTAATGGTAGGGAGTAATGAACGAAAAGGGACTATTTGCATGGGGCCGACCGACAGAATGACTGAGAGAGAGAGAGAGAGAGAGAGAGAGAGAGAGAGAGAGAGAGAGAGAGAGAGAAAGAGAGAAGGATTGCATTGAAAGGGGTGCTGTAATCGGCGCACTCCACTGTGCCCCCTTTTACTATAAAGCATTAATTAAACGCTCGTCAAGCCGACAATGATGCTCGTGCTACGCTTATCCAAGTGTCAATCGTTGCTGAAAAACGTAGTGGGCGGTCTCGAGGAAAGTCGTGCTTTACGAAATCAGCAAGTGGTAGAGGTCGACGCATGATCAGACAAGTTGCACGATGCAAGTTAACTCGCTCGCGATGCTAATCCTTTCCCTCCGAGTTACTCTAACTTTCTATAAATAACCTTGGAGGTTACTGTAACAATGAACGCTGAAAAGAATCTCGCCTTATCCTGGCGTATCGTATCATAGCCGAGTATAATAACTAATCGCAGCGATGCGATATGCTATAATCAACAGTGGGCCGCGGTACGGGAGACATTAATTACCGTCAAGAGGGAGAGTCGGTGAAAAGATAAGATTGCCGCACAAGGCATGCATCAAGGGGGCCAGCGATAATTCCGTAGCGATATTAAAATTAGCAAGGGAGCTTTAAAAAAAGTCTCGCACGTATGTCTTGGTATTACATAAAGCAGCATAGGTGTTTTCTGCGCGAGTCTATATTTAGCCTGACGAGCTCGAGGTTCGCATTATTATTAGCGGAATCGATATACCTGTGTTCGAAGGGCACTAATGAAACGGCGGTGTCCTCGCTCGATCGATCCTCAAGGACAGAATTCGCATTGACTCGTTGATTTATCAGTGGCTTCGCCTACCAAGGGGAGGACGAGCGGGGAGGATAATTGTTCGGCAAAGATTTGAATCGCGGAACCTAGGAAACAAGAGGAGTGAGCGAGCGAGACGGTGGGTAAGGTAAGCGACGCCCGGAGGGAAGACTCTCGTCGTGAGGAGAGAGAAAAACGGTTAAATAAGTGTTCCGCTGAGGGGTCGAAGGAAGTAGATGAAGTGGCGAGCGAGAAAGCACCGCCGGTGAAGCCAGCAAGTCGGAGAGCCTACGAGAGAGAGAGAGAGAGAGTAAATCAGAGTAGAGAAAGAAGGAGAGTGAAGTCTTGAGGCAGAAGGGAGAGGGAGAAGGGTCGCTCGCAAGTAGTAAAGACCAGCTTAGGTCTGGCACGCGGTGCCAGGCGGTGCAGGTCGTCGTGACGAGAATGCGTGCACGAGAGCAATTTCTATCCCAGGCACCGCCATTTCACCGTTTTCTCCTTACACCGCCGCCGCCGCCGCTCCGAGCGCCAGCCCTCCCAGCCTACTTCCTTCCCATCGGATCAGTCGAATAAATAAAACCTCGCCTAATAACGGAAAAATCTGCGGTTACTATCCACTAGCGTTATTCGACCTCGCCCGATTTATTAATACTGCCACTGTAAACTAGCACTGCTTTATCATTCAACACTGTTTACGCTCGAGCGTAATGTTAATGGCCTGGGATTAGAAGTCCCGAGAGAGTTTCGTCCTGTTTTATAGACGCGACGTGTAACAGGCACTCCGGGTTATTAATGTTTGCGCTGGTGGACATCACTCCACCGCAAAATACAGTGAAAACCAGCTAAATTACGGCCGGAGAGCGAGATGCAGTTTATCTTACCAACATTTCGAGCTGCCGGGAAAGAGGAAACGGGATAAATCTCGCACTCGCGGCTCACCAGTGATTTTTACAAAGCTGCATAATTCCTCTGATGGGAATTGTTTCGAATACTAGGAACTTTTTCGTGATCTCGTTTGTCATGCGCGTTGAAGGATGTGATTCGAAAGGTATCTCGCTGAGAAGAATCGTATTTGCAGGGAGGGTGTTACGGGAGACGAAGGAGAGAGCGTGCCAGACTCGGCGTCGATCCAGGATATCCTGGTGGGGATATCAGCCGACGAGATCATTACCAAAACTCTGTCGTACCATCGGCGTTTCCAGGCCTGGTTTTGGACTCGATACACCGCTCTCTATCGATTCGACGCCCACTACTGGAAAGAGAGCGCTCGCACCAGGGAAATGAGAGACGAAGAAGAGTGCGGAAGAAATAGGCAGAAAAGAAAGAATAGGCCCGGCGAACGAGCGAGGGAAAATAGGAGCTGCCAGAGGGAAAGAGAGAGAGAATAAGAAGTCGGGGAAAGAGGAAAGCAGACCAGGAGCATTCCCGGCACACGACAAAAGTACGAGTCTTCGTTACCCTTATCGGACACCGGAACCAGTATTGACAGCCCCGAGGTCATTCCAATCGAGGACTCCTCGAATCGCGACACCAAGCAGTGAGAAAAATCGGAGGTCGAGTGTCTGAGAAAGAGCTGTCTTCTGCTGAACATCAGAAAATCTCCACCACCTTTAATCATCCTAGCTTCAACGATCTAGCATTATTCCTTCATCTACTCAAATGGAATCCTGTAAGCTAATATTCTTTCTTGGATAGAAATTCTTAGAACAAATTCTGGCGCACTGCTGCCTTACCTATTTACAGGGGATTTAATAAGAAAGAAGTGCTCTTTGAGCTGGCTTTTGCTTGTTTAACGAACGCGAACGTGGATCGCCAAGGGAAACGGAAACGATCCGTGTGCGTCATTATTTAGTTGCGTGTCCCAGCTTCCGACTAACCTTCCCACCGAGGAAAGTAGCTCAATTTTTTTCCCTCCGTCACGGAAACTTTCCGATGCCCCTCTCCTCGCCCACTCCACTCTGCTTTCTCTTCCCCTTTCATTTGAGAGAGTTGAACCTCATCATATTCCGCATTATTCCCCGAGGTTTCACGTGAAAGGAAAAGCAGCCGCAAGTTTGCCCCGTAAATTCGCCGCGCATTATACGCGAAACTTATGGGGAAGCTTTTGAAGCTGCGTCAAATCACACACCGAGACGATGCTTCTGAAAAGGCAGGAAGCTTTTGCGTATCGCGGCGATAGTCAAATGAAACGCGCGCTGCTTCTCTGAAAAAAACAGTCAGCCAGTGCGATATGAAGAACGATCAGCTGGCGAGGAAACGTAATTTTCGATGGCAGTAGAAGGTCGACTCTTTCTCTCTCTCTCTCTTTCCAGTTGCCGTGTTTCCAGAGAGCGGCAGCCGCTTTTTCAGCGAGCTCCCCGGCAAAATTGAGTTTCCCCCAATTCGACGTAACGTTGTTCGCGTGGGCTCAAATAGCATTACGGATCCGACGGCGGTAGGCGGTTTTCCGAAGTTGCCAGGGGCTTTGTGTAAATAATGTTACGCGTCCAACAAATTGTTTAATTCCGCACCGGCCGGCGTATTGAATATACTTTGGCGGTGTGCGGTGCGCTATTACGCGTTCGTTGTTGTATAATAAGAGAGTGCGAGCGTGGGTCAGGCGTTTTACGCAATAGCTGCTGGCCGTCGCGCCGCGCCGCGTCGCCGGTTGGTTCGCCGATGCAAATAGAGAGGCATGAATTGATTCACTAGTCTGACATTGTCGACTTCGGGTCATTGACATGTATACATATAACTCCTCTCTAGGAAATGAACCTCGCCCTCACTTATACGCGTCCTAGTTCACCGAGCTATTTAAGTAGTTCTTTAAAGGTAACACTTACTAGTTTGTATCGCTTTTAACTATTGTTTTTATTCCGGCTTATTGGACGCGTGTGTGTACTTACTTGATGTCTCATCCGACAGTGGAAATGGGGGCTTTGTGGCGGACTCCCCAAGGAATTCTCGAGGTGGAAGTGCAAAGAGCGTGGGATGCGAGAGCGAGAAATCGTGAGATTCTGCTCTGTTGAGAAAGACATAATACTTGGGGGGATAGTGGCGCTAACGTTTCAGAATTACGGATTGTCTGCGGTAGGGATGAAAGAGCTTAGTGACCTGTTACCGCTGCATGCCCTGCAGCCGGAATTAATTACAACCTGCCTCTAATTCAAAAGCCAGCTTTACTCGGAGTGGTTATTAAAAAAAGGCGCTCCCGAGAATGATTATCCTTCGAGGCCAAAGCATGAACTTCCTGTTGAAATGTATGTGTATGTACATATTGTAATGAAACAAAGGAAAGGAAAAAAGTGAAGTCCACTTTATCAACATTTTGTTGGGCAAGTTTGTCGAGCCATTTCATCACAATTAAATAGGAAGTTAGTGTCTGGAAGGTTGAAAAGCGACGAAGACGCCGGGCGAAGGGAAGTTAGCTGGAGAAAGAGGAAATAACAGAGCGGAAAAGGGCATGGTGGGATCGATCGTCGACAATTTTATTTTCTCGGGGATAATGTAGAACGGATTGCGGGCGGACGATGTGCCAGGAGAGGACGAACGGGGTTAGATACGGGCCGCTCGTGTTACAGGCCAGGGCAATATGGGAGCCACCGGAAACTGTCGAGGGTCATGCACTTCCACCGAAAACTCGTTTATGCGAGTTCCTCCTGGCAAGGATGAATGACCCCGCCGCTCTCCCTTCATTCCCGGCCTCTCGTTTCCTACTAGAACTAGATAGAACGTGGAACCGAGCCCTCGCACTAGACCACCAACCCTGCGCCAAGAAACCCGATTGAAAGATAGCCTTTAAACAGGATCAACAGCCAAACACCAACCATTTAATCAACGAAATAGGTAAGTGTACTATTTCACACTTTTATTTCTCTAGTCTGCATGTCCTGAATTTTCTCATTTTACTGTCATTCGAATGCTGAATACTTTTTATTGTTCTAATGAGACCACTAATCTTAAAAAAGGCGGTTTTTAAATAGGATCAATAGCCAGCCACGAAGCATTTAATCTCGAAAAAAAGGGTATCCAAGACTAATATTTCACACCTTTATTTCCCCATGCTTACCCTTAAGTTTGTACTTTTACTAGAATCGGAGTGCCGGCCAATTTTCATTGCGGTTTATCGCGAAATCTCCAACTGGCCACGCATCCACGTTTTGCTTGAGGCTGAACAAGTGTACGGGGTGCAATTATCCGCGAAGCACCCTGGTATCTTTATTACCGCGTTCTTCCCTCGTTTTACCTTTTCCAGCGATTTCCGGGCAACGATTGGCCTCACGCGCGACACTGATACCAGTGCGAGTGGCTAATCGCTCGTTTATCGGGATCGCTTAAATCGTCCTCGCAAATCAAAGAAATTGGGTCGATTAATCCGACTGGTTCGACTCAATATTAAATTTCATCCTTCCGAAGCCAACAAATCAAACTCAGCGTGTCGAGAAGAGTATCTCTCTCTCTCTCTCTCGCGCGCGCGCGCAGAGATTGGCAACTGACTGCCAAGTGGAATCTGCTATTCCGGTACGCAGAGCTTCCCGTCTACAAACGCCAGCCATTATCGGAAGGATTACATTCGCACATATCGTTTTCCTGCAATATTCACGATAATGGAAGCGTGTCCCATCGAAATGGCCGCAGTGCCAAATAGAATTGTCGAGTAGATCCCAGTGGATGGCTTCTAATCGAAAAACCGAGCCTTCAGTCTTTGAAAGCCCGCTCGATACCAGTCTGACGAGCGCACTTCCCTATAAGCTCACAGAGAGCTTCGGGGAATGATAATGTAAAGAAATTCTATATAACTCAATACTTTCATTATATTTAACAAGTATATATAATCCTTGAAGAATTTGCGAAGTGTCTACCATTAATTTCCTCGGATTAATCTGGTTAATGGGAGGCGTCCTTACCGTGGCAGATTCCAGGTTAGCCTTGACCAGTGGTCCGATTTAGGATAAACGCTCGGATAGACGCTTTTAATCTCTACATATATGTATGTCGGATAAGGGTCTAGATTCCCAATCGTGATAAGCGATTTAATTCCGTTAATCCCTGACCTCTCTCTCTCTCCCTCTATCCTTCTGGGCCGCGCCGCGCCGTGCCGCCGTCGGTTTACGGAGAGCTGTGCAATCTCGTTGATTAACAACTTCAGCCACCCTCAGCTGTTCATCGTGATTGATACTGTCTTCGACCAGTCATTTTGACAGGCTCGCCACTGAATGCCAGGCTTGTGGCAGCTTTCCATGGCATAGGAACACTAGGACAAGGTGTATACTGGGCCTTCCAGATGATAGTCGACGCGCTCCTCACTCTGGCACAGATTCTATATTCATCGGTTGACATTAGCTAATTGTGAACGCCGCCCACGCTGATCCAGCTGCTGAATATACATTTATAAACGCGGACGCATGCCTCGTACGTCGTGGCGGCGGCGGCGCCGCCACTGCCGCCGCCGCACCTGTCGACAGCTGGGTGTACGCGCGCTCTGTCTCAAAGGGAAACGAATTGCCATGGCACAACTCAACCACAGAGCTGTCATCGAGGCAAACACACGCACGCACCAAGCGTGACTTGGTGCTTCCTCGCTGGCGCCGAAAGATCTTCTTCCTCTCGCGATTCGTCAATGAAAACCTCGCAAAGCGTTGTTGTTTTTTCTCGACAGGATTCTGTTTTGCCTGACGAATCGATAAAAGCTTTTCCACACTTGTCTTTTCTAGTATTTTGTTTCACTCTAAATTTCATTACTTCTTCGTTTATTGATTCGACCCGAATTATTACATCTTGACAAATCAGCTGGCGAATGTATTTCTGGACCGCTCGGACAGGAATATCCCTCTGGTCTTCCCTCTCAACGAATTGGTGCCAACAGGTGTGTCTCTTATTTAATAAACCGGAATCGCCGCCGGCCTGGCACCGCCCAACCAATACATTGTTCCGCCGGCTATTTTCATAATTGGGTAAACAAGCGTCCAAATCGAAGTAACATTCGCCAACATTAACTTCAGATAATTCGCTTAGACTACAAAACCCAACTGTACACAATTCTCCAGCAGCGATTCAATTTTATATTTTCATTTATTATTCAAGTCGACGCACGCAGAATTCCGAACGCGCCTCCGTAATGGGTCAACAATGTGTTAATTAGTGCGCGTGATTTGTTCATTATCGGGGGGAATATTGAAATTTATCGACGACTCGAGAATTCACCCAATTCGCTTGGTACACATGGATATTTCGGTTCGATCTCCCATTATTTAATATCGAGAGTGCAGTGCATATTCTTGGAGAGTCGTATGCGGGTCTCTCTGTGGCTCTTTCATCGGGGTTCACTATTGGGAGTACGAATCAGCGGAGGTGTACAAACACGAGTCAGCCGGCAAAAGAAACGGAGTGTGTGCTCGGTGCTCGCGAGTCTTTTTCGTTTGAGCTTCGAAGCCACAAAGCCAGAGAGAGGGAAAGAGAGAGCGCGAGAGATAAAACGAGGTAGAGAGAGTGAAAGAGAGATCCTGATTACCATTGGGCGGCTTCGATCAACCGATGCATGCTTCGTGTGCCCGGAAACAAAGCAGCTGGTAAGGAGAAAGACGAGTTAATCGCGGGAGCACGACTCCCAGCAGCCCCCTCTTCAGGATTGCAGAGGCCGGTGGGATCGGCAACGATGCGCGAGAGAGCCAGATAGAAAACGTCCGAGGGAGAGAAAGAGAGAGAGAAAGGGGGAGAGGAGATCTTTCTCTCGGGCAAAGAGGCTGCCGGTATCTCGGTGCATGTGTACACCGAGAGCGTCTGGAAAATCGCAGCGCTCCTTAAAAGAACTTTAATCAAAACTGGAGCCAGCCAACCCTCTGTGATGCTGGTGCTGGTGCTGCTGCTGGTGCTGCACTGTTCTCATCTGCGAGACACTCCTTCTCTTTCTCGCCAGTGCCTGTTGGGAGAGCGCATGACCCTCTTTTTCGCAGGCCGCCGGGACCCGGAAACAACAGTGCGCATTGTCCACCCCGTGTTCTTTGTTGCAGGGGTGCATAGCTTGAATAAGATTGCACCTTAGTGCCAGCGCTCTCTTGTTCGACTGAGAAAGCCCGATTGTACCAACCTCCTCTTTCCCTGCCTGGCGGAATTAATGTTTCCAATGATTCGCCGATGTGTTCGACGCCTCCTTCAACCGAACCAGTCACACGATCGAAGGAACAAGTATAGAATGGAGTTTGATTAATTCCAAGTGATATTAGTACTCGAAATGGATGGTTCGTATTGGAAGTTTTTAAGTTTAGTTAGTTTCTTTCGCGATGGCTAGACAGGGAATATATGGTGATTTCGTTTAAAGGTACTTCAATGTAAAGTTTCTTTTGAATAAAGTCCGAGCAAGTCCTCCTGCTCACATTCTAGCCAGGCCAATTTCGTTGTACAAAACGTGCTCGAAAAAACAATTGTAATTTTACTGTTGAGAGGAAGGGAAAGAGAGAACGAGTAGTATAAGGACCACTCTCGCTTCGCGGAAACAATGGGATTTCTATCTTTCAAAAAGTGGCACTGCTAATGCCTGCTCCGTGAATTGAATCCTTTCTCATACGCGAATTACTCGCGAGCCTATTACGCATGCTTCCCATTAAAAAGGAAGGATTGAGATTTAAGGGGAATATTTTATCGAATAAAGTTTTCGGATGGTTTCAAAGAATGCGTATGCACCAGCCGCACCGACATTCTCGCAGCAGCATGTTTTCCAATAGGACTGGTAAAACTGCAGCAAGTCATCCTTATCTACGAGTAGCGACGATATTGAAAATCGAACGAGGCAATACCCGGGAATTTGTCTATCCCAAATATACCGGAAACTTCCCTTAAAAAGAGAAGCTCGTAAAAACATCCGCCAGACACGTCGGGAATAGTTTCGCGAGTGAACTCGGCAATGATTCCTCGCGAGGAGTCGTCACGCTCCATCTGTTTCCTCCCTCCGAGTATCCGATCGGCAGAGATGTAACCCGCTTTTCCACTTTTTCAGCAGAGAGATCCTCTGATTTTCACGGGAAAAGCACAGTCGAATCTCAGTAAACTAGAGTCTACGTCGTCGTATTACTATAATTTCGGTGTAAGAAGATGTAATACTAAGACAATATTATGATTCTAGTTACATACTAAATTTAATATAAGAAATTTAATAAAGAAAGAAATCCTGAAAAGGCTCAAATATTTTTAATACTTTAGCAGAATTTTAGAAGCCATTCTACAAATAGTTTTTACCCTGGAAAACCTTTATATTCACCGTACCAGGTTTCGTTACCGAATAGTTCTGGTTTTTCGAATCATACTACGACTATTTCCCGAAATCCATTAAGAGGAATTCTAAGTGGAAATGTAACTGGTTCATGCACTAACCACGGGGACTTTCAGGATCCAACGAAGCTTTCAACGGGTGCTACGGGTTCACTCGTACGTGCGGACGCCTCTGCTATATGTATCGTCATTAGGTTCGATCCACTTTTTGGTAATGCTGAGAAATCGTTCGATCCGACCCTCTATTTCCTCCTAATACCAAGCTCCTTTCTGCAGTTTCGCGCCAGAGATCAAAACGACGCTTGCAAAGCTCGATTTTATTCCGAATGAGAATAGAAACTAATTTTTTCACTAAAATTAAAATAAGGAAGATTGTATTGCATGTCTGGAACATTGTATTATTTAAGAAAGCCTCTGCATAGATATTTGACAAAACTATGCCTGTTGTAAAAATCCTCTGCCATCAGCCTAATACCTTGCTGGAATGTTGTATGAAAAAAAAGGCGGGTATTGAATGTACGCGACCGCCAGCACGTCGAAATAGAAGCTCGCAGTCGAAAGTGGAACGGAGAAATCCGTGATATTACTCTCTTTCGTCTTTCACGTGCACACGCATGTTGCCCGACTGTTAATACAAAAGTTACCAGGCGGCCGGCGGCGTCCATTTCCGAAATTGGCAAGACACGGTAAACGAATATGGCGGAGATTACGAAAAATCCGCGAGGATCGAGCGGTGGTTGAGAGAGGCGGGCACGATGATGACAATGGCCGTCATCGAAATCAAAACGTTTCTGTGGAAAAACCCACTTCATTAATGCGAAAACGCGAAAACTCGGCTGGCGAATGTAAAATTGGCGTGTGGCGCGTGTGTGTACACTCTGCATTTACATATACGAGACGAAGCTCGCGCCGCCGGGGTTAATGCATCGGAGGCTTTTCCCGTAAAAGCGACGGGAAAAAGCGAGTGCCGATTTCATGTGATTAACCTAATAACGCCGTTTTGCAGGAGCGCGCAATCCTTGTTATCCCTGCGATCCGGAATGAATTTCCGATCGTTAATGAATGTTCATTCCCTCCTTGACTGACCTCCACGCAAGGTAACTCACGGTAATTGGATATGATAACTGCATTGTATTTACTGCCGATATCACAAACACTGCGAGATATTCCAAATGACTTGCAAGAGATGCGAGTGGAAAATGTTCCATCGGAGGAAAGTCGGGAACGAAGCGGATTACAGATATGGCAAGCATTGCCGGGGTAGCCGAAATAATTTAGGGAGTGAGGAGTGCGAGTAAAAATTGTCCATTGGAGGATAGAGGGAAACGAAGCGGATTCGAGGAGAGTACGGAAACCATAGCGAGGCGTCTGCACGATCCTCTCGTGTAGTCTCGAGAGCCGCGGCGGATGGGTGGAGCCTCTACAAAGCTTTCGAGACTTTTAAGAGGCTTCCAGTAATAATTCCAAGGCTTGACAAGCTGTGTTATGTAGTCACTTACCAGTTTTCCAGAATGCCGACGTTCGAGAAGTTTGGCGGAAAGCTCGCGGCCGCCATCGGTGGTGGTCGCGTCTGCTCTCTCTTCCTTCGTCAGCGTCACTTCCGCTCTTCTTCTTCACGGTCCCGACACCTTCCTGTACACAAACCAGAGCCACTCATCAAGCTTAGAAATTTGATGAAACCACCGTCGCAAAAAAAGGAGACGAACGAGGAGAAGGAAGAGCTCCCATTTGCAGTGAGGCGCTCATTTGCATCGGCTGGCAAACAGAGAAAAAGAAGGAAAGAGAGCGAAACTAGAGAGCGAAGAGAGAAAGAGAGCGTCGAGCCGCACCTTCGACGATCTTTCTTGCGCGCGTTATTATTATCTTTCTGCTTCCTAGCTCCTCGGCCGCTCGGTATCGGTAATGAACGATCTATTGTGCTGCTAGCTGCTCTTTCAGCGGGAAAACGTGAGAAAGAGGGAAAGAGAGAGAGAGAGAGAGAGAGAGAGGGCGCGCGGGGCCGAGCGAGTGGTGGAGCGAGAGAGGACGGATAGGAGCGCCGGCGAGAAATGGGGGTGCTCGGTGGGTGACCGAGAGGATGAGGGTGGCATAGAGGAGGTATGAAAACGGCACTCGTTAATGGACTCCCACCAGACTCTTTTACCCTCTTCCTCAACCCCTTCCGCCCGCTACTTCCAAGCCTCAGGCTATCCTCACACTGACAAACAACCCCGCCGGAGAATGTTGCTTAATGCCGCCGCCGCCGCCGCGCCGCCGCCTGGAATCTGGATGCCTCGTCAATCCAAGCCGCTTTTAATATCGGCCCACCGTCGCGTGCCAGTCAGTCATATAATACCACGGATTTTTATTCCCCCCTCTATTTCAACCCTCTAACGCTATTTCACAATGCTAGATTATTTGCTGTCTGAAGTTCACACAGGCTTTTTGTCACATGGAAAGAAGTGAGATCTATAATGTTGGATTTTCAACTCTTTTTCTTGCTATAGTTGCAACCCTTTTCATGCACACATTTATTCTACTAGTAACATTATTCCTGATGTGTGATTTTATCTTTCGCAATGTTAGATTGTTTAATATCAGAATTTTTATAGGGATATTTTTTATATTGGAACAAACATAAGGAAAGCCTGGTATGAACATATCTTTATCATCTACTCCTCTTTTTCTTGCCATAGTTACAACCCTCATCACGCACGCACTTATTCTACTGGTACATACTACTAGCAAAATGCCCTGCGCGTGAATTCGTCCTTGACAATGCTGGATTGTTTAATGTCAGAATTTCATAGAGGGTTATCTCTTGTCAGATAAAAAAGCGAGACCTGTAATATTACAGTAAACACGAGGGAAGCCTGATATGAATATATCTTTATCATCTACTCCCCTTTTTTCTCGCCAGTAGTTGCAACCCTTTTCACGCACGCACTTATTCTACTGGCACGGTATTACTAGCGAGATTCCCTATGTGTGAATTCGTCCTTCCCGTTTACGGTGTCCCTTTCAATGCCGCCCATTTCGCTCCACCCCATCTTCACCTCGTTCCCGGCGACCCTCCTCGCTTCAGGTGCACGGCCGAGCTCATTCGCGCTCTCATACTTGTACGTTCTATCGTACTTCTACTTCTGGCAGCTCCCTGTCAGCGCTGCCTTTCTTTCCCCGTCGGCTTTTAAACAAGCCGAGGAAGGCCGAGGGAACTTAGGGGGTTGTTACACGTGTAAGCAAGCGCAGCCTGCCACGTATCATTATTATAGGCCGGCGTACGCTGCGAAGCTACGCCAGCGGCAAAGAGCTGAGCAAGATAAATAGGCAGATGATCGTCGAATGGAACACGCTTTATATTATCCTGAGTTAGCGCGTCCACTAAGGAAACCCTCCGAAATGTAGGAGACAAGCTTTTTGCGCGGCACATGCATTGCCAGACCAAAGTATTCGTGAGAATATGAGAATTAAAAGAATCCCAGTACTACTCTTGAGATTCTAGAGTAATTATAACAACTTAGTTAAGTCCAGTCTGTCTGGCTGTTAGCGTTTCTTTGAAAATCTAACGTAATCACTGTGACGCATTTAGTGCTGGGAAAACATTTAGAAATAGTTTCTTGTGTATTGAACTCTCTGTTATTCAACACATGGCTGACCGCTTTTTGCTTTACTTGTTGTTGCTGTTTTTTTTATTTACTAGTACAGTTGAGAGGATGCTAATGAATATCATGTTATTACAACGAATAAATTACAGTCCCGTTTATATCCAGCTTCTTACTGTACAAATTGTTTTGACCCTCGTTGTAATTTGATCTCTCCCACGCTTTTACTTCCTCGCGAGAACAGAGCGGAACTCCGCTACGAAGCCATATCTCGCAAAAACGAACCTACTTATTAATTGTTTCACCGTCAAGAAAACATTTGCCGTTCTCCGCTGAGTGCGCAGGTTTTAGTAGAATGGCTGCTTGTACAATTACGAGAACAATTAGTGGGAGGTTTCCACGTGGCCCGAATCACCCCGGATATAACAGGAAAATTGCTGGTCCGATTGTTATATTGAGTGCGTCACAATAAAGGAATTATCAGGAAGGCTGAATCGCTGATCAGTCGGTGAAAGAAGAGGAGAAATGATTGCGCGATCCAACGGCTCGCCAGCGACCCAGATGAAACAGCTCGTCGATGCAGGAGAGCCGGCGAGCTCAAGAGCGAGGAGCGAGAAATCCTCGTGAAAGGGAAATGGAGCACGGCATCCTTCCCGCGTCAGATCAATAAAATTGCCAACAAGATAATTATCGCGCGGCATGCTCCAAGATAGCAGAGCTGCAATTATACATCCGACCTGACGCACCGGACGCCGATAGTTTTCCGTTTCGTCGCAGTCTTCCTCCTCCACGTCGTCGTCGTCGTCGTCGTCATCGTCATCACACATCCTAGTTGTCGGACGACTGCTTGTTAAAAGCATCGCCGGAGGCACTGGCGGCAAGCGACACCGACGAAAGAGACAGCAAATTCCCGAGCACATCTGCTACCTTTTCAAGTGGAGCGCTGTACTTTTAATGAAGCCTTGTTCCCTCTCTCTCCCCCCACCCCTCCTCTCCTTTCTCACATACTTCCCACGATCTTTCCACCACCCTCTGATCCCGCAGCACTGTGTACACAGAGTGTGCGCACTCTGCTTCGAAAAAATCACCCGGAACATCAGCAGGAGTGATGAGTTTGATTCGGAGCGCGCCGACATTCGCCCCTCATTTGCCTTCGTCGATATTCACTAATTACCAGGGAATTTCTCTCGAGTTCTGCAAAAATGCTACGCCAAAATCAACGACCAGTCGGCGAAAGACTTCGTTTCCCGTTGGATTAGCATGTGAAAGAAAAAAAGGAACTTCATGGAACTGGATGGACCTGTTAAAGGAGAAGGCGAGCGAGAGAGAAAGAGAGAGAGAGAGAGAGAGAGAGAGAGGATGCTTTGATTCCGAAAACTCTTGTCGACACGTCGGTGCGTGGATCTTCATATCGGAGCAACCAGACCGTGTCTGATTGGAATTCCCATCAATCTGCGGATAATGGCACTCAAAGGTGCTTTACTAGCGCGATCATCGCATCGACACCTAACACACGTCGATGCTTCGCTCGAGAGCCAGTGACTGCCTTTTCCCGTTATAGCATGCACGCGCGCGCGCACGCTCGCTCGCCGGCCGAATCGAAGCTTCCATATGCTGGATTCACAAATTGACGGTGCATAATCGCGCGCCTCAATCACACGCTTCATTGCACTCTCGTGCAACTTCAATAAGCGCGTAAGAGATCCCCAGCGATATGTAACCGCGCACACTTATGCAAATGGACGGCGGGCGCGCATACGCACTGTTATATCACCTGGAAACAAGTACCGGCAAGTTTTTACGGGCGCTCGCACTGGACGACGACGAGTGCTCGCGCGAGCGAGTGTCGGAGACGTCATGAATATAAAGGAGGAGCAGCCTCGGCAACATGTATAATTCAGCCACGTGTTGTGCCAACAGTTGTTTAGAAGACGAACATAAATCCGACGGGAAATTCGCAGCAAGCGAGCCGTGCCGTTGGCATTAAAGTCGAATTTGTCGCGGCAGGGTGGCTTGCTTTTTTTCCCCCCCAATTTTTACAAAATCTGCCCTACTTCGTAGATTTACTCGTCGAGGAGGAAGAGGGTGGCGCGCAAAGAGAGTGAGAGAGAGAGGGTGGTGCTTGCGCGGCGACCATCTAAACTTGCGAGCTGGAATAAATTTCTGGCCTCGAAAAGGGCGGCCCATTTACCGCAAAGTGTGTGCGGGTATAGCATCGACATTTCGCGCGGAAGAAAAAACCGGGGGGGACCTCTGCTCGGATGACGGGGCTGGTGGTTGGCGACAGTATCGTGGCATCCGCTCTGGAAACAGAGGCCTCGCTAATTAGCAGGAATATCGGCTGTGCCCGACTAAGGGGAAAGAGAGGGAGAGACAGAGGGTGGAAAAAAAAAAGTTTCGAGAGCAGAGGCTTCTGTCGGCCGGCACTGATAGTCTCTCTCTTGCTCTTGCTCTCTCTCTCTCTTTCTCTCTCGGATTAGAGAAAATGGCGAAATCTATTGTCATCGATCGTCACCATTGTGCCCGGCCATTGTGCACAGCTTCGATAAGGGCCGAGATTCGCGATTTCTCGCGCTTTATTATCGACTGCGTGCCGCCCAGAAACCCAACCCCTCCTCCTCCTCCTCTTCCTTTTTTTCCCCCCCCCTTTCTTTCCAGCGCGTTGTTCCTCGTTGTTAAGGTTCGACACATGCGCCACCGACTACGGATCGCTGACTTCCGAAAGTAATTGGGGAACGACGTTACGCTGACTCGACATTCTTCCGCTACCTGGCTCTCATTTCACTCGGCGCTATTACTGCTCGCCTATTGTCCGATTTGCTTGTCTTCCGGTTCACATGTTCTATTACCGGCTGAATAATGGGATCCTGCTGATCGAGGACCTTCGACCTCTGCTCCCACTAATGATAGCTATCGCTTCGCTCGAAAGTAGTGCGTCGCAATGAGCGCGTGTAGAAGAAGCCTTTCAGTCGAGGGCTTCGACATACATTCAAAGATTATATGTTGACGATTCCACAATGGGTAATAGTTCTCCTGGTCTGTATAATCTTCGCAAGGTTGGAAAAGTCGAGCAAATTGTCTGTCGCAGAGAGAGAGAGAGAAAAAGAGAGGGAGAGGAAATGAACTTTCCTAGTGGTAGCTCGAGTTGCCCTTCGTTGGGAATTTGCATCTGGGTTTATTCGGCTGGTTTTCTGTTTAGACTGCGAAGGCAAGAACGACTCTAAACCAAGTCGAAAATTCCCGGATACGAATGTGAATAAGCGAGTGAGCGTATTTGGGTTAATTGGGGATGATCCCGAGCCTCTTTCCTTTCGTAGCCCCTTCCCTTTCATTTCACCGGTTCCCCGTTTATCCGGCCAATTCGAGCGACAGCAGTTTTATATAAATTGGTATTAATTTATCAATAAGTATTCTACAAGGAGAGGCTTGAACTGGTAATTTCCTCGATCGAATTTCAACTGGAATGCTTTCTCGGGAGTGTTACTCATATTTCATTGAATCCAACCGTGGAAGAATATTCAGGATTTTTCTGCTGATTACTACTCGACCAACCCTCTCCCTTTCATTGTCGTTCGCTCATCGCGAGCGATCGTCGATCTCTGGAGTCTACCACTCCGGATTGATATTTCCAAGTAGCAATCCACCATCGAAACACTATTAACCTTCCTCTTGACACAGTTAAGTCATCGTGTCACTGAGTTTAGCTTGGCTCGAGCGACTGCTGGATCCGACGGCGCTGGTGCGTCTCCAGTTACACGAAGAGGAGAGACGGTGGATGCGCTCTGTCGCGCGTTACGCTTCACTGATTTACTCGGCTGTAGGAAGGCAGGGCTGAGAGAATTCGACTCGAACTCGATAACCGCACGCTCGCCTGCCAATTTCTGACTGATGGTCCGCTTTGGCCGCGGAGAGCGCGCAACCCATTTCCAGCTCCCGGAAAACAAACGCGCGATACATTCGGCCCATTTTCGATGCCGCGCCACCACCTCCGCCAGCGTGAGCGCTCCACACACACACGCGGCTTAACGAGTATTGGTAAAAAGTGCTTAGAGAAACTATCGTTCTTCTTTCAGCCGCTTGTAGACGACGTCTGGCGTCGTTGCCCTGGCAGTTTCCGCTCTCGCGTTAAGGGCGAAATTTCCTCCTCGCAGCGAGCTAGGAAACGCGCGTCGTCGCCGGCGAAAAACAGTCTGCTCGATGAATAATGAATGGAGTGACGCCGCCGTTGGATTCGAGATAGAGTTTCATTCCAGTTTAATAAAAACTGGCCCCTTAAAAATTCACTGTTCCCTGGCAACAAACTGCCGCGCCGCGGCGCGCCGCGGCACTGCAACTCCCTATATCGGCCGCTACCCGCCGCGCTCTTTCCCTCTTTCCCGATTCTCTCCCGGCCACTTGAAACTTTCGCATCTCTCATATAGGAATCTGCATACACTCCAGCGAGCGCGAGCCACTCCACTCTTTTGCAACAATTACCACACACGCGAGCACACTCGCAGTCTGAATAATTCACGAGTTAGGATAATCGAAGTCCAGGTACCACGACCCCGGCCACTCCTTCCGATTTCTAACTTTCGGTTAAATTGCCCAGACAACCCCTCACAATCAACTCCTTCATCCTTCGCTCTAATTGACGTATTACCTTCATCTCTTTCCCACGCTACCAGAATATATAATAACTAAAAAATAATCGCAAATGTCCTAGTTGTGAGTAAATTTAAAAACATTGATAGTTTGTTTTCTAAACAAAATGCTGCTCATATTAGAATATTAAGTATATTATAATATTAATAAGACAAAGAGAAAGTAAATGTTCTTAAATAAATGACTTGTTGAATCCACTGTAAAATGCAGCTTTCACAAATGCAAGCAAAAGGAATATGGAATAAATTACTCTAAAATCTAAGGCACACTACTTACAACTCCGACTCAACAGCATTCTCTATTTCGCTCTTAACTTTTCCGCTATATTTCAATGGGATATACGGATCTGATGGCGTTGGCAGGTCATCCAATTAATTAAATCGAATATGCAATGCATATCTAACGGGCAGCTATTCGTCCATGTCGCGCTGACTAATTCAACCGTAGGCCGATCTAGTTCGCGGACTGAAAGAGAGTGCGCGCGCGTGCACAAATCACGGGATAACGCTTTCACGGCGCCACGGGTACAGGCTGTGCGAGCTGTGCGGGACAATTTAAAGCGAGCGAAGGTTACACAAGCGCGCGCGCGCTGAACGGACGGCTGTGTCGCGGGCCGATTTGCTACCAATATGTTCGTTACCATCGTCGCTCTCGACGGTGATCGGCTGCCTCCCTGTGTTCGAGCCAGTCGCCGCGCCGCGCCGCGCCGCTCCTGTCCCGCCTTTCACCGTGTATTTTTGCGATGCCGCGATTATTTTCCCGAGCTCCCAGCTTTCCGGACCGCTGGCCAGATATGTCGTTCGAAACCCCGCGAATCGCACACTTCTTCGTCGCTTGCTCTCGCAGACTCAATTGGAATCTCGTGCGATATTAGATATAGTAAATGCTGCGGCTTAATTAACTTTGTATTAATCAGTCGGGTGTCAATTAGTGATTTTTTTATAGATTAAAATTGACGCTATGGATGAAAAGAGTTGATTAAAATAGTTGTTGCTCTTTGAACTATTCAAGTAATCACTAGGTATGTCAGTGGAAAAATTGATTAATCTGATTTCTTTGTGAGTTACCTGCAAATAGCCTGAAATTAGATAGAATAAACAAGATGATCCAATTAACATCGTATTAATTCATTAAGGATTACACAGCGATTGATGAGAATGCATTAAAGTTGTTGTCACGCTGTGATTGTTTGTAATAAAAACTTTTGGCTCGGTTTGTACATTCCAAACCCTTGAACACGTGTGTGAACACACTCATGCAATATAAATTGAGCGGCAGGGTAATGGTGGCAACGTTGCAATTGCAGTTTCGCATACTTTAACAAAACCGCCAATAATTCTGAACTCACCTATAAACACGTGTTTTTTTTTATCGAAACCGTATTAAAACATCAAGTTCATGCTGTATTAAAACACGATTATAAATTATAACTAATTAACAACCTTCTCCACTCATAAAAATCGCAAGTAACTCCTAAAAAAATGTGGGCACAGCGTGGCAATTATCTAAAGAAAGAAGTGATCTGAATTCACAGAAGCATGGGCGATTATTTTAGTAACTAGCTCTCAGAGAATCATCCTGTTTTTGCGAGTGAAGAGATTGGATTGGCGTGGGCGGCGGCGTATCGGATCGCTAAAGAGAATCGAGTCTCTCGCGGCATCGACTGTTGCTGCTGCTAAGTCCAGCTAAAGAGAATCGGGGTTAAGGACCCTCAAGATATCCGCGCTCTTAGTGCTCTCGGAGGGTGGCGCAAGGTGGCGGACGGTGGGACGCGAGGCGAAGTGGAGGAACGTTTCTGAATTCCCATTAAGCCACTGCATCAAGGGAAGCGATTAGCTTTCATGCGGTTCGCGCGGTACACGATCCCTGATATCGCTCCGCCGAGGAAAAATCCCCGCTCCGGGGAAATTGAGTTTTTCATGCAACACAGACGTGCCGCGGCGGCTCCCTTATAAATGCAAATCGGGCTAAGGCTGAATGTGCATGAAAGTTTGAAGGTCGAGCCGTCGAGCGGCTTTGGAAGAGGACGGGGAGGGAGAAAAAAGAGAGACAAGGGTCTAATAGCGCGTATAAAGCTAACTAAGGAATAAATAATGAGCCGCTGAAAAATTCAAGCGCATAGTTGACGGGACAGCTTCCACCTAACTGTATACGAGCGAATAACTGGCCCGCGTTCGACACCCTAAACCAGTAACAAAGTACTACATTACGTGCGAGGTGATCGCCGCGCAGCACTCGACACGATAATTATCCTATTACGATCCACAAACAGCCGGTCAAAGGGCTCGGAATTAATCGCGGGTAAAGGGAAATCGTTCCATCGGGCGAACAATGCCCGAAAACTTAAGGGGTTGGAAAGTGGCGTTTATACGAGCCGCACTCCGCAGAGAAAAAGAGCAAACTGGACCATTTGCCATGCAAATTTCGGCCCCCGTCCCTCCTCCTCCGCCGCCCCCCCGTTACCCGAGCCCTTTGTTTTTATTTCCTCGTCATCGCGAAATGGGGTTGCGCGGGCGCCAGGCCGGCTCTGTGGCTGCGTGGCTCTCTCTTCTCTTCTCTTCTCTTCTCTTCTCTCTCTTTCTCTGTCTCTGTGAGTGTGTTTGGTCCAGCGTCTCCCGCGAGCGCACCCCAGGCTTGTTTCCAAGGCTTTTCCAACCAACCCTCTTCTTCCCGGCGCGCCGAGAGCTTCTTTTGGTAAGCTTCCAAGCCGACTTCCGGCCCCTTGGCCGCGGTTCAACGCGTTAAGTCTCGCTCACATTGACAGGGCGGTGTCGTTAGCGCGCGGGTGTGTGGGCGGGGATGGAAAATGTGCATTTCGATTAACAATGCCGCGATTCGAACGGGGTCAGCCCTACCCCTACGGCCTTTCCTCCTATAATGCGCGCGACCGATTCTCCCTCTCGCTCTCTCTTTCTCCGCGCGACCCTCCTTTTCTCGCGACTCCCTTTATCCACCACCGCCACCACCGCGCACACCACCCACACCCACCCACCCCTCTCGGAATCGCGGGCGACTTTGCAAGACGCCCTGAAAGAAAGGAGGAAGTCATTATTTTTCCCAATTCAACGCCGCGCCATTATTCATTAGCTAACGGTGTAATTAAAGGTCGCAGCGGATTAATTAGAAATCGCACGGACGGGAATGAACTGCGCCCCGGGTGGGTACAAGTGCTCGACGACCTGCCCTCGAATTCACTGCCACTCCCGGGGGATGATGCCGCTGCTGCTGCTGCACCCGGCAAGGATGTACTCCTAGATCGAGCGGCAAGCTATTATTTAATTGGACGACGAGTAATGAGGCGCACATCTCGCCTAACTGTATTATATCAAGAATTATAGCAAAGCTCGCTGCTGAGAGATGTGAATATCGCGGAAGCTCGAGAGCGAATTGGTTCAATGGATTTGCCTGGCTTTGGATCAATAAGGGATTAATATCAATTCGACGGTAGCCGGCCGGGCACCGCCACCCGCCGACTAACTTCCACTTTTTAATCGAGCTAATTAATTCGAGAGTAATTCAATTTGGAAGCTAAGAATTAATAAAGTTCCCTGTTCTCGGCGCGAGTTCCGCGCCACCGTTTTCCTCTCGATTTCTTCGTTTCGTCCAAAGTAATCGAATAATCCTTAAGGAATGTAGTTTGATATACTTTTAGGTGTGGATGATTTCCTGGGTATTTCAAGTGGTGAAAGACCAATTAGAAAGATGTTAAATTAGAGGTTACTCTGACGAAGGACCAATCATACGTTTTTTTTCTCCCTACATGATACTACTTTGACTATAATTGACTGTAATGATGTTATTTAATACGCAGTTTTATCATTAGGATGAAGTTATTATGTTAATGTACACGCATGTACCTTTCATACACAGTAGCTTGTGTAATACTCTGTCATCCGTATGTTTCGCCCGGTATTCCAAATGAATTAGAGATGAGTGAAAACATTTGTTAACATTATGTCCCAGCGACGTCCTCAATTAACGCAGAGAGAAACAACTTTTCTTCATCATACTCGACGAACTTGATAACACAATAAAACGTTAAAAGCTGGGTTAAATAATGCTTTCTTTCCTTGCATTTCGTTAAAACGGACGTTTAATGCTACAATTACCCCAATTTTTTTGTGACGCAATTTCGTAATATACTTGTGTTTATCGCTGACAGTGGAAAAACAATGGACAATAAATAAATGATGTGTTTCTATATGTTTGTATTCAACAAAAAATCATCGATTATTTAACGCTATTATAAAGCATTGTATATTGCGAGGAAAGAAAAAGCAAAGAAAGAAGATTGGATGAAGATCTGAGCTTCCGAGAGCAGCTTTCGGACAATAGCATTCTAACTTCATTAGGATGTTTGTTTCATAGTCGTTGGGGACTCGCTTATTGGATCGAAAGAACGGATATCGCTCGACCTCTGACGATGCCATCTCTTGCGTACCATCGGCCACCACTCGTTCTCTCTGCGGCCACTGAACGGCCTTTATTGAGCTTCTCCCGTCACCCAATTTTTCCCGACCTTATCCATATAAATCGAACTATTTTTCTGGCTATATTTCATGTTTCACAAAGAGTAGAAGTCTACTGATTGAATTTTATTCATGTATACCGACAAAGCCTTATCAATGCTGAGGTTTTTTTTTCAGAGTTAACTATTTTTAGACATGCCATCTGTTATACAGAATCAAAAACGTTTATTGCTAATATTCTTTTCTGCAACATTGATTAAAAAATGAACGTATTATACGATAATTCTGATTCATCCTCCCTTTTTTCTTCCTTTCTTTTTCTACCGAAAACTCTGTGCATTCTCATCGTGTTTACGTCTTTGGAAACATTAATCAAGAATGAATGCGTCTTTCATTCTACCAACCTCGAATATCTTTTACGAGAAGTATGTGCTTGCGAAAAATCTGAAGACGATCTGGTTCGACGAATAATAAGCGGTGAGTTTTAGGCATAGGTCGAAGGGAATCGTGCAATGTAGAGACCCGCATCTCGAGGCGGCAAACGAGTGAATGCAGAGAGAGAGAGAAATAGGGAGAGAGTGAGCTGGCCGATTCTAGAGAATCTAAAATTACGCTTACATGGCACGAAGAAATTTGAGTGCTTGCTTGCTTACTTGCTTGGAGTCGGCGCTTGCATTCAATGCGCCGGCGAACAATGCCCGGTAAATACGTGCTACGTCGCTCGGATGCTGCGCTCGGGAAAAAATGAACTGTCGCCCGCAACGATCTCTTCGTGTTTACACGGATCACAAAGCACCAAGAAGAGAATTCGATACTTTTTCCCAAATATTTCAAATAAAAGCAGAATCGTGTTCGTTCGAGTACGGCGACACTGACGAATTCAAGAGGTACCGCGTGTAATTTGTTCTCGTATAATGTAATTAGAGGGCGAGAGGAGGGAGAAGTGGTTTCTTGGGCCATCACTTGATCCCGTCGCGAAACCACGGATCCTCGAGACTTCAAGCGGGAGTATGGCGAAAGCTGAAAAAGCGGACAGAAAGTAGAGAAAAAGAAGAAGTAGAAGAAGGAGACGAAGAAGCGGAAAGCAGAAAGGGATCTCTTGCGATCGCAGCGGTGCGAGGGAATTTCGCGAGTGCTCGTCTTCCGGTTGGCGTGGCCGCCACTCAGAATCTGGGTTACACCACCCTGAGTGGTCCTAGATTTTCGTTGGCCTTCGAAAAAATCGATCTTCATATATTTATTTCTCTCACGATTCACATCGCATCACAATGCCACGCGGCGAAACTTTCCTCGCAAATCACTTTGGCTGCGACTAAAGAAATCCCATTAAAGAAATCGGTTCTAGTGGAGTTTTCGAAGCCGGCCTGATATGCGGAGTAAAATCTCGCGGCGATTCGTGCGGAATTTTGCCTCCAATTTCCAGGGAGCGAGCGAGCGACCGATAAAGTACGCTTTAAATGCCGGCTGTCCGTCCGCGAGAGTTAACTCGGCAGGCTCTAGTACGCGCGCCGATCAAAGTGTATTTGCCGCAATTACTAAATGAAAGTGCTCGCCTAAGTAAATAGGAGCGAGAAGGAGAGAGCAAGAGCGAGAGAGGGAGAAAGAGAGAGAGAGAGTGGGAGAAAGAGAACGGCTGACGATGAAGAGGACGTCGAGGACGGCGAGTATGAGCGGTTAAAAATAAGAGCTGCTTTCGTATGCGATCCGGGTCGGAGTTTCACTCGACGTACAGATGGCGGCAAACCATATTATTGATAATTCCAGTGCATCGACCTGCTTCCGCCCGGCTATCCCATTAGCAGAGCTTGCTTCGGATGCTAAAAATGAAATGGGCGATCGATCCCTCGTTAAATGTTCCCTTAAAACCGTTTGAGTGGCTGCTTGCCACTGCAGAGCCCTCCGCCCGAGGATTAAGACTTGCTACGATCGAAAGTGTAATTCCACCCACTCGAGATGCCTCCGCCAATGTAGATAAAGCGCAATCTACAATGTCGAAATGTCTTCTCAAACGTGTTTGCCGAAGGGCATTAAAAATGCGATCTTTTCCTTCGGTATTTCTTCGTCGAAGCGAGTGGTAGAACCAGTTAATGCATGAACAAGAACTGTTCTCAGTTTGGCAAGGAGTCGTTTAATGTTAAAGGGTTAAGGACAATGTTGATCGAATTGAACTGGATGAATGGAGCAATTGGGATTGGGAAAGTTGGCGAGTCGTGATTGGGTTTGGTGAGGTGTGAGGCTTGCGTGTGTGTGAGAGAGAGAGAGTGCATTGCCGGAAAGGAACGATATGTCGCCACGATGTTCCAGGCATTCAGATAAATGGTGGCAATGCAGAGTGACCGGTGCTCGCCGCAGACTATAAACGGTAATGGTCAGGGCGAACTGCGGCGCGCGGGCTTCGGCCTAGACGAGCTCCTACGTGCTGCGAACTTTCTCTCTATCTGGCTCGACTAGGAAGTCGTAAATCCAACGTTTGCCATTTTCCAACATTCTCCACCCGAGAAACGGCCTGTCACGCGGCTCCGCGTAACTCCTATGCAATCGCCGCTGCCGTCGCCCCACACCTCTCCCGCCGATCACTCCTCCATCACTTTTCTACGTCGCCCTTTACGACTCCCGCTTTATGCCTCGACGACAGCCTTTGTCATCCGCTGCCACATCCTCGCGATGAAACTTGGACTCTACCTTCTCATCTTTACACCATCCTAAACGATAATCCTGACAGACTTAATCGTAGTATGGAGAAAATCATAGTTGCCTCACAAAGCTAGTCATTTGTGTAATACTTTCTCGAAATCGTCTTCTTAATTAATCGATATATTGTTCGATGTAAGAATAATTCGAATGTGAGAAATTCCATCTAATGGATTTGTTATGTCAATTATGATTAAAGTGAAATTCGTTCACTACGATTGCTTCAATTCGATTATTATTATTCGGGTGATCAGACCGATGGCAGATGCATGACACTAGCAGCTGATAATCTAATAATCTTGAATCAATTTCGAAAAATTATTATCCAACTACATTAATTTTACCTCATCGATTTATTGATTACCGCAAGATCATCTCGAATGCCGAAAACTTCCATCTAATGGATAGATGCGTCGCTCTATCTCGTCAAGCATACTCGATTAATGCGAGGTTTATCAACTAGAATTGACATTGGATGGATTCGATTATTATTATTCGGGTGATCCGACCGGCGCGGCGGCGATATAATGTGCTCGCGTTGCTTAACCGTTCACGGCGCGGCGTCCCCTTCGTACTAATTGATCGGGATGCTAAGCGGCCACGGGCGCGCTGCGCCTCGTTATTATCGGCCTGATGAATACATCAATAAATCCGACTTATTTATCGCGCCATTGAAATCAGGCCGAATTAAACGCCACCGTGCCGCCCCGCACTCCTCCCATTAATCGTCACGCGGTGTTAATTATGGATATCGCGTCGGGTCAGCATGAAAATCCGATTTGCTGTCGGCCACCTCGGGAATTAAGGTGAGCCGACCATTTCTCTAACAAAATGTCCGACGTCAGAATAACCATAGAATTCTACGAAATCTATTCAAAAATCAAGATTATTTATTATCATCCACCTGGTTCTTATAATAAACTTTCTGGTAAATAGAATATTCTGGTAGAAACGAAGAAGGATTCCCGACATTCTAATTCTTCTAGAGGAACAGGAATCCTTACGCTCGGCTGGGATTTGAAATGGAAATACGAGGTGATATCTGTCGGCCAGTCAAGGGGCCTCGCCGTTATGCAAATTCTCGGTTTAAAATGAATTCGTGTAATGGAAAATAAAGTTACAGTTTAGAATGACCAATTTCGTTCTTATTGCTCGCCGTGAATTAGCTTCCCAGCGAAAGAAGTTAGTCGACGCTCGGCAATTTATCTCGTTGGCTTTTTCCTCTTGAAAAGTTGCTCTTTCTCTGCGTCGAGTAGAACTCCCACGAAAATGCGTGTTCCTTAGATCGACGGAGAACGATTCTGAATGTAATGCAGGAACGAGTGAAGAAAAAAAAGCATCAAGGATACTTCTACGAGAGATTCAATTTACATGAGCATCTCGGACGGGAGAGCGTGAATGGCGTAGTGTCGCTTGGGAGACTAGTTTATGAATCGTATAAGAAGATGAATAGAAGCGGATGAATGGCCGAAGTGGAGAGAGAGCAGGCAAAGGTGAAACACAGCGCGCAGATACGAGCGGTGTGTCATAACACCAGCGACAAAAACCAACAGAACCAACAAAATCACGTACGTGCCAACCCCGAGAAGGAAGTACATGAGATTTATATCGCTCGCCGCTAGAGTACCTGATGAAGAGAAATGTTTGGCATAAGTCGCGCCTTGAATATCCTATTTCCTCATCGTACTGTACAGGGTGAGTCACTTGCCTTTGAATCACCACCAAAAATTGGATATTTTCGATGGCCAAAAGTATGGGGAAAAAAAAATTTTGAGCCGGGGCTCTGAAATTTATATCACATCTTCCTTGATGCAAGGGGAGACTTCCCACCAAATTTCAGCCCCGGAAAATGTCGGGAAGTCCAAAAATATGGGAAAAACCAGCGAAAATTCCGAAAAAATCGAACTTTAAAGGCAGTTTTTTTAGTGTTTTCGATAGAAATCTGGACTTTTTTCGACGAATTTCTTGTTTCCTATCCGTTTTCATCCATAAACAATTGATTCCTGAAGAAAAAACCCGAGTTCGGGGACCTTCGAAAAATCGTGAAAAAATCTGAAGGGGTACCCCTTAAGAAAAATTTGCCGAAAAAAAAATTTTGAGCTAGGGCCCTGGAATTTTTATGGTATCTTCCTCGATGTAAAAAAACATTACCCACCAAATTTCAGTCCCGGGAAAGGTCGGGAAGTCCGCCAAAAAAAATAAGGGCTAGGAATCTTATGCAATAACGATCAAATTATGTCGAGATGCACCGCGACAAATTATGATAAACTTCCCAATATCTTTCGACGCCCCTTTTTCTATTTACATTTCGTGTCCAAGATGTGTGAAAGATAAATTCGATCAGATTAGTATTTTTCCCACACTGTTTCGATGTTCACATTTTGTTCGATCCTGAATTTACTCGATATTGCTAACGAATTATGATTTCGTATCGCATTAATTCAATATTCCCTGTTTATGTTAATATTTGATATAGTCAAATTCAATCGGATTTCCCACGGCTGAATTTGTCGTATAAATTTCAGCGTGGATTGTTAGTATTCTCTTTCACCGGGCCTTTCTCTTTCTGCTCTTCGTGTCGATGTTACACGAAAGGTAATTTCGACGAGGCTGAAGCTACCGCAATATACCATCTATTGATTCACATTTTGTTCAACCCTGAATTCATCGGTTTCAGTTAACTCGCTCTAATTCAATATTCTCTCTCTCTCTGCGTTCATATTTAATAAACTCAAATTCGAGCAGATTTGTCACGACGAAATTTCCCCGATAAATTTCCGGGGAATTATTATAGAATTCGTGGATTTGACCATTCCACTTTTACATCGGTCAGGTTTAAAGGAACCCTGTGGAAGAGTGGGGGTGGAAGCGCGCGGCGCAGGAAATATCCGGGAGATTCATCAGCGCAAGGGAAGACGTATACGTCACAGTGTAAGATCGATCGTTCAGTTCCCTTTGCTATTGCGGAAGCAGCTCTCTCTCGGGCCGGCTGTGTTTCAAGACGAGACTGCTTCGCTTCCGACGATAGATATAAAACGCCAACAATCTTTTAGCGCGCGCGCGAATCCCACTCCCCGCAAACCACAGAAACTCCTAAGATATTCCTGGCGAATTTTTCACTCTAAAATAGTGTAACACTCGCCAGAATTACCGAGCGGCGAGTGTTGCTGTTTCCATTTAAAATGGCGAAGCGCACCGCGAAAACTATGCCCAAGTGGAAAGGGTTGTCGGTGGCTTAGTGCTTTGTCTGGCGAATATTTGAAAGGCCGCCGCCCCGATTAGCATTTAATCTCTCCAAGTCGGAAGCACGGATTTACAAGGGGCAACAACACACACACACACCGATGAAAGGATGCACTGGGAAAGCAAAGGATATTCCAGGCAACATCGCGGACACTCTTCCATCTCGTAATTAAGGAAGAAATTTCGCCGACGCTACACACATCCTTGCACCATTAAAACCAGAGAGCAGGAAAAAAAGATGCAACGTCTCTCTCGATTTATACTCGCTAACGGGAGTAATTAGTGTCAACTCGAGATTTATCGAGCTCGCCTCTAATAGCTATTAACTACCTGGTAATGCGTCGACGAGAGATCGTCACTTTGAAGACTGACGCTCTAACAGAAGAGAAAACATTCGAAATGGATAGAATGCGATACAAAGTTTCAATTAGCCCTTCGATATCAATTGGAACTTGGTGCGCGAACGATCTTACACAGTACTTGTTTGGAGGAGCGCGAGGCGCGTTGTATAAAGTGCGGTAATCCTGTTCGCCGGTTTTATCGCTGTCGCCAGGGGGGAAATGCAATTTTCTTCAAATGCAATTTAGAGCGCTATAGTCCACCGCTGATTAATGGCTTCGCGTACTCACGCTAGCCGTCGCAACACGCCACTGACATTGAACAAGTGCAGTAGACGAGCTCTCAATGAAAAAGTCTACGATCCTAGGAAAAAGACAAGCATACACTTGCGATGAAACCAAGCACCTGTCTCGCTAACTTCCTCTGTCAAATGCTAACGACTGACGTTTAACCGGTTATTTGCTGACGCGATTAGAAAGACATTTATAAGATCCTTTGACTGGCATCAGCCTCCTTAGCAGCGTACTCCCGAATGTATTAAATCACCGGCAATTTAACGTCTCTCCGGAGTCGCGTTGCCACCTGAGACGTCTAATAAAGCATCCTTTTCCAGCACTATAACTCAAGTTACGACAGAGTTGATAGAATCCGAGTAATTCAGTTAGGGCGAAGGAGTGAATCCCTGGCGGCTCTGTAAACTTTCGAAAATTGGATCGAATACCTACAAAACATCGGATGATACTTGATCGGTATCAAATCACTCGCTCTCTCTCTTCGTCTTTCCATCGTCATTGGAAACCAAGGAATATCATTCGATCTTTAAGTCGTGGCCGAGTTGATCCAGCATTATTCCAACGAAACAAGCGCGATATCGAGGCCAAGTGATCGACTCGATCTCCGAGTGCAACTGGAAACAACAGCCCTTTGTTTTATTCCCTGTGCACTATGGTCTGCGCTATCAGCGAGCGGTGGTCATAGAAGAATACGTCTGCAGGGTGTACTTTCAGGTGGCCGAGAGGGTGGGAAGCGGGGAGGGGAGACGGCTCGAGCACAACAGAATTGCCGGAAAAACGGCCAGCGGAGATCTCGAAATCTGAGTGCGCCGTACAAATGGAAGTGGGTCAAGTGAGTCGCGGACGTACGTGACAATCTCTCGAAACACGTGCGAATTAGCGATAGTAAATCGATGAATGAAGCCGGTCCAGTTCCACATTATTAAGCAACCCTCGAGTATTTATTGGCACCGATTACTCCTTGACCCGACGAGGCTCATTTCTTTCTCCGCTGTTTTCGATTTGTCGAGCGAGAAAATCTATTAGCGCTAGGAAACGCGCTGAGGTTCGCTTGCGTTCTAGTAATCAGCGAAACAGTCTGCTAACCTTTAAACGACACGAGCTTTAAATGGGTTAAAGCATCGACGAGAGAGAGAGAGAGAGAGTGCACGGCGGAGGTATTTAAATCGCGGCTATGTTGTTCGGCCAAAGTTTAAACGACCAGGCCACAATGTTCCCCTCACCTCCCCCCGCGCGCTCCCCACCCAACCAGCCATCGTTCTCGCTGTGTCGCGCGACGGAACAATGTTCCTCTTTTAATTCGAAGCGGCGTATTTAAGCCGTTAAATAAACGGGACATAACGGCTACTGGTTAGTAAAAATGTCCCCTCGAAAAATACCACCGAACACAATAATACGTTTTCCCCCATTGCATTCTCCTCGGCGCGGATCCTCCGACTGCCAGTTGGAACTCGGCGATCATTCAATCCCAGGAAATTGTTTCATTAAGCGAAAAAGAACATTTAAAAAACAACACTGTACGCGACGAATTGACAAGCTTGTTTTCGAACAAAGAGAGAGAGAGAGAGTTAAAAAGTGGATAGTTTCGGGAAGAGTTTCGTTATCAGTTTGTTGCGATAATGGTTGGCTTTAATTATACTGTGTGTATTTCAAGAGGTGTATGGCCTGCTTGCCAATTCCACTGGAAGGCCAAGTAGTTTTTGCTCGGGGAAAAACGAGCGAAGTTCGCTCCAGAAACGAGAAGGGCCATGCCGCGCCAGCGAGCGGCCAGATATAATGCGGCAATTCGTTGGGAATGTCTGCCTTGTAAAGAATACACCACCCGCGAGCGAGCACGAGCACGCGCGCGCGCGCGCGCGCCGCTGCCGCAAGGAAAATGTCACAAGGACAGGCGAATATTCAGATTCCAGCCAAATTGAATCCAGGCTTTGAGAGTTCGCCAAATATTTACGGCTATCCGCGCTATAATCCTCCGAAATCCATGACTACTCCGGTTTCAAAGATTTCGTAACTCCGAGATAAGATTTCGAAACTTTGAGAACTTGGCAATTTGCAACGCGTTCTCTCGTAGAAAATCTAACGAAGAATAATATTTCAGATCCGCTCTTGATGTATTTTAACGATTTCGACAGGCACGCGTGCCTTGGCCGCCCTCCGTGAAATATGATCGACGATTCCACCGGGCGATAGAGTGCCATATCGATTTGCTCGCGAACCCACACAAAATATCGCGCGAGAGAGCTAACAGGAGAGAAACCGAGGGAGAGAGAGAAGCCGTATAAATTTCCCGAGATAAGATCCGACGGCTTTTCTTAAATCTATAGGACAAAGGGGCTCCTGGCGGCCGCTTGCAGCCGAGAACAGTGCCACACGATATCAAATTACTGTAGTATTATGTAACACAAGGGAGACAGCACCGAAAGCTTAGAAAGTCTTGGTTTCGTTGCCGCTAATAATTCGAACACAACATTTTCACTGATTTTTCATACAAAGAACAAAGTAGCAGCTTATTAACTTTGAAATAAGCTTCTACTTAAAATCGTATAACCAATTAAAATGAATTTTGATTAGTTGATCATAGCTTAGCGGGCTTTTCTCTCGTCGTACGTGCCGCGAGATAATAAATAAGGTCGAGGAGGCTCATTCCGTAAGGGAGACCGTCGATGGGGAGGGAAACTTCGGCTTTCACTTAAGAATTCCCTTACGGCGACATGTTTGCGAGCACGTAACTTTTCCATTGGACGAACACGAGGCGAGCGAAGAGTTTGAGGCCGATGCATGTCTGCGAACGAGCGGAGAGGCTAAATGAGAATTTGCGACACGCGACACATCCAGGCTTTTACGCCCCTCGGCCAACGAAATTATCCTCGGTTGATAGAGCCAAGCGTGCCGGCGAGTGCAGCAAGAATTTTTCGTCTTCAAGATAAAAGTTAATCCTCTCGTTCCTGCAGCGAAGTCTAAAAAGAGCGGCTGAGAAGTTTCCTTTGGAGGAGAATGCGCAAGTTGATTTTTCCACGGCTCTTTGGTAATCTGCGCTGGAGAAAGTGTCGCTGCTTCGACAAGTACACACGGCGAGTCTCGCCGTGAAAAGAAGTTTCGATTACGAATTCACGAGCGCTTTGTGCTTCATCGAGCCGTGCACGGCTACGCCATTCCCTTCCACGGGGAGTCATTCGTTCTATGGAATCTTCATTGGATCTACTCGTAGAATAAGAGAGGAAAGCGATGGCGATTCAAGTATACTTCTGGAAATCGCATTCTTTGCACGATCGGAGAGTCTCGCACTTGAATTCGTGATCCTGCTGCTCGATAAAAAGGGTGCGATACGTGGTGCGCGGTATGGTTTTACAGTAGCGGCGACGGGACTGGAAGCGAAACTTGATGCGGGTGGAGAGAGGTGGTGCGAGAGAGAGAGGGAGAAAAAAAGCAGGCGCCAGCGATGGCGGAGATTAGTGGAAGCACGATGGGGGTGGCAAATGAGCGCGTATACAACCGATGACCTACTATCGGCGCTTTGTGCGGCCGTTCTCCCTGCGTTCCGGGCCGCAATTGGAAATACAGTCGCTCGAAGGTTGAAGAGAGATGCGAGCCGCGAAGGAGAAACAGTCGGGCGCGGGGCAGACAACGATGACGACGATAGGATGATGGAGAAAGGTAGATCAGTATAAAGCGAGAAAGAAGCTCCATGAAGGAGGAACGGGTGCGGAAGGACAGAACGAGAAACAGAGAGAGAGAGAGAGAGAAGAGGAATCCTTTCTTTCTTCCGAGCTACGAACTACGAAAAAAACTGTGTCGCCCATTGTCGAGCGCTACCCATCGCGGAACAATCGGGATAATGAGAAAGCTACGCAACCGAAGAGTCCCGGCATTCCTCCTCTCTCGATTCTCCTTTTTCCAAGTTTTTTCCTTCCATCCCTCCTCCTCCTCCTCTCGGTCTACCCACACGCCCATGTAAACCACCCTCCACATTTCACCCTGCGCGCATCACATCCTCCCCACTAGCGGCGATAGATTTGTTTCCCTCCACGGTGGAACTACAATTTCGTCGATTTTACGATTCCATCTCTGTGATATGCAACTGGTTCGCCGGGGAAAGTTTAAAATATGAAGTTATCGCGTACGTGCGTTGCATGATCCTGCGGAGGATCTTCGAAGGATATTCCCGTGGAATGGAAAAGCAGGAGGGAAAGTAGTTGGTGGATTTGCAAGGGCGAACGTGAACTCGCAAAACATAGCAATACGATGGTAAATCTTGGCTTTTGACCAAGGTTGGAGCGGAGAATCGAGCGAGCGTAAGCAGAGCTTCGGGATAAACATTGCCTCTCGAAGAGGCCGAACCTGTTGGCGGCGCGCGCGCGAGGGCGCGCGACGAGGATCGACGAGGGATTGGTTCGATTGGCCGACGCCCCGCGAAATTCGCGAACCACAAAGTGTACGGATTCCGTTTGGACGGCTTCCATCGGATCGGCCGAGTGATTCGCACAAACGATTCGTGTCAGAGCACAAGCCTTCCCTTTGCAAATCTATTGGCTTCGCATACCTGCTCGCTTCACGGCTCGCCGCAGACCTCTCTTTTTCACCGAGTGTATACTTACAGAGTGGACAACCGACGCAGACTCCGCTTCCTCTCTGTCTTTCTCATCGTGGACCACCGAAGAGATTCGATCTGCTACCACTTTCGTGACAGATCTCGCTTGCGTAGATTGCGATTATTAATTGTTGCTACTAACGAACGCCGTCTATTTCCTCGTCGACGTAGACGCAAATACTCGCTGAAGGAAATGGGTTCTTCGAAGTCTGAGTTTACATCGAAAGCTTTCGGTTTTGGTAACCGCGAGACTGTTAGTGCCGCTGACAATCAGTCAGGGAATCGGGCGCAGTGTGATTTGTTGCTTGGAAAATCGTTGGGCCAAACCCGCTCTCCTCGTAAAGCAGGCTTTACCAAGCCACGAATATGTATCATCGTATCAACGACGCCGGGCTTAACAGAATCCCTCCTCCGGTTATAACTGTTACCAATAAAAGCGTCGTTACCCAAACCGTAACCAACCTCGAGGACCATTACAGGGAACGTTTGGGAAATTCTCCGGGCTTGACAAGAGCCGAAGTATGAAACCCTCGAAGGTTTACGTCATGGCACTTAGAACTCACTTAAAACTGTTGTATTCAGCCAAGGTAAATAATTAGTGGCGAACTCTGACCACTTCTTTCGTAATGAAATCTCCAATGAAAAAGTCGACGGGTGGCAAGTTCTTTTAGCGGAGCTTGAAAGTCGAAGCGGGTGGCGGCGTAACGCGGCGAATTTACTAGTGTTTGGACAGCTCGAACATTTCGATAAATATATAGGATCGATAAAAGATTTTTACGAGGTCTGCGTCTCTCTTGGATACTGCGAATGGATGTGTCACCGGGTTCCATCGTTCGGCATCTTGCGAAACGTTTATGTCTGCCGAGACACACTAATTCATTCGATCCTGAAAGAGATCCGATGCATTAACGTCGCGTGGCAAATTTGTAAACTCGCACGTAAAACATTTAGCAATTTAAGCGGCGGCGACGGCGGCGCTCTGGCGTCAAGTAGAAATTGGAACGGCAGTGTTCGGTAAGGATTGGAAGCTCGGTCGGCGACCTTGCGCATTTATAAATATCAAACGAATAAAATGACGTGAAATCCAGTTGCGTCGAATAGTGAGTCTCTCTCTCTCTGTCTGGTAGCGGCTCGGTGCCGAGGAGATATTATCACACTGCTCTCATTTCTCATTAGCGATTCGATCCTGACTTCGACGGATATATGTCCCGACATTATGCCCCGCAGAGATCGCAATCTCTTATGCGAAACGACGGGTACGCTTCATGAAAACGTTCTAATTCCGTGATTCCCGTGATCACTCCATTTCTCTTGCCTCCCTGCCGAGTATATTAATAATTTCGATTCTCATCGGGCGGCCGCCGCCGCCGCCGCCGCCGCCGCCGGTGGATTTCGAGAGTTCGTAACTTTAGAATTATGTATAAAATATTACATAAAGTCGCTGAAGAAACAGGCTCGAAAATATCAGCTTTGGCGTAGAACGCAGACGTGCCGAAAGTCGAAGTTCCAAGTTTAGCCAGATGACGCGGGTCAGCAGGGAGACATCGGTGTTCGGTACTGGTATGCTCGTTTGTATAATACTAAACATAGCGGGAGCAGAGAGCAGCCGAGAGAGGGGCACGTTTGGTTTAGGGAAATCCGTGAAGCCTCCGTAAATACGAGCGCGAATACTGAATCCTCCAATTGCGATCTCAAATCCAATCTCAAATCACTGAAATTTCACTCGACACTTCCCCAATAATTCTCGAACATTCAAAACAATTTCATCTTATAAAACATACTTTTTCTTAAGTAAAAAATACTATTTTAATACAAAAATTAAAGCTAATAACTGTTAAACGAATTGGAAATATTAGCTTGGAGTGAATTTAGCATTAATTACGAAAGGGAAGATTCAATCGAGCAGGAAGGAGAAGAGGCTGGGAATAAGGTAAGGGTTGTAACAGAGGCGGCGAAGCTATGTGGTTCATAATGGGAGAGCGTCTGCGGGATTGCGAATGGGCCAACCGCAATAATGCGGTTGGACATTCACGAGGATGGCTTTTCCTGAATAGCGGGAGTACACGCTGGCGATCAGTTGACATGCCGCCAGGAATACGTGGGTTTCGCACGCACGCCAGATCACTCAGCGCGCTTATGGCAGCGTGTTGCCATTAATCAGGGTGGACTCACTCGCTTGCACCCACGTGCCATGACAAAGCGTACCTTTGTCCCCGATGGAAACTCGTGCACTTATAACTTCATATTACTACAATGTCCTTAATCATCAACCCTGTCGAGCGCTCACACCCTACTCCACACAAATTCCTTTCCACTCGAGAATCCCTGACAGTTTCATGCCATAGTCACTCCAATTCTTAACCCATTCAGTCCTACACTTTCATTAATATTTCACTTACAACAATAATATATTATAAACATTGCACTCTCCTTATAATTGAGACTAAATCAAAGCTAAGTTTTAATTATAAGGAGCACAACAAACTTTCATCAAACCACCCCAGTGGAAGATTAACCCTTTGGTGGGAAAAAGTTAGTCTTTGCGGGGGTTCACGGGGTCGCAACTTCGAAAGGGTTACAAGGTTTCCACATAATCTTTACGAGTCCTTTGAGGCTGAAAGTTTGTCGGTGAACGGACGCTTGCCAATGGCAAGCTGCGTACATACGCGGACGCGCGCGCGTGCTTGTTTCTCGTTTGCGGCTGATGAAAACGCGTGGTCGTGGACTATTTAGCGCGACGACCGTAGAAATAACCAGGGGAACCGGGGCCAGATAAATCTCGTCGCAAATTCCTTCCTTCCCGAGCAGCGCGGCGCGGCGCGGCGCGGCGCGTCGCTCTCCCTCTGTCGGATCTTCTCACGGCCAGACTTTTGAGAGCGCGCGCCAGAGGCAAGCGGAGAGCGGCTCTCGTCGGATTGACGAGCCGACGTCTCGGCGACTCTTCGGGGACACGTTAGCGAGCTTGTCCGGCAGTAAATAACACGGGCGTCGCGCGCCGCCCGCCGCCGCCGTCTCCCTCGCACGAATATTCCCGATGAAGTATCGCTCGCTTCTTTCCCCGGGACAGAACCAAGATCGCAATTATTGCCGGCTGATTTATGCTATTATGACCGGCGGCAGGTTGCTCGCTTTATCGCATGCGATCCCCTATGATTTAATGCTGGAATTGCCGAGCGCGCCGCTTAAACCAGTTCGAAAGTACATCACTCCGCGGAATTGTTGCGCAAAAGCCAGCTACGACGACTACGACGACACTTGAGCATGAATCCTCGCCGCGACGAGCTGCTGCCGCATAAAGCGATAATCAGGTGTTTGACAATCCGTGACGAAGCGGACACGCTCGCCCGGCTAGAACGCTCGATGGGTGGGGAAGAAAGGCGAAACAAGGAACCGAGTGGACGAGCCAAAATCGCGCGGATGGTACAGATTTAGCTAACATCTGGTTTGTTCTGCCGCTTCGTCTGCCGAAGAGCTGATTGGATTCGAAATAACTGGCTATACCTTCCCCTTCGCTATTCCCCGTCTTCTAGAACCTCGAAACCTTCCTAGTCTTCCGCTTGTACAGCTACAATATTTATAAAGCAAACACTCGCGATAAAAAAAAACATAATAAGAACCGATAACACCAGCTGCAAGTAGTCCAACCGGCTTAAGTAGAATAGACTCTAGTCAGACAGGCGGATCTCGAGTCTCGACTTTGAGAAACACTGTAATACGTAAGAGATAAGTAAGATACCGATCGATTCCTTGGAATATTTGCGAGGGAGGCGCCGGTGTGTGGTTAGCATGCGAATAGACAAATCCCTGGGAAATATATGAATCCGGATGAAGGGGAATCCGCGCCCGATAGCTCATGGATATTGATAGCTCACGAATGCTCCAGTTTACCGGGATGCTCGGGCGCACTTCAAACATGCGGCAAGAGCCGCCCCGATTTTTCGAGACACGATTTCCAATTCTGTAACGCGCCCGCGTTCCCCGACACTAGCAACACACTGACACACACACACACACACAGGTATATGTGAACGTAGATGCACATATTGGAAGTAGAAGGTTCCTAGGGAAGTTCGAAGTGGTGCAAGATAAACGAGTATGCTTGGCGCATCTTTTGCGCGAGAGACTAAATACGCCTTCCAATAGATTTCCCCAAGTGCTTTCCATTTTCCTAATGGAACAGAAGGAGCGTCCTGGCTAGCAGCCCGGGAAATGCAGACTATACGCGAGCCTGGCAATTCCTTTCGCTTTATGTGATCTTAATACAAAGGACCTGCGCATTAGTAGACATAACAAAGTTCAGAGAGACATACTCGGCCAGTGGAACGATTAATCTAATTAAATGATATTGTAATTGAATTGTAAATGAATTTAGTGATTTTAAAAAACCCGCCGAACTTCGTTCAGCCACTTGCCTTTGATTGTCTCGCTTAATCTTGAAATGAGACGTCAGTGTAATTCAGTGGGAAGCAAGCACCGCAAGAAGTACTGGCAGTCCAAATATTGAATCCGCAGTTTTCCCAAGAATGCTGGAAAGCCTGATTCCTCGGCGCGAGGAGGAAAAGAGAGGGGGAGGGAGGGAGGGAGGGAACGAAGAGGCCGAGAGAGGAGAGCTTGCTGACGGCTTGGATTCCGTCGCGGCTTGAGGAAACAAGTTAAGTTTCGCTGGGAGCACGACGTATTTACAAAGGGAGTTTCGCAAACTCAAAAGATGACTTTACGCCGCTGGAGAAGTTGCTAAGATCGCACACAAAACACTCCACTCGCTTACGAACGAGCGAGAACGAAAAGCAGCGGCGCCTTACGAGTATGAACGAAGGGAACCGGCCCGCCGACATTCGTCAGTCTCGCACTCTTCGTTGTCAAAGTGAATTTTAACAATCTTACGAAATATCCAAGAGAAAAGAGAGCTTCGCGTGGTAATTCACTAAGCGCGCAACAATAATGTCGTTTTAGTGTTGCAGAAATACTGGGCTATCCTCGGTTTCGAGATATTTACTCGCGGTTGGGACTCCTTAATTAAATTGTAGCAAGGCAAACGAATTTAGCCGGCTGTTCTGAGTGGAGAAGCCGGTCTAGGGAGGCCGGCCTGTTTTCATCCCTTAAACACGTGCGGCAGTTTTTCTTGATCGGCGAAGTGGCCTCCGCGCCACCGTTTATTATGTATATCGAGGTGCAATATCGACGGCGCACTCTCTTCTTTTCCTCTCTCTTTCCCTCGCGGCAATCGGTGGAGCTCGATGGCCACCGAAAGTATCGGAAAACTATATGCGTGCCGGCGGCGCCCTCGGCACCGCTTCGCCGCAGAGTGCTATGAAAACAGACGGCAAGAGCAAAGCTCGGTGATGGCGATCGCTCTCGAAATTCTCGACAGCGCCAAAACAAGCGTACGCTCCTTGATTCAATAGTCCCTGTTTGCCGACAGTATCTCCTCACGAGCGACCCGACTCTTTGTAATATATCGCCGCGAACCATATAAATCACGCGGTGGTTGCCGCCGCTCAAATTGGAAAATCGTTCCAATACGCTTTCACACCGTCCACTGGTAAAAGTGTGTTACAGGATGACGACGCGGTGGACTTGGAAACAGCTAAGTAGAATTGGAATCAGCTTTTTACCGTGGAATTATCATAAATGCCGAGATTTACGTAATTAGTTTGTCAGCCAAGTGAATGTCACTTCGCTGGAAATATCATTTATTCTGAATGAAAAAATAATGAGGGAAAAAATATCAAGACATTCGAATTTGAATTGGAACCACAAGATTATAAATTGAGTTTCTTACTTTTATTATTGAAATTCTAGTAATGTAAACTAACAAGCGTTTATTCTAATAATCATATTCTTTTCATAGATTCAGTTGATACAAGTTTTTAGCCAGGTAAGTTAACATAATTACCATATCAATCAGAATTATAAATGGAACAGTTTGATTAGAGTGCATAAATAGCATGTCGCGATTCACTCCGTGAATGTTGCATGTCAATCATAAAAAGCTGATTTCAATCCTACTTACCTGATTCCAAGTCTAGCGTATAAGCCTGTACGCGTGTGAGTGTGTTCGATAGAGCGCAAACGCTTTTATAGAAAGAAGGTGAGCGCTGCTTTTCAAGCGGGCAGAGCTCTAACGTTGTTTGGACCGAAGCATCGCACTAATGAGGGCGTCATCGATATTGTTACGCAATATAACGGGAGAGTCTCGCTGGATGTGTGGGTGTACTGTAACGCTCGGAGAGGATGCCTTAGGAGTGCTTTGTGTGTGTGAGGGCGTGTGTGTTGTGGTGATGCTAGTATGCACGGCGGCCACAATTCTATTACGGGGGATTAAGCGAGACCCTTTGATCCCCAGGACGTTCGCATTTTTCCACACCGGCTAATCGAATTATCGCGCAACCGACGCAACAAACCGCTCTCCTACACCGCAGGAGATCCCAGCATCTTCCGACGCTTTGAAATCCCAACGAGGTTTATCCGCTAAACAGAGACTAACTAAATGTGTTAGTGGGAGGTGGGTTGTGTCGGTGTGTGGAATGACAGGGTGAAGGGCTCAAGGAATGCTAAGATGCACCGGGAGAATTGGGATTGCCGCCTCGCGAGATCCTCTCATCGCAGAGAGAAAGCGTCACCGGAAACCCACCCACCCCTTGGGAAATTAGAAGCTTTTTCTACCCCAACTACTCCCGCTTCCGGAAGCCGCCCACACTTTTCGTATATACTCTTCTATCTAGCACGCATCATGTCGCTTCGCACGTTATTTCCATCCACCTCGCACCCGCTCTAGAATGCAAAGCGTGCCCTGCGAAAACTTGTTGCTGGGAATTAGCGCTTCTCTAATTCGAATCGTCTAATTCAAAGTGCGAGAGGAACTTGCCAACGGAATTTTGACTTTTCGCTCTGGCAATACGTGCTAACAATAGTTTGCAACAGAGTAGTGGGCAAACAGTCGGATTAATTGAGGACAATTGAGTAATGGATGTAGGTGATAGTCCCGATTTTACGATAATTACTCCATCGATCTCGAGTTACTGGATTAATATTGAAACGCGCGGAGATTGAAAGTTTCAAGGCCGAACTATCGCCGGGCGGTCCTCGATTCATCAGGCCTGCGAGGAAGTTCGAACCAACTCTTTCCCAAAGGATCAGCTCTCCCCAGGGAGGTGCTGCGCTGCTCTATAAATTCACAGCCTTCCCACTCACTATAATATATCACTATACATTTCGCGGTAGCAGGCTATTTTGCCATAGCTATGAAAGCACTCGTTTAATCCACCATCAAAAAAGCTCAGTCGAATGTATATTGCAGAATAAAAGTGTACTTCAATAACCTCGATAATTTACTGAATATACATCCAATTTTCTGAATGTACAATGAAAATTTGTCGGATAAAATCGTAATGATAAATCAAATGGAGTCAAAGGTCCTAGTGAATCTTTATAGGAGGGATTCACTGTCGGAGAGTTAATATAGTCGGTGTCTCGGCAAAGGTAGGAAGGTAGTGGCGAGCGGTGGCCTATCCCACAGGGAAAGAAGAAGCGGCAGTGGCAAAGGGTTAATTGTCCAAACTCGAGCGGTGTAGTTCATCGTGTGTCTGGCTTTAACGGGATTTGCGCCGCACAGCATTCAAACCGGGTTCCGGCGAATGGTACGCTTTGAATCTCGTTAGTGTTCTACGTCGGAGAATATCTGTCGAATTAAGGACAGTGAAACGTGCGTTCCGCGCACTTCTGACGTGATATCAGCCGGATAGAACGCTCGATTCTACCGTTACCTTTATTATTCTTCGAGGATATTCAGGAAGTTCGTGTTTATCGCGTACCTCGACACATCTCATCCAGTTTTCCAAGTGGCGCTATCTCCGCCGAAGACTTCCCATCTAATGGCTGCTTTTTAACCGTTCGCTCGTTTTATCTCGAGCCTTTCTATTCCCCGCTGCAATAGCGATGATACGATAAGGCTAGGACAAAAATTCGCCATGACATACTTGGCTGGAACAATCTCGTGGAATTACGCCCGGTTAAAGTGCCTGTTTTCGACAACCCTCCCAAATTAAAATACGATCTCCAAACATTAAATTAAACCTACGAATAATCAAAGAATATTCCCACAATCAATAAAAATATTATAAAAATATATCGAAATATGAGGAAATCGACAGTAAAGCGCTGCTAGATTCCAAGCGGTAGAACTCCAAGTAGTATAAGTATACGACTGGTCAGACATCGGCTTGCGGGCGTAAGGATGATTTTTACGATCGAGTCAGTGTTTCTGGGGATTGTCGTGAACGAGAGGGGTGTTGTCGATGTTTCTATTAATCATAGGTCAGAGGGTCGTGATCGGAAGAGAGGGTTCGAGGCATCGCTTATCGACTTTCGGCGATGCGGGCAACACTGACCCAATTTGGCCGCGATTTGCCAGTTGGACGTTTCACGCTCTGCATTCGGAGCGGCGATCTACCATGCCACCGGTTAGCCAAGTGAGTGCAATCGATAATTGCAAATTACTAGCTAGGGCGAAAATCCGCGGCTAGTCAGCCAGTCGGGCGGGCGGATGCTCGGCCATAAAGCGGGGAGAGAAAAAAAAAGCGCACGGAGCAAATAAAACCGAGCAATTTCCGCGGCCAAGATAACCGGCGAAATTCGTGCATTGTTCTCCGGCCGGTCTTATCCGCGTATCCGTTCGTTCCTTTTTTTCGCCGCCGCCGCCACCGCCGCCGCCGGTGTAGTTCCCCTTCAACTTTTGTTCTCTTCCAGCAGCAGTAGCAGCGAGAGCACTGGCGCGTGATAGACACGCTCTGACCGGATAAGCCGGATCGCGAAAATAATTGAAAATTGAAGAGCGACGGCGCATTGTTATTCAAAGTGGCGGTGGCGGCGGCGGCGGCAACGAGCTGATTGAGTTGGCACACGTGATCCAATAGTCGGCTGATCGCAACCAATAGTTTTCTAGTCGATATACTAAATTCCTTGATAGACCAAATCACTAGAAATATGACTCACGCGCATCCCATCAAATCTATTCTCTTCGGAATTCAACACAAGCAACAAAAACTGAACTCCAAGCAAATAACAGCAGTTGAAAAGTAGTATCATTCGATTTGAATGGGACGTCTGAGCAGTGGCACGCGTCAGCCACCACTCAAGTCAGCCTGGTTCCTTCGGCCAGTGAAAATTCAATGAGAATCCTCGAGCAATCGAGAAAACGTTCCTGCCCGTACTTCCCAGCCACAGTGTATGCACCATCGAAGATGGCAGTGGTGGGGAGGAAGTGGGCTGCTGGTGGATGGGATGCGATATTTGATTCATAGTTTCAAACTGGAACGCCGCCGGAATATCTGCTCGCGACTTGGCCGGAAGGTTTCGCGTGTACCGCCGGCCTTCTCTCCCCGTAAACCCTTCGAACTTATTGATTTTGGCACACACACAAACACACACACATGTTCACAGACACACACACACACATTGGCGGTGTGCCGATGCTCTTCAATTTCCTTTTCCGGGTGAAGGACGAGAGAGCTTAGGCCGGAAGTAAACGCGCATCATCCCCCCCGAGACTAGTAGCGCGCGAGCGGCATGATCGGCCAGTCCGAAAGCCCAGGCTACCGCACCAGCTAATTGTCTTTCGAGCGTGCGTCAAAGCTGTTGATGACGCTAGTCGACAAAGCGTCGACTACGACCCTGATTAGCCAGCGAGCCGGACGGCTAGCTTTATTAGATTGGCCGCGCGCGCTAGCCGCAAAGCAGAATCGCCTAGAGTACAATTGAAGCCAACTGTAAAGCAGGCATCTCTCGTCACCAAGCGACAAGAGGGCATCGGCTCTGACAGCTCCGGATCGCTCTGCTCTCCCAGAGAGCGTGGCCGCACGCTCCGAAAGCAGATCACATCCTGACTGTACAGTTATCCTATTACTCTATCGTCATTAGCACACAGCATCCAATCGCATTCGCACGCACTCTCTCATCTCTCTCTCATCAGTCTCTCTCTTTCTCTCACCGGTGTGCGGATGAAGGAAGGCGGCAGAGAGACGCGCGCGCTCAGGATTCAGCCCTCGGAGAGACAGGATTCGCTAATCACCTCATATTTCCAAGCTGCTTATAAAGAAGGCTGCGAGCTCAAATCCACAGAGAAAGATAGAAGGCGTGTGTGTGCGTGCGTGTGCGAGAGACAGCCAGTCAGGTTGAAGTCGGCTGCTGCTACTGCTGCTGCTGTTGAGTTTATCCGCACGCTGCCCAACGCGCCGAATCTCCGTGAGATACTGGAGGAGAGCCTTGGCGCTACTGCGGCTGGAGGAAGCTGAAGCTGGAGCTCTGATCTGCCTCTCGGTGGAAAGTTAACACACCAGTCACAAGAGTACCTCACGAACGAGAGAGTGCAAGGTCTCCCCACACGGCAGCCGGACTGGACGTCGTCGTCGTCGTGGTCGTCGTCGTCGAAAGAGAAGTAGCGTAACACTCGGTTGGTTGGTGTGCGTCGATCCCGGATCAAGAGAGTCAGTCAGTCGGAGAGAGACTCTAGGTTGCGCCGAGCGGACTCTCTATCGAGTCTCATGCGGTAGATAGAGAAAAAGAGAGTGAGACCGACTCTGTGTATGTATGTATGTATGTATGTATATATATGAAAGAGAGAGAGAGAGGGAGAATGATAGAATGATAGAGCGTGTGAGTGAGACAGAGAAGTAGAGTGGGGATGAAAAAGCACGGTTGGTGTGATAATTGTTCGCGGCGAGGTACGGCTTGCGACTGAGCGGGATATCCTCGCCGAGGGTATTCGCGACTCGGCGCCGCGACGGCAGAGCTCTTCCCCCACCTGGGAGAGTGGCCGCCACATGGAGAGGCCGGATCGGTAAGCTCTCTTCGTCTCTCCTTCCCCGGTAGCTCCTACCGGCGGCGCGCTGCTCTGCTCCGCTCTGCTCCGCTCTGGCCGACGACGCTCTTTCTCGCCGAGGCAGAGCGAGTCGAGTAGAGTCGGGAGAGCGCGGAGGAGCATAGCTGGGAGAGAGCAAGGCTCCCTTTGCCGCTATGCAAAAGTGATGCCCGAGTGATATAACGTTGCGTCAGTACGCGTGCGCTCGCCGCAAAGTGGCAACCGGTGGCACCGGCCGCCGCCGCCGCCACCGAGGACGACGTCGACGTCGACGTCGCCACCACCGACGTCGCGACCACCCAACTCACCCCCCCGACACACCGCCCCGCACACACAGATGTACATGTGTGTGGGGATGAAGAGGGACGTGTGGGTGGATGCTTGTTCTGCCAGAGAGATCCCGGCCCACACACATACACCCTCGCTAATCGCCAGCACCGCGAGAATTCGAGCACCCCGCTGATTTACGGACAGCATTCTCTCTCTCCCTCTCTCGCTTTTACCCTGAAATCGTTGCACGTGACTGACGATACGTGACCAGGAACGGACACATTTAGTTACGAATTAACTAGCAGGCCACGCTCGATTGAAATAACAGCGGCTAGTCGCTCTATCGGAGTTTCCACTTGGTATTTGCACTCGATTGTTTAATTGGATAGAATTCCCAAGTATCTCGCGAAGTATTAACGGGGATTTTTAATGCGCCGCTTGTTGAGGAGGAGGAAGCGAAGAGTTGGAAGGTTTGTTGGAGTTTTCATCGGATATTTAGAGTTGATTGTTTGATTGGGGAGATTTTGAAGTTCGGTGAAGTATCCGTGGAGATTTTTAATGCATTGCTTGATGAAGAGAAAGGAGGGAAGAGCTGGGAGCTTTGTTGAAGTTTCCATCCGGTATTTACAGTTGATTGTTTAATTGGACAGATTTTGAAGTTCGCCGAAGCAGAAAGGGAACGTTTTAATGCTCTGCGTGCTAATGAGAAACAAGGAAAGTATTAATGAATATTTTCGATGCGCTACTCGTTAATGAGGAAGAAGGAAAGAGGTGGCAGCTTTGTTGGAATTTCCATCGGGTATTTACACACGATTGTTTAATTGGATAGATTTCGAAGTTGGATAAAACAGTAGTGGACATTTTTGATGCGCTACCTGCTAATGAGAAGGAAAGGAAAGGGTGGGAGGATAATGAGGATAGGCGCGCGTACTCAGTTTTCAATCGGCAGGGCGGATTGTGAATGCGCGCGTGCCAGACCAATACCCTAATCACCATGAGGCCATGGTGGATGAAGGTAATTCGCCGGCGGCGCTAAATGCGCTGCTCGCGAATACAGCCGTCCTATTTAGAATGCATCCCGTCGGCAATAAGCTTGGTGATCCTTTCACGAAACGCACATGATATCCTCTGCCCGATATATCCCACGTATTGTCTGCTTGTCGAAAGAAACAAAATCCCTGCCAAATTCGAAATATTTCGCAGTAGAAAATTAATAATCGAAGCAACCCATCGTTGTCTTAATTTTACCAATAATCTGAAAATAACCGAACCATTAGACTCGCTTGCGGAGATATTTATACCGTTGATTAGCTGTCACGATAATCAGGACCCACTGCGAAGATGGACAGTCTATTAATTACGGCGGAGGTGCGTTAAAATTGATTCAACGCAATCAAGCCGGCGGAGGGTGGTCGCTCTCGCTTGGATTACGTATGCAGTTTGAGTTTCATCACGCGCAATTGACGCAGTGTACACGCGACGTGGAACAAAACGGGAAGCAAGTCCTCCCTGTCACGCGATTCGTGCCCGGACAATTCACTTCCTCTTGGATGAAAAACAGCAAATATCCATTGGATCGGGCACCGAGAGGGCATTCCCAAGTTCTCGTTAACACTCTGCCTAATTGTAATTGCTATCGCGGCCTTTCTTCCACTTTGCATCGACTAATTAGTATTCCGTGTATCGAAGCGGAAATATTCCCAGTGTTCCGATACTTCCAGCTTCAGCCGTTCATTACTGTTGCCGTAATAACAAGAATTTCAACGCGTTTCTCACTGCTAAAGCAGAGCTAGAACGAAGCAGAGAGAGAGAGGAGAGAGAAGAGAGAGAGAGTGCTGGCCATTTTGATGGAAACAAATGGCTCCAGTAAAACCCCGATAGCCCAGCAGCATAGAGCTCGAAGTTCGAAGCCGTGTCCGCAAGAGTGAAGGGGGTTAATCGGAGCTACGCAGTCTTCGTCGCTGCAAATAATACAACAGCCTCAGCGGAGCGATAGTTCCTCCAGAATCTAGTTCCACCGACGGCTCAACAGCGTGCACCTAAGGTTTTTTGCCGAGGCGTCGGATTGTCAGGAACAGGCGCCGCGCCGCTTAATCGAGCTGGTACATCGCGTGCCAGGGTAAAAACAGAGTTTAAAGAGAAATAAGTATCGCAATCGCCGCCGCGGCGACTAGATATTCACGAGTGGAAATCGGCAATTGCGAGTAGTGGAGAGGACTGCGGATTCATTCCAGCAGGGAAAGCCAGCCTTCGCTCGCGAGAGAGCCACCGCTTTAAACGAACCACCTCCCAACTGGCTTCTCTCCTGGCTTACCAGTGAAGTAATTAGCACTGTAAATCTATGCGCCAATACATTCACTCCCGATATTTTCCAGTTTACAATCGGGGAGAAAGGTGAGCGTTACATTGTTATCGATTGCAGGATAGTCCGGGTGTATTGTTTTCTAGGGAAGCCGGATTCTCGATTCTCGGAGAGGACAGATTGCAAAGTTAGAGAAAGAGGGAGGGACGGGGAGGTAGAATGAAAGAGTGGCTGTTTTTGATACACGCTCGAAGAGGAGGCAGCTTGCAGGTAAAGGAGAGGAGAGCAGTAGGTTTAAACTACCTAGCTGGCAGGCTACGGATGAAATTTGTCGAGCACTAATCAATACGTCGAGGAGCATCCTTGCCGAGGAACAATGGGGGGCCTCCGCTACAATTCGAGGCTTCCAAGTGGAGCGCCGAGCGAGACAGAAGTATAGACGGAGAGGAGAGCACCGAGCAGGATAAAAGTTTCTCCCTGAACAAGAATAATCCCACCAGCGATGAACCAGCCGCGCGCTACCTTTATTTCGTCGATTAAGCGATCAACCGGCACTGCTGAATGAAACGTGACGATTGCCGTTTAAAAAATAGTTTCTGGGAGGGCCGCGCGCGCGGTCTAACGCGCTCGCCCCTCTCCTCCCTCCTCTCTCTCTCTCGGCAAGCTGTTTTAGTGTCGAGAGGTCTAATTCCAATTTAAAGCGCTTGGCTTTTCCCTTGGGTGCTGGAGAATTAGTTCAGTGAAATAGGCTGCGAGGTGAACCACCCTTCGATTACTGCTGCCGCAGTACGTCGAGGGCTAGAAACACTCATCGTGCCTCGATCCCTCGATTGCCACCACTGTTTCACTCACTATGATCATTCTATTAGTAATCTTCATCGAGAATTTAATTATAAGAAACATCCAAAATTCGAATCTATCAAATTTAAGAGTTATCCTGAAATCTTTGTTATTAAAATATTTGTAAAGTTCGAGTTAAATATAATTCGTGATTAGAATTGCCACTCTTTTGGATTTATGCTAATATTATCGTGAAATGATTGCTGGGAAATGCGAGGATAGCGCAAAACAGAGTAGGTTCTGAAACCGCATGCAGCCTGATTCGAGAGATGAGATTATTGGTCGGCGGAAGCAGCTCGCGAATTTCGGGCCTCGAGCACAATTCGATATTTCGCCGGAGTAAGACGTTTACGCTCCTGTGTACGCGATCCTTGAATGCGGCCGGTACATGCCGCCGGTATGTATTGATTCCCTGTAATTCCGGGGCTTCCCTCGCCAGGAAACAAGGAAACCCAGCTAGCTAACATTGCTCTACTTGTGATGATCAAAGAATTATCGAGCTCCTCGAAATTAACACAACAGATAAGTAGCAAATCGTTTTAATTGATTCTAAGTTGTCCCAAAGCAGAGAGATTTGCCGTAAGACAAATTACATGGAATTATTACAATTATAGTCAATTCATTAAGTGAATTAACAGTTTGGAGACGTATTTCCCTTCAAGTAGAATGTACCGTCTGGCTTGTAATTCAGGCGGAGTAACGAATCGAAACAAGAGGGCCAATAATCCTTGCTATAATCAAGATACGGTGAGCACCTGCACCTGGCCAGGCAGCGTGCAAGGAATTTTAATGCAGACGACAACTTATAGCCCGGCTTTCCAATTGCCGGGGCAGGCAAATGGCGAAGTCTCGTGCTTTATCTCGGAAGGTTCGTCGAGGATCGTGGCTAAATGAGTAAACCGTGAACGATGTTCCTTTCTACACTTCTCTCCTCAAGAACTCCCTTTATTATCGCAGTGAATTTCGGCGTGTGGAAATATTCCCAGTCGGTGGGTGATCGATAAGTAAAGACATCGCTTGAAAACTACAAAGAACCAAGAAGAAAACTACGATATTAGATATTTGGCATTCGGGCGTGGCATTCCTTCAAGGCGGCGAATCGCGAGCATCAACGAGATCGAAGGGAAAATTGCGAAAGTCTCGAACTAGAAAAATTCCGTAGTCGGCACAGATTTAGCAGGAAGAGAGAGGGATTCTCTCTCTCTCACTCTTGGCGTAGGAAAAATCAGCACAGCGAACGTCAACGCAACACGAAGAATGAAACGGCAGACGCAGAGACGTCAGGATGAAAGATTAAAAGTGCGGTAGGAGCCAGCGAGTGTAGCTGCGATATTTTAAACAACTAACCGAGAGATATCGAGCGCGTCGAAACAGCGTTGAATTATTATCTATCGGCGAGCGAACAGCAGAGAGCGAAATTCGAGGGTTGAGCGTTTGGGGTTAAACGATAGCACGCGGATTTGTCGGTGCCGGGGCGACATTTTTATGCGGGGGAACAAGCTGGTTTCAACCCCCGGCTCGAAGCCCGCTCGATCCCACTCGCCTTTTTGCCCGCGCCACTCTCTCTCTCTCTCTCTCTGTGTGTGCCCGCCGCCCTGTATCGACCAAAACGAATTCCCGAGAATGCAAATCCACCCCCGTAGAGATGGCGCGCGCGAGATTAGCTCGATCGGTTTTACCCTGCTCCATCTAATCCCATCAAATTGTTAGAGTTTCCGAGTGCCAAACATTTCTCTTGGTAACTTCCTTCCTAGCAGTAGTCTCTCCTCTCGGAGGGGAGAAGAGAAGAGAAGAGAAGAGAGAAGCGAGAGGACCCTTTTTCGTCGGACGTGTATGAACATTCCGGAGAGTAATACATTCGTCAAGCGATCAACGAAGCGCCTCTGGCTTGTGGAAATGCGAGAAATCATTATCCCAGTGGGACGAATTGCGTGCGGCAACCAGGAAAAAGCTGTCTCTCTCTCTCTCTCTCTCTCACTCTCTTTCTGTCAGTTGAAGCAGTGGTGGCGAGCTTTCGCATCGCGCTATTGCTGTGCGAAAAACGACGGGCAGATGCGGCAAAAGGGAGAAAAAGGTGCGCCGGCAGTGCTCGCTAATGGCCAGACAACGATCGTCGTTGGCAGACGCGAGTCGAGTCGAGTCAAGGAGCTTCTGTCGCGTTTTCCATCCTCCCCGAGCTACCCTTTGTCGGTGAGCTATATCTATAATAGCTCGAATTGCTCGGTCCAAGTCTCATTCCAGCTAGGAACTTGATTCAGTGTCGAGAACGCTTTTAAATAATAGCTCGATCGATTAAGATCGGATATATCGAAGATCGAGGGAAGTTGCTCTAGTTGGCGCACGCGGGAATAGTTGAGCGATAGAGCAATCGCTCTTCCAGCGATCTTTTTCTTCCGGCTATCCACGATTCACGGCTCAATTTTTATGAATGGCACTCCGAGCGATCAGGTTAACCGCGATTAAATGTTCATCGCATCCCATGTATACCCGTCGCTGCTACCAGCGGCTACGTGGCAAGCCGTTTATCGTATTTCCAGTCAATAGAGCGCGCCGCCGCGACAAAACGCTCGCGATATATCGCGCCACTCTTATCCACTGATATTCGAGCCAGCGCCACTGCACTTTGACAAGGACGTTGGCTTTTAACTGATCCTGACGGTCTAAATTTAAAACTCCACCGGAGAGAAGAAATTGGGTATTATGATCGAAATGTCACCATTTAAACTACTGTCCTTTAAATATGAATATAAAAGAAGGTGAATATGAAGAATTAAAACAGTTGGAAGAAAGACTGTCAATTTTCGGAGAAGCTTTAAGTCATTTCAATAGTCTATATTTAAAATAAGGTCAATCACTAATTATAATCGAATTATCTCACTTGAATCAGCAATAATCCAAACACGAATGCAAAAGAATATAAGCAGCGTAGAAATACCAAGAAAAGAAAGTCGATTCTCAAGAAAATATAACACCAGCGAGGAAAGAACGACGTTAGCTTAGGAAGCTGTCAAAACTTACAGGCAAGTGAATGGTAGCGTCTTATTCATCTGAAATTTTCTTCAAAGAACAGCGCTATATCGCATACATTATTCTTCGGTGCAACGTTCAACGACATGCAGCTATAATCGTTTGAGGCTGCGTCCATATCAGGCATCAATGACAAATTGAGTAATCTTTAAACACAATGTGCAACACCATTCACGTCAAATAAATTGAGTGAAAAAAACTCGTCGCCATCATTTTGGGAGGGAATTTTATTGTATTTTGAATAGAAGATATTTTTGAGTGTTGCTGAAAAGTTAGGTAGTCAAATGTGATTGTGACCTAAGAGTGCGCCTGTTGTCGCAACAGGTGTACTCGTTTCGCGACCCTTCACGAGCTGCTTCCTTGCGACAGGTACACACTACCTTGAGCCCCGAGGCATCGAGGAATCTAATCGAGGATTCTTGCTGACACGGCAAGAAAGGCTCCCTCTATTCTTTCCCTATTGTTTGTCATGGATTTATCACAGTATTTCTCAAGTTTACCATCGCACGAGCATTCTTATCTTTCACCTGTATTTCTCTTTTCCTTAGTAAAACTTAGGGAATTGTTCAGAAAACTATTTCGTTACTTTCCTACCCTGGAAATGTGTTTTGCTTTATATTAATCTCCGATTAATAAGACAGTTTTATGAAGAATTATTATATTTATTACAACTTCAGCGTTATGAAAGCGTTTTCTTCCCAAGCATTATTATAACTAATTGGAAACGCAAATCTCAATTAAACGCCAATCTTGGACTCACTCATAAAGCCAATAAACTTGAGGGAAATTCATACGGTAAAAGGTATTATTAGGAGGAAAGTTAGCAGCAAGTTAGAGGGTGTTATCGGCGTTGGAAAGAAAGGTTCAAGTTGAATAGTAAACGGCAGGGGTGGTTCGGTGGCGAGCGAGGGTTGGTTGGAATACCGCATAGATCACGCATATTCTTACGTTGGCCGGTGGCGTTCGTAACGCGTGCCGGCAATACCGTGATTCGCCTGTGCTGGGATGCGGAGACTAGCGGAGCATTGTTGCCTGCTAATTTACGGACCAATTAATTAGCGCACCGGAGCTCAGATATTCCTGGCTCTCGACTGCGCGTTCGACCGGCATCTCACCCTCTCCGGCGCTCTCCGCGCCCACACAGTCTGCCCTTCAAGGATTTCCATCTCGCTTGCCGCACTGCGTGTCTTTATCCTCCGCTGTCCGCCGTTTAATCAGCGATATTATTTCCGGCCCGCGAGCTTCGCTCCCTCCGACCAGTAAACGCTCCGCATTATATCGAAACAGTCTTCCAGACAAAGCTTCCAATAACTGCACTCGGACATTTATTCTAACCCAGTCAAATTCGATCCCAGTGATCCTTGAGAAACATCCTTTAATCCTTTAGGGATCTTACACAAGACAAAGAAGAAGCATCAAATATTCCATTCTTTTTCACGAAACCATTTCTTTTAAAACATTCTCCCATTCAACAATGATAAATATTTCCGACATAAACAAGACGAAATTTCCAAAGTTTGCCATTATTCATTCGGAGGAGAAATAAATAACTTTTGTCAGGAGTCTCCCGAGTGGTAAGCGGTCGTTTTCGAAGGAGGCGTGAAGGGAGCGACCGATAAAAACAGCTAAAGGAAGCATCGATCATCCTAGCAAGCAACACATCTCACATATCCACGTGCGTATATTCTCTAGGATGATGAGTATGCGTGAGTGGTGGTAAGAGGCGCGCTCGGCACGAAAAAGAGCAGCGAGTGCATGCGTCAACTCAGCGCGGAGAGCTCTGGGAAGCGTGTTATGGATGACAGTGTCAGCGGCAGAGGGTGGCGGCCAGCAGCAGCAGCAGCAGCAGCAGCAGGAGGAGCAGCCAGCGGACAGGACGAGTCCGGTGTCAGTGTCGGCGGGGGTTGTGCAGAGTGCACGAGACAACGAGTATAATTCATCCCCTTGGCGGCGCGCTACCGAGATACGTGATAGGGGGCCGCCGCCGATGCGGCTCGCTCGCACACGTGTCGCGTCCTCGTCCTCGTCGACGCTCCTACGCCCCGCTAACCAGCATCCCTCTACCACGCATCAACGACTCACGAACCGCCACCATGGAAAAAAGGAATTTCCGGCCGCGGCTTTTAACCCCCCGTTCTTCCGCCACCTGTTTCCCCACACAGGTGGCTTCGTGGTTTCCCAGTGATTCTGAAGGTCCAGCAGACTCCTGCTTCAAATCCTTCCTGGAAATTAGCATTCTACAAAGTGGTCGGGTGCGTGTCCCACTATGAATTATGAGTGCTATGCTTTGGAATGCAAGAAAGTAATTTTTATTCGAAATGTAGAAGTACTTATTAAGCACTGTTTTCAGTAATTATTTCATATTTTTTAATAAAAGGATTGCAGAATTAAAAAGAAGCGAAGGAATACTTTAACTGTGAGAACAATCGGTTTCGAATGAATTACAGAATTTTAAAAAACTCAAACTTTCAATCAATACTACTGATTGTATTATTATTAGATTATTCTTCAACGTCCCATAAAAGCATAATCTTTTCAAATGACGAATTACTGGCACCGAAAACCTTTTACCAGAGGCACCTATAAATTGCAATGGGGGCTGCAGGAGGTCAGGTGCGGAGATGCTCGGGATGAAAGCGTCTGGTATGATGATAGTGGAATTCGTCCAACTAGCCGGAGGAACGGCGAGGGCATAGTGCCCGGCAGGAATTCGCTCTCGCTCGGGATTAGTTTGCGAGTGTGAGTGGCTGGTGTGGATGTGTATGCGGGTTGCAGTCGGTGCTTGAGTGGTAGTGGGGTGGATTGGTGCAAAAGTGCAGAGGGCAGCAGGCCCGGCGGAAGACAGCGATAACATTCGCGCCGATAACGACGGCCGGCCATGATTATTAATCATGTGCAGGTCGCGCGTGCGACTGTCAGCGCGCGTTGCGCTCTCTCGGAAGGGGCCTCCGCTGGGAGGTCTGACTAATCGTTTCGCCATTACGGATTAATATACCCGACGGACCGTTCCCTCCTCCCCCACCCTCGCTCTCTGATGCATGTAACTCTGACGCGGATTTCGACCTGACCGGAAATGTCAGGCCGCCCGTCGAGATTCCCGTCGTACGAAAATAAACAGGCTTTTCCCTCGCAGCACTTCACCAGGCCGACGTCTCAATGGAAAAGATGCACCATGTCGAGACACCTTGCTGAACTCTCTCTCTCTCTCTCTCGCGAGAGAGAGTATATTATTAGTGAGCGGAATATGCGCGCGTCCCGCTCTAGAATGCCGCTCTCGACGCAGCGAAAATACTAAGTCATAATGACACGCTACATTTATAATTGGCGTTGATGCATTCGCGCTCCTCGCTTTCTGACCCGGAAGTGGCCCTGCTTCTACACTTGGCGGAACTACCAGCACGATTTACAAGAATATCTCCCTCATCAACGAGAATATTCTGCCTCGAGAAATTTTGCCATCGAACACTAATCAAGTTTATCTTGAAATCCCATTGGATGCTTGTCGCAATGATGTCGCGAGAATGAAAGAGCAGTCGGTTACATGTGTATGTGTTAGACTGGCGTTGGCTGGAATTTACGAGCGGCTGGCTGCAGCAGCCCTTCTCCTCCCTTCGCAGCAGCGCGTACGCGGAAACGGGCAGCAGTGCTTTCGAAATTAAGCCGGCTATTTGTCGAAAACTGAGTACGTACTCGTTGGAAAGCCGCACGAGAGAGCTAAAGTAAAAGCGCTCTCGATGAACCGCTCGGTGTGCCCTTTAATGAATCGGTTTAATGTCAGTCACGTGCGCTTTTCGGGCGACAGAAGTGGCAAGGATGGAAGAGAAAGAGAGACAGAGAGAGAGAACGAGAGGGAGAGAGAGACGGTAATGGTTATTGAATGTTTATCGATAAAACGGCGAGTGAAAAGGCTTCTAAACTAATTTCCATCATGCAACCGGTGTTACATTGAACAAGGAGACGGCTACTAGAACGCATCGAGAGCAGAAGCACTCGAGAACGATGTTAAACATCATTTACATTCTCGCGAAATTTATCAATATTCTCTCTCTCCATCTCCCACCCATCATATCATAACCCTATCATATCAAATATCCAGGGTAACAAATCAACCTTCGCTTTATTACATTCTCTCAACGCGATCATTTCTCTTGCTCGCCTTCAGCTTCGATTTACAATCTCGAGATTCAGCAGAGGCTCCTCTCGCACGGAGTCCACGTGTGATAAGCAGACACACAGACACGCGGAGAGGAGGAGGAGGAGGAGGTATGTATGTACGGGTGAGAGTGGGATTGGCAGACGCGGTCGGTAATGCGAAAACAGGAGTAGCGGATCCCTGGTACACGAGATATTTTGCGGGAGGGCAGGAAATCCCTCGGTAAAGCTCGGGAGGGAGGAGAATCCTAGCCGAGGCTTTATCCAACGCGCGCTGCCGCACTAATGCAGCAATAAACATGCATCTACTACCTGAGGCGCAACCCGCCGTAAACCACCTTGGCCAGGCTTTCTCCTAGCCAGCCATCCCACCTATACAACCTCGATTCTCTTCTCCGACATACACATATACACATATACACCAACTTGGCCGAGAGTATTCGAGACGAAAGGAGTCAACGGTAGGATAGAAGATGGCGACGTGGAGGGCGACGTGCAGCTGTCGAGGAGATTCAAAGTATGCAGTGGTTGGCTACAGTAGAGCATGTCTGTTTCGCGGCTTGCCTCTTCGTGGAACGAGCTTACATTGGTTCCACGAGGATGAGAGCCCAGCTAGAACTCTCCACAGAGAGAGAGAGCGGCGCGCGCTCGAGGATAATACGCAGACTCTGTCCGCCCTCTAGCAGCACGCTTGCTTTTGATTTACTAGCGGTTTTGCATGTTTAATTTAAATTCGTGGTTTCATTAAAGCGAGCTCCCTCCAACCCACTGATTACAGACGCTCCAATAAAGTGTGTGATTATTAAAGAAATCTAATAGCGTCAAGTTTGCGAATGTCATTTCGATGTGTGTGAAATTGGAAAGTCTGTTGTTATTAAATTAATATTCTTTTCGAGTGCATCCACTTAGTTAGGTGGAATATTAGTATTAAGCTGAAGAGAAGGCAGCGCGGATTTGTTAGGAGAATGGGCTCGTATGCGAGCGGACGTGCTACCAAAGTACAGCTTGGGAACAGTTGGCAGGTCCGAGCGGAGTTTGCGGAACCGTAAAAAGAGCTTTAGCTTGGAAAATGGAGGAGAGAGAGAGAGAGAGAGAGAGCAGGGCGGAGGAAGCGTTTCGGAGTTAGTTCGCCGGAGTGTACTATCGCGCATGGTTTTATTGAGGCAACAGTTGCGTCCGAAGGAAAATCAGTGACGTTCCGTTATTATTGCTTTATAATGGAGCGCCGTAAGAAGTTGGAGTAGGCAGCGTGTTACTTGCAAGTCGAAAGCTCGGCAGAAAGCTCTTGGAATTCATGGCCAGCGAGCGATACATATGTCCATATTTCTCACTGGCGCGTTCTCTGAAATCGCTTTCCACCGTCAGCGAGATTAATATGGATAAGATGATAATCCTGGCGCGGCTTAATTCTCCGGGCGAGAAACTACAGGTTGCTAACACAGAGTGCGCACTCTCCTTCTTTCGCTCTCTCTCTCTCTCTCTTGCTCTCTCTTTCTCGTATTTAGGTCAGCCTGCTGGATGTCGACAGACACCGCTGCTCATTCGCTAGACCGCGGCCTATTTCGTTGTTACTAATGAAAATAAGTTCGCTCGGCACCGCGTTATTTTCCCACCCTTGCCATTCGCACAATGCGACTCTCCTCTGCCTTCTCTCCACCCTCGCTCGCTCGCTCCTTCTTTTTTTCTCTGCGAGGAAGTGAGACGAAGTTAATTACTCTTCTCGTTCCCCTGCCGCGTTTCGATCCGTGAATGGCGAGCGTAATGGTCGAGCGAATGCAACGAGGTGGTGGATGACGGAGCGGCGGAAAAAAAAAGAGAGAGGCTTCGCAGGACTGGAAAAAGGGTGGAAGAAAAGAGGGACAAGATACGCCTGGCGACGCGAAAAATGGGTTACGGCGCTAAGGGCCCATTTCGAGATACCCTATAGTTAGCACTGCCTGGGAAATTACAGTCGCGGCTAATGAAAATTTCTAGATTCCCCCTCTCTCACTCAATGCTACTCAAAGAACCGCATCGTTTTTACCATCCAGCCTTACTTCCATCCTGGACTTCCTTCCTCTCCGCAGCCTAGTAATGTTCATTAGCGTGCCGTTACATTTGAATACACGCGATCTAGATACTTAACGAGTCGCGTTAACCTCGAAATACTACTTGAATAATTCTAGTCTAGTTAATAGTGACTAGTGACGAAATGAAAGAGATGATATATTATCGTTCGCGCATTGGAAAGTAAACCAGCAGCGCCGCGTCAAGTGAAAGCCGACGCTACCGATGCAATTGGGAAAAATTCCTATTACTCGGCGTGACGCCGGGCGAATTTACGACGGCTGTCGCAGAAAAAGGAGAAAGTTTTTCGGCCAGGAAACAGAAAGTTATCTGGGACGTGCGCACAGTGTCCGCCGTCGAAAAGCGCGCTTTTGTCGTAATGACGGAGCGGCATGATTTTAAGCGGCGGAGAACACGCGAACAACAAGTTTCGTCCGATAGCGACGGATACAACATGACAGGCGGCGGCGGGAGGGGGGAGGGGGTGGGAAAAAAAAGTCATTTTTATTCAAGGTTCGTGCTGGGCTTTTTTTTCTGCTCGAGATACTCCTCGCGACCGAAGCACCCGGCACCGGCATTTTAATCCCGGGACCGCGAGAGCGGATGCTGCAAGACGAGAGAGAGAGAGAGGAGCGCCGCTACATTCCTTCCGGCCGCCACGCGAATTATATGCGGGCGACGTGGTTATTTTAAAAGATTGTCTCCTCCAGACGTCTTTAATCTCGCGATGCGGCTCCCTTTTCTACCCAGAATTCCACCCCTCCCCGCCCCACCCCTCACCACGCCCGCCTCTTGCCGCACCCTAGACGTCTAACTTCAAGTTTTACTGCACCCTCGAGTTCGCCTCTATCAGAAGCGGGAAGCGCAACAACGATGCACGTCCGCCCCAAATTAAATGTGCTCGCGGCGTCTTTGAGAGTGAGTGGTATGCAATTCCACGCGTTAAGTCACCCCACGTATCAGCGACTTGGAGAATCTCCAGGATATGAGCGAGCATCCTCTCCTGACACTTGGGAAACTTTGCTTCTTTAACTGGAAATCTCTTTCATGATTGTAAACCTGCCAAATCCTTGGATCGCAGCAGTAGAATTCCACGTGGTAGATGTTCTGCAGATTGCGAAGTAGGCGAGTTTTAATTCGACATTAATATATAATTCGGCGTGGTGGATTTTTGCCGGTGCGGAAATATTTTTCTGCGATCAGTTTCACGCTCGCCATAAATCCAAGGCAAACGATCGAGGGGCTCGAGAGGAGCAGTCGTGCAAGCGAGGGCCTCGTTCGCTCGAGGAAAAATCGTGAGAGCCGGTGTTCTCGCGCACGCTGCGCCCGACAAGCGTGTAATTCGACGGGGAGTGGCAGAGGTCATCGCCGCGGAAAAAACGTCACCGCACGAAGGAGCCCTGCAAGTTGGAAAAAGCGGAGGGACATGAAACCCAAATAGTCGCCCCGACCACTCCAGCCGGCCGCCACATCTTCCATTGCTCCATTTCATCGGAATCAGATTTTCTTCTTCAGCTGCTCGAATTCTTTCTCGGAGAAAATCGCTTTGTTTCCGTGCGAATGCAGAATTTACCAAGGATATTTCGAATTTTATCACAACTGCCACGTAATAATAAAATAATTCTAAATTATACTCGCACCGTAAAATTCTTTTTAATAAAAATTCGTTTTATTTCCGTGCGAATAAAGCATTTACGATATTTCTAATTTTACCACAACTACCACATAATAATACTAGTAAAGTTATACTGGCACGCTCCGCTTGCACTTCCAAGTAGTGTAGCAATACAACAAGCGCGCCAGTAGAATAGGACAGTGGTGGTCAGAAGCGAGTGAACTCGGAACTAATGGCAAGCGTCCCTCTCGCGATCTTTCGCCTAAGGAGGCTTGTGGGTATTCATACTAGCAAAACGATGATTAGCAAACGAGTTCTCTGCCTTTGGTATCACCTGTCTACACTTTGGAGCGTCGCCCATAAACCACTAACATTAGACAAGCCTGCGAAATTGGGCTGAGCATCCTAATAAACCTGTCAGCATTTCTACATGGAATTAGTTTCTACGTCTTCTACACGAAAATCAGTCGACGCAATCATTCCAACAGATTAATTCGAAGTGAACATCGTTTGGGACAGGAAGTACCTTAGTTTATCCTTAAACGCGAGGGACCATTATTAGCGTGGTCCACGGAAGAGGATATTGCGTTCTTAAATTGTTACGTAACCCTGGTTTATGAGTGCTCGCGATCATCGTAGTTCGCTTGGTTTGCCTCATAGAGCGAAGAAATTTATATCGGCTGCCTTCTGAAATTAATCTAGCGAAAAGCTTCGACCGTCCGCGAGTGCACTTCGCCCGGAGGTGGAAAGGCAGGGGGACGGGAAGTTAATATAAGTTAGGCCGGATACGGGCCACTTGAGAAAAACGAGCACCTGCGCCGCGGCGACCCTCCACGCTCCCATAAAATTGTATCCAAACATTTCCTGGCAAAAATTGAACGCCTCTTCTTTATGCTCGACTCTCTAATTTTTCCTACCTAGGAAAATGAATGACGCTGAGTGCCGGTCTCTAATGAATAGACTTCCCGATAATTAACTAAAAAGCTGCACATTTTTTCCTTCGTCTCTTTAAACCAACTTATTATGCATATTCAATATTATTTTTTGTCACTCATTCTGAAGGCTTGACGATTTTCTGATAAGTAGAAGAAACCCACGCATGGCAGACAGGTATAATTATACTCCTGGTTACTTCATTGGTGGTGCGTGCTACTTTTCACAAGCGAGCCGGTTGGTGTTTCCTTTTTACGTGCGCCTGCCAGACGCACTGGGTTAACCTCGGCCCTATTTGTTTATTAATATTCGGCGAAGAGATCGGTTCCAATTGCAGAAGGCGTGGTTGTGCCACCGGCTTACTCAGCATCGGGAACACTCAGCCTGGCAGGTGCTATCGCTCGCGCATCGAATATATCTCGGTGCTCGATGCTTTCCGCTTTGAAACACTCTCCACCAATTTGCACTTCCGCTCACTCGCTCGTTCGCACTCGTCGGCGCACCGACAGACACTCGCGCCGAGCTCGACGGCTGTTTGTGTCAGAGAGGATCCTTAAATTGGCATTGAACGCTATCCAACTTGTCGTGTCAGCGCAACTCTACCCTCCCCGTTCATTCACGCACGTTCATCCGATACTTTTATTCCGGCCGCCGCGCCGGCCCTAATATCCTGCGTGTCTCTCTCCTTGAAACGAGACGCCTCCATCGAGCGGAACACCCGATCATAAAGAGCGTACGTGTCCACTCGAAGAAAAAGGCCAGCGAGCCAAGTGCAAGAGCGACGATATCGCGCGACTCCCTGGAAGATTAATCCGCTACTAAAGCGCCTACTTTCCATTAGGATCCGTCGGAAGAAATGTTTTACGCCTCGCGGAAGATATACGATTCTAATTCTTGCTGGCGGAGCCTCTTAAATTACGACGATCCTTCGACTTCTTCCATTCCCCGCTTGTTTCCTATCTATTGGAACCAATCGACCCATATAAACTCTGACTCCGAGTCTCCCAAACCTGGGCGTTGTTTTCACGAATTTCTTTCAAACCCAATTGATCTCTATTTCAAAAATTAATTCTCCCAATTTCTGCGATAGGACTATAAAAAAATCGTATAGAACTGAACGAATAATAAGCAGTGTACGCTTGAACATGATTGGTAGATTAGTTGTAGTGGCAAGTTTCGTATGAGGGTTCAACTGGATTGGCCGAGAATGGACGGGGTATTATTTCTCCGTGGAATATAGCTACCCGGTGACCCGTATTCCCATTCGCGAAGTCAACGCCAGGCGGCCTGCCTGGCCGGCTTCCTTTCGTCGATAGCTCGCTTTCTTGGCAGGGCTTTTCTCGCAATCTTTCGATTGCTACGAGCAATCGCGGCCATCCGGCGGGCGGACTGGCCGGTTCGATAATCGCGTGGCAAACAGCAACTCAACTGGTCCAGACGGCCTCCGAGTATGCCCGATTAAGCTGATGGTCAGCTTAACCAGCCGCAAATTCCTGCGTCCTGATCCCTGCATTACGACAACCTTCGTACTATATCTATGTATTAGAATTAATATACACACGCTACTGTGCTTCATAATCCTGTCATGTCAATTAGAATTTTTAATGAGGAATCAAACATCTTCCATTAAAGAAATATCTTTTTAGAAAGCATAAAACTACTTAAACACTTTGACTATGGCAAAATCAAAGGGAGAACGTTAATTTCAACTGACGAGATTTTAACTGTGATAAATGCAATCTTAATGCATTTTTAGAGCATCTATAAATACCAAATACCATTTATAAATGCCAATAGAAGCCAATAGTATCAAAATAGTTAAATACATAATCATATATCCAAGTTAAAATATTGAATTAATTGTATCAGAAAAAACTGGCAAAACATTATTAGCATCAAGAATACCACGAATCCAAGTATCACTTATCCGGTGACACATGACTTGATGAAATCAACATGGTATTACTTCAGGAATGAGCGGATAATCCCGTGATTCGGTAATTCCATTTCGATTAACAGCCGCTAATTTCAGTGGCGCGTGTCTCAATTATTTTCTCGGTACACGTATTGGGTGGCGTTGAAAAAGAACGGTGGAAGAAGGGGGGGGGGGGGGGGGGGGGGGGTGGGTGGTGGTTGGTGGTCGATAGTGAGGATCGGGGCGAACGGCTATTGTCGCCGGACAAAATTCGGGCGTGAAAAGCGTTGGTGAGAGTGAGAGAGCGAGCTAGCGTGAAAGGTGCCGGGGCTCTGAATTATTCAAGCATTTTTTTAATACGGCTCGTTACCGGCCTCGCGAGCGATGTAATTGAATTAAAGAAGAATGGCACCAATTATTCGGCCGTCGGAGAAAGGAAATTTTTAAAGGGCCTATCGATTTTGGCGTCCCGGCTTAATTAAGGCTGCGAGACCAATCTCTCTGTCTTATTCTCTCTTACTCTCCGCGTTCCTCTCTCTCTCTCGGAGCGTGCAGAAGTGTGTGCATGGCCGCATCGAAATCCTGCAACGCCCATTCCGCACTTCTCGTTAGCAGATCGATACACTTTTTCCTCTGCCGAAATAAAAAAAAATGGGGGGGCGAGCGAGAGAAGCTTAGGAAAGAGGGTCGTGAAAATCTCACGTACACAATTTCGCATGAGAGGCGAATCGACGAAATTGTAACGAAGAGTCAGTGGAAGTATGAAAATATTTCCTGCCACTAATCACTCGGGCCATCAAGCGGGATTATCGGGACAATTGAAAAGGGCGAACCATTAAAATGCAGCCTGAAATCTGGAGCGTCAGTCTCCGACTATTCTCCGAGGACTGGCTATATTCTTCTGGCGAGCTTCTTGTTCGCCGCCGCTCCCCCCGCGCAGACATCCGTGACGCTTAGCGATAGACTTCCGGCTTATTGTGAGCGGTCCAGGACACGTTGCATTGTTGCAGGAGAGCAATCGATAGACGCTTGCAGGTCGATGCGTTGGCAGTGGTATCGCGGCCACCGATCGCCAGCACGTCATGTGCAAAATCGAAGCCAATCTGTCGTGCATAATCTCGAGCCGGCCGATATCTATCGAACCCATCATCTCCCAGTAACAATTTAATTAAACAGAGCTTCCTCGAGGATCGCTGGTTAAACTATCTACAATTAACAATATCATTCGCTAGGATCGGTGTAACCAACAATTACGTTTACTTGTTCGATTACAAGTAACACGAGTGTTTCAAGCGCTCCTCTTACCAGGAACGAAGCATTGACATTAACGATCGCCGGAACAAATGGGCGGCTTAGTTGGCGCGGTTAATTTAGCAGCACTTTCCGAGAGGCCTCGGAGAAGCGTGTGACGGCCGCCGCGGCGCGGCGCCGCCCGGTTCTCCTAAGAAGCGAGTCTAGCACCTGTCAGAGAGAGAAATGAGGCGTAGGGGCGCGGCGGTTCGCCTGTTAGGAGGGCGCTAGTAGAATCTATCGGGTGCCGGCCGGTGAGAGCTTACAGGCGTACACATCGCTACACCAAGAGTGACTGGGCCCTCGGCGTGGATATTACATGTGCCCGGACATCTAGTCGCAGCCTATCTCCGCCAGTGAATGTCATCCGGCGGCAAGGTAATCCATAATCAGCCGATGCCCGGCCATCCGGTCAGCTCGTACTCCTCTCCTAGTACACCTATTAGATCCTCCGGCCAACAGATAGCGGCCGTGAATTACCGGCCCACGAATAACTACACGTACCAGCGCGCGGCTCTCCAACGAAATCTTCTATTCCTCCCTGTTGGAGCGACGTCCTTGCCCTGGACCTCGTTAAATTCCTCGAAGCATCGCGCCAGAAGAGAAGGAGCAAAGGGTGGAGGATGCGCCGCGTATGAATCGAGGGCGCAACACAGTTGCACCGGTATTCAAAAGGGAGGACGGATGGATGCAGACGACCCCGTAATCCCGCGCTCCCTCGGAATAAGAATGCGTCCGCGACCCAGAAACGCGCGCCCCGTCCGACACAATCCCGTCCTGTCTCGCAAATTTCGCAGACGTCCTCTCTAAGGATCGTCGTCGTCGACTCGCTCGTCTCTCGCCCCGGGCGATGCCACCATCCAGACACGGCCCGTTGAAACCTACCCTGGAATCGAAACATTTAACACTGCCATTCCAAACTTCTCGGCGAACGTGAGAAACTCGAGAGATAGAAAACGAAACGAATCTTATGAGTGAATGCGAGGAAAGGATCGTCTTTCTGTCAGGCACGACAGGCTTTATTGCAGGCCGACGGTGAGTTCTTCGAGCAATAACATATTTCAACGGCAGTTTTTCAAGATAGCCCCTGGAAGCGAATGTAGGAAGAGAGAGAGAGAGCAGGGAATAGAAGCGACAGAACAAATGGCAATGACGGCGGCTTCATAGGAAGAGGTAGTAAGTCCGCGAGCGAGAGCGCAACGCCCATCCCCCTCTTGGACCTCTGCCAGGAACAAATAACTTGCGTGGCCACGTGACACTCTGTCGCTTTGTACCGTCAATGATTTTCGGCGGCCGCCCTCTCTCTCTTTCTCTCTCTCTTTCACCTTTCCGGCGCAAATCCATAAACGAGATTGAAACGACGGATCTGTATTCGGGAAATGCGTTTCGCCCCCGAGATCCGAAGGAAAAGAGAGACGAACTCGACATTGATTTCCAACGACATGTCGTCGATCCGACGCTGGGAAACATGCCGGAAAATGGAGCGCGAGAGACTCCTGCGAGCCAGACGAGTCTGAGCGCGGAATCAATTGATTGGCATCGAAGAAAACGCGCCCCAAGGAAAGTCGAAGGCCGCGAGCGTGCCTAATCTAGTGCGTGCTCGTGCGAGCAGGGGAAAACCCCATCGGGCAAACTATTTCCGTTAAGCTCACGAAGTGCAAACAAGCTCGCTTGCGCCGTAAGTATTCTCCCCGCTAGACAGTCAAGCCGAGGACAAAACCGCACGGCGGCGAGGAAATGGAAGTCGGAAGTATTTTGTACAGGCTGATCCACTAAACGGGGAATCAGCATTTTGCCATCGAATTATTGATAATTAATTTAGTATTTAATTACGACAGAATGTCCTTACACTTCCTGCTGTTCTCTCTGTGTCAATCTTAATCATAAAATCTTGTTCCTCTTCACGAAGTCTGACTTAAAACAAAACTTAAAAAATGCAGACATAAATATCGGGTTTTGATTATAATAATTAATAACTCATTTAATAAGAGGGTGGGGCGGGCAAAGTTTTCCAGAGATATAATGAGCGTTCCTTAGGGTCGGTCGTGTTCGGTGGTCCAGAGGGAGGCTGGCATTGCCGAGAAGTCGACGAGGGTTAGATTCTCGGAGTAGCTCGACGGAGACGTCGGCTCGGAGATAAAGAGGACGGTTTTATCTTCGCGCATGATTAAGCCAACCGGCAGTACATCATCGATTATATTCTCGTTAGGCTAAGTAGCGGCTAACGCGTTTCCTTCGTCGCGTTCTTCCACGCGGAAAGATAGTGAGCGTTCCTGCTCGCCGCCAGGAGCGTTTTCTCTTTGGGCCGAAGCTGTGTCGCCCCGGAGAATTATATCTCGATTTGTGGCGCACGCACAGTGCTCAACGATTGATAAATAATAGGTCCCGATAGGAGGCCCTCCCTTCGCAAACGCAGTCAGCCATCCTCTAATTGGCTAGCGGCGCCCTTTGTTCGCAGCCGATCTTCGCGCCGATCTGCTCACCGCTTACGCTCCCACCGGCAGATAACACGCGGCTCTCATTCAACGCGCAAACGACGGCTAAATTTCACTTGACTGATCCACAAACTCGTATTATACTTCTCCCCTTTTTTAGACACTAACAAAATCAGCACGTACAAAGGAAAACTTGGCGAACAACCCTGTTCTTCGCAATTGAAAATGAACGAAGAATAACAATTACTTAGAGCTACTTATTTCAGTGTAGGCCGTCTGATAAATTCTTAGGGCTCGCTCGGTTACGACGCGGCCAAATTGCGCCGGAAAAATCCCGGAACGACGCCACCTTAATTATGTCTGTAATTAAATCGTCGGAGTAGCGACGGTGATTCGATAGCATCGTAAATAGTGCTGTTGGCTTTGCGGTGCATAATGAGAATTGCACGAGTACTCTGTCGGGATTTTTCGTGCGAAATTTATCGCGAGGCTTGTGGACATGTGTCGAGGAGGTTGAAGGGTGGCGGCGGGAAATCAGGGAGGCGAAGAGTCCAGTCAGCGACTGGAGGAGGGCTGACAAAGTCAGCAAATAGGGGTTACTGGCAAAGGAACCGTCTCCCGGAAGGACAAGTGTCTACATCCATTGTACGGAATTGTCTGATTGAATGGCAATTCGCACATATCGACGCACACGCACACACGTATTGCCGTTTGGAGTGAGCCGGAGCTTTCCTGCGTCGGACTGTCTCTCGAGCGAGGAGCGGCAATGCAAAGGTTTGCCCAGCGCTCTCGGCGAACTGGAGGGTTTTCCAAAGCGCTCGACGAGATCGGCAATGGCCCCGATCGTTACAATTCGCCCCCGTCGTCATTGCGAGCGAGCTTGCGAAGCCAACTACCTCGAGGACCCACTTGATCATAATGAAGATAGTCAAATTCGATCACCCTTTGCTCGCTGGCCTCGTAAAGCCGCTCAATCGTAAAAAGTCTCCTTCCCCACTCGATCTTCTAATGCTTGCAAAAAAGGGGGCTCCAAAAAGAGAGAGAAAACGAAAAAGCTCCCGCAAACCCGAGCGATTGTAAGGTAGAAAAGTATCCGGAGGACTAGTTGAGGAGTTGTAAGAGGGAAGCGGAAGGCTTCTCGGCGGAAAGTGATCCCCTAAAATACGTAGCGTATTCTCCGGATTAAAAAGAGGAGAGGAGGCGGAAGAGGCATTAGCGCAACCCGCTTCTAACGAAGCAACAGATTTCATTATACTGCCGCTCGGCTGTCTTATAATCCATCGCCGCGTGACGATCCCATTCTTCGAGACCGTACCGCCGCCGCCGCCGTCGCCGCCGCCGACGCGAACAGCCTGAGACGCTCTATACACATGCATTATATACACGGCTACATTCAGGAGCAGTAACGCCAGCGCAGCCGGCAACCGAGAGAATCGCGCTGTTTGGAATATTACTTAACTCCGTGCACTCGGGAAGTTCGCCTCGGATCCATTCAAACCTACTGACTCATTTACAGCGAGTAGTTTGCTCAGTCCGCCGCGCGAGCTCCCAATAGTCCGCCTGTTATTCTGCTTGGTTACTGAAGCCGGCAGCCCGGACCGATACCCCCGCGCGATCCAAGAAATTCAAGATAATCGTATACCTCCTCCGATATAGTTAACACACTGTCAACCAACTGTTCCATACAGAAACGCTGGATTTTCCCAATTGCATAAATAAATAATGCCCCATTCGAAACAGATATTCACAGTTTAATATGCACCGAGTTCGTTTAGATTGTATAATAGTAATTGCATAAATAATACCCAACTCTAAATAGATTTTCATAGTTTAATATGCATTGAATTCATTTCGATTTCGTATTATACCAACTTGCGGAAGATTATACTTTAATAGAATTGCAGAAAATGATTCATATGGAAATGAGAATGCGTTGTAGGAATTGCCGAGTTTCCCTGATAATCGAAGCTCGCTCTTTAGTGGAAGGAAAAAAGAGCTTGGTGTAAGAAAGTCTGGGCGAGTGGGTGTGCACAGGTTTTAAGTGAGGGATGGGAGCACCCTCGGGTACCAACGCGTCAAGGACTTTTAGGCCCCCTAAAACGCGCTCGCCACTCAAAGGAGGCCAGGCCTCAGCATTTCTGCCACTATCGCGTTATTTTCGCGGGAGTTGAAGGACTCTTGAAAGCTGAGGACACGACGCTCCCTTTCTCTCCCTTTCCATCTCTTTTCCTCTCCTCCTCGAGAGCGAAGCAAGCTCCGTAGGCGTCAGCTTACCAAGGAACATGTTAATACGCGACGCTCCACCTCGTCGCATCTCCCATCGAGGAGTTTTACGCGTTCTATCGGGAGTCGAGGGTGCTCCGGCAACAGCCCCGACAATGCACCATCTCGAATTTAACAAGATCGTCAGATTGCGCGCGCCAGGACGCGCCGCAACGTATCAAGGCGATCACCGAATTAACGCAACCCTGGAATTAAAGGCGGCGTCGGCGGCGTCGGCAGGGAAGCAACTAAGGGTGGAAATCGAATGCGGAAGCACGAACGAAATCTCGACTCGGCGAATTTCATTGGCGAGGCCTTTATCCCGCGGAGATTTAAGGCATCCATAAACAATGGATCCGAGCAAAGACGCCGCCAGTTAATCGAAGCAGTCTCTTCCGGGCTGGAAAGTAAGGAGACAATTCCAGCAGCATCGTCGCCAGTGGCCCCTTTCGCAGCTGCATCGAAAGTACTCCCAGCTAAAACTCGCCCTCTCTCTCTCCTCTCTCCTTCTCTCTATCCGTCTCCTCCAGCGAGGATGATGAAGTTTCGCCAAGTTTCTCCCGACTGGATTAGTCATGAGCCGGATTAAAACGCGCGTGGCTCTCGTGTATCGGGAATCCAGGCGAACTCCAGGTGGACACGCCGCTGCCGCCGCCGCCGCCGCACAAGGAAAAGGAGAAACAGTTTCTCAACAGTGTACAAAGAGAATAATTTCTTTTCGCAATTTTCTACTCCGACCCCGCCTATTCGGCACGGTGAATGAGCTTTGCAAATTCAATGAGAATTTACTGGTTGATATTAAAGGAGCCAGTTGGAGCTAGGGAAACCACCGCGGTAATGACTTGGCGAGACTTTCCCCAGGATGTCCTTGCGGCCCTTTTTTCCCCGGTGCGGTGCTTGCAGCTTATCGTATTAATTCCCGTCGCTTCCCATCAAGGGTTAACGGAGACCTCGTCAAGATAAATCACAACTGGCCGGGGTGGCCTCCGCGTGACAAGAACAGAGCGGGTCCTTGAGAACAGTGGCGGCGGGACACGGCGAAAGAGAGAAAGAGCACCCCGCCGCCCCTCTCTTCCTCCCTTATAAATTCTCCTGGCGCAGGTTTTTCTGTCATCGACGAGAGCAGCCCGACACGGAAGGGGCGGCGATAAACTTCAGCGGCACTCCGCACGCAGAATCGCTCGTCATATATCTCAGGAAAGGCTCCAGCCGAGCTACCAACCAACGTATTATGTCCAGATATTACGCAGTGCGATTAACAGTCCTCGCACTCGCCCTCTGCCATTTATAACGCCGCAAAAGTTTGTGCCAATGCCTGTGAATCGTGATTTTTGAGTCTTGGTATGAGAATATCGAAATTCTCTTTATTTGTGTTGACAGATCTTGTGTTTTATATTGTAAGTTGGATGTTTGGTAGAACCAGAATCGGATGTGAAACAATGATGTTAAAAGAAGAGTAGGAAGCAGAAAATATGGTTAGACGCAACTTCCTTTATTCGCTCAACTTTGATTCTGTCTGCTGGTCTTGTTACGTATAGGAAGTTCGATCTCTTGGGTAGTATAGTTCTCACATGATGCAAACTTTCCTTAACTTCTTTATTCCTAAACCCTGTTATGCGCGCATTGACTCTCACATCCCCTTTTCTTGAGTGTAAATCTTACATTCAATTCTATTACCCTTCGTTATTTAATTAGTACGATCATTTTCGGATCAGCTTTCAACTCTCTCAAATGACAATGTTTCATTGTTCCCAAATATTCCCGAAGCTACAAATACAAGGAACACAAGTTTCCCTTCGCCATCATCAATCCCAGTGTCGTATTTTATTTCGGCGATGCAACAATGTCAAGCACGATAATTGATAAAGTCCCAACTAATATCGCGTCAGGAGTAGTAGAGCAAGATTGCTGCTCCTCGTATTTCGTGACAGTTCTCCATTAACATCGCGGTATGCATGTATGCGGGGCGCTAGTGTTAACTGGCGGCCTGCCTTTCAAGTAGTCCCTCTCTATTACGGCACCAGTGCCTCCACCACACTGTCAGAGAACTTGGAAGCAAGTCGTAAACTTCGCCGGTCCTCGCGACCCATTATCATTGCCATTCGCCAACCTCGTAAAGAACACCTCGACGGGAGAAGATACGCCGGCGAAAGACCACCAAGCTCCGAGTAAAACGATCCCTCGTCAAATGCAAAACAAAGCTAAATATTTCTTACATTTATCTCCTAATTATTTCTAATATTATAATATTAAACAACTATAATTTATAAATATGAGTTAGAAAAATAGAATTTGATTTTTCTGTGACGAATATAATGGGAAAGAGAAGAGAGTTTATCATTCGATTGAGGTATAAACTTGTTGTTCAATCTAAACTTTCCATCGATAGCCAGGACAGGAGGTATTGTCCTGCTTACCCTAATTAGCCGCAATTACGAGGTAGCAGGTCCCGACATTGTGTCACGTTAAAATAATCGAGTTAAGTGGCTCCACGTAAAGTAATCTGATTAGCCGTTGAGCGCGTGTCCTTGCACGTTCTCTCTCTCTCTGTCTCTCTCCGTTTCTCTCTCCCGTTAAGAGGCAACGCAATCTCGATCCACTTGCTAACGGTGTCTTACATTCAGGTGCACCGCTAAGTACATTTGCACACTTCCACACTCATAATTAACGCCGCTACCGAATTACATATGGACTCGTTTAACCCTGTCGCGACCCTGCATCCGAAAACATCCGCCTCATGAAATCCTCTGATAACAACAATGTCATGGGAATCATTTGCGAGAACTAGTTCACAAATTTTCGGTGATTCGGAGAAGGAGATCACGACTCCTCGAAATAGTACTCTTGGGAGGAAGTAATTCCGGAGTAATCCTGCCGCCATAAAGGAGGGCAGGATCGCATCGGGCGGAAGTAATGGCGCGCCACCGCGTTATACACGGACTTCACTTTTTGCCCGCGCGAACAAAAATATGTAACATAGAAGTTCTTTGTCGGCAGGAATTCTCGCCGAAATTCTACGCACCGATGCCCCGCCGCTCTGCAATATCCGAGAGCTCGTACGCGCGACAGGGCGACAGAAAGAACTTTTTCAAATATTCCGAAAGCTTGCGAAATTACGCTGCTGTAATAAGTAATAGGTGGGGAGGTCGGTGGAGAAAAATGCTTTGCTTCGGGGAAAGGATAGAAAGGACAGATGAGAGAGATTGGAAGGTTAGAAGAGCGAGAGAGAACTGTTAGGAGAACTGTCACAATTGGAGTCATGTAGTTCGCGAAGTGGTGAGGCAGCAATCGATGCTCGTGATCAAAGTTCCCCGGGCGGGATCGGTTTTGCGACATGCCAAAGGAAACTCGAACTCTCTCGAGCTTCCGACTAATTCCGTGTCGGGACTTTCGTAGAGAAGCAGTTCGTTCACGCGCCCCCTCTCACTCCCTCTCACTCCCTTCTCCACTTGTTAACCCTCCAATTAGCTATGCTGCAATTTCGAGCGGCCGGCGACTCACTTAGTCCAATTCAGCTAATCACGAAGAGCTCTGCGATTGCCTAATGCCAGACGTCTTTTCTCCACTTTTTACTCCTCCACTTTACTCTCCTCTGAGAAACTAGCTTGATATCCGATGCAGGTGTATAGCAACAACTCGGACGGACCTTAAGAACACCCGAGGACTTTCCGGCTAAGTTACCCGTCACTTCTCGATAGACTCGCCATCAGCTATGTGCTCGGAAAGTAAAAAAGTTCTAGCTAGTAAATTTAGAGTTGGCTCGAGGAGAATAGGAGAGCTAGCGAGCGAGCGAGGAACTTAGCAATTTGTAATTTAGCAAGAGCGTGGGATTCCTAGGAGAAAGGATAGGCAGAATGCACCTGGGTACCAAGTGTGACTGTATGGGGGTGGTTTCCAGACGGAGTCTCTTATGATTCTCCTATAAATATGATTTTCATTTATTCCATGTAATTTGCCGGGCTGCATTCCAGTCGGAGGGTGAAATTTAGTGGTGGATCGAGGTAAAGCTTAGTCGAGGCCATCCCTCTGCAGGGGAAGGTGGGATGAAAGCTTGGGGAGCTGATTAAGAATGCCTGCTAGGTGTCGGACGCCATAAAGAGGGCAGCTTCCGGACCGCAGGAAATTAATCCCCTGCATGGTGACACCAGTCGGCTGAACGGAGGCTAGACGAGAAAATAGAAAAGAGGCGAGCGGGGGTGAAAGGCTCGCCGGCGCGGCGGAGAGAGAAACTTTAGTCAATTACGGGGGTCGGCCCTCAGCCAGCCCCATAAGGGATGATCGAGCAGTGAATGTCACGATCGGACCCGCCTGCAAATTGTTTCCCCCCGATTGGATCTCTTTCTTTGTTACCCTTCAATCCCGCCGGCAAGCCAGCTCGAATTCGCACCGGTATCAATTGCAATCAGCTCGAATTACCCTTGACAATTGACCGACTACCAATCCTAAACATTCGGCAAAGCGAGGTATCTTTCCATCGACATTTTTATCAAGGTATACTAAATCGTCGAGCAGCATATCGCGTTGAGAGCCATTTACCTAACTAGAAGCCTTGTCTTTCCCCGAGACGGCTACGGGAACTGAACCCTTTCTCCTCGTGGAAGCATCTTCCAGAGATTATCATGCGGGGAAAAAGTTTTATCCACCATGCTGGCTCGAGAATAATCCGAGTTGGGTGCCCGGAGAGTGAGAAGAGACGTTACTTGTTGCTAGCTGCGCCGAGATTTTTTCCCCGTTACTATTGTACGTACGCGAGCTTCCAGCGAATGCAGTCATGCAGACGCGCATCGGCCTGCCATATTTTTCGAAATATTTCCCGATAGCATGGAAAAAGAAAAAAGGAAGAGGGAAAAGTGAGGTGGAAAGAGCGAGAGAGGGTTGCGCTCGTACAAACGGAATAAATCTGAGCAGCGTGTGCAGCGCGTGCATGGAGCCACCTTCCATAGCCCGAAGCCCATGGCCCAATGAGATTCAAGCCTCGTGCCACTCGCTGGATTTCCTTCCTCGCTGGATGAACCGGTTCCCACTCATTTTCCACCGACCGTCACCAGTTGCCCAAAATCGAGAACTTCTCAATACTCGAATGGATCATTAAAGCAAGCATAGAATCCATTTCTAACCGACTGATATTTCGTGCCGGGTGACAGCCTCCTTGTATGGATAAGCAAATTTTCGAGGATCACGCGACGAGTCGATATGTGCGAGGAGTTGCATTCACCAGTCGCAGCCGTATATTCACCTGGCGCGGGGCCGCAAGAGCTTTAAAGTCCACTTACGTCTCGCCGAGGGAGGCTTGTATTTTGCGAATCGCGAGTGGCTCCATTGAAATGAGCGGGTTCTAGGAGCATTTCGCGCGCTGGAAAAGGGATTTTCTCACCCTCTCGGGCCCGGCGACGAACTCCGGGTACACATCGCGCCCGCCACCGGCTATGTGAATGGATACTACTCCCTTAAAAGGTACCTTTAAGCGCCTGTAAAACAGCATTTAACTCTTTCCCTCTAGCCGCGGTTACTCTGAAAGATCGCCTTACTTCCCCCCACCGCTCCACCCTTCATCCGCCGCTCTTTCAACTACCGCGCTCCTCCTCTCAGTTGTATGTACTTTCCATCGAGGAATGCGAATCTGAGAATATCGCGCCTGATATCTCCATTCCTGCCGAGTCTCGCCAAGTCGATAATACAAAATAGATTTTCCAGTGGCGGTAGTACTCGCTGAATATTATAAATACACTTTCAACGATAGTCACTGGAATTTCTGTCAGTCAAGTAGCATTACTGAATTTCAATTTTTAGTGCTGTATTTGTTATTGTGACTTTGATATTAAAATGAAGTGTGTCACTTGCCAGCGCTCACCACAATTTTTAAAACTTCACGAATGGGTAGTTAATAATTCTCACCATAGGTTGTAAAAATTTCGAGAAGCTTTAAAAAAATGTATCAACACGAGAACTGTCTTAATAAATAAACGTAGGTGGTGTTAAACCTACTTAGAGAGGTCGAGAGAAATGGCGGAGGTGTAACACGAAATAAAGGCGTCCCTGCAAGAAGGAAGGGTTAGGCAGTCAGGTGAAAAGCAGGGGGTGCATGATATCGCGTGGAGATTGCGAATCGAGCTCGCAGGCGAGAAAGAGCAAGTGTAGGGTAGATGTGTGGAGCGCATTTTACGGAGCGTAGGAGGAGCTTTCACGCGTGTTAACGTAGCAGCCGGCATTGTCTTCGGCTCGAATCCCCATTGTCTTAGTCGAGCGCGAGCTGAGACCCTTCTGACGCCCGGCTGACTGAAATCAGATATTCTCTTGTCTAAGCGGCCTGCCCTGCCTTGTCCTGCCTGCCTCGCTCGCTCCTTTCTCTCTCCTGGCGCCCTCCACTAATGCGTGCATTGCTTTTCGCGCCCGCCTCCAGATTTCCCGTATGGATTTTAAGCCGCTCGACTTCACGCTCCGGCGACGAGTGCGCTCGTCTGCCTCTTTAACTGTCTTCCTGCGAGCATCTCCCACTCAATAGTCCCAGCCGGTGAGAAACACTTCGTTTACCTCGAGGATCGCCACGTGACCGACCCTACCTTACCTCGGACCGAAATAGCGCTAGGATACTTCATAAACCACTTAATAAATTTTTGGGTTCATATATAAAAACATATGAAGGAAAATAGGATTCAGAAACTCATCTTAAATCTTTATCTATTACTGTAAATTATTTACATGCATCAAAAGACACTCTAAAATTGTATTAAAATAGCATTTGTTACAACTAAAATCGTATCAGTTGAAATTAACATACTCCATTAAATTTCGCCGTAGTCAAAAGGGTTCGCCATATACTAATATTAGAGGCAATTTTGCACCTTGCCTGTTCTATGCTCACATTCTTCCAAATACGTCAGATTTCCTAGCACATATGCTTCTTTGATAGACGCGATGAAGGAATCGACAGAGTGGAGTGTTTCATGCGGGCAATTGCTGGGAGAGCGCATTAAGGGCCGAAGGACTGATATTAGAGTGGGCGGACGATGGGGTGCGGACGAGTGGCAACCGGTGGTTTTAATGACAGCTCGAGTTACTGAAGGGCTCGACTTACCATCGCCGACCTTTCACCCCGTCATTTGGGTCGGGCTTGAGCTGCAGCTAGCACGGGCTTTAAACGATAAAGTGGCAAACTAATCGCTGGTACGCGAGCCATACCGACAGCAAGCCTTCCATCTCTCCCCCTCTCCCTCTCTCTCCCGTTTCTATCCTATGTGCGGAAAGGAGATAATGGAGCGGTGGCGCAGGAAGCACGGGCTAACCGCAATGTAGCTTCTACCGGGTACAAGCCTTGACAAACTCGCCTATCACACCGATACCACAGCCCCAAAATCGCATCCCTAATTTCCTAGTTGGCCCATTTAAACAGCAGCAGCACTCCCCACTATTTTACTCCACTCAACCACCCAAGCTTCTCTCCACGTAATACATTTCTTTATTTTTTTACCGCGCAATCGACACAAGTTGCTAATTGAAAGTGATAGCGCTCTCTCGAGATTGTTATTTTCCTTGTATTTTCACGCTGCCGGTCGTTGCCATATTTTTTGGCCCGGGAGTATGTGTTCGAGGGAGTTTTCATTACCCACGAACGCAATTACTTTTTCTCTGGTAGAGCTCTCACCCCTTGGCCGCCGGAATAAAAAGGAAAATGTTTCTGAGCTAGGTGGTAGGAGGGATTCTGTAGAGAGACAGAGTGGGTGGGAGAGGGGGCTGACCGTCGAGAACGGTGGTGGCTGCCAGCGAGCTTTTGCAAAAACAAGTATGCCTATATCTCAAAACTTTGGCAATAGTCCTAGGCAGGATCCTCGTCCTCCATTCATTCCGGCTGCCTCCCCTATATGAATACTGGGAACGCACACACTCTCTCTCTCTCCAGGAGGACCATGGCCTCTCCTCTTCTGTTGCTTGGACTTTCCGGCGGAACCCGCTGTAATTCAACCTGCTTGCGTTCTAGCCTGCACTGCTTTATACTTTATATCCGGCTTGTACCCTGCGATTAATAAGACGCGCACAGTTAGCCGGGATATGGCAGAGTTCCCTCTCCCACTACTCTCGGTTAGGATAAAACCCATAAAGGATGGGGCATCGTAAAAATTGTACGCGCGAGCTAAAAAGGTGGCGCTGAATGTTGCAGGACGCGAGTGACACACATCGCGCTCCGGCTGCGGCTGCCGCTTCAAGAGAATAATTCATAGAGCGCGCGAGTCCATGCACATCGAGCTGAGGTAAAATCAGAGCGTTAATCTTCGCTTTGATGAATGTTTCAAGCGCGCGCGCGCGCGGAGCGCAATGGCGCGTACAATCGGCCGCTCGCGGTAATCGGGATTCGGCTTGGTCGATCGCTCCACCCGAGAGATCCACCCCTGCTCGCTCTTCTGTACGCGCGCATTTTCATTAATCTTACGGGGACGGGCGCAACACACTTCGAGGCCGATTCGTTCCCGATAATGCAGCCGCCGGATCCAGAATGGATAACACAATCATCATTATCGGCACTCAAAGCCTAACCGTCATTTCACAGATGCAGCATCGCAGCAGTAATAACGCGCCCGCGTTCGCAAGGCACTATTACATGTCCTTCTCCGTGGAGCTTTTAATTGAGCGCTTCGGATACCTCACAAAGAGAGGCTTAAAGACCTAGCAAGTTGTAGCAATAATTAAGAACAGTCCATCGGAGAGCGAGAGAAACAGAGAGATTTGCAATGCGATCGCTAATGCGTTCCCATTCATTGAAATGCGTCGGTTCCTCACCGGAAGTCCTAAGCTCTCATTTGCAATTTCAAAAAGCACCTTCCCACCCTCGAGCAGGCAGCCCGTGCCCGATCCTGTAATAGGGTAACCGCAGAGACCGAGTGTATTATCGAGTGTCCTATCCTCATCCGTGAGAGGGATCCGATCGAAACCACCGAGCAGCCACTCGGAGAGGATGTAGCCCATCAGCCGGAAGCTGTAACCCGGCACTCAAGGTGGAGGCGTGTGCCCGCGCGAGTGCTAAGCCGCCGCGCCGGAACGGAAGAGCCGCAAAATGGTAGGAGGATATAGGCTGGTGTCAAATAAATCAGTATGACGAACGAGGCACCGAAAGTGGCGATGAAAGACAGAATGGAAGAGGAAGAGGTGCATGGATAGGTGAGAGTTCTCCTCGAACAGAGAGAGAGAGAGTGGAAGAAGAGGAGGAAAGCCTAAGGCGGAGCAAGGCCATAATTTGACATTAGCCGTCTTCCGTCAGTGGCTCTCCGGCTTAATTACATTCCACGATGCCCGCCGCTCATTGTATCCTTGGACGGAGTTATGTTTCCGAGGACGAAGACGACCAAGCCCCCCCGAAGCGTGCAGGCCCAGACGGCAAAATTAAAACCAGTCCTCCTAACAATGCGCGCAAGACGCGTCGTCTCTCCAGCCAGGCCGACTACCATCCAGGATCGCAAGCACACTCGAGAGAAGCACGAGTGCACCATGAACTTTTTTCCCCGTAACGAAGCATTCGGAGCGAGCCGGGGATGCGATGCGGGACTCCAGTATTCGTGAGCGCGTAGAAAGTGCTGGGATCGCTACACACAGAGAGTAACTGGAGCCCGGCCCTTCAGAGAGCCGGCAGGATGCACCGAGAACTCGGATAATCGATAGTACCGATGTTACATCCTGTCCTCCGGCGAGGTTTGCGTGTATGAAAGTACTACTTGCCACTCGCGAGCTTCCATTTGTCCCTGTAGTTTGTATTTAAACATACGAAGGATATCTGATGACACGAAAGTACAATGTTCGAAAGATATGTGACGAGAAATATTAATACGAAGTTCAACAATATGCCACTCTCAATTAGAGCAGCATCAGTGTCAGCGAATCAAACATCTATCAGAGAAATTTGACATCTCCATCGTGCGAGGATCATTCATCTCCCGATCATTCTGATTTCGTCCTGGTAGGAGGGTGTTAATTAAAGAAGCCGCTTTCATCGGAGAGGACTATCGACAGGGAAGATACGGTTCTAGCGAAATCGGCGGGAGGAAACGGAAAGAAAGGAGGCATCAAGGCTAGAAGAATGGTGCGAGAAGATAGATCGGCCGTCGATCTAATTTTACCCGTGTCACGGTGGACCGAACACGCAAGCGAGAGGATCCCAGATTCCTCGGAGGCAGGCTCTGCTCTGCTCTGCTCTGCTCTGCGCGCAGAGGAGGGACGGACGGACGGACGGACGGTGGGGCGAGCTTTTCCAGCGGGGGCTCGCGCGCTCAGGCTGCCATGGAAAAAGCTGCTCATCGGAGCTTACTCGCTACGACGGGAAAGCGAAGCGATCGACGTCATATATAGCCAGCCGGGTTGTTAAGCTCCAGGATGCTTTGATCGCTCGGCCGAGCTCCGCTGTCCCAGCACGACACAGATCGACCCGACTCCCCAGTATTTGCACACATAACTCGCCTGTCTACACTGCTACCGACACGTCATTGATTACTCCGGTTAGCCTCGTAATTTTATAACTTCTCTCATTAGCATCCCCGCATACGTATAGTATATATGGATCGGTCTAATTCTACTGGCGTAAAACGTCGACGCATCCGCTCGATGCGAAATCACACATGACCGGTGTCCCATCAATTTGCCAAGCTCGGCGAATTCCGAATTCAGGAAAAGAGTGAAATCCAATGCGGCTAGACTCGCTTTCCATTCGAGTAATTTCGGAGTTGCGAAGTTCCCAGAGACAGAGAGAGGGCGCACTGTCGGTGCGACGATAACTCCGAGACTAATTAAAGCCTAATTACGTCGTCAAGCACAACCACCTGCGGCGACTCTACACTCCAAAAAGGCTCCACCCACCGAACATCTTGTAAATATATCACTTGCGAGTTTGTCATCTTGTTTCATCCTGTCTGAGCTTCACTCACTGCTTTCCCTGCGAAAGGGGAGGAAGGACATCCGAAGGAGACGCCCAGTGAAAATGTCCGACCAAATTGCTTGTCTTGTGGTTGCTCCTCTTTTTCCCCGAGGAAACCAACTAAAAGCCGAGCGGACGTTTTAACGTGACTTGGCGCTTTTTTTGCAGCCAAGCTACGATTGAGAGAGGAGCGGGAGGAACGCGAGATTGGAACCGATGATTGAAAGCCGGGAAGACCACTCCGTAGCACTCTAATGACCGTGGCGCGTGGAAAAAAATTGGGAAGTTGGCATTAACCGATCCATTTTCAGCGAGGATCCTGCCAGTGAATTACGCGTGTGGGTAGCAAGCGACATACTAATTACCTGGTACACGGTACACCTAATCCAGTAAGCGAGCCGAGCGGCGAAACGGCGCGGCGCGGCGGTCACGACACAAAGTTCATGCGTCAAGCATACGCCTGGAATATCGGATAACGTGGATATAACTGTAACGAGGGAACTTATAACGACTATTATCGAACCAACCACAGGATCGGCTAAAGCGGCCTTCTCAGTTACAAATAGCAGGTGAATAGTTGGCCAAGTTACTTAATCGCTGCTGGTACCCCGGCCAAAAAGCTAGCGACTCAACGCCACTAAATGGCTTCTCAATAAGCCAGCGGCTAATTACGCTATACCAAGAAATTACGACACAACCAATCCACAAAGAACGAGTTCCTCTTTCATTGCGTGTACCAAGGAAAATCTATGTTCGTCCGATGCATTATTCATCAGCGTCTGGCGGTACGGCGTGGAAAGACGTTTCAATAAAATGTTCACACTTTTATAAACGGTGGAAGGCGCGGTGTGCGAGGGATCATGGCTGGGTACACGAAACTCCTGTTCTCTCTCCATCGAGTAGGAGGAGGAACACGGCTGGAATTTCCTTATTTTAATAGCGACAGAGGAAATCGCGAGGTGCATACCTAACGTGTAATTAGCCCGCGTGTAATTTCACTCGCGTATCATGTGCCGGCATAAAGCGGGAGAGAAAGAGTCTCCTCTGCCCGGGCAAGCTGGCAGGGCTCTGATAAAAAAGAACTCGGCTTCTCCATTCCCCCGGAACTCCTGAGGACGAGGGGCGGCCGAGGGTAAACGGCGCGGTAATTAGACTTGCGCGAAAAGTCCAGTTTTGCGACAGATGCTCCCCACTCGGCCCCCCTCCCCTCCCCCCACCTGGAATTAGTACGCGCAATTACCGGGGGCTAGAGCTTCCCCTCGCAGTACTTTTCGCATGGCTCCGCCACTAAAATTCAATGCAATACCAGGACTTTGTCATCTGGCAAGGCGTACACCGCTAGTTTCAATTATAGTGCTCGGCTTTCTATTTTCAACGCATCTATGACTATAATGAAACATTACCAGCATTGTACATTGCGAGCAAATTAATAATAGTCAGTGTTTGCTTGGTAATTTTTGTAACTTTTTTTTGTAAAGATTGTAACATTTATCGATGACGCTGTAAATAATCATGTTAGTGTAAATGTAGGATCACTTTGAACTAGTTGAAAGAATTTCGCTAATGCAACAGAGATGCCGGAGCACGATCGAATTAAATGCTCCCCCACGCGGTGGACATTTAATTCACGCGTGTTTCTGTAACCAAGGATCAAAACTCTCTCTCTCTTTCTCTGGCGTCATGAATTTTAAAGTCACGAATCGCCGGGAGCTATCTGTTCACGAATATAAAAGTAAAAAGTGCCCGAAGCTGCCCCTTCACGCCACTCCGCAAGAAGTGGCCGGGCTAATTATGGCTCGGGCCGAAAAATGAGTTTTTCCACTTTTACATTGAACCAACTCTGTAAAGCAAATGTAGTCAGCCGCGAGGCATTTCTTTGCATCATTATTTACTTAATGGACTATTTTCTAGGCCTTCCAAAACTGTTTTCTACAAGCGAAAAATTCGTGGCGGACCAACGAAAATCAGGATAAAGAGCAAAGTGCTTGCTTCTTAACGAATTAATCGGACGAAAAGTGACATCAAGGATACCGCTTGAGGAAGTAGACGATATTGAAAGAGGAAAGGGAGAAAAGCTATAGAATCTAAGGAACTCAACGACGTTAAGAGAAGGTCAACGGGCCAAAGGAGCAGGAGTAGCCGCGTCAGGACCAAGATACCGAGTCGCTCGATGGCTTTTCAGCATTTTTAATAAAGGGCATCTCCAATGCGGAAATGTAAATTCAGCGCTTTCACAATGACGCGACGGGCGAGACTGAGAGAGAGAGAGGCTTGTCCCTTGTAATACCGGCATTAAAATTGCAAACTGTGCAACCGGCACACTGATACCCGGTGCCTCCTTCAATCCCTGATCTCTCGCTCTCCGTTCGAGCGACCGCTTTCTATCTGCCGTCTCACTCCCGCCGACACAATTGTCCACCGAGAGAAACGGAGATAAAGGGAGGACCGACAGAATGACAGAGGCAGAAATAGAGCGGTGGTGGGTTCGAGTACATAAAGTGGAAACAGTGTGTTCGAGTGCCGGTAAATGAAAGCCTTAGCCCCGCTCCGCTCGTGGAAAACGCGTCTGCGGATGCGTCATATTAAAATCCGGCATTGTTCATGCCGAATGCGCCCCCGGACTCTCCCTTTATTGGCGAGAGCGAGTTACCAGGGAAGGATGGGATGCTGGGATACCTCTCTGGGAAGATACAGGATTAGCCTGGATTGGCCGCTTAGAATTATTGTTATTATTCTCGTCGTTGCTTCGAGGATTTCGAGATTGCCGGTTAAAGTGGTCTGGTAATAATTACCGGCGATTAAAATCAATGTAAAAGAAAAGGTATTGGCATCGACGCGTATGTAAACAGTCCTAGCGTTAGCATTGATGAAAGGAATTCAGTCGCAAAGCCTTGCGCACGCCATTGTACTTAAAGTCGAGTAAACGACTTAATCCAGCCGAGCATGTCTTCAAACATATTTTCTGTAATATAAAAAGCTATTGTTGTTCGTGATTCCTGAAACAGGTCGAGTTAAAATGGGACTTGCTGGTATTACATGGAGAAGAGAGAGGCTAAGCTCGCTAGAAAAAAAACAATGGCAGCGAGACATTCCTTTCTTGCACGTGTAGCAATCAACGTACAATACATTGTACGCAACATACACAAACGCAAATTGAAGCGTCGCTGGCATAATGAACAATACCAGACAAATGCCTGCGTTGAGTATATCAATGCCATGGTCGAAATGTGATTTCACATTTCGCAATGAACTGTAACAACTAGTATAATACGTCTAATGAATGCGTCAAACATGCTCGATCGATCGATACAGTTCAATAAGCTTTCAAAGAAGTATTTACATGGGAAAGTTGGCGAACTCGTATCATGTGGGTGTAATGGCCGCCCCATGTAAACAGGGGCGACCACCGATCAACAGGCGACCGTTACGTAAACAATTTTTTGATCGGCAGACAATGGCAGAGAATTCAGGCAGCAGCGAGCGAACGGAAAATGTTGGATTCCGTCTTCCGCATGATCGCAGTAACATGAATATTCTAGAGAATGCTTGCAGGGCACATGGAACTCGTAGCAACGAGTTTAAGATCGCGGGAAAAGTAAGGGAAGAAAAGTGCCGGGCAACTTACTGCGCATTCGTCGAAGAAACTTGCCGAGCAATTGGTCTGGGTAGTCTTGTAACTCGTCAAGCAATTCCAGGCACAAGTGCGGAGGATACACACGCGGTCACGGGAGACGAAAGAAAGCCGGGAAACGCGTGCACCACGACTGCGAAAGCACCGTTCAATTCTTCGAGGAATTTGCGTTTCGCGCACGGACACACTGCGACTGCGACGGCCGCCTAGACGCACTCTGGTGGACGCTTGGGAGGTGCGCAGTGGCGCCAGTTTTGCGAAGTTCATGGGCGCTAAATATGAATGATTGATTCATCAGTAGTACAAGTATGACAAAGTAATTGGATAGGAAAAGGACAATTTGTAGGAGAGAAATGTAAATTGTTTCAATTAATACCTCTAACTTAATTATAGGCTCATTGATATAGAAGGGCCGGTAACTAATATGAACAATATGTAATAAGAATCTAGTTTTATTCGTTTAGGTATTATGAACCAGACAGCATTATAGTACAAAAATTGATTAAAATTAGGGGATGTTGGCAAGGTAGTCCTTGACATTAGAGGGGTCCAATCTTCTAAATCCATTGGCATCGCATATCCCAACTTCTATGTTGTCAGCAGTCATTTGACCTTCGAAGCCTTCTTTCAGTGTCAAAATAGCTGTATGTACAGCATCATCCAACTCCAGATCTTCGCTGTACCTCTTCTCAAGGAATGTCTTGCCATTGATGAAGTTCTTACCCATGGCAGTTGCTTTCCATGGGAAGTAAGCACCGGAAGGATCGCATTGGTACAAGAAAGGCTTGCCATTATCCCAGCCACAAATCAATAACGACACTCCAAAAGGCCTGACACCTCTGCAATGTAAACACAATATAAAAACATGCAATATAAAAATTTGAACAGCCAACAAACATATATTTTCCTGGAATTAAACACCTACCCTGACTGCGTGTACTCTTGCATGAGCATAGCAACACGTTGCACCAACTGTGCAGTTGGTATGGGTTCCTGATATACCAGCAAGTATTGCTGTGCCATTTTCCTTGCCTGCTTCACTAATAATCTATAATCCGGGCCCATACCGCTGTACACCATGCCAATGTGCTTTGTGACCATCTCCACCTTGCTGACACTGTGCTCATCGTAGAGTATAGACTTATGTTTATTCTCTGTGGCGAGTACTACTCCATTCGAGGCCTTGATACCCACACTGGGGGCTCCGGCGGCCACTGCTGCCAAAGCATACTCAATCTGGACCAACTTGCCAGAAGGGCTGCGTAACAAAAGTACTTTCATTATGCGATTGTAGTATATTGAATCTTATGCATGAATACGTAAATAATCGAAGTGTTTAAAAGTTCTCTAATGGATTATAATTGTTTCCACGATACTTTGGCGTACTGTCAGTGGAAACCCAATGGTGTTCTAGCAAGTCATTGTGCACCAAGAGAAGCCGGTGAATTTTTCGATCGAATTATGTACAAAATGTATGTTTATGAATAATAGAGGCGAAGGAACGCATATCGAAATAGATATGCGGTCCTAAATTCGTATGTTCATTGATAATTCGAATAGAACAACGGCATTCATTCGGCATAAGGTTATACGAGCGGAACTGATTTAGATATCGAATAAATTACAGGGTAAAAACGAGAAATGATCACAGCTCATTTCCTACAGCAGAGGAATGTAAAAAATGCGGCACACTCACCTAAAAGTTGTTAATGAAAAGCTGTAACGTTCCGTAGCCATGACAATTACTTTGCAACAATACAGGTTATTAAATATCGTGAAGCTGCCGCGGGCAGACTGACTCAGGGTGCCTCTTTCGCTAGGGATGTATTATCGCAAAATCACCAGCTGGTGAGAAACTGCGGTAGTACAGGCAGATTTCTTTATTACCATCACTTTTGAATTACACGAAGTTTGAAAATTAGAAAACAAGAGAAGCAATCTTTGCTTTTTGATGGATCGTTATATGCACTATGTGCGATTACTTTCAAGTATTACAAGATTACTTTCAATCCTCCTCAAGCGGCGGGATTATCATGTACCTGGCTAATGACTGAAAGGATTCCTTAAGGAAATACACCGAGTGCACTTAAAACGGTTCACTAAGAGTACTGCAAGAGGATTTAACGGAGCCTCGCAGAAGAAAAAGGGTTAATGCATATGATTAGCTTGGTGGATCGATCAAGTTGTAAGAAATACTTCTAGGCATATGCAGTTTCCGAGAGAAAATGGCTAATGAGAATGAGAGAGACGACCACTTGGACGACATCCACGCTTGGATCGCCAATATCCCGTGTTCCAAGCCGAGGAGAAATTTGACGAGGGACTTCTCCAACGCTGGTACCTATTGCATTCGATGATTATTGTCGCAGTTCCTTAGAACGCTAGAAACTGATCCTGCGTGACTGGTGATTATCCAGTCCTGATGGCCGAGGTTCTAAAGGTCTACTACCCGCGGTACGTGGACCTGCACAATTATGCACCGGCGAATAACGTCAACTCGAAGATCAGCAATTGGAACCTACTAAATCGGAAGGTCCTCTCGAAAATCGATATGCGAGTGAGCGCCGACAAGATACAGCAATTAGCGAACTCCCAACCCGGAGCGATCGAGCAATTACTGCTCGAGCTGAAAAATAAAATCGCTAGGAACAGCGAGCGGAACGGTTCTCCTGGGACCGATGAGAAAAATCCCACACTAATCGGGAAAGGTAACACGACCAAGAAGTATTCCGGAACAATTATATACGATTAGCGCTAATATAATCGCATATGTATTTCCAAAGCGTAGGCAGCTCCGAGGGGATTGAGCCTGAGGCCGATCACTCCGAGGATCAAATGAATTCTACGGTGGAATCGAGTGGAAATGAGGAATCCGATAGTCAAATAGAGGCCGTTAGGACTCCCGTACTTTCTCGAATGAGGGCAGCGATCTGTTCTTTCATAAAATGTCTTTTGAGCTGGCTCCTCCTCCTTAACATCCTATCGTACTTCTTTAAGCCAGCAACGGCTCTTGAAAGTTCGCGTAAGTTCATCGTTAATTCTTTGGGAAGCCAGCCGGATGGACTTTCAAAGTCTCTCACTAGGAAAAATGAGATTTATTGTGCATTCGACCGAAGGCCCTCTGCCACCGCTTGCCGAGTCCACCGCCGTTGAGGACACCTCTACGGAATCGCTGAAGGAAGAAGAGAACAGCGTGTCCTATCAAGTGTTCGAACAGCTAAGAGAGGAACTTCAAGAGAAAAATGACATTATCTCATCACTAAATCACAAGATCATCTGCCTGGAGAACACTATGGAGCAAGTGGATCTCCGGATACTCGATCTCACGACGAGAGTCCTCGAGAACTCCGCCGATTCGCAATCACACGAAACTACTCCCGCCAAGTCGAAGTCCAAATTAAGCATCGGCAAAGATTAATCCATCCTATTTCTCGCGCAAATATTCGACTTTCCCCGTGTAAGGAAATAAAAGTGCGATCAGGCATCGCAGAGTTTTACGAGTCTCTGTCCTTTTTTCGCAAGCCGTTCCAGTTTTCTTCGAGATGAGAGATTGATGATTTTTGCTTTCTCATCATCCCATGCCGTCTGGTCGAGGGATACGCGTGAGGGGGAAATACCTGCTTGCATGGTCACACAGGTACCGCAATGTCAGTAGCACACCAACTCCCGTAGAGACCAGGCGGAAACTCATAGGACTGACTACACTGAATGAAACTGTCATAACACAGAAGAGTAAGTAGAACTCTAGCTATTATTTGTATCTTGCACCTTGTACTGTAATAATACCGCCCTTACACTACAACTGGTCGATAATCTACCATTAATACACGGTTGACCTTCATTACTGTGCTCCATGTGCTACTCGTTGTCAAAGGTCATGATAGTCCAATAATAAATTATCAGATTTTTTTTGGCAGTAATCATCGACCATTCACATCAGACATTTTTATGTTTCTGGATGAATGTATTATTGTCTGTTGAATTTGAAATACATTCGCTTTTGAGTGTATCCGAAGCTGGAACTCTAAAACGTTTCACAACGGTTGCATGTGGGACCAATGAACTTACCTTTCTGATGATGCACTTCGTGTGGTACCGTTACTTAGGCACATCCTTGCCCAAATTGCTCTAGCTAATGTCACGTACCAATTCTACTTTCGAATATCATTACGTTCTTCAACGTTTTCTATTGCAACTATTTTTATTGCTGTTCATTTACATTTTATCTACTTGTTGCTGAAAGAGCTATGTAATCGAAAATCATGCGTGATTTGTAGTTATAAACTTCACGTACGTCTTACGATTTATGATAGTCTTTAGATCGTTACTTACAAGGTAGAATGTTGCAATGGGTCGATGAGTCTAAGCAACATTCACTCTGACCATGAAAGAAGCACAGTCCAAACATCATTTTATATAATTCTCTGCTACACAGATTTTAAAATCCGTCCCATTTGCAAGATAGTTGTCATCGGAAGGAAATTAATTTGTCCAACAGAAATCACGATGCGACATTGTCAGATCTAATAACACTGGAAACAATCCTTACTGTCAATCTTTATTCATTCTACGGTGAAGATTTAAGTCGTCTTTCGTGATACTCGTCTCCACGGTAATTTAAGGGACTCCGCCTGTCCCGGAACCAGTTTACCTTGACGTCCTCGGCGTGCCGAATGCGGAAAGTCATTGAAAAATTCGGAACCACAAAATGGATAATTTTTTGAAAAAGCGCGTCTCACAGATTCGACTACCTTGCCAAGGCAAGAGCACTGTCCGTTCTAGCGCAGCGAAGTCTTCCCCATTGTTTCGATGCAAATTAATTGAGGAAGACAATTAGCCATTTAGCTTTTTGTTTAATGATGACTTCTATGGATTCGGGGCATTGTCTCGCACCTCGCTCTTCCTAGTAGGAGACACATGCAGAAAAATATTTCTCCGTGACGTCGCACTCGCTGCGTTCAAGTAGGTAGGATGCGTCTCATACCGTCAGGTAGAGAGCCGGTCCGTAACGAGCTCAGCGAGCAAGGTCATCGACCGCCGTTAGAACACCTTTGAAATTTCAAGGAGCCACGCTGTAAGCAAATTTTTCTTACTCCTCGGAATTCCCTCCGTCAGTTAAATGCGACAGAACGCTCTCAATTCATATTCCTCGACAAGAAGTCTGTATTTAATAACACACATTTATTCATAAACCCGTTAATTAATATGCTTCGCCAGCATAATAATTAAATAGTGCAAATAGCTGTTCCAGTCTCGGAAATAATGATTTAATTCTTGCACTAAAATAAGTGATTTATGTACCGGCGACGTGTGAGTGACGTTGTCATTCTAAGAACTGTGAATCAGTAAGCTGCTTTTTGCTTGTCCGGTGCATCCTTGCGACAAACTGCACCTGGTAAAGAACATCGAGAGTGACCGATAAAGTTGTATTTCTAATCTGATAGTAACAAAAGCTGGTTTCAGCTGCGAGAGTCTGGAAACTAATGCTAAATCCACTGCAATCTGCATTTCATTGTTCCACGGTAAATCACATTGCTGCTTTGTTGCACCCCATCACTAGATCATGATTGGACACATTGTGGCTTGTCCGCTGGTATGTTACTTGGCCACTGCCTCGTTACTCGGCGGACTTCTGTTCTTGCTGGCAGTACGTTTTTACAACCAATATACTCTCGGCATCTGTAAAAGTAAAGCCAGGATGGAAGGGAAGACTGTCATTATCACTGGATGCACTTCCGGCATCGGCAAAGAGACAGCGAGAGAACTGGCTAAACGGGGTCCCAGGCTGATCATGGCTTGCAGAAACTTGGACGCCGCGGACAAACTGAAAGGTGCAGTTTTTTTTTCATTCTCCGAGAAATCTAGAAAGCGTCCCTCAATGAATCGCAGATAGTTCGCACCAATCACGTGTGTCTTCAATACGAATTTTATCCGTTTACAAATATTGTCATTATTCATATCGAATTTATTTGCATTAGTATGTTTATGTTATTAAATATAAAGAAAATTGCTGGCTCATAAAACCAAATTGAATGCGTCATGCACGAACGAGTTCTTCGCATACTACATTTAATTATTTGTTACGTATTGCTATAATCATCGGTAACATCCGATTGCCCCTGGCACTGATTGCACGTTTCACACGCATGTGTGTATGGATTTATGTAGATGAGCTGATCAAGGAGTCCGGCAATAGTAACATTATTACACGCAAATTGGACCTATCCTCGCTGGCATCCATCAGAGAATTCGCACAGCAAATCAATAGGGAGGAGTCCAGGTTGGACGTCCTCATTCATAATGCCGGGACAGCCGAGGTCTTCAGGAAGGCAGTGACCGAGGATGGCATAGAACTGACCATGGGAACCAATCATTACGGGCCATTTTTACTCACTCATTTACTCATCGGTAAGTAAAAGACCAGAAAAAGCAGTAAGAAGGCATAATTTAAAAAGAAGTGCAATATATGTTTTTATATCGCAATGTTAGATTTATTGAAACGATCGAAACCAAGTCGGATCATTGTCGTCGCCTCGGAATTGTATCGGCTTGCCACCTTGAACTTGAATAACGCCAATCCAACACAGACCTTCCCCGCCTATCTTTATTACGTATCGAAGTACGCGAACATCGTATTCACCTTGGAGTTGGCTCGCCGATTGGAAGGAACTGGCGTCACCGCTAACTGCCTTCATCCTGGTCTAATGAGTACCGGTATCTGGAAGAATGTACCGGTGCCATTATCCTGGGTGGTCAACTTCATCCTGAAAACATTCTGCAAGACTCCCGAGCAGGGTGCGCAGACAACCATTCACCTCGCCGTCTCCGAAGAAGTGAACGGTGTCAGCGGCAAATACTTCATGGACTGCCGAGTAAGAAGATATTTTACAAGGACCAAGATGATTCTTGGCTTTAATGAAATTAGCTACTTTGTCGGGCGAACTATTATCAGCCAGGCCGAACTTCTCGCTTGACCTGAATTATGTATTTTGCAGGAGCACGGCTTGTCGCGCAGTGTTCAGGATCCCGCAAAAGGCAGAAAGTTCTGGGAACTTAGCGAGGGCTTAGCGAAGCTTCAGCCAACCGATCCGAAGCCCTAAAAACTTTCCTCGAGAATTACACATCCTGTTACTTACATATTTATGATTCTAAGTTTATCCATTTCACTGCTAGCGATTATCCCATACACTCGTGCATTCTTTTTTACAGGTAGAATAGCGTAGACTAAGATAGACGTAGTATAAACCTTGTTTCTGGTGATCGAAGATTGAGAGATTAAAGAAATATTTCTTCTTACTTTCCATTGCTTTTTATTTTCATGAAAAAGTGATTAGTAAAGCGTGCGCGTAAAAACTATCGAGTATTATTAAAGTAATCAACGAAATCGGAACTTATATTCCTGTCTTCATGATTTTGTAGTTTCGGGGAGCGGAGTAAGTGGAAACAGTCTGTTAAAGAGTGCCATTCTCTCTGGGAAGATGCCAGTCTTCATGGTTGGCTCAAGAGAAATGTCTAAGTAGTTATCCTTCTCAGGAACAAATCTGTCCCAAGTCACATTTGCAAAGAGCTCATTGCACTGTGGTATGGGTTCACCGTTTTGAACGAAGTTGGCCCACATAGCGGTGTATCGTTTCACCATTTCAACTTCAGGCGCGTCTGCCTCGAAGAACGGGAAGAAGGTCTTCCAAAAGAATAAATACTGCAGATCATCGTGGTGTACCACTCCTAAAAAGTTACATGATTTTTACTTTCAGAAATTATACTTATAATTTATGCAGAATAAGTTTTGTCTACCATAATTAGAAGTTTCATTCCACTTGGCGATGCTGTAGCGTCCTTGGTATGTGAACTTGTAAAAGTATACTGGTTGTTTCGAGTTCGCTGCCACTAATTGAGCACCACGGTGCACCATGAAAATGATCAGACTGTCTGCGTATAACTGTACAAAAACGCTGGACTGTATTCATGCGTAATAATGCTAATCTCAGTCGTAAACTAGTTGTGCAAGAAATGTAGTGTTTTTGCGAAAGATCGAAAGATCTTTTGCATAACTCAATGACCCAAAGATACAAACAGTGAACGATATTATGAATGAAAAGAATCAAGGTAACACCTGAAGAATACCTAATGAGATATGATTTATTTATATACTTACGTCTGCAATGCCTCTCGAATTGTTGTGACTAATAGGTTGATCGCCAAAGTAAAATTTCCGCAATTCCTGACTAACGTAACGAGATCTATTTGTACCGCGCTCATACTGAAAGCTTATCGGCGCAAGTCGTTCCCAATCGTCATTCAATTCCTGGTACATACTGTCATTGCCGAGTCGGTGGCGTTTCTCGAATTCTATCAAAAGAAATCATTTTCCTCTTTCCCTATTGCAATTAATTTTTTGCCAAGCCTTGAATGCTTACCGGCAAGTACTACGCCGAATTCGTCTTCAGTAATACCAGTGATCAATGGAACCTGATGGAATTTGCCTTGCCTAATTAAATCAAGAGGTTGAGCTGGAATGAACCTTTCGACACCCTGGATTTCGGGCTCAACGACCGGACTCCAAAGTAAAACGGGATTCCAATACCAGTCCTATGAAAAATAGATTTAATCGCACCAGTTTCCAAAAAACGAAGTAATATTCCTAAATTGTATATTAATACTGTTAAAAATTCGAACGCTTACAAAGAACTTTCCTGCAGTGCTGGTAAAGTTTTGCACGGGTTTAGAGTTCAAACAGATAAGCATCGATCCGGTTGTATCGGTCGGGCAGTCCAATAGTTCGGCTTGTCTTTTCGCCAGGTGCTTTTGCTCAGTTGGATAAGGTACATTCGACAAGAACGATCCACTCATTGCGATCGCTCTGTGGAACAAATCCTTTGACATTGGCGATATCATATGCAATGCCACACTCAAAGCACCAGCGCTGTAACCACTGATAGTCACGGAGTCCGGATCACCCCCGAACGCAGCGATATTTCTCTTTACCCATCGCAAAGCGAACACTTGATCTTTCAGACCCAAGTTTCCTGGTGCGAGAGAATCCCCTGTGCTAAGGAATCCTAGAAATGGCAAACTACTTTTATCTTCCATACAAGATTTCTTTCAGTTTACTGTTTAAACAATTATACCTAATGAACCCAATCGGTAGTTGACGGTAACTAAGACGAGATCCTGATCCAATAAGTATTGTGGCCCGTAATTGAAGCTCTGTCCTGATAAATCATAAAAGCCTCCTGGGTGGAAGAAGACCAGAACAGGACGCTTAACGTCATCGCCCTGTTTTGGTAGCTACATAAAAGATTCAATTGATTTGATACTTTAATAACAGAATCACAGATCTATCATGTTCATAAGTGTGACAATTAAAGGTAAAAATAAATACTAATGAACTCTCGTGGAATTTATAATTGGCCAAACATAATTTAGTGATTATACTATATAATTAATAATGTGTTATTAAGGACAAGTACTAACTTTTGTCGTATAAACATTTAGACGCAAACAATCCTCGGACATGTCCTTTTCCAATCCGTACAAGTTAATGCAACCAGGTCCCTCCTCGCTCGCGTCGAACACATCATCGTTCCAGTCAGTAGCTGGAGTAGCAATCTGTCGCAAGTTTATGGAATGAGTAATTCATTAGCTATCGTTAATGATGCACACACACACTACGAATCCAATTACCATTCAATGTATATTATGAATCGTGAAACGCACAGTACGTATAGATCTTTGAACCTAATACAATAAGAAGTCGGTGGTAGTGCACGCTTGGCCTCGGCACGTTATTAGTAAAACGGAAAGCCTTATTACCTGACTCTTACCAGAATAATGGGAAGCGACGTGCGAAACTGATACTGGTGATTGCAATATGACCGAAATTTGCATAATTGGACATATTTACGTAAGTCTACAATATCTTAACAAAGTAAAAATCTTTTCACTAATGCTACTTAATCGTTATATTTATTACGATTTTTCTTTGTTTCGAAGAGAACGTTTTCTTGACTATTGGGTGTGTACAAAAAAATACTCGCATGCCTAATCTTTTAGGAAACAAAAAATTCTTTTACAAAAAAATTCTTCTCTTTTAATAGAAGTACGTTTTCGGGGACTGTTTTCTTTCTTAAAAAAAGCTGTGTTTGTACTTTTTTTTATTAATTCTATATGTGGAATAATTACCACAATAAACTCACCTGGAATCGTTGTTGGCCAACGGGTGGATTACCATATCTGACACCTCGGAAAGAATAGATATCCTTGCCGAGTCTCGATTTAATAATAGAACCACGAATTCGACCGATAGGCGCAACTACTTCCGGTTCGTTGGAGGTAGCAGGATTGGCAAGCGCGCAACCGGCCAGGCAAAATAGCAACAGGAAGATTGGCTTCATCCTGTGCGAGCCGGAGAACGGTATCACTTACGAAATTTGTTACAGGGTGTGTACTCCGAGATAGTGTTCAGCCGCACTTGAAAAGCGATGCTCGCTCGAGCACTGAGTCGCTCAAGGGCGATGCGAAACGTTTTATACCGGGAGTAAGAGGAAGACCGGCGCGAAACGCAATTGCCTTTCCTGGAACGATAGTTGTATGCGCGACATATCGTGCAGACACCGATGTCTCAATTCGCCGGTATATTCTACTTCGATTGTATCAAATTTCAATAGGGAAAACAGTTTTCGTGCGAACTTGTCCTGGTAATATTTTCAATTCTTTTCTTTTAAACGGACGAATTTGTTCTAGGCTTAGGTAATACTTTAACATTCGGGGATCTTTTTTAATGTTGGACCTTTGAAAACATGTATTCGTAATAGCATTATTATTTGCAGAACGTTTAATAGGCACAGTAAAAGTTTCGCATTTGTTTACTGTGACGCGATAAAGCCAGCTCGGACTTATCCGGATGATGCGAGTAATACTCTGCTGGAATTTCTGATCTTAGCTTTTTAACGATAAGAGCCAGGAAAACCCGCAGTCTTGTGTTACATTAAAATACGTTTTTAGTTCTATCCGTTATCTTTGGAGTGAGAAAGAATTGTAAACATTATGAGTGAAGAACAATTTGGTTAATGTGTAACGAGATTACGTAAATGGTATTTCCTGCTTTACTGCAAATTCGGGTATTATTATTCTGTCAGAGGCACGTGTGATGATAATGAGATCTACGAGGCAGACATCAGGCCCGACAGAAAAATTGGAGATCTGTGCAAATGCGTGGCTGGAATAATATGACATTTTTGCAAATTTCGACTCCAATGACTTTCGGCTGGGGGATCCGGACACTCGTGTTTCGCATCGTGATGACCAACGCAAATATTGAACAGATACTCGACTAACATTGAACCGGCCACTCGACCATATTGATCCAATTCGATGATTCATTTCCAAACTCGGCGACTACAAGCCCCTGAAATATTTTTCGAGCGAGCACTCACTCGTGGAGCAATTTCTCCATCATTCCAGTATTAATGAATCGAAATTACAGAATTACTATTGATGAGCGTCACTGGAAGTTTTTCAGGCTCGCAGTGAACGTGATTTAGCCCGATACGTGACAAACCATGTCGTTTTACCATCCAAATAGAACTGACGTAATTCATTTAAGTGTCCAAGTGAGGTGTGTCTAAATTAAATGGGAAACGGATAAGCACGATCAATCTATTTATTTCACGACTCACAAATTTCTGTACACCTACGTTGCCAGTTTTAAACGTGCTTTACGGACTTGGACAATTGTATTAATTCTTTGAGTTAAGCGGTAAAATTTATAAACAGGCATCGAACGAAGGTAGACGGGTGTAGAGGTGGTCCGCTGAAATTCGTTTCTCCATAAATGGAAAATCAGTAAGTTAAAAATAAATGATAAGCGCAATTCGTCCCCGCTTTCATTCAGTTGGCCTACTTATTGAGTTAACCCTTTCGCCGACGTCCTTGACCTAGATTACTTGCAATACAAATAAGGATAAAAGTACCCTAAGTATTGAAGAAGATATGTCGTGAAATCTTAAATCTCAATCCTTGTTTGTAAATAGTAAATCGCCCGATAGCAATGGTAATTCCACGTACGTCAGTTGACTGTAATTGAAATTAGACTCCCTAAATTTTCTATTGTTTCCCATTTATTAAACGGACAACTTAATAAAGTGTCGAAAGGCAGGCTTTCACGGAGGATAGATACGGAAATGATCAGAGTAATTCAAATAAGTAGTACTATATTTCATTAGTGGCAACATAATACAAATTCAGTTTTATATCAACTATATATAGTATATACATTTGTCAGGTCATATATTAACAAGTTTATAATTACATTAGCGGTACGGTATAAACTAGCTCGAACTATCATCATCGGGTACTACTATCCTCTTCCGTTTTTTCCCCTTGTCGTGCGCTACTAGAAGCGATTCGGAATCATTCAATTTTCTCTTTTTCAAACGTTTAATGAAATGATCCTTTTGTAAGCGTTCCGTGATTGATTTGCGATTACTTCCCTTTTTAACATGTGGAGATACCGAATCAGATCTCGATAGTAAGTTTTTGGTAGTTTTCAATTCATTGACTTCAGACGACTTAATGGTCGAAGCTTCTTCATCCAATTTTGCTTGAGTAACAACAACCGCTGCAGGCTTTAATTGTACTAAACAAAAATAAAGATTGCAACAATATGTAAGGATCAATTATTAAAATCGAATAATGTAAGTTAAAACATACCAGCCTTGTATGGTTTATCAGCATCACCAGTACTCAAGACACAAGTTACTGATTCCACATTTTTATGCAATACTTTGTATTTTTGCTTTCCCAGATTTAACTTCTTCTTTGTAAGAACTATCTTTTGACCTAATAGCTCCAAGTTTAAGAGCTGGAAAAGACAGATAAGAAATTGATTGATCTGAATAAATAATATACTACTGAACCCAGTCTGAAGACACACCTTTTTAGGAATATCAATGACAAAGATCTCATTGTCAGATAAATCTTTGATTTGGAAAGGGGAGAATAATTCATCAGCCATCAAAACTTCTTGCTCAGCATATTCCTGTAACTATAAGAGTCAAGATTTATAAATAGTAAAATTCTAGAGTAATGCAATAACAAAATAAAACAAAGATTGGTACATTGTGTGGCCGTTTTAGAATGACTTTGGGTGGTATGTGAATATCAGTTTGTGTTTGACCAACACCAACTGGGACTCTTGATGTATTTGCAATCTCCTTCTGTGTATGCTTGTCCACTTTTGACAGTGTACTTGTTTCAAATATTGACACATATGACTTATGTGTGGATGTTGAATTAGTTTCTCTTAAAGTATGAGTTTCCCCATCGCTTTCACTGAAGCTAAAACTCTTCTCATCTTGTATTATGCTTAAAAGACTTTCATTTTGTTGATCATCCTTTGTTTTCTTTTCAGCATTATTCTCTGAACATGTCTCCATTATTTGAGGGCTTTTTTGCTTCTTTGGAGTACTCTTTTTAGACACAAATTGATTTTTTAAATTTTGTGAACTAGGAATACAATTGTTTTCTTCCTCATCACTATCATCATCAGTTTCATCTTTTGCAACTGTGCTCACTGGCACTCTTTGGGATTTACACATAGTATAATCCTCATCCTCACTAGAGCTGCAGTCAGCAGTTAAGTTCAATCTTTTGAACTGTTGTAACTTTTTTTTACTCGCTGCTGACATTGTTTCATCTGGATTTTCACTATCTTCCTCATTGTCAGGCTTGGCTTCTTCCTCAGTATGTTCAACTGTACTCAGTGAAACTTTTTGGGATTTACCTGCAGTATAATCTTCATCCTCACTTGAAATTGAGTCACCTGTTAAATTCAGTCTTTTGAACTGTTGTAATTTTTTTTTACTATTGGCAGACATAGTTTCATCTGGATTTTCACTATCTTCCTCATTGTCAGGCTTGACTTCTTCCTCAGTATGATCAACTGTACTCAGTGAAACTTTTTGGGATTTACATGCAGTATAATCTTCATCTTCACTAGAATTTTCATCAGCTGTTAAATTCAGTCTTTTGAACTGTTGTAATTTTTTTTTACTTGTGGCAGACATAGTTTCATCAGGATTTTCACTATCTTCCTCATTGTCAGGCTTGGCTTCTTCCTCAGTATGATCAACTGTACTCAGTGAAACTTTTTGGGATTTGCCTGCAGTATAATCTTCATCCTCACTTGAATTTGAGTCAGCTGTTAAATTCAGTCTTTTGAACTGTTGTAATTTTTTTTTACTATTGGCAGACATAGTTTCATCTGGATTTTCACTTTGTTCCTCCTTGTCAGGCGTTTCTTCTTCCTCAGTATGTAACACATGAGTCTCACTTTCACTATCATCATCAGTAATCTCCTCATCACTATTACATTCCTTCTCTGGTGGATCTCTAGATGCCTTAACTTCATCCTGTGGTTTGGCAGTTATAATCTTATACTTTTGATTTACAATTTCAGTGCATGTAACTTTTGGTTGGTGCTTCTGTTTGTCCTTCACTTCCTTTTCATTAGCTTGAGAGTCATTAATGATTAATGTGTTTTCTAATTCCTTCCCATTGTCATCGTCAGTTTCTTGATCCAATCCATCTTCATCAATTACCATAGTTGGCTGATCTGTTAAATCACTACTGTTGTTACTCTCGGATGATTCAGACATTCTATCATTCTGAATGGCATCCAATAGAATTCTTTTATGCATCTCATCTTTGGCTTTGCCATTCTCTGAGGAATCCTCCTGGGAATCTTCATCGATCCCTGAATCTTTTGGATGTTTTTCAGAAACAGGGTTTAATATCTTAGATACTGTTCTCTCAAATGGTACAGGTGTACTTCTACATAGTGGACTTATATCAGATATACGAAGCTGAGATTTGCTTATGTCAATGCTTTCATTTGCAGTGCTGTCACTAAGCTCAGAAACTTTATGGCCAGATATAACACTGAAATTGTTAAATGCACCCATAAGATTCTTCTTTACATTCACTGCAGTTTCCTTCTTATTAGCCTTAGAAACGTGTTTGTCTACATTTTCTTTATTGTTCTCATCAGTTTCTTTTACAATAGTGTTATGTGAATCTTTCTTTTCTGGCAAACTTTCTTGTGTTGTCTTGCAAGGTTCTTTTCTTTTTTTGTGGGACCTGTTCTCTGTGGTACATTCATCAGATTTTTTCTTTGTTGAACCCTCCTGTTCAATACTATCAGTTAATAGTATTCCATTTGTTATGTTGTCTTGGGAATCACAGTGTTGAGAATCCTGTTCATCAGGTTTTTTCTCTATTGAATTCTCTTGTTTTATACTATTACTTAATAGTACTTCATTCTTAATATTGTCTTGGGAATCATTGTGTTGCAAATTATTGCTAGTAGTAGTTTCAACAATCTTATTGTCATCTACACTTTGGGATTCTGAAGGTTTTTTGCTAGCAACATTTGCAACTCTTTCATTTAATAAAACATTGTCCATTGTGTCACAATGGCTGGGAACATTTGCATCTGACATATCTTCTGTATTATTCTCATTTGTTATTACATCATTATCATTGCACAATTTTTTAGCAATAAACAACTCTTTAATAGATTTTTGTATGCTCACTGACTTTTTGTCAACACTTTTCTTTGTTACTCTTTTTGTCTTTTTCAAAGTAGAGTTCTCTTCTGGTTCTTTTTTAATGTGCCTAATTGCTCTTTGGGTCTGAGCAATCTTAGACATGCCTGCATTACTTTGAACTTGATTTGATTTCCTCTTTTTCTTGAGCACTCTGTGCCAGCCCAATGAATCTTGAAGTCCATTTGTTTTAGACTGAGATAAAGATATGTAGTCCTCATCAGAATCCTCCATGTAAGACAATTCCATATTTCTTTTAGAAGTATCCATAAGATACTGCCTCATAGAATCCTCTGATTTATATATCTTCTCATAATCCTCGTCTGTGAAACTTCCATTGTCATCCGAATCAGTGTCATGCGGAATGTTTCTCAGAACTGAGGTCTTCATCTTTATATACTGACTGTAGTTTTGCACACGCATCTTTTTTATCATATAATTAAGAATCCTAGTTCTTCTTTTTAATTTCCTTCTTGCCACTAATTTGTGCACCAACGACGAATTGACCATCCTCTTGGCAACATTGTTGTCCACCACCTCCCAGGTGATTCCTTCGTCGTCCGAAGACATTGTGTTATCTACTTAGCTTAGAAATCTTGGTAAATTTTTCTCTTTGAAATCTCTAATGTGACTTAACGATAAGTGGCGTGGCCAGCCTCATCGCCACGAGAGTTCACGAAACGGTGCAACGAATTCGTATCGCTTGTCAATGGAGGAAGCACAGTATGGAGAAACAACGAATGCATTAGAAGACATCCGGTTCATTAACGCGCGTAACTTTGTTCTCTGTGTTAACCACTTTGTATCTGCATAAATACGAATTGAAACGCCAAACGAAGTCGCCAGACATTCGCCAGGCGCTTTATTTTGTAAAGCGCACAACACGTGCTCGCACGAGCAGTTGTGCTCAACCTGTTCATAACGGTAACCCTTCTCCAACGATTCAGCCTCGTTTCAACAAGACAAATAATTGGGACGGTAGGTTTCAATAGATTCATTCGAAGAATCCTTCTTTGTACACTTCATACTCCTCCATACAGGTATTGGGATAAATCCTAAATAGAGATAAACATTAATCATTACTGTTTCTTGAAACCGCCACTCCAATGCAATACGACATAAGCTTTATGAAGCGCATATTTCCGGTTCTATGTGAATGTAGTCGCGTGTGCTATATATAGAATTTTTGGCGTTGATGCGAAACCTGACGAACCTGATTGAACTTGAGCGAACCTATCGAGCAAAATATATGCTTTCGCATCGGAATTATTTTCGATGTATAAAAGCGATAAGTGGGATCCAGTGGATCCAGTGTTTAAGTTTTTTAAACGTGATTTTATACGAGATAATAAAGCAAAGATAAGACTGTTGTTCCGGATCCCAAGTGTACTGCGAGTCCCTTGCAACACTGTGCACCATCGGTAGTTTTACAAAGAAACTTTTCACATGCCTACAATGTTCTATATGTTTCTATATTAATAACGTTTATTCAACGCTGGCAAACCCGTAATACGTGAATGGCAAATTCTGAATACTTGGAGCGTTTTATACGGAGCAATGTTTGCTCCATGATGAACCCGGTAAGAGTAAACCACGAATAAATCTGTAGAGACTTTTCTAGCTGCCACTTCGAGTTTTCTTCAGCCGCGTCTTAAAATCTAAATCATTCTACCATTGTTCTTGGCTTTTAAGTTACCGATCTATATTTATGAATTGATTAGGGTCGGGTAATAAAGCAGGATAATGGCCGAGTACTCTTTTATCAGAATCCGCTATTGCAAATACTCAGCTTTACTTTCTTGATAAGCATTATCCAGCTTAAAAATGAATCTTTGAATCTTATACTTTACAGACATCACAACTGCTGTTGGATGTGTGACTATGCCAGGTTGTGCAGCAGTAGGCTGCAGCAATCGTAGTGAAAAGGGTTATATTATGAAATGTTTTCCTCGTAATCCGACTCAAAGAAAAATTTGGCAAGAGCTTGTTGCTAGAGCAGACTGGATACCATCGAGGAATTCCTTTCTTTGTCACATTCATTTCGATCCACAACAGTGGGCTATAACTCAAAGTGGCAGAATTAGACTGAAAAAGAACGCGGTTCCTACTATATTTCATAAAACCTCTTATCGCAAATCTGTGAGAAAGAAAGTCAAGAGATCCGTTGATACAAGAAATTACATCTTCTCAGATGATTTTTCAATAGACAATCTCGTGAAACAAGCCAAACATTCATCCACAGGAAACTCTGAAGAGGATAATCAAAATTTTCATGGTATGGAGCTCCCCCAACAACTATCTATGGAGCCTGTTCAAGACAACACATGTGACTCATTTTTGAAAACCATGGAGGATAAAGCAGAAAAGACAATTAATAAATTACATGGAAAAAGTGATCCCAACATGCAAGCAGAAATAATTGTATTGTCGGATAGTGATGAAGATTTAGGTACTCTTGTACAGGATAACAGTGATTCTATTAAACCAAGTAATAAAGGTGATGTTGTAACATTAGCAAAAACCCAGGATTCGGAAGTAACCGAAACTCCTGAAACAACTGTAAAAGAAGAGGTAAAATCTGAAAGTGTTGATCATACTGTACTAAATGATAGTTATGATGAGATTGAGGAAAGGCTGAAACAAATATGTGATGGAGGTTCGTCGGAAGATGGAAATTATGCAAAGGTAGAAAAAACTACTTCTACTCTTAGAACAACAGAAGAAAAAGTAACACAGCTTGGTGGCACTGCAGCCTCCAATAATAAACCTAATAATGACACTACTAAGAGAAATGAAATTGGGAATGTGTCTGCAAATAAAGAGGAGAATTTGAAAATTATTTTTGGGGCTGAGAGTGGGGATGAGAAGGGACAATCATATAAAACTATGTCACCAAATAATGCATCTCTTAAAATGTCAACAAAAATAGATGCTCATCTAGTCCCTAATGAGTCAATGATTCCAACAGTTATTAAAGAGGAAAAACATTTCTCAGAAGATATAGAAGACAATTTTACTAAAGATGAAGTGCATGTCATACCAAACATGAAAGCAGCCATGAAAAGAAAGCGAAGAACAAGGGAAGAAATTATGAAGTCGATCAAAAAGTCAATTAAAAGTACCTCTGACCAGGAATTTAATACAACTAATTCTGACTCATCTGACACAGGGTTAGATATAGAGGATAGAAATGATATGTCAATATCCTCATCTAATCTGCAGGATACGGATAGCAATAAAATAACAGACAGACCTGCAAAGTTTACAATCAAAGTCACTGGTGACCCCAGTGATGTCATTGAAATTATGGATGAGCTATCCCATAATGCAATTATATCAGAGAAAGGTACATCTGCTTATCCCAGCAAAGAGAATGATGAATTTGTTACTTCAACCATAACAGTATACTCTCCAATGAATCCAAAAGAATCATATATCAGTGATCATAAATTGAAATATGAATCTACAACTTCAAGCAAAATATTAAATAGTGAATCAATTAATCTAGAACCAATTTCCAATTACCCATTTGCTACCCATAGACATTCTAGTATATCATGTGATGAAGATCATAGAAATTCAAACATAAGTGATCATTTACATTTCAATATACGTGATACAATGTCACCCCTGACAGGGAAAAGTAAATCAATTCCACAAGACTATGAGTCTTTGGTAGAGAGATTAGAAATGCAAGAAAAAGTCATTGCACAGCTCACAGAGCAGTTGATTATTTGTAAAGAACTAGAGAATAATACAAGAAATAAAAATTCAAAGGATGGTGATGCATCACTTCAAAAAATAAATACTCGATCAACTATGGTGCAGGCACCGCCATATTCTAAGAAAAGCCTGGAGACAAAGCAAAGATTAATTGATGATTTATCAAACAGAATCACTTACTTCGAAGAAATGAATAAAAAATTGATGAAGACTGTAACATTAGAATCTCAACAGAAACGAAAACTTGAAGCACAAATAAAACAAAAAGACAGTAGGATAAAAGAACTGAATTGGAAACTGGAGAAGGCATCGAAATTTCTCGAGAGATCGGAGAAAAATACAAACACATATAGGAGAAAAATGTTGAATATGCAGACCATCATGAGAAGGAAAAAACTCTTAGATGAAAAAATGAGTAAATTCAATGAGATGTTTGCTGACAGTACTAAACAAGACTATTCTGAAAAGGACTTGACTATGGCTGTGGAGATTCGAAAAACGTGCGGCAAAGCTGGATATGATAAATTATTGTCATATGGGTTTCCATTGCCACCATTAACAGCAATACGGAAAATGCTTCCACCTACAGAATATTCATATTATAATCAAAGTGTTGTGGAAAAAGTTCAAAGCGCATCCAGTCGTGATATTAAGACCGAAAATACCGAGAGGGAGCCGACTGAAAAGATGGATGCGGAGGTCAATGTGAACGACACAAAACCACCAATCCATCCAACAAAAAAAACTACCACTGGTGTAGAGACAGTAACTGGAACAGTGCAAGACATTTTCAATGAGAACAGTGATGGTGAAGATTTTAGCACGAACGAACTCCGAGAACATTTCATTTTGCAACTGAATGCAGTTATGTAGCCACGGTTTTTTGCCACCATTCTGGATATAGTAAATTTTCTACAAACTAGACACAAAGAAAATGTTATTGTTAGTCTTTTTCCTACAATTGTATGATAGCCCTCGAAAACTATTTATTATGCAATATCATTCTGCATCAAGAAGCAAAGTGTAAATATATGTACAAAAGTTTCAGAACATAATCATTATACATACATGTATGATAAAGATGGATCTATCTAGCGAATTACAGTATTAAATTGTTGCGAAATACATCGAGTTTCAAGTTCACTTTTCTACTTCTGATTTCTGTGATCAAAAGTCAAGGCTAAAAATTTTTGCACAAGTGAAAATGTGAAATCATGTACAGTCCACTTGGTTTACCGTGTTAGAATAGAAACCACTTATTTTTTACGAATAAAAGTAGGACCTTGTTTTTATTTGGTCGACGGTACGGATGTTATTTTGGATGGAGAAAGCCGACTAAAAGGAATATCTCCTGACTTATGTAACAAACTTCCATAGAACAATTTATTTTTTAAGCTGAATACATACAAAATGGAAGATTGCTATAAGTTTCGAGTTGATACTATAAATTACGTGAATGTATTCCTTTCATTTGAATATGACTGATATTAGTGTAATTACAGTCCTGTTGCTGACTTGTTATTCACCTTCTTCTTCTCCTTCGATCTCCCATCTCTCGATGCGATCAATTTATCACATTCGCACCAAGGTGTACTTGTCTTATCACACATCAGTGAAATATTAAGGACGGTCAATGATGTATTTCCAATGGTCATATTAATTGTACCTAGTATCTTGTAAGAAACATTGTCTAAGCCAGTTTGACGATCGCGTTTTCTAGTAACTTCACGTTGATTGTAACACTTCATCATGTCACGTTTTCTGTGGTTTCTATCGTGAATATGCCTAAAACATGGACATCAATAATATTGATGAATGGAAAAAATGGTTGTATCAATATGTGATTATTTAACGAAAATTTACTTGAATGTATTATGTGTTCCAGTAGATACATTTTGTGGCCTTGTAATACTCAAGCCTGCTTCTTTTAATCTCACATAAAATTCATCATCTTCTAATCCCCAACCCCAGTATTTGTTAGACATACCGTTAACTTCCATAAAATGTTCTCTGCAAAATACTTGGCATAATTCTGCAATGTTCAAGCGGATATTTGTATATTACTATAAAGCTTTAAAGCAGTACCTTTTGATTAATAAAATTCCCCCAACAAATGTGGGGTAATGATACCGTGGATGTAATTCTGGCGAAGATATGTGATAAGGGCCCTTACTCGGGTAAGAGTACAATAGTTCATCGTTCATAGGCAACAAATCTACATCGTGCATTGCTATGTAATCAAATTCCTTCTTAACTTCAAGGAAACCAACATTTATCAATGAGGCTCGGTTAAATCTATACCTATCAACCTTGAAAACATGTTCTTTTAGTTTGTGATATCACAATTATTAAACAAGATATCCTCTCTGTAAAATATGAATTAAGCTACCTGATTGAGTATAAATATGTGGTAATTTATATTCTGCTTATCTAGAAATTGTTGCATATGTGGAGCAAATATGAGTAACTCCTCAAATCTATCTCTAAATGGCACAAGTATAGCTAAATGATGTAGAGTCCTCTTAGACAATTTGTCATTGCTAGCTTCTTGTTTGAGACTTTTGTACTGACTTGACTGAGTAGAAATATCACACTTACATTCATCTGAAAGACAATATAAATTGGTAACTAAATACTGACTCCAAAAGACTCTTACATTGAGATCTTACCTATGCTTATGGGAGCAATGCTTATCAGGCATGTAGTTATAATAAAAGTCATTACAATACAAGCAAAAAGATATTTAAATCTCAGGTTTTTTCGCATGAGTTCCATACTGCCAAGTATGTTGATTATGTACTCTATGTTGGATACAGTATGAGATTCTCATTGAGCGAATTAGTTTTCTTCTTCATTGAGTGTTATTGAACTCTTTGTTGCAATGGTATGATTGGTATATCTAAATATTACCGCTCACACGATGCCCCAGTTCACCCTATTTGTGTGTATGTATGCGTGAAGTCACGTACTAGAAATCCAGGGTTTGCACAAGGCGAATTAGTATTCTGCGATTGACAACATCGTTGCAGCATTCCGAGTCATCTTGATTCCTCTTAGATCGAATTGACCACACACTAAGTCACCATTCAATCTAACAGTATTCCTTTTCATTCATGAAACAGTTACGCTCGGCCAGAAAGAATGGGATACGTGACTTGCTCCAAACACACATGCCTTCTGATGTTTCGTGCATGTTAGCCCAATGCAGGTCGATTCTTGTTTCGTACATTCTAAGAGTGTTCATTGCTTAAACGCGATGACCGAATCATTTCTCAATTATGGCACATCGAATTCAGAATTTCACGGAGTCTTTTAGAGACTGATCTGTCACATAGTCGTATCGTTTGTATGGGAATTCGGTGAACGGCTTGGTGGCTGGGGTAGGGCAGATATATATGTGCTTTTGTGTTGGAGCGGGGAGGCGATTCACATGCGATCGCAGTGCTATGGAACTTGGTGTAGTAAACTATTTTTAAGGTTCATTCGGTTGTAGTTGAAACCTATGGGTGTTGCCTGTAATTTCACCGCGCCAACTTATGTTTACGTGAGATAAATCTGTCAGCAAAAATGCGGGCCACAATTTGCACCGCCAGCCTCCTGATATTGTGCGGTTTCTTCTGCCCGCTCGTAAACGGTACCTAAAGTTTCTGTGAATTTATATACGAATCCACGCTTCTACTACGAACATTCATCACTGTGCACAAACCTGTGAAATTGTTAATTATGCAATATAATAAGTGAGCCCCACTGCGAACAATACAATTTGCATAATTTAAAATGTTCAAAAATTTCTACTGCGAAAAGTTACGACTGGTAGACTGTACCGCTCTAACCGTTACTTCGCGATTAACTTTACGATTTCTTCAAAATATATTGAGTTTAGAACAAATTAAAAATGGAGTTTTATTTGTTCACCACTTTCGGGATTTAAAGAAACTTTAATCTGCAAAAAGACGACTCCGTTAACGAAGTATTAGCGCTCTCGTAATGAGATGGGCGTGAGCCTTGCTCCATTTGTATACAAGTCCGATTGACTCATGGGCACGTCACAGGGCTGTGCTAAGTGATTCAAATAACAATGCTTCCATTCGTTTTAAATAATTTTGTAATCAATTTTTGTCATTGTATAACAAATGGATATGTTTATTATCGACAGGACAAAACCTTAACAATACTGCTACATGGTGCACTGTGTCAGAAGCAGAACAGGATAAATGCAATGCATTTGCAAGAGCGGTTGATAGGGAAATTGCATTCTTTAGACAGTCATACATTTCACTGAACTGTAAACTAGCTTCCAACAAAGAAGAATGTATGGCTTTATTGGATCAAGAGAAAGCACAGATAACTACGTTAGATGCAGGGGAAGTTTTCATAGCAGGAAGATACCACAGCTTGATACCACTTATGCAAGAGATATACGAATATGGAGTAAATTATCAATATGCTGTTGCTGTAATTAAGAAAGGATCTTTGCAAGATGTGCAGACATTGTCTGATCTCAGAGGAAAGAAGGCTTGCTTTGCTGGAGTAGGAACACTTGCAGGATGGATCATACCAATCTATCATGTCAGTTGAATTCTTTACCAATATTTATATACTTTGAACTATAACAGTTTAATGAAAATTATATTCCTATATCTTCAGCTCATGAGACAAGGAGGAATGGAAATTGTAGATTGCAACAATCATGTGAAATCTACTATACAGTTCTTCGGCCCCAGCTGTGCAGTGAATTCTTTAACAGACAAGTATAATCCACTAGGTAATGAAGCAAGAAAATTCTTTTAATATACTTTATTTTCTGAATACTTAATACTTTATATGTTTAATTATAGGAGACAACTCTGACCAGCTTTGTAAGTTATGTATAGGAAAAATACCTGGAGGTAGATGTACTATGTCTGATCCATATGCAGGATATGAAGGTGCCTTTAGATGTTTGGTGGAAGCAGGAGAAATAGCTTTTCTTGTACACACAGTGGTTGATGAAATGACATCAACAACATATGACTTCAGTAATATTCCTAAAATACTATTCTTATAAATAGAAGGAAGTTGATTTGCAACTACATGTTATTATGATTGTTTCATAGATGCTGTGAAAAAAGAACAGTTCGAGCTACTATGTCGTGATGGGACTCGCAGGCCTGTGGATGATTACAAATCATGCAACTGGGGTACTATCCCATCTCGCGCTGTCGTAACATCATCTGCAACGAACGTGCAAACTCGAAAGTTATACCAAAGATTCTTAGAAAACGCCGTGAAAATACTTAATCACAACGATCCAAGAATGAATTCAACAGAATTTTCTAATAATCGTCTGGAGAACCGATCGGGATTCAATAATCCGGAATACAGTACTGATAATTATGACAATCGTAATGGATTTGAACGCAGTTTCGGCGGCGGAAATAATGGATTAAATTCGTGGGACAAGCCATACAATGACTCTAACAATTATTTTAATAAAGATTTTAATTCAGCTGATTCAACTAATATACAGCCTATCGAAACGTTCAATATATTCGAATCAGCGCCAAGATATGGAATTCACCATAATCTCATGTTTTCGGTGAGTGGTTTTATTTATTTATAAGTATTTATTTCTTTGGTTTCGAATATTTAACGAGTCAAAATTCTGTTTCAGGATACTGCACGTGACTTTGTACAGATTTCTGAAAAGGATCAAACTTACAAAGGCTATTTGGGGAGATCGCTCGAGCCGATATTAGATGTACGCCGTTGTCCAGTAAATAGAATGGCACTGTGCGTAACATCTGATGCCGAAATGGAGAAATGTATCAAGATGAAAGTAAGCTAACAATAAGAATAAGTGTAATCTGTCTACATTATATACAAACTAACTGGAATCTGTATATAATTTCAGATAGCATTAAAAGCGCAACTACTGAAGCCAGATTTGATCTGTCATAAGGGACACAGTCAAATTAACTGCATGCAAGCAATACAAAGCGGTATTGCCGATGTGACTGTTCTTGACGCAAGTGATGTTTATACTGCTGGCTTACGCTTTGAATTAGTACCTTTTATATCTGAAGTTTACAATCTTGGCACGCCCGAATACTACGTCGTCGCAGTAGCAAAAGAAGAAGACGACAATACTGATCTGACATATCTAAAAAATAAATATACCTGCCATACAGGTATTAATATGGCAGCTGGATGGGTATACCCTCTAGCTTACCTAATTTCCAATAGTTGGATCAGAGGGTATGGTTGTGATTCAGTTAGAGCTGCTGCTGAATACTTTTCAAAATCCTGTGTACCTGGAGCACTGAGCACAGAATATAATACAGGTAATTTACTCCTTCATGTATTTATTTATCTCCGTTAATTTTCTTAAAATCAAACAGCAATAGATTGTTTTTGTACCATTATTACAGGTGTACCATATGACAATATGTGTGACCTGTGCCATGGTGCAAGCTTCCGATATTGTCGAAGAGACGCGTCAGAAGACTACTTTGGATACACGGGTGCATTTAGATGTCTGGTAGAAGGAGGTGGTGATGTAGCTTTTGTCAAACACACTACCGTCGCAGAAAATACTGATGGAAAGCGTAGAGAAACTTGGGCCCGAAATACCTTCACAAAAGATTTCGAATTGCTCTGTCCAGATGGTACTCGACGACCTACGACTGATTATGTAAACTGCAATCTAGGAAAAGTTTCGTCTAATGCTGTTGTTACTCGCGGAGGGTATTATGGTTATAACGAAACACAAATGAACGCATATATAAATTTGTTCATTTACGCGCAACAATTCTATGGTCGGAAGGAGCAAGATGAATTCAGCTTTAGTATGTTCTTTAGCAATCCTCCTTTTAGTGATCTGATCTTCCAAGATGCTACGCAACAACTAGTTGTGGTGCCGCCAGAAAAGCGAGAATTCAGCGCTTATTTAGGCAGTGATTTTATGCGAGCTAGAAGAATCGTTGATTGCAATGCAGGTGCATCGGCCATTGAACACTCGATATTGGCTACGATAGCTACGATTATACTCACGATTATATTCAGTAGATAAAAGTGCCTTAGTTGACTCTTACGTATAGGTTAATACAATAATGCCGTAGTGTTTAATATTAATGAATCTCGAGCAATACGTCATATTTTAATAGTTTACATAGTAGGTTGCGATGACCTGGTTGGTATTCAAATTCAAAAATCTCTATCTGAAGATCTGTGTTCAAAGTAATATAATGCCTTCATAGTACATATGACTGAGAGTAATGAGATATGCAGTTTTTATAAGAATTTGGAAAACAGTGTTTTTATAGTAGTCTAGGATCTAAGATATCAGTATGAGAAATCCGTCCGTTTTTTAAGCTATATAATACAATGCAAAGGGTAATTGTATGTAATAATTTTAAATGTACTTTATGCCGTCCACTGATATTTTTATATACACAAATGGAATTAAATATACGATTTATTGTATAATACGCCTGCTTGTTTATTCCCAACATGCTCGAAACTGTGCTAAAAACAATATCACTTCACTAAAGTTCGGAGGAACTTCAAGTCCCGACATCACACACTAACCCCTTTAATTTCGATCAAACAATTTCAAAATTTTCCGTGAACCATTACAAATTAATTTTGGAAAGCTATTGTAAAATACCAGTAGTCTGAATGAATTACTCATCGAGCACAGATATGAACACCGATGTTCTCCCCGAGGATGTTCCGCGATTTGAGCAATTAGCTAAACCGAAAGAGCGCATTGACCCACCGAGAAATTATAATGCATTTAAGGTACGTATAAGAGAATGTGTAATTCAATGGAAAGATTATGATGTCGTGAAAAATATATTTATGCTTAATTGAAACAATTCAGGTAAAGCCGGGTGCTTTATCGTACGAAATTAGCGATCGAATAAATAAACTTGCACAACCAAGACGAACATCAACTTTGAACTCTTCGACGATAATGACCGAGCCTTCGAATTCGAGAAATGCTTCTTATTCTATGGGTAAGCTAAGTAAATACCATGAAAGACAATCAATCTAATTTTTCATCCCTAATTCATCACTTCTTTCATCAACCAGATAAATCTGGTAAACGGAGACTTATAAATAGCAACCAACACTCGAGGGATGCTCAGATGCCTAACAGAAAGAAATTTCTCCTGGACACATATGCACGCATAACTGCAGCAAGAAATAAACGTTGCTCGAAACGCCTGTTGGATTTATCCCGGCCAAAACAGAATCAATCGGAAATGCAAGGGAATCAATTTCAAAATTACGACGACTATTTTCGCACAATCAAGAAATACGACCCTTCTTCATCGGCATCAACGATGACGGGCTACAAATGGAATTAATATTGTAACTACGATTATTAATATATGCATATATGTATATTGATATGAAAAACAAAAAGAGAATAAAAATGGGTTAGAAACATAGCAGCTTCCTTTTTTTGAACTGTAATAATTTATCGAGATTCCTACTGAGTGGCAATTAGCCGTTACTGCAAACAAATGAAGATTGATATTTCAATAGCCTGGCATTCATTCCCCTTCCATCATGGCGTAAAGAATCAAAAAATGTCTCGCTTTAAATTCCGGTGATATGTAGTAATTAAACTACACAACAAATAGTTCCAAAACCGGCAACTACACCTGTAAACCATGGCAGCTACAATGCCCACAATAAACCCAATAGACTAACCATTTTTCTACCGATTTCCCCATCATCCAACAGAAGAATAACCTGAGAAAATGTGTACATAAAATAGGAAACATAAGTCAAGAAAATGTTTAACTAGAACAGATAATAAATAATGTCAAAAATGCCACCAAGAACTGCACCCTCCGCCAAAACCCTGAAAACTAGAAACAAGCATGGCAAACAGCAAAACCCAAAGAAGAACAAAGGATATGGCAGAATAAGAAAAAAGCAGGAAAAGCGCAGGCCGCGCAAGCCCAAGGAATTAATATTACAGTAATTAATTCTATTCGAACAGTATATACAAAATTTATCTAAAATATGATATATTAATTATTAATTATTACAGGCCGAAGAGGGTTCTGAAGTTAAAGGGCAGCTTAAAGACACCCGAAGACTGGGCACGCTTCGATGCTTGGGCAGAAAAAAATGCTCAGCCAAAAAGACTTCCCGAACCTGAGCCTATTGTTCGTTTTCTATTTACTTGATGCATAAGAGATATATTTCGGAAAAATGTATAATTACACTGTTGCTGTAGGTCCGGCGATCGAAGCCGTTGTACAAGTTAAAGAGGAGAATGGAGAAACTTGCACGGCACTCTAAAAGACCAGACGCAACTGCTTTTTGTCACGAATGGATAATATCCGAGGCAGCACTGAATCATAAAGCATCGAGAAGATTGATGAGACTAGCATGGCCAATTATCCGATTCCCTAAACCTTGTCGAGAAGTAGCACCACCTATTAGCGAGGACGTATTGAAGTACGAGGCAACGGTACGAATTCACCAACTAAGTCAACCGAAGGAAGTGAAACATCCCGAGGAATGCAAGCCTTATATCGCTCAAGTATCAAAGGGTGCAATGACTCATGAAACTACTGAACGCGAGAAGACATTGGCTCTGGCAAAGAAATTTGACGAATGCCCGCAATTGTTGACCGAAGAAGAACGGGAAAAATTGTTCACGCCATTTGGCACTAGAAAAACTGCACTCACATATAAGGTACTGGATAAGAAACACTTTCATTCGCGGAGGAGAATTAATAATGGATTACTCTTTCAATTTCGTATCTTTCACAGCTTAAGGACTGGCTCTACTTGTTATCCTTGCCGCCTTATAAAAATTTGAAAGATAGAAACGATGAAACAGCCGAGAACTGGAAGAAACAAATTATAGAAGAGCTTGAAAGACGAGGGAAAGAAGCTTATAGTGAGCAAAAAGGAGACCAGTTAGAAGAAAAGAAGGCAGCACAGCGAAAAAGGCCGACAAGTGAAGGCACAACGTCGGGGAAAAGCGAAATCAGTGTTTCCAGTGAGAAGAAAACACCTGAACCGAAAGATAAAGGCGCCGGTGACAGCGAAGATAAACAGATAAGCGAGAAGGAAAAGAAGAAGGAAGAGAAGAGGAAAAAGCGACAGAATGCGTGGAGATACGAACCCCCTCCTTGCAAAGATCATCCGTTCGAGACTTCTCAAAATGCATTAAAATTCGAAGGTACGTTTCGTTTATTTATGTTTTTCGAATCATGAGATATAGATTTTGCACTTTCGGTTTAACAGGCTCACCCCGATTGGAAACCCTCGCGAAAGCGAAAGATCGTAGTGATAAAGTTACTAAACGTAATCCTTTCGGGGTGAGAAAGGGTGCATTAGCGGCAACCGCTTCACCAACAGTAATAGCCCTAGCACAACCAAAGATGCCTAGAGAGCCAGTGGAAAAAAAAGAACCTTATAAAAAGGATGTATACGGAAGACCGATTATTAAAAAACCCGTAAGCGTGACTACAATACATTAAATATTTCATAATCCAATTGAACTGCAAATGTATCGTCTGCTGTAGCGTTACGGAAAGAAACTACCAAAAGCAGAGCCATACAAGCCGCGTGAATGTCCCGATGACAAGGATGATAAAAAAGATGGTGAAAAAAAGGAATCTAAGCAGCAGCTGAATGAGAAGACTGATCCGATCGATCCGATTGCATACCAACCGAGTATCGATCCAGTTAGTTTCCCGAGAGATGCAAAAATCCAGAAAAAAGAAAGGATGAAGCTGCGGGAACGTCAACAGAAAGAGAAGGAAAAGAAGAAGTGAAGCCGAAGAGGATCGCAATTAAGTAAAACCGACTTACGAAAGCGGAGCAACCTTAGTCAGTCCAATTCGAGAGTGAACAGATAAGTTCCTGCGATGATTCGTGCTCCTTTAATGGGTGTTGTAACGGAAAAACAAAAAATATCTCACGTCCCAAGATATCATGCCTGATAAAGACCCTTGTCACTGTCAATAAGGGCAATTTGACACTTATGTCTCCTATATCAGTCTGTCAAACTACTATATAAATATAAGAATCACACAGAAACTACAAAATATATATTTCCCAACACAGTTATACTTAATTAAGATGTAAAAGTAACGCAACGAAGCCGAAATAAAAGTTGATATATTTTGACATGCGAGCGATTATCAGAAACGCTATGCTTTAATTCCGAATACGATGCGCATATTTGCCAGCGTATTTGTGTTGGCGCGTTCAGCGTATTCCATATGGGAGAAAGTTTCGTCCTCAGTTCGTACAACAACCAAAACCAAGAAACAGTTGAAATAATATAAAGCCTTGAGAGTCTTTTACCTCACAATCGAGCAGTAATACACGTAGCCAAGCCTGGATACTGGACAAAATTCTGTGGTGAGGGAAAAGCGGAGTGGGCGACGTAACTGCGCGAAGCGTTGGGCATAAATGCATTGACAGATCGATGAGAAGTTCTGTCCAAGTAAGATTACGACGAACAGTGCGAAGTATTTCTTGCAAAAGCCGCGTGACACAATAAATCGTAACTATTTCGTGTTTCTTGTTCTAGTTTTCTCGTGGATGAAATCTCAGTGCTCAACATAATGGCAACCGTACCGTTGATGTTCGCCCAGGAGGATGTTGAGAACGGCGGAAAGGAAGAAAATACCCACAACATACAAAATGACTTTGCATACAATAATAACGTCCAAAATGCAGACATTAACATTCGAATGGGTAATTAATGAAATACATATGGGAAATTCGAATTAACAATGTAAACAACTTGTTTATACTTTTTGGTTACGTATCAGCTTTTCTGAGGAAGGTGTATGGTCTGCTAAGTATCCAGTTGCTTTTGACATGTGCTGTAGCTGCAGTTTTCATGGCCGTTGAGCCAGTCAAATTATTCGTTCAAGAAAAGTAAGATTATAATACTGTTAAGGCTGCTAAATAATTGACTTACTTTACGAATAACTGACATTTAATGTTGCAGTCCATGGACACTACTTTCATCATTCCTTTTGACATTTGGCATTTTAATTGCCTTGCATTTCAAGAGAAGGGAACATCCCTTAAACTTGATCCTTTTAGCAGTATTTGTGAGTATTCCCTTTGTGTGTGTGCGTGTGTGTAAATCATTAAATTGAACTTGTCTTATATGCTTTCTTATGTTTTATAGACATTGGTACAAGCATATACTGTTGGAGTTGTTGTATCAACATATGATACTGCTTTAGTTTTGGAAGCTTTAGCAATAACATTGACTGTATTGATAGGTTTGACAGCTTATACATTCCAATCTAAAAAAGATTTTTCATTCCTGGGCTTTGGGTATGTTGCACACTCATTATGAATGATTATGTTTCTTAAACAGGATTTTGTATTATACTCTTTCTTTGCAGACTATTTGCAGGATTGTGGATCTTGTTACTTGGTGGTTTAATGCAAATATTTTTCCAAAGCAGCACTTTGGAATTGGTCTTAAGTATTGGTGGTGCTGGACTCTTCTGCTTGTTCATAGTCTTTGATACGCACCTTGTGATGCGTGTTCTCTCGCCAGAGGAATATATCCTGGCAACAATTAACATTTATTTAGATATTATCAACTTATTCTTACACATTTTGAGAATCCTTGCTGCCGCAAGACAGTAAAAAACTAAGTTATTTTGATTATTATTGGGCACGCGCCATTGATTTGATCATTGGACAGGTAGCTGAGAGACTAAAATTGCAATATGCTAATTCTTATTCACATTCCGTGACTTTTTACCGTCATGCTAGAGACAAGAAGCAATATGAAATTATAGTATTGACCTGTATAAAAAAAAGTACATGTACTTACAACTGTTGATATGTATTATGTGTATGTAAGATAAAATGTATTACATCTTTGTAACAAGGACTTAGGTATATGTAAATAAAGATTGTGTATCTAAGGATGCTGGGGAGTCAGTTGTCCTAAATAAATATATGACAATTACGTAAAAAATTGGTTTTGATGTTTTATTCAAATACATAAACAGATCGCGGTCTAAATTACGACGTTTCCATGGCGGCAGCGGTGTCTTCGGTGTATTTGCCCTTATCCTTGCCTAATGCCGCCAATCTGCCCTTGCTCCTCCTGTCAATAATCTTCTTGCGATCCTTGTCCATTTTCAGTTTAACAATGACCGTCTAGAAAGGAAAAAACGATGTTGAATACCATGTCCAAGGATTGTGAAAGCTTATAACCAAGAAATGTATGAAAGTCAGTGCCAAATTCTCTGCATCAACCAGAAACAGTGAGACTAATCGGCCGTTTCCCAGGAAAACCCTGGGAGCAGCTTCAAAGTCACGCTGTACATCTGGATCTACGTGAATGGTTTAAATCATCATTCGAAGCTTTTAGAACGCAAAGAAGAAAAAATGCAAGTGCGACGAATAGGACCAAAGATTTTTACCTTGGAGGGGTCAATACCGACATACACGTTCGCGGTATTGGCTTTTTCACGTTGAATCCTTTCGATGTAGATGACGAACTTTTTCCTGTACACTTGCACTACTTTGCCCACGTGTTGTCCTTTGTAGTGTCCGCGTACAACCTGCGCGTGCAAAGAGCCACATGTTGTATTCGAATCACCAATCACATTGCGTGCGTTCAATGCCGATAGTTTGAGCATTGGTAAATGAGAAGATTCGATGAAATACACTAGTTTTACCTGAACTTCGTCATCCTTGCGAATGGGCATGGAGCGAACATTGTACTTTTGGCGAAGCTCCTTGGAGAGAGGTGCTGACATGAGCCTCCTACGGATGTGGGAAGGCGCAGTGAAATGCCTCTTGCGGTTTTTCCTCCGCGAGGAAGTCACTAATCGGTTATACTTCATCTTGTCCCTGCAACAAAATTCACCCCGGCAATTAGGATGACGAATTCAACTGGCACATAAACAAAACCGACTGGGCGCCATCGTCAGCTATCACTGGAGTGCGATGGCCGTCCCGCCGCTACGAAACTTAGGATCTCGAAATTTCTAAGACTATCACTTATATCGGAAAATAATATTAGACTTGATTATGAGCAAGCAATAGGACATATAATCTGGAATGTTTCACAGGGATCGCATCACACCAAACCAGATGATTTTAGATCCGAATTGCGGCGAACTCACCGACGTCGATGCTCTTACGCCGCGATCTTAACCGGAAGAGCGTGCGAGCCCCGGAAAGGCTCCCTCGTGCACTTCGAGAATCGAAGTCTCGAATCTTTACTTCCACAAATCGCCGCTGAACAACTTCACGCCGAACAGTACAATACAGTTCAGTGTGTTTATGTTTTGATGTTTACGTTCGTTTACGTTTTAGAAATTGTGTGAATTGATAAATAAACTACGAGAATTATAATGTTTTAGTAGAGATTTTGCAGTATTAGAATTTTCTTGTTAACCATGAGTAAGGATTCAGATAATTCCTCCCGAAAGGTACCCAGCGTTAAATCCTTAAAAAATAATAATTACACAGGACTTACAATTAATAACATTATACTAAATCAGAGATATAGAAGAGGAGACGACAAAGAAAGTCCATTCGACACTGACGACGATTATGTACCTTATGTGCCAGTTAAAGAACGAAAGAAACAACAGTTAGTAAAACTTGGCAAATTGGGTCAACTTAAGGATGAGATTGCTGCAGGGTTTGGAAAGAGTAGTAGTGAAAATGAGAGGGATGATGGAGAAGATGATGATGGTCAAGTTTGGGGAAGAAAATCTAATATTTCCCTGCTTGACCAGCATACTGAACTCAAGAAATTGGCAGAAGGTAAGAGGAACTATCAAATTTAAATCATAATTCCTTTAAATATATAAACAAATGCTGAATAATAATTACAGCCAAAAAGGAAAGTGCTATGGAGAAGCAGTTAAAAGAGGAAGAGAAGATTTTGGAGAGTGTAGCAGAAAACAAAGCTTTAATGGGTGTAGCTGAGTTAGCTAAAGGAATACAATATGAAGATCCAATAAAAACTAGTTGGAAACCACCCAGGCTTGTGCTGACTTTGGGAGAGGCAAGGCATGAAAGGATAAGAAGGAAGCTTAGGATTCTAGTGGAAGGCGATGATGTTCCACCACCTTTGAAGAGCTTTAAGGAAATGAAGTTCCATAGAGGCATACTCAATGGCTTAGAAGAAAAGGGGATAGTAAAACCTACTCCTATTCAAGTCCAAGGGATACCTACTGTGTTAGTTGATCTTTTTAACAGTACTATTAAGATACTAATCTTGTTACTAATTATTTCATTGGCTATTGCAGATTATCAGGGCGGGATATGATTGGTATTGCATTCACTGGCAGTGGTAAAACACTTGTTTTTGTGTTACCTCTTATTATGTTCTGCTTGGAGCAGGAAGTAGCAATGCCTTTTGTTAGAAATGAAGGCCCATATGGTAAATATAGTAATGAAATAGACTTGTAGGATATATTCATTCATTTTAATGAGTATGTTCTTTACAGGATTAGTCATATGTCCATCAAGAGAGTTGGCAAAACAGACATATGACATTATTCGACATTATACCAATAGTTTAAGACAAGCTGGTTGTCCTGAAATCAGAAGTTGTTTGGCTATTGGTGGAGTACCAGTATCAGAATCATTAGAAATCATAAACAAGTAAATACCGACGAAACTGTGTAATTAGACCTAAAAATTGATTTCTTCTCTTCTTTGATGCATGTTATTTTTTTAGAGGTGTACATATAATGGTTGCAACACCAGGAAGACTTATGGATATGCTAGATAAAAAGATGGTAAAACTAAGTGTTTGCCGATATCTGTGTATGGATGAAGCTGATCGTATGATAGACATGGGATTTGAAGAGGACGTTCGAACGATATTTTCCTTCTTTAGGGTATGTGTTCAAAAATAGAAAATGGAAAATGCTTTAGGATCTAAATAACATAGTCTATTTATTTTAGGGTCAAAGACAGACGTTACTGTTCTCGGCTACTATGCCAAAGAAAATTCAGAATTTCGCGCGATCGGCTTTAGTAAAACCTGTAACAATAAATGTTGGTCGTGCTGGCGCCGCTTCTATGAATGTTGTGCAAGAAGTAGAGTATGTTAAACAAGAAGCTAAAATTGTATACCTGCTGGAGTGCTTGCAAAAAACTCCACCACCGGTATTGATATTCGCGGAGAAGAAACAAGACGTAGATGCAATTCACGAGTACCTCTTGCTGAAAGGTGTGGAGGCTGTAGCTATTCATGGTGGAAAAGGTAGAGTTCTTCCAAGACGATAAGCTGCCAAGTAATGTTTTCCCATTCGAACGATATTTATTTATAAATTTCGATTCATAGATCAGGAGGAACGATCTCGATCTGTGGAAGCTTTCCGTGCCGGTCGTAAAGACGTACTGGTTGCAACAGATGTTGCTTCAAAGGGTTTGGATTTTGCCGACGTGCAACATGTGATAAATTACGACATGCCTGACGACGTAGAAAATTATGGTAGGTTCATTCGTACTTTACAAATAACGTGAATGTATGAAATGAAAATTATCCTTTTTTTAAACAGTACATAGAATCGGAAGAACTGGTCGTTCTGGGCGAACTGGAATAGCTACAACATTTATCAATAAGGCAAATGACGAGTCGGTATTACTGGATTTGAAGCACCTGCTCATGGAAGCGAAACAGAAGGTGCCACCATTCCTTCTCGAACTTTGTTCAGAGAACGAGAAATATCTCAACCTGGGAGGTAGATTAACAACAGTATTTTTGACTCTATATTCCCTGACCTACTCTAATTCCGAATTTTTTATCTCTGTCCTAGACGAGCGTGGTTGCAGTTACTGTGGTGGTCTTGGTCACAGAATTACCGAGTGTCCGAAACTGGAAGCTATCCAAAACAAGCAGGCATCCAATATTGGCCGCCGCGACTATTTGGCCAGCAATGCGGCAGACTATTGAAACATTTACTTTTACTTACTGTGTCCTACTCTCAATTATACCAATTGTAAATACTTTTATATCAATGAGTCCTATGTATATAATAAATATATACTGGCCAGAGAAAGTCTAGAGAACAATTTTTTATCCAAACAGCCCTGAACTAATCTATCTTCATTCATCGATCTGAACACAGAACACAGTTATATTTTTGTTATTCTTCTATCAACTCAGGAGAGTTTTTTGGGTTTACATTTAGCTATTGAATAATGCTCATTAATAGAGAGGATGGCGATGACTATGATGAGAACGCTAAAGAAAAGAAAACGTTTGAACTCGAATTACGGCGCGATGCCATGGTAAAAAGGTCAGACCAGAAACGATTACAAAGATGTTCGCATGAACAACGAAGAGCCGCTTTGAAAGAAGAAGCACTTCTACAATCCCATAATGTTGCAGACGAGAGACTTAATGAAATCCGACAAACATATTTACTAGCCGAAGAATTATCACGTCGCAAAAGTAAGCCTTCTTACTTCGTTCTTGGATGTTACAACATAATTCTTAAGCTACGTAAATGAATATATTTGATTAGGGGAAGAAGTAAAAAAATGGCTTGCATCAAGCAAAAGCAGTCCAGCTTACAATCCTTCAAATTGTGAGCTGGAGAAAATTCGCTCTCAAGTGATCGACGAAAAGGTGCGGGAGGAATCTCGCAATGTCGACCTAGTTAATCGGTGGTACAGCGATGATCAATATAACGAGAGAAAGCAGGCGGAAGCTTTTCAGAGGAAACTTGATTACCGGAGAGACTTGCAAAATCAGATAATTGATAATCGCATGAGGATTCGTGAAGAGGCTGAGGAAAAGCAACGTGAGCGTAAGATAATGGAAGAAGTTGCCAATAGAGTGCAAGAAGAAAACCTTCAACAAGAAATACGTAAAAGAGAGACCGCGGCTTTATTACGAGCGGAGGAGGAAGCCTTTCGCAAAGCTCAGCAAATTTGGAAAGAGAAGAGAATGGAACTTCTTAGACAGGAGCACGAGAATATTGCCAAGATGATCGCTGAGAAGGAGTTGCAAGCACGGCAGGCCGCAGAAAAGAAAGTCAGTATCTTTGCTAATTTCGCTGAAGCTCTTATAAAGATTAAATTCTTTTTCCAGAGCGATTTAAGTGCAGCAAGAGAAGAAGTATCGCGTAGAATCGCTGAGAAAATATCGGCTGAGGAAAAGAAGAAACAAGAGCGCGAGCAAATGTGCTATGATTTATACGTCGCTCAAAAAGACAGCGAAGTGGCCGAGGAAGTGGCGAGGTCAATTTTGAAGAAAAATCGGGTCGCAAGAGAACTTTTAAGTGACATGGTAACATGACGCTTCTAAAACTAGACGAACTCTCCGATTAATCATGGCCTTTCAACAAAAAGGAGCGCTCCCATAAAGCTGCCGTCGAAAGAAAAGCGAAGGAAAACGAAATCGATGCGGCGTTCGCCAAGTACTACGCCGAGGAGAGAAACGCCGAGGAAGAGAAAGAAAAGCAGAAGGATAGAGCGCGACAAGAAAACAGTTAATCATTATGCATGAATTTTCAACCTGGTAAGCTTGACTAATGATTCCAGGTTTAAGCGGATTTCCGATTTTCAGAAATGCATTACGGCCGGGAGCTGCGCGAAACAATCACACAAAATAAAGTCCAGCATGCTCTTGGCATTCTCGAGGTCCAAGCTTATTCTAATCGAGAAAAGGCTAACACAAGCAAGATTAATGCAAGGGAGACTGTGATTCCCATGCTGGCAAGATCATAGAGAACACTGATGATAAATGCGTCCAGTATTACCAACTAGTATTATTTCCCCAAAAATAAAAATGCCATACATCTCTCGTACGTTTCTAGGTCTATTTATTGGTATACAGTTATATACAATACATCGCGGGGGACGTTCCACCGCCGCAATTCTCATTATTTGTACAAAGTCCGTGTAAAAATACAGCAGCCCCATTTTATATCGGTTATAAGTACGTGATAAATTAAGTAACAGTCTTGCCTCGGGCGCAACCAATTGGCCGAAAAATCGGAGAGTCCTCGATCAGGTCCATCCGATTTTCCTTGGTATGCGAGGCAGTCCTCGAGCAACATTCTCCACGTTTAACCCCTTCTCTACTGTTTGCTTCACATTTATCGCTACATACGTCCACTAGTGCTTACGCGCGCGAATTAATCATTTTCCAGCGCTCGCAGACAGAGAGAACCCTAGCAAGAAGATATCCGGTAAGCTGCTCTACATTTCCTTTCATGGATCGGCGCGAGTCTCCAGGTGCGGACTCGTAAAAAGTCGTAGGCGCGTGGAAACCTTTCACTGAAGAAGGGATTAAAATAGTGGAAGATAGAGCACCCGAGTGTGTTAGGAATGACTATAAGTAGGAGCAATTAGCTTTCCCGGCGTGACTGGCCCCGGTTCGGTCAGTCACCGTACTTCTAATTAATCGAGGGAAATTAAGTTCGGCTAGAAGAAACAAATGAGATTAACAAGAGTGTCCCCGGTGAAGGGTTAGGGCTTGAAAGAAACTCTATCATTAATCTCAACCACGGTATAACTACCGAGATGGCAGAGCACACGCTTCGAAATCAATTGGAAATTCGAAATAGCGTTGTTCGAGAATCGCTGAGCGCTTATCTGCAGCCTGGGGCTCGTTACTGATCAGCTGTTTCTCCGTTCTCGAAGTGTAAATTGTTACACAGTCGGAGCTAAAATGCCGAGTTTCCCGGAATGTACTCCTAATTATCACAATAGGCACGGGAATACGAAGAAAGGATGGGTGGGCGAGGGGACGAGGGGAGGGAATGAAGGGTAGGAGAGAGAACGAAATCAGAAGGCACTTGAACCTTGTCGCTTGTCGCCTTCCAAGAGTTCCAAGTTTGCCGGGATGTTTGATACAGAAGCTCCTGCGGGCGAACGCAAAAGTTTGTGGGCGGAAGTGCAAATAGGACGGGACGGAACTTCTGCCTGGAGTTTAATCGAGGAGCACGACGTGAGGTAATATTAAAAGAGAGTGCTCGTCGAACGAATGGCGGCGGCTAAAGAGACGCGCTTAACGATCTTTCAGCGAACTTTCCGCTAATGAGGCACAACCATGGCCACTGGCTCCTAACCATTCGAGCTCTTAAAGGGTTTTAACACAGATGTCGTCCTTAAAAGTAAAATCACATATTCTTATAATTTAAGTACATGTTCGCACATATGTATACACACAAGCGGATCCTTTTGCACGTATCTCTAACAATCAACAAGAAAGTACTAGTAGATCGAGGTCGGGCAAATTGGAGTTCTCCTTTAATATCGTATTGTCATAGGATTTCGCATCGATCCTTTGATTCCTCCCCGGCGATGGTAGTGAGAATTAGTGATGCTAATTTGCCCTACCCTCTTCCAAAAATTGCTGTACTGTTCAACAGTACTTTCGGCGAAAACATCGGTGTCGTCGGTTTAGGTAAAAAGTGTGGAATGCAAATTGAAGAGAATTGAATCAGTCAGCTTTACGCAAAATATTTCACCGGAAGATATATTGACCGTAGTGAGGAACTTAGCAATAATAATTTGGCAGACGCGACCAAGTAAGTGTATGCATAGGAATTGTGTAGCGGGAATGGAAAACGATTGACCACATAACTATTCTGGCTAATAGCACCGCCTGAAAAATAGAGGGAACTGCTCGCGCGTTTCTTCTTCTTTCTTTTTTGATATATCCCCGTAATGCAAAAACGATCTTGCGTCGCGAAAAGTGAACAGTCACGAAACTGGTCGGCACGTGTGGCCCGGTTTAATAATCGGTAGTATCTTTGTACAGTCTCAAAAATATAAGTAGTACAACGTGTATCATTATTACTTACGGATTTACTGGAAATGCAAACGACCCGGCAAGGCTTCCATCGTGATTAGGAATTGCCGGCAATAGGAACCATGAGAAATAGTACATTAGAGTAACAGTACGTGCAGGCAAAGAAGCGTTAACGTATCATGTAACATAGATATGCAATGTTTAACGGTACAAAGACGGATCTTTTAATTAATCTCATCTAGAACATACGCTACTCATCTTTCCTGCAGGTTTCGGGCAATTAACTATGATTAGCCTTTCTTGCTCACTGCATTTACTATTTCGAAGAGAGAGAGAGAGAGAAGAGAGACTGCTTACTAGATCCGAAGAATTTGTCACTACTAGTAGCTGTTAAAGAAAATCGTAAAAGGTTTTCGGTAGAATCGATTCGACTTGCAGACGGTCAGGCTCTAAAAAGTGAACAAATTGCCTGTTGCCCTGCTCTTTTTCTCACGACTATCATTGCCAGAGAAAAGCACGAAAGTTTCTTTCCACTCTGAAATCCCTTTTTCGAGTGCCGAACAATGGACTGTGGTAGGCACGACACAGCGATACGTCGCGATATGAAATCGAGTCTCGCGTTAATTAGCGATCTTTCAAAGATAAAGCTGCAATCACAAATGAATCGGGAGGCGTACCGCTTGTTAAACAGTATCGAAACATGGGCAGTACGTATATGTAGTATGCCTGGTATCCAGTCACCCAATCTTCAAAGGAGCTTGTCATAAGTATACATTTCAGAGGCAGGAAGAATAGGATTCGGTTGGAAAAGTTTCAAGTCTTGGGAGAGGATGTATGGATTTGATCTGGAAGTCTCGGATACCAGGTCACTTCTGGTAAACAGGCAGGTTCGCGTTATTGTTTTCTTCTTGTGCCTCGAATTCTGCATTTCACGGCTCGCAGATTTGTAACAGCACTTTATATTGAATTTGGCCCCTTTTCTTTGGAAGAAGAAAAAACTTGGCGTGGATGGTTCTAGCTAGCACTGATATCTCAGAACACCCGAATGTCGCGCGAGTAATAACATTCTTCCGTTTTACAATGCGGATGGCAGGCCGCCGACTTATTCCTAGGAAGACACGGACAGGGCTAAAGCGTACGCAATATGTGTATGCGCCTTCTTCGTTACACATACCCGTAGAAAAATAATTTCCAGCTGAGTGAACGGAAGAAGCTCGCCTAGAGTTACATCGATTCCTATGTAAAACGTCCAACAGACAGTTCATTTGTTATAGTAATTAAAAAACATCCAACCCTCCGAAGACCACTTTCCTTCACGAAAGTGGTGCTCGTTCGTCGACTTGTGTCTACACGCTTTGACGAATTCCTCCTCCGTTACTCCCACGCAGCTCGATCGGACGGGTTTTCGCAAGTGCACCGTGCACTCGTTCTAGCACGAGAACGATACTAAAATCTTCATCGCGACTTCTACCTTTCTATAAGTCGTAGCGATGCAGATGCGGCAGGGTGGCCACGAACGAGGCGAGTCTCCTCGTTCGATCAATTCGCCGAGGTCACGTGTCCGAAAAGAGGAACTCGCTCTCGGAGAGTAGGACCTCCAAATCCGAGGGTACCGTGTGAAGATCAGAGTTGGCTGGCTCGGGCAAGTCCGTAGCATCATTTCCAATTCCTGTAGGTGCTATCTGCCTTGCTCTGCCTATTCTCACTCTATCTTTCCTCTTGGCTGTCCTTAAGAGAACTCCTGTCCTTGGTAATTTCGTGGATCTATTAGCGTGTGCTGTGGTGGGAGCAGGTGCTGGCACTTGTGCCACCTTATCAGACTTCCGGAGCTTTACACTGAATCTGAACGGTGGCTTAAAGACGACTTGCAACCTAGCGCGTTCCTTTCGAGCCAGAGAGCTGGGAGGATTTTTTGTCTCCCTCGGCTCCGCGGTTCTTCGCGCAGCGGCTATTTGTCTAGCTACTGGTAATCTTACACCTCCACTGGATGTTAAGCCCACTGGAGTAGATTTGCTCTTGGGTAAGCTTGCCATGCTCGACCTAATAGTTTCCGGCCTACACTGCGATGATGCTAGCAGCCAGGAGCGGACTTTACTCTTCGCATCCGCATTTGGCTCGTTGTCTTTCTCAGTCTGCATCGCGGAGTAGTCGATCACCTCTTTTTTATGCTGCTTCTTCCGCTTTCTTTTCTCGTCCCTGCCACTGGCTGCATTGCTACTCGAATTCGGCTTGTCACGACTCGACGGGACCTTCTTCCTTTTATTTTCTTGGACCATTCCTGTTGTAGCCTCTGCTGACCTCTTTCTAGCAAAGTCTTCCACAGGAACGGTCAACGTTCTCTTCGTCTGCGGTTGTGGCTGCTTCTTCTTCTTTGCGGGCTCCTGCAACAAAGAATTGATTTGCCATTGTAATACGTGTAAAGATTTTTAGAATGAGGAATAACGTTAATAACTCGACTGAAAGAAATTTTAAATACCTTGCTTGTCTTATCTGGCGCGGTGGTGTGGGAATCTTTATGCTTTCGGTGCCGACGTTTCTCCCGTACTTTCCTGCTGAGGGGTAGCTTCGCGCGAACCGCCGGCGGATGCACTGTTACTCCCTCCGTTCCTTCCGGTGGCAGACGTACGGTTTCCGTCGTTGAACTGTGTATTATCGTGACCGACTTGAGCTTCAGATCCGGCCGCTTGCCCAGCAATCTCATGCTCGCCACCTGTATTGCCAATAGTTTCTTTAACTTTCACATAGGTCTCACATAACTTGGTACACCGTATTTTCGAGCACTACCGGATACACTTATTTACGGTCGTCTGGTAGTTATGCATTTTACGATGTAACTTTTATTATGCGTTGGTAATAGCAGGGTTTTATAAGGAATTTTCAAGAGCTTGTGAGCTGTGCTTCAAGCCGGATAAGATTTAACAGTTAGATATTTCAAGAGCGTTCCTACATTGCACCAGGAAAATTGAGTTGGCTGATCTACTTTCGGGTCATAAACTTACTCCTAGGACACTTCTTATCATCCTTATTCCTTCGTCGCGTCTAATATAAAAATCGTTTTCCCAAATGAAATCAAATATCACCAAATGAAATTGAAAAAACGTGAAAAAAGCAGAATCATAATGCGAAAAGAAAATCATACCAGTAGGGATATCGCCCCTAGGACGATAAGTGCCGCGGCGTACCAATGCTCAGCGATCCATCTTCGGAACGTAGCGAGACTCTCATCTGATAATAAGAGTTTCCTCAGTGTTGCCAATGGACCACTTGGATCGACCTGTAAAATATAGGAGGTATTAAGCAGATGGTACAAATATTTTAGGAACAGCTTCACCGATACTTTTTAATCAAATGTAGATTACCTCGCGGCATTTCTGGAACACGTCGCAATAACCATTGTAATCGTTGCACGGCGTCCCTGGCTTGGAGAACATATTAGGGATATCGTAAGGCGGTGAATTCCAATCGAAGGATGATCTAAAATTATAACATTTAATTAGATTATTTAGAATCTTTAAACATAGTGAAATTACGATTTCAAGATAAGAACATACAAGCATGGTTGATTTTCACCGGGAAGTCTGCAGCACAACTCGCAGGCTTTTGTTGGAGCATCATTCGGTCCCGGGAGGCACTGGCAGGATTCTAGGCCATAGGCAAGGCATATGCTACCTGTACATTCCTATAACATACACGATGATTTACGATCTTATGTAAAGTATTCTATTAATTTCCAACCACCGGAATATTTCATACTTACTCCCATGAAGCAAACCAGTTCACGGTTACAGATTGTCTTATTAGGTTTATTAACGGAAGGCGGACAATGAGGCGATCGACCGTCGCAAAAGCTTGCATCGCGGCAACCATTGTCATCTCTACACTTATCTCCGAATCTTAAGTTACATTCTGTAGTGCAACAAGGACCCTGCGAATTTCAGAATATTTCCTCCATCAAGGTTGCGGTTCTTCCACGCTCAAATACTTCACTTTTGTTTCGCGATATCTCTCGAGTAATTAAGGGACGCTGTGGTTTACGTACTTGACTAGGACTGCACACTGCTTTCGGTGTGAGGGTGCACGGGGTTTCCTCGGCAGGTGGATAACGACGTTGTGGGAAACAACAGGAATCCCTGCAGTCTTCTTCCCAGCCGCAATCGCATTCTTCACCATCCTCGACAACTCCATTTCCGCAGAGTGATATCTGTGGCTCTGGAAGCGTCGACATATGTATAATTATTGACGCCCACTGCCTTTAAAAGCTCAAGAGGAAATGAGAGCACGCGAGTATTCTAATATCTTTCGACGATCCTCCTTTGGAATTTCTAGATTTCCATGTCAAGAATTCGACGCTCGAGTGAAGATCGTTTTTGAAGTCTTTGATCGGCTCACTGAGACTTATTCTAAAAGAGCGATTGAATCTCGACTTTTTCTCGGTCTATTTCGACCAGTCGAAGCTCGGCGTAATTATAATTAATGGGTCGCCGAGCGTGGGACAAAGTGAGGGAAGTAAGGAAATCTCTAATGAACATAATTACGTGCTCGAAGGCTCCCGGGACTGGCAAAGGGAGAACGATCTGAAAACTCACCGGTGAAGCAGCCTTTCGGGGAACGAGCCTTGCTATTTAGAACGGGATTTATGGCACTCAGGCTGCAAGGACTGAAACGATTATTGTTCCGCTTGTCGCCGCTGGTAGCGCGAGCAAACATAATAAAGTTGCCGTCCTCTCCGCCGGGTGTACATTGTTCTGGATCGTGCTGCAAGAAAGAAAAGTACCCACGGCCCGTTTATTATTCGCGCGCATATCGACACTCTCCGGGGAATAAGGAAGCCCGCTGTGATGAGCACCCCCTCGAAATCGGATTCACTTTCCCTCGGCAATTTAATTAAGCCGCGTCAAGTGGGAAGCGACGAGCACTGTTCGACTGCCGCCTAGCTCCGTCGATCGAGCTTTAATTGGAAAAATGTCATTTCGCCGACTTAATGAGAAAGGTGTTCATTCGGACAAAAAAGAAGAGAGTGAGAGAGAAGCATTCTAAAACTCGTGGGACATTGCATATGTATGTGAATGTATGCCGCGCGCCGATTTCAGATTACGAGTCGGCAACTGATGATTCTGAAATTAAAAATGTAGATATGGAAGAAGAGGAATGGTCACCGGGATTACTGGAGCGAGATTTCAAGCGCGTCCCGCAGTTTTCTTCCACTCGCCGAGAGTGCTTTTCCCCGAGGCTTAAGCTATCTTTTTCGCCCCGCGTGCCGGAATAGATTTAATGCGCGTTTCACCAGCAGCGGTCTAATTAAATATGAGCTTTTTCTCAAATACGAGCAAGATAATTGGCCCGCTGAGAATGTATTATTCATTGGCTTTTATATTGTACGGAAAGGAAGTGGGTGGCCAGCCGCATTCCAAGCGGTTTCAAAGAGACGTCGAAATAAAGTGCGACTGTCTCGCGGATAGATCGCAATAGATTCACGCTCCTTCACCTTTGTTTCAGGGCAATCCGCGGCGCTTTGTCGAGCACTTTGTTGCCATCAATTATATCAGTAGCAGGGAACCGGAGGAAAATAGGTCACAGTTAGTCACCATTGGTGTCTCGGCGCTACTATATCTTTCCCTCGCTCGCTCTCGCTCTCGCTCTATTTCTATCGCACTGCAGCCAGTGCGGTTCGACGCCTGAAAATCGTGGAGCGCGTGAACGCACAGTGGACCGCAAATTTTTTGCCCGACCCACATTTATCCGCGGCTTTTTGTTCGCGCGGTCCAGCGACGCACCGGACGCACGCTCTCGCGCCCAAGTAATTCCCGAACTATCAGGTGACCGACAGCATCAACTCACCCAACCATCTCTCGCTTATACGTACTTACACACACTGCCGTCGCTGAAATGTTAATTACACTGGAACACATCGATGCACACACCGAGCGTATTGTGTCTTCGATAATACCGAGCGGCGATTGTCAGTGATGATCGGATTTATAAGTGGAAGCGGCAATATCGAACGCTACCGCTACTATCTTTCTCTCTCTCTCTCTCTCTCTCTCTCTCTCTCTCTCTCTCTCTCTCTCTCTCTCTCTCTCTCTCTCTCTCTCTCTCTCTCTCTCTCTCTCAGTTTCTGTCTGTTTGTCTGGCTTATTACGGACCGCTTCCACTTGTCCATTCGGCCGAACCAATTGCCAGGCCGCATCTCTCTCTCTCTCTGCCGGCGTTTTTCCGCTTTCATTATTAAAGCGCGAACACTGGATCGTCGTAATGAGCAACGCTGGAGTACCACGTTCCTGGAGAGAGCTTTTAGCTGGCGCGAGACGTGTGTACGTGGGAGTGTATGTGGCGCACTTTCCACAGGGAGAGAGAGAATTACCATGCGTAAGGCGCACTTTGAGCAAAACTTACCGGCGAGCCAAAGTTGTGACCGATCTCGTGGGCCAAAGTGACGTGAGAGACTGCCGGCGGTACGTGCTTGCCGTAATTCAGTAGAGTCACTATTCCAGTGTTGAGGGACTTCATACTGCCACGGTAGTGCTGAAATATAAAGGAATTCAATGTGATTCCAACTCATGCAGCACTCTTGATATGATAATCGGCCGTTCGCCGAAATTCCTGGAGGCTTTATACGTGTGCATTTGCAGCGATTACTCGAGCAAACATTTATTCCGGGCCATTAGACCAACTTTTATGCGCTTAACGACTCGGGTAATAAGAGTTGGGCGGCCGCCGCCGTTGCCGCCGCTTTGCGTATCTCGCCCGGCCAATCTCAATTAAGTATCGCGAATACCCGGGCGATCCCCACGCGCGATACAATTCCGGCGCGACTGTTCCATTTTAATAATACTGGCTAGAGGGCGAATGTAATGCCTGGAAATCGGCCGAGCCCGGCATATAATTCTCACGGTAGTTACCGCCGGAAATCCCTGGCTCGAGGAAGAGAGAGGGGAAAAAAAGGGGGGAATGAGCGAGCAGTAGCGCGGCGAAGTGCGGTAGGAAGCAGCGAAATCCTCGCTAATTCCTGCCGGCTACTTTACGCGATTATTGACAAAGGCCGCCGGCCCTTCCCGGCCTTTACTTACTCCGTTCTTCTCACAAACGCCGCCGGCGTTTTTCAGGTCGCCGGTCCACGCCAAGCCTAAAGTTCCCATCTCGAAGTCTCGATACGTGAACATGTAAGCCAGGCAGAATGCGTCGTAATCCTCTTCTGCGAGGAAAAAGGTCACACACGAGAGAAATGAGAGGGTGAACTTGGCCTTCTTATCAGGACGATTGACTCCTTTCTTTATTGGCCGTGAGACCGAAGTCAACCGAAGCCTTTTCTTTTATCAAGTACAACTTTTATACTTCAGTACCAAATTCTTGCTAGATTTATCTCGAACTTGAATAGATTCAAAGATAGTAAAAGTATAATAACGAAATTATGATTTGTTGACACGATAAATATTGCTACTGTTTGCAGTTGTTTCTTATCAAATTAAACTTTTAGATTTTAGTATCAAATTTTTTCTAGTTTTATCCCGCACTCAAATATAATAGAAGTATAATAACAAAATGATGATTTGTTTGCAACTTACCTGAAAAGAGCTCGAGATACTTCTCCACCCCGTAATTGCCCGGGAAGCGATAATTGGGATCTCTCAAGGCATCCTCACTGTGAACCTTGACGCGTTTGATCATAAAGCTGATATTATCCGGGCGACCATCCTGATTGAAATCTGCAAAGACAGACGGTCGGATGGAGAGTGGCGTGGCACTCGTATATATGTCGGGCAAGTGGACCGGCCATTTTTATGCGCTTTCCCAATCGCGGCTGGATTGACAATTAGCTGCCACGGGCAGCAGCCGGGCCGTTTCGCGAATTTCACGTTGGGACATCGATATTTGCGGCTTTTTCCGAGCCGCGCCCGAGATTGGCGCAATAGCAGCGTGTCGAGCAGCGTGCACGCGCCCCACTGGAGAGTACTCCGGCCGCCAGCCGGCGAATAAAAACGTATGGGATTACAGATAATTAAATTCGTATTTGATCGCTCGACCATTTCCCTCCCTCCCTCCCCACGTGCGTTCGCGAGCACCGCCCATCAATATCGCAGCCGACATTCGTTCTGTTGCCAGGATTACAGTCTGTTTCGCGTTTAACGACGCGTGAGCACAGAACAGCAAAGTTTCAGGATGAATCTGTCAGTAATAATGCAGGGTTTATTATTCTTCCTAACGAGATTATTTCTATCATTAATTTTGAATTTTAATAATATTAGTTATGATAAAACTATAATAATAGAATTAAAGAATTTATTGTAGATCCACTTTGGCCATTCTTATACGAATTTCAGACTTCCTAACAAATGCTAGCACTACTTCAACCTCTCAAACAACTGTTTAGAATGAAGCGAGTGCGGCTGTGAGAGCGCATTAGATTCAATCCATTCCAGTGGAAGAGGAGCTCGCTCGTCCCTCTTATCTGCGTTCTCACGGCTAGCGGGTAACTCTCGATCGATCGCTTCGCTCGAGAAACACAGAGCCGATCGGAATTAAGAATCAATCGGGATAATCGATCTCGTGAGGGCGTGCGTACCGCGCCCGGTCCAATCCCCTGGCAGCGGATGTGGCTGATGGGAGGGCCGCGAAAAAATTTGCATCTCAAAAGATGCCTCGGCGAAGCTCGATCGAGCGACGGCTGAAGGTTCGATCGATCCTTCCACTACCAAGGAAATCGTACAGCAGGCATTAGCGCCGATTGGAGTGCGCCTTGTTCTGTTAACGCATCCGTGATATTGGTTTATAATGCTCGATCCCTACGGCAGCTATGCAAATTGATAGGGAATCTCGAAATGCTAGCTCGTTCATAATAGAGTCGGCATTCGATCAAAGAGACTACTAAATCAACGACGATAGAAGCTGCGAACTCTATTCGGATATTTGCGTATTTCTCTTGGGCGAGGAGTGAAAAGGGAAAAGTCGAGGAGTGTCAAAGTATTAGGGTGAAATCCGCAGTATCACCATGCAAATATCTCAGAGGCGTCGCCGTCGTGGTGGTGGTGGTGGTGGTGCCGAGGGGGTGGGAGGGGTCAGTGTACGAGAGGATAAAGTCTGCTTGGGTGAAGAAAGGTTGTTGATCGCGAGCTTACCGGTGTGCTTGTAAATAGAGTTGACTCTTTGCACATGCCGCGTCATCACCTCGATGCAAGCTTCTTCCGTGCCGTATCTCGCAAAAAACTGATGATCCGCCTGAAGGTACAGCATGCACGTCGTTTTCCGTGGGTCCACCGTTGCACGCTTGTGCAAATGCCGCGTTATATGCTCCTCGTTTTTCCGCCTGTGAATAATAAGACCATTGTCATCCTCCTCTATTTCCCTTATATTTATATATACATATATACATGTGTGTGTGTGTGTGCATTATGTATTTTCCTCTCGGTCGTTCATTGCATCAAATAAGCAGAACGACACGCCAGGCTTCCATCCGCGAGAACTCGACAAGGTTGCTGTACGCGCGGCTAGAAAAAGTTTCGAGGGCAAAAGGAATTACTTACGGGGCGGCGGCGTGTGCATTTCCCACGGTGTTATCCCTTTCAAAAGTCAAGACTCGCGCATTGTTTTCCTTGGAATAGAGGGCAACCCTTTCGCCGAGCAGCGGCTCGTAGAATACCTGAGAGCTTTTATTGTAAGTAACGCGGCTGCAACGAGAAAGCACGGCAGATTTCAAAAGGTGGATTCATAGACAGAGAAGAGCAAGGAAGTTTTGCTCTCGGCCAATTAGGCATCTCGCCAGTGGCTCGCCTTTACTCTTTCGTGGAAGTAGGAAGGAAGATGTGACGTATGGGATCCCGGAGCCATTCGGTATCGAGTCGATCTTACGGGACTCGGGCAAAAAGTTTGCCCCGCAGCGATAATGGCTGAGGATATATCGCGTTCCCAGTGTAATGCATACTTCGGCCGAGATAAGGGCTCGGCCTCGGCGAACTTTATCGCGTTTCGGCTAACGAGTGAAGTACAACTTATAGTTCCAGTTGCCATATCTATTAGGGTGATACAGATACGCCGGTATGGAGCGCGGCATTCGCCTATATCCGCGCGCGCGCACCGCTGCTGTTCTCTACACTCTATTTCCCCATAGCTATCTCCACTCGGACCACTTCCCCAAATAAGTTTCTGACATGCGCTCCGGCCAATAGTTGCTACTGTGGCCTCGAGTCGTTTACAATTACCAGAGCTAAATAATCGTGTTAGTTAGTTCCGAATTGTTTATATGTCCCGCTAACGAATCGGCACCAGCGAGTTTCTCAGAATTAGCTTCGGGAATTATGTGTCTTTCCCTCTCTCCCTCTCCCTCTCTCCCTCTTCTCTTGAACTGGCAACGGTTGTCGCGCGTCTCCAGATGCAAAGCTCAAAGCTCCGCTACACCTGGCAAATACCCTCAGCTTACATCTCTATCAGACAGCAGCCGTTGCTTTTCCAAGATGACATTAACATACGGCTGGGTGTAATATGTAGAGAAGTGGAAAGGACGTTAACGCGGAAGGCAGCCTTCCAAGCAACCAGCCAGCCAGCCAGAGAGCACTGCCTCCGAGTTAATAAACCTCAGCACCTGCAGACGCCTACGAGGAGGTGGTCTCGTTAGATCGAGCTTCCCTTCCAATTAACATAATGCGATTTATCTCGCGCACCACGCGACACTGTCGTTTAATTATCCCGCTCTAGGAAATCCTCCGAAGGTTTAGGCGCCCACCGGCAAGTGCTAATGATTGCTTGCTCCGAGCGTGCCCGCGCTAATTGACTCGAGAGATCAAACGCTACTTTTCGCAAGAAACACTCCACTCGTTAGCCCATCATCGAACATACGTACTCCTTGATGAATCGAGCGGTCGACGTGGATAGGAAAAGGATAGTACAATGAGTTGGCAGGATGACTCGATGGAGAGTGACACACTCACCGTTCCAAGGATTCACCGAGAGTACCCTGATGCAATTGATGACTGGCACAAGGCAACGGCTGCCGTGGAGGAGCAACATCCGAGGCGCGATAAGCAATGCTGTGGTAGGCTGGCGACGTGTCCTCATCTTTATTCAAATACCTGCTGGTCGGCTCGATATAATATTCCTCGAAACCAGTGACGACCGTCCCGTCGAAGAGGCCGTCTTCCGTCACGACGCCCTGCACCAATGCATTCTCATCCTCTGCAACAGAAATCAACCACCGCCTTCTCGTAGGTACCATTCGCTCGATGACTCTATGCTTTCAGCGCTAAAATCATGGCAAATGGCCGGTGTGAAATCCCTGTCAAAATAACTGTAGAGGAAATGCCGGCGATGCGGGACAACAAGTAGCTCTCGGCGCGGCGGCAATATGTTCCATCGAATTTCGGCCTGGTAACGTTAATAGATGTGCGCCACGTCCGATGGAATTTGAATGTCTCCCGGCAAGCCCTGCCGCGACCGGACGTCCGAGTAATGGCTAGCTGATCCATTTCCCGATAAAATCGTCTGACAGTTAAGTCTGTTAGGAGGAGAAGCAGCCTCGGAGCCGGACGGACGCTCCTATTGGAAACATAATATACGATGATGGCGAGGCTGCTTACCCAGCAATCAGAAGAATTTACCGGGAAATAGATCGAGCCTTTATCCTTCTGTCCCACTAAATTGGCTGCCAGTTGACCCTTCCATTCTCATCGGTGTTCTTCGATCACTTTGCTGACTTATTCCCGCTAGTTTCACCAATCAACCTTTCTTTTCCTCTTTCCGTGCATCGAGAAATGCATATTGACCGGCCAATATCTGCGCTCCTACTCTTTCGGGATTTCGCGCTGGTAATTGCCCCCCTTTTAGGATCGCGGGACTCCTGTTAACGCCAGCTCTGTTTGCCGATCTGTCTGTCCGGCAACGATTTTATCTTCGAAATAGTAAGCACGCCCGAGCTAATTGAACATTGTTCATGGAGCCCGCGTGTTGATTCTGCAATCAGCATTGTCCTGGCATGCTGCAACTATGCGCAGGAATACTCCGAAGGGCCTCCGATCCTTGTACTATACAGAAGATCCGATCGGCGCACTTTCTAAGCGGATTTAGCTCGTCGTAGTCCGCCGAATTTCGTAAGACTCTTTCATCAGGCAAATCCAATAAAAATGTCGTAGTTTTCTATTCCCGCGCGAGTGTGTACGATCAAGTGAATATCTGCTTGGAGAAACTGTATTACGTAGAGCGGAGCATGAAAAGTGTGTCTCGAAAGGAGTGAATGCAACAAAGTGCGAGTGTAGATGAGAGTGCATGTGCGAGAGTATGTGTAGTAAAAATGACTATTGAATGACCGAGGCGTTGGATTTCGTGGTGACCGATTTCTCCGAGACACGATGAGTGTGAAAAGTCGATATTGAAGTGCTATTTGAAAATATATATTCATAATGAATAATAAAAGCACTCACACAGCTACTATTTTTGAAAAAACCGTTCTTAAAGCAGAAAACTATTCTCTCTAAATAGAAAGTATCTCTCTTAAGAAAAAATCAACATTTTTATAACAAACAATTATCATTTCAAGAATATATATTCTAAATTTTTCTTAACGAGTGAATATGAAATTCCATAACATTCCTCGTTGGATTTACACATTTACAAGAGTAGATATCAACGAGTCTCGCCGGTAGTAGTGTAGGCGATGAAATCTTGTCGCGTCGCTCGGCCATTCTTCCTGGCTTCCCCGGCAATTAGAAAGCGGGGTGCGGCTCTTCGCCCGGTGTGATAAATAGGTAGTCGTGAGCGGGTGTGCGCTCTCCGGTGGTAATCGGGAGCGGAATCGCGGAAATAGAGCGCGAATCGGCAGCGAGGCCTATTTAGATCGTTGCTGGAGAGAAGGAGAGTCGAGCGAGGCGGGAGCGGCGGTCGGGCTAACTTCGTTCGGAGCTTCTGGCTGCTCGTCGTCGTCGCCGGCGCGCTTCCGGTGGAAGGTTGGATTTCCGAGGGAAACTCTGGAATGGAGGATTGCCCGGGAGACAAGCCGTGGGGATGAGCGGGATGCCGCCGCCGCCGCCAAGCGATAGATAGATTGCCATGGGGCAAAAGAGACTGGAGAAAGCCGAGAGCATGCTTCAGGAGCCGACCAACCGAGAGAGAAATATATATCTACCAGCGTTCACCGGGAATTACATCGTTTCTACGACTTCATAATTTCCGGATGCATACTTCCCCTCATTAGCCAGCGGTGGGCAACGCAGCCGCTTGAAAAATCACTCGGAAAGTAGGTCGTCCCGTATTTCCAAGCGACTCCGCGCCGGAAAAAGCCCACTCGCGCGGCTTTCGGCCACGTCCTCCAGACGGACGTTCAAATGTACGCACGCTACATTATACATAAGCCTCGGCCGACCTTCCATCGAATAATGTAAGATCACGTGCTCCTCGCCGCGAGGACTAAGGAAAATTGTTGCCTGAAATATGTAGGAGCGAGCAACCGAGTAATTCCGCCCATTGCGACCTCTTATCGATCACATTGATTATTAGCGAGCGGCTTTTCCCAATTAAACCCGCGCCGTTTCCCCGTGCAACGATTGTCCCGGGAACGCCGCCGCCGCCGCCACGGCGCTCCTTCTCTCTCTCTCACATAACTCGGGCTTCGAGGGTTGAATTAATTATGCTCGAGAGCGAGCCGTGGGATGCTGTGCTCTTAGTCTGCCGATAAGTTGACTTGTCCCTGCAGCGTGTGCCCTTTGAAAAATTAACATCCTTAGAACGCGACGACAATTAGCTAACAAGAAGCACTCGTTTTTCTCGACTAAAAACATCTTGCTGCGATTGGATGGAATTAGTCAGATTTAAGAATTATTAGGGATCGGTCGATTAAGCTTTTTAAATCGCTCGAGGTGATAGGAGGGTGGTGGATCGGTGAATTGGGTGAGCCAGTACAGTAATCGATATCCCTCGAACAAAGGATCCGATCGGACAAAGGGTTTCCCCAAGCAGGGACGATGTGACCTTTGGCTGCGGGCCTGGCGAGCACCACTACCACCACCACCACCACCAGTCCGAATGGAATTACCATTTAAGCGTATCGAAAATATCCCGTGGAATTCCAGTGGTGGGAGAGCTAGCATTCGGGGAAAAAAGCACCGGCGAATCGGCCTATTTATTGCCTTATAATACAGTCCCGGCAAACTTTTCAGCCATGCTCGCCGATACGCTCCCGTGACGCGTGTATTGAGGAGCATATTCGCGTGACCACGACACACACACTCACACGCACGCACACGGTCACGCTCGGGCGGACTTTTTCCAATCTAAAAAAGTAGCTAGCCTGCTCGGTTTTCCGATGCCAAATTGGCTCTGCCAACAAATACTCGCATCACGAGTCCATTTGTGCAGGCCAGCATAGAGAAATGGCCTGAAAAACGATATAGTTAAGTTTTCGAATTCCTCGATTGCCTGTATTGCTTCTGTTTGCCCGTAAACGATCGCTTCTCAACCATTGATAACAGAAAGGGCGAATCGATCTGAATATCGGAAACATGTTTATTAATGGTATCGATGTAATTGAGCGGGCTTTGGAAAGGCGAGTCGGTCGTGGAAGGCATATTATAAATTCAGTAGAACTGAAATATGAAGGGCATCATTTATAAACGCAGCCCTTTGCAGAGAGGATCGCGCGATCACTACACGGATTTGTAAAGCGGCAATGTTCTCTTGGCAGGACACGCTTGAAGGATGCCCGTTCATATTTCATGGCGCAGGAAGGATCGCCCTTGCGGGTCACTCGTCCTCGCCAAAGGAACACGACTTTTTTCACTGTAATACAGCGACGCATTTTATTATCTGGCCAATAAAAACAGCCTAATAGCCTTAATAAAACACTAGGGATGACACGGAAGGGAAGATTGATCGAATGCTCGAACTTCCAATAGTATCTGGCGATCAATGCTACCCTGGGACGAGGTGACACCGGGAACATTGACGAAGGAAGAGCGGGTCAAAGGCTCTCGCCTCCTCTTCCTTCTCGAAGGAGGGAAAAAATGGAGCAAACTACCCGGCAATGAGGACAGGTTAATTACAATGACAGATTGCGAGAGATTACGATTAACGAGGTGTGGATTCATTTAAAAAACAAAGCTAGCAACGATGTTCAAAGTCGATACGATGTTTCCAAGCATCCAAATTAGCCTTGACACGAATTTGCCATGCGAAATAAAATGAAATTCGCAATTTGAAACGGCGACTTTGCCACGAAATCTCTCCCTTGAGCAATTAAAGTTCATTTCTCCTCTTTTTCGAGGAGCTTTCCCGTTGAAAATGGCACTTGGCCGACTGCTTAGAAATCGTGCGGTGTGTGCTGGCTGCGCGGCGCGCGGGGCCGGCTGTTCGCTAAGCGTGCTAAAGGTTTTCCGATAATTATGCGGCGCGTTACACCACAGTGGGCCGCTTGCTCCACTCGAGAAAGGTGCAACTTTTCATTGGAGAGAGAGATGTCTGTATTACGAAAGTGTTAATATCGCGGGGGCGAGCGTCGGCTATTCGCCCGACATGAGAGACGATCTCTTTCGACGCGATTAGCAGGCTTTCTATCAGACCTCGGCGTAATATTCTATTTCACGGAGGTAGAACGGAACCGGCGCGGCGGCGGGCAGAATCGAGCTAATTCACCTTAATTCGCAAGGAAGGCCAATGAAGAAGTCAGAGAGGAGAGAAAGAAGTAGCGGCGGACGATAAAGAGAAGAACCGGTGGTTTTCTCGACTGCGCTTCCCTCGCCACTCAATATTCTATTTCGTGCTTTACCGGGAGGAAATCCAGCGAGGAATTCGATTGGGAAAAAGTCGACGGTAGAATGACTGGGGCGGAGGTAAAATCGAGCGGTCACAGGATTTTCCGATTGCTGGACTCCCACTTGACTCCCCCTTTTTATCTCCCTCGCTCGCTCTCTGTCTTTCTGTCTTTCTTTCCACTTTATCTCCGGCGCTCTTTTTCTCTATGCGAGAAATTATTCAATATGAAATGGACAGAGAGAAGGGTGGAAAGTCCACTGGGCGAAGGAAGTCGAATTTCAGCGATGAGATCCGTGCGCATTTAGCCGCCGGAAGGACTAGAGAGAGGCAAAGTGGCCGGGCGATCGATGACACGCCTCCAGAATTCGAAAGGGAGGCGCACTCGTCGCCTCCTGGCCGAATCGCCTGGTTATCGAGAACCATAAAACTTTTGCCGAGCTTTCATCCCAACCGCTCGCAAGCCTCTTGACAGTTTAGGCGAACCTTTTTGCCCGCGGCCACAGACCTCCCATCCCTTCTCCATGTTAGTAACCCGAGCAATCCAACAACTCTACTCACTCCTACTACAAAGTAATTAACCCTCGCTTATTTCCAAAGCAAACATCGATTGGGATTCGGTTAACCCTTTCAGTGCCGACCAAAACTATCTCACCATGCCAAGAATATCATAAATATAACACATTACGAAACAGATAAAAATTAATTTCTCTTTCACAAGCAATATTTAAATCTGTAAACAATTTTTTCCAATTTGATAAATTTATTTTGAGATTGACTACACTTTTCGCAAGTATTCGCCACTAGAAGGGTGAAATCGACATAATTAATTGTAGCCAAAAGAAACAGAGAAAGCAAGCATCCGCGAGAGAGTAAGCGAGAAACAAAGGGAAGCTGCGAAGCGGAATGCAGGCGAGTGTAAAAATCATGGTCCAATACACGCCGGCTAGTCAAGCAAACATCAACACGCTAGGTAAAACATACTCGCGCCAATCATCCTCTCGACAAAAGCGTGTAAATCATTCGCTCCGGCGTTTAGCGACAACAGCTGCTCTCCAAGTGGTTTCAGCCAGCGTGACTAATGAGTGTCGGTGTGTCTGTATGTGCGGCTGGTTGTGCATGTATGGCTGGCTCGGCTATAAGCCGAATGACGGAAAGACTAACACCGCAAGAAGAATCGTAGTTGGTTGGCACGCTCTCTCTCTCTCTCGGCAGGGTTGCTTCTCGAGGAGGGTGGAAGAGCCGGTGGGAAAACGGCGGTGGTCCAGCAGACTCTCGGCGAAAGAGAGAGGACGAAAAAGGTGAGCAATGTCGACGTAGGTGGAGAAGAGAGAAAGAGAGATGAACGAAGGAAGAAGGCGAAAGACAGAAGAGAAGGAGAGACGTATAAGGGAGAATCTGTGAAGGGGAGAGAAGAGAGGAACCGAGAGAATAAGAGAGGGTAGGAGTGACTGCCGCTTTTGCCGGAGGAAAGCTCTGGCGCTCGTTAGTGGAAAAATCCAATTTAGTCGGCGAACGGTTAACGGACCGGTCGCCAGAGCGAATCGTCGGATCCCGGACACAATGACGCCACGGTGCACGGACGAGCGCGAAAAATACGATGCCAATATGGCAACCTGGACTTGTTTTATTGATTAACAATTAGATTACGCCCGATCGCGGCGCGCTCGATTGACTCGAATCGCCGACATCCTCCCAGCCACCCTTTGAGCACGCTGCCCTACAACGGGAAGCCCGAGCGGCGATCTCACTGCCAGATCGAGTAATTCAATTTTAATTGCTACTTCGATACACTCTGCTCTTCTCTTCCCATTCAATATTTCATATTCGATGCAATGAAAATTATGTTGCCATTTGTACCGTTGAATTATTACGCGAAATAGAAATTATCCTGTTTAAGTGAAATAAGTCTGTCGCTGATCAGCCGCGAATTCTTGGTTTCGTTGTTGCGAGTCTGCTGTTTTTAACACCGCTTTCCACGGATTCTTTTAATTAGCTGTAACGCGCCAATTATTCCCGACGAGGAAAGGGCGTCGATAAGATCGCATTGTACTCGCCGCACGACTGGCGTGCGCGCTCGCGCTCACGGGGGTTACTTATTTCGCATAATTAGCTCGGCCGGATATTAATTAAACCACGAGGAGGTCGAGGGTTACCAGATTTCTTTCATTCTCCTGGCGCACTCGCTCGAATCGAAGAGTACGCCGCCGGCAAAGAGAGAGAGAAAGACAGAGAGAAGGAGAGGATATAAGCGCAAGAGGAAATAATAATTGATCCATTTCCGTACGAGTGCTCGTACGAATTCCATTTTTCCTACCATCCAACTGCTTAATTGATAATGATCCCCGGGCGAGTGTAATACGCGCCGCGGATATATTCGCCAATTTCACATGGAACACTTCGTTACCTTATTCGTGGATTAATTAGTCTGCGAATTGGGAGCCGTGGGACTCCAATTTGCGACAGTGGGTAGAGCCGCGTTGCCACTGCCGAATATGTGGAATGCGAAGGGAAAAATCTAAAAGCGGAATTCCATAGGTGGAATCTATGAGAATGCAGTTGCACTCTCATTCTTCTCCTCTCTCTCTCTCTCTCGCTCGCTCGCTCTCTCTCTCTTTTTCACTCTAGGTTGAATTGGAAGTGGCGCGAAAATACGTGGCTGCGGGTGTTGCCAATTAATTAGCGACCTCCGCGCTTGATTAAAGCAGGCTGGGCGATGCTCGTCGGGCCTCATTCAATGCCGCTAACAAGTATTCTACTCTTGATTATCGAGGGCAAATTGCGATTCGAAATGTAAGCTCTCGGACTAAAACCTAGCGAGGGCTGCCCGAGGCGGCCTCGTTTGTTGATTGACCATTGGATTACATCTGACGATTCATCGATGCTCTGGAAAATCCAGCCTCTCTATGAAATCCCTTTGTCTACATTCAATCATCCCGGCAGGATCGAAGAGGACGAGGCGATTATTCCATTGAAATCCTGCCGGACTAATTACGCTTACCAAATCGAATGGCTCCTCGAGCTCCCAGGCGTACAATTTTTGTCAAAAGTCTGGCTTCCGGGTGGGTTGGAAGAGGGGCGCACAGAGGATGTGAAATTCTTCGGCTATTTCCTGATTTACGAGGGTAGGCGCTCCCAGGACGCCGCAGGACCTATTTCACACTCCACGCGGTTATACTAATAAATTGAACCCTCCTACGAGCGCGCATTCCCTATCTTCACGCTCATAATGTGTACCGGGCGTGCACACGGAGCGGGCACAGCACGCGCTATAAATAGTCTGGAGCACGACTTCGCCTATAATCATCGCCGCTGGAATACAGCGAATCGATCTCTAAAGGGGCGCGAGGGTTGCGCGCGCGTTCCAACGCCTAATTGAATTTTCCTCGCGGAAAGCAATCCACTACTTCCGTGTGAAATGGTCATTAATCTTGACGGGCTAGTCGTTCGAGGGGCAAAGGTGCAAATGGAGTGAGCGCTCGAACGGAGAACAGTGGGATGCCTGATGTAGATGCCGTTCGGCTCGAGTTTCAATCGAGCCGGACACACCGGATCCGCTTGGTCGCTCTGGATAATTTGAAGAGTGAAGGGGCCGTCCAAGGCGGTCCCGGACAGTCCTTAAATCCCAGCTTAATTAGGCAAAGTACCAGGGCGTTAAGTACACATTTTATCTCTGCCATTTTGTCCCTCGCGTAATTTGTTACCCTCGAAGGCAAAGAGAAGCAGAGAGATAGAGAGAGAGGGTGTGAAAGGCTACGAAGCGAGAAGCGGCGTCGGTTATGAATACGCTGGGCGCATTGGCCCACCGCCAGAAGAACCTGCCGCAAGTTCAGCGGGTCCACCCTCCGGCAATCTTCCCTCTCTTCCTCTCTTCCTCTCTATCACCCCTTTTTCAACTGGCCCTCAATCCGCTAGTTCTACCGGCCGACTGCCCGTCCATCCGTTCTTCCTTCTCTTCCGAGGCAATTAATTGACCTGGCGCGGCTCGGAAAGAGAGCGAGAATTAACTTCGCTTATTGGGAAAGAACGGATTTGTTTGCGCGGTAATTATGCTCCTCTGCGGAGCGCGCTTCTCTTACTTCCAAGGATCCGAGTGCGAGCGGAGGCTTAATGAAAGGAGCGGATGTGCCGGCTCCCTCAGAGAAGACTTTCCCAAACTGGCCCGGACGTCTCTCCTTCCCCAGATGCTAATTGCTATCTTGCGAGAAAAAATTGCACTCCGACTATCTTTCTTTCTCCCTTTCCACCACCAGTTCTCTTTTATCCAGCGTTCTTGCTCGACTATTTTCCCTTTTTCGCGTGGACTTTCAAGGATTCGTAGAGGCTTTCTTCCCTTTCTGGCCCTGTGTGGCCCTTTGCTCCACTGAGCTTTTTCCTGCCCCTAATGTTCGAGGGGAAAGAGCTCGCGTTCAAGGGGCTGCTCTCCCAGTTGGCCGAATCTAATCTGCACTTAGATCCTTGCCACGGTAATCCGCAAGTGCAACACACTAACGCGGAAAGCTATTCGGCGAGCATTGTAGGATAAGTGGCTCGAGAGTCTTATGGAATTATAGAAGGATCGATCATTCAATGGAAAGTGGGCCTTTCGTGAAAAGTCTGTCATTTAAAGCTCGACTGAGCAATGCAATGGGGCAAAGTCGATCGGTCCAATAATGCGAGTGCGAGGAATCCTTTCCTCCCGCTCGACCAAGCGTATCCGGGACCTTTGAGGTTCACCCTCTTCGTTCTTCCTCCCTCGAAGTGGCTCCCCGCCGCGCCGCGCCGCGCCGCTCCGCCGGGCCAAGCAGAGATTTTCTGAGCGACTTCCCGCCAACGATTCGCTACTCCTCTTCATTATCGTAGCCTCGGAAATCGAGTGTGCTCGTCGAATATGCAATTACGTGGGCGCACACCGTCAATTAGGCAAGTTAAATCGCTAATCGGATTATCGGTGATACGCGTTACCCTGCTCGTTCGATCCGGAGCGAGTCTACCACCGAGAGGAGAGAACATGCGAGCGGCGCTCTCCGCTTTCGGCGGCGAAACTACACGCGCGCGTGCTTCACGGCTTCGTTTCCTCGCCGAAAAGTCACGTTAATTTAATCGTTATATCATTCCGCTGTAATTACCAACGCCCTCGTGTGTCCGCCCGTTGACGAATGACAAGAGTACGCTTGTGTGTGTGTGTATATATCTGTTGGGGTGGGTTCACTCTCATTATCCCACCTTTCGCATACCGTAATTATCTAACTATTAGTGTAACTATGCCTTGTTTGCCGCTCTCCATTATCACGATTAATTAGTGGACCACTAAATCTTTTTAAACAGATGCTCTGTAATTGCTGCTCTCTCTCTCTCTCCATGCGGTACACTCAGCGGGTCATCGATTTCAGCCAGTAATCCGTTCTCACGATAATTCGAGAGTGACTTTAACCTGCTTCGTATTCGATTTCGTACTTTCCTTAGCGTGGTTCGTGATTGGCGTACGCGAGGCCCGATGAAATGCAGGATTGCGGTACCGCTGTCCGATGTCACCGTGCATTGCGAACGCGCGCGCTGCCAGCAGGTCCTTCGCCTCCGAAGAAAGAGCCGAGGCGGAGAGTTGAGAGCGTGACGCGCGTCCATTTTTCACTGGGCTCGATTTATCGGCGACGTATTTATGTCCAATCGAAGTAATTAATATCGAGAAGCGGTGGACCTGCTGCGGTTCGATTGCTCGAATCGCCGTTTCCCCGGCGGGCGATAAATGTCGATTTAATTTTCCCTCAACCGCGCTACCGCTCTCCTCTATGTCTGCGTGTCTGTGTGTGCACCGTTCGTTTTCTCGGCGCGATTAAAGCTTGACGTATTTCAGCTCGAAAAGAGAGCAGTTAATGGCTGAGGAGGAATTTCCAAGCGCGCTTCTTCCTACGAAGTTATAGGCGTATACCGGAGGATTTCGCAGACGGGCCGATTTGTATGCCGTCGGCTGATATCCGCGTTCTCTCTCGCGCGCGCGCGCGCGCGTGGATCTTAGAATCATTAAAGAGCTCGAGGTTACTTCATATTCAGTGGGAGGATGAGATAGCGCGAGGGAGCGAGCGAGCGAGCGAGCGAATGGCTGCTCTTCCACCGAGTTAAGTCGGCTTATTGTTGGAAACAGAAGCCTTTACTTGATTGGATGGCCCCTTCATTCTGTTCTCACGGTTTTCCTGTATCTCACGGAGCAACCAAGTGCGAGAAAGAGAGAGAGAGAGAGAGAGTGCGCGCGACAAAGAGCTGGCGGATTTCCGAGTGGATGTCGCGCGTTTCCAAGCAATTATGCCGCGCTCCGCGCGCGAGCATGATGCGCCTTTCGAAACCTGTTAATAATTGCTGACAGCGATCGCTAGACAACTAACGAACTGACACAGCAGCGAACCTATCCCACGGAAAGCAACAGCTCCGAGAGAGAATACTCTCTCGAAAGAAGGCAACCACTGTCTCCACTGAAGTCGAAATGGTGTCAAGGCTTCATAACGAAATGCATGAGACAACCTTCTCAGAGATTTTCGCGCGTTCCATGAGAAAAGTCTTCTCGTTATTGAACGTTGATGATTGCCTGCTCCTCGCAGGACTCGAAACTGGAGAAGTTCCTCTCAGCGGAACACGCCAGGCTACTTTGATCGCTCGTGGCCGGCAGCATCATCGCCGATCAAGTTCTCAGAGGTCTGCGGTCCAGCTCAGTCCTCCTTCAACTAACTCTCTCTCTCTCTCTGGCACGGCACACAAAATTATACCGAGCTCCATCTCCGAGGAGTGCAGTGTGTGGAGGCCCCCGGTTCTCGTATCTGCTTACGCGAACTTCCTGTTGAAACGCTGCCGCAGTCGGATTCAGCACAACACTCGAGAGCGCGAATCCCGAGTTGAGCGTGTGTGCGGAGCGATTGAAAAGTCGTCGGCCAACTGGTATTAACTGGGAGGAGGCGAGCAGGAGAGGAGGAGGAGGAGGAAGCGGCGGCTCCAGCGAGCCTCGAGTTTCCAGGCGAACAAATAATTCACGATTACGTGGTAATCGTGGCATCCAGTCGACTGGAGCACCGCCGCGCCGCCCTGTCGACAATCACTCGCTGAAATTATTGACAGTGAGCTGTCTCTCCTCGGGAATTAAACTCCCGCCGAATCCCTGAAGAACCGAACTTCAAACGATTCTCCGTCGCCACTCTAAGCGAAGGAAGCGAAGAGAGGGAGATGTTCCGCGCTCAGAACAGTTTTACGGTAATCTTACGTTCACATCCTTGGCGCGCACGAGATTCCTCGTTTTCAAGATGATGAAATCGCTCGGAACACCGCTTCGTTCATGCTTCTTTAGTTGTAGGATAAATTTGTCTTTTATACAACTTTTTAAATTCCAATACGTATATTTAGAAGTCTTATGTAGAACTTGATATAATTTAAAAAAACCTCACTTTTGCCAATAACGAAATTAAAATATAATTAAAAGAAAATACAAACATTTATATGTAACTTATATAATCCGAGATTTAAAAAAATCTTGAGAGAAATCTACTCCACACAATTTGAAGCGATGATTCCGAAATGTCCTGATTCGACCTTGCAAATCGTGGAGGGATCCTCGCGTGTCCATAGACGCATGCATTGGCAGAGGGTTCCGTTTCATTTGTGGTGCGCGTGTACATAGCGTGTACATGTATGGTCGATGGCAGTCTTGTTGAGAGAGGAAGACCTTGCTCTCGCACTGGCAATGGGGAGTCTGGCTGAGTTCCAAACGTCACGGGGACCGAGGGATGACGATCAGAATGAGATTCCCGGCTCGATTCGCCAGTGGGATCTGAGATCGCGCGCGTGTCTCCTCTTCTCCAAGGATGTCAACTACCAAATAGACTGGCGGGGGTCAACGACCCGCTCCTATCGTTCCTCGAAGCGGGCTCCTTCCGAGCATCCTTTTGTAAGCTTCCTCTCTCACTTTCTCCTATCGGTCTAGTTTTATCGGCGCGCGAACGAAGCCCTTGCCATCCCACCAGTTTGAAACACTGGAGACACTAAGCGGACTTGTTCAATCTAGATCCCCCGGCGGCGTTACTTAGTAAGCTCACCGAAAAGATGCTGTGACAGATCTCGCGTCCGTCGATGCATACTTTCGCCGAGCGCTCCAAATCGTACAAGCCGTCCTTGGGTTATCGGATATTGGAAGATTAAAGAGAAGAGTGACTGAATTCAATGGCATTAATAATTCATCTTTGACTAAACAATTTCGCAAACTCAGATATTAGCTCAGCGGAAAGAGTGATTAATCATCCTGTCTTCCGGTTCTCGCTGTTTTTCCACTCGAGAAATTCTGTTATGGATATCTTAAAGATAACATCTTCTCGTTGCGAAACTCTCGTTAAGAAGCTTTAGAAATGATAGCCTTATTTGTGATAACTGAATGAAATTACCCACAATTTTATTGGAGAATAATTATGATTTAGTTTATGGGTGCCTTTTTTATTGGGAAGAGTGGCGATTAAAAGGAGACTTACCCATGACAGTACCGCTGTAAGAATGTTTGGGGTCGAAGTCGATGGGTCCACTGGTGCTCTCGAAGGTGGCATCACTGCTGAAGAGGCTCTCATCCCGAACTAATCGTAAAGTCCAATGCCTGCAATGGGAAGATGTAGAGCTCGGTCAGGCGACATTCTCTCAAGCTTCGACTAGAGATCATCTGGCGGTGGTGACGGGGCCTTCATTAATTATCGATCACGCCACCAAGTAATAATGACATCAGTGCGCCCGGTTTACCGCGGCGAAAAATCGATAATCCGATAATACCATAATTCGAGGAGGTGAATGGGTCCGATGAGCTGCGTCGACGGCATAAGAAAATCGCGCCAGTAAATATCCTCCCGCTAAAATCCATCGGTCTTCCTCTCATTTTCGTTCAATATAATTCAAGCGATTTTATTCGCCAGTGGAATTAACAAGAATTCGAATAATTTCCCGTTTTAATATTGCCTGGGATTTTTGGAGGGCCAGAGATCGGAATTAAATATCGCATTGTCCCTTAACTCAATTCCAACCGCTATTTTTCATACATTGGCGTCGCAATCAAGTGGTCAGTGAGGCGGAAGAAAAATTTACGAATATTCGCAGCGGCACATTTGGTCCTTTTAATTTCCGGACGAGCGGCGCATAGCGAGGCAAATTTGTATTGGCAGTATTTGCTGAACCCATGGAAGAGCCCGAGGGTTAGGTAATCAGGTACGAAATCATCACCCAAGAGCAAAGCGCGTCTGACAAAAATTGAAAACGTTCTATATGAAGAGAGAGAGAGAGAGAGAGGGAGCTCCCAGGAGTCGCAAGGCTCCTCACTGATTCCAGACGGAAACCGTGTGCAAATTTACCTTGGGAACGTCTCATCCTCGCCCTTTGCGAATCGACTGGTCCGCTTTCAAAGGTGCGAGCAAAGGGTTTAACAGGCAAAATAAAATGCAACACTCCCACCTCCAAACATTAATTAAAACAAAAAGAATGACCTCTCGACTACATCTCGACGAGCTATAATAAAGAACAGGATGCTCCAAGAATTATACGTTGATGATTCACAAGTACGATGCATATTCTTTAGCAAGAGCGAGGAAACAACGCGATCGTGAGTAGTCTAACGCGATACCGTACGAAGGGGCTATGACTAGTCAACCTTGACAATTAAACCGCAAACTGAAACTACCTTTGGCTTCCCATAACCGGCGCGGCGAGCCAGCCAGCCAGCCAGCCAGCACAATGTTCTCTGTCAGCTGGATTTCTCACAGCCGATGGAGAAGTGTTCCATCACTCGAAATGGGACTCCCGCGGCCACAGATAATATCAGAGCTCCGCGAAATGGTGAAGTGTGCTGGCAGCAGCGCTGTGTTTCCATGTTACAAAACGCCTGGGAACTTGGCTCCTTCTTTGTTAGAAGTCATCCGAGATTAGAGCCGGTGATCTGATAGAAGTTGAGTGCGCGAGCGTCCTTGCAATTATGCTCAAGGCGACGAGAGTAACGCTTTTTACGATAGCCAATGAGAGAGGAAGAGGCGACGATAGAGAGACAGAGAGAGAGAGAGAGTGACGTAGACTCGATCTGGCAGAATGGTACGCAAGGTGTCTCATCCGAAAAATGACAGGGAATCTCATTGACGTCAGTCAAGAGTGAGGACAGCCGGCAGTGGAAGTGCGCGCCGCGTTCGCGGAAATGAACAGGAGTTCCGGAGAGCGTGTCAGCAAGTGGAGACTACCTATGGTCTTGATCTGGTCTGCCTTGTTATTCCTATTTCGGAGAAGCTGTCCCCGCCAGAAACTGCTTGCTCGAGGTCGCGCCACGGATGATTGACTTCTCGTGACACCTCGGAGGTCAATGATTCACGTTTACCGCGCGCTACGTACAGTTGTTCCGATGTCGTTCGATAAAAACAGTGTTAGTTCCCCTTTGGAAGAGCGTTATCCGAGGTGGATTAAAGGATCAATGAGGATTAAAGGGAACATCATGGCGAAAAACGAGTGGGACTCCTCTTTCCCATCGGAATCGCTTGGGTAGCTCGTCTCGAATCGTGTCTATTCGGGTTCGTTTATGAAACCCGGTTTCGAGCGGGATTTTTTCCGAGCTGGGATCAACGACCGTCGCCGACAGCCCGGGGGGCTCAACGAATTAGCGAAACTCTAGCTTTATTCCATGGCTAGCAAATGTTCCCCCGAAATCCTCTGGTGCTTTATTAATGTACATAAACAGCGGGCTTAATGTATGCGCGCGTGAGTCAACGATTTAGCCTGGCAACGGCTTTCCTCGGCAAGAGCAGCCGAACCTGGATTCCGGAGCGAAGGCCGATGCCAATCGAGGCGAATGACATCGCGGATAAGCCTCACCCGTAACAAACTTGCCTCGTCCAGACAAACAATATTAAATTTAGAGCGTAGAAAGGATTCGAAAGTGATTTCGCCCGCTAGCTTGACATTGGCCTGATATCTTCACTGTGCATCCTGATAAGTCTCACTCTCTCTAATCTAGAATCAGCCTTGCAATGGATTACGCTTAATTAAATTCCGCGCAAGCCGTGGATAGTTGCGAGAGCCAATTCCCAAATAGTTAAAACCTCCTCAACCCGTGTAATTAGAAGCCGGGAAGTCGGACATTAACTTTTTACTTCTTATCTGGATGGTACGTGCGCGTTAATTGAAAGGGAAAACGACGCCGGTAAAGCAAGGTGCTTGGATGAACGTGCCGGGAAAGGAGGAGATGACTCACGCACAATTCACGGGGAAGTCTTTGCCCCGACGATAAATCTGAAGATTGTCGAGGGACTTCCACAGATTTCATTCTCGGCGAATTCTTCTTAGGCTTGGTGATGCTGGATTATTGCGCTTTCGTATTAACGATAGCCATTGCGTCAGAAGGGATTCGACGAAGCGTTTAGACCCTCTTCTATTTAGCGAGGCTATCTGGCAAAAAGGAGAAGAAGTGTCGCGCGTGCCCGGAGGGCTTGCTCGCCTTTGTCTCGGAGAAAAAGAATTTAACGGGCCGTATTATCATAAAGAAACACAAGCTCCAAGAAGGAGGCGGCATTAGGCAGGGTATTAAACGGAAGTACGACAATTAGTCGCGGATTCTTGTTGCGCGCCACTCACAACCGCGCGGCCCAACCCTCTCCCCACTCGGCCGACTACATCTGCCACAATTAGTTTCATAATCCGATATGCCGCGACTTTGTCCCGTTAATGGTTAACCGTTAATTCTTCGTGTTTCTCTTTCGTTTTTTCCACTTGAAAAAATACCACGCTAACTACTCTTCTTCGCACCTTTCAACCGATCGATCCTCGTGCTTTCCAAAGCATTCATCTCTCTGAATGAGTAATAGTTGTTACTGAAGGTGAATTGGTTTTATAAAGCCACCTTATTAAGTAATCAATTTCGTGAAAGTGGTACGAGAAAGTTTTGAGATCGACTTGTGTTGTGTCGATATTAGCTCGATAAAAACAGTACTCATTGTAATTAGTCTTTCAATTTTCACTGGCTGATTCAAATACTTTCGTATATCTCGCCAATTTCATATGAGAATGACAAGTTAAGTATGACACAGTTTAGGTATTATGTTTTCATAGGATTGAAGCTGGCATGGAAAATTCATAGTTCCGAAACGGGAAGTGGATAATTCTGGGCTTGGGAGTGTCTGGGCTGCCAAAAATTCAGGATGCACTAATTGCACCGGAAAAACGGAGAGCGAATGCGCGTCCCGGAGAAAAACGGGGCGTCCAGGGGCCACTTGAAAAAGTCGTTTCATCGCGTTACCCTCGTCCGCAGCGCTCTGCCCGGAGTAATCGTGAGGGAGCTGCAACATCCGCGCGCGCGCGAGTAGCGTTCGTGGGCGTTGAAAGAAATTTTTCAAAAGGAGCGCACATTTTCTCCCTGGCCTCTCTTTCATTCCTCTCTACCTACACGGTGTCTCCGAATAGGAGATTTCAACCTGGCGTGTTACAAGCGGCTGCAATCCATTGAAGAATGTCTGGTTGCAGTAGAATGCGGTCGGCCGTAGTCAGACAAGGAGTACTCCTTGAATATTCAGTATTAATATAGCATTTAAATGTATCCATGAATATTTCATTGATCCTGCATACCTGAATCGATAATACTAATTATTCTAACACACTTTCTAACACATTAATCCATTTTGCAAACAAAAAACATAAAACTCTTAAATTCAAATCAGAGTTCTATTTTAAATTTGTCTATCTTACTTATAATATTACAGACTTTAGAGATACAAAATCCAAAGGTGATGAAAGATATGTGCGAGGCAAATGCAGTGGAAAGTAAAAGAGCGAGATTTTTCATAGGACACCATGTATGCGCGGGGTATTGGCCGCCCCCGTGAGCGTGTTGGCTGAATTCAACCTGTGCCCACATGCGGCAGAGAACTGGATCCGCGCGCGAGTCCGCTGAGGCGCGCACTGGTGTGTCTGTCTGCGTGTGTGTGTGTGTGTGTGTGTGTGTGTGTGCGCGCCGGCGAGGTGCCTAGACTATTCATGAGCCTATATTCGGAAGTTTCGCGCGGAAAGAATGCAATTGTACAAAAACAAAAGCAGCCACCATCGGGGCCGGCCAGTCGGCCGGCACAAAGGAATTTTTCAACTAACAATAAGCCTGGCTCGACTTTGTCGCGTCGAAGGCTTCCACCCTTTTTGCATTGTTTTTCAGCGGTGGAGCGCGAACGGCGGCGCGACGACGCGGTGAAACGTTCGATCGGCCGACGCCACGCTCGATTATTGAGCAGGTCTGACGTGTAAAATGATGGAATGCCATTATGGCAATAGAAAAACTTGGGGCTAACGTTGTTGTCGCCTTCACGCCAGAGTCGCTTGGATTAACGCGCGCCACTGTCCACTGGTGCGTGCCAGCTGACAGGTGATCCAATAGTCTTATTGAATTATTTCATGGACAGAGACGTGGATTAAAGGGACGTTCAGCGTAAACCAGGGATTAAACGGTTGCATAATGGACGGGGTTACGGATTGATAGGACCGCGTGGAAGACAGCAAGGTCCCAGCGGATTTGCGTACATATGAGATTTTTTACGTAAACGACCACAAGGAAAAAAGAGAAGGGAAAGAGAGAAAGAGAGGAAGAGAGTTCCAAGGAAGCCAGAGGTACTTCAGGTTTCTCGGTACTCAACTAAATTAATAAGAGGGTCGTCGCCGGTGTCGTTTAACAAGCGAGCCTGTTCCTCGGCACTGTTTCAATTTGCAGGGCTTAGGGACAGAGGACACCGAGAGCGCGCGCACACCAGTGGCCACCAGCGCCAGCTGAAGACGCAGCAACCGGTTTGCATAAATCATGCATCCAAGCTCGCTCGAAAATTGTAACAGTACGTGCTGCTTTGCCGGACGACTCGTTCATAAAACTTGCAGAAAAACTCGCCGAGACGGCCGCTCGCGCAGCGCAGCGCACCGCTTGCGGCACTCAAAAACAAGCTCGGTGCTTGCCGCTCCTGTCTTGCTTACTTCCTTCCGGCGGAAAACGCCGATAAAGCTGAATCCAGACTCTTTCTCTGATACTGGGAAAGCCAATATTTTCGCGGCGCGCTACCACGTTCCACCCTTAAGCGAGGCAAGCATTTCCGGAAGTGCTGGTGTACACCGGTGGTTACCGTCGCCGTCGCCGTCGCCGCCGCCGCCCGAAAATATGTTTCATGACAAGCATGCCGCGCAATAGCCCGGACGCGGAATGTTATCGGTAAATTTCTCCGGGCGCCTTCCAATACTATTAAGTGTTTCTCTCGGGGAGCGAGCGAGCGGAGAAAACAAGCTGGAAGGATGAGCGGTCCATCGGCTGCTGGCTTGACTTCTTTTTCTTCGGCGCGGCGGCGCACTATTATCTTACCAGTTTGTGCGGGGTGCACCGGCTTGGAAACATTGCCTGGCGACGGGATGGGCGTTTGAGGGGTGGAATCGCTTCGAACCGGCAGAGCTATAGGCAAAGATTGCGGTGGAACGGAGAATGGAAGAGAGAAAGAGAGAAAGAGAGAGAAAGAGAGAGAACGCTCGGGCTACAAGGGGAATGAGGCAGCCGGAGACAGACAAGGCGCTTGGTACGACACACACGGCCCCAGTCAAGTCCCACCTACGCCTGCTTTACATTTTATTGCTTGTCGTGAATTCGGACGATTTACATATGTACCAGCAGCGCGAGAAGGATGGATCAGAGAGGAAAACGGCCGAGAGAGAGAGAGACGCAGATGGAATGCAAAGGTGCAGGACGTATCTTCTCAGGGAATAAGATAGTGGTGGTCGCGAATTTTGCCAACGAGACACGGAAATGTGATGGTCGACGTCGATCGACTCGAATGGCCAGCGAATCGTATCACCGAGCACCCTAAAGCGAACTCAATCCGTGACGAGCACGTACTCGGATTCATCTGGCGATCTTGATTCCAGCTCACGGCGACACACTCCATTGTCCCGGCGGTGCGATTCCGCGGCTCCTCCTTATGGCGAACAAAGCGATTCCCGCGGGAGAGGCGGGAGTCTGAAAAATTGCCGGGAATATTCGAATGAAGCTCGGCTCGTGCCGAGTAGCAATGTGTTTCGGAGGAGTGCTCGAGCGAGGATTTGCCAGAACGCGCGCGCGCTCGCGCGAGCGTCTTTAAATTGAGAAGAGAGGCGTGCCAGCATCATCGTAGTAAGTCCTGGGTTAGATGCGGCGGGCAGATAAAGAGGAGAGAACGACTAGTCCGAAGGCATCGTTCCGCTCAAGGGAAAACTTGGGAATTATTACCGCGCGAGGATTCGGAGAGGTTGGCGGGCGCGCGCGCGGAGGGTGGGGGGATTATCTTGAGGATGTACGTAAAGCGAACGCGGTCCTCTCTCACTGCCAGTGAAGCTAGACTTTATTTTCCGGCGGGCAGAAAGTTTGCCGGCGAGAGAGGACAATTCGATCGGAAGAGGATGGAGGGTCGGAGTTCCGGAGAGATAGCGCGCCCGGCCACTGCTAATTGCCTATTCCGAAATCTCGAATAACACGTCCGACTTTACAGTCTGCTAGTTGGTTGATTCGAGACTCCGGCGAAGATCTCGCCCGCAAATCCCTTGGGACGTCGGATGCGACTTAACTACCACTTCATTACCCTTAGAGCGTACCTCGCGCGCTAAGGAACCTTCCACCAACATTCTATCCGAAGAAAAAGCTCGCGTAAAAACATCCCTTCTACCTCTCCAAGTGGCCGGAATGACTAGTAAAGAACAGCTGTCCGAGGATTTCCAAGCGGGAATTTTCCTACTTGAGGAATGCGAGTGGGGCAAGTGCAATTTTCGCCAAGGGCGCCCGGAGGAACTAATCTCATTTTCGAGAGGCTCTGTGTATGTCTGTGTGCGCGCACCAGCGATACAAGCATCGTAATATTACACCGACATGACAAGATTATGTTGTCCGGTAATATATCTTTCGGAAACGTCGGCCGAGCTTTTATTACTGAGAGAGTCGCTCGCTGAACATCGGACGAGTAATACCAACTGCGGTGGCACATCAGCACTGCGCTTATGTATATTTATGAAATGCTTCTCGACGAACTGCGACTGCCAGGGATACGTTAAAAGGTGGAATTTCGCTGCGGATGCTTTCCCTGCGGCCGAGGGCTAACTTTCTGTACGTATATGTGCCTGTGTAACTCTGTGTGTGAGTGTATACGGCGAGTGGTCAGCGGGGTTCGCCCTAGAATCCTCCTAATCCAGTGGCACATCTGCACCCCTTTTCACAGCCGGCGGAGCGTACAGAGCATACAGGTGGAGAGAAGAGCGCGCGAACTTGACCTTAATTGGAGAGAGGCCTATTGACCCATTCAAAGGGATACCGTAGGAACAACGAATCGAGTGCTACCAGCGCGCACACACACACCTTTGATACTCGCTCAGCGAGTTCCCTGACGCTGGAATTTCGTTGCACGCGAGCAAAGCGTGATTCCACTTACTACGGATACAAGAGACGCCTTACAAGTCTGACTAAACCAGACTAAATCCCCTCACTCACTCACTCACTCCTTTTCCTATGGCATTGGAGCGCCAACCCCGGATATATCTTTCTACCTCCTTTCCTCGTTTTAAGCAATCAATTACTATGCGAGAGCGTGGAAAGATTTCAATCGGTGGTTTCCTTGTCGATGATTCAGCCCGTGTGTTACGTAGAGACACGCTCGCTTGCTCGCCGACTAACTATATCGAACCCACATACACACAGAGAGAGAAACACCAACACAGACACACTGTTAAGACGTGAGTCGAGTCCTTGACTGGCTCGGTACTGTTCGCCGTGCAATAATCCTGCCAGACCCTCGTGATCTCTTAGACAATAGTTATGGACTACCCTGCTAAGCCTTCGGTGCTTGCGAGAGGAGCCCATGCAAATATGGTCGAGCAGACGTGTTCCTCGCTGGGATTACGTCATGCTCGAAATAAACAGGGCTTGGAAGGAGAGCTCCTCCCTGAGATCCAGGGAACCTTTGTCTTCGCTTGATAGAAGAAAGTGAGGAGAATCGAGAGAGAGTGAGAGAGACTAGCTTACCTGTCGAGCGCTCGAAGGTGCAGGAGTAACGGTTGATTGTCGAGTGCACCGGAGACATCACGGCGCATCCGGTTACGATGTTGTCTCAAGGCCGCCGTATCATAAGAGGCGGCTTCGTAATACCTGATGTACGAGCCGAGCGTGATACCTGCAACACACATAGAGACACACACACACGTGTTACAGAGTGATTGTAGCCCTTGATTAACGAGCGCCTTAAAGAACTAGTATTGCGCAATGTCCTCGAGCGTGTATCGTCCGGTTGGGTGGAGTGTTCGGCCAGTCGGCGGAGGAGAGGCAGGCAGTCGCATTAATTCGGTTATTTCATAGAATAGTTTGTTACCGGCGGCGACATAACCGGCATTACGCGGCGGACAATGCGATTTATGTCAGGGGTCTCGGTTGCGTCGGAGAGCCTGGCACATACTATCGGATTGCGCGATATATTCCGGCCTCCTCAATGACACCGGGAGTGCATGAATCAAGCGGGTACCTCTATTCTAACGGTAACAGAGCCGAGAGAGAGAGAGAGAGAGAGAGAGACTCTCCGAGTGCTATTTTTATCTCGCTGTTTCAAAGAGAAGCGTCTCGATATAGGGAAATCTATGGGGGGGCCCACTGCGACAGGAAGACCCGCGCTGGGAAATGGCTCTCTTATTCATCGAGGAAACTCGGCCACGTATACTGTTTGCATTGCTAAGTCCTTTTAGTTTTGTATTAAAGAATGCTTGGGACGGATGTAAAAGTTGCTGTCTAATGGATCAACCAGTCACGGAGAGAACTGTAAGGTAACGTGGCTTTATTCGATATCGGCCGGGAGAAGTTGTTGCAAAATTCAAAGGTGCGTAGGTTGCTCGCACTACCAAGGAGAACTTTCACCGTCTTCTCGGCGCGTCGGCACACGGCATCTTCCTTCCTCGGTGGCGGTAAGGGGGTTTTAGAGAGACGAATTTCGTTTTTCGATGAAAAGGTAGTAGTCCGCCTTCGGCTGGCAGGGCGAAAACGCGCGCGCGCGCGCGCGCGCCTCCCGGCTTTGTAAGGAAAGCGACGGCTTTGCAGCGCGCAACCTACGAATCAATGAAACCTCTTACTCCGAGTTTGCAGCTTGCTCTACAAATATCCGAGTAATGAAAGCCGGCGGGGATGCGTGCACGCAGAGAGCCAATTACTTTATCGAAGTGATATTACATGAGGAACGATCTCAAATCCATAATTTCCCCGCCGCGCCGCGCCGGCGGAACGATCCGGAAAGCACTCGGTGTTATTTTACAAGATGAAATAACGCGATTCCTTCTCGGCGCTGCTAGATTTCCACGAAATCTTTTGAGCGTCTCTTTTTCCTTTGGCGGGCAAAGTGAGCTTAGCATCGAAATTAAATATTTCAATCGGCCGACTCTTGTAACTAGCACCGCTCCGCGTTTTTACAGTCCGCCACAGGTACGAAGAGAGCTTCCTCTCGTCTCTTTCCAGTAGACTCTCCCTCTCTCTCTCTCTCTCTTTCTCCCTCAGAGAGGGTAAGAGAGGATGTTTTCAAAAGACTGGAATATCCGTCAGGCTTTCACGGGAATCCTCTTAGGAATAGCTGGGTTCTCGGCTACCCGATGCAAGGAAACTCTCTTTCTCTCCATCTCTTCTCCTCGCGCGCTCTCTCAAACTCCCGGCGAGTGCTCGAGTAAGAGAGAAGATGCGCATCCACCAAGAAGCGGATACATTAAACGAGTACGTGTGTGGGCGAACGGACGGACACGTGGAGTTCGCTCCCAGCGAGCGGCAAAGAGAAAGAGAAATAGAAGGAGAGAGAGGGAGAGAGAGAGAGTTGTGGCGGCACTCTTGAGTGGGTTTTGCGCCGGTGCGCTCACAATTAGAGTACCATTTGGGCCGAGGCAGGGGTTCGTTCCCATTGTTCCGCATAAGTACTGATCAAGAACAAAGGGGGACACACGAACCAGCCAACAAAGAGCCATGTTGACTGTTAAAGGCGCGCAATGGGGGTTGCTCTACCTTTTGGGAGGTGGCGCTTCGCCATACGAGATACATTTGCGTCCAGAGCTACTGTTTCATGGTACTCGGAGCTTCCATAGCCAGGTCAACCTTTCTCACTGGTTCGAGAGCCTAGCGGAGCTTGCAGAATGTGATACGCGGCCACGAATGTATCTCTGCCAGACGAAAAGCCTCGCTCTCGACGTATATATTGGAAATCCGTTAAATGAGACCGGCTGTGCTTCGGACACGCTATCGTTCCGACTTCGTACTAATAGCTACTTGCAGTCGCAACTCTTAACGTGTGTTCCCCTTGTTGCCAGTAATAACACGTCCGCTTTGTTGCGAAACCGACAGAGTTCCTGTCTCTGTGGAAGGAGCGATTGCTTTTTCCCCGGCTATCGCGATATATCACGAGCTTTGATATTAATGCCTGCAAAGTGAATTACTAGAAGGGAGCGGAGTGTGGACGGGATGGTTTAATAGGCGGATCGTTGGCGCGTATTACTCCGGCGCGAGACAAACCTCGGAATTGGATGATGCTCGAGAGAGAAGAAGTATCGGGCGGCGGCGGCGACGGCGACGGCGACGGCGGCGAGGGTTGTAGTTCAATGGTTTCTTTACTTCACACCTAAGACGGGGCAAGACCGAATACTCTCAGGTGTAATGCCTTTAACTGTACTTGGCACGACCTTGACATTGACTTATCGCGGACTCTCCTATCAAGGAGATCTCTCTTTTCTGCCGACAGAGATTTTCCTCGTGTGGCGCGAAATCAGTCAACAAGCCTGCCAGCGCAACCGGTTCGATATACATATACATATATATATATATGTATATATGTACGCGCGCGTGTGCGCTAACGGCGCTACGAATACCCCGAATGCTTCTCCTTTTTTCCTCCTCGCTGTCTGACCTGCCGCACAAGCCAGCATTATCCACTGGCTTTCTGTCGACCGCGCCGAACGGGTTCCTGACTAAAGGGGAAAGAATGCGCGCAATTTCCCACCGCCAGTACACAACTCGCTTGCGTTTAGACTTTAAACTTGCATCGCGACGACGACAACGACGCACCACCACCGCCACCACTGGAGGAACTGGTTGGACCTGTATCCTCTCTAGATTAAACGCCATTGTTTTACACTCTAATGACTTTTCCACGTGTATAAATCAAGAGGCAAGAGTCCCCCGCGGAACGGCTGATTCTTCCAGCGGCGAGATAGTCGGAAACAATCACCGGCAGTGCTAATGCAGTTAATGGAATGAGCTTGCTGTAAATTCTCGGGGGGAAGTAGAATAGTCCCGGCGGAGTTTCAATGTCAGACGAAGGATGGAATTGAAGGTAAAGGAGGAATTCTTTGTGATATTAGTTGGGAGTGAGTTTCGGATGACTCACCTCGATGCGGTGGCAAAGGATGCACCGGTGTGGCATCAGCGATCATTAAAAAGGTGAGGAGCACCAGCAGGATCTGATAGGTGAGCATGGAGCGTGGAGTTCGCCCTGGAGTCCTCGGAGGGTGCATCACGGGCCTGAGGGCCGCGTAGTGCCCTCCCACGCGAGAGTCCTCCTCTTCCTCGTCGTCCTCTTCGCCTCCTTCGTCGACGCTCAGGATCGTAGAGCGCATCGGCTCGACCTTCTCCGCCCGAGTGCCGACTAATGGCGCTATCTGGCTTTCCGCGAACAACCGACCACCGCACTCTGCGATTCACCCACAAGGCTCATCTCTTCTCTCTCTTCCTCTTGCCGCCTCCTTTTCCCGCTCGTCTGCCCACTCTTTTCCCTTTCAAGCCTCTTTCTTCCAGGGCGCCTCCTCCTCTTCCTCGCCGAGACTTCCAGCGGCTCGGACGGCTTCCGCACTGACTCGGCGGCCCCCTGCGATTCTTTCGCCCGCTCTCAACCTTTCAACCCCGAACCCGCACCTCCTCGACCTCCTCCTCCTCCGCCTCCACCTCCTCCTAGCTGCTGCTGCTGCTGCCTCGTTTGATTTGCAGCGCGCGCTTTCGGGCTTTGCAACCCTCGCGCCGCACCCCCGAGCCGCTGCACCTCCAAGCCGACTCTCCCCGGCTTGCTCGAGTCCCGCCACCTTTGATAGGGTTGATCCGCTCCGCTCGCTGGCCCAACTCTTCTTCGATCGATCCTTTGCCTGGAGAGAGACAGATGAAAGGGTGCTTTGGTTAAAATCGTAAAATAGACCAAGATATGTGTCTGTTTTAATATATTTGTCATATCATATTTTTCAACTATTCCTGCTGTTTTAAATTTATTTAGAAATTAAATTATCGTATTATTATTCTAATTTAATAAATCAACAGTTGATAAAACAAGTATTCGTACACCCAGATTTTTACATTACATTTTATTAAAAGAGGAAACGTTCTGCTTTAAGAACGTTCAGTTTCTCTTAATTAAAGGAAACACTTATTTCAAGAATTCCAGTATTCCACGAAAAGGAGTATGTACGACTACTTTTTATTCACTGCAGCACTAGAGTTCGTGGTTTTGGAGTGTAGTGTGCATATTGGACAGAGATTGGGTGACCAGTGCAGGGATAGACTCGAATTACTCTATTACAAGGTGTGCGGTAGGATATAATGGAGCGCTCGGGGATGCATTTAAGCAACGCGATATCCTGATCGCGTGAGTGAGCGCGAGGGGGTTGAAAAGGGCGTTCCTCGCCCGATATCCCTGCGTGTCCGGACGCATAATAACGGTGCGTTACACGGCTGGTTTGTTCGCGATACAGCAGATGCAACGGGAGACGAGGAGAGTCCTCCGATCCTCTGTTTCCCCACGTGTGCGGCGTCCCGGTTTCCAGCGGGGCGGCACTTCCGCCTCTCGCGCGGTCCACATCGGATGAACGATATCTAGGTTGCACTGGCGGCTGATCTGTTTCGTGTGGCAGCGAATGCAACGTGTTGATTTTCGCACTCTCCTTTCCTCGAATGGCGTGTGTGTGTGTGTGTTGCGGGTAACATCGAAGCCGGCGACCTGGTTATTGGCAGCTCGGCGTGTAAGCCGAAGCAGCTTTTCTCCGCGCGAGCTTCGCCACTTCGGCACTCTCTCGGCCGACTGAATGCCGCCAGAGCAGCCTCTCCAACCGAGCCATTCACCATCCGCCGAGCTTTTTGACGCCTGGCCCCAATCATTTCCAGGCGCAAACGCGTACGGCTTCCACCCCCGCACTTTTCGCACGCTTAATCCCTCCTATAACCGATCCTTTTTCAAGAGAGAGAAAGAGAGAAAGAGGAAGCAGTGAAGAGGATCGGAAGGAGACAAAGTGGGCTTGCTTTCGAGGTTGACGATTAAGCCGCGGAAATTGAAGGGGCCGGGCAAGTTTCGGTTCGCTTTGTGAGGTAGGAAGCGAGCATCTATCAACGGGGCGACGCGCCGCGTTCCCTTAGAGACGAGACAAGATGAGGAGGAGTGGAGCGAAGCGGCTGCTGCTGCTCCTCCTGCTGCACTGGGTATTGCTGCGGGAAGCACGAAAAATGCGGCGCTCTTCTATGCCAGCCCTTCGCGATGTCCTGGCAATATTCTCAGGCATCCGTCTTTTCCTTCGTACCATCTTCCCCTTCCACCTCCTCCTCATCTCTCTTTCTTCCTATAAACCGCGGATCCACCTTGCGAGCCATTTATCAGAGCGGCGCACGCGAGTCCTGTTTATATTTGTCGGCAAAAACAAGTTCGGCGCGGCGCGCGTTAGCACAGTCTCTTCCTGCGGAATTTACGGCACTCGGTTGCTAGTTTCGCACGGCGATTTCGAAGCTGTGCGCGCGCCAAAAGCAGCCACGAAATGTCGCTGTGATATCTCGCTTGGGGAAAGAAGGGTGGAATAATCGTGGTACGTGGACTCCGGTTGCGATGATGATGGCTCGCCGTGTCCCTCATTTACGCTGGTTGCCGAGCGCGGAGCACACCTCCGTGAAAGAACAATGCCGCCGCGAGCTGGATCCGGTGAACACGCAATCCCGGTCCAACATACGTGAATAAAATTCTACTCGCACCGAGTCCCGGCTAAACTTTCCTCCGACGCGCGGAGCATTCCAGTCTAACGTGGAAATATCACCTGGCTGTTGGAACGTTGAGTAAGCCAAGGTTTTTGGATGTAACAGGCTAATACATTTGTTAAGTGAATTTTCAAGAGAGCCGCCGAGTAGCTTGATGTAATGGAAAAGCTGGCTTATTTATTGTAGAGGCTGAAAGCCGAGATGGCCGGCGCCAGTAATGCCGCCGCGCCGCGAAGCCCGAAGTACACCGGCAGCGAATCCTGTCGGGCGAGCTTTTTCAAAAAAGCCGTGTTACTCGAAGCGTGCGGGAAAGCTTCCGTCTGCCTAGAGGGTCAAGCTCTAATCAAATGAAATCAGTGGGAGCGTACAGACGAATGTATGTACGTGCGTGTTAGCGAGGGGAGTTCTGCTAAAAGGGTAGAATTTCATAGCTGACTTCCCGACGACTGGCGTCTGTCACTGCCAACTGTATTCCCAAAAATATGCTGTTCAACATCTATGAATATATTACGCGAGAATCGTCGAAACCTTTTTCACGCTTCCAGTCTTTCTCTTGCGATGAAATGGAACTCTCTGCGATTACAACGCAGAAGTGCTCGGAAAACAGGAGTTTGTACAAAATGTACGAGGTGTATTTCGTTGAACGCGATGTGTTGTCGAGATGTAGAAAAAAAAGGATCTGGTGAGCATCGGTCACATTCGCTGGCGATCAGGCAATTTTCCGTCGAGCGCGCCGCGCTGAACCGTTACCCTGGAACGCGCGCTAGTGAAACACGCTTTGCGTAATGCCGTAACACCGGCCGAGTGCCAGCCTAGAAACGAACCAAGCTCCATCCAAGCCCGTATCTATGTATATAGAAAATAAACGTGAAGAGCCACGTAGCCCTGGCGTCGATCGGTGTATGCTCCATGGAATAGGAAATTCCATCCACGTAAAAACGAGCTTCGGCTCCGCCGCGCCGCTCATCTCTAAGCAGACGCGCCGCGATTGGACCGTTTCGAGATGATTAGACCGAAAGAATGAAATTTCGCTTAAGACTCGCAGGGAAACGATGACTTGCAATTGAAAGTGGAGACTGACAATATTGGGGAATATTTATTCTCGCATAATGGACTACTCCGGAGATCGAGAAAGATCGCAAATAACTGTCGACTCAACACAGCCATTATGCAATGACTTTTTTCTCTCGATAATCCGTCCTCGAGGTTATTGTAAAAATGTTACGCAATCCTTGCCGAAATAATGGACACCTTAGATTCGCGGCATGCGTGCGCGATATCGCTTCTCGATAACCGATATTCGCACACCATCTTTGGAAAGGAGAAATGCCACAGGAAGGACGTTCTAGTCCTGTAGATACTTGGAATCGTATCAGAAACAATTCCGCTATTGAGATTTTATAGAATGGAGCGTTTAAACGAATTGGAGAAAAAAAAGGCGACGAGCCGGATACGCCTGTTGATTTGTTTACGATTGCATGTTGTGGGACAATCGTTAAAAGTTAAAAGTCTAAGCGGTCGGGTCGTTCACGTAACTCCTCCGCGCTACGCCTACTCAGCGCGGAGCAATTCCGTAGGAAAGTTGACGCAGAGCCGAACGAGTCCGCTCCATCTGGATGACTTCGATTGCGGCTGAGCGAGCCAGCCAGCCACGGCGGAAAGCAACGACACTTACTCCAGCGGGCAATAACAAGCGGGATTATTTAACATGACTTTCACGAGGATAAGAGCTCCGCCGCCGCTGCAGCCGCCGGACAGATAATTGTGGGTCCTCTCGCTATCTCCGCATGCGGCGCTCTCCTACTTCCAGGAGCACTCTTGTGCTCTAACAGATAGAGCTCAGCATAGAGCGAGCGAGCGAGATAGAAGTACGTCGAGAGCAACAATCTTCGGCGTTGCCTCGGCACATTAAGCGACCGTAACTCTTAATAATGCCCCGTTAATCTCGCCGCTAGGATCTCGAAGGCGAGCATCTCTCAGGGAGGCGGCGGACGCCAGCTAGTGCGATCATTTTCTCCAGCATACACCTTTTTTTCTCCAGCAGCCCCGAGAATCTCGCTGCCTGCCTCCGTTCGAGCCAGTAACTGGATGTCTAGGTACGCGGAAGAGATTCGCCATGGGACATTCGCGCGCAGAGATTAAAGCTGACAGGAAAGAGTATCATCCACGCGCGCCGAGGATAAAGATCGCGGGAATAGTGCGCATAAATATCAGAAGCGAGAACTCTATCTTCCTAGGACAATTGGATGCTTCCTCTTCCTCAGCGAATTACTCAGAAATACAGCCGATTATCTTGACACGAGACGGCAGGGATCCATGGAAATCGGAGATTTCCACGAGTTACAGCATCCCGCCGGTCCAAATGCCGCGATAATCTCGGCTCGCGTCATCAAAGGTGACGCGACATTTAAATCCCCGAGGGAAGTTCGCGCTCTCCCGTCAATCTACGCGGAGAGCACTGTAAACACTAGTACTAGCAATCGGAGTTTGGCAGGATTTTGATGTTGCAGTGAATTAGATATTGCTAGCTTTCCAAGCGATCCGTCGGCTTCTCTTGCGAGAGATATACTCGGTTCGCCTTGGCTTGGTCAGGTAGGAGCGCGGAATGGTGCTGGATAGAACAGGACGGAGAGAAAGGCGATCGGGGAGGGAGAGAGAAACTGGCGTACGAGACGAAAAACAGTGTCTGTCTATAGTCTAGAGTCCAGGCCATGCAATAGGGAGAGAAAGAGACTCGAGCTACTCTCGGACCACTGGCTGCCCTCTGGGACGATGCTATGAATGAAAAATACAGAGCACTCTCTCTCTCTTATGTACACAGCACAGACAGTTCTATCCTAGACAGTTTGTCCAGCAAGAATAGTACACAATACACATCCTTACAGGAATGCTCCATCTTTCAAGATTCTCATTTCGAGGGAAATATAAATCTTCGAGTGGCTGGATTTCAACAAGGAGAGGAAGGATATACTCGTGACAAAGAGACGCTTCATTCGGAAAGGACAGGGATAGCGTGTGAGTGGTCTGAAAGTGGCCTTACAGGTAGAATATTGCGCGTGCTCGCTCACTGCTCTCTCACTCCGGCAGCGTATCTGACACCTACCCAGCGAGGAAAGTCCGAGTCCTGGACAGAGGACGGGGCGTCTTTTCCGGCTGGCGATCCTTATCCCAGCGACCGGTTCCCGGCTGAAGCAGCCGGCGATCACTGATCCCCGGTCATCGTACCGTATCCCGCACTGGCCGCGCACCGATGATCCCAGCCCACCATATCACCGGGATGTGCGATTTGTTAAGCGGGGGAGCACACGTGTCGGCGGCAACAACGGGCGAGCGGCGCTAACGTGTTCCCGAGCGTGAACAAAGAGGTGACGCGCGACGGAGAAGGAAAGCCCAGTGGAGAGTAAGGACCAAGACGACGACAACGAGGACGACGAGGACGACGGTGTGCCGAGTGGACCAGCCAGGATGACGCAGACTGCCAGGTACGAAGAGAGAGAAAAAGAGAAAGGACAAAAATGGGGAGAGTGCCAGTGAAGTCGGAAAGGTAGCAGTGGCAGTGGCGATACAAGGAGAGGGAGGAAGGGAGAGAGAAGCTTGGGAAAAATACAATGGAAAAGAAGAACTAAGAAGAACTAGGGGAAGCCAGGTGGAGTAGAGTCCGACGTTACGAAGCACCGACACAAACGAGAACGCGTTCCGCGTCGCACTGAGGGACGGCTCGTGACTCCGGCGCGTACGAAGACTCCGAGGACAACGACTTCCCCCTCCACCGCCAAGTTCGACCCAGCTGTGCGGCACCCTCTGCCTCGCTCGCCTCTCCAAAGGCCTTTCGCCCGCTCCAGCCCGCTCCAGCCCGCTCGTATAGTCAATGGGATTAATGCTCCGGCTACTCCGAACTCGTGCTTTCTACTCCGCCAATTCCTCTCTAGCTCCTCGCGGGCTCTCCTCCGCGAGATCGAACTCCCTCTCGCCGGATCCGCTCGTCAAATTCGCCCGCTCGGTATTGACCTGCTCTGCATCCAGTGGTAACAGGATCCTCGTTAGTCAGACACCGGCAATATCTGCCGCGTGTGAAGCGTGCCGGCGCTATGAAACATGCGTTCCCTTTGCTCGAGGATAGCTAGTCGAAAGCCTTGCTTGATAATAGTGTGCAGGTGCTAAGGCGATCCTGCGCGCTATATCACTTATGGTCTGACCTATACCGACCATCTCCACTTACAGCGTTTGCCGCTCGCCCCGCTGCCCGTTATCCGCGTCTTCCATCCCGCCGAACCACCCTCTCGCTTCCTCCTCCTCCTCCCTTGGCGATCCCCTCCTGCGCAACCTTTCGAATGATCGCGCACTCCGACGTCGCCCCCCCCCACCCACTCGCACCACCATCGCCGACGCCAATCCCTCTCCTCCTCTCGACGCCCTCCCTCCCTCTGTTACTTGACCTTAGTTGGTGTTGGAGCGAAAGGTACGTGATCCTGAACAAGCGAGCACTCCTCTAACAGGACTCCCGATGACGCTCCTCCACCGATAAAGAATCCTTCTGACGGAATCACGCGCCGATACACCGGGCGCGGAGAACCGCCGCCCCGCCGCTTCTGTACCGCTCGCGGTATCCTTGACCAAAGTGGCAAGCAGGAGCAGCAGTCAAGGGCCTCTGTTTTTCAGGGTAACCTTGGGCGAGAGAGAATTCCGTAATACCGTCGAGTTATCCACTCCTCGTTTTAGTATACATACATACTACATACACAGAGAGAGAGAGAAAGAGAGACTGCCGGCAGTAAAATGAGAATTTCCCAGAGGTCGAAGCTTGTAGGCGCATCAAGTTCAATAACCGGAATACCTGGGATTCCCGGTGCAATTGGATATCCAGGCATCCCCCTTTTATTTTTTCATTCGATCTAGTAGAGCGCGCCGAGTGCCCGCTTTACGGGAGAATTTCTATTTCGACGAGGGAGGGTGGTTTCTCTCATCCCCCCCGCTTTTGGTTATATATATATATATATACTGTATATATATATATGTATGTTTGTGATGGGTATGTGTTTGTGTACGTACGAGGAAAGCTTGTTCGGGACTCGTGGCTGGTCGGCATCCGACACTAGGCAAGCCGGCGGCGAGCGCGTGCTTTGATAGGCGGGGTAGATCGGCGGCGGCGGCGTAGGGGTCCCTGCCACGGTATCAACCCCTAACACAAGCTCATTCAACCCTCCCGCCAGGCTTCTGTCCCCTCGGCCAGCGAGGGGCGCAGTTCGCCGAGCGGGCCACCCCATCGCCGCCCCACTATGTTTCTCTTACTCCAGCTTTTCGCTCTCGTTCACGCACCCTCTGCCACCGCCAACGCCACCGACGCCACCGACGCTCAGGACCATCGAGTAGTAGCAGACAGGACGAACCACCTTCTAAACCGACTCCGCCGCTGCTGCTGCTACTCTCTCACCCTCTTCCTTGTCCCTCCGCGATACTCTCTCTCCTCCCCCCCGCCGCCGCCCCGACTTTCATAACGATGTAATCTGTTTATAATGGCTCGCGGTGAGCGAGCTTTTCAGAAAAGCTGCTCGAGGCAAATGTTGATAGGATAAATTCTAGTTAAAGGATAACGAGGAATGCTCTCTACGATCGGACGGGACTTGATTATTATAAAGCGTTGTTCTCCTGAAATTGACTCTCGGTGGAAGAGGGAGAGGAAAGGTGGTTCGTGTAACTCGGATTCTAGGACAGCCTCCTGTGGTTACGTTCTCTGGCAAACAGTCTTCCTTTCTCTCTCGCACTGTGCTTCGGAAAAGTCCGATTGCAGACTGCCCGAGTAATTACCTTACGAAGCACTCTATTAGCGGCAGTTGCACTAGTTCCAGCTTCGATTTCGTTTTCACGCACGTGAGGGATCCTTTTAATGGAAGTGTGTGCCCTCCTGAAGAGGGACACGTATACATATGTACACACGTGTATGTAGGTAGTGGCTGCTCTATAAAAGAGGGTAGGAACACTCGCCGTCCGGTAAATAGTTTCGCGTGCAGATCAGTGAACACGATCTACAAGATTTCATGCACACGAGCGTGCCTCTGGATATTGTGTAAGTAAAGAGAAGGAGGAGGAAGAAGGAGGATGAGTCATTGGAGGAAAAACAATCTCGGGATTAAATGCTGGACGATATAGAACGCTTGCATACTCTAATAACTTCGGCCCTAACTGTAAAAGGGAAGTCACGCACGTCCGACGATTTATTACAAAGTCCTTTCTTATCCGCTAAGGGAATCATCGTGTTGCCATTGCCATTAGATGCAGTTAGCACTCAACAATTTGTTAGAAAAATTGTCAACGATATTAGTCGCCACTTCACTCCGTCAACCAACTCGCTTACACTATTAATGAACTGCCGGAAGCTTTAATGTAAATGGGAGCAGGCTCGAGTATGTTTGAATAAACGATCAAACGCCGCCCGGCAGCCACTCTCATTACAATAATTGGCGAACCGAGTCAATCAATACCTGCTTTTTCGTGTGTCCCATACGAAATCGAAACTGATTGCCTCGCATGGCCGAGGAGCGCGCGGTATTAAATTACCGGATCGAGCCAGGGATTCGAATTAGTCTATAATTCTATGAGTTAATTATAAAATCATAACGATTGTACTCTCCGCTGGCTTTTTGATCATATTTGCAATGATAATTGATGCGACTTCTGGACGCGCGACGGGGGGCAATTCTCCGCTAATCAAATGAGTAATGGTGCCCAGTAATTCGACCTGATGAACCAAGGAAATGATTAATGACGCATTTATTCATTAGTTGCCGGTGCTCTCGTCACTCCATTCTCTGATTTTAATCTTGAAAAAGAGGGTAGAATTAAAAAAGGAACTTCCACTCCCCCATAGCTGCCATTTGCTGGCCAAAGTTCTTTAAAACTGGACTTAGGGGGAGAATGGCTTTTATCCCAAGTATGATGAGTTCTCTAATGAACTTTCACATTAGAAAGTTCCCGGCCACTTTGAAGTAATGTATACCATAGGGACACTGTATTAGAACACTTTAACTTTGACCGCACTCCTCTCTCTCTCACCTGTCCGAACACCGATGGTAGCACTTGTGTATTCCGAAGCGAGGAGCGTCGCCTCTGTGTAATACCTGTGCCCTTAACCTCAGGTGAGACAGTGACACGTAAACACACTGGGGAACTGTCAAAAACTCGAGCAACTGTCTCTTTAACACTCTAAGACCATGGTAATTATACTCACCCTTTATACCTTGTCACATGCAATTTAGAAAGTTCACTTTTCTGACTGACACTTAGCTTTATTAAGCTCCGAGCGCACTCCTCTATTTTTAACTCTTTATTTATGTTATTTTGTTGCTCCAATGTTTTGCATTTTCATTTCTAGGCTCGCTATTTTCGCGAGGAAGATATTGACGGTATGTTCTGCTTAGTTTTACCGAATGTAAGCAATTCGTTTTTACGATCTCTTGCGGAGGTCATTGACCCTAAGTTTGAAATACATGGAATCGACTTTTCTTCACAGAATTCAGAGAGTGTTTCTACTTATTCGCGAGGAATGGACACATTCGCACGTTGGACGAACTCACCATAATTATGAGGTCGCTTGGATTGAGTCCAACTATTGCCGAGCTCAATAAATACTTGAAAGATAAAGGTACAAATTTACGGCATTCTATTACACGAATACTATGGTTTGTTTCATTTCAGCAATATTTGTAATTAACATGGGTTGGATTTTAGGCGGAAAGATGTCCTTCGCGGACTTCCTGGAAGTAATGCATCTGCAAACTAGAGCGGAAGACCTTCCGAAGGAAGTGATAGATGCCTTTCTGGCAGCTGATAAATCCCGCAGTGGCACAATACCTGCCCGGCAGCTGGCACACATGTTACTCAACTGGGGAGAGCAGCTGAGTAACAAAGAAGTGGAGCAGATATTCAGGGAAGCTAATGTTTCCATCAATGGTCATGTAAAGTACGAAGACTTCGTGAAGATCGCTTGCGCACCAGTACCTGATTACTACTAAGATTTTTATACCAGACGACAAAATATTGTATTTATTAACCAATGTGCCTTAATGGATTTTTAACTACGATCGCCGAGAAATGCGATACTTATTACAAAAGATACGACTTGCCAAATTGACATAACTAAATAAAACTCACCCCTTTAAAAGAAGTACATAACCTGGATGACAGGATAGTAGAAGTCAGGAATCCTTTATTTCCACATTTCCAACACGCCTTCCCATTACCTTTATTAACACATCGAGCTACATGAGTGAGCGAATCGTGCAAAATCAGATAAGAAATGCGGCATATGCCGCCGAGGTTGTTGGCGTTGGGATTCGGTCGATATCGAATGATCTATCGAGGCGAACAGATAAGGGAACTTTCAACAAATCAGTATGAACCGAAGAGAATTGTCAGGACTACACGAATTGACGTCGATGTCTATAAGTACAGGGCGTCCTCGTCAATATTAATGAAGGTCGTCGAGGTGGGGATTAGTCGTCCCTGGGCAGGTCGCTCGTCGGTGGCGAACCGCACAGAATGACGGCGGTGCTGACGATGGTCGTGAGAAGGAAGACGCAGAAGAGAGCACGGTCGCTGACTAGGGCGACCTGTTTCCAATCCAATTCGGTCCTCTCCCGTCGATCTTGCTCGGCGAGTCGCCTCTCGTTCTTCTCGATGGTCGCGTGCACTCTGTTCAGCACCCTGGACCACTGTGCCTCCAAAACGCCGCCCTCCTTGCCCAGTTCTGCACGAGGTTTTTTCTCTCTTATCATCGAGCCGGTGCGCCAGGGTCTCGCCTCCTTCGCGCCACCCGAGTCAAGTGTACCTTGTTCTTAAGTCGTGTGTATATCGTGTCGTTATGTCGGTGTTAAAGCGCAACGAGAATTTCTCGCGCACGGTTTAAAAGGGGGAAGAAAGGCCAAACTTTCTCGCCCAAGGCCTCCGCTAAAGTAGACCCTCGAGAACTTGAGGGTTGAAACACTTACCTACGCTGGAACTCGTGCCGTTCCCCTCCTCCCGCCTGCTCACGTACTTCGGTGATGATTGCGACTGCGAGAACTCCGGCTTACAATGCAAGGGACAGTTGTTCTTCCTCCGAGGGGGTTCCACCGGCTCCTGCTGTAAGGGATGAGTCTTTTAACACTGTCAAGATTGCCCTATTAACATTCTCTATACCGGTTTCCTGTCTTCTTGAAAGCTTAGGAAGACTATCCTCGCCAATTTGTCCAGGACTAAAGATCTCACTATGCTCGGCACTCTTGTACCCTGAACCCCTCGGTAATGGAGATTCAATGTCACCACGGCTAGTCCGGAAGCGAACGTCACCAGACATATGCTCACCCCGTAGTAGAGACCTGCGAATCACTCAGGAAATACTCAAATGTAAGAATTAGTTCGGATCTACCATCTTAATACGATTGTTCATGAAGGGTGTTTTCTGTGTGTGAATTAGTGTGAACAGTCCTTTTGATCCTCAAGTATTATTATAGCATACCAAAAGAAATATTTGTACAAATGGTTATTAATAAAGCAAGGAAAAAATACCAAAGGAATTTAGAAACAATAATATCATTATTAATTCACCAGGATCACGTGACGAAGGGAAAGTTGTAACATAAAAAATGTATTATGAGTGATGATAGCGTAGATTGATTGTATTAATCTTAGTTAATTCGGCGTTTGTTTGAAATCGTGAGGGACGCTGCAGTTGGGGCTAATTGTCAGGGGTCCATAAAAGACAGCCAGGTGTCGGACACGGAATTCGAGGCGGGGGAGTCGCAGCCGCGGTTTCCATTGCTTTTTGCAGCAAATGCGGTAGGAATTTCGAATGGGACACCGGGGAATTTTCAATCAACGCGCGGCTACACTGTACTCCGCATCGGTCCTGCTGGAATTTCGCCGGGATCACATCTGGGAATTTTCAATAGCCCGTCGCATCTCCGGTTGTGGTGCGCGGCGCACACACCTCCGCGCTCGCGCTCGCTCGCTTCCCTCGTCGAGCTATTATTATTTATGTATGACGAGCCGGCCAGTTCTACTCGCCGGAGGAGTTAACGAGCGGAATAACTGTCGTGAATTTCCAAAGGGACGCGCTATCTATTTTTCTCTCCCTTTCGCGCGGCTGCAGTCAATTCCAGATATTATTAAGCTCGCGTGCATGCTCCGGCGAGCGCGGATAATGAGCGGCTGTCTAGATTTCTGTGGGATGCTCGCGCGTATCCTGCAGATATTACTGGGGTAGTAAGGACGCCCGGATACAGAGATAGAGAGAGAGACCTAGCATTTCCCACTGACGAGACTACCCACAATACACTGCCGGTCCAATTAAACTCATCGGAAAAGTACTCACTTATTAAAGGTGTCTTTTCCGTGGGTGGAAGTGTCTCCCGAATGGTCATGAGGAAGACAGTTATCGATAGGAGCGCCGAAATTCCAAGGGTGACTTTCTCACCGGACTCCGATGGCACGTAGAATACCAGCAGCGCTGAACAAACCAGGGGAAAATTCGCTCAAAACTTTTTCACGTCGCCGCTTTCCCTTGCTGAATATCGAATGATAGGAATTCAGGGAGGCCAGCTGCTCCTAGCAAGTCCGGATGGCTCTGACTCGTGATAAAAGGAGCAAGAGATTGAGCAAGTCTGGCTGGGATATCTGCCGTTATCAGGGAGGGCTGCTTTTAATTCAAATTTGCATTTTAAGTCGGCTTCGCCTCTTAGCTAAAGGGAGATTTCTTTGGAAAAAAATCTTAATTCCGTGTATGCCTTCCGAGGAGACGCGGAGCTTCATGCTTCAGCTGCTTTAATGAAATTTCCTATCTCGCAATCGATAACGCTAACTGGTACTGCTTTTCTTAAACTATATCGCCATTAGATCGAGGAACAGATAGGAAAAGTACATATTCGCATGCTATGATTAGTTTGCTTTAATATAACAGAGAAATAATGAAGTATGTTGAATACTTTTCGGGGCAACTCACCGACTCCGTTGATGAGGATGCAAGGCAGGATCAAGTTAAAGATGTAGAACATGGGTCGTCTTCGGAGTCGGATTTCGTAGGTGATGTCCGGATAAGGTTCCGGGCAGCAGGAATAGTTCTTCACATTCCTTGTCGCTGTGAAGTCAACCAGATGGAACTCTCCGTTCGTCTGATAATTGCTCATGTCCCCTTGCTCGCTCTGTCTCTCCAACTCCAGCTGTTGCGTTCCCCAAAAATCTCAATCCAGTTACACGTCGATTCGCGTTACAATCATTGACGCGAAATATCCGATCACACGTCGACATTTTTTACCAAAAACCACGAAATTGGGATCGAAATATAAAGCGAAAGCGACAGAAACAGGTCTGCCTTATAAGATTTCAAAAATGTCCACTAAAAATTCTAAATATTATTAACCGCAAAGGATCTTGATAATTCGTAAAGATAAGGCGCAAGTTCCGCGCACCTCTTTGCATTTCGAGAGTTTAAAGGAATGGGGAGGGAGAAAAAAAGGTGCGAGTGCGGAAAATGTATTGAACGTGATCGCGGAATAGGAAATGGGAAAACTCTGGTGAATGGCTGGCCTCATCTGTCTCGACACTAGCGCGTCAAGTCGAGCACCCGACGAAATCGCAATCGCATTGAATTCTTCGCCCCCGTGCGTCGGATTAAGCTCTTCTATCCGACGCGGGCCCCTGTCATTTTTGGAAGCTGGCGAAGCGACATTTTCGATTTAGCCAGTAACGCGACCAACTGCCGCTACCTCTAAAGTATTCTCCTTGTCAACTGTTGCGGTCTCGTTTCCGAATGGACACTGTTTCCATTGTAAACATGTTTCAAATCCAGCTTTGATCTTCCTTTCGTTCCACCAGGCTTTCTCTCCCTCTCGCTCGCTCTTCCTCTGTGTTATTCTAACTGAGACGCGCCTTTGCTCGCAGGACGAAATTACTGTCCCCTCAGGAACGAGCGACTCTCATTTGCTTATTAGCATATGCATACTCTCATCTCTCCCGGCGCCGCCACCGCCAGTCTTATCATCTTGATCGCATGAATTTTTCGCCAACCACATATAATGAGAACGAACTACTAAATCTGTAGAAGAGCGCTCGGCGAACGAAAATGCCAGCAAGAGATATGAACTTAAAGCGCAAGGAATACGAGCCTGTATACTTGATCGCAAGGGAACATCGCTTTTATATCGGTACTAGATTCAGCATTTTTATTGTAATATGTAGTATGTGAAACATGCGGAGCATCGATTTCCGTTGTCCCTGGCAAGTGGGCCAACGAATTCCTGAAGGTTTCCCTGTGTACATCAACGTTTAGCCGAACTAATTCGCCCAAGTCCGAAAAATTCGCGCGTCTCATTTATTTTCAGTCGAAGCAATCAATACAAAATATCGTAGGTCTTATAAATAATGAAATATTACCTGATTCCCATCGTAAGTCCAAGAGGCCCATTTCATGGCGCAGCGTTGTTCGTCGAAGGGGAAGAATTCGACGTCGATGTCGCAGCTGCTGCGAAAAATGCCGTGGCTCAGCCAAACCACCTCGCCAGTGTAACGAACAATCACATTTGTGTTTATCACCGCTGAACTGTACTGCGGGTCTGCGCTGTGAACAAAGAAAACTACTTGTCTTCTTTGCGCAAATAATAAAACCATAAAAATTTCCTCCAATGGGACGGAAAGATTCACACGTGAACTTACTTGTTGTACAAAATCGTGTCGGGTCGCCAGACACGATTGTAGGGCATTCGGATGACGCGAATCCCGGCGAATTCCGAGACGTTCCATTTCAGGTGATGATCAGTCCATTCTTGCGTGACCCAACAATTGGTCGTCAGAATTTGATTCTTCTCATCCTGCAACGACATTCCAAGTGAGCTTAGTTCTCCCAATAAAAATCCCCATTCGCCCTACTTTGCCATATCAAGAGACGAAGTCTATCTCGAAGAGATAATAAAATAGGATGGATTACAGCCGCTCCCGAAAACGTCCTCGGATAATAGCTGTGCCGCGGATCAATGGCTCGGTTGATGCACAGTTGACTGAGATTTAATGAAACATATTAGGGCTAAAGATGTCGCCTAATAGGCGAAAGCCAATATAAATGTCCCGTCTTCGCGCCCAGCTTTATGGACAGCAACAACGATTTATCTTTGTTATCTCCGACTACTTGCCGCCCCTATTCTTCCCAGCATCCCTAGCTCGCGTCTCTGGTACCCTCGAGTCACTTTTTGACAGGCGAGAGGACGTTGCAAGAAAATCGTCGTAACTTCACAATCCCGATAAAGAAAACTAGAGAAAAAGAGAGGATGATAGGGATCGTGGGAGAGAATCTAACAAGATATTTTCGATGATATATGACTTGCGATGACGCCTCGGGAAGGAAGGTGGATGCCTGGAAAGTCCAGTTTACGGATCGGCGCCCATCGAAGACTCGCTTGATCGCACCTAACACCCTGAGAGGGTGCAGGTGGGTTCGATGCTTGCTTGCTTTTTTAAAGTTCTCGCAGCCGAGTACTTACAACATCAATAATCTGATGGAGGGCGAGCCCGAAGACAACGGTCAGGGGTTGCGAGGAATTTTTAGCCGGTCTAACTCCAGCATCATAGTGGTCCAGCAGATACCTGGTCAGTCTGTACTCGTGCTCGTCGCCGAAACCTGTGAGAGGGAAGTGGACTGTTTACCGATTACCATAAATAGAGTAGCATTTATCAGTTAAGCCTGCGAAAGGCCAGGTGGATCTTAATAGGTCCGAGCAGGTGGTTAAATGAAGCGTCACCCGAATGAACGGAGTCACAAAGCGAATGCTTGGACATCTGTCTCCTGGCGTTTAATGCACCGATATGTGCGTCACCGAACGTGCAAGTTCGCCGGCGAATCCTGCCGCGACCTTAAACTTTATAAATCCCAGCCGACCGAACCGAAGGCCGACAAAGACCTCGGCGAGAATGGATCAAAGTGTAATAGATTAGTTGAATGATCAAATAGTGAGCGGTCTGCTAGCGAGGAGATTGGAGTTGCTTTCGGGGGAGCTAAAGGTATTCGAGAAATTCTCTGGGCACCCTATTACTCTCGATTCCTCCTTGCCGAGCCTTCTCTAATCAAGGATCTTGTGTTCCCCGATTATTCAATTAGAGGGGCCGGACTGCATAACTTTCCAACTGACTGTCAGCCGCTGTTAATTAATTAAACGAAACTTTTCTTTATGCTGGATGCGAGTGAGTAGTATTTCGCTAATGAAAGCCGAAATGTCAGAACGATTACGATGCTCTCCAATTGGACGTTGCCAGCACTCTAATTCCTTTCATTAGCTGGGGGGATAGCTATTATAGTGTTTCCGATCGGAGCGTTGGTCCCATTGAACTAGCTATTGTGCGAGGAGCGCGTGGCGAAGCCTCGAGAAATCTCGGCTAATCTTCCTTCAATTCCATCTTTTCTCGGTGGGGGCCGCGGGCGTCGCTTTCAAACCTCAATTAGATAAAGGATCTTGGGTGGGAAACAATGCCACTCAGACTGAAAGGCTCATTTTCACGAAGCGCACTCTCTCTCTGATCGCGCCCGGCAGAGTCGGCTAGTTTTTTCTTGATCTTCCCGGCGCGCTGACTTCCGGGGACGCGGAATAAAGGGGACTATCTCGGCCAGGGTGCGCCGCTTTTTGATATACAAAGGGCAGTCGCCTTGGTACCTTAAGGGTAAAAATAACGTGCAATTAACGGGAAGACTAGTCCGCCTCTCCAAGTAGAACGCGCTCTCAATGCTCGCCGGGGTTTTCATCCTCGCCGCTCTCTTTCTCTCGCACTCTCACTTTCCCTAGCCTTCTCTCTATTCCTCTCGTCTCTAAAGCTTACCAGGAAACTGGCACGGAAGGGATTTCCACGGTGGCCATATCAGAAAACCACCCTAATCCCACAACATATTTCGCCTCGTCATAATTGAACTCATACGTGTTTCGCTCTGAATGAACAATGAACGGAAATGAAATTATTTTTGTATATCTGCAGATGATATATGACAAAATATCGCGAAGCGATTTCGATTTCTCTACTGGATTGGATATGATACTCTTTCCGCACCGAGTGCATCGATCGCAAGGGGCCACAATTTATAACGATATTTCGCACTTGACTCCAGCGCTATAAATTCCATTTGATGTGTTCCTGATACTCCTCTATTTCGCTGCACATTCCCTTGACGAAGATTTTATTACTTTTCGACGATCTTACATTGACTGGAATTGTTATTGATATAGAAAGATATTATTCGATATTTATAACATGTGTGGTTGAAGTGAAAATAATTCGAGACTCGATTGACAACGGTGGAAATGAATTGGTAATTGAGCAGAAACGTAAAGCATCACAATTCGCGATGAATACTGAATGCAAGCTTCGATGCCAAATTTGGCATTCGCTCTTAATGAATGTTCGACACTTGGATTAAAATTGAAGTCCATATTGACTCATACATTATGCGTAATGATTGTTTATCGGATACCTTGGATTACCGTTTGGTTTACTGTGTTATCCTTGTATTTTGCGCAATACGGAAACGTTCGAGGAATCAACGTCGAAATGAGTTTCTATTATTTCCAGACGGAAGCAATGTCTTCTTTTCACAGCTTGAGGATTAAGCAGTTATCCCCGTGGGAGCAGTGGCTTGTGGAGTACTCTTAATTCAAAAACTTTGCCGACTAAAAAAGGAAAGCACTCGGGCGAGATATTTCCTTTCCCCTTTAGCATCCCAAAGAGCCACTCGGACACGGCCGGACGAAAGGATCGCCGCATTTTTTTTGGGTCGTGTCCTTCGGTAGAGTCCGCGTGTCGCGAATCTGTCAATAAGTCCGAAAACTGATAGAGAATTCCGGGCAAAAAAAAGTTTAACACACGGCGAAAGTAGTAATTGTTTAATACGCCTTGCAGTTAAGCATGGCTGTTTGTTAGAGGGAATTAGTGGATAGTATTTTTGGGAACACATATGCAAATCGAATGGGCCACCAATCAGGAATTATGGGATTAACGGGATGAACTGATCTCCAGGCTAACAGCTGTAAACGATCACGAGATCTGATGGAAACGCTCTGAGCTTGATTAGAGTTGCTAATGTTAGCCCATACTTTGGCCAACATTAACTGGTATCATGGGGCATTTAGGCTACTGAGCATCCTGCCATATTTCCTTACGAGGAAGATAAGGAGAAAAATATTTAGAGTTCTCAAACTTGTTTACAACTCAATCGCATTTCGCTAGAGAAGTTTTATAGAGCGCGGAATTGGATTACCCAACGGCAGTGAGCACTTTCATCGGTGTTTTCTTTAGTCTTTAATGGCACTGCAAATTGAAAAAGTTGCCCCGCTTAGAAATCATATTATTTGACAATTTCCGTGTGGCGAGAATTAAAGTAAAGGACGAATGCTAATCGATTGGCTATTTCACTATAATTTCCGAAAGCCGTGAGAGTGCTCCTTCAATTTTGCCAGCTAATACATTTACCAAGATCGAACTCTGCGGTTATTGGATAAACGGAGAATTATCGGTGCCCTCTCGCTGTGAAGGGATGATTCGTTTAAACTGCCGATCAGCTGGACCTCACGCTGTTATTATTAAGTAATTGAATCGAAAATCGAAGAGGAATTGCGGTTGACAGTTCAAAATAATTGGTAGTTGATTTATTACTTGGGTAAATTGAATTCGAGATGGGACGGGTGCGATTTTTGAAAAATTATTATATAAAACGATGAAAAAATTCCTTTGGACTAAAATAATAACGTACGTGGAAATGAAAAACTGATATATTGCAAGTCCTATGTTTTATCGTATGATTCTGTCAGAGTGCTGGTGTTTACATTAGATTGATCGATCACGAATGCAACTACAATCAGGTGCTCCATTATTTCCAAGTGAAAGAAACGTAAGGGCGTCTACGCATAATCAAATGTGAAATTGGTTGGTCTAAGAATTTAGGACTTACCATTTCCGAAGACAGTAGCTAGAACTCCGTAGTACAGAACGAGGAGCAAGAGCGACATGGAATTGCAGGCCTACTTGTCTCGTAGCCCGCCTGTCCTCGACTGGCGTCCGGTGGTTGCATCCACCGCACAATTTTGACCCTGAATCCCGCGCTACCCCTACTACCAAGGGGAATCCCGACCGAAAATTGCGCAGGCGTTATAAACAACACAGAGACACACAAAATTCTTTTGCCTAAACTGTCTCGATTAATCGCAATTTCAATTCTAAGAGAAATATATGACTGAATTTTATTCGTATAGCAATCAAAGAAAGTACAATGGAGGTCTTGGGATAATAATAAGAGGATAGGAAATTACTTATAACTAAATGGTGTTTCTTATTTCTGGGATTGCTTGGATCGTACAGTGAAGAATGATACTGCAGTTGCCCTGTGGTTGTCTTCCCAGTTTTATTTGAAACAAATAAAGGTTATGGGTTAACAACTATATTGTTGTTGGTAAAAATGTTCACTTCGCCGCTGGCTTGGCTTTCGCTGCCTCGGGTTTCGTCGCTGCTGGCTTTGCGGGCTTTGCGGTCTTCACTTTCTTCACACCTCCTGCTTTCTTAGCTGCTTTCGCAGCCAGGATCTGCTTCTTACGCCTCTCAAGGAGGTTCTTGGTCTTCATGAGCGGACAGTTCTTGGGGAGCTCAATCTGTAACATGAACGAAGACATGAGAATTTTTCTATTATATGCTTTATATGTTAAATAGTAATTTAATACTTACGCCACGCTTCTCAGCGAGTGCAAGATCCTTTTCGAATTGTCGTTTCCTTGCGCTAAGGATAGCTGCACGTTTAAGAACAGCAGCATACGGGTTGAGGCGCAACATAGCACGTGTATTGGTCAATGGGTTAAGTTTCTTCACGCTGCGTATGACCTTCCTCCTGTAAGCAAAATAATACACTTGTTAGGCGTGTGTTTTCCAGCTGGAGATATTCTTTAAGCAACATTGTATGCATCAGTATTGGTTAAAGTATTATCACTGTCATTCAACAACACGGACCTGAGTATCATCATAGAAAAGCTAAATTAATTTGAGTGTTTCGTATATCATATGTTACTACTATGTACCTTGGTGCTCTCAAGACCTTGCGGATCTCGTCAGCCTTCAACAGCCTGGACAAGTCTGTGTTGGCCATCTTGGGGAAAGGCAAGTTGTATCCTGCCTTAAGTTGGGACTCCTTGCGCCATGTGCCGTAAAGAGCATCCAACTGATCGAAAGCGGATTTTGTCCAGATGACAAAGCGCCCAACGTGACCACCAGGTGCCAATTTCAGGAGGTTCATTTTGTTGATGTTCATCAGGTCAACACCGGGAATGTTTCGGAACGCTTTACGAATACCCTGATGAAAAAGACTTAGTTATTCACTGAAATCAGATAAAGATCAATTGTGCTTTATATAATATACAAACCTGATCTTGACCATATACAATCAAAGGTCCACGGCGTTGGATGCGTCTGCGATTACGCATCTTACCCTTACCAGCACGGAAGCGTTGCGACTTGTAGACCTATTGAAAAGTAAGAAAAATGTTAGATCCAAATCTAAGACCATTACATCTTTTGGGTTTTCCTGAAGACAGTGTTTGGTGAATCATACCCCCTCCTAGTAAATAAACTAGACGAGAACGCCTGACAACCAAGTTCCTCTAGCACCTGATTGGAGCGCCACAGTTAATGGAATTAACATGGGCGCGGACATTCTACGGTGCCTAATATCTCCGAGTATATAAACGATAAATTACCTTCTGGATATCAGTCCATGCCTTGATGCGCCTCAGGAACATAACGGCCTGTTTGGTCTTGTTGTATTCCTGGATTTTGTCCGATACCACAAGTGGGAACTCAGGTACCTCTTGGATCATATGGCCTGTAATTATTTAAAAGGATGTATAAGTATCTGAGTTACACATTACAATATCTCTAAATGATATTGTATTTCGTCAGATAGGACGCTTTGTTTTCTAAGCAGAGGCAAATCAGCAACACGGACCAAAGCAGTTCATCATTCTCAAATAAATTGTTTACTGGATAATTTCTCAATAGCCAAAGAGATTCTTACCCTTTGATTGCACAAGGGCAGGCACGCCGGATGCAGCAATGGCAGAAACAATGGCATATCGCTTCTGGTTCACATTGATGCGACGATGCCAGCGTCGCCAGGGCTTGGTTGGAGCGAACATGCGTCCACCTCTACACATGTTGCCAAACGCACCCTGACCAGAACGATGGGTACCACCACCACGAACACGGGGAATACGTGCAACAGCACGACCAGTTCCCCATGATTCAGCAGAGGTTTGGTGACCTAAAGAAATCAAGCTATTTTTAAGGATTTCATCCCATAAATTTCTCCTGCTTTTGGAGTAATAAAATGTTAGGAACAACTATTTCAAGCATAAGACTCACCAGCCTCCTTTGATACACAATATGGTTGTCTGCTGTTCTTGGAGACTTGCTGGTGAACGAAGTTCACGACATCAGGTCGGATGGGGGCTTTGAAAACGGCAGGCAAGGAAATCGAATCTCCCGTGGGGGCATTTTTGTCACTGTAGACCGTCACAAGCGGTCTCGCCGTTGATAACGACTGTAACAAAAATTGAGAAAAAACGCTGCAATGGATCCCGTGTATTTGGTCCATTTCACAATAGATCTCTATCGTGAAAGAATATAAATCATTACCAACAACAATATTCACAGTAAAGATTAAGAGAAATGTGTTAGAGTAGAAGTAAATAAGTATGACCCCCACACAGTACACAAGTCCAGCATAGAACTGACACAGCACATGGCGGACCAACGAACGGAAATTATTCGAACACTCTAATAAGAGAATTTATGCAAGATCCGACATTTTTAACTAAGTCGTTCCGGAAAATTGGTATAAATATACGGAAAAGTGAGAAAGAACTGCTTCGAACTCGACGGTGTAACAAAATAGAGAGTGGATGAGGATCCATTACACGTGGTCAGGGGTCCGGCACACTCAACTCTCCTTTCGATTACATATTTTCGCGATCCGGGGTCACACTTTGCACTCGAAATATTAATCAGACTCTATACTACAACGAAATCGAATAAGATGATGGGTTTCTTACCATCTCGCGTGCCTTTTACAAGTTTTCACGCATCAGACATAAACTAACCAGGCAGCCTACACGCCTTACCTGGTCATAAAGGAAGAAGGACGCAAGCGGAAATCGCTTAAGCTAACGCCGCGCATGCTCGACGACATGGCTTTCTGACATAATCGCTTGTGGCGCTCTCACGACTCTCGAACTAAAATTGAGCGCTTTATGAGTGCAATCAAATAGCATTTTTTTAAAAAATTTAGTACGCTTTACAAAAATTGCACTACTTTATTGTGAAATATTTATTAATATAACCTTTTCATGCATTATGACGCATGTATTTCTTTATAAGAGCGAATATTCGTAAAATAAATATTCGCTTTACCGGAACTGCGTCATATCGACGTAGAACTCGAACGAACTCGAATTCCTAGCACGAGATTTTGACGCGACGTTTTGACACATAAACAAAGTTGGCGGTATAATAATAATTAGTAAACAATGGCTGGAGAAGTGATTGTTGATGCTTTGCCTTATATCGATCAGGGTTACGATGAGCCAGGTGTTAGAGAAGCGGTAAGTAAGGAATTGCATTTATTGTATTAATGAACACTGGCTCGAGGTTATATGTTCGTTTTGATTATACGACATGATTTCTGTAATTATTAAAAATAATACACATTCAAGGCATTGGCGATGGTTGAAGAGGAGACGCGACGCTACAGGCCAACGAAGAATTATCTGGAACACTTGCCACCGCTGAATATAGGAGCCTTCGAAACCGATGTGATGAAGCATGAATTCGAGCGAATGCAAAATCGTTTGCCAATGGAAGTGCTTAGTATGAAACGCTATGAATTGCCACCACCGCCTCCTGGAAAAATGAACGACCTGGCTGCATGGAACGAGAGTGTGGAAAATAGCAGTGCCCAGCTGGAGCACCAAGCTACGCGGTACTATACAAACTTCGTATCACAATAAAACCACTGTGAACTTACCTAAATTACTCCACAATTCATTACAGGATTTGCAATTTGGAATTGATGATGGATTACGGATGTGAAGCATGGAAGTCTTACTTAGAAGTCTTGGTTCAATTAGTGAGCCAAGCTCAGAAGCAAGTACAACTGTTAAAGAAACAAATTCAAGAGGTAAACTGGCAGAGAAAGTCCATGCAGACTCAAGGAGGAGAGAAGCTCAGAGCACTTGAGGCCCAGTGGGTAGGACTGGTCTCCAAGAACTATGAAATTGAACAAGCGTGTGTGCATTTGGAGGAGGAAATACAAAAGGCAATGGCAAACAAAGGAGAAGCCGTGGAAGTGAATGACGTACCAGGAGAGGAGGAACCTGATGTACCAGGAAAAAGTGCAACAGAAGTGATGGCAGCGGAGATCAGTGAACAGGAAGGCCAAGAGACTTAATAATAATACTTCAGATATATTTTATGACAATTGACTGACTGCTGATTCTCAGAGATTCGATACTTCGATAGGTTTAATAAAGCACAATTTATTTCATCATAGTTTACACTTATCACGCATGTTGTTTTTATACTTGCAATATACATATGTACACGATGAATATCACAATCTATATATATATGACATACACTGTTAAGTAACAATTATTTATAACTCGCGCTATATTTGGGTGAATTTCTTAAATAATTTTTGCTTGCATCGACAATATCGATAGGTATAATCTGCGATAGGCCTAGCTTGAAGTTAAATCTGTTGTTAAGCTAGCAGGGTACATCATCTCTATTTAATTACAAAGCGAGCAGCTAAGCGTCACTCTCTCGACTATCTATCCATGTAGAAAAATACGTAACTTCAGTGACTGTCTCGATGGTGCTGTGACAATAGGAAAAGGTATTGAAAAATACTCGTCCGGCTCAATTCGTCTCGAGGGAACTGCATTCGTCACTCAATTGTCATAATGATGTTTCACTGGCTCCGGAACTCTGCGACTGCAATGGCAAACTGCCCTTGTATCCAGTTGTCTCTTCCTCAAGCAGAGTTATCCGCTGTTTTAACGACTTGACCTGAAAGTGGAGTTTAAAAATTATTGTTCAAAGTTGAGGCCAATTAACATCGAGGTCGAGTTGTCTTTGAAGTTAATTGAAGCAGTCGGCCTATATCGAAGGGTATGTTTTATTGAGGAACTGCTAGTGCGTCGGCGCCGAGGAAGTCGTCGTTAGGTAACACAAAATGGCGGAGCGCTTCCAAGGAGAGTAACGTCTTCCTTGTGCGGCAGCTGACCGCGACAGCTCCGATGGACAAACTGAGACGATTGTCGAGAAAGTTTGTACGAAATTGGCCGGGATACAACATAATCAGGGAATATAGCCTACTGCCAATATTCTTCGTCGCTGGTGCGGCACTAGAATATGTGATGATAAATTGGCACGTCGGCGAGGTTAACTTCTACAAGACTTTCAAGAAACGCCAAGTGGAAGAGAAAGTGGAGCAAAAACTACGTGAAATCGCAAAGCAGGAGAATCAAGAAAAATTCAGTCAGTGGTAAAAAAGCACGGACATTGTGATTCAAAATGCCTGCAGGAATGTCAACCACTCGATACCTGACTTTTGTCTTTGTTGCGGCGATCACCACCCTCACCGGTGCACAAACTGTACATAACATTTATAGACCACTAGACGACTTAGATGAATTAGTGGAAAAAGCGCTTGAGGAAAGACTGCGGCAAAGACGTGAGACTCTTGCGTGAAAAAAATGTGTACAGTAGAATAAAAACAATAAAAGTGAGCATCAAAATATATGAGAGCATTTAGTGTTGCATCATTCATCTTTAATAGCTTTACATACAATTCTCTTTTACGCTTAAATCATACCTGTGCTGTATGCCTCTCTACCATGCCCAGCATTTGTTGCTCTAGTTTCTTCAGTCTCGATTGGTACTTCTTTTTAGATTTTTCTAATGTCTGAACCAATGCCCTGGGAAAATAATCAGACATTTGATAACTAATTCTTTTGTCAAAGCATGTTTACAAGAGTGGTTGATTACCCATTGGCCCTCTTGAGATCATTCACGAGCTCGGCGGATTGTTGATGCCTCAATTCTGAATTCTTGTTCACCTTGTCCAAGGTAGACACAAGCTCTTGTAATCGTTCTTTTAGCCTGGCTTCTCTGCCTAAAGCCTCTATTAATTCGGATTCCATCCCCTCGCTTTCATTGTCACTTAAACCTCGATCCTATGTAAATTTATAATTGTTTCAAGCAGTGGATCAATCAATGATTAATAACATTTTTTACCGATTCTTCACTTACTTTGTTCGTGGCCATTGCCAGCAAGGCCTCTGTATCGCTGAGCTGACCCTGTAGATGTTCAATTGCTGCATGCTGTGCAGCGATCTGGGTATCTCGAGCGTTTAACTTCAATTCGATCGTAGCCCTCTCCTTCTCCAGGAGAAACACTCTTGCTCGTAATTCTGCCTTATCCTCTCGCATAGCCATCAATTCCTAATATGTATGCGTATAATATGTACTTAGTATGCGTATTTCACGAGAATACTTAATCTAGGAAATGATTGCAAGAATAATGAATGAACCTGCATCAAAACCGCAGTTTCCAAGTCAAGCTTGCGAGCCTCTGCGAGGGAAATGGTATTTTTCGAATTCAAAGGCTCGGCGTGCAGGCTTTCCAATTCCACGGCGGTCGATCTGACCATTGCCCGCTCCCCCTTCAATTTGCTAATGTGCCTTCTGAGGCGTTGTTCATCTTCGACACACCACGTTGCATCCGATCTGCACAGTACAACATATGCGCATTTTGAAATCAGACCTGATCACTTGGAATAATTAAGGAGTGATGTAAATGAAGTCTCACATATCAGGCAGGACTATACTGTCCTCCCACGGTGCACTCATCATATTATGGCAATCGTTCTCGAGTTTATTTAAGACGTGATATGCTACATTTTCAGCCGCTCTCCTATTAACAATCTTCATGTTGTTTCGATCAGTTGAAAGGGCAATTTCGCTTTCAAGTAGAGCTACGAGCACATCGTAAGCCTCTATTGCCCGATCAGTGTATGAGAGGGCTAATCGCAATGCTGTCGCATTTGACTCATATTTCCCAACAAGAAGGCAAAGTCTGCAACCGTTCGAGTAGATTTAATCTTATGTACATGTTCATCCTATTAAATTCTACTTTTGATACGATGAAAGTACCTATCACATTGGGCTTTGCTCTCGTGCAACGTTAACGCAAGTACAGCATTATTCGCTCGCGCGTGTTCAAGTCGACTGTTCAATCGTTCGGTCTCCACTTCAAACTGCTTCTCGGAACCATTGAGTTCCTGGAGATTCGATTGCTCCAAAAGATCAGACACTAGATGTTCGGCTACCATGGTCGAGCACACCTGTAATATTTCAGCCGTCATCGTGTACACAGGAAATGACAGTGTTTAAGGACATCCCATTCATATTATTCATTCGGGAAGATCTGAAGAGGCGGAATAGTAGAGAAATGGGTGGGAGAAGCAATCTTCGAAAAATCGTTGCCTCGATGCTTTTGAGGGAAAAGGCTTTTCCTAAAGTTTCGCTCGCAGGCAAACGCCCTCGGCGCGAGACAAAAGGGGTGGGTGGCTACAAAAATGATACAGTACCCCGAGGTTGGTAATATCGGGTCCTGTGATGTGCCTCTCGTCCGTCCTTCTCAGTCTCACCCTCTCGGCCATTTTAAGAACCGGTGGTTCCTCCCTCGTTACGCTCTTTGTCGGCGGTGTCTGCAGGGGCGGCAAGAGTGGCGAGCAAGGTGCACTCAAAGGTTCCGGCGAGCTGGTGTTGCCTCTTGTCTGCGGGAATGAAAGGAGAAGCGGGAAACGCTGGATCAGAAGGGTTGATAAACATTATCGCGAAAGTGTCGGATGATCAAAAGACACCCGAAAGATGTGTAACGACGCAAACAATTCCCCCATCGTCGCGGTACGTGTTAAAGCATACATAACTATCGCTTAAATAAATCCCTCTTGGATTGAAATCACCCCATTAAACTGATCGAACTTTTATAGGTGTTAAGTTCAGTTTCCACACTCACTCGTAAGTCTCGACGCGATGATTCACTGCAAGGAGTGTGTCTGTGATTGTTGGCCTGATTTTTATAATTGGCCAGTTGCGCGTGCAAGCTGGCGATTTCGGCACGGAGGGCCGTCACTTCGTCCTGGAGTGCAGCCACGGCGACGCTTTGGCAGGACTCCTCCTGTTGGGTTCTTTCCGGAGTCGGCACTGCTGCTGGACTGTCCAATTGTTCCTGCTCGTTCTGTCCAACAGCGCAGTATTTACGTCATGGATTATCCCCCTATATCACCCTCATTGTACTCTTAATAAGGGTTTAAACGCCCGTTGTGTAAACCCTCGTTACAACATCGTTATAATTGACTATTGAACAGATATAACGAGCGCTCCTGTTACGTTGCACCAACGTAATAGTGTTAATGAGTTTCGATTATGAGTACAGTAAATACGGGAAAATATAAGCTACCAGTTACACAATATCACAGTATTCTCCAACATATCTTTCACCATTGCAAAAATTAACATTTCATACCCTTAAGAATTCTGTTAGAAAGAAAGCTGGCACTAAAGTACATTTCCTTCGCCAGAAGATTTGCGAAGCAAAAGTTTCACCCTTAATTGACATGATTTTATCCCGAAGGTCTAAGAGGCGCCAGACCTCTCGGAAACTTCGAAGTTCCGTACTTTCAGAAGTTCTAAAGATCTCACTGATGGTACGTTAACACAAGAACAATACCAGGCGGAGTTAGGGATTCTCCACCAATATCCCTGAGCTCCGATTGAGTTTCCACGGGAGATAAAAGCCTGGTTTAATTCCGGGAAACTTGAAAGAAGAAGCTGGAATGGCAATGTTTCACGCGTACCTCTGTGACGCGATGATCGCTCTCCTCGTCGCAGCTGGAATCGGCATCGCCGAGGGTTCGATCGCCATCCCCTTGTATGTCACCACCGCCTTCGCTCTCTTCCACAGGATTCGTAATGGAGCCTTCCGCATCCCGACTGGTTTCAACCTCTGCGAACAATAAGCTCAAAAAGATAACAAACGCAATAATCCCCTCGAACCTTAATAAACATATAATCCAAGGGAATTCTTGAATTGGCCGAATGGGCAATTGGAAGGACTATTAACTCTTCAACTATCCAAACAAATTCATTGGTAATTCCCCTAGGATTTCTGTTCTTTGGAGGGATAACGAGATAAAGCATTTCCGGAAAGGTAGCGGCGTGCGCTCGGGAGGAAATTAATCCCGAGCGGAGATAAAGCGAGGTAGAGATTGGCCTTGTCGTAAATCAGCCTGGGGTCTCTTTCGCTGGACCTAACGAGCGGGAGGGAATCGGCGATCCCTTACCGGACTCATCCTCCTCGGCAATTACGGTAGCGCGATGCCTTTCGAGCTGTCTGCCGAGCTCCGCGATGACGGAATGCAACTCGGTCAGTCTCTCCTCGTGCCTTGCGGCTTGTTGCTCCGCTCTCTGCTCGGCACGGGCAGCCTGCACCTCCGCTCGCACCAGTGCAGCCTCCGCAGCTTCCCTCGCACGGGCCGCTGCTACCAGCCTCGCGTTCAGCTCGGCCACCTCCGAGCGCAGAGACGACAGGGCGGCCGCGTGCAACTGCAACAGAAACCGAGCCCACTTCATTAGTAATATATCCAACCGATCAGATTTACGCGCACCACTGATTCGATAGGATCCAATCGGAAATTCCACTCGCATATATGTAATTTGCAATGGCTCGTGATCGATCTAATAAGGCGGAAGAGAACCGCGCAGCCAGATTGGATGACGAGTTCGACGATCCTTGATCGATTGCAAACAGGTTGCAATTATCTGTCTCTTTATCACGCGTCTGTTGAACGTGTTGTTCCCATTTGAGTGTAATAGTAAACTAAGCCGAGGTGCAAATGTGCGATAGTTGGTTAGATAATAACTGGTAGGACGCAATATTAAAAAAGGTGACCCGAGAACGGAGAAGAATAGACTTCCGCTGGAGAGTACAGTTAGGAATATGAACGCCGAGCTTGACCTCTTCAAGATTGTCTGAGTAAACGAGAAGACGCGCATGCAGATATGCCCGGAACAAAGATTGTATTGCCTCGTGTTTTGAATATACTTGTGAGTGGATCGATAAAAAAGTCAAATCTGCACTTTGGAGCTGAAAATAAAACCATGGAAACCGAAACTCCATTCCATCCGACAATAACAATTCTAGTAGCTCGTTGCCGAGATGTTCTCCTTTGAAAGTTAATCCCCGCTGGTTTATAGGCGGAACGAGACTTTCCGCCGATGATCCCTGTTTCTGCAGGCTGCAGAAACTTCTGCTCGACTTCTCGAATTACCGAGCGCGCACTGCTTTATTTGTGTCTGTCTGAAGTATCGTGTTCCTCTTTTTAAATCGGTCACTAATGATGTAACCGGTCCCGTCCAAGGACTTCAGGGATCCTGACAAAGATCGACAGTCCGACTTGTCCTAATTACACGTTCCCGTAAGAAAAAGCGCCTGGTAAACTCTGCCGGGAGTCACGTGAACCGTGAATTCATCTCGAGTCCGCCGGGCAACTCGAGAAGCGAACTCTCGCATTTCACGATACGGCGGAGCGGCTGGCTCTCCCTCGAGAAAGAGAGAGGATTGGAAGCTGCTTTCTGCGGGGATCTCGACGAATTTCCCGCTGGATTTTTCTGGTTCCATGTTCGCGCTGCTTCTCATTAGCGCGTCTATGGAAGGAAGGCGTCGACAAATCAGCAGATGCGTTTCGCAGATCGTCAGGAGTGTCCTTCCCGGGCGCCGTGACGCGTGACGGTCATTACGAGTTGCTAATGATTCTCCGGGTGCCCACGTGACGAAGCCTGCCGGCTTAGCAGATAAAGCGGCAAAACAGCGAGAGGCGAAACAAGTCGCGTCATTCGACTGTTGTTCGCCGTGGTGACTCGATCTTCCTCCAGCAAATCTCTCTCATCGTTCCTCTCAACCAAACCAGGTAAAAACTCGCGGTAGTAGAAATTAGTGTAAGTGGATCTAATTGGTTGGAGGATTGATTCGATTGCGGTTTCGGCTTAGAATGAAGCTGCTCCTCCTTCTGGTGATCGCTGTTGCTGTACTGTCAGTGGAGTGCAGGCCAGAAGACTCTTCTGATGATTACATTCATTTGCCGGGGAAGAGCTGTGCCGATGCTCCGTCTTGTCCCGATGGACGACCCTGCGTGATGCAACCACCCCGTTGTAATGTGGGCACTTGCGGCAACAAGCCGGTACCAACTTGTGGTCGCAAGAAGGCTTGAACCACTAAAACCTCTGTCGTTCCGGATAAGTGCCAACTCATCACTAACTACTGGCCTGCCTGCTTTCTCCGCTTCTGACTCCGCGCCCATCTCTATACGATATCTTTTATTCCCTAATTATTGGTTTAAGTGTTTAAGCAACCATGTGATACCATGTAGCAAGAGTTGAATAGCTAAGGGAGACTTTAGGGCAACTTCTACTAGAGAAATAAAAGGTGCATATCTATGATCGGATTGTCCGTCTGACCACATTGTGTCCTTAATACTGTGAGTTATGGCAAGTAGTTCACAATGCGTGACTCCCCGAGAACCTCGATGTCGTTGTAACATGACGAGTTCTTCGAGGAATAAGGACAGGTTCTGCGCGCGAGGTCCTTGCAATGATTCACGAGACCATTAGCAAAGGTAGACTGGACAAGCTGGCGGTCACTTGTATCGTGAGTATTTTCTCTTCTCGATTTCATACAGAGAGTGTGCTCGCCTGTCCCAAAAGAGCCTGGAATTTGTCCGAATTTCTCCGTGTGTCGCCGAGCAAATGAACCCACTCACTCGGGAATTCGTAAAATGATAGCGGAAATTGCGGCGAAGTGACCGGGCCTGAACGTCCAAGGCTTTCTCTCTGCCCGAAAACTCGATATTCCAGCGACAAAACAGCGGAGCGGAGCGGAGTCGAGAGGACGGACGTTCTGTCCTTGGAAACGTGAAATTGGCGGGCGCTTGTAATTCGATAAAGCGACGTCGATAATGCTAGCCTCGAGCGAGCAGTTGGCGGAGGAGTGGATTTAATTGCGAAGGACTCCGCCGGATCCGCCATTTGTTCCTAAGCCACCTAGCGAATAAATGTAATCCCACGCAAAGCCCACTGTCATCGGTCAGGAGAGAAATCGTGATCGGTTTTGCGTGCAAGGTAGGAAGCGTGGAATGCAACGATTCCGCCTCTTTCAATCAGCCGCATTGTTTTCTCTAGCTGGCGTGTTCTCTCTCTCCCTTCGGAAAGAGGACTTCAATCGGCTGGATCGGTTACACGGCGCTTCACAAAGTCCGCTTAAACCAATTGACTTCAAAGGCTAGCCTATTGGAATTCTCAATAAAAGCGAAGCCCCACCTCGTCCTAACAACGAGAAAAAAATAGCGATCGATGCTTTTTCTACCTTTTTCGACTTTTTGTTCGAAAGGTCGAAACTTTTGTGGAAGTTAGTAGAGCCAACGAAGCGTGCGCGCGGGGTTTCTGTAAGCGGGGCGACCTTCAACTTCGCTCGGTGCGAAGCACAATCGACGTTTCGTATCAGTGAGTAAAGTCACGTAAAGAGGTCCGATTATCGGCGACGTGAACGAACACTTGTCCGCCGATTTGATAAATTCAGGACAGTCCTTACATCCCAATACAATCGCTCTCTCCTATCTTATTCGTGGAACCTTCCAAGATCAATGTCTGCAGCGGAAGGTTCGCTGCATACTAGACGATGTTTTCCCATCGCTACGCTCCCGTTTATCCTTCGAGTGCATGTTTGCTCTCGAATTTACTGTCTGTTTGCCGAGAGAGCGGCAGCCTATCCTTGGAAGAAGACCAAGGCACCTGTTGTGCCAGAGCCCAGAACACATCCTTCCAACTGACGTGCGTCTCATTTGATATTCTCGGGAAAAGCCGGCTGGAAGTGATCCAGCGCCTCAAGACAAATATCACCAGCGTCTTCCTTCCCTTGCAAAGCACACATTTCCACTCTTTCTCACGCCACCAAAATTTCCATCAAAACTCGCACCCTTTCCAGGACTTTAATAACTTTGCATTTCTAATTCGAGTAATTCATAAAATATAAAATACTCTCCAACTGATTCCCGTTAAGAGATCACAGTGAATGTGCAACTCTTCGAATCCATTAATCGCTGTCTCTTCAGCGAATGGCTTCTCGGCGGTCATTCACGCGAGAAAACGGTGCAATCAGGGCGCATCTCGGAAACTTTCCGGCTAGAAGAAGCCGGAAAGAAGAAAAGGAGTGATGCGCGAAGAATCAGACGTAGAATCGGCGAGATTTCTGCGCGAGGAGTGTGAGATTAAAGGGTTGCGCAGTCACGAACAACTCGTGTGCCAGGGAAGCCAAGGATAAATAGCTCTAGGGAAGGTGGGTGTGAGAGAGAGAGGCGCCTAATAAATGTAGAATGGCTGAAGTCCTGCATAGAATGAGAGTCTGCATGGAATGCCGATGCGGGCCGAGGGTGTTCTCGAAGGTTTGCGTGCCAAGTACAATGTATTTCAAAGGGTGGCACTACTAAATGCCTCTGATTGCGATTGCAGTCACGAATACGCCATACTCTCCGGATGCACGTGGAGCAGACGACAAAGACATACTGCACCGCTGACCCACATCGAACTCTATGATGTATTATGGCAAAGGGATCGCATGCTTGCGGAAAAGGAACTCTCCAGAAAGACAGAACAAGAAAAGTGTAGCTCGACACTCTGCCAGTTCAACACATTTCGCAACGCTATTCTTTGAAGGAACAATCTTCCAACGGAAAACCAGGTCATTCCTGGGTTAACTTGTTCAATACTTGATGAGATTCTCTTTGGACGCGCCAGTTCTGGCTCGCCTTAGCGGAATCCTGCGATTCCTGTCACTCTAATGACTTCGTATTACACTTCTGGTGAATGCGCCTCAAAGAGAACACGACAAACTTCGTGTTTCCTGCGATCAAAAGGGATGATGAAGCTGGTGCTCGGCTGGCATTGACTTGGTCTATTCATGATCATAGTTGTGTATGATATAAAATCGAAGTGCACTATTTCCGAGGGGCGGGTCGTTATAACCACGGTAGATATATATATAGATATATATTCGTTGGGAGATGCAAAGAGGAGTTTCTAAGTCCGCAAGAAGATGGATGGCGCGTCTTCTGAAATATGGCCTGAATGCGCTTGCCTTTTACAATTCCGTTGGGTGCCGCCACATTCCGGCAAGCAGAGAATCGACCTTCTGGATTCAAGCCAACCACATACAAACACACACATACAGAAAGCAGATGTGTACCCGCAGAGACGTGCGCGTCCCATTTTCCTGGATATTTTCCTAATATCAACATTTGTCATCGTTTGGACAACAAGCAGGAGGGCATTTGGCACGGCGTAGCGTGCCACTTCCCTCGGCTAATGGAACTCCACGCGATGCGAGTTCGCAGTTAGAATCCTATTTGAAAATATTTACGGGCAATCTGAGCGCGCGGAGTCCGCAGCATTAGATAAACGTGAAATTTGCATCAATGGACTAATGCCACGCCCGACGCCAACTTCCAGACGCTGCTCAATAGATCCATTATCCTGTAACGGCCCTCCGGCAGCGCGATTCCCTTGTCTACTAAAGCAGCAGCAGCCCCTCCTGTCTGCTCGCAGTCCAATCCGGTTTCCTTCCTCGCTAAATCCGATATAATTTGTCTCTGCTTGGCGAGCGGCGGCGGCTCTTTGCGGGAAGCGGCTTAATCAACTATTAGAATATTAGAAAGGTTTCGTGCTGGTTAATGGAAGCGGGGAAAAAGTGGATGGTAGAAATGGTGCGTGAAAGTCGATGCCGGAAGGGACAATGGCTAGATGGATGAGTGGATGAACGAAGCATCGGGAAAGCATATTACATGATGAAGGATCGTTGCAAATGTTGGACTGGTGACCGAACTGACAGCGAGACTATTAGATTTGCGGCTGTCAGCTACCTGAAAGCATATTCCACGCAACATGTTCATTAGTCTCTCGTCGGCAGAAAGAACGCGTCAATTCCCACCTCTCCAATGACTGTTTCATCATTTGTTTGTCGAGCAAATCAAAATGGGTGCCAGTGATAGTATCAATGAATAATCCCCTCGTCCTTGTTCCATTGGTAATTGTGTCCTCGAAGGATAAGTGTGTCTTTGATGCACGTCAGTTGGGTAAAGAGACATACCGGTTGCATGCAGTACAGCAAGAATGTAGCAAGTTGATGTGCCATTAAACATATAAAAGGCACAGCTGCGCCGCGGTTTCACGTGCACGCACGAGCCTCCAGACTGGCAGGAGAGGAGAGCCTCTCCTCTCTCCTCTCTCTCTCTCTCTCTGTACTGCGAAAAACTCCCATTCAAAGGCAGAACATACCGGCCAATTGGCGGCCTGTCCGCCGCAGACGAAACTCGACAGTTGGCTTCCCTTTTATCTGCATAAACATGCGACGTCCGTCAACTCGATGCCAGATGCAATCGGACTTTGCGTGTCCCTGAGACGCGAGGATTCGTACAATGTCTAAAATAAATGTTCAATTTCCCATGCACTCGAAATTCCTCGGGGAATCCTGCCTTTCTTGATCTTTTTCCCACAAGAATCCGCGGATCCGCAGCTCGTTTCGGTATCCAAAGGCAGATTGGCGAGGTGGGGAAGGAAGACGCGGGGTTAAAGGGTTGATCCATCGTTTGAAACGGTCCTTTTGTGCCGGAGGGACAAAAGAGTCAGGGTTATCCTATACGCGATGCGCCTCCTGCAAAACGGCGAACCCTCTTTCTTATTCTGTGTGCGCGAGCGGCTGGGGGGCCCTCTGTTAAGCAATATCTCTCGACGACCACGACCACGACGACGACGTCGACCCAGCTAATCTGCGACGTGCACAATAAGCCCTCGCGAGGCCACCTGCGAAAAGGCAGTCTCGCGATAATTAGTTCAGAGTCAGGGAGGAGCGGCGGAGCTTCCAGTGGCAAAAAAGCCGAGGAGAGTCCGCTCTCCGTCCCACTGGAGGACGCGTGACACGCACACAGAAAAAGCGAGCGAGAGAGAGAGAATCGAAAAAGAGAGTGTTCACGGCTGGTTGGCATTGGCTGTATCCGTGGCTCTGATCCTCCTTGTTCTCGCCACTGGAATTCAGTGGCCCGCCGATCTCCATTCTCCGTGTATCCGTGCAATCATCTTGATTGCCTCCCTCGCCGGCATCGTCCCCCGAAACCGGCATGAAAGGGAACATATCTGCTGGAATGGAGACGAGAAAATGCGAAAGAATTTGCCCGATCCACTGAGAGAGGATTACAACGAAGCTGGAGAAAGAGAGCGAGAGCGTTTCACCGGCGGCGGCCAATTGGGGGATGACGGAGAGCTTCCTTTCACGATGGAAGAGTTGCTTCCTCCCCCGAACCCTGCGGGGACTATCCATATACATATATATATATACATATAGATACACGTAGATATAGTATAGAGATCGTTGCTGTCTCCGTTGCTCGGCTTAATTAAGCGCCAGACACTTTTGACGTAGGATATCAAGAGACACGACGCATCCGACGTCCCAAATACGAAGGGTGGGAGGAGCCGGAGGATCAGGAGCCGACTAATGTCAAGTGTAACACGCGCCGCTCCCCCGACAATGCACGTCGCGTTCGATCATGAAAAATGTACAGGAGCGAACGAGCCGCTGCCGCCGTACGAGTCTGCAGATTGATCTGGCGAAGCCGAGGCTTGCAAGATTGATAGAGGGCAAATGAGATCACGCTACGCCGGAGAACCTGGCAAAGTTTATTTGAGACTACTCCGTGAAATCGATCGCCCTCACGCTCGCTTATCCGTTCTAGCTCTTCTTCTGCTCCTCCTTTACGTGTTCATCCGCGACGGCTCTATTCCTGCCGGATTTAACTTTAAAGGAAGCTGCTGGTACTCGATTTCCTGGACGTGTGAGACAGAGGAAGGAAGGAGTGTCTTGGAGTTGGAGAGTGATCGCGTACGCCGAACGATTCTCTCGGCGGAGCGATAGGGGGATGAAAATTAAAGGTCGACGGAGGCAAGATGGGGGAGGCACGAACGAAGGGAAAACGATGGTGAGAAGATGAAGCCAGGAGAGAGAGAAAGGAGGTGATGCTCGATGAAAAATGAATGAGTGCTTCACGGACGATTGTGGAGAGACGAAAAAAGCGATGAAGGAGTGCGCGCCGGAGGACATTCTGCGAGGGAGAAGAAGACTCGGAGGGCGGAAAGAGACCGGGAGAACGGAAACGTGCCTCCTCTCCCTCCGAGACGGGGAATCCTCTTTCTTTCTCTCAACGTTAGTCTACGTCGGTGGCTTTTGAATCGAATACGACAGCAGCAAAAATTACGGAACTCCATTATCAGCTTCCGGAATATTCTCCCACCCCATCAATCCCCTCTTTGTTCTTCCCTGGAAACACCCTCGTCATCACCTCGAGGGCGAAACCTTTTTCTTCCCTTTGCTGACGTGCCTGCAGCTGATGTGAAATAAATTTCGAGATGCCAATTGCTTCGCCGAGACCCTCCTCATCTCGAAGGTGCCAATTCCTCCCTCGTTGACCTCTGACACAACCAGTTAGTGCTACCGATCACTAAGAAACTATTAGAGGAATTAAATCCAGAGAATGAAGACACTACTTTATTGAAGGCTCGTTAATTATCATCGGTGATCTAACGAGCGATGCTCGTTAATCCATGAGTGGATGAAGTGTCCACTTAATCGTGCGCGGAACTCGTTCGACTTGTTAGAGAGGGGGCTAATATGCGCGGTGGATCGGCGAGGAAGGAAATGGGGAAGGCGGCCGAGTGGAGTCGGTATTGAAAATGGGCTGGAAAGCGAGCGACGTCAGGTAGAGTTGGGAGTGCAGAAGATCTCAGGATGATGTCGGACTTACGGAATGCTGTTTATCCCTGGTATTAGCGGGCACTTGTATCTGGACGGTGCGATCGGAGGTGCGGTCACCAGGGCAGCAGAGCCAGGATCGCGATCTCGTGAGGCCCCTCGGCTCCTCCTCCTCATCTTCGGCGTCCTCTTCCTCGGTGGTGGCGCAATGCACGTAAACCAGATCGTCTCTTCTGGCCGACTCAAGTATCTCTTTCGCGGTGGAGAAGTGGCTGGATAATGGCTGCACCGAGATCGTATGCCTCGCTGCCTGTTGGCAGTGTTGTTGCTGCTGTTGCTGCCGGTGCAGCCGATCCACGTAGTATCCTGGCTCCGTGGAGCCATTGTTCACGGCCACCGTGAAACCCGCCACTTTGCCTCGCGATTTCCTACCCTCAATTCGCGCTCATTCTCCGACTGCCCACAAATTGCACCCTCTGCACTTTAGAATTCGACCATCCCCAGCGAAAAATCCTAACAATTGCCAACTCAAGCAACTCGACCCTTCTAACATCCAAAGTACAATACCACGTGTTCTCTAGTTAATGTTCTATTTAGAATTTTGAGACTTTCATGTATTTCACATAGTTTAATTGTATAATTGTAGGATTTTTAGTTTTATTTAAAAATCGTAGAATGGGAAAGTCGAAAGAACAAGTGTAAGTGTTTTCTGGTTTCGTTTAGACTTTTGACCCTGGGAATGGAAAGTGGGGTGCGAGTCGCTTGAGTCAGGGGCTCTCACGTCCGACATGTACGCACCTATACCACTTAACACGATCGGGAGGATCTCGGTGAGCGCGATTTAACGTCGATCGAGCTTCGTTCCGGATCACTGGGCGATCGATCGCAATAGCTTTTCACGCGTCGTCGATTTCGCACACGGCTATCTTGGCGGTGCGGCTTCCTCGTTGCGAGAGCGTTTCTGCTGGCTGGCGGTTGCTCGCCGGATCAGCGGCGTTCGGCTGCTTCTTCCCCCGACACGCTTGGTTACGCCGTGTAACGCGACGATGACGGCACTGATGGCAGATATCGTGTTATGTATACGCGACAAAAGCCGATGAGGAAAGCGATTCGAAGAGCGAATGGGATTCGATGGGATTCAGGCCAAGCACTCTGCTCGCCCATTAGACTCACTGTCTTCCTTTCCTGGCTCTACCTCTCTCTCTCTCTGCATCAATCACTCATCGACTGGCACTTGTTAACAACAGATACCTTCCTCGAATACGAATCGATCAATGACAAAGTCATTAAAAATTCGAACCTCGCATTATCAACCCAAGAAAAACCTCGCAATCTTATCCCAAATATCATCATTCATAATAAAGCAGATAAAATATTTCCATCAAGAATAAAACACTTTAAAACGAAATAAATTCCTTCAAACAACGAGGGCTCCTTCACGAGAAAATAAATCTTCCTAAAGAAGACACTTTTCCTTTTAGAAAAAAGTTCATTCCAAAAATACTGGTTACGCCAGTACTTGTTTATTCAGTAGAGATGGTGGAATGCAGTTGTGAGAAAGGAAGAGTTTGAAGGGTCGAGGGTCGCTTGGGGTGTCGAAAAGCCTAGGCAGCGGCGGCGGCGGCGGCGGCCGATGAAAAAGCTCGAGTGGGCGCGTTGCCCCGCTCGCGTCAGATTTCCCGGCCGGGACTTATTACATTTTTTTCGCAGCGTTTAACGAGCATGCAGGCAGGTCGGTTGGTGGTGGGTGCCGCGTGCTCGTTAACCCGTCATTAGTGGCCCGGTCAACACACAGTGGCCTACGATCTTCCCCGCGCCCAGCCGTTCGTTAGCCTTTCAGCGGTAGTACTTCGACGGCTGAGTACACACCGTCAGGAATCCGATTACCGTGCCGGGCTCGATTCCCTTTCCAGAAGCCCTATGCAATATTCAGCGCGTTACGTCGAGATTTTTCTCCGCTGGGCCCTTCGGACTCTCAGCCGGCGCGGCGCGCCGCGGCGAACAGCCCCAGACTGCCAAGCTCGCCGCCCACCCCTAATCCACCGCTCGCCAAGAATGGGACGTGTTCGATTCTAAACCCTCTTTGGAGTCTCTTCAATTTTATATATGCACTTCTTTTATTTTATTTTATATACTGACGAGTTGGAATTACTAATGTGTTGTATTATAGGGAATTCATATAATATCTTTGTAATTTATAATAATGCATTATTAATGTAAAGGATTGCGAAAATTATTTGCTGTAAACGGAACTGAAGTAGATCTAACAATAAGAACATATTTGCCTCCTGGCAGAAAGTCTTTTTCTAATTTAATATTCTCAACAGCGCACCAACATGTTTAACCCTCGTGTTATTAACTTGACTTTAATTATCAAAGTGACATCTTTGTAGTACGAAGTTTTTCTAACGAGGGCCATTTGAGATTGTCGAGGATTCTGACACGCTACCGACTGCTCTCGAAGCATGACCGAGCGCGCGGCACGAAAGGAACGCAGATTTTCCTACACATTCGATAGGGCTTGGGGTGCAAGCGGACGCATAATTAATCCTGGCAACAAGTGCAACTTCCAGGCTGGGACGGCGATCTATTCCTGGCTGCGGTTCACGACGGGTCGCGATAGCGGGACCGGGAAAACGGCTTGGTAGTGGGCAAAGTAAACGCTCCCGCCTATCTTTATTCCTCGACGACACGTACGCGACGCCGCGCCACGTCGCGCCACGTCGCTGGTGCGATATTAGGCCCGGCTATTATTCCTTTTATCTGGCGAAGGCTTCGCATAATTCTTGGCTCTCTCCAAACCAGACGCTGATAGCGCCACGCTGCCAATTGAATTCCGCGTGCTAAGTGGTCGTTCCATTAAGAGGCGGTCGCGCGCAACACATATGTCAGCCGGGCCCGACTGACAGGGTTGAGAACCACCACCGCGGCCACTGTGTATCTTGTTCTATTCACCGGGCGTACAAGTTTATTAGTGCAAAGCGGCAAGCTGGCGAGTGCACTCCTCTGCCTTTTTCAGTGGCGAGCAGCGCGAGCTTCCCACTCGAGGCTTCTACCTCTGCGCTCTGCATTCCGCGGGCCGCGCGCTTCCCGGAGCCGAGAGTTTCGCCTGTGAAAACATTGCGGTCCACCTATTTCTCGAGCGCGGCCTATTTACCATGCGAGTCCCGTAAATCGCTCCTCTTCTGTATCTCTATTATCTTCTCTTTCTCTCTTTCTCTCCTTGATATAAATCCATCCAGCTTCCAGCAGCGATGTATTCGTAATAGAAGCGTAATAGGAGCATCATCGCAGCCCAGTCGAGTGCACATGTGATTTAAGAACTGGCTGAGCGTTATCGTGCGAGTGAGTCATTAAAACAAGCGGGCGAACGGGGTCGCGCATATGGTATATTATTCGGGCGGTCGAGAGCTAATATTAAACTTGAAGTTGTCGGACATCGTGATCGAGCGGTACGCCTACTGAAAAAGTGCAGGGGAGGAGTCGGACGATACTGCATTGGCGCTGATGAAGGAACCCGGTCGTTTAACTCGCGAAGCCCTTTAAAGTCTCCTTTAACTACTCGTTAAATGCTTAGGTTTAAGCAGACTTAAACAAGCGTGAGTTCTCTTCTGAGGAAACCTTATGGGGATTTTGCGGCAGGTAGGTTCGTTGACTCGGAATATATCGACTGGTCCAAAGTACCGCCTATCACGTTCGGTTATGCTTCGAGAGCATTCGGGAGCGAGCCAGTCATTTATTTAATGATCCAAGTTAAACTGTTCTTTCATTAGCTCTCCTAATAAGGAAGATGGTATAAAAGCCTCGAATTACAAACACGATGTCATATTGAAGATTAAATTAAATATCAGCGATATTTATATTTCTTATCATAATAATATCATTACTTCTCGCACTTAATAATCATTGAAGAAAGACGAAAAAGTCTCTGTGTTCGAGGAGTCGGGACAAGTCGGCGATAATGAAGTTCCAAAGAATTCAGCATGGAAGCGGCGAGCGTGCACGCACGTGCGGACGGTTTAATAGATATTTAAGCCGCGGACAAATGATTATCCAGCGCGCGCGGAACGGAGCGAGTTGTCCCATTAACACCGACGAGCGCGGATTGTCGCCGGTGTAATTGTGTCCGAGAGCCAGCTGTTGGCATAAACTGCTTGATCTAGAAAGCCCCTCTAATTGGGCGGCCACTGTCTATGAACGGACTGCTGGTAGAATCGCATTGGTTAAATAAATTAATTAAAGCAAGCCGCGCTGTAATTATGGAAGGAGGAGAGAAAGGGTAGCAGATTTTTGTCGATTCCTCGTGAGAACGCACCGGCGAGGCGCGCCTGCTTCTTTTTTTTTCATCCTCGCTGGCAATTAGTTTTTACGAGCGCGCGTGCGAGGATGCTGCTTGGCTTTCGAGGAGTCTATGGGAATTATCGGGCGAAGGACTTGGAGATCCGGCTGATTAAAGCCTTTGATGAGTACACTCCTTGCGATTAGATCGTCCTTTCGATATCTAACTAATTAAACGATCCTATTAATCGAAGCGAGTTACCGTGGAACATTGAGCCTCCGCGGAGGACCTTATGGCTCGAGCGATGAAATTCTCCGCTGCGAGTTTGCGCATGGAAAAAATGTCTGGCCTCGCGAGGTTTCCTATCAGGCTGGCCCGCGTGCTAATTAAACCCCTTAATTGCTGGTGCACTCTGGAAACGCGAGGGCGCCGGCGGAGCACGCCGGCATTTAGGCCGAACTGCTCCGCCCTCGTTTTTGCAGTTCTCTCGCGTGGCCAGGTGAGGTAATGGCACGTGAAATTGACTCGGAGCCACTACGATTCCGCTCCAATTATACCGCGTCCGTTATATAGGCGCGAAAATCTGCCAGCGGAACGAGCAGCGCGAACACCATCCACTAGGAATTCTCGGTTCTTCCGTGATTTCATCGGATTTCCGGGATAAGGCTAGTGGAATGGTCGCGCTTCGTGCAGCGGCGGCAACGCGCCGCGCCTCTGATTCCATCTCGCTGAATTAAATATTTGCGTCAGACCGACACTGGGAGAAAGAGGACGCGGCACTGTGTTCCCCGGCTGTGTTTGAAGTGTAAATCCATAACGGAGCGAGACGTCTCTGCCGGCAGGGCCACGAGGAACCGCAATCGAATAAGCACGCGGAAGAAACCGCGAGGACAAGATGGTACGTGGAAGGACACGTCGCGAGCGAGGATAAATATTTCATAAGTCAGAAATTAAATGACACGTGGCGAGTGGGCTTGACAACTGGAGGGAGACGGAGGACAAGAATAAGGACGACGAGTGCAAAGGTCCTGCTCCCAGGGTCAATAAGTCCTCCTGGCAGCTGCGTGCTGCCACTATGAATGGATTAAACTTATCGTCGATCGGCGCAACCTATCCCCGGACATTTGCATTATGTTCGCTCGCAGCACTCCAAGTCCCCTCTTTTCCCTCGAATTGTCCACTCTCGCAGCGAGTTTCCGTCCAACGAGCACCTCTCCTATTTATACACTTCGCACGTATGACCAGCGTGGATTGCTCGCCCGTTGACTCATTCTCCGCAGTACCGCGTATTCCCGCCGAGATTACTATCTCCATTATTAATTAGCGGTTAAGCACCTAAAGGGTCACCATTGCCACCGGTAAAGGTATCGTTCTCCACTCACGGAAACAGGCTGACGCGACGAAGATACCCGAAACTCTGTGAAACCGAATAGGGCAGGCAAGTAGAACGCGCCAGTCGCGGTCAGACGTGCCCTTAAACTATCTATCGAACGATCTAACCGAGAAATTGTGACTAATTCAAGCTGGATTTCCTGGATGTTTTATTGAATGTGAATTCTATGACTGATATGAATTTTAGTGGCGGAAACCGATGTCAATCACTGATTATCTTCACGAGCCTCGGCATGCACGCTATGCGACCCACGTAATTACCGTATGATTCACGCGCGGAGGGAAGTCGAGGGTTGCAGGAACAGAGCACGGTAGGATTATTATATGAGTAATTAGTGGTTCTGTATGTGCTCGACTAGAGCGGGCAAAACCACAGGCCAGTCGACCGCCGATATGGCTTAATTCATGGACACCGTGTCGGCCGCAGGATGACCAATATTTTCAGGTAATCGAATACCCCGCGGACATCTGGGTAGGTGAACACGTATTCATTACCAGCCGTGAAAGTGGAAATCTGCCGGCTGTCCTCAAGCGGTCTCTCCGCCAGCAGCCTCGCTTTCAGACTCTATAAATAGCGCGATTAACTCACTAATTGAATTTCTAGTGCAAGCCTATAAGAGCGCCGATTAAAACTGCCCGGAGGAGAAACTAGAAAATAATTCTGGGGATTTCTAGGTGGGTCGGCATAAGTTTCGCGTGTCCAAGCGATCCTCTTAACTCGCTCGTTTTACTGCCGGTTTTACGAGCCGGCACCTCTCCTTTTTTTCTCTCTCTCTCTCTCTCTCTCTCTCTCTCTCTCTCTCTCTGACGCGAGGCGTGTAATCGCGGCGACTATGGGTGCCGAACGATCCCATTAAGCAGGAGTGTTTGCAATCATGATTAAAGCCCCGCTGAAAGCAGATAATTTTATGTATTGTTTTATAGGTCAATCGTTGCGCGGAATAGTAGGTGGGCACCGACACCCATCATCGCTGGTTATAAAATGTCACTAAACGTTTCAATTTCTAGTTTTACGAGGGCTTTTAACGGCCGGTTTTAAGTCTCGGCAAGTTGACATCGTGGTCGAGCATTAAACGAAGAGAGCGCCGTTTCCCTCCGCTCTCGCTTCCTTCGTGCTGATGCACTTTAGATAGCTGCCTTAATTATCTCTCACTTATTAATTGCCACTTGCTCTAACGATCGGCCTCGATTATGCCCGCGCGCGCGCGCGCGCGCTCGCGCTACCAGCTTCGTGGCCAGGCCGCGCTCCCTGAAATTGAGTTCACCGCTAACGATATAATTAATAATGGATGCGCCCTCCTAGAAAAAATCTAATTGATTCCGGAGCACGCTGCCCTCTCTCTCTCTTTCTCTCCGGCCATTACATTTTCCCGGCCGCTATGCTACCTTGGAGTCCAGGCTGCGAAATAGCCGGAGGAAAATGAACTTTGCGCATGAGTGCATTCAGTCTGGCGAGAGGCCCTGTTAATTAAAACGCTCTCGGAGCACAGCATTTAGCAGGGTGCAATAAAAAAAATCGCCGGCATTTTTCTCCGCTGCGGAGGAGGTGGGAGTGGATTTTCGCGGCCGTTTAATTGCGCTCTGAAACGCTCTTAAGGAAGCGGGACTCCTCGAGCGGCGCGTGCCGGAATCAACCCACCAAACTCTTATTCACCGACCATTTAAGGAAGGCGAAGGGGCCTTCCTTCTTGTCAAACGTGAATGCCATAACCTTTGACTTCTCTTTTTACCGTGCTTCCAACCTTTTTCAACCTTCATTACCAGCTAATATTTGAAGACTCGAAATGAGCATTGTTGTAAATGCAAATATAGCTCGGTCGACTGGAGGAGTCCAAGTTGAGGGAAAGAGGACAGCGAAATATCGATAACGGTACCGGGAACGGGCCGAGCCGAAAGTCGCGTTGTCGTAGTGCGCTCGAAAAAACAGTGCGAGCGTTCAATTCCGATGTGATCCCCGAAGAGAGCCGCTTTTTCAGGGGATTCGAAGGCGAGGATGCAGGACGACGAGAGAGAGAAAGAGAGAAAGAGTGAGCGTTGGGAACGCGGAAGGGACGAGTGGATCGCGAGGGAACTAGTTCGTTAAACTCGCCAGTGATCCCTGAAATGGACCGCCTGTGCTAGCAGCAGCGGCGCTCCCTCATTCGCTGGCAACGAGTACAATGGCAAGCAAACGGGCGGGAAACTCGATACAGAACGGAGTGGAATAATGCGAGAGGAGTGCATTAATAAAGAAGGACGCGGGGTCGATCGTCCAGCTGTCAGGGACGAAATAATAACGGAGACATCCTGAGTGAGTGGTGGATTAGCGTGGCGGGAGAGCCGAGAGAAAACCAGTGGATAAATTGCTCGAGAAAGATCGCAAAGTCGCCAGTGACGCTGCAAATGGATGAGTGGCAGGACTGTTTGGGAAATGAAGGCTAAAGCCGACGAGAGCGGAGAGTGATGGCTAACTGGGAGCCCGACTGCTACGCTAAAGGATAGACGTAAGAGCAAATCTCTGTTCACTCGTCTGCGCAAACGAGCGAACCTCCGTCAGAACGGAAAGGCGGAACGAGAGGAAGAGGAGCGGAATCCTAGAGCACCATAGGAATTCCATTGAGGCTCAATCCTAGTCTAACAGTTGTTAACGCATCCCGCTTTACCAGCACCAGCGAATAACTCATCGGTGGACTGCTCGCTCTCGGAAATAAGATACTCGTTAGATCGTCCGATGGAGATCTCGAATCATCGACTAACGCTCCATTTATTTGCCGGAGCGCGACTCCTGCGGTCGCGAGAATATCGCTTGTTATCGATGCTCCGACACAAGCCCAACAGCGCAATAATGATTTATGACTATTTGTCAGTGAAGCTCGCTCATCGGGCGTCGTTGATCATGGCGCGATGCACCCCGTAAACATCATGAATATATCGGTGAACGGACATGGCAATTTATCAACGAAGCCCCTGCTCGCCAACTCCAACAACATGGTCCACCTGTCACTCCGAGTAGATTAAACCCTTTTACCATTTACAGCCAGCGAATTTCATTAGGACAGCCAATACTCCCACTACTACTCGCTGGCGCCATAATCCATTCGATATTCAGGATAAACAAGAGGTATATTCGTGCGAGGCCTCGTTAAGCCACTCTGTAATCCAAAGTATGTAGGATGCACTTCGATGACAAAGTGCTTTGAACCACGAATAAGCGAGTATTTGGGTTAACAGTACCGCAGTCGGCTCAAAGACGGATGGCTTACGGTTGGCCTGCGCTCTCCTAGTAGAAACGATACGCCATTAGTCAGACGTGTATGCGCAGAGCGGTGTATAAGCGGCGTTCGAAAAGCGGTGTGCTGCTGGTCGCCGCGTCTACTTTGGCCTCTCTTCTAATGGAAATTAAATGAATCCCATTGTTTTCGGAAGTACGGAACGCGGCCAAGGCACGACGGGAGCAGCGCGACCGCTTTTTGGAGGAATGCCAAAGGACTTGGAGCGTGCAACGTGCGCGCCCACCAGGAGAAAGGAGTGGTCAACGAGAGGAGAAAAAGAGGAGCTTTGCTGGAGAGCGCAGGCCAACGCACAACTCTACGTGGGATGCACCGATTTTTACGCGAAACCTGTAAACTAGCGGCGGCCGGTAGCTCCACTCGCTCCTGGAATGCGCTCTATTCCACTAGTAAATCCTGCCCGATAATCTTTATACGCACGGCGCGGCGGCGGCGGCGGCGGCGGAGCGAGCTGTGCGCCTCGTAAGAATGGAATTAGTGTATTCTTTCAGACCGGCACCAATTTCCAGGGAATAATGGCGGATTAAAGGGAGCTCGCCCGCCGGCAGTATTACTCTGCCTCTCTTTTTCTCTCTCTTCGCTTTTGCAGCGGGGAATGCGACGGGTTTTAAGCTCGCTGTCGGTTACTTAATTAGGCTGGCGTAAAATTTAATTAGAATGCTTGTCCGGTATCCTCTTTGTGCGGCTAGAATTCTTTCGAGGTTTTGTAGGAAACTTATCTATTAATGATTGGCGCTGCTATCTCTCGATCTTTCTATACCGATTTCAAGTGAAAGCGCAAGCTATTGAAGCGGCCGGTGGTTAAGGGCAGTTGGGAAGTTTGCAAAGTAGGGATTTCAGTGGATATCCGATTGGCAGTGCCGGTAACGGACGAGTGTAAGTCGGGCCATTAGCTAATGTAAATTGTCACCCGTTAAGGTAACACAGCGATCGCTGAATACCGGGCCGGTTTCATTAGGCGGCAGACGGTGGCGCTTAATGGCGATGCCGCATCGCCTAATTAAGCCGATGAACTTCGCACGTGACGGATCAGGCCGTCGGCCACCGGATAAAATAAAGAGATAATACGAGCTCGAGGCCGACTAAGCCAACGATTGTAAATCTCTCCAAGCTTCCTCGTACGAGGATAATGAAAATCCTGGAAACGGTCAGTGTCCTGTCGCAGCGAGGATAAGTGAATTCCCGACGCGGCTCCGCTCCGTGTTTTCTCCGAAGGGGTCGATCGCGTTCAATAAGAGTGGTGCATGCCGAATGGAAGGTACACGCCATCAAATCACCGGGTGTATCCCGACTGATGGAAATCCGGGAGTCACGGGAATCGAGAAGAAAAGAGACTTCTCGTTGTGCGCCGAGCGCTATCGATTGAACCCTTATTTTTTCCCGGGCCGCGTGTATTCCGACTTGAAATTGGATTTATCTGGAGCGACTATCGGCAGAAAGCAATCACCGGAATTCCAGTAGCGCGCACGCCATGATATCGAAGCAAGAAGCCTTCTCCCAATTTCTCTCTCTCTCTCTTTCTCTCTCTTTCTTACCGCCTCTCTAGTTCTCTCTTTCTACATCTATGTGCTTGAAATCGAAGAAGGAGCCACTCGTAGTCGCCAAAGTAGACCAGTAGCTTATACATGCCAGGAGATAAGGTCACCGCTGCTGTTCTACTGCAGTATAATTCTCCTTGCTAGGGTAATTGGCCCGACGGCATCGATTCTCCTAGCAGGGATGTGACCGTCTTCCACGCGACTGCAACCTATACTTTATGCCGACTTCGAAATTCCAATAGCTTCCACTATCAGCTCAGCCTGTCCCATCAAAGTACACTGTCATCCGCATTGCTCCTCTCCGAAACTCCTGTCAGTTATCCTTTACCAAGTGCGAATCTTGCAAGCTCGAAATCTCGTTGACGATGATCACCGAAAGGCACGTCGTCCTTTCCGACTGTCACAAACGTCGCACTTGTATCCTTCGTGTCCTTTGGATTTGAACGGTGAGTCGCGATGCGCAGACGAGTATTATCAAGGTCGACGAGGAGGTCGAAGTGCGTGAGAGAGTAGGAAGTTAGTGTGAGTGATCGAGTGATATTTCAGCGTGGTATTTTCGAGTGAGTGTGTCCTTGCAGGTGAGTTGCACGAGTCGGGAGCACCTGTCGCGAGAGTACGATCGGCGAAGCACACGGTGATGGACTGAGCGCGAGCGATTGTCCCACACCCCAAGCATGCTCGGCAAGTTGTGGCCGAGGGCGCACGATCCCCACCGAGGCAAGTCGACACCGTACACACCATACCTTCCTTCCAGGCAAAGCTCTCCGCGCGATCCTCCCTCTTTTTCCCTCTCTCATTCCTCTCTCTATCTCTCTATCTCTATCTTTCCCTCTCTCCCTCTCTTACCACCGATCCTACTTGCTCCAGATAGCGAAGCTTACTTTTTCACGATAAAAACTAATGCACTTCCGCCGAACTCACAACGATCGAACAACTGGCGCGAAACTGGCGCAACCGCTGCTGGCCAAAGCCGATGAACCTCGCGAGAATTCCCTCGAGCTTGCAACCTCCCACTTTCCTTTGATTCTCGGATAATGGATACAAGTACACACTGCAAAGCTGGCCGCAAAGCGGCCTCGCCGCAGAAATGGATGCGACTGACAATGAGTACCCTTTTTAGGACTAATTGCAGCGACACTTGTTCCGTCGCTGGAGACTCGATTCCTTAACACTTTCGAGATCGACGCTGCTTTATGCAAAAAGTAGTTGTGACTATATTGGCTGTCTTGGAGTTGGTTGATGATGCTCGGAGAGGAGTGAAGTCATCGGTGTTTAGAGTGCTAATAGGTGATGTCGTCTTCTCCGTCGTCAGGCCGAATTCCATCGCGGATGAATCAGCTTGAACAGTAATAGAATGGAGGAAGGAGTGCCTCCTGCTATAAATATCCGGTTCTAGCAGGGCAATCAATAGGTTTTTTTAGGTCGAGTGCCACTTTGCCTTATCCTGGCGAGTTCCGCAGGATAAGAGGGAAACTAGATGGCGCAGGGAGAGTTTGGTGGTGTGTCGCTTTCTTTTTAAGTATCTCCAAGCAAAAGGGATCCCTCGAGGATTGAAACCCTCGAAACCACACGTTTCCTTCGCGGCAGCTTCCAGTCTGGACTCGCTGGAATGCCAGACGCACACACAGACACACATATACACGGGCAAACTGTGTTTCCAAATGTGTCAAGATACTCAAGATTGCTACACTTCGATTGGCACGAGAGAGTTGGCTATTCCCACGTGGGTCGATCGGCGATCTTTATTCACGCGGCCAGTGCCAGTCTCTAGCAAGTCCTAGAGCAACTCCTAGAGTGGAAGGAGGAACGCGGCTCGAGCAATTATCGCGTGGCTCGCGCCGCAAAAGGCTATTGTATTTAAACAGGAATGTCGAACCTGCCTCGCAAAGTACGAGACTCCCTTAATGACTCTGTTTGCCGATCCGGCGAGCAAGACCGGCTGGTTCGAGAGAGTCCCGAAGAGAGAGAAGAGAGAGAAGAGAGAAGAGAGATGGTTAGAGGAGAGTGAGCGACTGTTTTATTCGACGGCCGGGAGTGATCGCCCTTTAAAGTCAAGCGCCGGGAACTCGTACCTGACATAATTAGAGGAAAACATCGGTGGCTGCTAGCCGCTACGACTACCACTTCCAACTAGACGACTACACAGACAGTCACACAGACACATGTACAAGCGTGCCAGTGCCAAGAGAGGCAAGGTTCCCGAGAATTACGACACGTCCGGTACAGGAATGTCGCAATGTGGTCGGCCGATATTAAAATTAATAAGGTAAAGCGCGAACGACCAACTGCTTCACATAACGCTACTTCCCCGGCTTTTTCTGGAATGGCGAATCGTGCGTGCATGCGTGCGTGCGTGCGTGCCTGCGTCTGCCAACAGCAAACGCCGAGAGGAAGTCCGCTTCAGCACGCACGCTTGTTTATATTCCAAGGAAACAGAATTCTCGATAGCAGATTATCGTTGGCGAGGTACTTCCTTTGACGGGGATGCAACTGCAAGCCTCCGCTGGACCACTTTCCCACCCGCGTGGGCCGCTCGCTTTCTGTCATGCTCGTAATTTGTTTGCGCTACGCCTTCGCCGCGCCAGACTCTTTCCAGTCCAAGTGCGAAAGCAAACTCTCTCTCTTTAGCTGTTGAGAGAAAAAGAGAGAGCTTCCGAGTGGAAGTCGGAGCGAAATAAGTAGCTGGACCGATGGAAGAAGACGAGTAATTCCTCTTGATAAGTCTGCAGTGGTTCAGGATGGGCGAATTTAAGAGTAAGTTCCACACGTTCGCGAGGATAGAAACGAACTGCGCGAGAAGATCTATCGTCGGCCGGCTGTCTAGCGCACTTGTGTCCGTTTGAATCACGGGGCGACAGGGTCGGCTGGGCGCGGCTTCTTAATTAACTTGGCTAATATCTCAATTAACGCGGCGACGTCCCTCGGAGAAGTCCAAAGCGGGCAATCAAAGGACTTTCTCTCTCTCTTGGTAGACCATAACTTTTCGAGGAGCAGTAAAAAGCTCCCGGGGAAATGGCAGGCTTAAAATACCATCGGCGCAATGATGCCGCCGAGGGATTTGTAATTAGAGCTTCCGAGCCGAAGAGAATCTTGGCGTGGTCGATTCGACGAGGGTATCGTGACTCTGCGAGAGAGCGATGTAGTGTTAAGAGGAAGATCAATCGGAGGAGGTAATACCTAGTAGCAATCGAGTATCGAGTTGATCGATCAAACGAGAATCGGATCTATGTGATCTCTCTCGGTTAAAGGAATTGGCTCCGATCCCGAGGACATAGAAGGTCGTGTCGGGCACAGGACATGAGTTGCATCAACGTCGACGTCTCCCATGAGTCTCGTGGAAGCGTGACAAGGCTGTCGCACCCACGTCAAAGAGGAATCGGGCGAACACTGCGATCCGCGTATCGACAAGTGCCGGGCACATCGATAATCCCGCAATTGCGATCGTTCTGAGTCGGACGGTTGGCAGGGACGAGTCCGAGAGAGAGGAATCGAGGGAGAAAGTGAGAGGGAAGGCGCAGGCATTTATGGATTTGCATGCGGCGTCAGGCGAACATATCTCGTCCACGATCGAAGTGACGAGAAACGGGTGAAGGAGAGAACGTACGTGTACAGTAGGGAGAGAAAGAGAGAGAGAGAGAGAGCAAGTCAAATGCCTGCTCTCTCTCTTTCTCTTTCTAGGCTTTATTGCTTCGCTGGCTGAGCCGAAGAATTCGTCTCGGCGAGGAGAGACCGACCGCTTGAAATTCCTGCCGAGACACGGGAGACGGTGCGGAAGTAAATATCCCGAAGGAAAAGCCGGCCAAAGCCGATAGAAAATAACGATCGGCCACTGCTTCCCTTGAAAAAACAGCGAGACTTCCTATGCCGGACAACGATCCAGTTGTCTATCCAGTTGACCCCGTCGATACTCATCCTGGCCATCCTTTCTCGATCGTATTGAGTAACCCTTCGATGAAATGCGATGGATTTTTAGTGGCGATTGTTATCTGAATTCTGGCAGAAAGTGGCGAGCCACTCACTTCACTCGGCTTTTGCCAATCGATAATACTGGCGAACCAAGCGAGGCTATTGGGGTCGCGAAACGTTCGTCAAAATACTGCCTGTCCGATCGTTTCTGGGAGAGAAAGAGAGAGAGAGAGAGTGAGAGAGGCTAAGGACAATGCTCCGACGAGGCTTTCTCCGACTTGACCTCCAAGATGTTCCTACCAAAGTTATTAGCTTCTTGGAGTCAGCTCGCTTCTTGAGATTACGCCTTTGATAAGCCATTGTTTCAGACAGTCGACTCGGAATAGTATGCGCTCACATTAGCATCGGCGCATTCATCGTGCGAGCGTAATGACCGATACATGACTCGCTTTCGAATCTGGCTTTATTCCGCGAGTGCATCACAGGCTATCGGACTATAGTCGGAGGGTCTCAAGAATTTTCTAGAAAGATCCTTTTCCGCGAGAGGCCACAAACGCTCTCCTCGAGTGAGAAGGTTCTCGCTGAAAAGCCGCCCACTGAAGCATACTTCAATTTCACCGGAAGATCCGCCCTGATACTTCAAGCGTTCTTCGCGAACTAGGCCAACCGATATACCGTTGCATCTGCCAGGAACGGGGATGAAAATGTTGCCGTAGATTTTGCGACGAAGATACTCGAGAAATATTCGATCCCACGAAATTATGATTCGAAACCAGTTTCGTATTCGCTGAACTTTTTAGTCGTCAAGTCTCAGTGGCAAATCTAGTTTGGAGCTTTTGTTTTCGCGTGACTGGAAAGGCTGGCAAGTCCAGTTTTACAGTGAGTCGAGGATCGAGTGTGTTTTAGAGTATATAGGCAAATATAGCTCGGGAGCGAATAATGCGGCGCTCGTCCGCTTTTAATTAGAAAGCACTTTGGAAGTTGGCAGCCGCGAAAGCGGCGCGCGGAGCGGCGCATTGTCGCCGGAAATGAAATAACTCTGGGAGCTTCGTGAAAATCGCTCTCTCATTTCAGGAGCGTTATTCATTAGAGGACTGTTTAACGAACAGATGGACCCGCGCGCATTTTCCCTCCTCTTATTAAATCCCCGCTGGCGCGCACTGCCAGCTCATAATTCATGGTGCCACTTTCGTCAACAGATAAGGCTCCTCTTATCAATGAAAGTAACTCCTCTCATCAACTCTTATTAATCATAGAATTCAAATTACAGAATTCCATTCATAACCTGACACTTCCCTAATGATAAATTGCTACTTTTCTGCAACGCTCGACGGAAGCTTAAAGTTACTTCTTTCATATAAGCTTTCCGGTAAGCTTTAGAGAAACAAACATCGTATTCTTTCAGGACAGTGCTTGACAAGTAGGATGTGCGCGGCTGGATTAATTCTCCTGGTGGGCTATTGCACGGCTCTGGAGTGGAGTGCATCGCATAACTCGCTCGGGCGCGGCAGCCGCCCGAGTAACGAAGGGAATTAACAGTAGCGTTATGTTTACCCGCCCTTAACTACCGCCCATTGCCAGCGGCGGTCCTTGCCTTCGCTATTCCATTTCCATGGAAATTCTAACTCTCCCCGAGTGTAATCGGACTGCGTCTGGGAGTTGGTTGTCGGCGCCGACGCCACGGAATCCACTGGAAAGAGTCGTGCCGGAGCATCCAGCCGTCGAGCGGAGGCCTAAAATGCGAGTGCTACGCGAAGATACTTGGAAACGGCAATGAGAAACAGAGAAAGAGAGAGAAACCCAGTGCGACTAATCATGCAAATACACGGGTCTGATAGTCCAAGTGGAAAACGGCCAGCTGAATTCCCACTCTCCACTTGGAAATCTCGCATGCACTTGTCACTCTTTGCCAAGCGTACCGAACGAGTTCCATCGAAGAAGGGCAGTCCGAAAATCTCATTTAAGAGCGGGGATACTCTTAGGGCTCGACGCATGACTACATGCGAAGTACACTTGAAACTTCAGTGGAAGGGTGCGTCAAGCCTTACATCGGCTCTGGGAGCAATTAAAATGTCGATGCCGTCAGTAGCAGTTTACTTGCGAGGGGTTTTCGAATTCATGGTGGGGGGGCTTTCGAGGAAGGTCCATCGAGGGTCGCTTGTCAGAAATGGCGGCGTATTCCCTGATATTTGCTTGGGCTTGTCGATCTCTCGTTATTGGAGCAGGAGACTGCATCCATATGTCGACTGCAGCCAGCCTGCTATAATATACTTTTATTTCTCTCGAGCGGAGCTGAGTCAAGATCCCTTTCTTGCTCTTGGAGAAGTAGGTACTTGAGGGGGCTTTGGCTGGCAGCCTCGTAGCCAGTCACCTAAGGCCAGCTGGCTAAACGTTTGCTCTAGCTTCCCGTCTTCTCTTTCTCTCTCTCGCTTTTTTTTCCATTCTCCTTCTCTTGCAAGCACGCCAATGCGGCATGTGCAATAACGGTCATTTGTAGCGAGCAAATAGGATCGGCCGCTCCTTCAAGCTACATCCTTCTGGGGATCCTTGGCCCTCCGAGCGAATAAAGAAGCCGTGATAATTCTTTTAGGGGGCCCTCGGAATTCGGCCGACTTTTATTTCGATTTCGTGCGCCCGCCAAGCGACCTCACCTGAACTCTCTCCAATGGCGAGGACGGCGTCGCATGTACCACCAGCCAGTTCACATTAAGTTACACAGCTCGCAAAACCCTTTAGGACCAAGTTCAGTGACCCTCGAGGCTGCTGTGTCAGGACTATGCGGCAGTGTTGACAGAAGAAACGGAGTGTTATGAAACCAGCCAAGCTCCCGGCAACGTAAGCATCATAGGTCACCGGGTTCACTAGCGCGTCGAGATCCAAATGTACCGCGCGCCACCTGTTTAGTCGAGGCTTTAGTTAAACTTAGAGAGAGAGTAGATCTGCGAGAGTACATCGCGTTGATATTTCACCTCGGCGTTGCTAATACGCTTAACAGGCACTTTGTAGACTCGCGCGATTGCAATCTTCTAGTTACGATACAAGCGAGCGAGTTACTTGGTAGGATTACTCGACTTGGAGATTGACTCCGACGTACGAGTTCCCAAGGAGACTTATGCTTCCGGTGAAGCGGGAAAGCCGAAAGTAATTCAGTTCCGGCAGATCAGTGAGGGAAGAAGAAGAATAAGAAAAGAAGACGAAAGGGAGGAAGGGAGGATCGCGTGATTCCATGATCGATCGGCTGGAAAAGTGGAGCGGTTTAATAGCGAGGATAACAAGGCCGTGGTCTTCTGTCTCCGGCAAATGAGGAGAAGACGGAATACCGCAGCGGGAATCTTGAGATCCGTTCTTATATAACACTGAGAGAGGGAAGAGCCGTCGAAGGCGCCATGTTAATTGCAGTTGCCGATGGAATTCCAGAGAAGCATGGAATCGAGCCGGAGCAGCGAGTATCGACTGACTCTCGGCGCAGGAAACCCCGGGAAGCTCGAGCGCCGAGCATTTTCACGCTGAAAGAAGCTAGTTGCCGGCGTTCGAGGGTAATTTGCACTTGGCAGTTTCACGCTGCGCCAGAGTTCCATGGAAGCCCTTTCAAATCCTTTCTCTTCCTTCCCTTTTTTCGCTCTGCTTTTCCTACCTCCTCGAGCACCGTCGAACTGAGGGCGTGTTACTGTCATGGCTCGGCAATGCCTTGAATTGCTAGCTTGTCACACACGCAGAAAAAAAGATATTCCACCCACCAACTATTTAGTAGTCGAAATTTGTCATTGAATATCTTTAAATAAATATTCGACGCTTCACAGATATCAATAAAGAAATTGCAATTATTTCTTTAGTGTTATTTGTTTCTAAGTGTTGGTAATCTGATCGATTGACAGGGTTCAATGATGGAAACAGTTTAATTAGCTTGGTTTCCATGAGGGGAGCACTCGGCCCAGACGTACTCTCCGCAGATCACTTCTGAACTTGTGGATTAATTAGGGTTCTTGGGGCATCTATTCACGTATGCAAGACTCATACACTATTTCTCGGGGGTCCTGCCTTCTCATTACACGAGGATACACAGGAGCCCTCCAGAAGCCGAGGCACACCGAGATTGCGCGCAAGGATCAAAGTGCCATGCATAAAATATGCGCTTTAAATCTTATCAAAATTACAACTAAAGTTTATCCTGTTTTCCATTATACTTTGGAAAAGTCTGACGTTTTAGTCAAAACACTTCTTGACGTTTCATTGTTTTATGATAGACATTTCCAAGAATATAGTTTTGTAGTTGTGACGAGGGTACTCCTGAAAATAGTAAAGTTTCAATCATTCAAGACTTACCTTGTTCGCAAGGTCCAACATGTTTCCGGTGCCACCGGCTGCTGCTTCGACTAGCTTCTGTAGCGTGTGTGGTTCGGGTGAAAGGTCACGAGCTCCACTGTCGAACTCCCAGCTCTCATGTCTTCCGGATATAGTGCCTGTAAAACCAGGAGATCGCAATCACTTACATAAAGTTCGAAGGGGGAGCTTTTATCTCGGGGAAAAGACGGACTTACCGAGACTGTTGTCGCTGCTGGTTGGCAGATACTCAGGCGTGTGTGTGTGATGGGGGCTGGTCCTGTGTTTTCCGGATCTGAGGGCCTCGATTTCCGGTCGCAGCGCCAGTCGACGCCTGAGGAACTCTTGATAGGAAATGCGACCGTGCTCGTCCGCCCCCAATTCCCTCATCAACTCCTCCACCGAGTTCTCGAGATTCAGCTCCCGGCATACCGTCAGTAAATCTTGGCTGAAATACCATATCGACGCCATGAAATAACAGTGGAACAACAGGCAAGAAATACAATGGAGAATATGTGGGAATGTCTGTTGGCCCATTTGTGAGAGCAAGATCGAATCCAATAACAACTGGTGTTCTGAGACATACTCGAAACCGGTAATGCACGTTTTACGTTTTACGGTCACCATTGCTTTTTCGACAATGCTCGCGAGGGAATACTGCTGTCTCGTCGAGCAATACTATGGAGAAACGAGATCGACTGGAACGCCAAGCGGCACCTGCGAATCGAACGCGAGAAAAGAACTGTAAGTTCCACGGGGAAAAAACTTTCCTCTCGCCACCGCCGGCAAACTTCTCACCAGCCACTTTCCCGAATGTGTGCAAAAGAGGCGTGCACAAGTGCGCGAAGAAGCCGGAAGAAAATCTATCCCCGATAGACGCCCCCAGTTTTCCCATTAAAAAAAAAGAGCTCGAATTAAATTGAAAGTTTCCATGGAATCGTAATAGGAAATTTTATTCACGGTTCACGGACTCCAAGGCGATCAAATAGTTTGAGTAAAAATCATAAGTCGATCCTGTCATTGGGTATGCGGATATTTTCCTAGTGGCAGCTGCAAATTGTAGCGGAACGATATTAGAGAGGCTCGGAAGGTAAGACAGGAAACAAGAGGAAATGGAGGAAAAAGAATCGGCTCTCGATAGGATCTCCTTGCAAGCGGCGATTAAGGCGTTGCGATCGATGCATTAGCATTCCTTCCTACATCGATAAGTCTCAAACTCCTTCCTCTATCTCGGCGCGTCTAGACACTTTACTAGAACAAACAAGCGATCTCCCATCGCATTGCGAAATCCTACTCCACTCTGCATAATTCATCCCCTAATGAGACGCAGAGATAAACGCGCACATTTCATTCACCAGTTGCGATAAACGCGGAAGTATACTCGGCTTCTGCTGGTTAAAGAAAGAAGTCTATATTTCTCCTTTAAAGACCTTTCCTTATTAAATCCGTCACGGGACATTAAATACATACATATTATCCAATCTGGGTGTTGAAGTATTATATCTGAGAAAAGGCGCAACATCCCACGTTCGAACAACTAGTCGTTCGAAGAAGCGGCTTCTCTCTGCCGCGTGCAACCCACCGCGCGCATCTTTCAATTCGCACTGTTCTCACATTAGAGGGAAGAACTGATGCACGTGTAATCCGATTTAATCCGAGTGGAGAATTGACCGCTCAGAGGATCAAGCAATTTCCGGGTGAAACAGGCTTATGTGCCGGTATGTATTTCTAATAAGTCACTCTTGAGAGCCGCTCCTAAAAGTATGCGGTCGGCATCGCCGAGATTAGAGCTCTCCGGGAGACAGGCGACGATTAATTAAGCCTGCGGGGCTCCCAACGTACTCCGACTAGACGACGCCTTCTTCCCTCCGCGATATTAATGGATTATGCAAAGCATCGCCGCCTTCCTTCGGTTCCTGTCGCGCGAAAACTTGCTGCCCCATCGAAAACATTCTGATCCCTCTTCAGTGATCGGCCAATGCACTCGCCGCCCAATCCCACGCACTCTCGCATCTCGGTTACACTGAGCATTCGGACTAAAGAGATTTGAAGTTGCATTGTCTCAAGTGTGCAGCTTCAATATGACTGGAATATCGTGTGGAGTTTCAGAGAATTGAGAGAGAAGATCTTGATGGGTGTTGGGAAAATCCCATGGGAGTGATTCTTCTCGAAAATAAAAATAGTGAGATCACACTGCATTTGTCTTTAAAATTTCGACTTATTTGTCTGTATAGTGTTTATGCAGCAACGTCACTCAGTTTGTTTAATCAACGAGTCACTTCAATTTCTAGGAAACTTAACTTTTATTAACTTCTATACGCAAAAATGAGATGCTTAAATAATTCTGCAAAAACTTCTATACATTCGTAAAATATCGATGAAACACGAGCTGGTCTTTAAAATTCCTAATGTGACTGGCTGATATATAGAAAACTGTTTTCGATACAACTACCTTAAAGATACAATGAAGTCTTCGGAGAGAGTTATCGAAAGGTTGCCGAGTATACCGAATGGAGTAGAGTTCTTGGCATTCCTGCTGGAGGAATGGAAAGTGACCTCCACCCTCGTATCGCAGACTCGCCTTTATCACCAAAGAGAGCACTGTCCTCTCGACACGTGCTCCTATCCACACATCTCATCGCACGTACACACACACACACACACAATCGAGTGGAAACATATATCATGAAAGGTGTATCGCAAGAGTCTGGCGCCACGCGGTGTTCCCCAATAAATCTATCTCGCTATGACTCCTATTTCTCCGCCAGCTGGTTATTGTTTTTTGAGGCTATAAGTCGAGTGTTTGTCTCGGCGCTCTTTGAATCCGCCGAGTCCGAGAATAGAGACTCTAAATATAGTGAGTGCGGGGGGAAAGAACGAGAGAAGATAATACCCACCATCGCAAGAGTCTTCGCTTGAGTCTGCGAAGTGCGAGCCTCTTCAAGGTCCGAGTCTCCCACGGCTTGACAGGCTCCATGAGCGCATCCTCGTTGGTACTTTGTCACCGAGTCAACGAGGAAACGTGAACTCCGCGGCAGGCAGCGCAGTGCGACGGTGAGTGATCGCGATCGGAAGTTCCGCTCGAATACGCTTCCGGAGGTCCGGTCGAAGCGGTGCGGCGAGTGCCACTGCATCGGGTGCACGCGCCGTACCGTGGTGGCCGGGGCATGCAGCGAGAGAAAAAAGTGGCGAGAGCAAAGGGGAGAGAGAGTGAGAGAGTGAGAGTGAGAGGAGAGGGCGAGTTAAGAAAGGAGAGGAGTTTGCAAGCGTGAAACGAACGCGACTTAATCCGTCGCGATGCGTGTCAGCGTCGGTGTCCCGTGGTTTTCCAGTGTCTCGCCCTGCCAGAGAGTGCTGGCCTCTCCTCACTGCGGTTGCGGACACTGCCACTCCGCGAATACGAGTATCGGATAAGCGATCATTATGATATCGCTGCGAAATCAGAGTCCACTTCCTTGTGGGGAGGCATGAGCGATTTCGCGCCAGTTTTCTCTCTTCCCTTGCGCACACTACTTTCGACCTCCGCTACGACGAGATCTGTCGCAACCACTTCTCCCTCTCGAGCGGATACGCAATAAGAGAGACAGTGGCTGGCATTATGCGCGGACTTCAGTATTCTCGAGAAGTGTTTTCTTGTACTTCACCAAGAAGGAAGAGAAGAAGTCCGAGGAGAGTCTGGTGGGTGCCTTGTCGAAGTAAGAGAGCAGAAAGTTCCAGGACGAAGATAAAGAACTTGAGGGAGATATTCCACTAAAAAGGGGTAGCGTAGGCAGTGGGAAAAGAAGAAGAAGAGGGGTGGCAGGGAGTGAGACTCAAGAGACGAAGAATGCCAAGCAAAGAGCGGATAAATTGGGGAAGATCTTGGAGCGAGGAGTGGGAAATGTTTTGCCTTTTCACTGCTTTCCCGCTTGAAGTGATCCCAACAATGCGAGCTGCGTTAGCAGCGATCAGGAAGGCTCGCGCGCGCGCGCGCGCTCACCCCTTTTCGCACCGGCTTCTGCCAGTCCGAAAGTGGACGTCTCAGACTGACATTGCCGGCTCTCAGGCTGGCTCTGGGAGTATCGCCCTGTGCTTTGTTGAATCGGAAAACCCTCGAGGTTCCGCGCAACGTCGACCACCGACAAAAGCCTCGCCAGCACAATACACACTGGCGGCGACCCAATAAGTACTCCTGGCATTGTCGAAACGCGCGAAACCGATCCCACCACAACAGTCACCCTCTCAGCCTCACCGACTCTCCTCTCCTATGTTTAACCAAGCACACCTTTCCACCTCCCCTACCACCTCGCACCTCTTCTATCATCCTCTGGCAACGCACACACTCCACTACCTTGCGGTAATGCCATCTACGATATAATCTCCGATATAACTGTACATACACGGCGAACCAAAGCCTGCGAGAGCTATGATAGTATTCTCCATTCGCGTGACAACTTCATTACATTCATATTTTGAAAGCGTTGTTGATAAGAATTTTGTTGATATAAAGCGGAAAGTTATCTTTAAGTCTTAAAAACAATATGTCAATCTGACAGTTGAACTTTGGTAGTGGAAACGAATTTAATTGAGCTATTGAAATTCACTGCAGCAACACAAAAACGTGTACGTTATGAAATTCCAACACGTGTAGTAAAATTGATAAAATTACAGTATTATCATTCTGAAAGAGCCTTTGAAAGAAATTCGATTCGAACCCTCTGGAAATTGGGGGATGCTGATGTTGTTGGGTGAAAAAGGTGGAGTTTGGGTGGCGGGCACGGAGTGGCTGGGCGGAATGCGAGTTGCAGGCCGGGCACTCACCTTGACCTCTCAGCCAAGAGAAATAGAGAGGCGAGAGAGGCATATAGCGGAAGCTTTGAGGTCGAGGTTACGCGCGGCGTGTTCAGACACCGGAATGGCAAGGGCGTGCGGCGCGAGCCCTCGAAGAAAGCACACGAGCCAAGGATGCAGATCTACCAAGCACGGCTTCGAACAGAGAGGGAAAACGAGATAGCAGAGAATAAGAGAAAGAGAGAGAGAAGAGGACAAGCAAGAGGAAGCGGTAAACAGGAGGCAGGAAACTGTACAAATACAGCGTTGAAAGGGATCGGCTGGCCTTTTGAAAGAGCGACACTGGTATCCCATTTTAAGCGCGTTCCGCTCTATTTCGCCTGATACACGCCCTTCAGCGGAGAGCGGGACAAAAGGGCTGCGCCTCCTTCGGGCAATTTTCCGTTCTCCTTTCACTCTTTCCGGCGGATGCGCCATTAAAAAGCGAGAGGGAGCCGCGACGGAGGGATAGAGTTGTGGCAGGGCTTGAGAAGGTGCGTTAGCGTTCGAGATGGAAGAGAGAGATCGGCGAATGCCGCCTCGGGCAAGGCCGTCTATAAACTCACATCGACTCTCGAATTGGTGATTTCTCGATCCTTAACTCCCTTCTTATTCAGACTTCATACATATATAATAATGGCTGGGGCAGAACTCGCTGTAGGCGGAGTTCACACTCATTTGCGCGAAGGGTTGCTGCTTTCTATGCTGTTGGAGCAGTTGGAGCAGTTGTCGCTCATTTGCGAGTGACAGGAAGACATAGGTAGACGCGTCCTCTCCTCCATTCTACGTCGACCTTTTCATCCTTCAGTTCTAACTGGTGTAATCTTGGAAATGCACTCTCGCTAAACATCGCTTCGGAGACTGTGCGAACCTCCGCTCCGACTAACTTTTACCCCCAGGAAGAGAAAGCCTTTCTGAATCCGATGAGAGCAGCCTGATACTGGGGCTTTTTTTGTCGATACACCAGGGAAATATACGAATGGTAATCGATACTGTCGAACTAAGATGAATTCGATGAGAGTCGAGGAATTCAGGGAGGCTGAAGCCGTCGTTTAGCATGGATTCCTCCCTCGATTCACCCCTTTCTCGAGATCATCCCTTTCCCATCTATATCGGCCTTGTCGCCACGGTCCATCGATCTTTTTATTCGCCAGAGCTAAACCGCGATATCGAACGCAGCTCTTTTCAACCCTGAACTTCGACAACCCCAAGAACGAAGGGAATAATTTCGTCAGAGCGAGTATTACCGCGTACTCGTCGACATCGTTAAGATTACACGCTCGAATGATTAGGATTGCGAGCGAGAGATTGGTCGGCAGAGTCGGAGCAATTGACGAAGAGAAACGAGGAGGAAAGTGGAGGCCGGCAGAAGCGGATTCCGACTCAATGGAATTGCTTTTTAACGATCGAACGAGCGCACCGGCACACCCGTAAGGCTTTCGGATGCGCGATGTATTGTCCGCTCTAAACGCGTGCCGACACGCTCTTCCTCGTAGCCGCGTGTTCCTAGCAATCGATAGGTGTAATTCGAGGGGTGTGAGCGATTGGATTAGCCGGCGCGGCTGTTCCCAAGCAAGCCGGACGTGGAAGTTGCTGCGGGCAGGATGCGGGAGTACACGCGCGGCGCCACTCCACGCCACTGGTACCGGATGGACGAGTATCGAGCGTTCCTCTCCGCCTCCTCCTCCTCCTCCTTTGATTAACATTTTCTTGCTCCGAGTGCATCGATTAATGCAGATCTCGTAACTTTCCATTCGGTCAGAGCTTAATGAAAAATGTCGCTTGGAATTCATGAGCAGACACACTCCAGTCTCAGTGGCTGTGATTCGTCGGGGATTCGCGGAGCCCCTGCCAAGGATACTCGCACAATGCCGTATTTCATATCGGCGACATGAAATCGATAGTTGCAGCGGGGAAGGTGATATAGCGCTGCATTAATTATGCGCCCTATAATAAGTCATTCAGTTGGGGGTGACTTGCTCGCGTACTCGACGTGCCAGCGCAGTGGCGTGCTCCAAAAATTTGCGCTTTTCACCCGTTGAATAGCTGGCAACCGGAAGGGTTCGTATCCTCGCGGCCTACCTTCGAGCAGAAAGAACGCGAGGTTTTGATCCCCGGACTCTCGACGCACCCATCAGCATCGCTATTCAAACCAAAACTCCCTTTTCCTTCGTATTCCCTCTAACTTCGCATTTCCAAGAAGTCCTGATCAATTTTACGCTTCTGTTACTATTACTTGATGCATTTAATTCAGGAATTAGTTGCTATCGGATTGAAAGAGAGGGCATTCGATCGTAAATGATATTAAAAGGCCAATATATATGCCCGCATGCGAGTATACTGGTAGCAATTAAGGAGACAAAAACTAGATCACGATATTTATCTGGTCAGAAGCTGAAGCGAAACGCCCTCATTGTCAATGATAAATTGGATAGACGTTTCCTGAAGTGTCAGGAACGCGGGGGATCTTTAAGGAAGAAAATCGAAGGTGTAATTTCAGTGGAATTTCATCGGCTGGTAGGTAGGCGCGTGTGTTCGATCGCGTGCAACGGTTTGGGCAGGTCAAGAATACCCATCTCGCTTCCTGGCCGAACACGCCAGGTGAGCCTGATGGTAGGTGCACAGTTAGTCGCGTGTCAGAGGTCACGCAGACCCTTAAATTACTGTAATGAACGCTGCATGACTTTCGCTGCAGTCTATTCCGGATATTTACTGCTGGCCAGTAAGAGCGGCGTAAAAAGCATCCTGGAAGCGTGAAGGGTTCAGAGATGCCGGTAGTTAATCGGGAACATATGTTTACTCTCGCCGTTTACTCACCGAGTAACGAAATTCAAGGCAGCCGGCGCAAATAGTAAAGTATCGGATCACGAAACTTGGCTTTATTTATGCCTGCCTCGAATTCGAGCCGACCGCCGGGAGGAAACTCGCTTTACGAGCAAGTGGAATATGCTTGGCACGCGCGGGAAAAGGCGAGGAAAGCCACCGAGAGAGAAGTAAAACTGGTAAGAAAGGCAGATAAACTTACGGGGGTACAGGATACCAAGGGAGAGAGAGAGAGAGAATCGTCGGGAATAAAGCGAAATGCGAGGAGGGTGCCGCCGCGTGTGACTCACTTCCCATAAAACACCAAGCCACCCTTCGCGCGCCCTTTGAAACCCCAGGGTATCGTAGACACCGTCGACTCTCCTCCTAGACTACTCTTCTCCGCCAATGCGCACATCTCCCAGCAAGATTTCTCTCAAATAGTTGGCGAACCTCTCCGCGAAATACTTCGACTTTCCAACCTTCCTTAAAGTACCTTGTAAAGTTGCAGCGTTCTACGAAAAATTCCTTTCAACTAGACTCAGACGTCTTTTATCAAAAAACAGTATTTGATAAATGTGACACTAGGACAAACTCCTTGCAAGGATACAAATATTAATTCACACAGTCAACGTTGAGAAAGTACGCGTCAGCACAGTCGCTTAGCGCAAGGATGCTTTTGGGTAATAGGATTTTCCCTATAAATGCCAAGTCTTTCTTTCCGCTTTTCATCACAACCCTTTGATCCTCGGAAGCCCCTACAAGCGACATTCCCATGTCGGCGGACGGCGCGGCGCACTTACTTACGAAACTACCCCAGCGTCCACATATGTACATACACATCAAAACATATGCAACGCGTCGGAAGAGAGTGAGGCAGGTATGCAGAAAAATCGTGGCGAAGAATGAAAGACAGAGTGGCGGGGGTTCGGGGGGAAAGTCCGGGTAGAAAAGCGAGGATCTAGCAGCATGGAGGAAGGGTTGTTGGAACGAGCAGCGGCAGCAGAACGCTCGAAAAAGGAAGACGAAAGTAAACGCTGGTGCGTCTGGCTCTGCTGTAAGCTCAACTACCAACCTGTCGGGAGGAAAGTATTCAACAGGAAGAGAGAGGAGTAGCCAAAAATGGGTGGAAAAAGAGAAAAATGGAGGTTGGTGGCCGAAAGAAGGCTAAATGGACTCGAAATCGTTTGATTTCGAATAGGAATTTGCACGGATTGTGTACACGTAATGAAAAGAAAAGGGTCGTAGAAAGATAGAGAAGTCTATCAAGAAGAATTTCAAGAAATACGCCTTCCAGCGGGACAATTATCTCGCGAGCATTCAAAAATGGGTGGAAGAAAAAAAAAATTGTAGATGGAGGCCGAAAGAAGGTTAAGCGCACTTGAGCTCGTTCAGTTCCGAAGAGGAATTTGCACGGATGCAAAGGAGGCAAGTGTGTACGCATAATGCAGGGCTTGGAAAGGGGTCGCGGAAAGATAGAGAAGCTTATCGCGGAGGATTGCGAGAGATGTGCCTTCGAGCGGGACAACTATCTTGCGAGCGGCTAGAATTAATGAGGTTACGAAAGCGGCTGATAATGAATGCGAACGAGAGCGAAGCTAGAAGCACCGGCACCTCCGGCTCTCTCTAACTTACGCAAGTATCCACCTCGGCAGAGTTATACTCTCCGACGCGCTATTTGCGCTTACTCGCACGTATTCATCCGACGCCCCAAGCTCTAACAAGTACGCGCGCGCGCGCGCGCGTGCGACTTCTCCGCTTTATTGCTTAATGCAGGAGTGTGTCGCTGTGTTTTGGTTTACGAGCGGCGACCGGTACTTCATTAGAGGGTATTAAATGTATTGACTCTTCTGCCCCTCGGCGGATTGCCGCGCCTCGCACCTTATATAGCTACACTTGACAAATAGGGGTTCCGAGTTGCCTTTCTTTCCGATTCACCTCTATTTCTAGAACAACCCTCCTTTTCCTCGCACTACCTTAGATTTCTGGGGACGGAACTACGAAGATTGGTTTGTTGCCTGTCGATGAGGATGGAAGAGACAGTTTTCTCGATCGAGGGACTTGCTTTTATTTATTTATTAGATTTACTTCTTGCTTTCGGCTTTGGATCGATTTCTAGTACCAATACATTTCTGTATTTCTGTATTTCTATGTATATTTCTGTAGTTATTTACGTCAGGAAAAGCTCAAGAACTTTAACGGTTTATTTGATGACTAAGATCATTTGACTAGATGCCCCACATTTTCATATTTTATCTGTACTGTTGCACATATATAATTTAAATTTTTCACGCACATAAAATATCCTTATCACATACTCTTACACATATTTTATCCTCCCAGTTTCCTTTCTTTGCACTTCTCTGACAGAACTATAATATCCTAGCTTGATTCCAAGTCAATTCTCTTCCAAAATCAGTCGGCGTCTCTAACAAGACATCCAATACTATGATCCCCACTAAAAAGAGCGTAGCTGGAATCAAGAGCAATTTTCTTTGCAAGAGCCCTTGATTTCTGCCCTCCAGTCTGTTGATCCCGCATTAACGAGCACTATCCAGCGGCGTGTGAAGTCGCACAGTTTCCGCGCGGAAATAATTAGCGCGTGAAATGCAGGAGCGGGCGCGCGCGCGGGTGCGTTTGATGTGCTTCTGCGACGGAGTGGTAGACATCGATGGCCGATACCGGCGCTGCCCGTTTCTCCGATTGATCCGACCTCTAATTATATCGCTGCTTGGCTTCCCAGTGCAGGGCGGGCGAGTGCAGCCGTTTGTAAGCGAGCGAGCGAGCCCAAGCGACTTATTGATCCCGCGAAAGCGATTGCGAGCAGAGGAGAGAGAAGGAAAGATAGCGAAGCGGAATGGCATGCAAGAGGGTTGACAAGAGAGAAGCGACAAAGCCGAATTCGTATTCCTATTGCCTATTTCTACGATATATCAAAGGGACGAGTTTGGGGAGTGGTAATCGCGAGGTAAGACAAGGGCTGAAAAGAGAGAAAGAGAGAGAGAGCGAGAGAACGTTTTGGGGGAGCATTTAGGAGTAGTACAAGCGGCGAAGGGTGAGAGAACCTCTTCGAGGGAGAACGATCTCTCGCAGCGAAGGGTGACGGCGCAGCCTTCTCCTCTGCCTGCAGAAACACCGAAACCTTCTCTGATCTTACTCTCCTACAAACTCCTGCCACCGCCAAGAGAACTCTCCTTTCTCCGTTTTTTTTCTGTTCCTTCTCTGTGAACCTGACGCTGTTCCAGCGGCTATTCTGCAAAGTCGCCGAGAGAAGAGAGCCACCGAATTAACGTTGCCAGTGTTAGTCCCGCAAGCTTAAAGCGCCGTTCATTGTCCGCGAAGAAAGCTCGAACGCTTAAGGAAAGCTTTTGCCATCTACTTAGTTGGCGAGTAGTCCTTCAGTGGACTTTAATTGGCCTGACAGCGTTCCTCTCCCTTCCGGAAAAAAGGAGGTCTCTGCCGTCTGTCTGTCTGTCTGTCTGACTGTCTGTCTGTTGAGCGGAGACAGAGAGGCCCGTTTGAATAACTATTACTAACGCGTACGGTTTCCTAAGGCGATAAGTGCCCGGCGCGCTACACCGCGCCACGTCCTTTTGAAGCCGGTGCTGCTGCTGCTGCTGCTGCTGCTGCTCTCGCGCGCGCACATTGTGCATCCTCCGGCTGAATTTAAATTGGGGCTTGTTTCTCGCACCGGGCTTAAAGCACGCCTCGCTGCCTGAAATGTGCCCCCTCGAGCACCTTGTGAGCCTGCGCGCCTTTCTCTCCGCACTTCCCATTTCGGTGCAACCTGCCACGAGATATTACTTAACTATCGCACCAATGCGTAAAACGACTTCCAGTTAAATCTGGAAAGAGGGTGAGAGTTTCTCTTCCGGGGGAAAGATCCCGCGAGAAAGGTCGTGTTTCGGGAATAATCGATAAATTACGGTAATTAATCTTCTCAAGTATACGTGTGAATAAATACACGTACGACAATATCACAAGAATCGACACTTAATTAACGGGACATCCAATCAAGTTCGTTGATAATTTATATAGGTATTATACTCGGGAATCCTGTTGGCAAAGTGTAGTGAATTATCGTATCCAAAGTCGATTATTCCTCGCGCATCGACGGGCTTAAATTCCCAGCTTGCCGATGCCGGAGGCCGGGATGGTACTCCGGATGAAAGCTTTATCTTATTACCCCTCGCGACAAAGGTAAATCCCGAGGACGCTGCGACAAATAAACTGGGCTTTAATTATCGGCGTGGATTACACGATGGGTTTTTTCAAAGGTCTACTCTCGCACACTCTCGCCGTCCTATCTCTCCTGTTGTCGGCTTGTGATTTCGCGGAGCAGTTTAAGCGAGCGATGACGTCGTGTGGTTGCAAAGTGCGCCCAAAGAGACACGGACTCGAGCTCGCCAGAGAGAGGAGAGAGAAAGAGAGAAAGAGGAGCTTTCTCTCGCACTCTCCAGCTACCCTTCCTCCTTTCCTTCACCCTTTCTTTCTCTCTGTGCCACCGGCAAGCTTTAAAATGTCAATATTCGCCGCGTGCGCGTACCACCGGGCGCGTGGAAGCGTGCGAGCCGCTCTCTCTCTCCTCCTCTCTTTCTCTCTTCTATTGTCGGCGAAAACAACGATGCATTTAATATCCGTCCTCTTCCCGGCGGCGGCGGGCGCCCGCTCTGCCAAGCTTTGCTCGCGCAGCCCGCCAATCGAATACAAGCCTCGAATTTATGCTTTACTCGTTACTATTATTTACGGATGCATTTGCGGCTCGACTCTGCTAATGACATTTCGACCGAGCCACGCTTCTGTCGGACTAATGGCCACGAAAATGCCTGCACGCGTAATTGAGGGAAAAATCATTCGCCCCCGATTCTCTCACTGATTGCTATTGAAATCCGCAAATTTGCACGCTGCGGTTCAAATCCGCCAAGTGCACGAATCCTGTTATATAAATATTGTTTTTGAATGGAGAGGGTGTTGGTGAAGCCAGGGAAAATAATTGATGTGGTATAATACGGAACTGCATTCAGTAGAATGAGTCAATGATAGATACACGAATTTACTAATACGATTTTAAGATTTTGTTCGTGTAACTAATCAACTTTAACGAGTGTGGAGTAAGGTTATAAGATTAACACGATGTTGCGCTAATGTAATACTCGCGTTTACAATGCGTCCGTCGATATTGGCACGGTCGACGGTCGGAAAGCAAGTCTCGGCGTGGTAGTGGGGCTTAAAAAACGAGGTAGGGGCGAGTGGAAAAAGGTCGAAAAAGCGCAGCAGGGGCAGAAATGGCGGAAAGGGGAACGGGTATTTCTACGTGGCGGTTAAAATGTCAATAGTCGCGGTGGGTGCAGGTCGCTCCGCTAGTCGAGATGGCCCCCACACATGCGTGCACCCGCGCAAACACACCTATTTCCCTGTGCGGCATGCGGCTCCAGACGACAAACCCCGCACGCACGTCGCGGGCCAACTCCAACTTTCATTTCTGTCGAGAGAGTTACCCGCCGCCGCCGCCGCCGCCGTTCCGTTCCCATATACATAGTCGGGATGAATAGCGCCGACAAAGATTCCACGCCACTATCGATTTAGAATTGCGGCGGGTCTAGGCGATAACTGGTAGTTTACCGATGCCATCTCAATTTTCTCGGATATCCCGGAGCGAATGGATAATCTGCAACTAATAGCTCTACCACCGTATGCCTAGTGAATCCTCGCGCTCTCCACGTGTTCCCTTTACAATCTATTGAAGGCGTCGGGCATTAACGTTCCTACATGCTGAATTCTTAAACGCTAACTACATCACGACTTTTCCCCGGCGCTGCTTTCTTACGGAGCTTGATTTCCCCCCCGAGCAAACACGCCAAGACGAGAATAGCGAGGGAGGAAGGAGCTGCATTGTAAGCAGCCGGCGTCATTTGCCGGTGTCCCCGTTTCCAGATTAATCGAGTCTTTTAAATGACGCTTCTCCGTGGAAATGCCTCCCGGCTGACAATGCAGCTGCCACCAGTCAGAGCTTGGAATGTTCATTACGTCAGGGATTATCAAAAGTCGTCGGGAGCATTAATACCGCGAACTATCGTGTTAGCTTGGAAACGGTGGCTTTCCACCACGAAATTTCCATGCGTGCTTAAGAACGCGTTGGTAGTTTGCCAGGGCGTGGAAGGCTGCGTCGCTATCCGGCGAAAAATCATTGAGGCGGTAGAGAGGCTGTGTGTGTGTGTGTGTTGATGGCAGCGAGGGGCACGCGTGCATCTGAAAAATTGATGGCTAATTTCGAGGAAGGAGTTGACGGTGGAGCGAAGGTGGAGAGAGAGAAGAGCAGAGAAGAGCAATGGAAAAAGTGTTCTCCATGCGCGCCTCTAACGAAAAGCGTAGCACGGCTCGCGCGCCTAATGAAAAACGTGCGCATCCCCGCATCGCATTATCTTCTCGGCGCTCTGTGGTTTATTCAGGACGGGTGCGCGGCTAGAGAGAGAGAGAGCCCGAGCAGCAGTAGCGGTAGTAGTAGCAGGTGCTATCTAGCCCTCGCGCTACTGCCTTTTTCCTTGTTAATACCGCGGCGCATCACGATGCATTCAGGCCTGCTAATTAATCGCGAGGGCTTAATGATTAAAGCGCGCGTGCACTGCTTCTGCACGCGGAATCCTTCATCCCTCGCTCTACGTCTTTCCACCTTTTAACGGCTAGCATCATCCGTAGCAGCGGGTAGACCCGTACTTTGTCGCCCGGTACCCTGCTACCTTGGTTTATCTAACCGTGGATTAACCCGAATACTGCTACATTCAAATCTACGGAAAGTTTAGCAATTCTATTTCCTCGCCTATCCGCAAAGCGCGCCTCTACCACAGAAAAATCTGTGAAACTAAAGCAGTCCCATCCGACAGAAGTTTGAAGGCACATCCTTTGAAGGTTGCGGTCTGCTAGATTGATAGAGAAGTATTCGCCCTCCCTAAAGTCAATATTGACAGTCCCGAAGAAGTTGGCAAAGGGCTCGTATTATCCGTTGGGTAAAGTTCAGGAAGAGAGGAATGTTTCAAGGAATAACCGCAGGTGTGTTCCCAGACAGTGGTGGTGGAAGTAAGAGCTAAAGAGATGAAAGAGGGAGGAATATAAGAGAAGGGTGGACGTACCTGTCGATGAAACCATCTCCGTCGCCGTCGCATGCTTGGAACAGCTTCCTGACGCGGTCCTCGTCGTAGATGGAGCCCGCTTCACTCTCAGCATCCGCGGTCTGTGACATCTTCACTTGACCTCTCGTTCATCCATCCCGAGCAACCACCGGTGTACCGCCCAGCGGCTTAGTTCTCCCAACACGCTCCATTTGTCTTTCCTCTCTCTCTCTTCACCAATCTCTGCCTTCCACTTCTCCCGTATCACAGCCTTTACTATTTCACATGGTACGCTCTAGTCCTTTCGATCTACGATAGTCGAGGGTGGCAGTGTTTAGAATTCAAAGTTCAAGAGATACGAAGTCGCATCGAACGATGCCAATGTTTATGTGTAGCATACCGCGCAGGGAGGTCGACCGATCGCTTATGTCACGTGTTGCATCGCGATCGCCGAATTTCGGCCGGTCGAGGATTGGTCGGAGCTGCACTTGTCACGGTGTCCTCCTGCTGGAAAGAGCCGCCGGGGGTCTTCGAACCTTGGAGCGGCAAGCTCTATTTTTAGAGCTGCTCCGGGAGGACGCAGCGGCCCTTGTGTTCCTCCGAGGCTTCCCACCAACGCCGGATAGACTCGTAAACAGAATGGCTTGCACGCGTGCTCTCCTCCAGCGATGCCAAGAAACTTTCTCGATTTATTAGAGCGAGCGATCTTCCACGATTCTCTCGGAACTCCCAGGAACTCCTCACTCGTGGGCGTTCTGTCATCGGGCGACTGAGCGCGAGGGGTGAGGCGGTTGCTTTCGTGTTCGAGTTGCCGGCGTAGGCGCGCACGCACGCCGGAGATACGACGTATCCACTGTCACCGAGTCACTAACCCTAACCTGTACACGCGGCCAGCAATCCCGTCGGTTCACCCACCCTCGCGAACCGCGCGCGACGGCAATAAAAACTATCGATTGAGCGCAGCATCCGCCGCGCGCGCCCGCCAGCCGAACCCACTCAAAAAACTTTAGCAACTCGCGCCATCTTGGCCTTCTCACGGCGCCAGGCCGACGGCGCCTCTACCGCCGATCTGTGATACTCTCTACCGGTAGCACTCAACACCTGACAACTTCACGGTTGATAAAGCCCGCGATGGTTTGAATGTTTCAATAAAAGATTAAATCAATGAAGATTAGTTTTATTTTGGAATCATTACAAGTACAAGCGTGTGCGAAGTAAACGGAATAGAAAAATAAAAGTTATGTACAGGTAGCTTAAGTAGCTTTGGCTCGTTGAGGAAAGAATTCAACGGGCCAGCTTTTGCGGTAAGTCTGGCAAAAGTTTCCGAAGCTTTGGGAGATCGTGACTGAAAGCCCACATGATACATCGCGTGTGTTCTTCGCTTGGAAGTTCACGCAGGTGTCCGTCGGTCTCGTACCACGCAGTGCCTTTCTCTTTTACGTCATTCACTAGTCCTCGAAGATTCCTGTTCCTCTCTATATCCCACGTAATATCTGTGTCGGGAACTTGGAGCGTCCTCAGCTTTTTGTAGTCTCCTTCCACTGTTTCGTACGCCCTAAACAAATTTATCGCAACAATTATTATTAGTTTTAGATATGACTGGTACAACGATTTGATTAAAATGAATACTTGAATAACTTACGTTAGGAAGTCTTGATATTGAATTTTATACACGTCCGCGAGGGGTGTGAATGCCCGCACAATGTCAATGGGTAAGTAGTTGAAGTTCTCCTTGGCCCGACCATTGACATTGTAATCCGTAATCCACTTCTCGAGGACCTCCACTGCTTCCTTCATATTTTTGATCTTTTGCTCATCCTTGGTACACGATATGACTCTCTCGGCGCGCTTTACGAGTCCAGAAATCGCATGATACTGATATGTCAGATCCCTCTCCTCCAACAGCTTTATACTCTGCAAAGCCTTTTCTTGATCCTTGAAGCCTAGTCCGTTTTCTTCCTTCGCACATTTCTCTTCCTGGCTCTTAGAAATTTTCTTTGAGGGTTCGTCTTCCTCGCTCTCGGATGTTTCGTGATCTCTTTTGACAGCTTTCTTCGTTTGCTCTTCCAGCACCACTTCATCTTCTTCCATCTCCGAACCGAACTTCTCTTCCACCTGGGCTGAAAGTTTCTTCAACTTGGTCGGGTCTGGACTGTAAGCCAGAAGGATACAGCGTACGTGCTCCTTCGTTGGGAGTCCGCGGAAATCGCCTACGTCCGTTTCGTACCATTGAATGTAGTCGGCTTTGATTTTCTCGATGATTTCTCGAAGTCTGCGGTTCCGCTCGATATCCCAAGTAGTCTTACTACTCGATTCCTTCACAGAGCGCAAAGCTTTGTAGTCTCCTTTTACAGCGGCGTATGCCCTGAGTTTAAGAAAACGATCTTTTGTTAATAATTATTCATTCTACACATTTTGCGGAAGAACAAATTTAAATCTTGGAAGAACTAAGAAACGTGATATTTTGTAAGAATGTCATTCTTAAATTTCAAAGAAAACGTACAGAAATTTCAAAATATTTATTCAATGAAATTACTAAATGAGATCATTACAAACTTACTTGTAAAAATCGTCTTCGTAGACACCATACTTTTTCGCTAGGACGCAATAAGCTTTGATAGTCTCTATGGGGAGATAGGCCAGGTTTTCCTTGCCCCTATTGTTATCTCTGTAGTCTGCGAGCCAGTCCTCGAAAAGCTTCAGAGCGGCCCGTAGATTTGCAAGCTTCTCCTCGTCCCTTGTAATCTGCAGGGTCCTCTTTGCTCGACTGACGAAGCTCGTAATTACGTGATATTGATAAGCAATGTCGCGACCGTCGAGGGCTTTTAACGTGTCCAGTGCTTTCTGTTTATCCTTGAAGCCCATCCCGCTGTCCTCCGACTCCGATGCCTTTGTCTTTGTCATGATCGCCGCTATAATAGAATTCCCTATCAATTTGTTGACATTTACAACTTTTTCTAACAACTACTCATTTTAATTTTGATTTTAAATATCGTTGTGTGTTATAGTCGATGAAATATTAACAAGGATGAATGAAAATTCAATGAGTATACAACAGAAAAACATCCGTTTCGTCGTTGACGTAGTTCGGGGATTACGAAAGCTGCGAGAAATCGATACAAGCCAGACAATGGATTAGCCAGTGTATTTGGCATGCGGTGTAGGCAGTCCATTGTCATTCTTTGCTAATTAATATTTTTGTTTCTTTCGCTTTTCCCTTTATCCACAGTTATAATTGGCAGGATGTGCAACGTAATGATTACCGTGCTCACAAAGTTAGAATGCAAAGTTTTTACTTTATTTGGACTTACCAATCTGTCTGACTGATGGGATCAACTTCCACTTGCAATTTCGAGTTAAATGGTGAGAGTAGAAAATAGAGGAATAGTTGTGTGTTTCTGCACTCGACTCAACGAGTGCACTGGGAGCTTCCTGGCATTTGGATCCTCGGCGAGTGGCACTGGCCGATTCGCCGGGGATCGACTTAAGTCATCCTCATCCTCGGCATCGACCAGCTAGTCCACTGGTTGAGCGAGAAAGAGACGAGGTGAATACTAGCAGACTGGTAGGAAGAGAGAAGCCAACATAAACACGTTGGTAGGATGTGTGTCAGAGCCCGAAATACACGCGACCTCCACTCTTCGTGGTGGACTGACGTCATTAGCTACTACGAGCCTAGAGATTATCATTCAGACACAATCGTGTCTAGGTCGCACACTGATAATAATTCCTCATCGACTGGGTTCACCGATCCCATTGCATTTCTCGTTTTAGTGTGTAATACCTCGGGCGGAAAGGCCGCCAGGATTTATCGGGCCGATATGAAACATGGAGATTGCACGGACGGCTGTGCGCAATGACAGATTGCAAGCGCCTTCCTCGCACCAGATGAGATAATACCATAAATTCGGCAGTGATGGCATTCCACTGACGGTCTCTTAAAAAAGACTGTGAGAAATTGCTGGCATGTGTATTTCGCGCCGCTAGACTTTGATATTTCTTGCTGGCTTGAAAAAGTAAAACCGACACCTGATGTCACTTCACAATTATTCTCGGTGTTGGCTTAATGCAATTGAGAAAGGCGAGGTGGGAGAACGGAATACGAAAGGGAACTCTTGGCTGGTTAACGAAGGAGTTCTTGAAACAGATTTATTTAGTATTTACAGAAATCGGAGTATCGCAGGAAGCCGGTTCCATTCGCGCGTGCAATAATAATCACAAGCAGCCGCCTCTCATTAAATATTCATCGATTCCAGTAGACTTCAGTCTAAACAGCCTTCCGAGCTCTTATGACACGCGCGCATGCTTTCCTTCCTTGTTTCAAGCCTTCGCCGGTTGTGATTTCTATTTACAAGAACTATTGATCGTGATTTTGGCGATATGTCGCGCCGATTAAACCACAAGTCGAGTGAAGTGCTTATGTACATTTTGCAAGAGGTGTCCGGCAAGTTGAATCCAGTAGACGAAACCATTACGATTACATCCAAGCATCGTCATGTTGTTCTTGGAATTCAACATTGCCGGAGTTCTCGAGCAGCGCACTCAACATGCTTGAATAAATAATAGTCTACACTTAGAGAGTCTTTGAAGAAACAGCGTGGCTATTGCAGCACTGAGAGCGATCCAGTTCAACAAACGCAGCTGCCCACCCCTAAACAAGCATAGGAGGTTTGCTCGATCTTGGTAGTTGTGCTACCATCGAGAAGGGATGGTTGGCTTAGGGGTGGCGCAGTTGGTAACTGGGTTCTCTGCACCCCATCGTAGAAAATCGATGAACCCTCGCGCTCTCTGCTGGTACCTTCTGCTTCCTGGGTATACGCTACCCTTGTGGCCTCCTGACTTTTCGACTCCACCGGATGATCGTACGAGGAAAGGCGACCGTAGTTCAGAAAGGTCTCTGTATAACTGGAAGTAGCGTGGTGATGGGTACTGTTATATTGGTGAGCGTAGTGAGTGTGGTATCTGCTCGGTGGTGTTTTGAAACCATCGTTGCCTCCGAGATATTGGTGCAGATGGTGCAAGCTTGACGATCCATATACTAAAAACGAAATACGAAAATAACATAAAAATGAAAATGTATTTCTTTGCATTGTTTCTTTAAAATTTAGATTGTTCTTTCTTTGTTTTATTGATTCTCACCTGCTGCTGTGTTGGAATACATTGCGAGAACGGCATCGCCGTAGCCGCTCGCAGTGTGTTTTCCTAAATCTACTTGTTCAGTAGATGTGGATATTTTTCCAGATATAGTTTGACCTCGTGCGTTTTGACTGTCACCAGAAATAGCTGGAGCGCCTCCTGATCCGTATGCCATGTTGAACAAGGCGTCCGGGTCGCAGACAAACTTGTAGACGTATCGTTCTCCAGCAACCTTTTGCATTATGCCTTTCTCATAATAGTACCTGAGAGAACGACTGAGTTTGTCGTAGTTCATCGCAGGACGGTTCTTCTGCACACCCCATCTGCGTGCAACCTATTAGAAAATAATATTTCTATTATACATAATCGTGTGGGAGTTTCTTTTAACTCTTTAACTACGGCAAAGTTAAATGTACAACCCTAATTTTAGTCAACAAGATTTTAGTTGTAACATATTCAATCATAATACATTTTTCAAAACGCCTACAATCGCCAACAGTAACGAAAGGATTAACAAAGTTGTTAATAGTACATTTTCTTAATTACCTCTTCAGGTTCGATTAATTTAAACTCCATTCCCCGCCCAGTCCACGCGATGCAGGGTGCATTAGCTGGGTCGTCGAGTAGCGTCACCAGAAACTGCCAGAGTTGCAATGATCCACGTCTCTGTTGTTGATAACCAACAGCCATCTCATTCCACGACGACACTCCAGTTGTCGAGGACGGTCTTTTGCCAGTGTAATCCGCATTCCACGAATTTGGCGAACCTTTCTTCTGATAACAAGTGCCCTGTCTTTCCCAAGGCGGTCTACCATCAAGTTGAACTCCCAATTCCGTCCAAGTTGGAGTCGCGCTTCTCTTCGTATAGACTTCCGAACTCCAAGCTTCTTGTCTCGGAAAGAAAGCCTCGGAGGACACGGATATATTCGATTGCCACTGGGAAGTCGCGGAGGAAGCGCTGGCAGGTCGATTCGGGGATGGCGAACTCCTGCTGTTCCTAGCTGCGTTTCCATACTGCTGTTGTTGCTGATAAATCAAATTGCCGCCTGGAAACATAAAGATTTTTCATTCGATTTTAAATTAAAGAATAAATTTTCTACAATATATTTCAAGTGTAATATTAAGTTTAAGACATATGTGTGGAGGATACATAGCAGGAGGATAAGTCGAAGGTGGTAGGGCGTGCCAGGGTAGGAGAGGGCGAAGGAATCCTCGGAGGACAAAGAGGGGTGGGTAGGAGGCGCGTATTAGCGATTGCACTCACGCGCGGTTGGCGGTGAAGTGCTCGTCACACAAATATCGGCAGGAAATTGGTTGATATTCAAAGCCCACGGGGTTGCCGGAGCTCTCGCGGATCGTAGCGCGCCGCCGCCGCCGCCGCCGCCGCCGCCGCCTGAAATAGCGCGCGCGTACCTCGCGCGATATGTATATTAATCGAGAGCTCTCTCCTCTCGGGGCTGCTCCGGAGTCGGCAGTCGAACGCCGCTGCCGCCAACCCCTCCGCTACCTCCACAGCCACCGAAAAAGCCATTCTCCAGCTGTAATCCGGTTACGCTCCAAGTCGTGTACGGGGAATATTGAAAAATTGAGAACCTTGTTCCGATACCGCGAGCTCTCCGTATTCGCCCTGTATTTCGCCCGTCTATCCTATCTTACTTATTCTCCGCATACCAATACCTTGCGAGTCATCGAAGATTTGAGATTGATAACTTTCTCGAGGGTCGACAGGCTTTAATTTTATATTTTGCTAAGAAAAAACTTCAAAGATCCTCTTTAAGAGACACTTTTCATCGGAAGTTGAAAGGAGTTTCTAGTAGAATAAGACAGTGGAATAAGATGATCCGCCTTATTCTACTGAATTCTAGATTTTACGATATTGAGAAATATCTCGACGAAGTAATTGATGTTTTAATGAGAATACACTTAAACTGCGTTAAAAATCATGGTTTTTAGAGAATTATTTTTATAGTAGTATTTTTATTGAGTGGGGATAACGGAGGGAACAACGTGGACTGGTTGTTCTCCGATATTCTGTAACAGGCAGCGAAAGGACGATCGGCCGGCTATTCAGTGTAGACGAGACAGGGGTTGAAGGGGGGTTGAAAGCTGCGAGCCAATCTGGCACTCTGACGAAAGCCGGGGTCGAGTAGAGGGATGCAAGGGGTTGACCTCAGCGTACAAGCGGGGCCAGAGGCTTTGCGGGTGGTTTTAGATTAAAATTAATCGCGAGCTGATGAAACCGGCGGCGATGTACCACCGCTGCCGCCGCCGCCGCCGGAGGAAAAGGGTTGAAGCCCTGGTCAGAGGCGGCGCGCGCGCGGACGAGCGAGGGTTGCACGGAAAAGAGGACGGCCTCCACTCTTCGTCCACTGTCAGACGAGAGTCTCTACTCTTTCCTCTTCCCATCACTTTTCCTCTCGTGCAGTTTCACTCTTATCGTATCTCGCTTTTCCTTCCCTCCCACTGGAACCTTCTTCACCCTATCATTAACTCTCTCTGTCTGTTTCTCTCTCTCTCTCTCTCTCTCTCTCTGTCTCGTACCCTCTGATCCCCGAATTCCGGTGTCGAGTCATGTTAATAATGCAACGTCCATTTTCCACTCACCTGCCTCGCCAAAACACTCTTCCTCCCACTCGCCGAATTTCGACGGGCGATTTTCACTCTCTCTTTTTTCCCTTCCCCTGTCGAGAATGGACTTGGAAATATAATAATGATAACTGAACCATCCCAGGATTTCGGATGCTGATGGACCATTGCGTAATGAGCTGGGACTCGTGGCGAGTGAGTTACATTTCGTGCGATTTGATGGACGTATCGCGGCAGAGTGGTCAGAATGGGGTGGCACTCGGCTCCCCCTAATCCGTGCAATCCGGGTCTGGTATTAATTAGTGGGCCAGCGACCAATCGGTATCCCTTAACAACCGATTACTATTCCACCCGATATCCCAGCTACCACATCGGCCACGTTTCATTCACTCAGGCAAACTCAGACGTCGCATTGGAGATTTTAGTTATAAGATTCATTAATATAGAAACTTTTTAACGGTATTATATTCATGAATCAATGGAGTAAATTAACGAAATTTGTCTGTATATTTCAAGAAGGTACCGATGGCGATAGCGATACGTCCTATTATTAAGCCGAACTGTGTATAAATAATTGAAGGGGCTTAATGGTGAGGGAGAATTACCGTCGGCAGAAGTAGAAGCATAATCCCCACGTGACTTGGAAGTAGCTAGGTGTAGGAGTATGTAGAGAGTGTTGGCCAGCGTATGCACAAGCCGGCTTGCTAAAGGATTCGTGGGGTGTGCGTGTGTGCGTGAATAAAGGAAGGCTAATCGGTCTGATTACATAGCATGAGCTTGCAACCCTTAACCCGAGTCAACCTTTTGTCGGCGTGTTCGCTACTGCCAGTATTCTCTGCCGACTCTATTAGTTAATGAACATTATCTCCAGAAAACTGTGTACTCCCTATTATTAATTGACAGGTTTCGGTACTGTTTTTCCCGGACAAGATCTGTATCGCATCGTTGTAAGAAGCGGCCAGAAAGCCCTTCGTCTTGTGATCCCCCGTGGGATGGTATTTCACTCTCTTTCCTTCGTTTGCGTGCTTTCACAGCATTCTACGAGCTTTCTCCCTCTCATTCTTCATCTCCCTCTCTTTCTCTTTGCTTGGTGCTTTTCAGTTGAAAGCATTCTTCAATTATTCACTTACGCGTACTTAGTATCACGCGTGAGCTGGTCGAGCAAAGCATCCAAGGGATTATGACGAGGTTCTCTCTTACATCGCTCGTGAAAAATGGATGATGCTTCGACAAGAGAGGAATAACTGGAGCAATGGCTAAGTTTTGTAGGAAGCTCTGTCGAGCGACAAGCGGAAGAAGAGGCCAAGCTCGATTAATGGATGCAGCGGTGTCGAGTACCCCTGTACTCCAATTATTTATGGGACTCATGGGGTGGTGCCGAGCCACGTGGACCCATTGTCAAGAGATTTGTCACGGCGTGCGTTTAAGGATAGTGACTCGAGCGATACAGTTCGACTAGTGATCTTGTCTTCCATTCAACTTTATAGGGATTTATTGTCCTTACCGTTTCGGGTGTCCTGGCTGGTGGAAGATGAAATAATCGCCACTGGAATCGGCTCGACGTATCCACGATCTGCAGGCTCTTCCTTTACCGAGACGTTCTTCGTACTCTCGCGTGGTTGCGGACTCAACTTGCTAGTTCTGTTTTAACAAACGATATAATTATTCCTTTTCATATTAAATTTCGAGTTATCTTTGTGGATTTGTCTTTTTACCCGAAGCAACTTTCGCGATTATTCGAATTCAACTCGAGGAAGGTGCTGTCCTGAGTATGAGGATGTGTAACTGAGGAAGCTGGAAATTGCGACTGGAAACTGCCATCTTGAATTCTCCTACAGTTTGCTGGCTCTTGCTTCACGCCTGCGTCTGTAATGACATATTAAATTTTGCCATTTCATCTTATGTTAATGAAGCCTTTTCTTTAATGCTCATAAAAGAAACTTGATCGTTTCGTGACGCGATTCTTGTATACGCGCGTGTAAATTTATCGAGGCTGTGGATAGCCTGGCGGAAGAGAGTTCGTCGTAAGGGACATAAGGGCGCGTGTGGGGCCGGAAGTAAAGGCGCATCGTTGCAACGACCTCGAAGGGCAAGCGGAGTGGTGGTTGGCTTTCTAATAGGGGCGCCAGGGATTTTGCGCGCGCTTGGGGTGCGCCACCCTCTCGATAAATCAAACAGACTCCCGGCCGTGGGAAGCATAAGTCAGAGGCCTCCGGCAATCATTGTATTTGCAAACATCGGAAGTTTACAACGATATCTGACTGAACGATAAATTCTGCCGCATCCATCGCTCGATCAACTCGTAAGCATCACTCGTCACACTTCAATCATCAAGCTAGTTTTTGAAGTCACTTAATCTGTCATCGGCTCTTTTACACGTTTTCATTATCTTCTTATGTTGCTACAGAATTTCGTAATTTACTTCGATGATATCTTTGTTTCGTAAAAAATAGATGTATAAAGAAGTGTTTGTTACATTATTTTACATGAATCATTAGAAAACGAGATAGATGAAGCTTCTAAATCCTACAAATTGTACATACAAATAAATCGAGTAAAATGTCGTGTGAAAAAACGCATGTCCTGCAGGACTATGTATCAAACGAAAACTGATCAATTTATTCTGTAAAAGATATTCGATGGCTATTGGTTGAGGCCTTTCACGATCGAAAATGGATTTAATCATTGCCGAGTAATTATTAGGTGGCGTGATTACAATCGTAACAGGGCGATAGAGAAGGGTCATTCAATAAAAGTGGAAAAGTAGCAAAGGAGGGATCGATGATTGCAAACAGAAATTGGCGGAGGCAAACAGTGTGCGAGCACACCACCTCACTCTTGTGTACACGCCGATGTAAATATAACGTTACGAGCAGCATGCGTTCCCGGCGTAGACTCCTGCTACTGTGTACGTGTTCGAGTGTGCATATAGACATTATCTGGTCCTCCCGAGCCTGCCTCGAGCGTTTGCTCGCCCATTTCCAGCTGGAAAATATCTCCTGGAACCTCCGAAATCAAGCGTGCAAAAACCTTCATCTCTCTCTTTCTCCATCTCGAGCTCTTATTCGCACGGAACCGGGGAACAGGATCAGCATCCATCTTTTGCGGGCGCGCTAATGCGAGCGGCAAGAAAAAACAGCGAGGGTGGAGATCGACTGGCAATGTTAATAAGTCGACGATAGAAAAAGGGGGGGCGGAGAAAAAGAAGGAGAGGAACGCCGCTGGCTTAATATAAAGTGCTCCTGGTAATGCGATCCCGATATAATCGGCCAACTCTCCTGTTGATTCTTTCGTCTTAGCGCGCTTCGGAAAAATCAGACAAAGCCCCGAGGGCTAAATCTCTCTCGGCCGTCTCTCCTTCTTTTCAATAAAGTACACGCGTTCGATATTAAAAGTAACCAGGCTCGAGTTAGCTGCTAAGATTACTCGGCAAGTTCCTACGGCTTAAAAGAAATACGCTGTCGAGAAGGTGGGTGGTGTTCCGACCCGAAGAGGAGCTGTCTTAATCTTTTTTCCGCGACCGGACACTTCCAGCCGGAATTGCCGAGTTGACGGAATCACAGGTAATTGGAAACACGTCCTCCATGTAGATTGCATCAGGACGCCTCGGAATCGGGCATTAAACTGCATGTGCGAAACATTTCCGCGCGAGCTTCCGCTTCCTTCGAGATTGACTTCCCTTCGCTAACTATTAGGCTAACTTCGATCTCCTGCGACTTACGATTAGCCGAACTTATTGGAAAAGCGACTAGCAATTTCGTCTCGATACTACTGGCGTACCGAGTTTCTTCGAGGACTCTCGCAGTTTCGCTCTGTTATACTCACTTGACAGACGATGGAACTCCGGCACGTACTGCTCGCTGTCTTCAGTCTCGCAACTGCTACCTATAATTTTACAGATAAACTCATTGCAATTGCTTATACCTTTCCTAAAAGGAATTGTAGACTTTTAATTAGAAGTATAATTTTCTTAAATTCGTATAAACTGCTCAGTATTGTTTATTAACAAGGGTTGCATTGTAAGGCAGAGTTGCAAGTACTCAATCCTTGTGAGCCATTATTCCCCTGTAGTGCTGAACCGTTAGCCATGGGGCTCTCAACACCCCACGAGAGAAGGTGAGCCCCTTTAATGCGCACAATATAATATCGCCCTTGCATCGTGTTACAGATCGTAAGTAAGTAATTAAAATTAATGTTCCGGACAGCGAGGCTTGCTCGTGCGCGGATAATCGCTCGCGACTTGGATTTTCAGGTTCGCCTTAGAAACTCTCGGTAATTAATGGATTCGCTGATGAATTTACAGTAAAATCCAGTCTTTGAAACTATGTCGATGTGTTGATTACAATCTCCGAGCTAACTTCAGATATTATTACTCCTATTACTTTGGGAAGGTGGGGTACATTTAGGTGAGACGTTTGTCGAAGGTCATAAAGTCGATTTTCAGAAAGCAATCGCACTAATGGTTCGACCTTCCTCGATAGCTTTCCATCAGAGAGTGAACTCTATTCATTGGCATACCAACTTTTCGTTAAGTCATTCCGTTGAAAATGGAAAGCGCAACTAATAGCAATCCAATTTAGTTATTACAGAAAAAGTGAATTGTAACGTCGGATTTTTTAAACAAATTTTATGTTTTTCATTTAGTTCTATTGGATAATAGTAGTGGACGATGAGATTCTCTTAGTTTTGTGAGAAACGACAAAAAGAAACCGCCCGAACAGGGACTCGAACCCTGGACCCTCAGATTAAAAGTCTGATGCTCTACCGACTGAGCTATCCGGGCAGCTGATGCTACACAATCGACTATGCTACGTTATAAGCCCTATTTACATGGATAAAAACCTACTTTTATTTATTAATTAATATAACATTTATTATATGAATATACTCACCATCTTGGAGCCACGGCTCTTGTCGGTATTCCTGCGGTGGGTAGATTTGACTTGCTGAAACATACAAAATTCTCATTATACTACAAAATCGTATTTAAATAATACGATATTTTTTTTAATATTATTATAACGTTCCATTCGCTTTTTCTAACTCGAATATCGTATTTAACAGCATCTGCGAGTTATATAATCCAAGAGTATAGGAAGCAAGTTGTCAAGCGGATGTGTTACGTAACTCGATATCTTATCGAACACTTATCTCATATTTATTAGAAGTCTACACATAAATCGGACTTTCCTAAAAGTAAGATCATATTAGAATTCTACTCTTCGGGAATAATACCGGGTGTCCGAATATCCACATCAAAATTCATATATCAGAATGAATATGAGAATCAGTGGACGAGGAGATCGATCAAGCCATTGTCATTATCACATGACTAATTTGACAGGAACATAGAGAAACATCGTTGTAAGGGCGAGGAATCTGTGCAAGTAAAATTAGCCATCGTGAGCGTATAGGATCATCCCCTGCGTATAAATAAGAGCTCCTGCTGGCGTTGAAGTCAATCAGAGGAGCGAATTTCCAGGCGAGCAGCTTGCCGCTCTTGTTCCTCTATTTCTGGGGACAAGGGATTACAGGACTAGGGTAATTGTGTCAGGATGAGACACTGTATCTGCGATTCCTCTCGGCCCGAGGGCTCGAAGGGCCGCCGAGAATAGGAAGAAAAGGGGGCCAGCGACGGGGGGATGAATCAGTGGCAAAAACAAACCCTTCAACGCCGGCCGAAAGCACACATGTACATAAGAATGCCTTGGAAAGAGCAGTCGCGTTATATGGGGTCCTGTTTAATGGGTCTCCAGGATTCGCTACGGGTAGCCACTTGTCGGTAACCTCGTTTTGTTCTCGCGAGTGATTCTCTCAGTGGAATGAGTCGAATCCACTTATTCTTCGTCTCATTGCTCGGGAATAATGATACGCTCTCGGTGAATTCGCCGCTGGACATTCTCATATTTCACTATTCTGAATTCGGACAAATTATCCGATTAGTATAACTATAAATCCTTCATTGTGCACAAAGCATTCTTTAACCCTTTTAGTGCCGAACGACGATATATCGTTGTTTAGAAATGGTTTAATTTCGTTGCAACACAATTGAAAAAATTGTTCATAGATTCAAATATTGCTTGTAAAAGAGAAATTCATTTCTATCTTTTCATAATGTTTTACATTCATGATATTCTCGGCATAGGTGCGATATTTTTCGTCGGCAATAAAAGGGTTAATACTCATTTCTCTCGAAATCTTTGTGATAACTGTTCGATAAGAATTGTCGAAGTCATCTTAGAATCTGGCGATAGTGTCGGGAGCAAGAGTTTCGGTGGCGGAAACATGAGATTTCAGGCTTTCTCAGGCGAAGCCAAGACGTTTCAATATTTCTTCTGGCGGAGTGGATGCAGAGCTCGTGGAAAAGTGGATCGAGAAGGAAGGAGAGCGCGCCGAGGAGTGGTGAGGGGGACTAACGCGATTACGATAGAGAAATTGCAGCATTATAGGCAGTGATTGAGTTAGACGGGGGTGGTCCATCCTGGCTGCTGGCGGTTCACACCGTAGCATGCCAATGCTAGATATAAAGTGTCAATCACTGCGCAGCCAGACGCGAATGGGGTGGTTACGAATCCTACGAGTGCTACGGGGAGAACTTTCCACGGTCTCTCTTCCTCTTCCTCTCTTCCTCTCTCTCGGTCTCTCTACCCCATGGGGCTCTTTTGCGGCGATAATACGTTGCTTATTGGATTCCTTCTCGTCGTGTCGACCGATTTCTAGGTCAAGGCTAAGTAAAAATATAGATACCCAACGAATAAGCTTCATCCACACAGTTAAAATAGACGATAACGACAACGAAATCAAGCTGCGATTAAAAACTAATCATACAAGAATTATTCGTGTTATATCCATTCTATTTTTTATTAAGGCACACGTTGAAAATCTTGAGTTTCATAAAGAAATTCTGCGGTATTGTTGAAGCATAGGATATTTTCCTCTCTTTTTTAGAAATGATGCGAGGAAGGCTGGAGAATGTCTTGAGAATGATGTCCACCAAGGATTTGCGGACACAGGGACCATTTCAGAAGGTCTTGGAGCGTAATTGCGGTGGAGGAACGTAGAAAATAATATCGTGGTTGATGCGACTCTATAAAGATATCGACTCGGCTGCCTGCGAGTGACAGGCTCTCTTCGGGGGGTGATGCCGTTCCGTACTCCCTCGCACACTAGTTCTTCCACATCCTGCACGTGCCCCGCGAGCACTGCGCCTCGCTTTCCCAATGTATTTTCCTCGTGCACCGATCTCAAGACCTGTGTCTGTGTGTGAGTCTGGGTTTACATTGAAGGCGTATCGAGGAGGAAGAAAGAGGAGCGAGCGAGAGAGAGAGAGAGAGAGATTTCGTGTCAGAGTAGCGCGGCGATCGCGTCGGGTAAAGTCGTATCAAAGAGCTTCAAAATCGCAGACAAGAGACGAAGAATCAAGTAAGGACGAACCGCCCCTCGTCGTCCCTCCGCTTCTTTCATCCCCCTTGACTTGATTCCCGAAAACTCGTTAAGAAGCAAATAATTTGCCGTGCGCGACCGCCCCGCTTCAAGTGCAATTAGGGGTCGCACGAGATTTTTCCTCGCTCGTCTGTGCTACCTCAAGTAACACAGAGCCGAAGCCGCCGTTCTAATTTACCTGGATGAAGTTTGCTCCCGTTCAAGCCTGGAGCCACAGGGTAGTCCGGGCTGCAGTATTCCGCTGGTACAGCTGGAAGCTGCTCGTTCAATCTGCCAAACCCTTCGCTCGGCTGGAACAATATTAAATCAGATTGCAATTAAGAGAAATCCGAGATTCTTTCAGGCAAATACAATTAAAAATAGGCGAATGATGTTTTCTCAGTAGATGTGTAGTCGAACTGGATGAGAGAATGGATGTTGAATGAAAAGAGTTTCGAGGACGAGCTCCAAATGAAGTAAAGAAGTAAAGGGCGTGGAATGAGAGAGCGAGGAGAACGGGGAGCGAGACGTGCGCGAGAAGGCGAGGAGGACATCCGGTGAACGATTGGATGGTTTCCTCCTTGCGGAGCAATCTAGTGGTAAAGCCGGTTACCGGTTTTGGAAATTCCAATAAGCCTGCTGTGTCGCAGCATCCAAGCAGTTGCAAAGTTTCGCTGCGTTCAGTAGAGAGATCGCTTGCAGTTTCAGGTTTATCAAATCAGCGAGCTGCTTGCTTTACGTCGGCAAATGATACACACTGTTTCGGAAGAGTAGACACGTCCTGCGCTCGCCGCAGCAAACCATTAATATCAATTTTCCGTTCGCACCGTTGAACATTAGTCGAGCGCGGTAGAAGACGTCCTTTAATCGCAATTAATAGTCATTCATAATTAGTCGTGGTGGATGGCTTAGCACTTATAATCCGCAGGCTGCGCCAGCCGACATAAATTTTAATTACATTTGCCGGCGAGGACGCGGTCGACATTTAATCCGCGCAAACTGATCTCCAAGCCAATATTTAAATTATAAGAAAAACGCGAAAGACAGCTTATCCAGTTATTCGTCCCACAGTATCAATACATTCGCATAGTATTACGTCATTTTATATTTCTTTCGGAAATGGACGGTCAAATCTCGTTCGTTCAACTGCAGATCCAGTTGAAGCTCTTGCGTCAGAGTTTCCCATTGCAAAAGTGTTAACAGAGTCAAAATGTATCCATAAAGAAAATTTATTCTGATCTCTATTTTACTACCAAAATCAAACAAGTCCCGTGACAAAAAGTAGTATACATAAAACAACAATACTGGAATAAGTTTTACTATCGCAGGGGTTGATGCAACCCCCAAAAAAGACGCCGTGATCTTTCTGTATCCGTATAAGATTAATCGAGCGAATTAACGGGTTAATGGCTCGTAAGGAAAATAGGCAAACATAGCCACGTGTCGATTAGCATTTCGCTCTTTCTTCCTGACCTTTCCCATGGCGCGACGATTTCCTGCTGCAGAAAGATGCCCAAGTAAGTGGATCAGCGCGGCGTATGTGTGTCACGCGAGGAGGAAACAAACGGGCGAAATCGTCGTACCTAGTGAAAACGAGATAGCCAGGAGTCGTCGTCGTCGTCCTCGTGGGGAGGGGAACGCCCCATCGTTTCCGGGGACTCCGTGGAGCGATCGAGGGGTCGACACCCCAATTCCGCGGCTCCTACTCCACCCTCGTAATTGCGCACTTTGGTTCGGTTTATAATAAAGTCATCGAGCAGACAACACGTTCCAAACACGGAACGGCGGCGGTTCCCCTTGTCGACGGCTAGATCGAGCGGGTTCACCCGTCGGGACACTGATCGCTCTTCAATCTCTTTCTTCCGCACGCAACCCTTCCATCGGATTTGCCAACCACGAATTATCTCTAGGCTTAGTTAACAAGTCCTTTGCATAATTTAACGGGAACAGTTTGCGTTCTCTCGAAGAGTTAGGGTAACTGAATCGAATGAAAGATAATGACAGGCTATTGGTGCCTCAAGACAAATTAGACATTGCTTTCGGGCATTGTCGGAGTGCCAAGAATCGTCTGATCAAGAGAGAGGCCTTTCCTGTCCTCGCGAGCCATCGTTCAAGCACACAAAGACGTGCCATCCAATTTTATCAATTAGGAGCTGGAGGCGTTGCCACTTAGACGAGAGAGACCTTTCCCTTCTTTCCTTTCGGCGCTCTTCTCATGGCGGAGGGTGCCAAGACAATGATGCTCGGCGCGAACGCGCCAGAAAACGAACAATGCGTGACAGAAGAAGCCACGATTTCGGATTGTCACTGGCCGAGTCTATCGGCTAATTGCGCCTCCCTTCTCGCCAGTACATCAAAGACATCTTCCACGTCGGACAAATGAGCTCCTACTCCCAAACTATCTTCCTTTCATACTGAAAAGTGCACCGAGCGAATCACTTTCCAAACTTCGTATCAAAACACAGAAACTGATGATCAAACATTTCCCAGGCTAGACTTCTTTCGAACAGTAGAAAATTAGTTGGGATGGTTATGGGGTGGAAAAAGATGAGTAGTGAAAATTGGGAATAGAGTGGATTTACGAGGTGGTACACGCCCCGGCGGATCAAGAGACGATCCCTAATCATGGGAAACTCGAGTGGCGACATATGCTCGCTTACACGCCAGTCAATTAAGAGCTGGTAGAGAGCGATGGGGCGGGTGCTGTGGGAATCGCGTGATTTTTACTATCAACAAACATAAATCAAGTGCTTCCAGAGGCGAAGGGAGGGCGGTGGGGGAGAAGGTTGCGAGGGGGCTCGGACCTTCTCACCTCCGATGAGCGACCATTGACCACCCACTGCTTTTTCGGGGGTGTCCTAGTCACGCGGCACTGAAGGCCCGTGAGTACAGCTAGACTCTCCTGGACACCCCTGACTTGTGACAGTCACGGCAAGGGGAGACAGGAGGGTTGCATGGTGGTGACAATTACGTGTTTAGAGGACACAAAGGGGTGGCACCCGTGGGACGATCCATCGGAGCGTGGTGGCGCGTGCCGCGGCAATTCGACACTCAAAGATCATTGACAGTGTATTATACCTTTACTGACTTCGCTTACTCGATCCGCTTATGACTCTATTGTCCCTCCTGAGTGCTCCTTTTGGGGTACCACCGCGCTCGTAATGGATCTCGATCCTTTCGCTTTTTGGAATTACTCGCAAAGCGCTATTTCGATCAATTATTACATAATATTGCTTTGACTTTGTTAAATATAACTTGCATTATATATTTTGTTATAAATAATACAGGGTTTATTATCAAGAACGATCAGGAAAAATCTAACTGTTCAGGATAGTGATAAATCGGAATAGAAATCGAATGAAACATTGGTGGAGAACAATTAAGAAAAGAGAATTAAATAAATAAGTAAAGTACTAACCAGTCTGGTTAAGTCCGGGGCCGTCGCCGGTACTTCCTGATCTTGGTTCATATTGGAAGCCGAATGCCGCGCTTCCTTATCTTTTCCACAGAGGAATTCTTCCGATTCCGCTTTCTTCTTCCGTCAACACTGTATGTTTACTTGATTGTTCTAATAATCACTGATGTTTTTATGAGAAAGTGATGAGGAGCACGTCACGATCGAACTGTCAGCGAGCACTCGCGCAGGGCACGTAGTTGGTGAAGATCGAAGATAGGACTGAGACGAGTGATTTGATCTGGTAGCGCGGCGAAAGACAGGGGTGTTGCTCTCTGAGGGGGTTGTGTCTCTGGTACGTCTACGCCCACGATGCAACCCCCGGCGTGAGGGTTGCTCGCGCAACCCCTAACGTCGAGTTGCTTCCAACCCCATTTCGTAGGCGGAGCATGGAATTCATTGGCGAGTCTCTCGCTCCGTCATCCCGTTTATTCTCCCCTGAATTTCTCTCACTCTCGCTCGCTCTCTTTTTCGCTTTCTCTCTCTCTCTCTTGTTCTCTCCCGCGCTCTCCCTCCAGACACCCCGCAGAGAACAAGCCCGGTTCCTGCTCGGGAGAACGTATCTTCCGCGGGAGTTTGCTCTCGCCGATAATCCCGCGATTCGCTGTTGACTTTTCGCCCTCGTCTCCATCGGCGAGCTGACGGCAATGCGAAATCTCTCCCTCGTAAAAAATGCAGCTTCCAATGCCGGCACTGATGGATTCGATTCGCCTCGCTTTCGATTTGCCCCGGCAGGTCTTGCGGGTTCCTGTCGCTCGTCGTTTCTAGAAATATGTGTTTGACTCAATTTATAGATATGTGCTGGGTTTATAGGAGGTTTAATAAATTTTTATATTTCTTTTGGTGGGTTTATTATTTGTATGTTTAATTTGAGTTCAGGAAGAATTTTGTACAGTGGTATTTTATAGTATATTGACGTGAAGTCTTACTTTATTCTTTGGGTTAATGATTAAATGTGTTGTGCATAGTTGATCAGAAGTTACAAGTACGACACACCTTCAGTGTTTAGAAATTTGGGGTAACTTGAAAAGCCCTGGAATGATTTGTAGCCACCTGCCACTGCAACGCCTTCTGCAGACTGATGCGATCTTCTCTACCGTTGAGATATTCTCGTCAGATGGTAAACTAGCAGGGGCAGCAAAGTCAGGGATTACGAATCTCGCTTACCCTCAAATGAAATACTTGAGAATGCAGTTCATTCTTGAAAAGCACGATACGCTGTAATCGTTTCAATTTCTAGAAAGCACATGCGCGAGTGATAGCAGTAAGGCCCATAACTTTCCATAGCTTGAGCCCCTTGCGACTTACGCTCCAGTGAGAAATCGTTTAAAATTCGATCTTTCTGAATGGTGTCTTTATTCTCTTGAAGAAAGGACTGCAACCTACGCTCACTTCAAGTCGTTGCAATAATGTTTTAACCCTGTGACAGTAGTGTTCCAGTGTCATTATCATGCAAAGTGCGGAAGCACATTGCGATTGCTAGAAAACAGACATAATTCTAGCAAGACATTACATCATCGTAAGTTTTGGGCATAGTTTTATTTGGGGTGGGAGGGAAGACGTCGTGGTCGTTAGGGGATCTTTTGGCATAACCCATTTCTAGCGGCAGTGACCTTGCTCCGATGCATATCATCTTGATTCTCGAACGCCAGTAATAGTCAAGGTGTATTTCTCTGAATGCTCTCGTGTCATGTGCTGCTGAGTCGCTGATAAAAGCTCTGAAATGGACTTCTCTCGATCGTGCGATATACACGTTTTGTGGAGTCATCCGCGAGATAAGTGAATTAATAAATTCGGCCTGTGCCACTGTATCGTGCTGGTGGTCTTGGACTCGTGTTCTATTATTGTAGCGGGCGCAACATTGAGCCGAATCTACTATATGAAATATAGGACAAGTGTCACGGAATGGAGTTGAATGCTAATAGGCGCGCACAATTGTGGACATTCGTTTATTTATGCAGGATCACTATCCAGGCTTATTGTTGAGTAACCTGAACAATCGGGCAGTGTCAGTCGTTCGTCATCGGATGTTCGATTTTCGGACAAAAGCGCGACACACAGACGCGCCGATTCTTCGGCGTGACGTACATGCCTCTGTTTACGAATAACTCATGGATGTTATTCGTGACATCATATGTCGTTTACCGTCCGGGTATTTATATGATCGTAGAAAACTGATGAAACCACGGACATCAGGAGAAATGTAACTTGAGTTCCCCTTCTGCTTGAGAGTCAGTGAGTTACCTGAGCCTACCCAGAGTACCTGGGTGTTTTGCTGTGATAAACTTCGATGATTATGTAGACTGCTTGAAACCAGTTGTATCCGATGTAAGGTCACATGCCGCATGGTTTCTAGATAGATAGTTTAGTGTTGAATAGAGGTGAGTTGGACTGGCTACGTCTATTTTACAGACATCTAAGAGATCTGGGCATTAATGCTCATAACGCAAATGAGATATGCAGCTTCTACTGGGTCACAGGCTTCCACAAAACATATTAAATGACTGCCACTACGAAGTCAGACATCTCGGTGGCGAATGCCCTGGGTATGTCTGCCATAGAGACCTCGCCGTTCATCCGTACCATAGAATGGGATATGATGGACAAAAGCAAATTTTTCCCACTGAGCATGCTGTCATCCTTCTCAGTGAGATGCTTCCTGTATCCTCTTACAGTCATCAAGACCAGATTGCAAATTCAAAGGCACAATCATATATACACTGGTATGATCAATTACTGGATTTAGTTCTACTTGTTTCAGTAAATTTATAATACATATTCTTTTTTCCAGGTATGATAGATGCCTGCAAGAAAATTTACAAAGCTGAGGGAGTTCCTGGCCTCTATAGAGGATTTTGGCTTAGTTCTGTTCAAATTGTGTCAGGTGTATTTTATGTCTCCACATATGAGGGTGTTCGACATCTACTTGGACAGAATGTTGTAATAGGTGACATAGACACAAGAGTAAAATCATTGATTGCTGGTGGTTCTGCAAGTTTAGTGGCACAAACAATTGTAGTTCCCTTTGACGTGTTAAGTCAGCACTTAATGGTTCTTGGGATCAATAGTACAAAGCAGGGACAACTTTATATGGACAAGGTATGCTTGTACCTTTTTCTTTGTGCAATTCAAAGGTGGTTTAGAATGCTTCCATCAACATGATTTTTCTCTTAGATGGGAATGAATCCATTGGGCATAACTCTTGAACCCGGAAAAAAACGTGCCCACTTATCCTACGACATTATCAGCCGAATTTATACGAAAGATGGTTATCGCGGTTTTTATCGAGGATACCTTGCATCTTTGTGCGCATATGTTCCGAATCACGCTCTGTGGTGGGGCTTGTACACTACGTATCAAGGTATAAATAAGGTTTATTGGAATTAATCTATATTAAGCCTTGTTAATGAGACTACAACATTATATATATTTCAGATGAACTTATCCGAATACTCCCTGACTGGTTCTCCCACTTGTTCATTCAAGCAGTGTCTGGAACACTAGGTGGATTTACTACTACTATTATTACTAATCCTTTAGACATCGTGCGAGCGCGATTACAAGTACAAAGGCTGGACAGTATGTACAGTACTTTCAAAATCCTCTGGGTCGAGGAGAAATTGCAAATGTTCACGAAAGGACTATCTGCCCGGCTTGTACAGTCTGCCTGTTTTAGCTTCTCGATCATTTTAGGCTACGAAACCATCAAGCGATTCAGTATAACTGAAGAATATAAAAACCACATAAAGTGGTGATTTTAAATCTGCATATGTAAAATTGTGGACTATTTCATTTTGATATTAATGGAATGGCATGCATTCCATGTCGTCAGAGTTTTTTCCATGAAATTCTGTATATAAACACGTACATACACACCAAAGATAAGTGACTTGTTACATACTCCTTTTTAACAACACAGTAAACTTGCACGGTACACACATCACGATGTACCATTACTCAAACTGAACTATTGATAAAAGCTTCGATCTGCAGTAAGTAATTACACAATTTTCACTAAAGCAAAAGTTTCTGGGATTTTTTTAAACAATGCAAATTAGACTATGACAGCATTATGCATAATTTTCATGTATCACACAAGTACAAACATCGCCACACATAGTAGGTATTTTCTTATGCTGCATACCAGGACAAAACATGTCTTCTAGGTAAATCAATTTCTATATAGCTAAGTTATGGAAGGAGACGAGCGACAATAGTAAGAATAAATTGTACATAGAACAAAGACAAAAGATATCATAATAAATTCTTTCATTACATCGAACATTATAATCGTGTTTTAGCTTGTATCGAATGATGAGAAATTAGTCTGCACTAATACCATGATCAGCGATGATCGAGTTAAAGATTTGTGACACACATTTTGTACTGTTCTTACCAAGTATATGTTCCAGTAATGTGACATGTTACAGAATATCTTATTGTATAATTGGTGTAAACAAACATATACTACTTCTCCGAAGAGTACTAAATCTAATATAAAAATTAGAAATGTCAAACGATAAACAGTTGGTGTATTTTATTATAGTTCGACTTCACTCTTCGAAACAGGTAGGACAAGGTCATATAGGAATGAAGGATAGCAAAACACTATTTTCTTTATTAGTAGTTTTATTAGAAAAGACAGCATACTGACAGATATATCTTCTCGAAGGTACTTGAGTGGTCTTGATAACGAGGGTCTCGTACACGAGTTAGAATACTTCTGACGCCCGATTATTAACTGTGTCTTAGAAATTAGCAGTATACCCTCTCTACTTTTCACATTCTTTATACCGTATGTACAGGCCAGAGAGGCTCGCAGAGCTCCTCGTGTAAGGAATACTATCGATTTCGTATTCCCCGTCTGCTGCAGAGTCTTTTTACATAATCCCCAATTAATTACAAGTTCTCTGTTCCATGGATGTAATGCTATAGGTAACAAAGAAAGTATATACAAGTGGGAGGATAAATTCTACCAGAGGGTCATTCACATTGTCAGCCTCGCTTTGGTAGCTTTGTAAAAACACGAGATTCACGATTGAGGCGTGTTCCGGTAATGTTGGAGTTTCCTCTTGAGGGTATTGTGCGAATCCCACAAACTTTTTGTAATTACGCAGCTTTAGTACAAGGACATCGATCGTGGTAATTTTCTTCTTTCGCGCTCTTACTTACACTCATTTATTTAAACGTACTTCATTACTACTTCCTCCACTTATTCGTATTTTTGCGCGCGTCTCAGAGCGAACGCTGATTGCTCGCCGCCAATTCTAGCCTTCGAGCCAATTAGCGTGCGCGCAGCCATTGGGATTTAGTTTTCGAACGTCGCATTTATTTGTGAAGCGGAGGAACGCCAGCCGTTCGTAAGTCAGTGTTTGCCTCATGATCATCAGTTTTCTACAAACTACCTAGCAGTAAGTGTTACTTGATTATACTTGCTCTACACGTATTTTCATCGCATTTGTGTCGTGCCTCTTCGTTTCACGATGTTCAGAGGCACGCCAGTCTTAACAGTCTTCTTGGTTGCTCCTCGCTTTACGTTACGAATTGCTACTCTTGGACATTGCGTTTGCGTGTGCAGCAATGGAAGTGTGATAAATGTACTGTATACAATGAGTATATTCCCTTGCATGATTGCGTGTAGTATGTTTATATGTGTACCGTATGCATGATTATACATGAATATTGAATACCACTAGTCAATCATCAAACACATGACGCCAGCATGGGGAATGCTATCTTTGAATAGGATGCATAACTATGTGTATACTTGCGGCTTCTGGCTCATTGATATTCACATCAAACTAGTACATTTACCATAAGCCGATAATAGGACATCTACTGCTACCTTCTACTTAGCAGATCTTTAATACATCCTACATTTAGAACAGTAGAATTTTGTCAGGATATTGTAAGTACGATTAAAGGAAATAGTAATCTTCGAAACTCATAGGAAGACAAATACCTCGCGAAGAGGTTATAACTGTAACAATCGATACTGTGGCTTTTCTTAGCAAAATCAACAGTAACTCAGACTTCCCAATTGGTTATGGGAGAAGTTCATAGACGATTCTTCAATCAGGTGGAATTTTCGAACCAAGTAAAGGGGAAGGGAATGATATTGAGTGTTGAGATAGCATTCCCCCGATGCCGACAATGGGTAAACACATTTCGCGGAAAATTGGAGTTTGAGACATACTATAGGATCTCTCAGAGAAAGAGAGGAGAGAGAGAGAAAAGAAGAAGAGGGAGAGAGGGAGGCAGCGAACTCCTTTTCGTTTTCTGGAAAAATATTTGCCGAGGAGACCTGTTGTCCGTCTGCTCGGTATGTACATTATTCCCGCTGTAAATACCAATCTTTCTCTCACACGTTTGCGTTCCTAGGAGGCTTGAGCATCGCGATTTGTTCAGTGCGCACTTCCCAGCACTCGGCCTACACGTACTTGCTCGAAAGCACTTACTGGAGTTCGCTCGGTTTTTCTTGGGAATGAGATTTCCATAGCTTGGAGACTGAGACTCTTAAAGTGTCGAGTTGAGTGAGAGAGCAAGTTTCGGAGAATGGATCGCGTACTCCTCTCCCCGGCGAACCAGACCTTCTTTTTTTATTAGTCAAATTACTTAGCCTCGGAGTAGCGGGTGGTAACAATCAGTTGCGCGCGGAGGGCTTTTTGTGCTGTCAGCGAATGCACTCGTGTATCTTACAAAAGTTTGGACATTGAGCACGCAGTAGGTTTCACGCCACCCAATATTTCTGGTACTATTTACAAATTGCTCAACAACGTGTTAGCGTACGTGAGTATGTATGTATGTACATCGACGGGTGTTTAAAATCTATCTATGTATACGCGTATGCGCTCCTCCTGGAAAAAGAAGCGAGCGATTTTTACAAGCGACTTGCCCTTCTTCCTCAGGGTTACTTAGAGATTGTCCAATAATTGCTTCGCACACACCTCGGGTACAAGGTTCTCGAGCGAGATCACAATAGAAATACGCATACAATATCGGACACAGCTTTCCCCCAACAGAATTTCGAAGGAACATTAGTTTGAAGAGTCAGTTCTCGCCTCTTCGGTGTTATCACCAGTGAAACAATAAGTAAACGATGACTTCCCGAGGGCGGATCATTAGAACACCGAATATATTTCGGGGCCGAGGTTTGAAAAAGCCAGCCAATCGAACGCTCATCGGCGCTGATTGATCGAGCACTCAAACGCTCCGGATTTTTTCGACTAGAAAAACTCAAGCGATCGGACAGTCGAAAGGGCATCGATCATTCCGGATTAACTCTCACGATTTCCACTACTTTCCCGATATCCACTTGAGTCGCTCTTACAAAACTAACGTGCTAGCTACGTATCTATCTATGTACAGCGGAGAGACTTCGCGATCGAGTCTTCCTATCTATATAGTTTACAGACTCCTGGAACAGTGTCTCTTGGTGGTCCACTTCATATCGCGCAAACACGACAAAGCTTTTCCCGGAAGTATGAGCGTGATCGTCGAGAGTACTGGCGAGCTCTCTTTCTCCACCGTATACGGTGAGGAATGTAGGGGGGCGAAAGGGGGTAAGGGGGGCCTGTCGTTCAGTGGGCTCGATCGATTTCCGGTTTTAAACACTGGAAGTTCGGAGGTCCTGGTAACGCGACTCGCTTAGATCTTGGCGCGGGTCCTCCGCGGAGGATCAGGAACGGCCCTGATCGAGGGCCGTTTCCTCGATGTCCTATAATCACGTATCCCGAAAGCGTATCGCTCGCTCGCGTCGCGGCCCGCTTCGGGCCCCCGTGTACCGTCACATCCCAACCGTGGGTAGACTGCTTCCGGTGCCGCACATCCCGGAATCACTGCTCTGGCTGACGCTGCTGTAGCTCACATTGCTCGCCTGTCCTCCCGTGCTCATTCCGGATACGTACTGCAATCAGAAGAAACGCTCTTTCAATAATAGTCCCCCGAAGATGTCTTTCCCACTTTGTCCAACTTCCAGGCGAAATGTTTAATACATACAGTACGCCACCAGTAAACGAAAGTTTGCCGTGGCTTGGGAAACATAGTAAGGGCAGAATATATTTACGAAAGTATTGGAAGTACGATGCACGAACTCCAGGAGAAAAACGATGGCACATTAGATTTTTAAATGAGTGACACACTTGGTACTGCTGAATGAGGAGTTGCCGGATATATATATATATATAAGGGTGGATATAAGCGTGTCGTCATGTTCGGCTCGTATTTCTCGCGAGGATCTATAGTACATATTTACAGGAGCATTACGTCCGAGATAGACTTCATATAGAACCCCGTTAAATAATTAAACATACAGCTGACCCATTTTCCCTATTTAGCCGAAATTCCCATTGAGTGCAGATCCCGCCGGAAGGGAAGTAGTATAAGAGTGAATATCGAGTTAGTCCTCGAGGGCGTTTCGAATACACACACACACGTACACACACACAGAGAGGGCGACAGGATAGGCAAGCTATTTGTTTATGCTGTTAATATAACTTTGATGCGGTACAAAGAACCTTTACATACGGTGGTCGCGTTCAAACGAATGTGAGAGGCGAGCAATTTAATTAGCGTGCCTCTTCACCTAGTTCGGCTTCCTATATTCTTATTGATCGCGAGCGAGAGGGCCACCGGTAATTAGTATGCGCGGTACACAGGAAGCGGCAAAGAGCTGCAATGGGAAATCAAGTAAAAGTAGCTAGCTATCTTTTCCTTCGGTGGAGCTGGCGCTGACGAAAGTGGCGCGGCATCGGCGCTACTTCTTTTAGCCTGATTAAAGTGAACTGGTTGACCATGACGCTCATTTAAGTACTAGCAACTAACAAAGCTACTTTGCCTCGGTTTTCACCGGTTCCAACCAAGCAGATTCTCGCAGGGAGTACTCGCTGAAATCGGACTCTTTCTCAGGTCTATTTCAGAATCCACTGTAGTTTCTCTCTCTCTTTCTCTTTCTCTCCCTTTCAGTCTGTACGTACAAGCAGCCTCTCTTGGATTACGCGGACTCGCTGACAAACGGAACAAAGCCGTGAAAAATGGAATGCCAGGACTGCTAACGCGAGACCCACCACTCGCTAATGCTTTTTGTACATTACAGCGCATTATCTTGCATCGGATTTACAGCCGGCTGTGTTAGTAGCTCGGTGTACGTCGGGCAAATTAGTGCCGACTGCTTCGCGTAATCTCCTTTTCAATCTGGGATCAGCCTCTTTATGAGTATTTTACTTGTCTTTGTACTGTTCCTGTTGTTTTCTTTTTTGTATAAATCCTTTTCTCTAACAAGTAGAGAGCCACTTCTCACGAAGTTACTTGAGAAATTATGGCATCGACAGACTAGCAGCTCATCCTTGGATCCTTTTCATAAGATGTGTGTGTAGTTACGTGTTCTGTGATAAACTGTAAAGAAGCTCATTGGCCTGGAAATGTTGCTTAGGTATTTCTACGATGTCTCAGCTCCCAGGATATCCCTGACATTGCTTGATGAAGCTAATACGTGCGCCCTTCCTCTTCCTCGTTATCTAACCGTGGAAGATGTCGCCGTCTCTCGCGCAAGCAGATCTCATATCGCTCGTGGCACTGCGCTTTGTTGGCGCGTACGAACTTTCGTCTTTTCATACAATAGCTTGGAATAAGACCAGCATTATGTCGAATGTTCTTTTGCTCTCCCTCTTAGAGAAGATCGTATTCTCGCGATCTTTGTTCCAATGAAAATAGCAATTCATGTACGTAACGCGTTAATCTTCTTGTTCAGAGTTCTACTTGACTCTCCTCGGCGGTCCATGCATTCTAAGTAACTAATACTACTCCACGCTTTCTACTGCAGCCATTTAAGAGATCTCGATTAGCCTTCAGTGCAGTGATCATAAATCTGATGTAATCATATTTGATGAGCGGCTCGGGACAATAGTCTCCCGTTAGAACTGTATCTTCCAGATTACTGTAGATCCTTGTTCTCCATTCTCCTTCTCCATACTTGACTTGGCATGCACATTGCGAGCGCTGTATCGTTCGGCAAAGGATCAAGTGTCTTTTCCATGTAGTCATTCAACTGGCCTCTCTGGTAAGAGTAGGTACACAGTACATTAAGGGTAATCCTTTGAAGAGAAAACTTGTGGTTTTGCGGGGCGAGAGAGAGAGAGAGAGAGAGGGAGAGAGTGTTAGTTGCTCGGGGGTTCGGTCGATCGATCGACCCGCTTCGAACGTTGTTAGAGTCGTGTACGCCGCGCTTCTCTTTAAAAGGCCCTCGTTGGATTCACGCTCTCCTCCTCTGAAGCCGTGTGAGCACACAACCTGTGTCGCACCTTCCTAGCAGCCGGCTGCCTCCACTGTGGACCGGCTAACCACGAAAAGAATCTCCCTAGCCAGTGTACTCGCTCCTGACTCGACGGCAACCTCCACTCTGACAGGGTTCCTGCTCCTAAAACGGATTTTCCTAACGCAAACCGTATAATTCGATAGCATTACTCTTCCGCAGCTAAACGGAACGCGTTTGGTGAACTTGTCTCAGGGCTTGCTTGGCGAGAATGCAATATCGACGGGAGAGTGGAACTTGATTGCGGTTCAAACGGCGAAAGTTGCCCTAAATATTTGGGGAATATCGTGCGAAGTGTGGAGGGCCGTGGGAGCTTGGGCGGGAAGGGAGTTGGAGTATTAAAGTTTCGAGCAAGTTTGCCGGAAATTGGCTGGCCGCTCTCTTAGCTGGCCTTAAGTGGATTGGGGAGGTTCGCCCTTCCGTTACTTTCGCCGGCAGCCGAATTCTTCTAGCCTCGCCGGCTTCTTCGAACGGAGAGCAACGTTTTTAATCCCAATAGCGAGCTGTGAATGGAAGCGGCTGTCACTTGTCTTGCTGTTGGTTGTTTTTAAGTTAACGGCAAATGGTCACGGAAGAGACGGCTCAGATAAATGAAGGAAGCTTACGAGTACTCGGACAGATTCGAAAAGTGGACGCTGACACGGAAGACAGAGGGTTTCAAGTCTTTAGAGAGCTGTTAGTGCGGTTTGATCCTCCGGGATATCGCAAGTCCGTCAACGGGAAAAGTTTCCTCGTTCCGCGAGCGTATCCCGCTGACGAATTCCCGAAGGCCGGCCGCGACCAGCAGATCCATCTTCAACTTTCGCTGGGTTACGCGAGCGCGCAGCGCACCTTCTTTCTCCGAGGGCGAATTTTCCGAGTTGGCCAGGCAGAGGGGGAGCTCATTTTCCGAACGGGTTCACGAAACTACAAGTATCTGGGTCAGGCCCGACCGATCTGACCACGTTTTATCTCCGCTCCGCTCCCTGTTCTACCTCGCCCGCAACAAAAACTGTCCTCCGTTTCTCTGGGCTGTCAGCCATCCAACGAATTGCCAGTGGGTCGTCCCTCCTGCTCTCCGTTCCCTCGAATAAAAGTGGATTTCGGCTTTAGCAATTTTCACGAATGAATCAGTTGCCATGGCTAGAGCCGGCGCGCCGGCCGTCAGAAATATTAGTATCGATACTTTCGCTTGTTTTCTACCTGTTCAATATTCGGCGCGCGTCTATATGTAAAAGGAGAGCGATAAAATGTTAGAGAAAATCGCTGCCGACTGCTCCCAGGGGTGGAATGACCGACTGGGTCATCGGAAATCTGGGCAGCGCCGTGTTAAATTGTACAAATCGCCGATTGGGAATGTCAGGAAATTCGAATTTCGCTCGGGCCGCGTCCATACACGCTATTTTCGGGGTTACAATGCTGCATCGAATTGCCGCAAACAAGCTCTTCCTGAACGGTAGATCGATGCTACAATGTGCCTACGATTAAAAGGCACCCTTGCATATTGCCGCTCTACGTGTTTGCCGATTGTTAGCTGAAACCTCGAAATCCGGCTTTCGACAAACTGCGCAATTCCCCATGTTTGTCAGTTATCCAGGGCTCGAGTTCAAACCCAAGTAACGCTTACGGAAACAGAGAGCTTTCCGTTGCCTTTCTCTTGCGGCAGCTTGTATTGCAGCGCAGGTAGTTTTGTGTTAGTGTTTTACAAGGAATACGCAATTATAATCACCTTAGACTGAACATGGCCTAATTGCGCTCTCATTAATAAAGTTTACTTAACAAAAGCTTCACGAAAAGAAATTTCTTAAGCCACTGTAATCCAAACAGAAAATATATTTTCCTAACATTCGACTCTGATTTTAAATGAAATATTTTAGAAATTCACTGTCTTTATTAAAGTACCAGCACTTAATACAGCTCTTTCTCCCCGGCATAGTTCGGCGTTCCGCGGCACACTCCTTTTCCTAAGAAATTCCGAAGCAATTTTAATTCCTGCTCACCTTAATCCACCATTTTTTATCCGCCCCAGAACTCCGCACATACATTTTGCTACTGCTATTGCAGGATTAATGAGGTACGCAAGAAAATTCCGAAACTGAGTGCGCATGCAAAGTAACCATTCCGGGACTATTTTATGCCGGTTCCGGGTTTTACTAGCGCGGCATTAGCATTCCGGATTTACATTGCTCGCTTTCTTAGCCTTTATTTGTGACAAGTTTACCGTCCTGCAGACTAGTTCTCGCATTATTACTATTTAATAGGGACGTTATTTTCCAAGTACTTTCACCGGATCTACTTTCCTCGGGGGAACATTATTTTTCTGCGCTAGATTTATTATCGCACTGTTGTTCCTTCATGTGTGATAAGTAATCGGGTTGTCTGATCGTAAGTGCTCTTGGCCTGAACTTGAAAAAGCGCTAGTAACACCAGGAGTCCGCGGTTAAGAGGAGTGGAAGGTTGCCGCTCGCATTGTCGACATTTATACCTCTCTTCCGGCGGACGACGGACGCGCTCGTAACTCATGGCTCTTGTTTTTCGGCGAGTTTCATGGCGATATTTGCAGCTCGTTGCCGGGATGCTGGATCCATGTCACCGGAGCCTGACAGGCTGTAAACTTCAGCGGAAAAAGGCCGCGATAATCCATTCGGCCTGCGATGCACACACACACCCACACAGAGAGAGAGAGACACACGTACACCAGTTGAGGGTTGTTCTATGCGCGGGATTCATGGGCTCTGCTTGTATGCTTAATGGAATAGATGAAGTTTCAGGTGTACGGGAAATCGTTGGGAGGAATAATGGCCGAGGGAAACACAGTTAGCCCGGTGAGAAAGGGTCGACCGGCTGAGCCAGTTATCATTATGATGGAACCAGCGTAGCCGAGAGTGTCAGCCGTTTTAATGGGAGAGGTTTGCTCTCTCATGCCGACACTCGGAGAAAGTTTTTGTTGGACTTGGAAGCTCCGGGCTTTCGTTACGCAGATTAGGTGTCCTGCCGTAATACCAGCAGGAGGACGCATACTCCAACGTTTATCGCGCGGAACCTTAATATGCTACAGAGCTGCTAGAGCCTCGTGATCGTTGCATTAGGTTCACTTTACGCCCTCAAAGTTTTTCGCACTCGGCCCGCACTGGCCAGCAAGCAGCAACGCCTCATTCCACTAAGAGACATTCGCCAACTTCCTCTTCTCATTGCACTTCCTTTATTCTTTCCCTCTAACTACGATTTTTCCTACCACCGCCTTCACTACCTTCTGCTCTCCGCGATTGCATTCATTAGAGGCAGCTGCGTCTGAATGTTCGGGCTCCGCGAAGTAAAAAGTCAATTGGCTGACTTTTTGAAAGCCTTTGTCAGAAGCCGCTTATTATTTCTTGAAGAGTTCTCTATTATCTTAGGGAAGAGTATCTTAGTAGTCTGACTAGCGGTCGCTCTCCTTACAGGTTTTATAGTGGCTCTTAAATCTCTAGGAAAGTCGTGCGCTCTGTTCTTCTTGGATAAGAGTGCCTTGAATTCATTAAGATTGCAATAGCAGAACGGAGTCTGATAAAATAAGAAGCCGGCAGTCTCGTAAAGTCGAATTCGCGAGAGAATAGCACGGCGAGTTCGTTCAGCGAGTGTTCCAATATTACATTCAACTTGTGTAACACATCGAGCGATTACAGTTCTACGGGAAATAATTACTCTAATAATACAGTAACAATGGCAAGGCGGATGTTTTTTTTTCCGGCAATGCGCGCTTATTTGATCGATGCATTTTTCCCCACTGATTCGAGCGGAGCCTTCTGAAAAGGCAGGAAACAGAGCGAACAGCGAGCAACGGGAAACATCGAGTCGACCAGACAGAGCGAGCGAAATTCGAGGTTAAAGTAGTGCAAACAATTGCGATCTAACGAAACAATATCAGTATTGAAAACGCGAAAAAGGACGCGTGTCACACGCGTTTACCTTTCCATCGGAATGGCACGCGTGGGCGCGTACGTGCGCTCACGTATACAATTTTATTGGCGCGAGTATAGACAGAAGGGTAGAACGTTACCAGGGAAATTCGTGTGTTCGACTGTGCTAATTCAATTTGTTAACTCGTTGATCAAAACGAGATTCGTTGCTCGATTCTGGCCTGGTGCATTACAGAGAGAGAGAGAGATATACAGCATCCAACCAACATACTTTCTGTCAGCAGGCAATTTCATCATCGCGGGTTAGCGCTCAATGTAATTGAGCGGCTAGCTTTATTAAACATCCATTTTGCAATTTCGTTGCCAAAGAAGCGTGCGATCCGCAGCGGAGTAGTCCATTGGGATTTCGGGGCTCTGCTACTTTACATGAGAGCGTAACTGAAGCTGCGAGCTCTGTCATTCGGTAACGAGTTCCGTGGACACTTTGAGCCCCGGCGCTCAACTAATTAGAAGCGGGCGGGTTGGCGGGCGCGCGCTCGCGTACGCTCGTCGTCGAACTAAAATAAGTTTAATCCAATTCCATTCCCGGCCGCCGCGCATTGTATCGGCTCGCAACAAAGTGTTGATTGTGTTTGGCGGTGGACGAGAGAGAGAGCGAGTGGCGGCAGAGAGGACGAGCTGCCGGGAGTAATTAATTTAACGAGATTTTGATCTCCCGCCCGTCACCGGATCGCGTGCAAACAGTCGATAAACTTTCCGCGGCTTCCAAGTTTTCTTGTTAGTGGCTGCCCTTTCGATCCATTGATTTGCGAGCGCCGGCATCATCGTTTATCAACGCGCGAATGTTGCTCCCCCGTGGATACTTTACTGCTGCGCTACCGCATTTCTTCTCACTAATAAAAGTGGCATCGATTTCTTCTCTCTCGGTTTCAACTTCCAGCTATCCAGTCAGGCTTCCTTCGGCTGCGACCTTATTCCTGTCCGAAAACGTGTTCTCTGTCGCGTTTTATATGTTCTTTCTACTTCGTAAGAAAAGTCGTATATTTTTGTTCCACGCTATTGTCACTCTTCTCTTTCACTTGATTTATTGACACCGACATTTACGATGCGCAGTGCCGATAATTGATTAATAATGCGATAATAAATTTGAGCGGGACTTCCGAGAATAATAGAAGCCCGCCACTAGTCGGAGTAAACTCCGAGGTTCAAGCACGATATTCATAACAGGCATTCCTCGAGTTGTAGCATGCATCTAGCAGGGTAATCATCCCTTCACTAAGTGTTCTAATTAATTAGGCAACTCTTTACTCGTCAACTACACTTCCACTCGTCGTACTCGAGAATACGGGCGGCAGACACATATCTACGATACGATAAGCGTTCCTGGGTCAAAACAGAGAGATACACACGCATACGTGCAGTTTTCGTTGGGAAAGCTACTTCGACAAGGTTTCACACTCGACAACATATCGACTAGAGTGAAAATCTCTAACGAAGTCTATCGATCTCACCCAAACAGTCGCGCTCGATTAACCAAATAAAAGAGAGCCGCAATAGAGGGCCAATGAAAGTTAATTAAAATCATTGCCGCGCCGAGCTCCAGCCGGGCAATTTCTCGCTTTCAACGTAAATGCGTCAACTTCAAACAGAAGTGGCGAATAAAAACATTGCCGCGCCGTATAAATAAATCGAGTGAACGAGCACTGGGTGGATCGCATGTTCGATTACTACAGAGAGAGCGGGGAATTCGTCAGTGTTGTGTAGAAATTGAAGGCTCGTGGATGACAGATGGCAAGTAAACAGTGCTCCTTCGAGTATTCATGGGAAAAGAGTGCTCGGGTTATGCGTGCTTGGTAGTGTGGTTGTGCTGCTGGTGTGTCCAGTGATCGATTATCCATTGACTAATCAACATACCGAGGCTATCGTTTAACGGGCACGTAGACAGAGACTCCTTGGACCGCCGTTAATCTCTATGAAGTACCTTCGGATGATTACTAGGAGAGGGCAAGTCTCAAGAAGGCGGGCGCAGCTTCGGCAGTAGCGGTTTTAGTGGGTGGCTGGGAGAGGAATTGTATGAGTAGGGTTTCGGTAGTGGTGGCGTCTCGAGGATGCCTCCGACAATTGGCGACCAGGTTCTGTAGCGTGAGGAGCGTGTCCCTTCGTTAAATGTAGGTTTGCTCGCACGAGCTCTCTCGGCTGCTGCGTACGTGGTGGAGAGAGTACGCGGAGTAGTATCTTCCCGATGTGAACCTCTGAAAAAAACGTCACATCACTCTGATTGATCCTGCTCGGACTGGCCAGGATCCTCCGATCGCTCGCAGCATAGTAGCAGCCTCCCTCATTCTTTAATGGCTGCGTTTTTTGTGTGTGTCATTTCTCGTTTTAGCCTCGATGCGCTCCTCTCTATTCAGGAGGATCGTAATCCTGCGGGCGGGAGCCGGGAATGGGTATATCTCGGAGCACGAATCAATGAAATCGAAATAACAGGCGAAATGGTAGCCGGCGTATGGGGAGGCCTTCATGATCGTACGTTATGGGCCAATAGAGCGTGAGATGTGTGCCGATAAAAGTAGCCGTTCTCCATCTGCGGGCTCGGCTAATTTTTCCACCCCCCTTCTGTCCTTTTTTCTCGTCCAATGCATTGTCTCTCCAAGTGAGTCTAATTAGAGGTGGGTGACTCCACTCGAATTACTTTTGGGTCTCTAGAATGTGATCCTACTCTAACTGTGATGCTACTCGGGTATTTACTTCTTCTGGGTGCGTGGGGTGGTTTTGGTGGTTACATACTCAAGGGAGCCGGTTCGGCCCGCTTGAATTTCAGATTGGCTAGTTCGAGCACACAGCTATCGCATGCACACAACAAGTTTATTTATCTGGCTCTAGCAAGAGCCTGGGGATGAAACTACGGTGCGCGCGTCAGGAGAATAGAGAGTCCGCTCGCTGTCGAGTAGAAAAGGCCAGCGAGGAATTCCCGTTGGAGCGTGTCGCTCTCTTGGCCGGCTGAAAAATCCTAGAGAAACAAAGTAGAAAGTCACAGATCGCCGTTTTCGGTCTACTGCGCGCGACGTGTTCGCGAAATTCAATCCTCCCGCAATATTGCCGCGGCGACACAGAGAGAACACAGAGCCGTGTAACACTGGCATTCTTTCTTTGACAGGGTTGCAACGCGTTTAGGAAGTGCCGCGAATACCCCTGCGATTTCAAGTGGCACTCTCTTGAAAGTTGACTTTCCCTATTGGCGCGTACGGCTGCAAAAATTCCCAGCGTAAAAGAAGTGAAATTTATTTCGCCGCGTAGATTCACCGACTCGTCCCCATTTCTCCGTTTGTTTCATAGCGGCCGGTTTTTTTGCCGGGAATTCTCGGCTGGCGCGTACCACCGCCCACTCACAAATCTTCGTTACAGACAGCTTCTACTGCCTCGGGAGTGTTAGTCGCGGCGAATTTCGCCGGCGGCCCACCAACTCGAAAGTAGCTTGTTTATTCGAGAGGCTATCGACCTTCAGATTTAATCGAATCGATCGCGGTACGGTATCGCCAGCCGAAATCTCCGCTGCTCGGTATGTCGCACCGTGATGTAATCTGGAGATAGTGCTATCGGCGCCATAAAGACAATTTTAACGCGTCCTGTAATGTACTTTTATGGGAGCTTCTCCTCCCATATATCAGAGGAGAGCCCGACTCCCCCTCCTTTCGACTTGGAGCCAGAAGCGAATCTCTCCCAAGGGAATTCGGTGCTCGAAACTCCACTTTCCACTTTGCCCCCTTTAATAAAGCACTCGGTCAGCCGGGTTATGCGGCAGGAATTGCATCCGGAGACATTCTGCGAAGTAAAGAACACTCTATCACATCCTACACAGCAAAGAAACTCCAAGTTTTTCCTCGACTTGCCGCGAGAAGACTAGTAATCTCTTTGGTGGAAATCGTTGATGAGCACAAGAAAATCGGGCGTCTTCGCGGAAAGAGTGTTTTAGCGGGGGATGTGGTAGTTTTCGCCGGGGCTTTCAAAGCTCGGCAAGATGTTTCATGTGGACGCGCCGCGGAGGGAAAAGGGTTCGAGGGACGACAAGATAAATGATCGGTAGCTGTGAGGCAGAACGCAGATATGCTGGAAGCTCTGCTAAGATTGACGGGATAACGCCGAACTTTTCTCAAAGAAAGAGAGTACGTCGGCGGAGAAGAGAGAGAGAGAGAGGAGAGAGGAAGTGTGAGAGATAGAGGAGTGTGGGTAGCTTGGAAAGCTCCAGGTACCGTTGCAATAAATTCGTTCTCTTGGCGGCTTTTCAAGTGCGCTCTTCACTGACGCTCTTTCCTTGACCGATATTCATTTGGCTCGCGCTCATCTTCCCCCTTTCTCAACCAATGACGCACTTGTTCCCTCGCTTCTACAACTGACATTCTATGTACAAGGGAAGCCTCGCGAACGATGAATCTCTGTCGCCGCCTGTTGCACCTTGCCAGGGAAAATCTTCCGCGAGGTGGCCCACAAATCTTCTACCAAGCTCTTGGGAGTTTGGGGAGTCTGTAGATAGTTGTGGAATCAACCAAAAGAAAGCTCCCAATTTCCCAAGGGAATGAAGTTCGATATCAATTTTCTCATGCGGGTGCATTTGAGTGCGAGCCAAATGAACGGAAACCTAGATTTCATTCTCCAGCCGTTCACTGTTACATATTTCGAACGGAGTGAATTCGTGTGAAACATATGTGAAGAATTCACTATTTAATGGCATTTACGAATGCCATGTGACTCTGCAATAAAAGGGTCTGTTTCCATGGAAAAGTATGTATTTCGTATACCTACGGTCAGACTGTTTAATTCCCTCGCAATTTTTCCCGATGTCGTGCATCAACTCGTGGAGAGTCTATCGGGGTCATCCAAGAGAAGGTCGTTCTAGGGGTTGGGATTAATTTTCCACGTATATTTCATACGTACTTGGCTCGGTTTACACCTGAAGGCCGGTTGATATCGTCTGCGCATCCTCCTCGGGCAGCAGCAGCACAGGATCCTCACGAACGCTCTGAAAAACGAATCAAGTACCAACAGTTAGAGAAGAATCTTCCGCTCGGTTGTACGCGGTTGGTTTACAACGAGTATCACTGGCAAGTCTCCAAATGGCAAACGCGCTCGAGAATGGTTTACGGGAAGGCGCAGCTTATGGCTGCCCGAATACATCAATGGCCGAAGGCAAGCTCGTTCGTCAGGATTTGCGATTTCATGGGTTCACCGCTCGACAATACGACCTTTCCGCAGGATATCGAGTCAGTGTGGTCATGGCATAGTGCACACAAGCGCCCCCCAACGTCACGCTCGCATGACTCAAACACTTTTTCGAATATCGTGCTCGCGCAACAGCAACTATTTGCATAGGAACCATTCTTGCATGCAGGTGACACGCGACCGATAACACTTTCCCCGAAAAAATATCGTTTTTTTCCCCCCAACGTCTCTAATAATTTTTCTGTACGAATCAAACGATTCATCGACTCGATTTATTGCTGTACCTTAAGGAACATTGGGAGAAATATCGAGGGTGAGAGAGAAACGGCAGATTAACGAGACTCTCGATATGATTGATAATCAGTGATATCCAGTTAGCGTGTATAACTGCCATGATGATACATATACCGATGATACCTATCTGCGGTGGGTACACACTGGCTCATCATATTCAAGCGCTATCTTTACCTAATTAACGGCAATGTATCCACAACTCGGTAGCGTAACATTGCCGAGGTCTTGCATCGCGTTCAGATTAACTGTAGAGCGGATTGGTCGACATGAAAAGTTAGTTGGAGTCGCAACGTTAATGGAGCACTACCTATTGGCATTATGGGGAGGAGAGTAGCTCTCTCTTGGCATTTGAAATATCTGATGCTCGTGCTCGCATTCTCCGCGAGGTCCGCTGTGCTAAGTATCATGGTACCGGAAACGCTTTTCGAAATGTACGCGGCGGAACGGGGATCTGGGGAGCGTCGTTTTATCGCGGAAGAGCTCGCAGAGACGCGAGATAAGAACCGGCCGTTCCTGAATGCCATACCGTGCATCGCGAGCTTCCTCGAGAAGTATACTGCGCGGCCGGACCGAGCTACACTTTGGATCTCAGAGGATCTCGTTGAAGACGTTGAACTCCAGGAATCGTTTCTGAGAACCATCCACACGCAAATCCCTCTCTACCTACTGGAAGATGTGCCTCCTGCGGGAGCCCAACGAACAGCATCCACTGCTATTATTCTCGTGAGGGATAGCTACAGCATCGAGAACACGACAAAGCGTCTCTTGTATCTCTGCGGTCGGAATTGTGATTTCCTAGTGATTCCGACGACATCCTTCCCAGATGAAGAGAGCTTTTTAGAGGATGCAAACGTGATACTACAAGTAGCTTGGAGCAAGCATTCCCTGGGGAGAGTCGTTGTACTAGGATCAGTGAACAACTCGACGCTACTATCAGGTAGTATTACCTTCAACCCTGGCGAATTCTGCGTGCCATCGACAGCGGAACTATTGGATCGATGCGAGAATAATCTGTGGAGCCGATTCAAGGGTTTCAAATTACCCGCGACGAACGGCTGTATCGTTAATCTTGGTTACTGCAATTGGCCGCCGTATTCCGAGCTAAGGAACGACACAGGGAAACTCTCCGGGGTGGAGGGTTTCATGGTGGAAGAGTTGATGGAGAATTCGAAGGTCGGTCTAAACCGAGTGGAGGTTCCTTGGGACGACGATAGCAGCATCCTGAAGAATGTGACTGAGACACGAGAGAATGGTACGAGGGTCGATTTAGTTATCGGAGGCCTACTCTGGGATCCGGATGATGACGTCGACTACACTACCATGTACGAAGAGACACAGGTGGTGTGGATGGTTCCTCTCTCAGCGGGCGTCACTCTCCGTGGCCTCATCGCACCATTCCAAACATACGTCTGGGCTGCGGTGGTGGGTGTCCTGATCCTAGGCGTCGTTGTCAGGATCTTCCTAATCCCTGACATCACCTGCTTGAACTTGCTCTCGCTGGTCCTCGGCGTAGCTGTCGCCCGACAACCCCGCAGATCTTCCAGTCGAATTCAGTTTATCTCCTGGGCAATCTACGGCTTCTACCTCACACAATTCTACTTGGCATCCCTCGCCGAACAGCTCATTCACTCGACCAGCCCACAGATAGACCGTCTCCGCGATCTGGCTCATTCCCATTATGTCCTAGCGGGCACCATAGACTTCTCCGATATTATTAAGGATCACGTGGCCGAGGGGGATAAGGTTATGGAGAAAATTCATAAGAGGTTCGTTGTCCTCGAGAGCAACGAGTATCTTACGGCTCTGGCTAATCTCCTTGCAGGGAGAAATAGCACTTATGCCTTGATGGTGAAACTAAATGTATCGCATGCGAAACCTGTCTTACCGCGCGGTGTTCATATTATGGAGGAAATAATGGGCACTTATCCGATGGCTTTCGCCACTTGGCGTGGTCAACCTTATCTCGATACTATAAATGATCAAATCCTGGCTTTCGTTGAGATGGGCATGACAAAGTTTTATAGCAAATATTTCGCGACGGATATAAATGTGTTGAAAATCGACGAGGAGAATGCTGAGAGCAGCGGTGAATTACGCATCCATCAGTTCGTGCCGGCTTTCCTCCTTATGACGATAGGGTTCAGTGCTGGTTTCTTATTTCTCGTTATAGAGATCATTTTCTACCCCTCCAAGTGGCTTGAGTAATACTTCCTCTGAATATATAGTTCTGCTTTCTTGGCTAAAAAGACTTTAGCTTTATAGATCTTGCACTATGAGTTTTGCCAACATATCAGGAAGCAGCTTTAACAGGATTCTGAGTTACGCCGTTACCTTATCGCGAGTTCGTTATCGGCACATTGAGTTTTATGTAGCAGACGTAGACTGCGACTATTCTCCTGCACTTCCTTTCCTCGTTCCCGGATACCATATCTGCTTCCACTCGCCCGTTTCCGCGAACTTTCCCAGTCTCTCGATATCGACTGGCTCCCGATAGTTTTCCAGTATCCTCAGTCACGTTTTCTCTTTCTTCGATGATTTTCTTTCGAGCTTCGGAATAATATTGATAGAGCAAATGGCTCGATTTCATATTGGCTGGTGCTTAGTTTTAATATATGAGGGAGAATCAACGCTCGAATCAGAGGTCTAGTCTTTGCAATCGAGGTCAAATAGGAGGCTCCGGATCTGCCGGCTATCCTTTATAAGGGCGTTAGTCCAGCGGTTAATGATACCTTCATAGAAGAGGTAAGTCGTCCTTTTACTCAGAGTAGACCGATACTTCATTTCAGAGCTTCCTTTCCTGAGAATAAGCTCATTCGTTGAACTTATTCACAGCTAGGATCTCCCACTTCCTCGCATCGACTTATTATATCGTACACGAAATGTCTTTTCCATGACAACGAACTAATGACTGGATTCACCAACGGTATAATTACATCCTTCCAACAAGTTGATCGTGTAACCCTCGTAAAACCTCGCCGCCCCTCGTAGAAATTGATTTCGGGTCTTAACGGGGTCACGAATGGGCAACCTGTTTTAAAACTAGGCTAAACTGACACCTGGTAAATTAGATCGAATCTCTAGGTTTTCGACAAATATTTTCGAAAACTTAACTTGTTTATTTAATGGAAACACAGTGTGAATAATTTAGAATGACGAAGTAATGTAAACACAAGGAGAAACGGGCGACTGAGAAACATTCGGCTAACAAACGTTGACTTTTGAGATTCCTTAATACAATGTAACAAATTAAAAGTTACTCAAAACGCAGCTTTTTCTTGTTTGATAAGATCTGTATGAGCGAAAATCCGATTTTCTCTACAGTTACATCGTAGTTTGTTTCAATTGAAGGCCCATTTGCCCTAACTTTGCCAGAGCTTCGCTACTTGGGCCCACAAGTACCCGAAATTGGCCGACTCAATTTGTATGAGGGGTGCAAACTCGTTGAATATAAACAGACAAATTGTCCGTGCCGCGGCAGTCAGTGGAGTAATGAGTTTATTCGAAGCCGGCAGTTCCTGCCTTCCTGATACTTTCAGCCCCAGCAGAGGGTGTTTGGCTTGGCGAGAATTTAATTTTGATTTGCTGCTTCTCGCCCTCCTAGAAAATTTGATGCCCTCCACTGATACGGTGATCTCCTCTCCGGCCAATCATCCCTTTTCCCGTTGCGTCCGGTAATACAATTGAGAGATTAGAACCGGCAATCTCATCGGCTCCTCTTTCACCCCTTGGAAACAGACTTCCCCGTCGATACAAATGGAAAAGCTTGTGTATAATATGTCCATCCATTCGATAGATTCAGGAAGCTGCATTGAAGATTTCAGAAAGTACTTTTCAAAAGTTCAGAGGAATATAAATATTCTTCCATTGAGAATGAAGGCCATTTACTAGGATTACCATGTATATTTCTTTCCCTGTTGTCAAAGAACTAAGATGCAAATGGTAGAAGTTTGCTGTATGGAAATGCATTGGAAGCTCCTTTAAAAGTCTTCAATTCGACTAAATGCTAGCCTTTGCTAACAATGTTCATGCATCTTAGCTTTAAAAAATGGAGTCTCCACGAATTTATTCGGGAGGTTCCGCCGGAGGCACGGATTCCACGAGGATCTTTCTAAAGTCGTTTATTTCCTTGCACTGGCCCATTAAACTCCTCCCTGAGTGACTTACGCCGCGACATAAAGCCGGGCATCTCATTACCATAGTGCAAAGTGAGCCTGGTTCCGAGCTTAATTGCTGACTCTACATTACACCGTTCTATCTATTTCTTTGTAAAGCCACTTTTTACGAAAACGCCTATCAATATACAGATTCTTCGTGCTGCGAAATTGGAACATTAAAATATATGGCAGAAGGAATTCCTTTATTTTTCAGCGATTTTATTAACATCAATAGTCGTTTGAAAGTTCGGGCAAAATTTCGATAAGTCAAGGGAGAGCTGTCCCCTCTGGGAGAGAGTTAGGTCTCATAAATTTCTCGGACACAAGCTGTAACTTTCAGTCAGTGCCAGGTGTTCCAACTCTTCGCACACTTCAGTCCACCAGCGTGTCCAGTATAAATTTAATTAACTCCCTAACTATTCACGCGCTAGTGCTAACAGTACGCAGTGTTTTTGATCATAGATTAGTCTAATTTGGAAGATGTATTTGTAATGGGTGACATTATGAACTCCTATTCATCCGACAATGAAGTACTCTCGCCGCTATATATAATTAAGTGTACACTAGTTTCTTTGATGTACCACGAGTTAAATCAGAATGGAGGGCAATCTCGAAATCCTGCGTTATCAGTGTACGTTAATCGCGGCATCTCTTTGTTCCGGGGGATTCGCCGAATGCCCTATTCTGTTTTTGAAAACAAATCCAGACGCCCGTCTCCCGCTCTGCATTTAGCATTGTATGCAGCTAAAGCAGAGGGAGTTAAATTTCCTCTTGTCAGTGGAATATGCCGGCGTGGAGCGGCCTGAAACTCATCTATCGAGAGGGAATCCGCTTATGTTCCAACAGCGGATTCTGGTTGGAAACGCGTTCTAACAGAATATCGCATTTCTTTCTTGGCTTTTCTGTAATTTCTCAATTAATGCGAAAGCAATGGGGGAAGCTTTCCTTTGCCGGCAGTCACTCGGCAATTGTCAGGAGCTCGGGTATTAGAGCGGCGAAAGTAAAGGGAGCTTTCTCAAAGGAAGAAGGATATCAGTCTCGCGGCTCGTTAAGCCGAAAGTGGAGCGGTCGTGTTTGCGGCTGGCAAAGCCTTCATGAATAAAAGATGCAGGACGTTAAATACTGAATAGCTGCCACCATCGCCTGGCGTGATGTCGATTACGCTAAAAATTTTATTAAGCCAGATTCACTTGCGCGCGTCAGTTAATAAAGGCGGCAACAAGTGCCGCAGCAGCCACAACCTCGCCCGCCGCGCCGCTCCTGGCGAGGAAGAGTGGCTTGCTTGATACTAGTACGAATTAAGCATTCCCATCACGTCCACTAGCCGGCTTAAGGCGAGTGGTTGCTGCTTTTTGTTGTGGATTTAGGAGCTGCAGTTCACCGAGTGAATATGAATAGTACGCTTTTCGCATTAGCTAATAGAATTAGTGGTCCTGTATCCGCAGGACACAGCCAGCCAGCCCCGTTGGAAGGCGGTGCGCTTCGCTCTCGTAATTTCGTTAAGCTCGCGACAACCTAGCTCGCCTCGGCTGCATCGACCTTCTTCTTCCCAGCGCATCTCACTTTATCAGTTAGAGCACGTAATTCCTCAATTAACGCCACCTTTAACATTTGTATCCCCCTTAAAATTAGAACTAACTCTTCTTATTTTTCATTTCTTCAACTACCTCCACGGCATAACAACGATCTTGCTTTTTCACCCTCTCTCGTGTTATATATTTAAGGGATTGTAGGATATTTAGAGGCTGATATAGAAGAGACTGTATTGGTAAATCCTTTGGGGTTCGATATCCCAGTATACGTGTGTGTGTGCGAGGATATAAGGAAGCCAGAGAAATGGCAGCTATATTCGACGAGTGAGAGAGAAAGGGAGTGAGAAAAAGGTAGTGTGCACCCCTTTAAAATAAATGAAATTACCTGTGAAACCTCCTCGAGTATTTCCTCCCTGGATCGATTCTGATCTCAGAGAAATAGGATTGAAAATTTTCAGCTTCCCGTTTGGTGGTTCAACGTGCCTTAGCGGTTCTCTTTTTCTCGGAACGTGTGGAATGAGTGGAGGGAGTTATGAGCGCCAGGAATCTTATCATCCGAACCTTATCAGGAAGTGTAGGTTGGTCCAGCAAGAAGGAGATCTCTCCTAAGATTGGTTATCTCCATTTGATTAGACAGCGGAGATATGATGGTTCGATGAAGGAAGGATGGTTGACGCGTTACTTTCCCCGGTTATTGCGCGTCATCCTCACTTTTCTCTGCGGCGGAGAAAAACAGAGCAACAGCGCGGCGAGAGGCTGATCGATTATGCGCGCAGGTGGCAATTAAAGCTGATGTATACATCGACGGAGAAGAGAACTCGAGTTCGTTGAGCACGTGTAGCGTTAGAATAGAGAGGAAACAATTGCGATAAGATTGAAGCAGTTCCAGGGAGGGGCGGGGAGAATTTACATGAGAGAGGGAAGATTTAAGGGCGAGCCAGTGAGCCAAGGAGACCTTATATTTCACGCTTGCCGTGAAAGACCTTAAGCGTTTCATTTTCCGCGGAGTCGCACAACAACGGGCGACCTCTCTCCGCTCGCTCGCTCTCTCCCTTGCCGGAATTATTATCCGCTAGTCTTTTAATTAAGTCCTCGAGATTAACCGCATAAGCAGCGCCAGCAGCGGCCTCCTCATCCCCTCGAAGAGGCGTGTTACAACAACGCTCAGGATTGGGCTTTAACAGGCTTTCTCCTTGACATCCGACTACCTTGCTCACCGCAAGAATCTTCCTGTTAGCCTGGCAAATGGCCGAGAAGGGAAAACGAGCCTTGCTGTCCCACTCGAATCCACCCGTGGCTCGTTTAATAATCAACATTTCTCTCTGCCGACTTTTGACCCACTTTTTTCCACTCCCTCTTTCGCTCTCTCTCTCTCTCTCTCGCTCTCGTAAAAGCGCGCATTCAGTTTGCAAACCAATACTCGATTCTACTCGAGATCTCGCCGCGGGATCTTCGATTTTTCGTCCTCCGATATATGTCGGACGCTTGTGGCTCCGAATCGCATTGGATGCCGCAGCATTCCCATTCCCGTGATGAAAAAAGCGCGCCGGGCACACGCAATCATGCGTACCTTGAACCATTCAGGTGGATGGTGCAGTTGCCAGATAAAGGACACTCGAACGTTGCAACGTGATCGGATCCGTTACGAAGAGCTCCGGCTAATCACGATTTGCTCTTCTACGCTGGAAATCAGCGCAGGTAGAAATATCGGATTAAGGGGAAAATTCGAAAGGAGAGAAACGTTGTTGAGAAGAAAATCTATCAAACTGAAACATACAGCATCCGACAAAATAATTGTAATAATTTTCGAAACGGTTATTAGATAGAAAGGAAAATCTAATAGCATGGACTTTTTAAAAGGCCCAATTTAGGGGTCTTATCGAAGCCCCTAAAACATGCTATCAAATTTCACTTCCTCTCCGCTTTGCAGATTATGACAACTATTTTGTCGGCTGCTGTAAATTCTTCGGGAGTCGATATAATCGATTTATCATTGACGCTCGTCGGTGATACGCTCCATTGGATGCGGCGCTCTCGCTCTCCATTATCTCTGTGCAGAGCATCTTACCTCGCCCTCGTATAAAGCCATTCAGACCGATTTCCCCTTCCCTCCGCCTCCCTGAAACCCCCTAGGACGTATTTCCCGGGAGCGAGGCTCACCCTGGCAGTAAACATCTTCGGGTAACGACGCCGAATTCTCCCGGATCTGTTCCGCCAAATTACGAACGACGACCGGGTGATCTCCTGCAGCATACACCCACACACACACATATATACCGAGTTATATCCAGTGATGCGCGCGGGCGAGCGGGCGCAAAAGCAGTGGGTTATTTAGTTTTTCCTTGGAATACCACAGGCGTTGTCTTGCTGGTTTTATTCCCTGCACAATTGGGCCACTCTGGCGGAAGTGAGCTTTCCCGACATAGAGCGCGAGAGAAAGAGGAGGAAGCTGCAGGGAGTTGCCGTCTAATCTTCTGTCACCAAGTGCCGTCCGTAAGTAGTAGCTTGAGTTACGACCAAGTTATTTCATATCGGCCCATAAGAAGCTGAGCGTTCTCTCCCTCTTGGAAGGTTGAGCGTCTTTCCACAAAAGTTTGTAGGACAGGATATTACTCGTGGTTGGAGGACAGTAGGCGTATCAGGGTGACTCGGCTGCGTATAGCGTATTAGATGGTTTATGCAATTAACTGCTGTCGGAGCAAACTCTCCTGGCGGAGAATGCTTCCGCCAACAGCAGCAGCAGCAGCAGCAGTGATCGTTCCTCGCCCTAATTAGCATTTTCTATGCCCGACCCTCCACGGACCTCTCGAAAACCCTGCGGTTGATTGTCCCGTCCACGATCGTTAATGGAAGCGGCATTCCTGATCCTTGAAAGGAATCAGGAAGTAGTGGTCGACGAATTAGTCGGGTCCTGCAATAAATTAGACCATCCTACGAGAAGCCGGATGCCTTGGACGCTCATTCGCCGAATGGACCACTGAAGCGTCCTGATGGGAATTATCACAGGGTAAAAGTCACCGTAGTGTTTTTTCTTTGGTTATTTCCGGTGATGGGGGACAAGTGTGTTTCATTGGGCGGATGAAATTGGCTGAGATTTCAGTGGCGATGTAAAAATAGTCGAGTGATTTTGCCTGCATCGCGAGAAAGCAAGGAGGATGAAATGCGTGGGATTTCCATGGGAATTCTTATAGATATTACGCGAGGGCGTCGCTCCGTTTTTCCATGCTCTGGCGTGGAATTCGAAACCGGAGCACACACACGTAGAAAGACACCCACGTGTTGGAGGAAGGAAAGAGCAGGGGGTTAGAGGGCGAATCTCAGAGAGCAGGAGACGCCGTAGTGTCGCGACTACCAATGCCAAACATCTCGGGCGTGATCTTTCGGACTTGAATGCATCCCAGCTGCGACTTCATTCTGCCAGCCATTTTCCATAAGGAGAGCGCCAAGATTTGCTGGTTCATTGGACAGTTTTTGAAGAGATTAATATTATCAGCCGATGTTGCATTAAAAAAATAGTGTCGTTTGTACAAAGACAATTAGCACTAATTTCGTTGAGAATGTGTGCGAAAATTAGGAGAATCGTACAAGGTGGATTTAAAGAGCTTTTGGGGTGATGAAAAGTTTCAGCCAATTTGTCCGTGGTGTTCTCTTTCTCCTCCCCTTAATTATAATGTTCAACTAGTTTGAAACTGTTGATTATACTCGGACCAGCCACTATGTGCATCTTATTGTTGATCCTTATACTTTTTATATTATTATAACTTTTGATTGCGGCGAACAATTTCGGATTTTATATTATATCAGATCGCTCACATTTGAAAGTCAACGTTCCCGAAACGAGCCCTGCTTCACTGCCTAGTGAAAGAAGGCGAGTTTAATGGAATTTGCCTAGAAGTTTTCTAATTAACTCTTGGAGGTGCGCGGATGGCCGGGTCGCTTCGTTCATTTGAGAGGATGATAGTTGGTCCATTTGAAAATCCATCGCGATCTCCAGTGGCGGTATTGTAAGACTCTCCGGGCTAATGGCCGGGCGCGGATATAGCTTGGCATATTCCATAAATACCTTTGGCGGGGGCACTAAAGTGGCGAAGCTTCAATAGAATTATTCATTCGCGTTCTAATTAGTGCGCTGTCGAATTGAATATCGGTCCAAGTGTATTCCCGTTTTCAATTGTTCAATTGGGGCCTCGGCTTTCGACCGGACCTTGAATTATTCATGCTTTCGATTATCTGGCGGACGAGACGCTAATGATGGCACAAAGAGAGAAAGAGAGAGAGAGAGAGAGAGGAGGGGGTTAGGGAGAAAAAAAATCGGGGCTCCAGCGATTATTTAATAATTTATTCGTCACTTGACGTGAACTAATGAGGCAAGTTTGATATTCCGGGAACTACATGGTCGGCTGGAGCGCTCTCTGTATCCAGAGGCGTGCTGGGGGAAAGGGTTAATACGGGGGAGCTAGGATCGTTCCTCCTTAATGTGCCCGCAGGGACTCGGCTCACGTCGATCACTCACTCGTGCAATCTATCTAATTCCACGTGCACGTGGCACCTTCCGCGTGCCAGTGAGAAAGAGACAGAGAGGAGGGAGGGGGGTGGGCCGAGCTAATTTGACTAGCAGCCACCTCGAACAGATCCAGCGAGCAACAATAATGGGGTTGTAACTTCCCCTGAATATTGCTACTGCCAGTATTATCACCCCCGAGCTACTAATTAGAGTCAGTCAGCTTGTAGTTTAAATCGTCAGGGCGCAGGACACTTGTCAGGAAACTCGACGCCCTTAATTGGAAATCGGACCGCGCCGAGTTTCAAGCCGCTTTTTTCGAGCGGTGGATTTTTACGATTAAGGATTCGTTAAGTCCGCTTTCAACTTGATGAAATGTACTTACGTCGCTGCACCTCTGCTAATATCGAAAGCAGTTTGGCATGTAGTGTTTCATGTACTAAAACGAACTTTCTATTTTCGGCTGATTATACGCTAATTTCAATATTACGAAATGGTAAATGATTAATCGCGCGCTCTAGCAGCGCATTAGTTTGGCCAGTTTCAATTCAGGAAGATATTAGAATTAATGCGCGGAGGTCGACGCTGCTGGAATTGCGATATATTCGTCTTCCAAGCCAGTGCTATTTTCTTCCGGCATAGATTCTGCTGAAGAAAAAGCTTGACACTTCGCTTGATAACAGGGATTCCAGAGGAAGAAGGCGAGAGCAGTATTTCTTTGCCAACCAGGCCCCTAAAAAGGTCGTAGCCAATTTCGTCCTTTAATTACCGAGTCTTACTCTCCCGGAAGAGAATCTGAACTTGCTTTATTGGATATCGGCGATCCTTAAAACTTTATTCATTTACTTCTTGCTAGGATTCTTTGAGCTTTCGATATTATTGTCGTCGATTGTTCTACTAACCGAAGGAGCTCGGTCCATCAATTTTCTTCTATTCAAGTAGCAATAAAAAGGGTTAGCGGAGGTTAAGAAGAGAAAACCAGTGAAATTCCAAAGGACAACAGTGGCTCAGCTTTTAACATATGTAGATCCGCTATAACGCGATTAACTTTGTCCGTTCCTCCTGATTTCCGATGTGCGCATTTAATCCCTTGGCGGGGCTGGGCGGAGGGCTGGCGCATCGATTTCCGGTCTCGCGGTGACTTCTCTTGGCCCCCCCTCACCACCTCTCTTGCGGATCCAATCTCGGATTCATAAATATCCCCGTAACGATTGCCGGCCCACTCCGCCACTCGTACGGACACACACCTACAAGTACATACACGCGTGGCACTCCGCTTGCGGCTTAATCGGGACACGACTTAGCAAATTGGAATAGTCGGCCACGCGCCACCCCCTCTCCCCCCCTTCAACCCCTTGTTTCCGCCCCGAGCATTCGTCCGACGAATGAATTGTGCTGTTCTACGTGCTAGAAATCAGACTTTATGTTAGAAATTTGCTTCTCCTCTTTCGAAATTCTATCCTATTCAGATCCTATTTTATTCAATAATTATTGTTAAAAGTATAAGTATAATTAGGGCTTTTCTTAAGTCTAAATGGTTAAAGAATATCTCAAAAGTTTCCACGATTGTCCTAGAATACGAATTAAGTTGATGCCACAAGATTCAGTGATAGAATCGATGTAATGGCTATCGACAAACTTGAATCGACTCTAAGTTTCGGAAAAGTTTCTCTCGTCGCACGGTTTAGATTTGTAAATGCGACAGGTCCATGCTGGCCGAGGCACGTGCGCCAAAGTTTCCTCGCAGCAGGGTTTTCCTTGCGAGCCGAGTTTCCGGGATTTTTTGACTAGTCTCTGGTAGTAGAAGAGAGCGGCGGCGCGTGATGTATTAGAATGAAATATAGAACGAAGGGTGTTCGCCCTTCTCCTCGAGAAATAGACTACTTCAGCGCTTCGTCGGCCGGCAGGTACGAGATTGAATTTCTTCGATAAATCTACCGTTTACGCAAACGCGGCATATGAATTTCTTGTTAATGGCGAAGGGCTTCTTCCACCGCCTGGCTTCAATAGTTTTGGCTCACTGCTTCTTGCGAAGTGGATTTCGAGAATTTCTCATCATTAGGATTTTTTTTTGTTGGTGCATACAATCATTTTACGTGTAGTGTTTTTAGAATAATATTTTCTAAAACACAAAACTGTTTCCTCCAAAGAAATATATTTCCTCTTAAGGATACTGTTTTATTTAAGAAAATGTACTTCTATTTAGAGAAAGTAGTTTTCTACTTCAAGAACGCTTTTGAAAGGGCACTGAGCGTGCGAGTACTTTTGTTATCCGCTGTATGAATTTCTTACGACTGGCAGAGGGCTTTTCCACCGGCTGGCTCCGACAGTCTTGGCCCATTGCTTCCTGCGAAGTAGATTTCACGAATTTCTAGTCATTAGTTCTTACCAGGATTTTATTTCACTGGCGTACACAACCAATTGGTTTCGAGGGAGGGTGGAAAGGTAAGGGGAGGGTATATATATATATAAAAGGGAAGCCGCTATCCAAACGAGTGGTGGCAGCTAAGCCTGTGCGTATTGGATTCGACTGCGGGGTAGATGAGAACGTTGCTTTCCCCACCGACGGTGTAAGGAGTCGCAGTGAACTTCCATCAGCCCGAACGCCACTTTATTCGAATTACTTTGCGCGGCTCACTCGTAAAAAGATTACCCCATCCCGACAGCTAAATCTGACATTAATCACTGCCCGGCTCCTGAGCCATCGAGAATACGATCCCACTTATTTATTAAAGACACAAGAGAACGAATAAAATGGCAGGAATTATTTAACTTCGCTCTTTTCACTTCAACCGGCTTCTTGAATTCTGTTCCTTTAACATTGCGAGCATAACAGAGAATTTAAATGGATTCCTTGATAACTTTTTCCCTCGTTACTTCTTCTTTCTTCCGACAGAAGCGTTTTAGTTTCATTTAGTTGGTAGAATGGAAAACTATGTTGTTAGAGGCGAATTTTCTTAAGAATTCTATTTGTTCCAATGTACTAACGATGTGCCTCGTGAGAGGCGAACGTTTTCTTCCGACTTCTAGTCTCTTGACGCTCGACTCTAATTCAACGTCGTCGTCGTTCTTGCCGCTGCGGAAGTTCTCGTTATCTGATGGAGCACGCGTCATCCGATTTCTAAGTGGCGGATGCTTGGAAGTCATCGGAGAAAGTAGTTCCGCGAGGGATAGGTGAATTGTCAGAACTCCATTTAACTCGCTGGCCATTAAGAGCATCGGATAAGAACACGGACACTTGGCGTGTCCGTCTCATGGTAATTTTATCGGGCTCCGGCACCGTTGAAACGAAGCGACGTTATTCTCGGGAGTCGTTGCACATCATTCTTTCCAAGAGAAAAGAAAGTTTTGCGGCCAGTTTCATTCGCGTTGCTTGCTTCTTGGCAGCGGAGCAATGGAAAGCAGAGAGATATTCGCATGTGCCTCGACCGTGGAAGGTCATTTCATAGTGCGACATTAATTTAATTCAAGCAAGCTAGCCTCCTCGCGCACTCAAAATTCTCCTCGCGACTGATGCCTCTTGTTATTGCTCCTTTCGCTGCTACAAGCCTCCCTGCAAACTTACGAATTCCTCCTGAGGAAAATATGAGGGGGTGCGAAACTAGCGGCGCTACTGTTTATGGTCAATAAGGGCCTGCGAGAACTTGCCGGCTAACTTGACAAAAGTTGCCGCGCGATACCAGCCTCGGAGTGCTTGGTAACTGAATTTATATCAGCAATCGGCGAACTTGTCAAGCATTCGCTGCACTCGACGCCGTGCCGCGCCGCGCCGCCCTGCTATGTTCTACTTCGCGCGCCACGTGTGCGATCCTAGATCTAGATATTCTCGAATCTCGACGCGCTATACAGATTGCAGCGGAGAGAGCTCTCCGAACTGGTGCAATCCCTGTGACCTTTGTGACTTGATAACGGATGTGCGACCTTTATCCGATGATCTGGAGCTCTCGCTGTGAGAATCAAGATCTCCTTTTCACTTTGGCTCCAAGTAAAAGAGTCCGAATTAACAGTACAAAGTGCTCGCCAGATGAAGATAGCAGGGGGGGATTTATCAGCTGGTGTTTCGGGAGTTTATATCTTCTGGAATAGTTAAGGGAGGAGAAGGTTGAAGGGTGGATGAGGGCCGAGTTTGCTGGGCGTCTTTCGCCGGAGCCTGATTAATGTTGTTCCCTGCAAGTGACTTGCTCACCAGCTCTAGTCCTCCCCGTCTCTCTTCCTCTACTTCGGCCTGCGCTCTTTCGATCCCTTCTGCCTTTCCTTCCCTCTGACCTGGTTTCATCGTCCCGTTGACCTTAACCCTCCTCCTCCGCCCCCCCCGCCGACTAATCATCCAAGGACACGCGCGTCCCTCTCACCATCCCTGGTGCGCATTGCCAACGCAGAAGAGAGAGGGCTTCCTATACCCCCGGCAAATTTATTCGACGACGTGCACGCTGCGGATCCACATACCTTGGCACGCTCCTCTTACTCTGCCAGGACGCCTTTCCCAATTTCCACTACGCTGATTCAACCTGCTCTCAACTGATCGCCATAAAATGTGCGCCAAGAATTTTTCCAACGATAAGTTTGAAATGTTTGTAAACTGTTAGTTCATCAAAATCGTCTTTGGATAGTTGAGAAACATCGTGGCAATTTTTCATTGCTCATTTTTCTCTTGGAACGCAGCGAACTTTCATTAAAGTCCCTTTTCTCTTGCTAATATATACTCGCATGATTAATCGTCGTGGTTTATAAGGCGGTGGATTTTTTTAAATGGCAGAAGGACTTTTTGCATTTTGCATTTGGCGATGATGCCTGTTTTGCGATAGGATATCCGCTCGATCACCGAGCAGCCAAACGAAACGAACGGAAGATTCCGTCTGATTAGCGCGATGCTCACAAATGAGCGATCACAGTTTCGACCTCTAATGAGAGTGAACGAGCGACGCGCCGACCGATGCATCGAATGCATTTCTGGCGGCAACCGGACGGACGACAACACGTCGAACCGGAAATCGATCGCAGTCACATCGCACTGAAATTCTGGCGCGTTCGGCTTGCCACGCAAACCACGAAAAACTTTATCCCTCACCGTTTGACATTCCTACGCGCGCACGCAATGTGTCACTCGTTGATGATGCAGTGCAGATGAATATTCTAGAAATATTCCAGGCAGGAGAAGTTATCGTGAAAAATTCCAAATCATTCCACGCCGTACAAAAAGGGACACTCGCTTTTTTCCCGCGACGATTAATGCGTTTGCATCAATTCTTATAACACGTTGATGAAACATTGTAAATGAATATTACACCAATATTTCATACAAGAAAAGTTATCGTGAAAAATTCCCAATAATTTACAGCGAGCGTAAGACACTCATTTTCTTTTCAACAATTAATACGTTCATATTGATAAAACAGTTCAGATGAATATCACACCAATATTCCACACAAGAGAAGTTATCGTGAAAAATTCGAGCTAATTAAGAGCAGCCAATAGGAAAGCGGTCGGGACTCCAAACAAAGATCGAACAGAGCGGCATGCGCTTTCCTCGGAACGATTAATGCGTTCACATGGACGCGTGGCTCAGCTGTATTGCCGGGCCATAATTATCGGGGCATTGTTGCGCCAGATAGGGAACGTCGCCGGTGCCGATAGCGGAAGGACCATAATCGATTATGCGATACACGCCTTTCTTCGCGGAGATTGCTCTCCCATGCTGTCTCCTTCCCTCTCGTTCGCTACCGCTATCCCCAATGTTATTACCTCCTCCTTCTCCAATCCTCGCGCGAGTCTTATCAGAAAAGAGGAGGTAGAAAAAATCGCTATTTCCTCCAGGCGATATTACTCCTTTACTCATATCGAACTGGTATTGTTTCACTCTGACATCGGAATCGACGTCAGCCAGTGGTTATGGGTGATCGATCTTTGCGATGACTGGGGAATAGTTCTATATTAATATCGCATTGACGGCGGCCTCGTCGGCATTCGCTCGGGATTGTTTGGTATCTAAATAATTCATGGTACGGGTAATCGTTTATCACGACGGCGATGCGTAACAGTGTCCCTATTAATTATCGTTGCCGGTATAAATCACGACAGAGTCTCTCTCTCTCTCCCTCTCTCTGTAACCCTTCTCTCCCTCCTTCTCAGCGGCTGCTTTTCCCGGCGAGCGTCACTGCCTTCGTCATCTATTACATCCTCGGTGTACCAAACGCCTACGGTGTTATGACGTAAAAGAAAATACGCACGCCATCGTATTTTCATCGCCGCCGGCTTCCGCCAAGAACGTCAGAGAGGAACTCTCGCGAAAAACTTTGGGCCGAACGATCGATCCGGCTTAATAATATCTCCTGGCATCGGAGCGTTTAGAGTGCGTGTTTAATGTCCGTGGAACAATCGGTCGAAGTTCGAGGGGCAATCGATGCGGCTCCGAGCGAAACTTGCCGCGACATTCCTGAGTGATTTATAAATGATTAAACTGCCGAAGTACCAGGCGGATATCTATTCCACTCTCAGTAGAATTGGCTGGCAGTGTCGGCTGAATAATAGACGTCGTAAATAATTACTCGCCGCTCGCCGGGGCGTTCTTTCCGAATTAGTTTTAATTAGTCGAGTCCTCCGCTTCCTCTGTCACTTTGGATAAAGGTTAGTCGTTGCGAAGGAAGTCGGGGATCATCTCCCGATCACATTATGGTATCGGAATGATCGTTCGAGAGAGGGCGTTTCATCCACGGGGAAGTTTAATCGAGCGAGAAGCCTGCTGGCTTTAATAAGAGGGGGTTCGGTTCGATCGGAGGGTAGGAGGAAAGGAGAGAGGGAGGGAGGGAGGGAGGAATGGTTGAGAGAAAAGGCGAGTGTGGGAGTGGAGAGGAGAGAGTGTGCGGGGGTGGAGAATCCGTAGGTTAACGTAGAACATTGGGAATTTATGGGTCAGAGGAAGGAGAGAGGTTGCCACGAAAGCTCCTTTGGTACGGGCCAGTTTGGGTAACGCCGCGGAATCTGCAGACGTCGCGGCGCCCGACGTCCCGACGACGTCGAATCGAGACCTTGGCGTCTGCGGGACACGTCGCCTTTCCTCTCTCATTCCCTCTCAAATCCACTCTCTCTTCCTCCCCTTTATGCCTCCTCCTCCTCCTCCTCCTCTTGTCATTCTTGCTCTTCATAGCACATTCATGGAAGTTCGCTGTCGACCCTCGAACCAACAGACCGCCACCGCAGGGGTTGAATGACTCGGGAAGAAAGACAGGCCGAGTTACAGCAGCTTCGACACTCGTTCCTCGAAGGTAAGCATTCTCTGACGCAAGTCAGGAAACGATGCTTGCTTGCTTGCTCTCCGCGTACGTACACGTAGCCTCGAGCGAAGCCCATTCACCGGGCTGCCGGCTTCCTTTTCCCCGGCCGAGTGATTTATCGTCCTCGAAAGAGTTAACTCCCCGACTGGCTAGCCGCTCTTCCTCACCAGCCCTATTAGAATCCAGTAACACGTAATGCGAGTAACACACACACACACTTCTACAAGCGACCAACTAAATTACTCTGTTACCACATCTCCCCGTTGACCTTTACCGACCTCCAGCATCCCCTTCATTCGATGCTTCTCCTTCCTACAACTTTCCATCGATATTCGAGATACTTGTTTACTGCCGCGCGAATACCTGCGTGCCCCACGTACTATATTCTCTGGTATTCTGGATGCCTGTTTACCCAAACCACCGATTGTAATAGTAGCTCTCTTCAATCTGCACCGGGAAATGTCAAGTGGTACATTGGAAGGCTCTTTCTACTGGTGGCTGGAGTCGACGTTCTTCACTTACCGTCTGCAGTCCATTGAATAGTTAATGAATTTCATCATGGAAAAGAGACGTGGGTGGTGGTTTGTTCGAGGGTAGTTCGTATCGCGGGATCATTTCAGAGCTTACACTCGAAGGCTCCGCAGGAATTCTTTGACCCAGCGAAATAACCTCCGAGGCTGATTCCGAAGGTCGAGTGTTGGTATCGATGTCGAGGGTAGATCGCCCCATGCAAATTCGGCTCTTTTCGCCAAGGAATAACAAAGGGGTTGTTAACGCTAGCCTGGCATTTTATACTATCGAGTTGCGAGGCTTTCGAGAGTGGCATAATTCCGAGTAATACACGGTCTACCACTAATAGTGCATAATTCACGTGAACCTCGAGAGTATGTAGTTCGTGCATGGAGTGGCGAGGGTTGGTTGGTTGGTGCATACGTCCGCTCGGAGCGGAGAGCCAGGTGAAAAGTTGCACACTTTGATTTGTGGCCGGTCAGCCAGTGAATGGAGCACTCTGATTTATTCGTGAAACAGGAATTAGAGCTGGCAGCGTGTTTTTACGCCCAATTACCTCGAATCTCGCGGTCGAGAGTCTCGAATTAATTCCTCCGCCCGCCCTCACCCCCTCTCTCTCTCTCTCTTGAATTCTCGCCTTGAGTTTGCAAGCGACGACAAAAATTCCGGATGATTAATGCGTCCGTGACAGTAACGATCCGGCTGCATGTTTCCCTCCGGTGAAAATAAATGCTGGACTGGGAGGCGATAAAAAATTAGGAAGTCCAGGTGGTCGCTCGACGAGATGGCAGTCGCACGCTGAACGAAAAGCACCGCTCGAGATAGGAAGGCTTGTGGCCGTCGCACCCCAAGGTTTCCTGACCCGGATTTGTTCGCTCGGCTGACTAATAGAATTTTATTGGATTCCCTCGCGTTCGTAAAATTTCTTTTTCCTACCTACCGATATTTCTCGCACACTTTCCTTCCCGGGCTTCCCTTCGCGCCGCTCGCTGGAATAATTAATTTCTCGAGAGACTTACCGGGAGATTAATCGTTCGAACTGTTTGGCGACAGTATAATGCTAGTAATAGTACAATTTGTTGATTGTAATGGCTGACTGGTGCTATTCGTTGAGGTGCTGCTGGAAATTTCAAAGACTTATGAATGCTGGGAGCACGAGGCGGTTTTGTGGCCGCATAAAAAGTCACTCGGCCCGTCGTTCAATCGCTCTTCCACGATCGAGTTCTCCCTCGAAAGCGTATATCAGAATCTAAAGCATCAATTGCTCCTCTTTCCCCGCAGCTTTCTCTTCTGGCCCGCGCGCGCGCGCGCCGCTCTTTACTGCGAGCATAAAAATTTTTCGCGGCGATAACTCCTCGAAATTGCATGGATCGTGAATTCGGCGGCGAACTTCGGCCGGCCTTTGAAGCAATTGGACGGCCCGCAGGAAAGGAGCGTATAAAAAATCGTCCTGAGATCTTAACCGGTGGCAGGAGTTTCAGGATGGCGTACTAACTCTCGAAGGATTAATCTTTGCCTGCGGTTCTTTGTGCGGTTCAGGCATCCACCGTTGCGGTCGACGCTTCTTGCCCAGCCTGTACAGAGCACTCCGTGCGTCCAAGGACTTTATGTAACTCGTGTTTGCGGCAGGATAAGCGGCACGTCCGCCCGATAAATTGTTCACGACGAAGAGTGGACCATACCGCATTACTATTTCGTGGCCGGGCTATTGAAACTTTCAGCCCTATTTCCTTACCCGCCATGAAACTTTATAATAAATCACATCGCTGAAATTTGAAGGATGATCCATCGGTCACGAAAATGCGAGGGAAATCGATCCTCACGAAAGTAACAAGCTTTATTATTAGTTCCGCCAAGTCTTGCCACGCGATCTTCGATTTGCTTCCCTTGTCCCAGAGGATTGGTGGCAGGTGGCTGCTAGGATATCTTCAGGTTTAATCAACGTCTCGGTACGTCCGTTCCCGTTGGAAACATTGGCTCCGGGATGCTGGGAGGGCCGAGATACGAAAGTATCATCGGATACTGGGCAGAGAGAAGGTCGGATGAAAGGAGACAGGGCAAAGTCTTCCGGTGAAAAGTTGGAAACGCTCCGGCGATGGCCTGGCAGTAGTATAAGCCTCGGCTGACTGGGAAGGCTCGCTCGCTCCCTCCTGAAACAGCATCCCCAAAGCCCCAACCGGATTGGAAGAAGCCATGCACTTACACTTTTGTCCCCGGGAATATAGCTTGTTCGAGTAAACTTTTAATTGCACCAGCAAGCGCGCGCGCGCGCGCGGGGCTTTCAAAAGCACGCGTGTACAGGGCAAATTTTCAATGAGATTCCTTCCGCTCCAATTCAATGTAATAATCACACATCCGACCTGCGAGTTTAAAAACTCTCACGAAAGCCTACAAAACTAATTCTTCTTCCTTAATAAAATCTTTCCTCCGGCAAATAATAGAAGCTCCTTAATAGACTAGCAAAGGGTGTGCCTATAAATCTCAGTGGGTGTAGAAGCTAGTATATGCTCGAGGTCGGCATCGACGAAATCGTGCAACCTTTTACAATAGCCGGAGTCTTTCGGCTTCGCGGATGCTTTTAAGCGCGATCAATCCGTTATTAATATCCGCTCGGCGAGAGTGCCGAGGCTTGCCTGTTTTCGAAGCTCGAAGACAGCACTTCGCCGCCAGGTGATACCATGTATCGCGGTCTCATAGAAAACCGACAGAAGCCACGAGAGAGAGAGAGACAGTGAGTGAGTAAGAGTGAGAGAGTGAGAGAGAGTGCCAGGGCCGTGGTGCTCTCTTGCCCCTATCGATTTTGCATTTAGCCCCTGACAAACATCCGTGAAGCGTGATAGTCACACGTGCGACAGCCAAGAGCTCGCTCGCTCGCTCGCTCTGTGCAAGCGTGTTCTCCTCCGGCGCACGGTTAAGGGCGGTAACGCTCGTTCCGTAGCACGCGATTTGCGATTTAACATGCCAGCACCGTGTCCAGATCCTAATAGAGATCCGCTCGACAATGACTCAGCGTGGCTTCCAACAGGATTTAACCCTTCCAGGCGACTTGATGCGCCTGCGACTTGGTCAAATCGTTCTTAGTAGTTGTACTTAGATATTGGCCTGTTGAAAGAACGAGGGAAGTAAAACAGGAGCTTTTACATCTTCTCTTTATACTGTGGTTCTTAAATTTTTGTTAGAGATATGAAGTTTGATATAGAAATATAAAAATAATATGTGTTCAGTTTGGAAAATATTGATGAGTTTAGAGGCTTTGTTATACTTTAGTTAATAGAATTCTTATGCAATTTGCAACTTTTCTGTATTTTGTTATCAAGGGTGTTTATATCAATTACTGCATTTCTTGTTTAATCAATAATTTACTTCTTTCGCTTCAACTCAGAGTAGAAATTCTTCCCTTCTTGTTTTATTTTATTTGAGTACCATGCTTCGAAATTATGACTTACGGTTTCTCAACAGGCTTCAACATTTACTGTCAAAAGCCTCGCGCTTTAACTTTACCTTAATTAAGTAATATATTCGTTTAAAAGACTGCACTTACCAGAGGGAATTTCCATTCATCCTTCAGCAGTCGGACTTTTATAACAATTGGCGAGAGTTTCTAATATGGAGTGGGAAAAAAGCTGGTGGCGGCAGCCCGGAGGAAAAACTGGCGGATGTAAATCGGATTGTGTAAGAAGTCTCTGCGGAGGTCTGATGTACTTTGATGTGTCAGGCGTCTAACAGCCGGAGCCAGTGTCGAGCGTTGCATTATGGATGAGGGCGGTCAGCGCGTCAATAGTAAGGGGTTTGCAGTTCACTAGCCCTGCGGAGAGGAACACGACACGTTCCAACTCCCAGGGCAACTGACACTTGCCCCGAGGAAGCTGCTTTTCATACTTCTCACGTATCCCAGAATCGACGACAGATTGCCCGATCCCACGGAAACAGATCTCTCGTCCGAGAGATCGGACGATGACCGGATATCATCTCTTTCTCCCTTCCTCCTCCTCCTCCTCCTCCTCTAAGAACTCTCATAGAGAAAGCGAGAGCCTTCAAGAAGCGAAGAAAGTAGTTTTCCTTGCTCCGAGCGATCCTCTTTCCACACTATTGCGAAAGCAGAGGAATTCTCGCATGTACAGTCCCTTCGTAAAATATTGAAATCTATGTTAATACCGCATCCACGTGCCGTTGCATTATGTATGAAAACCTGTAACAATAGCGACTAGCTTCTATGTGGTACACGTGTGTTTGCGCGATATACGCCAGCCCAGACTTTGCCTGATTCGAACTGTATCAAGAGCGATTGGCCCGCCGCGCCGCCGGGGCAAAATCGAATTGAGTGCTCAATCAGTTTGCGATGCGTTCAAGGGGATCAGTATGAAACGTGCCGTTTACCTCGCACCAATTACGCTAGGGTAAACAGGAAAGATCTCGAGTGGTAGGCTGTGTGAGTCGATTTGCAGTGTTAGTGGGTGACACGGTAGGCCAGCGATTAATATTTGAACGCTCTCTAGCCCGGCGATTCCCTAACAAAGCCTTTGTATCCGCTGGTGAATAACATTAATATTTCACCGAGCGTGGCTTTCCAGCAGGTAGATTTCCGATTTGCTGGGCGCGTTATTATTTCTGCGCCACATAATTACAGTAAATCATCTGGCGGCAGGAGTTTTCTCCGCGGGATGTTCCGACGGTGATCGCGTGGGATGAAAAGGGATGAAGAAGAAGGAGGAGGGTGGGGGCGTGGAAGCGTGGGCGAGGGAGTAATTCCGGGGTCTCAGTCCCCGTTATTAACTCGAGCCACGTATTTAAGACGGCGAATTTTTCTTGGCCCGACACGTCTCCATAGCAGGAGAGTGCCGCCGCCGCCAGCACCGCCGTCGCCACTTTCTCCTCCTTTTGCCGCCCTCGGGAAACGAGAAAAGAAGCCAGGGGAAGAGCTTTAGCGGGCCTCATTTCGTGCGAATGAATAAAAGTAATTTGCTAAAGAGCCAGCCCCGCAATCCCGGCGACCGAATTCCGCGGGAAAAACAGCCTTTGTGCCACGAGGAGACTCCTTCTGCGCACACGTAGCCGGTCAAAAGTTCCGGATGCTCCCCAATTCCGACTGAATAAAAGAGGATCCGGCTTCTTGCCTTGCGAGAGACGCGTCGAGGGATTCCGGAGATGGGACTTGGAAAGGGTTAATCGGGAGAATTCAGTGCGGAGTAGCTCCCCTCGGAGAAAAAGCAGTGCGCACTACTCTCCGAAGGGCGAATCGAGAAAAAAGGCAACTGGTCACATTACAATTCAAATTCCCTTCTATTACCACAGAGTATATGTAAATGAGAGCGTATGCAGTGGAAAAGCGATCAAATTACAAATGAGGTAAACAGAACCGTGTATCGTACGTACGAGAGGGCGAAAGAGAGAGGGGTGGAAAATTAAATTCGCATTCTCGTCGAGTAGATTTACCAGAGATTGTTAAGAGATATCTGGCGGGCAGCCAGTTTCAGGAGTTTGAGTAACGCTCCCACCTATCTCAGATATATCTCGCAGGGCCGCTCTTTCGGCCAACTTATCTCTCGAGGCTGGCTTGTCTCTTCCTCCGGAGAGCTGGTAAGAAAGCTAGGGTGGCTTCTTCGTAGGATCCCGTTTAAAGTCGCTCGTGAATCCTGCGGATATTCCTCATGTCCTTCGCCTAAAATTACACCTTAAGTGGTCGCCCACCCAAATCCCAGGGATAGTGAGAGTGCAACCTTCAGCCGGCTCGCACCCTCGCTCGACACACCACCGACCGACGACGATCACGATCTTCGCCGGTGGCGAATTGAAATTCTTCGAGTGCTCATTGAACTGGCAAATGAGAGGAATGCGAGCCGTACGCGCGACAGTCATTCGCCTCCCAGCGAAATGTCACTGAAATCCGTTCGATACGTTACGTGTCAATGGACCGATAGCCCTGCGCTCGAATTGATGAGGGCCGAGTTTATTTTACCATTTTCCAGCTCATTCGCGATCGATCGAAAATCATTAGAAAATAATGAGGACTCGCGACTAGCCAAGCCTCTCTCGTGACTTGGAGCATAGTCATTGGAGTAATCGCCAGTTGGAATTGTCCAGAGATCAGGGAGGACTCGGGGAGGGTTGGTAGGAGCGCGCCACACAAATCGGCCAAATTAATCCGATTGTTCGATCGATTGAGTCGGCGATTTGACGGAAACGAGCTATTACGGGGACGCTAACTAATTCTACACCATCCAGCCGATGTAATATACTGTCTTCGGTCCCCGAGTAATCGGATGTTGTGTTCACTAAGGCGCTCTTAATTCCAAATGCTTTGTCTCTGTATTATAACAATGTCAATATAAAAGAGACCACAATTAATTCAATTCCATATTTTGATAAGGTTTTGTTGTACTATGACGTTCAATAGTTAGTTAGTAGTTTATTAACGGTATTCGTTAGCTCTGAGTTTGATGCTGCAGCAGATGGGTGTCGCATACCCATTGTGAACAAAGGAGCTTTAAATTGTCTACGGTATTACCTAATTAAAGCGTATCGCGGAGACAGCCTCCCAGCAACCTGTTTCTACCGCGGCGGTATTTTGCCGGGCACAACCAGTTCATTAGCGAGCTGACCACCATAAACACGAGAGCCTCCCGGAATTAGCGAGTCTGGTGCAGTTTGCCGAGGGCGAAGCGAGTCGAGCGAAGCCCAAGGACCAACTGGCACTCGACACTTTTCCAGGGAGCGAGCTGTCGCGCCAATTCTCTCGCTTCGCGTGAGAACACACATTAGTTGGGAAGCACGCGTCAGCGAAATTCGGGGCAGAGCTTTTCCGCGCGAATCAGCGAGCTTGCCCGCTTTCCAGCAGTTGGTTTGAATGGACGCGAAGCGCCGCTGCCGCCGCCGCCGCGGCGAGAGTTCGTCACTCTGTGTTATCGCCACTTTGCCATCGCGTCAATCGAGCCTGAGTGATCGATGAAATCGACGCCGGCGAATTTCATTCGCTGGCGTCATAGTCAGCGCGGACAGGCTCGGCTTTCGGGTCAGCCTGCTAGGCAAACAGTTCTTTCGTAAATAACTCAAGTATTCATGATTGACAAGCAGCGCTTGTCAAGTTCGATAGGTGTCTCGAGATAGTTGACAAATGTGGGAGAGGAGCAAGTCATGTCGGTGGGAGATACGAATCTCAGGTGTCGAGACTGCTTTACTTGGTGATCGTAGAGGAACTATCAACACCGATCCTATCCTAGATAGATGGGAAAGGATGGATAGTCGGATGCAAAGTAGAAAAGAGAGAAGACGAGCGTGTACGTCATCGCGTCCTCGAGCGCCGCCGATGCAAATTGGTAGCTACGCCCTGAAAAACCTCGCATTTCGCCAGCATCTCAATTCCAGGGAGGCTCCGTGCTTCCCTGGGATTTTCATATTTATAAGCAGCTTATAAATATGAAACCGCCAGCAGCGCCAGGCGGCTCAGGAATCTTACCGATTCGATTATCTATCCGGTCTCGGGAAGGACGCGCCACTGCGCACGGTTTACTAGGCCGAGCGCTCTTTCATCCCTCGGCCATAACTCACTCGGGTGACAAGTGGCCTCTTAAGAAAGAATTAGCTTTGCAAACGAGACAGTATTTATTGTCCGATTGCTCGAAATGAGGACGAGCCGAGAGCGGAAGTCGATCTGCCCGGCAATTGGACGATCGATTGAGAGAGCTTCGAGCTTCGGGGAGGAGTGTAGCGGAACTTCCCGATTTACGAGAAGACCTTCGATCTCAGGGAGAAGCGAGAGGTGACATTCAATTTTGAACTATCGCTCGAGGTGTCCGGAGCCCTTCGCGTATCTCTCCGTGATGGATTGTAAAGCCCGGCAGGGAATGAAGCTCGCGGAACAGCCAGCGAGCCCTCGGACAGACGACCTTGTCCTCGCAGACTCCATTCCGATGAAACTCGAGGTCACCTGCAATCCCTTCGACGCGCAATCCCAGCAGCAAAGTCTCCTTGGTTGCGACACGCGGCAAGCTTCTCCATCGGCAATTAGAGAATCGAGGCGGAGGTAAAGGGAATCAGGCCTCGCAGGCAAACCCTTAAGGATTTCGTTCCATTGCGAGAAGGAACGATAAGATCCGTCGAGGGAAGAATTATCGATCATGTACCTTGAGAGAGCACGTCGACCGCACGAATCTTCTCTTAATCCCTTAATGCTAGCATCCAGGCTCGCCTCGGTTAAACGCCATCATGAATCTCCGGGGGGAATCGTCATCCGCCCTTTCGGAAGAAGCTGATCGGCGATGTCGACCTGAAGGACCAGGGACTGATTAAATTTTTGATGGGGAATTCCAACACACGACACCCACGGACGAATAGATCCATCCGAATAGAAGTTTATTGGAAATGTTCCACCGGAAACTGGCAGGCTTCTTTCGAGCAATGCGCGCGCGTGTGTGTGTAGTGTTTTCTCCCTGGAGTTCGATTAAAAAAGGAATGGTTAGGTAGAATGGGCGGCGAGCCAGCCTGCTGCGTTTGGGTCCGAAGAGTGCGCCGATGAGTGGAACGCGCTCCCTTTAATTGCCCGAGTGTTGTTGGTCAGCTTTGCCCCTATTGTTTGCGTTCCAGGAGCCCTCCATTACTCGTTACGGGCTAACGAGAAATGAAGCTGCATTCCAACGGCTCGAAAAATGTCTCTCGAAAGCCGTGTGTGTCTGCAGTTGCAGCGCGATGCTTGGTGTGCGAGAGGAAAAATCTATTCAGCTTTATGAAAGAGTCCACTTCGCCGCGCGACACTGATTGTGGGCCTCGACACTATCCGAGCGGCATCTCTGAGTTTTGCATTCATGAAATATCAGGCATTAGCGTAATTATACTTGTAATGAGACAGCTGGAGAACTCTCCCATTTATCTTAGACAAAACGACAGCGAGCTTCTGCTTGATAACAATTCGTCATGCACGCCAAACACTCGTTAATTATCTCGTCGTTAGTCCGACATTAATCATCATCGTTCGGTTACTGAAATCTTTGTACTGGTTCGGTTCACTCGGGCAGCGTAATGTCTTATTAATCATGTTGCGGTTTCAACGCAATCAAGAAGCGCGATAGCAAGAAGCTTTCGTTCCTATAATCAGGCGATTTTTGCTCGGGAGAAAATCGTCCTCAATGGCGGAGAGTTGAGAGTTCAAGGCCACTATTAAATTATACTCCACTCCCGCAGAGCCTGATCTACAAACTTCATTTCCACTTAATCCTGCGTAAACTCCAACACAGAGCTTATCTAAAATGGCCTGGCTGCTTCTCCGTTTCTTTTTTATCGCCGGTGACTTAATCGTTCCTCTCCTTAGGCTGTGTCACTTGATCGAGGGTGGCACATCTTTTTTTCCAACCCCGGCAGGACGTCCCCACCCCTCCCTCCCTCTCCTTCGATGTAAATGGACGGTTGCGGCCTGTCAATCCTTCCCACCTTATTCCAGGATGCGCAATCAACCCGATCGACATTGGCCTTCAGCCAGAGTGTCAGCCAATTTCGTTCGCCATTTTCACATCCTCCAAAAAATCTCTCGCTTCCGCCAAGGCAATGTGCCTCCGCGAAATTGGAATCAAAATTGCAGGAAACTTCTGAAGTTGATGTATAACTTTATTTTCTCCTTCCTGCAATTTTCTTTCATTTCTTCAACCACCCTTTCTACTGGAATATCTTAGTTTCCGATAACATTACAAGGTTTGTTGTTACTTTCGGAAAAATCCCGTCATTTTTCACTGCAGCATATTGCAGGCTTGGCAAAAGAGAGCGCGTGTTCCTGATTGGTGTTGGCGACCACCTCTCGAAAAGGGTGTTGGTATGTTTTCGTTGGGGTAGAATGACTTTTTGAAAAGTCAGCCGCTCGTCAGGTGGTGCGAAATTAATGACGTCCGCGCGCTTGGAGGTTTTTGTCGCTTGAAATATTGCGGCGGATCGCTGCGATGGGTGGATAGCCACGAGGATCGGCAAGATCTTCCTCTGTTAATTTAAAGAGGCTGCCGTTAAAAATTCTCTCTGCCTCTTGGTTGATGCAGAGCGGAAGTGTGTGTGTGTGAGAGAGAGAGAGGGCGAGAGAGGAAGCGGTGAAAGAAGAGGGAGATCCGCCTTTGATTTATTTAACCAGCCGAGACTTTCGTGTTCCACTTTCCGCGTCCACTCGGGAATGCGTGTGGCGACACGTAATTAAATCGCGTTATTTGCATGCCTTTCTCTCACTCTTTCCATTCGCTGACAAGAGAAAAAGTATTCGAGTAACGAAGAGAGAGAGAGAGAGAGAGAGGGCAAAAGCACAGCCGTCAATTATTTAACGCATCCACTCGTAAAGCTCGCGCTCTGTGAAATTGCGCTTAGTCCTCTGAATAGCCTCCCTCATTATGTCCCTACGCCCCTCTTCCCACCGACTGCCAATATTTCCCCAATATTATTGCAAGTCATAATACCCTCGCCACTATTATCAAGCGCCGTCCCATCCACTCTGCCTCTCTCTCCAAATAAAATTCGCCACAACAGGCTCCGATCGAATTGCTCGTTCACAAGTCTCGCCCGGTAATTTATGTCGGCGAGTATAGTCGAGCAATAAATTGGGTATATCGAAAACCTGCCGAAATTGGTCAAAGGGTTGATTTATCGGCGTGTGCGGCTTACAACTTGTTCCAATACTGAGAGCCGTCTCTTTGCCGAGCAAGTGGTAAGAGGTTCGCGGCGCTTTCTAGAGCGAATGCTATGTACTTATGGTTATTTCGAGGGAGGAGTGAGTTTTCCCTCCAAGGACTAGTTCATCAGAAGAAGAATATGGAGGGAGATGGAGCTCGGAGTAGTTGGAATTAGTCTGTCTTCCAATTCTGGTGTAACGAGGTTCGGTCGATTCAGCCAGGAGGCAGTAATCCAAAGTTGTAACTACTATTTAACAGGTCCCGGTGTGCGCCAGCCTGCTCAGACCGGCGATCCGTAAAGATCGCGGGGCTTTCGTGCTGTAATTAAACTCGCATTAAACGTAGCCGGGCGAGGTGACTTCCTCCCGTGTAACGGGACGCGTTCCCATTGTTAACGCAACCGGGGGTACTCCGGCAGCCACCCACTATTATCTCCGACAGTCTCGCCTACACTTGACGATTATTACACAGCCGTCTCACTGCGGAGCGGCGAGGTGTCACGTGCTGCAATGCCGGGCGAGCGTACACACAGACGCGAGAGAGCTTGCTATCATAAAGTTTCGCGGAGTGGGCTGGGGATCGAGTTTAGGGTGGGGGGGAATTATCAGCGCGGCAGCTCTCGTCGAAAAATCGAACCCGATTACCTGGCAATTCAGCCGGCCGGCTATTGAACATACAAGGACTTTACGATCGGCATGCCGTGATAGTCGCCCGGCTGCTGCTGCTGCTGCTGCTGCTGCTCTCTGCTACAATGGTTTTAAATTTCCCCCCGGCCAATGTGCTGCCGGCCGGTTTTTCCGATGAAAATCCCATTCGAATTCGGTGCCGGGCCACTGGCTACTCGCCACTGTATTTCCCCCCACCCCTCTCTCGCGCCGCACTCTTTATGAAGCACCGGCCGATGTAGCCGATTGCGAATACATTACTCGATCGATTGCTGTGCTCGCGTTGCATAAGCATTATTGTTAACCCCCGGCCTGCCTCGTTGATACCACATTTTCTGCCAATGTTTCGCCGCCCCCTTTTCCTCCCTTCCACCCTCCCAACCAACTATAGGGAGATCTGTTCGCTCGGCAATTAGAATTGAAATATCGAGCGGCGAATGCAAATTACTGTGAATCGCATTACCCACCAAACAGATTTAATTGTATGTTAATAATCGGGAACCGCGTACCGCTGATCTCGGCGCTACACCGACATTATTCCCTCACCACTATCATTCGATTGCGGTTTGCCATGTAGAAAAGGTTGGGAAACAAAAGCGCGGCCGCGTCGTTTACATTTGCCAGAGTAGATTCGTAGTGCATCGAGGACGAGTTTATGTATGCTGCATGCGAAGAGTGCACCTATGCGACGTCCTTTCGTCCTAGATTCGTAGTTCCCGAGCGATCTCTGCCAAAATGAATCTACGGTAGGCGCGACACGTGCTCGATCGGCGTTTTTTTTCCTTCTTCTTCACAAAGTCCCTCAATTGGCAAGCTAATTTCCGCTCGCTCAAGGGAATTATTCTCCGATGCATTTTGCCAAGGGGCAGAGGAAGAGGGGCTGGTTTGATGATAGAGGAAAGAGCAAATAGAGCACTTACCTTCGAAAATCCCTGCTCCAGCAGGCGTATATCACTGGATTCATGCCACTATTGATCCAACCGAGCCACGTGACGGCAGCGAAGACGATCTCCTCCTTCCAGATGCACCGCGTGCAGAAGCCCGACCACAGGTTCACCACGAAGAAGGGTAGCCAGCAAACGATGAAGACACCCATCACAATACCAAGGGTCTTCGCGGCTTTCTTCTCCTTGGCGAACTTGGCGAGCTTGCGCGACAGTGAGAAGTTCTTGCCGTTGTGCTGCTTGCTGCCGATCCGAGTCGAAGGGACTCTGGTCAGTCCGTTGTTATGAAGAGCATTCAACGGCTCCTCGAGATCTTGAAGGTCCTCGGGCGTGCTGGATGCTGTACGGAATATATGTCGAGCATCCGGATTGGTAGCACCACCGCGATGCATCCTGAGCGTGAGTTCCTGCTCGCCCGAAGCCATCATCACCTGCTTGGTGCCAAGCTTGAGGCTCCTCGTTTGAATGACCGCCGCTCGATAGATCCGGTAATACGTGAAGACCATGACGAAGAGCGGCAGATAGAAGCTGATCGTAGAGGAGAAGATTAAATATCCAAGATGCTCGGTGAAGGGACACTTGTCCTCGGGTACCTCCTCGGTGCGGACCGCGCGCCACCAAGCAATCGCCGGGAAGGAGATCGCGCTCGAACAGATCCAGACAATGGCGATCAATATCGCCGCCCGTTTACGGCTCATCCGCGATGGATAGGTGAATGGATCGGTGATCGCCCAATACCGATCCAAGCTGATCACGCAGAGATTGAGTATCGACGCCGTGGAGAATAGGACGTCGAGGGATCGCCAGACGTCGCACCAGTCCATAGTGAAGAGCCACCGATTCTCCAGGACCTCGTAGATCGCACTGAATGGCATGACAACTAGGCCGACTAGACAGTCGGCGAATGCCAGCGACGTGACGAAGTAGTTAGTCGCCGTGTGCAGATATCTCTCACGCACTACGGCCAAGATCACCAGGATATTACCGAAGACGGTGGCGACGGAGAATAGAAATAGGACAATTGCGAGGCCAGCTCTGTCCGTGGCAAGATTCCAAAGGTCCTCGTAGCTACGATTTCGAGGCGGGTAGCTCGCGTTGTAGAAACTCCGGTTGAGCACGTCACTCGGTACGTTTGCCTCTTCTTCCCAGCCGAGCAGGTACACCTCGCTTTCGTTCATTTTTCGCCCGACCACCGCCCGTTATCGGGTGTGAACGCCGTTCGCTCGTCGTCGTCGTCGTCGTCGTCGCCGTCGCCGCTCGATCGTGAGCTGTAAGATAGCTCGCTACATCAGGTGTCCGCGTCCCCGGTGCCGCGTTTCTTCGCTCGCACTCTCGTCGCCCTTCTCATCTTCTCGACCTATTCACTCCTCTCGTCCACCGCTCCCAGTTAACCCTCCTATTCTATCCTCTTCACTTCCCACACAGTTCAACCCTTTCGATTCTCATGCAGTTGATTCCCTCTCTCTTTCGTTTTCTCTGCCTCTCTTTCTTAGTTGGGCGATCGGCTTCGGGTGGTTTACGTGCCTGATCGAGAGTGGGATGAGACGATCAAGCTAGGATCAACTTGCTGCGGTCGCACACTCTTGAAACCTTCTTCAAATCGTAGATTCACTTCGGAACGCTTAGTCCTTCCACCCACCGACTTTTACGATGCAATCGACGAGATGTCATCCAGCTTCATTCACAACTCGGCGTAGCCGAATCCTCCAAGGTTTACGAGGAGAAGTAGAAAGTAGTTTTGAAATATGGCCCTTTTTAGAGATCGCTTTCACGAAAGTTCTGTCGTGGATCCGGTAATTGCAGGAAGATTGCAGAACGTGGCTGGTGAATTGAGCGGAGGAGGAATGCTAGCCGGTGAATTTTATAGTGGCTCCTCGTTGCTGCTCTTCTTCCAACAAAACCTCGACGAGATCGGGATCCTTTCAATAGACCTGAAACAGAGAAGCAGGGAAAAATGAGCTGGCTATGCTCGACTCGAGTGGAAATGCAAAAGTTCTCCTCTCCCTCTCGACTTCTTCCCTTCATTTCCACGAGGAGCTGTAAATCATTATTATGCGCTCTCTTTCTCTCACACGGTCCGCCGTATATTGCTTACATCGTTCTTTCTATTTTATCGCGGCATAACTGCGAGATTTCTCCAGTGAATTTTCAAATTCCCCACGCTACATCCTGTTACTGATATCGAAGCCGCGCGCTCTTTATAGAGGTATTACAGTCGAAGCAGCTCACCTCCGATCGTTACCAGTGAAAAATCTATTATCCCCCTTATTATTCCCTTTCGCGGGAAACAGGTCAGATATTCTAATCATCGAAATACTGGCTGACTCCGTGAAAATTTCATAGCTCATTCCTCGCGATCCGCTTTCAGGATACTCGAGAAGAAGGTGGGAAGGACGCGCCATCAGAGGACGACTTTTCGAAGCAGCTAACTTTCGTCAGAGGAAATATTACTCGGCTGAAATTAGTTCAATCGGATTTCGAGAGTTTCGTGAAAGTTTCGCCGCTCGAATGAACGGGCGAACCAGCGTGGCAGCACTGAATTTGTATTCTGAGGGGGTATTGGGCGATTCTTGGCTAACATTTTAAAATAGAACATGCTTGTACGTGGATAGGGGAAGGGTCATGGTAGAGAGTTCGAAGCTCCATTACTTCATGGGGTGTGCTCGGACACGGGTACAAGCTCTCATCCGTGACTCGGGGTCGAATGTTTACCGGTGCCTGATCAAAGCGGCCCCAGTCGCCGGGCGTTTCCCGATTTCACTCGATCCAGAGGTGTACCCAGCCCTGTTGCCACTGTTATTGCTGCTTCGTCGAGACACCTACGTCCTCTCAGCCTCGGTAAACGCTCTAGCGTGTCTCCGACAATAGCTCGCTTGTTCTTCACCCACACTCTCCATCAAGTTTGTCGAAATATTTCCATCCCCCCAAAAGTCGAACTACTATTCATTAATTCGGACAGTATTTTTTATACTTTGCTGTGCTTTGATAAGTCAGACATGTGGAATGAAGATTGGATAAATATTGTTGCATTGCTTTTTTACATTTTGGCGATTTTTGTATTGCAGTTATTCTTGAGCATCGTTCTGGCCTGTTTTCCCAGATTTCGTGAAACTAAGTGGTAAGATAAGAAATTAAAATATGACAAGAAATTAGTTTCATTATTTGTAACATAAGATTCTTGTGAACGCTTGTTCCGAAATTTATGACCTTAAATAATACTTGTCTCCGAAACTTGCTGCGCTGTGAAAGCCTTCGGTGTAAGGGCAGTTGCCGGCAAGTTTTCGGCAGAACAGTATTCGCGACTACTTGATTAGGATATTAGTTGGGCTCAATGTTATGCACCTTGTAGGAGCACTTCATAGGTCCACAAGAACTTCGAGCCAAGTTTGGCAAGTCCATGCATTTACTCTTGTGTGTTCTGTCTTAAGAGCAAGTTCTCCAGCGATCATTATCGGGGAACGCCCGATCGTACTAATTAAAGTCATCGAATGCCTTCAAAATACAAGTACTCAATTCTGTTTTTAAACTTGTATTGACTCTACAAAAATGAAGGGTTGGAAAGTTTGTGACAACCGAAAGTCTTAGAACTGCAAGTATTCCAATTAGTACATAACCACTTAAGACGGTCGTGTTTCGTGTCTGCCTGACTTCCCCCGAGCCTAATTGATTAATCGAACTTAATGAAGAAATATCGAGAGACTAGCTGTGGGCAAGAATTCGCCCCTTTAGGGAGTACATTAATATCTTCCGACAAAAGGATCCCACAAACCAGCGGTTTCCCCGGTTAGCATCCCGTAGGATCTCGAATTAATAGGACAAGGAAATGACAACGTATCAATTGGTCCTTCCGGATTAATACTCCCCGACATTCCTTCCCATTCCAAAATTCCACTTCTACATAAAAGCAGCCATCTATTTCATACAGCGCATGTTTCGGGGAGCACAAAAGGCATTTTAAAAAATCTCGCAAAAATGTTCGCCGGCCAAGCAAGCACAGGCTGAATTGAATTTCCGTGCGCGGGAGCGAAGGGGAACGCGATTAGTTTCCTTGGCCGATGTAATCCGCTAGTGGAACAAGCAGTATCACGTGAAACTTGGCGCACGTACCAGGTAACTGCTCTGCTCGCTATCAGAGAATTCCAGTGGCGGAGCATTTTGCGTGGGGAATTTCTCTTTGAGGGCTGAGTTGATGGTGGGAGAACGCGCGGGAGGAAACCGGCCGCGATAACCTCGTTCAGATGTCAGAGGTATCCCATTAGCTTCGACACGTGTATAATAGAGGAAAATCGTTAACGATGATATCACGCCGGCAGTGCTGTGTTCCGATCGTTATTGGTGGAAACCGATTAATGTTCGAACGCTTCAGCCTCTTCCAGTGGAAACTGCTCGGCTGACTACGCCACCGGCGATATCAATGAGTTAGTCAGCACGAATAATCGCTGATTTCCTTTTGATAAATTCAATCCGATAGATTTATGGCAATTTTCTTTGTACTTTCATTTGATTCTCAAACTGGTTGAATTACCTTATTAGAGGGAAATTGAAAGGGTTGCGAAAAGAAGAAGCAAAGAGTTGATTGATACGTAGCAGCAGTGTATTCCGATTGTTATTGGCACCATTTACTATTTGAAATAGAGTTTTTGATTCTTTATTCTAAATCTTAATTAAATTCCGTCTAGGAAAAGCCCTAGCTGGAGCTAGTCTAACATTTACTTCAATCTTCTATTCCTCTCGACAGAGATCGTCGCGGCTTCGGACGAAAGCTCCTTTCTCACTCGTTGTAATCACTTCGCCAAGTTTCCCTCTTACAAGAACATCCGTTAATTACTTCTGCAATTGTAGTGCGCGCGTGCTAATGAAAGCGCAGCGGAAACGGCTGAGTATTTACTAATTCAGCAAAGAACATCGTATTCCGAACATTTCCATCGCTCAAGCAATGTAACACACATTTTCCCACCATCGCTCTCCCAACTGTCTCGCGTAAAAAGGGCAACTATTCGAGAGAGAAATTCATTTGTCAATGCAATGATGACGCATGAGATGCGTGGGCGATCGATCACTTTTTCCCCCGCCGATGAAACTAATTACGTACTAAGTGAAACGCTTGATTTACACTAGAGCTGCGTGAATGTCTCTTCCAATTAACGTGAATGGGCAGCCATGTATCAAAGGAGGAGCCAAGTGGCGGGGCCATTCGAGGACGCTTTCTCTCGAGGTTCCAACTGGCAAAAAAGGCCGCCGCCAGCAAAAAACTTCTCGCTCAAGTCTGTCGGAAAGCCGGCGAATTTCTGGCTTATTCAATAAAGCACCTCTGTGGAAAGGCCGAAATCTCGCATGCTGCTTGGTAAGCGTTCAGTGTTTGCGTTCCTATGAGGACCGTAAATTATTTATGGCGAGAAGCATAAAAGCCCGGCTGGCCGCGCAACCCTTAAATCGACGTGTGCCGGTCAGAATAAGGCGAGCACTAGTTTTTAGAGCGTACGAATGCGTGCGTGCGAGTGGAAAACTTGGAATTTAATTTGTCAGGATCAGCGGGGAATTCGCTGTTCCCTTCGACATCGGAGGACCAAGGAGAAAGGGTATCAGCGACTGGAGCAAGTGAAACGCGATCGCGAAAGGAAGGGACGTGTGCGCTTTCAATATCAGTTTGGCTTCTCGATCGCGTGTGGCTCAGCCGCTCGAGAAGTATTGTAGGAGCGCCTCGCGTTTCGAATTCATGGAATCAAAGCTGTAACTACCAGGATAAGAAGTGACGCTCGTCGCCTGGGAATTCGATAGTCCATTCTTTCGATGGAATGAACACGACTAGCTTGCACAATGAATCGCCGAAAGCCGCTCGAATGGAGGCTGACACCTTGACTGACACATTACGCAGAGTGATCCACCACCTCGCCCAGAGAATACCCGACCTCGGTTCTTTCACATATGCACATGTACAGTGTGAGTCACTTGCCTTTGAATCACCACGAAAAATTGGATATTTTCGATGGTCAAAAGTATGGGGAAAAACAAATGTTGAGCTGGGGCTCTGAAATTTATATCACATCTTCCTTGATGCAAGGGGAGACTCCCCACCAAATTTCGGCCCCGGAAAATGTCGGGAAGTCCAAAAAATATTGGAAAAACCAGCGAAAATTTCGAAAAAATAGAACTTTAAAGGCAGTTTTTTTAGTGTTTTCGATAGAAATCCGGATTTTTTTCGACGGATTTCTTGTTTTCTGTCCGTTTTCATCCATAAACAATCGATTCCTGAAGAAAAAACCCGAGTTCGGGAACCTTCGAAAAATCGTGAAAAAATCTGAAGGGGTACCCCTTAAGAAAAATTTGCCGAAAAAAAAATGTTGAGCTAGGGCTCTGGAATTTTTATGGTATCTTCCCTGATGCAAAAAAACATTGCCCACCAAATTTCAGCTCCGGGAAAGGTCGGGAAGTCCACAAAAAAAAATAAAAACCGTCAAAAATGAGCAAAAATGGACTTTTCTGGACGGTTTTTCGACCCGTTTTCGTTGCAAATCCGGACTTTTTTTCACGGATTCTTTGTTCTCTATCCACCCTGATACGAAAACAATCAAAATATCCCGGGTTCGGCCGATTTTGAGAAACTTGAAAAAATTGAGCATTTTCGAGGGTCGAAAATAGGTGAAAAACTAAACTTTGAGCTAGGGCTCTGAAATTTATATCACTTCTTCCTTGACGCAAGGGCACATTCTCCACCAAATTTCAGTCCCGGGGAAGGTCGGCAAGTCCACCAAAAAAAAATAAGGGCTAGGAGAGTTCTGATTCAAAGGCAATACAGGACATTAATTTCAACCAACAAGATTTTAACTGTAATTGCAATAGCAATATAAAAGAGTTAATACTATTAACTCTCCAATTGATAAACCTTTACACATACACCAACGAATGCCTACTTTTTTTCAATCCGAACCAACATAACACGCGTATTTCCCATTAGAGGGTCAGTCTACATGGAATCGGTAGTCAATCGAACCAGTCGTTTCCGGCGCACTAAACCAGCGATAATGACGGCCAATTTGCGAGCGGCTTTAACTCGCCGATTACCAGCAATTAATACTGAAACAGTAAATCGGTTGTAGGAGAGGGAATTGTGGGAGGCTGTTGCGCGGTAAAATCAGCCTTTCGTTTTGGTATGTGGACGCGGTGGAGCCGCGAATCCAATAACTTGGCGGGCTGACGCTGCACCAACTGTAATTGCACCCTCGGTCTCCCACGATAATTAATTTTTACGTGCCATGCTCGCCGCGCACCCGCGGAAGAGAGAGAGAGGGAGAGAACGAAGGGCTCGTTTGTTAAGGCGGAGATATAGCCTGGCAGGCATAAATGTGGGTGATGGTAACGCCTGGTTTAGGTAGAACGCGCGACAGTTATCACCTTGGCTGTCAAGCACGTGGCACGCCATTGTCAGCGGGCTTACGAATCTAATTAGAGAGCGCGCATTCGCCGCTTCCTGGATTGCTGTAAACAAAGGGAGAGCTGCCTTCCCTCCTAAATAGTTTTGGTCTCCTCCAGTCAGCCGCAGTCTGGTAATCCGAACTATTTACTCGTTTGATCCACCATTAACCATTAGCAGTTCTCTCCTATTACTGTGGAACAAACTTTCTCGTATTCATTTTCGTTTTAATTTTACTTTTTACTTTTTATATTCGGCATGAAAGTGTTAAATTCTTGTGGTTGAACAGTTTATCGAGGTCGTTTGATTCACCATTAAATATTTACAGTTCTATGGCGTTTCAGTGAAAGAAGCCTTCTTGTATTAATTATAATTTCAATTCTATTGTTCATGGTACTTTTAATTTTTGCTTTTTACATCAGAGAAAGTCTTACATTGCATGGGGTCGTTTGATCCACCATTAATTATTAGCAGTTCTATGGCGTTACAGTGAAAAAAGCTTTCTTGTATTAATTTTAGTTTTAATTGTACTTCTAATTTTAACTTTTTATATTGGGCTCAAAAGCGTGAAATTCTTGTGTTTGATCAATTCGTCAAGGTCGATAATAGCCTGCCAGGCGTATTCGTTAGATTTTGATTTATTTTTTCATAGGACAGAGACCGGATCGAAATATTCACCGGCTGGAAAGACACGTCTAATTTTGTCTGCCAGCTGGTTCGCCGGGCGAACTGCACGCGACGTACTCCGCTTTTTCTTGCGAGAACGATTTATCAAACTTATAGAGCACGTACTGGCTGGCTGTACGAGCGGGCGAGTCCCCGGCGGCGGCAGCGGCGGCAGGAGGAGCGTGTCCATGGGAATTCATTGTTGGCCTGTCATAGATTATTGCCAGTGCTCTCTTTGTCGCGCGCCGGCAGATTTTTCACTAGGACGAAGCCAGTAGTTGGTGGATTGGGCTAGCGGTGCGATTGACGCTGCAGCATCCCAGATTTACTACGCTTGAATGATGACTTTGTTATTCCCAGAGTTTGCCATTTTTTTGCGAGCGCCCGCCGAGAGAAATGGCTTCAATTAAATTATGGAAGAGAAAGTCAGCGAAGGGTGTTTGTACGGGAGAGAAGGGCGCACCGGTGATATCGGCAGAACGCATTTATATCCCGAGCGCAGTCATTACAGAGAACGATGAGAAATGGGAGCGACGGGCCAAGACAATTGTCCGGCGCAAACGAGTCCGGCTAATTCTGCCCTCGGTCCACTGCATATTCGCCCATTAATCCTCAATGTGCTCTTCGCGGCTGCTTCCACCATGTTATTGCAGCTCGTTACTCCGTGTAAAAGCACCGTAAAATACACGCTCCGCTCGCCCGGCTCCCTTAATAATCGGCCAGCTTTCTTCCACTTTCGGCCAGCTTGACGCCTCCAGTCGGAAGTGACCTTCTTACGGGAACTTCCGCAAGCCCCGAGCGTTTGCACGGGCTGCAGCAGCGTCGCCCGGGGCAAGAGAATCTAATCCGATTAAGGGCGCGTTTGAAATATTAGAAGCCGCTCTACTTTGCTCCGACCGTTCCACTTGGCCGGTGAGTTTGCGGTCAACATTGTTCGAAAGCTCGACGAAGGAAACAACAACAACTTTCGAAGGAGCAACTCTCTCCTCGACTTTATCGAGGATTACTTGACACGTCCGACATCGATCTTGAACGCAAGATGCGTCGATTAGCGAGCTCGAGATGAGGCTGCCATAGACAGAGACGCTCATTATTCGATCGTATTACACCTAGGATTATGTCAATCTCGAGGAAGCTTTCCATTCTCCGTGGTAGTTCGCGTTACGACCAAAGGGCGCCTTCGGTAACAATTACTCCTGGCGCACAACTGCCTCTGGCGGCTCTTCTCCGTCCAAGAGATCGCTTCCTCAGTTTCCTCGGCCTTAGATTAATGGATACAATGATCACTCGAGGATTCCTTCCTCCGCGTCGTGCACATTCTATCGAAGGAATCGGTGTTCTATTCCGCCGGCATATCAACATACCTAGGTCTGTTGGGGATAAAAAACGAGGGGAGAAATTCCAAGGAGGTTCCTTTACTGAGAGCGGTGCTTAAATGAATTTGGGGCAGCTTGAATGTTGGAGGTTCCCTCGGCGGTGGAACGTAAGAGTATGAAGCTAATAATAAAATCATAAAAGGAACTCCCAGCCAGACGAGGGTTTGAACCTAACGATTGCAGCAGGCTTACGCCAGTCCATTAAAAACGCTTTGGGGCCTCGTTAGGCTGCGTTTAGGGTAGCAGTCTGTCTCCAACCCCTCTTCTCCTCTCCACCACTCACACTCTCTCTCTCTGTGTTTGGTTCTACCAAGGGCAGCGAAGCAATCGATAGAAAAGTCGTGGCAGCCAAGGCTCGCGAATAAGTCGCAAAGCATCCTCGTAGTCGAAGCATGAAGCGCGGATAATCCGGGCACTTCTTTTAGCGGATGCAGCATATTGCGCGTTGTCCCTGGCACCCCCGACACAAACAGAAACGGGCCACGCGCATACGCCGTTAGCTGGAACGAGGCCGTCCAGTGAAAAGACAAGAGAGAAGCCGCGAGTAATTTGTAACAATTACTGCGGCAGCTATGAATGCGAATGCCACGTTTTAGCTTGGCGAAGCCCGGCATACTCCTGCGGCTCCTGTCTCTCGGTTGTTCTCTTCTCGTCTCGCTGGAAACATGCCAACTTTTCCAGCCGGTCGCTTGCAAAAGGTTTTACGCCATCGTGTGCTGCGAAAAGAATGAGCCTCGTCCACCCTTTCGCACTTTTTTTTCACCCTACGCCCTTTTCTTCCGCTTCTCTCTCGTTCTTTCCCTTTCTCTCGGCTCCTCTTTGTTTCTTCCTAGCGCGGTTTGTTCTTTCTAAAGCGCGGCTAACGCTTCCGCGATAATCGTAGGTAAACGAAATAAACTGCTCGCGTCTTTGCTAGGCCTTCTTTGGAGAAGGACGAGGGAGGAGAAAGGCGGGGGAAGAAAATAGCGAGCGTATGCAGAGCCTCGTTAGTCTTTCTATAGCGGAAATGTGTGTCGGACGGTTTGATACGGCTGCGAGCTGGCATCAGCGCAATTGAAAACTCCCTCTGTGCAGAGCGCATTATGCTGTTGAGAAAATGGGTATTGGAGTGCATTAGTATCATTGAATATTCGAAGAGGTAGAGTTCTCTTTCACTGTCTCTCTGTCTCTCTGTCTGTCTGTCTATCTGTCCGCATCCTTCCGTCATACTGTCTGACCGTAACTCGAAGAGACGAGGCAACCTTCTCAGGGGATCCATCGAGTTTCGTCGCATTTTCGAGAGCACAAAGGCAAAGCGACCATGTCTGCTAGGCAAATTGAAAGCCCCTTTGCTGTGCGCCGCAATCCGTTTCCCAAATGATATTGTGGCGGCTCGTGTGCTGCCCGCTCACTACAGAAACCCCTCTCTTGGTATCTCGGAAGAATCGGTATAACCGGCGGCACGTTGATGTGACGGAACGAAGAGAGCCGCTCGAGAAACCCCCGCAATTACCGACGTGTCATTAACGCAAGCTAAAAGTGCACTGAAGTTTCACCTGTTGCTCTTTTCAGCGAGGAGGCTCGCTCGGAACGCGTTTCCCCGAGAAAGAGGAATATTCGCCGCGCTGGGAAAGAAGCGGCGACGAGAGCGCGTAACAAAGTAGAAGTTGCCAGGGAGAAAATAGAGATTAGATGAGAGGGTGTGGTGTGTGGACGATCGAGGGAACAGTTAATGGAAAGGAGGAGGCCAGTCCACTTTTTTTCCTTCTCCTAGCCAATTTTAATTGAATTGATGGAGCACCGTGTTGCCGACGATTTATCAGGCTCGTTCGATCAGGCACATCGCGACTCGCTCGCGTCTGCCAATCAAGCGTATCCGATGACGAATTGAAAAGGTTATATTCCTTCTAATGGCGAATCCACGAGGCGCAAACCGTGAAAACGCACTTGATAGATGATACAATAACGCATCGGTCGGCAGTGTTCGCTTCAGGAAATTTGTTAGTGCTTCCAGGATAAATTGCAGGTGAACGCTGATAGCATTGAGGCGGATACACAGTGGTGTGTAGTATACCCGAGTGGGGTTGCTCTCGCCGCAGAGGCGTCGTTAAAACGTAAATCGGTCAGTATCTCGAAGATAGTAGTACTCCGAACGTCAGGCTTTTCCCCACCAGTAATTTTCATAGCTAACCGAATGCATAATACGCCTGCTGTCCCACCAGGATTCGCAGTAATTTTAATTAAAGCCTGTAATTGCCTGTCCCTCCGCCTCAGACCAAATGAGCCCCGCTCCCTCTCTCTCCCTCTCGTGCAAGCTCTCCCGCAACTATTTCCATTTGCGGAAATACCCGGCTTACTCGCAGTATCGTGCGAGCCAAGCAACCTGGCCCGACATACTCGCGCACTCTCAACTCTCAGCCACCATTTTTCAAGAATGAAACTATAGTCAGCGATTGTATCGCGTTTACGTTCACAGTCGGCTGGTGTCACGCCTTAATTTAAGTCGATTAAAGGCCTGTAATTCACAGGCTGCTTTTAACCAGGCGTAGCACGATAGTTGTGCCGTAAGCGAGAAAACAAGGGTAGTGTGTGCATGTGTGTAGGTGTGTCGCGATTGAGGATCGGTATAATTATCGAGAGCAAGGTCGCGTCCTTGCGCATTGGCTGTGTTCCGTCCTGCTCGTGGGCAGTCGAGTCTGCGCGAGGTTCGTGCCAAGCAGAGCCGAGTCGAGCCGAGCCGAGCCTTCTTTCTCCTCCATGGGCTTCCTTTATCGGGGTAAATTTAACCCCCTTCGACGTAACCGCACTGCAAATAATGTCAAGTTTGATCGCCGAGTAACCGCGCACTCCACTCGACAATGAATTATAGAAAACCATAGAAAACTAACAGAAATCAGATAAAACGTTTTCCTATATCATTTATTCTTCCTACAGCTTGCCAAATTACAAGCTGTATTATAAACATTATAACCACTCTTTAGAGAATCCCAGTTGTTGGGAGAAACAGGTCGCTGATAACGGCAGGAATTATCGCGGATTTTTCTCATCCCTTTGCCAGGATATCCGAGAAAAAACTGGCGGCGTCCTCTTGATAAGATGAAACAAGGACGCGGTGATCTTGAGGACTTCCCTCGAAGATAGATAGGATTTTTAGAGAGGCGTAGCTGACGGTAAAGGACACTCTGGTGGCGAAGTGATGGGGAACAGATAAATAGAAGTGGGTTAATAACGAAGGGTGTCGGATGGTGCGTGTGCTGTTTAGGGTGGCAGGCCGGTAAGTTAGAGTGGCGCGAGTGGCCTTATTTACGAGGCTGTTCGAGCCGCAATAGAGTAAGCTGGTATTTAGAGAGCACGCTCGGTTAGTGTTTAGCCGGTGGTTTCGCCGCCGCGACGACGACGACCAGCCTTCTGCACCCTTTGACTCTTAGCCGTGGTTGGAGGGCCAGGTTCGCCCCTAACAGAGGCCGATATACTCGATAGTACTCAGATACGACACAAGGGAGAGGACAAACGCCGGCGTTGAACTTGATCGTTACGGATGAGCGCAATCCATTCTGATCGATAGCGCGCGCCAGCTAGCCAAGCGAAGGAACATCGTCGACGCGAAAATTTCAATAGGCCCTTCGATTCTGACACTTTCCACTTATTTGCCGAGCGAGAGAGAGAGAGGAAAATAGCTTCCATGGCTGCGAAGATGTTTAGGGAAATCCATCGGGGAGAAGCACTTTCGTTCGCGCTTCGTAGCTCCGAGTGACAGATCAGCCTGATTAATGCCGGCGAAATTGTCAGTGGGAGAATTGTTGATTCAAAGCGGCGCGGCTTGGAAAGTGCGCCGCGTAGGAGGGGTGAGATAGAGTAGAGTGGATGTATGAAGCCATCTACCCTACCTTTCTGGGGTAGTTAGAGGGGTCGATTTTGGGGAAGGTATAAAATCATCCCCCACGATAGTGGACGCCGGTGTTTCCGTGATGCGCTCGTTTCAGCCTCTGACAGCCTTGCCGAGAGACGAGGAGAGAATAGTTGGCTGAATTCTAGTCTCTCGCCTTCTCCTTCTCTATCTTTTATCACGTCTTATCGGGATCGAGCCACTATCGTGTACAGTGTGCGGTGAATGGTGCGGCCAGAATGTTTGAGACACCCGCGCACGACATTGCTCTTCTTCGCACTCTCTTCGTATACACACACACATACATTTTCTTCTATGGCAAAGTGAAATATCGTGGTTCAGGTGTAACGATGATTAATAATTCTGATGGATCGGTTTATACTCGAGCCATCCAGGTATTCCTGTGTGTGCGTTAATGTGGAAAGTGAACGTTGGATAAACGATTACTGTAACGATCCAGCAATGAAATTCGTGCCCTGTTAAAGCAGGTTAAACGCGAGTGAATTTTTTATTGGATGTTGCGAAGAATACGCAATAACGGCCAACTTAAAAGGCACATTACTCTTCTCGCTCGATGAACACTGCCAGTGGAAAGTGTATAATAGTTTGTAGTTGGTGAAGAATGGTGGAAGGTTCGCAACGGGTATTCGGCCCTCGAAGGAATTCCCGTTACAAGCGATGGGAGAAAAAGAGTCGGAGGATTCGACGTTCCTCCCTCTCCTTCTCGCGACTAAACTCGCGCGGAATCTCCCTCGTTTTTACACGACTTCTTCCACCTCTCCATTTTCGAAAGAGCTGGCTGGCGGAATGAGCGCGTACGTCGTGGACTACGCGACCGATTTCTCAAGGATTTCAGCTGTCGCGATTTCGAGGAGTAAATCTGAACAATCGATGATACGAAAGTGGCTGTCGCCTTGAGCCAGCTTCCAAGAGTGCCGTGTGCGCGTCTTTTGCTCGCCTTGGATTTCTGATATCCCGGCTGCCCTCGGATATTCGAAACTAGTCGCCTCCGTGGATTCTTCTATATTTCCTCCTTGTCACATCCACCCAACTCAAGAAACAAGGAGCTCTCGCTACTTGGTTAGACTCGCGTGCCACTGAAATACGATAGAATGCTTTCCAACTATTTTTACTAATATCTGATCCACTAAATACACGAAGGAATGAAGCGCACGCGCCAACGGTCTAAGCGGATCTTATCGTCGTTGCCAAGGGTCTCCGCAAAGTGAGTAACAGAGTTGCGTAACAAGTTAGTTAGTAATTGAGATTCAACATGCGATCTCCGTTGTATAAATTCCAACAAGTGTAATAAGTCTCGGCGACACTGACACCCCAAATATGCGTGTAACGCCTGGGGCTTGGTTGTCGTGCCGTGGGATTCGTCATGGCGGGGAAGGATGTGGGGCTGAAATATCAGCGAGATGTTAGAATACGCTAGCAGGATGATTTATCGAACGTCGCAGGAGCAGCAGATGCAAGAGAGGAGGGATTCCTCTGGCGTGAGGGCCTCGCGAGGGTCAAAGGGCAGAAGAAACATTCTTATAAAAATCGAGGAGACCCATGAGATTGGTAACCCGCTTATCGAAGGAGTCCTCGATGAGGGTCGCTTCCAGCCCTTTCTCAGACCTCTGTCTTACGCCAGCCCTGCCAGCAGCCTCTGCGACACTTGGATTAAGCACGTAGATCGGATCATCTGGATAAAAAAAGTGCCCCCCCACAAAATGGATAGAATGAAATAAAGAAAGCTCAGGGACCATCCAGACATTATGCAATCAATTTTGATTTCAATCACGATATACTAGACGCTCCAATTAATGAGCTGAAATTCAACTCCAAATTCTCTTACAAAGAACAACGTTTAACGTGTCAAATTGAACCGTACTTGAACGAACTTCGAGTTCACCATTATCTCAACATATTGCTTTCCATACACTATTCTAGCGCGAAGAAATTGAGAGACGGTAGACGCTAGGTACACCGAAAATAGAAAGAGGAGAAGCGATTTATCAAGGATATTACCCGAGTAATTTATCAAGAGGAAGATTACCAGATGCTCGGTGCTCTGTAAGTAACGCGAGAAATGAGCACTTTCTTAAAAATCTGCCCATACCGGTAGACGCGTGTCGACATGTACGAACGGGGTGGAGTATACGCGTGTGTTAAGCGGTCTCGTCAGTCAGGTATTCACTCCCTTTGAAGGAGTACACCCTTGAAAAGAGTTGCATCGATTTTCCTCGAGGCATTCCCTTCACGGCAGCCTGTTCTCGAGCACAATAGCTAGAGAAGAGCGCTTTTAGGTATTTATTTAGCGAGCTATCTATAGTCAGACTCCGACTGAATCCTGTGGGAAAGGTGTGAATACGAGAGATAAATCGGCCTTAACAATCGCCTGGGTAAGGTAGACGATAGCTGGCAAACACTACAACCTTCGCAAATATTAGCCGAGAGAGAAAAGTCCAGTAAAATGTGTAAAAACTCCTCGCGTCTGACCGCAGCCAGGCTAATACTACTTGCGGGGCATCGAAATGCTCGCACTACTGGGAGCGGCAAGTTATTGGCACATTACATGGCGAGGAATGAAAAATTGAATTACAGAGCGCATCGAGCAGCTGCCCCGCCCCCCCAACTGGCGCAGTTGAATTTACCCCGGGAGCCGTTCGAAAACGTCAGGATAATTGAATCACACGGCCAAATAAAGCGCTCGGCCCGCCAGTTCCTCCGGGCGATCGGCCGCCCCAGACCGCTCTGGGAGTTCGCACGTTTTCTTTCGATCTTATTACCCAATTGCCCAGACGCTCAGTGAGTGCCGAGTGCGCGACCATTCGAAGAAAGCACTACAAACCGATTTCATAATTCAATCGACGAGATATCAAGCGAACCAATTTAAATTGCTTTCAATCGCCCTGCTAATGGCAAAGCTCTTCACAGTGAATAGCAAAAAATGAAAAGAATGAAAAACTTTTGATATAATTAATTTCGCCCAGTTTGCTCGTGGAAATTCGATTAAAGAGGTAAACGACGTTTCTATTACAGATTCACAGGTGATAGGGACGCGTCGCCGGCCGGCGCGGCGTGCGATTCTATACAATCGCAGACAAAGCGTGTACGTAATCACTTGCACATTAGCGGCTTTTTATAAACGACCTTCCTCCTTCACGGAGGTCGCGCCAAGCGTAACGCGATTTTCACTGCGGTGGTGGAGGGAAAAAAAAAGAAGCAGAGCGAGCGTATATTTTTCTCGTTGATGAAGCAGGCGTGTTGGCCGGCCACGCGACTCGCATGCCAGCCGGCACTCTCTGACGTACGCATAGTTCACGCGATTCATAGATTCGCAGTGCGAAACCCTTTAGTATTCATTATATTCACCAGTACGCCGCGGCTCTCACTATTTCTACGAGTAATAACACTGCAAGGAACGGGGCGGCGCGGCGCTCGGAGGATCGACGTAGTAAAAGAAAAAGTGCGAGACTCTGCGAGGCGATGCTAATTTAAAGGGAGGTTCGCTACGTGACGCGTAAAACAGAGGCATAAAAAAAGGCTTAGGCTTCGAGATCGAGCGTAGTTCGCATTAATGCACAAACCATCGAACGCACGTACTAGCCATTCGGAATTCTTCATCCCCCTTCGATCTCCGCGCCCTCTGGAATTTCGCATTACACCTGGGAGGGCGAAGATCCCAATCGTCGCTTGATTCTGCCAGGAAAAAATAGAGTTCCCCTGCAGGAAGCTTTCCTTCCCCCGAATGAAGGATTCCCTCGCGAGGGGAGATGAGAAATTACTTTATGGCCCTGACACTTTAAAGAGTGAAGTTCCTAATACACTCTTCCAGGGAGAAGCAGAGAGTTCCTTCAATGAATCTCGATGCAATTGATCCACGCGTCAAAGTCAATGGACCCTTTGTGGTATGGCAACCTCGTCTTGGTTTATCTGACGTTTCACCCTTATTAGAGACGCGCTGCGACTCCTGCCTACCAACCACCACCACAAACACTAGTATTACCAGCATCGGTGACCTTACCGCCGGATTTCGGGCGTCAGACATCGCGCAGTACTAATCCTGTCTAGGCAGCCGACCTCATGTGTACACAGGGCTGAAGCCCGCCGGTAAACAGCGGCGCGGCAGATAGAGGAGATAACTTAGTTTTATGAAGACACTGTCTAGAGAGAAGCTCCGGCCTCTAGTCGACCAAGTTCGCCAAGTTCCTTTCCTCTCGCATGAGAAAGGAACGCTTATGTCCCTCGAGACTGTATCGTAAGTCAGTGAAGTCTGCCAACACTGATCATTCCCCTTTTGATATTGTCTTTTTCTTTGACTCTTGAAGTTTGAACATTGTTAGAAAATTAGAAGACATGGAAATGCACGTGTAGAGCAGACCTCATGGAGGTGTTGCAGAGTAGTTTTTCCCTTCAAGGAAAAGACAGGGTGTCATAAACCCCTAAAACCGGCCACTGAACTGATGAACCGGCTGATGAACTTTGGTCTCGACACGATTGTACTCTTTGATTGATATTTGAATATATTTATATTCCACGTTCTGCTATATCAAATCCCTGACGTGTTATATTTATTTCACGCGTCCACCAACACAACTTAAGACGCCCTATAGTCTTACAATATGTAGACAATGTTTTTCGGCGCCGACTGCATCTTCATCTGACGCGAGCATGAAATTCATGGAGATTCCTGTAGGGATAAATTTTACATCCCCCGGAACATAGAATTCGAGCAGGAGGGAGATAGGATCGGACGCCCTCCGGCGATTGTACGATCGCTTTCGATTACGATGTTACTTCGCGTGTACCAACCATTATTCCAAGACGCAGCCTCCCCTCGCCAGATAAATCGGCCCTCCAACGAGGGTGGAAATTATCCGGTGATTTCGAAAGTTAATTTACGAAAAGTAAATCGAACTTGTTCGAATGGGATTTTGATTTGGATGATCGTGCGGTTTGTGTTGTTTGGATTTCATTTGCGAGGATTGTTTATACGTGAGGGGTGAATGAATGGGGAAGTTAAAGAGGTAGAGATTCAAAGTTAGGGAACAATAAATATTTCCGAGGGAAGTGGAGGATGTTAAAGGAGTCGGTCAGGATATCAAGTGCATAGGACACTGCTAAGATAATACTGGTTCTCAGAGTCAACACTTGGTGTGTTTGTGGAGAGCTGTTTTTTCTCGGCAAACTCGATTCTTCAATCCCGCGGCCATTATCGAGCCGCGAGTTTACCGATTCTTTTCGAGCGAACTATCAGGAAACCACTCGGCGAACAATAGGCAATCGGACAGTTTTATTTACCTGGCGTAATTAATGATGAATTGCATTCTCGTGGAAGGCGAACGGCGCGGCGTTCACGGGCGGCGGCGGCGGCGGCGCGCGCGGTGCGAGATGGGAAAAACTAGCGAGCAATAAAACTGTTGAGATTTTCGTCGGATATATTTCATCGGCGCATATTCGAGGCAGCTGCTGCGCCGAGATACTTGCGGCGGAGTCCCGCTGCTCCGGTTTTCCTAGGGTATTAAACGTCATGGGCCACCAGTGCTGTAAATCGAAACTCCTTCCTTGGGCGAAAATCTTATTATTTCCCATATCGTTTCGCCGTTATTTCAGCGCCGGCCCAACCTACGACACGAGAACTCGTAAACAGTGTCGATAGAAAAGAGAGGCGAAATAAAAGGGAAAAAAGAGCCTCCCTAAAAGAAGGATTAATTAATCGTCGGCGAACCTGGTGATTACCGACACGAAAAAACACTGAGATTCCAGTCGTCCAAAGAAACCTTTTTCTAGCATTTCCCTCACAATTTATCTTCCCTCTTCCACACGCACCACACCGGCTATTTTCCTTCCTCTCGGACATATTTCAAAAGCACCCCAAGCGCCCTGAAATTCACTGTCCTTCCCAATAACCGAACTATTCATACCCGTTTCTTCCTACTATCGGCGCAGTTGCGAGGCTGCACGCGGAATATAGCGCATTTACGTCGAGCATAATATTATCAGACGATCCGAATCCAAGCGCAGCCATCGTCCAAAAGGAAAATCGTCATAGGCGGGTTTGATAAAAGGGAGTTTCGCGTTAAAGCGGGAAGAAGCACCGGCGGATTACGGGGCAACAAAAACTTATACTACAAATAGAGTTGGTAATGAGATGTAAGATATAGAGTGTCTAAAATGGTAGATGTGGGCGCGCATAGGTGGGCGTTTTGATGGTTTTTAAAGAGCCAGTCAACTTTTATCGGCCTTAACCATTGACGAGAGAAGAAGGCTGCTGCGGCGGCGGCTATTCGTCCTGAAATCGCGCTATAAATCCAGCGAATCGGACAGACGTTTCACGGTAAAATAAATCGGCGCTCGCAGTAACAGGCGGTGGCGAAGAAGCGAGCGATTACTGGCTGTTAAGGGAACACTTGCGGACGACGACGGCGACGACGACGGCGGCGGCGGCGGCGGCAGCGGCGTCGGTGAGGTGTGTGGGGGGATTTCGAGCCTCTCCTCGATTACGGCGCGAGAGTCCAATTGAAAGATTGCGCCTGATTGAGCCGGGAATTCCGTGCAAAACGGAAGTCGCCCAGTGTCAATGGCCCAATGGCGATCTGATCGCTCCGAGCAGCCTTTTTCACTCCTCGCCAACTTCCGGCCCCCTCTCAATCGCCCTCTTTCTCACTGCCAATCCTCCCTCTGATGTCTCCCCGGATCATTCGTTGCATCCCGTGCAATTCCACGAACGCATTGTCCGCTCGAGCGAAATGCTCGACCTGACTCGACTCTCTGCCACACGGCGTGCTCCCATTTGTCCGGTGTCATCAGCGTGCTCCGATTATCCCAATGTCCAAAGCATCGATTCCCCCTTCTACCCTTTTGTCCACCCTCCCGCACCACCCTCCCCCCCCCCCCCCCCCCCCCCACCGAACGATTCCTCCCTGTTTGCCCATGCTAATGGCTTTCGGAACTCTTCGAGCGCCTCTTCCACCTTCGCAATTTTCACGCCACGATTTCTAATCCCACCGTTGAAAGCCCTCCTCCACCAGAAACCTCGGATCAATCGCTGCGATGATCGATTACGATTCGCGAACTGATCACTGCGATATTGAGTGCGACGAGTGGACGAAAGTGGCTAAATATTAGTGCTTGTTCTTGGAGAATACTTAATTCCGACGAAGATTCTGAGTGCCGGCAAACACAATCTCAATGCGATTAATCGATCCTGTTGCTCGGGCGAGTGCGGAACCGAGAAATACGGGGAGAATGAGAGCGTCAATTAATCTGGTCTAAATGGGATCTTCTTTGGAGTAATAGATACACGTCGGAAGGAAAAAATTTACGAGGCGACGGCCGGTTGTAAAGGGAGAATTCCACTTGTCGCTTTCGTTAGTTGGTGTTCCCTTAATGAGTGCCGGTAGTAGTTGGCAGGATTAATGATGTGCGTACACGGCAGCAGTACGGCCAACTTGAGGCTCGAACCCAGTTGCCACTCTCGCCAGCTGCAAATTAAGCGTGCCAAACGCTTGAATAATCGATCCGCCACGCATTTAGCGAAATCGTTTAGCGTCGCACGCTCATCGGAACACAGCTTAAATCCAACTGACACGAAGGCGGACGATTTTTATTTATTAAATTCTTATTTTAATCCTGTAAGCTTTGAATAAAAGTTCGTAATGAATATTCCATTCGACAAAATAGTCTTTCAGCCATAATTTATAATGCGCGGTAGTTCCAAAAGAAATAATACCGCATTAATATCGACTAGCTTCTATTAAATAATTAATTAAGCTAAAAAAGTTAAAGAGGCGTTTCTATAGTAGGCGGAGTAATGACTGGGCAAAGAATCAAATGAAGTCATGAAGTATTAATCAGAGACTCATTTAACATCGTACTTTCATTGGAATATTACTTCAATCTAACAGACACACTGAAAGATGATTTTTATTTATCAAAGTCTTATTATACTGCATAAAAATACATTATGAATTACAATATAACATAATAAATTATACTACAAAAAACCACGCAATGAATATTCCGTCCAACAAAATAGTTTTTCAAGCATAATTTATAATGCGCGGTAGTCACAAAAGAAATCATACCGCATTAACATCAACTCGCATCTATTAAATAATGAAGTGTGCTAAAAGTTAAAAAGGAGGCGGGTGTTTCTATAGTGGGCGGGGTAATGACTGGGCGAAGAGTCGAATGGAGTCATCAAGTATTAATCTCGGACGGACGTTGCGCGGCGCGGCGCGGCGCGGCGTCGCAAGCATCTCGGCCAATATCTGAGAGGGCGGTTTCGCGTACTAGGGAGTTTTTATCGCGATCTTTTTAGCCCGAGCGATATGCTTTTACCGGAGGCGCTCTCCTCACGCTCGATTTCGCTTTAATGGAAAACGCGCTGGGTCGACGCAGTTGCGGTCACTTTTATTAGTTAAACAATCACCCGGCGGGCTTTAACTTTTGCGCGCGTGAGAGTGCGCCGGCCAAGAGTGTGAGAGAGCGAGAGAGGCTCTGTGTACACTTCGGACGAAGCCACCGCCATTGCCAGTGGATTTAACATATGGCCGCGCTATCTTATAACCGGCATATACACCGACCTCCGCCGCGCCGTGCAATATTCATTATTTCCAATTATTTCCAATTTTCATTATTTCCGTGCTCGAGCAAATATCTCGTTATCAAAGACACGATAGAATCACAAGAAGCTCACGCGGAGAAGATAAATCGTAGTATTATTCGATAGTTCGTGCTTTGGATAAGTTCAGTTTCACATAGTCGAAATTACAAAAGTGAGGGTTTAGCCCTTTGGCTACTTATAGTGCCTTTGGACGCTCTAAAAATGCATTAAAATTGCATTTATCACGGCTAGAATTAGCGTTCTCCCTTACATTTCACCGTAGTCAAAGGGTTAATTAACCTAGTGAATAGTTTATAAGAATGGTACATTGAAATCTCAATATAAAAGAGGCTCTTTCCCTGTAAGACTCTTTTAACCCGATTGGCATTGCTCCCAGACATTATTCTAATCTCCCTTAATAGCAGCACTCGAGTGTTTTCCTAGTTTCTGAAATAACGTTGCGGCGATCTTCGAGGGAAAGAAAGAAGAGGGCGGGAAAGGAATCTCGGTGAGTGTTTCCGAGGGTTGCGGGGCTTTAATTGTGCATCGAGGAAAGCGGCGGCGGCGGCGAGGGTGAGAGCGTTGAGTCTCGATGAAATGACAGTGTTCCGTGGTGCGCGTAAAGTGGCGGGCAGCACAGTGGGTAGGGATTATGCAAAAAATTTTTCATTTCCAGCATTCTCTCCCGCTTATTCTTGGCGTGGCTCTCCGCCGGATATAAAGCTGATAAGAGGCAGCGGAGCGCGGCCGGCACGCTTGGCAAAAGTTCGAGCGGCGCAACCGAAGTTCCGCAAGCGGCCCGGTAATTCCTGGACATTTCATTTTCGGCGAGGGACTTTCGCCCCGTCGAATCAACGATTCCAGTGGCTGGGGGTGGGGGAGGGAATGTCGGCCGGTGTACATTTCGAATGCAAATGTGACGCCACCGAATGAGAGCCGCGGCTACGACAGGAGCAAAAGAAGGATTGGTCCAAGTGAAATTTACCTGGTGCGCCGAGGACAGTTGTATGGGAATCCCAGTCCTCCCGAGGCATTTAACAACCGGTCTTCTCTCCCTGCAAGCGTGTATCGTCCTTCCGGGTCAGCGATGCACAATTAAGTACATAATTAACACCGAATTTCAGTCTAAGTCCTCACTCGTTCCTCGGCCCCCCACGCTCTCTCTCTCTCTCTCGCACTTCTTAATTAATGCGGTCACAAGAACAGTAGCTAACACAGCGAGACACCTTTGTTACATCCTTCGTTAACACGCAAATCTAGATCTTTCCGAGCGTAGTTTTCCCATGAGTAACGCGGCAACAGAAGGCAATAATAGGAAAGGGAAAAGTTAGCGGTTATAGAATCGCGACTAGCAGATGGTTATTTTTGGGACAAGCGTCCGGTGTGTGTCCTGGAGCGGCTTTGAATGGAAGGAGTCGGAAAAGTCCTTTTGGAAGAAGGGTCGTCCCGCGGGAATCGATCAGCCCTCTTCCTCGCACACCGAACCCTGCTCTTCCGTTGATAAAACTACCCGACGTGACTCCTCTTCGCCTTGATCTTCCTACTCCCAGGATCTTTCTCCCTTCGTGCGCTACCAGACGCTCTTGTCTTCCGAGCGAGATCCTTTGAGAATTGTCAACCTGACCGACGGAAAAGCTGGACCGCGCTTTATCGAAACACTGGGAAACTGCGCGAAAAAGAGAGTGATAGAAAGACTTCAAGGGACCAAGCTTTAATCCTGAAAACCTTCCTCGATAAGACTCGCAGGACGAAAGCTCTGAGTGCAAACCGAAAGATACGCGAGAGATTAACTCTGTTTTTTCACTGACTTTCGAGCGATGTTTCTTCGGGAATTATTTCTCCACGGATTTCCGGAGAGTACAAGTAGACAAGGATTTCATATGCTGTTGGTTGCTTGGACGTACTTGGAAAATGTTTCCTATTAAGCCGGAGCCTTTGATATTAATCAGGACAGCAAGTGGCCGTGCCAGAAGAAATTAGAGTGTTCCACTTCTAGCTGGGCTTTGATTTCAACATTAGCATTGCCAGAAAAGCATGCCAAGAGCTTAGTATGCTTATCGATAAGCCTCTTCAGAAATGAGAATCGTCGAAAGTAGAAAGCGATATTACTCGGAGAAGAGAGGATAAACGCTCGTATACAAGTGGGCAAATTTTGACGGCTCTCCAACTATCGTTCGAGGTCAAGATCGGGATCAGAAGAAATGCCGAGTGGCATCTTCACGGAACAGACTAATATTTGAATAATTATCAGAGCAGTGAAAGGCTAATTCTCATCTGGGAATCTTTCAGCCTGAAACCGAAAATCAACAGGACACTGGAACGAGCAAACAAGTTTCTCCTAGGAGAAGGGAGGAAAAAACTTTTAATTGCCCGGAATAACACTCGAGTAAGTTTGCCGAGTTGCTCTCCGGCGCAAGAACTTCCCCGGGGCGATTAATTTGTTTGCCGCTATTAATTGCCTAATTCACCGCTCGCCCAGCACTTCGCGTTCGGAGATTCGACTGGCTTTGAGTACACAAGTGGAAAAGTTTCGGGTGATCGGGAATCCAGGCGAAGCTTCCAGCTGGCAAATAAAGCCGGAGGGATTGAGCTTGTCATCGGTGAAGCGGAGCGCGACTGGCAGGGAGAAACAGTGCGGATATGTGTGCGAGACACCAGGACACACTTTCCAAAGGGCACACTTCAGTAGATTTCAGGCTCTCTCTCTCTCTTGATGGAACACACTATTCACCGGTGGAACAACGTATTACAAGACATAGCCGGGGCGGAGAGGAGCGTGCCGATTAATTAAAGCCGCTTCCCTTCGCGGCATCCTATTAAGAGGACCAAGTGAGCCCGACTCGGCGAGCCAATAAATCCCCGACGCGGTCCACTGCGAGCTCTGCGAAGCACACTCTTGTTGCCACCAACTTCTCGCGGCACACGTTGCGCGCTACGCGGATCCCCTCGGCTTCGCCACGCGCGCTCCGCTTCGTCGCGCTCGCCTTCGAGACAATTAACGCGCGCTCGTTGATCACAGCGCGTTAATTGCCATTGAACTCGTTTCCCTCACGGTGCTTCCTGCATTCCCTCGAAGGCTAAGCTTCCCCTTGTACGACTGTCATCACTCACGCGATCATCCTGCCGAATCTCACCGCGAAGAATATCTCGATCATGTTGGAGATGGATCGGAAGGAAAGATAATGTCTCTGGGATCATTGGATAGTGCGTGATTCGAGGTGATTTGGCGTACTTCCTCGAGAAAGTCTGTGAAGTGTAAGTAGCGCGTTTGTAGGAGCGAGTTGGCTGCTCCCGCTCTCTTTTTCTCGAGCTCTGGGTCTCTCGGGGGTCGGCGGGATGTGTTTCGCGGTTTGAGAAGAGCGACTGGTGCCGGCGCGTGGCCCGAAAGCTCCGAGTCCGCGCGCCGCGTCGCCCAGCGTCGCGTCCTGGCGCGTGCGCCCCTTCCACGTCCACCCTCGCGCCACGTTCTCCATCAGCAGAGCGGAGCAGAGCAGAGCAGAGCAAAGCAGAGCGGAGCGGAGCGTACGTAGCACATCCACGCTCGAGACGGCGACGGCGGCGGCGGCCTCCGATCGCCGGATGACCTGCCAGAACGAGCGAGTACTCTCTCCTCTCAATGCTCTCAATACGCATCGCATTCCCTCTCTGCAGAGAGAGAGAACTCCGCGCCCACCATTTCGACTTCCATCCCCTATTCAATACCGCCAGCATTCAGCCATCGATACGTTCTATCGGCCGAGAAACAGCATTCAGCACTTGCGATACTGGCCCTGATTAATTTACCCATTCAATTGGGACTTCAAACATTCTGATAGGAATTACTGAGAGCCACTGAAAGATAGTATTTCCATGTAAATGGGCTTTGGTGGGGAAGCAAACCCTTTGGGGAAACGTGTAGCGGCATAAGTAATCGGCAATCTGCCATTGGCTATCACACATCGTTTACTTCCCTGTCACCATAAGAAAACAAAGCTTGTTTTCCTACGCTCATCGCCCGAATATAAGCCACACTTTTTCTGTGTACGCTCTTAGGGAGATGTATCATGGCGACTTTGTATTTCGAAGATACTTGATACTTGATTAGACAATGTGAGTTAGACTAGCAGGAATTTGTGTTAGGCAAACTAGTTACATGAGACCTCAAGTTGAATCACTTTGAGTTTAGTTTCCTTGGGGTGACTGTATGTGTTTCTAATTATTCAATCAAAGACCGTCTAACTGTGAGAGGTCGTCGATATTCCATCGCTGTAATTAAAATTGTAATAGTTTGGGTTAGAGTTTAGACATCGCGATAAAAGTGCCTTTGAACCTCAATAAAGGGCTTTGAATTAATGAGTAATTCAATCAAAGGGTGTCTTGTTAAGAGGAAGCCGCCATTACAGCAGCGGATTCGGCACTCCAGACATTCATTTGTGAAGTTCGTAAATACATAACTCTGGGGAGCGAGCGAGCGTCGGGCCGCTGTAATCACAGCAGATAAGGGTATTGCAATCCCCGGGTAATGGAAATCCAATCGTCGGATTTCAACGAACCTGGCGGCCAATGATAAGACAATAATTCCATGGGATACGCCGGTTTTTGCTCGCCAAAAATATAACAAAATAACTGGATAGCGAAGCCGGGCAGGAATTGCTCGCTGGAGAGGACAGACAGCCGATCTTTCCCCAGCGTTCTCCTAAACAATTAACGCCCGCCAAGTGCTTTACAACTACTATCACCCTGGTTTTATATCGCGAGCAAGCCATTATCATCTCAATTTATCTCCCCTCAATATTGTCGTACTAAAAAAGACGACACACTTTTCTAGACGAGCACTGAAATTGATATTCCAGCATTGGCAATACTTTTATTATTACATAACCATTAAAAGATATTTTCGTTCTAGTATTTGCGTGAGTGTACGTGCTGGCATGTGACAAAGTCCCTTTGTCGGTAGAAAACAATAAATAATACATATTACGCGGTATAGATGTGCAAAAATATTCGAGGCCCCCGCGGCAAGTGGTATAGGTCAGCCATAAATCAGCCGCGGCGAAAGAATAAATCGGGAATCGAGCTTTCGCGTGCGGAATTCGATAGTAGCATCAAAGATTTCGGTAAGCAGAACCACTATAGCGTTACGTAATTCTCCTAAGATCATGCTAGGAGCATTTGGAAGCGCGGAAGGTAGAAGTTCGCACAATCCCGAAGAAACTTGGAGTGCGCCCACGTGTTGGCCCGAGCTCTTCCGGGCTTCCCTGGTAAATTAATCATAAACGATATCCGACGAGTCCCTCTACGGATGGATTTAATTAACGAAGATGGAACAGATGGCATGCGTGATTCGGCAATGCGTCCTACAAGTTCGCCTCTGATTATCACCGCACAAGCCTTACACCTCCAATCACACGATGCTTCTCTTCCGCGTTTCATTAGCGAGACACGATATCACGAAAGATCTGATATTCCAAGATATTTGAATTCAGAATTAAGTCCTTCGGAGTTCGACTCACTTCGCTCACACTTCCCTCGAATTTTCACCCGCCGAGCTTTAGCGTTCTCTCAGGGACAGAAGACCAGAGAGTAGATGCAAAACAGGAATTCAGATACATGGAAATAAAAAGACGCGGAGGATATACATTTTCAAAGTGATGTTTATTCCTTTTTTTGCTTCTTTTCTTGTTGCATCAGTGGCGCGTTCTTCAGGCTGGCGTAGCTTCTTGGCGACGAGGAGGGAGGAATTAGGTGGCAGCTGTTGGAGGGAAAGAAGCGGTGCGTAATAGCGCGGGCCAAGGAGTCTCGTAATTCCACGGTGTCAAAGGTGTCGTGTCAAAGGAGCATCGGGATAAAAAGTCAGTGGCGTGATGGTTTCTCCTTTCCTTCCTAGACTAAAACCTTCCTAGCTAACATCTCGTGACTAACAGTCGCCCTGTTCCTCCTCCTGGCAGCAGCAGCGTCGTGCGTTTTTTGCGTGTCTGTAACAGCGCGCGATTCATGTTACAAGCGTTGCGCCGAGAGCGTCATATCAAACGGGAGAGAGAGACGGCGAGGTTTATACGACGTTCTTGAGAAGATTACGTTGAGCAGGGAGCGAGGATCGCGCATTTCGCCGGTAAGTGCATCCTCGTTACCATCTGAGTGATTGTGTGTCGCTTGTGTTTCGGCAGCACGTGCCACAGCCACAGATCATATTTGTATACGGTGCATTTGATGGCGGAAGTACTCCCATAAGGCCAGCTGCTACATCGCTGCCCTTATCTTTAGCGATGGAAGATCCGCCGCCGCCTTCCCCCCAGTTTCAAATAATAGAAGCTTACGTACCATCGCCGGCAATATACAAAGCTCTTACGCCAGTGGACACAAGCGTCCTCCACGCGTCTTAAAGTTCACGGCGAGTAAATGTTGACCAAGCCCGGTAAACATGATTCTCGCCAGGTGGGAAGGCTGCTCAACCCAAACCGATAAACGAGGCATGCACGATAATCGATGAGAAATTTAACGGGCCGGCTGTTTGATTTTAATTAGCTTAAACCCTGCTAGAATATCCGAGTCTCGGCATTGAAAGCACAAGAGCAGGCTTTTTTATCGCGAGTCTATGAACAGGTTCTGGTTGGAGGATAAATCGCGGAGGGAAAACTGGTCGGGCGCCAGTTAGTTATCGGCTAATCGATAAGTAATTCATTTTTCGTCGCCGCTCGTAAATTGCCGCGCTGTCTCGTAAAGCGGTGGAGTTACGCGGAGTGAGCCGGCTCGCGGGAGAGAGAGTACAGTGGGGTTCGATGCGGAGATGGTAAAGTTGGTATTTTATGAAATGGTAGAGAGTCAAGAGATCCCGGACGACTTCTTAAGAGCCGTCTGTGATTAGTGGCTCTGGCGGAGATACAATCTCGTTAAGAGGGTCAATCAAGTTTAATAGGACAGCGGAAATTAAGACTAGGATTCGTGAGCTGAATGCCAGCCAGTTCTATTTTTGTCCTGGGCGATCCATGCTTGGCCAGGCTCATGGCATACGGAATTTGTTGCAAATACTAAGGCACACGAGCTTACTCTGACGTAGGGTGGAGGGTTGTTGTGGTAGTCGACTGGAGGCCATCACCATTCTCATTCTGTACCGCCATATCAATTGGACCTACCAGTCCCTGCCGACCCAGTCGACCCTGCCGACTTTTCACTGGACAATTTCCGCATACAATCGCCCGGCGTACACTTGTCGCTCGCTGTTCCGCAGCATCCACCCCCGCAGCAACTTGCTCTCCAAGAGCAGCAGGAGTCCGTCCCAGTACCTCTGAAAAGATCGACGTGTCAGTGGACATTACAACATCCATCGAGTGCGAAACTCTTTTCTCGGTAACACTCGATCGTTCTCCACACGATCCACTGACAAACTGACCGATTCTTGAAAATCCTCCTATAAGAAATGTCGCGGTGCTGGTAGAGCGGAAGTATGCCACGCATTTGGTGTCGGATTTCGTGTTAATAAATTGCTACGTGTTGCGAGAGTTCGGGTGTTGTAACGTCAGCGAGGCAGTTGATTTACAAAAATGCTGACTTTTCAATTTCGACGCTTTCATTCACTCTCTTTGACAGTGTATATTGAAAGAGGCCTGGCCAATATTTGGAATGATGGAGTTTAATGGAAGCGTGATACTCACGGGTCACAGCAACCACCGGATGAGCTTCTCTGCTGCACCTTTTGTTGGACCTGTGGCTGATTTTGCATTGCCCGCCTGCGAACAGAAATCACTCCAGTTTCTCCTTCCATTCTTCACAGTTTAATCAATTTGCCGTGTATATTTACTTGCAATGGTCGCACATTTTGCCAAAAAAATGTTCGCTCCGAAAGAGAAAGAGCCGAGTGAGCGTGTCGAAGCGGCGTCGCTTGACAAATGGAAGCTGCGATGGTGTTTCACGGCCAGTTTCACGATGGGAAAAACAGAAAAGGGTCGCGCAATCGATATTGCACCTGTCATTTATTTAGCGCTCGTGTCAGTTGCCTTGAAATTTTTATTAGACAACACCTATATTTACGGACAGAATAAAAAGATGCGTCAGGTGTCGATCGAAATATCTATTTATTCTTTAATTGGAAGCGCTCTTTACACGAATTACAGACATAAAATATTCAGAGTAGATTCGAAATTTCATCGCGTCGATGTCGCAGTCAATTTTCCATGCAGTTTTTCATCGGATTTCTATTCCTTCCCGTTGTCCTTGCAGCATCCGGACTTACAGCATCCGCCAGCAGCTTCCCTCGCCCTGCAATTAAATTAATCAACATCAGTACATCTCTTTAACATAAAATCTCCCTATGTTTTACAAGAATCTAAAGTATCAGACGGAAAGTAGTGGCTGTTAGACTTCGGCCCTTGTCGTCCCAAGTAGAGGGGCTCTAAAAACTTCCCTTTTAGAGTCCCATATGGCGGTAGGCGCCCTTTCTCGTAGAAAATAAAATCAATACTCCACGAGTGACAAAAGTGCTGAATCGTTTTTTCGTCCGTCAGTGCAAATATGGCAAAAGTTAGGAGATGCATCAAATAATCTGGACGTCAATTTGTCAGATTGGAGGCGAAGCTTTTGGGATAATTCGAGAAATCCGTCGGTCTCCCTTGATATTAGCACCCCATATGGCCGCCGCGCCCGCCACGGGACTCGTATTTACCCTCAACTCGTTCTCCCAGGATTTTCCCTCGGCCTCCTTGTCAAGCGGACGCGGCAACGACCGAATTCCTCCTAGCTGCAGCATCCCCCCGCACTTTCGCTCTTTTTCCCCGAGCAACATTTCGAGCCGCAACAACCGCCGTTCTCCGGCCGTTTCTCTCTGCACAAGCGTGAGACCGCATCATCCGATTAACCCCCGATTAATACTCCTCAAAGACTCAGCCACAACGAGAACTCTCCGAATTCAATTACAGTTAATGGAAAAAGTATTCGCGCACGTTTCCTTGGAGTAAATTTTGATATAGAAGAACAGTTCTTCTTTGAGAAAAAGAGATTTTAAAGCAGAATGTTTTCTCCTTTAAGAAAATTTACTTTGGGAAATCTGGGTGTAGGAATACTTGTTTTTATCTAATTATTTGTCGCTTTTGTGGATTCTCGTTGTGGCGCAATAATTCACGAGACGGCCATATGTATAATAGGTGCAAGATGTCAATCGAGTCCATCGATATTCCGATAGATTCGTTCACAAGTCACTCTCAGTTAGAGATTCCACGCTTTGACATACTTCTTTCCGCAGCAGCCGCCGGAGTCCTTGTCTTTCTCGCCATTCTTCTTCTCGCCCTTTGCCCTGCACAATAGAAAGAATCCTTTGTAATGGTTATCGCGCAAATCGGATCGAGGAATGCATGGAAGATTACTAATTGATTGAATAGAATCGCTCTTTGCTTCTTCGCAAAGAGTGAGCTTTGAATTGAAAAGAGTTTTATAGGTGGAAATGAAAGGCAGACATCCATGAAAGCGGAATGATTATACTTACGCCTCGCATTTGCATGTTACTTGGCCGCTGTATCCTTTCTGGCCGGTTACTTTCCTGAAACACAATTCAGAATACAAAGAAATTTCATAAATCAGAAACAGAACACCGTTTTCTAACAAAAACCCAAATAACTAATCACACTCACGAGCAATGATCACACATGATGATTATTTAGCAGATAAAACTAGTAAAATCCAAAGAACGCGAAGAAACTTTCAATGAAGATGAGCCGCGTGAAATTGATGGTCCGCTCCCACGAGAAATTTGGATACGATTCCCCTGTGAGAAAGTTTCGCCGTCGTCAGCGGTCGTTAGCTGTCGTTAGCCGCAGTCACTTTTCTCGGCGATGGGCAATTTTTCCAGCTGAGCACGCACCACCGGCTGCAAGGGCGAGCAACTTGAGCGGGGCGCGAATACGTAAATGGCCGGTGGACAAACCTCGATCGCTCGCAATTGCCACTTATCCAGCGACAGATTTATACAGAGAAGATGCTTTGGGACAAGGAGTTCGCTCGGATTTCACTGGGGGAGTGTGTCAATAGTCGAAGAGGGGGGTGGTTTCGAATACAAGGGGAGCGACACTCGAGAGAAAGGGAGATTCCTGGAATTTATAGGGCGCGTTTACCAGCCGAAAATCCTCCGAGCTAATCAAAGCACACCCGACCTCGTATAACTTCCCGAAACCATAGAGAATCAAGCCTGTAAAATAGCCTGCTCTATAAACCTACTGTGAACATTTTCGACTGGCGCGACTCCCACCGAGTAACCGGGTCACGAGGTTGACCCTGTATTTTGCTGTAAGTCGTTCGATTTCCCCCCAATAGAAATGCGCCATTCTTCAAGTGTATCCGGCGCAAACAACAGGAAAGAACTATCGAAGATAATGAAATAGGGATTTTATTTAAAAATGATCGATCACTCGATTATAGATCGCAGTGATGAGAAAATAATGCGTGGCTCAAGAGAATGATTGGAAGTCAATATCGCCACTGGAGGAATGGCGTCTACCGCAATAAAGAGTATCATGGAAGTGGAAGAGGTCGTAGATCACCTGAGCGAGCAGTAGCTGCATTTTTCTCACTTTTCCACCGTCTACGTGAGCGATGCCTATGACAATAATAGAGAAAGTTTTCTGCCTCGGCTAGATTGGACCCGCACGCCAACTGCGAACACAAACCTCCCAAGGACATCTTCTTCTCGCTCGCGACTCAAATAGACAGAGTCAAATATGTATTTAAGTAGGAGGATTTATTGACAGAGAATAAATACGTGTAATCACGGAGTCAGTTGCAATTTGCTGGTGGAAGTTGATTTTCGAGGGGTGTCAAGCCAAATAAGACAATCAAGGTGTTGTGTTAACTCGTCGGCGATGTTTGCAAGAGAATTCCTCGCAGGCTTCCATCGCGCGGCCGCGCCTGTCGCGGTCTTAATGAGGTGCAGTCGCCTCATTAATAAAGTTTAAACGAGGGGGAAAAAATGCTCGACCAGTTAATTATCGCCGAGTCTAGTCGAGATTGAGAAAGTTTCGCCAACAATGGGGAGGATTTTATTTTCCTACCTCGTTCTCCTTGGTATTCTTCCTCGCGGAAGCAGCACACGCACCATCGTCTCTTGGACGATTTGCAAAGGGGAAATATCGCTGACGTGATTTTCAGAACTCTTCGCCCAATTATACTAACGAACTGCTATTGAATACTTTGCGAGTAACAATCGTAGCGATCGAGGCATAAACAGACGCGATAGAACGAGGGAAAGCAGAGGTGGAACAGATTGAATCTGGCTATAGTCGATAGCTCGATTGTCGGAATGATCAGTCGGGCATTAAGCCGGCTGTCCCGGGGGTGTCGTCAATTTCTTCGTGACTCGCTGGGAAATCCGCTTAACAAACGACAGACATCTAACCGGAAACAACGAAGAGTAATGGCGAGGCCGGGCAAGAAGAATATTAATGATGCGCTTTAAACCATGCCCTATTGGAATCCAATTCAATTGGAAGCAGCGCTCGCGGTACATAAATAACGCATTCAAATTCTACCGAACAAAATCCATAATGATCCCAATACGCGCAGATAACCAAGCTTGCCGCGGGCTTGGTTGGATTTGACAATTGGAAATCGTGCATATAATTGCTGAATCGCGAGAATAGCCGTGGAAATGAGCTGGCGAACGCAATGGAAACTCCAGTGGGCAGACGCATCGTCGCGCCGAGTGCGGAAAAGCTAGTGGCTTCGCCTGCTGGATTTATCGCCAAGGAAAAAGTGCGAACATACTGTTGGATATGCGCCAGGTAACGCCGCGCCGGCAGTGGCCGCGCGATCCCGAGAACTTTCCGCCGAATTGAATATCGCGCCGGCTTCCACCGCTCCGATGGAAAACTCGAATCTTTCCATTCATACTTTACGAGCTTCCCAGCCGCCAGCAAATGCGAGCCTTAAAATCTCCTCCACGGACAGCCGCGCGGAGCTTTTCCCTCGAAAAATTAGAGCAATAGAATTCGCCGGATATCCGGTGACTCGCAAGACTCATATAACAGCGAAAGATCGCTTTCCAGAGAGCAGATCTCGAGAAAGGGATTTGTGCGGATCATATTTTTAGGGAGGTCATTATTGGCGAAGGAATAAACGGAAATGAGGTAAACTCGATCGAGCTTTTGCCCGATCGGAATTTCAACCACAGGCTGCATCGGTGTTCCGATAGATAGAAATATTTAACGCGACGCCAACACACCTGGCACCGCATTGTACCACTTTGGGCTCCAAGCGGCGAGCAGACTGCGGTACTCGTCGAAAATTGAAGGCACTCTCTCACTCTCTCACACTCTCTCTCTCCTCGTTCTGCTGTAAACCGTCAAGCCAAATGATCAGGCAGTCAGTGGTTTCCGCCAATGAATTCGGAACTCTACTGGCGTTGGAATAACTTTCACTGATCGCCTGTGATTACCAATACCTCACTCAAGTGTAACTCCAATCCAACAGTGATTAAACTTGCAATAGGCTTTCTACCATAAGTGAACTGATCAAGTATGAAATATATTTATTAACTAACAAGAAATAGTGAATGGACGGTATGTGTCTCGATTCTAACATCTCCCGAACTGTAACGACCTGGAAAATTCGGGTTAATCCGGAAGGCATGGATTAGCAGGCAGATCAAGCTCTGAAATCGCGATGGGAGCATGTGCCCAGCCTGCTTCTGGTACAACCACTTTAGTAACAAGATTTTGCAAAGCGAAGGCCACCGAACACGATAGCACGATAGCTCGCAATCTGCACGAGGGATCTCTCCTCTCTCTCTCCATCGATTTTCCTCTTCCATCTTCTATTATAGCAAACCAGGCCTCCTCTCTTCTTTCCAGCCCTCTTCGCTCACCGCTCTCCTATAAAATCTGTCTCCCTTTAAATTCATTTGTTACCCTTCGCTTCACTTTCCACACACACACAAATTAAATGCTACTTCCTAATCTGCTGGAATATTACAACAGCAGTCGTTACACCCTGTTTTCTCGAGGGTCCGCTTACATTTCATTAGCCAGTCGATTGCGGAGTCGGTGCGCGATATTACCGCTTAAAGAGGAACACGCAGAACCCTGGCGAGCTTGAATATTCCGTGTATGTTAAGCGTGCGCTATCGATGTGTCAAGGTGCCGCCGGCAGCGATAGTGCGTGGAGATAAACTTATTTCACGGACTTTTCACTCGCCGCGCTATTCTTCTCGCGTAAAGTTCTCCTCGCCGGCATTGTCGTGGCGTAGCGGGACTCGCGGCGAGTGATAGGAAGGGAAGGATGCGGGCCTTATCTGAAGTGAAGAGTTTCGCCTGCAGTCGCAGTGTATTCTACCGAAGGAGGTTGCTCGGAGAGCTCGAAGGAGGAAAGAGCGGGGGAGGTAAGAAAGCTGAGGAATCTCGGACTGGTTGGAGGGAAAGCGGCAGGAATTTTATGTGTTTGCAAGGGAGTGGAAAGGCCGCAGAGGTGCCGAGAGGGTTGGCAGGGTGGTCCGGGTGGGAGGCCTCCAACTTTTGTAAAGAGTACTCGTACAGAAGAAGCCGATAACAAACGTACGGTCGAACTCTAATGCAGAGAGGCAGACGCACGCTAAACTACAGTAAGTACTGTTGCGCCGCCAGCATTGCTATCTCCTTTTTTCAAAGACTTTTTTAAAGACTTCGAAAACTCTGAGAGAGCCCCGGCACGTTCCAACGACAGACGTTGACGAACTTTGTAAGATCGATTCCAGAGGAACAATACTCCATGCTATTCAGACTGGAAGATCACTTTTTTCGCAAGCTGTCCTAATTTGTCATTCTATCGTGGAATACGATTTCAAGGGACCGCGATCCTCATTATCACCTCGTTTCTTTACCGCTCGGAAGTTGATCCTCGGGGAGGGTTTCCCCGAGATGCACTCCGAGATTGTTTTAATACTGAAAGAAGAAGAGAACTGCGACCCAATTCCGAAAGGCTGAGCGTAGACCCCGAATTGGGTCGTTCTCCTTTTGGTGGGAGGCGTCGTCCGAGAGCACGTGCCTCCAAAGACGAAAGAAAGAAAACAGTAGAAAGAGAGAGAGACATTTGGCATTCGGGATCCATTGGTCTCTCTGCTTTTCACTCGAGGCCATTTAACGAGTTTCAGCGAGCGTTCAGCTTGCAAGACCTGTCGACGTTTCGCTGGACAAGCCCGGAGAAAAGAACAATGGGTAGGCTTGACAATTGTGCCAGCGAAACTGCTCTCAGAGCAGATTACTTCGCACTCGTCCACCAAACCCAGTGACTGCCCCCGCTAGAAAAGTTTGGCTGCACCAGCTTCTACCACTCGAATCTGCCCTTTTCCAGTCCTTTCCCTCCTAAAGGAATCTTCTTCTCCTTTGATCTGACTACTCGAGTTTCGAGGCATCTCCGAATCAGTCCATAAAGAGCGCTCTTCATTCAATCTTTATTAATCACGCTCCATTGGCCAATTGTTTCTCTTTGCTGTAACAATGGCCGGCGGATAAGATGCTATTAGTATCGTTTCCGGGAATCAAAGACTTGGAGAACCAAAGGCGGCAATTATACCAAGAGAAAAAGAGTACAATTGATCATTTAAAGCCGGTTTATTAACCATTCAGTTTAGTCTCATTTAAAAGAAGCTCTATTGTGTATGAGTGTACGAATGTAGATCGAGTTCGTGGAGAGTCAGCCTAGAAAGTCGATGAAGACATTTCGCCTTGTGAGTTTAGGAATTCATCGGGCGCGAAGCTAGTAGTCATATGCAGTGCTCGGTATGATTAAAGTAATTAGTTCGAGCGGCTGATATGACTTTCCTGATTATGGCTGAGCTGCGAGCTCCAAACCAGGATAACGATGATGGATAACCGATACGTCGGTGGAAACGACCAGATGGGAGGTGTTAAGTCATTGAAAGCTTCCTTCTAAACTAAAGATAGTTCTTTCTCGCTTTTACTTATGAATCCACCCATTGTCGAGTGAATTCATTAAAACTCGTATTCTCAGCTTCTTTTCTTGAGCCTTTAATTGCGCAATTAGTCTGATATTTCGTTCTCTTCCTGCGCAAAACTTTTAGACTCGATTTTTTTTATAGTTCATTTTAAAAGCATTGTAATGTAAAGAAGAATCTTTTTTATTATTATAAAATATCAGCTAATAATCGATGGTAATAGTTAAAGAGTTATTGTCGTACGGAATCAGATTTAAAGTCATCTCTTTTTGTTTCAATGTATTACATGCGTAGTCAATTGATGTTGAGAATACTCGATGGAATTGCAAGTTGTACTCTGCCTTCTTGCTTCGGTCAGCTCGGAGCGCAAGACCTTGTTTACGAGGCGTCAAACGTCAGGAAGAGGAATTTCCAGATTCTGTGAATAAGGTCAAGAATTGTCCAGTGAGTGGTGCGAAGAAAGTAGTCGTAGTGCACCCTCGAGTAAACCCCACTCACCTTCTGTCGAGTCGCTACACACTTTGCTATCTGGAACGCCTTGTCGCAGGGATCCGTGCCAGCTAGATGAATAATAATTCGATTATTTAACAATTAATCCGCTTGCCACATTCAAAATTCTCTCCAATTAAAATATCAAACTGTTTGCGAGAATTAATTCATTCATTGCGAGAACTCTCCTCGAAATAGCAATCGTTTCATATTTGCAATAACGAAACACTGCAGCTTTTGAAATGGATTGCTCACAGGCTAAAAAGCAGTCGCCGAATTTGGTAATCAGCACTCGGTAATCGGGAGTCAAGCGGCGCAGCACGTCGAAGTCCATGTGACCGTTCTCGTCGAGCACTCCAATTTTCGACATGTAACACTTGACGTAACACTTCACCCTCGGATCGGATGTTGAGAAGTTGCCAGTGTTGAGGCTCCTCAGGGATTCTGAGAGGACATTTTTGTCAGCCGAGTGCAGAGAAATAGAGAAGTAAGTGTGGGTGCGCCACTTTGCTGGGATGCTCGGTGCACGGAAAGTGTAGGAAGGCTCTTACCCCATGAGACTTGTGTCTCCCGTCTGCAGTCGGTTAGAATGCTGGCCTCCAGTCGAATCTAAGGAAAAACTCGGAATAACTGTCTGCTCTCCCGAATAAGGTCATCTACTATTTCAGTGAGTAGACTGCTCGTGAACGTAAACCTTATTGCTTTTTAAGGTAACTACCCTTTTACATTGACTACCCTTGGAGCATGCTCGCGTGCTTATTGCCCACTACTCACCAGTAAGCTCAAAAGAATCAGACAAATGGCTGACTTCCAAACAAGGAAACCCGACATCTTTCCTCCCGGCACTTCCGTATTCAAGGTATTTCACTTTGCCACGAAGGTCTAACCGGTAGCCGGCAATTACCGATGAAGTATAACATCGGAATTCAAGCGTTCGCTTTCTTATACCAGGTTTGATTGACACCTGTGCTATAATCGTCGAGATTTAGCACGCTATCAAACTGTTCGACATAGCAATTTATGCTCCTTTGGACTTCTTGGACATTTAACGACTGCCAGCATAATTCACTCTATGAATGATAATCAGTGTTGCTTGGTTTGCCTGTTGAATATCTGAAAATCGGTACGGTTTCGCGAAGCTACCTCAAATGGTATTGAGTATCCTGCAGGAGAGGTTCATAATTGGATCATTAGTTGAGGCACAGGTGGGCTTCGAGCTCGCGGAGAGTATTGGAAACTTTGCCTGGCGACTGCACGAATACTTGGCATCTTCGAAATCGATAAATCGACTTTGTAAGGGTGGAGTTGGGGGCGGAGGTAAGAAACCTCGCGTGAATAATACGATCGTTTTAATCATCCCTTTTTTTAAAACATTAGAGAAAAGGCGAAATCCCTTTGAGAAGACATCGAGCTTTCTCTCGTGCTAGAATTTAATCTCATGCTGCTTCGAATTTCACACCTTAGCTTCCGGGAATTCACTGCAATCTCTATGACTCTTCAAGCTTATATCCGAAGGAAATGGAAGTCGTGAGTTTATGCACCGGCTGCTTTCAAGGAATAAGCAGCGAGAGATATGGGTCGGACGGTGCAATCGATTTTATCGCCGAGTGAATCGGAGAACATTAAACAACCGCTAAAGTCGAGCTGTGTCTCAACTCGAGAAGCCGCGGTATGATAAGCAGCTCTTAGATAGCGCGAGATTGATACAGGAAACTCCCATCAAATCTGCCGGGCATTAAAAAGCCCCGATGATAACTCTTAGGAGGCCTTGCAAGTGCGGGAACACGGCCCCCTCTAATAGGATGATCGTCAAATATCAGACGAGCCAGTCGCTGCCAATAGAAAATGCATGAAAGAAAATCGTAATTTCATTATTACAGTCGACACTTTATATACTCCAAAATCTAAATAGCCTGTTGACGCGTAAAATTCTCTACAATACTATTGTACAAAATCAACAGAAATTATCAACATAAAGGAATACAAACAATCAAAAGTATTAATGAAAACCTGAATTATTTTGGAGCAGCGTCTAAAATTACGCGTCCAGCATCTCATGGAAAAATCTGCCACGATCGTGAGTGGTATTATTGTAAATTCCTCTGGAATCAGTGATTATCTGGACGAGGAAAATTTGGTCAGCTGTTGACGTTCTACTGCAATTGCATGAATAGCCGATATCCATGCTATCGGAATTGATAATCATCGAAGCAGAGATAAATCGGTCGGGATGGCGGACGAATTATACTTGAATGCGGCCAATTAAGCAAGCGTCGTTCGAAGCGCCCGGCTGATTTGCATTCGCATCAGCGTGCTGATCTATTTTTCTGCAACTTTAATAGCCACGGGTGCGATAGGCGAGTGGTATTCGCGCGGCGGCGGCGGCGGTTACATAATGGAATCGCGTGCAACGGCCGGGGTAGGAATTGGGAGGATAGATTTCGCATGCTCTGTCGTCGGAAGTGGAGGCTTCTCCGAAGGCTGAGGTGTCGGAAGAGAGGAATCGCTCGAGGCGAGGGAAGCGCGTTTCATAGGAGGTTGAGGGAAGTGGCGTGTCTTGGTCTCGCACCTCCGGGTTTTCGCGCATCGTTACCCCAATTCCTCGAGACGCCAGCAGCCGAGAGGAGACTCTCTCTCGGTTCTCTCGCTTTTGAATCGACTCTCTTCTCCGCGTGAGTTTCCTCTCTCGCTTGCGCCGTGCTCTGCGCAGTAAACAAGCAGTAATCGTGAAATACGAAAGCTCCTCGCGTTAGCGGTCGCTGAGTGTGGTCGATTCGAAGACTGGCAAGTGTTTTTCTCGGTAAGGGCCGTTCTCGACTGCGGCGGCTGCCCAACAGGCCTCCGCTCCCTGTGATTTTACCGAGGGAAACCACGGGAAAAGACAGGGGGATGTTGTAATGGAGTTAACTGAAGGTTAGATCGTGGCTATCGAGTGAAACGGCAGTGGCGCTGCGGAACTCAGTGTGGTAGCAGAATTATTAAAATCAATGTGAGAGTGCGGCATTTGAAGTATCCAGTAGCTGGCTGCGTGCTCTGCTCCGCCGAGCATTTGTCCCCGTACATGATGTCGAACGGCTTGAGTGTACTAAATATTAAGCAGGAGCCGAGCGAGACAAGTACGTCGCTCTCGCTTATCGATTTTCTTGGCTGCTAGGCCACTTTTTCACACACGTTCTCTGTGTGTTATGTAGAGTGCAACAACGCATCCATGGTCTCCGCTGAGCCAGCCGCATCCCCTACGGAAGGGCTGCACGAGGGACACTTGACTGGGGTGGGTTGCCCTATTAATTAATTGTATTTTTGGATTCCGGCCTACCTTTTGCCTTAACCCCCCTTGTCTCATTGTGTGCTTCACAGATGGAGCAACCAAACATCTCGCGAGCGATGAAGAGGCCCGCCGACACGGAACTAGAAGGTCAGTGGATTGTAGGAAGATTGCTCTCGGAGACTGAATAACAATGTAGTTGTATGCATGGCCAGTTCAAGATACACTCCTCAATAGATAGAAGAGCAATCACCACCATCTTACGAGCCTTTCAGGTGTTAAGTTTGCTGGGTGCAGAGCGGTGACTTCGGAGCGCCCAGTACAATGTAGATTTTGTCTGTTTATTTTGCCAGGTTTACCTTCTCCAAAGAAGAGGCACAGGAATTCCCAGCCCAAGAATGCAGTTTGTGCTCTAAATGAGTTGAAAACAGGAGCGGTGTACAAGGTGGTTGGTCAAACCGGACCTACCCATGCTCCTGTGTTTACAATTGCTGTACAGATAGACGGGCAGACTTATGAAGGGAAAGGAAGGACAAAGAAGATGGCGAAGCATGCTGCTGCTGAGCTGGCTTTGAGAAATATCGTTCAGTTCAGAAACACTCCCGAAGTTCATCAGGCTATTAATACTTGCCAGCCGGTCGTGCCTCTCGAGCCTGATTTCACAAGCGACGTTACCGAGAAAGATAATCATCTGGTTAATGCGTTTAAAACCTTAACGCAAGAGCCAAAAAACACAAACAAATTCTTAGACAAAGGCCCGGTCGCATTGATTAATGAATTGTACCCCGGTGTCGTATATAAATGCGTATCGGATAATGGAGAGAGTTACGCAAAGTTTACAATATCTGTAACGATCGATGGTGAAACGTTCGAAGGGACTGGACCAAGCAAGAAGTTGGCCAAGGCTGCCGCAAGTAAAGCAGCCTTAGCTAAGCTCAGGAATGTTCATAGCTCGTCTTTTTGTATTCCGCTTCCTGTTCGGGTTCTCCAGAACTTTTCGAACACTGGCCACTGGCAAGATCAGATGACATTACCCCAAATGCTAGCTGACAAGATCGGCAAAATGGTTAATCAAAAGTTCACAGAATTAATTCAATCAAAGCCACAGCACGCTCGTCGCAAAGTATTAGCGGGCATCGTGCAGACGAAAGGATCCGATGCGGAGCTCATATGTGTCACTACTGGTAAGATGTAGATTTTATCTCAGTCTGATTTATTGCACCAGTTAAAACTAATGATTTTTCTCTCACAAAAGGAACAAAATGTGTGTCTGGAGAACACTTGAGTGTGAGTGGCGGAGCACTGAATGATTGTCATGCTGAAGTAGTGGCACGAAGGTGTCTCTGTGAATACTTATACCAGCAGCTAGAACTCCACACGGAAGATCATGCTGCAGAATCGATTTTGGAGCCAGCCAAGAAGGGATTTAAGCTGAAACAAGGCATTCAATTTCATCTATATATAAACACAGCTCCATGTGGCGATGCTAGAATTTTTTCGCCCCATGAAGAGAATGAATCTGTGGACAAACATCCAAATCGACGAGCAAGAGGACAATTACGAACGAAAATAGAGTCTGGCGAGGGTACTATTCCTGTGAAGAGTTGTGAAGGCATTCAAACCTGGGACGGTGTGCTGATGGTAAGTTCGATATTCCGGCCGCCTATTGTTTTATGTTAGCAAAATTATCAACTGACATATTTATCGGCGTCACTTCCATTACAGGGCCAAAGACTGCTGACGATGTCGTGTTCGGACAAAATAGCTCGGTGGAACGTACTTGGTGTGCAAGGAGCACTTCTAAGCCACTTCATCGAGCCAATTTACTTCCACAGCATCGTTCTTGGCAGTCTCTTGAACCCAAGCCACATGTACAGAGCGGTGTGCGGCCGTATCGAAAATACGATTCAAGGCCTGCCACCGCCATATAGACTTAATAAACCACTCATGAGTCTTATTACTTCATCAGAAGTCAGACAGCCTGGAAAAGCACCGAATTATAGCGTCAACTGGACAATCGGTAGGATATACATGAACAATTGGTTTATACGAGCAATAATATATTATCCATCGTTATAGGGCAACTGGAAGCCGAAGTCATAAATTGCACTACTGGGAAGGATGAATTGGGTAAACCTTCGCGTATTTCGAAACAAGGATTGTTCAGAAGGTTCTACAATCTTTTGGGGAAAATTGGGACAATCGACGACGCCGACCAAAATCAATGTCGGCACTATCTGGACGCGAAATCGTCCGTTCAAGATTATTCGGTAAGTGGTGCAAAGTTTGCTAATGAAATATTTACTAGTATGTACGTAACGTGAATGGGATTGTTTGTTCTTTACATGGTAGCTTGCCAAACGTCAATTGAAGGAGGCTTTTGTGAGGGCACAGCTGGGGAGTTGGGTAAAAAAGCCAATTGAACAGGATATGTTTGAAGTTGATATCTGACTAAATCAGGGTACAGACGAACCATCGACAGATAATACGAACAGTCAGATCACAGAGTATGTAGTTCCTACTGCAAAATAGACCGCTCGTTCAGCGTGTTATAGTATGGCAGAATTTGGCATCAGTAAAGCATAGATCATAGGATCTCGCGCATGTCTCTGATACTGCGTTCTAGGATCTCATCAAATATAACAGTGTTCAAAAAAGATGTGTGAGAGGTTAATCATTAAGGGTTTACAGTGGCTTCAAGCAGTCGAAGGTTTTTTCGATTCGATAGTTGCTCAGTTCTAATATAGGATTATCGTGGCACGATTACGATACTTCGAATTTCAAACGTAATTGCTAGTCCAATGTCAATTTCGACAGTTTCGATAGACTGGTAGGCGAGTTAAATTGGGATGTTTCGTTTCACTTTACAGCAGAGACCGTGAAGTGTGCGTAGCGATCTTAGTATTTACGTTACTTTAACGTATCAGAGATCGATCGGTTTTTGCACGATGAAACGATTCAGTACATATCCATATATTCACTCGTTTATTGTTAGAAATTTTAATAGCGAATATTTTAACTAATATTTTGAGATGTGATAATAACTGACCTAGTCTGATTGTTTTGGCCCGCTCACGGAAAGTAATGCCGAGATCTGAAATACTTACTCGTGCTAGCAATACACCTTAGTTGGGCTTTTAGTATTATATATGCCAGATATACATATATAAATAAATCTAGATATATTAACCTGACTCACACTGCACTCCCGAAGGCTGTGACCGGATCTAGATCTCCATGGGGGATCTTAAAAGTGCATATATGTTTTGTTGCGATAATTGACAAAACGAATAAGGATTAGATTCCTTGTCGACCCGCGACATAATCACCCCCCCGATTATTTTTACCGAGTCTTTTGAGATACGTGTATTCGTTAAAAAATTGTTGACTTTCGTTCAGAATTACGTGCTCTAGCACGTAATTTCGTGATGAGCGAGGTCGACAAAGAATTGGCCCTTTGACAGTTCGATGTTGTTATCGTTAATTTTGATAGGGAACAAATGAGTGAGCGTATGATTATTATACAAGCGATTGACGTGGATGTACGTACGACTCTAAGTCAATAGTTAAAGTAATTCGTAAGTATTCTAGAAGTAGTCTAGAAAGTCCTAAGATCATTGCCTCACTGTGCCAGTATTATATTTAATGCAATTCTGCCGTAGTGACACACTGCCCGGTGCCGGTCCACTTTTGCTAGTCATGAACTTAATCACGGCCGTAACGACACTTTGGTTTTAGTCTACATGAAGAGTGTGAGTTTCTTTTTCTTGCATAAGTGCCGTTTTCATTGATCCCATAATTGCGTTTCTTAGAACGCACTTACTACTAATGGACTTGTAACTCTTAATACAATCCAGTATTTATATAATATTTATCGACTACATGATAGAAGTATACATTGCACCAAAGATCCAAACATCTTTTGTTTCCGTAGATCTAAACGATGCGTTCGACTTCCTTTATCATGTTCTGAGTATTACGAATGGGGACAGTAAATCTTATATACCGAATTGCAATAATCGCCTCTCTGCCGTATGCTTTCTTGCCTTCACATAATCTACGAGTTTTAAACAGATTATTCTAAACCACCAAAGGCCACACATAGCACTACCGACTTTCTAGCAGAAAAGATTGCGAGCACGTAATAAGACAGCGCGCGTGTGTACGTCTTTTGCGAATCTGGGTTGATTACCACTTCTCTCTCCTCTACTACAGAATTGTCTTGAACGGTAGTCCGGAAATGCCGGCGGCTTAAGGGTGTCAGGAGGGCAGGCGAGATATGCATGCCTCACTAAGCGAGGGAGGCGCGATAAAAGCAACGAGCCCAGACGCGCATTGTTTTTCATAGTGTACGACGACAATGGTGATCTTTTAACAAAAGTCGGTATTTTACAATATTAGACTAGCGTTTTTACTCTAGAGTAAGGATGCATATCGGTTTTCTTTGAATCTTCTTCCATCGCATTTATGCAAGCCGTATCGCATAATACCGTGTATTACATCATTGCACCATTCGATACGATAGGAGCCACTTAGTGGTGTCAGTGATCAAGGAAACTTGGAGTGAGCGTACTAAAGTATTACCTAGCTCTAGCAGATTTCAACTCGATTCCAATTTTCCTCCTGATATACTGGGGGAGTACCTAGTGACTTGTAGAGCGTTAACTATTGAACATCACAGTTGAATATCGAACATCGAGTGTAATATGAACTTGTAGTCAGCTAGACCATAAGCTTGACTAGTGCCTCTAGTTGTAACTTGTCCAGGAAGTAAATTGATCTAGTTGAAATAACAAATAAACATTTATTTACCAAATTCTCGCTTTTATCTTGCTGCGATCCTCCTTCATTTCATCCCAATCCTCAGCCGTATAATTTCAATTTATTCTATTTATGCATTCGTGAAGGTGATAGAATAGAGACGAGACTTTTTGTTGAAATGGTATATTATCTCTCTCTCTCTCTCTCTCTCTCTCTGATGTATATGGATGTTACTCTGTTCTTGACAATAATCTATTCTCATTACCTCTATAATTATCATAGGTTTATTATTAGCACGTTATACACGCGAGCACTCCGGCGGTGTCAAACCCTCATTTAGTCAGTGTTTCACCACCACTCATCGTACCTACTCGTAAATGCCGCACCGAACTATGACGTGCAGTCGCATTTTTTTCTCTTTATTTAAGTTACATTGGTTGCTTAACATCTACGTGATATGTATTGATTTTGCTGAATGTCCTGCGATCCTCCAGATGTAGTTTGTCCTTGAGTGTCGGTGGCATGGAAAACAGGTCAAGGTGAAAAGTATGCTCGAGCATCACCTCGAACTCCAGTCGTCGGAGGCTGATTTCTTAGCAACCATTTGGCTTAAAGTAAACTTTAAAATGAGGAAAATCAATCGTTATTGTTAGTTCAAATAAAAAGAGACTGAGTGAAATGATAGAAATGGCGAGTTCGGTAGATGGTCCAGCATGGACAGTATAAGAAAGACTGAGCAAGACATTTCACGAAGTGACTGTATTTATTTCGAGCACTCCTTTCACCAACTGTCTCTGACAGGTTCATAATGATCGACAGATACGAGATTCGCTGGGAGTATCTTTTATCCTTCTTCGATTCCTTTTACATAAATTTCCTAACTCCCAGTCTGACTAAGGAATTCACGCATAGCTTCAAGTGTCACGGAAACCGCAGTGATATGTACTACGCGCAAAGCGTTTTAAAAAAAGGTATTCGCAATTAGTTGCAAGCGCTCGGGAAAATGGACCCTCTAGAATTTCTCGCATCCTCACCACCCGAAGGCTTCTTTGTAAAATTACCAATCACAATTATCGCAGACTACCAGCGAACACAGAGTATCGGAATAACACGACACGAGCGAGAGTTATCGGAGATTCATCAACCAATCTCAACGAACGGATAAGAAAAGTCTTCGGTAGTCTAATTATAACATTTGAATTGGACAGCGCTTGTATGGATTTTATAAGGCAATAGGTAAATACTCATCAAATTCCAACTTCCTCTTCTGAGACCAGAACTATACTCTTTCCTCGAAGGAGCAACAAATTGCTGCATTACATCTAATGGTTGAAAATCAATAGGGGGAAAAAGTAAAGAATCAACTGGCCGATTTGATCTACTTAGTCCTGGCGTCAAACTCGAGAGAAGCGTCAGCTACGACACACATCCATTCGTGAGTACAACTGCTAATACTATGAGTTAATGCGAGTCTCGGTGGAAGGTGTCCTCGAAAGCTAGGGTATTCGCGCGCTTATCAGCAGACGTACCGTCACGACACGTACTCAATTTCTGACGCACACATACTCACGATTAATTTATGTGTCCCGGTGCTCATCCCGTTACATAATACAATGGCGAGCAGCCGTGCTATCTCTTACGTCTAGCGTTAACTGTCAACAAGGTATTTAACGTAGGTACATCGTGTTTTAACGTCTAGCGTGCTTCCTTGTATTCTTGTGCCTCGAGGAACGGCGCAGTCTCATCCCGCTCTTCCTGCTCGAGTCTCTCGGAACAACGAGATACTCACGAGTTTATCATCCCCTCGGAATTCATGCCGTGCCGATCCCCGACCGTCTGTTTATCTCCAGCCCCCTATAGAATGCCCGTTCGGCTTCAACAATATTGTACACTTATCGCGGAGAACGTGTCTGTTTGTTTGCATTTACATTTACATCTATATTCATAGTCATATGTATATTAAAACAGTACGGGCTCTCTACTTCGATAGACTCTACCAATATAAGTATAACGTCTCATAGGTATTACAGAATAATAGAATCATGAACAACGTTCAGCCTAACCAGCGGAAAAAACAAACACGAACGAGAACGGCGTAATAATCACGCGACACAGCATTATTTACAACGATAATAGCAGTTTCTTGTGGATTCCTTGGGAGATCTCTCTTTCTTTCTCTTCTCCCTACCCTCGGCGGGCATGTGTATGTAATATATCTGGCCAGAGTCCCAGTAATATCGGAAGCGGAGTACGTAAATGCAGTAGTTAGTATACAACGAGACACCGAGAAGCTTGCATTCGACGGAGAACTCCAATATTTAATTCATATCCCGAGTGCTGATCTTAATGGGCAAATTTGTCTTTCCTCGTCCCATTATTATCGTGCGTTACACTTCTTTCTCAGTCTTTTCCTGGTGGGCGACGTGTTACAGGAGCACCGTCGAAAGCAAGTCGTAGAGATATATGTTTTCGTTGAAGCAACCCCGCAGATCACATTGTGCCGTATTACACCTGTTACGTATATGCATAAGTGTCTATAGTTTGAAGTGACGAAAGATTAATTATAGTTTGCTGTACAGGTTTAGTTGTTCGTGTGAGAGGTGGCACGAGATTCATCCCTCGCTCCTGCAGTATATGTATATCGAAGGAAGCCTCCAGTTTCGTATTATACAGAACCACCGATTCATATACATACAGATATAGATCATTCTCGTGAGACTCAGTGATTATCGATAGACTTTTTTCCTTGCCATGATTCTCGGTAATTCCACCTAATAAAATATCTTTTGTTTGTTGGGATGGCTTTTGCTCGTATTGTTACTCTTTCATGACGTCTCGTGTCTTACGCGACTAGTTCGTGGACACACTGGAACCCTTTGATGCCCGATTTAACGATCGTTTGGAATCCTGTCTTGGTCCTTGTAACAAATCCACTGACTCGATTCGAAGTAACAACAAGTAAATGATATCGGGAATGATATGCTCGCATTGTCGATGACATTTGTTAGCGCATCAAGGAGTAGGCACTTTCGAGGCGTCGATTTGTCAGGTCAGTCTTACCAATGCTTCCTCGACGCACCAACCAATGTGTATCGCCGCCCTAACAGTGATTAAATAATCGCAGATGTAACAGAAGTTCGTCCTTGCACAATCATTACCAACGCAGTAATAATTAATGGAATTGGGAATGCCGTTTCGTTGTACAGGGCATCAAGAGTGTGCTGCAACCCTTAGGAAAGAAGCACGAGCTTGCAAGCTCGTGGAGGATGCTCCTCTTCCTAGCAAAGTGGCCTCGGCGACGAGTTGTCTTATTAATCCTTCCGATTAGTGCTTCTTATTTGCACCTCATGTCAATTATCCTAGCCCGTTACCATTCGTAATCGTGTTGGAGGAAAGGGTTGGTGCACGGTTGTTGAGCGTGTAGATGGGTTACTATGGGCGGTGGTTTCGCAAGATCGTACTCCCTGCTGACCACTTCATTGTAGATCTATTCAAGAGAGAAAGAAACATAGCGATCTTTACCAGTTGCGACAGAAGCAAGCAACGGCGAGGTATCAAAAGGACAGAGTAGAGGTAAAGCGTTTGAGCTGAGAGAGTATAACATCCGGTAGAAGTCATCGAAAATAAGGCCCGGAAAAAGTTCTCTCATCGCGATATGTCAGGTATTTCGCGCACAGGAAGGCAGTAACGTCTTTCGGATTGACGTTTTAGTTAGTATGATATTACTAAACCTGGAAGCTCCTACGGATATACTCGTCCTCTCCTTTGCCAGTCATACCGTAATTATATCCACCTCCGCCGCCACCACCGCCGGTGTTCAAGAAGGGATTCGTCGGATTGGCAGGACCTAGAGTGCGGGAGAAACCTCTCAATCAAATGAAGCTTTCCTACAATCAAGCACACGTCTGCCTCGACGTCCACGCTCTAATTCGAGTCCGATATAGACACGCGCTAGTAATGGCCAGCTCGAGAGCCAGATAACTATTGGCCACTTGAGAGGCTCTTCGGGAAATACGTAGGTTGCGCGATTAAATATAGCCAGAAGGAATACCAATGGTGGACTGTCAAGCCCGGCGAGTGCCTCGAGATTACAATTGGTAAAAGATAAACAGCTCTCAAGTGCGTTGCTCGCTCTTTTCATGTCGGTAGCTTACCTCCATTGGCGCCAGGGACGCTCAGGTTACCACCTGCAGTTTGATAAGTGGCACCGTAGCCGGAGTCTTGATTAGCGAGCTCGTGCAAGCGGGTCGAACTGAGAGCCCTTGGTATGGCGTTGCTCGGCACACCATGGGGCGCAAGATGCGTCGCTTCCGCTACTTGATGCGGATCTTCCGTCTGTGGAAGGTCCGATACGAATCCTGTGTCCTTTCTGTAGAAGTTGATGAAGATGAAGGCCGCCAGGACGAAGATGCAAATTACGCCATACGCTCGGAATGTGGTTGTCGTTCCTGCCAATCAAATTACAATTTATATCAAACAAATCTTGCTAAATATAAATTTCGAGAGAAAAGAAATGATTACCATAAGCATTGACGAACATTCCACCAATCACGGCACCGCATCCCCTTCCAAGGCCGTGATGGATACCCTGAAGAACACCTTGTGCGCTGGAACGCAATTGGGCCGGCGTGTTGTGGGCGATGTAGCTGCAACATGCTGCCCAGACTGCAGCGTGCGTGATACCCTGGATGAACTCAAACGGCAGTACCCACCAAGGATTCTTCAGCCAGGATATGTACAGGAACCGAAGGATATTTCCTCCTAAACCTAAGCACAGCACCTAAGATTGACAGAGCAAACATCTAAGTTGAAACAAGTCCAAGGTAACTCTCGGCAAACGAGGAATCGATTCGAAGGAAGTACCTTGACGTGACCTATTTGTCGGATGAGTTTGAAGCTGAAGAAATAGGCGAAGATCTCGGAAATGTGATTGATTACCGACGCGACGCCGAAGAGGGTGGGTGTGCCACCGTAATCCTGAAGATGCCAGAAGAGGAAGGTGAAGATCAAGCCGATACCGAAGCCCATGAACCAGGCAACGAAGAGGAAGGACGCGCACTTTAGATCCTTGAATTGCTTCAGGACAGTCACCCATTCCGGTATCTCCCTGGTAGTTTGGGCGAACATTTTCGTCTGCGGGAAGAAACTTTTCTTATGTTTGCTCAAATATTGCGGGGGATGATAAGTCGGAAATATTTACCTTGCCCTCGAGCGGTTGGGGTTTCGGAGGAGGAGCAGAGACATCTTGAAGTCCTGGCAGATTCAATTGCTGAGACAATTGGCTCTGAAGTTGCTCTTCCCTGGTTGGTTCCGCTGGCGGTTTCTCCACTTCCTGCAAGAATTGTGGGAAGATAGAAATTAGATGGAAAAGCAGAGATATAAAAGAGACTCACTGGTTCCGTAGTAATGAAGTCATATTTAAAGTTGATCTGAGTAGCGGTGATTAAAGCGGCGCCCATCAGAACACTGAAGATAGCAAAGCAAATGGTATAATTCTTCTCCCTTGAATCTGGACCGCACGGATGCTCCGGGAAAGATGTGCTGTGGTCCAAAGCAATACCCACGAAGAACATAGCCAAGCCCCATCCCAAACTTCCGAACATACGTTGATGACCGTATCTGTAACAAAAAATGTAGCATTGAATTTTCTATATCGGCAATCAGAAATAAGAGGATTTACCTATCAGCATCTTCACCCAATAGAGTAATAACTGCGGAGTCAGCTAAAGTGATCGCGGGAGCCGAGAAGAACTCGCCGACGATGACCAAGAGGAGCAGAAGGAAGAAAGTTTTTTGAATGTCCTGCAAAGAGAATCAGACAAAATTCAATATAAAGATTATAATTTTTAATGAAGATGAGAATATTGTGAGAGAATTACCGGTAATCTGTACACGATCGAACTGAAGAGCGGTTTCACCCAGCCTTTGTGTTCCTTTTCATCATAGTTCGCAGCATTCGTCACTGCCAAAGGACTCTGACCGATCGGAAAATGAAGCAGTCTAATATTCCTGCGGACTCTGACAAGTGGCACTTCGACGTCCTCTTCATCGTCTCCATCCTCGAGTTCATTTTCCTCCTCCAACTCGTCCTCCTCTTCTTCCTCCGGCGAAGTCATCTTCTTTGGCTCCTTAGCGGCGGAAGATTCATACTCCTCGAGATTCTCTGAAGTTCCCGTGTCCCTCTTCACCATGATCTTGATTGGCGGTTCTTTCACCCTCGTTTTAGTAGTCATGTACGCTTTCTTTGGCGGTCGCTCGTCGTCCAAGGGTTCGTTCTACATTAGAATAAAATATTCAAGTAAAATATAATCTTTTCCATATAAAATAAATAGTAATTTTATGACAAAAGACTTACATTTAGAAAGCGTTTGTACGCTTGGATATCAGCAGGACGATTCATCCCTTGAAGAGTTTCAAAGTCCACGGTCTGAGGAATATCGGTGTTATCCTCGAAGACCAATTGTTTGTACTTGAGGTCCTCGACGCCGCTCGCCTCGGTAGTCGGCGCTTCCCTCCGCACTCGATTATTATTCATATCGTGCATAATTTTATTCGCGTTCCTCAGTTTCTCGATAATGTCGTCCTGTCTCGCACTGGTCGCACTCCTGATGACTTCCTGTTCCTTTGGAGTCAACTTCCTTCCGGGATTCCGCACTACCAAAACGCTGGTATCGGTGGCTCTGCGTAATCTCTCGAAAACGACATTCGCCGCCACTTCGAGGCATTCGTCATCCTCCTGTTCCTTATAATAATCATTGTTATTGACGGATCTCTTGGCAATCCTTTGGTCCTGAGTGGAGACCTCGAGATAAAGAGAATTGTTCCGCCTGACCATGCAGGAGGTCGCCGGGGGTTGAATGAAGCCGAGTGGCAGCGTGAAGATGATCCAACAGGAGAGAGACGCTAGCAAGATTAACTTGCCCTTCTGCCATCTGTGAATGAAGCCAGCATCCGTATTGGTAAATTTCGATCAATCCGAATCTATTTTCCTAGCTTCGAGAATTAAGTATGTCAAGTGCATTGAACATTAAGTTTCTTCTGTAAAAGTTTTACTCGAGACTTCAATATCGATCCTCTCCGAAATCTCCAGCGTACTTCCTTTCTCAATAGGATTAAATCATTTACAGAAAGCTCCCCTTCTGCGAGAAGTGGTTTATTCCAAGCACACAAGGCATAGTAAGCAAATCGCGCTAATATTCGTCGGATCTGAATAAACACTCGAAGGAGACCGCTCTCATACACATCAAAGGATTTCCTCTCGAATTAAGACAGACGCTTAAAGCGGAAAAACTGGCACGCTGCGGACTTTTTTTTATCGGTCTCCAACAATACGCTAGGATAGATGGCATATGCATACGGAAGGCGTTCGATAACCAGTGCTCTTAAACTACATTTAATTACCCCGCGGTTGGCTGTCCAGCATTCCAGCGGAGTGGCAATCAATTCACAGTCCAAATCACACACTAACAACAAGATGCCATCGGGTGGGATGGTTGATTCTTAATGGAGGGATCTATGATCTCACCTGTCAGCGAGCGATCCCCAGAAAGGTGCGCTAAGGAACTCGATGAAGGGCCTCAGGCCAATAAGAAGTCCGCACTGGCCCGCGTTCATGCCCATTTGTTTGAAATAGACACCCATGAGAGGGAAGAGTGATCCAAAGGCCGAGTAGAAGAAGAAGTAGAATGTCTTGACAGTGAGGAGTTCCTGATCGACATTACCAAAGAGGTACTCGAGGATGTCACTCTTGCCACGGATCTTGTGCGTAGCCTCTTTGGCCTCGGGATAGAGGGTGGGATCGACCTCGCCCGCAGCCTCTGGGTCCACCATGGGCCTCGCTCCAGGGACATGGGGCAGCGATCTACCCTGACCACCGGCAGCCGGACCCTGATCGTACTCCTCGTGGCCATAATTCTGCATGACTCCAGCCGAAAACTCTCCTCCACACTTCCACCTTCTTGCCTAATTCTTCGCCGCCCAAGCGCCAACAGTCCGCTCGGACCACCGAGAAGATTCGGCTGTTCTCAACGATGACAACTGGCAGGTGGGAATCCTAGGTGCACAAGTCTTTCGAGGAGGATCTCGTCGTGCCTGCCTCGCGGAGGACTCGACCACGGAACACGTCCGGCCTCGGGAGCCAGCAGAGTCAATCTCTTTAGCCGAGTATCAAATCGATGGCCGACCGTGTGGCACCTTTTGCTCGCGAAATCGATAGTCCTGACAGTGCGCCCGCGCAACTCACCCTCTTGGCGCGCGACCCCACCAGGTCAGCGCGGCGAGTCACAGCTGCCAAATCGACGCGCTCCAACCCTCGCAACCACGTCTCCTAAACCACCCCCTTTGCCATCTTTCTCTCCCTCTCTCTCCCTTTCTCTTTGGCATTCTCTCTCATTTTCTCTCTCCACATACAACCACCCTCTCTTCAGCCAGAGAGAAAGCATCGTCGCCCATCGATCCGAGATCCTCGCGCATCCTACATCCACACGTACACACGCCTACCAAACAGCCAACTATAAACACCAATGCTCCCTCGAACTCGGTGATTTCTACTCGAATTCCCACAGGATAGCTATCAAGTTACGAGTGTCAGTAGCAAGGTCCGAGGGTGGCTCCGATCGCCAACGTTTATCCGAACGCGTGCGAGCGTGGGACAAGCGTCGATACGAACGGCCAGGGAAAATAGGAAATCTCTCTAGTGGAAGAAGATGAAATTGGAGCGGATCGTAAAGTAGTCGTATTCGCTCCAGTTTCTAGGAGATACGCTTTTCTTCGTGGGACGCAGACTTGTTTGATATAGCACATATGTGTGTGTGTGTATTGGAAAGGCGAGTTAACTGAAAAGCGATGTCCGAGGAATAAGCCTTCGATTATTGGATAGAAATAATCACAGTCGTACAAAGGGAGAATCTGAACATTGAATTTTCCAAGATAAACTTTAATGGAACAACTTGAAAGTTTTAATCTACTTAGAACTGACAAGTTCCTGTCGGAATTTGGTTCTGGCTGATGTCTAACCAGTGAGGATGATGTTACTTAGGGTTCGCGAGAGAATTAGGTTCCCGACTGGCAAGAAATTTGTTCGGTGTAAGAGCCACGCAATTAATGTCGAGCATTCACCAGCTGTGGAATAGCTCGCAGCGACTGGCGCTCGTGTGCATGTGTAGGCTTCGGTATGTGTGAGAGGAAACCTTTATTATGCTGGCAGCGACCCTGTGTCGGTTGTCGCAGACCTTGACCCATCACTCACCACCTTCATTTTTCTGCTCAATGGAATCCGGGCCTTTCCACGCATTCGCCTACGTCGATTGTTCATAACTAACAGCCATCGCATTCGTACGATTCATATATTGTTGAACATTGCCCGTATGACGGATATTTATTTGGTAAATAGTCATTTCATGACGTTGTCTCGAAGAAATCCTGAGCTAACAACGACCAAATATTTGCTATTATGTGATCCCAATTGTCGTAATCAACTTTTAACTAGTTTACGTAGGAGATGAAATGTTCTGAGGAAGATGCGGAGAGTTGCATTAGAGATCAATTGAAATTAGTGATTACGAAGGCAGAGGGAGATACGTTCGCACTGAAAGGTACAATCTGCTGTGAAGGAAGTTCAAGTAGATTGACCTCGGACGCGTTGAGCACAATGTCCGCATAGCTCCAGTGAAAAATGCAACTGCCTTATCGGAGAGTCGGCACGTCGTATTGTCGCATCTCAGTTCTTTCAAAGACGCAAAACAGGCTGGGAGCGATCACCGAGAAAGAGCTTCCATTGACCCCGTGGGGAGTGTGTGTTGATGGGGATCGCGGACGAGCCGGTGACCTCGGGCTAACAAAAACCCCATACTTCCTAATGGATCGACGCTGATGTACCGCGGAAAATTTCAGCGAGAGCATGCTGTTACGTTGCTCGACAGCTAATTGCAAACCCAATTACGCCCTGGAATTAATTCGCCCGGAGAACCTCCACTCCATTAATGCTCCATTAATGCTCAGCCTCGTTTTACTTGAGCACCGAAAGAGCAATAATGCGTTCGATAATAAATATAATACGATGTTACTTTTATCAAAATTTCGAATATTTATTATTGATTTAGAGAGTGAGTTTAGGGACTTTGAACGTAGTAGTTAAGTAGTAGTTAATGCTCGTGCGAGCTGGAAGAAACCACGTGTTGGATTGAGTAGTGTCGGGGCAGAAATCGCGTGAGGTCAATCCTGGAACGCGCGTCCAAGTATCTAGTATCACTGTCACAGCACGTGTTCCTGATTATTATTCCCCCGCAATCTCTCCGCTGGTACACTTTTCATATGACATTGACGTTCCCAGCGATCGCGTTTCCCGCACGCGTCCGTCCGCGCGCTTTCTAAACATGATCGCGCTCAATTTCGATCGGCGCATCAATCAATCACCACTCGCTGACCCATTGGCAATGTGCTCGACACGTGCCCCGATTTATTTACCGTGCGGACGAATTCCGATAATGCGATTGCAAAAAAACAGGGTCAACTCTCCGAGTTACTTGTAAAAGCGTAATCGGTTATCGACAATTTGTTATACTCGCTTACTTCAGGCAGAAATCGAAAAGGAAGAACGATCCGCTATTGGCGGCAACAAAGGGGAAAAGCGCGCGAAATGATGAATCGTTTATCATCTCTGGCGTGTTTGATTTCGAATAAATGCGCCTATTCTCCACACAGGCGAGATTAACCGAGCGGAGGCTGGCTTGACCCTATTTCAAAGTTCAAGTATGAAATTTACAGAGAGAGAGAATGTCGCAACAGTTGCCCCGTAGCTTCACCTCTGTCTGCGAAATTTTCGTTGAACAATTGTCAGTTTGCACTAAATCGAACTTTAGAGGAAAGTGAATTATATGCGCCGGAGTTTGTCGCGGAATACTTTCGCGGTATCGAGAGTCTGAGAAAAACCTGATGAAACTTGACTGGTGCAATAGAAATAATTGAAGCGAATCTTAAGAAAAACAGTGCGCACCAACCGCACCACCGGAAGATTGATAGGCGCCAATCATTCTCAGTGAGAGAACGGTGGGGATAATTTATTTTCGCAGTAACCCCACTCGGCGATGTTTATACACGGTGACATAATCCGATTAGAGGACTCTTTCATGCCGAACTGCGATGTGTCATGTGTTGAGACTAAGGTCACGGATAATTGTCGTCTAGATTAATTAAACTATCGGTGGAATGAGTCGCAACCGGGCAGAAATCGCTTTCGAACTTGACGAGTTATCCTCATAATTGAAAATATGTTGCTGTCAGTGAACGTTTCAAGCAGAACAATAACTGGCCGGTTAATCCCTGTGTTTTTCAAGGAATTGCAATCGGATCAATTGAACTTTGAAGTTACTGTTGACTCGAGCAACGAAGTCGCTGAAACATTAACGATAAATTCACTCTCGATTAAGTAATCTCTCATTGGGAGGCTCGTGGCTGCTCCTTTTACTCTGCGATAATCTCGCTGATCCCATCATTCGCGCGACTTTGTCGAGAATTCGCCGACCTTACCCAAATTAACTTCCAGGCAATGCTATCGCAGGGAAAGTAATGAGGAGCAAAAAATTATCAAAGCTCGACTTCTTATTTAAGCAGAGAGGTATAATTCGAGCCGCACACACCGTCGTTATCACATGGAAGATTACACTGAATGACTTTAATATCAGACAGCCTGTGGTCAAGCGAGATTAATTGACCGTCAGTTTTAACGCCAACTCTACAACATTTATTCATTATTAATTAACTGACTCTTTTTTGCACGCGATTATCCGTATCGAGCGGTGCGAAAGCTGGCAAGTCATCATTCAAAATGAATTAAACAGTAGCTCGAAATCTGCTCTCGGCAATTAAATTGTTTTGCTTGCACGAACCCCTCTTATCCAGAGAAATGTCAGCTCTCGCCTTCCCAGACAACCCTTTCAATCGTATTGTTAGCTCGACGAGAGGATTATTCAGAAGAAAAGTGATCCGCCAAGGGGAGACACAAAGAATTCCATGGAGCAGTCGCTCTAACAAGAACGTGACTGTGCATACCCTCTGGAGAATAATTGCGAGGGCTTGCAATACACCAATTGACAATTCGAATGTCTCTTGAAACTTAGTGCTACCAAGCCAGACTTCAAATTCAGCATTCGCACTATCAAAACGATCCGTATCGCACACCCTGTTTATATTTCGACTTTATTTCTGACTCAGATATCTATTCTGGTCGACGAGAGGTTGGCAGAATTGGAAAGCTCTTGATTAGAATATGCGATACTCACCTGGCACGTGAACATCATTATATCAGCTCTCGACACTTACTAACATCGCAATAGAAGAAGTGGGATGAATAAGACATACATGATTATTTTTTAAAAGAAAATAAATAATCGTTTTATTCCACAGCAGTGGCAAAATATATAATATACAAAGTTATTTAAATAGAGTGTATAATTATGTACAAGTTGTTTCCCCAGAAAAAACCCCCCCGCGCTGGTGTATCTTTGGTGTAGTCTGTCATGCTCAATGGACGCCGCTTATTGTTTGCCATTCAGGACGACTTTCGGTATGAGATCCATGTGTGAGCGACCCTGGAACGCGGAAGCCGACGTCGACGAGGGTGCTGGCTTTGGAGGCCCTTGGAACATGCAAGTCTTGGCTGTTTTCAACAGCCGACCATTGTTCGCGGTCCTCCAGTAAACTGTACGGACAGCCTGCCTTCCGGCCACGTAGCTCACGGCACCACCGATCAGCATCTGCAAAGAAAAGAGAGTTCTCATGAGTTTCCAGTCGGCACGCACTACCAACTCTTCGTGCTGGGAAACAGGGAAAGTTTGCTCTCCTAAGATGGGGGAGAAACAATGCAGGCACGAGGAAGAAAAGTAGGAAGGTTCGTGCGTCAGACGTCTGACTTGTGCTCGACCTATGCTACTGAAAGATTGAAGGGCCACAGCTAGTAAGAAATTGTATTCTTTGCACTTTCAAACATTGACAGAACGAAAGTCTGAGTTATTAGTTCTCTACAACCGAGTGAATTCCACCTTTCCAGATGACAAAGCTAGAAAAGTAGACCGGGAAGAACTACGTTCGCAGGAATCGTTGCCGAGTAATCCCGAGTGGAAGTTTCAGTAGCACAATCACAGCCGAGGAACTGGAGTTACGAGTTCCAAACAAGTGTAGTTCGAGGTGTTTGAAAGAAGCAAGAAAAGATGTAGTATTTGGAAGTTCGAGCATAGCCAGAAGGGGAATCGGGATAGAATTGAGGGTGCGGTCGAAGGGAATTCGATGCGAAGATGCTTACCTTTGCGTTTGTAAAGCGGCGTATACTGCAGGTGAAGACTAGATCGTTGGAATATAACTTGGACAGTTATATTTCGTGGCTTGGTGGAACGAGCAGTGTCTCGTAAGCTGTTACAGCTCTACTACTTCATTCGCGATCGTACGAGGAGTGAACCAAGACTGATGCAGAGTGGCCGCCGCTCGGATAATTTATACCGATAAATTCGACGTCACGCGACGCCCTGATAAGAGGGTCTTCGCGTCATTCACAATGATCCACCAGCGGCGCTCTCGAGTAGCGTGCCGCCTACTTGGTGGGAGAAAAGCGGTGGTGCTTTTCGAAAAAAGCGGCATCGAACCGACAAGATTAAGATAAGCGGCGGCGTGTGCGTGTGCCAGACTCCCACCTCTACCTCTTTCGCGTAGATGCATCCTTATCGAAAGTACTATGTCTCCCAATCCGATAAACAAGCAGTGGCGCAATGTCTTCTACCCGCGGAGACAATCCCAAGAACCAAAACACTCGTCAGGCTTCCTGTACGAGCCGGATCAATCCGCCCACCACCCAATTTCGATTCCGAGAACACAGAGGCCCATGATAGGACCGCGTTAAACTCTCATCTAGAAAAAGCTCGCCTCTAAAAGTGGTGACACGTGATCGACGTTAATCGGAGGGTGAACATCAAAATTAGAACGTTGCCGTTATTGAACTTTGTCTTTGACGACAATCCCTCTTGATTTCTCTCCTCTATTGTTTCCCCACGTCATCGCGATACCAATTGCAGTACACACATAAATATGTATTCGCATGGCAGGGCCGAGCTTGTTTGAGATAAGTGCAAGTCGCAATCTCGTCTGCACTCGTGTCTGCACGGGAACGGCACGAGTCATTTCCGTGGTGTACACGCGACACTCTATGCAGCTGGCCAATCGCCGCTCCATTTGCCTATTCGCTAATTAGATCGGGGCTGGTGCCAGCATCAATGGAAATATCCTGCTAGAAAGGAGAGTATGTAGATCGACAATGGTGGATCCCCTGCCAAGCGTCGGTGGCGCGTGTTGCAATAAATTTGATATGTACGCCGTGGCATTAAAATTGGCGGCGATACGCGCCGGGAAAAGGCTACTTAATGCGAGCGATAAGCGTGGGGCGGCGGCAACACAATGGACCCTAATTGATTCAGATTAGCTGACTCTTGGAGCCCTCGACTTCGTATTAATCACGACGTATTCCCAGTCGAATCACATGATCGGGATATGCCAACGCTTCGCTATCGGCCCAATTGATACTTATCTATTAATTACTACTGTAATGCGCTACTCCTTTCCCTTCCGAGAAATCGTTCCTTCCTCGGGCTTGTCCCACTCGTCACGCGTCCCGCCGCGCCGCTCGCACTTCAAGTTCCCCGACACCGGCGAGCTTTCGTAAGCGCGCAACGTAGACCGTCACATGCCATTAAGAGTGGAACCACTTGAAAGTGTCGAGTGCGAGTTACACCTACGGGATGTAATGGAGGATGATTTATCGCCTCATCGCTAGACGAACTATCGCTCGTTCGATCGCCAAGTTACACATGGTAGTATCGCCTTTTGAGATTGAACTCTTCGATTTCCAAGCGAGCGAGAATTGCGCGAAAGTCTGAAACTCTGATGTGTTGAATCATTCAGTTATGTTTTAATTCGTGGTAATAATTTCTAAGCATATTATGCGATGAAAATGCACTATTACGGTGATAGTGATTGGTACATATCTCGGATCGAAAAGAAGCCAGCTGCATCCTATCGCAGTTATCTGCAGCCGGCGGAGGAGTACGTGCATCTCACGTGAAAGGAAATGTTCCACTTGTGGAAAGTTTCGTTAGGGAAATAGGTCCTGGAATAAACAAACACGAGAGATCCAAGGTTTGCTGTGCAATTTCTATGGCTTATGTGAGCAGGAAAGTCCGACGATCATAGTCTGGACTTTCTGTATTGCACTGATGCGTCAATTGATTTCACGCGACTATCGATCGGACTTTTTTTCCCTCGAGTACTCGCGAGCACCATTGATCCATCACATTTGACTCAACGGACGTAATCGTATCGTGGAAAATGGTGAAAAATGTGGCATCAGACTCGTAGTTCAGCATGACGCAGTTAATGCACAGTGCGGAGAATTCACGTGAAGCTTTCGTGAAATCGTTCGTGACGCCGAGGAAGCGACGTGATCGCGATATAGGCGATTACAAATTCCGATAACCAGAGCCAGCCGAGACGCAGGCTCGTATCTTTTCTAGGTGCAAGATCGAAAAGCCGATAATTAGCCAGTGCGTTCTAAAAATAGAGCGCACGGAATTCACGCCTGCCAAAATCCCCGAGGGCTCAACACACCAGCCACGAGAATCACCCCCAATAATTCACAGAGCTAAGAAGGACCGGAAAATTTTCGGTTTATGATACCGATAAACAAGCCGTCTTAATGGGCAGCTCATCACATTGATATAAATAAGACTTTAGTCAGATAACTTGCAAAGATTGGAGGGTTTGACCCCACCGGCGAAATTATTCCGATAAATTCCCTGCAATTGCCCAAAGTGCGTGGCAGAATTTCCATTCGTTTACCAGTGCCATTTACTCCCACCATCTCCTACAAGAATACGAATCTTGAAACTCTTCCAATGCGATACTGCGCACTTCTCTCCATCTGCAAATTAGGCGAAGTATCTGGAGAGTTGAGAAAAACATAGTGTGTTCACGCTTATTAAAAAGTCATCGCCGTAACAGAGGATGTAAAGACCCCGTTCTTAATGATAACATTAGAAGTCTGATTCGCGAAACGAAGAAATTTTGCTTTATCTGGTTCCGGGTAACACTAGACAGCGATACGATCCTAATGATAAACTGTCGGTCTGAACCTATCTTAGCACACGAGCCAGGAGCGAACATATCTTCGCTGGGGGCATGGTCCTCTCTGCTTATCAAAATGATAAATCCATTATCGGTGAAGTCGCCGGAGAGCGCGCTATCACCAATTTTGAAAGAGAAGCTAAGCCAAGACTCTACCACCGAGACAAAGTTCAAGACGCGGCCAAGTGCGCCTTAAATTTTACTACCGGAAGCCATAGTGCGATAGAATGTCGATTTAGATGTCTAGTATGTCTATAAAGGAACTCTTCAGTCTGGCAGAGTGAAGGAGACACATGTGAACCTGATAAGTTCTCACGTATTTGAAGTACCACTCGCTACTTCAGCGAACTCCCACATCAGCTGGAATTACCATTTTCCAGATAGTCTGTTCATTGCTATTGATAATAATAATAAAATATAGCATTTTATCAGGTGCTTCACAAAGCAGGCTAAATAATCGCAATAGTCGCTTCGTCATTTGCAAAAGATATTTCATCATTTTCTGTGGTGAAACCGACAGGTAGTAAAGCTAGTCTCATAGGAGCTTCTCATGATAAATGATCACCTGATCATCGGGAATAAGCGCGCGTGTCTGGCCAGCAGGGATGTGATTAGCCGGACTCGAGTAGAAAGCACTAATCGTTATCGGTGCCCCGGCACACGCTCCCTACCAAAATACGTGCGCCCAGTGGCAGAAGGAAACAACAAATGTGGCCGCGTGGTGCCCCGGGAATTCGAGACACCGGTGCCAGAGAGTCTGCTGTCGTTGCATCGGCCGGCTCTTATCACTCCGCTTCTACTCCACCCTTATCAAGACATCGGGGAAAACCCCCTCCTTCTCTCTCGAGTTCTTCCTACCACGCTTGCCCCCCTTATCATTGCACACGCCTCGCTCCCAACCGGCAAACCTACTGCGACATCATTTTTCTCGCAGATTGCTGCCTCCCACGGACGTGCTCTCTGCGAAAGTTCGAAACTCCAATCGGGGGCAGAAAAGCTTCTTTCTTTTTATATATGTACAATTCGATGTGAGAGAAAAGCGAATTCTTGAAGAACGCCTTCTTATAACTCGACTTCTTTGTAATCCTCGATGAGAGCTGCTAGATCCTCACGAGCCTCTTGGAAAACAGACTCTTCTAATCCTTCGCCGATGTAATGATGGACGAAAGCTCTTTTCTGGTACATCATATCGAATTTACGACCGATCCTTGCCCAAGCGTGGCGAATCGCTGTGTTGTTGCTAAGCATTAATACAGTCTTGTTCGTTCTGGCTAGGTCGCCTCCTGGCACAGTCGTGGGTGGTTGATAGTTAATTCCAACCTGGTTTATACAATCGTTTAGTCTATTGATATGTTCTGGCGCCAGTCAGGGATATGCAAATCTCAAAGCAGTCAATAGGAACGTGCTGTGGAAGGATTATTCTTCTCGAAGCTCTTTTACCTTAAAGCCTGTCGGACTCCACTCGACGAAGCGAATGGATCTCTTTCCCTTCAGCGATGCAATCGTTCGATTTACATCATTCGGAGTTACGTCACCCCGGTATAACAAACAGCAGCTCATGTATGCTCCTGTTCGCGGATCGCACTTCACCATCTGCAATTGAATCGATCGGCATCCTAGTACGAACTTTCTATCTCATCGAACAATGTAGATTCTTTCATCCCTCTGAAAATCATGTCACCTGATTATGCGGCTCGAAGCACTCGTAAGTGATCTCCTGTGTGGTGACATTCGAGTTCATCGCTCGCTCGGGTGTCATTATCGGGGCATAGGTGACAAGTGGAAAGTGGATCCTCGGGTAAGGCACTAGATTCGTCTTTAGCTCTTCTAAAGTCAAATTTATAGCACCCTGGAATCTCATGGATGCGGTGATACTCGATACAGCTTGGGCTTCCAATCGATTTAGATTGGTATAGGTGGGTTCTTCAATTCCCAAATCCCTGTGGAGAAATTACGTTTATCTCCAGTATGTTTGTAGAGCACGGAAACGTTCGTCTCTAATACATCCGACTTTAATAATTGAAGAGGAGCTGGTTTTTTTGAATTCGTACCTGCCGCATATATCGTAGAGGGCTTCGTTGTCGACGACAAAGCAACAGTCCTCATAGTCCAGAGTGCCGTGGGTAGTGAAAACCGTATTGTACGGCTCGACAATCGCTGTCGAGATATTTGGGGCAGGGTAAATCCCGAAGTCAAACTTCGCCTTCTTCCCGTAGTCGTCGAGATTCTCCAGCACCAGTGTCGTGAAACCACTACCGGTTCCGCCTCCGAAGGACCTATCAAGCGTTCAACTTCATTACCAAAGTAATTATCAGAGATAATGAAATTTCCGTCAGCGAGGAGCTTGTAGAACATGAGAATGCGAAACCTGAAGAATATGAAACCAAGCGGCCTTTCACATGCCTCGCACATCTTACGAATGCGATCTAGAACTAATGGAATAGCTTCTCGGCCGATGGTGCAATATCCTCTCGCGAAATTATTCGCAGCATCTTCCTTGCAGGAGATGAGAGATATCGGGTTGAAGAGATACCTGTAGGTTCCTGTCCTAATCTGATTCACCACCGTGGGTTCCAAGTCCGCTATTATTGTACGTGGCGTGAGACTTCCCCGCTAAAAATAATCGCTTATCAATCTGATATTGTTAATTAGATAGTAATACTCGTGCCGGATGTGATAGTGTGTAATTCACACAAGGTGCATTTTATTTAATAACGGTGGAGCGGAAATAAGTCTGATAAGGTCGTTCGAGTGTGCATTAGGATTCAGTGGCTGTCGAGCTATATCGCATTCACTATTTCCAGAAAGAAGAGAACCTGCAGAAAGAGAAAGAGAATTGTTCTAAGTTGGCTCACTTGAGTTCGTGCGAAGAACGTCTGATAGGAATCGTCGCACGGCCGATAACCACGGCAAATAAAGCCATCTGGTGTTATCCCGTGTTCCAGACAAAATAATTCCCAACAGGCATTCGCTACTTGCGTTCCAGCCTGTCCTATGAATATCGTAATCACTTCTCCACCCCTTTCCATAGTTTACTCTTAAATTTCACGAAATTCCCAACGAAATTGCAATTCCATTTTGTGTCTGATAATTATTCCGACATACATTGTCTGACATCGGGTAGAACTTGTAAATTTTTCATATAAACCAAAGGAGAGGTTATAAATCTCTAAATATTTCCACAAAATTAGGTCATTTTGATGATATGTCAGAACATATACTACGTTATGTTCTGACTCCTATCCTCGTTCACTCCTAATTTCTCCTTTATTTCTGTCGATGTACATACTTCAGGCTATCAAGGTAATAATTAAACAAACTAAAGCATTGGTTACAAAACATGTGGTGTAATAAATGTCAAGTCATATTTCTTTGAGAATTCAAGCTTTATTTTACTTTATCTGAGCAAAATACAAGATTCAGTAAGAATGTGCGATAACCGCGTAGCTCAATCACAGGGCCGCAGCTTCAATATTCCTAGGAATAATTGAGTCAACCTGATATACCGACTAGTATCAAAAATATAAATTAGATTCTGGTAATTGTCAAGTCAGAATTGTCCGTATGTAGGCATAATATCGACATATAAAAACAGGTCGGTGCAATCGTGTTTCCATTTCTCTCTCGAAACTTGATTCCTTTTACTTCGTTAGAGCGCGCCACGCCTTAGTTCCGTGATCCTATTTCCTCACCTTATTATCCAATCTTGAATTTATGCTCTCAAAGTTTCGTTTCTCCTCACCGACACACATGCACGCTCTCTCATATGAGCGATGTTGTGCTAGTGTCAAAACACACACAATTGAGTTTGACATCGTCACGCTTACGTGTTGTGTACAGATGCTGTGATTTCTACTACTACAATGTAGCCCAATTGACAGGGGATTCACCACGTACGACTGTTTATATGCAAGCGCAGTTCCACGTTACCAAAAGATCGATCATCCAAAAGCGAAAGAGCCTTCGACAATTCTCTGCCAAAGTGATTCATTGAATTGTGTCCGAGGGAGAGAGCGTAAAATGCGGGAAATGTAAGGTCGAATTTATATAAGAGAGCTTTGCCAGTTGGTGGTCGATCACGCCACGAACGAACTTTCCAGGCAAAAAAATGCAGAGAGCAGGTTTCCCATCCAATAATTTAAATGTATCGTCTAGCGAAACATCGCGCTAGTCTTTCCAAGTTCGTTGACAGTCCGTGACATTTTGATAGCTGTGTTAACAGTGGCGACTCGAAAGACGTTTAAAATGGGTGACATAGACCTTGCAGAACCAACGGAGAATGATAGGCTCGACACGTACAGTGCAGTGTTGGTGGCCTTTAAAACGATGAAAGAACGCTGTCAACAATTGCAGACAAGATTAACAATAGTCGAGGAGGAGAATGTCTGTCTAAGGCTGGAGTGTGGCAAAGGCATGTCCTCCGCAATAGTCAGGGTGAATGACAGCAGTGACAAGACGGTGGAACAAGCTCTCCAGGAGAAAGTAGAAGAGCTGACAAAACAGAGGTCCCAGTTGACGCATCACATTTTCATGGTCGCTGCAGAGAATCGCCAATTGTGGAATAGATTAACTAAACTCACCAGGACTAACAAGTCCCTTGGCAATCAGTTAACAAAAATTTCCGATACATTGAAGCAACATTCGCCGGCACAACCTTCTGATATTGTGTCGTACAGTTTTCGTGATGTTTCGGGTAGTAATTTGCAGGATAGTAATAAAAAGTATATAGTACCTGATAGCAATGGTAGGTAATGATGCATGGTGGTAACATTTTGCATTATCAAATAGTATGATTCTTTTGTGATATTTCATTATTGTGTAACTGATAATTTACAGACAAGAGGGATCACAGTTTGGAGGAAATCTCATTGAGACTCATTAATAGTATTATGTTGGAAAAGTCAGATTTAGAGCAACAGTATGCAGAGGTAATATACTATACAATATAGAAGCAATGTTTTACTAGACATAATAAAGTGTAAAGCCCACAAAATACTCTTCTCAGATGGTGGAATTACAGAATGGCACAGAATTGAATCTACAAGATATTGGTTTCACTTACCCAGATGATTCTGATACTGATTCGTTAGAGCAATTAAAACAGCATGACATTAAACTGTCACAAACTAAAGATGCCTTATTAACACAGCAAGCTAGATTACAAAGAGTATTGCAAAATTTGAGAAACATTAAAGATGGTAAACAGCATTAATTAATTCCATGAATGGATGGAAATGAACAGACACACATGACTGTTTGTATTTGCATTACAGGTATCACATGCAAAAATTGTCGTGCAAAAACCAATAAGAAAATGTGCCAGACTGGTACACAATTTGACTCTGATGACAGTTTCAAAGAGCATGGCGCGACACAAACCAGTTTGTCACCAATCATGGCCGAGAAAAGCTCTAATTCTGCCGATTCAGTGGACCAGAGCAAAATTTGCCCCATGTGCGGGGACTTTTTTGGAAAAGCTATATCATTTCCTGAGTTTCACGAGCATGTTCTCAGTCACTTTAATAACAAGCAGTCCATGGACGAATTCGAATTTATAAATAATATCTGTGGCACTAATGCTGTCAATGATTAGTCTTTTATGAATTCTCTATCAGTATGATGTGTAAATGATACGATTGATCAAACTAAATGAATGACTGAGTGCGTGGGTGTACGAGTACGCGCGCGTCAAATTATCGTAGCTACGAGCCTGGTTTTCATTATCGAAAATTAAGAACTATCGGGTAACGCATAATAAATAGATAAGTACGAAGGCTAAGGAACGCAAAACAATGCGCGCACTTTCATAGGAGAGAAATACGAATTATGTATTTTATTCTCAAGAAGTGAATATATTTTCATTTATTACTTAAAGCCTATCTAGTGGTAACAAATACTCAAACCATATCCTTTGGCTTAATATCAGTCCTCTTGGATGGTTCCTGTGTGGTTGGTTGAAGCAAGTTCTTGTTAAACCACTGTTCTTCTAACTTTGGTTCACTCAAATCTTCCTTTGTCTGTGGACACATGAAATCATTAAATCTTCCAATATTTCATGTCTTCCTTTATGACTAGTGCATCCTGCTATAGCTTAGTACCTCTGAAGCAGGTTCTTCTCTGTCATACAATGTCACAACATTGTTTTCTACTGCTTCCAACTCCAATTGCTTGACTAGCTTGTCTTGCATTTCTTTTGTGATGGTCTTAATTTTCTCATAACAATTGCCTGAAAGAAATTCGGAGCAATGTCATTAGAAACACGAACAGCTCTATTGAAATCTCAATTGCTTACCACACAACACTCCAACTTCCTGATGGAAACCACATTTCAAGCAAGTTATTATATTTGTTTTGGCGACATGTGGTTTCCAGTTATACTTCGGTACTCCAAATCGTCGAGACAGTCTCTTCTCAATTGGTCTCCTGTGCTTTGGAACAGCCCATAAGAAACCATTGTCTAAGATATCTTTGAGTGAGGAAGCGCTGGGATGCGAAGGCGATTGCAATCTATGAGCGAGATCATTGGAACCGACAGTGCAAACTGCGCCTGCTATAGAAAATCAACCACAATGAAGTATTATTCCTTCAATCGCTACAATAACATTTGAGTATCATAGAACAGTGCTACGTTTCAGACATCACGTGTCCATTCGAGAAGTAGGGGCTGACACGTGTAGTTATTTGAATAACGAACTGTTATAATCAACAAGGTTTTAATTACCTGGCGGGAAACCGTGGCTGAAAATAATATCAATAGTTTGCTCGAACTTTTCGATCGCGCGCGATAACCTACTCAACAAACCGCTCGCCATGTTTGGAAATTACTGTAGCCCTGCACTTCACGAGCATGAAATGCACAGTTTGCTAGAGTCATCAAAGAGATATTCAATTCTTGAAACTCTAGATACTGGAATACCACAAGAAAGACTAACAAATTCTCCAACTCATTCTCAGGATTAACAATAGTTTATTCAACAAATACACATCAATTTATATTCAAATAAATTTGATATTCATCCAAATCTAAATGGGTAAAGTGTTTAATGATTCTGTCGGCAGAGGGAGAATGAACTCTAGGTTACAGGATGACGGTAATACCGGCGGATAAAGAGATCGGGTACGAGATTCGGTCGAAAGGGTTCTCCAGGTGTTCTCCAGGTTGATTCCAGTTCAGTGATGAAACTTCCCTGCGGCCGGCGACTCGTACCTAAGTGGAGTGTTCTCTCGGCGGGTACTAGCAAGTGGGGAAACGAAAGGGTTGAATCAGGTGGGGAAGGTGAAGTCGGTTGGTCGATCGGTGGGGAACAGTGAGCCTCGAAAGCCACCGGGAGTCGCGCCTCTCGGCTCACTACAGTTTTCGCTATGGCGTGTATAGGGTCGAGTAGGCTCTGTGCCCGTGCAGAGAAACTGTGCCAGTTCGGACATTTCGCCCAGTTACGCAGAAAAGTTTCGACGACATGTGTCAAGTCGCGGCCGGGCATCGAGCAGCCGAACGGTTCACTCGTTCAGCAATGTCAGGTATGTGGAGTCCAAGTTTTCTTCTCCCTATATACCACTGCTCCCTCGTTCTCCTCCAACTAAAGTCACGTTATCTCCTATATAAACGCTTGGCGCTAAGCCCCCGACCTCACGCTACGATTCTCTGTGCACGAAACTCGAAAAACTATACCAAAAGAAGATCAGTTTTATTCAGTTTTTCGGAGATTTCACAAACCATTTAATGACTTCTTGACATAACCTTTAGTATCATATCTGACAAGCATACTGCTCGATGCCATCTCGAATATGAGTCATTGGCCGATAAAGGTGTTTGCTTGAATTTTCGAGCAACTTGCCACGATACAAACTGCAACGCCTAGATTAGATTAAAACTCATTATTCAGTATGACATATCTCTTCAATATTCTCTGGTAAAATTACATAATGCCTAAGAATGAGGGTCGGTAAGCCATTAGAGTTTTTGGCTCACATGAGTTGAATTTTGAATGGGGTTAAACGCGCCTATATCGTTCTTAGAAGGAAACGATGACTAGAAGGAGGAGGATTTAAAGGAATGCCAGTGTCATTGTTGTAATTCAGTATTCGCGGGAAAGTTGGAGCAGCTTGTGCTCGTATCGCGCGGTATCACGCGCGTGAAAGTCGCCAGCATGCTTTTTACCCGGCTGTGCTGTCAGCTGTTTCTAGCAGACGACTCATGTGGCGTCAGCTACGGACGCTTGGCGAAACGTAATTAGGAGAAATCGGCGATCTTTAGGCGATCACGTGAAATGGTGATTGCGAAAAATTCCAATTCTGCATCGAACTCATTATCAACGATGTTATAACAAGTGCGCACGAAAGATATGTTGTTTAAACTTTGCACTGACTATACGAGCGCAACTTTCTCACTGGGCGCATGCGTCTCGCTGGTAGCATCTTTAAACTCGGTGGTACGAACTGTTGCACCGGTGCTACCAAGTTTCGTAGGAAGCCGAGTCTGCCTCTAATATTAGAGTAGACCCGATATATATCCGATTGATCTACAGCAAACCTCCTCAACTGTAGACTCGACGAATATATTGTCATTAATCTATTAAAGGAACGCGGACAATCCGTGCAATTGCGAAGTACGAATCTCCGATCTCTGAACGGTACACGTGCAGAGGTGCGCACGCGATAGTGCGCGCACATCCACAGGCTTGCTAAAGGCTTTCCACAAAAGAGCCGATGAAACGCAAAATCAGCTGTACGACTTTCTCTGCTCGAAAGTGACACGCGCGTCCGAGAAAAGGAGAGTTTGCGAGGCCCTGAGGAATCGGACAAACGGAGAAAAGGATACGAAATTCGATTTTGAAATCTCTCCTTCTCTCTCTCTCTCCTGGGCGCGCGATACTCGGCAAACTATACGAGTTTGGCACTTCGGCGATACCTAATCTTTTATAGGTGTTACGCAAGTGTTAGGTAAACGTTGGCTCAGGCCGGTCAACCAGACTCGCGTTCCTGTCGGATGAAAAATTCTCTTCTCTCTCGACTTGGTATCGACTTCTCTGGTCAATCTACCGATTATCGAGCCGCGTGCTCATAGAGCCGAGCGAGAGAACCGGTCGGAATGAGTTCGAGACGAATTTCAGAGGCTCCCGTAAGTAGGCTAACCGGCTCGTGAGAGATCCTTCTGCTTCGACACGCCGCACTACGAACTCGCCAAGATTCTGTGAAGTCGCCCGGAGCAACAAATATTGTAACGCTTCTCGTGGGAGCGTATCGTGCGCTCTTGACTTTCTCGAGTTCTATCTCCTCGCGATATCTGCACCTGTTACTCCGCGCGCCCTTTGACCGGAATTCGCACGACCTCCCAAACTTTTACTTCCCTGCACTTGCATGCCCTCGATTAATCCTCTTGCTGCGCCAGTATTCTGTCGCTCGATGGTATAATTAAGCACTGAATCCGGATTTTGATAAACAGGTTTAATACAATTGCACAGTTAAGAAAAAAGAAACCAGTTTTTATTTATATTTGCATTTATTAAAAAAATAGAGTGCAATTACAAAACATGTTTCGATAAATATAATTAATAATGCAATCTTTATTTGATTATTATAATCGTTATTCGTGCGTACGGATAGTTTAGTATAAGAAGATTGTATGAATATTGCGTAATTAAGTGATTAAACAAAATGTAGAATTGGGATTTCGTAGTGGTGGATTTGTCGCGCGCCCACTCAATAGCTCACACGCTAGGTTAGCAGGAAGTGAGCGAGGCGGGCGGCTGTTTTTACCGCCACGTTTTAATCGAATGCCGATGACGCAGCCCAGGAATCTTTTAGCCACTTTTAGGCGGCCCGTTGAATTGGCTTGCTGACACGGGTTCCTCGGGGTTGTTGACTCTCCTACACGTTAGTCTATCGGGTTCGACATCAATTCTTCCCGTTGGAAGATGATGTGTGCGCTTTAAAATAAAAGAGACACTATTTCCCGATGCCTCGCACGTGTTATCATCCAACACCCATAGGAATCGATGAATATTTTCTCAGCGTAAATCGCCAGCGACGCTTTGCCTCGACAAATTACGCCTCTTAAATGATTGCACATTAAGCCTGGGAATTCTGGTTATAATCAGCGTGTCCCGTCATTGGGCTCTCGAGTGACTAGCGAGCGGCGGACTGCGCCCGCCCGCTTAAGAATTCTCCGCGCGCGCGAAAGTGCTAGATCCGTTGGTAAATATTAATTATCAGAAGGAGCGCGTTCCGCTTGGCCTAAGCAACTTTGCGTTCCACATTGTTCCAGAAGTGTGATCGGAATGTCAATAGATTCTTCTAACTTGCAGTGATTTCCATGTGTAATCGGGCTCGGCCCGATAATCTTCCCAAGTGATTAGTTGAATGGAGCTTATAGTCCTTCGAGTTACCTGTCGGCCGTGAGAGCAGATCTTCCTGACATTTATGACTCTTGGCTTCGTGACTTTTATCCGGGATGATCCTCTTCACGCTTTCACGTACAATCAATGTAACAAGATTCATTCCATTCCCCACAATGCTAATCTCGTTGATCGGACGATTTATGGTGCAACAGGCTCGAATAATAGCTCGCTTGAAAACCTATAATTCGTCAGTTGGTATTCTGACATAAAGAGGACATAATGGTCCCTTGATCGATCACTCACTGCATCCCGTTACGCGTTGTCATGTCCCTTATGATTAGAGATCATTGCGCCTTTGGATAAGCCATGGGAAACCGGTTTCATATGTGTGTGTACGCGGCGGGTTTATAGCTTTGCTGCAGGATTTCGTGATAATGTCCATAATTCAGAGTTTCACATTCGTGGCCGGTGAATGTGCCTAGTGAAATTTCGAGAATCGGTTCCGACAAGATGTAGGGTAACAAGCGAGTTGCTCAATGACAATTAAGCCCTGGCTAATTAAGCTGAGTAGCGCCGTTTTACGAAAGCATAACAGCCGGCGAACACGCGGATTGGTAAACACTGATACTTTCCAACAGTCTCTTCTCTATTAGAAAGGCTCGGCTTTTTTTTTCGTCGATCGGCGCATATAACGTGAATAGGAATATCGGGTGGCTCAGTGCTACATTTCGCAAGCTGAGCGTGTACGATGATCATTGCGAGATACACTGGTTGAACGGGAATCCTGACTAGATTCGAAAAGATCGAGTACCGCATACTGCATTACACGCTCCCTTCTTTTGCCATCGGTGATTTCGCCGCTTGCGCAGCAAACTGAAGCCTTTCCATCGGCATCACAAAGCTACTATTCTTTGTTCAGTCGCATTAATTTTGAATAGAAAGTGTCGCAATTTGCAGGTTCAGCTATCCTTTTCAACCGAGTTTTATGGACCGTTTGCCACTCGGTTCGCGTTACCTTCCTCTTCGACGAAACTGGAGCAGAAATGTTGGACCAGTTTCAGTTTAATCTGCGGTTGTGGCCGGTCTGTGGAGATTAGGCTACTCGGCGCATTCGGAATATAACTGGCGTCAGGTTATTATGTAAGGCTTGCATTAATCCTGCAGGGTCTTTTTTGTATGACTGATCGTCCTGCGCAAAAATAGACTTGATCTTTCGCACACGCGCTCTCAACCTTTCCATATAAAAAAGATGACCCGCCCGGAATGGTTGTTCGTCAGGTTTCTGCAATTTCCTCCGCGAACTTTTATCTTATATTACGAGAAGTGGGCGTTATCTTGTCGGGAGTATCATTCGTGTGGGAAATTCTGGATGAGAGAAGTTAACGAGCGCGGTAGTACTGTTTTCGTAATCAATCTTGTATTAGGCGCAAGGCAATGCAAGCTAATTATACTCGTCTTATGAAGATCCGAGTGAGATTCTCCCGCGTCAAGTGTAATTCCACGAAAATTAGCCTCGTCCTCGAGTATTTAATGATCGCATAGGCAGACAGATTGTCTGTAATGTACACCTGATCCACCTGTTGTCATCGGATCCACAGAAACCGGTAGAAGTTGAGTAGCAATTCGATGGAGCGATAAGAGCGTCTAGGTGTTGGTTCAAATTTAAAGGGAAAGTACATTAGATTTGAGATGTTACATTCAATATCACGTTCGTGAGGAACGTGTTTCACAGGTGGGCTCGAAGAATAATCGCGCGGAGATTCGTGTCGAGAAAGAAGGGTGTGCGCAAATGACGAGCTCTTCCTTCATTCAGGGAGTATGTGCTCGCATTTATGAATCATTCACGGCTGGGAGTGCGTCAGTTGGGACACCTCTTGCATGAATGAATAGTGCCGGGCTCGGAGAATTCGTCTACGCGGCTGTCGAACGCACGTTCCTCCGAACGACGGGACTAACAGATCCCGCATCGACACTTTCGCATATCAATAAGAATCATCGATGATTGCGGCATATCAGTCAGCGGGAATTGCGCGTAAATTGCCGGCGCGACCGCTCATTTTCTTCGAAGCCCTTGTCGATCGATTTATTATCCTTTCGAGTCTGCAGACTTTTTGCTGTAATCTTATATTTATATCCAAACATTCTCAGCCAGTGTTTTTATAGTTTTCTGGGGAAACCGTCGATTAACCGATCTGGCAGACGTGTCCCCAAAATCTCCCATTGGATTTTGGTAAATGTTTATTCCTTTTTTCGAGGCAAACTTATGCGATGAAGCTGCGAACATGAGATTCGCTTGGGATCAGTGCGGACCACCTAAATATTCTGGCGACATATAACGGAACGATAATGGCACGCGCGGACACACATAGACACTGGCGTGATCGTGCTAGGATTGCGAAGGCGTGGAGGACAGGTCAAAGTCGAATTTTAGCAAAGTGTCACAGATGCGGCCTTAACGCAGAGTTCGTCAGGGAAGACAAAGATTCACTTCCGCCACGAAAGTCCTCGGCAGTGAATGGACGCGTCGTCTTTGACCTTTATGCAGGAATTCTTGCACCAATCTTACACGTCATTTGAACGTCTCATAAAGTTAATGTCGCAATTAATGGCGAAGAAATTGATTGTTCAGAGATGTAAATACACCTTTCATAAAGTAGAGGTAATTTTTCTCTCGAAGGACTTCTCATGCAGACAATGGATGCTGTATAAATAAACTCTACGTGATTTCCCTGCGGTTTTCCTTTGTCTCTCGGCATCGAAACTACCCTTATTACGAGAGACTGGACTTTCCCTGGCTGGCGATAGGTATCTTCCGCATTTTTTCGAATTTCATTCCGCCTGCGGCGTCCAGAATGACTCGTGGCGAAGGAGACTTCGTCGAGCGCATAAGCGATGATGATCGGGAGAGGCTCATTCGCAGTCAAATCGCGGATCCGGCCTTCCAAGGTCCAAGGAGCTCCTTCCCCGATCTTCGAGTCTCTCGAGAATTCCTGTCATCCGACTAGAAATATACAAGATTGCCAATTACCTCTTTTGAAATCCTCACCGCATAGGTCGACGACTCTCGCCTCCTTTTCCGATGGTATCGCTGTAATCGAGCTATGAGGTCACATCAATAAACTTTTATGCGCGCACCACCTTTTCGTACGTCCGCTCCTCCTTTTTCTTTCTGCCTGCACTCTTCCACCAATCTTGTACGCCAACGCTCTGATGTATGCCATTTGTAAGCATATCGCAAAGCGGCGGCTCGTATTACCAATTCGGAGAGCGGAACTCGGACGAAGATGGGAGAGCCCCACAATTTCGTGCCATGCAAATCTGTGAACCAAGCCTCTGCACCTCGATTAGCTAATCGTTCTGCACTACAGCACGAGAAAGGTCGTCCACTCAGATTTTTACGACTACGGAAGTTTAGTCGACACAAATCACCTTTGCATTCTGAACAACGGATGCTTGCAATGCTTGTGAAAAATTCAAACTTTATAAGCTCGATTTTCCATTCCTTCATTTATAAATTCGTAACAATTGGTAGAAATGTAGAATGTCTGCTTTCCATCGTATAAACATTTCCTCACGTTGCTCGGTAACAGTTAAGTAGAGAGTTCGAGTGCGATTAAGGATGATTTGGATGAGAAAGAGTTGTTTCGAGCTTTGTATTGGGATTCTAAACATTGTCCGGCATACATATTGCTGGCAAGGTTCAATGCTTCATAAGTAATTCTGTCGTGTAATTGGGTCAATTATCGGCTGCTAAGTAAGGCAGCGGTTCTTTCGTTCGGACTAGCTTCTAGCAAGCATACGCGCGCCCGCGGACGTACAGCAGTGCACTGCCGGGCGAACGGATAGTTTTTCATGCTCCCTTTGACAACTCGAAAGAAGCGGTTTCTCCAGCTCGAGAACGGCCTGCAAGTGGCCCCGATATCCAAGTACGAATTCCATGAAAACTCCACCGCTATTACGTTCTAGCCACATTGATATTTGCGCCTCCAAATCCCTTTTACTGCTCTAGCAAATCTTCGACTGCCATCAGCACCAACTATCAAAGGAATCTCTGCATGGTACACAAGGAAATCTCAATGTGGGCGAATGCTGTTTCATTTTTCGCTTTCTCTTGCTGTTCCTCAAGCTGCATCGGCTTCCGGCCGACGATAAAACAGCCATATCCACTTTAAAGTAGGCCTCGTCCTCTCAGATTTGCATACGACAATTCCTACCTTCGGAATTTCTTTTTTCTTCGTTCTTACTTCGAGGAGTAGCGAAATAAGTATTGGTATTCCTATATTTTGGCTGTCTTTCAATGGGCAAGTTGTGTATAGTGAGTAAACGAAATAAAGGTAGTAGTCAAGACAAACACATCTTATCTTTAAAGCGTTCTCACGTAATGGGTGATGGTAGCATTGAATTTCGAACTATGCTCCTTTTCTTCCGATTTCTTCGTGAAAGGAGATCTCTCGATAGGCCAAGGCCGAACTGACACCGCCGTCGTATTTCCGTTCATTTCGGCACGTAAGCCACTTACTTTCTCACAGCAATGAGCGAACGCCCGTTAGTGTGTTACGGTGACCGATATTCAGTAGATAATGTTAGTGGCAGACATCTAATGACAGACTACTCGCTTCTATCAAAGCCGCTACTCCCCTTCCGCTTTCAGAAGGATTGATTTCGCAATCTTTGACGGTCGTTGGAACCTTGGTACATGTGAGCTGAATATTTAACGCAGGTATTTTGGTGCTCGACACTGCCAGTTAATGAATTCCGGGTAACAAGTGCGTATTTCGGACTCCGAAAGCGAAAGGGGTCGCAAATCTCTGAAAACTGATGATTCACGCTAGAAGAGTCTTGTCTAATATTTGATTAGAGCTGATGATGATGATTTTTAAGTCGAATCATTATTAAACCACTGGCACGCAAACAGAGGGGTGTAACCAGCCGCAGAGTCAACCGATTGCGGTGTCTTTAAGAGACTCGACCACTTAACCAAAGCCTCCTTCGAAATAATTCTAGTAATCGACTGGTTTTTTGCCTGGCTTAACCCCTAGTCGTTCTTTGACTCCCAATATATCGAAATGACCCCAAAATATCAAAGAAAAAACAATGCAATAATCGTCGGCCAATCTTCATTTCACAAGTCCGATTCGTGATAATCATGTTTTGTACACAATTTGTATCTCGGGCCAAACTCGTGGAGTAAAGATTGGCCAAATATTGTCGCATTGTCTTTTTTCGTTGATATTTCCGAGGATTGCTTATTACAACTGTTTTTTCTGCATCAATCTGGCTTGTTTTCCTGAATTTTGTCTAAATGATACGTCAAAGGGTTAATCTCGGAGGAGAATGCATATGAAAGATTCACGGAGAAAGAGCCGAGACTCTCCTCGAATTCCTTTTAAATGTTCGAGCATCATTTATCCGCCTCTCTTTCTGCTGGCTGCGACAGGGAAACTTTCCTCGAACCTGTTTGCGAGCAGTTGTGAGGAGAGTGCATTCGCACCCGACATTTATATCAGTGGGTCGGAAGGTTTAATGGTATTCTGGTAAAAGATATATCCTGTGTAGGACAGTGTGCCAAAGAGTCCGGCGGGAATCGGGGTCAAGGATGCCGTCCTTTGCCGGTGAATGGGAGCCCAGTGACCCTTCGCATCACTCTCACTCGGCGCGACTCTCTCGGCGAGCGCTCGATTCGACGGCGAGAGTCGCGACTCTCTGCCAACTTTACGATCTAAGTGGCGAGCGGGCACACCAACACGGGGAAATTCTGCCTCCTAGTCCTCGCGAGAGTCTAGCCAACTTCTGCTCGAAGAAATCCTACTCGGAGATCTCGTGCCCGTTCACTCGGCCGCTCGTGTCCATTCATCGGCGCGTAGTTCTCTCGTGCCACTTATTCGCCCGCTCGAGCGAGCGAGCGAGCGAGGTGAGCCGAGCCGAGCCTAGTCCGAAAGAGAAAAGTAGAAGACGAACGATTGTCAGCACCGCACCGCTGAAACATTCGTGGAAAGTCTCCTTTGGAACGCGCGCTACGATCCTCTTGATTATCTTATCTCGTCGAAAGTCCAAACACTCCGCGCTCGAATTGATTCTTCCCTCGATAACACTCTCGTTCGATGTATTTCTCTGGGAGAAAATAAAGTATGATAAAAATTGGGAGATTCGAGCGGCGTTGGATGAAGCGAATGCTTTTACTATTACCGCGGCTTGTTCCGGGCATTCATGACTTTCAAGCACGTGGAAGGAAGTAGTGGCGGGTAGGAAACGTCGAGGACGGAATGCGTGTACTCTTAGGAGCGACCTTGATTCCTTCGCCGGATTTGTTTCGGTGTGCAGCCACCGGACATCAGCATCCACGAACGTGATGGCCGATTCCAGAATGTGGGTCGGTCGGAACTCGTGGAGAAAGTATATTTCCCCTTTCCATACTCTCTTGACATTCAATATCGTACTCCTTGAGAACGGCTAGCGATCGATAGTGCCAATCGATATTGGCGCAAGGAAGTTCACACGCGGCGGTTCATCTCTGTTCACTGTGCATCACTCGCACCAGACATACCAGACAGTTTCGTAACAAGGTCACTCGAAGAGGGTTACTGTTTCATTATGACTGTTATATATTAACAGATTTATCAAGTCCGTCGCCCATAAGTAATTTCTCGGAGGCTTTCGCTAATTACTCCTGCGAATTGGCGAGGGATTCTCGATGAATACAAGGCGCCCCATAGGGAGCGTGATGGGCCTCGTAAATTGGAGTTCGATCGTTTGCACTTTCATTATATCGAGCAGACATTCTGCGGGAAGACTGTTACGAATGGTAGAGTTTTATCCGAGGGAATTTAGCGCGCCTTCCCCGGGAAAGGAGTGAAAGTTTTTCTGCTAGTAGGCAAACAGGTGTACGCGCTGGTGTGCGCTCGCACTCCAAAGATTTGGCAACGACACGCCTCGAGTGCCGATGAGTGCTTATTCTTCTCGCGATCGTTGCTGTGCAAAACGGCATTTTCTCCTTGTTTGCCGATGTCCTCTCCTCTCTCGGCGAAGCGCCCGGTAAATATGTATCGGGTAAGCTTTCGAGGGCCCAGTTTCTTTCGTAATCTGGGTGTACCGAGTCTCCGCGCCCAGCATACGCGATATCATATTCGCATTGAGTAATTATATAACCATAATTCACGTCTCCTCTCGGTGATATGCAAATTCTTCGCGGTGAAGACACGTTGTCTCCGCTCGAGCGAAAGTGTCCTTCGCTACGACAGCTTTGAGATTGAAAATCTTTTTAAATATATATATCTTATCTGAAACCGTAAAGAGTCGAGAAATCTAGCCGGAGGAATCGCGCTGAACTTCGACCTTGCACCATCGGACGTGTCGCGAATTAATCTCGCCATGAGCGTTAAAAGCGACTCTCGTTGCAATTGCGAGCGGTGATTTGTGTCGGCCGTTAACATCCGATGTAGAAGTTTGGCCATGAATTGCACAATTCGATCGTTGCCTTTTACCAATGAACTTTAACTGGAAAGGCATTTTTAAAACCAACAGAGCGCGCAGCCGAGCTTTTGCTATTTCACAGTCGTTCGTTTTACAGATTCTTTTAATAGAATCTCTTGTGTAACCATAAAGATAAAGTTCGATATCCGATTGGTCGATTGCAAGTTTTAATGGAGTGAAATTGACTGGCGGATTCCAGCGTGTATCAAGGCATTCAGGAACCACGTTCCCTTCATCATAATGTATGAATCATGAGAGGCTAATTCTCAATGCGCCTCGTTTAACTAGTCGAACGCATGTCGCAGTAATAGCGACAGGTTCACGTAAACGGAAAAAAGTCTGGTGGGAACGTGCAGCCGCAAGTACGTGACCCCCATTCGCAGCGGAGGATTGTCGTAATTGCGGTGAAAATGATTTTCCCGTGGTTTTTCAGCGCCCAGAGCGATTGCGGAATATTTATGAGCTTAAATACCTTCGCGACTAGTATTCGCCAGGTCGTCGCTCCATCTCTTTCACTCTCACCGTAATTAAATTGGCGGTCGCGTTCAGGAACCTACTTTCCTGACTGGTATTTCGTACTGGTTGTACCGTGATTGAGCTGTAATCCGGTGCTAGCGAATTCGGTCATTACCACCGTGTCGTTTCGGACAAGTTCGCCCATCTATGCACTCATATACATGCGCGCACATATACATATACACGACTAGTTTAAAACAAGATACATATCCTTAAGAGTAAAAAAGTAAAACCGGCACAGATCGTTCTAAAAGTTGTCGTGACATTTGCCCTTTTATTCTCACCGTCGCATTTGCTATTATTACGTAATGTACCATTACTTCTTTTTTCGATGAAACATTCAAAAGGAGTGTGTCAGAGTTGCGTGGGTTGTCTAGTGCAACGACACAGACGCCGTTTCCCATAGGGGATTAATCGGAGTGTGGAAAACTTGTGCAAGTGTCATTATCAGGGATGTAGCCGACAGGCTCATTAACGATCGGACCTTCGATTAGGTGGCAGATATATGTGGGACTAAGTACACTCGGGCCAAGTTTACACGATTGCCGATGAACACATTCGAGTTGCCACAGTCCACCTTGCGGCGTTTGAGAGTCGAGCGCGCTCTCGTGTAAGCCGACTTTCTCCTCTTACAGAAAGGCCGTGCCCGCCCGCCCGCCCGCCACCTCCAGCCGATTTAGGACGATCGGTAGTGTCCGCTCGGCTCGGTTACAAGATAAAATTCCTCCCTGCCCATTCATTTCAATCGACATACCATCCGTCGAAAGATCATCTTCGCTTTGCTCGTGCATCCCGAAAGATTGCTAAATTCCGGGAGTAATCGAACCCGGGTTATCTTTCGTGGGAATGTCATCGCTAGGTTGATTACAGTAATTAAAGCAGTGCTTAATGAGAAGAATGTGAGAGGAGTCGTTAGTATTTTCGTAGTCGCATTCATTTCAAGGACAAGCTCGATGCTGCACGGTGCTCGCTCTATCCTGTCATTAACCAGATAACCACTCTCGGCGACCAGTTCTAGAGTTATTGACATTTATATCGCACGCTCTCCAACTTTCCTGCTCCCCACTAACAATTGCTGCTGTCTGCGGATCGCGTGTACCGACGAGATCGGCATCTTTCCTCTGATAAAGGAGCAGTGAGTCAGATTCTTACACGGCTTCTCTTGGCGGCAGGTACTCCTGCCGCGACAGGTGCTGCGACTTAAAGAGTTTCGTTGCGACAGTAGCATCGCGCTCGGAGAAGATACACGCTTGCTATTCTTGCGCCATCGATCCTTCCCATCCTCCAATGGATCATCGCCGTAAATGATCCTCCGGCTTCTCGTAAACGGCGAGGAAGATTTTTTTAGAAGAACTTAACGCGTTCTGAATAACTTAATTACAGTTTGGAAGTGATTTGATGTTTGATAGAATTCGCATTGATTATTTATTTCGCTTTGGGGAGATTTTCAAGAGCGACTTTTGTACTTTGTCGATTTTAAGACGTCGAACTCTGCGAACACGAGAGTTCACTTAGCACACAGGCTCCGCGTGGCACTCTTTTGCAATCGGCGCCGAATCTTACTGAGGACGATCCAGCACTAACTGTTTGTCTTCGCGGAATATCGCGAAATTCGCATTCTTTTACGGTATTGCAGATTTCTGTCTTCTTGTGTCGGGCGACACATTCTCCGGGAGGATCCCTCGACGCCTCTTTTGGGATGCGGTCCACGCTAATTGTCATTAACGTCTCGTGCCTTCCTCGAAATAACATTGAATATTGATGAATGTTAATCATATCCGGCAGGCATAACATTACCATGATTTAGTGTCTGCTATCACTGATGGAGTTCCTCTTCATCCTCTACTATTATCTATGGTGGCGATAATAAAAATATCGTTCGCAAGAACAATAGATCTTACGAGAATTGCTTTCTCTGCGGAAAACTTCGATTTTTATTTGTATTCTGTAATGAATAAAGTTGGCTATTCGAGAAAAGTCATCGGATGACACAAGGTGTGTCCTGGAATCCTAGTCTGGAGGCCAGATGACCAATCGTTGACTTTTACACTGAATATAAATGGGTAAGGCCGAGCGAGGTAACAAACTAATGACTATTTCGAGTTTCCACGGCAACCTTCGACCAGGCATTCCAATGAAACAGCCGAAAGGATTGTTAAATAACGATTAGTCGAAACTCCTCGTCACGTCGAACGAGTCTGCTGTGTGAATGTTACTTGACCGCTGTCAAATCCGGCAAGCACTAATAAGTAGTTGCTAAACCTGCTAGTCCAACTAATAACGACAGCATGTTTGCGCATGGATTTGTCCTTGGAAATTTAGGAAAGGCGAGCACGAATTAATAACAGGAAACTATCATTCAAGGGGAATGTGTGCACTTGCCGCGTAAGTTGCAGTCGAGTTGAGCAATGTTCTCTCGAAATCTCCAATCGCTCTTTTTCCACGTACATTCGGAGCAAAACGTTCTCTCACACGGAACTCGCGTGTTAGCTAATCATGAAATTCGACTGGTTTATTTAACGAATCGCAGAGGTGGCCCGGCGAGTAGCGGTTCCGTGTATAATTTAATTAATGCGAAATTCGTTGGCATATCAAGTTCGAATTTACGATCGACGTGGACACGACATTTTATGAAGGGCGTTCGAGGCAGTTAAGAACTGGCGAGGAGTCGACTGATTAATAACGGGACAATAATCGTCCACTTATGTTAATCGGAGCGACGGCACGTGAAGACATTCCAACGATCGCCCTTCGCAATTCGGCGATCACCAGTTTCGGATGATTTTGCAATCCGGTGAAATTGGCTGTAAGTCTAAATTTAACCATAAGGGAGTGCCGTGTGCTAGAAGAAAGAGAAGAGCGCTGCCAAAAACAAGTGAAACCAAGCGCGACAATGGTATACGAGTCGAGCGAGTGCGAGTACTGCGCTAATCAGTATGTTTTCGCAAAAGTTCTCCGTTCATGAATGAGAGCCAAGTGTATCCACGAGCTGATGATGATGACACGAGGCCCGAAGCGGTGTCCGCCGTTCCTCCCAGGGTGGTGGACCACTTTCACATTCTTCCTCCTCGACAAACGCGCTCTCCCAACTTTCAGACGAGTAGTTATCGAATCCGCGCACTTTCTGTCGGCATTCCATCGCAATAACTGGCCATCGGCCATTTTTCGTGGACACACGAAAGCGCTTCCCCTTCGTCCATCACACTCAATTACCACCCGTACACAATCAAGAGAGCAGCGTGTGCACACAAGTCTATCGTGTGACGATTTCATTGCTGGCAGAAAATGGGATCGGCTCGAGCGGATGAAACTCCGCTGTATTCGCCGGTTTTCGCTGCTTTCTGCCGATTGCCGGTTTTCCTGCGCGCCGCGGCGGCGGCGGCCTTGAGTGCCGAGTTATAACACATGGCGTGCTGCCGAGAGAGGTAAAAGTCAGGATACAGTGAACTTGTGTGTTGTGCCGACGCGCGCCGCGCCGCCACAACCACAGCAGCGCACTGCGCTCGGCCCGGCGCGCACTCGCCGCTGGAACTAGTTGTCCCGGAATGTAATAAGTGGATTTAGCGGATGCCGAGCCATGGCAATCACATGACACGCATGGACACACACCGAACGCGGTCATTGCTCAATGTTGTATACCCTCTTATAAACACCCGCGCGACCCGCTTCACTTTGCGCGCAAAACTCGCGCCTACGATTTAGCTAAATCACTCTTGCGTACTACATGCGCTTATCCTACTATAACAATAATAAAATATCAAATTAAATGAAATATATTTAATTACATTTTTTAAAAGTAAATTTGATTTTAGATTCTACGATTTTATTGATAGTTCATTGACAAACGATAAGTTTCTTTACGAATATATATATAAGAAACAAGACTTAATAAAACGAGAGTAACTTCGTTGCCACAAAGTTACCGAAGGACATTCGACGAGACTTTTTTCTCCTCACGAGCAAGTCTTTGTCTCACTGGAATGTCCAGCGATATCATCTAGAAAAAAAGGGAGCAGTCGTCTCTGGAGCGAGCGGGTAAACTAGTTTACAGTCTCGCAAAAAGTGGGTGTACTCGGTACTCGGGTACTCGAGCATGGGGTCGCCGGGAAACTGGACCAGTGGCGGTGCCAGTGGCGGAGGAAGAAAAATGATCAAGACGCGAGAAAAAAGTAGTAAACGTCGAGGGTCCTTGGTGGGGCGAGGGACGTGTCAGCCGGAGAGTATGTCGCAAGAATCCCCATGACGCGATGGATTACGTCGACGCAGACTTCGGATAATTATTTTCCCTGACTGACTCCGCCGCAGCTTCGACCTACCTGTTGCGCTCTCGTAAGCTTGTCAATCTTTGGCACTGCTGCGCAAGCACCCATGAATTTCTAACAGTAAAAGAGAGACAATGCAAGATCATACGGCGTCTTAAAACTAGGTTTACGGCGCACGTTATTTTGATTTTGAATTTGACTTCACTAGCAAAATTACAAAGCTTATTAATTTTCCTTCCAGTTTAGAGTGACAATTATTTATACAATCCTGACAGATTTAATTAACTTATATCATGCTTGTTAACATTGTAATTGTCTTTAAACTAAATTAATAGTTTTTTCAATGAAAATAAGTGTCCATAATTGAGGTATATGGAAGCGTCCGTAAATCTAGTGTTAAGTTGTGTTGGTAAAACGTGGAGTATGTATTCAAATATCAATCGAAGAGTAGAGTCGCGTCGAGGTCAAAGTTCATCCAAGAGTGATGCTTTCGAGCATCGCTCAGATTACCTGTGTCAGCGTGGCCAATTTTAGGGGTTTACGACACCCTTTTTTCCCTTGAAGGGGAGAAGTCTATTTTACACGTGCATTTCCACGCCTACTTCAGATTCTCCAACAATAATCTACGAAAGAACGATAGAAGCGACAGAAAATAGTATCTTCTCACACCTGACGAGTCCAAGTTGCATCCAAGTTGCATCCAAGTTGTCCATGCCTGGATGGCTCGCTATTTGCCTGGCGCGGCCTCGATTAGTGCGCGCCGGCAAAAAGGCGAACTTGTGAAACGAGCGAGGCACCGTGCTCGCTGCCATTTACGATACGCACTGCATCCGAGCATCCAACACTCCCTCCGCTGATTAAATCCTCGCCGGTATGCTGGCTCTCATTAGTAGTCCGCCACTTTTAACGTACCACGAAGAAGCACACGTCCAAGGGACACCATGCTTCTTCGAGTATTGTTACGAGTTGCCTCGCTCGAAAGAGAAACACGTCCGCTACTTATCTCGCTCGTGTTTATTAATGGGACCTGATTGTTGAGGGATAATGAACAGCTCGCGTCGCTCTTGTACCAGTGTAGCTCTTTAAAGAGCGAGGATTAGCAGCTCGGCACTAATGCGTCTTGAATTAGGAGCTCGAAAGTGAGTACTGCTAAACGCACCGCAAACCGTATGTCAATCGTCGAACTATGCCGATATTTAGGAGAGACTTTCGCTATGTTTTGCGTCGGAGAATTCAACTACGTGGTTGCGAGATATTATGGTGTGACGGGCCGAAGAAGTCTGTGGGAGTTGGATAGTTGATCGGAGCGAGCGAACGCGGTGAATGCCAAGAAATCGTTAAAGAATTAGAGGCAAGTTTCGATGACGAAAGTAGACATCAGCAGGCAGCAGCCGTGTGTGTACCGTAGGAGAAGAATGCAGTCCCAGCACGTCGTCCTTCTTGCGGGCTGTCGGCTCCTATGTGAAATTCCAAGAGATGGGAAAGATCCCCTTGGCTCGCGCCAGTGCAAACAGGGCGTTGGATTCGGTAAATAATAGGCGTAACTCGCTGGAACATGATTATTACACGCACGGCAAATATTTCTCTCTTTCTCTATTGGAATCTGAGAGAGTAGAGAGCGAGATGCATGTGCAATCGGAATCCAACGGAAACTGGAATTGCTTTTATCCTGCGCAGAATCTGTACTTCGACGGAATTGCAAATCTAAAGCAGAGTGGAATTGCAAAGTATCGAAGGCCATCTGGCGACTTTTCATTGTTACGTTCGAGTAGCGAAGTCTGAGAGCAAAGAGAGACGAGGCGAAGCGAAGCACAGCCAGCAAGTAGTATATGTCAGCGACTGGTCAGACGTGGTGACTAGTAAATCACGCGTTAGGATCGAACGTTAAAGTGGAAAGCCGCACTATTACAATGCCAGGCGGCTTGCTAGAGGAGTATTGGCACACTCTATTGTTCCTTCGCACTCTTCATTTGTAGTTAATTGATGTCTGGTTACCTGATATAAATGACATAGGTGATTAAGCGAAGAGTGGGTCATTAGGACGTACACACGTCGAATGCGTTCCTCCTTTCTACGCAGCACTGACCACGACCTTTGTTCCTTGCAGAGCAGGACGAGCATACGAGACTGCAAGATGACAAGGATGATCAGCTCGATGCAGACTCAGCTGCCGGGCTCCCTCCAGGATTATCAAATCGACCCTTACCGACTTATCGAAGATGATCTCAAGGATCTCTACGAGGACTTACGAATCGTACGTATCTCATTACAATTCTTTCTATATCACTCCATTTAGCCAGCAATATTTCTCTTGCGTTAATCATATTGCAAAGCATATAGAGAGATGCCCTTGGTGCAGTGCCACGGTATATCAAGTAAACGCACTAAGAGGACACTTAAGCGTTAAGTGATCGAGGTGTAAGTCTGCGGGAAAAAACGAGAGAGAACCATCTGGGTAAAAGGGTTAAGGCCAGCTAGTCGAAGATCATCGGTTTCTTGCTCGATCATTACCAGTAAACAATCAATCATGGCAGTATTCTATTTTATAATCGGCGGTGTCCGATGAAACTCTTTATTCATACATATTTATCGCGAGGAATGCCGTTTTCTCTGGCGAGGAGGCGCTTCTGCTTAAGGATAGCTTGGCCCGCGAGCGAAAGCAGCGTCGCTTCACGGTCTGCATATGGCCGAGAGCGGAACTTTTACTCACCGCTACTCGCCGTTCCTACACGCGCTTGATCTTCACTTACTCGCTACTCTGATTCCCTCCGGCTCGGTGTATGTATACGATCCTCTGCATGTGCATGCATGCAAACCAGCTTAGAAAGCACACGTGGTACGTGGCTGGCGACAATAGTCGAGCGGCAATTACGTGCCGTCACGCCCGCCACTCGTCCTTTGCGCGCGCTCTAATCAACTAATGGCCTAATCGTCGCATCCATCGCGCGCGGAATACACTTCCGATTAATTAACGGCATTAGCAGGTTAAGCGTACACTCGCGTGTAGACGAGCGCATCTTACAAAGTAGTTGGAGATCAGAGTGCTCTGCCGATTCTGCAACCTTCGCGACACCTCACTTATCATAGTAATTTAATCAGACTTCTTCGTTTAGAGAGAAAACTAGTTTCTTTCTCGGAGTGATTGAGAAGTTAGATATAAAAGAAAGTAATTGTGATGGCTCAGCTTCCATTCACGTGGTCCTAAGGGAGGAGTACGCCCCTCTGACGTAAGCTTGCGAAAGCATCGTAACATACCTTTCGAGTCTGGCCAAATTCCAAGCCGAACTTTCGGAGCGTGTGTCGCGGCCGGCATTCAAAGCGGCGAGCGCTCTTTCTTTCCTTCTTGTCGCGGGCGTGTTGTCCATCAAAAGCGAGAGCGAATGCTGCTCACCTTTCACGCACTCTGTCTGCCAGCCGCTGCCATATAGCGCCATAGTTTGTACGTCAAAGCTACCGATTCCCCTCCCACCCCACTTCAATGATTGTATTAAAATGACATTGGCAGTACATACGCACGGCGCATATACTCACGCGCTGCACGAACGATTCACTTTCACCTTGGGAGAAATTCGAGAATTTCATGGCTAACGCGAACCTCGCGCCAATGCGCTCCCGATACTTGGGATATGCTTTGCAGTTTATGGTGTGCGCGAGAGAAGGGGTTAATGATCGGTGCATTTCATCGACCGGAGTCAAGGTCATCATGTCTGCTTTTGTTTCAGATGCTTGCGAGGAACACGACGCAGAACGAGTTGCAAACCATAGCGACATACTACTTCGATGGTGAGGGAAAAGCCCTTCGGCCAATGGTCGCTACTCTCATGGCGCGGGCTATCAATTATCACAAGGAAAGAAAGTTAGTATTCTCCTCTGCGAACCGCACCTCCTATGCTTCTTTTAAATTCGAGTTCCCAGCCAATCCCATTATTCAAGCGACCTTTGATCCTGTGTTCATATGTTATCGAGATCTCCTTCGTACTTGGAGCAATTATTTACTCCCGTCTTCTTGATTTACGTAAATCATTCTCTGTTTTCAAAGAATGATTTCACATTTAATTAATGTAGATAGATTTAATGGGAACGTCTGAATTTTAAGAAGAATTCATTACAAATTTCTTTATTTTGAAATGATACTAAATTATAGTTTGTAATTTGGAAATGTTTACAATAAGAGATGTCAAAGTAGTGTTTGGTTGGTAATGGTACAAGCTTTAGGGAGTAATCGAAAATCATAGTAAGCGCCGGCTAAGCTGACACAGTTACGCTTAAGCCACTTTGAAAGTAATCAGCGCGGCTCGTAGGCGATCTTGTGACAATGAATATGAATGAGACTCGCCGTGAATGGTAAACTAGTGTGCGCTATCTAATATACTTATGCGTAATCGACCAGCTATCGGTAAACAGTAGTAGCGTGACTCTGCGATTCGCCGATCAATCTGTGTACTTTGGAAGCAGGTGACGGAGTAATTAGCAGATCGTGTTAACAAGTCCCTTCAATTTCTTTATCTACGAGACTTGTTTCATTCATCGATCCATCTTCATAATGAGCCTCATTTGGATACAACTGTTGCCTCCGGCATTCCTTGCATTCCAAGGTGACTCTTTCCTAATTTCCCTGGCTAACCAGAAGTAGCGTTAGCATCGTTGGATCGTCGAGCGATCGATTCGAGTGAAACGCGGTTCCAAGCATGGAATCACTTTCTATACTGCCACCTCCGAGCAAGGAGCATTTTAATCGAAGTCGTGCTTTCATGCGCTACTTCTTCCTCTCTTTCTCTTGAACCCGAGCATACTAACAAGCGGCCGATGGAGGAACCGATGCTAAGAATCGGATTGGAAACTTTGTCAAGCGTATCTTCGCTTGGTTTCTAATTTCAACCAGTGCTTTACTAATTAAACTATTCATCCGTGTAATTAGCTTTTTCTGGCAGAGTCGTACACATTGCTTAGTAGTTCCTTCTAATGGGAAAGATACAAAGGATGCAAAGGGAAGAGAGAAATATAAATAGGATATTTTCTTCTTGACAGCACTGACACTTTGGTGATAACAATCTTTAAATTTCCAGTGGTCTCTTGTCATCGCAACGGCAAATAGCGATGATCTCCGAGATGATCCACAATGCGTCCTTACTGCACGACGACGTGATCGACGCGCCGGAGTACCGCCGCGGCAAAGCCTCAGTGAACATAGTCTGGAGTCAGAAGAAGGTGAGCTCTATCGGCGATTGTACAATCTTCCAAAGTGAGAGAAAAGAAAAGGTGTAGCGGTGCATCTCGTAGGATTTCGGGGTCGTTGCCACGACCCTGAAATACCGCTACGATATAGTCGGCCGCGTCGCCGTCCAGCCGATGGAAACTCGGACTCTCTCCCTCTCCCTCCCGCTTGAAAACATCGCTGGAAAGAAAGAGGCTAATGCGATTCACTAGCGCGCGTGCCGGCTACGCACGCTTTCTTGGCCTGGAACCGGAAACAGCCGGATCATCTATTTGTTCCGCGGTCAGACACTCGCTCGGCTATCGAAGTAACACTATGACGAAATCTGTTCCGCTGCATCTCCGAATGGTGTCATCGATCCAAGAGAAAATCGATTGGACGCTCAAAATTCGATTTCGAACTTTCCTGATGCTATCGACGCCTACCTCAGGGTTGGCTTGCGACATCCCCGGCATAGCTGCGCGTCCAATGAAACTCGCTTTAACGTTTCTAGGCGCATACGCCGCGCGCCTAGAGCAATACAGACTGCGCGCACACGCGCCGAGCAATTGTGCACTGTTGCGAAATTATTGGGACGAGCATGCGGCATTCGCGAGAGACGCGCTATGCAATGTTTAGTCCAGTTTCCTTTCTTCGAGAGTAGCAGCCCGGGGTAAGGTACGGCCAGCTTACTGGAAAGTAGGTTAAGCGAATCGAAATCAGGCACGCAGACAATTCGGCGGACGACGGATCACCGGCTGGACAAAGCCTCGGTGACAAGAGTCAGTAGCCGCGTGTGATTTAGTGTCAAGCTTGAAAAGTGTGACGGCCTTGAGGGACGAATTAGCGGCTTACAAAGAAATGGAAAGTCGACCGATACCCTCACGAAAGCGGCCAGCCGCCGCCACCACCGCCACCGCCGCCGCGCGCCACGCGCGTCTGGGGTTGGGGAATCGGCGCTCGTTCGGCTAACGAATTGTGTAACGCGGTCGTATTAACGGGATACTAATTGAGAGAGCTCTTGCCCAAGGATATATAATAGTTAACGGCTTGCACTTTGCAAGGCTGAGCAGATAATCGTTCCTCGGAATACAGCTGGCGCGGGCCAAACATGTATGACTCCTACTGCTAACCGTACAACCACACTACAGTTTTATTTCGAAAGAAATCCTGCTTTCCACATAATTGCACCCGAATTCCAGGTTTTTCTTTCGGATAATCGATTCCACCTTTCTCGCTTCTATGATTCATCTCGATTTTACGAAAGCTCTGTCGCAACGCGGCTAATTCCAGTAAAGCGCCGCCGCTGTGGAAAGAGCAACGCACTTTCCGAAAGGAAACTACACCTGTCGGAGCCTTCGTCGTCGCGTTTAATGCCGCGTGAAAATGAGGCGAGGACGACGCCGAATGTGAAACTCCGAATTACGAGCTGTCCGACGGGATGTTATCGCGCGTAACAACGAAATGACACACCGGGATTCATTTACCCCGTCGCACTTAGCCATTGTGTCTTCCGGAATGGAAGAGTCGCTGTTTAAAATGCAGATTTCTTTTCGACGAATCTTTCTTCGCTCGTGGGAAAACACGAACACCTTTCTATACAGCGCAGCTTGAAAACAGAGGCCTAATATTCGTGTTAAGTAATAGATTTTGCTTCGTCAGCAATTCAAATGATTCCCAGATTCGCCTGGCGTGACTAATGACCATACTCGTGCAAATTGGCATGATTACGCATTATTATATTGGGCCCCGAATTAATTTAACCACCTGGCAAGGTGTGACCGCGTATACCACGAAGTAAAATAGCCTACACTCTTACATCTCTTTTTACAACTGGAGAAAATTAGAATTAAAAGTTCTTATCCGTTATTCGTCACCTTGAGATTTCGCAATACAGGAAATTCCCAATTAGACACGCAGTTCACGTATCGTATCCTTCAGTTAGATGACGCCTTCTCCAAAAATATAGCAACAGGATAATAAGCATAATCTTTATGTCTACTCGCTTACACTTATTTTTTATTCGCTTATGAGCCTTGACCCAAAGGTATACGCGATGCATAGTTGGGCAGTCACTGCACAGACTTAAGTATGGAATGTCCATAGAATTGAACAATAGAGAGGAAATAGCCATTGCAATGAAAAGCCTTTCTAGGACTGCGGTTTTAACGTGTCAACCTCGTAGCCGATGTGTTCATCAGTCGTTTTCTTTGCCGAAGTAACAGCGGAAAACCACAACTCCATGCATCGAAATAGAGTCAACGGCATCCTCGTGCACTGTCAACATTTCATTTGTCCAAAGAACCTGCATTAAACATTAGCGCGCTCAATAACAAAGTAACTTTCGAAAGTGCCGATTTCCCTGGAAGCTTTGATTGCCACTCCTCGAGGATTTCCTTGCATTGTTTGCGATCCTTGAGCATATACTTGAAGCATTACCATCGGTTTTGACGCGTCTGTGATCTCTTTAGAAGCTGCTCTGGCACTCGGTTTGTATGCCGTTCGATGAGAGGATGTACAGGAAAACTGTAAATTTATTAGAAGAAGTTGGCGCGCTATCTTGTACTGTTAGGCATCCTCGATTCCCGTAAGCGGGCGATCGGACGCAACCGGATCTCTTGGATGATGAGAATAAATCGAGATGCGTACCTAACATTTCATACACGCTACCACGAAGGTGGCAGTATTCAGCGGTAGTCGGGAAAAAGGAATGAAAAATATCTGTACAGAGTTGAGCGCACGTTTCTTCCTTTGGTAACATGCATTTGCCTTCCTTTACGTGTCAGCGGCCCCTCTTCTGAAGGATGTCCAGTGAAAGGAGTAGTTGGAGAGCTCCAGCAGTAGCCACTTTTGTTTATTTGCCAACCGGGTTTTCAAGCATATTAAAATACGATTCCTTGAGTCCTTGATGTACGCATCCTCTTCCACATTAATTTCAAGATGTATTCTCTTTATATGATCGCAGGTAGTGATGGCGGGTGATTACATCCTGGCAGTGGCGGCAATGATGTTAGCCAGACTACAAAATGATGAAGTAACGTTACTTCTCAGTCAGGTAAAGCATCACACTTATCGAATGATCTTTTTGCACAATTTCTTTTCTTAGAAATTGAATAGTTTGATATTTTTCGATCGTAATAAAAGATTGCCAAAGAGAGAGAATTATCGAGTGCTTTAAGATGCTAATAAAATGCCGACGAAAAATATTGAGAAGTCCAAGTACTTTTCAGGTCATCACGGACCTGGTTCAAGGTGAATTCATGCAGCTCGGATCCAAGGAGACGGAAAATGAGAGATTCGCACACTACCTCACGAAGAGCTATCGCAAGACAGCTAGTATGTTCGCCAATACCTTAAAAGCTGTGAGTATGCAAACTACCTTGTTATTTTCTTCAACCACTACTTTTATGTAGTGAGTAATGTTTATTTTCTCCCCTGAACTTATACAGGTGGCAATTCTGGCGGACGCCGACGAAGAGTTGGCGGAACTGGCCTTCGACTACGGCAGGAATATCGGCTTAGCATTCCAATTGGTGGATGACTTTTTGGATTTCGTGTCCTCGACAGCAGCGATGGGGAAGAACACCGCTGCTGATCTTAAGCTTGGCCTTGCAACCGCGCCAGTTCTTTTTGCTTGCGAACGGGTGAGTAAAAGAACATAACGACAGGCGGTAAATCCCCTGTAATGACAGAGGATCTGCCGAGCGTAGAGGGTATCATTTTTATGGTGTAAAAAAATCGGATTCCCTTGTCCATTGTTTCAGTACCCGGAATTAAACGCAATGATCATGCGTCGGTTTGAAGAGCCTGGCGACGTGGAGAGGGCCTTCGAGTTGGTGCACAAATCGCAGGGTCTCGAACAGACGAGATTCCTCGCGAGGAAACATTGCAATCAAGCCAGCCGACTCGCACAGTCCTTAGCCGATAGCCCTTACCAAAAAGGATTACAGGTCGTCACCGATTTGGTTGTTAATCGAATGAAGTAGCCGAGTCACAGGAGCCAAGCCATGTGGATGAGATGGACAGAGAAATGTGGTTAAAGATGATGGTAATAAAATGTTAGGTAGGATCACTCTGGTAGGTGCCCAGAGTATGCCAGAGGACGCGTGTTAATGCATTGCGCGGAAGACATTCAGTGTACCTTGACTAGGGTGAGTTGCTGAGACGCAACTCAAAATGATATTGACAGAGCAGAAACCGATTATCGGGGAGACCTTATGTATATTAGAAAGTTTTGGGGACAGCATTGGGTGAGCCATTGACAGAAAGTACTCTTAAAACATTTTCTTCAGAGTCCTATATTTTCAATGGACGATGGTGCGCGCGGGAGTATATAATACTTCTAAGAACGCAGAGATTTATTGAGACCTGTTATGCTGATACAAGGAGAGCATTAGTTAAATGTTATTTTTATAAATTTTACACACGTAATACACCGAGATCTAGTTATATCGTATGAATTGTCCAAGTGATAATCTTTACAAATTCGCAACATTTACTCGCAATGTAAACTGCCAGTTCCCAATTTGTAATCCATTGTATTGATTTCTGCTAAAGCATGTCGAGTACACGTAACTCATGTTTCCATCAGCACTGAAAAATTTGCTACTGAAGTGCCTCTGTATATGTTTCACTAAACCTGTAAGAGAAACGTACGTCGCGCTACAGAATGGATCACAAAATGCAAGTCGTTACAACATCTTTGAAACACACTCATTACCTGATTGTTATGGATATTGTCGTTAGGCAATCATGATTGTAAATAAAATAACATATAGGAATAGTTATATTGTATTAGCATTGGCAACCCTTCCTGATTGTTCTTCATCGCGATCGCCGATAATTTTCTAGAATGGCCACCGGCATTGCCGCACATAACACATTACAATAATTTACACATTGGTACAGCATCAGTCAGGATAAATCTATATGTCATTAACCAAATGGTTTTTAACCCCGCAAGATAAGTCGCTGAAATCAAGAAAGTGGAAAGATAATAACAATCGTAAGGGTACCAATACTAGTCGGCGGCGCAACATAAAGTTTTGCTCAAAATGTGCGAAGAATAACTGCCAAATAAGATCGACGCGATCTGGATTCTTCCACTTATTCGGCAAAAGTTGATTTTGCTCGGTCGAGTATATTAATATCAATTGCTGTAAATTAGCATATATTATTGAAATAATTAAGTTACAGCGCTCTCGTGAAGTCGTTTATTAATTCTAGTTGTAGACCGAGGTGAAAGCATGGAATTCACAATCTTTTCACGCAAATTAGAAGGAAACCAATGCTCAAGACGTTTACTTGCTACATAACTGAACATATAAGTATAAATATCGTATGTATAATAACTGTTATTTATGACGTGAATTAATGTATATAATTGATCTGTAAGCTAAGATGGCAGATCGCTGTAAAATTGTCAGCGCAGAGTGCGAGAATGTAATTATGATCAAACGTAGGTAGCATAGATTATGAGCCCCCAATTGGCGTGGAAGGAGGAAAATTATACGGAATCCGTCGTCATTCTTTGAAAACTCATTTGAATGCCGTATATACTTTGTATCTACAAGCAAGTGCTAAAGTAACTAAGGAAAAAGACCTCTGCAAACATCAAAGTATACTCCTGAACGTGGAATTCTCAGAACAATACTCCCACGCATTACTTGGTCATCTTTTCACATTTGTCAATTTTTGGAATTCGTTTTAGCGGATGATACTTCATGCGCATTGCTGTCGCCACCGACGAAATGTACTTTTATACAAAGCAAACACGTGTAAATATACGCTCTTTGTAGGCACGTTTTAAATACATTATGTTGGTGTTCATAATAGGAAAACGACAGAAAACGCAAAAATCAAGTATAGTTAGATTTATATCGTTTAGCTTCGTTATTACTAAATCTTAGATAATAAGGTCCAGTAATTGTTGTGTTGGGGATCACTAAATCCATGTTATATAATTTCTTTTTCATATAAATACTGTATTAAAAACCGAATATACCCGTCCCACTCTTTCTCGCAGATATCCGACAAATTATTCTTCTCAAGCTAACCATATTGCAGTGTTCATTTTTCAATCAATTAACTTTACAATAATGTAAAGAACGAAGCTTGGTTTGTACACTCAATTAACAATTCAAATAATTCGAGAATTCGATACAATCGATATGTAGATGGCGCGATCTATCGAACGAGTCTGTGTATATTGTACCCGCCATGCGGTTGCCGCGAAAACTACAGTCAGAGTTCTGTCAGTTCGGTCATTCAATTGGAGAAATTCGTAGTATTTTTTAAACAGTCGAAATCATGGCAAGTTTATTAGATTTGTGCGAACAGTACTTCGGGTCGCGTGACTTCTATGAAGTCATGAAGATCTCGAAAACGGCGAACGACAAGCAAGGTATGTAAGTTTGCGGCTCCGAACACTCGGTCTAACCTCTGTTCAGCATCAAGCCAAGCACCACTGTCATAAACACTAATACTCTTTGTTATTAAGCTCCGCTAAAAATGACGATTTACTATTTTTGCAGTAAAGAAAGCCTATCATCAACTTTCTCTACTTGTACACCCCGATCGTGTGGAAGAAGCCATCAAGGCAGAGGCAACGGAAAAATTCAAAGTCCTTGGCAGAATCCACTCAATTCTCAGCGATTCGGAAAAAAGAAAGATCTACGATCAATCTGGTCAATATGACGAGGAAAGTGAGGAGGTGATGATGCGAAATTGGGCAGATTATTGGAAGTCGATATTCAAGAAAATCACTGTAGAGGACATCAACAATTATGAGAAGAATTACAAAGGTTCTGAGATGGAAATCAAAGATCTCAAGCGAGCATACATGGACAGTAAGTATTAATGGATCAGTATGATTTTAAGGCGCTCAAGAAAAATGTTAAACATGTTTGCGTCTTCTCTGTTTCAAGGCAAAGGAGACATGGATTATATTTTGGAGTACGTGCCATTTACCAACTGTGATGACGAACCAAGGCTGCATGAAATTATCCAGAAACTTATAGAAAGCGACGAAGTGCCAGAATATGAAGCCTTCACCAAAGAAAGCAACAAAAAGAAGCAAAGGAGGAAACGTAAGGTAGGTGAACAGAAATTGCATGCTCATTGTAATGTTGTAACATTGTAACACTATATTACATGAATGAACACAATAATTGTGATCAGCAATATTCAAATTCGAATATTACATTCACATTACATTAGATAATATAAAACAGTTACGAAATGTGTCATTTTATATTTTCATCACGCGTATTCATTATAAAAGAGAATCATGTCATTTATGGCGCGTAAATTTAAACGATCATGGGGCAGACTCCCCGCAACACGTCACGTTGGACATATAACGAACAGGTCGGTAGCGCGCTATTTTCAAGCTTTTCTATTTTTACCAATCGGCAGTACTGTCCGATGATTGGAAGTAGTAGGAGTGGAGTAGCACTATACCAGTGCACCCAATGGGAGGGGGAATCCTAGTAAATAAGTAAAGAGGGATCTGGTTGGGTTCAGTCCACGAAACAATTAGATCGACACAAGCTCACCGCTAGGCAGCTCATAATTGTCAGCTAAAATCCCTTCCACGATGATCGCGGAACCATCTCCTCTTTGATAAACGCGTTAAAACTATGAAACGTTACTCTCTGTGAAATCAAAACTCTCGTTAAAGCCGAACAAGATACTTGGTGAACAACGGAAGAATCCTTTATGTAAGGATGGGACCCACTGTCGGCTTCGTATTATTAACTATACTTTGCGCGAGTGTCGGTGGTGTGCAGGGCGAGTGCAGACATGTGGAAAATGAAGACATGATAGAATACATCTGCGTGGGTGGCCATCCGTCCGATTTAAATAATTTGCCAGCAGACACAGGAAAAATACGCATTTCGAACATGGCTATGCCCAGGATAACACCGGATACATTCTCACGCTTTGGTTCAGACCTATGGGTGCTCGCGTGCTCACACTGTGGTATACAAGACATAGACCCCGGTGCTTTTCATAAACTAGACAGTCTCCAACAACTCAGTTTGGATAATAACCGACTAACCAGTGTCAGGGAAGATTGGTTCCCAAGACTGGACTACTTGACGTATTTGGATCTGAATTATAACAACATCGACGACATCGAAAATGGGGTTTTCGAAAATTTGCCAAGTCTCGTTGACCTGAGATTATCTGGGAATCGTATAGAGTGCTTGAATCTTGAAGACATGTCGCATTTGTTGAGTCTACGAAGAATATTCCTCAGTGAGAATCCGGAACTCAAGTGTCCAAATGCCATCAGTCGCTTCCTTGAAGAGCGAGGTGTCAGTTTCGAGAGGGATCCCGAGTGGAGTAAAATCCCAACAGACTTGGTGGATGTAGAAATTCCACCGGATTACTATGATTGGGAAACAACGACCCCGTTGCCAGCATTCCGGGAAAGATTGCATTTAACTCCGTCAGCAACACCCCCGCCTGAAGAACCGCGAAGCACCTATCCCCCAAGAAGATACCGTCCCACTGAGGAGGTTTTTTACTCGACAGAGCTCGTAACTCCAAGTTGGATAACAACCGAAGAAGCTGGCACGAGTCCCCCAGCGACTGAACCTACACCCACACCGGAATCCACAACACAAGCATCTTATTGGAATCGTCCGTGGTTAACTTATAGCCCTCCGGCACCTGTTCTTCCACCTGAACAACCACCTGAACAACCACTCGATCTGAACAAGGACACGGACGAGGACGAGACGAATTATTATGACGGCTCTGAGGAATATGCAGAGGGTGACTCTGATGATGTTTATGAGCCACCTCCTGGAATGGAAAATGGGGCTGACAATTTCGATACCACGAATCCTCCGGACAGATCTCGGCCAGATGTGTCGAGTGACACTCAAAGAGGAGAGGAACATACACGTGACGAATACGAAGATTACGAGGAAGCACGTTACACGACCAGAATACCTAGGCCACCAACTGAACCGCCAAGCTTCTCATTCAATTATCATGAGTGGTCTGACAGTGATCAACATATGGAGGATGTCACTGATACATATTTGACGCCTTCTTTGGTAGAAAATGAGGGCATCTCCATAGCGAATAGGTATCCCCTGGAGGAAGAGCAACCAATGCCAGAGGAAAGCACGAACCGCGTGATTCGACCTCCACCCCCGTCGGTGCCGGAGGAGTTTCAACCATCCTCGCCAGACGGTTTCCTTGGGGCGACCTATGACGTGCCGGCAGCAACGATACGGCCGCCGCCACCGTTAGACAATTATCAGGAGCGACAGGAAGAGTCCACTTTAGACGCTCAATCGATAGAAACAACCACCACCGACAAACCGTTACCCGAATGCCCGAGCAGTGGTCCATCGCAGTCGATCGGCCGACCCTTCCTTTATCTAATTATCTTACCAATACTCCTGGTGTTGTTCATGAGGAACGTCCTCGTGGAGGGATTTTAGATATGACCGAGCACACCTTCTCAAGCGGTGATCGTACGAAGTACAATAAATCCCAACGAACAAGTCGTACGTGCACCAACAAGCATCATTTTTTTTTACCGAGCGAGAGGAATCAACGTCCCGTAACATTGAAACCGCGAGCGAGTGCGGGCATTTATCTCTAGCATAATCACGTATTCGCCATGCTAATGGAGCCTCCTCTTAACGACCCTTAATGGATCGATTAATCAGCACGCGTACAAGATCGAGCGATCGCTAGAAAAGCATTGCTGCGCGTTTCCTCCGCGTTCGTCATTGGCAATGCTAGATAGCAAGATTGAGCAGCACTCCCACCGATATGCACATTCGAGCAGAGGGTCGGAGTAGTTTGCACTTCCCTGGAATACCGTGGAGCCTGCAGAACTGACAGAGTAGGTAACACACACGCATTTCACGGAGATCCACGTGGAGATGATTTCGGATAAACATAATGATCGCGGAAGTTTGTCGTCGTCCGGCCGGATGGCGACCTCGCTCGACTATGGGATCATTGAATATGGAAGAGAGAAGCAGACGGTCGAGGTAGCCGCGAACTCGAGCAATCTAGGATATCAATTGAAATTAACGAGCAACGACGGTCGCGTTGCACCCGCGGTGGTAATGAAATAATTACTAGTGTCATTGTCCAATCGCGTGGTGTGTCGCGTTATGTAACGACCTTGACCAATAGCGGCGGAGCAGTCGAAAGAGTGTAGCGTGTTCTGGGCGCGCTCGGTATTTCCGCGATCTCGCTAAAAGCCTCTAAATATATACCTGCCGGCATTACCCGGCACTTGAGAGTCAAGTTCGCCGCGAAGCAATCGCGAGGGTGCGCTTGCGATGCTGCAACAGGTGCACTCGGCAATGAAGGCAATTGATTTCACTCGGCCGGCTAAGTGCAAGCAGTGTGCGAATGAAAGGCGTAATCCAAGAAGACAGGTCCGACTGATTGAACGGATGCACTGTGAAGGAGAGTTTATCTTTCCAAGCGAGTGCTGGCGAGCGAGCGAGCGAGCGTGCGAGCACCACGTGCATCCTCCTAGCTGGTAGCAGGTCGTTCTCGGAGAGATCTGCAGCCTCTCTCCCCTCGCGCGGGCTCCAATTCTCGCGGGATTCCGCAGCGATGAGCTGGTGCGCTGAGTGCACCAACTCGTGATTGCGCAATCATCCCTGGACGTCGAACGCGAGTGACTATCATCGTTTATTTCGTCAAGCGGATAATTTCCGGGCTTTCGGGCTGCTCGCCAGACGAGTGGTCACTCTCGAGTTCGCTCTAGACACCCGGAGACACCACCAGTGCCGATTCAAGGTCGCGGAAGAGACATTCTGTCGGGCGAGTGACACCGATGCATTGTACTCGAATTATTTGGCACACCGCTCGCTTTAAATAGCGCGTGTATATTAAACAGACTCGATCACAACACACAGACTTACGTAAAGCTCGCTTCTTCTTCCTGAAGAAAGCTCCCTCGTAACAGAGGAGCAGCACCTTTGCCTTCGGAAAGAAATTAGTCGGTTAGTTCTATATTGTCGCCGGCCCGCTGACCTGATTTACATTGTATTTCAGTACTTGTTAATACGCAGAGTACGCGCTGCGAATCACTTATGACGGCGGGCGTTAATACGCTCGTAAATCTCGGGCGACTCTAGCTTGTCTATCAAAGTCATTCTCCGCGCGCGCTATAATAACATTGGCACTCGCTTTTACAATCCACTCCTTGTGATTTATGAGCGATTGTATCTGTCGGCTGGGTTAGCTCGCTAAAGAGAAGTTTGACTAATTGAAGGAACATGTGGACTCCTCGCTCGTGTTCGGCTTAGAGAGTTACTGAACCGTGTTTCCTCAAGATCCTATGATGTTTGTATCGCGCCAAGAGAATGCTCAGACTGTTCTCCCTTTCGCGAGGGATGCGCAACGATGCAATCGGTGCGCATTGCATTGAGAATTTCGCGAATCGTTGTGCAATCCCCTAACATTAGTCCGCAGCTTGCGCGTACTTGCCAAAAATTATAAATAACGGAATTTCCTCAGCGCCGAATTATGGAGTAGGTCACGAGCAATGCGAAGCGTCATCGACGCTTATGCGCTTGCACACCGGGCGAAGTGCAGCCCGAATTCTCGGACAAACATCACCGGAGAGTCCCACGAATTTTCCGAAAATAATCCCAAAGTTCTCACGGTGCTTCAGTCTTTGGGTAGTGCGGTACGGGATTAGAAACCGCGGGAGAGTTCACCGAAACGATGATGGTGAAGTCATCGTGCTCGCAATTGATAGCCATGAGAAGTATGCGATTGGCGCGATGCCCGGATTTCTTCATTCAGCTTCGACTGCTGGCTATGATCTCGTAGAATTTGGGGTGGGAGATATCGCAACATATTCATGGAATCAGCGATGCCACCATAAAATTAACTCCTGTTATGTGGCTGTGTAAAAGCGTGGTGTAATCTCGAGAATGGACGGATGGCATGCGCCTCGGAAATAGAATGGAGCCAACGCAGGCATCACACCATAAGCTCGTTATGCGCGTGGAAAGGGGCCCAATTAATTCCAGAAATAAGGGCTGGAGCGGCCGGCGCACCAGCCAATCAATTATCGGCACTCGAGATCCTATCTGGCCGTCATTAATCGAGTACGCGATTAGAGTCAAGTGTGCAGAGCGGGTTACGAGAAAAGACTGCTAAGAGCTGCCGGCGGATTAAAGTATTCCTGGAACGCGTGCAAGTACTAAGGGCTTTTCTCTGATCTTCGTGATTCTTTGTTACAGTGGGCGAAGGAAGCCGCCGAGGCCGAACGCCTGGACAAGATGTTGAAGATCGAGGAGGAGGAGAACGCAGCGGCGAACAACTTGGCACTAGCGATCCACAGTCGAAACGAAGCGCGAGCCGCTCAATCCGCAAACTTCTTTGACTCACTGATCGACAAGTACGCGAAGAAGGCGACCAGCAAGACCACGAAGAAGAAGGGTTCACCCGCAAAGCCTATAAAGAAAACTAAAAAGAAGACGTAGAATAAATGTTGATCCCCGCTCTTCCTCACGACACATCCTCCGATCACACGCGCCACACACATTCGCTCCACATCATCCTCGATCCATTTGTCTTTCTCATTGTTTCGGCGATTTTCATAACTTATTTTTTTAAACCGCGTGTTACGATGCTGCGTAGACCGTGTCCTCGTGAATAAATGGTTGTGTCTAGAAGTTTTGTATATTCGAAAGGAAAGTGAGTCTGCACTCTTTCTCTCGCAACAGCACTTCATCTCCGAATACATCGCCCGCATAGTACAACTTTCTGTAATCCAACTTATGCGTACATTTAATTGATATAAGAATTTAAATATAGTTCTACTAATTCATTACAAATGCCTCGATCCAATTGTACCATCTCTGTAAATATCTTTTGCGGTCGACATTCAAATATGTCGTATATATCATTACAAACTGGGCAAGTTACAGGGTGATGTGGTAGACAAGGAATCAGTAGAATTGGTAAAACGTAGGTAAGTAGCTTTATACCATCGAATTATGGGAAATATTAATGATAAAAGGCTAATTCCAAATCTACCGTATTACTATGTTATGGTAGAATACAAATTCTACACTCCATCCGTACTAAGATTGAAATGCCGGTAACACGGAGCGTGACACTGAAATGGTAATGGACACTAAGGCCCCATCGCCGGGACCAATCGAATGCCCAGCTTGTCCAGTCTGTTCTGTACTCGGTTTGCCGTATCACATCGATGCGATCATTGGGGGGAATGATTTTACCATCGGAGTAATGTTCAGCTCGTGCTGCCACGATTTCTCCCTAGTTCCAAAGATCCACATAATTCCCACTTACCACTCGAGTGGAAGGAAATTCCGTGCAGTTATCTGCGGTGTGTTCCAAACACTCGATTGGTAAAGATGAAACAAAGGTTCTCAGTTCAAAGCTGCGGAGCTAGCGACTGGATGCTAGTTACATTTGTTTCACTTCCACCCACATTATACAATTTGCTAATTCCAACCCATCGAAATTAACCCACAGAATTATTCATTCTATTAAACCAGATTGTTCTATTAAATTCCAACTTATAACAGCATATTTAACAACACTGCTCAGCCCTAAGGTACATAATACATTCAGTTTTTGTCTAATACTATTTGCATCCTCATAAAACCGAGGCTTCGTTAACTTCTCAGAGATCGCCGTCGCAGTTGTTATGAGTGGCCAGTAATACGACGTCGTATTACGTCGGGGCCCAAAAAACAAATAGTCACCCGTTACTGGCGTGGAAGGGCTCCCGTTGGAGAAGGGGGCTTCAACTTCGCTATAGGTGGATACTGAAAACATAGGTAGCAAAGTGTAAACCATCATTATTATTAGCCAAGCGTGTAACGAGAGGCCAGAGTTGGATTCGAGATAAAAAGAGCGAGGACGAGAGGGGGGATTGGCGGTGGTTGGGTGGAGAGGGGGCGAGGGGCAGGCGGGCGGAGAAAAAACAGAACTGAAACACAATGGGGCCTGGAGCGGCGCTGGTATAATATCTCTGCTCGACAAGCTAAGACCGGCGCGCGATTAGATCGGGCGGGGGCCCCGATGTCGTACGGAGGCGAATAATCAAGCGTCACGCTCGATTGTTCCTCGTCACGAGCTGCCCTGGTGAATTCAATGAAAACAAGCGCGCGGCACGCCGCCGGCGAAACAAGAGTACGCCGAGTGTAACCCGACAATCATTGATTTACAAGGCGATAGGCCACACTCGGCCGTATTGCCGGCGTTTTGCCGTATCACGTGCAAAAGCAACAACATAACCGAGCCGCCTCGAAAAGGAAAGCCTCGAAATTCAAAGGAACTGGAAGGAAGCGCGAGCGCTCCGACGGCAGCCGGGCGGCGAGCGGATGGTGATACGTCTGCAAAAATCGCGGAGAGGTTGCAAGAAGTTCGACGAGAGTGAGAGCGAAGCGCCTACAGAGAAGGGTGAAGCGTACTATGAAACGTTTAAGGTTTCACTCTGTACCGGCGGCGGGAGTTTCGCCACGGTGCGCCGCGCCGGCCACTGCTTTATGATTCTATAAATCCTGCCAGGCCATGGAAGAGGGAACCACACGATGGAAATACATAAATGAAATCTAGGATCGACCCTGACATTTAGTGTAGTCGACGTTAGAAATCGCCGGTGCAATTACACCGATTTTTCGTCCACCTCGCCCTTTCTCTGGGAAGAACTCTGCCCTCTCTCTCTCTCTCTCTCTCCTCTCTCCTTTTTAAGGTAAGAACACGATCCTAATGGATGAAGACCATCAGGCATAGTGAACGAGCGGAATAATTCATCTCAAAACACAAGTCCGAACGGTACAAGCTGGGAGAGGGCGAATTACGAAACCGACAGTGACAGCTCGAAGCCTGAACCTCGTCAAATCCGAAACGGTATCCACTATGGCAGCAGCCACGGGATAGCAGGAGCGAGAACGAGCGGGCGAAGCTGGATGACTCGAGGGAAGAAAGAGGCAAAGATATCCTCGTAGGACGCCGGGCATCCTGGGCATCGGGTGGATCAGAGGAGCCAGTGTCACATCGTCGGAGGCGCAAGCTTTAAATTGGCGATAGTGCTTCCAGAAAGCGCGTTCGTTCTTAATCGCTGGTCAGAGATAAGGCGTGATGTGTCGCTGGCCGTGAAATCACGGGAGAAAATCCGTAGAAAGAAGTGGCGAGCGGGTGATTGCAAGAGAGGAGAGGAAGAAGAGGGAGCGAGGGTTGCGCCAAGAGGAGAGCGGGCCGGAGGAGGAAGATCGAAGAGCGGCCGAGAGAGGAGGTGCGGGTCGTGTCAGAGGAGGAGGAGGAGGAGGAGGAGGTGGAGGAGGAGAGAGGAGGATGAGGAAAAGGTGGGTGGAGGAGAATACCGGGAGAGAGAAGGAGACGGCGAGAAGGTGGAGGAGAGCAGTGAGCAGAGGAGGAGAAGGGGAGAGCGACATTCCTGAAGGCGGCGGCGGCGGCGGCGGTGGTTCTCGTGGGAAACCAAAGAGAGAGAGAGGAGAGATCTCGTCTCTCGTCGTGGAGAAGAGGTTGCGGGGCCTTAAGGCACACCGTGTTCTCATCTCCCGAGGAGCGAAGAGGGCAGCGAGCCGCGACAACACCGGCTCAGGCTACTCCTGCCACGGATGCTCTGCCGATGGGCTCCAGATTTATGAATTAGCCGGAGTAATCGCTCACCGCATGGTGCCGGCTTTCCTCTACCTGCTTTTCCAAGAGATCAAAGTCGGATTTAATAGCGATGCCATGCCTTCCACCAACCTCACCGGCCGACGTGTCAGAATTCTCCCGATCACCCTGTATAAGACACTCCTTCATTCATCAGCTACTCATAATATTGATCAAACCTTTGATACAACCACTGGCTTAGCTACCAGGAACCATCCGCACCTGTATTCCTACCAGAACAATCGTCCGCGCTCTCGCTGCATTCTCGAACAATGCTCGCTGCACTTCTGCCCACTTTTGTTTAATGTCTAGCAGTATCGGCCGATGCATTGTTCGCCGCGGATGAAGCCACGTCAATGCATCGTGTCAGTGTAATTCGAATCGGGCTGCAACAGCCGGAATAATCAGCAACTATGATAAAGGTGCCGCTTCTGGTGCTCCCGTCATTCGAAACCGCTTTGCTAGCACGCCACATCATTTCGCCAGCATCTCCCTCCGACAGATCGAGTCGCGAGTAGAATAAGCTCGGAGACGTTGACACTGAGGGGCAATTATGCTGTTACATCGGTGGAACACATGTCAAGTGGTAGAATTAACAGTAGGCGCGTCTTAAATGACAGTGTTCGCATCTTACGATCGCGCGCTAAGTAATGACTGTGCCCCAGCGACAAGGACGACGCGTCGTTGTCACCAGCGATCGGTTGGCGCTTGCTCGCGCGCGAGCACGCACGCACGCACGCTATACGACGGCAATAAAGCTCCTCATTATTATTATTATTGCCAGCTTAAGTCAGTAGCTGGAGGAGTGCGAGCTGCAATAACGGCCGGGTGTAATCGGCTTGCACGGCTATTGCAATTGGCAGCGACACGCCGGACACCTGATTAAACGCGAGAGGATAAGGGGAGCAGCGAGTTAAATGGCGCGTGGAAATCAAACACCGATTTGCCACTCGGAATATCCATTTCTCGTAGCGCTGACGGCGCACTACCGTATATCTGTACGGCGGTGGCGGCGGCGGCGCGATCCTTCGCTCTCGAGAGCGAAGCGGAGAGTCTCGTAGAGGAGGCATACGGGTCACTCGACTTTCCATTGAAACTTTCACCGAGCATCCATTCACAGAGACACTTGGCTAGCGAGAGAATTCATAAAACGAAGTCACAATTAGAAAAGGTCAGCCGGAGAGACAGGAGGAATTAGCCTTGGGATTGCGCGCGGCGAGGTGTGGGCATCGAAGTCACCGGGGGCCACAAGCTTCGGAGGATAAAAGTCGGTAGGATCGAGAGCGGGCATCCATTGAGCGGCTATCCCTCGAGGAAGAGGGACGTCGGCTCATTATATTCGCCACTTTAGTACTCGCCTCGTTATTCGGAGCATCCCTGATCGAAGGAATGATTTGGGGGTGTGTTCATCACTCGGCGCGGTGGCGGCGGCGGCGAGATGTTGCGAGATGCGGCGAGGAGAACACCCTGTATAAACGCAGCAGAAGGGCAGAGGCACGCCAAGGCAGCACGAGATGAGAAGGAGAAGGAGAGAAGAAGGTGGAGAGTTAATTGAATCCGAGCAGCGTATAAGTGGAATGGCCTATTCCTCCTCCGGTTCGCTCCTCTTATTCTTCTTTCTTCCCGCGTGCCTCCTTTCCACTAGAGGGGCCCTTCTTCCTCCCTCTCTCTCTCGCCCTTCCTCTCCTCTCCTCTCCGCTCTCGCCTTCTCTCTCTCTTACGAAGCCGCGCACGGCTCTCCTCTCCCTGGCCGCACCGCGCCGCACCGCGCCGCGCCTCGTCCTTCGTAGGCTCCTCGTGTACCCCCTTCGGACGGGGTACCGAGGACTCGAAGAGCGAGAGCCCGATCGGTGGAAGGACGCCGCGGCTCGGGGGAGGAAGCATTCCTTTGTCTCCGGGCACAAGGACCTAGATCATATGTGCTGGCGAACGCGTGTAATGTGCATGCGGATGTGCGACCTCCTGGACGCGCGCAACCCGCGCCGAACGCATACACTACACCATCCGCTGGTTTTACCCTCGCTCGGGGCCTCATCTGGTACAGGCCAGGCTGGAGAGAGTGGGCCGAGCACCCGCCGGGAGATCATGTCCGCCGAGTTACGATAAATTTCTCCCTTTTTACGCACGCCACTGGGAAAGTTATATAATCCGCTACGTTATGCACTGGGAGCTCGCGTAAATTCGGGCCCACGACACCCCGGCGCACCAGTGGCGAACAGCCGAGCGCCGTGTACACCCCGGTAGTACATAATTTTATGCGTGTCCGCATATTATACGCGTATAAAGAGACACGCGTGATCGCGGGAGGCGTGTACGTGCGCGCCAGCACGCATTCGCACGGCCGTCTTGTCCGGACGGTTTCACTCGGGGGCCCCCTGTGTAAGTACCTCCTCCGAGGAATGTCCGATGAGGGGCCCGCTGTACTCTCCTTTCGATTGATAGGGCCACTCGTAAATTAGAATCGACTCTTCTAATGGCATCTCTCGATGCCGGCGCGTTTCGGCCGTGGGACAAGGGATCGTTAGAGTCGCAGAAACTTGGTGAAGGCCCAGTGGGGCCCGAACAGTCGTCACATTCATTTGGCGCGCGGTCCGCGGCACGACTTTCGTCGACGTCGCTGCTCTCTCGTGGGTGCTTTCGCCACGGGTGCTCCGCTCGGGGCACCCCTCGTGCGCACGTACGCACTCTCGGTGTATTTGCGTACCCCGAAATAGCAGCGGCCCCCCGTCAGACAGCGACGCCAGGAGGAGGAGGAGGAGGAGGGCGACGGGGTAGGAGGAGGGCCTGGGGATGAGGATACTGAAGACGAGGAAGAAGAGCCACGTGAGACGGAGTGAAGCGACGCTAAAGCGAGAGAGAAAGAGAGTGAGAGAGGGCGAGAGAGGGGGAGTGATAGAGAGAAGAAAGGGGCAGGGGAGGAGCGCGGGGGAGCGTGTATACCGCAAAACCAGTTCGCTGGTGAGTAAACAAAAAACGAGAAGGAGCCAACGCCGCGGCGCGACCTCGTTGTCTGTTGCGAGGAGAAGAGAATCAGGCTCGCGCGCGCGCGCGCGCGCCCGCCTGCCCGAGCTGCTTTATTGCTAATTCGAAGACATTCGCCCGGCAGAAATGAAACTTTATAGTCCGCCCGCAGGCGAGGGGGGACACGCGGGCGCGTGTATGGGCGCGCTCGGTGTCGATCTCCGGCCGGAGTGCTTGCCCTCCGGGGCACTCCGCCGTAGGAACTACGTCACTGTTAGGACGCCACTGTGACCGAATACCTCAAGTCCGCGGATCAACTTCGAAATCTTCTAAGTTTCACGGGCCCAGAACCGGACCCGACTTCACCTATCCCTCGCAAACTTCTTCGCATTCCTGAAATCTGGGCTCACGCAACCACCGTAAGGATTCCTTTGGTTCCCCTTGGTATACACGCATGGGGTCTCCGCAGAGGATACGCGGCGAACGCAGGGGAATTCTATCAGGGATTCGTAGTTTCTCGAATCACCCTCGCAGTATCAGTCCGAGCTCAGATCACAGCGGGTGTCTCTTGTCCGAAGAGCGCTCGGGTTGTTCGAGCTGTCGTAACGCATTATGGGCGAGCACGCGAGAATGTTGCATGCATCACGCACAATGTAATTGTAGGAGTGACTGTGTCGCGCCGGGCCAGGTACTCCGCGTGTCATATCCTTAAGTCAGATGTCGGCATGTTGGTACCGCGAGCGTCAAGCATCTCGAGAGGCGAGCATGTGAGGTATCATTTGCAATAAGGCCGAGACACATCGGGTCAGGACAAGGGGGGGCCCATTAAACATCCTGAGATCATCTCGACAGGGTAGTCGGATGAAAGCTGTAAAGGTTCATTGCATAAATAGCGCGCGCGCGGCGGGATCGCGGCGCCGATCGCATCGCCGCGCACGGCAGCCGCTCAAGTGTCGCAGTTGCACGTCGTTAATGCGAGGCAGGTGCTAACGCGGAGAGCAAGGAGGCTCGGAGTAAGGAGGAGCGGACAGGAAGACGATCGGGAGAGTGAGGGAGTGCGAGAGAGAAGAAAACGCGCCCGGATGCCGTCCTCCCCCTAATTGACAAATTGGAATCTTATTAGAAGCTCGTGATGCTGGAGGTACCGGAGGCGCAGGAGGAGCCTCGGGGGCCCGATCCCGGGCTCGAGCTCGAGCCCGAGCAGTAGCGCGAGGAAGAACAAGCGAAAGAAAAAGGAGGAAGGCAGGACGGAAGGGAGATAGGTAGCGAGGGAGCCGTGAAAGACGAGGAGAGAACGAAGGGGGCATAATGCGTGGATGGCACGACACTAACAGGTTGTACGGCCCACGGTGGAATCGACAGAAGAAGTACCTTACGCTCGGCCTGCCGACCAGCCGGCCGGCTGGCCGTCTGGCGATGCCACCCAGGAAGCTTTCGCGCGTGCGCGATCTGTGTGGCCTCGGCTCCACTCGACCACTGGACCCAACCGATCTCCCACGATTGGGCCCGAGCCGCCGCGAAAACGCCCGAAGCCGACGTGTGCTGGCCCACCCGGTAGAGCGCGCGCGTGCCGCGTCCTGTGTGGTCCCACGGGCTTCGAGCTTCGCTCCTTCCTTCTTCACCCAACCATTCTCCGTCCTTCTCCCTCGCGGCGATAGCTCCGCTCGCCTTCCACTCGCAGCGCGCTCCCTCTCATTCTCACGCCACCCCTTTTCGCTCTTTTTTCACCCTTCCCGGCATCTCCCTCTCGCTCGATCCTATCGGGGCCCGCTCGGCTTCTCTTTCGCCAAGATCTCGGCAAGAGGCAGCTATGCGCGAGCCTCTCCTTTCTCTCGCGAGCGAAGACTCTTCTTCGTTGCATCGCCACCGCACGGTCCATGCCATCTCTTAGCAAGGCTCGGGCCGCGAAGATGAGGTGGCTCTGAGGTGGAAGGGTAGAGGAGCTCGAGGTGCTGACAGTGGCGTAAGTAACGAAGGATTCTGTAGATCGCGCGATATTACGCCTGACGGGATGACGAAATGGCATTATGATTTAGTTTCCGCGCCGCTACTCGCAGCCTCAACTGCGAACGCGACGACAAACGCTTACGGCGCCTCGCGATTGGGCCTGATGGCTAAGGGCAAGAAGAACATATCGCTCTCAAGTCGAAACACCATATTCTTTATTATTTCACGGTAGACGGACAAGGAAGATTCCTAGATGAGATCGGTGAGATTTTCTCTCTCATAGAGCATGCACCTGAGACTCCTATTTTAAGTTAAACACTTTACGACGTGAGCCTTGCTCCGGCCATTAGTGGCTAAAATGTTCCTCGAAGACAGTTAAGCGGAGAGGTCATGAATTCCTGTTATTACTATTCGCCGCGGTAACATTTTCTGGTGTCAAGTTCTGGCGGGCCACGTAGAGTTCTATCTACGTCAGTGGGCAAAGAAGGGAGATGAGGTGGTAAGGCCCGTTCGACTCGTTCCACCTCTCCTTTCCTGCTTCTCGGTTTCCTTCGCACGGCTTGACTCGACCACGTGCTAACTTACGAGCTACGATCGCTGTACCCTTCCACTTTTCTTTCTCCCTTCGCCGGCTTCTCCCGCGCCGACTGTCTCTCCCTATTTAACCCTCTCGTTCTAACGCTGGCGCTCCTCGCAGCCTCCTTAGTCCTTACCCATGTCTCCTCTTCTTCTTGCCTCGGCGTTCTCTACCGTCTCTTTCTCTCTCGTTCTCTCCTGATTCCGTTCCGGCATCATCGCTATCTCGCGTTGCGCTGGCCCGCTTTTTCTCTCTCCCTCGGGACCACCCTCTTCTCCCGGATTAATAATCCAGCGACGAGAGGAGATCCGACTACTCCCCGTTCGCGGGGATTACCGGCTGGGAGCGTAGTCATGATGCTGCCTCCGTTAACAAGGCCCAGTAAGCCGAGCGAGCCGGGGGATGATGCGTCTCCCTCTAAGAGGCCACTCGAGAGGATGGAATTTCGATAGGAGCTGAGAAATTCGCGCGGCGCCCGATGGATCTTCTCGCGTTAAGCCGACATTCTTATCGCTCTTTATGATTATGCGTTATCGATACCTCCTGACCGATCCTTCTCAGATAACACCCGGTAATATCGACATGCGAGGAATGCGAATACACGATGCTAGATGGTCCAAGGTGGAAGACGAAAATGTATGCGGCAAAGATATTTGGCGATCGGGCGAGAGCCCAGCGGGACCGTCGAGGGATTCCTGTCGAAATGGAGAGAGTCCCCACGGCGAGAGGGACAATTTCGCACGGTACCGAGCCAGCGTTTATCTCGATCACGAGTGGGGCGAACGGCTCTGTGACGCGAATAAACAGGCAGAAGCAGGCGCGATGATTGGCCCGGGCCATAAAGCGTATTTTCGCATGTAAAATGTAAATGGTGCTGTTCTGTCTCCTCCCGAGGCAGTGGGCCCCGTGAGTTTCGCTCGGCGGCTCGTGGGTGTACCGGCTCTCTGTGCGTGTATGCGAGGAGGTAGCATCGCATCGGATCGTATCGCATCGCATCGCACCGCACCGCGAACCCACTCGCGCGCGCGCGCGAGCGTGGAAAGGAGAGAAAAGGGTGAAAGAGGAAGGAGAGAAGGCGAGAGCGCAGGGTTCAAAGAGCCGACAGTGGTTAAAGGGCCTCTTCCTCTCTTCGGCTCGACACGCACAAGTACAAGGCGCAACCTTTCGAGCTACCCAGAAGAGTATCATCCTTCTACCGTGGCTGCTCCTCTCTTTCTCTCTCCCACGCCTCCTCCTCCTCCTCCTCCTCCTCCTCTCCCATTCTCTCGGCACCTCGGTTCTCACTGTGGCTGGGCCCGCTGGCAGAGCAAATTTATTTCACCTTCCTGCCTTTTCTGGACCTTTCACAATATTTGGCCGTGCTTTGGCATCCAGTACCGGTCGCGGCGGTGGCGGCGGTGGCGGCGGCGACGGCGGCGGGCACTGGTCACCAAAGATACGGCTTTGAGCCCTCAGTGATGGATGGTTCGCTCTCGGAGCCGCCACGAATTGCTGCTTCTACTCACCTCCTCTGTCTTCCTTCATCGCTCGAGTTGCCCGCTTTTCTTCTCCCTTTTTCACTCTCGCGATCGCGCGCTCCTACCCGCCCGCTCTTCCCTCTCTCCCTCGCTGCTTCTACCTTCTACCTCTGCCGTCCGGCTGCTTTCCTTCCCTCTTTCTTTCTTCCTCCAGCAAAGTCTTCCCGGTTTCTCCTCTGTCTCTCGTCAGCTCCGCGCTCTTCTGCCGGCTGCTGGCTTCTCGTTCCCTCTGTGTGTGCCGAGGATGCTAGACCGCCGCTGATGGAGCCCAGGGCCGCTCACTTTCAGCATGCATGTAAGCCGGACCCCCTCGCTCCTCTTCTTTTCGCATTGGGACTACCGCTTGATAGATACAGAAATCCTTTCGCCCGTTGACACTTAACTAAGATTAATGAAGCGGTCATTGAGCCGGGGATCGCGATCATCCTGCCTCCGAGGAGTCTGATAGAAACAGGCCCATTGAAGCGTGCCAATCAACGCCTTCCCGTTCTTTAGCTGTAGGAGCGATATAAGTGTCAGGGTGGTTAATAGGGGTTAGGAAGGAAGACGCGGGAGATGAGAGTCCTCTCATGTCTGGGTATCACCGTGAGCCGTCCCTGGGTGGACCCAGCGTTCGGGACCGTTCCACCGAGTTCGCGCAGGTATATAAATTCTGGTGCTATTATTGGGGTTTGTGCCTTCTCACAGAGCCCTCTGGGGCCCGCGGCGGCCCCTTTGAGCTACTCTTTCTGCCTCTCTTGCCCTCAGCTACAGCCTCCTTCTCGCTCTTCCTCTCTCGCCTCTGTTTCTGCTCTCGAGAGCCGCGCATCAGACTCTAGCCGTTTCCCTCTCGCTCTATCGTTCACTCTCTCCTCCTCTCTGTTTCTCTTTCTCTCTCCTCTCCACCTTATCCTGTCACTTTTCCTCCTTGTCCCAGCAATTCCTCTCTCCACCGTCTCGGCCCTGTACTCGTTCTTTGCATACTCTTCCTCCTGTCTCTTGTACCTTGTCTCTCTCTTTCTCTCTCTCTTTCTCTCTCTCGCTCTCTCTGCCTTGATCCTTTCTTGCCCCCTCCGATTCGCCTACTTTACTCTCGCCATCCTGGCCCATTCCCTCGAGACGCTCGCTCTGGGCTGCTGCGCCGCCCCTGACTTGTTTGTTTTCCCTCGCGTCGCCTTCCGTTTGCTAAACGCACCTTAAATTACGCGGCCGATGATAAATATTTGAGCCGTCCATTACGCGAAAGGGCCACTTGGACCTTCGTCCGTGACCGGTGTTACCTCCTTCGGCCGACGCAGCCTCCTCTCTCGTGGAGATCGTGTTACTTCGAAAAAGGGATACTCCGCTCGCCGCAGAGGAACGGCCGAGGCAGAGTAAGAGAGAGAGAGTGAGTGGGAAGAAGGGAGAGTCGGAGGGAAAGTGAGAGAGAGAAGAAGGAGCGAAGAGAAGCAGAAGTACATCCATACTTTGAGTGGCGCAACTGTGCCGTATGGAATTTTTGGCGATGGCCAAATAATAAGAGAGAGAGAGGGGGGAGAACTGTGCTGGCCGCTTGCCATTCAAGCGAGAGTCAGCGATATACAGAGAAGAAGGTGGGCCCCCCGAGAGCTGCGCCGTGGCAACCTGACCAATCTCAGGATGATACTCGAGTTAAAGGCTGTGGCAGGCTAGTAGGCTCCGAATTAATGCGAATTCCTCGGGGCCCGCGTTACCGCGAGAGCAGGAAACATTTGGAATGGCGGCCGGGAATCAACGAAAGCGACTTAGAATCCAAGGAATCCCAACGATTTCGTAGCGACGCGCAATAAAGGCGATCTCCGGGAGATTAGCGTCGCGGCCAACTGTTGCTTACTAATCGCCGGCCGAATGCCACGGGCGTCAAGCGAGCAGTACCTTTTCCCGGTATCGAGCAAGCGCCGCGCCGCGCCGAGCTAGTCTCCCAATCGCGAGATGCAAATGAAGTTGGGTGTGCGGCTCGCTTTAAGTTTCGGTTCCTTCCAACTTTGTGGCAAGCGGCGAGATAACGCGTTCTCCCCGCGCTCTTACACGCACCCCTCCGGCTCGCAAGCTCTCTGTCATACCGGGAATTTGATTCCCACGGACAAAGCAGTAACAAAAGTCAAAGTGGCTCGTAACAGGATTATGAAATGTTGCGGAGTAACGCGCGCCGCGGATGTTTACAGCGACGCGCGTTCTCATCACCGTCGAGCTTTTACTGCCGCGCTTTTCACTGATTCCGCGACTTCGTTAACGAGCGACGTTTATACCTGTTTTCGAGCGTAATCCCACCGTCCGATCCTTTCCCTTTCCTTCTCGCCAGATAAAAGGGAGAAGAGTACGAAACTCGTGAGCCATAATGTAATCATTGTTCCTGCTACGGAGTACTCGCTATCGCCATTGATAGCACACTGTCTGCCATTCGGGGAACAGTCAGAAGAGAGAGCGTTGGAATTTCGCGCACTTTCCTATGGCCAGACACTGTTTTAGAGAGCGTAGGAAACGTAGCTTACGAAGAAAGCAGAGAGTTGTGCGCACACGCTGCTGGAAAGCATTGCTGGAACTGTCAGCGGAGTTTGTTTGGCGAACGCCGGTTTTATCTTGGCAGGTCAGCGCGACTAATCTCCAATTTTCCCCGGCTGCTGGCCCTCGTCTCTCTTTCTCTCTCTCTCCACTTCTCTCCCTCTCTCCCTCTCTTTCTCTTTCCATCGGTTATTTGTGGAGGCGAATATCGGCATGCCGAGGGAGAATTTTCTATTCCACTTTGGTTATTGATGTAGCTGGTATTTTCGGTGGAAGCCGGTCTCTTCTACGTACTCCACCTACATACATCCCCTTTTTATCGCTTTTGGCGCGGCGCGCTCAAGCATAGTCGAAGCGCCCGCCTTTGATGAAGATTGAGAAAGAACCGACGTTACTCTTACGCGATCGCTGAAAAATATCTCCGGTATTCTTGGATACGTGTTTATCATCGAGGCGCATACATCTGCGTGCGGGAGGGTGTGTTCCTCGAGGGCGGTAAAAATGAACGGAAAGCTCGAATGCTGTTTGCCTCGTATAAATGCCTGAGTGGCAATAATCGGCTGTAATCGAACGGGCGGATATCGCGTTCCTGAAAGATGTTTATTATCAGTTAACCCAACACTTGGGCTGACCAGGGCTTTACTCATTTTGCCCCCTCCCCACCGCCGTTACACTTCGACTTTCGTATCAGTTCGCGTGTGGCCTTTGCTGGCGACGTTTCCGCACGTTCCACTCTGCCTGACACGTGCTCTCTCTCTCTCTCCTTCTCTCCTTCATTTCGAGCTACTAGTTACCTGAGAGCGCTCCATTCACGGATAGAGAGGAGAGACACACCTGTGCGCGGTGGCGCGCGCAATTAGTTTCGAAGCAATCAGCCGTGCGGCAATCAGCAGTTCCTTATCAATAAACGGGTAGCGGCTCCGATAGCGGAAGATGAATTAACAGTGTGGTGAGTGCCGCTCTCTAACTCCATTGGGGAATCCCGATCGTGATAGCGCAGACTTTCATTGACTTTATTTTGATCGATGCTACTGCCACGCGATCCTCTTGAAAGCAGTAAGTCGTTACACATGCCTCGTATTACCAGCTGATTACGCCGTCTTTGCTCGACTGAGCACGACGGAGGAAGTGTGGCGGGTTTGACAGTGAATCAAGAGGACCTATATAAGCGGGAGTTACGGTGTACAATATGGTAGAGATTGCGATAGGTGTGGTGGGGTTTGTGCGAGGGGATTTTCGTCGAGGCGTTTGCTCCGAGTGTCGGCGAGCGAGTTCATACATCGAAGCCAAATAGGGAGGCTGGGGAAGACCGTGGCAACGAAATCTCACGGCTTCCGTGGCCAAGGTCGTCCTCCTCCCTTGCGCGATCGCCTCGAAGCGCGCGGGGTTACGAGCTGTGCGTGCCTCCGGGGCAGAAAGTCATTGAGAATCTTCGCGCGCCAATCTCTCTCGGTCACTCGATTCGACGGGGGTGCGAGCGAGACCGAAGAGAGGCGGCGGGGGGACTCAGGAGCGAAAGGGAAACCCCGCAAAGGCGGAACGAGGAGGCAGTAGCAGGAGCAGGAACAGCAGACGAAGAGGACCAAGGAGCAGGAGGAGTAGCAGCGACAAGGTAAAGTGCTGTAACGACGGCGACAACGGCGTCAACGCTCAAGACAAGAAAGAGGAAGAAGAAGACAAGAAGCACACCGGCGGCGAGGAAGAGAGAGTGGCGGGGGGACGAAGGTATCCACCGTGGTCCAGCGAAGGGATTCGCGAGGGAGGAAGGAGGATAGTTGGAGGAGATAGGGTTACGGCGGAGACGGCGGGAAGATCGAAAAGGAGAGTAGAGGAGGACAAGGCCAATAGAGGCGAATCGAGCGAGGAGAAAGCGAGAAGGAGATCATCTTTCTCCTTCGCTTCATCTCTCCTCGAGTCTCTCGTTCTTCCCGCTAGCTGGTTCTTCGTTCAGCCCTGTACACCTGTCTTCGTTTGCCTGGTGGACGCCCCGCCCCGACCAATCAAGGCTCGAGGGGCCCGCTGACGTCAGTGAGGTGAGCCGGGAGGGCTTGGTGAGTGGGGGCAGGATCATCCACCACCACGCACGGGCCCGTGCGAGGCCCACGGGGGCCAGAAGCGGCGCGTCCGCCCGTTGCCCAAGGGGTGGGGGCAGGAAGAGGGGCACCCTGGGCCCAGCAAAGCTAAAGGAAGAACGCTTAGGGTACCCGCTGAAACCCATCCAGCATTTCCCACCACCGGCTCGTCCGGAAAACGTGCGCTAGGGAGCTTCCGGAGTGCGCTCGCTCGCATATCGGGTTCAGTCAAGTGAGTCAGGTCGATCGGGGACACCAATTCGCGGAGAGTTGCACAGTGCATACCGCTTACTCGCTATCCCGCGCTCCATCTGGAGAACACAGGTCTGCTCTCGGGGGTGGTGTGTTACATACATCAGAGGAAAGTGAACCGCGCTAGCATGTAGAACTCGGAAAGGGCCCGCTTGCACATTGCTACCGGGAGGATTTCGTTGTGCCCAATTGGGGATTGGAGGCCGGGATCGTTTGGATTTTGATAAGTTTTCGAGAGAGAGAGAGAGTACCAAAGAGACGGACCAGAAGAAAGATATCTCCTTCGGGGAGGGTGGCTCTCCTTGGGAGGCTCTGTCAGTGAGGAGAATCGGGCGGTGCTAGTTAGCCGGTTTTGGTCGATCTGGTCGGGGGTTCGTGGTAAATCGTGGCAATCTGTCTCGGATCGGCTGGTGCCGCGCGTAGTGGTGCCCTAAGCAGCTACGACGGTCACACCGGTGGTAAGAGTGCGTGCAGGGGAGGTGTGTGATGCCCTGGTTATGGTTAAGCGTGAGTGAGGTCAGTGGCAAGAGGAGGAGAAGAGGGACCGGCAGCGGCGTGGCATCTACGTCGTCGTCGTCCAGGTCGTCCAGGTGCTCGTGTAGGTCGGCTTCGTCATCGTCGGCCAGGTCGTCATCCGTCTGCTCGTCCTGCCAGCGGTGGAGGAGGAGGATCGCCGGCGGCGGTGGTGGTGGCAAGGACTCGCCGGTACCGTCGACGCGCTGCCGCTCGACGACGAGGACGACGACGAGGAGGCTCGCAAGAGTGATCAAGTGCGCGAGGATCACCGGCCAGTGATCAGGCAGGGTCGCCCTCGACTCAGAGCCGCGTGATTATGGTGCACCATCATCATCGTCGTCGCGGCCTTCAGGCGAGCCATCACTGCATCCTTGGGAGGCGAGGCGCGACACCCTCGCTCCTCCAGGTCCTCCTCTTGATCCTTGGACTTTGGCTGCCGGTCCTAGACAACGGCGGCCTCGTACTCGCCTGCGGCCCCGGCAGGGGTGGCGGACGTCGGCCCATCCTTAGGAAACTCACGCCCCTCGTCTTCAAGCAGCATGTACCCAACGTCAGCGAGAACACGCTGCCGGCCAGCGGACTCAGCGAGGGACCTGTCTCCAGGCACGACTCCCGATTTCAGGACCTCGTGCCCAACTATAACGCCGACATCATCTTCAAGGATGAGGAGGGAACCGGAGCCGATCGGTTCATGACACAGGTGAATAAGACACACTCATCATACGCTCCACGTAGTAGCTACGTAGCCTTCCAACTCGGCGACACATCATCGCTATCCTTAAAGCCCTACCCGGATAAACTTCCTTTCGCCGACTTTCCCGGAACGCGTTAACAGTCTTTGGTCTGTTTTCCCGAACGCCCGTGGCGACACGGATGATAACTGTACGGTCGCACGATAATTCCTGGCGTATCCCGCTCGAGAAGCAGCCTGTATTCGTCACGTCTTGGCGAGAGGGTGTTTTTCGGGCTGAAATGGGTATGATGCCGGCGAGCCGCGATAAAATATCGTGTTGTGTCAGGCAGCGGAGATAAAGACTCGTCGCTCGTCCTTGAAGGAACCCAGCGGTGAATCATCGCCAACGGGGAGACGCTATTTCATGGACGAACAAGTCAGCATCGATCGATCGGTCTGTCAACTTTTGCGCGTCAATGTTATTTCGATTTTCTAGTCTACTCCTGAAATTAGCCGCTCGCAACACTTGGGAAGTCATTGTAGTTAAAATCGGCGCGACTTCTGGAACGCCTGATTTCTCGAAAGGGTGCAGTCACCGACCTTTACATCTCGCGCCGATAATAGTAGCGATGATTCATTCCGGAACAATATACACCGCTATCGTTTGTGTATATCACCGAAATAGAAATCGAACGTTCGCCGAAACGATACCAACGTGTACCAGGTGATTATTTTCGGTGCGACGATATAACATGTACAAACTATGCGTACACCAACTCTCCAATGGGAATTCGTGGGAGAACAGTCAACTCCGAGGAAGTTTGACGTCTTGGCAAGCGTGCCGGATAGTTTCATCATTTCCACTCGCGCGCTTCGAATTTCATTGAGAGGAGGATTCTACTTTAAAGGTTTCCCCTGAGTCAACTCACTTTCCACGCACTTGAAGATACTCAGTACTTCTTTCGAAGTTCATCATTCTTGGCTGTCTCCGGGTGTATTCATCCTCTCTCCATGATTTTAACTCTGTGTACGCTGTGTGTGGTTATTACTGGAGCCTGCATGTCATCGTACACCGTGGCACATGACAAATTAGCTACTGTACATCGTTAAATGCCGTCAGGTGATTCACGCGAAACGCTATCCACCCGATAACACTGTCGCGATCTCGAATACCTTCCGGCGATTGGAGAAGGCCTCGCGTGCAAGGGATCGATACCTGAAACTGGTCTACTTCGTATGATTTCACTATGAATGCGGTAAACTATAGGATACCCAGTGATCTGCATACTGAACGGGAGAAGTCTCAAGATTTCCTAGTGAAGAAGTGCGCAAGTCCCACTCAATGATCCATTGAAGCTCCATTGTGTGGTAGGAGAATTCAGCTTTTTCTCAGGGCCCTTTTAACGCACGAGAGTAATGTATACGCGAGTTGAAAGGAAAGGTAAATCATGATCTCAAGTTCTGTCGCCACCTGCGCGGGCCCCGGAGACAGAAGATTCGGTCCCGGCGACAGGAGCGGCGCGGCGCGCGGCGTCCCAACTCCTCTTCTTCGGCGCTGTTTATCCCGAGTCCATAGACTCCGTCCATTAGTGCTTTATTCATGCAGTTTTTATCGGTGTTTGCCTTCCACTTGGCGCCCCCGCGAAGCGTGAAACGATTCTCCTAACTTCGCGGCCGTTGTATTCCAATTTGTAAGTCCCACGTTCGGCGGGCGGCTCCCAACAAAAGAGGGCCCACGGCGCCGACGCTCCCGCCGCGGCCGACGACGTCGCTTTCACGCTCGTAAACTTGCCCTTATTGTCGCGGACGGATCGCGATGGCCGCTCATAAGGCCCCCGCGCGGGGCCCTACGACTTTTCTACGTGTCTTTACACGGCTTTTGCGAAAGCCACGGGCCCTGTGCCCTCCTTTATCATCGCCTGCCACGCAATCCACTGGTAGGATTGCCTGGCGCCGAATCTATCATCGTTCGCATCATGTTCGTTTCACTCGTTCAAATATTATCCCAAGGCCCACCCCCTCCCGGCCCCCTTTTCCCGCGGCAAGCTAGATAAAAGCCGCCGCGCTCCGTCAAATTCGTGGAAAGGCCCGTGAAATTTGGAAATCCTCTCTCGGGGCCCCGTTACTTCAAACTCGCTCGTCCTCCACTCGAATTCCAGACTTCAGTCCCAGGGACTTCAACTTCGTGAGTGAGAAGGGGTAGCAAAACTTCGAGGAAACTCCCCGTTTAAACGTTGATAGTGGCTGGCGGTGGGATTTACTGAGCGGCTCGTTAACACGCTGTTTTCTCGACATGAATCTCTTGACGGATAGTAATAGGTGTTTCTCTTCCCCGCGATCGTAAAATCATGATGCAATGGCCAATTAGCGGGCCACACTCTTGGATATAGCTTTCAGCATACTGGTCGAAATTATTCCCTTTTATATTTAATTATAATTATGCTAATATTAGGAGTGTCCGGTTCTTGTAGTCGGCGGAGTGTCTGGCTATAAGTGACATTATCTACTAAGCCAGCCATTTAATCGGCACATAGTGCAAGAGGAATGGGGAGGAGGCAAAGCGGGAATAAATAAGTGGAAAAAGCGTGCAAGGCATCGCACCGGCTCTAAGTGATTGTGGGTAGAGTTTTATGGCAGTCATAACCGGTGTTTGGTTTGGCGCGTTAAGGCTCCCCCAATTACGGCGAATAAACCTAATGGCCGCATTTCCCGTTTCTCCCGTTCGCCCTTCTTGGTCCTGGCGAGCGCCGCGCCGCCGCGCCGTCGGCTCTCCCGTCAACTCCGGCCGCGGCAGCCTTCGATCTCTTCGGTGTATCGATCTTGCCAGTCCATGAAACTGATCCCAGAATCCTGGAGAAGATCCGAGACGAGATACCGTCTTTCCTTTGGATCGTGAGAAACGACTAAGCTCCGGACATTCCACCCCCCCCGAAAAGAATGACCATTAGACCATCGATTGATAGATACTCCTCGAGAAAACCATCTTTCAGTCATTGAGTTAAATTATAGTACACTCTATCATTTTCGCAATCATAAATTAGAAATCTTAAAAGATATTTTTTGTACGAAGAATAAAATAGAATTCAAATGGCGAGCAACATCTCTGAGTACTTGAAGAGGATTCTAGCGCGCTCTATCATTTCCAGAGTCATAAATTAGAAGTCTTAACAGATGTTTGAGATTTTTGACATGAAAGGTAATAGGAGATGTGTAGGAATAATTGCAGGTGTTCATGGGGGGCCGTAAAGCCAGGTGATAACGTGCGACTTAACACTGGCTCGGGAGAGAAGTGGTAGCGTATCATCGCGATCGCAATAAGATAGATATGCATGGGGAGCGGAGTCCGAGTGCAGCAGTCGCTTGCAGTGACTTGCAACGGGTGTCTGATGACGGGCGATGGCCAGCCGGGTAACCCGATAGGCGCACGTGGCGCCACGTGATACGCTTCTAAGACCCCGAGGCTCCTCGCAATCGTATTCCGGCGTCGATGGACGCATTGTTCCCAGCGAATTCTCCAGAATGCTCAACACAAACTTCTCCCAACAAGGATTAAACACTCCGCCGATGTAAAAGCGATTCATCTCCTCGCACTTATCCGGTTTCTGGCTCTCTCCGGTGGCGAAAAGGCAAAGATTATAGGAAATGCAACATCGTTGCGATAGTTAGGAGGCTCCTGCTGCCAGCGACGTGGAATACATTATCCTTTTTGGTAGCAGCCGATCTCGATATCGAATTTACGGGGAACCCGCTCGAGAGCTCGCTCCAGTGGCAATCTCCGGCGAGCTCGAGAGATTTGCATGCGGCTCGCGCTCCGCCAACATAAATCCTCCAACGTCTCTGGTAAATGAGCCCCCGGTAATTACAATCTAGACGATCAAGATTCACGTTAGTCGAGCTTCAATAAAATCCAATTGGCAAGCGTTGTATTCCGCCGAGCGTATAATTAGACTCTGCTTATTTCTTGGTGAAAAATCGAACTTTCCAGTGATAGTTCGATGTTAACTATGGCGGTGGGAGTTTTGCCCGCTGGTGGGATGAGGGGCGGCTGGATATTTTCGAGAGAGAGAGAGAGGAGGCTGGGAGAGGTGGCCAGTTCGTTCTGGCAAGCCGTTATCTCAAGAGACGCGGGGCAGAACCTCGTAAATCCGCCGGCATTTGTTTCCCGCTGGCCGGATGCACGGGGTTACCTTCGCTAACCCCGATGCGATCGTTCATACCTGTACAGCGACAAATCGCTGCCGGCTTTCTCTCCTCCTTCGCTCTCGCCTCCTCCTCCAACTTCCTCCCCGCACCTCTGCTTTCGACTTCCTATTCTTTTTCTCAGCGATCACAATTCGTCATCCGCGCGCACTTAAATAGTCGGCAAGCTCCGCTGGAAGCGGGCTTTTAATTAAGAAGGCTCCGCGTTCGTCCCTTAAGCACTTTTTACCGGATTTGACATGGTTACAACGATAGACTGTTAGGTGCTGCAGTGGCGTCGCACTCCTTCGTATTTTATCGTCGAATCTAGCAGCACCATCAGCCTGCTTTACTGCCAGGTTAGTGGAGAGAGAAATGCTTTTCCCACGTGCCGCGGAGTCAAGTATTGCCGCTACAAAATCGCCGGTGTAAACTCTACACCGCGGGGATTTAGAATCGCGCGGCCCGCTTGATAATGCACTTTACGGGACTTTAAGAGACGGCGGCGGCGCGCTACGACCCCCGTCACGAAAGTGGTGCATCGTTAAAGTGGCGGGATTTTACAGCCAGCCGTTGCGCCGCGGATGATTTGCAATCTGTTTGGATGCCGGCTTTTTTATCGCTTGATGAAGGCAGTATTTCATCCCGGCGTGGAATTACGCGAGGGTTGCTCCAGTAGTGCGAGTCAGCCGTTGGTCAGACCGAGCGGCGCCGTATCAATATTTACTAGTTTACAATGCTTTTTACATATCTCTCGACAACTAATTCGAGGATTATAAACATTCTTTATGACCCTCATTCCAAGAGGAAGAGCACACAATTTCCCAAAGTGGATCGCAACATGCTTCTCGTTTTCAGTTGGTTTAAACGAGCGAGCCGCCTAATTAGCCGAGGGTTCCTCGCTCGTTCCGTATCTAAGTCTGTTTTACAGCGCATTTAGAAGCAATTATACGAACGACTATCGCGCGGCCGAGAAAGACGCCGGCGATTACGGCGTCTAACACTCGGGGGGCCGACGTGTCTGCCTCTCTCGCGTATCATACACCGAGCGTTCTCGCCATCTTCTAATGGGAGCCGAAGCGATTCATCTATCACGGAGACGCGCGCACGATATTCCCCAGCCGGAATTCACCAGCGCGCCATTCGTCTCGCGGCGAAAAAAAGAAAGTCCATCGTCACGGATAATACATTTATTACGTCACACCTTTAACGGCCAATACATTAATAACCCTTTGAGGCTGTTGCTCCCACGAGTTTAATCCCTGCAACATGTGCTACCAATTTAGCATTCGAGCTCTGCCATCCTCGATGGACGGACAATCTATGGTCGGCGCGCGGTTGCTGCTGCAGGGATTTCCTCGCGGTGTGTGTACGTGGCTTAAAGTGGAAACCGCAGACCAGGATGCGTTATAGGCAGAGAGCCACGGAGGCTCTCAGCTGGCTCTCTTCTCGGCTCGGTTTCTCCTTGCCTCGTTCCACCGCTACTCTTTTCTTCTCCTCCTCCTCCTCCTCCTCCACCGCTTCTTCTCTCTTTCTATCCCGCTCTCGTAGCTCGCTCTTCGATTATATGTGGGATAATGCGGTGAGAACAAGAGGGACAAAGAGCTTTCTCGCTGCGAGGCACGCGGAGCGCCGATCCGACGAGGACGCCGGCCGCCGAGAGGAGAGAAACCAACCGGGCGAAGGGAGAGAAAAGAAAGAGAGGGAGGTAATCTGGTTGGTCCACCGATGTTTCAACGGGGAAAGGATGAAGGAAGGGCCGAGGGCCTCCGGCCCGCCGCCATAATGCATCGTGAGAAGTGTGTATGGGGTCAAACGGGTCAAAAGAACGTCATGGCGCTCCTGCGAATGCCCCCATGGCGGAAAGAACCGCACCTCCCGCGCTCTTGTCATTTTCTCTTCCTAATACTATCAAAGTCTACGACCTTAAAACATCCTTTCATCCCTGAACACCTTCATCTCTGTTCTATTAGAGGCAATCGTAAAAATGGCTGATACCATCCTCGAACCATTTAGTACGAGTCTCGTCCGCTCACGCAAGCGTGAAAATGGCTGATCAGTTCTGACTGAAACCTCGTCGCCTTCTCTTCGATAGAATGGTGTTACGGTTGGTGCTAGCGTGGCTGATACGTCAAATATAATACATGTCCTGCGTGTCGGTGTGCTTTCTAATCAAAGGGAGGCATTAGACATTCCCGACATAGTTCGGTTTAAAAGGCGATAGGACGGTCAGAGTTATGCGTGAATTCCTGATACGCAGCACACGTGCTCTCCGGGCGTGCAGGTGTGCGTGTGAACGCTCTCACAGATTTACACGGGTATCATCCGGTGGAATATAGCCTTTGGCTGGCATGCGTGCGATGATCTTTACGATGACCGATTGACATGGCGATGCCAGTTGCATGCGTCGCTCGTTTGGAAGGTGGAAGAAGGAAGACTCCCTTTGCCAATGGACTCGGCGCAGCGCGGCGCGGCGGCGTGAATGAGTCTCGGGGTACAAGTTGCCGGGAAGAAAGTCTCGCAAAATATGGGACGTTCCTCGCTGTAAAGTGATCTTGGCGACCACTTCCTTCCTCCAGGTTGGGAGCGCGGATCCGATGACCAGTTTGAGGTCAACGATGACCGACGTGGGAAAGGATCGCCGCTGGCTGACTGCTCTTCCTTTGGCCCTCGCGCTTCTTTTTCTCATTCTCGTCGACTCCACCTTCCTTCGCCTTCCTCTTCTCCTTCTTCTTCTTCTTCTTCTTTAGCGTGGCCTTTCCCCACACCCGCTCGCTCCGCAAGTCCGAGTAGCCCGGACACATTCCTAATGACACGCGGACTGAATTGATAGACCAATAACGATCTGATGCGAGGAGGACACCAGCCTATTGTGCATTGTACCGGCGACATTATGCCGAGGTAAACCGGTGCAACCTTACGGTATAAGACAATGCGCCCCATCAGTTGCTCAGACATAGTCTGGTACCGGCAGCCCCACCACGCATCGATGTACTCGCATTATACGATCCTTATGAATTGCATTCGTCCTTTACAATCAGCTTGTGCAAGATACGCCTTCGTATCTTTGCCACCGTGGTAATTCGAAGTTCATACTTCACTGGACAAACGAGTTTAAACAATTTTTCATTCAGTAATGTTGGTTATTATTTGTCGAATGAATATTAGACGGTGGTATCGAAAAGAGAACATTTTATTTTCTTTGATGAACATATAACTGAACAAATGTTTGTGAGCAAAGAGAAAGTATACAACATCTGACAAAATAGTTGTCACAATCTAAAAAAAAGTGAACTTTCTAAAAGCCCACTTTTAAGGGAAGCTTACACCCTGTTGCAACCCTTATAAAAGTTTTGCATCGCGGATGTATGTGTTATTGAATTTCAATTTCTGTCTGTATTTCTGTATTTCTTCTGTATTTTGATCTTTGAGTACTCTCGCTAGTTTAGAAAGTTCATTACTCCAACGCAGGTTATTCGAGTCAAATAATGATCTTTAACATGTAATAGTCAAATGTTCTCGCAACGAGCCAAGTGACAACGACCTTTATATTTGAACCTGTTGGCAAAGGCTATGGGAAGAGATATCAAGGGACGATCGGTCGTGTGGTCCTGCAAGGGTCGATTACAGCGGCCGTGTATGGGATCGGCGTGCGTGCGTGCGCTCTCGGCGTAGGTGGGCAAGTAGGAACAAGCGGCGAACAAGGTGCTTATTCAAATACATTCAATTAATTTCCATAGGAAGACAACAATGGCTTCTACGCCGTGTAATCGTCCGTGCGCGCGCGCGCGCGCTGATACCGCCGATCTCTGGACCGGTACTCGGATGCCTACGGTTTCGTGGGACCCAGCCTCCCTCTGGTTCGGTCCTCCCTTTTACCTTTCTCATCGAGGAAAAAGGAAACATTGAATTAAACAAACCTAAACGAAACTACATGTTGCAGCAAATGTTCAAAGGAAATCAGAACACTCTTTTTATCAGTATCACTTTCCTGCTACCTTGTTCAAGAGCGCTTCAAACTACTTTGTTTCCCGATAGTTAACTCGAATCTGTCCTCATCTCATTTTACACAGGCATCATATAAAGAAGTGGCGCGCTCGGCGAGGCAAGCAAAGTGGACGCGTCCGGCGAGGACGAGAATTCGCTTGTTACAAGGATACCTCGTTAATTAGTGTAAATGCGATCGGGAGCAAGGGAAGGCCGGTGTTGGTGAGATGGGCGCGAGGTGCACAGAGGGATTCGGGGATAACGAGACAAGACAGCGCGGTGGGTACGTGTTCGAGGGATCGTCGGCGGTCAGGTTGACACGGCGATTAAGCGCGTAATTGTAGGCGATCCGCAATTAAATGCCGGCTTCTCGTTCGGCGTAATTAGCCGCCCGTTTGGGGAAGCCTCGAGGTGTTTCGTGGTCCAGGCAGTCAGGGGCATCGGAGAGTCTGGGCCAGCGTGGCAGGCAGGCGGGCAGGCGAACATTCAGGCAGGCGAGCAAGGATGCAAGCAGGTTGCCGGTCAGAGGAAAAGGAGAAAGAGAGGAGTAAGAAGCGGAGATACGGAATCGGCGAGAACGCGAGAAAGAGCGTGTAGAGGGGCGGCGGCGGGAGGGAAGGGGCCAGAGGGTGGCCGGGGGGGTCGAGATATCAGCTCAGCAAGCTGTGAATGGCTGCGCCCTTGATGGAACGGAAGGGAAGAACCGGGCGGCGAGAAGTATAAGGGGGGGGCAGTTAATTAATGGGGCGGCAACCGACCACTTCCCCTTCACTCTCTCCGGTACCTTCTCTCCTTCGCTCGGCATCGCTGCCTCTCGATATACCTCCTTTTTCTCCTCGTTAGTGTTTTTCAACATCTTCGTACTTCGCACTCCACCTTCTCTCCACCTCTTCTTCATCTTCTCCACATCGAGCCTTCGATCGCCGATCGAGAGCCTTTTTTCCTATCGCCCAACAGTCCATCTCTTCTCGTTCGGTTCTATGCTGGGATTAAGTTCGGGATGGAGCTAAGTGTAGTAAATCTTTGGCCATCGATCTCCTGTTGGGGCTGGGGCTTTGGCTGGTGGAGATGCGCAGCAATGTTGCAGGATGATCGAGGTGGTGCTCTTCGCGGCTTTTGTTTGCCCCCCTCATATTTTCCGGCGAGCGCGAATCTGCGCCCACTTGCTCCCGCCTTCGCTGCCCTTCCACCCCTCCTCCTTCTTCTCCAGCTCTTTCTCTGTTGGTCCGATCCAGCCAGATTGCTTTTGGCGTTGCACCGTGTGGTTAGTCGGCTTCGCGGAAAGATCTCGGTAACGGTCGATGATTAAGGGTATTAAATCTTTCGAGAGTACTCGCTCGTTCCTCTCTCGCGCTCGCCTTCCCTTCGCCTCTTTCTCTTATTCCTCCATTCGCGCTCACACTCACTCTCCTCCCTTCTCTCACCGGGCAGATCCTGTCGATGCTGACGCCTACACCGACATTACTCCGCGGTTATTTCTCTCTCCTCTCCAACTGCCTGATTATTCATCGGACTGCGGGGGTTGTTGTTGCCGCATCCGCCGATCGTTCTCCGCGCGCGCGCGCGCCCCTTCATTCTCAACGTACAGACCGGCGATATAACCTCGAGACACCGGACAGTTTCTATCTCGACATTCCTACCTCGAGGTTTCCTCCCATTCCACGAAATCATTATTAGATCAATCGGCAGCTCGACTTTCCTGTCACGCCGGTTTCCCACGTGGGAATCCTTCTATCCGGTATCATCGCTTTCCACTAGATCCCCGATAACGCCCTAGGAATCCAATGCATGGTAATTTGTCGGAGGATCGTCGAGGCTCATCATTTATTAGAGTCCTTCGAGGCGTCCATCATCCCTCGAATCGACTGGCTTCGAGAACATATGTCTAGGAAAAATCCTGACTTTCGAGGCGGGCAAAACGTTCTTTATCGGTGGCGCAGACTGCGCCTGTGGAATCCGGGGAATTTCGTCCGAATGCGCTGGATTAACCAGAGTGGAATAAGAGGGATGGAGAAAAGGGAGAGGGAAGGAGAATTGCAAAACCTGAGCGGCGGATCTCGACGGCGAGGTCAAAAATCGGTCGAACGTGTGGCGACCGCTTGACAAGGTAGGAATTCGCGGAAAAATCAGAGTGGCGTCGTAGCCGGGGAGCGGCGCGCGTTCCCCGCGTGCCAGGAGTGTCCGGCGCGGCAGGATGCGCTTCTTTCTAAAAACCAGCCGTATTTTTCGCGGTACGGGAGGACGCGCACAGCATCCCGCGGCTGGAATTCCAGGGGATGCGAAGCGCGCCGCGGCACGGCACGACGGGCCCCGGTGGGGCGGTGGTTTTTCCTTGGGCCGCCGTGGGTCCCCTTTATTCGTGTCGTCCTAATTCGAAGCGAGAGTCATTGGGCGCGCGCGCACGGCTCTGGAATGCTCGCAGGCATCCAGTGCCACTCTCGTTCTCCTCCTCGTTCCTCGCAGTCCGCTTTGCCAGGCCTTACCATCTCTCTCTCTCTCTTTTTCTCTCCGCAACAGATATCCCAGCTCGCTCGCTCGCTCCCTCGAACCCTCTGGTAATTAATTTAACTTCTTGTCCGAACGATGGCGGCTGCTAATGGTTTTCTTGTAGCGCTGCGCGAAACCACTCTCGGCGGACCCCCCTGACTAACCGTGCCTCTTTCGCGTTCACTCCTCGCCCCATCGGAATCGACTCTCTGACTCCCGATTTCTGGAGCCAACCACAGCTTTCTCTCCATATCCGAATTTATATCGACCAAGGTCAACCATTAACAAGTATCGATTCTCATTAAAGGGCTCGAGTAACACGTACAAACTGATTTATTCTCCTTTGAATTAGCACTTTCGAATTCCACCATTTTATTTAATATATATGTGAATTATTTATATAAGTAATTTGGAATGTAATCTAAAGAGAAATTCTTATATAATAATATCATTCATTGCTTGTCAAAGCCAAATGAATGACATTGTAGAATCCTTGTGTATTCGAAACAGTTTTGAACGGCATGTATTATACGCGTCGCCAAGTTTTCGGGTGGATGCTAACAAGGTATAAAGGGCCGAGGGGCCAGGAGATGAGAGGCACCATTCAGGGATACATTCCCGAGCAGAGGTCTGGTTATGTCGGGGAGGGTTGTCGCGAGTGGGGCTACTTATTCCGCTAGAACGCTCCCTTATCGAGAAGGATCATAATCCCCGGGAAGGCGGGAGGGTGATCGAGGGTAATTAGTCCTGGCGTTAGCAGACCATCGTGGTAACACGATCTGTTCCCGGCCCTCTCGGACTAATAGCCCGTCGGCCAGCATGGAAATGACGTGAACAGAAGGGTCCATCACAGATTCCTCTCGGAGGATAGCGAGCTTCTCGTCTCTCAAAGTATCTCATTTCTACAACTGTCTGTCATATGCTTGTATCCTAAAGATGTCCCATCAACGCTGTCTGTCCTTTTGCGAAAATTGGCAAACAGTCTTGACTACCTGTCATAATAAACCTCCGAAGGCATCGCACTCTCTTCCTGACCTGGGACACCGCTCGCCTATCACAATAGGACTGAAAGATTCGCTGCGGACAAACAGCGCGGCATGTGCCACGGCATTTCTGGGACCGCGTGAGTAAACAAGCAAGGAGGATCGCGTTTATAAGAAGGAAGAATCTAAAGACGCGGGTCCTAGGAAGCGGAGATCGTCGGGGCTGCCATGCCATTGGGTGGATCCGCGGGGCCTCAACCTTGGCGGAGCTCGGTGAGGCCGAAAGGCGGCCGCCACGCCGCGCCGCGCCGCGCCGGTGAATAGGTGCGTGTGCGACGTCCGTTGTGGCCGCGAGGCGTTAACGAGGCGGGCAAACACGAAGAAGAAGAATAGTAGAGGAGATAGCGGGCAAAAGCAGAGGAGGAGGAGGAAGAAGAGGGTTGCCACGAGAGGACGAAACGGAGAAGGCTGAGAATGGAAGAGTGTAACAGGGCGTTGTTGAGAGCGAGTATGAAGGATGAAGGAAGATCGCGAAAGCAGAGAGGAGGAAAGATCGCGTGAAGAAGAGGAGGATGGAGAGAGGAATGGAATACGTCACGAAGCAGACGAGGAGGAAGGCGCCTTTTTAAGGCGAGGTGTGAACTCTGCCGCCCTTCGGCTCCTCGCACATTCTCCCTCTCCTTCTCCCTCCTTCTTTCTCTCTCTCACATTTCCTCGACTCCTCGTGCATTCAGCCAAGCACGAAAGCACCTCTTTCCACCTTATTAAGACCCCCGAGCCAGCCAGCCAGCCAGCCAGCCAGCACACAACCGGCGGACTCTCTCACGGCCCTCTTCTTCCCGTACACCGCGCACTCCGATACTTCTTCCTCCACTCTTATCGTCTTCCTCCTTCTTGTATGACTCTCCGATCCTCTCCGACTGCCCTCCCGGGCCAGCTCGCCGCTTCTTCCTCCACGGAGCGCGCAATCCGCTCCTTTCTTCCTGCTGGGCCTTATTCTTCCGCGCGCTCGCCTTTGAGCTTACACGAGCGCCGACAGTCCCAGTGCCTATGTATGTAGGTCGAGCGTACCAACTCCCTACTCGCACAAGCTGATTTGCCTTTTAACGAGCCTCGCGCAATGCCCCTTCGTTCAAGGCGCGCGCGCCCGCGCGCGTGTTCACTGTGGGCCCTTTGTGCCAACCGAGAAGAGAACAAGCCGCACACGCGGCAAAGCGTGATCCTGATAGCGCGCCGGAAATTCGTCCTGCCTTTCCAAGGTTAAGGTGAAATGCGTGTCGCTTCGCCTTCTTCTTATCTGGCACGCCACCCCGCGCAGCATCCCATCAAGATTGCTTTTAGAAGTTGGCCAGCAGTTCGTTGGGACTCAGCTTCCAAACGTGTCTCCTTTCGCTGAGAATCTTTGCTCCGATCAATGTTACGCCGCTGGCGTTTCATATCGATAGCGTTCGGTAATTTATTACAGGCGGAGAAATCAGTGACGCCAGTGCATGTAGCCACAATAAAAGTGGTTGTGGAGAGGATTTAGTCACGCAAACCGGAGTGGTCGTGGTCGTCGGTGTGCGCGGTGTGCCGAGCGGAAGCGAGTAAAGGGTGGTATAGGGTGGCGCGTGAACGGCGCCGCGCCGGTAGAGAGTAGCGGCTTGTTTATTTTAATCGGAGCTCAACGTGCCTCCAGGATTGTTTCGTCTCGCGGCCGGACGATGTTTAGCTCACCGTTTAATCACCGTTAACGAGCGGTTATCGTTCACCGGCTGGGAACACGACGATCCTAACGAGCCGATCGTACTCAAGCACGAGCCCACTGAGCGTTCAATCCTCCGTCGTTCTTCCACTCATTTACTTAACATTTACGTTTTCTAGTTTTCCAAGGTTTCTCTAAAAACTCTCCTCCGATTGAAATCGACCTTCTTGCTTTGAAAATCTCCCGAAAAGTCAGACGAATTTCACGGGAGTAGAAGCAGCGGCGGAAACAGGCTCCGAATGGAAAGCAGCGAGTCCAAACAGAAGGTTATGGAGATTCTTCACGGTGAGTCCGGTAAAATGTTTGGTGTGTCGAGAAGGACTCCTTTTACGGTAGACGGTAGTGTCCGGGTTTTGTGCGGGCAGCTGACCGATATCCTCGGGTCGAAAGGTGGGGCCCCTTTTCTTGCAGGCTTTCCAGTAGTCCGGCGAATCCAAGTGTTTGCAAGCATGGTAGAATAGAAGTTTGCGCCACTCGGGAGAGCGCGACAATCGGTAAAGGGGCGCCAAGCCGGGCTTCCGTTTACGGGGATTTCGTTCCGCCGTTGTTCCCGTTCTCCAGCGCCGCGGAAGAAAACAGGCCGTAAATCAGGCAACGGTGACGCTCGCACTGCGATTTGTTACGGAAAACAGTGGCGGCATTAAAGCTCTGCCCTAGTTGCGCGCCCCGCAGGGGATCAACCAGCAATCTTTCCAACATGTATTCTGACTCTACTCGCTGTGCTATTCACCACTGATTCTTCCCCGACCTTATTTTCTTCGGCTGAATGGCATTGTTAGGACTAATCTTCGTCTGATTTACGTAACAATTACTTCCATCAGCGACATCTACTTTTCCGCCCGAAGATGCAAATCCGGGAAGCACTCTATTTCGGGTGAACAGTAACCTCTGTGTATACATGAGAATGAGCGAATTCCTTTTTCAGGCTCTTTCTCTCAGGAAAAAGCTACTCCCGGTGTCTCAATCCTTTTAAGCCGGCATTCGTTCTCGTCGCTTGAGTTCCAAGCATTGAGATGCGGCTGCTGCCGGCCGAGTGGGACTTCTTGTCAGGATGAAAGAGAGTAACGCGGCTGTCTCGTTTGTCAGATACGAGGTAGAGACTGGCTAGTGGATAGTTAAACAAAAATCCCAGCGAAAAATGGTGCTCCGTGACTGACGCGGCCCGTCACGCCCTTTTTCGTAGTTTCACTGGCATTGACTTGGGACTTGTTGGTCCTGGCGGCCCGGCACGGAGGAAATCTCGGCACGTAGAGACGTCCGTTTCGGCAGGACGCGCGACTAATCGGCCCGTACAAATATTTAGGGCGAGGACCTGACGAGGCAACCTGAGGGGCCCCTCGTTCCTCTCTCTCTCTCGCTCTCTCGCTCTGTGTTTACCGTTTAACCGGCCCGTCGCACAGTAGTTGGGCCCTTTTCACTGGACTCCTAGTACCGTGCAGAATGGCGAATCTGATTGCGTCCACTCCGCCGAGTACCGTGACGACTTCCCAGCCAAGAATTCCACCCTCGTAGAGAATCCGCTTCCGTTTCTACAACTTTGGAATCCCCGAATTCGTCTCAGTTCCTCACCTGGCCTACGAACTCCGATTTTCCATTACCTCGAACGATGCCCAATCTTACTTTACTCTGTGAAATTCGACTCCCCGTTCGACAGAACATCCTGTTATCGTTCGGCGGAGAGCAGATGTAGATTTTTCGAGAAAAAACATTAAACACACAGTGTTTTCGTATTCCTGGCCATTAGCACGGCATCAAAAAGCCATTTCTCGATAATGGAGAGCCGAGGCGGTTCTCCATTGCGACTGGATTAATTTGATTTATGCGGAAGGCGGGGACGAATTAATCTTGCCGTTTTACGAACCTGATACGTCCGCGGCTCGTTCCATTGAGATCTGAATTCGAAGCGACGCATAATCGCCACTTTTTTTCTCTCATTGATTAGTTAAAGCGAGACTGTCGCAGTGATTACGGCTGATCTAATATGAGCAGTGGGTAGCAGCGGTAGAAAAGGGAGAGAGTACTCGGAAGGGGAAGTCGGTGGAAGGGATCGGAATGGGTGAGGCTGTTATGCACATCATGATCGCGTTATGATCGCCATAAGGTTTTACAGCGGTCATAACTGGGTCCGGGACTTTATTGTTCGCCGGACAGCCTGGCAAAAACTGTGGGCCCACTCGTCTCGCTTCCCTCCTGTTGCCCCGGGCCTCTGTAAATCCAGTCTGGTTAGAGCCACCTATTCCGGCGGAACCTTGCCAAATACCAATCACCGAAAAACAAAGTTCCCTAAACCTTCGAGTTTTCTATGAGGAATTTCGATATATAAAAATCCATGGGGTTCAAATAAAATGTTGTTGAGAAATTAGAGAATAGCCGAGGGTTTTAACTAAAAGGAGAAAAGTCGGTCGACGAGTACAAGGTAGAACGGGAGGGGTTAGGAAAGGGGGGCGGCGGAGGGGAACGTCGAATTTCTCTGGCACTCGCCGATCCAGCCACACGACCGCTCGTTTTTTTTTTATTTACACGTACACGTCACAATGGTCGCCTGGCAGGCGTGATAAATCTTGGTAATGGTCGGTCATCAATCTGGCAGGAATTACGCGCACCGCACGTTCCCTTCGACAATAGGCCCACACCGCGCTAGCACCAGTCATGGGTTACCCGTTCCGACAATGCCGCCTATTAATAAACCGCGCTATTAACAAAGGCACATACTCGCTCGCGTGTTATTAAACGCTTCGAGTACCGGCTTTCCATTCCTCTCTCGGTGATCGATTCCTCCTAGATTTGTCTGCGCCGCCCCTCCCTAAAACCACACACACATATCTATATATATATATAATAGACACGTCTAGGGTGAAGCGTTACTTTCGGCCTCGACTCGAAATTGACTGACAATATTCTTCAACGGTGTCAATGAAAAGAGACGTCTCCATTGGCGCACGTCGGGATGAACCAGCGTGGAAATGCGTCGCTTCCAATTGGATTGCGCAAGGGATGAAAACGGGGCGAAGGTCCGTTGAAAGGGAATTGTGAGGCGCATCGATATTTCAATAGATTTCGTTAATCGGAGCGGAGTGGTTGCCGACTGGTTGGGAGAGTGGAAGATTTAATGGTAGCGTGAGAAGAATGCAAGGGTTGCCGGAGGGATTTCCGTCAAAATCGCGAGGCATCCGCAGCATCCAGAAGCGCGACGCTCCTCACGTCGACCTTCGCGCCTCCTTCGCTCGGATCCTCTCTCTCTCTCTCTTTCTAGCTCTCTTTCTCCCGGGTGCCCGTTGCTTGATCCTCTCCATGAATCTCTTCTCGGGGTGTAGATGGTGAGCCGAGATAGAGGGGCTACTTAAACTTAACCCTTGCTCGTGCTCGTGCTCCTCGGGACCAGGAGGACCGGTGAGACCGGAGGCCACACACCAAGAAAGACTAATAGCCGGGAAGATAACGCTCTTAAACACTTTGCCAGGCCAATGCTTCTTCTCCAGCGTTGCAACCTGCTCCGAAGAGCCCTGCGCTACGCTCCTCGCCTTCTCCCCGAAGCTCTTCCTGCCCGCGACAACCGGCTACCAGTCGACATCGGTAAAGCTCCGATCGATTAGCAAAACTCTCACTCCTACCAACATACTTCTACCATCGACAAAATATCCCTCTTACCAAAAACAACGGAAGCGAACGATTAACCGGATCATTTCAACGTCACCAGCCATTTCCTTCGCTTAGCACTCTTGAGAAAGAGGGGGAGAGAACTGTTATTTCGCTCGGATGGAGAGCCGATAAATCATAGGGCAATTTAGAGTTCGAAGCAGCCGAGCGGGATTAGAGTCAAAGTGTTATCGGAGGTAGCTGGCTGTCGGGGGCTATCATTCAATTACTCGTATCCGTCAAGTCACACTTGGTTTGTCGCTCCAAGTGCCGGCTTCTCCACACTCAAACCACTCTCTCTGTCCCTGTGTCCGTGTGTTGGGAAGGACGGGGGGGAACGTATACCCGTTTACAAGGTGGTCGAACCGATAGAGCGCGGCGGAGAAGTCGGCGGTCCGATAGCCGAGAGCGAGTAGAGCGCGTAATTGATAAACGCGCGATAACGAGCAGCACGTGCAATACCTCTCTCGAAGCGAGAAAGACGCTGCGAGCGAGAAGAAAAGAGAGAAAGAGAGAGAGGCAGTTGAAAGTATCTGGTACAGTGCTCACCTACTACCATCGAGGATAACGACTCGATTATTGCTTTACAGTTCGCCGGGATAAACGCGCTGCAACGAGTTTATTGCTCGCACTGGCGCGCATACTTGTAAATATCGCTAACGACCGCCGCCACCGCGCCGCTCGGTACACGTTGCTCCTGAATGTTAATCTTAATTCCCCGTGACAAGAGCGCCGGCTACCGGCTGCTGCCACACGCTGTATACACGAGTGCGAACCCATTGAATTAATGGCCCTCGCATGGACCACCGCCAATTACACCGGCTACCGGTCCAATTTTCTCGGCGCCGTCATCGAAGCTCATTAAGAAAAATAGAGAGAGATATGCGAAGCTAGTTATTAGTAGTGGTTGGGAAAAGTCAACGACAGGTAAATGTTAGTGGCTTTCAGCAGCGGATGTTTAGACTAATAGCGTATAAAGAGTGGAATAAAGTGTGGATCCGTGGGAAGTCGAGTGGGAGTGGGCTTTCGTGGCCAGCCGCGCTGGTAAATTGTTTCCCTTCCACTGAAGAAGCGCGTTCGCCTCGCGGACACGCGTGTATGTGTATACAAATACAAAAGCAACAGGTGGTGAGTGGCTTCGGGTTTGGGTTACCGGTTCAGCTATTCACTTTTATTCATGACTTCGCCGGGCGAACGAGAGAGGATATATTCGAAGGCGGAGGCGATGGAAAGAGAGAGAGAAGGAAGGAAGGAGAGAGGGTTTGAGAGAGGAGGACTTGCATATACAAATCTACATTCGTGGGCCAGTCGAGTTCGAGTCCTCGAATTCCTTGGGCGAGCGACCTTCGGGCTGCCGTGCAGGTTGCGCACTCTCCGGTAATGCGTTTACAATGGACTTAACGATCGGCTTACAAGTCCCCGGCGCTCTCGCCGTCCCGTCGAACTCGTATTGCCGATCAATATCCCTATATTGTAATTGCTATTGAAATCCCTTCTCCCCGACACCATGCAATGTCCTTCTCCGACACGATGGAATGTCACTATTCAGATTTATTTCTTGCATCTCTTTTATCAGACTGCAATTTATCAACGACAAGAAGTTAATCGATTTTATCGCGCGAGGAAAAAAGGCTGCGAAGTATCTTCGATATAAAGTCGATGTAATTAAAGCGAGCGTTCGATTTTATGTAAATTTCCAATCGCTACATCGGCTTGCAATCTTGTTGGCCCACTTGTACTTCGGCGTCTTCGTACGAAGTAACAAAATTCCAGCGCGTAAACGAAACTTCAATTTAAATTAGCGATCGTGGAATTTTATGTTGCCGGTGATCGTACTTGTACGAGGCGTCTGCCATTCATGTCTCTCCTTCCTTCAATTACCCATGCATATTTATCGTTACAGTAACAGTCGTACCGTTAGAGCCGGGGGAACTCGCATTATAATTTAATCCTTCATTATAACTGTCCGCTGAATAATGGCCGACATCACAATGAGTCATAAAGTACGCGGTGACTATGCGGCGTGGAAAAGGTACCGGCGCATTCTGGCGAGCACAGTTAGCCGTCCTATGTCCTTAAAATATGAGAGTTTTCGGCTGCGGCTTTCAAAAGCATCAGGGAAAAAGCGATGCCGCCGCCGTCGCCGCCGTCGATCGCTTCGGCTGTCAGAGCCGTCGATTTCACTGGGCACCGGCTAATTTGCATAATTATCAATGGTAAGTGGGTGCCAGCCGGCCAAAGATCAATGCTCCACCCACAGATCGCATACAACCGGAGGTATCTTCGCGTGGAAATCGCACCGTTCGATTTCACCCAAGCATTCATTCATCAATATCCTGATCGAACATTGGGAAATCCAATTATTCTAATAGCTATCATGTTTCCACATAGTTTTCAGTTATTGTTACTCCTCTCGTAACTCACGTCGATTAGTCAGCCACTTCCGCCCGACGCCTGAGGGATTCATTGTTCACCGCGCCGGAAATTTAATCGCAACTGATAATCAATACGTGATGGAATTCATAATAATGGTTCGATTAGGAATGGCCTTTATCGGTGACTGATAAAAATTGGCTGTATTCAATTTGGTCAGGTTCAATTACTACTCAGATTCGATCTGCCTTTAAACTTCCTTTTAAACAACTCGCAATGATTGGCTTCCTTGAAGATCGCTCGGTGAATCAAAGTGAAGTGGATGAAGCACGTTCGAAGTCAAACAACTTCGAGCTCCACTACCAAATATAGACGGGCGCTCATAAATAGCTCAAGTGCGGTTCAAGACTGACTGGCAATTAGTGCCAATTAGCGTTGCTAATTACGCACGATTTGATTGATTTAACGGGCGGTGAGAGAGTCTGATGCGGTGGCCGCGGCTGAGTTCGGCGCACCCTTTTCACTGGGACTAAGAAATGCCAGGAGATCGTCAGCCGGGTGATTCACTATGCGCTTTAGAAGCTCGGAGTCTCGAAGTAATTACGGAAACGACGTGATAAATAATCGCCCGCCCACCAGCGACACGTATTCCTCGAGCGAGTGTGAAGCAGGCTCGATGAGTTCGCCTGGAAAGACACGGTTCTACGTTACTCGGCGAGTAACAGATGTCCATTAGCATGATCGACTAAATTCCAGGATGGCTGAGCGAGTAGATTCAGCCGAGTGGTGCTCAGCCTTTCTCGATCCTCCCAATCAAGTGGAGCACTCGTAGAGCGATCGGTATCCGCTCGAAACTAGGCGCACGCCTCCCTACAAGCTTATCTGCGCGCCGCCGCCGCCGCCACCGCCGCGTGATTTACGGTCCCGCTAATGAGGGATTAACACGGCCAATTAACTGGTATATCCAGCGTCAATTATCGGAGCGCATATAGCCGGTGCTCGGTGCCGCTCGAGAGAGTGACAGTAACTGGCCGCGCGGGATCCTTGACATCTTAATTGCCGACAGCGATTCTTGTTCGCGCGGGTAAACAGTGGCCGCGCCGCCGGCAATTAAGAGCAACGCCGCCGCTCTTGTTTAGTGCGCCGTTCGCTCCTACAACCAGCTACACCTTGTCCCTCGTAATTCGGAGCAATTGATTAATTGGATCCTGGGAGCGCCGCTCTGTCCAACACGCACTCTCGATGGCAGGAAGTTACAGCTACCAGATTTAACTCCTCTAATTTATTAGCCTCTTAGAAGCAAGTAGAATGAGTGGTGGTAGATGGCAGACTTCTGTTCCTGCCCGTTGGATTCCGGCTGGATTAAGTTTCCCGAATCCGTCAGTCGGAGAGTGTTTCCGGGCGATTCGTCGCGGGACGCGTATCAAAGCGATTTATCGCCAGCCAAGGAAATCGCTTGGTTACGAGGGCATTTACTCGACCAGGGGAGAGAAGTGTACTGGTCAGGACTCCCTTCAACGTCCTCCTCCACAGAGTCCTCTCCTAACCGGCGCAGCCTCGACGAATTCGCCTTATAACACGAGATTTACAATGGCGTTTACGAGAGAAAGAGAACGAGCCGAAGAGGGAGAGGGCCAGCTCGCTATAAAGTTTCGTAATCCGTGCGACGTGCCGCGGCCCTCTTTTCGGCCCACCTTTCCAGGCCACTCCAGTCTCTCCCGGCTGTCACGTTACTACGCTGACAAGCCGCCAAGCCTCCGCCATACCCACGTGTTACCACTGCCAATCTTAATCGTAAAAACCGAATTCACCCGCGGAAACTCGTACTAAACTTAGTAGAATGACACTTGCGACAGAATGTGCCTGGAATTCACCTGTGAGAGGGTCTTTTCAAATAATTCGAAAGGGCGTTGAGGTATATTTATTATTTCTCACTCATATTGTCACAATTAACTTAAATTATTTAGGACAGCATTTTTCTCTACTGCGAATTTACATTGACTTACTAACACCCGTAGGGAGCTTTATTTAGCTTAATTTCTAAAAAAATTGTATATAAACTTATTAAATCGATGCTTGAAACGAATGAGTTTGAAGTTCACCTGCAGCAGGGTGTTAGGGGTTGAAGAATTTTGTGATTTAAGGGAGCACGTGACAGCGTCGTCACGTGTTGTATCGGGTTTGAAGCTCGACGATTAAAAGCTCGTTAGGTCGGCCGCGCACCAGGCATTCCTGGTGCTGGAGGGAAGATTTAAGGGCCGTCCACAGGGTAGGTCCCCGGGTTCGGACGTAGCGGCGGGCAGCCGAGATAGGATCAGGCTGCTACATCCTGCAGGATCGTGGCGTGCCAGGTATCTAATCTGGCCACTTTCGGAGCCACGGGTAGCCGTGTTTTGGCCGGGGATCGTGTTAAGGGGATTTACATTCATTTCGATCCTAATAACCCGATCCCTCGGATCCAGATTTGGAACACGATATCCGTCCTCTCCGTATACGTATACCCGCAACTCCCTTTTCTCTCTTTCGCCTCGCCCGCCCTCTCCATCCCTTCTACCTTCTGCTTCTTTCATTCTTTCCACTAGTCCTGCCTGCTTCTTCCTCGACGGTCCATGACAGAGCTTTCTTCCTTTTTCGAAGGGCTACGCGAGCTTTTAAGTAAAGCACAGAGATCACCCTTATATTTTTTCGCCGGCGGCGGCAGCGACCGTTTCTATGAATTATTTTCCGACAGCCTGGCGCTTCTTCCTTCTTTTTACGAGGACGAGTAGCAGCCGATGAAAAGAGCTTTGGTCCTAGGAATTCAGGCTGGACGATCTCCTTTTCCTCGCTTTCTCTATCTACCACACTAATCTCATTTCCTCTTTCTCTTTGCCGCCTCGACAGCATTCTCCGGCCTTTAGCCTCTAATGTTCTCACCTGTCCATCAGTGCTTTCTCGACTTTCCCGTGTCGCCCGGAGCCTCGGCTTATCCGCTATCAGTTTTTCCTACACTCCACTCTCATCCCTTTGAACATCGCCGTTTTTCCCACCGACGCCTTCTCTCCTTCTCTCTGGGATTTACCTCTGGCCAGATACATTTTTCCTCTCGCACTCATGGTGAAAGTTAGTCTTCGTGAAAGGATATATACGCGCGGGGGGCGAAGAGAGGACGGAACTCTGCTTGAGGAAAGTCTGTTTAGTCAGCAGTGGGTTATTCGAAGAGGGTTCGCTGCATAATTAAAAAGCCTCTTCTCCTCGACGCTAATAAACACAGTAAATACGCGAAGAGTGGCTGATGGTAATGAATGTATCTGGTTGGTAGCTCGAGCCAAGAGTTTCGAGTAGACTTCATTCAGTGCTTCTCGAGTCATTGAATGCCAGGTCTGTGAACGGGCGTCCCCGAGTTATTCAATGGAATTCCAATCACGCCCCCGTTCTCCCTGAATCCCATCCACTTGAGAAACATTGCTTCTTCTCTTTCTCTCTCTCTTTTCCCTCTCCCTCTCTCAGCGTATTACGTTGATAAAAGAAGAGTTCATAAATATCGAGTAACTATTGCCGGCTTTGACTTCGCGCGGAGAGAAGTACCTGTCATAAACGTATGTTGGAACTGTCATAAATAAGCGAGCAGGCAATTAGTGAGTTAGCCAGCAACCGGCGAGGGTTACAGAGCGTTACTCTAACACTCGCAACGAATGCCGCAACGTATTACATAAATCAGTTGCACGCCGATGTTTTAACGCTAGCGTGTAACGAGTCTTAGTGGGCTTCGAGTACAATGCGGCATTTTCCCTCGTCGTTTCTAAACACGCAGATTTCCGTGGAACCTCGCGTTTACGAGGTTCCACGGTGTCTCTCGATTTATTTTCATCGGAGGATGCGAGAAGTTCGTCGTCGAGTGGAACTCGCGGATGCGAGTAGCGGTGTAATAGAGTGCACTTTAAGTGGACGGTGAGTGGAGAGCGGGATTATGCGAGAAAGTGGGCGAGGAGGGAGTGCGAGGTGGGGTTAATAAGTAAGTGAAAAGGGTGGCAGAGAGTTTGAGGAAGAAGGAAGCTGGGAGATTGAGTGGCGAGGCCGTGGAAGCGACGAGGCGTAGTTTGATCGTTGTGGACGAGGCTTCATCACCCGTGATCGCCTTCGTGGATGCCCGGGGTCCTGTCGACGACGTGCGTCTGATGTGCCCCGGAGCCAAAACAACACGTCCCTGTTATCTCCTCGCTCTCTGCTCTCCACTCTTCATCCTCTCTCTTACTCTCTCACTCTCTTTTCAGCCTCTCGTTAATCTGGCGCGGTAATCCGTTCCCACAGACAAAAGGGCCTCGCGGCCCGTCGAGTTCGATCTTCCTCCAGCACCTCTCACTGCCTCCTCCTCCTCCTCCTCCTCCTCCTCCTCCTCCTGGTGCTGCTCGCTTGTCCAGCGTGCAGGTATGTAATAAGGATGTAACCCGAGCTCCCCGGGACACGAGGAGACTACAGGAGAGATGCCAGCTTGGTACCTTGGCATCGGCAACTATCCGCGACAGGTTCGAGGAGACTCCTCGCCGCCTTCCCGATATATCCCGATATATATCTCTCGCCGATCGATCCATCCGCACTTCCACGAACGGATCTTATACAATATGATATCCCGGTATCGCGCCACTTTCGCCCTCGGATCGATGTCGATTCACAGTTTCCAGCAGGATTAGTCGAGGATCCCCACCCTCCTTTTAGGACACACTGACACACAAGCTCTTTCGAACACCATTCTCTCCTCTCTTCGGGAGTGCAGGAAGTCAGCTTGTAAGGTTACACGCTCGCTGGATAAACGAGCGAGCAATATCCCGAGGTATTATTAACTTTCGAGCGAGGATAATTTCATGATCGCTGGAGGAACGGTGGGGGGACATCGATATCGTTATTTATACACCGGCAAGGGTGAGTGCCAGTAGCTCCTGGTGCTCGTTTTCTCGTCTCCGAAGGCGATTGCGTCGCTCTCCAGGTATGCAATGAGGATGTAACCCAAGACTCCCCAGTCTCTCTCCAGAAGAAGAAGGAGAGAGCGAGCAACATGGTTGCAGTGGTAGGGGCGGAATTCACGACAGGTTGAAAATTCCTGGGTGGAACATGGCGCGTTTCGCAGGGCTTCCAGGAAGTCTCGAAGCCGACTGGCGACGAGACTGCCGATCTATATTTAATTCGGATCGTGGTAGACCGCAGATTGCGACAAGCCGAGCGGATAGTCGCAGCCGATGTTCGATCAGCCTGGCGAGAGTAAGTCGGCGACGAGAGCGGCTTCCATCCGGCTTGGCCGCGATTTCAAAACGATTTAAAGGATCGATTAATAGCCAATCATGTTAAATGGATAATGATGGATCAGTGAGAGGGAGAGAGAGCGGTCGAGTCAGGGTGGATGGGTTGTTCGAGGGGCGCTTTGAAGGAGTACGCGTTGGTGGGGTTGAAGACAACGAAGAAGCGTGAGATAGGTCATCCGGAGCCGCGATCGCTCTTCAGACTCGCCGGGACCTTCTAGAGAGCTCGACAAACACTCCACACAGCTCGCGTGGTTCTCCTTCAAAACATGGCCACCATTGTTGCCGTGTCATCTCTTTCGGCTCCTCGGGCCATTGTCCTTCGGCCCGCAATACCAATCATTTCCATCGATCCCCGTACATACGTGTCCTCAACCAACTTTACTCTTCATCTTCAAGAGAGCTATTTTAATCCCACTAATAACAAACAATACAGACAAATTCTGTTTCAAACATTCTTCCAAGATCAACCGAATCAATTCAATCATCGAAAATAACATATATGAGAAGTAAAACATTCAAGCGGATGGTTTTCAATGGAGTTGGAGTTGATTTGCGGGCGAGAAGGAAGAGGCGGAGAGTGTTGGGACTAAAGGTGTCGAGGGGTCCGTTTCCACCGAAGGCGGAAGTGGCTTCTCTCCTCGGGTGGAGATCAGCTGATGGCTGGGCGGTTCGTTTGGTAGAGCGTAGTGAATGGAAGATCGGGAGCAGAGCGGCCAGCAGAAATGCCCACTCTTTCTGGGCCCGAATGTGGTCAGCGAGAGGAGGAGGAGGAGGAGGTGGAGGACGAGGTGACGGTGCGCTGGTAGCACTTTCACAGACATGGCAGTGGCCGTGTGTTACCCGGCGAAGATGGTCGCAGAGGGGAAGGAGAGGAGAGCGGAGAAGCAAGCGAGCGAGAGAGAGTGAGAGAGAGAGAGAAGAGTAGAAGAGAGAAACGAGCATGCTGAAACAAGAAGAATGGAATAAAAGGTTGGCCTGACCACGAAGGTAAAGCTGAAAGAGAGGCCGGAGGAGGAGAAGGACTCGAGAAGAAACCAGCGGGGGCGGGGCCCCATCTCTGGATGCTGGGATGGAGCCCACTTCTCCTTCACCATCTTCGTTCATCTGGGACCCAACCCCCTTTCCGGTGCTCCAGCGCTGGACCATCTTTTGCCTTCGCCGCTCTTCCTCGCTTCTCTTCTCCATCCCTGCGACTCTCTCTTCAACCTCTTCCTTCGACGTCGATTGAACGTTGCCTCATCTACCATCTTCCATCCATTAATAGATCAACAATCTTCTCGCAAGTCCCACACTGACCTATTCTACTTCCCGCAAACCTTCAAATCATATGAATTTTGAACTTCCATTGTATTTCGTTTTATCTTAATTATATAAAACTACTGTTTCTCTGTTTTTGAGTGGCACTTAATTTGAAGTGGAAGTTGCATTTTAGTTGTAAGAGAGAATTGGAAGTTCGGAGTGCTAAGATTGCGAGGATGCGAACTCTTGGCACTCGGGACGCGCCGGTTTACCGCGTCAGATAAGATACGCCACATGTAAATGAGGTGTAAGTGATAGACGCCCGATAATTAACGGGTATCGAGGTGAGAGATGCACGGAGAAGATAGGGTTGCTCGGTGGCAGGAGGACATTATCGTTGTCGCGTCCACTTCGTCATCGCGCTCCAACTGGTTTCCTCGGAGTCTCTCATCTCCGCCTTCCGTAATATCCGTCGAGTGAATTCCCGCGAGGAACACGCGCTCGCGCGCGCAAATTTGTGCGGCGCGGCGCAACAGCCGGCCCGTCGCCGCCTACCAAGCGCGCCTTTATTCATTTTGAAACTAGTCGACGATCAGCCTCCTCCTCCGTTCGAGGGCATTGACAGGCCAAGTGTGTGCTTAATCGAGCAGCCAGCCGGAACGCAATTTCCCGTGTTATATTCACGCATTAAAAACGACCTGGCGCGTCCTTATCCGAATTTCTGCGGGGCATCTTCTTGGAAGTTTAAAGACTCCCGCACTAAAAACTTTATTGGTGTTATACGAGCAATATTTCGCGGATTCATGTTGCTTTTATGACATCGGCTGTTTTATATGAAGATTAACGTATCAGTAACTATTTAAATAATAATATAAACTCATTTAAGAACCTATCAAGACTAGCTTCTCGTGGCGGAGGAATCGGCAAGCAGATTCACTTGCGAGAAATACACGTCGCGCGCCTTCTTGGTGCGCTGGCCCTTTTTCATGTCGGCCCCGGTTCCGCTCTTGTGCACCTAATGGATTACGGGCCAGGCCATTTTTCACCCGAAATGGATTTTCATAAGACCTGACATTCGGAGCTTTGGCCAACTGCGCGCATTCTCTCTCCCGCCTCGCCCCCCTCTCTCCCCCCCTCTCTCTCTCTCTCTCGCCCTCTCTTTGCCTGTGTGTCTGGTCGTCCGCCAAAATGTTTGTAAATAGATGTAAAGTCTGGGAGGGGCCCCATAGGCAACCCCGCTGGGTGAACAAGGCGCCCCATCGTGCACCACGGCCAGTACATCTCCCGGGCCCTTCACCATTCTTCCCTCTCTTTATATGAAGTTCCATCGGGCCCTTTTGTACGTCCACCTCTCTCTCCTTCTCTCTTGTTTCACTCTACTCCCCCTTATTGCTCTCTTCCTCGGCCGCTTCTCCATCTTCGTGATCCTCCACCCGGCACTCTTCCATACACCCCAAGTTTTAGATAATATTATACGTATTCATACATCATCAATTTTGAATTTAGCAAGCGGATTAGTAATTATTAAAGTGGTTTTTTTCATGCGTTAAAATTGCACAGCATTCAAAGTGGAATTTGAAATGATCAACAGTCGAATAAAATCTATAAAGTCATCAACTTTGGATTCACCAATTGAATTAGTAATTATTAAAGCGTTTTTTCACAACCTTGAAAGTGGAAGTTGAAATTACAAATTAATATTAACAAAGCTTCTCGTAGGTTTTCTTTCTCTATCATCGCTTTACTTCTTTGTTCTTCTATCCAGTACAACCAAATACGGCAAAAGATTTCTATAATATTACGTTTATTCGTACAATCATCATTCCACGATTTACCAATCGATTTTCTAATCAGTACAGCGCTTTCTCCACGCGCTAAAGCCGCGATTGCGACAGAAGATTTACTGAATGAGTGGCGAAGTGCACTCGAAGTCCTCGTAAAGTTGCTAATATCGAATGCACGTTTTTCAAGCATTGGCGAGGTAACGCGCGCGATGTAAGCTGTTTAATTCACACTCCGTTGGAGGCGAATGCCTGAAATGTCAGTGCAAAGTATCGAATGGCAATTTAAGACTATTAGATGTATCTCGACGAGCGGCTGGCTGCGGGCTATTTATCTACTGGTGTGTAAATGCGAAGTCAGTGGATGTCATTAACTTGCCATTAAATCACCATTACTAAGTATAAAAGGCAATGTATAGGACAATTCTGAATTCTAATAATTTTAATCATATTCAAAAGGCGTACAGTGTGATTAACTTGCAATTAAATCTCTATTATTAAGTATAAAAGGCAAATGTATAGGACAATTCTAAATTCTAATAATTTTAGTCATATTCAAAATAGTTTTAATTCTTTCTTGCACTTGTATGCACTCTGAGTACAACAAAGTTAGAATCAACATTCGTAAAAAAAGAAAGTTTGTTTTCTTAAGAAGTGCTTTTTAAGGAAACGTATTTGAGAATATTCTTTTCAAAAACATTTGGCATACGAATCCTGTTTTTATTTACTGTATTATACGAGAAAGTTGCCAAAGTAGTATCAGTCTTCCATATAAAAATCAGAAGAAAGTCCAATTGTTACAAACTTTCCCTACTTACCATTGTACTTACAGTGAACCTACTACAATAAACACATAAATCTGATAAGAAGTGGGTTATGACAGTGTCAATTGAAAGGGAGGTGAATGAGCGTGTAGATTGGAACTAGTAGCTATTGTAGCCGGTGTAGGAATTCAGTGGGAGCAGGCGGCGAGAATCGGTGAAGCACGCTGGTACACGTGGGAATTAGAGGAGTCTATTGAGGAGCGGTCAGTGGTCGGTTGAGCTTCCTTCATAGTTGATTTCGGTCTGCCGGACGATTCATTGAGCGAAATTAATGGGAATTCATCCGACAGCCGATGGGCGTGCGACACGTTTCGCTGCTGGCTGGATTGCGTGCACGTGGCCGTGACGCGTCCTGCGAGGAGTAGCGCGCGCGTCCGATATTCCAGGACACTTGGAGCGCGTTCTCTGTCTTTCTCGTGCTTTGCAAGGAAAAAGGAAGTAAAGAAGGAAAGAAAGGGCGGGACTGGTTTTGCCCCCCCTTACCTGTCATGTACAGTCAATAGAAGCTAATTGCCGCAAGGAGAGCTGCAAATTCGTGGCATTGTACCGCGCTCTCGCCTTCGTGTCCGCTGTCGAACCCGGCCTCATTGTCCGAGCTCTCGCGCGCGCGCGCCAACACCAACCCGCCGGCTTCTGTGCCCTGGAACTTTGAACGTGTCCTCTCCTGCGACTCGCACCGACAATCCCTCCGCGCGATACCGCATATTACTCTAAGGAACATTCGATTTCGTATCAACGTTTTACTTATCTTTGAGCAAAGCATCAAATAGTACGATTTTTTACTTTTTTAGGAATAAAAGGGTTGCGTCTGATCTAAGAGAGGAAAAGGACTTTTAATTTACGCTCCTGCAACCGTGACATGGAATTCCAAAGATTTTCCATTAAAATCCTTCCTTTTATAAGTCTGTGGAAAGTCAATACGATTTCTTCCTTCCCCAACCTGTCGACTGCAAAATTTCACCGGAATGCGTTACCTGGAAAATAATCCTCCTGGAAAAGTTCTTTCAAAGTAGCTCTGTTCAGGGTTAACTTATAAGAGAAAAGTCAGTAACATTTTATCAATCTTTAAACTACGTCAATACTACGATTTCTTTCTTCTCCGAATCAGACATCGAGGTAGAAAAATGTCGACTTCCCAAATTGGTATTTGGTGAAGTGAAGCGATGAATGAGGAATATTGGCAAAGGAGCGATCGAAAATTGCCTTTTTCCGCGCACTCACTCGAATACAAAGAAAGCGTTGGCGATGGATGGGAGAAAGAAGGTGGAGGAGGAGAAGGAGGAGAGAGAAGAGCCTTAGGGAATGGTGTGTTGGGAGCCGCTTGTAGAGAGTCATCGAGGCGCGTGATACAGGGCTGCGTGGGCGATTACCCTTCGGAAATCAACTTAAACACGAGCAGGGACGGTTCGAATGCAGGCCGACAATGCGATCGGAGTCAATGGGTGCTTTCTCCCTCGGAGGTTCTCGCTCTTTGGCTTCTCGCGCCCCCGATACAACGCGTTCCGGATTAACTCGGCTTTACACGGCTCTATACTCTTCGCCGCTTGCACACCGCTATCCTATCCTCTTCTTGCCCGCTTTTCTCCCGCACACTCTATTGAGCACCGACGACTCCCGCTCAGGTATAGAGAAAGAGAGAGATGGAGCGCGATAGAAAGAGGATGAAAGATCGAGAGACAAGGAAGAGGCTGGAGAAGAAGCAGCAAGAGGAAAGATGCCGAAGAAGAGAAGAGCGAGAGAGGTGGCGGAGAGGATGATCGCCGTGACCGAATGATCCTCGACACCGGGCGTATTTATACTCCTGTTTGCCTCCTGATTCGCCACGGACTCGCTCCTTAAAGGGCTCCCTCAAAGGTCCTCCTGTCGGTCCTCGGTGACCGGTCAAAACACGCATTCGTTTCCCGAGGAGAGCGCTCGGTGGTCCCCGCAGCTCTCCTCCACCTTTTACCTGTCGACTGTGGACCTCCGCTGCGCTCTTACGCGCGCTGCCATTCCCTTTTTCCGCGCGCATCCGCGTGAAATCGCCGAGCATTTTTGTCCGCCCCTTGTGCACCGCGCCCCTTGGAAAATCGCGTTAAGCGGAACTTCGTGGAAAGCTCGCACACCCTCTTCCACTTTGTGCTCGTCGCCTTTGCGGGGACCAGCATTGGCAGGACTTCCGCTCTGGCGACCTCGCACTTTTCAGAGACACAACTTTTCTTGGCAAAGCCTGTCTTATGATTGATAGATCCTTGACTTTACACTGAACCCAGATTTCCCTTGGACACTGCCGAGTGTATTTATCTTCATCTCTTCTATCGAAAGATTAACTCGAATCAATAGTGTAATTGTGAGATCTTGTGTGTTTATCTTTGTTACTTCTATCCATCGACTTAAATCAATATCAATTTCGTAACAGTGAAATTTTCTATATTTATCTTCGTCGGTTTTATCAAGTGCGATTGAACGATTCACTTGAGTCAATATCTAAGATGTAACCACGAAGTTTTCCGCATTTATCTTTGTCGTCAATATCAAGTGCGATCGCGCGATTAAATTAAATCGATATCAACTTTGTAATTTTGAAGTTTCCTGTATTTATCTTCGTCATCTTTATTAAGTACTATCGAACGATTAATTTAGATCAATACCTAACATATAACTATAAAGTTTTCCAAAACTATCTTTGTCATTTATATCAAATGCGATGAAACACTTAATGCAAATGAATTACAACGATGTAACTGTAAAGTTTTCCGGATTTATCTTTGTCATTTATATTAAATGCGATGAAACACTTAATGCAAATGAATTACAACGATGTAACCATGAATATATTTTGTTACAGAGGTGCAAGGAGAAGCTCAACACCCTCGCAATCTCGGTGATGAACCAATGGCCGGGGGTGAAACTACGTGTGACGGAAGGCTGGGACGAAGAGGGGAAGCACGCAACGGACTCGTTGCATTACGAGGGCCGAGCGGTGGACGTGACGACGAGCGATCGAGATCGCTCGAAGTACGGCATGTTGGCGAGACTCGCTGTCGAAGCTGGTTTCGACTGGGTCTACTACGAGTCCAGATCGCACATTCACTGCTCCGTCAAGTCCGGTTCGTATTTCTTTTCCCCACTTACACGCGCTACCTTCCCAATGCCCGCGATAACTGCTCCAGATTAATCGAGCGAAAGCCCCACCGTCTCCGCCACCGATAAGACCTTCTCCGGATTTAACAGCTATACGCCCGCCCAGCCAATTAACTCCTCGCAGCCGCAGGAATTCCGATCAATAAACTCCATGTAAATTGTAATTACACCCTCAATTTCGCAGCTAGTTCTGCCTTTGGTTATACAGTCGATCGATATTTGACAGAATCTAAACCTGGAACTGCAATGTTCTTGATAGTACAACAGAACTTTGGAGTAACTTTCCGAGAGGTAGAAAAAGGGTAGAGCTTAAAGAATTCCCGAAATTCATTTCTGGCGAGTGTGATCAATGTTGAGAACGAGTTCTTCAGGGACCGAGTGGGATCTCGGGTTTCAAAATAAATGTCAATAAAGCGGGGTGTGCCCGTCGGCTCGAATTAAGATCGGACGTAGAAATCGGCGCGAAATCGATCCGTGAGACGATGGTCCAGACGGAATCTCGTCGTCGTCGGAGGAGGAGGTGGTGGTGGCTGTTGGGTTTGAGGAGAGGAGAGCGGGTTAAAGAAAGGGAAAGGTGAGAGAGGGGCAATGGACCGCGCGTGTCACGACTTTAACACGCCGCTGACTTCCACTCGCCTAAGTCCATCGATGCTCTCGATCAGATTGTCTTACTTAGCAGGAAGGCGAGTTTCACTTTCGCAATTAAATAGCCTCGGAAGGCCGCCGCCGGCTTTGGTTGTTGCAAGCCTCGCCGAGCGGAGCGAGGAAATTCCTGAGGGTCGCGAGAGGCTTCGCTATAACAGGCTGAGGGAGAGGCATTTAAATTCAAATGAGAGTGCGGGCCGAATTTCACGTAGCCCGGTTATAAGCAGGAACACATTCAGCAGGAGGAACGCGTCACCTGGGAAATAATGGCCAGCCGGCGCAAAACTTCTCTCTCGAAGAAGCACTCGGCAGGGTTAACTTATGACGGGAGGGGTCAGAAATTTCTCACGGTGAGGCCAACTCGGCAATGTTTTTATCCGCGTTCCACCTTCGTTCGGCCGCGTTTCCTGCCAAGAATTTTTGGCGAGAGGCACCCACCGCCACCGACGGTTATCCGATTACTCGACCCAAGGACCGATTCCTTCCGGTCCGGGTGCTCGAAGTCGCGAAAGCAGATCTCTCACTGGAATGCAGAAAATCTCAGCCTCCTCTTGGCCGCGTGTACGCTCGAGCGTACAGGAATTCACTTTTAGTCGAACGCTCGCAGAGCCGCCCTCTCGGATTAATTGCCACGCTCTCTCTCTCTCTTTCTTCGCCCGGATGAAGTTTCAGCCCTCGGGGGAGCTTTATCGAATCACGGAGAATGGAAGCATTACGCGGGGAGTTTGAAAGAAATTCTTTTTGCTTGCAGAATCCTCGTCAGCCGGCAAATCTGGTGGTTGTTTCCCTGGCAGGAGCCTAGTAAGGAGCGAGGATGGAACGATGAAGAGGTTGGACGAGTTATCTCTCGGCGAGAGGATCGCCGCTCTCGATTCCCGCGGGGAGGTCGTGTACAGTGAAGTGATCGCCTTCATGGACCGCTCGGCATCGGAGACGAGGCAGTTCATCCGACTGAGCACGGAATCCGGCCGGATGCTGACCCTGACGCCCTCTCACTTGGTCCCGGTGGAGGGCAAGTCGATCATCTACTCGGAGAAGGTGCGAATCGGCGACAGGATCCTCGTGAGAGACCCTTCGGAGGAATCGAAGAACGAGGTCGCCGGTCGTCTGCGATGGGACAAGGTCATCGAGGCGAAATTAGTCCTGGAAACTGGTGTTTTCGCACCCCTCACCACCGAGGGTACAATTCTCGTGGACGACGTGGTTGCATCGTGTTACGCGGTGGTCAACAGTCAAACAGTCGCGCATTATTCCTTCCTGCCATTAAGGATCTGGCACTCTATCAAGTCACTATTCGTGAGGAGCACGCGGAGCGTGGACGTCATTCACCCGGAAGTGAGGCAGAGCGTAAACGGTACGACGACGCAAGGCGTCGAGGGTGTGCATTGGTACGCCTCGATGTTGTACAGCCTCTCCGCTTACGTGCTACCATCGGGTATGATCTACCAGCGATCCACTTAGTCTCGAGGAACTCTCAGCACAGTGGAGATGAGCGGAGCGTGAAACGCGTCCGCGATCCCAGCCCCGCTTTCAGCTGGTGCCTGAAACGCTCTCACTCTCCGACGCAGCATCAATGCTCCAGAGAAGAGGTTCGCTCATCGAACAAGGACTGAAGGTCCTCTCAATGGCGAGCCGGGGATTTCGCATGGAGTACGAGTTCATTCTCGTCCCTTCCCATCTCGGTGCGAGGCATTCTTACTTTGGAGAACGTACTGGGCGATGTAGAAAAGGAAGACAACGATACGTCGAAGACGCAAGCGATGTAGAAAGACATTGTTATTGGCCAGTGACCTAATCCCGTTCACCGAGTGACGTGTAGTATATTAACTATAATAGGACGAGGGAAAACGAAGCTTTCGGGTCGTTCGAAGCTCTTCTCTTGATAATCTTATCGTGTGTACCATACGAAGTATATAATATAAATAGAACTCTCTCTCTCTCTCTCTCTCTCTTTCTGTCTCTCCTTCTTTCATTTCACGTGGAGGAGGATACGTGCGCCGGCACGAGGACGTCGTCTACTGGGCCGCGCCCTCGCAGATGGACTAATGCTCGATAAAAAGCGCGCCCTTATCCCTGCTCTTTATCTCAGCGTTACTCGTACTGTACTTCGATTCCCACGGAGCGCTCGGTACACTCTCGCTAAGTGTTTGTACAGTTTCGTACTTTATTTAATTGCTAGCGTCTCATTAAATTGCGCGATGTCTCTCTACCCTCCCCTTGATCGCCCACCCCCCCAACCCAACCCCGCCGTCTCTTTCTTCCGCCCTTTTCTACTCTCAGTGAGCATTCGACTCGAGCGACGAACCATCTGAGAAATCGTAGTGCTAATTAAGGGTTCCAGCAGTATTAATTCATGCTTGCAGTTCCGGCCACAAGAATCGGTACGACGATTCCCGGCGAACCAATTGGCCCATTCGACCAATACCATTCTCCCCCTTGTTTTAATTTATACGCTTCTCTATTTAAATCAACCTGTAACTTTTCATCTAACATTCTGCGATGCAAGTGTGTGGCATCGTCTTCGAAAGAGAAGATCGCAAGTGATTTGTGATTGCCGGCACGAATCGAGTGGCTTCAACATTCTTGTAAATAGCTCTCTAATCGTAATCACTCGCTCGCCACCTTCCATTGAGTGAAATTGCACTAATGACAGTACGTTTCATCGAGCGCCTTTCATCGCTAGCTCTAACATCGAATATCACACACACACTCTTTCTTTCTCTTTCTCTCTACGAGCGTTAACGTTAAACGTCGAGACTCCTCCCGCCTTGCTGTATAGTAATCCGTCGCGAGGCAGTAATCATCGATAATCATCGGGAAATAGCGGTTACTTTCATTGATACGTAAGTTATACAACTTCCCCCCAAACCCGTCCCCCCAATTCTCCCCGCACGCACCCGGAAAATGATATATATTATTATATATTATAGTAATTATTATTAATATTATTATTATATATTATATATTATTATATTATTATTTGTACGTAGCGCAAAGACAAATTATAAATTATGTATATATATATACAGCATCGATAAATTGAATTAAATCATTAAACGAGAGCATAATTGATTGTGTAGTTATTCCACCCCTCCTCGGCCAATCGAATCGTCAATAGATTCTCTCCAAGAAGAATCGCTTTTCCTTCTCGAAGGAGGAATCGTTTTATGAAGTCCTTGCTAGAAGCGTATTGGCTTCATTGGACAGATTGTCACGTAGCGCGAACCAGCGATTTTTATTCTCACCGTATTTCTATGAAATCGTCGGATATCAAGTTTTATATGCCTTTGGTTCCACGAAACTTGGCAACTGAAACGAAGCGCGAAGAATTGACGGGTAAATAGACTTTGGAATGAAAGTAATCATTTAACCTGTCGTTTGCATTGATTGACAGCTGGGAAAGGTTGTTCTTTGAAGGCCAGTGGCGCTGTTCCCTTGTTATTTACATGCCGGAAGCTGAGAAGGGAAACGCAATTCATTCGGTTGGAGGTAAACGGAGGAAAGATTAGTCGAAGGAAAAGGGCTGCGAGTGCGTGATTAAGCGGACAAGCGTGGCCGGAATGGACAAGGAGGCGCTCGAGGACCTCGAGGAAGAGGAGGAAGAGGTGGATATATTCCAGAGGGTGAGTTCTGCCGGAGGAATCCTGAAGGTTTTCGCCGAGGTTATCGATCGTACCTTAAACATCCTTTGTACACCTACGAGTGTATAATCCAAAGCTAAATACAACCAGAAAAGGATTAACAATAAAAGGATGTTTAATTAAAACAAAATTCGCAGTCTTCTAATGTGTTTATTCATTTTTCAGAGATCCAGCGTGGCAATCGCTCGTCTCAACGAAGAGGAGCAACAGTTCTTCAGCACGGTAGCCGGCGGCAATGTCGCCGAGGTGCAGGATTTCCTCGGGGGTGTGGACATCGACGTGAATGCCATCGACTTCCAGGTAGGTTTATTCAAGGTGCACGCGCACTACAATGAGAGAGGGTGGGAGAAAGGGCTGGGAGCCGTCAATGGAGCCGAACAAATTATGATCAGTTGGAGACAAGCGATCGAGATGGAAGAGAGATCCTGTGTGGGTGTCCTGCTGGTTGGCCGGTGGTTCGGCCGAATATTCAAAGGCGCGCCTTCCCCTCCGAAAACAGCTCGTAAAGATCGGCCGGGACTTTTATCTGAGATCGGTGTGGTTTCCCACAATTTAAGCGTAAGTGCCGGCACTTACGTCGATTCATCCGGGAGCACAGGTAGAAAGGGATGCCAGCTTTCCTCGGTTTCAGCCGCAGCCTGTCAACCCCTTCCACACTCCGCCATTTTCACCGGTGATTTATACCCGAGCGGAGATCGCGCCAAAGATTCAAAGGACTCGCTGCTTCTCCTCTCGCGAAAGCTTCTTCCGCCGAAAATACAACTCTCTATCGTTAAAAGTTCGTCCTCCAGTTCCAAGCGTTGTAGTCTCATGCACATTGAAATGTCTAGTTTAAAACCATGAGGGTAGAATTGCTCGCGGGACTCCCAATTGCGAGTCTAGCTCGGCTGGATTGAGGCAGTAACTTGAATTCCCATGCAAAGTGCTCGGAGGGAGCTCGAGAGAGGGAAAGAGAGAGGATAAGAGAGCGAGGCGAATCGTAGGTGCGCGGCAAGAAGGAGCGGGCGGACGAGTCCTCGTTATCTCCGATCTTCACCCCGTAGTGGAACACGTACCCCCCGTGGAATGTTACTCCCTTCCCGTGTTAGTCTCGAAAGCGAGACCAACGGAACAAGCGAGAGGAAAGCTATATAGTTCCATCTCGTTCCATGCTCTTCCCGAAAAAGCCCAACCAACCCTCCTCCTCGAGTTTTGGTGAAGCGGTGTCCGGCACACTGAGAACGAGAGCAAGTGAGACAGTAGGAAGCAGATCGGTAGGAAGACGATCGGAGCGAAGGAGGCGCAATAAGGAGAAGATCCTGGAGTGAGAGAAAGAGAGAAATCGAAGGGAATAGAAGGAGAGCGTAACGAAGATAGAAGGAGAGAGGGATGAGCCGAGAGAAAAAGATGCTGGCTGCCTCGGTGTATCTCCGGCCATATTTCAGGCCGTCCTTTACAAGACAATGGTTTCAGCCGAGAACCGATAAAAATTATTCAAATGACCCGCCCCGCTGTAAATTCCATCTGGGAATCCCCTTGCCACCGTCTTTCCTTCGCGGCACCAGCCCTTCTTCTCCTCCTCCTCCTCCTCACCACCATCCCCCTTTTGCTCTCGTTTTCGGAGGCGCCCTAATACCGATCGTGTATCGAGAACGTTTAACAAATACCTCCCTAACCCACTGTCCGCCCCGATGAATGACACACGCGCCCTTTTTATTATGTAATTCGATTAGTTTCTTTTATACGAGAACCGTCGCCCCATTCTCCACCCTCTTCTCTCCTTCCACCCTCCGGCAGGCTTTTTGCGCTCGTTCGTTCTCGGCTTCAGTCTTACAGGCGTTCTCTCAGTTCCAGGCGATCCGATTCTAGTTCGTCTTAAGTAGACTGTAGTAATTTCACTAGTCAGCTTCCCGTCGAGTTGGCCTGCTTCGCCGAAGTTTCATTAACCTCGCCCAATCCATTGGCGTGAAAATAGAGCCGGTGTTGTAGAGAGCAGTGAAGTTTAATTGTCAATCTTTATCGAGATCGTAACGAGTATCGTAACAGAAATTTAGAATAAATTGGGGGGTTCTTAGTCTTGCATTTCTCGGTACGAAATAAGTAGAATAGGTAAATGTTGATGCAGAATTTTTGATAGGGGTTGAAGCGTGCTCGTTTTTTTTTACTTATATGTATAAAGGTCAAACACTTTGTGGCTTTCTATCAAATTTTATAATATTTATTGTCTACTCAAGTTATTCCAAAAATACCACAAAAATTTCAAATGGAATCACATCTCAAGTGAAAGGAGCACATCTGAAACAAGAGCACCTTTGGTGCTCTTGTTTAAAATTTAAAAAATGTTACACCACTCGAGTATGATTGGTAGTTAATAATAAAAATTCGAGGAGAAGATATTTGCGAGAGACAAAAATCGGGCGGAGTCAGGGCGCATTGGGAGCAGCTGGGCCGATCGCGGAAAGGTGTCGGGGCCCTTCCGAGAGCATATATCACAAGGTGGTATTGTTGCCGTTGCGTGTGGATACACAAGGTGAGAGTGAGGGCCCATCGAAAAGGCAGGATATCACGGAATATTGTGGAGCGGTGGCGACGGCCAACAATGCCTCTATGGAGGCATTGTCGGGGCAGCCTGTGCCGCCTCTGTAAACGGTGCCGCCTCTGTAAACGGTGCCGCAGATGGGCGACAAACGTCGTCGTCCCATTCGTCCGACAAAAAGGGACACGGCTCTAGAAAAGAAGCGCCGAGGATAGAGTGCTACTTCCACCGCAGAGGGAAAGAGACAGTTGTAGGGCCGGTTAGCCGTATAAACACGCGTGCATGGATACACGTTTAGAATGACTGAGGAATGCCGGGCGCGTGGAAAGCCTTGACACGCTGGACCACCGGATTCCAAGTTTTGTCAGCGTCTCGCTCGAATTTGGATCGAGGAGAGTTACACGAGCCACGGCGATATCCCTCCCTGCGATCAACGATCCATTGATGACGCGTCCAATTCATTCCTCATTTAATTTGTCACCCTCGATCCCAAGAAATATATGAGTCAGTGAGGGGATCATCGGCTCATCTGCCCTATGAGTAATGTTTCCACTACCGTGAGACACAATACATGCTTGTTTTAATGTAATACGTATTATTGGGGTGCACCCTACACCGGCATGCTTACGCAGTGCTTTCTTTTCAAGAGGTTTGTAAAAGATCCTCGGTTCCCCTTTGCCCACCTCTCCCCTTCCTTCTTCCTCGCGTCGAGGTTCTCCCGTTGGTTCCTGGGCCGCGGGATACCGTCGCTTTTGTTGAGAAATGGAGTTCGACAAATGGTTTACACGCGTTTCGGAAACCCCTTTCAACTTTTGTCCGTCATCCTCGCGCATCGACGACGCCGGTGGCCTACCGACCAGACTCTTCTACATTGCCCCGAGCAGATATAGACTATCTTCCTTTTATATCAATTAAGAGCTTATTAGGACAAAGGAGCCACGGCGAGACTGGTGATATCGCTAATTCGGATTTATGCGATTAATTAATTCTACCACTAATACGAAGTTTTATATTTCCTTTCTTATATCAAATATAAATCGCACACTATTAATACAAGCATTAATACAAGATTTTTAAAGCAGGAATAAATGATTTGATTAATCCTTTTACTACGAAAGACGTAAACATACATTTAATAAGGCCCACTAATTTAAATATGCGCCGCGCAGCGACTGACTTCGATATCGCGCTGCAGTCAAAAGGTTAAACCAAATAATACATCAAATTATTTAAATTAACAGTAGAATAAGACTGACAATTATTTTAGTTTAAATTAATGATTTATGAAGTTGCGTATATTATTTGTATGATAATAAGAAGTCCTGATCAAATAGACTATTTTCAGGGTATGACAGCATTGCACATCGCAGTGCAAGACAGAAATTTACCAATGGTGCAATACCTTCTCTCACTGGAGGACATATATCCCGGCGACGCGCATCTCTACGCCATTCGAGATAATCAGGCGAAAATTGCGGTGGCCATCATGAACAAACTGGACGAACTACCCGGCGAATCGGAGTACGACGAGATCATAGACAGCGCTGACTTCCCTGAGGGTTCGACAGCCTTGATGGTAGCCGCGCAATGCGGTCACTTCGACCTCATCGGGATGTTGATGAATCGACGCCACTATTTGGCGCCACCGCACGCACCCAGCTGCATCTGCGAGGAATGCATGTACGATTCCGTGCTAAGCATAGTTCTCTGGAAATGAGAACAGAGGTTTATTAGGAATTAGAATACACTTGCTTGATAGAAGTTCTTGCGTGACATGCAGACTTACACACTTTTTAGAGACTTTGATACATTTTAACACGAATTGTATCGACTGTTTATTCATGATATAATTTTTAATTTAACTGGAAATATATAATACGCGAAGGATCGTTTGAATAATAATAAAAGAATTGTAGATATATATTTGTATTTTTAACAATAACGAAAGAAACAATTTCAACGCAAAATCGAAGTTTAAAACAGGTCAATTAATTGACTGTTGATACGTTTAGTGTTAAATGGCTTCAAATTTGAACTTCTCGATTGAATTCTTCCAATCATATGAATTCACACACGTGCATACATTCACTCTCGCAGTTTATTACAAAGTATTTAGCTTGGTTTCATTACAGGGCTGATCGGGACAGACTGGATATACTTGCGATCGCAAAGAAACGACTCTACGCTTACAAAGCTGTGACGAATCCAGCGTACATTTGTCAAACACAAACGGATCCAATTTTAAAGGCCTTTGAATACTCGCATGAACTGGCGGAAGCAGCCACTTTCGACAGAGAGTTTTACCATGATTACAAGAACCTTTCCGAGGTCGTGCAATATTTAAATTATGTTGACAAATTTTATCTTTCAAGTAAATACAATTATTCTTGGTAAATAGGAAGTAGGACAATTTGCCACAGACTTAATTGCATGCGCGAGGACCATCGAAGAGGTGAAAACCATCTTAAAACAGACCACAGGATTCGCGCACTCCGCCAAATTCGAGTACCCCAGATTGCTCTTCGCACTTCATTTCCAACAACGAACATTCGTCGCAAATCCCAACGTACAACAGGTTCTTATACAATAAACTTTCACATAATTTCTTCCTTAGACTTGTAATCTTTGTAGTTATAAGAAAAATTATTTTTTCCAGTTAGTCGAAAGTAAATGGATCGAGGGTTGGTACGAATGGAAGATCATGCCAGGATGGAAGAAATGCCTACGCGTCATTCTGCGTATCATTTTACTTCCCGTCATCGTCCTAGTTATTTTATTATCGCCATCGTCGAAATTAGGCAAAGATTGGCAAACGCCTGTCAGTAAATTCCTCTCTTCGGTCGCGAGTTATTTAATTTTTCTACTGCTCGTTTTCCTCCAATCGAACGTTGACAAGAGCGAGCAACTGAGGGGTGCGCCTGCCACTGGTACGCATAATAGTATTCGCATTGTTCAACCGGGAAAAATGAGAGTGGGACTTTTGACAGCAGGATATCTCTTCAGGATGCGAGTCTATATTGGTACTTTACATCCTTTCGTATTGCTGGGCGGCGTTTCGCCTTTGCTTCCAACATGGACCAAGGAGATATTTCACAACCCCTTCTTATCAGTAAGAACTAGCGATTGTTGATAAAGGGTGTAATAATTGAGCCGTTTATTTTGAGTGGCATAGGTCCATTTTCCAAAGAAATCGAGTTAGCTACCTTAATAATTACATGTTTAGATGATCTTTTCATTCTGAAGCAAATTGTTACCAATATATTAAATTTGACACCCAAAAACATTATTCCACAATGTTATCTGTTACCCATATTTTTAAATTTAATTAACGCAAACCCTTCAATGTCTCGATTCGAAAATAGATGGACTTACGCCAATTTCAAACTAAACGATTCAATTCATGATAAAAATGAGAATCGTTTGAATGTAGATACGAGTTGGTGATGATCATCCTGTTCATCCTGACCTTCCTGTTCTGGGTAGCAGCGGCGATCGACGTGCGTAACAATGATCAACGCCAACTCGAGAGGAAGTATTGGCACAAATTCGATCCGACCTTACTCGCCGAAGGTATTTATACGCTTGCTACGATCATGGCATTCTTCAAGTTACTATTCATCTGCCAATTGGACTATCATCTGGGTCCCCTTCAGCAATCGCTCTGCAAGATGGTTACGGACGTTCGCAAGTTTATGGTCATCTTCTCCATCATTCTCGTGGCATTCGCCGCCGGTGAGATTGCTCGTAAGAGAAAAGGGAAGGAACGCGTCCCTTTTACGCGCAAGCTCTTTCTCTACTTCATTTTCAGGCCTGGCGAAACTTTATCAGTATTACGATGGTATGGTGCAAACTGACGACAAGTCGAAGATACAAACTCAACAAGTCAGTTCGTTCGTCAGTTTCTCAGCTAGTATGAAAACCCTGTTCTGGGCACTCTTTTGTATGAGTCCAATCGAAAGCGCCGATGTCATCATAGAAAATCTGCCAGGCGATTCTGAATTGGAAAGCGTCATCAATTATCATACTTTCACGGAAATCATTGGATACATCGCTTTTGCCGGTAGATTTTCATTGAATTCCAATTCTTATTGTATTAGTTTTTTAATTTACAATAATTCTTTTTCTCTAGGCTTCTCTTTTATATCGGTGATCGTAGCGATTAATATGTTGATCGCGTGTATGTCCAATACTTACACCATTCTGACGGAGAACGTAGTGGTAGAGTGGACTTACGGGCGAACAAAGGTACCTTAGAAGTATATCCCGGCACTGCTGGTGTTATCGAAGAGTACTTTCAGGCTTACGTCGACTATATGTTGACAACCGCGTTGCCGCCACCCTTCAATCTCCTGCCAACCCGCGCGGGGATTGCCACGGTCGTCGAGTACATTAAGGTTCTCATTAAACCGCCGCACGATAAACGCGCCAAGTGGGACTTAACACATTGTTTCTACATTGTTAGTAAACCAATTAAAATTCAATTATGATAGATAACAAAATAATAATTTCAATATCGCTGTTTTTCCTAGGAAGAAACAGCGCAAGAGAATGACGCGGAATTCGCGAGGATAATGTCGCAGTTGGTTCAACGTTACTTCCGGCAGAAGAATCGCGAGACCAACGAGAACGAGATAGAAAAATTCAGGCAGGAGCTGACGGAAGTAAAGACTCTACTAAGGGACGCTCTATCGCCTGCCTGAAGGATCGGGGGGATTTTTTCCAGCCCCAAATCTTGTGTACGATATTGCGTCTCGTGTTAAGGGAAAAAAAGGCGAGTAGCTTTACAGGAGCGATTTCGTCGGAGGTTCTTTCGCTTCCCTCGGACTAATTCCTCGGGCGAGTAAAGCTTGCAGTCTGCGGAGCTTTCGACGAAGTCAGTAGCCTCCGAGATGTGGTTTAACTCTGCTTTAACCCTCTGATCCAGTAAATCCACGGTGTCTCCTTTCAGAGGACATTAATGCTCGGATGCAGCATTAACCTCCGTAGAAATCGATTAGTCGGGCCGCGAGAGCAGAGTCCTTGCGGGTTAAGGGCTTCCTAGCTAGAAGGCAATGCCGATTCATCCCCGTAATACGGTTGAAAGGGACATAATCCCGCGGTACTACCGGCAAACAGATCTCCAGCGGAGAGTTTAAGTGCGAAAGGAAGTTTGGCTCCTTCCGAGCCAACGAATCCCTGGCACCATCCCTCTATTTAGAATGTCTAGCTGATGCGAGATTGCATGGAAACAGGTTAACAACCTCCTACGCTTCTTCCGAGACATCACTCGACCTTTTCCTCAATGCTCCCGCTTGATAGTCTGCCGCTTTTCATGTTCCCCGACTAATTAGTATTCCATTAGCAGCGAAGGCAGACTGTGAAGATTATAAATAAATTTTCGAATATAATCATATTACTGCATGTATTTTTGCATCGAGAATAACAGCACAAGATTTCCTCTTCAATTCCTTTCAAGGCTCAAGTGGTTTCGTTCTACGGCAATGTCGAATCACTGCGCAGTTAAATATTTATCCTGGCAAAGGGAGAGACTGGTTTTTGCGGAGGTCGAGAGACTATGCGAGAAACACTCGAGGAAGCAATCGATAACTGAACATGGTCGCGTACATTCGGTACAATTGAACTGGAAGCTCGCTTTATCCCGATGAAACAAGAGGAACAATGCCCTGTTGACGTTACGATCTTTCATCGTAACGAGTATTTCCGATCAATTGCTTGGCTATAGCTGCTCCGACCGAGGATTAAAAAGACTATAGATTGGTTGTCTCTCATAAATTGAGCTCTCCCACAAGGTCACCCTTATCCAATCCACTTAAGTCTTAATTTATCGAGCCATTTTCCGCCACCTGAGGATTCTGCTCACACTTTACGATCTGCTGGAGATCCTTCGGAGGATGTTGAGCGTAAACCTGAATTTATCTAAAGGGGCAGGGCTTCCTCTCGTCCACGTGTGCCCTAAATCCTAATCTGATGTCGTTGTATATAACAGCCATGAAGCGCTTGAATTTCAGCCACGGTCTTATTAGATACACCATCAGCAGACTCCCCCATCGGCGGAGTGACGGACGATATTGGGCACGAAATCTCATTCGATTGCTCCCGCGGCAGTAGTGTAAGTCGGCCTCAGTCACGCTGAGTCAGTAGTAGAAGCTCCGTTAAGTCAGACGCCCCGAAGGAAAACGATCGCCAACTACTTTTCCCTTGGAAATGTCGATATCGTTACAATTTAATCGAGCTCGAAACACTGATACAATTCGAAAACAGTATTTGATTTGTGGATTATTCATGCGTGTCGTTAATGTATCGCTCCTTGAAAAGTAGCAAGTTTTATAGGAACTAGGAAAGTTACTCGCAACCAAGTAAAGTTACATCGCAGAGAAAAGCGTGAGGAAAGTTTCGATGCAGGAATAGTCTACTTTAGCAAGTATAAGAATGTATGGAGCCGCTTACGGATATCAGGAATTATTTCCCCGAGAGATGTGTCACACTGCTATTTGGAGTAGCATCGAGTGCTTCCCAGGAGGCTTGCTATCGCAGGAAAGCTCGACTTTCTTCTTTGGTAGTTTCGCGAGATAAAAGATCTTTCGTCGGGGCTATCGTCCTTGCCAGTCGACAAAGATTCCCTCCAACTAACTGACTCCTTCTCTTTATGCTTCCCTTTTATCAAGACTGTTCGCAGCTCCAAATTTCTCCTACACCTACCAGGCTCATAAATTCTTATACACTGTGACATCTCTCTTCCGAGGACAAGGCAAACTAAAAGCTACTTTTAAAATGGCTGCCTAATTGATTTTTATCATTTAACATCATTGGATGACATGGACATTTTTACATGTTTATCTTTCTTATAAATAATGTCGTAGCTCGTGTTTTGGTTTCACTTAGCTGAAACGCAATATTAAATAATATTTTTACAACAAATTTATTCTTATTAGTCAAAAAGAAACAATTTTTTTAACTAGCAGTTTATGTGCTACTATCTTCCAATTCGATATCAAAGCTTTCAACTTTCACTAACCACCTCGTACTTATAAATAATGCAAGTGGAACTTATAAACTATGAGCAAAATTAATTTTCTACAAATGAGCAGGCTTAGATAAATTACGAAATTAATATTGTCCTCTCCAGCAGCATTTTATCAAGACTGTTTCTAGCTCGAAATTCCTCCTACACCTGCCAAGCCCATATATTCTTATACACTGTCACATCCCTCTTCGTAGGAGGACGCAAGCTAAAAGCCACATTAAGTTACGCTCCAGTCTGGCGCCGAGCTTGGCGCATAATTCGATGGGCGAGTTTAGCATTAGCCGGTGTCGTAGACAGGATCCACCGAAAGTCGATAGCTGGCGGTGTTGTTCTGCCATTCTGTCGGCATGCAATTATCGTAATAGCCGGTGTACTTTGCCATGGAATTGTTAGGTAGATTAACGGTGCCAATAGTAAGGAGGCTTGCACCGAGTGGAATGTCCTCTTTCCTGTGTCGGCGTGGCTGTGGTACAGGGAGGAATTGTGCGGAGGGTGGGTGGGTGTGTAGGAGAGAGAATTGGAGGATGCGCGCAGCCGATCGAGCCTAGGACCGCTCGCAGTTCGCACGCGGCTCTCGCGCTGTCAGTGCCGCTTTCTTTCATCTTCTCTCCTCTCTCACTTTATCGAGAACCGAGCCACATATAGATCTATCTGTGTACACTCTCGCCGATCGCCTCGTGAGAGCAGCCGCAAATATTTGATCGAGGCTTCCTTCCACCTGATTGCGCAAACATTAAGGGAACCGGTGCGAGAGCGAGTACGGGGCTTCCTCATTACTCTCAAGTGAGCCTCGAGTTTCGCAATCTCTTGCGAGAGTGCGATTCTATTACCAAGAGCGTTGCAGGAGACCCGCGTCATGACAGTGATTAATCAGTATTGTTTAATAGTACAATAAATATAAATCAAATATAGTATAAATATAGTGCGTTAGAAGTATAATGAAGTGAAATGATCGAATTTTATTATCGGTGGAAGATCTGAAGAAGAATGTAAATGGAGTGATTTGCACGAGGAGTTTTGCAACAGTTGGAGATCGAGTTGGTAAAGAGAAGAGGGGCGAGTTATTAGGCGTGGGGTGATTGGTTGGGATCATTGATGCTTGGAAATATGACTGGACGTAAATAGGGTGACTCGGCTGGCCGAGAGGGCAATTTCTTCCGGGACGCCGAGCAAGTATCCATTGAATTAGTGGGCAAGATCGAAATGTGAGCCGGTGCGAAGGGTAAACACGATTCAAGGGAACCTTTACTGCTGCGGTTTCGAGGGTTGACATTCACGGCGTGGCTATTGGATTTAGCCCGACACAGCATCGGTGACCCGGAAGTGTTTCTAAATGTGAGTAAGCTTACTTGTTGAGTACTTTGTTTGGGAAATATATTTCCATCTCCGGTTTAGCATATATTTTCTTTGTCATTATTGTTCTGTTTTAATTCGTTGTTTATTTTCGGGTAGAGTTTGCGTGGAGAATAGCTGGGTGGATGGCGTGAATTACTGAGGCATGAATCGGTGTCACTATTGACGAGCCCTCAACGAGTGTTATCTGATGCGTTTGAAGCCAAAGGGGAGCTGGCACGCGCAGAATTTCATTCCGCCTTTGTGCGAACGATGCTCCAGTCCCTGGATAGTAATCTGTTGGTCAATAGTGTGGAATAAAAAGCAACGGGTGTGATATCATTCCGAGCAGAGGAAATGCGGTCATTTGTATTCAATGCATTCGCTTCGGCAAGAACATGTTGTCCGCTGTCATCCGCAAACGATCCACAAACCATCCAACACTTCCTCGAGCGGACGATAAAATTTCATTGGAAAATACTTGCCCTGTACTTTCTCGTGTACTGAAAATATCTCCTGGTCAACGTTACCAAAGAGAAAGAGATGAATTCTTCTAAAATCGTATTCGTATTCAATGAGGAACGTGACCCACGATTTTCTCTCCACTCGGATTATTCTCTTTTGTTATTCCGCAATGACAGGAATTTTCATTTCGCAGCGCTTTGTCTTATCAAGTCTCTCCGTTGCTGTATTTTCGTGCGTTCTGTCGTCGTCTTTATTTTGCCAGGATCGTTGAAATTTCACGAGAATGATATTACATATTTTTGTATTTTTACTTTGGAATAACATGTAATATTTTTACTATTTTTTTACTATCCATAGGATAAGTATTACAATAGTCGTACGCTATTTGCAATTGAAAGGTTTATAGGTGTAATCTCTTGTATCCTCGTAATACAACGCGGCCACTTCCGGGCCGAAGGAGAGTAGCTACGTCGACAAAGTGGCATTGGCCCTCCACGGGATAAATGTATACATTCTTCCACCCTTATTCCCGATGGCGACATTTGGAGCCTCGCTGCGCGGCAATCTAGGAGGACTCAATCGAGGGAGAGAATATCGACATCCCCGGCTCGTACCGGCACACGAAAATGCTTTCAATGTTCTTCTCCGGAAATTCACTCCATTGTGATGATGGAACGAGCGATTTCTTCAGAGAAAGGGAAAGAGTTTTGCTTCCTTCGCACTGTTGCTCTTGACGAGTCTTTCTATAATCGCGAAAGTTCTGGTCGAAATCATTTAAAATTAAATCCTGGGTTACTAAAGTGAATTAGCGGAGTTATAAAAAGTTTGGAAAGTGGATAAAGGTTTTCACAGTTGAAGTATTTGAGCGATGTAAAACTCTCTTGGTATAATGTTAATCTCGCGAGCGAATCCTTTTTGATATGCGTATGGATTTACGTAAAACCATGGCAACTCGGTCAGAGCAATTTGATATTAATCATTTCTAAATGCAATTGAATGAGGTCAGAGTATTTAAGGGGATATTGTTGCCCATGATAAAAGTCAGAGTTTTTCTATGGACAATCCCCCAGAATACAACGGGTCCCCGGTATTGCACGTACGTGACCACGGGAAAATAAATTGGATTAGGGAGCGCTCGATCCAAAGTTCCACCAGACATTCGAGATATCCTGAACCCAATGAAGTGTAGGCTCTAACACAGTACGTGCAAATGAAATTTGATAGAAAACTTTGGTCTCTGTGTTGCAGGTATTTTTGAAAAAGGCTCCTAGCACATTCGGAGCAACTAAAATGGGAGACGAGATATCAATGTTATTGGTAATCATTCTGGGAATCGGTGGGATCTTGATGGTGACTGTTCTATTAGGATGCTATGCGTGTATATTCAGAGATCTGTGCTGTCGCCCGGAAGACAGGCCGAAAAGAAGGAGAGCCCAAAGCCCTCTCCGAGATCGAGATGATTCTAATAAACCCGGAATGGATGCGATTCTATTAAACGATATTACACAGGGAGACAGCATGCCAACGGAATCGGAGAAAGTATAGTTTGAAAGAGCATGCGCATGGGTGAAGGGATAATTAATTATTATATACTCATTGAAAACTCTACCGAGTCAACTGGACTAAAAGCGTGGACTCCTTAACAATGAGATCTTGTAAATATCATGGGTTCAATTTACCCTGCAATCCTGCAGATTTATTATGTACATATTCAGCTACACTCGTACATATATAAATACAACATGTATCGTACATATTCTGAAAAGTTTGTTGTAATAAAAAGTCTCTGGTAAAAATATGTAACATCATCCAGACGCCAATAGTGGCGGGAGGAAGTTCTAGCCATAAAAACAGGCTGGACCTATGCTTAGGGTAGTATATAAAATAAATGTCTATCCCACTCCTCACGCAATCATTATGCTACCCATGTTTCGTGCGGCTCGACCCTTTCTCTCTGGTAACTCTACGCAATATTGGTCTAAGTACCCGTTGAAGGCTTCTTTCATACACATTGTATAGTCGGGATATTGTGCGGTAAATGTCTCTAATGTAATCTTCGACTAGCTCATTTGGTTGTTAAGCTGTTGCAATACCGAGAGCACTACGTCGCGGAGCGTCTGTAAAGTAAGTTCACATTTATTTCAAAGTGTTTTGATCAGTACATCGACGTGAGAATAATATTTGTCGAATCGCTTACCTGTGGTTTACAATGTTCCTCCAACCAGCTGAACACGCAGCCGGATAACTCATTAAAATTCACAACCGATATATTGTTGAATGTTTGAAATAGCCGATCCATAATTGCTTGAAACTAAATAACAAGAAGTGTTTCTTAGTAAACATAAGTTCTTAGATTAAAATCGAATATTGTATACTACCGTGTGAACTTACCACTTGAAACTTTGTTTCATCAGATACACGCATTTCAGCATGTCCGGGTTGAGTCTGATGTGCCTTAACAATTTGTTCGTAGTTAGCTTGCATGATACGTAGCGCGACAACTTCCTTCCTCAATGCATTCCTCTCCTCTTCCTGCTTCTTCTTCTGTTGCAGGAGGAATTGTATATAATCGATGGACTTTTGAAGTACAGTTGCCTTGGACAATTTGTATCCCGACGAATCCGTGTGCTGGCAACTTGGGACCAAGTCCTGCAGTAACTCGTAACCCTTCTTAATGGCATCTCTTCTCTTTTGCTCCGCTTGCGTATGAGCTTCTCTCCTGCGCTCTTTGTAACTTATTGTAGAATTCTTATTGTCACTGTCCTCGTCTTCTGCAAGCAATTGTTCATCTAAAATAATCACTTTATACTCCTTAAAGTTCAAGTTACCTGTATTGTGGGCTGATGAAGATGGGGTATTCACAGAACCGGTGCTACTGCATCTTGAAAATGTATATTTCTCTGTAGGACTAGAGGGTTCCAACTTCATGTTCTCAGATTCCGATCCAATGTTCCCACTTCCACTGCGCATTGCTAAGCCGGCTATTATTACACACAGGACCGAACACAATCATACTCCATAGATAACAGCAGTGTGAAGTGTCTACTTCACACAACTCATATACAATAGTTTTACAAATAAACATGCAGTGGCAATCATAGAAATAGGTACAACTACTTTGATAAATATAACAGTCATAATTTTTTCTTTTTAAATTTTTGATATATTTTTATATTATATTAAATAATTTAACAATATGCATATTTAAAATACCAATTACAGTGTTATAATCATTTCATTCTGTAACATAACATTAATTCACATATAAACAATATATATATCAAAGCCCAGCCAAAATCAGCTGATCATAAATAACAAAGGCTGATTCACTATGACAATAACACAAACACACATGTTGATTGAAACAAATAGAAAAGACTTTGCAAGGGGACATTATTTAAGTGGACTTTCTATTGTTCCAAGCAGTCTAACATTATTTGAGTTAGGAAGGCAGAATTCCCCTGTTTACATGCTCGCCACTGTATGCACTGCTCGACGACAGCAACTATTGACAAAGGTCCAGGTGATATGAACCCAGTAGCAAAGAGCCAAGTCAGGTATGAAAACTTACGTATTTCGTATCCGTCCTTGTGCAGGGTATCTGCCATATCGTAAAGTTCCTCCAAGTGATAGTGTATTTTGATGGCGATAAAAAGATTGTAAGGAACTTAGAGTGTACACGTGGAAAGGTTACTGAAGCCTGACGAGGAGTAGAATGCACCTTGGTTCGGGTACATCGGATCACAGTTATCCATTCAGATCGGGCTATGGAACTTTGAAGCTGGCAGGACGCATTGGCTCCGATGAAGTAACTAACGGCTGTGATTGCGCGATCACTATATCATAATAAACAATTCACTGCTCATTTTGTAATGATACTGCTCCGTGGATACCGCCATCTTCGACGGAAATGCAGTCTGCAATAGCTAGTCGCCACCTACCGAATTCAAACTGGAGCGATCTTGACAGAAAAAGCCACGTGCTCTCGCTCGGCTAGCAGACGAATTCGAAGGGTTCAAGGTCGCGCGCCGTGAACCTCTTCCCTTCGTCCTTGCCTCACCAAACTCCCATCAACGCAGGCGACCGAGGATTTATGTTAAATTATGTTTATTATAAGGTGTATCTAATATATATATTTACAGTCGCTTTAATACACGTAAAACCATTTAAGATAATATAATCATATATTCTTCGGCGGCACGATGATGAGGACCGTAACGCTGGCGATCGTATTCCTATGCTGGCTTGTGTGTCAGAGGACTGCGTGTGTCGTGTAATTACCTATTGTGTGTCAGTTCCAAAGGACCAGCGGTCCCGTGTACAGGAATTTCTCCAAATCTACGACTGCCGGACTTGATTGATAAATAATCGGTGGTAAATCATTGTTTGGTGCTCCCAGTAGTACGAGACGTACCGCACAGTATTATACTGTTTAGGAAATTATCCTACTTCTAATTGTGTATCCATTTTGTTATACTCGATTGTTGTGTCTAACTTTAGTAGATCCATACACGTAGTACACAATGCTACATTTGTATCATTCGGGGACGGATGTCGGAAAGCCGAGGACTGTGAACTGTTTCGTGATGTGTGCGAATGTCGTTTTACTCCGTCTGGGACTGTACGAGGCATACACGTTTAGTTGGTGATCGTAGGACTGGTGACTACAATGCGCGAAAGATCATTATAAGTAGGATATTGTATTACACACCAGGGGCTTGAATGCACGATCGAGTGTATAAGAAAAGCACTTCGGACCATATTTTGCCGCGGTTTCCATTCGATGATTTCTCCAAAGGGATGCTCACTGCTCGCGCGACAAGCAAGAATAGTAGAACGGAAGCATCTTGAAGTTTCCGACACCGCGATTGAGCTACGCCCGCCCCCGCAATCCTAATGAAACCATAACATTAAGTAAAACTCACACATTTCTCTTTTATAGCCAGAAACGCTCCACAAGTATTTTATTTGAATAAAGGTCACTTTCCCGCAGTTAAATCGATAAATCACATCGTAAATTCTCATCGAGTTTGAATTTAGTATTCTTCATATAATATACCAGCCGCACTCTCTCCCATACACGCGTCTCGTGATACTCTCTCACTTTACTTCTTCTCCTCTCTTCCATACGCTAGGTTATCTCTTTTTCCTAATTCGTTTTTGACATCGATAAAAAATTATATGTATTTATGTATTTCGATAATTATTTTATTATCATTAATTAATTATTATATCTTATTGTTCCATTAAAGTTTAAACTAAACTGCTCTCGTGCGGCTTCGCGTGTCTTGCAAGTACCGCACTCATATATATATTTATATATATATATATATATTTATATATTTATAATAAAGTATCATTTTACTTATTATCAGTATTCTTTATCTTTATTACTAGAATCATGAATAATAATAACTCACAATATTCTGAACTACGCTCCCCCGAGATTGGTTGGGATTGGTGGAAAATAATTGAATCTACACAGACCGATCTCGTGCTATCGAGCATTGCGTGCCGCAAACGCTTCCGATCTCCAAGAGAATCATTCAAAATTAACCAAGTAATTTCACATTTCACTTTTAAAATGGTTGCCAAATTGATTTTTACCACTTAACATCATCGATTGATCTGGAAATTTTTGCATGTTTATAACAGCCTGGTACCCAATATCTTTCCTATAAATAATTGATCCTATAAATAATCTCCTAGCTCTATTAATATTGCAATAAACGCCTGCCTACAAGTGAATTGCATGTAGGATGGCTGGTTAAGAAAAATAAGATAACACCTCATGGTATTCGGCATCTTGCATTTGTATGCTCAGTTCAGACATTCCTGTCTCGATTCTTTTCGTAAGGCTCTGATAAAACATTTCTTTATCATTAGAAGTGTTTTGATTTCACTTAGCTGAAACGCACTATTAAATAACTTTTTACAACAAATTTATTCTTTAGTAGCCAAAAAGAAACAATTTTTTTAACGAGCAGTTTGTGTGCTACTATCTTCCGATTCGATATCGAAGCTTTCAACTTTCACTAACCACCTCATACTCGAACTTATAAATAATGCAAGTGGCACTTATAAACCACTCTATGGGCAAAATTAATTTTCTACGAATGAGCAGGCTTAGATAAATTAAGAAATTGATATGAATATTGGTGTATTCGGAGTACCTGCGCGAACTAGTTCCACTCAGTCCTCTCAGGTACTTATAGATTGATACTGCAAAATAAAATCTGCTAGAACCATGTCTAATAATGTACGTTCGAAATTTTGTATAAAAATGTCTATAAAAATAAGATTACTCAGGACGCTGACATTGCTGACAAATCGATTTCTTCTCATAATCTTCACTCAAGTCATCAGTTGCATGTCAAAGTTGAAGCGTGAGAGTTAGTGACGAGTATTTTTACAGCGATTTTTATACAAAAGAAAAAAACATTCTTCTGATATTGTCCTAAGTGCTTAAAATAAAATATAATGGATGAATTATTCTGTCGTTCTACAATACAACAACAGAATCGTCATCCTGAAAATAAAACATTAACCACTGCAGTGTATAACCAAGGAGTACATAAGGTAGACTCTCAATTCTGTCATGATCGCCATTTTTCCCCATGGAAACTTCATGTGTAAAAGACAATCTGCACAAAACTCGATTCCACCACTTCCCTTGGCGTTCCATCGCATTAGTGGTAGTTCAAAAAAGAAATCTAATAAGGCCCGTGAAAAAAATCCCACGAACAATCGGCTACAATTTAGAATCTTTGTAGACATCACGGCACGTGAAAGGTTTGCTCTGAACGAAATAGGAAAATCAATCGCGTCAATTCCCATCACGCGGTGAATCCCACATGGTCGTGATTTCCAAAAACCGGGTTTCGTTGCGCGGAATGCGGACGTACGGGATAGAATTTTGTACTTTCTTCTAAGATCGTTCACCCGCTAACGTGGAGAGACTCGCGCTGACTCCGTAGAAGAACCTCCTCGGAGGACCCAGTGAATAGGTGTTGCATAGATTTTTTGTACCATGATCAGAGACGATTTAAATTTTTGAGCGCTTAGCCTGACGCGACTTGACAGTGCGACGTGGTTTCTTCACGGCGTCACTTGGTGTTTCCTCTGCGGTCGATCTTCGTTTGGAGGCTAATGAAGGCACTGGAGCCTTTGGCGGTGCCATTTCCACTGATGCCTGTGGTGACGAAGGCTGTTTAATTACAGGTGGCGGTGATGAAGACTGCTTTACTACAACTGGTGGTGACAAAGGCTGCTTAACTACAGGTGGTGGTGATAACGGCTGCTTTACTATAGGTGGTGGCGACGAAGAATGTTTCACCACTGGCGGCGGCGATGACGATTGTTTCACTACAGGTTGTGGTGCTGTCTCAGTAGGGCTATGAGCGTCGGCAATAGGAATGAAGTCCAGTCCTTCGCCGAATGCCTCAGGGAGAACACCTTGATTAGCTAAGGCTTGCAGATCTTCTGTTGGTACTAGCATAGATCGACCGCAGCTCACGCATACTGGGATTGCTGGAGATTTCGATCGCCAGTATTGAAGCTCCGTCTTGCACTTGTTCAATTCCTAAATGGGGATTTCAGAAAAATGTATGGAATATATACACGCAAATACTGCAGTCTCATTTCAGTATGTAAGCCAGCAGAAAGGAAAAACTACATAGTTTTCCTTAAACATTATAAGCTCTCTGTTCACTGATTTACTACTGAATGGTACCGAATATACCTTGGTAAATACCTGTAGAAGAGTGCTAAATTTACGAGAAGTTTCTTCGTTCTTTTTGTCGTTATCATCTAACCGGCTAGCATATTCGGCAATCTGTTTTTGCTGTTCCGCTATCTTCGCTTTACAACTCCGTAAATCCCTCCGCATTAGTGTCAATTGACTATTATATCGTTTCATGCCTTGCTTTATTTTGCGAATACGTTTTCGTAACACCATATTTGATTGGGGTGGTGATACACTTGATTCTAGAAGAGCAGGGTCATCTGAAGAGTGGGGTGGTGAGCCTTCCTCTCCACTACCACTTCCTGCTTTTCCACCCCCCACACTGAGAGGAGCAGAATCTAGGCACATAAATGGCTTGCTCACATTGCTAGAAGCTGCAACAATTTCAATCCTCAAGTTAGTTTCTCACGGCTCACAGAGGGAACAAGTTGGGTTTACAGCAACTTTGCTTACAAGATAAAAGATCGAGATCTAGAAAATCTGCTCCAAAATAAGGTATTTCAGGTAAAGTCGGTTCTATGCGTTCTTTAAAGTACTCCATAGCCATAGTGCTTAAATCAAATAACTCATCTGTCACTTTATACGGCCGCGCTAACTTCGGAGTAACTTTTATATAATGTAAAATACGATAAACTTCATCTAAGATCTGGAATAAAGAAAAAAAATTGTTCCTCATATTCGTGATTTAATACTTTCGATATCCGAAATACATTACCTCTCCGGGGAAAAAGCAACAGTGTTTTCGTTCAATGTGTTTTCCAAAACTCATTTGGAGTAATGTAAGTCGCATGTGAAGTGTCTCGATTATATCTGACTCGCACGCCAACGGATGATTGCGACGTGCCGATTCACGTCGTGGCATTTGTGCTTTGATTGCTTGAAACCGACTTAACATTTGTGCTTGCAATTTTTGAAATGTGGAATTTAACATTGAACCACACAAACGATCGATTTGGTGGCATACCTGCAATGAGAAAAAAACAGTACATTGAAGAACATTGAAGGTACAATTAATTTACATCATTTCAGCTATTACATATCTGTCAGTCACTTACTGGACGTAAATGTGCTATTGTGTTGTAGTCCAGGTAGCTTAAAATTTTCTCAAGAATTTCAATGGGTAAATCTAAAAGATTCAAATTGCGAAAGACAGGGGGTTCTGTGGCGGAGATCCCATTAGAAGTACTAGCCACTGCAACTGACTGGTGCTTCCTTGATGGGCTCACTTCTGCTATTTCATTTCCTGGTCCACCCCCGTTACTCCCACCCATATTGCTACTTTGACGTGTGGACACCATTTTCTTCAATTTCTTTCAACAACTTTTACCAGAAACCTAAAAGGGAAAGATCTTTATTATGCATTTTTGTCACAGGATTTCAAGCTTAACAAGTACTCCCTGGCAGTGAGGCCTTTCAGTACCTCGGAAGATGAACAAGGAATCATTTAATTAAACTCAAGACAAATCAGAATTCGCATTATCATTAAAGTAAACTGGCACTGGCGATCCTTCGCGCAGAATTCATTTCGATAATCACTTCCGACAGTTGACATTGAACACCAATCTACTAGGAAAGCCGTCCTCGTCGCGATTGAACTTTTCTTTGCGTGGGAATATATTGTTTGCACGTCACAGAAATTACGTGATCACAGAATGTTTTATCAGCTCGTCATTCAAGAACGTTCTCTCGAAGGAGCAGGCATCAATTCTCGTAGCACCCCGTTCATGAGAGACGATTCGTGTCGTCAGTGCTAGATGAAACCGTGCACGAATACGAATTTCAGAATCACCGAACAGTCTTCGAAGATGGCACACCACCAGATAAAGTACACGTTAGCATAGCGAAGCAAAAGTGCTGGGTAGAGAAAAAAAAAGATCGAATGAAAGGGAGCGCTCGAAAAGAGCAGGAGGGATTCCGGCGAATTGGAGAGAGATTCGCCGCTACGCAGAACGGCAGACTTGCCTGATCATTCACGGACAGTTGGCCAAAGCTTTAGACATCGGGCGATTGATTACTTCGAAAGCTTCCCAGAGAGAACGAAAGCTCCGATATCTTGGCAGGGCCGTGAACAAAAGGTCGCCAGGAAAGTCAATGCGAGACACATCGGAATTCCCGAGTCACCAATATCCCAAACATACTGCTAATGCACAGGGGGATCGAAAATCAAGAGACGCGAATCTTTCTTAGTACCGGTAAGCTCGATCACCGGGATTCGAGAGATACCTGGTGCACCAGCACCGTAGCTCCACGAAAACGGAGTAGCTGCCAGAGTGTTTTCGACAAGGAAATAATAGTCGCGATCGCGAAATGATAGGCGCTCTTTAAAGGGAAGGAAAACGAGAGGATCGCAGAGGGTAAGTTTGGAGAGCGCAGGGAGATGAGCAGCGGAGTCGACTGTGGCGCGTCTTGCAGACAGGTACGACGGAATAGCGCGGAGCCCGAGGGAAACAAACAGAGGGAAACCGGGTGACCGTGCGCAATCGATGCATCCATGACTCTCTTTCTCTCTTGCTAAGATCAAGTTCGGCTTTCCGCGGGCGCACCGGGCTAAAAGCGAACGCTAGAATCGCTCCCCGTGGAAGCAAAGGGAAGGTTCGAAGGGTCCAAGATGGACAACGTACCCCCTGTTTATCGACGAGAAGCTATCACTGTATCCGCGTTGGCGTTTTCAGCGACATTTTGACGGAGACCCCTTCCTACTCTTCGCTTCTATATCGTTGGCGCGCTTGTCTCGTTCTCTTCTACTGGAGCAGATCGCAACGTCCTCTGTCTGCTACCCAGCTCACTCGCTTTCTCTCTCGCTAACCTACACATACACATCCCATTCTCTCTCTCTCTCGCTCTCGCCCCCTAAGGCCCCCCGTTTCCCATCCCTCTCGCACCCGTACACCCTCGCTCTTTCAACTACTACCTCGACTACCGAGTTCTCTCGCTCTATCTCTCTATACTCGTCTGGCTCACTCCTGCCAACTGGGCCCCTAGCTCGCGATCTCGCTTGGAAACGCGTGCAACTATGGCGCACTCACACGCGTAAACCGCGCCCGGAAAAAAGCCCGCGCGTGCACTCTTTCGTAGGCCGCTTTCGATCTTTCTTTACCTGTCCCGTGGCTGGCTCTCCTCCCTGCCTCGGACTACCGGAATCCTAAGCTATTTATATTGAAATGCACGAGGGAAAGAGTGTCATTGGCCAGTGGGATTTGAGAGCCCGAGGATTTGGCGTGTCGCCGCCGCCGCCGCCGCCGGTTTCAGTCGTTCGTTGCTATGCTAATCAATTGTCGAGCTCGAGCCGTTCCATCGACGCCGACGTCCACGGCTCGAGAACGACGCCGAGCGTTGGAACGCATGGGAATGAAGCAAGCATATGTGACGCCCATATTCCTGCCCTTTTATCGGTAAAATCGAGGCTCGCTTTTACGTGAAAACGTACCCACTGTCTCACACAAATGACGCCTGATTGGTCGACTGGCAGGCCTGTTCGTAACGCGCACGCTATTGCGACGACATTTTAATCGGTGTTGCGTGATCCATCGCGATCCGGGCAGAATGGGGAATCATCTCGCATAGATCCCAACACTCGTTAACACAACTCGCGCGTATACAGAAAACCAACAGGCACTGGCTTCCCGAGAGTCCTGCTTGCGTCGATGCCCGATCGCCGCTGGACTTATTACCTGGCGGCATCTGTAGAGGGCACTCTTCAACAGAAACCCGGGGAATTCAAATACTTCTAATTTTACTGATTATTCCACTCATTCAGTCAAGCGAAACCTACAATAAATTGTCCATGATTTTCAATCTTTGTTGGGACATATTACTAATTAATGGCATATGCATAATATTAATACATTTCTTTACATTTTAAATCCAAGTGAGTTAATTAGAGTTATGGAATGTTTGCTCATTTAGCCAACCATGTTAGTTGGAAGTCATAAGTAAATTGAGCAAGAAATCGGAGGGCAGAAAACACGTCTAGCGTATTTACTTAAGTCAACTCTTGTTTCTTAATCGGGCGTCCGACCATGGAGAAATTCCAATCAAGAATGACACGCAGTCAGCCGATGATGGGACGGCTATATAACGATTCTGCGCAACTAAGTCCACATCATTGTGCCCCCACTTTCTCAGTGGGATTATCTCGCTGTGACTCGTGAAGTCCCTAACAGTCCCCAAATGATGTGCGTTTCGCTTCCGTTTCTTTGAATCTCCAGTCACTTAACCACAATTTGGATGATAACGAACGGAAAATCCATCGTTGAATATCACTCGATTTTCCCAGAGTATTCTCCAAATGTATTCAACTAATTCCCTTCAATCTTTAATACATTAACTTAAAAAGAGCTAATTTTCCCGATGATTTTTTAGTACAGCGAAGAGAGCGAGCAGAGCGAGCAGACCTGTTGTACAAGCATAGCACGCCAGCAGAGAAGGCGTCCCTAAAAAACGAGCAAGGAGATCCTGCCGCGCTGCAAGCCCACAGATTCCAGTCACGTGCGCCGGATCACGTTTAGTAAATTAAATTACATAATTAATCACAATTAGCTGACGCAGCTGTTACGTTCACGAGTAGCGCGAGGTGGCACCGATTAATAGAGTAAACATTCGGGCCTGGTGTATTCTCGCGCTATTTGGAAATAATAAATCATACGCTTCTGGATGAGGAGCGGGTGTAAACGAGGCTGAGGAGAGTACGCGCGAGTGTAGACGGGGGTAAAGCCGTAAGCAGAGTATCGGGTGAAATAAAATAAACACGGAGCGAGTGAGAAATGGCTTAGAAACGGTGGCGAATATTCGGTGCGGGGTGCGGCTTTAGCTCTGCAAGAATAATATCGGGAGTTCACTGATTCATCGAAGCACTCTTTCTCTCACTCTCTCTTTCTCTCTGTGAGAGAGAGAGTGGGCTGGCCCCTCGCCACCATCCAGTCTTAACATCGACGTGACGTACGTGATCGCTCCTCTCCTTCGTATGCCTTTTTCCCTCCCTGCGCTGCTCTAACCAGCGTGAAAATAATGGTCTTTCCTCTTGGCGATTAGAGGCAGGGCCTTTCGTCGGAAGCAGCGATGGCACGCTGAGGAATTGGAAGCGGCCGGCTCTTATTTAACATGGTCGACGGAGCCGACAGTGTTCAGTCGACCATCGACCGTAGCAGAGCATTCGCATTTCCACTCGAACATCGCCGAGATTTCCTAGGATCGCCGCCCTCTCGACCAAGGAGATTTCGACTCGCCAGCCATGGGTCTTCTCCAATTTCTTCCTTTGGGATTGCTCTTACTCGCCAGTAAGTCTTCTCCTCCTACGCTCCGACGATCCTTTCAACCGAGCTTTCGGAGGCGTCCGACCAGTTAGAATTCCACCCCGGTGGTCAAGCGATTTTTACGAAAACCTCCACGCAGATCGGAAAGCTTTTGTGGAAAAATAAGCGTATGACAGTGAAACTATTTTCAGCCCGATTATCGTGTACTTGACCGTGCGGTAGATAATGACCGGGGTAACGAAGTGAGATAAACTTTCGTGGGCGATTAAAAAGAAATAGAGATGATGCCGTTTTAAGAAGTAGTTTAGGGAAATTAATGTATAATTCCAATAGTTAACGAAAGATAATGACAGTTATTATATACCAATTATCTTAGCAATCGTTTGCTTTCGCGAAAATAATTAAGTACACGTGCAGTAACGAATGCAATAATTGCTTTTTGCGTAATATTGTACATTGAAAGAGGGAAGTTGGTTGATAATCAAAGAGAGCTAGTTAAAAATTAGAAGGTTTCATTGTAACGTCCCTCGTCTATGGTGGTGTCCTTGCACCCTTATATGGTATCATTGGGAAATCCACGATTGCCAGGCCACCTGATCGAAAAACGTTGCCCTCGGCCGCCCTGATGTATGCAGATCACATTTTGCGATTGCAGCATACGAACAATATGTAAACGACAATTAGAATGCTGCTGCGGACTCGCGACCAGTTGGAAATACGCATTCCCGCGCGAAACACAATACTCCCGATAATCTCTCGGTACACGTACTCCCAAGCATCCGACTACCATTATAGCAAACAATGTATTTTTAGCTTTTTAACGCGAGAATTCCCTCACCCTTAAGAAATAGCGTTCATTGCTCCAAAGAATCGCGAAAGAAATTCTCTCTGATAAAAGCGATTGCTGCCTTTCTCCTCCGACGCTTTTTGCAAAGAGCCATCGCTGTTCTCATTCAAATTTATTCAATGCAAATGAAATTCAATGCCAATGCTTTGCTATAATTCTTTAGCTAGCCTTCTGGAAAAATGAACTTAACATTGATTCGGACGAACTTAATCGGGCAAGTAGACAATACGTTTGGTACTTTTTACAGCGGCGGTTATTGTGTATGTGTGTTTACTTGCACGCATCGGCGGCGTGCTGGATATCGAGGATATCGAGAAAAGTAGCCGGTGTCAATTTCTTTGATGTTGGATCAATGAAAGAAGGTGGTGGCGGAATGTGCATTGAGGTTTACACCCGTGAAACATAATTCTACTTCCGGCGAGTGGTGCTTGCTGCCGCCTACGATTTAGAACACAACGAATTCGGTTCGAGCAAGCCTCCGTCACGGTAATAACACGCGCCTCTGCTCCGAGCACGTAATAATGCCACGTGTTTTCGTCCACGTGGTCGAATGCAATTAACGCAGTTTTTACTGCCTCGGACACTGAAATCAATTGCAATTAGTTCATTTGCCGGTTGGAACTTTCGGACGACCACGCACTTTGCAGGATTTTATGAGCAACTCCCGACTAATTGAGTCGTTCGGTAAGTCCTGGTGGCATTTGTCGACTTTCGAGTGTTGGCCCAAGGATCACGATGATACGACGGGCGTGAGACACTTTATCTTTTACGATTGTATCGGGAGGATTTCGCGCGGATCCTTTAGAATTTCTTACTCGTAATCCTGTGGGACAACATATATTCCTTGGCAGACCTCGGCGAAGGCTTTGCAGCCTGATATCAAAGGCTGCGCTTACTTTAGTCATACTTGGAGATATAAAATGCTGACACGTCAGCTATGATAGTCTCGCCATGCTCATCCTGCCAGTCTAATCTTTCGCGTTTGCAGTCCTACAAAACTGCCATCGCATCGTCTTTAATTTACTTAGGATTTTTTTGCTAATACAATATTCTTTAAAACGATCGTTTCATACAATTCTTTGAGATTGCGAGCACATAGCAAATGTGCTCTATCAAGTTTCACTTAGTTGGTGAGACGCGTAGCGATAAAAAGAAGGCACAAGTTGAACGATAACTTTATCGAGTACAACGTGATAAGATGTCTGAGCCACGAGAAAGAAACTCAAATTGATTTTGCGGATTTATCGTCGTTTGATTCATCGGTTAATCGTTTCCATTTCGATCGCACTGCGGCAGTGCAGGGGAAACACGTTCATAGTTAAAGTTCCCAGGGAATGAATCGCTCCAAATGCTTTGTGCCAGGAATCACCGTGTTCGATCTACCGTTTTCATTATCGCCGGAATTATATACCACAGCCAGCGATATGTAACACATATATGCGCGAGCACGCACGATATCGTCGTCGAAATTTCTGTTTATCGCGCGTTACATAATTTCGCCAGGGTTTAAAGAATATTTCCGATATTTATCCAGTGAAAGGTATAAGAACTTCCTGCGGAAAGTTTTAATAGACCTAATATGTTTCTCGTTGAAATGACATGTTTGAGGGACTCAAGACTGTCAGGGTCTAGGAAGATCGATCCGCCGTAATCTTGATTCTCTGATATTAATGAACGTTACTGTCCCGCTTAGCCGGTGCATGAAAAGCAAAGTATAGTACACGCTGCATAATCCAGCTGGCCTAAACTCCAGTCGAGTTATGACTCGATAAGCGTCTGAAATATTCAAGAAACATGTCATATTCCCATCGGTGGTTCCGAGTTCTTGTCCAGTGAGTTGGACAGGCTTCGATGACCTCGCAGACACGTCCTCCTTATTCCAGAAATTCTCCGACAACCCGTCTTCCGAGCATTTCTTCGCCAGCTTGAATTCGAGATCAGTAGTAGAAGCGCGTGTGTTCTCGTTATCGTTATCCTTGGGGCCAGCCAGGCTGTTTTACGAGCGGCGTTCGTGCGACAGTGACAATAAACATTTTGCATGCCGGAAGGACAGATGTTCCGTGTTAGAGATGGTGTTGGTGAGGTTGCTGCTCGGAATCAGAGAGGCCAATCCTCCTTGGACTGGTTCGCCCCCCCAGGCAAGCCGTGTCCTTCGTCAGGGCCGGTCTAGCCGAAAATAGGACCTTGGTCCTCGCGAATCCTTCTTCTCGCAGGACCCGCCACACGTGTCCCACAGATGTACCGCTTGCCATTTCCAAGCGTGTAACCATTCACGATCTATCTTGGATGCTCGCGTGCTGACAGGGAAGTAGCCGCGACTGAATCATTAGACGGCAATCAAGGAAATCCTCGGGAAACCGCGCGCGGAAGTTCCCAATTTCAAGTTGAACCTTAGATTTCGAAGCTCTCCGCACGCCATGCAGAGATCCATACTTCATCGGGCGGGGATTCTCCGCGGAGATCTGAATGCATCGCCGAGCATATCTGCCGGTGGGATCACTTGCTTCTTCGAATCATTGAATGGAGACGCGCCAGTCACGCAGCATTCGAATCCTCGGCTAACTTTTATTGTGATCTTCGCGTAAAGAGCGCATTGGCAGTTTCCACACGCTCCGAGAATGCTCGACCCATCAGTTTCCATTGTTGAGTTAACGCATTTCTTCACACACGCTTTTTCAGGGATTTTTTGCATTCTTCGATTCTGATTGCAGTATTAAGAATTGTATACATTTCTGTTTGCATTTGTTAAACCGAGCGATTCTTGATGGGTTAATTGTCTCTTGGCTAACTTTTATTGTCATCTTCTCGTAAAGAGCATTGGCAGTTTCCACACGCACCTGCTCGACTCATAAATTTCCAATGTTGAGTTAACGCATTAGTTTACTTGATTTTACTGTCTGTTTATAGTATTCAATTCTGTCTCAAGTATTAAGAAGTGTGATCTTCTCGTAAAGATCATTGGCAGTTTCCACACGCTTCTGCTCGACTCATAAATTTCCAATGTTGAGTCAACGCATTAGTTCAGATGACTTTATTGTCTTTTTACATTATTCAATTTTGTTTCAAATATTAAAAATTATACAATTTCGTTTGGTCCTTGATGAGTTAATTGTCTCTCAGCTAACATTTATTGAAATCTTCTCGTAAAGAGTATTGGCAGTTTCCACGTGTTCCTGCTCGAGTCATAAATTTCCAATGTTGAGTCAACGCATTAGTTTACACGAACTTATTCTCTTTTTACATTATCCAATACTGTTTGAAGTATGAAGAATTATATAAATTTCTTGTTTAATTTATTAAATCGTTTGGTCCTTGATGAGTTAATTGTTCCTCGGCTCACCTTACGAACGAGCGTGCCTGAATTGAAAGAACTGCGTCGAGGATTGGATTACCGTGAGCGCGCGTATGTAACATGTTCGAGTTATATTCAGCGGAATACAATAGGAGGGTAATGGCTGGCGATACGAATTGCTTGATGAGGCCAATTCTGCAAAACGCATAGCCATTACTCAAGCGAGCAACAGGAGCGGCCAATGGTACTTGTTGCAGTCGAATTGGCAATAACAAATCGAGTGGTGCACGCAATCCAGGTGATATTGGGCGGTGCCGAGAAGAATTCACCTGTGACGAGAGTGCAATGCAATATGTATCCGAGGCTTTAACACAGCCGAGATAGACTTTCACTGCCGCGAGAGAGGTATTCCATCCAATGGAAAAGCTCTCATTCGGACTCCGACAACAGCACTCTCTCACACACAGCTGTCCAACACACCAACCTACAATATCCTCGGCCTCCTTCCACGAGGTTTTCCCATGTCCTAGCATTTTTCCCTTTGCCCAGGAATTCGATCCTTCCCCAACCGCCTTTTCTATTAGTGATTTTAATCTCATCTCAATTTCACTATCAACAAACATAGAATCGTTTACAATAATTTATCCACGCGAATACAAGTATCCCGTCATTACACTTTCGATTAAGCAGCAGCTCATAACTCGCCGCCGGTGCAAATAGACGGAGTAATTTCGCAAAAACGCTCATCGATCTAGATAAGCTAGTAGAGATAAGGTGCACTCGGCGGGTTCTCATCTGCGCTCAGTGCTGTTTGCACTCGATGCCTAATTGTCTGTGAATGCAAACGCAGACGTAAACTCAGGCTATTGCTTTTTTACAGGGCTTTCAGGAGCGACTGGCAATGATTTCAGCTACGACGGCAAGCATGGTAAGTTTAGGTCGACGAGGGTCTTGATCCTCGAGTCGGCTGAGGCCAGGTTGCAAGCGTGCAGAGAAGCATGGGAAGTTTGTGCATACTTGTGAATTATTGCTCGGCAGGACCTTCCCACTGGGGCGAGGAGTACCGGACCTGCATTGGGAAGCACCAGTCGCCCATCAATATAATGGAACACAACGTGAAGAACACGAGTTTCCCGGCACTCGAGTTTATTGGCCTCGGGAATCCTCGTTCGTCCTACCTCGTGAACAATGGGCACACTGGTAAAAGCCTCCTCGGCATGCCAAGCATGCATACCTTCATTTAGCTAGTCAGAAAGAGAATGCAACGCCTTCCAGCTTCATTCAGTGTTTAGCCTGGGAAAGAGTGTAACGCGCGGAGAAATTGCTATCGCGCACACCGAAACGATTAGAAATGACTTTCTCGGCTAGCCAAGGATAAAAAGGCCGAACCGCGCTCTGCCTTCTGGAAGGAAACCGTCGTCGCGACGAAAAAGCAGCGCGCACGAGCGCGCACACTCGCGTTATGCAACGGAAATTACACTCGAGGATTGTCCCTGCAATCTCTATTTTCCAAATCTGTTAAGTGAAGCGCGAAACTTATGTCATACGACAAGTGGTTCGAGCGGGGGTGGGGAATTTCCAAATGTAGAGATCCGGAGATACGGTTGGAGAGGTATATCTGCTCGGCTCACTTTGTTTAGGAGCTTGGCAAAGTAGCAAATCCGTGGCGATTGCGAGCTCTAATGCAACTTTAACACCACGATCAAATAGTAGTTTTTCAAGGAAGTAAGAGAAGATCGAGAAATACTTGTCCCAAGATAGCAAAGTCATGACGGCCGAGACTTTCCGCCTGCGATAGTTATTGATGCTGAAGAGAGCTTAATAGTTATAGCTTATTTGCATGATTACCCTGTGTAATTACTCCATCGCGTTATGTCGATCCAGTGATGCTCAGGGCTAATGAATCAGCGGCCGCGATGATTACTGGTGGGCCCCTTGGCAAGAAGACTTACGTTTTCGAACAACTCCACTTCCACTGGGGTGAGAATGATTTGGAGGGCTCGGAGGATCTTATCAATAATCACTCCTTTGCCATGGAACTTCACGCTGTCTTCTATAACAAAGCCTACGAATCAGCTGCCGAGGCTATGAAGTATCCTGATGGTCTCACAGTACTCGCTTACTTTTACGAGGTATTCGATTAATCAGAAAACTCTCGTAACACGATAATTTGTTTTCAATTTGCGAGTCTCTAATGCTTTATTATCCAGGTGGGAAACGTGACCAATCCCACATACGATTCCATCGTTGAGGTGCTTCCTCGGATGGAATCTGTCGGTGCAAAGTACGTGGTGAAAGAGGCTCTGCTTTTAAGCAAGTTGCTCCAACCGAATCCTTCAACAATGCAGAATTACTATACATACGAGGGGTCGCTGACGACCCCTCCGTGCCTCGAGGTGGTCACGTGGATTGATTTCAAAGTGCCTCAGATACTATCGCACGATCAGGTACGATTCCCGTGAATGTCTGCAGGAGGCTTGTCTATTCTATTATAATCGAGACTGCGTATGCATTCCCAGCGGCCTTTTTTTCCAACCTAATGATTCCACTATAAATAATGCATTGAGGAACCTGCTTCACAAAGTTCCCCTTTTATGTAATTGGCAGCTCCAGGCATTTCGGAATATACAGTCTAACGACGGCAAGAAGTTGACTCATAACTTCCGGCCGATACAGCCGATCGATGACAGAGTGGTTTACCATAACATTCCCGATATGGGCAATGACAAGAGCAAAGGAGAGTACACGAATAAAGGCAGTGAGGATGGACGTTCTAGTCAACAAGGATTACACGCTTCTGCTTTGCTAACAGGTTTCTAACGATTTCTTTCCACCAATCTTCGCAATTTAGCATTGACCTTCGCAGATTAATTAATCCCCATCAATTCCTTCGCAGCAATCCTGATGATACTGGCAACTACATTCATACGAACGCACTAATCGCACCTGAATCATCTAGTCATTTACTCTAATTATCGCTCTCGTATGTATACCATGTCTCTCGAGGAGTATCGTGCACCAGGAGGAAGATTAACTTATTATACGTTGGACTTGTATTATAATTTTATATAACCGAGTTCCAGGCAATTTAGCCATATCCTCGCGAATGAACTGATAACAGAATATCTGGATGCGATACTCCGCCACGTTTGGCAAGGCTGTGAGTAATAGTAATTTTATTAAGAATAGGAGAAAGCACGAATCTGTAATTCGCAAATAAATCTATATTTGTCTAAAGAATTATTCATCTATTTTTTTTTGTTCACTGAAATTGGACCAAACAAAAGTGTTCTCGTCAGTAAAAAATTGATTTATTCCTATCATATATATACAAAACATACAGGTCTCAGATTCTGAGGCATTCAGCGCTTCTTGTTGTGGTTTGTACTTGTCGTATAAGCAAAATTTAAGTATTAGATTATGTGTCAAGTGGGAGAATCACTTTGCTGCTTGGTTGTTGCCACGTTAACAACAGCTGCCAAATCATCCTGGCCCTGTTTCAGTCTGTCTCTGATAAGCTCTGCTATTGCTTTTTGAGTCCTCCTCTCCAATTTCTCTAACTTCTTAGCGACATCCCTCTTCAAGTCCCAATCTGGTTTCCTTGGTGCAAGATTGCTAATATCCTAAATGTATTTATTAATTAGGTTTCTTTTGTGATAGACAAATTAGAGAACAGAATAATGATACTAACCAGTTCTTCTATGACCACTTTGGTGTTCGCCGCACTCAACTGGTCCTGCACTTCGGCTTCAACATCGCCCGGCTTTGCGTTATCTAAAACTTGGTCTTTCAAAGCATCGTCCTGTGGTTTGTAACTGCGAAACTTAGGTCTGAAATACGAATCAACATTGAATATTAGGAACTGCTTGAGGTTAGGAACTTAAATCGAGGAGATTATCACAGAAAATTGATACGTACTTTGGCAGTTTTACACTAGGATCACTGTTATTCTCCTTGCACTCTTCGTTCTTCCTTTTTAGAGCTTGCAATCGCTCTTTCCTCTTGCGAGCTTCTTCTTCCAAGGAGCCAATCTTTTCTTCACTCATATTTGTTTTGACTTCTCGCTTTGGCACGGAATATTGGAATTTGATTAGATGGAATTCGACCGATTCAAATGGAAACCACGTGTTGGCGTGGTGGTCGATTTCTCGCAGCCATAATAGATCGTCGAGTGCACCTTCTCAAGCACATTCGATATCTCAACGACGTTATATTACGAGATCGACGCGCGCGGCGCTAGTAGGAACTTCTTAGAAATCTCTGTTTACATTTAAAATTCAAAACTACGCGCTATTCTCCACGCATTGGTCTTTGCAATTTGAAATATCTATGAATAAGTAAATCACGTGTGACTTGATTGAGATATTAGGAGTTGAAAATTGTTGATCAATGTTTCGATATGTTAACAGAAACACGTGAGGCATTTTTTTAAGACTGTGACATCACAGGCATTCCTAGAATTCGTGTAGCGTCATAGTGCAAGGATACCTCCTCACATGCCCGATCATTATCTGTTATATAGTGCATGAGCTTTTATACGCATACTTAAGACTCTATTGCGTCTCTCGGTAATACGAACATAAAGATAAGATTTCCTTCAAACGAATTAGTTTATTAACATTTTTACAGAAGATTGGGATCGTTCAGCGTCAGATAAATTACAAGCAAGACGTCTCGATTACACTTAACACTATCTTATACGTAACCTAATGTTAAACATTAAACCGTAGTCTTAAAAAATGTGTCTGTGTACGACTTTACAATTACCGCTGGAATTCGCCGGGGAAACTTTCGCTTGCACCGCGGCACCGATCTCGCTCAGAATTGCATCCCACGCACTCTTCTCCGCATTTAATTTCGAACGGTGCGTATAATCATCGACCCTCATTGCTGGAAGCTCATCATCTAACAAGCATAGTCCACGCTATGCAATCAGAACCGCCTGTCCCACAGTCGAATCCAACCACACAACAGGCACAATTTACTACATTGACGTAGAAAAACTGTTGACAGACGTTCGCCATTTAATTGCAAAGGTAAAACAGCTAATTTGTACAGAAGCGAAATGTTGAAACGTACGTTGACAGATATGCATGATTTCTAATTGAGAGTGGAGGACTATCATCGAAAGAAAGAAGTGCGTACGGCGATATCTGAGGTCGGCTTCGTTCGAGCGGAGAAATCTCGGATGTACAGCAAACGTATGTGAAATTGAGGACATACACATACGCGTGCACCGTATGCAGGGGCCTCTTCAAGTTCCCCAGTGGGCATTGTGCGGGGATCGTGTCGGCGAAAGTTTATTTACAGTCGAAGAAGAATTTCCATGGGGGCCGAGCGCACTGGGATGCACGACTTTGCCAGACCTTTGACCCTTTCCCAGTTACAACCACTTTCCGTCTCTTTCTTTCTTTCTGTCGTTTCTTTACGCAGACCTAAGGTATACACGAGTAAGTCTAGATAAATAGTTAATGCGCCAGGACTAGCCGGGACTGTTAGGAGTGTCCTGCGCCACTATCCGACAACAATCGACCTTTAGCGATGGAGTAAGGTGCTCGATGCGATCGATGGTTTCCCTGCCTGGATGCGCTTCCACCGCGGCAAGTGAAATCTCTTGACTGCCGAGTGAAAACGACAGTGGTCCTCCCTCGCCACTTGCCTCCTCCAATCAGTTTTCGTACGACCATTCCTGTCATTATAATGTGGGAACGTGATAGAGCTAGTAATAATTCGCTGCTTCGAACAGTCGCTCGAACCCCAACCATTTCATCCCGAAGTACCCTGGGAAACTAGTCCGTGGGTACATCACGAATCGTCACTTCGACCCAGCACGTTCCAATGCCATTTGCAGCGATGCGAGCTCTGTATCACCGGGAAAATGATGGAAGACTATGTTGGAATGTAGGGAACCGCCTAGCTACAAATGTAATTATGAGTAATACCTTTCCTGCACTGTGAACTCCAATTGCATAATACTCAGTCTCCATCCAGCGAGTAATCCTTGCTTAAGATGACTAATTAACACAATGGACTCGCCAAAGAATCCTCTTATTGCGAGTAAAACTTACTGTTTTCCGGATTGACTTCAGTTACAAAAGCGGACTCGAAGGAAAATCCGATCAGTTACGCAAAGACTACGATTTCACCACTCACTACTCAAGGTTGCTGGACTTGTGCACTGTTTTAATCGAACGTATCGAATCGCCTTCCGTGCTTTGTGTCTGCCAAGTGCAATTTCTCTATGGACTCATAGGATACTACGAGAATGACCAATCAAGATTAACGAGGATCGTAGCGAGCATACGAATCACGCTAATGAATTGAACAGGTGGCGAACATTTGCGAGGAGTTCAGAGTGGCTGCAACGAGCGGTGCATCAAGGTCGATACAATCTGGGATGATACTGGTTGGAGGAGACGAAGGTTCGTAGATGGTGGGTTGGAAGATGGGCGAGGGAGGCAGAAGTAGGGATGGAAAAAGTGAGAGCTCGATTTCACCTTACTAATATCGTCCCGTAACGATTTACATGACTCGTCTTCTCTCGCGGACTCTTTTATCGCCCATTCCCACCTCCTCACGCTTGTCCCAGAAGAGTATTGCCACGATTGCTCGTCGCCCCGGTGAACTGACCGTTCTTTGCTGGTATCGCACCCACATTTAATGCGAGCACTTTCGATAGAATATTCAGATCTTCTTGACCACTTACGCCTTCCGCTCCGCCAATTTCACCGGCGATTCCAGACTGATAAAGAAGATGTTGAATCTGTTTGGCAGGTGTTGGTGGCCTCGGAGTTTGCTGTCTATACTGCGCGTAAGGGTTGAACGCGAAATTGGAAGTAGGCCTTGTTGGTTGAGCGGTGAAGGCGAAGTTATTATTTCGACTTGCGATCGGCTTATTCTCGAAATTGAAGCCAAAGTTCCCGACGGAATTGAAAGCTTCCTGCCGATTGAAACGCGTGGTAGATGTGTGCGGGGATTGGAACTCCGAAGTAGTTGGGAAACCATTGAAGTTCTGTAGCCTCTGCTGATGCGGTGGCTGCTGCTGCTGCTGTGGCGGCGACGGATGTTGCGGCTGGCGTTGCTGCTGAAGACGCAAGTGGTCCTGGTAATTCGGCTGGAACGGCGGTGGTAAAGCGACATTTGGAATTTCAAGAGAAACACTCGGTTGCAGATGAACATTTGTGTCGACCGATGGTTGAATCGGCAAAACATTATTCTGCTCGAAGAAACGTTGTTTCTGTGGGAAATTATGCTGCTGGAACCGGAAGAGTCTTTGCTCCTCGAGTTGTTTGAAACGTTGTTGGTCTTCCAGCTGTTTTATTCTAGCTTGTTCCTCCAATTGCTTGATCCTAGATTGTTCCTGGATGTAGTACTGCTGCTGCTGCTTCTGCCTGTACTGCTGCTCGTACAGCTGTCGCTGTCTAATGAGGAACTGCGTCTGTTGCAGTTGTTGCTGCTGCAAATCAGCCAGCTGCTTTTCCAAGAGTCTTTGCTTGAAATCTAACTGTTCCTGGAGAGTCAACGCTGAGCCATCGTTGGCTGATCTGTAGATTGGAACGACGCTTTTTGGGATTCCCTGTTCATCCTGTTGTACAGTGAACGCTGCTACTAGCGGAGCCTGGAAGATTTTCACTTCCTCCGACTTCTCTTTGGACAGTTTGAGCGCTGTGGTATTTCCACTTGGGGCAACTGTTGGACTAGCAACCGTCGGCTTTGGCGAAGTTAGAGAATTCGCAACTGCGATGCTACTGCTCGCACTTCCCGCTAAGCTCTCGGAGAACTGATTCGCCGATTGCAAAGAAATACTTTCGACTTTGGTGACAGTGGTTGAGCTTGCGGATTGCTTCGGACTTTTTCTTGCTTGGTCGACCTTTACCTCGTTCGATTTGCTTCCGTAAACCGGCGTGTTTTTCGTCGGCATTATCACGTTCTGCACGTGAAAGCTCCTCGCGTCGTTTCTGCTCGCTTTCTCGATGCTCATCGACGGCAGTTTTGTCGGCACGAAATGCGCCTGCATGAAGCTCGAGTTCTGCAACTTGTCCTCGCTCGGTATTTCCTCGTCGCCGGGAAAGCCGTTGAAGGAATAAGTCGGCTTTTGCACGATCCCAAGGTTTTTGTTTAAGTCCTTCTTAGCGATGTCTTCTAATTTCGCTCCGACCAATCGCGCCGCCATTGCGGCATTCTCTTCCTTATGCTGTTCAGCAGATTCGGCTTCGAGGTCAGCGAGAGCTTTGAGAAGAGCTCGACGAAGATTCTTGTCGATCTTAACCGGCGCTGGGATCTCCAAACCTCTCATCGATGTTTCCGGTTCTTGTGATCTTGCGAGGGCGACTGACGCCACCGTCAGCAACAGTGCGAACTTTACCTAAACAGTACAACAGGAACAATCAGAATTCTATACAATTGTTTACTCATCCCTTCTTGAAATACTAAAACTCAGTGACAAAGCAGATGTACTATTACGATTCTAAATGAAAGCCTCAGCAAACTACGAGTCATCTTTGTTAGTCCGCTTTGGCCAATTAATATGCAGGAGGCGAAGGAGCGAAGCGGGTTGACAAGTGGCGATTTCATTTCCTGTTTCTACAAAATCTCCTCGGCGCAAGCGGGCGGCGAGCGAGCGAGCGAGTATAAGCTGGTGGCGCGAGCGGAGCGCCTTGACCATTTATCCAGACATGCTTTCTTCAATACCGTTACCGGAGGAAGAAGATTCACGAGGAGCCGCGGGCGGTTTTCTCCTTTTGAAAACAGACCGGCTCTACGTGCGCGGCTCCCATCTCATTCCGCGCCTCCGACAGACTCGTCTGCTTTACGCACTTTACGTAATTACAGGGGAATGCACGCGTGCTCGCCAGTGTACACAGCGCAGAGCCGACGGCAATTAAAGCGCGCGCACACACCTTTCTCGGGAAGTGAAAATTGTACCGGGCGGAAACAATGCGACTTAATGGCCTTTCAACCTAAGTTGGACATCCGATAGTAGAGTGGATTCCACTGATAAATTCTAACAAGTTGCGACTACTTTTCAGGCCTGTAATCTTGTGCGTTAAGAATTCCAGTGTGTGTACAAGGTGATGCACTTATCTTTGTATTAGCATTAACTGGTATGCAGTGGATAAGAAAAATACTTGCACACACTTCTTTTCTTGGAATAAATGTTGATAAGGAAAGTTTCCTTTTTAAGAGGAATAGAATATTTTCAAAACACAATGCTTCCTCCTTTAAATTACCTTCAGAAAATCTGAAGAATTATAGCTTGTCAAATAATTTTAAAACTCATTAATAATATTATAATGCATTACAATGCATAACATGAAAAATGGAGTAAAACAATACTAATTTAAAGGATCACCCTATAAATACTCGAGCAATACATTCTCTGAGAACAAAAGCAAAGGGAAAAAGCCATCCAGAGAGTACTCTACGTGATTCTCCATATTCTGTGCGCGTAATTGGTCGAGCGCCAGATTAATTGCGGAATTTGCACCAGGCGAAGGGAGATACCGTGGATCCCGAGAGTTTCTAGATCTACCTTCTTTGGTAACATCGCACAATGACTAAAGAAGAGAGAAAGAAAGAGAAAAAACAGCAGCGTTCCAGCGTCCTAGTTGCTCCGAATGATGCTTCCCGCTAATACACTGACGCATGTAACGCCTTACGTAATCCAACCGACACATTAAAACCTCTCAGCACGTTTACGGCTGTCGAATGATTTCCATGGACGAATGCCTATCATTGGGCTGAGTGGTGCTTGTTAATATACAAGTCAGGTTGGCGTGCGACGCTTTTCCATGAACAGGGAAATGCCTCTTCTGAACGATGCTATCTGCCTGGCAATGCAAAGGCGAGGTTCACACGTTCCTACTATCCCGGACACACACACATATACACTACTTTGTACTTGTACCTGGCGAACTTTCATCCCGCCGGGTGAAATTAATCGCAAAATCGTTTGCTGGAAAGCCAAGCGCGCTCCTCTCCTGCGGTGAGGAGACTCTTCCACTCCGCTCGACTAAGAAGACCTATGCAAACTATAAAGACCAGCGGACTTTACCGTGGGATTTATGCGCGTGACGTTCTTATGCCATCAAATTCTTAATGGGTTTTGCCATGGAAAACTCGGGGAAATAACGAGTCTTTATTGGAGGAGTCAAGAGCGCCGTTTATCATGACTGGTTTCGGATAATGATGATTATTAGTGTCGCGTTCTAAGGATGTGGAATGATTAGATGGTGAATCGGTCGGATTATGTTTAATCCTAGTGTCGACCTAGCCATTTTGCATCTTGAAATCTTTATTAGTGGATGCATGTTCGGTGCAAGTGTAATTTCCATTGAATTCGCATTTATATGCTAAAGAGAAGTGGTGTTAGTGGGAGAAGCTGGCGTCACTGGCTGGCAGGTTTCCACGGAGAAGGAAAGTATCACGATCGGCGAACGAGATCATCCGGCGATCTCGGCACACCTTCCTAAGGAGGCTGGACGGTTCTCCTCATTGTTTTCAGTGGGTGTTGTGCCACGGCGATCGAACTTTCACACGAGGATCTTGCAAAATTACCTAACTCTTTGGCTCCTTTGAAACTCTAAGCGGGGCGTCTTCGTGTCACAAGCGGAAAGGCGCGATTACGCGCGCGCGCTCCGCCAATTAGAGAAGCTGACACCGAGCGTTGCCGCCGACGGCTAACACTAACTCATTTTCTTAAGTGGGAAATCACTGTAAGAAAGTCCTCTTTCGAGCTTGACAGTTTGTCATTTAACATCGGTGAAAATATCGACGAGATCCCTTTAGTGGGCCAAGTGGCATACGCGCTGGAAAAAAAGTCCGAGAATTGCGCGGCGCTCTTGCGAATGGCAGACCTCTGACATTTGCGAAGAAAGTACTCGAAGATGGAAGAGTGTGTGTGCTGGAAGAGGCGCACCCATCGCACACCACGAAAGCATCATTCATCCAGGAAAAAATCTGACGACCCATTATCAAAGCCTTTTGTGCCGTACGAATCTGCCTCTGTACAGCTAAACGCCTACGGCGCAACTTAACTTCGACAATTTGCAACTTTCTCGTAAAATCTACATGCAATAAAACGAAAAATTATCGTCTGTTAAATTCCTCTCGTACGCTGAACTTTGTATTTTTTAAAGATGATAATAACACTGTCATATATTATACGAGGACTCTAATAATATTCTAATGCAACTCACTGATTCCTATAATGGAATTCACTTACATGAGCCCCGGAAATTTCTTTTACTTGAGACTAATAAGAGAAATCGAACTGTAGGAATTTACGATCTCCCTTTGCTACTGGAGCATACATTTCGCAGGAAGTGTTGCCCGTAAAGAAGCGGATACAAGATATAATTGAGAAGAGCGAGTTCATCCTGGAATCGATCGTAAATTCGAGGTTAAATCGCGCGGTGGAAAAAGGGCGTCCAGTGGCAGTGAGATTCATAGTGGAACTTTCTACAGCATCATTGAATAAATGGGCGCGAAGATCATCTCTATGAGACCACCTAGGATCCCATTAATCTTGCGTCTAGGAGACACCGAGCGAGCGAGGGTGAACCAACACCAGCAGGTGTGTGTTACCGGTTGACGGCGATTTGCACTTTCGGCACGAGTTTCACTTTCCAAAATGCTAGTCCCCAACTTCGCGCTCGTACATCTTCTAATTTATTCTTGGCGGATTAAGCAATTCCCCGTGAAAAAGGCCACCGGAAAGATCGGGCCGAGATAATGCCGCTGGAAGTGCATGGTGTCCTCCATCAACTTCACTTAACCCACGTGGATCGACTTATGCAATTATTAAAGCTTCAAATTGTGCAAACCATTGTTAGAATATTGCGCAATATCAAATGAAAATCAAATAGTAATAGTTTTCAAGCAGTAACAATTTACGATTATAGAAATTATAATTAATCGAGTAGAAGAAGGATCATTAAACGATAACGATTTTCCCAGTAGCGAGCTGTCAATCTATCATTTCCCGCCATACAAACCGATACTCGGTGCAATTTTCTCCGTGGTATGAACGCCGACAGGTGGACTCTTAGAAAACACAGGAGGATGACACGTGAGAACACTAATGTCCATTGAAACCATGGCAGCACAAAGGAAAGTAGCGTATTACCGATCAGAAAAGCGCGCATTTTCTCCAGATCGAAAGCAGCATAATCTAAGAATCAAAGTTCGTCACTCTATGATTCTAATGTCAAGAAGAAAGTGGAGTTTAACAATCGCGATGTCCAACATTTCGATTCAATTTACAGAAAATTACACGAAGGAGTAGTTGTGGGAGGAAAAGCGAGCTAAAAGGATGAGCGAGCTTGTAAGAGAAACCGAGTGGTGCTCATTACAATCACGTGCTATTCAATAAATTTCAAAGGCGATCTAATGATAGCGGAGAAGGATGAACCAGCAATGGTAAGGGACGCGCGTTCCTAGCTTAAATAGCGAGGCTCTAATGGAGCGTGAAACCACGCGCCGCTATAAACTATGAACTTCCTGAAAGCGATACGCCGACACCGAAAACCCGACGTTCAATGGACTCGAGATAGCTTTCCTAGTGTTTCATTGCGTCACATCAGAAGGAGATCGAAGGAGCGCTCGCTACTAGTAAATCGTTAACAAGCTATGTACGGTAATTGACCTCGATGCATCGAACAACTGACCGATGCCATTAATTACTAAATGATCGTAATCAAACCGAACTAGTCAGGCTCCACTTATTCTACCTCCTGGAGATCTCTCGCGATACAATACGAATCTAGAAATTGTTTAATTCTTCGCTTCCTTTTTGCTGTATTAATCAATGCCCAATCTCTAAAACTGCTCTCCTCGATTCCCAGATAAACGAAGCAGGACTCGCGGTGCACAGAGATAGGGATCATTGGCCAATTAAGTTTTTGTCGAGGAGGATTCATTTATCGCGGCAGTGAGCTTGAACGGATGTTTCTCTACAACTAGGTTTCAATTTAAGGAGCGCTCAATGCCGAAGGACCAAGGATCCGGCGAATTTTCACCTATGCTGTAATTGCGAGAGTCCAGTGCGAGTCGTGTGGCTATTAAATTTCGAGAATGCTCGCCGGCACCTTAAAAGGAAAGATCGGCTATAATTTCGTGTACAGTTAATGAGCGGTTAGCGGGACGATTGGAAATAAAATGCCGTGAGAGATCTTGCTTCAGCTTCTCGAAGAAGCTTTGCCAATGGAGGAGGAAGAGGAAGAGGTGGTGGAAGAGAAGAAGAAGAAGAAGATGCCTGAGGAGAAGGCGGCACTTTCACTCGCCAGTATGTCGAGGATGTGCACGCTCATGAACTTGCTTGCCACTACTCTCTTTGCTCTACCGGTTTTCGTGCCACCGGTACCGGCCATTCTCATATTACGAGTTCCCTCCACCTCTGCTTTACCGCCCTGTAATCCCTCAATTGGCTTGATGCAATCCTGATACCCCACTCATCGATTCCAACCGCATTTTTCCCCATTCAATTGATAGCACCTCTTCGTGACTATCTTGTTCTCTGATCCACTGCGATGAGAAAAGTGAATAGCAAATTCTACTTTCCATGTATGGAAATTCGAATTTATTCTATCGCAATTTGAAAATAGTAAAAAATGGATTTAATTGCCATTTGAGTATTTTGTAATCGAACAATATTAGACAGAAATAAAATTATTGAAATATATTTAGATATGTTAGGTTTATAGAATAATTCATCAAGAATATGTTAGAATCGCAATGTTTCCCAGAACGATTCTTTGGTCAGATCGAATTCCTCTTACTAAATAGAAATCACCAATCATATTGGCATATTTCCCGAAATACCGATGTCAACGACACAGCAATCGACAGTACGAAACTTTCTATAGAGGAGGCGGCGAACGCTGCCAAGCGCCAAAGCGAACATTGACAAACGCGTATCCTCGCTCGGCGGCGATGTTAACGCGAGTTTTACGAGCAAGCAAACATCCGTTTTCACACACGACCATCGCGTCCGCCGTCGAATACTGCTTTAACACCAAAGAGAAAAAAAGAGAAAAAGAAGGAAGAAGTAGCATCGAAGGAAGCGTAATAACGCAACATTTCAATTTTCACCGTCGGAGTAGCAATGTTGCGGGCAGTGCACTCGAAAACTCTCACCTCGGCATTGCCATTTCGGGCGAGTGCTTAACGCTCGCCGCGAAAAAGGAGGACTATTTACACCGGCACTTATGACCGACGATAGTTCATACATCAATGAAGCGAAACCGGAAAGGCTGCGAAGATGCTGGCGGCGTGAAAGCGAGCCGAGTTCTCTGTGTGTGTGTCGCCAAGTACGCACCGATTATACAATGAGTCCTTGGCGTTGAATAATGCAGGTCTCGGTGGTGCGAGAGGAGAGTAGCTCGTCGCGGGAGAAGCGAGTGCAATTAAGGAGGATGCACGCACGAGGTGGTATCGCACCAGCGATGTGTGTGGGAGAGAAAGTAGCGGAGATGACTGCGCTCCTCCGTTCTGCCACTGTCGAACACGTCCCCGACAAACTTCGCCGAGGATTTATTGCCCCAACAGTAACACTGGAATATCGCGCGGCGAGATCGCCGCGCCGCGCCGAGATGAATGGAAAGTGATCGAAGAAAATCAGAGCGCGATTCCCCTGTGGGAAGCGACGCCGACGCGCCGACGCGCCGAGATCATCCGCCGGGTTAGCAGTCGAGACAGAACTGTCAATGACTTTTGTCGATCCTATCGTCACGATATATTGCCCGTCCACTTTCTACTGTAGACACTTGTTGGCCGAGATATTGTCTCTGTAATTACGATCCGCAATACACAAGGTATGCCTGATTTATTGATTAACGAGGAGAAGTCTGACTCGACGATTTTCAAAGTGTATTGATTTCATTGCGCGATTGTTGAGTTGATTGAATTTTAGATTGAGTATGTTAATGCCAGACACGATGTAGTGTTTATAATGTTTAATGTATGATTAGAGGAGAGCAAGAGAAATGTAGAACTACACGTTGTTGTTCTCCGATGCTGATCTATCAGTTGCTCTAACTAGCGATCAACAAAACTGGCGAAGCGCGCATAATAGCAGGGAAGTGATCTCGATAGAGTGCATGAATGGAAAGTTGGGGAGTTAAAAACATCGACGAAGCATATCGTAAAAGAGGAGTGAGAGTTTCGTTCATTCAAAATTCATCTCGCTCCGAGCGAGTCTATTTCGTAACGAATCTTAGTCACGATCGTAATAGAGTTGGTCGGGCGCTTATCGCGGACAAGTGTCATTCGGTGAATCGGAGAAAAACTTTCTTCTCAGACAGGAGAAAAAGAGAGATGCTACCTGCTTAAGGTTCGATGAACCTGAGCCGATGCCGAAAGCAGACGCATAGAGGTCCATCCACGCCCGATCGGATGAGGTCGACGCGAGACTGTCTGGTAATAATTACTTTCTCTCAGAATGCGGTTACACAGGTGTAAGGCGGAGATTGAGCTTCCAAGTCAGAGATAATATAGCTCGTCATCGTTTTCAAAGGCATGCTCGATCGTTAGCTACGCTGCTTTCAAAAACTCGGCCTCGGACATTAGTCTTCCACGCCAATTAGAATTAGTGGCCGAGGACAATAACTATTCAGCGGTGGAGACGAAGAATCCTGGCTGTGGTTTCCTCGGCCACCTACACTTTCCTTCGCTCGGCTAAATGGAATGATAAAGGCGAGGCTGCGTGTCCGAGTTTCGCGTAGCTCATTAATTACGTAAATGCAAAAGTGTCCCTGTCCGCCTGGGACGAAACGAGACCGCGCTGATTACCGACTCGGAGTGCTATGAGAAATGCTCGATATTAGTTACGCCGTTATGTTACCTCTGGCAAGCCCGTCACGATCGCCGCGTGACTCATAATCGTGCGAAGCGTGTAAGTACGCATCCTTTTCCCAAGCGTGATTAACAACACGAGAGCACTTCTTTCTCAGTCGATTTCAGCCGGAGAAAGCCTGGCCTCCCTGACTTTTCCGTAAGACGCGCGCGCTACTAATGCACAAGCGAGCAGGAATCGACGAAAAAACATTCCAAACGATGCTTGAACTTTGAAGTACGATTGGTTACGGCGACAATGGAGTTTCCCACGACAGTCGATTAATGTTTGCGCGCGCTAACAATGATTCAAGGGAAAGTACAACGTGAAAATGTCTGTTTTAAAATATGTTTCTCGAAAATGGCAAAGTTGCGTGTCGTGAGCGATATTAATTGCACCGGCAATTAGTTACACTTCTGCACCCCTGGACTAGATAACAAGTGGGTCGTCGAATTTCTGGCGCGTTTGTGTGATGCACCCGTGGAATTCAATCCCAATAATCCACAGACAATTAACGGCGTTATTCCATTTCTTTAATGCGTGTCGATCCATTTGAAGCTTCGCGTAATTAAGACACGCTTCATTGGAGAATAATTGGTACTAAAAGTTGTAAATGGAAATGCGGCGGTATGGTTCCGGTTAATTAATAGCCGTCAACGAAATAAGAATATGGTCGTTTTCTAAAATATGTGAGTAAGCACCGGCCGATCGAAATGCCAGCGGACGAAAGTGGAAGTTCAAGTTGCGCCAAAGGAGGCCAGCGGCCCTCCCTCTTCCCTAGAGACCCATAAATTAGAATACATCGCGTTTTCACTCGCTCCGGACCAGCGACCGTCAATATTTACAAGAAAATTTAGCATCGTCGAGATAACGGGGATTCGATTAAACAGTAATTTCGGCTCAGGTGTCATTCGCACATTCTACCTGTGAAACTCTCGATAATAACATTTTAAATGGGTTTTATGTAGATCTTCGAAGATTAAATTATTGGAATAATCTTTATGGGAATATTCTACCCTCTAAAGTCGCATAATGTTCTTTCAAGTATTTACGTATACTTGACGAACTTATACGTAACAAAAGAAAGTTCTGATGAAATACTCGTAAAGGGCCAAAGGGCATTTTCCAGTGGGTCATATTTAAATTACGATTTTAATAAGAGCGATGTAACGAACATCCAGAATTTTAGTTTGAGCTACATATAATAAAAAAGTTGGTAAAAAGTGACTAAATTAATACTGAAATCTGCTCTCGCCGATTTTCGCGCACCCAATTAAAATGTCCGACTGAAACTCTGGTAGGTAGAAAGTTAGCATAAAATTAAGCCAAGGGTAATATCACCCCGGAATTCCACTCGTGTCACTTACGGCGGGCAGCATTTGGAAAAGAGATGGAACACTTGTCACTGGCGAACTGGGAGATCGCGAACACGGCGCACTTGTCACGAAAAGAAGAACCAGCACCACCGTAACACGCTGTTATTACAAATTGTCAGTGAGGGCGGATGAGATGAGAGGCTTAGTGAGCAGCAGGGGAGAAACTTAGTCGAAAGTGAGAACAGTGGATGAGTGGTTTCGTACTCACCAAGCTCATGATGCTGTCTGTGCCTACACCCGGCGGACACTCGGCTTTTACTCAGGAAGATGATCTCCGCGCGGAGATAGTCCCCCCGCAGGAAGTGGGGTACCCGATATGTTGATACACGTGTACCTACTACATAGACGTACCCTGCTCTCCTACCACTCCCAACAAGAGTCAAGTGTTCGATTATTCGTTCCTCCTTTGCCCAAAGACAGTTCGCGTGTCCTATGATAATACTCCCTGCTACTCTCACGGCCCATTTGCGGCCCCGAAACGCCCATTGCTTGCTGCTCCGGCCCATTGATGTCGAGTTCCGCGCATGCAAATGATGGATTTCATCAGTGGAACTCGGCTTCTCCGACGCGAATTTCGACGAATATATTTTCTGCTAACTCCTCTTCGTATAACTGATTTAGTGGGCTTGTTAGTAGTTGAAAATGTGCAACTTCACTTGTGGTTTTATCATCGTTTTGGAGGATGTTTATGAAATTGTTGTAGGCGGGGATTTTTCGAGAGGTGTGTTCGCGAACGATGTCATGGCGAACGATTGCTGAAAGAATTGCGTTTTCCGAGTTCAAGAGAGATTATGGCAGAAGTGTGCAGTTTACGGCGGCGGTGAAAATAACGGGCAGTTCGCCTGATTTCTTGGGCGTGTGGAAAGTAAAATCTCCACAAATTAGTATTACTCTAAGCAGCACACTTTCCACGCCTCTGAGATCTCGCGTGAGGGACCACACACACGTACACACACACGCGCGTATCTCTTCGTATATATGTAAAGTGGGTGAAAAGAGTATTCTCATACGCAATATATATTTGGAATGAATCATTTTAAAAAAGAGAGCAGACTTCTTTAATAAATGTCAGTTTTCTCAACTAAGTTTTCTAAACTTCGGCATTTCTATTCAGAGCGGAAAGTTTCTTTCTTTTAAAAAAATGTATTACAAAACCATTGAGTCTGTAAGTCGTTTTTTATCCATTGTACTTATACAAATATCGTACGTATATGTATGTACGTTCCTGGGGAGGCTACTGATTTCGCGGAAGTGCGCGCCATTGAATTGTAGGTTCTTTTGCAGAGGTGTCACGCTGTCTCTATTCATCCTGATCATTTACCTCCCGCGTTTTCGGCCATTCAAAAATATGCCAGTAGGTTGTAGCTGAACGCGTGTCATAAGCGCACACCTACATGCACGCAGACCCTACACACTCCCAGCTGAGAATCATACGCTTCGCAGCACCCGAGTATCATTAAACAATCTCTAACAATCGTTCCAGCGAGAGCATTTCAGCTAACTTTGAAATAATAATCGCTAACATTAGATGTGCACTTGGAATCACATTGAACATACAAACTGATTCTCATGTTAGACGAACAAGGATAGGAGGGGAAAAAAAAATGAGAGACAACCCACTGAAGAACAAGCCATCAGCTGTTCCTCAACTTTCACGAGATACCTGTGCATGAGTGACTGCCTGGTACTCATGCATATGCAAGAAACAATCGGTAAGCGCGATAATAAATGAATTAGAAATTACTAGACTTTCGTCGGAGAGTCTCATTATGGTGATCAAACGGAGCGTTCTCTAATACGTGAACGTTCTCTATTATTACGTTACTTTAAAAAGAATTCAGTTTGAAAGTCAATTTGGAATATTATATAAATATAGAAGTATTCTTACAAATAACGCAGTTGCATTGTAAACTTATTAAGTCAAAATAAAGTACTTCACATCGAACGATTAAACCTATCTTGATTTCATCCCTAAACAGTCTTACGCTCTTACGACTGAACTGCTCTTCGCTAAGTAGTTACTTTCCACTTGTCGTGGTGAACTTGGTTGATCGAGCGATAAAGAGGGCCAATGCAGATTGCATCAGATGCAAGTACAATATGTAGATACATGCGCGTACAGGGGCAACTTTGACCTTTCAAGAGTGCGGAGCAGTGCGGAGCCTGCCAGGCCAGGACTGGGCAGATAGGCGAAAACCATGGCGGCGGTTCTACTGGCGAGATTGTGCTTCCGTTGTGTCGTACGCTATTCCGACCGAGAGTATTTGCGTTGAAGGACCACCAGCTTGAAATTCGACCGAGGAAGCACCATGGTGCGTATGGCAAAAAAAGCTCGACTTGTCGTTCCGTTGTTTCCGCGGTGGAGGCCAATCAGTTTTGCTTACGTCAACATAACCCAATATCCGATGTAAAGAGTACCAACAATACGTCGTATCGCTGTTACATGATGCTCCCCTTGAGAGAATTATGTAATGGTCGCTTGAAAGCTGCTTGATGTAAGATTGAAAAATCCGGGAAAATTGATGAGTTCATTTCCATCGCATGACAGAGTCACACCAGTGGATCTGGTGAGGATACGGATGACGGTGGAGACGAGCAGGAAGCATCCTCCTTCTCTGTGGGGAGCAACATCGAAGATGCACTGGCGTCTTTCAGGGAGCAGTGGCAACGTGAGCTCGAATTATCGCCGAAGCGCGAACCACACAAGTCACAGGCTCACAAGGCATCGATCATCGATGTGCCTAATGATGAAACTTCGATAGAAACCAGAGTAATTACTCCCGATGATTTCGTCATTGGAAGAACAGTTTAAAGTAATTGAAAAATTGATGAAACCCTCTTTTTAACAACAGGCAAGACATTTGTTCCTTCAAGGAATTGAGCACGAACAAAGCAGGAAGTTCTACGAGGCGATTCAGTTCTACAAACGCGCTGTACAATTAGTTCCTGACATTGAGTTTCGTTTGTACGAGTCCACCAAGCTAAAAGCACGAGACGTGGATGACAAGAAGGAATGCCTAGATAATGATATATACTCTAAGAACGACAATAGAGAGAATCATACTGATGATGTTGAAGGGGAGAGCGATCTCTATTTAAAGCTATCGAAAATCTTCTCTAATAATCAGTGTGTTTGTTTTCCGGCGTTTGATCAAAGTGTAAGTCTCAACTAGATCCGAAACACTGCAGTGAAACTATTTTACTTTATTGTTGCCAACGTCATGGTAAACATTCCAGGGCATTCCTTATTTCAGACAACACATATTTCTGCCTTACCTATGGAAATTGTGCTTTATATTCTGAAATGGGTTGTGTCTTCAGAGCTAGACTTGAAATCGCTAGAAATGTTTTCGCGAGTATGCCGTGGATTCTACATATCTGCTAGAGATTCCGAGATATGGAGACTCGCTTGTGTAAGGTAAACAACAAACAAGCGTCCGATCCATACGGTTCCATCTATCGCGGTCTAACAGACTTCATTTTGTAGGGTGTGGGGTGTAAATTGTGGATCGCACAGTCCAAAGTACCAATCATGGAGAGAGATGTATTTACAAAGGCCTAGATTGAGATTCAACGGATGTTATATTTGTAAGACTAGTTATATCCGTGAGGGCGAGAACAGTTTTCAAGATCGATACTACCGACCTTGGCATCTGGTGGAATACTTTAGGTACCTGAGGTGTGTATGGGGATTCACATTCTCTCTCGCAATCCTGACTAAAAGACTAATGGATGCGACAAAACCACAGATTCTTTCCAGAAGGGAAAGTTTTAATGCTGACTTCAACCGAGGAGCCACAGACTTGTGTAAATTCCTTAAAGCATCGCATACCGCGCAATGCATCGGTTCTAATCGGCCATTACAGACTGCACGATAATTCTGTTACCTTGGTGCTCAGAAAGCAAGAAGTCAAGGGAAGTAACAATACAAACAGAAGGAAGAACAGGAGGGAGTACGTGCATGATAGTGGAGAGCAGACCTTTCATATCGTAAGTATTTTATACATGAATCTATAAAGTTTCACTAAAGGTGTTACCTATATCATTATCTAAAAATGGGATTACAGGAGTTGGAAGTTCAAAATTACCACAAACACTTGAACTATCAATTGAAATGGCTGAGTTATAGCATATTTACAAAGTACAGAAATGGACAGGAAGTGAAGACATATTTAAAGGAACCTTCGGTGCGGGAATACAGGATAATGGAGCGATATCCTTTACTAAAATTCAGCAGAGTTAAGAGTTACACTCAGGACAGTGAAGCTCCACTACAGTAATGATAAAACGACACGCAGTACAATAATAAAAAAAAAAGACGAATAACGAAGAAATTACTGAAATATAAGCCAGAGTGGCATGTTTTTCATTTTGAATGTCAAACGTACAATGCTATATGAAAGCCGCGTCATATGACTTTCGACTATGTTCTGAGAAAACTATAATGCGATAAAAAGAGATATGCTCTATTCGTAAATGTAATACGTAACGTTTTATAAATCTCCTTTATTGCTGAATTGTACAAGTTTTCTATTACAGGTCATTTGAAACTGCAACAATGGTGTTAATTTTTCGTTATTGCTAAGTCAAAAGATACGGAATTTAATTCTAATATATTGTTACATTACGCACTTGCATAGTGCCTTATGTGCTTAGGTGCTCTCGTATGTAAAATCGTTTTATATGTTACCTAAATTCCTTCACCTAGCAGATAATTTGGTGAATGCAAGATTGAAGGTTTTATTGTTTTAACACATGTGTAATTGTTAGTAACAATAAATTTTTGAAGAACCAGAAATTGTTTAGTGCATGCAAGCCCCATACGAATGAGCGTCAAAGTTCTTGAACAAGAGCTGTAACGCCATTCGCACACCACAACAAAAATTCCGGAAAATATAAGTACGAACCCGTTCTTGCGACGGAGCTGCAGAATATATCCTGAGATGCACAGGGAATATAACACGTGCGGACACGTTCGGCGACCATTGACACTGATTTCATTATCACAATAACACGCGAAAGTTACAGTATTTTAGCGACGATTACGATTATCGCATTCGAATGCCCGGCGTCGACTAAAATTGACTGCAGATAGCACAAGTAGTAGCCAACTCTGCAGTAGTTCGACAACGCAGTACAGGTGGCTAGCGTGGCGGGAAACATGAAATTCAAGTATCAAAAGTCTGCAGGACGTTCTGCCCGGTACTATATTATGATTGAATTGACGCGGTTACCGTGCACCTCAGTCTGCATTCCCAATTAATTTCATAATATGGAAGAATGAGAATTATATCCTACAGTTCTCTCTTTCATCCGCCTGATCTTAGATCGCTAGTCGCAATTCACACACGGATTTTCACACTCGCGGCGCCAGCAAGAACTGAAAACTTAAACATTAACCGGATGTGTGTCTTACGCTACTAGTAAAGTACACTTTCGGAATATCGAATGTAGTTACCTAAGACCGGTCGGAAAATGCGAAGAATTTGTTGTTAGACATTGGAACAGTTTCATGTTAATAAATCAAGTGGTTACAGCACCGAACCTGAATAATGAAGTGGACACTTATCGGGGGGGCCGCCCCCGATATACTTGCTTATTGCGATCACAGTAGTGAAACGTTCGTTTGGTGTGCTTACCCCTGGAATTATTGTTTCAGCCAGAACTCTTTTGCTCGTCCGTCTTTCGATTCAAATGCGTAAGTGCTTCGAGGTAAAAGAAGCGGGTGTATCGATATTCGCAGTTAATGTTACTCTCGTTGGATATGGCAATTACACCTTTGTACTCGCAGTTGTACTTAAACTGTTCCGTATGAATATCTTAGGCGCTCGACACCCTCTCTCTCTCTCTTAATAATCTCTGTAATAAATTTGTTCTGTATACCTCATAATACATCTTCGTATGTATACTTATCCATATTACGCGGAATGAAATGCTGCCTCGCCTACTGGCAAAGCGATCTGGTCTCCGGATTATTATTATTTTTTCTTTGTTTGAAACAATTAACTAATCGCCGGTTGTCGTAGGCTGACTTTTATCACAGACTGCAATGAAACATGTTTCACAGCTCGATCACAGCTCCTCGTGTTTTGACCTGATGCTGCTGGCCCCCTTGCACGAGGATGGACTCGCCATCCAAGCAAGATCCTGCAGGGTGGCCGCGTGCATCGAGCATACCGCCAGGACCACCATCACGTGCATCAGATTATGGGAATTCAATACTAGATCCAGCTTCCCTGGAATCCACTTTTCGGGAATGCGGAGAGCCCCTATGGTTGCACCTACCACAGCTACGAGGTCCTGCGAACGAACCAATGATTGTCCAACATTTCATTGAGATACTAGACACGTGTTTCAATGGAAACTGTTGGAGCAGCCGCGTTACCTGTAATATAACATGAGTGAGAGCATTAGGGGAACCACCACCGATACCGAAGCACCGAAGAGTCAGGACTATCATTCGCATGAGGAATGGGGGAGCAAAGCAGAGCCGGCGTTCCCACGGAGATCTCGCATTCATTGCCTATAATTGCATCGATAGATCAACGTGACAGGATGACAATGGACTAGTGGCGAGAATAGGTGGAGCAGGAAATTCTATACCTTGAGAAGACCCCACATACTAAGGACGCAGTAAATACTCATGCAGCAATACCAAATCCTATCAGGCAGGCAGTGGACGGCTGCTGCCATCATTGGTACCGCACCTAAAATAGTTCATTCATATCACTGGGCGTTCGCCGTAATTGGGTGCGGATTGGAGTTTCGTGCGCCAGTTTCCGTGCGACGGCAATTACCGAAACTCTGGCACAGCCAGATCCCGACCATGTCTAGCTTGAGTAGCGATCTATAGAGAGCCTCGTCGTAATTCAAGTTCATAAAGAGATGATAGAGGAAGGAACCGACCCATGGACTAACGGCGCCAATCAAGTGGCACCAGGACAATACTCCTACGAGGGTACCTTGAGTACTCCATGGAAGCAATTGCGGTATCGTCAGTAGCATGTACAATATTGCAAAACCTGCAACACGTTGTTAGCCGGAGAATCATTACACCGCAAGACTATGAGTGGATGATGAATGCGCGGTGCTCTTAAACGGACTCACAGAGGTGACCTTTATGTTTTCATCTAGAATGTCAAGTATCACCTGCAGCACGTAATACCGCTCTATATTCCCCTCGTTGCCCTATATATCACCAACTTCCAATTAATCAAAATTCTCCCCGTCACGTATTCCATTCTTACGGTCCGCGTGCATTTTTCTCTACCTAGCGTCCACTGCCCAATTGGGAGTACTGAAATTGAAAGAAAGCTCTGACCTACTAAGATTTCATTTCATGCAAATATACACCGGTCGATAATACCGCTTTGCATATAGGCACATCCTGCTCCTCATTATGAAACAGCTGGAACATTTCGTCGCATCGAGTTAATGCATTTTGCGAAATTGCCCGCGCGTGAATGATCGATGCTGCGGTTACAATACCGAGTGGCCGAGGATTAGCCTTCTTCAAATTGCCCTATGTAGGAAAGTGGCGCGCTTAAAGTGAATGCGAGGCAATTGATTTTGAAATCGATGCAATTGAACTGGGCTTAAACCGACATATGTATACATATATATGTATAGACATATATACGCAAGGCAATGCGGTTAAATTTGTTACTCCAACTGCCAATGTCACAAATCTGGAACGAACCCAGGAAGAGCGATATAGGGTTTCCTACTGATCGATCGTTAGTACAAGCGTACTTTCAACAAAAAACAATGACTCCACTTAATCCGCCCTTGAAATTCGCATACCTTGACTTTAATCCACTTTTCCCGCAAATTGAATCAGTCAGGGAGCGCGGTCTTCCTCGCGCACCCCCATATACTACTCACGCACCCTGCAAATGCCACCCCACTCAACGAGCCTCGTAACAACTCAATTGATCTTTACCACCCTTCACCATATACTTCGCTCCTCGTATCCTTATGTAATTTCCCACCAATCCAATTGCATTCGCGCTCCTGCAAATATTTCCCCCGAATATACCGATGTGCACTGCGTCACGTACGAGCAAGTACTCGCCCCATTCATGAACAAGTGCCATAACGCATGTTTATTACCACACGATGAGCAACCCCATAACTTTCCCTAGCAAGTCGAACTAGCGTGTATCTGTGATGATGAGAGGATTTCTCGTATCAGAGGAGATGAGAAGAATTGCGAATGAAGAGAATGGGGTGAGAGAATTGTCGGAGAGAAGTTGCACCTGGCTGAGTAGATGGACGTGAAAGACTCACCGTGCGTCAGGATGTTGACGGTCTCATTATGGATATAAAAGAGGCTACCGAGGCACTGACGGACGGTCATAAGCGGCCTGTAGCCGGTGTGGATGTGCGGATTGAATTGCAGATGCTTCGGCATGTCGCTCCATCGTCGCAGCAGGAGGGTCTTGGCCTGAAGTCCCTCCTGTTGCGGCTCCTCGCCGTGCATCCTTCCGTTCCGAAGGTCCTGGCGGCAGGGTAGCTCGTTGCTGGCGGTGTTCTCGTTCTCTGGACGCGGAGGCTCTGACACCTCCGCATGGCTCGAGCGCTCGTCTTCTCGGTGCGACGTCGTGCAACGAGAACCACCAAGGCCCGCCAGGCTATAGCGCTTCGTTAGAGCGCAGGGTGCCTGTCACGCGGCTGCTCTAGCGGAGCGGAGCGTCGTCGTACCGAGCTTCCTCGTCTCCGAGAGCAGAGGGACCCTGACTCTCAGCCGACGGCGACGTCGTCACTGCATCAGCGCAGTCTGACTCTCCTCACCATCCACCGTCGACAACGGTGGCTCCGGCCTCTCTGACGGTGGCGTCTCCAAGGAGACCGCATCGATCCTCTTTCCCGAACACTGCGAGTACGCACCCCCGCTCTCTCTCACTCCCTCTCACTCTCTCTCCCCCTCACTCTCACATTCTCACACTCTTTCTCCCTCGCTGGACACGTTTCTTCTCCCAAACGATCTCCTGCAAGCTCCCTCGACGTGACGACCGCGACGAGAGCACCCTGCGCTGCTCTTGAGCCGTGCACGCTGCACATGCCAGGGGCGAGCGCGCGCTTTCGTCACTCCTCTTTGGAGGTCGACGTCACGCATCCTTGCAATTCTCATTCCACCCCGATGATTCGGCAGCCCTCTTCTTTTTGAAGGGGCCACTTTTCAGCTGGACGGGAAAGCAGTGCGCCCAGCTGTGCCCCGAGTGCCCAGCCTCGAGAGGCCTTCATACGGATGTTCTGGTCTATTTGAATGTATGCGCCCCGCCACCGCACCAACTTTTGCAATTCTGAATACTGAAGGGTACAATCAGCTGAACTAAATATAAAGCACACTCTCTGTCGAAGGAGCTTTATTAAACTAATGCATTGTCCAACTCGCCTGATACGTAATGATTTCTGTTCAATTATGGAGAGGAGTTCCTTCGATTGGCCGACTCTGTGTTGTTCGAATATCGATACTCTATCCGGGAAAACGTCAGTCCGCATTTCCCGAGGCTAGCGAGGGATAAGGATCGGAAAGAGCGACGACCACAAATTCTTTAGTAGACAGGTGCACCGCGTGGCCAGTACTGTTGGAAGTCGGACAGGCCGATTTGATCACTGGACTCCTTCCAAATTGTAAGCTTGCATAATTAATTCGTGGGAAGCTCGTCTTGTATTCTAGATCGAAAGCGTTCGGGCTCCGCTCGTTATTTTGATTCGCGAGCGCGCTGCCGAGGCACGTGTGAATGGGCGGTGCGCTGAAAAGCTGGTAGTTTCGAGGGGCGGTTTATGGGCCAAATTGTAATTAGAAAATATTGCTCGCGTGCGTGCGTGCGGCTAGTAGATCGGCTGTAATAAAGCGCAAGCGCCGAGTAGAGCAGCATGTATTCGAGGGTGAGCACTCTCAGCGAGCTTTTGCAACCCCCACTGTGAAATGAACGTACGTTTACGCTCGCTCCTGCGGCTACGGGTTTCTTTCTTTAACACTAGTGCCATCAAGCAAGGCCGCGCGCCAACCTACCAGGACAATTGCTGCAGCCCCGTCCACTGTTATCAGGTGTGTCATTAAGTCGAAACTAGGTCATTCGCGTTTTCCCTCGTGAGTGTGAGCGCGGATCTGAATTAATAGCGCTCGCGATTCTTCCGCAATGCACGGTGGCGCAGGTCCAATCGAATCCACCTGGCTTTGTGTGCGGTATTAGCGAGACAAAGGAACCGAAATCCCTCAAAGTAAACCAACCTACTGTTTAGAATCTGTGATTCCAATTTAACGCAAAGTAATCTACCGAACAAGGTGGAATCGAATGAGCGTAATGTTGTATCGAATGCTTTCTCGCAGCAAACGTGTAGAAAGCTATGGACTATCTCGGAGGGCTTGGAGTTCATGCGAGCAAGGAAAGACAACCCTCTGAAGCGTTCTAAGTTCACCTTATCTGCAATAATGTCACAGGTGAGCTTCATCGCCTCAAGATATAAACTGTGTGATCACTCTTTTCCAAGGAAGCCGCCAGTTGGCGATCGATCGATTCTCTCTATTCACTACGGATTTTCGGTCTCGCTTTTATGAATTATCGCCACCCTGTAAGAAAGGTTTACCGATAATAGTTATCTTCCCTCACGTATTCGTGGTGTGGTGCCACCTACGATAATGCACGGAGGTCATCAACTCGTCATTCGGTCTTTGCATGTTTACACGGCTGCTGCGTGAACAACGTGACTATAGTCTACCCCTCGATGTTAAAGTTGGACTATGCTTTGGAATTTTCTCGCTCTGGTAGGCAGCAGTCTCGGGCGTATACTTCGCCATTGGATTTGGTTTCAGGTACGCGTGTTTTCCCTAAAGAGTCTCATTGTTGCGTGGCCTAGTTCGTACTCGCTCTGTGAACTTGTATTATCTATTGCCTACTCTGTACAAGTCTGTGGCAACCCGGACGAGAGGTACGTCATCCCTTTTCGATATTATGCCTGAGAACTTTGGCATGAATCGCTCCACGATATTTCCCGTCCTAGAGATATCTCTTTCTTTTGCCGGTATTAGTGAGGTTAGCAAAGCCTCCTAACCATCTAGCTGAATCCCTTTCGATCTCTACGTTGCCTTCCAAGTTGAATTATCGCTTGCGCTCGAATCACCTGCTTCAGCCCTTATCATTTGTTATCTTCTAAGATGTTATCATTCAAGCATCGTTTATTAATCACCGAATGTGAATTCTTTTCTAATTCTCGACCTGTTTTATCCGATTTCTACGATTGACCTTCCTGTTTTGCAAATCAAAGGGATAATTTCGAAATTCTAGGACTGTGACCGTAAGAGCTCAGTAAACATTTACCCTAACCACAAGGTAGTTGCAAAAGTCCATTATGCAGAAAGTGTGAATTAGAATTCAAAAAATAGCCTTATCAATGGAATTCGATTCGCGTAATTTGTCTAAAGCTTGGATTTCACTAATTTGTTGGCCTTTGCTAAATAGAACAATTCCTTTGCATTTTCTTTTTTTGTATCAAACCGGAAGTCCGGCGATCTTGCGGTCGGCTGTGTTCGCGAGCGTTCGTGGATACTCGTGTAGACTCGGCCCGGGAGAATCAGGGCGAGCGGAGCCGAGCGCATTCGCCAATCGCATCGATCCGCCGAGCACACGTCGTTGTCACACAACAGTGTTTCACGTAGCACGTCGTCGGGCTTTCTGCACATTTGTGGTGTTTCCGAGTGATATTTGGGACCAAGCAAGCCTGTTTCACATCTAAGACGTAAGTCCCATCATCCCGAACTCTGGAGAGACTGAAAATAGCAAAGGCTAGAGCTCCGCCGATCCAGAGAGTAGCAAAGTAGAGCGATGCGTGCATTACCATTCACTCGTACTTGATGCTTCTGCATCTCCAAGATGGCCGATGCTTCATGAACGTTCCCTTATGGCGTACGTTTCGCTGCTTCTCGTATTTCTCTTCTTTCCTCTTCTCGCTTCTGCCCCGCCCTGCATCGGAGCCTTTCGGACAGTCTGCCACATTGCCGAGTAAGGTTGGCTTGGCGAATGTCTCTCCTGAAACGATCGTCTGGCCGACTCGCATAGGTTCGCTAGGATCGATTTTGCGGGGCCAGCGTGCCCACGCGTACACGCTCACCCTCGTTCCGTTTGACATACGATGCTGATTCTTTTGGCCAGCTGCACTCCTCTGCACTGGTGACGCCTGTCTTCTCGAAATCTCCCCATTGTCACTTGTGCCTCCACCTATTTTGGCGGGATTCTCACGTATACCGATTCTCGCAGCCAGCGACCCATCTCACCTCACTTCGCTGGATGTCCAGTCGCACGTACACTTCCGGCTAGGTGTAACGTTAAAAAAAACCTGTATTTCATCTCCCGTCCTCTTTCTTTCTGTCTCTCGCTCACTCTCTCTCTCTCACTCACTCTCATACTCTCTCAGCTGTTGTATTCGTAGGGTAGTCGTTTTAGCTTTGTTCCCAAGCGGTACTTGGTGCAGCTGTCGATTCGGTGGCTAGCCAGTGCCCCCCGCTGGGACGAGTACTCTGCTTTCACGATACGACTGGCCACGTTTTGCAGAATTTTTTGAGCCGATGTCCACGTCGTCGTTGTCGAAAAACACTGTCATACCGCAAGCCTCGACATCATCCACATCATCCACATCATCATCATCACGCTCCTGGATCTCGTCGGTGTTCGATTACATTTGGGACCAAGTGAACTTGTTCCGCCTACCAAATGTAAGTATATGGTGTCGAGGTTCCTTGGTGCAAAGAACAGGCCTGGTCTCATTTTACTCTTAGACACTTCTTGTGACCTCAATTTGGATTCTGTGGTCCTACTGTTCTTGCTCCGATCGCCTAGCGAGATCTCAGCCATCAACATTTTCATTCAGCCTCTTTCATTTCCTGTCTGTCCTCCGTACGTGTCTTGACTATTCTCATCAGCATGAGCAAACTTGTTCTCTTACCACGTAGACTAGATACTCTGTCCGTGTGTGTATGTGTGAGTGTGTTTGTCCGAAGGAGGCTCAAATTTCCTTCTATCGTTTCATACTGTACTTGCTGTTCTACTTGTGTCATGTGTTGAGCTGTGATGGCATTAGAGGCTCTCTACAGCAATATATGAAACCATCGTGTTGCAATTAAGCTGCTGTTATTGGGTGGGGGGGTTGATCTTTCCAGTGTTCTTATAATGGAGAGTTACATTAAATCTAGGGAATGACGACGCGCTTTAGATTGTTATTGCGTGTCTAGAAAATGTACAATTAGCCGAGAGGAAAATGCAGATGCTAATTGTATGTTACAGATGCCGCGAACCAGGAGACGTCACCGCTCGCGAACACACTCGCGTTCGCGCTCACACTCAGCAGCCTCTCCACAGTATGAGCACAAGCGGAGACGGATTGACTATGAAAGTCCGCAGAGTAAGGGAACGTACAGGTGAGTCATGTTTGACTTTGTCTTATTCGAATTCGCCAAGCGACTGAAACCAGAGCACAAATCTGACGAGACCCAAATTGAGGAAAGAGTCATTAGCACAGGACGTGTCAGGTGTCACGAGTCAGCGGAGATTCTAGCTGGGCAGCGCTCTTATCGCAAGAGTTGCGAATACTTTTCACGTTGATAGAAATGATGAAAGGAGTAGCGCGCTCTGTGGCGTTTGGAGTGGGAGTGACTCGGCGAGAGGAGAGACGAGAAAGGGGTATCCCCTCCGCGCGACCAGCTTGCCACCGGCAAAACGATAGGGAGATTCTCCATAAGATCTTTATGGCGGTCAGTTGCGGTTCGTGCTCCCGCGGGCCCGAAGTCTCAGTGGAAGATCTCGCAGGATCTTCTAGGAGGAGTTCACGACTACTTGTGCGAGCGTGCCGACCCGCCCTGGCCATTGTTAGTAAATCCAAACGATACGCAGAACATACGTGAGTGACGACGAGAATATTTATTCGGAATGGTAGACATTTTTATGCCGAGACGGGATTATCCTACCTCAGCTATCAGTTTACAATGGAGTGCGAAAGAAAACTTTCGCCAGGTTGTTCACACCTGTGACTATAAAGTCGTACCGATCAGTTCAACGATACTGAAAAATGCACTTGCACTTTCGAGGCCTTTCCAAAGAGAAAACATTATTCGCGCGAATCCGATTATACGATTACTGACTTCTGCCGCGACGCCATCTCTTCCATTCTTTTTACGTATTCAATGCTAGCTATAGCACCAAAGGAAAAGTTGCAGTTGTTATCAGCGCGTCGGTGGACGGTAATTTATGTGTGGTCATGAATCACATAGCCAGTGCCTTATTCCTTTTATCTTTAGCTTGAACGCTAGATCAATTCACCAGTCAGAAGAGAAGCAGTAACAACTTAGAAAAGCAAACGCACATGAACCTTACAACTTCCTCATTAACAACGCATAATTGCACGTCTGTCTTGGATACCGGTTACGCGAGAGAGTGCAAATAGCAAAGTTGCCCTCGTAAAAAAAGAAAGAGTTTGCGGTGTTCTCTGGTTCGAGCGAGTGGAGCGTCAGTAACGCGGAAGGATTCCTCCGGCGGAGCTCGGGCCAGGCCAGCTATCTACAACGCGACTGCTTTTTGCAGCCACTTTAGCTGATCGAGACGCCTTAATTGAATTGCCCTTAGATGGCAATTGACGATTGGCACGTAGCAAGAATTTTCGCGATCGGTATTCCCTACTAAAACCTTATGCTTGTTCCATTGATCGGTGTGCCCGTGACTCTTCGCAGAGTCCAAGAGCATCACCTTTACTTTTTATCGCTCTTAGCCAACCCAACTTATTGATAGGCTATCGTCTGAAATTGCAACATTTCTCAATTCTCATCCCACCGCATTGTTATTCAGCATGCGTGGGGATAAAGATTTTCAGTGGAGCACTTTGTAGCGGTTATCGGGACTCGGTGCAATTTATGCCCAAGTGCCGTTCAATGCGATTGCCGATAAAGCAATGCACACTGTAGAGCGTGGCGCGAGGGCGATATAAGTCGCCTTGACTTTACGCGCGAGATTCTTGCATTCTCATCTCGGCGCTATTACGCGAGCGTCACTCAAATATTCCACCGCCGCGTCGACTGCGACTGTGTTAGTATCGCGGATGATAATCTGCCAAATTGAATTACGAGGAGGAAGACAGAGCGGATTATTTCACGCGAGTGTAGATTACTCGAAGGTCTAATTAAAAGCTCGTTTCGTACAAACTTTGCAAAGTACCATTGGCAGCGCTGCTACATGGTAGCTCGATTCTCATCAATTAATTACGTCTTCCCTCTCTTGGAGGCGCGCACCCTGCTATAGCTCCGGCAAAACCAAGGTATACACACTCGGTAATTCCTCCTTGAATCGCTTCCTCCTACTCCTCCTCCTCCTCCAGGTCGATGACTGATCCCGATTACGGTTGCTGTAATCCGAAACCCCTTGTATCCTCGAGATCCTATCATAATATCCTCTCCTCCGTTAGCAATAAATGGCAGTGTGATTGGCAACGAGATTGCTTCCTGGTGTGATCGAATCACGAATCTTTATTGATTGGAGGGTACGATCGAACAGTATCGCGGGAGGCGGAACGGGGCACGGAGAGGGGATAAAGAAGAGGTTGCAGAGAACTCCTTGAGAGAGTCAGATTCGGAAGTGATGATAATAGCGAATTTGGGCATACATGCCTCTGGCTAGGTCGACCGAATTACGTGGATTATAGATACACTCGACTTGCCTCGCGCCGCGTCGCGCCCCTCTCACAGGATAGTATCGCGCTCTCCAAAAAGGTCGTTCAAAAAATTATTACTTCCACCACATGTCGCAATGCAGCAGTGACGTGTTATTAGATTCGCCCTCGTCACACGGTGCGCTGCTGCTGGCTTTACTCGCTCAAATGAACTTGGCTAATACAATGGCATTCATCGCGCCTTCGTGTAATAACGCCTCCCGCTCGCCGCTTTTATTTTGACGAGTCTTAGCTTCTCCGTAGTCGCGGCTAATTGGTTCCATTAACAGTGCAGTGAACTGTATATGGGCGTATATGGGCGCAACCGCAGCCTCTCCACTAAGATCGTACGAAATTCCATTCTTACAGCAAATTAGTCGGAAAGTTAAAGGATCCTCGCTCGAGAGCCCATTGTTACTCGAGCTCGGGCAGCCAGTAATTATTGGATGTGGAACGCTTCGACACCGTAATAGGCAGGCTCCTTTTATTTCGTTCCATCTTTCGTGAGTTATTTTCTCGCTAATTATGTCCGCTGTAAAGATTGACATCGATAACAAGACCCTCACCGCGAGTACTTTCTTCGCCGTCTCTTTTGCTGGCCGTGTAATCTCGCGAGAGAGTCTAACTGGCAGATTACTTTAGAGAAAACTGATCAGTCTTGGAATCTAGATATCTGGGACTCCCGTTTAGCCATGTTCGGGTTAATTCTCGAGTAAATGTCGATTTAGTACTGGTTTCCAGTTAATTCAAGAAAATTAAGTCGACTGTGTGATTAGGGTAATCTGGTTGAGTGGATTTTAATAAGTAGTTGCTCGTTGCATTGATCGGGACGCAGAGAATCGACCGGTTTTCAAAGCGGTCGACTGTGCCAGTCGAACTTGGAGCGTGATTACGATCTCCGGAGCAGTTTGGAATAGTCGCAGGGGCAGACGTTCTTTTCACGGAGGTCAAGGATTGTCCTTTGGAAAGAAATCCGGCTGATGTACGACGTGTCACTTAGGATTGAGTGGAATCACTGGCGAGCGTTGTAGCAGGAAGGGAAAGGTTGTTCTTGGCGTACGAACTTATGCCTGCGGTTTTATCCTTCGACATCCTTATAAATTCGTCTTCCTCTTCCTTGTCGTCTATTTGTTCCTCCCACCGGGGTTAAGCGTACATACCTCCACTTACTCGCTATTCGCACTCGCGTCGACTAATGCTATGCGCGATTTCACGCTTCGATTCGCAACTTCACTGATCGCACAGTGAAAGTTCAAGTTTGAGCTTCACGCTCCTTCAATATGATATATCCAAAGCGAACGCTTCCGGCATTGGATTTCATGATCGAGCGATGCGTTGAAAAATTGCTTTGTCACGCAGGATTGGCAGGGTTTGAATTATTAATAATCAGATCGAAATCAGCAGGTGCATTTTCCCGTGACGGTGGCGCATTCGGACGGCATAATTCACGGAAGCCTGGCTTCTGTACCGATAAACGAACAGGTCACAATGAAGCTCGGGCTCTTCCGATAAGTCACCGGTTGATCGGTGTTTCGAAACTTTCCAATTAATTACGAAGCAAAATTCTTCGAAGTCTCGCGCTTGCGCTTATATTTATTGCGCTACTTTTGCGTAAGGGTAGAGGGGGAGAGAGAGATAGAGAACGTTTTAAACAAGCGAAGATCACAAGGCCTCGCAATTGCAATTCAGGTCGCAGGAAGGCAGCGAGAAGTCAAAGGATGCCGGTCCTCTACGAAGCAGTCGCTTCCTGGATGAAAAGGTACAGTATACCGTGACTCGGTTAGCGGCGCGTCACACGATACGTATCTAAGGAGCAGTTCCACGCGATATTCGAGCGAGAAGTGCGCCAGCGCGAACGAGGAAGTAAAAGTTGCGAGACCAGTCAACCTTCTTTTCGCATTGAAATTTGGATACAAACCTCGCTAGAACAGGAAACGCGCGCGCTTGCGTTTGCAGAAAGCAGGCTGTGCTCGGAAAGGATGACTTAAATCGGGACAAGTGTCCCCTAAAGTAGTGACACGTTTCAATCGGATTACACCCTCGTGGATTAGTATGTGGTGGGTGGAAAGTATGAAGGGCGGAGGGAACTTGACCGCGAATTCGAAGCCAGAGAAGGCGATGTTTGTTTCCTGCGACAATCTTTTTTTCTTGGCATGAGGAGAACCGCGCGCACACCACTAGGTCCTCTGGTGTGAGGTTGGTGGGTGGGAGGCAACATTGCGGGCAAAGGGTGCTCTTTTGCGCATAATCCCATGACCCATTTATCGGGCGTGCGAGCGAGCGAGAGGGAGAGAGTGTCCGCCTCCACCGCCGAAAACGATATACCCTCCCGCGCGCCCTATCAATTTCGAATTCTCGCCGGAGTTACCAAGGATCTTGGCCGAAGTCCAAGTGTGGAGGAGGCGCAGGAGCACCTCCGAGCCTCCAATGGCCTCCACTCTTCTTTATTACCGTCGATCCTTTCATCGCGAAGACTTCTGCAGCTCCGCGCACCAGCCGTGTTCGTCGTGCCACTGTCGTCAGCGAGCCCGGCTGCTCTCCTCCTATTTGCATCGCGTGTGACTTCCGAAGTAATTGCGGCCGACGTGTTATATCCACCACCCTTGCGGCACATTTTCCTCGAGAGCGCGCACTCAGCAGGCGGAAACGAGACTCGGCTTAACACCAGGCTAATTACGGGAAACGCGTTCAAGCACCTATCTTGCGCGGGGCATAAATGGTGAACAACTGTATCAATAATCCTCAAGATTTGCTTGTGGTTTGTATTTAGTGTGAGAGAGAGAGCGAGAGCGAGAGCGAGAGAGCGCGCGCGCACACCTGAGTTTCCTTGAGCCGACCGAGTAACACATCGCAGGTCGTGATTTTGTTTGCTCGGTCGCTCGAGCGATTGCGCACATGCATAGTTCTTGCCGCTGGATGAAGAAAAGCTATCGGCGAAGCAGAAGAAGAAGTGTTCCGTTGCTCTGGCTGCTTTTGCCGCTTTCGTCGTGGCGCAAACCTCTCGTCGCATCGCTTTGACATTGAGCCTCAATGATACGCCGAACGCATTGCCTGATTACAAATTTCAACGACTTCCTCCGCGTGAATCAGCCGCCGCATGGCAGCCGGGATTCTCGAGCCTTTCGCGTCTTCGAGCAGCAGCCCGACGTCGCTTTAAAGGCGACAATGCGCGCGGAGAGATAGCCTGATTAAATCCGGCATTTCGACGTGCATGTCCGATGTGTTGTATTGCGATGCGACCAACAGTTCGGCATGCGTGCTGTCGTAATCTTCTTGCCCCGATGATAAAGTCCTAGCTTGACTTTGAACCCGTAGAAACTGGCGCGGGGTAGTTAGCTCGATACTGCGGAAGACATAAACGAAGATTCATGAACGAAATGATCTATTTGCAGCCGACCGGCAGCCTGTGTTTAAGTAGGTCAACTCACTGTTGCTCCGAGCACGCATTTTATGTCTGGTTCCTCGTCAGATTTGTACATGGTTTCACGTGCTACTAGTGCTTAATGTCGATCTAAGTCGAATGCAGCGATTGTCGCTCGCTATTCTATTTAGAGTAACGTAGTTCCTGTACTTCTTGCTGGAACTTTTTATCGCGTATTTCTCGGTACTATAATTACGCGCTGATACGCATGCGAAGAAGCCGTGATACCAATTGGTTGTATGTCCATATTGCGTTAAGTAATCTCTCGGTATTAGTCTGTATCTGATTTACGTTGGTGTAAATCTATATCTAAATAATTGATATTGGCAGCAACACTTGATTGCTATTGGCTGTACTCTACTTTGACTTTCGAGTTAACTGAACTGCACGGCGCGTCGATCGAAATTCGATCATTACTACAAGTAACCGATCCAATCTTCCGCTTTCATCTCTCGAGCGGAAATAAATGCCGGAAACTTTCTCCGCGGGGGATTTCTGCCGAGCGCGCGAGAGGCTCGAAAGCATGAGAAAGGATTGGGTGGGTGAAATGGAATTAAAATATGCGACAATTGGTATTTTAGCGGAGAACGCGTGCTGCGATCGCGTCAGCACGAGCGCGGATCGAGTCAGGAGCGTCGTTACAAGAGGAGTCATCGCAGGTCGCCGAGCAGTGGACGACAACACGGACATCGGGAACGCGACCGTGATCGCACCCATTTAGCACCCCCGACCTCCACCCGGCGTGCAAGGATCCACCGGCATCATGGCTCATCCTCACCAAGCCAGGAGAGGCATCGGCATCGCTCGCCGTCATCCAGGAGTCAGGTGAGTCCGAGGGTGTCCACAATTCCCTCGTGCTTCTTCTTTTGCCGTACGATCATCTCATACAGCCGCGAGAAATAGACTGTAAGACATCCGAGTGGCATAAGATCCGAGATCGTCTTTGACGAACTCGGGCCCACAAATCATCCTGACAACCCGTCCCCCTCATGTCGTTCTCTACAACAGGTAGTTGTACCCTCTCGGTTGACCAACCGGTACTAATTAGCATGATTAAGACTATCGATTATGCAAACTTTAGCAGCTCAAGTTTTTGTAGGTGAATGACTCTCACGGCAATTTGCTTCGCGCTGACCTTAATGTCAAACCCTCGTAAGAGTAATGGAAAGTATTTCCTGTCCGTCTCCATTATTCGTTCCAATTCGGTCGTCCTTCAAAACGACATTGAGTCCTTCGGGACCTGATACTGGCTGGTTAGCGATACTCGAAATTCCATGGCGATGATCGGTGCCCGCGCCTTTAAATAAAGCGGTACGCGCCAAAGAAGAAGAAGCGATCAATGCAAGAAGGAAGCGAGGAAGATCTGAGAAAGAGAGAGAGACCGAGAGAACGAGAGGCACAAGGGGGTTACATAGTCTCTCTTGCTCTGGAGAAGATCGTGGCGCAACGGGCACGGCGTGTGTACCCGAAGCGAATGCCGATGATTCTTCTTTCTTACTCGACGTCGGCTATTTTCGACCGGCGACTATTTTCGAGGAGGACTCGTCACGCGGTTTCGCCGCGGTTTTAGTGCGAGTTTGCGCCAGATGGCCAGCGCAACACCGTCGACGCCGTTCTCGGGGAACGTTGTACCGGCACGGGCAAGCCGGCTCTCACCGGAACCCAAGAAACGTGTACCAAACGTGAAAAGGAGTTCCCTCGTGCACGCGTCTTCCCTCAAGTCTACAACTAACAGTAGAGTCGACGTCATGGTCAATGCATAAAGCATAAGCCGGGAAAGAGGTCGCAAGTTTGTCCAGGCACTCCTAAAGTCCGCAGTTCTGTGTGACAAGCATTGAGTTCACCGATACAGTGATACTGTCAGTTAACTTTCTACCATGGTGCATATCAGTGACTCGTCGCCGGATAAAGATTACAGAAATCGGAGGCTGTGATGTCGAATAATTGAGTAGTCAACATGTTCCTCTCTAAATCATAGCGCTGACTACCAGCGGAAGCACCAACGACCCAGAATTGATCAACCTGGATTTAGAAATACACGCTGCTCTTGGCAAGATGTGCGCCTGAAGGAGAGAACGAGAGGGAAAGAGTGTTCGGAGGGCCGCATGCCCAAGAAGTTGGAATTGTTGAGGGTTGATAGTAGATCGGCAACCTGGAACCTGCAGCTTGGAGAGTGCATGGCGGCGGCGGCTTGGCTGATGGTATCCCACCTTCGGCTATGTCGTCGTCGACCGTTCCCCTGCAAATCATGCCTGGACAAGACTTGAACCTGTTAATGCCCGGCCGGTGGCGGCGGCGGCATGACTGGGAGGCTTGGGTGCAACGGAACCCACCGGAACCGCCGAGGGATTTCGTCACAAAACTCGACGTCACACCGGAGTCCAACGGCACGTCCACTTCAGAGGTAGCACGAACGGAACGAGAGTTGTGTGCGACGCGCGTTCCTCTATTAAATCGCAGAAGAAGTGGTGTGACGTCAATGTACTACCCCCTAATACGCTTGCCAAACGCGTTCTCCATTTCTAATCTTTTTGCCCTAACTACGATTGCCTTTCCGCTTGCCCCTCACGAGATCTTTGAAAAAGGAGATATCTACGATGCTATGCCCATCGATGCCGCTTCGCTGTTTGAATTATTGACGGTCATTAATAGTGAAAGACGGTGCCCGAGTTTCCCGGAATGGATCAATGAATCACTGCGCTGCCGGAGCCGGTGAATGCAGTAACGACACGTATCGATGGATCTCGGCAACCGCTGATAAGTGTATACCCATGCCTGAACTTACCCGAATGCGCGATTCGCCTACGCATGTACTTATTTCCATTGGCTCCGTGCCATTGCAGCAGTAGCGAAACCTCACTGGCGGCAACGGTGACACCGGGCGAAGACGAGTGAGCGAGCGAGTACTAGTTCGCCCGGTGGCTTAACATTTAAATGCTCTACACCCCGTGGATCACAGTAGATGGTACGCGCGCGCGAGCCTCTCGTGGCGCACGCGTTTCACGCTGCCCGCAGTTATATTTGGAGCACGACGTGCGCCGATGGAAGTGTGAGCGGGGAATAATGTGACTCGACTGAAGTATACTTGTCACTCCTCTACCTGTTCTTTGGTAGCATTTAAAGAAATGGACAGGCCACGAAGAAGCCAAGAGTACCCGAAACATGACCTGCTATCCCAAACAGCTGGCGCTAAACACAGAAACGATCAGCCTGATAAATGAATAATTAAATGGACTGTGATAAATTATAGACACTCCGAATGTGCTGTCCAAGCTGATATGCTTTATTTTCATTGGGTGGAGTATGACTTTATGATGCATACCGATTTATCCGGATATCTCACCCCTTTCATCTCACCAACGGCGGGAAGATTGTGTGAATTCGTAATTGATATGTAATACGATCCTGGGATGCAAAGTCGATGTCCATGCCTGATCTAAATCGATCGTGACTCTTCTTCTAGAAGGTACGCACGGATACAGCAGCGGTCGAACTTTCCGTCGTGCCAGGAAGTTTTTTCGGCCTGTATCATTCGCCGGTGACCGTTCGTAGGCGAATGGCGCGCGAACTGCGCCGCTAGTTTCCAAACGCCCCGGGTATTTATACCGCGAGATACGCAGGATTTAGGGAAAATATGTACGACAGACCGCTCCGATATTGGTGAAGTGGCGACCTTGAAGACAGGCCGAGCTTTATTAATAGTAATGGAGTCCACGAACCCGCCCACCGATGCGTTGACCAAGTGCTACTCTTCTAGTAGCTCTCGCTTTCTGGCCATCTAGGATTTATAATTGGGCGGCCGATAGTCGTCCCCACGACCATCATCGCGAGTGGCCGTCGAAAAAATCGCGCGCGCACTCTTTCTTTCGTCCCGTCACCGTTCAAACCGATCCCCCGTGAATTCACATCCGAATTGCGATTCAGCGCTGCTCTCACCTCGACGAGCTTATAATAAAGTGCTTCCACGTCGTCCAACTTCTCGCTTGTCACTGTCGGTCTTCAAATGTGTCTTCAACGATCTTCTTAGATTTCCCTCCCTCTCTTTCTCTCGCAAAGACTACCCACGACGATGACTCAACCGAACTTCCCTCGAAGCTTTCATTTTTCCCGAATATCTCTCGACGGTTCGCCGCTAGCCCTAAGTGTGCCAAGTACTCGTATTAATTATTGATCTCGGATCTGCCCTAAATATGTGGGCCGGTATCTTTGTTCGCCAGTAGATTGGGGTGGCTCGCGCGCGCGCCACCGCGTGTCGGGGCCTCTGCTCCCGTTCAGGACTGGTGCAGCGCGGCGATTTCGTAATTTCTATGTGTGTCAAGGTGCCGATCAGCAGGCGCACACCACCGTTGCTACTGGCTGCTCGCGAAAACGGCGGAGGGCGACCGGTCTATATGTATGTATGCCCGGGCTGACAACGCGTGTATGGTAAACCGGGTGTGTTGTACGCGACCTCTCCATGGCACCAGGAAGCAGAGGCCATCGAGTTAGCTGCCAAGCGGGGCTCTCGGAGCGTGCCGAACTTCACCATTCCGGATAAGCGATCGCGCGCGCGCGCGCACGCGAGCGACAATTTACGTAATACTCTTTGACTCGTTCTTCTCTCGTCCCTTTTCACTTGGCGCCTCTCTACACCACCACCACCACCACCACCGATTCCAACCCCTCTTTCTTCGTCTTTCTGCCGATCGGTTCTATTTCTACCTCTCCGTCGTGCAGCGGCAGCCGCTTCCGATCGCCGTGAGAGGAGAGTACCTCCTTTCGAGAGAGGAGGACGAATCATTCGTTGGAGCGGGCGCGCGCGCCCTGCCATCTGTCTCTCTCTCTCTTTCCTCTCTCTGCTCGCCGCACTCTGCTCCTCGATGTATTTTTAGCGGGCCGACGAGAGAGTATTTGGCGCGGGGCGCACGGATTTCGCTGCCTCCTCGTCGTCTCCTCTCGTCTTCGTGAACGCTCGACGTCGCTGCACGTCTTCGTCTCCGTGACCGCCGTCGTGGTCGTGCTTTAGTGCCTCTGGTGGCGTCTCTCTCGCGCGATCGCCATGCTCGCGCCTCCTCCGTAGTGATATGTACCTGCCTGCCAGGAGCAGCCTCTCTCTTTCTCTCTTTCTTTCTCTCTCTCTTCGTCTCCCCCTGGCCAATTCGGCAGATCATCAATCTCGAGGAATCTCGATATCGCGTCCGGTTCACCCCGGATCCTCGTCAGCCAACACGAACCGCGCGCGCTGCGCACTGTTTTCCCAGCATCGCAAATGACACCCTCCGCGAATTCGCAAGGTCTGCCAAGACGACCTTGACGATTTTCAAGATACTTCGAGAAGCAATTCTATTTCGACCTGCGCGCGCTACTTAGGCTACTACTTCGCCCGTGCACACTATAATCTTCTCTCGCTCGTGGACTGAATTACGAAAACAAATACCGCTAGGTTTGATGCGGAAGGTGCCGTTGGGTATTTCAGTGGTGCAGATCGTATGCGAGGTGAACATAGGAGGGTTGTTCTATTCTCATAATTGCGAGATTATCGTTGGATTCACTCCGAAGGAGTATCAGTGCCCTCTGCGTGCCATCCCCAGCTGACTGATATCATTTTGTATTTCAAGAGTCCGCGATAACAGTCGGACGCGACTCTGACACTCTCTTACTGTGACTGTGGCTGTGTCTGACCGTGGCGTCGAGCTCTCTGCAACCCTTGGACATTCGCCCGTAATTCTCCGGTCAAATGTTCATCTTCGCACCACGGGAGAATGCCTCGACGTCCCGCCAGGACTCGAGCGGCCGGCGAAGTCGGTACGCGCGGTCCTCAACAACTACCAGTGTTACACAACTGTTGAGCGACTCCTGCTCGAATCTCCTGCAACGATTGACCACCAGAGTACGCGGTGCTTCGACGGTGAATGATCGAGCGATCGGCAATGCCGCTTCGAACCGGCGAACGCCTATCAGCAGTGCTCTCGGTGCGACCAGAAGTCGCCTCGAGGATAAATATTCATCCGTATTGCACAAATACTCGAGCAAGAAGCGTCATGACGACGGCGACCGTCGAGCGAGCTACGGTCGCAATCAAGAACGTGATCACAGTTACTTCCAACGCGAAGGCAGTCCCTTCGTCAGGGATGACAAAACCCTGGAACCATCGATGACACGCACAATGGTGAAGAGTGCAACCAGTGTGGTGTTGGCGGAGAAGGCTTACCCTTACGTAAGCTCTACCACCGGCAGAGAGATCAAGCGTGAGAAGACGCCGGGCTACCACAGGGTGGTAGACCGGCAAGCGCTCCTCAATTCAGAGGCCTATCGCCGCTACGGCAGGCATAAATCCGGCCACACTGAAAGTCGCAGCCGCAAAGTAAGACCGCACAGGAGCGGTAAAAGCGAACAGCCCGATGCTTATTCTTCCACCAGATCGGTCCGTTCGTCGAGACCAATGAGATTCGAATCAAGCGCTGCCGAGAAACTCGCCGAGAAGAAAGATTCCGATCCAGATAAGACGCCTCTAAGTAGCGTGCAGTGCGATAATGCGGTAGACGCTCTCCAAACGCTCGAGAGCGAGGAAACGGACCCGGCGATTTCGGAGCGGGCGGCAAAGCGGAAGGAAATTCAAAGCTTGATAATGAAGTACGCCGCGATGGAGGACACCTATTGCCAGCTGGCTGCAGGTGGCGGTGAAGCGAAGGCGCGTCCAAGCACCACTGAGATCATCGCCAGCAAGTATAAGAAAGACCGGCACCGAAACGAGCGAAAAGACGCCTCGAAGAATGCGCCACAAGTTGCGAACAATGCGGACGCGCAACCCGACGCGATTGTAAGTTGTCGAACCGCGCATTGGCTTCTGTGCCTGTCGCTCACCGACACGAGATATCTGCTCCCCAAGCAAGTCTGCTGCCGGTTGCTGTTGCCGCTGCTCTTCTATCTTACCCTGACACCTTCTCCACCCTGCGTGCGAATTGCTGTTTGCGTGTGATACTCTTAACTCTCCTTGGAACAACCACTTGGCCGTTTCTGCTGCTAGCCCTATTTGCCGAACCTCACTAAAGCCATCGGACAACCACTAACAAGCACACCTCGCTTCTGCGTGTCTCCCTTGAGTTCCACTTGGCCTCCCGAAGGATCCATGCGATCTGGGAAACTCGCAGAGCCTTGCCGTGAGAGTCAAGTCCTTGGGATAGCACCTCCTGAGAGAGCTACCTTATCGTGGAAGCTGCTGCTTCCTCGCTTCTACTCCGCTGGGGATCTCTCGATCTCGCTTCACGAGCCGTGAAAAAAAACCAAATTGCCGGTGAGAGTTCGTTAGTTTAATTAGCGATAGATGGCTAAGAAGATTGCAGCTATTTAGAAACCGAGTTGGTTTCTAATGCTTCACGGGGGTTCAATGTCCGAGGAATGAAACGGAGAGCATTGTTAATTGCCGTGCGATTTGAAGTGCGATTATCTATGATAGATTTTCAAAGGCAACCGAGAGGGTACCACTGTTCTGTCACGTCTTCTCCGCATCTGTTTATTGGTTCCACAAATAAACGAGAATCGCGATGTCTCTGGTCAGTGTATCAGACGGGTTCGTATATTAACTCGATAAGGTAGGCTCGAAAAATCGATTGAATTCGATTGGTAGTGGCGCGAGGATGGTCCACCTCGGAGATTGATCCGAGAGTCGGTCGCCCTGGTGTGGCCTCCTCGCGCGTCCACGTAAGTATCTGGAGTTTCTCTTGCCAGCAATTAATGATTAACAGAACGACATCTCGAATCGTGTTAGAACGACGAGTAACTGTGAAACGAGCACTCGAAAGAAGCTGTCCGACGACCGTTCTTTCGTTTTTGTATAACTGCCCTTGATAAGAGTTCGAGGAAGTCTTAGACGTGTCACGTGTTCTTCTCCCTCTCGTTTCGTTCGCGCGTCACGGTCAAGAATGCATGTGCGCCGGAATGATGGTATCTGTCGTTTTAATACGCGAGTCTCACTGACGTAGTCGCACGTAATTCTCTATTTTCTCACTGCTTTTTCTCTGCTTGCAAAAACGTACGCGAGAAGTAAAACTTGATGAAGTAACTGTTAACGAGAGCTACCGGTGTCGCGACGCGATAGAGAAGTCACAGCTAGAGTCGTGCGCGTGTTCCGACGGCTCCTTGGAGGCAATCGCAATCTAGTTTAGAAAAATGCCTTAGTACCGAGAGTCTAACACGAAATATCGGTAGGTCAAAAACATAACGAACGAGGTTCCAAAAAAAAATAATAACGAACGAGCAAAGAAAAGAAACGATGCGGACGAAAGCAAAAACCGAACGGTATCATTAAAGAGACGTGTTACGGAAAGTAAAAAAAAAACCAGACAGTTCACTTTGTGCCGATGGTAAATTCGTAACCGCAACTATCTGACTTGGCAAACCATTTTGCCCTCTCCCCTTTCTCTCTGATTGTTGGGTTACCATCTCCGTTGTAATGGAATGGAATGGATATGGATATGGCACACGGATTGGTCACTATGGTCGACTGGGCGCTCGGATCGGGTGGTTCGATGATGACGATGACGATGATGTATCCCCCTTCTTCCTCCCCACCGACACACTCGTACGTTCGTCCGTGCTTACACACGTCCTCTGCCGCGTGTTACACGGGTCTCTGCTCTCGTGGTGGTGGTGGTGGATGACGGTGTGTGGCGATCGGTTGACGCGACGGCCCTGGATGGACCTTCACCTGCACACACGGCACGTCTGCTGCTCTCTGCCTGCCTCCCTTGGGAATGGACATCGACGTCGGCTCCACGCAACAACCCCCGCCCCCCCTGCTGCACGACGACTACGAATCTACCACACGACCAATCTCGTCCGGTGGACGCAACTGCGAATGGCTGCGCGATGGGACACACCACGTCTCGTGCTGGCGATATGAAACATTGGGGACCCATTGATGCAATGACGAACGACCGGACACCAAACCGGTGGTGCTCGCACTCAACGACGCATTGGGTCCTCCTCTCACTTGGCACGCGCCGCCGATACCGATTACGCCGGCCCAAACGTAGAGCCCACGACCGCCCTCCGTCGAGGACGACGAAGACGGCCACCTTGTTTACCAATCCGGCGACATCCTGGCAAATAGATGTTCGTGAATACGTGAATACACTCATTGTAGTAGATTTAAGCAAGCCTCAGATCGATTGATTGATCGATCGATCGGACGGTTACCTACGGTATCTGCCCATAGTCTCTCTCTCTCTGTCTCTCACTCTCTCTCACACTCTCTCTCTCTGCCTCTCTGTCTCTCTCTGTTTTTCTCCTCTCTGTGTTCTCGGCCTCACCGCTCACCGGACTCTCTTACAACGTCTCTCTTGCAGTAGCCACCGTTTATACCCTCCTCGACGTTCTATTCTTTGAGCACCACTCGCCACTAGAACGGCTCTTCTAGCACTGACTCTCTCTCTCTTTTTTTTCTCTCTCTCTTCTCCGCCTCCTTGTGCTAGCTCGGCCACTCTCGCGAACCACTGCAATTCCTCCGATGAGCGCGATTTTTAGTCACTCGAGAGTTCTACGGTCTTTGTCTGTCTCTGTCTGTCTATCTATCTATCTATTCGTCTGTTCTACTTACGAATTCTGCACTACTCTGTACCTATATGACTCGACTTTTTCCAGTCTTATTGTGACAAGTGCTCGCGCGAGCATTACGCGTTACCAAGATTTGCCGAATATAACATGCACTCACACTTACATGTTGGAGATCTGTCATACAGGTACACTCACAGTCGGGATAATACGCGTGTACAGCTACACAATCTTGTCGAGAACTCGCGAGAAACGAAAGCAGAGTAGCCGCTCCTTTCTGTCTACTTGTGTTAGTCGAAGGACTCATTGTCGAAAAGAGGGGGGCATGATTTGGCAAATAGGTCACCGTGGGATCATTGGGGAAGCTCGTCACTTCGACGACGATGATCGGGAAGCCGGCGCAAATCCTTCCTCGTCCTTCACGAGACTCGCTCCCAGAAATCGTTGTTGAAGGCAAAGATGGACGAGAGACAGAGAGACGAAGGAAGAAGGAGAGATAGAGGGACCATGCTTGCGCTATCTCCTCGATACGTCTTCCTCGGGATGGCGTGTTTCTCTCCTTGAATATGAGCGCGCGAGGACACCTCGCATTTGTACACTTCGTCCTGACGATCTCGTGATTAGAGTTGGCTGGGAAGTTTTCACAATTTTCTGACGCGTGTCTCTTTAACCGCAAAGAAAGACCAGAGCACGAGGAGGGAACTCGGTGTAAACCTGATCGTCAGAACGGACTGGGAATGTGGTGTCCCCCCGCGCTGCCGCTTAACGGTTTAGGGTACTACGGCCTCTAGGAGAGCAGCAGTTCAGATCGAGATTAAGTTCTATGATACCGTTTTTCACTTTACCATTACGTCCGTTCACTACACTGCGTACCAAGACTGGCCGGCCAGACGCCCATACGGAAGTGTCTCGCCCCCGTCTCACCTCGTTTGCAAAAGTAGCTCGCCGAGCGTGACCTCGGCCTCCGCGAGGCCTAGGCTGTGGCTTCCCTTGTGCAAAGAACAGCCGGAGGCCGGAGCGCGATTTGGGGACACGTCTTGAAGGTGAGCAGGAGGATGCCCCGGGAAATCGGCGACGGAGAACGTTGGCGAGAGACTTTCGTGGGCGCGAGGTCCTTAGTCTGTCTGAGACTTACCCAGGTTTTTGCATTACAGATAAAGTACTGGCCACCCTAGGAGAGGGTACTTTTGGAAAAGTTGTCAAGGTTAAGGACTTGCAAATGTAAGTGCCAGCTCACGTAACTACAACCTCGTAGGTAAACCACCCCGCGGCTGCGTTTCCTATTCTCAGTCTCCTCATTTTACCCTCGCTGCCTTCTTAAACCTTGCCCCTCCATCTCCTTACCGGCCCTCTATCCCTCTGACCCGCGGCACGCGCGATGCCTGCCGCGATCTACCAAGGAAAATCCTAAGGTGTGTCGGGAAGTTCTAGTTGGGTCAGAAATAGCTATGCGCTTCTGTCACAAAATGACGCGCGAGTAGTCGCAATAATAGGATGGCCTTGCACTTTGTTTTACGGACTGGGCATCCTCGACTACTACCGCGAGCGAAGTGTATCTCTTTGGTGCTTGCAAACTGCACTGTCACATGGATGCACCCCTCTCGTTATGTCGCATCCTACCGTACGCGCAAATGTTACTAAGTTTCGAACACGCGACACCGCGATTGGAATATGTCACTGTTGATTAAATCGTTTGATCCCATTGTGATGTAACTTGCAGGGATCACGTGATGGCTCTCAAAATCATTAAGAGTGTAGAAAAATATAGAGAAGCTGCGAAGCTAGAAATAAACGCACTGGAGAAGATCGCGATTAAGGATCCGGAAGGACAACAGTTAGTATTGGACTTCTGCAGTTCGATTTTGTATATTTTAGAAAGTAAAAATAATCGCTGTTTACATGCGTTTTGCAGCCTGTGCGTGAAAATGCTCGATTGGTTCAATTATCACGGACATATGTGTATTGCCTTCGAGATGCTAGGACTCAGCGTATTCGATTTCCTGGTGCGTATACTGAGATCACAAAGGAAATGCCCGGTATATAATGATCCCCATACGACATTACAGAGGGATAACAACTACCAGCCTTATCCGTTGGAACATGTTAGGCATATGGGATACCAGTTGTGCTATGCTGTGAAATTCTTACACGACAACAAACTCACGCACACAGATCTCAAGCCAGAAAATATACTATTTGTAGATTCAGATTACGAAAGTTCATATAATAGTAAAAAGGTGAGTCAGGGAAATGTAATTGGCCGAATCACAAAATACCAGTTTCAACAGTGGATCTCGAGCTGATACATTATCCTAATGGGTTTCAAAAAGTTTGTCTTTTTCAAGCGAAAGGACGTGAGGCGCGTGAAGCGGACTGACATCAGGCTCATCGACTTTGGTAGCGCTACATTCGATCACGAGCACCACAGTACGATCGTCAGTACGAGGCACTATAGAGCACCCGAAGTAATTTTAGGTGAGTGTATTTTTCAGGGAACTTGCGTCGCTCACATTTATCTTCCGCGTCGGCGTAACTGATTCATTGCTTTCTTTTATTTACAGAATTAGGATGGTCTCAGCCTTGCGACGTCTGGTCCATCGGCTGTATCCTCTTCGAATTGTACCTGGGTATCACGTTATTCCAAACACACGATAACCGTGAACACTTGGCCATGATGGAGCGTATACTTGGCACAATTCCCCATCGTATGGCCCGAAAAACTAAAACCAAGTACTTCTATCACGGTAAATTGGACTGGGACGAGAAGAGCTCAGCTGGCAGATATGTTCGGGATAACTGCAAACCCTTACACGTGAGTATTATTGGATTCGCTCTCATTCAATAAGCTACAGAGATGTTTCGATCATGAGGACGATTGTGATATGACATTCTCTCTTATAGCGCTATTTGCTTTCGGACGATGAAGAGCATCGACAGCTGTTCGACCTTATTCAAAAAATGTTAGAATACGAACCGTCGCAAAGGATAGTACTAAAGGATGCCCTTTCGCACCCCTTCTTCGACCTACTACCGCCGCACCAGAGACTGTCTGATTCACGTGCAGCTGGTGACTCCCAACAATCTCATGAACGATCACATTCGCTCTCTCGATGAAGCTAGGAAAGGGACCGACTTCCGTACTGGACAGACACTCCACTGTCAATGACACTACTGCCCTACGTCACGATCCTTATTTCCTTAAACCAGAGATATGTATATCTTAATCGTAATAAAAATCGATGACGTAAGGGAAGACTTAAGGCTAGCAACAAGGTCCGAAACGGTACGAGAATGATATTTTGTGGTGGATATCCACTGACTTGACTGATAATTCGTGCGCGGACATATGGGATGCAGTAGTGCAATGGTGCTGTGGAACTTGGACTTGATTCGAGATACGTATGATTGAATAAAAGGGAATATTTTACCGAAGTATCGTCATCCATATCCCGTGTTGTAGATTTCGATTCGAAATGAGATGACTGTGACGTGTCGAAGAAATGTCCTTGTGACTGGCGGCGTAATGGCCAGTGTGTCTGCTCAGTTTAGCGTAACAGTGTCCCACACTGTAAACATTTTCTAAATCCACTTCTGTACATTTTATCCTTTAATTTTATTACAATGTTACGATGCAAAGTTTGGAGTAAAGATGGGTCGCAGTTTATACTCTGTTTGTTATAGATTGATGACCGTGGCGTGTTTTAGTAGTAAGGTATAGAGTAGCGTTAAGACAGTAGATACATACGATGCGTACATGTTGACACAATTGATAAAATTGCGAGAAAGAGAGAGAGAGCGAGAGAGAGCGAAAGAGAGAAAGTGAGTGAGCGAGGAAGGGAGTGTGTGAGATATTCAACGAACAATGATTCATCGTCGTTAAAGAATCCACATCAGCGTTTCGAGAGGCTGTAAAGAATACACGAACAGTTTAAAAGAAATACTGCCTACTTAATTTTTCGTATACATAGCTGACGCCAAGCAGAAATTTTGTTTCCAGTATAGTTCGCCCGAATAGGCTACCTTTCCTTTCAGTTCGAGCTACCAAGCATCACTGATGTGTATTCTACATTTCTCTCCATAGTCCATGAAGAGACAAAGGAGAGGACCGCCAGTGTCGTCTCCCAAAGTATCTGCGCCTATTTTTGAGTGTGTATATCATGAGGAAGTGATTTTACGGTTACGTAAGGACGCCTCTACCTTGTTTAATTTCGACGGGAAAGCCTCCGACTTACAAACTGTATCATTTATGTATGTCCTTGTTTGCCTTTAGTTCTTACACATACGACATGACAGAAATCGTTTCTGCTGCTCGTACAAATTAAACGTCTGAACGCCAAAAGTGCTGTTTCAAGTAGCAATAAATACATTTCTTTCAAATAAAATTTACTTTATTATCCCAGCCACAAATTCCAGTTCAGTGGGTGATCAGGAATTTTTATTCGAAGTATTAAATTAAGCGAGTTGTTCGATATTTGTACAACATACACACATACACGTTCATACACGGACACGCAAGATTTGAAATTATTAGAGCCTGTTCAACAGGCCATTGTGACACCATGACCATCAATAAGATAAACGTCAAAGGAACTGCTTTGCTGCAGTACACATACTTCCATATGTGAGAGTATGTCTAACATACTTGATGAAATTTTAAAATTTCCATCGTGACACGAGAAAATTTATAACTTAGGCCAAGGATACACCGGAGGTATTGAAGGTGCGTAAGTTGTATCGTACAACTGTGCTTTGATAAATTCACAGTAATCTTTCGGCTCTGGACGGACTGTAGCGATATCTGAAATCGAACAGCAACAATCGGCGAAGTTCTTTAACAAATAAAAATAATATACCAATGTACTTACTGTTTTCATAAGAATACTTCATGATTTCAGTCGCGATCGTCAAAGAGCAGGCCTGAATATCTGCGAGTGGAGGATATATGTTTCCAGAGTCCAAATCAGCTTGCGATACTATTTCGGCAAGAGTTTGCCCGGCGATAAGGAATGCCTCTTCCGGAATGGTGCGCATACCAGCGCATATCGCCGCCAACGCTACTCCAGGGAATATGTAACTGTTATTGCCCTGACCAGGGTTAAACGTTTGTCCATTAAGGGTTACTGTTGGGAATGGCGAACCACTTGCAAAAATGCATTTTCCCTGTATGGATTTCAATGACTTGTAAGATATTTTCCTGAATTACCATAAGCTACTTTAGTAACTGTTAAACTTTTTGTCCTTACATTTGTCGCCGTGTATGCTTGTTCAGCAGTACATTCTGCTTTGGTAGTAGGATTACTTAATGCAAAAATGACAGGTCTTTCATTATTTTGTCCCATTAATTGCAATATCTCCGTGGTGAATGCTCCACTAATGGCAGCTGCTCCAATAAGTACGGAGGGTTTCGCTGCTCTCACCACTTCTACGAGGCTATCGATACCTTCGCCATCACGAACGAAAGCTGCTTTATGTTCTGTTATCCCGCCAGTTGGTCGATTCTTGACCAGCAGACCCTTGGAATCGACCATCCATATCTTCTTTCTGGCATCCTCCTCGCTGATGCCTTCCCTCTGCATTGCCATCACACAAAGATTGGCTATACCGAGGGCAGCCTATGAATGAATTACAATGATTACAGTTCAACGATCTGCCAACACGAACTTCAGACTTGAATCCGACTCGCGATCTTGACTCCCACCTCTCCAGCGCCGAAGAAAACGAAAGTGTTATCTGAGAGCTTTTTCTGGGTGATGCGGAGGGAAGCGAGCAATCCCGCCACAGCCACGGAAGCTGTACCCTGAATGTCATCGTTAAAAGTGCAGTAATCATCGCGATATTTTTTCAGGAGTCTGAAGGCATTAGCATTGCCAAAGTCTTCGAACTGGATCAAAGTGTTCTGGCCATATCGCTTGACCACTGCTAACATGAACTCGTCCAAAAATTCGTCGTACTCTGATCCAGTGATCCGTTTGTGCTTGTGGCCAATGTACAGTGGATCATCTAATAACGACTGTCAACAAATGGCAACAATGATATTGGATGAGTTATCGGGCACGCCCATTACACGTGCACGTTTATTTCAATAGTACCTACCTGTGTATTGGTTCCAACGTCTAATGTGATAGGCAAACACTGGTGCGGCTTAATGCCAGCCAATGCAGTATAAAGAGATAACTTGCCTACGGGAATGCCCATACCATGAGCTCCCAAATCACCCAGGCCAAGTATTCTCTCGCCATCGGTGACGACAATAGCTCGCACGTCACACTCTGGCCAATTCTTCAAAACGTCGTAGACGTGTCCCTTATCATGTATGCTAATAAATAATCCGCGTGGTCTACGATAAATTAGACCGAATTTCTGGCAAGCCAAACCCACAGTCGGCGTGTAGACTAGTGGCATCATTTTAGCGACATCCTCGGACAATAGCCGATAGAATAACTTCTCATTTCGGTCCTATAATGAACAACCCAATCAGTGAGAAAAGCGCGAACCAATTGAATTAAAGATGACTGTTGATATTTTCATACCAGAAGACCTATTAGGTAGATGTACTTCGAGAGTTCATCTGGATACCGATCCAAATTAATTTTACATAATTCCACTTGTTCATTCTGAGTTTTTACGACTGCTGGCAGCAATCCGTGTATTCCAAGGGTTTGCCTCTCCTCGATGGTAAAGGCCATACCCTGCAATCAGATAGGAAGTTTCCTTTTCAAATCATTTTCTCCCATATAACACCGACAGTTTTATTACAACGAGGAAAAAGTTGCTGGAGGGTACAATGGAATTTTTATAGCGAATTCTCGCGTTTGTGACGTCCGCCTGCACGTATACTGCGACGCCTTGACCTCCTGAGGAATCATTTCATCATACAACAGAGAGCGATGCTAGAATTCCGCGGGAGATCGTGAGTGAAAGGCTAACAGCTGATTGCTGACACGCTTTCGTACCACACGTGTCTTATATGAAATATCCTCCGGCTTAATGCGAGATACAATACATGCATACGATGATAATTACAGGTGTAATTGCCTTTCAAGTGAATGGTTCGAGTTCTTCGCCCGTGGGCCATGTATTTCCCTGATCTGATTCGATCAAGGACTAAAAACGAGAGAGCGTCCTGGCTATTGGAACGAGCGCAGGTGCATGGTCATAATTGGATCATTAACGACTATCATGAATCACGCCATAATTTCTTTCGCACTCGATCGAAATGATTTGAGGGCCGTCCAATTATCTGGTTAAGTACTGCAATTTTATTTACTACTACCGGATGTTATAACGCGGATAATATCTCTGTCAGGCGGCGTGTCACTCACGCCTCGCTAACAGGCCCATTAGAGTAACTGGAGAGCTTGCCGTATATAACTAGAATCGAATGAAAGTGCCATACTGTGGCTTTACAGATTCGATTGGACGAAAAATGACACTGTCAGCTGGCATGAATCACGCTTCGATTGCACATCTGATTGTGAGATATGACATAATGCCGATTCCCGACCCTGGACTGTCAAAGTCCATTTCGAACTACTTATGCTCCAGGACTCTCGAATATTGAAAGGTACCGGATCGAACGACCAACAAGAAAACTGCACGCAATCGGACATTTATCTGCAGTGACGCGATCGGCATCTTTTTAAATTTGCACGAGGCGGAAGAAAGGAAAAAAGAAGGATGCGGTTCGATCGAGCAAAGTGTAAGTCAAGTGGGCAGCACACACTGTCTGTAGATAGTGGGACATATAGCATTGAACGATTGAAAAATCAGCTTATGTCACTTCTGGCAGTTCATCGATCAGCGCGTCTCTTTCCCGTTCGGGCTTCACCTCGAAAGATATTTAAAGAACAATTCAAGTAACTTCGAACTCATTACGCGTGAGCGACAGATTGGATCGGCAGCGTAAACAAAGACTGCTCGCTGTCTGTCATTGTTAAACGAGGCGAGTCTGAATCGTTTCCTTAGCGCGGAGTCATTGCACGACTTCTTAACCGTCCTCGACATGCAAGCCACCTTTCCTCAAAAGTCTCTCTATTATGTAGAATGGTGGCGGCGATTGTCTGGAATCTAAGTGGCCATTGATATCATTAATTATTCAAAGTACAAAGACGAGCGAAGTCCAACGTATGAGCGAACTAGACTTTGCACTATTCTCCACCATAATTCAATGATTACAGATCAGAGTTTACTTTATATCGAACAGTAAATATACCCGGGCTCTACCGTCGCTTTTAGATGGTGACTCGGTCGGCTAATCTCTATTGGGCGGTCATTTAATTCAATACGGGGAGTCGAGCACACGGCGAAACTAGAGTACTTTTCCACGCCGGGCGTCAGCCAGGGGTCGTTGACAATTGGCAGTTCGAGCAATTGCCTGCTTTGTAAATCACAATAGGCCTAAGTACAAGGCTCCCCCACTCTGCTCGATCGTGGAATCCAGTCACTTTTTACGAGAAGCCAACATTTCACTGGGTTGCTGGTACTTTCAAAGTTTCGTAAGAATCGGCCGGCGTGATTCAAGAGGAAAGAGCCCAGAAGTCAGAGTGGGGAGAGCGGCTGGTTTCTGACGAAAGATAGGCTCATTGTTGAAACAAGCCAGAAAAAGTGCACGCATATTTCGATTGTCTGCCACGCGCGGCTGTGTTGGTGCGTCGGCACGAATAGTTGGTGATTTTATCTTATCGCCGTTCTGTCTGGTGAAATGCCATGCATACTGTTTGCCCAGTCAATGTATAATACAATGCAAAACAATATTTATAACTGTTCTTTGTTTACCGAAATCATTCGTGTGTCGACTCTTTACAATAAAATTTATGCTTTTTGCGATTGCACACATGTAAGAAGTTATGTGAACAACGAATTATTTAAGAAAAACGATGAGTAATCGGAAGTATAAGAGAGACCTGCGCTGTCTGCCTACAATGAATCTTTGTTGCGATGCGGCAACGTTAAGAATTATATATCAGTAAATGGATAGTTCTAACAAGGTTTCCGCGGTTGCGAGAAATCAGAACTCCTTTGATCTTAGTGGTTTAATGCTACTTCCTTATCTGTGGAACATAGAATTTTCCTTATCCAAATTTTCTATTATCCTATCACTTTGTTATAGTATTGCTATGGGATTTCTTGAAACACATGATGGCTAGAATCAAGATAGTTTGAACCGGACTCACTTAAATATAATCTACAAATAAGAAATATGTCACTAGTGGTGTAATCTATATGAAAATAATCTAATGAAAGTAATATCGCGCTGGTAGAAAGACCGTAAATGTCCGAGAAACTCAAAGTATTTATAATGTCGAAAGTGTACGGAGGCAGTAAGCAGAGAAGTATGTGTTTATACCCTTCCATCTAGAGCAAGTAGTGGCTCGGGGATGTGAGTGGTTCTACCCGAATTCGGCACAAGGTCCCACCAGTCGGTGTCCATCATCGGCACTTGGTTTTCCAACTTTTCGCCGGGATTTCGCGAGGCATGTCAAACAATCGAGCGTGGAAACGGTTGCCGGGTGTTCTCTAGTTCCGCGACCCTTCGTCTCGCTGAGTGCGATCAATAGGTAGCCCCAGGAGTTCTTGAATGCAAACGGTGGCCTACAGGCCTCGTCGTGATCGTCGGCTAGGAACACGTTCATCTACCATTCTAAATCGACTTACCGCCCCGAATGCATTACCGAAGTCTATTTCTGTCGGTTTCTGCTAGTACTCGATTGAACATCTCGATATATCAAGAAAGCACGATTCAAATCTTCTATAACTCTTTTCACTTACTTGGCGGAAAGCGGAAATACCATGAGTTTCTCGAGTGATTCACTATAGCGCAGTATAGGAAGGACAACGGTGGCTATGGTGTTACGCAATCCCTGATCGAATATTTGTACGTAGTATAGATCGCAGCGTCATTGTACCAATTATTTTCGACATTTCTGATAGAGCTTTGTCCCATTGAATATTGAACGAGCCCAAGATACAAGTATCATATATAAGTCAAAGTTCGCCCGTGGATTTTAAAGATTCATCCATTACTTCAGGTGGTCTGCAAAAATACTGTAATTGCTGATAGATTGTCGCGATAAAAAGAGCTCGTGCCGTTTTAACTTCCGGAATACGTTATCGTAACTAACGATTGTTGGGCAATCTTATTGAGTGGTTGATAAAGTGTTACGTTGATCACGGCCGGATTAGTCTGTATTTCACGGCGATAATTATATGACGTGACGTCAAGCTGTTCCTTCCTCCAAATTAGCTGGCGTGAGAGAGCGAGCCTTTATTTCGTGGAATCCCCGAGGTTTTACGTGACCACTCTAACGCAGCGTGATAGCGCGTAGAACGTATCCTCGGGCACAAATGTCAAAAGTGTGCGGTACGTTTTCTCCTTTTCTACAGATACGCCGAGCTCCCTGCTGTTTGATGTTAGTCAGTTAATGTTTGAGCAAGAGGCCGACCGGTATGTTTATTATTCATATGTCATTCATATTTCACGAGCGGCCAGGAAACGCTTCGTCCGAGCATGCGATCGACCGGCCAGTGAACACAACAGGCAGTCTTTGAAAACAGTAGGCAGCCAAATTCAATATTAGAGTAGCGAATAGACTCCCAACAACGTAATGCCGATTAATCAGTAAAACGACAATGAAGGTACGAGAGGTCAGGAACGAATCTAAATTAGAGTACGGAGTAGCTGCAGTATGTACATAGTTTCGAAGAGGAATTCTGTGAAGCGCACGTGTCACGAAGCACGTACATTACCCAGAGGTTGCACCCGGCAATGTAATGCCGGCGGTGTCACGAAATGCACCGATTCGAGAGAGTGGATCAGGTGAGATGCACGCATACCTTGTTCAGTTGTGGGTTCTTGAGATAGTCGAGTCCGCGTAGAAGAGCCGGACATGTCGAATCTCCAGTGCCTCGCTGGCCCAGCTGATCCCGTTCTAAGCTGGACATCGCCGACCGTGTTTTCTTGCAGTCCGATTGAATACTGCCTTGGATCCTGCGAATGACGGGCAAACCTTAGTGCTGATTAAGTGGGTATGTCGGTAGGGTAGGACAGAAGAGTGACTCGTGCGTGCGCGAGGTTAAAGCTTGGGGAGAGGGAAACCACAGTCACGTAGCAGCGCACCTCTCCCTCGAAATCACACGCAATTTACGCCGAAAGTTTCACACTCGAAATCCCTCAACTTCCTTCTGCCAACCTACGTCTCTACCTACATACAGTGAAATATTATGTTCGCCGGTGAAAAGAACGCTTGCTTGAAAAGAGAAAGCTGCGATGCTGGACATATGAAAGGCGAATACGTGCGCGTATTTTTGGCACTTTAGAACGCCACTTATTTTCAGTACGCCGCTTCTTCCTAGTATCTCGCCGACGCTTACTTAAAATAATCATTGCGCAATTCTAAATGTTTAGTCGGTTGAGGAATAATAAGTGGAAGAGTGCGTTTTTACGCCGGTAATTACTTTTTTGTTATTCCAGCATTCCTTTTGATCATGAGATTCGTGAGAGGTGCGAACGCGCGTTGAAGTGTTGACGATGCAAAGATTATGCTCCCTGATGATTGCATAGCGTATCGGTGTAATCGGCACAATGGATATCTTATCGCGTTTTCGATAGAATTCTATTGTCGCGGAGATGCCGGGTGAAAGAAGCGAGGTTCTCTACGTATTTGCTACGACACTGTGCGAATTAGTCTGCCGTCAGCCGATAGAGCGCAAGCGCGTGCATCACGCAACCCTGTCCCCTGTCCTTTCGTTCATTAGAATCGGCGGGATTTACGATGCGAATTAGCCCTACGTCAGGAACGAAAGGGTTATTACAATCAGCAGACAACCTTCGAGATAATCAAATGCATCAAGAGCATGTTGCTCCTTGATTCTTTCACAAGTCTCATTAACTTCTTGACTTATACTTTCACTTCGCATTCAAAACATTCATGACAATCAAAACATTACTTTCCATCCGGGGTAAACGAGTGCTCATTTTTTATACGCATATATTTCGTATTTCTCATACAACAGACAAAGAGTTGTTATATATTCTCAATGACCAAAGGTCGCGATAGTATAGCACCTGGTATTAGTCACATCTACAACAGAATTCCGGCAATCAGCTGATCAGGAAAAGTGTACATTGTGAATAATAAACACCAGCTTCGGTAAGATCTTAAAAAAGATCCTGGTAGCTTCACGCAACAATTGCTGTTTTATCCTTGAAGCACTTTGTAATATTGGATACGTGATAATATGCTCTGACTCATAGGGAAAGAGAGAAAAACAGCGTACAACATTGTACATTCTGTGTGCCCTTCAGTGAATCCGTAAAGAATGTGATCTAAAATTGCATAATCAAGAGCGTACCTTGCGACTGCGCTCGGCTGTAGTCTTATGTAATTTTGTACGAGATATACTTGGTTGATTACAGTGACAGTCAGCGGGAAGCACAGTGGCGCATTGTTATTGTGCACATTGGTCGTGATGATTTTTACCGCGTAACTGATAAGACTGCCTCAGTACTATGAATCCATTGATCGACCAACTTTTCTAACAAAATCAAGCCTGTTTTAAGCCTCTGACCACGGCGAAGTTTAATACTAAACACTAATTCCAACAGACGAAATTTTAGCTTTAATAAATACAATTCTAATCCGCTTTTAGAAAGTTTATACGCATCAATAGTCTGCAATGTACGACATTTTAAGACATCTGAAGATATTTATAGTAGCGAAATGGTAAGTAGAGCGTTTATAGATTTCTATAATAAATTTTCCCACGAAAGAAGTTTCGATCCACCGACTTCCCAATGACAAGTCACGGTGTCGAAGGTTTGCCGCCAGAACTTACGATTAATGACAAGGCGCCGTGCGCGTTAGTTACGGGTTTACCTATCGCTCAGCTGATCGTGTTGCCAGGTATCAGGTTCAAGGTCCCCGGTGGCGGAGCGCAGTTGGCTCGCTCGCCGGAGAAAGCCTAGTTGACACTCGAGTGACGCCACCAATCCTTTCAACACAATTCTCGAAGACATTGTGCTCGCGCTTTCCGTGGATGGTGATTTCCTTCGTTCGATCTGGCATCGCGCGTGCCACTGCTCGATTGATCGCGCGCAAGGAAATCGAACGGCGAGTCTGCATCAGCCTGACATGCCACCGCGCGCGATAAACACGTGCTTCGCATGACGTCACCGTACTACCGGCATTCTAACAGATACTATCTTCTTGGTTTAAAACCTATTGTCAATGTTTCATGTTGCTGCACAAAGATATGCAAAAATATGTTTGGCCGTCGAAGCTTATTTCGCAATGTTTATGAATGAACAAGTCCATTCGTTCGATCTTTTTTTCGTTTGCCGAATTTCGTCTTTTCAATCGTGAACCGCGTGCACTTTTATCTCCGAGTAATTAGCGCGCGCAGCATAAATGATGACCGGTTGATAATGTAATCGTGACGTTCAGAAATTATTGCTTCGCTAAGCGGAAGTCATACTTTGCACCTATCGTACGATAAGTTTATTGCCCTTTGATTGGTTGTAAAGTTCGATCGATTAGAATTGGTGTGAGAAAATCATGCAGAGTGCAAGAAGAGTGTCAGAGTTCCAATTGCGAAACTGATAGTCGACGAAAGTTGGACTTGCGAGTTAGGGGATTGTTTGAACTTTAGATGGAACGTGTAATGTATGAAGCAAAGGTCAAGGTCGTGCGTAAAAGCTCAACTAATAGGTCTTTGACCGAACATCGAAATATAGCAAGAGTTCCTAAGATTTTGGCGGAAATGATTGTAAATTTCAGTGAATTCACTTCTAAGAAATATCTATACAGCGTACTAGTAATTTGTCTGACACCCATAACCGAGTGATGACCTAATAGTGATAGTCATGCATTTGCAATCAACCATGCGGAAATTATACTTTGCACGTAGCACGCGATCGGGGAATGGTGGCTTTTTTTATCCTGTAAAATTAGTTATTCTTCTTACAGATAAGTTCAGCTTGTAGTATCTACAATTTATTCCTCTGGAAAGATTTCGACCTACTTCTGCGAAGAAAATATGCTATGCATAAAATATCATACACGTGGAGAGAACGCATAGGAAAAAAACACTGCGATAATGAATATTCCATGTTTTTGCGTTAACTCGAACGATTACTTTCAATCACTCTTTCGTCCGAAGGAGTTTCTTCGGCATCGTTCAATAATTAAAAGCTACGAAACAATGCTTGCCAAATTAAAGAATTCACATGAATAATCTCTTTCGTCTGGCGAACTTGGTCCAACGTCGACCAAATGGCAAGAGTGACGCACAAGTATAATTATTGTACTTCAAAACAGGTAAGAACTTACGTTCTCACTCGTTGCGGTCCGTTAGGATGATCCTTCGAGTGCTGGTTACCCATTCTAACAAGGTTCTCGTACAATTAACTGGGAGATAAAAACGAAGAGGAGTGATGGATCATTCCTCAAGAGAAGCGCGTGTGGTTTGCTGAGAAGGCTACTTATCGGACCGATTTATATATTCCGCCGAGAGGGAATATGCGAGTAAATGATGAGGTGTAACAAGCCTGCGTCAAGTGAAACCGTCCGACCGATCGCGAGGAGATCGCAAACGTAACTGACACACAGGAGAACTAAACTAACAGAAGAGAGTGTTGATGCCTGCTCGTGCAGTGCAACATACCTCGATGTAGAAATCAGCTTTAAGGCCGCCGTTTTTGGGGCAGAACTACGATTCGCATCTCAAGGCAAGAGAACTGGCATTACGCTCGACAGGATCTACATCCTTTCAGAATTCTTTATATTTGACCCGATTACGTGTGCCCGAGTCTTTTGACTTTCGGCGATCTTCCAAATGAAGGATTTCAATTGGAGTCAAGAAATTCCCTATCACCCATACTGATTACGCTCTCTCTTTCACGCGACGACAGACAGCCAGACACAATAATCACTTAGCCGCGATAAGAAATGCACATTCGGGAATTTGATATATGACCCATCACCCGTTAACCAGACACATCAAGTTTATTGGAATCGGCGGCTTTCCCTTATTTTAATATTATCAGACTTCCTTGTCACTTACCCACATGTCGAGAACATTGTGTTCAAGGCTGGCATCGAGAAAGCAGAGCATTCTGATCTAAGGCAATGATATTTTATTAGAACTTGTTTGACTGAGATAATAATAATTGATAATTGATTCTAAAGAGTTGACGTACTTATGAAGACACTCCATGATTGAACACAGTCTGACTCCGCAGAAAATCACACGGAAGGTCATTCATTGATCTTGACGGGATGCTTCATTTATTTTCTCGTAACGAGACGAGCGGATCGTTGATTGTGCTTACCTTCGCGTCAATTCTTTAAACGTTCGATGATTCGCTGGATCAGCACTACTCCTCGAGTCTTTCTTTTATCATATTTATGATTTTAATAAGGATAGGCTATCAGACTTGCATTCTAATTTCCAGGGAAAGTAGCGCGAGCTCAACTATTCCGCTTATGGAAGCATTAGCTTTCACTGTTACATCGGTAATTGCTGGTAAAATGCGTAATGATCGTCGACACTGCTCGGTGAAAGTTGAAATTGTTTAAAAATGACACACTGAATTTGAAACACTTACTAATTATGATATTTTGACATCTGTTTTATACTAGTAATGGGAATGTGATACCAGTGCAATGTTATATCTATAATATATCTTAATATTGAAAATAATTATTAATAATAATTAATGTATATAGCAACCTGCCGTTTTTTTTAATGTACATTTTCAATTGTTGATGATACGTTGGCTCGTTGGTCTAGGGGTATGATTCTCGCTTCGGGTGCGAGAGGTCCCGGGTTCAAATCCCGGACGAGCCCAAAGGTGTTTATTTTTTTCCTCCGCGACTCTTTTTTACCTATGATTGTCTAATTCTAATCCTTTAAGTTATGCCTGTGCATTCTCAGGCAAAGTTTGTCTAACTTCGAATGGATAGTTGATGTTTCTGGCGAATAGGTATTCTCATCTCCACGTAGGCTATCGCGTGGAGTAAATACCGAACATGGCTACGGCTTGGAACCCTTCAAAGAATCACAGTGACCGTGAAAGGTACAATACTGCTCTTGAATTAAAGATTTCTCAAGTTCCACAATACACACTGCGAGACGCGTAAAAAAAAGCATTGGATGTTACGAAGTTTATTCATGAAAAATGCTGGCGGTCTCCCAGCTGTTCCCTAACCTTCCGAACAACCGAAGTGACAGTGATTTACTGATGCAAACACTGTTTTACAGATGGATTTGCATCTACCCGGTTTACCTAAACAGCAACAGGACACTGGCGAGAGGGCGGAAGCTCGCGAAAGAGAAGTGCGTGGAAAATCCAACGTATCAGGAGATCCGTGATGTTCTGGCTATGGGAGGATTTCAAGTCGGCGTTGAGAACAAGCTCCATCCAAGGGAGCAGAGCAAAGAACTAATGTTTCGTGGTCGGATTCGAGTGCAGCTTAAGAACGACGATGGAACACCAGTGAATCCTGCGTATCCGACAAGGGATTCCCTTCTATTGTACATAGGCTCGACCATTCCAAAGTTGGAGTCCAGGCATGGAAAGCAAGGCTCCAGTGATCATTCCCATCAGCACACGCAATCCACAGGTTCATCCAGTAAGAAGGGCAAAGGAAAAGGAAGAAAATAATGCGGTGTTAAAGCTCTAACGAATATCGTTAAGGACTTCTTGCGTTTGTACTTCATAGATGATATGAAGAAATATTTTGCGTACACTGTGTGATAACATTGTATTCCCAATTAATGTAAGATCTACCAGTATGTGGATGTTATATTATACACTGAAATGTTTAACGATTTAATATATTTAGCATACATTTGACATCGATCTGTTCTCTGCTTTACAAAATCTTGCTTAGAACAATAGGATACTAGGTTGTATCTTTCATTACATGTATGTCCTTTGGTCTTTTCTGAGAGAAGCTATAAAGATTCCTAGTTTTTGGTAGCTTTCTCATTTGCTCTTCTCTTTTGGCTACTCAGCAGTCATTTGAATCAGAATTCTCTTCATCCGTTCCATCCTGGGCATCATGATAAACATCATTGTCGGATGAAGTTTCTGCAGGCTGTGCTTTTGGTGCTCCAACTGTGGGTGCACCAGCATTTGTATTGGGTATGCTGTCTGGAGAGACACTGGGACTCTGGGGAATTAATCTGAGGATATATCCAGCTGGTGGTGGCTGGTACATCTCGGATGGAGTTGGATTATAATAGGACTGTGGGAAACTATACATTTTATTTGGAATGTGTGGGATAATTGCTTCGAATATTGGTTTGCTTGATTGTGCTGGCTGCATGTCATCTGGCTGCAAATAGTTACAGTTTCTTTTTCAGTTGTTTGTTCTCCTTTTATTAAACTCTATCGGATTACTGTAGATATTAAGCCAGTGTTTCATTTTGATCACTTACTTGACTGTTAGGTTGTGGGGCACCAACATTTGGTGTATTTTCATTATCCATGCTGTTTTGACCGTCATTCTTTTGATTAAATGTGGGATATGAATTACTAAAATCTTGTGCATTTAGAACTGGTACTCTTAATGTGCTGGAAGGTGGGCTATAAAATCCATTTCCTATAGACAGTGGTTGCTGGTCTATTGGAGACCCTACCAGACCATTTGTGTGGGGTGTTTGCCAATTATTAAACGGTGTATTTGGTAAATAGTTTGAAGCACTATTTCCATAAGGACTGTACGGGGGGTAATAAGGCGAAGAATATGGATAATTCAAACTATGTGAATGTCCATATGGGTAAGTGGGATGCAAAGGTGGAATATGGGGAACTCTAGCAGAATGGATAGGATGCCCATAATTTGGATATGGAATATTAGGCATTCCAACAGGATTATACTCATCATCTGGATCTATGCCTGAATCCTGACCACCCCGAAAGTGAGCGTGACCAACTAATGGGCCGCCGCTTATAAAGTACTGCGCTACTTGATTAGCATCGTCTAAAATGCGACAAATTTTTATACACTATTCGAATTAGGGAGAGCAGAAGCATTTGGAAGTAGAATTACGTTTTCTTAGATGGGCTTTTCTTGAACCCAAAGCACGAATGAATCGTTCTTCTGTCATTAAACCATCAGAAGCCTCTTGAGCACTGGAACTGGTCAACACCTTTTCTGAACGATGTAAAGATTTGAGAAAATCGTCTAAAGATTTCTAAATTGGAACTGTTTCTATTTTCATGAAAGTATACCTGTCACAAGGTCCTGTGAGGATACTGATTCACTGTTGCAAATCCTGAAGGAAACTAAAGCACAGATTGAAAGAAAACACTGTGTTTGCGTCAGCATAATGCGAGAACAAATGTGGGAGTAAAACTAGGCCTGATCTTCACCACAAAGAGTCAAAATACATACTGGATTGCCTGGTATTTCCACCATCAATTTATAGACTTTGAGCCTGACAAGGTGCTGACAATTCATCAACATCCCCCCAAGTTTCTCATAAAATAAACTTATGTTCCTTAAAGTAATGATGCATTGCAACAGATTTCATAGCAATTGTGAAATGAATAAGCAATGTTGCTTGAAAGAATGAAGACAAAGATGTTGCAGATGTTACTTCAATAAACTGGCTCTTGCGAAATTCGCAAGTCAGACGTACAATTAGCAAATATGATATTTACTCTAAACATTTAATTAAACGTAGATGAAGGCGTATTGTATCTGCAGTCTAGCTATTTGGAAAAAATTATAAAAAATAATCCTTCACCGTGACAATGTGACGAAGCACATTGCCGTGACCAGGATTCGAACCTGGGTTACTACGGCCACAACGTAGGGTCCTAACCACTAGACGATCACGGCTACTGAAGGTTGTGTCAAGGTGTTTACTTTTTGGCGAGAACAGGTAACTTCTTTTTAATTAATTAAAAAGGTAATCGATCTATGCTCTTCCAACATTCATCTAAATTTGGCCATCATTGTGTTATATTATTAGGATTGTCATTTTTAGATAATAACGTTGTCGGTAAATGCAGTGAATTATAGAAATCTTTCTTTATCATTCGTTCATGTTAGCTTTCAGTAGATGCAGTAGGTAGCAGCACTGGTCTTTTAGTGTAATGGAAGAGACAGCGGGATAGAATTGTGAAGTGCAAAAGCGAATATTCAATATGCATTAATATCTGAGTGTTGCGTAACAATAGAAAATTTGAAGTGGATGTAGTAGGGATATAGTATTTATTAATTTTGATATTCGAGATAGTGGAGGTGGAACTGTGCTCTATTATTACATCGTGGATTGCACTCTACTTGAAATTTAAGGTTGGTGGATATGCTACTTGATCCTAAGACACAAAGCTACAAAAATTGGTGTTACGGGGAAGCTCCTGCGACTCCGGCTACAATTTTGATAAGATTATTCAATCTCCCTGGAGCGTCCTTCACTTTGACGCGCTCTTCTCGAAGTCTTTCAGGAGCTTAGCAACTCTCTTCTCATACTCGCTGGCATTTTTATGATCAATGTCATAAACCTGACGTTAATAGAGTGCGATGAGAAATTGGATTTAACTCGGCTACGCGGGAATAGGATGAGAACGCCCGGAAAGGCGGATATACCCGCTTCTCGAACTCGGACTTAAGTTTCTGGTCCTCCAAGACCAACTTCTCACCCGCCTTCAGATTGTCGAGGGTCTTCGCTCGTAGCTCGACGAATTTTTTCTGAAATTTCTTCATGTCGTTCGCACAGTTGCTCCGCAGCTCCTGAATGGCCTCGTGAATTTTACGCTGCTCGAGGCCCAGCTCGTCTACTTTCCTCGTGAATTTCTTTATGTCCCCGTAAGCCTTCTGGTAGTCCTTCCTCATCTTTTCTTGGAATTCTTTTCTCAGCTAGATCGTGGAAGATCGTTAAAGTTCTTTGCAGCCAAGTGCGAGAATGACTGGCGAATATAATTTCGTGAGGTCGACCAACAACTTGTTCGCCGCGTTATCAGGTTGCATCCTTAATGCGGAGGTCGGGAATAATCACTTTTTCAAGTTCACTTGACAATTTCGCTCGGAGCTCTTCGCTGGCATTCTGATACTGGGAGCGCAATTCGTCGAATCGTTCCTGAGCTTTCTGCACCCAGTTCTCCACTTTCGCGTCGAGCCTCGCGTTATCGTAATCCATCTGGAACGTCGACTCCGCTCGAATATTGTCTGCGATTTTTGATAGGACCTCGCCACTCCAGTGAATTATCCGGTCCTTCTCCTCAGCCAGGGTGTCCCAGGTCCCCGACAGATGACCTACTGCTTGGCCCATTCTAACCCTGTTGGCATCACGCCTTCCTACCTCATGCTAGCCATTTTCTCATTGCCATAGAAAGTATCGGCATATTGCACAAGGCAGTCCAGAAACTGGGCACGTGTGACCTGACGTTCGCCGAGGCTGTCAATTATGCATTGGTTAGATTTTGTTTTATCGAACGATTAAAGCAACCAGTGATTCGAACTGGTATATGGAAAACCGGACGGTGAAGTTTCAGCAAACTAGATTTCACACTGTTGGAAAAGTACGAAGGAATGAAGTAGAATGAAAAAGCAGGTTCGAGCACGTGTGGATAGAACAGCGCTCGAAACGACATTCGCATACATTGCACGAGATCCTCTCGAGTTCTCAGTAGACAAAGGGGAACGTTCTCCTCCTTCGCGCACGCCAAGATTACATTGTGCGAGATCCCGCGAGCTGTCGCTCCTGCGCGTGGAAAAAGGAACTGGGCCGGCGGACGTCCGTCTGTCAGGAAAGTCCGAGGAATTGAATCGGCATGCCGCTCACGTCGCCGCCGTGTCAATTCAAAGCATCGTAATCTCCGCTGAGCTCGGCCCAATAATCGGCTTATTGATTTCGATTTGCCGCCCGTAAAGCACTGTTCACAGTTACACGAGTAAATGGCGAGAGCTACCGCTTCCCCATCACCACTACCACACTCTCCACCGACAACATACATTTCTCGGGGAACACTGCCACCATTCTCTAAAGCACCGCGCTCATTTTTTATGTAACACTAATAAGCAGGCGAGGCCTAATTATTACGTTTACCCACCTGCGACCGGTGACAATTGTGCCCAGAGCGACCAATAATTTACGTAATCTCGGGTTACGTTACATTCGCTCGGCGTATGTGCCACCAGTGATACACATACCACCTCGCACACACAATCGCGCAAATCCATGTGGCCGCGCTCAATATATGCGATTCCGTAATTTCACGGGCGTTCTGTAATGAATGCCAAACGAAATCGGCACATGTTGCGTTGGAGAGCGTGGACTTCGTCAGCAGGTTTGACGAGTGTCCGATATCCGGCTGTCGCTTATTGATACTGACTCCATTATTCCGTCATTTCACTCTGTACTCGATGGAATTAAACAAGCCGGCCATAAGCACCGATCCCAGTGTGGATCGCGTGTGATTTTCACGAGAGGATCAAGTGGAAGAGAGGCTCCTCGAAATTTCAGTAAACAGCCTCGCCGGAGATGGAACAGTGTGGCCGACACTTGATCGCGCGGCCCTGACCATCGTTGTTATCATGTCCAGGGTCTCTTTGACCGCATCTTAACATACGTGACACACACACCGGCGACACTCTCCACGCGTACGCCCCTATTCATACATATAGAAACGCCCTCTTCATCTACGTGGAGAGTTGCATGTACGCGACCGCCAACACACCGAGCGATCCTACGAGAAGTGGTGCACCTCGTTACACGGCGGTACGTGTTATTCCGCTTGCGACACGTACCGCAGCAGCAGCAGCAGCCAGATTGCTACTCTCCGGGCACTCGCTCTTCCTCCCGCTAGGTCCATGAAAAAAAAGGCCTGCTGCCAGTACGCCCACGAAAAATGTAAATCCGGATAACTGGGATCCGTGTCTGTGCACACCGAACGCGAGCAGGACGTGTAAAAGTGGCGGGAAGTGCGAGTTAAGAGGAAAAAGCTTCCTTCCTCCGCCTCGGGGCGTCCGCTACTTCTCTCCAAATTGATTTTCTCCTCCGATTAAAAATTCATCTGCCAACAATCGAGATAGAGCAGTATCCGGTGGACTTATCGTCCTGCTCAGCGATTGCCTTGTCCGACAGGGAGGCGAATGGTTAAAGGAGTCCAATTATCCGTGGAGAGGTATCGATGACGAGCGAGCGGGCGGGCGGGCGCGCGCGCGTGGCTAAGAGGCTTTCCCCGCAATTCTAGAACGCATTTCGAAAAGAAGAGCCAATCTAATTGAACCCATTCCTCAGCGACGACTACTTCCTTCGGGATATTCCTGAGAAATGGAGAGGCCAAGCTGGCTCACTTAGTTTTAGTTAGTCCGAGAGTACTCGGCGATCCGATCGCTAATGGAGAAGGAAAGAGTATGGAAGGCGAGTCGCTGAGAGGGAAACTAAAAAGTCGGGGTCTTTAAATGGGTGTCTTTATTGGCGGAGCGTTATAAAAATGAAGTAGAAGGGAATATGCGAAATTCCTCCGAAGGAGTTGGGTTCTCGGATCTAGCTTGGAAAGGGCTGCGCTTCCAAAGAGAAGCAGCTTTCCCCTGGCGTTCGCTTCGACACACTTAAGCACTGCTCAAGCGGTGGGTAGAGGCATGTGAAAATTTCTCCGGTGAGCGGCGAGCGCACCTCGATACATAGGTCGGTGCCTCGGGAGCTTTATGGCGGCGTTCGAGCGACAAATTGAACTAAAAATAACCCTTTGCGCGATGGAAACCCGCCTGACTATTGGTGCGTGCGAAAGTGGCCGCAACACACAGCCGGACACACACGTGCGCCGCCGTTGCCACCGTCGCGAGCCCAGAGACGACGCTCACAGCCCTTTGAAGTCGAGAAGTGGAAATCGCCTTGCGAACACTCTTCCCTCACCCCATAACGCCCTTCTTCCTCCACCATCAACTCCGAGCATCCAACGCGCCAGAGACGCGTAGGATGATGTTCTTCCTCTGACCTACTCCCCGATTTATTCCCACTTTCTACCAAGGAATCATTAAAAGCATCGCATCCTCCTCGATTCTACTAGCATTGCCGCAGGATATCTCACTCATAATAATGGAAGATGCCAACTGTCACGCGCGGCCATCATCTCACCTCCGCTTAAATAGTACACGCTCGCGCAGCTTGTCCAACCACCACCTCTCCCAGGACGGATGACCCCCTTTACTCACAATGCTCCTTCGATCAATTAATCATATTGCACTCTCCTGCTTCGGATACATACTGCTTCCAATCATGCGCGTCGACCTTAAAGCCCGATCACTGAACCTCCATGATATTCGCATCGGCCGTGTTAATCAACTGTAATGCGACTTCCAGCAACTTTTCCCGATGATTAATCTCATCTTCATGTGCTCCAAGCTGTAACTTAGCATCTTTAGGGAACTTCTAGGTTATATTCAAGCGAGATTGAGAGATAAATGATTAGTCATGTAAAGGATCAAGAGACAACGCTTCATTTGCGTCACAGTGAAAACAGGGAACAAGGTCTAGCAGGGTTTTGCGGTCGGAGAAGTGGTTCGCGTTGGGTTTACGAGCGGATACTTTCGACACACGGCGCCGCGGCGGCGGCGGCGGCGTCACCAGGAGCGTGGAGAGGGTTCGTGTTCTGGGAGGTTGGTTTGGTGGTGATCGGGTCCTTCCACATGGTAGATCAAAACGGAGACCCTGGTCGAATCGACGTAGTCAGGGAGTGCACGGTCTATCTGACATGGGAAAGAGAGACGCTGTTTATGGTTTTGCACGTCGAGCCGAGCGGAAGGAATTAAGCGGATAACGCATGTACCGAGCCGTGTGTCAAAGGTAGACCGTCGGCTCCAGCGAATCCCCTGCCTCCTCCCATTCATCCGATACCACACGCTGACAATGCGAGGGAGGAAGAGCATTTCTCATTATAAGGTCGACACTGATTCAACGTGGTTCGTATTAAAACTCCAACGGAGAGAACGAGAGAGACACAGTGGGAGATATCGTTTGATGATCCTTAGAGGAGTGGTCGCATTGAGATTAAAGGGGTACGCGTACAGGTTTGCCCGGTGGTTCTGAGGTTTGCAGGAATCGTTAGAGTCATTCTTGAAGAGAGAGAGAGAGAGAGAGGAAGAGAGAGTGGCAGGGACTCGAGGGTCAAACACTTGTGGCTTTAAAGCTGCGGCGAATCGGTATCCCGATTCAATTACCCTTGGAATCCCTTGTCGTCGAGCATTAAAGCCAACGCTAATCCCAGGCACAGGTTGCACCCTGAAAACGCTGGACGCTCTCCCAAGCCGGGGATACCGGCTGTATGAGCTTCGCTGGATATATTCTATGGGACAACCGATAATCGATTACCGATACATGCGCTAAAATAGTAACAAGCACCGTCCTCTTCAGCTGGTAATTCTCAGATGCTCTAGCACTGAATGAGTCCAGGGACAATCTGCAAATAATACACTCTGCTTTCATGCTGGACTCTCTTTCTCCATTTGAGAGTCCTGCGAGAGCGAGAGACTGATTTTCTTAAGTAGGACGTATATTGGAAGGTAATATCCGCGTCGACGGCCATTCTCCCAGGCAAATCGTTCTCTCCTGGAATCATTGAGGTACTCTCTCTCTCTCTCTCTCTCTCTCTTCGGAGACTCTCGTCCATTGGAGTTCCTCGCCCATCATTTCCGGCCCGCTCGATGAATCTCCTCGTGGCTGCTTGGATGTTTCCACAAATTAGCTGCTCCCATCGAATTCACGATCGCGCTCGAGTGGCGCGGAATATAATTGGCGATCCTCGATAGCGAGTGGCCCGTTTGTCGGACGAGAATCCCATTGCAATGCAGAGTATCGATCAAGCCCTCGCTTCCACTGGTACTTATGTGCTTTTCGCTCGCGCGTTCTTCGGCCTCGGCTGGTAAACTTTGCAATCGGATTGCCAACAAGATTTGGAGAGTCTATCAGGCAGTAAATGCACGCTGATGGGATCTCCTGGCGCGGCGAGTCTCACGGAAAGAATCTCTCGGCTGCTGGAAGACTCGGTAAAGGTTGTATCAAGTAGGTTGTACATGCTGGGAAGTAGTGCAGCGCGAGGCAAGAGAGGAGGTAGATTCGAGGCACGCGCTTTCCAGGCAAATATTTTGAGAAAAACCGCCTTGAAATCCCAAAGTCTCTGAAGGAGAAAGAGGAGAAGAAGGAGAAGGAGGAGGAAGCAACTGGGAGATTGCGGGGTGAGAGACGCGTTCTCGACCTCTGACTGCTCTCTTCTATGGCCGAGTGCTAGCCGTACATCGGCTCGCCGACAATCTAAGTACCTTGCACCTTCTTTTCTTCGCGTTTTCGTTTTCACGCTCTCTTGCCTCACTCTATTGCCCTTTGACCGAGCGACTCGAGCGAACGCGCAGTCCCTTTTTCCGGACGGGACGCGCCACTTCTCGACTCTGACTCTCCTCTCGTTCGCTGGCCAGCAGCAGCCTGTCGTCCGTCTGCCGGCAGCTGCAAAAGAGCGCGAAAGAGTTGCAGCAGAAAACCATGGCAGTTGCAGTTATTTTCGAGCGGTCTCCGCTCGATACGTGGAAGCCATTGTTCGGGCGGTCCTAGTTTGGCAGTGATCCTCGGTGTAAGCCGGTCTAATAAAAGCCAGGTCGAGCTTGCGAACGACTGCCGATCGGGCTCGACCGTGATTCACATCCCTCGTGCACGCGATTCCCTCTCCATAGGCGACCCGCTTCCTCTAGTTCTCTCGAGCCATTCCTCGAGCGTTCATTCCACCATTTCCATCATTTCTCTCTCGCAAAACAGTTCTTATGTTAACGGTTCGTACTTCACGTCTCAGTTCTCACACTTCAGTCTAATATTAACAGTTCTTATTTTGTGCAATAGAAAGATTATTGTCGAATTGAAAATTTTAACTTTTGGTAATTTATCTTAAGAGATAGTTATCTCATATTACAAACAACCAAAGATTAATATTTTCAATTCGATACTAAACTTTCTATTTCACAAAACAATGTAAATGAAACGAGCGTGTAATCCAATAGGGACTAATGAGGCAAAACCGATTTCCTCGGTGTCAGAAAACTGTATTCAGCCAGGTCATGAGTTCAGCCAGCATAAAATCGAGGGTAGCCGCGCGGAGGCAATATCGCCGGAGGATAGTTCGCCATGGCAAATAGAGGGAGGTCGAAAGTTTATATGGGATTTCGCGGAAAGTCAGTGGTCGCTTCTCTTTTGCAATGGTAATTTGGTATGGGAAGTCGATGGGAGGAGGGCAGTGCGACAGCCTTGTGGAGTAAGTGCTTTCCGAAGGGGTGGTTTCATCCCCAACGCGCTACCATCGGTGTATGTACTCGCCATTTTGAAAGACGTTTTCCATAAGATTTTCTTTCCCTCTCTCTCTTTCTCTCTCTCCGGGAGATGTTCGCCTGATGGCCGACTGCCAAGCAGACACAATCCATACTATAAATACTGGCAAACACACGTAACGCACACACACGTAGAGAACGCGGCGTGTGTACCGTTCCATTCCGATCCACGTGGCTACCCCCTCGCAGCGTGAAAAACTTTTTCGCCCAGCATCACTCGCTCCTCGCTTCGTTAAAGCACGCGGCACACTCATTCCAGTCATTTCAGAAGGACTCAATTTGCGAGGCACCGCCGCCCCTTCCCCGCGCTCCCGCTTGACCGCAAAATCGCGCGGAATGTCTGCTTCCATTGCGAGCGAGCGAGCGAGTTTCACGCTGGCAAGTGAATCACTTTGATTCTGGTTTCGAGCCGCCGCGTGCTATCGCTGCTTTATTGGGAGAAGCTACTCATAAAACTTGCGACGTCGCTGGATGGATGCCGTCGGAGAAATATTAGTTCTCAGAGCACGGGCGGAGATTTTCGCACGGATAAGGTGTCGCGCGTCCTCTGTAATCGATCGCTTTCACGTGACAGGAACGAGAGCATTAAAATCGACGGCGAAACATCTTCTGATACTGGTAGGAGAGTCGTGTCTACCGGGTGTATGAGAAGGTTGGAGACACTGGGAGAAGGAATCGCGATGGGAACTGTGAAACAGAGGACAATGGAAACAGGCGGAGAGAAAAGGAAAAGGAAGAGGGCAGGAACGTTTATTGGACATTATTAAATATAATGCCGCGAGGCGTGTCCCCCTTTAGCAACTTTTCCGATAACTTCGTAATTCCCTAAAAGGATCCTTGCTACGGGACTTTTAAGGCGTTTTCTCTCCCTCCACGCGATGTTTCTCCTCGGTGTCTACTAGCTGCCTTCCTAACGGAGACTCCTCTCCTCTGCTTTTCCCAGCTTCCTGAAGAATGGATCTCAATCTCTACCCAGCCACACCGATCTTTCCTCTCCAAGCACTCGCACCACCTCCCCCCCTATGTTTTTCCTCCTGCTCTCCATCGAGATGGTGGTGATCGATGTCGAACTCGGCCGTTTCAACCCGCGAAAGTCGAGAGATGCTACATAAACAGCCGGAGAGCTATTATTCCGACCCTCCCCCGAGGAATTTCGAATCCGACTTGAGGTGGTACTTGGGCCGAGAGTGATTGAAATCTTCATAATGCATCCCTTAAATAAGGATGCATCTTAGCAGACATTCCTCAACGTAGAATTGCCGTCTCTCTCTCTCTCGCTCTCTCTTTCTCAAGGGACACTAATACCAATGCTATCCTTCAACATCATCTTAACCGATCTAACACCATTAAAGAGAGATCTCGAGCGGATTCCGAAAGTTTGCCGATTAAATCCTGAGTGGATTTTAATTTCGTGCTTCCAAGCTCACCCAGCCAATAGATTGAACTTTAAGTCCCCCTTACGGGGTATGAATCTCTTAGTGCGATTTTACGACGTGGACGGAATCCCACGGTGAGTACCTACTGTTGATTGGCGCGAGTATTTCAAGCGTGTGACCTTATTCCTACGTGTAATTCGGTGAATGACCGATTCCCTTCTTGTAACGATCGCGCCACCGTAATATCCAACGTTGGTTACGATGTAACGTTATACCAGCGAGCTAGAGTTATTGCCGGAGCTGCCTGAAGCGGGACGTTTTAAGACCTCCACTGCCGTTGCCCCTTTAACTATCCGCATTTCCCTACTCTAACATGTAATACCCTCACCATTATTACAAGTGCCTTATTTCCTTCGCTCTAAAATGAACTAGTAAATAAAATCAGATGACTATCAGTGCCACCTGGTACGATTAGCATTGAGCTCACAATTTTGATGGCAAAAAAACTATATTTATTATTATAAGTGTCTTATTTCCTTCGCTCTAAACTGAACTAGTAAATAAATTCAGATTACTATCAGTGATTGATATCGAACCATTGAGCTTGCACTTTCGACAGCAAAGAACTATTTGATTATTATTATAAGTGTCTTATTTCCTTCGCTCTAAATGAACTAGTAAATAAAATCAGATTACTATCACTGCCACCTGGTACGACTAGCATTGAGCTCACAATTTTGATGGCAACTGAACTATATTTATTATTAAAAGTGCTTTATTTCCTTCGCTCTAAAATGTACCACTATATAAAATCCGATTACTATCAGTGCCACCCGGTACGACTAGGATTGAGCTCACAATTTGGACAGGCGAAAAAAAAACCTATTTGATCCAGTGGCGAGTGTGTCGCGCGGGCCCCAAAAGATTGATGCTTGAGAATAAATCTTTGAGGAGAACTTTTCAATTTCACTGAAAGTTCGCGAGCGCAGAGCGATCGAGTAGGCGGCCGATGGAAATATGAAAAGCCATATGTTCCGAGGAAGTTTTCGCATCGCGGGAAAAATCTCGAGTTCCACGAGCCTCTCTGTTCGACGCTTGTGAATTAGCGGCATTACGATATGCGGAGTTGCACATTGGAATCTCGTCGGTATAACTACGAGAGAAGTTGAACACGACGAGGAGGAGGAGGAGGAGGTAGTTAGTTAACTCGAGCGTCGGACAGGCTGGTCGCCGCTCGGCGACAAAAACAATTGTATCAGCCTCAGCGGGGAGTTCGACTGGGAGGTTTTTTGCGGCCACATGCGGACTTGTTAGCAGCGCGCTCCGGAGTGGCTTACACTGTTACGCGGAGGAACGAAGCGGACGACGAGGTGGAGGAGCATGTGTAGGTTGTTTGAAGCGAGTGACCTAGCAGCAGTCGGGCTAAGAGCCATCGCGTGTCTGTCTAATGGCAATGTTGACGAGTGAAATTTACCTGAAAATCGCGTTACCCCCGCCGCGATCCTTCGGAGGAGGACCAGGAGGAGGAGGAGGAGGAGGAGGAGGAGGAGGAGGAGGAGTGCTCCGGAGTCCAGAGATTACCGGCGAGGGCAACGAGCGAGCGGACGGCCGAGAGGAGCGTGACAACGGTCCGGTTTCAAATTAAATTGAGACCACGTGCGCGTCCATCCGCTCGCCCGTCAGGATGTCCGCGCGGGGGAAAGAGGACTTCTTTAGCGAGGCACGAGTGGCATTCTTCCGCACGCATAATGCGCCTCGGCTACATTGAAATTGAATCTGCAAACTGATACTGGTACACTTTACTAACCCCCCGCCAGAGGAACGATAATGCTCTGCCATTCTACCAACCCAGTTCTCTCTCTCTCTCTCTCTCTCTGTAATCATCGGTTTTCTCCTCTGCAAAGTATCCCCTGGCTTTGTCTGCGTTCGATCGCCATCGAGAAGCAATCTATAACCAATCTGTAATCAATCTATAACCAATGAAAGTTAGAAGAGCAAGCGCTCCATGAAAAAAAGAGACTGAGAGAGAGCCGTCGCTCGGTTGTACTGTGTTGATTTAAAGAGGCAGAGTTTGCGGGGTCGTCTGGATGCTGTGCGCGCAATATCTAATGGTAAACGAAGTCCCGCGATAGTCTCTGTCACCAGTGGGATCGGGCTAAAGTGGAATTAAATGCTGCTCGACGATATGCCGCCGGTGTTGGTTCGAGAATACTCTTGGTAATTAAAAAAAGATCTTGCCTCGATTTAGGTGGCAACGCTGACCAGCGGGCTCTTCGGGAGGAGAATTCAAAATTGAAATTGTCCGGGAGAGCACGTGGCAGGAGAGAGGCACAAACGGGAGGAAACTGCTACCGGATTCACTCTCTGAAAGCGAAGCAGCAGCCTACCGCTAATACCGGAGGGTGGCTGCCGTATCGATTGCACGTAATACGACGAGAGCAAAGCGGCTCCATTTAATTCGCCATCATGCACGATGTCCAACGAAATTATGCTCCTGATTTAATGCCCGCCGATTTAATGACGAGCTGCGCCAGATTTTCCAGCGTTAGACCTAGATTCGTGTGGAGCGCGTGCCGCTGTCCGCGCGCGCGTCCCGTGGGAATCGATAAAAATCTGGTGGTTGTAAAAGGGAGCGAGTGAGAGAGTATATCTTTGGGATCGGCCAAGCGCTGGATTACGAGGATTATCGAATGATACAAGTGTTCATTATGAGCACTTATAATATATTACGAGGAACTCTTCAGCTATTAATAAATCTACTACGAGCTTTCCATCTCTTTCTCTCTCTTTTGCTGCCTGATCCTCTCTTTCTCTCTCTCCCGCTTTTGAATTGCGGACCCAAGTCTAGAAGGGTTAATTAAAAATTAAATCTGCTGGCCAATTAAAATTCCCCCGATGTAACAGGCGTACCGCCATAGCTCGCGGTTGATGTCCTAGCCTCTCGAAATATTTCCAAACTCGCCGGCAGTGCTTTCACCGAGTGACAGAATGTCGAAATGAAAAAGCACAGCGCGCGCACACACGTTGAAACTAAAAATCGCACTAATTATATCAAGTTATTTCAGTTGCCATTACACGAAGCGGCTTTGCCATGGCGGCGTATAAACATTTGCGAATGTCGGCCGCGGCGCAATTTACGCGGAACTTGGTCGGCTTGAAAATGACCCATTTAGCGGGACTGCGCTCGCTGCCATTTGGTTGGAAGAGATTTCGCAATTTTCCATGCGACACACAGTGGTCGGTCATGGGCGGCCGAATGACTTCGGCCTTTTCGAAACAAGTATTTCTCGAAATGTTCTTAATGAGGAATGCGCCATATATACACGTCTTTATCGTTTTCTCAGCGGCGGCGGGAAACATTCAGTCGCGAGTCAAAGCTTGCGGCTTTCTCTCGAGAAAGGTAAACTTGGCAGCAGGCGGGGGGTCTTAGTTGGTTGCGGTGTGATGAAAAGTGCCTTCGAAAAGAGAAGTTTGGAGTAGGAGGCGAGAGTGGGGGGATGTCTGGAAACTCGATGACACGGTTCTTCGATGCACTTAGCGGAGATAGTACCCCGGTCGAGGAAGCTTAGCCACGAATCCATGCAAATTGAGCTGCGAGAGCCTGTCTTAGGAGCGGGATATCGTATATCTCGCCTCCTCCTTCTCTTTGGGATTCGGAAATTTGCGCGAGAACCAACCGGTACCGACTAAGTGAATCCTCTCCTCGCCCACCCCCGCCGCGACGCTTCCTTGAATCGATTATCCGCGCGGCTGTGCGACAAATGTATTTACCGCGATTATTATAGGCGCCATTTCCAGCGATACCTCGAAGCTCTTCTCTATGCCTTCCGAACTAGGCGACTATCGCTCGGATATTGAAGGCATTCCTGAGGATCCTTGAGGAATTGAAGCAATAACAGTAGTTTCGAGTGGCATTTGATCCTTCGAACTTAGTTAAACCGCGGCATTCGCGCTCTTGGAACTCCCCTCAAACCCTTTGCCAAGATTACCATTTAAATTCGCAAAGTGTAAAATGATTTAATGCAATTACGAACGCTCGCGCGCGCCCGCCCGCTGCTTTCCGCGGACTACACAGGTTTCATTTTCATGCCGGGAAACGCGCATTTCATTTCACTTGGTGCGCCGTGCTGCTTGAAGAATTTATAAGGCGCTGCTGTGGAGAGCGGGCGGCGGCGGCGGCGGCGGCGCGGCGCCGAGTTCAGGTAATATTTCAAAATTTAAGGGAACCTTAAACGAAAGCCTTATAAGGAGAATAGAGGGAGCTCGCACTTTGCTTCTGCCTTCGTGGCACGCGTTCCCCAAACTTACCTGGCTTCTGTTCCATGCTTGTTGTATAGATTTCACGCTGGGCAGTGTAGGATCGTAGTTTTTCTATAATGATTCCAATATCATCTTTCGAACGTTCCTAATATTCGAGATTTTTTTATCTGGTTATAATTATTTGGTTTGTCCTTTAATTACAGAGTTGTTTCGATCACTTCGCTATTGCTTCCGTGACAAGGCATTATCGAAGTTTATTAATTTCCTATCAAAATGCAATAGAAAATCGTTTGATTGTCTACAAAGTTCTCGCGATTTTTTCTTCTACATATTCTCGTTCAAATTGTACTTTAATTAGAGTTATTTCAATCATATTGGTTTTGCCTCCATGACATACATAACTAAAATTTACCCAGCTTCTGTTAATTAGAATGTATGTCAAGCAGTAGAAAATGGTAGATTTCTTATAAAAATTTCATATAAAACCTTTTGATTATCAGCAGAATTCTGGAGATGTTTTTATCTACATATTCTCGTTCAGTTTATACTTTATTTACAGAGTTATTTCAATCGCATTGTTCTTACTTCCATATCACACATAATTCAAATTTACCCAGCATCTGCTAATTAGAATTCATGTCAAGCAGTAGAAAATGGCAGATTTCTTATAAAAATTTAATATAAAACCTTTCGATTATCTGCAGAATTCTGGAGATGTTTTTATCTAGATATTTTCGTTCGATTTGACCTATTCTACTTGAGTTAGCAAGCTGTCGGCGTCTGCAGGATCTAAAATTCATCGGTGCATCTATCTGCCAAGCAGTTTTCACCGGTGAAAATCGCTCGCACGCAATAAAGCCTCTGGTGCGAGAGGCTGGTGTCAGCAGCAAGCCGAAACTCCTTTGGCGAAGTTGATCTTCACGCCGCTCCGCTTCGTCTCGTTCGCGCCCCGTTGTCTCTCTCTTTCGCTCTCTCTCGCTCTCTCTTTCTCTCTCTTCTGTTCATTGCCAGTCTCCAAGCCGTGGCCCTCCACTGCCAGCGAAACACCACCCACTCGCCCGTCGACTTTCCGCTTATTTCCCCCGTCTCGGCTATTTAGTCGCTCGAAACGAAGCCCAAAAGTGTCCGCGTTCATTACGCTCGGCCGTCTAGCCGCTCGCTGAATTAATTTCGGATTTTATCACTTTATCGAGCATGCACTCCTCGCATTCCTCGGATATTCCCTCCGCCGCTCACACCCGAACCTTGTTAACTAGTGGGCGAAGGTGTGTGTGAGAGGAATAATTGTGTTAAGTAGATTTAGTTTTAATAAATATGTGGGTTTGAAGGTGTTAATATTAGAATTATCAAAGATTAAGGGATGTGTACACAAGAAGTATAGATTTTAGAAAAGGAAAATGCACAACTAGTTTCTAAAATTAATCATGGATTATCGCAAAAGCCAGTTGAAAATATTAGAAAACAAAATATGTGAGAAATCACAACTTACAACACATTTTCCAACAAACTTCGTTTTCACTTATGATAAGGAACACATTATAATTAATTGTATCTCGCTGGAATAATTTGTATGTTCAGTGTATAACGAGAAAGTTTTCGTATGCTCGCCGATGGCGTTGAATATCGATCCAATCTCTGTTCGAAGTTGGGTTCTCTGATATCGGTGAATGCCGCGCGCAGCCGAATTTCCTCGTGGCTGCCGGTGCAGCCGGCGACCTTCGTGACCCACATACAAGCCACACAGCCGAGGGATGGTTTGTTTTGCTAGTCAGGATGATTCGACAATGACCTCGCGAGATTGGCGTTCCCTCCGCCCCGAGGAAAGTCTCGGGGCTTGCCAGTCAATTTGCTGGAGCATGTTGCTGCTCGGGCCGAATGTAATCGGCCGAGTTGGTCCTCGAGGCTCCGTACGCCGAGATTACCCCATTAAGGTCCAGGCTGTGGTCCTTAATGGGTTATAAACGATCCTGTAGAAGCATTAAATGCTTCTCCCAGGTAGAAGAAGAAGCAGCGAAGAAGAGATTAACAAGCAAATCTCTTGATGTTCCCATTTACAGTTGGCCGTTCCTCGGAAAGTGGAGTTCAATAATTGAAATCGACAGGAAAAATCGAGCAGGTTAAATGCCGCGTTCTCGTTACGCTCGGACAGAGCGTGTTAAACCGCGTTCATCTCATTTAGTAATGAGCCAAGGGCGGAATTTCCCTCGGTGGAAATTTCATCCCAAGTTCTCTCTCTCTTTCTTTCTTTCTCTCGGGCATCGCGCACACATTGGAAGAGAGAGCGTATTATGAAGTTGGGATAATAAGCTTGGCAAGAAAGCATTACCGGCTTCATGAAGGAAGCAAGCAGGCCTCGAGCGGAGAAGCCCGCCGGAAGCAGAGGCGGGCATCAGAACTCGCGGTTCAACGAGCTCGAGAAAGCTAAAGGGTCGAAGGAAGGCGCGGAAATTACACGGCCGAGCAACGCCAGCGAGAGTTCGAGGGTGGAGGCGAATCTCGGAGAGTCTGGCTGGTCCAGCGGTGCTTTTTAGAATGTAATTTCTTTAGGCGCGCATACTTTTCGAACGGGACCACGCGTATTTCCCGTGGGGGAGTTCAGATTGGAGATTACGATGCAGCTATCTTCCTTTAATCCGACATAGGGCGCGAGGGCCTCCCATTGCCCGGACTCAGCCGCACCTGGCTCCCCCTGGATATATTCTCTTCTCCAGTGGTTCCCTCCCCTTGTTCTGCCTCATCGTTCTGTCGGCTCGCTCTCTCTCTGCCACTTCATTATCGCGATTCCTCCCGGGAACCATTCGCCCTTGTTAAGCCACCGTCCGAGAACGGTGCTCTTCGATCGGAATACGCCGATTGCCAAAGCATCCGACTGCCTTTCGATTGCCCTTGAAACTCCGCCGTTCTCATTTCAGCACCGCGCCAGACCACTGGAAGCCGCATCGTCCACACATAATTGGGTGTCAGCCATAGCGGTCTAACGATTTAAATAAATAGTGGACCTTCCGCCGATTGTTACTTCGATTCTCGGTGGATGTGGGGATTGCGGGGAGGATCGCCGCTGGAATATCAATTATTCGATTCCTCCTCTCGATTGCCCTTCGGCTAGCATCCATCAGGACACGATCAATCGGCATGAACCAACAGGAGCGGGCGTACGAGCTGCGGGACATCGTTGAGCGCATCGAAGTTCGCAAGCGGGTTGCGCGAATGCCGATAATAACAAGGAACGCCAGTGCTAGCAACAATATATATAGTGGGTTGCACGCGCGCGCGCTCATCGGATCTGCCCGGCACGCGCGCCTATATGTGTGTACGCCCGAGCGCAGGCAAACACGGCAATTGAAAATACCATAGTCGATAATGTCAACGGTGCCCGGATGCGAGGCGTCCGAGCATCCCGTCCACCTCCGGCAAACATTTGCCCGAGGTCGAATGAGTATATCTAGAGATTGCCGGCTTTCGACAAGCCGCCGCCATACAAAAAACGCTGCGCCGCATGGATTCGAGGTGAGGAACTCGGACGCCATCATTGCACACGCCTTGCTTTGTTGGCTTTGTTCGATCGGCCAGGATTCCCTCGACCTCAGTTGCCTTTGGCAGCGCGGACTATTAGTTTCATTTAAGAGGGCTTCATTTTTTAATTTTAGATGATTCAAGTCTGAGTATCAGTGGTCATTGCAAGGCAATGCCAATAAAACATGTTCTAATAAATTAATTAGTAATACTTACAATTTTAATTGTACGGGAATTAAAGAATTACTAAAAGTTACACAAAAGAAGTCTCTTGAAATGAAAGATGGTTATCGAACTGGTACTTGAAATTTTGAAGAAAAAATCTGAAAGATCCTCCCTTGACATGCTCGTTAATCATTATAAGTACGCGTTCAGATGAATTGTTCAATTTCTTCTTTTTAGCATGAGGGTTCTTGTTTGGAGGGAACGAATGCGGCCACTTTTGCTTTGTGCCTTCCGCAATTATCCCTCTTAACTCTAGAAGCTAGCTTGCTCTACTATCCCTTCGTCTCTCGCCCTCTCTGCGATCCTCCTTCCCCTATCTCTCTGCCTCTCTCTCTCCTCGGGTACCCAGATGTATTTTCGTATCCATTCGGAACTTACCCTTCTGGCAATCGCGCTCTCAGCCGTCCGCCGAGAAAAAGTTCACGAACCTAGCGCAATTGGAGCGGCTATTTTCGTGGCGGTTCACCGTGATCGCATTAAAGGATTAGCTCCTTTGCCATTCTCAACAGTCTCATCAGCGATCCTTTTCCCTATCTCCTCCATTAATCTTTGTAATTGCTTTGATATCCCATTTATTGACCAATGACAGGCGCGCCTATACGAATCCACCCATATCTAATTATCCGCCAGTATCTCTCGAGTGTGCTTTAACGATCGGCGATTAATAATTCAATCAACGACAGAACAGTTTGCGACACAACGATCTTCCAAGGAATGCTCCGACTGCTCGCTCGAACGCTAACTAGCGTGGAATCCTCGGACGATCGTATGCGAAGTGGCAGAGCGATAAGTGGTGCGCAATCGATGCGGCGAAAGTGTGCATCAACGTCATTCGATCTCAGCCCCACTTGGCCGAGAAATGGCGATCCCGATTTGTCCGCGGGCCACTACTCCGGATTGGCCGATGATTTTTCTGGCACGGCGTTCGAAATCGGTCCCTCCTTAGCAGCGTCTAACTGCTGCTGGTGCTGCTGCTGGTGTTCTCGGCCGTCGCAGCATCCGCGCCGTCCCGCTTTCTCTCGAGCAAAGCTCTCATCTCATCCCTCCGGCTCGAAGGTGTGTGCGATCGGGCACAAGCCAAGGGGAGGCAAAAAGACCGCGTGTGCATTGTCCTCGCCCCGTGGCGGTGCTTCTTCCACAACGCCCTCTCACTCTCTCTCTTTCTTCCTCCCTCTCCTGCTCGCCCTCTCTTTCTTTATTCTCCGTCTTTGCGTCTTCCTCTGCCTTCCGCTCGAGTTTAGGAGGCACCGGTACTGTTCTCTACTCGGCAGCGCGCACTCTAAACTCTAAACTTAGCGGCGCCCGTCTTCTTTCTCTCGGTCGTCGTCGTCGCCGCCGCCGTCACCATCCCCGTCGGCTCCGACGCTCGACGCGCGTCCGGCTTCTTCCTCTTCCTCGTCGCGCGCCTTCTCGCAAGCCGCAGCCCTCCACCACTTTCGATCCTCGGGGAAGCACCGCTTTTTAACGATCTTCTCTCGCCTCTCTTGTCGCCTCGAGTCTCAACGAGAATCCGATCGAGAATCGATCCACGGACGCGTATTAAAGACCGCGAGCGTGTTCGAGACGCGCGCGCGAGCCTTCTACGAACGGTAAGGAAGAAGAAGAGAAGCCGCGCGAGTGACAGTGCTAGCGAGCGGTTGGTGTGCATCGCGGAGATTCCGTTGGCAGGTGTTGCTGGAGAACGCGGCTGGCTGGCTGGCTTCGACGGTACGCTTGTTGACCGAGTGTCTTCAAGCTGGAGCTGGCAAAGAGGGCTTTCGGCCTGAGGGGGTGAGTGCTTTTCTCCTCTGACTTCTTCTTCTTCTTCTACCTCTTCTTCCCCGTTCTCGTAAAATCTCCCTCCCCATTCATCCGAGCGCACTCTTTGACTGCCGCGCGCATCTCCCATCTAAGCGATTACAGGGAAATCATGGAACTAGTTTGCGCCGAAGCCCTTTCGCCGGAGTCCCTTTAGTTAGTCCGTCGAATGGAATTAAGTTAAGGGAGGTCGCGGCCCATCCAAGTAAAGTAGATTAGAAAAATACTTTAAGTCTGTCTGGCTCCCTCTTTATGCTGCCTCTCACTCGTTTTTTGCGTGGAGAAAGGGCTACGCGGCTCCGATGTCGCTGACACCCTCGTCATCTAAATAAGAGGATAAAGGAGCGTTGGGCCGCCGTGAATAAGGTAAAAGTGCGACTACTGCCGGCTTAAAGTATCGCCTTCTCCTCCAACACTCCCCGCGGAGGGGTACGCGTCAAAAGGAGGAGGAGGAGGAACTTAGACTGGCGCTCTCTCCCTGTTGACCAAGAGCCTTCGAGTCGCGCGAGCTGCTGGCAAAAACCTCTTTCGCCTCTTCAGAGAGAGGGAGAGTGTAGTAGTCGTCATCGCCACCCTTTCTCCCTCACTCGCACCGTTCCAACGCCACCTCTTTCTTCCCTTTCCTCGATTCCTCGATCGCGCGACACCTTTCATGCCACAGGTTCCCCCGTCCACTTCCAACTCCTTCGACGCCACTTCGATCCTCGATATCTTACCACCATTATTTCTTATTTCACTGTAACACGCACTGGGACGAACCCAATGGATTCAAAGATAGGTCTGAGAATCCTGCGGTGGAACAGGAAAGCTAGAGTTTAAGCCCAGATCAATTAGAGCCCGAATTGGACGTTCGATTCTCCTGGTTGGATTAACGCGATTGTAACGAAGACTTTGATTCATGGGGCCGTGAAGTGATGCATCGCTCGCGCCGGCCAAAAATAGCCTTCGAGCGGGATATTGTGCAATTCTCCTCGGGAGACGGAGGACCAGTTGCGCCCGAGACAGGCTAATCAGTTAAAGTCACCGCAAAGGGGATCTGAGCGTTACAATTTCGCGCGATAGCAACCGCCGGATTTTGGCAATTTACTCGCCGCTAGGGAAAGACAGAGAGAGAGAGAGAGAGAGGGAGAGCCAAAATCAGAGAAGACAAGGAGACGCTCGAGACCTTCTTGGCAATCGGGGAATACAATATGGAAAGAGCAGGCAGTTTGATTAGTTGGCCAAACCGAATGCTGGCATTGCAACGCGTCACTGACCTGTCCCTGACGGCCGTTTCGCTTGGCGGTGCTCTCTGTTGTACGCCAGTCGGAAAGCACACGCCCGAGAACATAAAGCCAGACCGATTGACAAGCCAGACAAATTTCGCCACTTTGCGCCATCGAATACACCTACGTGTATCGCACAACAAAAAAACAGAGAACGCATTCTTCTATCGTTTCGGTAGTTAATTTGTGGAATTTAAACCTGCTCGACAACAATCTAGGAAGGAAGAGGGAGAAACGATGGGCCATTTTTATAGGAGCTAGCAGGAACGCGTTGTAGATAATTGAAACAATTTCCTGGGGAATTTCGCCTTTCCAGTAGAAGCGCTCGGTGGTTGGTTTACGCGCTCGGACCTCGGATGCTGGCAGTCCGATTAAGCCGGGGACGCTTGTTTTTTTTCCCCTCCTCTGGCGAAAATGGGCTGCCAGCGCCGAGCCGCGTACACCGCGCCGCCGACGGGATGAAAGAGAGCGCGGATTGACATGGGAACTTTGATATCCTTGCGTGTTTTACCGTCAATACCCTCGATGTCGATTTGAAATTAATTGGAGATACGAGCCTCGCTCGCTCTGCCCGTCACCCGCCGATGAAAGCATCCCTCGCGCTCCCTCCGCCTGCGTGATAATTCATATTCCAGCCTCCGACGCCGCGCCGGATCTATTGTTCCAACTGTCTCTCTCTCATCCGCCAGCCTTCCACCGCGCTATCCCAGCCAAGATCCCATGCACCTAACGTCACTTTCATTTGCGAGCCAAATGAATGTCTCGCTCCCATTTTCAAAGCCACCGGAGAATGCCAGGGATCGAGCGGTCTACGGGATCCTTATCGATATCAGAAAGAGAAACTCGTCCCAGGCAGAACTAGCTTTACTTCTTTTATCTTTATCCATTGAGAATAAATGGCAGTGACGCGAAATTTCCAGCCTGTTGGAATTCATTGGTATGCTTTATTACCGTCGAATTCAACGCTCCCCCAATCGGGCGAGCACTATTCACGATATTAAATCGAAAGTATCGCCCTTAATAGAAATAAACAAGCAGCCAGCAAGCACGCTCCACTTAGCGTTCGATCATCGTAGCTTCTTTCATTCATTGTCGTGTTGCGCAAGCATCGTAAAACCTTCGTTGCCAGTTGCTATCAGCTATTGCTTGTTTTTCTTTGGGAAATTACTCGCTCTGAAATGAGTCCGAAATAAAAGGGCGCGATGGACGAGCGTAGGTAGCAGTCGTCTACTAATTGGCCGGGTTCGGCGGGGGGGTCTTGCCATTCCCCAAGGGATTGAACGCTCGGACTTTTGATATCGGGAACTCTGCTCGGCCACCTCGAGTGCCTTCTTCTTTGAGCGTCGATCTCTCGCGATCCCATTGATACCTCCGAGTTCCCAATCGCTGGTAGATCCGTGCTATTGAAATCCTCCATGTAGATTGAATGGGAGAACCAGAGAGCTTCGATATTAGTTCTATACATTTCAAATGCTAAATTTAAAAACTGCCGCAGTCGCTTCCACTCCAAGCCCGCCCGCCCACTAATTTCGAAAATATCGAACCCATCAACGAGACAACTCCGTCATGCGCGAGTGCGGAAGTGCCCAAATCGAGAAAAGCACCCTCGGCGTGTCATCAAGGGTTAGAAAGCAAGAAGCTGGTCCTGGGGTGGGTGACTGGTAGCTTTGTAAAAAAAGAAGGGGCAGAGATGGCAGGTTCGAGGGTGGAGGAGGGGGCTGGTGGTTTAACACGAAGAACGAGGTGTTTCCCCGAAAGTGCGCGACGTCGGTCGTCTGGTGGGCTGCGCGACGAGAGGGTGCATCGCCGGGGGGCAGGGTGATGCATTTAATAATTAACTCGCTGGATACAGGAGGATGGATGTCTGACGGGGTTCCGCCACCGGGGGAGGCGGTGGGCCGGTTGGTGGGAAGGGGGTGCCGTTGGTAGATGGGGTGCTGCTGCCTCGGTTTGTTGCAGGAGCGGCGGCGGCGGCTGCGACGGCAGCAGAGAGCAGCGGCGAGGGGAGGAAAGGGGGGCTGGAGAGGGTGAAGGAAAGGGGTAGGAGGGTGGAAGGGTGCGCGGGTGGAGGGTGCAACGCGATGTAGGAGGAGATCGTAGGAGAATGGTGCTCCGCGAGTGAAATGGGCGAGGGTGGCACGGGGGTGAGTCGGGGGCGCACGGAGAACGCGACGGAGCCAGCCAGGATGAGGGAAAGGGGTAGTGCTTGGGGTAGGTAGGAAGGTTGGCAGCCGGAATGGCTCTCGTGGATGCTGTGCGACGATCAATACACCACGTGACGCCACGCGTCACGACTCCCTCTCTTTCTCTCTCTCAGTCGCTCCTCCTCGGAGCAACCCCTCTCTCTCTCCCTCGTACCATGGCGGCCGACGCTCTTCCCACTCGCACTCCCTACCAGTCGAACCCTTACGCCACCCTTTCGTACTTGCCGTCCTGCCAGGCTCACTTTCTCCCGCTGCACTGGAACCATGTGCGCGCACCTCTCTCTTCTCTCCCTCGGATGCGAACGGCGTGGCGCGGCGCGGCGGCCGGCGTCGCCGTCTCCCGCGACGACTCTCGGTGACGTAACACGGCCGACGTGCAGCCGACGATGACGGTGCAATAGTATTTTTCCGAGAGAGCGAGGACCGCCGCACTTGATTTCACTTGCACGAGCGCTCGCGCTGCCCTCGCCGCAGGCTTCCCGCCGGGGCTAGTTCAATACTCGAGTACCCCATAAACCGAGCTCCGATTCATTCGATGCCCCGCACTCCAGCCACTCCGACTGCATTTTCAATTCCCTTCCCACACTTGGATTTCCCGTCAATCCGTTTGGCATCGCGACGCCCACGGCCGGAGCGCGCATTTTAAGAATCAGCGTCGAGCGATCTTTCCCGTATTTGCGGATGGTACTTATCGCGCTGGGAAAAGGAATCACCGCGAGAATCCTCGTAAAAAGTGTATTTACGAGGGAAATAATAGCAGCGTTGCGAAGATCCTCGAGAAAAGCGCGCGAGCGTGCCTTGCTTGGCACGTGGATGCGCCTTTTATGCGATAATGTCAGGCTTTTTCTAATGTCCCCGGTGGCGCAGACCGGCTGTTCACCGAGTCCGGGTTAATGTGCCGCAAAACAAAGACATTCCGCCTTTTTGCTGGATTTCTTGTCCCTCGTCTTGCCATCGCCACCACCGCGGAGACACAACTCTGTATAATCGAGCCACCGCTCCTCGTTCTCCTCGCTCGATGTTCGTCAGAGCTGGATGAAGTTGGATTGAATCTGGCTCTCCTAAAGTGCATTCTGTTACAACCGAGAGTGGAGCGAGTCCGCCAAGATACCCCGCAGCACGCTGCTCGCCGTCCTCCGAGTTTCTCCTGGAATTGAAGATATCTTGGATTTCCGGGCTATTTGAAGGGATGCTGGCTCACCCGTGGCCAATTTGTAGAAATAATAGTAGAATCTTCTCGCGACTATTGTTATTAGTAGATGAAGCTGTGTTTGTTGTAATTTGAAAACGTAGACGTTCTTTGATTTGCAGCAGTGTATTTCAATAGCTTAATATCTGATCTGTTTTACATAATTAAAGTTTAGCTATCAAGCTCTTATGCCGATCAAGATCTTTCAAGCAGCTAAACATATCCACTTGTAGATTACAGTTTATTTCCCAGACTTAAAGACAACTTTTCAAATATCGACAAGTTTCGATCGAGTTCAAGAGAACGCTAAATAAAAAATTATTTTCAACAGTATTTAGTTAACTAAAGTCACAAATGGTTAATTTTGTGGATAATGTCATAGAAAGTAAGGAGTATTCTAACGGGATCGATCAGAAATATTTGTACTTTCGAAGTAGTTGGGCGGAGCGTCGGAATAAAGCATGGTCGAGGTTTTACATGTAGTTCTCTTCCTTCCGAGCGACATAAATTCTGGGACTGGTCGCCATTAAGATGCAAATAGCATTTCTGTCGGCTGAAAAAAGGGCGTCGAAGAGAAATGCGTGATCGGCTGCGAGGGCGTAAGGGAGGTGGTCGATGAATGGAAGAGTAGTCTGGCCTGTGCCGTGACTGGTCCAGCCAAACGCTTGTATCCAATATCAGCGGGGTTTCCGAACGACGCTTCTGTCGCGAACGCGTCGGCCAACTTTTCGTCTCTGCTCTCTTTCTCCTTTTATTGAAAGCGTCGCCGGCCTCTTTCGCTCTCACTGGTTTCACTCGAAAATAATTGCAACTCCAAAGTCAGGAAGGTTAAACCGGATATCGGTGCTCGAGCAGGTACGCAAACGAGAGAGCGGCGCGTGTAACACGAGAGCAAGTGCCTCTTGGCCATATCGATGTTATTTTGGCCGTGGCTTACCTTTGCCAAGTTTTCCTCTTTTCCACTAAAACACTTTTGCCGAACGCGGTCACGAGGCTGCCTTTCCCCGGGAAATTTAGTGATTTTCGCGGTACGTCGCGCGTTCATTAGTCAGCGAGAATTTCGAGATATTAATTAAATTAAAGCGAGGATTCAATCTAGCGGGGCTGCGAGCGGGTTGGGTTCCGGAGGGGAAATCGATAGGAGGTGTGTGGAAAAACTAATTAATGAGATTGCCGGGGGGAGGCCGATGCATATAGTGTCGCGAGGAGCCGCGATAACATATTCCAGCTGGGAGTCCATTAGTGTGTTCCGGCGATACATGATAATGCATGAGCCACTTTCGGCAAAGGCTCGTTCGGAAAGCAGCAGCCACTGGCGCACCGACGGCCCCGACGCGCACCGAAAGTTTGCCGCTCGACAACCATGAAAATGCAGATCAACACAATAGAGACGCCAGACAGTGGACGCGGCCTCCCATGAACCTGCAGTATTCGAAAAAAGCCATTGACTCGAGAATGCCGCGCTTCGAAAAAGGAAAAAACCTCCCCGAAACTCTATGCAAGCGCGTATGCAGTGACACACGCGATTCTTTCCGGCCTCGCACGCCACCCTTCTGATTTCGTCCATCCGCGTCTGCCGAACACGTTGCAGGCATGTTTTCATTTTTATTGTCCCCTCTGCACGTACCAACCCCGATTTATTTACGCGATGTACACGCTAAGCTCGCTAATGCAGTCGTTAAAATGCGATCCGAGCCTCGAAAAGCTGCCGCGCAATTTAGGGGCAAACGCCAGCTATACTGTTCAATGCCACTCGCGTTTCGTGGAAAAAATTCGAAAATTCAAGCGAGGTTTTAAAATTCTTTGTTAATTAAATCGAGAAAGAAATCAGAGGGAGTTTGTAAATCGTAGAGATCCAGAAATTCGTCGGAAGATTTATCCTCAGTAGTACAAACAGCGGTATGGTCAGACACGCGGAGAAGTGGAAAGTGCGAGGGTCGCGGCAACTTTGTTTCCCCGATTAAAAGCTTCCTAACTGCTTCGCGGCATTAGCTTCCAACCGGTGTACATCGGGAATCACTTAGCAGAGGGGATTTCGGCATCTCGAACGGATTAAGTATAACTAAGTTTTAACTGGGTGGAAGCACGTGCCTCGTCTCTTCTCGGAGCGGAGTCCGCGGCACGTGGAGCGATCTGTTACCAGTTGTATGTACGTGCTCGAGCGGCGTGTGCGAATCCTGCAAATCCTGGCCGCGATCGTTCTCTGAATCCTGGACTGGACGACACCTGATGCGCGCACTGTGCAATCTGTCCGATAGGGTTTCACCTCGGCGCCCTTTCCACCTGCCACGTTAATAAAGCAGCTCCGGTTTCACGAGTGCGATTAACAGGGGCGGCATTCGCAGGGATTGCCGCTGACCCCCCCTTCCCCTCCAGAAGTATATTACCCGCATAACCGTGCAAATTGATCTTAACAACAGCAATGGAGCTCGAAACGCTCCGATTCCTCTTTCCCATAACGATGTTACTTATTACACGGCCGTTGCGTATCCCTTGTAAATCAGAGGGTTCACTGGGTCATCGCGAGAGCCCATGGGACAAGCGAGCATGAATGCGACGTTAATTTAATGCGCTCGCGTCCAATACTCGCCCAATACTTACCGGCAATTTAATATCGCCGGTTATTACCATCCCTTCAATCCTGCCCCGCCAATGCAAATAAAGCGGACGTCACTCAATACCGGCGAAACGGCTGTATTTCCGAAACATTTGCCAAAGCCGATTTCGTACTATACCGACGCACTGGCGGTGTTCTCGAGCGTCCAAAGGGAAGTCCAACATTTTCGTGGGAGATGTTTGTCCCATGGCAAGGGACTGTTTGCTCAGTGCAGCAAGTGCTCGGCTGTGTTTCGTAGACGCGGTATCGTCGACTGCGTCGAGCACACTTCCAAAGGAATGCCGAAACGGCGGTGGAGCGAGACTCATGCAATATAGCCGACACTTGCTTTGTGCCTCCTAGTGAATTCGACTCCTGCTCTCGAAGGCGACTCCAATTTTCCTTTCCGACTTGCACCTGACGCGAGGCGACCTCCCTCGGCCTCTGTTTCCCTTCTCAAATAGGTACGCGTTGCCATCGGCAGCGCGCGTTTCGCCTCGAGTAACATCTTCACAGTGAAGTCACGCTAATCAATCGTGGATGATCGAAGATCCCTTGGGTCCGTTTCCAGGAGATATCTCTCGAGTTTCGAAGATCGCTTGACAGTAAGTTTGACAGTTCGGCCATCCGTAAAGGCGGACGAACACCAACCGATCAGAGATTCGACAGTGATTTACGTCCGGCGGATTCACGCCCGGCAAACAGAGGAGCGCGCGCACGTGCGTCTGTGTATGTATATTTTGGAGAGTCAGAGAAAGATAGTGAGTTATAGGGATCGCCCAGTGGGAAAGAGTGAGTAGCGCCTCATGAAACATTCATAGGGACATTGCCAGCGTGACATCGCGCTTACACTCTCGCGCAAAACTGTACGCTTCTCTCCTCGGGACGAGGGTGATATAGGCACGTTCAAACGATTTCGCGGTAACGTGCTCTTCCGCCATCACTTCCCGAAATAACCCCTTATTCCGCTGCTTCTTCTCTTCCAACCATTTCTTTTTCACCCTCGCCAATTAATCTCGGAAATATTATTATACTTTATCAAACTACATGACAAACTACAATATAAAAGATACATTCAAGTATTCTACAAGTGATACATCAAGAAAGATGTAATCTGATATTATAAATTTGGTAAAATGAATCCCAATTATTCAAAGCTCTTCATTACGTTAAGGACTGACGAGTACTACTTTCATTGGAGTCCGTTGTCGTATTATGTTGAATTGTTACTGAAGGACAGGTGTCTGGTTAATTTTTTGCCCGCGCCGTGAATGGAACTGCCGAAATAATAGGGAAGTGCATTATTTGCAAGTTCGGTCGTCAGCAGGCTGCAATTGTTGCTACGCCATTTTAATTCATAACGCGAGGCGGTGGTAATGTTTGTTGTACTCTTTAAATTGGAGGCTTTCATTGCGCTTACCACCGCATAACGAAGGGTTTTAACCCTTCCCATCCCACGGGGAAAGTCGGCGCATTCCGCGTCGACGTGGATCTGTTTGCACTTTTAATTGAATCCATCCTATAATATAGACCGGCAGATTTTCCACTTGACTTTTGGCAATCGTCGATCACTCCGGCGCAGCAGCCTTTCAAAGGAGAGCTTAAAAAGTTGCTCTGTTGGCGATTTACCTCAAATGTCCGGCTGCCTTTTTTTATCAAGCGCTCATTTACCGAGGTTATTAATGGCGCAAATTATTCCTTTACGCTCTCTGAAAGAAAATACAGGGGAAATAAAGTGTCTTCTTTTTTAGTAAATCCATGAAACTCTCTTGCACAATGTCAATACGAAAAACAGAATAAACCATGTAAATTAACGGGGAAAGATCGTAAATGAAATATCGCGTTAACGGAAGATTTCGAAGTATGTTTAACAGAGTTATGAGAGAAACGTTATCATATCGTAAATAAACTAACGTAAAGGTAAATTTCCCCTAAAGCTCTTCGCGTGTTTATTGCGATCAAATAACAAATACCTCGTTTAGCACGTCAAGGGTTCCGCTTGCGATTCGTCGGCGAGAATTTTCGGAAACAAATTAATCGTGCATGGTTGTGTGTGTGTGTGTGTTTGATGCGAGTCGGCACACAAATCGGCCTGGGCGGAACAGATCGGCACGCTGCCGGATCGTGGAAGCGGGAGATAGAAGACGAAGTGTACTTTGCGGCTTCGTTTCTGCCGGTGGCCCGTGTTTAACTTTCTGCCGAAAAGCTCCGAGCCATAACACAAAGGTATACTGCGCCAACCCTCTCCGCGCGCGCGGCTGCCAGCCAGCCAGCCAGCGTCGGCTCCTCGCTCCTCGTCTCCGCGTTACAGTTTGAAAGGCAAACTTCCCTCCCCGCAGGAAACTCCGTCGGGGTAGTTTCGCGAGAATTATTACAACGAGAGAAGAATTCTAGTCTCGGTCATGCTACTCTCAGTCCTAGTGGAAAAGAGTGACAGTTGGAACTACAGCTGGTTCTTTTTCGTAAAACGCTTATTGCCGATACCAGCGATAATTGCAGGAGAGAGAGAAAAGGCCTCTCTACTTCCTTCCGATCAATTGCGGCAGAAAGAAATTCAATGAGTTCCGGCGCCCCACCCTCGAACACTCTTGTGGCGAGCGAGCCGCTCGCTCGCTCGCTCGTGTTAATTAGCCAATCATGGAAAGTTCGTCGGATGAATGTTCCTGCAGGAAGCGCGTGCAAAAATCGAGCCGTGAGTAACTCGATTTAGTCTGCTTAATCGCTCAATCCCGACGGCGTTTGACGAGGAACTTGGCGGAAATGGAAAGAGCGAAGAAGACGCCGTTAGAGGGATGAAGATGAAGTCAGAAGCATAGAGAAGAGCGTAACTCTCGATACGGCATCGCGCATACGTAAGTGCGATCCCGCCGGCTCGCCGAAATGAGACGACATCATAAATATGATAATCGGCGGTTTAGACACGCCGTGTTCAGCATACCGATAACTTTCTCATCCACTTCCTTTCCTCTTCGTAACCCGAGGCTTGCTGGATTTCGGGGCAGATTTCCCTTCTTTCTCAAGCAGCCGCCAGCGTCTTGCATCCTCTCCCAGTTTCTCCGCCCTCGCCGGGAAGCTTCGCTCCTTAATATTGAATTCACGGGGACGTGCTGGAAAAAATCTCGCCCGGATATTTTCGAGCCCGGAGATTGTCGGAGTGCAAACAGTCGTTAAGTTCTCGGTGCGTATCAGGCGGGCTTGGAGGGTTGGCTATGAACCTATCGCGCGTAAATTTATGAGATTGGGAATTGAGATCGTCGGAGAGTAAGATTGCTACAAGGATCGCTGCAAGTTTGGCCCATTTTTTGCCAGCATTTTGCATGGAGTGGCGCTCCATGCAGCCGAGTGGCTAAATGGCCAAGCGTAGCGGGGTCAAGGGATTGTCAGGAATTCCGCTGCATACACTTAGCATAATTCTTGCATTTCACGCGAGCGGGCCTTCAAGCTAAAACGCGCCGGGCTTCTAAATATCGTAATTATACATTCCAAACAAGGCTGCCCCGCTCGCTCGCTCGCGCGCTCGCACTTTTTTTCACATTTCCCCGCTTAATTCTCCGTTTCCCGTTTCGCTGGGCGCGAACTTCCTTGAGTTTGCTCTCGCATGTGGGTCATTTTTTCACAAATACCCTGGGAGAATTTCGCGCGCTCTTTCCACCTGCTGGGACAAGAGAGTATACGGGGTGTTAGTTGACTCAAACAATGCGAGCGCCATCTCGCTCTCACCGGCATTGCTTGGTCCAGGAGCGGCGCGGCGGTCGCTGAGCGGCTCCTCTCTTTTGGCACTAAGAATTAAGTGTATTTAATTAAAATTAATGAAACTGCTGAGCGCGCGCGTCACACATGGGAGCGGGTGGGCGCGCGCCGCTGGACCAGGCTGCTGCTGCTGCTGCCGCTGCTGGAAAGGTGGTAAGCTCGGTAATTGGAGAGGTCTGGGCTTGGAAGGTGGGGGTGTGTCAGAGGATATCCACACGGTGGAACCGTGCTCTTTTACTCGAGCCTCTACCCTCCCACGTATTCCTCGTATCCCTGTATGTCTGTGCCCATGACACGCCTCGCACCCTTCAACCGCCACCCCTTCCTTTCCCACCCCCTCTCGCTCACTCTCTGCTCTCTCGTTCATGGAACTCGTCGCGCCTCGTAACCCCGCCAAACTACGTGACTACTTCCCGACGATCGCTGCCTTTTTCCACACGCTTGTACCCGCTGAGAAAACCCGCCCTTTCAATGGAAGGATGGATTTATCCTACACTTCAGCATCGCCACCCTCCAGCGTCCTTCCGCTTCCCCTTTCGAGCGAGAAACTTTAAGGGTTTAAAATTGTCACACGAACCCCCAGGATTCCTTTCATCATTTTAGTATGGTAATTATTGATTATTGTGTTGTTGTTTAGGGGGAATGTTGGAATATTTATGTGATGTGAAAGCTTGTTTGTGGTAAATCAGGAGAATGATGTAAAGAATTAATAATTGCTTTTATCGAATTTGTGTGATGTCTGAAGATTGATTTAACGATGCTTTTTTAGAGGGTTGGAGAAGTATTATTTTATTAAATTCACGCTAGGTTCCTCTTTGTTAGTGTGAATGTGATACTGAATCTCGTATTTCTAACCGCAGCTGCGAACAACATTCGCTCTAATTCAGTGAGGTTTAGAACCTTGTAAAATAGAAGTTAGACCGTGAATTCGTTCGGCTGGAGTTCCAAATGCATGAGAGATCTGGTTTCACATTGATTTGCAGAGCGGACTTGCTTGCCGGCAGTGGCCGGCGTCCAAGGACCGCGACGCCGCCGCCGCCACCGGTGAAATGAAATTTTCCCGTAGATTTCCGCGAACTCACGCGAGCCCTCCGACTAACCGGTTTACTTGCGATAGTCCGGAATAATAACTTCGTTTCCGTGAGCGGCGTCTGCCCGAACCGAGCACTGAATGGCCCGCTAAAAGCGTGTCACGTCGATTGATGCGATTAACTCTTGATTTTTATGCGGCGAATCCGTGCCGCGAAATCATTTGCCGTCAATTTCGAAAACGAAGCAACGAAAAACGAATGAGAAGAACTTCGCCAGAGTTCATTCGATTCTCCACCTCCAATGCACTTTGCAACCTTCCATTTTTCCCTTCGAGTCTCTCCCGAAACCCCCTGGAGTGCGCAAGGGACGCTCTCCTTTTTCCCCTTAACGAAGATTTATGTGTGAATTAGCCTAATTGTTAATACCATAACAGTTTCACACACAGTATCAATCAATCCTAAATAAAGAATACTTCCGGGAGTCCCAAGACACCCAATTATTCATCATCTCCTTTAAGTTCTATTAAACAGCTATCCGCTACAGAATCCGCTAACCGGCTCTATTCTCTTCTCGCTTACAATGGCGCTGTTCCAGCACTGTTGGCAGAGAAAGAAAAATCATCGGGAGGAATTAGTAACGAAGAACGATTGACAGTAGCGCGCGTGCGAGCAGCGTAGCGTCTGCTAGTCGAGCGGAGTCGAATGTCGAGGGTGGAGAGGAAGAGAAGGGGTGGGGTGAGAGTGTCTATCGAGTGGTGTAGCTCGTTCGTATTAATCGACGACGTATGGGAATACCGTAGGCGATGCGTGAAGTTGGCGGACGCAGCGATTCCTTTCTGAGTCATTCGGCTCTCGGTCGATGAGAGCTAGCGAGCGAGCGAGCGATGCGGATGCACTGGTGGGCAAAGTGAATTCGTCCGAGGCCTGACCCTTTAAGTCAGACGGGATTTTCTATGGCCTCCACCTGCAAAGCTCTGCATTGTAGTGGGCCCCCCTTGCCACTCTCTCTCTCTCTTTCTCTCTTTCTCTCTTTGGCCCTTTCTCCATCGCTCGGTCTCGCTCGGCCCTGTCCGTTTTTCTCGCTCTCCTCCTCGGCCTCGCCTCTTGCAAAAGAATTTTTTGCTCCGCGCTCGCCCGCTCGGCCGATTACTCTCTGCTCTCTCGCTACTGGCGCGTCCGCGCGCACGTGGCCCAACACGCGTGCCCTTACTCCTGCACACACAAAGAGAGAGAGAGAGAGAGAGAGAGAGAGAGCGATGCATATCGAGCCCCTACTCTCCATCATACGTGATCCCGGAGCGTGTGTGCCGGTTACATATCGCGGAAGAGAGAGAAGTTCGCGCGGAAACTCCCTGCACGCTCGCACAGACCTCCACCGCCTCTCTGTAGATTCGCTTTCTCTCTCTGTGTATTGGTGTGCGTCTGTGCGCGAGTGTGTCTGCACGCCGAGGCCTGGCTCGACGCGGTGCGTTGGAGAGAAAGAGCTTTCGAAGCTCGCGCCTCTCGGCCAGACTGTCATTTCGATCCCGAAAGAGCCTCAGCGGTTCTCAGCGCGGGGGATTTCCGCGCGCGAGAACCAAGACAGTCCTCCTCGCTTTTTTCGATTTCCACTTTGAATTCCTTGCCGATTACGAGCCATTCGAGTTTAGAACGCCCTCTTGGACATCCAGTAAATCCAGCAGTGCTGTTGATAGTTCTTACTTGGAATGTGTTGGCTCTAGGAAAGCCGGCTGCTTTTATTGCCGAATAATAGACTAATCCTGAACGGTGATTGTCGTAAAGGTGGAGTAGCCGAGATTATTGATCCGATTCCAGAGGAGAATCGAACAATCAATTTCTAGCTAGCGCTCAGCGAGCGAGCGACAACACCAGGCGAACGGAACACAGACGGAAATCCAGTTAGAAGCGAGCGAATTACGCGCGCATTCCGGATCGTGCATGGTTAATGCGTCATTGTGAAGAAAATACTGCGATTGGTGGGCAAACGGAGGACGCGGCGGCGGCGGCGGCGCGGCGCTGCTCGTCGATGTTCCCATTATTTCATGGGATCGGTAATGCCAGGTGCGAGTGGGGTCGCCAATCGGTAACTTTACAACATTGATAGGTGGCGAGCAGCGAGGCTCGGATTTACTAGCCGCGATTCATGAAGGATGATTACGTGAAACGCACTAACGATTATTGCCATTTGAGAAATGCGATAACGCGCCTCGTTTAGGGGATGATTTATAGCGGTGGCGTTAGTGCGTCGTTGTGTGTCCCATCGACGAGTGTTAACCTCGCCTTCTTCCCCCCTTCGTTCTCTCTCTCTCTACCTCACAAATTGCCTACTACTAATCCATATTTCAGTGGCGATTTCTCGCTCCTTCATTCCCGATCAGCGTCGATGAGTAAAAATCGCTTCGGTGTCTCGTTCAGACTCCGCCAGGGGGAAGTGGATGCGCCGTGAAAGGGGGTGGGGGTTAGTGGGGTTGGGGAAGGTGGCGGCCTTTCAATTACGGGACGTGTCGGGTGCGCCGGGAGCAGTTCCATTCTGAATTGTAAACGATTCATGGGGCATTGGTTATTGTCCGGAGCAGTGCTCCACTCATTAAGCTGATCGTTTCTGCATCTTCTCTGGTAGAGGAAGAGGCGAGCCGAGCCGAGCCGAGCCGGACGGGAAGACGGACGCGCGCGCGGCTCGGCGCGGCGCGGCGCGGCGCGCTTTACAGGCGGCAGGGGCTCTCGAATCGATAAATTTTTATTCGCGCACCCTTAACGACCGCTTTATAGGAGCCCTGACACCAATGTACCCGGCGAGACTATTCGACTAGAGTCCCGTGCAATTAGCGCCGTCCTGTTCTTCGACAATCATATCCCCGTGGCCATCATACACGCATCAGCTTTCCTGCGAGGCCGCCACCCTCGTCGCTTCGTTACTTTAAACGATCTCACGGGACAGTCACGATTTTTCTTGACGTCCTGCACGCCGCTAAATCCAATTAAACCAGTTGCTCGCCACCAGCTTCTCCGCCGTCTCCCGGCGCCACCCTCTTCCTCCGTGTCTCTCCGGTTGCTTTAATCTCCTCACCGGACTGAAACCATACACGCGACGGGGACTTGCGCTTCCGCCAGCGCAAACCTGGTCTTCCTTACCCCGGAAGAATCATGAAATTATATCAGCGAGACGGACGCCAATTCCTGGCAGTGAATTTAACGCGCCCGAATCAATAATCAATTCTGGCGAAATGTTGATAAGATTCGGGGGCGCTCTCGCTCGGCTGCTTCGGAGATTAAAATTCTCGGGGGGGTGTAACCCTATCCGCTCGAGCAAGTAGGCAGACGACACACGAATATGTTCGTCATCCCCCAAGAACGGTGGCACATGCAGCCTGCACTCTCTCTCTCTCTCTCTCTCGGCGAGGGGGTGGTGGGTACACAGTGCACCGGAAGTCAGTTGGTGGGCGCGCGCTCGGCGGCGGCGACGCTGGCGTTGAGGGGCGCAGGGGGGCACGCTCGGATTCACTGGAAGCCATACATTTTTCTCGAGCGTTTAGCAACCCACCCGGTAGAATCGACGGGCGTATGCAACGAGTGGGCCCGTTGTAACGCTTCAGCTAGTCCCTCTTTCGGGCTCTCCCCGTCGGCCAGCGACTTCAGCTTTGAAGGGAACGAGAGCAAAGGGGGAGAGAGAGAGAGAAGAGCGAGAGAGGGAGAGCGAGATGCTGGGCGAGGGAGAGGAGCGGGCGGCGGTGGAGGAGCGTCGGAGGGTGAGGAGCGCGGAAGAGGGGCCGTGCAGACACCCCTTTTCACCCTGCCACCCCCCTTTGCAAGCCGCCCACGCCATGATCAATATTACGCCCCAGAGCTACGGCATCTAAACCGACCTCGAGACGGACTTCTTCCTGTTCGAAGCATCCGGCCCGACATATCTGCCAGACGAGACTCTCCCCCGCATTCGACTCTACCACCCACCACCGCCCTTTCATTAGTTAAACTCACCCTTGACACCGATCGAAGCGCCTCCGATGCCCGATCGACTTTGATCGAGTACACACGCGCGCTCAATGTAACTAAATGCTCGCGAGAGCTTCTCGTAAATTGTACTTGCTTCCTTGAGAGCTTTTCTTTAAGGAAGATCGTAAGTTTTATAGCTCCTTCCTTGAGTATGTGGATGATCCACTGTAATGGGGTATTATTTGTTGGGAGGAAATATGTGTGGTCGATGTTTGAATTTTGTTAGAGGGGCGTATGAAAATTTCTTCGTGCGGCTTGATTTATGTTAATACTTCGAAGCGACGGGATTCCGGAGTCTAGTTAATCAGGCGGCAAATGACTCCGGCTGACCAAATACGCAAAGCTAGCGGCGGTGCGGCGCGGCGCGGCTCGGCGCACGGGAAAAAGCGAAATACGAGAGCGGCGGGGATTCACAGTTCCGGCCCTCGAAAGTTTCTCGAGCTCTCTCGGCCGGATGGAAGTCGCGGCTAGGAATTAGGAGGTTGAGGGCTATGCGAAGGCAAACTGCAGACCGAAGAATCCCTGCTAAAAGTTGCGGGTACAGTTTTTGTTCCGCCCTGGAACCTCGTATTAATTCGATAATTACCGTGGTAATTGCGCCCTGTTTCTGCGGCTTTTCGAGCCACCGCCGGAGATTACTAGCCGAGATTTCTCCACTTCTCTTCTACTCTTTTTTCCTCCGCAGTCGTAATGTGTCGAGTTATCTTTTATACAATTCTCTTTAGACACGCGGACGTTTGACACTCTCGCCGAGATAAATTTATCAAAATAATTAGATTGGAAAACGACGTTCTACCTATCGTAACTCCGTCACACCTCTGTTTTGACTGCTGTAGAAAACTTGTCAAGTAAATTGAGTTCGCTCAGATTTCCACGCTGAAACATGCATGGGATCTGCGCGATACTCGTTTACGACTTTCCGGCGTTTACGGCTGCCCTTGATAAGCCGAGCGTGCCGAAGTTTTCGACAGTTTCCCACGGCAATATCGTTAGTGAATGAAGTGCGGCGTGTCCCGCGCGATCAGTCGTGTGTCAGGCAAAAGTGGAAATAAAAAACTCCTCTCCCTCTCTTTCTGTCGCGAGACTAGAAAATACCTGTGAATAAAATCTACTCCCCTTCATCTTGAAATCCCGGCTTAGCCACGCGACAATGACTCAGTCTGCGACAACAGAGCCGTCGTAGAAGAACTGGAGCGCTTTGCGCGAAGACATTATCTTTATACGTCTCATTATACCGAAGAAGTAGAAATTCTCTTCATTTCCGAGAGAGATTTTCCGCGCTAAAGATCAGCGAACATTTATACAACCACTACTACTACGATATTACAGTAGACTCACTCCCCAAGTAGATCCAGACGCGCTGGTCAGACGAGGGTCTGGCATTCGAGTATCAGGAGTATTCCCCGCGAGGAGAAAAGCACCCCTAAGATCAGTTGCAGGCATGCGGCGAAAGAGGTTGAGAACCGTCGCGGAAGAGCATTCGAGAGCTGGTGCATCGGATCGCGCGTAACATCGCAGGATGCACGGGAGCATATATTTGTATATTTGTACAAGTAGTAATATCTGCGGTTTGGTCAGACGGGAGGGGGAGGAGTAGTGACTGGAAGCGGAGACAAAGGGCGAAGTGCGGGGATGTTGGAAGGAGCATTATTTAACGCAGCAGTTGCTGTAACCCCCGGAGAGAGCGGACTGTACTTGCAAGAGAGAAAGAGAGAAAGAGAGCGAGAGAGTACGAGGGGAGAGATAGAGAGGGAGAGAGAGAGAGAGCGGGTCAGGGACTGTACGTCTGCTTCTCCAATCTGCAGGCTATTGTGACACTCCTCCAGTTCTCTGCCTCCCCTTGCCACCAGGGCCTTCCTGCTCTTCCTGCCTCTCTCTTTTTCTCCCTCGGCATCTCCCTTCCTCCCTCCCTCTCGCCCCTGCTTCTTCTGTTCTGCAGCCTCTTCTTCGCCACCCCGGCGAGCTCTTCTTTTGCCGCCCCCTCCCTCCTTCCCGTCGGAGTATGAGTGCGGAGGCTGCATACCGGGCCACCCTTCGGGAGTAGACGACGGCCTGTGCTCCCTTTTTCACCCTCCTTGAGTCACTCTTCCCTTCCCTCTCACTCTTCTACCCCTCGCCAGCTTGCTCGCTCGCTCGCTCGCCAGGCATCACTCCTCGCAGTCTTCCCGCTCACCCTATTCTCTCTCTATTCCCTCTTCATCGCCGGCGTCTCTCGCCCCGTGTACCATCTTTCTCGACCGCTTTTCATCGCTCGGATGATGCGGCGGCGGTGGCGGCATTGGTCTCGTAGGCGACGCGTGCTGCCGAAACGCGCTACGCGACGCCTCGAATGCCCCGAAATCAGACGCGACTGTTCGAGAGAATTGTATATATTGAGAGGGGGTGGTCTCGAGATTTTGAGCTGGCTGAATTAGGGTGGGTTAGTAAGGGATGAACGCGCTAGTGGTTGGTAAGGGCATTGTTTTTCAAGAGAACGCCGCGATGTTTCCGGTTTATGGAAAGTCGTTTTGAATATCGAGCGACCTTGCCAACTTCTCTGCCTTTTCTTCTGGCGTTCTCCTTTCAGCGGGCGGCCAACTCTCTTCCTATGTCTTTTGAGAGATCCGCTTGGTTTCTGGTTGGAGTGTGTCTGGATTGGTATCGCGATGCGAGGATTCCTCTTTCAAGTCGGCTTTGTGTGCCAGGCGATGTTTTTCAGAATGGCGCGTGCACTGGGTCAGCAGCAGCCATCGTCGCTCCGCTGGCTGGCTGGCTGGCTGGCTGGCCTGTCACTCGCCCGTTTTCACACAAAATCGACTGCAGTCGAGAGGGAAACTTTCATTGAATGGCGCAAAAGCCGTCGCAACGCTCTCCCACTTGACCAAGTTTCACGTGTGACTAGGATTTCATATCGCGCGATTACGAATGCTTTACTTCCTCGCGGCGGAATCATCGGAATGCCTTTTCCTCTCCAGTCTCTGATTTCTATGACAGAAATACTACTAACAAGCGGCACACTCGAATCATTCTAGCCGCCAGGAATAGTTAATTCAAATAAATAGGAATTGTCAAATATATATAACAAAATTAAAGCGGAAAATTTAAGTATATTACTGGAATACGAAGAACGAGATAAATGATGGTTATGAACAAATGCTTTACCCACAGCAAATATCATTGAAATGTCCTTTCAACAAGTCTTCAACACTTTCATCAGAAATACTACCAACATTAAACAATTACAATAACTATCATATCATCAAATATATTTAACAAGATGAAACGTAAATCGAAACGTCATATTCGTACAAAGTGAAGGGCGACAGTTAAACGAAGGTCTGACTTGGACGCAAGTCCGGAAGCGGATTTCTCCAGTGGAGATTTAACAGGCGCATTCGCGACACGCTTAAAACCGGTCGAAGTTAAATCAATCTTAAGTCAGTTATGTATTATTTAATAGGATGGTGGAGGGTGGGCGCCGCGGGGTGGCGTCGCCGGCGGGGCAGCGGTGAAAATTTAACGGGTTGCAGACTCTGGCGCACGTCGATCGTAACTGCATTCTGATGTTGGAGTAAGTTAATTATATGGAGACGGTGGTGTACACGCGTCTACCGGGGCATTGGCGACGACGATCTCTCCTGTCTCTCCTCCTCCGCCTTCCTCCTCTTCCTTCTCACTCTTGGCGCGTTGCAGTTTCCCAGAGTGAATTAAATTGTTTGTTGCCGCGGTTAATCCGTTTACCGCGCGAGCCAGGATACCAGCGCGGCGCGCTCTCTGTCCGAAACAATGTCGTAAAATGCCGCAATTGCCAATTAGTACTAACAGCTGTAGCATTCTTCGTCTATTCACTCATACTTTAGCCGCGTTAGTAAACGCTCACGTGGGATGGCACGTGTTGTCTCTTGAAACATTGTTGAGATTTGAAATCTGCTTGAGAACGAATATTAAGAGTATATGTTTCTTAATGTTAATGGACTGATCGTAGATTAAATATGATTTTGTATTACGAAAGCGATTAATCTAAAATTAAATCTAATTTTTCTGAAGATGGATTGTTAAGGACGAAAGATATTTAATTCAGAGTTTTTTTAATCTACGAGGCAATTGAGATTTCCTCGAAAGGCACTCGTCGCTACTTAATTAGGCGGTGAAATTGAAAAGTGGGAGTCCTCGATCTAAACGTATTCGACAGCGACTTAATCTCTCGCGTAGATATCCGTCGCCAGTGCGACTAGCTTTCGTTTCCTCACTGACAATCACTCCAATTGCGTAACATCCTTTAGCCAAGGCGAGTTTCAATTTTCTAATGCGAAATTTTCCAGAAATTTGCCTGGCGATTACCCACGGCCAGCCAATTTCACGATATAATCCGCGAGATCCGTGCAATCTCACTGGCGTCGTCGGCCCGACGAGTCTCTCGGATCGTGCTAACTTAATGAAGTCCTTATTAACCGCGAGGTTAAAGCCGCCCAGACGAGAAGTCCTCGAGGAACTCGCCGAGCTCCAGCAATCGCTCGATACTTCCAGTTTACAAGTATCCATCCGCCAAACCCTCATTTCCCTTCTTCCCTTTTAGCCCTGCGGAAGCTCATTCTCACTGCCATTTCGACGCATACAACACATTCGAAAGACAGCTTTCTCTCTTTCTTAATTATACCGTTAATTATAGAACTTGTTTACTTCAAGCCCAGAGCTTTCTCTCAAATAAACCGTAATTTCAAAGTAGCACCGAACTAAGTTCCATCGAGCTCCTTTTGCGTCATCATAATTTACTGTTGACAAATAAGACGTTCTCTCTGAAAAGCACAGGCAAATTACCAACACAACAGTAAATCATGTTGGAAACGATAACTCGATCATTCGAATCGAAGTAGTATATATTTCTCGAAGAGTGTGTTATAAAGAACTGGGAGTTGTATTCAATATGAGTAAGAACGAAGAAAACGCAAGCTGAACGGAAATTGAAACGCTGGCCGAACATTCGTTCTTCGATCAAAGTGTCCTCAAAGCCAGCGAGCTCTTTCTCTAGCTGAGAAAAAGCTTGCTACACACTTGCACTCAAATCTCTCGGCGACTTCGTTTCGATGAAATCGTATCTGTGGGTAATGCGATTTTTATGAGAAGCATTCTGGATGGTGTGTGTGTCAGGGGCGGAAGTTCCCTGGGAGCGATCTCTTTCGCGAAGCTACTCGATCCCTTTTAGCACGTGCTCAAGTCTCGCCGGGGTTAGTCGATTGTCCGATCGGTCTCGAGTGTTTGCTCGAATCACAGAGAAGTATGCGAAATCACGACTAGAGCCTGTCGCCGCGCCGCGCCGCGCCGCGCCGCGCCGCTCTAAATAAACCTGACGCGAGAATAAGAGAAGAACACACCCACATGCCGGAGATGTCGATGCGGGAATACATATGTGTGAGTGCGCGGGAGGAAAATGTGCGGCATTTTCCCCTGGCAAATCCACTTTACGCGCTCTGGCTAAGAGGAAGCAGACAGACGCTCCTGCAGGAAAGTGGGGCCTTTTCGAGTGACGTCGCTTCGGTTCGCGAAAGCCGAGAGATCGGATCGGGAATTCTCAACAAAATATCGTCCATCCGGACGCCCGCCACAGCTAGACTGAATATATCGAGCGGGTGTTGATTGCCTACTGCTCCTCTCTCTCTCTCGCCGATGCTAGCTTCCTCTCTCTCGCGCGCGCGGCCGCACTCTCGCTGCGTAGTACGGGCGTTAATTAATCCTGCAATTGCAGCGCGCCCCGAGCGTTCGAACTCGCGCCAAGTCTACGCACCCTGATTGAGATTAGACTCGCCGTCTGCCGGCTGCGAGTCTCTCGAAAGCCCTGAAAAGGCTGCTCTCACAACCCTGTTGTGTCTCAGGTTCACGCACCGCCGAGCTAACAGACATGTCACAAGCTTACGTGCCGCGAAATGTTTGCCAGATCGAATGTTTCATGTTTTGCAGCCACCTGGTGCCTCGACTAATATTTCATAATCAACCATCTCGATTGCTAGCGCGGCCCTTCGTTGTTTCAGGTAATTGGTCTAAATGCGAGTATTTCGTAATTGGAACTCGACGAGAAGAGGCTTTTAACGCGAGAGTGCGGAGTTACAGGCGGCGCGGAACAAAAGTTTGCGGCTTCGCGCGAATAATGCTGAAGTAAGGTATTTAGTTCGAGTTGGCTGTCTTGCCGACCGCCGAATCACGCTGAACAGAGACAACGCGAACACGCGGCGATCTCATTCCCGAGGATTTAAACATAGTTTCTGTTGTCTGTTGTTTTCATACTCGCATGAAGATTTATGACGCCCCACATATGTTCCACGCTCTCCACAATATTCGGATCACTCAGTACGAATTAATCCTACGAGATTCTCTCATACAACAACTACTTAGAACTTCATAAAACGCGAAGAATATTTTACAAGAACAAATTGAGAGAATTCGTTTCATATTAATTATAAGGAATTCAATCATTTTAATTATAATCTGACAAGTATTTCGAGGGAGAGAGAATACCGTAATTTCCTGTGACAAATCAAGTTAAGCGTTAATGCAGCGGCTCGGTAATTCGTATAAACCTGTATCCAGGAGGGCGTGTATCCTGGTCAAGATAATTGCAGGCTGGGATCGATCATGTAGGTGTGGCAGGCGGACTGGTACACGCGTAATTTCCCGATTTACTGTTTTCCTATTATCGCCTGGTGCCAGGGGCATCGTCCCTCCCGCTTCTCAACCCTCTCCTATTGCTCCGATTGCTCCCAAGTCGATGGCTTTGTACAATCATAACACGATCCACTGCTCATCCCTTGGCCCTTCCTCCAACCAGATATAAGACGCGTATACCTTCACAATCACGGATTACATCCTACCATAACGATACAACAACTAATTATCTTCCGAATCTCTTCTCAGTCTGGTCTGACCACGCTTGACTCATTCTACTAACGTTCATATCACTGAATACAAGTGAATCATCGAGATCTAATTGAACGACAGTGTTAAACTCGAGGATGAAGTAGAAAATTCGAGGTAGGGTAACTGTCGAAATGTAAGTGGTTTCAAGCTTTTTCGGATGTGTCTACGAATATTCTGTGGCGAAGGGTCGAGAGAGCTACTAGGACCGACAATGGTGTTAGGGTTCTGGTGGGAGCCTGTTGGCGGAGTGTCAGTGCGGAGCACTCTAGCGACCTTAATTGCCGTAGACTCCTTGCTAATTAGTTTACATTACACTCTCCGTATCCTCGAGGTCCTGCTCGCTCGCTCGCCTCCGCCCCCACCCACAGCCATCATCCCCACGCTTCCTCCAATATTGCGAGAGGCTCTTTAATGTTGCTCTCGTGCCGTTCAAAATACATGTGTACCGGCGAACACACATGTGTGTGCACTCGCCAGTATATGAGATTTCCGTGTTCTATATCTTTATCTTACCGTGTACCTTTACCGATGTGCCTGCCAACCCTTCCGCCAATCTTCGGACCTTCACCAACACGATCACCCTTCGAGGGATGCCCGGTAAACGATGGCTTCCTCTTGTTCCCTTCGGATAAACGTCTAATATCCAACTCGTCAGGGGATGAAGAGCAGGAACGCTATTATTGTTAGTGTGCTGGGGATTCGGTTGCCTTTCAATCACTACTGTCGAGTATATTCCGCTCTATTAGGATGGTTATAAATGAGTTTGTAATTTTAATTGAATGAGAATCTTTTTCAACCCTGTCTTGTGTTTTATATATTATATATGAATAATGTAATATATATGTTTGATGTAAACGATGGTTTGCTTTCGTTCTCTTTGGATAAACGTGGAATATCCAACTCGATAAGGGATGAAGAACAGAAATGTTATTATTCTTAGCTAGCAAGTGATTCGCTGGGGATATGCTACTATGAGTATAATTATAAATTAGTTTGTAATTTTAATTTGATTCTTTCCCACTTTTTGCCCATATTTGATATGTTATATACAAATAATATAATATATACTGATGCAAAAGGTAGTAAATCGCCCTGCAGTTTTGTACTGTAGTATCCAATTACCTTTTCATGCACGTGCTATCCTTTTTCTCCCGTTAGAATTCGTTGAATAGTTGATTAATCCTGGCATAGGAAAATAAGGAGTTGCGAGCGGAGAATGGAAATCGAAAGGTGCTTTGTCACCGATTGGGGTGTGGAGCGACAATATTACGAGAAATTGCGAAGAAGTATGAGAAGCAGGCATCGATATTCAGCTGCGTGGAAGGTCGGGCGTTCTAACAGAAAGTTAGGTGGGCGCCTTTCTTCGCGTCTCGATTCTCTCACCTGTTGCCAAAAGAGAAGGAGAGAGAGAAAGATTCGGATCGCGGCCTCGTCGCTCGATTCTCGCGCGATTTGGCCCCTCTTATTTTCCTTCCAACCGACGATCAGCAGCTCTCTACTTTCCTCGCCTCTTTCTCCGGCAAATTCTCTTTCGCCACGTACTACTACTACCCTACCGATCTGCCACCCGAGGATCTCGCCACGTTTATTTCGTCTCTTCTACGTGCCCAACCAGACCCACCCGAAATTCAAGCGATACTACCATCCTATCTTCTCTCGACAAATGTCAGCGATCTTCCTTAATATTCGAGCAAAACCTTCTTCTTTTATCAATTCGCTTTTTTATATTTCGATCAACGCTTTCGATTAAATTTGTTACAAGAATTTAAGGTATGAAATCGTAGTGGATGAAGAAATATTTGGCCATAGTTCTTAGATAGGTGTACATTTTGATTTTTCTTAAAGAGGAAAGTCTCTCTTTCAAGGGACAATAAATTTTCTGAAAGCAGAATGTTTTCTCCTTTAAGAAAATTGACTTGAGAGAATCTGGGTGTACGAATCCTTCTTTTGCTCGCATTTTCACAAACTTTTGTCCACTCGATCGAGAATTCCATCGAAACAAAACAATCTTAAAGAGCAGCGAGCGCGCTGTCTCGTGTACACAATATTCTTCGCATTGTTTTCTCTTCCAATCTTCGTGTTGTCTAGCTACGGGATCATGTTTATATCGCATCGCGAGAGATCCGAGCATCTCGTGAAACCATCACGTTCACCTGTTGCGAATTTCCTTCGTCGTTCCTATTTCATATGCAGATCCACCAGCGGCTAATATTGATTCACTAAAATATGCTGTTTCTCTTGAATACTACTTGTTAACAGTCTAGTTATCCTGTTACAATTATCTGTTGTTTAATTGCAATTAGCCATAAATCTCGAAAACCCTACAATTCTTCCTGAAACCCCCATGGTTATTTTCCAATACAATCGCTCAATATCGATTCTCACCACACATCATATTCGATTTCAGTATTCAATTTCACTAAACAACTAAAACTAAACTTCCACCACAAACAAGCAAACTACAAACTAGGTCATAATCAGACGAAGCAATAACAAAATCAAAATCAAACTGAAAATACAAATCCTAACCCGCCAACATTTACCTGCTCTTTAAAAGCTTATAAAAACAGCAGGAACCAAGGGGGTTTTTTTCTTGCACTGCGAAGTAAGTCGTTCGGAGGTAGATGATTATGGAAAGAAAGCTCGTAATGCGCTCGAGGAAAGTCGGAGCGGCGGCGTTCGGTAAACAACATGCCTCGGACGATCCCGGCTCGGTTGCACATTGCTTTGTCTCTGAGAGTTTCAAGCAGCCGAGGGGGGTTGGAAGGGGGCGGCCGCCCCCGCTCCGATTTCGCCGCTTCCGGTACCGAGTGGTGTTCGCCGTCGTGGAGATCGCCGGTGCGTATTGTGGAGGCCGCGGGGAGAGAAGGAGAGTGCGAGAGTCGGAGAGCGACAAAGAGAGACAAGTAGAAGAAAAGAGAGCGATAGAGTGTGTGTGTGTGTGTGCGAGTGAGAAGGAAGAAGGGTCGAATGCGCGCGAGCGTTGCGCGTTAGTTGAGGAGGAATAGGCGGCCGAGAGCAGTGTCGCGTCAGCCCCCGGCCCTGCAGCACCACGTACCATCATCCAGGTCCAGATACCTACACCTGCTTTTTCTCTCTCTCTCTCTCTTTCTCACTTTCTCTTCTCTTTTTACCACCGACCGACCGACCGACCAACCGACCAACCGATCATCCATCCATCCATCCCAATCGGCCCCATCCTCCAACCTGCCATCTCACCTGTTCGGTCGACACACGTTGCCACCCCCGCTCGAAAGTCGATCAAGCATCAGTGCCCATTACACCACACCACCATTTAGTCGTCGCTGTGCACTCGGCTTCACCGGTCACAATCGACCCTCTGCTTCAGGATTTCTCGACACCGGCAAGTGCTCTTTTTACCCTTATCATCAGCGTAATTAGATTTAATGTTCTATTGTATTTCTGCAACTTGTATGTTTGAAGTTGTCTGTTCTTGTTTCATTGAATACGCCTCGAATTTTGAAACGTGTATTCAGTGATGCATTGCGTATTATTTCGAAGGGATTCTTGTGTCTTTGTTTTTATGTATTGATGAGTGTGTTGGTTAGGGTGGGGGGTGTTTAGTCTGTGTGTGTATTCGGATTAATGCGACGGTTAATCGGGTATTGTTGGATTGCGCGTTTTCGTTGGTGGACGGTTTTTTTTTAATCGCAATGGGAGCAGCGAAACAACAATCGCACGTGCACACCCGCCGGGGCTGGCGGTTGGACGATGCGCGCGGCCATGCGCACGCACCTCCTCCAATAATAATACCTTATACACCTCTGCGTTGAGTGTAAGAAGTTAATACTGCGTAATCGTATGAATTAATCATCTTTCTCTCGCAGATGAATTTCATGGAATTTTGTGTTTATTTTTTTGTGGATTTAGCTAGCGATTTATTCCTGCGTCTAACGCAACAGCGACGCCTTAGCGCTACGATTCCCGGTCGATTCCCTCGGGAACCAAGTATCCAAGTGACGAATCGCGAATAGTGGAAGCGATAGGTTTTTTCCCCGGCAAGAAAAAGACAGTGCTTTTATCTCAGTGAATTCCCGCGGAGCTTCGCAGACGCGTCTGAAAGTGAAAATTCATGCTTCTTGAGGGGAAGTTTCTTGAAATCTTATATCATTCTTTTAGAATCTTATTCTTAGATCCTTCCATTTCAATAATCTTTCCCGTGCTTTTTAACACTGCTTTCCAAATTATTCAACATACCAATTCTCTATTCTTAAACAATGCAATTAATTCCCAACCCTTTTGAACTTAAAAAAGCTCTTACTGTAAATTTTATCGCTAGAAGGACTCCGAAAAAGGATCGAAACGATCTTTCAAGCCTGCAATTAAACAGTTAGAGTCACAGGAATGACAGAAAGTACACGCAAGAAGGTACGTGATTGGCAGGCAGTTAGCCGAGCAGATCGGCTCGCTCGTTTGTTCCGTCGAGTATTATCGTTAGAGGCGGCACTATTATTACGTCGGGACAACAAGTGCGACAGAGTATCGCGGTGGCTGCGATACTCTGGAAGCGCAGCGCGCCGGCCGCTAATAACTCGCAAGTCCGGCGAAAATAGACCCGCGTTACAGAGGGAGAGTGAGAAAGAGGAGAAGTGTGTAGATCTGTGGATCTTAGAGAGTGCGGTGTACTTGGAGACTCGGGTTAGATCAGGTCACCGACTGTTTCGCCGCTGCGCCGCCTCGAGAAACTCCAAAATCGTCGTCCAAACATTCTCTCTCAATTAACAATCCATCGATAACTCCAACAAACTCTCCACAATCACGATAACTTTTCAACGTCTCCTCGATTAATAAATCGAGATAATTAAACACTAGTGTCTTCGACATTCGAAGTGAGTAAATCTCACCGGGCAATTCATTTGGGCCGCGAAACTTCCCGGTAGCAGGTTTCCGATGGAAAGTTTCTCCCCTTAATTCGCGATATAAATCTAAGCAGAAAATATCCCGTGAAGAGAGGAGGCTGCCTTCACCCCGGCTCGATCGCAACTTCTAATTGTTCTCGAGAACTTATAGACTTTTCCCTCTCTCTCTCTCACTCACTCTCGATCTCCCCGCCCCACTTTTTCTCCCCGGCGTATTTTCCGCGGGGCTAACAAGCTTCTTCGGGAGCAGCAAATTCAGTTATACTAATTTGTAGCCTGCTACTATCTACGGGAAACGGGACTAGAGAGGCATAGAAGGGGCGGGTGAAGAGAGATGGGGAGGGGGCATTAAGATTTTCAATGAAACGAGTAATGAGGGCAGGAAGAAAGAGAGTGCGGGGGAGAGATATCAAGTTGGTCGGTGGATGCCGTGAAAGGGATGCTTCTGACAGATCGGGTTATTAGCGTGGCAGCGGAGACTTAATGAGCATGCTGCTCGCTACTGCGCTCGCCCGTGTTGCTTTCCCATCAACAGTATTCTCTTTGTCCGCGGGAACATCTCGTACACGCAAAAAAATCAAGTCCCCGCGCCCTCGACGCCGCCGCCGCGCCGTTTCGTTAGTGCCGGGATTTTCAGGAGATACCGGACGCCGAGGACGGAGGCGCGTCTACACGCGAGAACACTTTGCAATTTGCATCGCCATTCCCGTGAACGTCAACGGTTCGCTTACGGGATTGAGAGACTCGCGCCGGGGAAAAGGAAAGCTTGCATGGTCAACGAGTCGGAATTAATTTAATCGCCTCCTCTCTCACCCCTCGCGACCCAAAGAACTTCTCTTGCTTAATTATTTTCCCTTCTCATTGCGAGTGTCTATCTCGACTCCGGCGGTCGAAAAAGAGAATAAAGCAAAGATATTTCCCCCTCGCGCTCTCTCGCATTGCTTCGCGCAAACTTTGCTCTGGCAGTCCTTGGACTTCTTTAGATTGCGCCGCTGAGAAGACGCAAAGCCTTAGATATATCGCGGCGGTGCTCGGCGACGGGCGAACGTGGATTTCTTATTTTTCAGAGGTATCAGCTTCTTCCTCTGTGAGGAAGGCCTCGGCCGCCGAGTGATTCGATTTCGCGAGTGCCTATAATATTAAAATGGTAGAAACGCGATCGCTACGACGGCGGCAAGAAAACGGGTTCCATTCGCCGCCGGTTTTTCCCTTCCGGCGCGCCGCCACAGCCGCCGCCACCGCCGCGTCCATTCCGAGCCTTCCTCGGGCTGCGCTCGTCGCGTGAATATTGCAGCCACCAGCCACGTGAAAGACCGCCGAGAGCTTCGGAGTTAAAGGCGAAGGTAAAACGAGTGCGAGACCAGCTAAAGTATGAAAGTGCATCCGCACGTACAAGCCCAGAAGGTCTCCGGCTTCTCCTACCTTCGGCTTCAGTTTATAGCTTGCGCGCACTTGGACTTTCAACGTGTTCTTTCACACGAGTTTTAGTAATATTGATATACAATTAAGTCGTACGTCAGCGATTTTATATTCGATCATTGTAACTTGTACGGTTTATTTAAAATAATCGATCTTTAGAAAATTGTAGCACCTCAATTATAAGATATCGATAAGAGGGAAGTATTATATTATTCAAAAGAAGTGAAACTTTTAAAAAATCGACGAATGTAACAATAGTACTTTTTATTAGTATTCTGATAGAAACGTATTACTAAGCTGACACTGATGAACTCTCTTTAAAGCTAGCTCTAAAGCTCTCACCCATTTGAGAGCAAAATCCCCGAGAATAGCACTGGAGAATGATATTTGTTACCATATAACACCTGAAAACACTCTGAGAGAGCTCCAGCAAAACTCTCAGGTGCGTGAACATTAACAAATATCATTCCCGAGACTTTTGCTTTCAACCGTGCCTGTAACTTCACAGCCGACTGATACTCATCGCGGATTTACCTGGAATAATCTCCCAACAGAGAAAACTATCCAACAACATAATATCACCGCTTTACCTCCACTTAATCCGCGAGCGATTGCATTAAAGAATGCAGCGTCGAGCTTAGGAGAATAGTTTAGGAATACCAAAGCGGCGAATTACCGCTGACAATGGAACTCTGCGAAACAGTTAGAATCTCGAATTTCTCGAGGGCCGCAATGGTCTCGGGGCCATTATAAATCTAAAATTTACAGTATTCTCTATGATATAACGAGATCCAAGGTGGAAGGAGTGTCCTCGTCGAAGGTAAAGCCGTCGTTCTTTCTCGGATGTAAAGGCAGCGGCAGAGCCTCGTTACAATCACAGTCTCCAAGGCGCTCTTGCGACATGAAACCACCCTCGGCGTTCTCGTTCTCTCTTTGTCTCGCGAAGAAAGCTCCCGCACCCCTTCTCTCTCTCTCTCTTCTTTCCGCGTTTCTCGGCCCCTTTCAGGTTATCTGCAAGCCGGCAGTCGTCAGTGTGGATCGCAACTTTTGTTCCAGTTACGTGCCACGGCCAAATGTGTGTCCAACTATGTGTGTGTGTGTGTACACTAAACAGTGAGAGTCTCTGCGGGGTGGTTGGAGGGGCGGAGGGTAGGTGTCCGTCAAAAGCGGCGTCGTTCCAGGCGACACTGTAATTCCGCTATCTGAGCCGGCCTCCCGTCCATCCCGGCAGCCGGCACTCCAAAGAAAGGGTGCAAGTATACACACACACACAGAGTTGTATATAAATGTGAGAGTCACAGTGGCACGTAGGAGGAAGCTCCCACGGGAACGGGCTCGCGTGGAATCCCATTCAGGGCCGCTGGAATATTTTAGGCTATTAGATGTTGTTTTAATAAAAAGCGGGCGCGCGCGCGCGGGGGTTGCACCGGCAGGGGTTAACGGCAGAGATGGGAAACACTTGTTTGCGCAGTGCGCCGCTGTTGTAATTGCGACTCGGGGGACTTGACAGCGCGATGGGGTTCGTAAACGAGTAATGAAGATTTGATGGTGACGTATACGCGCGCACTGTTAGTTTGCCAGGCGATGTAGGATTTTTGTCGGATGACGATGATGATGATGATGGATTTGCCGAGTGGTTTTTTCGAATAATTAGTCCGGCAGGATTGGTTAGGCTCGAGGGGTGCGATAAGTCGGGATCTGGAGCACTTAGAATATGAGTATTGATTGATTCACGTCAACCCTCTACATCTATCGAGTATGCGCGCACATATACATGTACGCACACACACGCACTTCAGCGACAGGCTAGTCGATAAAGCTATTTCCACAATCGTGTGCGGAGATCAAGCGTGAATGACAAGGAGCTCGCGCGCTCTCGAGGATTCCCATCGGATGTCGTGCGCGTATAATGGAGATGATCCCAGTCCCCCGGGAACTGCAGGTTTCGAGTACCAGAGATTTATGCTTGTCAAGCTAGTCATACTTTATAGATTTCAGTGCCTGGAAATCTCGGGAATCTTGGAATTCCTGCCAGCCGCTCGCACTAGGCAAACTACTTTCCTACAACTTCAACAAACTCCGCATTCGGAAAATCTTCGTCTATTATACGTCAGAGTTATTATCGGTTTTTCCTTTAATGCTACAGTGAATTTTCATCTAAAGATATCGTGGAAAATTGATAGTATGTTGATAGTTGCTGTATTTGCATTTTAAAATAGTTATCTTTATCTCTTTTGCATTGTCTACGAAATAGCTATGATCATTTGCGACATTTGTGAGACACGCTAGAATGTGCATGGTTTGGGAAAAATTCCTTTCCTTCCGCTCCGAATAGTTTTCTAATAGTTCTCTCTTCAAGAATATCTTTGAAAACTTTTCCCTATTAAACGTCAGATTTTCGATGGATTTTTGCTTCAATGCCACGATGTGTCTTGATTCAAAGATTCCTTGGGAAATTGATCGAGTATTTACATTTCGAAAATCGCTATCTTTATCTTTGTCCTATTCCCAAGAAAATGGGTATTGTTATTTGCGACATTTATAAGACACGATGTAAGGTGCAATGTTTCAGAAAAATTCCTGTCCTTACACTCCGAATAGTTTTCCATCCTTCAAGAATATCTGTGAAGACTTTTCCTTATTACACGTCAGATTTTTGATAGATTTTTCCTTCAACGCCACGATGAATCTTGATTCAGCGATTCCTTGGAAAATTGATGGAACATTTATATTTGCTGCATCTACATTTCAAAAATAGCTATCTTTATCTTTGTCCTATTCCCCGCAAAATGGGTATTGTCATTTACGACATTTATAAGATAGGCGGTATTATGCGATGTGCAACGTTCGAGAAAAATTCCTTTTCTTCCAGTCGGGCTAGTTTGCCTCCCTTTAGGGGTATCAGTCTCGATTTGCCCGGTCACATGAGAGGTGGCCTGGCACTGGGATATCGCGGACGGCGTAAATAATAACAGCGGCCGATATGCGTTCGCCGTCACTTTGAGAATTATTTGCATGGAAATAATATCGAGTGCGCCTATAAATATCGTCGCATTGCGCCGGTGGCACGTTTTCCCGAGGCGATACACACCTGGGGGCTGACGCGCCGCGCCGTCTCCGAGGAAACTCGAAAATATTGTCCCGCTTTCTTTTACCCCTTAATATCCACCACACACGCGCCACCTTTTTATTCCAGTCTTCTCTTGTGGATTCGAGCTATGTTTCCCCGCACGTTGCATTCCCGCAATCGCAGCTATCCTAGTTGTCGTTATCGCTACTATATTTTCGACTCCAAAGTATTGACACTTTGCCAACCACCAAGCTGGATTTACTTATTATTAACTTATTGAAAATGTGCGTATATTAAATTGAATAATACTAACTCTAACTAAATAATTGTATCTTATGATTAATTGTAAGAGATAGAATATTTTATTATTAGAGACAGGATTGATCATAATTATTATGGCATAGAATTGAGATCTAAGTGAATATCTTAAATTAGGATCGCTAGAATTGTACTTCCTATATTCACAACTCATAACCAGTGAGTGTCAAGCAGTTGCGAGGAGCGGACTACCTAATGAGAAGCGTTAAGGGTGTGGAGTATAGGGTGAGCTACGGGGTCATAGTCCGAGAATAAAATAATTCGGCAAAACGCGCGATTCCGCCGGCAAAATTGAGTGGATCATTAATTTATAGTGGGCTGCCCGCGCGGACAAGCCTGATTCATTTCGAATGATCTGTGAAATCACCAGTAATAATTCAGAGGCCGAACGAGGCCGTCGCCGCCGCTGCCGCCGCGACGGAGCAGTGCGGAGCTGACGGTACTTCCTGCGATTTATGTGTCCAGATATTCAGTTAGAGTTCTTCCGAGCGTTGAAATCATGGTGGACGTTCGCTCTCGACGATGTCGGAGACTTCTTTTTCCGAGACCCGGCCTTTTTCTCTCACTCTTTCTCTCGAACCCCTCACAATTGTCGGCTGCTCGTCAAACAATTGGGATGGCGCGCGCCGCTTTTCAAACAGCAAATCGCGTTCGAGTGGCGCGCGCGCGAGTATACGCGCAATTTGCCTCGGCATAAATGCCTGAACAATGATTCGCATATTTTCACTTGACGCGTTGTACCGCGCTCAATCCAGGAGCAGAGCGGGGCGGCAGACAGGATGATGGCCGAAGAGAGAGAGTGCGTGTGAGAGAGTGTGAGAGAGCGATTCACCAGGCTGGAGTGGACACGCGTCGGTCACCGAGACAATTCGAGTTATCCCGTCGATGTGATGCTGATGAAAATCGCGAATAACTATCGTTCCAATGCCATTCTACCCCAACCAATATTTTTTGCCATCGGGCTACTTTATTAATCATTGACTCGACTAGTTTTCCGAGCACGTGCCTCCCACTATCTCTCTCTCTCTCCAAGCGAATATTTCAATTAAACATAATTCTATATTCGTCAGACTGCAAATATTTGCACAAGTACAAAAGAACAGATGAATATTAAAAATTGTATAAGTACATATTTGCGACGAGTAAAATATAATGGGTTTACAAAGTCATTTCAATTAAACATACCTATGCTTAATAATAAATTAACAGCTTATATTGAATATAATATCATTTATATTTATACTTAAGAAAGAAAGATAAAACATATTATATTTAATCATTAAATTACAAGTATTAACAGTAGCACGAAAGGAAGCATGAATAATTGAAATTGCGTGTGGCGGTAGTAATAGAATTGAACTAGGGATCGACGTACTCGGAAGGTGTAAGAGATAGTGTCTAGGGCCGAGGGGAATGATATAAAGGTCGGGGGGTAGGACGAGTTCTCGAAAGATGTGGGGATTAGGAGTCACAGGGCCGTGTCGTAGCTTAAGGGCAGCTGAACGGCGCGCCGCGCCGCGCCGCGCCGGTAGGATGTCTGGTAAACCGAGGGGGCGATTTCATTATCAATTTAGCCGCTCGCTGAAATATGGCCTGATCGATAATCCATTCCAGTCTGAAGCGTTATCCGGTAAAACGTGCCCGACATCGTCCTGTCGTAGCGGTCCCTGTGCCGGCGTCGCGACGCGCCGCCGGAAGATATTTCAATCGGACTAGTATCAGAAAAAGAGAAGTTTAAAAGAGAAAGAAAGGGAGAGGAGGAGGAAATTCGTCAAGAGTTGGATTCTCTCGACGAGTCGAAGAGAACCCCTCGCGATTCCGACTGCTGGGGGAAAGCAGGACGAAGGCAAATTGCCGGGCAAAGCCGAATTTCAGCTGGCTTTCGTTGCGCTAGCCTGGCGAGATCGTATCTCCCGTATATTCCCGCGTAATGGATCAAAGAAAGTCACGCCTGATCGATCTGCGGATTCCGAAGCCTCTGACATCGAGCCTATCGCTCGCTCGTCGATTTCCAGCCTCTTTAATACCGGCACGGCCCGACCCTCGACTAACCACCACCGCTGCCACCGCCACCGCCGGAAGCCTCCGGCTGCCAGACCTCCAACTATGCACGCGCATTAATGACTCTTCGATCTCGAGACTTTTTACTAGCTCGATGTTCCCGAGTATTCATATATCTCGGTGGCGAGGGTGATCCATCATTCGCGGCCGGAGGAACGAGGAGATTGAAGTGCTGCTGGTGGCCCTGGTGATACTCTCCGCTGTATCGTGCAATATTAAACGAATGACGCGAACTTCGGCCAGAAGCAGAATCGATAGCCGCAACGGTTCCGTGTCACCGAAGTTACTAGGAGTCTGCTGCTCTACCGCCGGTAATACCTGCTCGGCAAAATTCCGGCCTGGGGTTAAAGTATTTCCGTGAAAGGCTGCTCAGTATTATCGCTGCTGACCCGGAAGTTTAATGGCTCGCAAACGTCAAAGTCCCCCCAACCAACCACTTCTATTTCCCCGCGAGTCGTCAGGCAAACTTCCGAAATATCTGAAACTACCTGACCGAGGAATCATTTATTTACGACGCGGTTGGCAGCTGTGAAATCTTAGATTTTCCGGAATAATGCATTTTATTATGCCGCGGCCTTCTGTTTTCCCCGTTTCCCGCCTGACGCTAGATTTCCATTGGACTCGCGAGCGCGAGTGCTCCCGCTTGTTTTCGGTGGGGCCGCTCGATGCTATAATTACCCGGGGCTTGCAAAAACAATCTGCACAGTTGCAGGGATGAATCGGGCCACACGATGCGTGTGTTCCCGGATCGACGAGGTAATTAGGCCCGCGGCCAAGACCGCTCCGCTCGAATCGCGCTCCAAACCCGAACAATGCTTCTCTCGAGAACGCGCTCTTTCTCTCTCCTTCTCTCTCTTCTCCTCCTCCTCTTTTTCTCTCTTTCTCGTCTCGCTGGTCGAAATCTCGCCTTGAAAATTACGTAAAACCGAGAAGCGTCGTTCGGAAAATGCTGAGCTCCGCCGATTAGTCGAGCCGTTCCGCAGCCGAGTCTGCGGTCAGTTGGGATTCTCCACTCGATTCGGCAGTTTCCTAGCCACAATAGGAGAGAGAGAGAGAGAGAGAGCAGCCTCATCTGGGCGACGAGGATGTGGCCTGTCGATCGAGAGACACAGCTTAAAGTGAACCACGCGACGCGTCGTCTCGATTAAAATGCTAATTGGACGAAACTTCGATGCTGAGAGGAACCCACCCTTCCACCCCCGACAACAATAAGCTTAATGTATTCGCTCCTAAATCACCGAGTTTATAAGCGCATTTGAAATTACAAATGCACGCGGTACCCGGCTGACTTTTTCATCGGGCCGGCCATTGTCTCTATGAATTAATGAGGAGAGTTCCACGCTGTATAAACACCCAATGAGTTCGTCACAGGATGACGATGGAGTGCGAACGTTAAGTTGACGGGAATCTTCTTTCAGTGTCCTTTAAATGAAACTGGCTTATCTGATAGAGCGCGCAAGTAGTTCAGGTCAACGATTGGCGCGACGCGCGATCAGACAAAGTTCCATTCCACTGGATATCTTCGACGCGCACTGTCAGCGCCCCTTCCCACCCGTCGTCGTCGGCCTTAATCTCGCAATGATGGCACGTCCTCGTTATAGATCATTACACTTTCTAGCATTTACCGGATGCCGATATGGATAGGCTTGTCGTGACACGCTCAATTGACAGGATTCGTGTTAGCGCGTTTATGTGGCGAGCCGAGCAACCTAGTTTAGCAGTCGCTCACGCAGTGGTACGTGCGCGCCGCCATGTGGATAGGAAAATGGGTCGAGGATGGTGCGCGCGGTTGCGCGCGCTCCGGCTTTCTTTAAATGAATATTAATGCGTCTCTCGACACGCGGAGACACAACGAACCTCCCATTTCCGTTCCCAGCATGGGACTCGCCTCCACTGTTTCCCGTGAAGTCACTCTCCGCTCGCCGCAATGGATCTCCGGCCACTTCGTAACTGTTTCCGGAAGGTCCTCGCTTTTCTTTCGCTCCCGTTGATTCTTCGCCGGCGCATAAATCTTGTAATCGGTCTTCTCTTTCATTCGCCCGGAGAGAATCAAGTGGAGAATCAACACACGTACACACAGACACTCTGATACACAGAGAGAGAGAAAGAAAAACGGAGGAGGTTTGTAAGTCGGTCGTGGCAGTCGAGGGTAAAATAAAGGGAGGAGAGAAATTTATCTTGAAAATCGTGGATCCCGCCACTATTACTTGCACTCGCTCTCAAATATTTGAGTTGCGAGAATCCGCCTGTCTCTCGGTGAACGGCGAGTTGAAATGGGGGATGGCGGAGGTGGGAGGAGGGAGAAGATCTCGGCTTAAAATGTTACGCAAAAAAAAGAAGTCTCTCTCTCTCTCTCTCTCTCGCTAGGAACTGTCGTTTCCGTTTGTTTAGTGCTTAGCGTTTGTTGGTCTTGAAGGTTCCGGCTGGAGGAGCTACCGCTCCCGAACACACACACACACACATACACACAAAGATAGGGTTCAGTGTGTGTCTTCGTCTTTGGGAGCGTTCATTAGCGAATTAACGGGATGACCGATGAGAATTCGGGCCGCAAAACAGAGGCGACCCGAGTCCGCCCCTCTCGACCACTAATTGCAGGGGTACTTTTGCCTCGGTTAAAAATTGGGAAAGCGAAAAAGCCAGGAGGAGGACGAGGAGGAAAGCCGTATTGCGAAAGGTGAAATTTTTGCTCGCGGGCTTCAAAACTTCCGCTTCCCTCGCTGCGTCATCGCCCTTCCACCCTCGCCCGATAAAATCCCACCAACAACGTCACACTGACATGCGAACGTCATTTCGCGTGCGAACGCATGGCGGAAAGAAATGCGCAAATTGAACTGAAAATATTGCCTCGCGCTCTCCTGCGCGCGCTAAACTCTAGTTCGTTGAACCCCACCAATTTCCGGGGATACACCCTCCACGCTCCCACTAATTCTGTTACGCTTCACACCCGCGTGAATCTCGTTCCCGCTCTGCCGAGGATCCGGAAGTCGAGTGGACTCGCTTTCGAACCCACTTTCTAAGTTCTTCTTAATCGATATTGGAATTATTATTGTCACTGTTTGTTAGGGCAGTTTTTTAAATTTAACTATTTTAGGATCCGGAAGTCAAGTAGATGCGCTTGCGAACTGACTTTCTAAGTTCTTCTTAACGATATTAGAATTATTATTGCCACTATTTGTTCTTAGGGCAGTTTTTAAAATTTTTACTATTTTCCTAGGGTGTTTATTATTAAAGTTTCGATCACGATTTTCAAGCTACAAGTGTAAAAGCAAGTTTCATCCCTAATAAGCTACGCACAGCATTCCTATTACCGTTCTGGGTGCGCTGATGCAGGAATAGTCGCTGGATAACGGTGGTATCGGATATTTCGTGCACGTAGTCAATTTGCTCGACGAGGACCGACAGTCGGCGCTAGTCGACTGATGGATTCCTCGGCGGAGTGACATCGGAGAGCGAGAGCGAGAGCGAGAGCGGCCACGAAGCAGTCAGGGATCGTTCGGAAGGAATAAATAGCCGCACGTGCCAGGATGAAGCGTTGCTAGTTGAGAGTCGTGGCTCGTGAGTGACTCGGTGATACTTAACCCTTAACCTCGAACGAGGAGATCGTCCTTAACAAGTGAGGCTAGTTGATCGATACAAATAACGTAAGTTGGTTGGCGCGCAAGATCACCGGCTTAATTACTGAGGAGTCTAATTGCGAATAAGAAATTTATCGCGATGTCGCTCGAACGCAGCGGGCGAGTCGGGCTAACGAGACTTTTATTACCGAAGGGGGGATGGGAAGGGATGGGAAGGGATCCGTGAAAGCAGCGTGACAATGAGTCCTCGTCGAGGCTCGGCTAACGGGTTCGCCTCCCAAGGTGGAGGAAGTGGAGGCTTACAAATTGCACTGTTGAATAATCATCCTGTCATTTGTAGACGCCGCTAAAAGAGAGCCTTAAAGCCGACGCGAATCGGGCAAACGAGCCACCTGCTGAGCTCGCCGCTGTGCTCCCTGTGCCACCACTATATCGAGGAGAAAACATCCCGTGCTCTTCCTGCCGCTCTTCCATCCGATCATCACGATGGAGTACGTCCAAGTAATAGAGCAACCCTCATCTCAGCCTTCCCTCATTTTTCTATAGTTTAGCCCCGAATCATTCACCGCAAGCCCCTCTCAAAGCTTTGCATAATCGCTCGCTTTAATATCATCCGGCCAGTTTCCCTCTTAATTCGCGAATATAATCGGCTGCATTTAACAGAAATTGCTGCGATAATTTATCAACGCGCGTGGTCAAATGAAACTCTTTATTCCCGAGGATAACCACTATTGTTATTATCAGTGTCCAAGCTTAAATGCGCACCACGGCCAACATGACTCGTCCAGCGGTGGCGCATATGTTTCCACGTTTACTGCCAATTTCCGGCGCGCCCATTTATTAAGGGAAATTAATAAACAGAGTGGTGGAGCTAGCGCGCTCGCCGTCTATAATTCCCCGAATAACTTTGTTATCATCCGGCAGAGCAGCGAAGCTCTAGTATTGCCGAGATGCCGTCCAATTGCTCGATATTCCACGCGGCGAAAACTTTATTGATTGGAGGAACGGGAGGAACCAGCGATTGATTAGGAAGCGGTAGACACTCGGCTTTGAATGTCATGGAACACGATTAGCGGCGGATAACTCAGCCAGATTGTTGGGGACGAATACCTGACTGAGAAACACTCGAATCGATCCCGCATTCAAGCCCGTGAAATCCTAATAGATTTAACCTGTCGTTGGAATGTTCCGCGGCGAGTTTTTCTAACGATTGCTAAACGGGATTTGGATGAATTGAAAGGGAAGATCGGTCAATCGGGGAAGCAGGTAAACTGCGACTTGCTAGAGTTACTTGGGAGTATTACGTTCGCTTTGATATCTTGGACCAGAGAGCTGGCAGGGTGTCAAGCGTCGTGTAATTATGGATATCCCTGCCATCACTGGCTCCTGATCAAACGCATTCACATTAGTGCCGCTTGACACTTAGGGACATTGTGCAAGATGACAATGGGCTGCCGGCTCTCGCTTTCTATGAGAAAAGTTGCCCGCCGATAGGATCTCTTCATTTGCCTTCTCTCAACCCCTTTGAAACTCGCCCTCGCATTTCGCTGATATGGAAAGCTCGCCGCCGCCGATCCTTGCGCTATTATTACTTTAATACATCCCCTCAATCTTCACGCATCCGCTGTAGAGAATCGCTCGGATTCAAAGTAGGCGTCGCCAACTTTAGTTCTAGCTTTGGAAAAACGTAGTTGTCCACGGTGCTTTTGTACCGTCACGCAGGAACAGCCGGAGCACGAGAATCACGCGGAGAACGATTTATATCGGAAAAGAGAGATGAACGGGCCAGCTGCCAGTTTTATTGCGCTATTGAGTAACGTCGAAGTGTTCAATCACAGCGGGCGAGAGTGTGCGGGCCGAGGAAATACACGCGGGTCAGTACGATTCAAGTCGAAACACGGCGATCCTCGTTGCGAGTACGTTCGACTTTCCACCGACTTTTTGTTTCACCCATTCATTTAAGCGTTCTCTTTCACCAGCCGGATTGCGCGCCGACAATTTTTCAAGTGTCTCGCCGATTCGTAATGTCGTCTGACGAGGAATGGATTTCGTCGCGACGCGACGCGCCTCCGGCTATTTTCTCTGGGCGCGAGGCCTCATTATTCTGGTAATGATATTTCCATTTGGCGTCGGAGTTCTCGTTCGGTAAACGCGCGACCGATGTGATTTTCTCGCTAGATTCGGAAGCAAACGGTGGGTCCTTTGCGTGAGATAGTCGCGGTGAAATAGGAATTCGTAAAGGACACAGCGTATGAGAGTTCGTTAATGGCGGCGTAAAATCAGCGAGGCTGCTGCCGGTGGCGGAAGACGGTCGCGCGCGAAATTACAGCAAACGTCGAACCCTCGGAAAATTAAGCGGAACGAACGAGATGCCTGAGAGGAGGCGGAGGAGGAGGATGAGGAAGAGGAGAAGGCCGAGTAAGGGTAGATGGGTGGGTGCGCGTCACTCGCCGGCATGCCTTCAAACTTAATTATCGTCTCGCAATTAAGGGGGCGGTCGCACTCGCGAATTAGGCAGTTTACGAAGTGAGCCGAGCTGTGCGCGATAGCGACAAAGTTCGGCCAGCGAGATGCCATAATGCAATTGGTTCCGGCTGGCTATGTGTGCACGCGCATCGTTAATTGCGTATCCGACCTGCAAATAATTGACCCGTCCAACTTGGAGCTCGCATCACTCTCTCTCTTTCTCCTCCTCCTCCGCCTCTCTCTTTCTCTCTGTGTCACTCTCTGCTCGCTGGAAAATTAGTGTACCTTTTGAGAGACGAACCTATCCCCGCCGATGCATAAGACCCATCGAGCCCCGAGGTGCACTTACGCCACGACCAATTTTCAAAGTGGAGCACTGAATCCAATTTCAAATTAGATTCGGCGGTTGCATCTTTCAGTGGCATTCGTGCTTGTAATGCATCGATGCACGCGTCATTTTGCAAAGTAGCTTTTCCGCTTGGCAAGAGCGCTCCGCGTGTACAATTTTCGACTACGATCTCGCTAGTTTTTACGAGCACTTTTCCCGCACGTGTAACTACATCGCCCTTATTTCTGGCTTGGTGAGAATCTCGCCGAAAAAAGTGGGAAGCCTAACGAGCGAAAGATGTATCGAAAGAAGTGACAGCTCGCGGAGAAGCGTCGAGTCATAGCTAAGCCGTGGAGGCGCTGGAATCGAGTCAGCCCGGAAACTTTCGCGCCATTATAACCTGCTCGTTTTCTCACGAACAGCACTGACTCGGCCACCACGGACGCTCTATTTTTATTATGACGTATAACGAGCATTAACAGTAACTCGCCTCGCGTGGAACTTGGAACGATACTGCGCATGCATTCAGCGAGCGAGTAAGTTTTCGCGCACACCGCTCAAACTTTCCTCGAAAATGGGGCTAACAAGGGCTGCGAGCATTAATCTTTCATCCAATCTAGCGAGCCGTTGCGGTCCCGCCAATTTTCCCATGAGGGCTGAATTGTTTTGCCTCGGCTCGAAAACCCTTTAGATTAGCCGATGCCACTGATCCCTCGGAAAACTTTAACTTTTAATAGCTTCCGAGCTTAATCGTATGATGCGTGCCGACGGCACGTAGCCGTACTTTTGCTTGGATTAGTGAGGCAAGAAAAATTGGCGATGAAGAGAAGGCGACGCCTCGGAGGATTCCAGGGAAACAATAGAGAGAAAAGAATGGTATACGGGGGAGGTTAAGAGTGTTAGGTGCTTTTCCACTTAACGAAGCGTGCTGCTGCTGCTGTGTATGGTCGTGGTGTGCGAGCGGAATGCGTCAGAGGAGGACGCGTTCTGCTGCCGTGTTCCGCGGCGATCGCAAAACAAGCAAGTGTGTCGGGGTCATGCGAGGGGATACTTAGTTATTTAAAGCAGCTTTCCTACCGATGGAACGACGCTCTTCTCACCACTCACGCTTTTCCACCCTGAAGAAAACAACCTGGAACTCGCAACTCGCGCAGAACTCATTAAATTCTTCCGATTGGCACAGTTTAAAATATTTAACTTCGACCAGCAAAGATAATTCATGAATCTACATAATTCGTTGGTCGGTTCATCGCTCGATGGAAAGGTCGAGTGACGGGAGAGGGTGCGTTGCATCGCGGAGAGTTCACGTTCCCGGGGATCGCGTTTGCGGGTTTGCAGGTCGTATCGCAAGGGTTTCGCCTTTATTGGATGAGGCCGTACCACTGCCGCTAATTATGAAATCCCCTTAAGACCGCCGAGTGGAACGTCGGACGCTGCGATCTCACTCGGCCTGGTCGCGCAATGAGAAACGCTGGTCCAGCTAAATTCTAATTAACTTGAATTCCCCTTCGGTATACGTCGAATTCTGAAGAATAAATAATATCCAACCAATAGCGAGGATCCTCTCAAGAATAATCTTTCTCTTGATAGGTCGCATAGTTAAAACTGGATCCTCGAATAATTCTTCTGCTGGCAGTGACTGTTGAAAGAGCAGGGATGAAAAAGGGGATGAAGTGCCGTTCTCGCCAGTAATTATATCAGTCTGGTGGAAAGTGTGCCGCAAATCAGCGCGCTAGGAGCTGAGTGGCCAGGCCAGTCGGGGATGGTTTAGCCGGGTGGTGTGCGAGGGAATATCGAGTTGGATCGAAGACATCAGTGGGCACTCTTGGGCTATTACGATGGAATAAACGGCTAGTGGAATAAGCGGGCCAGGCCACTCAGGCTTCTTCTTTGTTGCGGCAGACCCTCTGCATAAGGTCAGAGCGACGAAGCCACGTCTGTTCCTGGCCGTTCGGCAAATTGGTGCTTACCAAGCACCGGCGAAGACCTGCTCTCGACAAAAGAAATCGCTGCCGAGTGCACTGTCTGCCTCTCTCTCTCTTTCCCTCCCTCCTTTTCTCTCTCGTTCTCTTTTCCACTCGTTGTATATACACACTGTCGGCCTTCGTTATTTTATCCTTGCTAAAGGACGAAGCGTCCTCCTCACGATCTCTCTCTGCTTCCTCCCGCTCGCGTCCTCTTACCCTTTTGTCCTCCGGAACGCCAAGCACGATCGGCCAGAATAATGGCCGCGAGTTACTTTCAATTATCCAATGAGCTATTACATAAATATCACCGGCTTGAAAAGCGGAGCCGCGGGATTTGCGTCACAACGGGATTTTCACACGCTGAAAGAAAGAGCCTGATTCCATCTCTCTTTCTCTCGCTGCCCGGCAAAGCTCTTTTATGAGAGGAAATATCGCTGACTTCTTACGCTCCCTTCCGCCCCATGGGATAAGAACGCTCATGCTCCTCTCACTTCGTTAATGCGAACCTCCTGCCATTCGGGATTTCCAAGTATTAATGAACAAGGGTGAATCGCTCATATAAGAATATTCGACTTTCCACATCTTCCCGGCGTGCAAAATTAAGAAATACCTAGCACGTGAATGTGTATAAAAAATCGGTATTGCGGAATTTTCAGATATTAATGAACAGAAATGAATTGCGTATATAAAAATCTTTGGATTTCCATGTCTTCTTGACGTATAAAATCAAGAAATATCCCGCAAGAAAATGTAAATGAAAAAAATCGCCCCTGTACGAACTTTCCCTTCAGGGAGTTCATTTTTATTGTTACACATTGTGTGCTGCGGCATTTCCAGATATTAATGAACAGGAATGAATCTCGAACATAAGAATCTTCGAGTTTCCACGTCTTCTCAGGGGATACAATCGGGGACTAGCTCGCGCGAAGACGCGGAGGATCAAATCGCCCTTATACGAACTTCTCCGAGACGAAGTTCATTTTTTATTGTCGACCGATGGCGGAGAAGGTAATTCCCGCATGGTCCATGGAATCCGAAGAGTTCTCGGGAGGAGTCCGTGGAGTGTAGGAAGTGGAGAGGGTTCGGGGGCTTGATGGGCTGCACAATACGCGAATGGGAATGGAAAGGCGAGGAAAGGAAGAGTAGCATTGAGGGCAAGAAAAGTTGGGTCCCCCGTGTAGAGGGAGCGATCGATCTTTTCCCTCTTCGAGCGGCGGCGAACTCGTCTGGTGGCTCGCTCGTCCTGCCTGGAGCATCGCGCGCGTCGGACCCCGCATTCCATGTGTTGGCCGGAAATTCTGAAAGTTTTAGGACAAAGTCTCGCGAGATGGGTTGTAGACGACACCGGGGGAAAGGCTTCTCCTTCCTCTTCCTCGTCCTTCTTCGCCCAGACTCTCGCGAGGGATCCTCGATACAATCTCCGCTCCTCTGATTTCCACACAGTCTCTGCCGGATGCTCCAGCGGTAGCCCGGTATAATTTGCTGTTTAAATTTGATAACTGTCTGGCGAAGACACGCTTTCCTTCGCAGGCAAATTAGTCCGGGCAACACTGCCTTCAACAGCGCCTTCTCATCGTCCTCGTTATCATTCGCGAGTCATTGACTTTCAAAAAGGCCTGTCGATCTTATCGATTGCCCAGTACGATACTCCTTGACTCTCTCGCTCTCTCACTCTCTCGTCTTTCCACTGCAGAGTCCCCCTTCGAGGGTACTCCGCGCAAGGATTCTTTCAGGAGATTTTCCATTCGTTTCCAACAGGATGTAGGCCGATGGGAAGTTGCCCCAAGAATCGCTTCTTCTTTCAGTATTATTAATTAAATGCTTCCTTGCGAATCCGAAAGTCAGAAGAAATATAAAGATAATGAGAAAGAGAGAAGTAGAGATAGGCCGCATCGGTGGATGTACGGTATGTCTAGGTAGTAGAGTAGGTATTTCAGTAGTCAGACAGAGCTCGCTCGGGCTCGCCGAGTGCTCGACAAATACGAAGGTCATGTCCCGACCAGTCTCCTAACTTTCCACGGTGTTACAAGAGGGCAGCATTTTTTTCATAATAGGCTCCTTTGTGTTTCAAGCATCTTACATAATCCAGCTTAATTTTTAATCATGTTAGAGTGGAACGCCATGAAGAGACTTTGTTAACATTAAAAGAGAGAAAGAAAAAGAAAGAGAGAGAGAGACATCGATGTCTCGAGTTAATTGCAAAGGTAGTGTATTGCGGCGAGGCTGCATTTTTACAGCGGGTGGAGTGGCGATTAAGCTTAATTAGAGGAATGTAATCATTGGGAGAAATCCCGGCGAGCACAGAGGAAACTGACTCTGTAGCTCGGCTGGGCTCGGCTGCGCCCGATGGATTCTGTAACGAGGAATCGAGGTCGCCAAGACAATGGGAGGCTGCGGCATAGAAAGATAAGAGGGGACCGAGAGTGACTCTGGCTTAACAAATTCGAGCGATCGCGACGGGTTCACGGCTGGCAGGGCGACAATTACAAAATACAAAATTCGAGCCAGCCGCTGACTCGATGCCCTCCTCCTCCTCCGCCTCCTCCTCCTCCTCTTCCACCGCGTCGTCCTCGTCGTCGGATCGTTCCGTTAGCCTACTTTCGCATCGCTACCAACTGGCTCGATTTTAGCGGCCATTCTACCTTCCTCTCCCGTGCCAGAGTCCCGCCGCGCTGCGTCCTCCCTTTTTCCCTCGACTTTTATTTCCGGGTCTTGAACCTGTAATTTCTATCTAGCGCGTCCCGTTGCGGCCGACGACAAATTGTTAGTAAGCCTCGCCCTGTTTAGCGTTAATTCACCAGGACTGAAAACGAGCTTAACCTCGCCGCCGTTTTTTACCCGTTGTAATTAACACGGTGTGATTTAACGCACTTCTCTCCTCGCTTCTCTCTCTCGGATGATTGCATTTTTCCGAGTGCCGCTTAATGATAGAGCCACGAGTAATTATACACGAAATTTCTTGGCGTCCTCCGATCTTTATGTTATAATGCGAGCGTTCTCTGTCATAATACTTGGTTGGTTTTCTTCCTCGAATGTTTTACGCCAATTCCTCCGGCTTTCCAGCTTGTGTTCTTCCGGCGCGTTCTTGCTCGCCGCGACTTTTCTTTCCTCCGGCTGGTAAAGCTCCTCGAGGAGCTTTCGCGCTCCGGCCAGCGTCTCTTTTGGCGCTGAGCTTGGCTCGTAGTCTGAATCGGGCGTGGGATTTAATTAAAATCGTGGAGTGGCAAGGATCCGGCCATTTGCAGAGTCGGCTTGGCGGCGCGCGGCCGAGCGCTTAGTACGCTTTCAGAAGCGGGTCGCCGTGTCATTGACAAATTAACGGCGTTACATTAATGTAAACTGGCTGGGAGGGGAAGTGGAGAGTCGGGCGCCACTTCTCCGAGGAAATGGCTCCCTTGGCCCGCTACATTCAGCCGATTTAAAAGAATTTTTTCTCCACTCTCTAAACGCGCCTTTAACAGCGTAACGCACTGACTTTGCGCGTAACAGAAAAATTGCTCTCTCACTTACCACTGGCTGATGCCATTTGGCATAATGCGACGCAGAGCGACGCCAAGCGATACCTCCTACTCACCGTAATCCGATATTATGCAGGCTCCCCCGCGGAAGCCATCCTCGTTTCGTGTAATTTCCATTTCGACGGGAATGGAATTGATACGATTTTTCGGATTACACTTGCTTCATTCTTCCAAGCGGCTTTCCTGTAGGCTCGCGGTACGCGCCGATTTATTCCCGAGAGCGGAGACGCTCTCCCAGCGTGGATTTGTATAATCGGCGCGGCCGCGGAGGATTCCGCTTGCAAGCGGCGACGATATAATGGCATTTTGCCGGTGGTACTATGACCAGCCAATGAGGAAGTGCTCGGAAAACGCTCGGCTACCGTGAACAAGTAGCACGGGGAATTGGTTTTAAAGCTCAATTAGCCGGGCCCGCTATGAATCGGCCGGGCGATAATTTCCCCCGGGCGAGGCTAGCCTGCCCGTGAAATTTAATTCGTCGATCGCGTGACACGCCGATGACGCCGTCGCTAAAATCCTCCACCTCGTTTTCTCTCCGAGCCTGTGTTCCCGACATGATTTTCCTGCGTCCCGAGTGAAACGAACTGCCGTTAATTACTAATCGGCCGAGGAATTAATTAACAGAACGCCAATTTATTCGAAACTTCGGTAGCCGCCGCCATCCGATTTCGAGAGCTTCCCTCTGAACTTCGATTCTTCGGCTCTGACTTACAATGACGCATACTACTTGGGCCTCCAATGGCTCGATTTTATACCATTAATTAACCAATCCGTAATGAACCGAATGATCGACTCGCACAATCGATCATCTATATTTCAACGCTGCGTGCTTCGAACTCGCTCGCTAATTTAATTGATAACTTCGTAATTATGATAATTTATAGAGTGAGTGGATGAGAGTTGTTTGCGGCGGCGGCGGGTGTTGCGGGTGTTGCGGGAGGTCGTGTCAAGGAGTGGGATCAGCGGTGTATAGTAGCCACTAGAGAAAGAAGGGTGTCAGCCTCCAGGTCAACGGGAGCACTCTCCATGCAAGTCATCTCGCTCGTCCATATTCCGCGCACTTGCCGCGCGCATATATTCATCCCCACACGTACACAGACACACATAGGGGCGAGATCGGATTTTCTATCGGCACTCTATGCACCTGTGAGTGATTCAGCGAGGCTGTTTTCCCGGCGATAGGATCGCGCGCGCGCATCCCCATGCTATTTTGCTGATGGAGTCCGACATGATCGTGAAAGCCTTCACTCTCGATCATGAGATCGGAGTTCTTAATCCCGGCCTGAACTCGTTAGCGAAATTAACCAGTGGACGAGCCCGCGGCATCGCCGACGGCTTAACAACCCGCTTTCACTGTAACACTTTGCGGCATCAAACGCCGCTTTGTGTTCCGAGTACAATGCATAGCCAATATATATTGCGTTGCAACTGGCAGGCCGAATTATTCCATTGTAGATCGCGAATTAGAAAAATGTTGCTCGATTGTCCGTGGCTTTATGATAACGCCGAGAGTGACACGCTAGAGCGGCGACGACTGCCTCCAGCATTGGCGGCCCAGCGAACTTGTTAACGACTCGTTCGATAACGAGGTTTACTAAGCGCTTTAATTAACGCTGCTCGCACTGCGCACCGCGAATCTGGCCCGAATGAACCCTGTTTCAGATATATCGTAATGAAGGGATTTCAAGTAATTACACGGCCGAGCCCGCGCAAAGTCAATTTTTAGCCGGCCCGGCAAACTCCTGGAAATTTGATGGTTTTTCGGCTGGCCTCCCAACTAATTCATGCTCCGAGTGCTTTTCAGATCGTTTCGGAGCAATCATGACACATGTATGTATGTACATCCGAGTACGCCCTATTGATAAAAGTTCGTATCAAGCCAGGTTATGAGTAGCGCGTTCAAGATCAGAAGCATTCTTTCGCGGCACGCTTCGATAGCTTATCAGGTCGATTTCTATCGGCTAGCTAATAAGTCGAACTCGAAAACTGTGGAAGTCGGGCGAACAGTCTGCTGCAGAGTCTGAAAGACGAAGTTCTAATTCTGAAGCAATATATCGCAGACATTTACTGTTAAATAAAAGTCATCATTCTACGATCACATCTTTTATTTACTAAAAGATCGTAATAATTAACTAAAAAGAAATTAATGAATTAAACTACGATTTTCTTCATTTAAACGTCGAGAAGTTGGATTGATTCGACTCTTAAAGGGAGTTCTACATGGAAAGGATCAGTTTGAGGATGCCGGATGTCCGGGTGACCGACTAAATCAGTAAAGCTCCGGAGACGAGAGCGGAGTTATTCATGGTCGACGCCTGGCATACCTCCGGCAAACAGATCTCGCGGATTCCGCATTTCCGCTGTTGGCGCTCGAATTCGATTGCAAAGAGAGAAGGGCGCAGCTGGTACTCGCTCTCGGAGACACAGCATCCGAGGAATTACGGCTTGTATGCCGAGGCATAGCTCGAATATTCCGTGGAAAGGTACACTGGCTGCCAATGATACCAACGCCAAGATACATAACCTGAATAAAGTCCCCTCGACTGTGACGAATAAGCGTCTCCCTTCGTTTCTTCTTTGGTTATGGTGCATTACTTAGTAAAACATCGTCGATTCCACTCGCACGATCGACCTTAGCCACCGTGCACGTCCACCTCCCACTCACGCAAATGTAACCTCACTTTTGCCAGTATCTTGTTTCTCGGCAGTCTGCATTTTATTTGTAAAATGCGACTTACCCGAGCTATCTTTTACTGTTCGGTGCCGTCGAGGAAATGCATGATATATGAAATATTCGATTCACCTCTCTTGTATATAATATTATTGTCTTCTGTATTAATATCAAGTAAACTCGATAATTGTTCAATTGATTGTAATGAAATTTATAGACTCATTATATTTATAAGTTATTAGGACGATTAAAACTTAAGTCTACCATTTCAAAAGGAATATCGAACTAATTCTTAATACCCAAATCAAAGAGCTGAAATGCAGTTTCCTCTCACAAAGCAAACATTATGGGAAATGGAGATTTATACCGTTCAAACTATCTTTCTATCTTGACTGTAATGAATTCCTCGAAAGCTGTGAACTGCGGCCATAACAATGCTGTTTTATTCACACTTTCGAAGAAGCGAGAACTGAAAGCCTCTCTTTCTCTCTCCTGGTCTTCCTTATTCATGCGAAGGAAGTTTGAGCGAGTAATCTGTTGGAGGGTGAAAGTTCGAAGCGAGGCAATTCTTTCCCTCTTGGACTTTCTCTCTCTGCGCGCACTCTTAGTCCGATATCAGAAACACCGGCGGACTTGTTCACGCACTGGCAAATCGATTTCCCTCTCTCTGCTTCGGGCAGCCTCTCATTAGAGGGTGGAAACAGCGGAAAGAGCGCCGTAAGCTTGGCTGGGAAAACAATTTAGCGCTCTCTCTCTCTCGGAGTGAGGGCTGACGTGCAATTAGAGTTTCTAATCAACGTATCAATGAATGATATTGTTCTCGGCTGGGCGGACTGCCCTTTTGCGGCCTCGCTCGCTCAACTGATTATACCAGGGAGAGAGAGAGAGAGAAGTTGATGCGCGCGTGCAGTGGCAGAGGCGTCGGCAGGCAAAATTGCCCGGGCAAAAATCAATTGAAAATTACACTGCAATCGAGGCTGAATTGTCGGCGGCGGCGGCGAGCAGCGGCAGCGGCGGCGGTTAATGGCAACCGGTGACAAATTGAAAAGGAAGAAGAAACTATGGACAAACGGGAAAAGATAGCCGGGCAAATAATGCAGCCGTTAATTGAAGGCCGACAGAAACCTGCAAACAGGTCACACGTGCCAATTCGGTTTAGCCAGCGAGGTGCGCGTAATGCAACATGTGACAATATTATTTCAAACAATATCGCTGGCAAACGGAGCGGCGATAATTGCGTAAAACCCAGTGCCGATAACGAACACTGGCAATAATTAATTTTAATGCCGAGGAACATCTAAAATACAGCCGGTAGATTGCGTCTAATTACAAACAGCAATAATCGCTCAACCATATCATAAAGGAAACGATTGTCCGGTCATTTGGCGCTGGCGTTTACCAGGGACAAGCGCATAGCGAGTAAAATCGCCGGAGAAACTGGAGCATCCGAGCGGCAACGATGAAGAGAACAATCGAAACAAAATGGGAGGGCGAGAGATGGAAACTACGAAACAAGTCGTAGGTAGAAACCAAAATCATCGCGATCCACCAGTCGAGCGTGGAACATCCGAAATATCTCTCAACTCTCTCCGAGTATTTCGGATCTATCCACGATGATCCATCGACAGGACAAAGGAGACGCGAATCTCGCAACGTTCCCGAGCGAGAGGACGCCAGCGACGCTCGCATTTCCGAAAGAGAAGTGAAAGAAAGATTTGCGAGAAAAGATCTCCTCTGGCGGGAAAGCGGCGCGGGCGGCGGCGGCGAGGGGGCGTTTAACGCCGGGATTTATGCGCCGGCATTAATATGCAGCGCGGAGAATTTCAATGGAGAGTTTCGGCAAACAGGCGAGAACGGGAGCGAGCGACTAGAATCTGCTAGAGCGAAAGGGAGAGAATACATGGACCGAAGAGAGAAGAATCTAGAGCAGAAGCGCGAGGGAGATGGCGCGAGCGGCGAACGGAAGTTAAGGGAGAGACGAAGAGGAAATCAGAGAGATACAGAAGCGGAAGCGAGTGGCGGAGAAAGCAGAGGGCAGCCGGCGGAGGGTTGTACTCTCACCAGAGAAGCAAAGAGAGAGAGAGAGAGAGAGGGAGGGAGAAGTCGACAAAGCGAACAAGGGGCTACAGAGACTAGAGGGAATGGAGAAAGAGAGCCAACAGGAGCAGAAGGAGGAAGAGAGGCTACCGAGAGAGCACGGCGAACTCGTCGATGATCAATACTTTTGTCTACATGGCCACACTGGCTAATAGGATTGGAGAGCTGCCACGAGCGCATGGAGATGGATCCATGCGGACGCAGGAGAGAACGCGCCCCGGCACCAGGCCGCGCAGCCGAGATCTCTCGATTTGCGAGCGGGATGTGCTGCTGAGCATCGGCCCGGAGACGAATTGATCGCCGCGCCGCGCCGGCCGGCAGCTTCCCTGGCCCCGATTATAAATCGCCCAACCCTTTGTAATGACGGCCCAATATAACTGGCTCGCAGCGAGGATCCGTGGAAAGGCAGGGCAAGCGAAAAATTCGATTACGAGACTACACACACACAGAGAGAGAGAGATAGACTCGTTCAGGAGGCAAGCCGATACAAGAGGAGATAGCGTCAGTGGCGACGAGAGTGACAAGGGCGCATAGAACAGCCCCCGCCACGATTTGCCGCTGTCAGCTCAATCGCATCGGGTGAAAGTTACATCGGATCATCCACTCTTATACCACCCTCCTCCCGCCAGTGGAATCTCCCTGTTTTAATCAGACGCTCGCGAGATAAATGCGAGCCCCGCGAACTCGAACATTCCGAGAGAGCGTAGATAATACAAGCAGCGAGCATGTTGGCTCGCTGACGGTTTTTCCAGGCTTTTGCGAACTTGAAGTCGCATTTCTACTCCCCGTGGATGAAGTACAAAGGGAGCGGCGCGGCGCGGCGCATCGGTTTACATGGCCTCTTCCGGGGGACGCGTCCTCAATTTCCACGCGGCGGAAAGCCATCGATTTCGCGAGTAAAAAGAGAGGAGAGAGGAGAGAAGAGAGTTTCCAAGAGTGGACCTTTTAGTCGAATAAAAGCATCGGCTTAAATCCAATCTGCTCAGACATTTGCGAGCATTGCGTCCGCTGGATCTGCCGCTGCTCGGCTTCGTTAATTGAGGTCGTGTTTCATGTTTCATTCACTCGGAGAAGAAGAAGTGCAGGCTGATGTGAGTGGCGTCGATCAAAATTCAAATTCGCGTCCATCAGATCCCATCGTCTCTTGTTCTCTGAGCCGAGTGGCAGAGGTCATGAGAAATTGCGGTGGATTAGCGAAAGCGAGTACGCGCGTGTGAGGTGAGCTGTAATTTTAGCGGGATAGAGCGCTCGCCTGATAGCGTACTTACTTTGTATAATAGCTTACTTAGGACCCACTTATGGTCAAGTAATCGGCTTGAGCGTATCAACAGACAGTCGACAAAACCTCGTATAACTAAATGGCGTTCCTCTGATACGCTAACCCTTTTGTGCAAAACTAGTCCGCTTTAACATTAATTCCGCTGTAATCCGGGATTTTATCTGCATAGAAATATTCGAAGTAAGCTTCGAAATCTTTCGTCGCCTTTCTCGCGGACAGTTAAGTAGTTGTCGAGCTGTATCACTTTTCTTAGAAGTCGCCGAGAAGTTTTCGCGACGTGTAGAACGGATTATTAAGTAACTATTCATAAAGTTTGAACTCTGCTAGCCGTCTACAAAGAGGGAGATCCCTCTGATTAAAATTTCTACCTTTTGTACTCGTTCTACACGGCCCGGGAAATGCAAATAGTACTCTTTTAATTTTAGCATAAAAATCAACGGTATTTTTTCAATGAAAAACTACAGGCTTCTAAAAAAGTGTAGTGCAAATATAAGAAAAAGTGTGTTAAATTATTAGCGTTTTATGAAAGTGATTTAATTAGGGAAAAATATTATTTTCTCATTAAAGTGAACTTGCAACGTTATTATAAATACCGAGGCAGTCAAATAATATTTTATGAAAGCATCCACACATGTGACACTACGGCTCAAAATATACGAACTTAGTTAAAAGTTTTCATCACAAGCATGGCTAAAATAGTCATTCCTTACGTTCGAAGTTTCGACAGTGTACAGCACGACAACTACCTTAATTACTGGAGCGCGTGACGCGACGCTCAAGTCATCCATTAAACGAGAAACGTGCGCGGCTCAGGAAAATGAAGTATCATTAACGGAGACACGAAGCCGCATTAGATAATCTTTATCAGTCTGGTGTGCTATGCTAAATCCCCGAAAACGATGATCAGGCCGCTCGCTCTCTCTCTCTCGCTCGCTGTTGAATTAGCTCCGCCTGCACGCTGACAGATAACCGCATGCTGCATGCTGCGGCTCCGCTTCCACACGCGCAGCATCCATCGCGCGGAGGCGCGTTAATTGTTCATTAATGTCGGCGACGAATGTTTGTCACCGGCGGCGTCGACGGCGTCGGCGGCGTCGGGCTATGGCGCAACCGGGCGCGGGCGCGTTCGTCAAATTAACGTCTACTTCGTGGAGCGCGGCGGTCGCAAAAACGGGCCACGTGCATCATCAAGGGCGCATGAAAAATCGCTGTAAAGCCGGAAACTACCTGGCAAAGGCGGCTTGTTTTCCAAGGGAGAAGCAGAGAGAAAAACTGCCTCGGTGGTTGCTGACAGAGGACGCGCGCGCGCGCGCGAGCACCTGCCGCCGAGCGAGGCAAGCGGATAAAGATGGCAAACAGAGAGCGAGAAGATTCAGCACGGCGATGACGAATCCAGCATCAAAGAGAAAAAGAGTGAGAGAGAAATCTGAAAAAAAGAAACGACAGACAGAAATTCACAAACTCATCGCGATATCAGAGAATAATACAGCTCGGCGTGGAGGAAGCGTAGACAAACTGGCGTCCGCCGGCTTTCCCTATCATCGGCGTGGCAGCGCGCGTCTGCCGATATATGTATTTAATTTCTTCCTTTTTCTCTCTCTCTCTCTCGCACGTGCCGCTCGTCAGCTGGCGACGTGCTTCGATAGCGGCGGTAATTAAAGTTCCAATTCAAAAGCGCTCGTATTTGTCGCACATACGTGCCCGATGCCGAGTGGAGCTCTGGCGCGCGCACTTCGACAGGGAATAATCGGAGCGAGCCGAGAGATATCGCGTCCGCCCGCCAAAGCATTGGCTTTCAATTTTCGCCCACCATCCACGGATTAGTCGGGGGAGGAAAAAGAGACGGTGTGTGTGTGTGTGTGTGTGTGGAGGGAAAAGTGGGGGGTCGAGACGAAGGGGCACGCGTGGCTCGATTACAATCCGGTGCGGAAGCGAACCTAGCCACTGGCGGAGCCACCAAGAGGAGAGGAAGAGGAGGAGAGTGGCCGTAGTGGGCGTAGGGTGAAAACGATATTATCGGTCTATTGAAAATCGAAAATCGAAAAGTATCGAGTGATCGAGTTGCGGCAAGGCATATCCCATATCCGCATCCTGTCGGAGGCGCGCGGCCTATCCTATTACAGCACTGGGCCCGCAGCCCGCGGGGAAGGAGGCGAAGGCACATACTGCTCGAGGGGCACCAGCCGAGGGTACACCGAGAGAGGAACGTTTTATTGATCGCGAATCCATAGCCTCCTTCTAACTCTCTCTCCTTCTCTCCTTCTCTCTTCGTCTGTATCAGTAATACGCGCAAGAGAAAGAGAGGAAAAGGTATGCGAGCGGAAGTCGGACAGTGCGGGAAGCCATCAGTCAATGAGTAGTCGGTACTTGGGTTAAGAGAGGGTGGGGGAACACGAGGGGGAGGAAAACACGATGGCAAGTAGAAGCAAGCAGCAGGTTTATCCAAGAGCGAAGGAAGGCTGTTTCGAAAGTTAGCCGGCACTAGGAACCGCGCTCGCGAAGAGAGAGAAGAGAGAAGAGAGAGAAAGAGAGACATAGGAGCTCGGCAATTAGCGATGAAAAACGGGCGACTCCTCAGAAGAGAGAGATGGAGTGGCGCGACCCCAAAAGTACGCGCACGGAAAAGTCGTCGGCCAGGAGGCCGCGTTTGACCGAGTTACGTCGACGACGACTGCGACGACGCTTTCTTTTCATTCGCGCTCCACTCACGGCCGAGCCTCGAGCGCGAACACGACCGCGCGAGCGCCGCGACGTTTCAAGGCAGCAGCAGCAGCGGGCTTAAGTCGAAGTCGCAGAGGCGAAAGTCAACAAAGCATAGGCAAAGGCGAGAACGCCAGCCGAGCGAGTAATTAGTGGTGTTATCGAAGGAGGAGGGGAGGGAAAAAATAGGGAGCCGCGCAATCGACGAGTCTACCGGTGGCTGAACCGGCAATTCCTTGGCTTCCGAGCGGTTAAATGGAGCCGGTCGAACTCCAGCCGAAACGACTGGTACGTCTACGGTTTAGATTCAATTTTCACTAACTGGAGCGTGGTCTAATTAACCCGACGCGAATAGCCCCTCGCGAAACAATGCCGACTCGGCTCTGAAGGGGATAGTCGTGTGCACCCGCGCACTCCTGGTCACAACGGCGTATGGAGGACACTCCGGGGGTGGTGAATTGAAAGACGCTATGTGCCTCGAATGCCACTCTCTCTCTCTCTTTCTTTCTTTCTCTCTTTTTCTCTCTTTTTCTCGGCCCCTGCATCTCTGTCCTTCCCACGCCAAGCTCCAATTGTTTAAAGAGCGTGGAAATAAAGGTCGAAACACTCTACTATCGCGCAAGCCCCCTTAAACAACGAGTCTACAACTTCTACTAAACTTCTCCGGCGGAGACCTCTTCACAAGAGAAGAAGAGATTACGTGGACGGAAGGGAGCAAATGCCACCGGTTTCTTACATCTCTACGATATTCTCGGAATCATCGAGTAGTATTAACCCTACCAAACCTGGGGTCCTCAATGTTAAAACACATAAAGTCAATTCAAATATATGTGAGCAGAAATTTGCAATGGCTAACCATGAAATTTGACCACAATTTGAGTTGACTATTTTTAGTTGGACGCATTTTTTTCGCGTGCTAGACAAAGTACCGAAAGTTAGGTACAGCGAAAAATTGGTACAGTAATCTGATAGGGTTAGAAATAAATCCTGTTTGTATTTTTGCGTATTGCTGTAGTTAAACTCCGATAAACTCTCCGCTTGATGGAAGCGTTCAGTGAATAGTTCCACCGACAAGTAAAGTAAGAAGGAATTGGATGAAAGAGAAGTTCGCATTTAGAAATGACCCGATTTTGGAGAGTGGTTCTGGACAAGTAGAAGAGGTTATGTACACTGAATAGAGCAAATAGTAGTGGTTTCTTAAACCTCTAGAATACTCTCTGGATAATCAAATAGTATTAAAGACTAGCATGAGTTTCACTGAGTCGGTTCGAGGAGAATGGGTTTGTCCACCATTACCGAGAAATTGAATGCGATACTTTTACTGATATCATTGTTTGTGCAAGTGGTTTGAACTAAGAATCCTCCTCCACAATACGAATAAAAGTACTTGCAGAAAGTATCTCGCTTGCACAAATGCACTCGTACCATGCATTTCTTCTGAAAATTCCCACACACGACTATAATTCTACTTATTGTAAATTTTAATATTTTATACCTTTTCTATTTCTATTATTTCTATATTTATCTCTATCTCTAACTTGTTGACTTTCTGACACAGTGCCACACATGGAACATTGATTATTTGTATGCTAATTGTCTGCATTCGCTATCGCGATAATTAATACTCTATAACCTCACCCGAAACACACGCTACACATTATAATAAACCGCATGAAAATCAGTTCAATAGTTCTCATATTATAAGCGGACAAATAGACAAATCACACAGAAGACACAAATAATACTTTTCTATTTTATTTTCGCTTATAACAATAATTACATTTGACCAAACTCTCCGCTTGATGGAAGCGTTCAATAGTGCATTCTGCGTTCTAAAAAATGCGCCAAGTAGTTTGAGTTCCCGACAAAATTGAAATATAACAAAAAAGATAATAAATATCATACGAGAAAGCCAAGTCTTCATTTAAAGAAACATCGATTTAACTCGCATTAGTAACGAACAATGAATTAACAATAAATTGTCACTTAATAATGAAAAAAACCTTGCGTATGCACGCTTCATTTGAGGCAGTTTCTCTGGTAATATTGCTAAAATAACTTTTAATAGTGCGTTCTGTGAGCAAAGTAAAAAGAAGTAATATCAAAGGGAGGGTGGTTTTCCGCATTTGGAAATGTTCCGATTGGTGGGAGTGGTCGAGGACAGGGATGCGAAACGGCCGGTGTCTTGAATGGGGTTCAGCATTCCAGCTCCTCGTGGCGAATGTAAACTGTCCGTGTGTACCTGTCTGTATTGTAGCGGGAGGAGGAAGCGCACTCGTGGAGTAAACTACGGAGCAGGAGAGTGCCTCTCCTAAGGGCAGGAAGCTGGAGCGTCCTGGACCAGCCGCCGAAAGCTAAAACATCTACTCTGCCAGTTGCTCGGCTTTATCTGCCTCGCTCTAAGCCGCCGCCGCGCTGCTGCTTTCCTCTTTGCATACCAGGCGTGCACGTGCTTTCTTCTCTCTCTCAATATTCCACGCGTGCATAGAAACTGTAACAGCGTGCGACGTTTGTTTTGCAAACATTCCCTTCTTCCTAGAGAATAGCGACGCCGCACACACATATACGACGCTCTGTCACCTGTCTATGTGTCCATGTGCGAGGTAGCACTCGGAGAGAACGCGAACATTGAAGATTTTCATTTCCGGGCGTGGAAGGCGAGTTGGCTCGCGGGCCATTAGAGGGCTTAGAAAAATGGCCTTTTATCGGCCGGCCACCGGAAAGGAAATAGAGCTTATCGGGCGGCTTTCTTTGTGAAGCTCTGAATTACCGGTGGGCCGCTCGGGCATTTTGAAACGCCGACTACACTCACCGCTGGCCGTCGTTATTCTTCCGAAATCCACCTTCCACGGAATTCGCATTCTCTCTCACACACATACACACTCACATACATACGTAAGGAGAGAGAAGGAGCATAGGAACTCTTAGTGTGTTCGGCTAGGAGGAAATTTATTGCACTTCAGGGCGGAGTGGTTTTAGTTAAGAGTCACTACTCGCCTTCCAATGATCGATTAGGGGCCGAAGTTCCGCGCGAGCACTTTACCCCCTGAATGTCTCCCATTTAGCAGAGCGAGCGGCCTCGATGTTCTCTAGTTTACGAGGAGATTGAGTTTCCACGAGGAATGACATTAACTTTTCGTTGGTCGCACTTTGGAAGGTAGCCGCATTTAATGGGAGTCCGATTTGCTAGTCAGATTTAGGGAAAAAAAGGGAGTAACAAATAGAATCGGGCCTGTCTGTGTCTGGTCTTTCCTCCCTTCTGTACTTTCTATCAGACACTCGGCATGGGAAGCGACTGGAGCTTCTCTTGGTTCTGGGAAAGGGGTGGTGGCAGAAGCGCGTCCGTACCCTTTCAAAGGCGGCTCAGCTTTTAATTGCTATAAAGCAGGCCGACATAGTTTTATTATCTGCGGCGGCAGCGCTTCTTCCCCACCAGCAGCAGCAGCAGCAGCAGCCGGACCCCGCAATTTAATGAAATAGTCGGTGCATCTTAATAGGTACTCGAAACTTTTGAAAAAAATCCTCCTGGCGCTCTCTCGAGCACGGGAAAACTCTGGCGTGCGGCCCCGCTCGATGCTCGGGCAGCCGTATCAGGGGGTCTTGAAAAGTGGACGTTCGTTAGTAATCCAGACTGCGTGGGGTAGTCTGCGTCGGTAATGACTCTTTCGAGGGCATCCAGACATTTATTACGTTTTGCTAGTGCTCGATGACTGATGCGCCGCTCTCTCCTCGCGGAGAGAGAGAGAGAGAGAGAGAGCGAGTGCGCACACTTAATGGAACCACTCTCCGCAGTAGGATAGAGTGGCTGGCGTGTGTGTGTCTGTGTAAGTTTGCGCCAAGAGAACACAGTGCCAACGAAAGCCACTGGCACGAGAAGGGGCCAGCAAGTGCAGGAGTTGGTGGAGGGACAAGGAGAGTTTCTCGAATCACTGATTCAATTTGTGCTCGCAGACGCAGCTCCCGCACCACCTGTGTAACCACCTCTCGGCTGTTGTCTCCGTCATCGCGTGCCCGTTCACTCAGCCGAGAGCGACGAACGGAAAATCGTGGAGAGTGCTCGCCAAACTCTCCCGGAATTTATAAGGCTAGCCATCCACTTCGATCTCAGCCCCGAACACTCCCGATCGACATGCTCCACAACCTGAGAAACAATGATCGCTCGAGCCTTTATGGATCTTTGTCCGGCATGAATAGGCAAGCGGAGAGAGATTTGTTGCTCTCTTTCTCTCGATCTTCCTCTCGTGGATATTAGACCGTACTCTGAAGGACTCGCGACCCGGTCATCCCACCGGGAGCGGTGAGTTTTCGTGACTTATCTTATTGTCTGGGCGCATTCACGATGCGGGTCAGTCAATACCAGGCAATGACGGCCACTAGAGAGAGGAGGGACGCGGTGCTCTCTAGTGGGGAAGGATAGGTTAGTAAAATCGATCCTTCGATACCGATATTCCACCACGGATATTCCACCACTCAACTAATTGTAAGCAGCCAGGTTTTGAAAGTCACCCCTTCAAACTCCACCTGTCAGCCTGCACCCTCTTTCTTTCTCTGTCCGATCGCCACTGGATTATTCTACTTACAACGTGAAATCTCGCTTGAAGGGAAAATCGTTGGAATTCAGGGGTAAAAATTTAATGAAATGAATCGCCGACGTAGTGAAGCGATGCTTGGAATAACCGAAAAATGATGGGCGGAATGAAAGAGCAGTAGAAAGGGGTAGGGCGGCGGCGCGGCGGTGGACGGGGAAGCCTTAAAATTCGGGGGAGCAGATGCCCCTGATTTTCCGGGCCATTCGTTCCGAGGGATTGGAGGCGGGAGTGGTGATCGGCGCGTCATGGAAATCCAACTGGCAGGAGTTTAATACAATATATATCGGGCATAGAAGCATAACGTGGATGGCGCGTGCAATCCGTGCAGGAGAATAGGAGAAACAGAGAGAGATCGAGAGGATGGAGGCGATGGTGCGTGCGGCGAGCCTGACACATATCAATCAAGCAATGGAATCCTCGGCTTCGGCAACGATCCACTCCTCGTTCCTCTATATGGCTCTCTCGCGCGTGCAGTTCTCGACAACGTGAGGTCCGCACCAGAATCCCCACGGTATCAGGACACGCGCATACCAGGAGAAGCCTGATCCTCGAGAGCATCGCTTGGAATTTCATTGCTAATCAGCTGTGTTGCTCGGCGGCGCAGATCGTGCGCGTCCGATCATCACCCTTGAACTCGAAATCCCCGGCACGTGACACTGGCCGCCACAGGTGCGGTTTTTCGAAATGTGTCATCGATTCCGGGAACTTGCCAACGATCGCCTATACCGGTGATTAATGCATGCGGTTCTCCGCCAGACTACTCCCTCCGCGCAACCCCTTTCCCCTGTTATTATGTAAATGAGTATCTGTCATCGGTGGAGGTCGCGTGCTTTAAATCGTAGCTCGACTGGACATGATTCGTTTTAAATGAGAATTGAATATTTATATCGGCTGTTGGTGAAGTTGGTGGGAGAGTACTTTTAAGCGCGGTGGAATTTCATTGGTAATTATCTTATACTTGTGTGGGGCAGCATGGAATTGTCCGGTTGACAAGGGGTCCGAAATTCGGCTGGTCGCTCTTTTATTAGCGGCAAGTATCGAGGAGATTAGCGCGGCCAATCGTTCGGGGGGCATTTCCATTTTGCGAATGTTGTTTTACGAGGGCATGCACGCCAACGGCTAATGAGGAATATGCAACGGACGGTCAATAATGCGTCGGTGGACGGAGGTCCCGTTCCGGCATTACAAATTGCGATTTGTCGCCGCTCTCGGCCAGTCGAGAGTTGCCCACTCCCACCCACGCCATGCTTGGAATCTCCCTGCTGATTAATTGCTCTGACCTGCCGTGTCTAATTGCTAATCTCTCCGTGAGGCTCTTAATCCTTCTCGATGTGCACTCGCTTCCTCAAACAAGCCGGCGAATCAGTTTAATAGCAAATTGACCAGCCACTTAAACTTGTCATTATCAATTCTTCGAAACTCAATATCAACTCGACACTTTCCCCGGAGTTTCCGGTCATTAGGAGAAGCCTCGCTCTGATATTTTCCTCCTGACTCGTGCGATCCTCGGAAAAAGATTAATTGCGAAAGTTTCCCTTCACTGGGCTAAGACTTTTCTTTTCCTTTTTATAGACTCTCTATCTCACTGTCTCTTTAACTTCTGAGTAAATAGAATGATCCGCCAACTTCCAAGAGTTCGACACACTCGATTCATATCTGCGCCTGAAGTGTCTATGAAATTATAATTCGACATGCATGGCGTACATGTGCGACGGCGGCGGCGACGGCGGCGTCTTCGCCGGTACAATTTGCCGGGCACGAGCGAATCACGGCAATCCCCAGGGTAGGTAATGTCGCTCTAAAGCTCACGTGCTATTGCTCGCGAGCATTGTTTGCGAATTCATGCTGCGCCCACGGTGTGTCGACGTCTCTATTAGGCGACAGATCCAACTGCGCATATGTGTCTCTATGTTAGAGCGAGAGAGAGAGAGATAGGACAAACGCCATTCCAGCGTATTAATTTTCATCCCTCCGATACTCCAAATGAACGGGCACTATCCGCGCGCTCGCGCTCGGCTTGTTTAATGAACGACGTCGAATTGGCTCCGGCGAAAGTCATCGACATTCAACTCCCAGTGCGCGCCGAGAATGGAAGCTCCCAAACTGACCAAACTACCGCACAGATTCCCTCCCAGCAAATATCGAATCGCGATTGATCGACATCAATCTATTTACAGCAGAAGCAAAGCAGAAGTGAATTTGGCTCCCCGGAAAGTTGGAGGTATGAATACGATAGTAGCGCAGAGAGTTATCGGAGGGGGCGGCGGCCGAAACATTCCGTCACGCGCAGGCATTCGATATGAGTGACGCGCGAACCTGTTGCGAGGGTGACTGCGGCGGCGGCGTCGACGGCGCCGGAGCGCGTACCATTATTAAATGTTATTCCTGGTGATTCCAGGAGAATTTCATTGCCACGCGCTTCCCAGCCGTTCGGGCGTAATGAGCGCGGGCGTAAATAGCGATCGTAATGGGACTGGCAATGCAACGTCCGTGATTCGGGCGTGAAATCGGCCGCGTAATAGCTGTTAAGGAACTCGGGAGTAGGAAGGTCGCCGGCAAAGAAACTTTCCCGCTGGAAGCACTTAAGCGATGCTATGTCTCCTCAGCTGTGGCCCCCCTCTCGCTCCCCTCTTTTGCGCGATCTCTCCCCCTTCTTGGTAATGACAGCGACAATTCTCGAGCAAATTAAACGAGGTCCAACGACGACGTGCCCTCGAGGCCTCAACACCCTCAACTTCCGACTACTTTTCCCCGCTGCTTCGCAGCTCCTACTGATTCCTTAACTCGTAATTATCGCTGCAGGAAGATCGCGGCGAATGTCGAGTGGATGAAAGCTCGGCACTCGGCTAATAGAGTGAGTCAAAAGAGAAGCAATGCTGCTTGCGAGTTAAGCCGTCAGTAGATAGAGTAGCGTGTGTGGCGGACGGTGGTGTATATCGCGCGGGCACATCAGAGAGCTGATGCTCGGCGGAAATACGTCAAGTCGAGATAGAAAAAAAGAAATAGAAAGCAGGGAGAGGTCGAGGAAAAATCAGTGGCTACTGGAGGAGTTGATGTTTGCGCCAGATGCGCCCTGCTAGAACGAAAGAGAAAGAGGGAATGATAGACGTGGCGGCAGTAATTTTGTTTACCCCGCAAATCTTGCCTGTACAAGTTCGAATTCCGCTTGGTAGGCTCGGGGGAGGCGGCGCGGCGCGGCGCGGAGAACCTCGCAGACAGGCAGACAGGCTGCTGCTGCTGCTGCTGCCTCGCACTCTCTGTCGCCGAAAGTAAATTGCAAATTCAAAGTTTCTCGCGTACTTTCACGCCGCTCCCCCGTCGAATCCGTCCACCCTCTTTCTCGTCTCCGGGATTGCAACGGGCGGCAGCCGCCTCCGTGTATCAGCGGATACGAGAGATTCGTGTTATCTTTATTCCAGCACGCACAAACAGGACGTCGACGAAGACGCTCTTCTTCGCACTTTGGAATTCCAAGTGCGATATCTTTCCGTCTCGCTGACAATGAGACTCTCTTCCTTTTTCAGGCGAAACCAGACGAATGTTCTAGTCGAGGGAATAGTTCTGATAATTGACTGGCTGTAATTTGAAACGAGGAATTAATGTGGAACGAGCGTAGATTGCCCGATGATTTCTTCCCAACAATTTCACTGTCCGTCGCTCTCGTTAATATCGAGTATGCTCTTGCCGCTTCAATTTCGTTTCACCATTCCTTCATGGATATTTCATCGCATCCGGCGGTGGCGGCGTCGGCGTCGGCCCCCTCATCCCACTTTACCGCGGCTGAGCTGGCGTTCAACCCTCCCAGCGAACAATTGCCGTCTGGTATTTCTCGACTTTCCAATTTCTTGTCCCCTTTGAAACAATTCCAGGCTCTCTCACTCTCCGCTGCTAGCGGACGCAAGGCCGGCTGGTGAGCCCTTCCTTTGTGCAGGGGTTCGGTCCACTTGAGTGTGCAACGCTTCTCGAGCCGATTTCTATTTTGCCTTTCTCGATGAGCGACCTTGGCCGCTAAAAAAAAGCATCGCTCAGTCGAAAGGTTGCATCCTCCTATATTCCAGCGCGAGTCCGATCGATTTATCGATACATATACACTCGCAGTCCGCCGATAAAGCTCTTCTCCATCGCGAATCCCTGGCGACTCCGAGAGATGCATCGCGAAGTAAAACGAGGAAATCTGTTGGCCTCGATAGCCGAGATTTTCTCTGCACAATTTTTGGCTCGCCGTCTGACATCCAGCTGTCAGAGAAGAACGGCTCGGGAAGGTCGCAAGACTGTTGGCTAGTGGCGCGTGATATTTTTTGGTCAGAGGTGAGGTCGGATTCGCCAATGCTGCGGCAGCAACTCCGAGCCCCGCGGGATTCTTGTGCAATTTTCGAATGACAAACCAAGTCAGAGGGGAATCGGACTCTGCCAACTTCCCCGCCAGCTCCAACTCGCTTATTGATTGTGCCAAATTCCACGCGCGTGCGTCTCTCTGCGTGTGCGTGTAGTGCGTGCGTGTTCACGCGGCGGGCCTTTTAGCGGGAGAATGGCTCGCGTCAGCGGACAAAAGCCACCGGCAAATCGGTGATTTTTCCCAATCCGACGAACACGATCCAGTCGGTTCATTGCCAAGAAGTCGAGCAAACTGCGGTAACATTCACCGTCCCACTTGTTCCGTTTATCATTCTGAATAATGAACACCTGCACGCTAAATTCCCAACGACACTCACATACACAGATCCACTGGCATTCCGTGTCAGGTGCCCCGCCCACCTTCGCCCGACATTATTAACTAGAAATTCGAGATCTATTTCCAATCGGTAGTGAATTGGAGACTCGCGTCTCACTTTGCTAAAAGAGTCGAGGAAGAATCTCGGGACGTATCATCCTGTAAATTCGCCTTACAGATCCTCGGATCAACGTCGGCGGCGGCCTCCCCAAAAGGAAAGATAGTCGGAAGCCTCCGGCGGCCATTAGCATTTACTTGGGGGGAAGCTGGTGGCGTACCACAGCAGAGAGAAAAGAGAGCGAGCCGGCTGCCTGGCTGCTGTGGCTTGCTCGTCATATCTCGGGCAAAAGTTTCGCCATTCTCGTAATTACACCTCGGCTAAGTCCATAATATTTTCAGCTTCGCAAACCGCCGCGGCGCCGCGGCACGCGCAAATCCAATAGGGAATGGCCGTCCTTTTAAAAAGAAGTCTTTCTATCCCTTGAAAAGCATATCCGAGCTATGGCTACGTGTTTTCCCTCGGCGGGGCACATTGTAGCTTGTTTTTATATCGACAGAGCTGCCGCTTAAATTTATCCGGAATGGCTGGTTTCCTTGCGCTCGCGCTATTATACCCTCGGACTGTGTGTGCACAATGTGGCAGTACTTTATAACCGGCGGCAAGTGTACCAACTTTTTTTTCCAGCAGCGCGGCGGTGCTTTTTTCTCGCGGGTGTAAAACTCGCGTTTATAACGGCCACTATAAATATCGACTGGCTTTAAGTAAAGCGGCAGTTTTGCGGGCGGAAAAACATTTTTGCCAGCCAAATCATCGGGTTGGCGCTTTGCAAGGGGTTGGGAAGAGGGGCGGGACAGGTTGATCTATTTCGAATGGAAAACGAGGAAGCCCGATTGAATGTATGAAGAGCGGAGGGGGCTGACGAATGCGACGTGAAATCGAGGAAGGCCATTGTTCACTGGGTAGCTTCGGACCTATGAAAATCTGTATTGGAACCGCTCTAATTCGATTATCGAGCGGGCGCGAGCGGGCGCGAGAGAGGGATCAAAAGAGAGAGAATCGGGGCTACCGGAAAGAGGGACAATTAAGGCAGGATTAAATGCACTCGCCTAGGTGGCGGTAGGCGAGAGAGTCGAGCATTTTTTGCGAATCGAAATTAGGCTAGTGAGAGCTCAATATCGATGAGAGGCCACTTTGCCCGGCTAACACGCTGACGGCAACGATCCTCGGCCTACATTCCCCGTTAATTGATAAAGTGCGATCGACGTTTATTCCAACTAGACATCGTAAATATTGGCACTAAATATATTACTCGCTTGAATTCTTAATGCGATCATCCACGTATAATTATGCTCATTCCGATTTTGGCTCGATCCATCTCGGAATTAGCTGCGAAAATCACCGCATTTCATATTCCGCCGCGTGATTCCCGGCATTTTGGGTATAATTGGGTTACCCGCAAAATCCCACGGTAGCCGCTAGCATCAAAAGCATTGCGGATAATTTATATCCTCTAAATATAAACGCGAAGAATCAAGCAATGATTTCGCAGTAACACGATAGATGAAAATAAGCCGATGGTAATTATATGCATATAGTTATTTCGGTGTGTTGTTTTCCGCGGAACGATTAGCTTGTGCCGGGCATGTCATTTGCGTCAGAAAAAAAAAAAATGCTATAAATACCAGGGGAATCGATGGGAACATTCGCTCCCATTCTGGGAACCCGATAAAGCACTCCTGTCTCTCGGAGCGGAAGATCGAAAAATGCAGTTGATGAACTTTTTTTGTAACCGGCGCCTTGTTATCCGCAATTTGGTGCGTGCCATTGCCGATCGCTTTAATTAAAGAAGAAGCGAGGGATGATCGGGAGGTAGAAGAATGGCGGGGCCGAGGTGGATCAGGGAGGGAAACTGCCGGGGACAGCAAATATATATCAGTAGGGAGCCATTATCGCGTCGTCTGGTGGAAGGCGTCCGATCGGAAAGAATCCCGTCTCTATCGTCGGCCCCATTACTCATCGAGTTGATTTATAAGCGGCCCGCGAAATAAACGGGAGAATCTCTCTATTTCTCGCCTCTTCTCTCTCTCTCTCTCTTCTTTCTTCTTTCTTCTGGGGGCTCTCTTAATTAAGCCCTCGAAAAAGGACAGTCGAGAGGACAATGGCGTCTCGAGAACGGGAAGCTCAGCCTCCGTCTCCATCCACCATCTTCTTTTCCCGTCGCCAGTCCTCCAGCGGTGATTGTGGTCTCTCGGCTCTCCTGACTCCTTGATGGAACTTGCAAACATCTCCGAGACGAAAAGCGCCAGGATCCCTCGCACTCGCTACTTCCCTTCGCCCCGAGTAATTATCTAATCGGCTGGCTCCTCCGCGCCACCAGAGAAAAAGCCGAAGAAACTCAAGGCAACCCTGGCCCGGGCAAATGTTAATTACGAGATTCACTTCCGAGCGCGGACGCGTGCTGCTGCCGCATTTCAAGGATCCTCGCCACGTAAATCTTGCGGCACTCGAGTACGTCTTTGTACGCAACAACAGCGGAGAAAGCTTATTGCCAGAGGGCCACAGTGTTGAACGAAAAATTCTGACGCACCCTTGGCCAACTTGAGATTTTACTTCTCCGCTGAAGCAAGCCCGCTTAACTCTCGCTAAATCTTTCAATGTTACTTCTCTCCTCGGCTCAGCGAATTTTCCCCTAACAATGCTAAAAAGATGAATAACGCTAGGCAGTATTCTCCATTTTTGGAATATATATAATCACCCTTATTTTAAGTCTGCGGTGTCAATACCAAGGGAACGCAGCGGAAAAAGCTTATTACTAAAATGTTGAACGAAATATTTTGACGCACCTTTGAGGAATTTGACATTTTACTCTTGCTAGAGCAAGTTTTTGAATGTTACTTCTCTTGTTAAGTCCACGAATTTTCTTGTAACAATGCTAAAAGATGAATAACCCTAGGCAGTATTCCCAGTGTCTAAAATGTGCATAATCACCCTTATTTTACATCTGCGGTGTCAATACCAAGGGGGGGCGCGCACCCTCGCAGCCGTTAGTCCCTTCGATTTCCGAAACTTCCGCCTGATCGTCTTCCTGCCGTTATTACCGCAGCCAGCCAGAGGCATTTTCATTTCCTACCCTCGAATTTTCCATTTTCATCTGGTTGGACTAGACTCCCTCTCGGGCACTCTCGAGCAATGTGCAAAGAGCAAAGTAGAGGATTTCGCAACTGCGAAGGGATAAGTCGAACTCCTTCGTCGATATCCAAGTCAAACCAGTCGAAGGAAAGGCAGAAGCAGTAGCAGCAGCCCCTTTTCATGAGCTGCAAGCCGCCCTTTTCCTAGCTCGGCCCCTTTCCACGGATTTCTCGGGGAGGCGGCGCGCCGCTCCTTCGCCGACGATAGTCCGAAAGCCTGGTACTCGAGTGTTCGCAGATTCGGTCCCGGTTTAATAGCGGCATGTAGAACCCACAGGAATTACCGTACAAAATCGACGAGCTTTTCATCGGGATTAAAAGAGTGGATGATCGTAGCCATCAAGTTCTCGGAGTAAATGGCGCGGGCCTTCTTTCCCCTTTGCTTTCACCCTTCTTATTGGACTTAGGAGACCGCGTACGCTAATCCTAAAGGAATATCCCCGGCAACATGGTCAATACGATAATGTGCTATTCATGCTCAAGTCACGTATTCGAGTTTACGTGAGCCAGAGATTAAAGCTCGGCTCTATTGGCCCCGCCATATTCCCGATTTATCGCGGCAATACCGGCTCTAGGATCTTTATTGCCGCGTATTCCGCAACTTTCTTGGCACTTCCCATTTCCGGCCGTTCCGCGCAGATGACTACTTGACAATTTCTAGCGGTTCCAGTGGCTCGCTTTGCCATCCCTGGAAACGGGAATCCCAGCATCCCGCTCCCGGCGCTGCTTCTCCTACCGCATACACACTGCGGGTATTTACTGTTTGCGTACCGTCTCGCTACCCGCTGGCCCCAGCTCTCCGATTGGTACACACGGCCACGCGAGCTCCGAGTAAATAATTTAATTATCCCATAATCCCGCGCTTCGGTCTCCCGAAAGCCCCTTTATCCCGAATAAACCAAGCGAGAATCATTAGGAAATCTCAGCCAAAGCTCGAATTCACCCCCCTTTTTTCCATCGATTCTCTGATGCGCCGTAAAAAATAGAAATCGTGGAATTAACTTTCTTGGTATAATATCGAGTTTATAATAGTTGTAGTTTAATCATAAAAAAAGAGTGAATCAATTATACGAGAAAAGTAATCATACGTCTATAAAACTGTAATACACTTTTTTCTGGTAACCTAGAATTAACTAGTAACTCTCGAAAGGTATAATATCAACTTTTACAAGTGTACTTTCACGGTAGGAAGAAATAGGATGGATCGATCCCATTAAAAAGAGAGGAAACTTGTATTTTCATTGGAATATTTACGAAGAAATGAGTCCTGAGTGGAAGTGGTGTTGCATGTAAATTTAATAACGACAGTTGTACGGGGTTCTCCTTGCGGATGAGATGAGGTCGTGCCGAGAAAGGTGAGCCGAGGGATGCGGGGAGGATGCGGCGGAAGAAGTTTACGTGGAGAGTGGTCCTCGCGTAGCCCTAGCTTCGCACATATATTAAGGAAGAGGTTGAAACTCATTCGAAAGTGGTGTGCTCCATTGCAGTTCGCGGAGCGCGTGAAACATGATCGCGAGAACTTCTATTGGATCCGCGCATCGAAGCCATAAAGGTGGAAACATGCATAAATGCATAAGGCTGCAGACCAGCGAGCCCCCGCTAGGTAATATACGTGCGTGTACATCCACTTCCGCTTTAACTCTTGAGACTTCCGCGGAGCGGACAGCAAATCGTGTTATCATTTGTCTCCTCGAGCCACTTTGAATTCAATCTGGCTTCCTGCTTCCCAACCCACCTGTGTAACGCGATTGTTCTTTTCCACGTATCCCGGCGTATTCCACCGCAGCACAGCTATCCGGACATACGTCTTTCCGACCAACAAACCGTCGTCGTCTAAGCATGCTTTCTCGGATTGTTGAAATCTTGAGCCAAGCTAAAACTCTTGCGGATACCAAAAGCATCGAGGTTCACCTTAGGAAATGCTTGCTGGACTTCCCTTTATTTTCTGTACTTTCCTAGAATTCTGTTGAATATCAGAAACTGATGTAAATTTTACCAAGTTGAATTCAATTAACATCAGTGATTTATTTTAAAACGTATTTTAAAGTGTATTATTTAACCCACTAACTGCCAAATTTCAAATATATTTTTGACGCCGAGTAGTGTTCGTAAAATTCCAAAATCGCCAAATGAGGATTGTAGCAGGCAATGGGTTAATAATACACATTTATAGTGAATAAAATTCGAGGTACAATTGACCTACACGGTTCACGGGAAACTGGTTCTTAAACCAGGTTCATGGAGAGTTAACCAAAGCAATGGGCATTGTCGGTCACTCTGATCCCTTTGTAAGATACTCCTGGCGGAGGTAACAGTGCGGTAATGCCATCCCAGTAGAGCCTTTATCATTAATTAATCTTATTACAAGGTGACAATTTCCTACAAGTGTAAGCGCTCCGGGAATTGCGGTCGATCCTCTGTGTATTCGTGCTTGACTGGTCAGTGTGAATGTTGTGTGTCGGGCTTCAGAGTTCTCTCTCGCTCTCTCTCTCACTTTCGCTCTCGCTCTCTGTTCAGTGAGATCCTCGTCACCGTGTCTGGCCTGGACGTAAGTACCCGTTGCACCTGAATAACGACGTATCCGCTAATGCCAGTCGAGCTGTCAGTTAAGCCGCGTTTCCAGCGTCAAACTGATTTTCACTCGAGAGCACGCAACAGAAAGAGACAGACAGAGAGGAAGAGAGAAAGGGAGAGAGAGGAGTGACGGTTTCCCCGAAAACACGCAGCCTGTCAAGAAAATCTCGCCGGTTGCTTTCGAACGCCACTCACCGGATCAATCTTCAAAGTCCTCTTTTTCCGCCGGGCGATCAGCCCCGGATCGCCCGGAGCGTCCGATAATCTGCTTAACGGGAATATTTAAAAACGGCATATTCTCCGAGAGCAAGCCTGTGATACGCTCCCTCACCTCCGTTATATTTCCGCCAGTCAGTCTACTTCGACTTCCCAACGAATTACTTCTATTAATAACCCAATAAAGTCCCTGCCGCAAATTATACGTATTCGGTATACGCTCGCGTCGCTCGCGAAACGGCCAATCACGGCCGGACAAAATAAATGCCGGATGTGCTGGTCGAGCAAACTCGGCCGGGAATTTTCCATGGCTCGCGATGGGAGTTAATCAGCGCGTTCCACCGGCTACTTCGTCGACACGCGCCAGCGACGAGATAGAGATCGTTTAACGAGGGAAATTCGCAATTAAATACGGCAGTGGAGAGTAAGTAATAGTCAGACATAGCGGTGGGGTGAGCGAGGAGGGGCGGTGAGGGGAGGCGGCGCGGCGGTGGAAGAGGAGAAGGAGGAGGAGGAGGAGGCGGGTGCCTCTCATCTCGACCGATGCGAAAGCATCAACGTCTCCTCGTAAGTAGACCGAAAGCAGTTGATGCTAATTAGCCCGAGAGCTTCCTCAGTCATCGAGGACAAGGCGAACGCGTATCAGAGCGACTAGCTCTGATTAAGGAAAGAGGGGCGTTGCGAGACTTTTGCCAATGGCGGCTGATAGTGAAGCAGGCCCCCCGGGGGACCTCTCAAGTCTCAAGCAAGTTGGCTCTGTGTCACTTGGAGGCCGTCGACAAGTTTCGATCGGGAGCGCATCGTCTACGGTGAGTAGGCGGTACGTGATATACCGAGGCACACTAGACCACTGTTGTCGCAAAGCCTCCTATGCATATGCATGCGGAGCAGCGCAAAGCTGCCGACGCGCCGCGACGCTCGCCTAATGGTGACAGCTCGTGCGATTGAATTGCCGCGAGATTCCCTGACAAATAAGAGCGGCGCACGACTCATGATTGACTGCGCCGACACCTTCGACCCCGAACACCCACCTTATACTACTTTAGCGCTGCTTTAGTCTTGAGTCGATGAAGGAATGTTGCGACTATTCAGCTAGAAAGAGAGTCGGATGTAATGAGAACTAAAAGTATATCAGAGCTACTGGAATAAAGAGGCGAGGACAAGGGGACGTCTCGCGAGATTGCAATCGCTTTGACTCGCCGTGGAAAGCTTTGTAGAGCAGTGCCCGGTACAATTTACAGCTGATTAATTCCCCAGCTGGAGGTCCGCCCTGCTGGAGGTAAGAGAGTCCGAGGACGACATGGATCCAAGCGGCGAGGAAGGGAATGGGATGGGCTGCTCGGATATGGAATAGAAAGCTAAAGTCACGGCAGCAGCCGAGACAGGATATACGCGGAGATTAACCATAATAGGGGATGAGAATTTCGTGATTTATGGAACGCCACTCTAGCCACTGCCGGCATGAGCAGAATATGTATAACCGAACTGTAAGCACCGGCCGTCAACGTTTCCAACTGTTCTCGACGGACATTAATCGTGCTGGCTTGGTTAAATTAGAGAACGATAGCCGCTACGAATAATTCAACCTCCAGCAACATATTTTCTCGCCATGTCGGACCGTCTGATTGCGATCATGAACGTCTGTCTTTAAGACACCCGGTGGTAATAATGATTCAAGTATATTCTAAGGATAGTCGATAAAGTGAGTGCTCGCACGCTCTCCTAACTCGTAACCTTGTGGCGAGGTGCTATCAGAGAAGAGAGTGGGAAGCCGGGCGAGCCCTAAAATGGAAGCTGCAAGAGGCAAAGCCAAAGAAGAGGAAGGAACAATAGCTCCTAGATGAAAGACTCCGCACGCCCCGGGCCAGTCTTCTCTTCCTTTGCCTAGCGTTCTCCAGCCGCTGCTTCTCCTGATACCAGCGAATTCACAATTAGCCCCGCGAATTGAAGCAAAACAATGACCACCGTTTCCCTGACAGGCCCCTTCCTTCCGCCCCTTTTCTCTTTGAACCAGATCACCGCTAAAACGATGAGGAAACCACCAATCGAATTAGTCGAACTCGCATTAACAAGACTAGAAATTCAGGATCGTGTCGAACGAAACAAATATCGTTACAAAGGAAACTCGACGAATTCTTTGGGGGGAAACAGTGGCTCTTATTTCCAGTGGCTTTTATATCGAAAAGTTTAATAGGCGTCCGATCGGAGCGTCAAGTAGGAGAGGGAAGGGTCGAAGGGGGCGGTAAAATCGCGCGACCCTCGGCTTTCGCATTCATAATATTCATACGAGTGGAAGGCACTGGAAGGAGAGTCAGACGCATTCCAATAAGCGAGCCGGAACTCCAATAACTCTGCGTGCGCGCGCGTATCTACATGCATGCTTTCCTCTCGGCTTGTGCGATGCTCGTCGCTCGCCTGCTTCTCCTCGCCATTTTTTCCCCGCGTTCCACGCTTTCGGCTTCGAACAGTTATCGGAGAAGTCGGCCGGGAATCTCCCTCGCTGGCTTGGCAGCCTGACTAGAGCTTGGTGGCACTCCATCAGGGTGTCAGCAGACCCAGCCGTTTCGAGGCCTGGCAGACGTCGACGACGCCGCAGCCACCGGCTCATTTCCGTCGAGGCCAGCTTCTTCTCCGCCGGATTTCTCTCCTCCGCACCCGAGAGAGTCCTTTGCTTCCTTGAGAAACGAGAGTTCTCCTCGCTGTTCCGTCATTCCATTTCTATTTACGCTGGAAATCATTGAACTCGGTTTATCCTCTTGGAAGACGACAAGAATTTTGTGTATTGAGTAATTCTAGACAGGGTTTCGCTTCTGTGATTTTCGCTTATTGTATGTGTGATGACTCGTTAATGGCGAGAGACTCTTAACACCTGCGATTCTTGCCTGGTTTTATTAACGACCGAACTTTTCGACCTTTTACTCCGCTAGCATTTAATGAGATCGTAACCTGGAGGGCCTCGTAACTTCTTTCTCCAGAGGCTTTAAACCGTGATAATTACCCCACAAAGTGAAACGATCTTCCTTGAATTTTATTAAGCCGCCTCCTCCACCTCCTCCTCTTGACACGCGGCTTGCTAAATGTTGAAGTATAACTTTGTAGAAATGAGAGTTGCTCGTGAAGTCCAAGACTACTAGGTATACACAAGATGCGCGCAGTAGTATAAGTCGAGCATAAGTCAGACGCGCCCTTTCAGTCGGCTTCAGCGCGGAGAAAGCCTTCTTTTCCAGGGTCAAATCAAGGAGCGTATACTCTTCGGAGTCGGAATTCGAAAGCTTCGCAGCGGATGTCTTGCTTCCCCGAGAAAAGCCAACAGACTGGCAGCGATTTCATTCGGCCGACGACGCCGAGAGGAATAACAGTGGAAACTGACTCCTCTGCCGGTGCATCGGAACGTTACAAGAACTCGCTTTGAGTTGATACAAAAAGCACCAGCGGAAATCTCCAGTGCTCGCGGGTGTAACAAGAGTTGGCGCGAAAGCCCTGCCGGGATAACTTGTTCCTCGGGTGCGCTGTTGTCTTCGCGCTTTATCATTTCCTCCGACGACGTCGGTGGCGACGGCGGCGACGGCGGCAGCAGCAGGATATATTTGTATGGGAGAAGACGAGACAGACGTATCACTGTGGGAAGCGGAGGTGTTTGCCACGAGTAAGCGGGAACGAGCAAATATTGGTGATACCACCCTCTAAACGGCAGTGTATATCAGCAACGGCATTAGTAGAGCATAAGCTGCCCGCCAGGAGCATGTAATTCTGCCAGTAGGAACTCAACTGTCTCGGCAAAACACAGCAGACGTAACCGACAATAATTTCCCAGTGAGATTGGAAGCGGGTTAGCCTTGGATTAGGGTTCTTTCAGGCGAGGTTCAAGCGAGATTCGTAGCCAGTTTACATTTTAAGCAGATCCAACCGAGACACAAACGCGTTAAGCGGCAAAGTGGTGGAATCTCGGCGAGGTTGCCAGGCCCCGGCAAACGCGAGTACCAAAACGAGGAAACGAATTTTCCTCGGCACCCCACGAATTCGCAGCAAGTAGCGCTACGAAATTGAGATACTCGTTTGTATCCCTGTTTCCCGGCGCGGCGTGGCGTTCTCTCCCTCGTAGAGGAAGTTGCCCTCAAAGGAGCAGGTTCGCGGCAGACTTCAATTAAGCACGAAGTGTGTCGGTCGCGCGTAATTTTCTCAATCAGGGAATCACGGCAGCGGCAGTGGGGAACCTTCGGCTTTGGTTAGGGCTGCGTAACGAGCTGCGTATCGCACGTGTATATCCGAAGTGCACTCGCAAGCCGCTCTCCGAATGACGAGCAATTTTCTGTCTGGATGTAGAGCGGAGCCGTGGAATTGTGCCGAGTTGTAACCACTCAGGAAATACATTTCTTCGATCCGGCGTATTACTCTGCCAGTGTGAGTACGTGTGCCTCTGTATCTATGTATGGCGTATCGGAGGAGCGCGTCGCATTGCATCGCGTGCGCGTTCTCCTACCCGCACAGTTCGATTTCAAGAGAGAGCGACGTGTGTGTTATTTGAAACGATGTACGCCGCGGCCCTCCACAATTTTCCCGAGTAGGTGCGCCGGTAACAGCACACTAGATAGCAGTGCGGCGGCATCACCGTGAACAAATAGCAGCGAGCGAGCGAGAGAGAGATGTACGAGAGAAAATGGTGAGGGTTACCAAGAGCGAGAGGGAGAGAGGGAGAAAGTACACACACGGGGTAGCTTGCTCTTTGAACCCGCAGTATCCGGCAACGCGTTATTGCATTTTTCAATGCATCCCCGCGTTTAGTATATTTTCGATGTCAGCCTGGATTTATAGCGGATGGAGCGACAAAGCGCGCGCTAGCAAGCTAGCATTGGCCCCGCAGGCTTCGTTCGCCGGGGCTTTAAAAGCACCTTGCAATCCGGCGTTAATACATTATGAGCCCGGGGAGATTGTGCCGCCGATAAACGGCCAGTACACAAGACGCTCTCTGCGCCGAGCAGTAAGCAAGCCGGGGAGAGAGAGAGAAAAGCTGCTGCTGCCAAGGAAGTACGAGCATCCAGGAATACCCTAATCGATCTCCACTTTAACGCCCGTTGTCCTCGAGCTCTTCTATCGGAAAATCGGGAAACCGCACTGTATGGGAGCGAGCGCAGCATCGTTCCGAAGAAAAGAAGCTCTTAATGAGCTTGCTCTTTTCCCAGCTTGCACGGAGGCATGTAGTCACAGTGGCTGCTGTTACTCTCTCCCACTCTCTCGCTCTCCTTCCCTCTGTCTATCTCTCTCTGGCGCTCGCCTGCAACGCTGCAATGGCCAATGCAAACTGAATACCCGATAATTGCTTTCCGCACGGTCTAAAATGATAATTAAATTCCTGGTTGCGCTATTACCCGTGGCGTGCCGTTGTCGTCATAATGGCTTTTCGCCGTCCAGCCGCCGTAAAGGAAGTTCCGGCTGCAATTTAAGGATGTTTCGCAAACAACATTTCGAGGGCTCTGTAACGATGAACGAAATCGACTGGGGATTCTGTCATTAGCTCAGTGGTGTATGGCTTACGTGGGATTAATCGATTTAATCTCTGGAGCGAGTCGCTCGGCAGGTGAAGCCCGTTTTATACAGCCACTTAGGTCGCTTGATACTCGATCTAGTTGGAATGCCTCGAGTGCAGCATCCGCGGAGGGGCTCCAGAGAACACTCAATCAAAGTTTCCCTTCATTTACATCCGCATGTTTCAGTTGGCTCATGAAATTTACAGGTCGGCTTTATCTATTCCTGGATATATTCGAAATAATCAGCGGAGCATGCTGAATCCTGTGTTACTCTCTCTCGAGTGCTCCTGGAAGGGGGAAATGCTTGCTCGCATATCTCTGTTAATACGGGTTAATACATGCCGAGAATGGCTGAAATCAAGAAATAATGCAAACCGAGGAGACGTGACATCCATTCCCCTCGAGCTTTGCGGTGACACTGACGTGAAGTTGCCTGCGGCATTTCACCCCCGTGCACCACCACCACCAACAGCAGTCTTCCACGACTGCCGGAGGGAGAGAAAGCATCGCTCACCGTTTCCCTCCTGTTTCTTTAAATTCCTCTCGAGCAAGCAACAGATCTTCCCCCGCACGGTTTTGTTATAAATTCTGCATACACTCATCGGAGTTCGATGAGAGTAAATCTGCGCTCGCTGGAATTCTCTTATACGAGGGGGAAGCGAGGACTCATATATATTTCTGTATATCCTCTACAATATCTTTCTCGATGATTGTTATCCGGACGCGGATGAATTGTCACGGAGAAGGGAATATATGTACAGTGTTCTATTCCGAGATGCGACGGAGAGAGAGAGAGGGAATCCACTGGTCGGAGGATATAGAATATTTAAGGTGGTTGCGGATCCTTTCTAACAGGAGTGACCTGCCAGTGGGATAAGGGGGTCGCACCCTCCTATTGCTGTACATTGTTATTATTGTCCAAGCGAGGGCTTATCGATTTGTCGGCTGGTGGTCCGTCTCCATTATATCTTGTATACTTGACGTATAAGCGAGCCGTGTTCCCTCCCGGCCGCGCATTACTTGTCACTGGAGCCTGGCATTCCCGTTAATAGCTCAAGAGCAATACACCGGCTGTAACTGGCTCTGATTGCTACACCAGCCACCCCGGCAATGAGCATGATTCACATAGCATTATCCTTTGGCAAAGCATAACCCTGCAACTCCAGAATTATCCTTAATTGATTGTCCCTACTCGTCGATCAGTCTCTTCCATTCTCGATCCTCATTTTTCCATCGAGCTTCAATTTGTCAGCTTAATTCGAACGCCTAAACTGCCTCGAGTATAAATCACCCAACTCGGCGGGCGCGCTCGGCCCTCTCAACTACGTGGTCGAAAGTTGGATAGCCGGCCGAATGGCTTTTGAGATGAAAAGGACGCGGTTTTAGTGGCGATCCCATTCTCGAGGATTCCCAGTCCGACCACCCTTTTTCCTGCAAGTTAGAACTGACTGCGTTTGATGCGGCATCGCTGTAATTAGTTGCTGAATTAACATCTCGATGCGAGGAGTTGAAACTTTCCATTGACAAACGTATTATTTCCCACCTTCCAAATACTATATTAACTATCTCAGAAACTACAATTAACATATAAAAATTCATTAAATCAAACTTCAAATTTCTAGCAACGTAATTAAAGAAATACAAGTACAAATTATCAAAGTAACCACTGAAGAGATTTGAATTTGGCGGGGCGGTGGAGATCTAGGATCGCGGCGCGCAGGCGGGCGGCATTGGCCAATGAGAGGGCATCGTTCAGGTATAGATCCCCGATGGGCAGATTATGGCGCGCCAAATGCGCGGTTCGCGCCGGCGCAGGGAAAAAGGGGGCGCGTGGAGCGGCGGCGCATCGACGAGGACGCAGGTAGCGGTGGCGAGCGCCGCCAGGCGTAGAGAGCTCGAACGAAATCACAGAGCGCGGTGGTAGGAGGGAAGAACGAGGCAGGCAGACTCGTTCGCGTTCCGCCGAGGTGGTGCAGTTTTCCAGTGTCGCGTAGCGTGTAGTGTTTTTCTTCCTCTCCCCCCGTGCATCCGCGCGCGTTCGAGTGTGGTGTGCGTCGATGAGGCGAGCCAGGCCCTTCCCCGATGACTAAGGAGTGCATCTAGGTAATTTGCCTTCTCTTCCTAAGCGGCCGCACCCCACGAAATGCGATCGTAGGCCCGCTCGTCCGCCGCCGCGACGCTCTCGCCTATCTCTCGCAACGAGGAGCCAACGGCGCTCCGGTGCGCCACCATGGCACTCGGGGCACACGCCGCGCCGGCGATCGCCAGCCAGCCAGCCTTTCATCTCGCATTTCCCTCTCGATTCTTATTCTATTTCCTTAAATCCTTACAAATTTCTGCGTCTCCTTTCGCTAGCGCGATAGCCTTATCCTCCCTTCTCGCTCGGTGAACGGTGAAACGCGAGTGCCGCCAAAGGCATCGTGGGAAGGAAAGAGAGAGAGAGGAGGAGAGAGAACGCGAGGTTATTAGAAGTAGAAAGAGAGAGAGAGAGAGTGAGTGCAGTAGACACTCATGCCGGGAGCGCAGACGATATTCGCATGGTGGTATGACGCCGCGTCAATGTCCCTCTAACCGAGGACTGTTCTATCCTTGTCTTGTTCGGCGAGCGTGGAAGCGAGGCGTCCACGCTGCGGCGAGAACTCTCTTCCTCGTTACTGCTCGCGCTCGTGCATGCTAGCGCGCAGATAGGGAAAATAATGGAGATCCTCGCGTATCTTATCGTCGGCTCGAGCGACGGCAGAAGCCAGTGTGTTTTCGACTGGTATCTCGCCGACGGCTCTCCGCACTCCGGTACACGACGCTGAGAATTGTTGGCCTGTGCGGCGGCGGCGGTGTGTCGTGGCGTGGTGTGTGCCGCCTTCGACGATAGCTAGCCGCACTCGGCAGAGTCCCTGCCTGCGCAGTTAACGGACGCGAAGAACGTAAGCTCGAGTCAGCGGCGACGGCGAGCGAGCGGCTCTCTCGCTCGCTTCGCCCGAGAATCGAACGATCGAATCGGCCAACGTTTCCCCCCCGGCGGCGGAGCGCAGCGCTCTCGCACTCTTGCATATATATATGTATACGTATGTGTTAACGAACGCGCGGGCGAAAGGGAGAGAGAATTACGCGCCGAGAGGATAAAGAGAACTGCGGCCGAGCGAAGAAGATGGAGGACGGCGGCGTGTGCGAGGGAGAAAGAGAGTAAGAGAGAGAGAGAGCAGCCGCCGTTCGACACCGGGATTCGTTTTTTCTCGCGTTTCCTCGTACACTCGTAGAGAGCCGCTTCGTTTATCGAGCCGTGCGTCAATCCCTCGAACTTTTGATCCTGAAAGTGAAACTAGACAAAATCGGCGCGAGCCCGCGCGTCAATGTCCCTTTGACTATGTGGCAGGCATTGCATTATTCCGGTTTTCTTGGCGTCGCTCGAGCTTGCCTGCCTCTCTTTCCTATCGTCGTCCCACGGTTTCCGTTCTCCGCCAGCTCGCTCGTCTCCTGTTTCGACACGAGTATATCAGTTGTCAATGAGAACTTCCAGTCAGACCGGTATCACACCGTCGCCGCCGCCGCGCCAATGGAACCTCCTCAACTTTACTATTACACGTGGAATTAAAGGAGCGGCGTGCGACGCTCCGCCGTCGGAGTTATAACGCGCAGGAATCTTCCGTTCGTAAATAAATAAATAGACGCTCGGCGAAGTCGCCCGATGGCAACGCTTTATAAGAAGCCGGCTCGCGCTTTCCACGAAGTTCCTTCCGTGATGGTGTAGTTGAAGGAAAAACTTTGTCTATGCATTGTCGATGAAAGCACAGACTTCTCGCTTGTGATTTCGCGCTAGATTTCTGACTTCCTGAACTCGACTTGGGTGCTCCGTCGCTTCTCGCTGCAAGTGTGCCCCTTTCGTTTAGTACGCGCATATTGATAGGAAGGTGGCGGTGCAGTCGTAGCGTTTCCATGCTGGTTAATGCGCGCGGCAACGTGGAAACGAGAAGATTAGCAAATCGCGCCAGTACAGGGAGAGAGACCGGATTGCGGGAATTACGGGTGGATCGTGATTGCCACTCGTCGGATTGTCCATTATCATTATGCAATCGGGCGTGCAACGACCCGCTGCCACTGTCGTCGCCTGCTGCTGCTGCCGTTGCTAGTGCTGCGGTTCTCCCCGCTAGAAGAAGACGGTACTTTGCAGCGCGATATTTCTAATTAAAGACTGTCTCTTCTAGCGGTCGCTTGGATCCCAGCAATCGGATTCCAAGCGGACGCGCTTAGCTGCCACGCTCGCAAAACGCCCAGGTATAACGGGACGCGGATTGCGCTAAATTCCACAGTCCAATTGCATTGCGAGCACCAGCAGCAGTAAAGCGAGACGACCATTGGCGGACAGGCATACACATAACGTGCCTGTGCAACACATATGCACAGACAGTGCGTAGCGCGCGCGCGCTCGATTAGAGAACCCGGTGACAAAGACGAGTTGTGGAGAGTAGCGCGCACTCTTTTCTCCGAGCTTTTACGCCGTTATCTCTCCCTCCTTTGTCGACGACTCTCCGCGCGCGCTCTCCTCACATTGCATTGTGAGTAATCTCGAAAAAAGCTGCAGGTGTACACCACTCCGCCTCGCTATCTCTCTCTTTCTCGCGCCTGCCTCACATTCCAAAGACTCTTTTGGAAAGAGCGAAACTATCATTACTCATCTGAAAATTCTTGCCGCGAGAGTGGCAATTGGAAAGCTGCTGTCGAGTTTGCTATTCACCTTGGAGTATCTGGTATCGAATAGAGTGCGCGCTGTTTACCATAGGAATGTAGTGTCTCCCAGGAATTCTCAAATCTTTGATTATCAACACCGGGATGATAACTTCCTAGCAGGAATCGAACTACGCGAGTAGCTGTGTACTTGGTATTATTGACACGAGGAAATAACATTGGCACGACAATCGCCGGCAAACAGACTGTTGTTAGCAACTTGAAATATCGATAGAACGCGTTCTCAGTGCAAATTCTTTCTTTCTCTCTGGTCGGGGCAAGTGCGCTGCTCGCCGGAGCGTTCAAATAAAATAACCGGGTGCTTTAAGCGCCGTTATAATACCGCACAATCGGAAACGGCGGGCCGAACGAGATAACGCGATTTTTCCACGATTCTGACCGAGCTGCTTTTTATTGATATAAAACCGGACGCGGCTGAAAATCGCCGGGCCAAATTCGTTATCGGCTGCCGGCGGCCAATGGTAGAGGAGGCTCGGTGGCAGCCGACGCCGCAACGAGCTTACGGCGCCGTTAATATCCCCGTACACACACCGACGCTTCGGGTTCAGAGAATGCCGCTATGAAAAAAGAACACCAACTAAAACGAACTCGAAGCGACCTATCGACTCTCCTACAGGACTAATAATCCTCTCTCTCTCTCTCTCTCTCGTATTACATCTTCTATTTCCCTCTCGCTTCTCTCAACGGGTTGTTGAGAAGACGGCGGAAAATCGCATCGGAGTTTAACCACTCGGCGTAACAGAGCGGCCGGCGGCCTCTGTAATAGCATTGCTGGCACGTAGAGCGCGGCGGTGCGGTGCGCTGCTGCTGCAACATGCAACCCACGGTGGAACAGACACAAGCTCCACCGCCGTCGGCAGCGGCGGCGGCGGCGGCGGCGAGCACAGCTCCGTTGGAGTATATCGGAGCATTCCCGTAAAGCTGCATACGCGTTTGAATATTTCAGCGGAACTCCGCGCATAGTGAATGCACGCCGGCGTCGGTTGCCGCCGCTGGTGCTCCAGTCTGGATAGCTATGGACAGTGCGCTGCTGCATGGATCCGAGCGAATGTTGCGCCGCCGTAACCCATTCATATATTGTCCGCAAATGGGCCGCGCCACGCGTCCTCTCTTTTCCTGCTTTCTTTCTCTATCTTTCTCATTCGACGATGCAACAACACTGTGCAGAGAGTTGCAAGGCTCGACGCTTGGTCCATAGTGGCAAGTGTGAACGGAGCTTGACGAAGCGTGTGTCGAGTTGTCGGGTGCATGCAGACGGGCGGCGGCGGCGGCGGTGGCCGTTCATACATAGACATATGGGGAGTGCGCGCGGAGAGCGAGTGGCACAACGGATTCTGCAGTTCTCGTAACGGAGCGAGCAAGAAACCCGTCTGGCGCGGCTACTCTCCGAGGGGGTCCCCATTGAGAAGGGGCGTATCGCTGCTGCTCTCCACTCTCCCGCGATACTTCGCTTTCTTTCTCGCTCGCGCACACTCTGCCCGCATCTATCGCGCGTAGAGAGCGGAACAGCAGCAGCAGCAGCAGCCGAGTGTCTCGAACTCCAACTCTCCGGGCACACATACACATATACGCACACGCTCTCTCGCCGAGAGAGCAGTGAGTGCTATCGATCGCTAGAGCGGCGCAGCGGCCAACGAGTAATTAACATTATCGCCCGGAAAAATAGTCCCGCTGGAATGCGCGCACACATACACGACGCGTTACCTGCCTCGCTCGAACCTGGTCCAGCGGAGTCTGTGCAATTCCTTCCGACTCGTTTTACCTTGCGCTCGCAATCGAACGGAGAAGATATCTCCTCGCCGCTACTGTTCCTCCTCTCCGCGGAGGATGGATGCATGCACTTCCGAGCATATGGGTTGCATCTGCGGTGGAAAATGGCTCCGAGATTTACTCTTCTTCGGGCTGACTGCTTTTTGGGCCGATCGAACTCCTGATATCTCCGGAGAGGAAGGAAACTCGCCTCGTCTCTCTACCTTTCCTTCGATATCGAGCGAAGCCCGACTCTGGATGAGTGCTGCTGCTGCTGGTATCATGGATGCCAGAGCATTCCGCCTGGATGACGTGCTCCGGCGAACCCTGCTTAAATAGTTACGCTAGTTACATGGCCACGTATGCCCTGCAACTTCCACGCTGGAAGTACACGCGATCGCTTCTACCGGCGCGGTGGCATGCATCGATAAAGCCACGCTCGGACGCCCGAGTTCCTCTCAAAACTCAATCGCATTTATTAGCTCGGCCATGCATATCTGAATCGCGGATCCGACGGTCCGAGTCACGTCCCATCTGTTCTTAGACTTTCGCACGATACTCGCGCCGGACTCTTTGAGGAAAAACTCGCCCTAGCACTTGATAGTGCTATCGCTGTAAAGTGTTCTCGTATATTAGCTGTAACAACGAGGTTTTTATTTCCCTGTGTTTAAACAGCCAAGATATGTTTGACTAGCGCACGTTTCAGTATAAACTTAGTGACTGCTTAAGGTCGTAGTTTCAAATTTTCCACGAGCAAGGACCGGTCTTTCCCACAAAGGGATTTTCCCAGTAACTCTGAACCACCGTTACATCGATGCGCAGAATCCTGTGCGAGTATTTGTGCTGGTCAGTTCGCCGGAGGCAGCGTGTTTACGCAGAAGACCCTTAAGGTAGATCGGTAATAATTCTCAAGAACCCAAGTACCACTAAATCAGCGATAAATCCAGGGTCGTAAAAACAAAGACAGGCAATAGAAGCAGGTCACATTTAGGGCGGTGGATTATCAAGGACTAGGTGTAGAGTTTAAAGGCAGTAAATCGGGCCTGCGCCGTCGCTCGGAGCCGAGCGACGGGTGGTTCGGTACTTCCCGGAAAGATTAATTCCGGTGCGGAAGTATGGGAATGCGGCTGCAGGCGGTTTCCGTAGAACATAAGGAAACGCTGGAGGCGTGCTTGGTTGAGAAAGCTGTCATAATGGGGAATGTCTATTATGATTTCAGTGCAAGGACAGAGCATACCTGGGAGCGCTTGAGAAGCACGTCCCCCGAGACCCCCCCAGCCAAAATCACTCGCCTTACCTCTCCCCTGTCCTCCTTATCCTCCTCCACACCACCCTTTCCCCCCGGAAATCTCGAGAAGTCCCCCCATCGTAATCAAAGGACCCGTGACCTCACGATGGACGGCATGGACTCGAAGCCTGTTCTCAACGACGATCCCTCCGTCACCCTGACCATCCGCCTGATTATGCAGGGCAAGGTAAATGTTGTTACCTATTTAATTAATGCTATTTCGTTGACCCACTTGCTCCAATTACTCGCCAACTCAATTACTCTAGCGCGCGCTCGCTCGCTCGCTCGCTCGCTCTCTCGGCTTCGGCCGAGGTGGATCGACCCTTCCTCTACTAAGTTCCAGGATACAATTGCTGGTAAATAACTTAATCGAGCCTGGAGACCGATTCCTCCACGATCTTACGGCCGCCAGCACAATTGGAAGCATCGCTGTCGAGAGCTACGTCGAGGCGAATGTTTATGCGAGATTAACGAGAAACCGACGGAAATACTGGCTCGGCCTGGCAAGCCTTGAAGAAAATCTCGGCAGTTGTCGAAGAACCTACGGAACCGCCGGATAGAATAATCTTGGCTTGTCTAGCGATCGTAAATCTAAGTCGAGTTGTGCTCGCTACAAACTCAGCGAGCTTTTGACAATAATCGCGCGCTCTTTATGAGACGCCTCGCTTCGGCTTCCATTACACTTTGCCCGCTTCAAGAGAGTCAAAGTGCCGGCCTAAAAACAGACTACATGTATCGCGCCGGGGAGCGGGCATTTTAATTCACTGCTATCTTGGTTGGCTTGACACGTGGTATTCGAAATTTTATCGGGTATTTGTTCGTCAGTCTTGTGGGACGCTTGTGTTGGTCCAAGTTAGTTGGGAAAGCGCGATGTACGATGGAAGCGTCATCATGTAGGAAGCTAGTAGAAAATCGTGGGTCGCAGTCTCGGTACGTTCTTCTTGGCAGCGACGGCCTAGCCGATTTATTAATGACTACGGGTCATGGATACGCCAGCGTCACCGAGACAGCGAGAGAGAGAGGAGGGAATGATTACATAGCTAGTGCGCGGCGAAAAGAAACTAGTTGAACTCTCCTCGGAATATTCACTCTCGTAACTACTTCAAGCTTTACGTGATCCCGAATTGATTTGCTGGAACGGCAGCCAGGATATACACGCGCCTCTCTCTCTCCCCTTAGGCCCATGGAATATGCGCGCCGCTTACGTAAACTTCGGAATTGAGTTGGAAAGAATGGTATATAAGGGCTGATTTCTTCCGGAGTTACAAAGGCGAGCAGTCGACGCATTTACATAGCCAAATAGAGAATAGCCGTCAAATGGAGCAACTCTTTCCCCTCCCCTCGAATCACTGTGCGTCTTCTTCCTGAGAGATGCACAAACATATTCGAGGGATGAAGTACGAAAGGAAACAACCCTCAAGTCTTACTTCCCTCCTCGGTGAGTCTTACTAGACTCGCAAGAAGAGAGAGAGAAAGAGCGCGATGTCCGATCGACGAAGAATCCACGCGACTGCCAAGAATTCGTGTTGTTTGCTCCTTTTTCCATCAACTCGAACGAAGCCGAAAGATCGCCGCTTCTATTTCTACGTCGAAGTCTAAGCCGCCGTGCAATTTTAGATCGCCAGCCAGCCGGAGGCCTTACAGGGAAATGCGATAAATTTCACTCGGCTTCTATTATTTTCACTTGCCACGCTCTTGCTCGGAACTCTCCTCTCCTCGATCAAGATGTCTCGTGTACACAGCGATAATTGTTCGAGTACTCCGAATGATCTTTGAAAAATCGTTTTTCCACATTATCAAATTCAATTGGACACTGACAAGTAGGATAATCGCGCGTTCTTTCGAATAATCAAAAGCAAGACAATCATGTTAAATTAGCAAAGAATGGGAGCGGCGCGGCGGTAAGTGCTGCATTAGATTGGAACGGCAGACGTATGGTGTCAAAGTTCACATGGTTCCTTCAGACCAAACAAGCGCGTTTGTCTCGGCGAGAAGCCTGCTAGCTTGGTGGCTTCAGACTAGACTGCAATTAATTACCAACGCGATACTCGGCATACTCGTCGCAGCGCTGGTAATTAATGTCTGCCGTCTTAGTAATTAATAGTACAAACTAGACATTGGCGAATGAGGGAGAGAGCGCTAGTAGAGTCATTCGTTCGGCGGGTCTTTTTTACCAGGGGTTGGGTTCATTGCCACCGGAGGGTGTGTGCGCGGGTCGGCTGGTATCGATGACTTCGTGCCGAAGTGCAGGCCGGAAATTATTGCACGTTCCTGCATGTCTGGATGATGCTCCGCTCCATAAGACTCTTTGCGGGGGTGATGGTTTCTCTCGGCGTCTTTATCCTATCGGTGGAGCTCTTTCTCTCGGCCGCCGCGCCACCCTCTTGGAGGGTTTCCCTCTAGCTCGCTGCACCCTAATACTTTATCCCAGACTTGTCTCCTACCTCCATTCTCTCTCTCCCTCGTCTCGGCGCAACCAACCCTCCCCTTGCTTTCCTTTGTTTCGCATAATGTTTTGGTACCTACAGGGTGTTCCTGAAGTATTCATTATCCTGTCTGCGATACTCTGGAACACAAGGGATCGCGTGTATGTGACTAAAAGAGAGAGAGGGGCGGGCGTGGAAATGAGAGCACGTAGACTGCAGCTAAATGTCCTCTATTTTCGAGTCTTTCTTCAAAGATCTGCATCTCGATCTCGCCGAAATCAGAGAGGATGGGTTTTAGGGGTTCGCGCGCAGGTTTTCATTCGAGTCTGATTTCGGTAATGGTAGGCCTGCGTTGGGGGAGCAGCTCTTCCCCGAGTGTAATGCAACCGGAATAGTGAAAGGGAGCCGACGCGTTCGGGTTCGCATTAGACCGCTGCATTCTGGAAAGAAGTGCGCCGCAATATCTGGCAGTGGCGCGTAACCCTTGCCTCGCCGCCGGCGGCGGCGGCGGCGGCGGCCTTCGTGACTACGTCTCGAGGAAGTAACTTGCCTGACAAATCTCGTTACCGCGAGGTTTTCATGCCACGAGTCTACGATGACGACGGCGTCGATGGGGCTTCCCTCGCGCGTCACTCTTCTCGTTGCGCTTCTCTCTTCTTGGCAGCCTCGGCAGCTTCGCTCTCCTCTCTTCCCCGGCGGCAGCCAGCCACCCTCTTTGCTTGGCGCGCTAGCAGCCGACACCGCCACGGCCTCTCTAAATGCCGCTGCCATTCTCTCTCTCTCTCTCTTTCTCTCTCTCGCCTTCGCTCCCCTCGACGTGTGCAGAGCATTATGCGTTCTCCTCTCCAGGGTTTCACTCGGCGATCCCTCGGCTTCTGCGCTCCTCGCCTCCTCTTCCGCATTGGCGAGGCCTCGTGCGATTTCGCGGAAAACTTTATTCTCGCCCGAAGCGCGCGCTCACTTCCCTCTCGGCGGCGCGTCCACAGTAGCAGCAGCAGCCACTAGGCTAGGAATCTTCAGGCGTTCGTCGCGCCCGCTTTGATTTAGCTACAAATGTTAGCCGCGCTCCGCCTCGGCCCGATGAAGTAGTATGACAGAATTATTAAGAAGATCCGGAGCGAGGCGTGACTCCCCGCGGGCCCGCGATTCATCACTCGAGACGCGAATTTGAGGAACGCGCTTGTAAGTATGCCGTGTGTCACGGCCGCTTATTAATTAGCCGTTTCGACAGTGTTTGCTCGGATACTTGGCCACCCGTTGCAACACGCTCGCTCCCAGCAAACCGACAGATAGAGCCGGGCGAGAAGGCTTTCGATGGCTTTTGGTAAACGGATACGCGCGCAGGGTTCTCTGTACCTAGGAAATAAATACGTCTGGCCGCGTTTTTGGCTAGCCGAGAGAAATAGTATTATGTCTGCAGGTAGAGTATGCATCGCGCGTATCGTAGCTCGCTCGCTCGCGAGGAAGAGAGACTCTCCCGGCGAAGGAGAGAGCAAGAGGCTGGACAGGAGCCAGGGCTGCTGGCCAATCTTTCTCTCACTTCCCTCTAAGATCGTCGTAATTCCATTATCCTTTCAATGGCATACAAATTTCCCGCATCTCCGTCGATTAGTACGTCTTCCCAGATGCGTACAAATGCGAGACGTTTAGGTCGCAGTGGAAACTCAACTAGAGATGGTTTTAGCTTCATTGATCTTAATTTCTAACCCTTCACCCTTTCGAGCTTGGTGTACTAGTAGATATTCTCTGGAATAAACGTGGAAGGCGTCAGATTGCATTCTTCTTTCTCGTTGACTTTAATTATTTCGCTGGATGAGAATGGAGAGAGCGGCGTGACGTGCGCGTCCCACCAGCAGAGAGGAGGCGTCTCTCGTGCCCGCAAGGGAGCTGCGTTTTCACGGTTGCAAGTGGCGCGATGGCAATTACACTAAATTGAATTTCCACTCTCCGGATTCAGTGTCGCTCTTTTTCTCGCTCTGCCTCGGATCTTTTGCCCCCAGGAAACAATGTCACGGTCGTGGCGGAGCGCAGCATCCTCTTCTCGCGCGTCAGCTCTGCACCGACAAGACCAGTAGCAGCACCGGCAGCGTCGGCGGCGTCGGCGTCGGCGTGTGGCATCGACATAAATATCTGGCAATCCTCCAACTTGTACCTTATCTCGGGCGTGACTCGACACTGTCATTTCCATGTCTTCCGTCTTTTTCGGAGCCACGTGCTATCGGCCGTGTGCGGCAACTCCGATCCCCAGACACACATATACACACCCCCTTTGTAAACAGTCGGCGGAGAGCGCCAACTACATACGTATTACCTCTGCAGCAAGTGGAGTGTGTGGACTTGATAGGAGAGAAGAAGGGACCGAGCGGTTCGACGATAGCGCGACCGCCCAACGTATTACGCCGAGCGAAAGCAGCAGCAGCCGCTCTTTTTATCCCCGATATCTTGCTTTCCGCTTTTGAAGAATTTCGAGGATTCCAGCGGAGAGAGCCTGGAGCGGAGCCAGGGACTCCGGCCAACCGTGTGGCGCTTTCGCTCCCGCGGATCATCCACCGCCGCCTCTCCCTCTTTATAATAATTCAGGGACGATCCAATTTTTGCCATGGATAGACCGCCGATATACCATCAACCCTTTCCCCTTTCCCAGGCCTCTTCTTCTCACTAGAGCTTTGACAGACTCGGTTTCAGTGGCGAGGAGGCAGACCTCTTTTAAAGCTGGCAAAGCCTGTTTGGCGAAGGTGAGTCAGTCATGCTAGAACGTGGCTAGGTGTCAAAATACCCGAAATCCAGTGTACGAGAGTACAGGATGAATCATGCCTGCTATGACCCATGAACTATTTTCGTCGAAATTAGTAAGATCTGCTCCGCTTTAGCTGAATAGGGCGCCGCGTACTAACGAGCCTCGCTTCCTCATAATACGCAGGTGGAGTCTTAGGGATTATTTAAGTTCTCGCGGAACTAAGGCATCTCTCGGGCGAACTTTTGATCATTAGCCAGTGAGAGAGAATCTGGTAGTGGGCACCCCTGAGTTCCTTGGGCCAGGTCGATACCTTGTTGGATCCTCGACGATCCCGAGCGTCCATAGTTACCCTTCTAATTGGCCGACTGCCAGTGCTCGTCCCTCGTCTCCACGCTATCTTCTTGTTCCAGCTATATTTGCTTCCAAGGAGATTCGTCGACGATGATTCGCTTGTCCAGCACACTCGCTAGTCGCCGACTAAGAACTAGCTTCCACCAGCCGAGAGGAGAGCACTGCTAGTACTGCAACGAGCAAGGGGGCTGGCCAGCAGCAGCACCCTGCGATGATTTACGAAGGCCTAGCGAGCTCCTGTGAAATCCACGCGCGACAATTTATCTCGACCGATGCCCTTCCTGGAATACCGCGTGCTCGAGCATGGAAAAACGACGAGATCGACCGCGAAGACTCACGTCTAGAAAGGCAACGGGTGGTTACGCGAAACTCTACGATTAGAATAGGCCGTTCAACCCCTGCGAGAAGGAATTCTCTCCGCCCTCTTCTTGAAATAATAGTAGCAGAACTCGAAAGCGTAAAACTCCGACTTGCTCGATAATTTCGCTAAAGTCTGCTATCATAGATGAATGTTTTCCCGGTGCGGCTAACACGATACTAATGAGTCAATTGTATGTAAAAGTGGCGGGTCGAAAGAGCGCGTTTACGTGTCAGTTGCTTTTGTAGCGGCGGGCGGACGGCAGTGGCTGGAAGAAAAAGCGTGGAAAAAGGAGCTTCATTAGTCGCCTCACGCAAATGACTCTTTTGCCTGAGTTCCGCACTGTTGGTGTAAATGAAGAAGGCGAGTGGAAGTCGGTGGTGTGGCACGTCAAGTTTCAAACTTGATCATTCGCGTTCCAACGAAAGGCCTTAGTCGGCCCGGTCTCGGGGGGTTCTCCTTAATTGGTCGTGACACCGGAACACTCGAGCTCTTAGGGAGACGCGCGCGGGCGCGGGCGCGCGCTTGGGGTTTCGGGGCCCGCCTTTTTTTTCTTAAAACTTTCATATTTGCCGAGCTTGCACGCTCGACTTCCTTCGCGATTCACTCATTATCCGGAGTGGTAGAGTAAACTTTGTTAAGTACTAGCACTGCCGGAAACTTCTTTCCACGCGAGAGCCTTGCTTTCCTCTCCCTTTTCATTCCGAGTGAAGCAGAGCGCACGAGACTTCTTCTCGGCTATCCCATTTCTCAGAGTGGCGTAGTCGGCTCTTGATAAAGTCATGATCGCACGATCGATTTACTAGCATCCGAGAAGTTGCGCGCCGAGCAACTCCCTTGATGTTGGGGAGGCAAGTTTTTACGGTGGCGGTCGATTGAGAAATCAAGAATCTAGCTCACGAAGGTGAGGAACGTTGGTGGCGCGGTCCCGGCTGGCATCTCGGTCGTCGTCGACGACCACGACGATGAGGAGAGCAGCGACTAGGACTAGGAGGAGGAGGAGGAGGAGAGGAGGAGGCTGCTGCTGCTGCTCCTCCATCTAAGTTTAGAGAGGTAGCCGCACCAGCAAAGCGCATACCTGCTTGCCGAGCGAGCAGACGAAGCCAGTGACATTAGCGTGAGGTCAGAGCGTGTCAGGCCGAGATACGAGATCTGGCTGGACATCGGCTTGCCGTCGCCCGTCGCCCGTCGCCGAGACACAGAGGGTTCGCGCGCGTACGCCGGACTAATTATAGGTGCACCGCACTCTGGCGAGCGTGGAGGACCGCGTGCTCGTGGTCTTACACGCCATTCCTCCTAAGCGCGCGGATGCCTATTGTGGGAATAGTGGCGAGGAGAGCGCTCTCTCTCTCTCCCTCTCTCTCCGCTCCACCGGCCGACGTGTCCAAATTAGAAGGCCGCTCCTGAGAGAGGCCACTTTTACGTAAAACCGAACATCCCCGACGACGACGTTCGACTTACTTCTTACGTAATTTGACATTTAACAAGTCCTCCCTCCTTGGGGGGGTTAAAGTCTCGAAAGAGCTTCCCTCACTTTTGAGCGAATCCTCCAAGTAGTTCGGAACTTTGTCAAAAGGTTTCCCTCTCACTCGCTGCTCGCCACAAAGCACCGGCCCCTCCTTCGCCGCCAGATTTATGCTGGAGTTTCTCGCCAACTGATGGGCTCGACGTACTCATCTTCGAAATAGGGAATCTCCGATTAAGTGTCTGGAGAGTGTGTCACTCGATGTCGGCTATTGTCTGGCGAACATTTGCCACATTCTCGCTGTTATAGATGATGAGCCTCTCTCCCTCTCTCTCGAAGGGGAAGAGTGCATTACCGGCTGGGTTATTGCATATGCGAGCCTCGACCTTATCTGACATCTTAAATTCCATCGCGATCCCAAGTGAGCCTGGAGTGTCCAATTATTGAGGCGTCCTGCGCGTTATCGAGTCGATCGAGAAGCCGCCGGACAAAGCCTGCTTCACACGAAAGATGAAGATTCCGCTGGGATCTATTGCCGTGATCTTAGGGGATGATACCTGACGTGTCACGAGAGCCTCGAGGCGGATCGACATCAGTTACGTGTCCGCATGCGGAACTAATTATAACCATCGCATGCCGAACGTGCCTGTCTAGATTATTCGGTTGCTGGAGCTCGCGATTGATCGCACCACTCTCCACACACACACACTCTATTAAACTATTCATTCTCTCTCAGGTATCCGTTAAGTGTGTTTATTGAGTAATAAATCCTCTTGTTTCGGGAGTAATTGAAGAAAATTATTCTCTCGATTCACTCGTTCCTGTGTTCGATACATTAAAATCGACAGATTGCATCTCTTGATGGATTGGGTTGAGCAAGTGGTGTGCGATGAGATGAATAAAACCATGTACTTTGAAATTGATGCGAAATTTGTGAATTTTAAAGATATTGGACCATCAGAAAATTAAATGCATTTATTCTTTGTGTTGCAGGAGGTCGGCAGTATCATTGGCAAGAAGGGAGAAATAGTCAAAAGGTTCCGTGAAGAGGTAAGAGCAACATTGAAATTTCTCAAATGATTAGAGAAAAAACTATACAGTCATATGACACTTTAGAGATTCTATGCAACCCTTACTTATCGTATCGATTGTTTATGTTTATAGTCCGGTGCGAAGATCAACATTTCCGATGGATCCTGCCCTGAGCGGATAGTGACAGTGACTGGGCCGACAAATTCGATCTTCAAGGCGTTCACATTGATATGCAAGAAATTCGAGGAATGGTGCTCGCAGTTCCACGACATTCAGGGTGGAGGTGCCGGTGGCGGTGGTGGCGTACCAAGGCCACCCATCACGCTCAGACTGATCGTGCCCGCGTCACAGTGCGGCTCCCTGATCGGCAAGGGTGGCTCGAAGATCAAGGAAATCCGCGAGGTCACCGGGGCGTCGATTCAGGTTGCCTCGGAAATGCTGCCCAATTCGACGGAACGCGCGGTTACCATATCCGGCACCAGCGAAGCTATCACCCAGTGCATATATCACATATGCTGCGTTATGCTAGAGGTACGTATGCCTCCAAAGGCCTTCGGTACACATATCTCCGCTGTGAGCCCGCAGGAATGAAGATACGATATTCGCAATTATCTGTAACACAAGTCGCGCACTGTGTGGACAGTAAGCTTGATTCACGACTAGCGAGTGGTTTGCCTTGCGATTAACGAGATACTGCTAGTAGCATGCTTCTGGCAACACTGACAACAGTCTCGTAGATAAAGATTTTTTTCATTTGCCTATCTACCGATCTACGATAAGACAACATATCAAAACGATGACGGAATTAGATCCTGTCTTTTTATCAACCTTCATCATTATTTGTAATCTGCACAGTCTTTCAAATTTAAACTCCATTGTCCACTGGAGTGGATTCCTGCAGGCTCAAAGGGGGTTGAAGTATTCTAGAACTAAGAGGGCATAGCAGGAAAAATAAGGCGAGAGCGCCGAGATATGAATCGGTGATATTGATCGGTGTATTCGCACTCGTGCGTGTCTTTCTTTCTGTTTCAGTCCCCTCCCAAAGGTGCCACGATCCCTTATCGCCCCAAACCCCAAGTTGGTGGGCCAGTGATCCTGGCTGGTGGGCAAGCCTACACCATCCAGGGTAATTACGCGGTGCCCGCCCACTCGGACGTAAGTACAGTATTGCCATTGCCCGCGCCCGCTGCCGGGCCCACCCCGCCCTCGCTGAATACCCAAACTTTGACAACCTCACCCTTCGCGGCCCACCCCTCTTCCTCGGCCTTCGCCGCTTCTCACGGGCATCCGCTCCTATCCACGGCCCACCTGACCACCCCACATCATCCTCTCCACCCGAGCCCCTTACACGCCAGCGTGGCAGGCCTCGCCGACCCCCTGCTGAAGAGTGGACACTTGCAGGCAGCCCTCCCGCCCGCACACCTCGTGGCAGACGCCGTAAGTCTTTTGTTTTTCGTGATCCACCCTCTCCGGTACCCCCCAGCCCCACGACCACCACCGCCCCCTCGAGATACCACCATGCCCCCCTTCAAGCCAACAAAAAACCCCCCCTCGCCCCGACACACGCACCCTTCAAAACCCCCCCCTTACCGGTACACTGTCTTGGCCACGGGTGAGCGCAAGCGAACCCAAAAATTGGGCCTAAGTCCCTGGCGACGCAACCACCAGGCGCGCCGTTCGGTGTCCTCACTATACACCTATACTCTTATCCATACCTGGTCGAAACACACCCTGATGACTGCCGCGAGTTGCGGTTAAATGTGGCCCATTCTCAAGTTCGAATTTCCGATCTTTGCACTGCCGTGCTGTCGCTTTTTGCGCGGTATATTATTAGCGGGGCAGGGGCACTGTACTAAGCTTTGATCTTTGAAATGCTCGCGCGTCGATTGTCCCCGCAATTTTACAGTATTCTGTTTTCGCCTTGCAGCGGGCTATCGTGTTTTATCGTGAAATACTAGAACCTTTTTCCGCGAGCGATCCTAGTTTATATGCGTATCGAGTTTCAATATTTCACCTTTGGCTGCAAAATTGTTTTCGGAAAAGTGGAACGCGCGCGCCCGCCCGCGCAAAAAGTTCGGCCCCTTTTATAGGTGATGGCCTGACATTTTCCACGCAGCAACAATCGCTCGGCTACCGGTCCGGGGGATTGTTCATTTAACGAAGATTGGCGCGTGACTTGTTTTTAATCGGCGGCAGCGCGATGATTGGTATTGTTTCGGGGATTATTATTCGAGTTAAGGCAGAGCTGCAGAGCCGAATTATTTAAGCGGCTTAATGCATCGGGCTTTCTAATTGAGGCAGAGCAGTATTCTAATTCGATCGATTGCGTATTGCGAAAAAGCGAAGCAGCAGCCCCGGTTATTCCAGCCAAATGATAGAACCACTGGTGGCTATCGTATTATCATTCTAATCGCCACAGGATTTTACCTGCTATTTTATAATCGAACTTGAATGAGGCTCCAATTACCGCGATGCTTTGTGGTGTCATGTAGATTGTTTATCCGCGTGTACCGGAATGCCCCCCCCCACTATTGTCTAGGCCACCTGGTCCCCGCTCCTATAAAAGCCTTTTACTACCTGTTACCCCGAAACTCCAACGTACATGCATCACCCAGAACACCTTGGCTTTCTGCTCGACGTCCCCGTACAGTTTCGAGCTAATCGTCCTGAGATAACAACACCGAGCTTACCTTCGCTCTCAAGAATCAATTAGAGCCCGGCTTCTATCACACCAACGGTAGCACATTCTCTCTCGGATAAACTCGAAACCGTACAACCCCACTATCTATATGTTCTCCGATAGCGTGATTTCACGTCATACTCGCTACTTGCCCGAGAGACAGATCGCGTTATGAAATTCACTCGGAGCTCTGCGCTTGATTATTGCCAATAGATTCCAACATGATTTTCATAAGAGCTTTTACCGCTTCGCCCTTCCATTTGCCAAATATTGACGAATACTTGTCTGTATTCCGGAATAAAGTAATTTGATAAATCCGCTTTTTAATACTCTTTCTCCCTTTTTACTCGTCCCAGCTCGGATGCTGGTTCCGCTAATATTAGCAGGATCGTTCATAATTTAATGAATCTCGCTGGGCAAGTTTGCCGGTATGGAAATCACGCAACGTAGCGAAGCTTTTTGCTTTTCATGTGATCCGCACGTGTCTGTTTACGTGTATACGATCCCCTGGATTTTTCGTTTTCGACGTTACCACCTACGCTTCTAATGTCCTCTCTCCAAGCGGACAGTTTCTGTACGTGTCTATCCTTCTCTTGTGCTTGCGATTGGTAGTGAGTTGTGATGCCTTGTGAACCGCCTGCTGTCCTTCACGTTGCACAGATTAATTCGTTGCATGTCATACGAGAGGTACACGATGTATCGTACAAAGCGGCAGATAAGCACGGTTGTCAGGTTGAATTCTATCTTGGATACGAATTCATTCTTCATCATTCATATCCTCTCTTCTCCTTTCTCGCGTGTTTTCTCCTACTTGGATCGAGAAGAGACGCGGACAGACAATTTTTCACGGGTTTTCCTTGTTTCAACCTTTCATCCTTGGCAAGGTAACCGTTTACCGGAGGCGTGAAGAATAGATTCATTAATCGCACCCTTGTCGCTCCGCTGGAATAACGGATTTCACGCTTAGAATCATTGTGGCCGGCGAGCTGGCTAGTTGGATTCTCGCAGTTAGCGTCGAGATGAGTATGCAAATCGCGTGTACATGAAACGTGACGGCCTGTTGCCGGCCGAAACTGGAGTCTGGTGCCGCGCAGCCAGAGTTCACCGACTTGTTCCGGCCAGGCTGCGAGTTAAACGTCTTTAAAAGGGAATTGCTCGTGTTCGGCGCAGCTTATTCTTGTCACGACTCGTGGACTTCCGAGCGCGGAAACTTTCGAGCCCTTTCCGAGACTTGGCAAGGTCGAACATGTTGACTTATGGTCCACGTTAGATGGAATCACACCGGGAACATTGAACGTGAGATCGCGCGACTCTTGCAATTTTCATCGTCCCGTCTTACTTGGATCCGGTGAAGAACCTGCAACCGTGATAACTAATTTCCGAGAGAGTCGCATCCGGTGATAAACCAGTTTCGATCGTCCGCCCGATCCACTTTCTGAATGTGTCACACTTTACTTATTCTGGCTCGATAAGTGTCTCGATGTGTACAACACGTGTATACCTTGGATTATGTGTCTCTCCTGATTAACGGGAAATCTGGTGTAAAAGTGTCCTGATTTTGTTCTGTACGATCATCGTGAACATTTCTGTTCTTCTTGTTGCGAGCCGGCGAGAAAAGCGATCGCTCTTCACAGGCGGATTTCTTAGGAGGCGATCGCTTCACTCGGCGAGTGCTCGATTAAAGGTTGACGAAGGTCTGCTTAGCATGATGCTTACTCACGAGTCGCACGATGGATTCGTCATGGCATGTCGGTGGATCTGGCCAGAGAGAGCCGGCACGCAGCCTCTCCGGAAGCGCGAGGCTCTGCGTCTTCATTTTCGACTGAATGTTCGCTCGCCGATGCCAAGCCGTTCGTTCTCGGGACGTGCTCTCGAAACCAACTCGATCGATCGGCAAATGCCATGAAATGCCACCCTGATAGCTCAGCAAAACCGGTAGAGACTAAGACATGTCTGATACTACAACTACATCGCAAACGCACTGGCAATAAACCACTTAGGCAATCGCGTTTCGTCACCATTGCCATTCGCAGACACACAACTCGAGAACTTTTCATTATCATTATATTCTTTGCGCGAAGGGTTTTCGCGCTAAGGGTTGTTTCTCTTACATTCAATCTTACAGTCCATCGCTTCATCGGAGAATCGAGCAACGCCGGATATCCTTTGAACGCGTAGATGGCGGTCGCGATTTCAGTGGAAATTTGGATTGAAAAGGCTTTTTGCCCGTCTGGAGTAGAAGCAGTCGGCGCTATCGGGAAAAGGGGAGGTTGAATTGGCAAAGGGGATCGATTCATGGTGATTCGGTATCTGGCAAGAGAGAGAGGAGAGAGTGGTGCGGCACACCGGGATAGGTACGTCGCGGCGTCCAGCAAACATAATTACCAGCTTTTGCCGACGTTTGCTAATTAGGGACTCTCTTTTTGTGCGTGCGGCCCCGGACGAAGCGCAAACATCAGCGGCGGTGCGCTCTGCGACGCGAGACCGCCTGCTGCGTTCCTGTTGACAGACTGAATTATTAAAAGGGTGCGTTCAGCATGCTCGGGCATCGCACGCGCGCGCGCACACATAAACCCTCCTCCTCGTTCTGCATCCGGGATTTTTTCATAGCCTCCACCAAACTAGATCGAAAAACACGTGTCGAAATAATTCGCGTGCCAACTCTGTAACAAATGTCTCTTGTTCGAGCGGTAGGCTTTTTGCGGTGTCGAGTCAAGTTTTGTTTCGCGATAATCGGCGATAATGGCGCGTGACATTGCTCTATCGTCGGCGTGTAAAGACTGGCTGATGTCCACGTGAGTTGCATCAAAGCACACAGACACAGACACAGACACAGCGCGCGCAGAATATATCCGGATGCGAGATAGAAGCCGGGGGTGTGTAATTCCAGTGCGTTCGGATCTCTCGAGATGGACAATAGGGGAATTGCTGGTGCTCGATAGAGACGCATCAGGGTGGCGTGTCGTGTCTCACCTGCTCTTTCTTTTCCTGCCTTCTCTTTCTCGGCGCTTTTTCAACGAGCGACCACTGACACGGTGCCCGACTTCCTCGATTCTCTTCGGTCGGTTTTTGCGCGAGAGAGCCACCAGCTAAAGCAAAAGAGCGAACTCGAGATCGACGAGGGAAAGAGCCGTGTGGCTTTCCACGGCTCGTTACCATCTCACGAGTACAATTGCGCTCCGTCGAGTTCTCTTTTTCTGTTCTTTATGTTCTCTTTCGTTCTCTCTTTCTATCCTTTTTCTTCGTCTCTGATTTCTTTAATTTCCCTTGATTTCCCCTTGCGAGACCTCACCACCGCCGCGTCACGTGGCTGTAAACGAGAGGGGCTGGGTGGGTGGGTGGGTTTGAGGCCGGCCTCGGTCGAAGCCGACCGAAACTTATAAGAGTCAGATATATATTCTACATATATATATATATACTATATATATTCGATGCAAAGAAAGACCAGTATGCATGTGTGGCACGAGAAAAGGTAGATTATCTAGGTATATTATTACTACATTGCGCTTTATATCTATCTTCACGATCCCACCTCTAATACTTACTTCAGTCTCTTTCAGTCTGCCTGACATAAACTCTCGATGCTTACAGAACACACGACTATAACTACTTCTTCGCTTATTGTCCTTCCTTCTGACATTCCGAGAAAATAGTTGTCACAATCTATAAAAAGATCGTCGAATAGAAAGTGAAATATCGTATTATGTACACCTGGTATGTGTGACTTTTTAAAAACGCCTTTTAGGGGAAACCTATCGCAAACTCCTACAAAAGTCTTGCATATCATGTGTACATGCTACCAAACTTCAGTTTTTATCTGGCGGCCCTTTGCAGATTGTTGCAACTATTTTGTCGAGTCTTGTACTTCGTCATTTCTCTCACTATTTCTATCTCCATCATTTCCTTCTCATTTACTTTTCTCACTCACACGGGAAAGCACACAAACATCGAGCGAAATGGATTCTATAATTATATGGCAATTCCTGAATTAGCTGCAACTAGTCGACACTCTTGAATTCGCCTCTTCGTCGAATCGCCTCGAATCTGTTATACCATTTCAATTCACGGCAAGCGGCTCCGAAGCGCGCTGCAACTAGATCTGCCTTTTTCTCTCGTCGAGATGAAACTAGCACGTGTGTCCGCAGTGTGTCCCGTTATTTGCCACGCGAGGAAAGCGGTGGGTGACGTGACGGCGCACACCGACAACCCCATAAAGCTAGGCGCTTGCTGAAGCTAAGGTGTAATTATTTTTAATTAAGTGCTCGTCATCGCGAGGGGGCGAGAGTGGGTGGTTGGGTGGTCGGCTGGGGGGAGGAAATCCGTGGAGCAGTGCTTCTTCGCATCGCGCGTCGATTGAAAGGCCGCGCGCGCGCGCTCGCTCGCGTCTGCCTGAGGCCCATTAGTGTTCGAGCTTTGCTAAATTTGTTAGGAGCAAGAGTAGAGAAGGGCGGCGGCGGCTCTCTCTCTCTCTCTCCTCCCCCCACACACGCATTGTGTCTCACAATTAGAGTCAGACGAATGAGCGCCGCTCGAACGATCAAAATACCTTGTTCACGCTTACGCTTTTGTATGACGGCTTCGCAAGAAAGGACACGACTCCTTTGGAGCGTCTCTCTTTCATCGTACTCGCTCTCCAACACACGCTACATCTCTCTTCTCTCTATTTAACTTCTTACTTTCCACCCTCTTCCTCTTCCTCTCTCTTTCTCTCTCGCAACCCCCACCCTTTTTCAATCGAGCTCTCGCACACTTTCTTTCTCTCCCAGCTCGCATAGCTGCGGATCTCGCCATCCGCTTGGGACTTTACCGTGCAAAAGCGTAGAAATGGCTGAGCGAGAGGTAGCAGCTTCGACCGGGATACATCTTCTTTTACCCCTTTCAGAGAATCTCAGTTTCTCTCTCTCTCTCTCTCTCCTCTATCGGAGACTCTTCTCTTCATTCGGTTGTTCGTTTATTTCACCTTCCTGTCCTCAGTTACATATCCACTGAATCCTCACTCACCGTTTCCTCTCTTAGAGAACAGCATGGCTTTCCAGCACACATACACATACTCACTCTCTCTCTCATTCTGTCTCTCTTTCTCTTCTCTTTCTATCTCTTTCTCTCTTTCTATCTCTATCTCTTCTAGATACGATGCTACGAGATCGTAAAAGAGATCGCGCGCAAGGGTGGGCTGCCCTGACATTACGTTTCCACCATCTTGAGCAGGGTAGAAATTACTGACCGTGGTAATAATGATTAAAGGCTCGTTCACAAGTTCCCTAAGCATCCGATGGACTTTCCCCACCGCACACCGCGCGGGATTACACTCGCGTAGTTTCGGCGAGGATGCTCTGCGGATGCTGGGAACTTGAGAATATTATGCATAGTATACTGTGATATGATAACGCGTGCACGTAGGATAGTTTAGATGATATCGTTGATAGAGGATCATGTGTTGGACTTCTCATGATTTAGGAGACATTTCTAGATACACGATGATAGACCCGAGACAAGCCCTGTTTCCCCTGTCCTTTCATCCCTGTATCAACCATGAAGCAAGGAATAAGAGTGAATGGTTTCAGAGCTGCGCGTTTCTCTCCCTCCGAGTGGGACTAGCAGAGGACGACAATGATGTTTTGCATCGGGGAAAGATATTAAAGGAAGTTGTACACTGGCGGAGGTTTATTTGAAGTTCACGAAGCACGGCGGTGCGCATCCCCCTTTATTGCATGGCCGCGGGCTCGAATGCGAAAAACGAGGCCGCGTCGGATTCCTGGATTGTAACAATAGTCGGCTGCGACTGGGAATATTCGGCCCAGTCGAACCTAGTCCGATTTATTCCAACTTCCATATAGAAAGTTTCCTGTATCTCGTAGCCTGGAAAATATGCAGATACGAATAATGATTTCGGTGATTGCGCAACGTGAAGAAATGCTCCTCGCCCGTGTTGTGGTAAACCGCCGCCAGGTGTCGATGGAGTTGCGATAAGAAACGCCGATAATTTCGCCGGGCGAAATTAGCGCAGCTCCAAGATTCTAGGTGTTGGGTGTTGGCGGCTAACTAGCGCGAAACTAACGCACTGGAACCATTCGTTCTACGACGAGTACATTCGATCCCCTGGGATTCCTGCCACCCGAGTCCTTTCCCCCTTTTTCCCGAGTCCGAGCGAGAAATTCCCCGAGGACAACAAGCTGTACATTGCTGCACACATTACGAAAGTAACTCTCATATAAATGCAGTCTCGTATATTTTAGACTAGTAGCAGCGAATACCCGGCGATCTCAGCGTGTCGGCAGTATTCGCAGTTGAATAAAACGTAGTCGTTCGTTCGAGTCTTGCATCGTAAGAGTACTACTGTTTTCTACCACCGTCTAGATTAGCTTATCCAACGATCATTGTCGCAGTTATTATTACTGTATTCATATCGCTGAGAACACGGGGATACATACGCTCTCCTCGGGTTCTCCGCCACTCTCTCTCTCTCTTTCTATCTCTCTATCTTCTCTCCGGACCGGTCCCTCATCCGTAGATAATCGCAATGTAGTTCTCAGCCAAGAGGAGACACCTAATCGTTTACACAAACTTGACCGATAACTGTCGAGATCACCTGTTATCTCACGCGAACTTGCCGCCCGGTCTTACCAGCACGGACGAAACCAGCCTCCAACTGGGATTCAATCATCAGTCCGATTTCAGTTTGACTTTCTGTTTATCTTCCATTTGCTATGTTTTCGAGAGATCTTCGTATCCTTTTTCTTCTTGATTCTTTCACTGTGCGTTGGTTGAGTTTGCATTGCCTCTGTTAATTACCCTGGAAAGAGGAAAGCCTCGGGACTAGTAAACGGTTTAGGATTTTGATAGTTACTCGTGGAGGATAGAAGTACTGGTTCGGTGCCAGGAAGTCGGGTCACGGCGCTGGTCGAGATCGTGAAAGAGAGTATGAAATGGAGATTTAACGAGGTGACGCACGACCGAACGAGTTCGAGATGATCGAGGGATGATCGATGAAGGGAAGAAAGAATAGTCTTCCTCCTTTCTTAGATATCCCGTTGGTACTACTTTGAGAATCTCTTTGGTTTGGAAGGGACGATCCTCGACCGTGAGACGCGCGAGGAAGCAGGCAGATTAATATTTTGCTCATAGTCATATCTCTCGGTGTCTTCGTCGGTTCCTGAAGCACCAAGTGACTGTGGTAATTGCGCGCCTTTTTGTTGAGCGATGGATTTCTTCGTCGTTGTTGCAGATGGGCAAACTCGGCAGCAATCCTTTGGCTGGACTGGCAGCCTTGGGCCTTGGAGGCCTCGCCACACCTGCCAACACTGGTGGACTTAATCCAGCAGGTGAGCTATCCTCTGCCACCTCGAAGCATTTTTCCAAACGTTCGTATATATGAGTAAAAACACATTAAAACTTTCAGACTTTCCTACCTAATCTAACAGTTCGACGAGTTTATCTTAACAAGCGGCATTATCCATTGCGTTACAGCTCTGGCGGCACTCGCCGGCAGTCAGCTGCGTACCAGCAATACAAACCGACAGCAACCAGCGGCGAACAATCAGACACACGAGATGACCGTGCCAAATGAGCTGATCGGCTGCATCATCGGGAAGGGTGGCACGAAGATCGCCGAGATTCGCCAGATCTCCGGTGCCATGATCAGAATCAGTAACTGCGAGGAGCGGGAGGGCGGCGCCACAGACCGTACCATCACCATAACCGGAAATCCGGATGCCGTGGCGGTGGCACAGTATCTCATCAACATGAGGTGAGTAGCTCACGGTGCCAGAACAGATGGATAATGGCAACCGAGAGGACAGCACCGATTCCATGAAGGGGAACGTTGGACCTCGCAGGGGATGAACCCCTTGCCGGTGAGGTCCAAGGTTTCTCGTATGTACTTGATTTTCTCTCTCGCGAGGTACATGAGCATCTACTCTTCAACGAAACAAAGTCGAACTCGTCCCGGCTACGTTTTTGCGGTGGATGTGGCAGTACTTTATAGTGTATATTTGTATTTGTATAATCTATATGCCCCCCTACGCCCTAAGCCCCCCCTCGCCCGCCCGCCCGGCCCCCTGTCTTTCTGATTTCTTCCTTTCTCGTGTTTGGCAAACAATGCCGGACACTCTCCGGCTCACTCTGTGTTTGTCGCTCGGCGTAGAGCGAACGTTGTCATATCCCACGCGGGCTCCCCGCGAGTCGCCTGTTTTTATGTTATACTCGTTCTCCTCCCGCAATTTCTACCTTTCTTAGCCTTGGTGTCTTGAAGGTGGTCAGTCTGACTATGCAGGGTATACATAGTCGAATCTGCGTCATCGCGGCACCTCCCATCTTGTTTGTTAACGTTATGAATCACAGCGACGACGCGTTGTTCGCTCACTCGACACGCAAGCATAGTCTGTAATGCCTGTTTACGCGCCAGTTTCTCTGGCATCGAATTTTGTAAGAGTGTAACGTATAATTAGAAATACTTGGCTCGGATAGAAATGGATTTCATGACGATGTGTAGAGAGACGTAGTCGATGTAGCGGCGGAACGCGTCGTCGCGAGGAAGCGTCCCGAAGGAGGTGGTGTTATCGCAAAGTTCGATGCGCGGTATAGGAAGGATTCTTTGAACTTGTTGAACTTTGCCTTGTGAAAGTGGTGGTAGTTGCATCGTGACTCTGTGAGTTAGCACCACCTCGGTCCAAGAGCGGAGCAGGTGAGATTCGTAGTCGTAAGATTGCATAGCAGTGAGAAGACGTCGCAGCAGCAGCAGCACCATGAACGAGCTATCAGCGTCTACGGAGTCGCCCGAAGAATCTTCGTTTTGCCGCGACGGAAGAGGATCTTAATCCTTTGTTTCCAGGTCCTGCCTTCCAGGTCCAGTACCCTGAGTATCCTGCAGACACAACTCCGCTCAACATCTGATTCCCATTGTCGCTGGCTGTCCTTTCAAGTAAACAAAAACCGACAGAAACTACACGTAGTCAAATGATACTAGGAACCGCCGTTCCGTTAGTTACGATTAATCCTGACGAGTCCCCGTGCAAGCGTATCACAAAGTTCCTCCCTTCAACTCGGTTTTTAACGATCCGATTTCTTTCCAACTGAAAAGACCCCCGGCGAACTTCCTACTCAATTTTCCTGCTAATTACAAACTTAATTACTTTCTTCCTCCACGCCAGTCAATATTTGCCAGGAGAGAGAGGAGAGAGAAGAAGCATCGCTGACGCGTGCATAAAATGCACTCGTCGGCGAGTCGCTTTCATTCGCTGTTGCCAGTGAGTTTCGCCGGCGGTCTTGTTGCATCTTCAGATTTTAAGTTTTACGCTTCTCCGCTGTTATTATCATTGCTTACGTGAATGTTGAGTAGTCGGTGTTTACGATGCAGATCTGGTCTCTTTCCTGAAAGCGCGCTGTGGGACTAATACCTTTTTCTCCATCATGGCGACATTAAAAAAAAACAAAACAATGCTGAACGGGTACTAACGTGTAGTCGTCGACGAGATTCGAGGGGATCAAACGTACATGCCCGGGGTAGAGCGGACTACTCTTCGGAAACCACGACTTAGAGCCACGACCTTAGCACGGCATTCGAGAGCCCAGTCTACTAAAGCCGGCCCGGAAGCGCGGACCGATACATACCTTCACATACCTCCACGTTATAATTATAATCCATTATATTTTATTCCAGATTGTCACTCACATTTTACTACTGCATATAATAGTGACCGATATATTTATATACTCATTATCCCGAAGTACTTCTGATATCTGCTCATAACTTGGTCATCGTAATTTATTACATATCGTCTATCCCAGCACTCCCGCGGCCCAAGATCTGCACTCTGCCATGTCCCGCGAAAGCGGCCAGTGTACAAGCACCACCACCACCGCCAGCAGCACCCTTCAGTAGCGTAGCGGGGGCTGCTGCGCGTGATATACGAGCCAATTATTGACCCGTGCAGAGCATGCCTGCTGTACTCGGGGGGGCCGCCACGACTTGCAGAATCAGCGACACGAGCCGGCTGCGCGCTTCGGCCTAATATCACTTTTGGCAGAGTGCATATCGTGCGCCCCGTTTAGTTTGACTTCCGCCTTTCGATAAGCCCGCAGAGCCATGATACGTTCAGAACGGGGTTTCCGCGTTTCGTTTCGACCCCTCGTCGAAACGATGACACCGCACCGCTTCTCAATTGGAGTTTTCTAGCCAATATAACAGCAGCGCACTATCGATTGACAGTAATTTTTGCTCCATACATCGAGGAAACATCCTACACTCCCGCTTGCTCTCTACCACCTAACGCAACGGACTATGGCTCTGTCGAACCGCCTGCTGGGTGGATTACGTATTCGCTGTAAAAGGGAGCCTTACTTGTTCCTCTGTGCTCTCCAGCCTTTTGATGCATGCCTCTCATGTAATTCGGCTTAATAGTTAACTCTCTCACTCTCTCTCTCTATTGTCTCTTACTGTCTCTCTATCTCTCGCTCTGTCTATCTCTCTCTCACACTATCTCTCTCGGCGAATATTAGTCCACTTCACGGCGAGTCCTCGCAGCGCGTCCTCCCAGTCGGAATGCACCTTGAGGAGCTATGGAGTTTCGTGCGGCGAACGAACGGTACATGCCACTTGGCTCATCCACTCCTCCAGAGTTGGTGGGGTGGGCCCCGGGTGGTTTATGTGTGAGTTTGCCGCGACGGAATCTCGTACAAGTTCGGCAAAGTGCGTCCCGACGTGGCACAGATTCCCCCACGAACCACGTAGCCGGTGAACGTGAGAATATCACGCTCCATAGAGCACCTGTGGCATAACTCTCTTAAGCCTTAAACCTTGCGACTATTCTGTTCTTCTCTTCTCTGTTTTCTTTTCTTTTCTCCGACTGGATCTACTCTGACTTTCTCACTCTCTCTTCTCTCATTCTCTTCTCTACTCTCTCACTGGATAACTCTCTTTAAATGGAAGGAGCTGTTTGATTTTCTATCTCTCTGTTTTTTCTCTCTATATATATATATACATATATCTTTTTCTCTTTCTCTTCACATGGACTGTTCTTTTACTTTCACTCTGTCTTTCGTTTTCCGACTATCACACTGAATTTTCTCTATTTTTTTTGACACGCTGTTTTACGAGGAACGTTCCCGCCCTCACCTTTTTACATTTTGTGTCTTTTCCCCAGTGTCGAACTGCAGAAAGCTAACCTAGAGGCCCAAAATACCCAAACCCCTGGCAGCGGTACCACTCCCGGAGCATCCGGGGCCAGTGCTTCTCCCTCTACCACCACTACCACTGCCTCTCCCTTGGCCAGCGCCATCCCCTTGGCTCAGCTGCTAAGCAAGCCAGGCGCCCTCAACGCCCTATCTAGCCTCACCGCCCTCGGCGGACTCACGGAATTGCTAGGTGGAGCGGCTGGCGCGGCTGCATCCGCACTTCCGGTCCAGACAACCGGCGTGCACCGATCGCACAAGGCGTTCACGCCGCGGCTTCGTAGCCCCGGCGCACCCGGCCCGACCGAGAGCGGAAAATTCAAATCCGAGCGCACCAAGTACAACCCCTACTGAGTCACCACCACCGGATCACCGAAGAGACACGACACGCGACAGGAGATCACGATACCCACTACCACACCATTACCAACTCCACCACCATCACCACCACCACCACCACCACAACCACTACCACCACTATTACAACTACAACCACCACGACCATTCACTACTCATCACACAAACACGGGACACCTAATTGGCACCGAAGAAAAGTGCGTACGGACGCCAGGGTAGCGAGTCCGGATCAAGACTTGGCTAAGGATCGGACCACGATTTTTTCATGGACTTCTCGACGGTGATTAGGGTAAGAGAGGCGAGAGAGCACGTAAGCCCTCATCGAGGTATCCCCGATGATCTATATTGTCTACTCTTCGTCGTGAATACCTCTTCGAGTAGTACGGGGACGACAGATGTGTTGGCATGGCGATCCAACGCTAAGTCTTAGGACCCAACGGAACACGCGATACTCCCTCCGAGTCGCATCTGTCGTATCTAACATACGACGGCGCAAAGGGTAGTGACACGGCTCCAATCGTGAGCGAGAGGGTTTTTCGAAGTATATTGTATCGTTCGATACCGCCTTATCATATTCCAGGATTCTGTTTTCATTTATCTTGCGGCCGGTTTCCCCGTCGACTCGGAGGGTGCGACCGCTCGAGCACCGTCGCAAGACAGCCTTTTATATATATATATATATATACATATTATATATATACTATATGATTATTATTATTAATATTATTATTGATTATAATGATTAATGTTTGAAGCAGGAAGTCTTATATTAGTATAGCATTTCCGATGTAATTTTTTCTTGTAGCTATAGTCGACCACTTAATCGTGAGAGAACAAAACAACGTGCGAATGTGAGCGAGAGAGAGTACATGCTAGCGAAATCGAGGGGATGGAAGGGTGTGTACGCGCGAGATATATTGGTTATGTTTAATTCCCCCCACCCCCCTTTTTTCTCGATCTTTTCTCATTACATTTATAAGAGGAGACGGACGCGCGCCAGATGCATCGTGTTGTTGTAATCGCTCGACGTGCTTCGAAGTGACGGGAGTGAGCTTTCTCTCGACAAGGAGAGAAAGAGAGAATGAAATAATCGGCAAGAGTACGGTTCGCCGCCGAGAGAGATGTAAAAGTCGAGGAGGAGAGCTTATCACTGCACCCAGCGACGGGATGGTGGAGTCCCTCGTTGGGTGTTGTCAGTGAATATTGCTATACGAGCTAATCGATTTCTACGTATAAATAGTGGTCGTTTTACTATCACGTTAATCATACCAGGAGAGGAAAACTCTTAATGATAGACGCACTCGAGTACGGGACACTGCGGTAGTGCAAAAGTGGCCGTGTACGACATTCGCGAGATTTGCGAGCTCAGACTGCAGACGGAGATTTCCGCGAACACTCGAGAGAAAGACGAGGGGAGGATCGAGCCGGGAGTGAATTGATCTTCCTGTTCTTCTTTCCCTCCCCCCTATTGTAAAAAACAAGTCATACCACGACATGGTAACTGATTGGGACGGCGCGCATAATTCTTCTAATCGTTGGAATGCCTCCCGCCTGCGGAAGTAATCGCGTCTAAGCTCGCAAGACCTGAGAAGTAAGGAAGAAAAGACTTCCCGTACAGACGCACGCATACACATGCGCGCGTCCTCACGAGTGTGGGTCAGACGCGCCTATTGTGAAAGAGCGAGCGACAAGTGGTGAGAAGTTCCCCCGCGTTCGGTGTGTGTATGTGTGTGGCTGGCAGGCACTAGCATCGTAGCGAGTGTACTTGCGTATAGCGATCGATCAAACGTAGATTTGCGATCGGGTATATTACTAGTACTGGCTTTATACGATCGTGATCATGGATCAAGCGTGATGAATACTACCTTCGTACTGACAGTGATCATTAATGGAAAAGAACGCAGAGAAGCGGAGGGTTCATTGAGAGACCCTCGCGTTTGGTCGCGGCGATGATCAGTCGCTTCTGTCCGATGACTCGTGAACACGATCGTGGTCTTAGAGTACACCTTCATTGCGTTCTCATTCTATATTGTATAGTCTCGTATCCCATCATTTCTTTTTCGTATTGAGACAATAATGGTTTTACTCCCGAGAAATATTATTGGCACCGGCAACGTCGTGTGGAATCGGGGCAGAGAGAGGAGTGCGCGCGGTATCATGAAAAATGGGAGGTTGATCAAGACTCACAGAGTATACACGGATTTTTGTAGGTCATTAGTATTCAGCTGTATATTGGTCTCTATAACGATGTCGCAGAGCTTGTGTGCTTTACAAGACATTAGCTACCCTGTATCACCTTGTTAAATAAAGCTAGGCGTGTTTAATACAATACGAGAACAACAGTATTCCGGCCTTCCTTTTAACGGGGTCTCACAAAGTACTCGCTTTTTCGAAAACACTGACTGCTTGGTCCATCAGCAACAAAAAATCTATGTGCCCGTTTTCAGGATCCTCAAGGTTTCAGTACTTTGCGCGACCACGTTTTTGACGTTCGTCCATTTTATTATTACCTCCTTCACAGCAGGGCTTAACGCACTCTGTCTCGTAACTTTTTCAATTTTACGCGTCACTCGAGGGTACTCGACATTTTTAGAAATATTCATTTTTTCTCATCCCGCGTAGAATACCTGCGTTGAGCCCTATGAGCGCACTACGATATACCTTTCATAAATCTTTACTGTCATTGGACGCATGCTTTTTGTTGAGCTGCACCGTCGCCAGCTCGCATTAAAAGAGAAAATAGTACATGAATGTATGTTGCTACGTGTGCACACGTGCATATGTAAATGTGTCAAGAGCGGAGACACTCTGTCAGGGATGTAGAGAAAGGGAGAGAGAGAGAGAAGATGTATCCATCCAACCAACTTGACCCAGGCTCCTGCCCGTCTTTGGTAAGCACCATCCGCTCCTTTGTAGTCCCATTAAATGACTTATCCTCTTTTAACTGTCGGCAGCAAAATTTTCGTTCTCACTATTTCATCATCTATTTTTTTTTCTCTCGTCGGATATCGCGGCACAGAGATTTTCCGCGCCGAAACATTCGACCAACCATCCAACTCTTCCGGTGACTTTTCCACGAGAGAAATAGTCTTTCCGAGATCGCGGCGGTGAGCGCGCGCGCGTTCAGTCATTCACCGAAAGTTCTTCTCTTCACGGACACGCTAATGGATTGCTTTGTGACTCCCGGGCATATTGAAATCACGGAAATACACGTCGTCGCAGCAACAGCAGGCGCGCGCGCTGCTGATACTTTTTCCTCGTAGACTGACCGAGCCTCCGAGAGCCGGAAGATCAACGGATCTTTGTCGCATGTTGTTGCATTACGAAGCAAGCGAGCTCCTGCTCGCTCCTCGTTTCTCCTAATTTCGAAGTACCTCGCCCGAAGCGTGCATAGAGCGAAGGAAAGTTCCCGGCGGAAGCGCGTTCCACTTCCCAACGAGCCGGATTTCTCTCTTAGCGCCGCACCGTGAACTTCGCGCGAGCTAATGTCATGCAAAAAGTTGCAACCGGCAAGCCAGCGGCTAAATAGTACCTAGAAACTCCGCGCAAACGGTCGGGAAGCTCGGATCGTCCAAACAATAACAGATCGTCGAGACTAACAGTTACAAATCTCGGTCGAAGTCTTCATTTCAGTCCAAAGTATCACTAACCATTCATTTTCAAAAGATCTCAACAAAAGAACTACATGAAACATCGCTTTTCCCAGACGAACTTTCCTCGCTTTTCACGCATGGGGGACCAATCTCGGCGATACCCTTTTGGGGGTGGGACACGTGTTGTGTGCGGAGGCCGAATGGTGAACGGTGAGTAGGAGATGCGAGCAAGCCTATCTGACGTCCGGGCCGATTCTGTTTCAGGATATCGATGGAGACGTCGGGATTCCCGATGCCCGCGTACCACTTCATCGCGCCGGACCACATCGTTAAGTCGCCGATCCACTAAAAGTGGTCTCGTCACACACACGTATGGTCTCGTTGTCGTCGTCGAAAGGACGCGGGGCGTCATGACGCACGCGGAGCTGTCAATGGCATCTGGGGCTGGGCCACGCACTGTGTTCAACCAGCTCGCTAATCGACACACACTTGCAGGAAAGATACATACTCTTCTATACAAGCGGCGTGGAAGATAGAGATAGAGATAGAGAGGAGGAGAGTGAGGGAGCGAAAGAGAGACAGAAATGATAGAGCGTTGGAGAGAAGGGAGAGGGACACACACACACAGGGAGACGCGCTCTCGCGCGCGCGGATCCGCATATACGAATTATCAATATAAACATTGTCGGCACACAAAGGGACACACGTAAATGACACACGCGACCAACAATACACATCGGATTGATTGACACCGACGCGGAGCGCAGAGACGACATGCACGGGAATCGCTGGACAACGCCTGTACGTAGGTACGCCGGCTTGTAAAGTCCTCGCGCGTACGTATGTATACGGCAATGCGAGGAAGAAGGAGAAGGAGGCGACGAAGAAGTGAAGAGAAGAGGATGAGAATGGAGCCACACACGATACACGCCCGACATAGGGTACATCTAAAAATATAACTGGTGCGCGCTCTCGATAAGAGACAATGATGTGTACATAGGGAGAGAGGAAGTAATGGACACGCGCTTGTACATGCATACACACCGAGAGGCAGGCGGACAGACAGGCGGACACCCACACGCAGACACAAAAGTAGTAAAAGGGAGCGAGAGAGAGAGGGAGGAAGAATGGAGAGAGAGAGAAATGATATAGCGAGAGAATGTGAGAGAGAGAGAGAGAAAGAGTGATGAAGAAGACACGCACGCGCGTACACGGACACACTCGAGTGTACAAAAAACTGTACAAAAAGATATTTAACAAAGAACAAAAAAAGAAACAATGATGCACGCCGCGGCCCCGAACTGGCCGCGCTGCCGATTGGTAAAGGGAACAAGCCAAAGATACGTTAGTTTTCATTTTTATATTTAAAAGAACAAAAAAGATACGGGAGACGGGAGAGAAATACGAGAGAATTATTATTATTAATTATTACTACGAGTGACGATGCTAAATACTATTAGGCCGGTTGTTAGCGTTTTTTCTATTGCGGATTGTGGCCCGCCGCGTCGGCAGATCTGCCGGCAGAGAGAGAGAGAGAGAGAGAGAGAGAGAGAGAAAGAGAGAGAGACGTACGACAGCTCTCTGGTGCACGGTACGTAACAATGTGAACGAAGCTTGAAGCTAGCGGTGCTCGTTTACGCGTGCCGAGAAGAGACGCCTCGTGAGAATCGCACGGCGGCGTCCCTCGGACTTTTCGGAAGAAAAGTTTTTTCCGCGAGCCGTCATGCATACGAGATTCCACGAGTGTCGACGAATTTTCGTGCGGCCGATCGAAGGATCCGAGCGGGCCGCGCGCCGCGAGCATTCATTCGCTCTCCTCGTGCCGGCAACGTCGACGCGCGCGGAACACGCTGGGAAAGTAATAAGTAATCGCGCGCGCGCGCGCGGTAATTACGTAGCTCCGTAGCTTTTGCATGCGAGACTCGATTTCGAAATTATCGGCAAACACTTTCTTTCGAATCGCGCCACCACGGACTGCGGACGGACTCGAGGCGGACTCGACTCGCGGCGCTCTCCACTCCCAGGGGATGATCGGCAAGCGGAAGGGGGGGGGGGGGGACGAGAGGGAAAGAGTGTAGAGTACGCCCGTCGGTGTGGCGAGCGAGGAAGGTGCGAGTCCTCGGAGAGCGTGTGCGTCCCAGCGTGATATTTCGACGGGCGGAAACAAAAAGGAAAGGATAAAAAGGTCGACGCGCTATATATCCTTTGGAGTCAGTGGACTTCGCATTGAAATGATATCGGTGCTCGGGGAAGTTATAACTTTACCCGTCAGGCAATGGTCGAGACGCCGCTTAGACGCGCTCTTCCGTTGAAGGAACAAATGGAAAATTATTACGTGGAATATAAATAACGATATATATTATATATATACATAATATATATATATATTTATTATACGATACAAAAAAAAAGCAATTAGAGGAGATAAATAGCGATGAAAGGGTACGAGCTCAAAGCCCGGCTTCGATATCAGGAAGGCACCCCCTTCTTCTTCATCTTCTTCCATCGTTCATCTACTATTACCTTGTCCGGTAGTGAACCCATCCGCCCCCTTCCACCCTTCCATCCTGGCTTCTTCCTTCATCTTACCCCCCCAACTCGAAACCAACCCCCTCCCCCCGACCTCCTCTATTTTACCCCAATTAATTTGGCCCCGTGTCGTGGCAACACTCGCTCCCATGGCAGCGATCGGGCCAACTCTTTTCTCACCTACTACCCTTTTTTAACGCGCTCGTTGTTAGCATATAGCGTTTTCGCTGAATCGCAACGGGGTGTGGCTTCACCGCGGTCTTTCGACGGCGTTACCGTGGCTGACGGCGGGCTACTCGACAAAAAAAGAAAAAGAATGCAAAGCAAAGAAAGAAGAAGTGCAATGTTGAGGCTTTACCTTGTTTTCGCTTGTTAGAGGCATTTTGTTTTTAATCTATACTTCGCCGAGGTATACCGCGAGAGCGCACCTATATACTCGTAATGAAAGTCGATAATTGCGCGCAGCTGCCTGACGCGCGAACCGCGAGCGAGCGAGCGAGCGCGCGCGCGACCAACTATCCGACATCGATCACTTCCAATCAGTGCCAAAGTTAGACGGAGATATCGGGTAAGCCGGCGTTATTTATAACGTATCCGCGTACACACACACACAGTCGTTATTTATAACGTCCTGTGTATAGATTCTGTGCTTCCTTGCGGCCCAGGCATTTCCGCTCACCGAAGTCTCCCCCCCTCCCCCTCCCCGCTCATATCCAGCGCGATTCGCGTATTCTACTTCCTTGACCCAACACACCCTCGTACTTACCGTCACGCAGAATTTCCTAGGAAACGAGGCTCCGAAACGCTTGTTCTTATCGCTTTTCCCAAATGGCGAGAGTGAAAGTGTAAGTGATAAAAAGAAAGAAGAAAAAAAAAGAGAGCAGAAGCTAACGAATCAGTTAGGATTGATGCGAATCAATCGCGGTGGCCACGGCGCGGCGCCGCGAATTTCCTCTTGTCAAGATCTCTCTCATCCAAAATTGGCGGCATTGTATCGCGCGATTCTCATTTTGTAAATATCACGTTTCTCGTTGTACATATTTATTAACGCGTCACGTTTATTCGCTCGGAAATCGAGGGCGTCTCGTTCGCCGCTTTGTTTTACTTTCGACCCACGAAACCGCCGACCGACGCCTTTCTGTTTTTAATGGCTAGAGCCGCGCGCAATTTTTAATCGAGCTGGGGGTACTACTCTTCACGCTTTCCGGTTGGTACCCAGCGATTTTATATTAGGCGAGTATTCGACAGACTTATTACTAATTACTCTGTACTATTATTGCGAGCACTACTAATTAGAGGAGTGTCGTTCCTCCAGGTGCGCAACCAATGATTTTATTTGCCGAGCGGCATAATATTACCGGAGATCAGGGCTTCTCGGAACACACACACACGGAGTACGAGAGTGCGTCGCGGGAGATAAGTGCGAGTTGTTTTCTTTTTATACACCCTTAGGTTTAAGCGAGACCTAACTTATTTGTACACACAATACGCGTACATTTATTATTTATAATTATTTATGGTTGTAATGGTGAACAAATTTTATTGGTGTTTTCCCTTCTGTCGAAGCATTTCTCTCTTTTCTCAATGTCACGTCACGTCACATCAGAGCAATCTACCAGACCCAACCCAGACACCACCAGACTACCAGGCCCCACCTGATCACGACAGTCTCCTCTTCTATCTCCCAGTCCCACCCACATCATCATCATCATCATCATCATCATCATCATGAGTTCCCCTGCTCCCCCACCGCCACCAGGAACGTCATCACACACGGTCCATCGTCGAGGTGCACGGCGATCGCGACGTACAGTACGAAATAAAAAGGCGAGATAAAGAAAAACTAGAAAAAGCGCTAGGCAAGCGGAATACGGCATCGCTCGGGCGAGGGGAGAGAGAGAGAGAGTAGCCTCTGCTGAAAAAGTCGAAAAAAATATGAGATAACAATTAGTGAGAGACGCTGTATGATTGTGTATATCAACAATAAATAATTGCTGTGATTAGACTCGATTGTTAGTAAGTAGTTAAGGACAATTTTTAAGGCACATCGCAAAGAGAGAGCGAGAGTGTGCGAGAGAGAGAGTGGGAGAGAGGAAAGAAAGGATGAGGAGCGAGAGAAAGAGTTCGTATAAAAGGACGTGGTTCACAGTCCCACGGGACTCTTATCATCGTCGGGAGAGCTTGCGAGCGGGATCGCCTAGAACAAGATACACAATATATCGGTGGATGCACGAGGAATACTTGGATGGATGCGTGTATGTCTGAGGATGTGTGCGTGTCTGTGCGATAGGGAAGTAATCGGAAAATAAGAGAAAGAGAGAGAGAGAGCGGCGGTGAAATGCGGGGCGATCGGCACAAGGATGCGTGCAGAGGGAGCGAGAGAGTTAAGATCGAGGAAGGAGCAAGGTTGAAAGTGAAAGAAATAGAGAGAGCGAGCTCTGGGAAGGATCTTTCCTCAATGCAAACACACAGAAGTACGTGCGCGCGTGCGTGTGAACCTCCTCGATCGTCGAAGAGGCATTATCTCGATCGACCGGACACACCGATTCCATGGAGAGTGGGGATCCGGAGGTCCGTTGGGATATAGAGACTGATCTACTATATTATTTAGAGCATACCAGCAATACAATCGGGAGGCGATTGCCGCGCGCGTCTACGTAGAAAACCTAACGACCGCACTCCTCCAGATCGACAAGAAAAAAAATGAACAAAAAGCACACACAGATCGGAATCACTGTCCGTCGAGAAGGACGCAAAAGCCGCGAGGTGCCTCGAGCGCTGGAGGAATCCGGTTGGAGTTTGGACGCGGCAAGAACGAGCGAGCCCACTTCCTCGTTCCGCGCCAATTCGGTGACCAACAATAATCTGTGTTCCAAAGTGTCGTAGTTGTTTTGGATTCTCGACGTTTCACGTGGAGGCCGGTGCTCGACGGGGGTCGCTTTGCACTCCTCTCGGCCACCGGACTTCGAATCGTGCCACTCCCCCCACATGTATCAGTCGATGGATATAACCCTGAGCTACGGGAGAAAAAAGCCCCCCACCCAATATTCCCCGTCGTCATCCAAGACACTCTTCCCGTCAACAAGATCCCCATTTCAAGATCGGATGCACACATCCATCCCCCCCCCTCATTCCCTTTCACAGAACCCCCGTGACTCGGAACCATCGTCGCACATATGTAATCCAGAAGCATATCCGGTGACACATATGACTAGGCTACGAAATAAGTAATCTCTTTTTTGCTCCGATAAGCAAGCTCACATATTATCTAATACCGGACGTGTATTCAGAGTCAACCAGTCTGAGAAGAATCGGAACTCAATTAGTGGTACACGCATACACAGAGCAGGTCCGGGGCATCTATCCGTAGATAGACTTTGATCAATCGACTCTCCGTAGTGTCTAGTGAAACGCTAAGGTATCGTCTATCGTGTGTAACATTTCGTATTAATGGTAAAATCGGTATTATAAAGATACGGTGAGAGTGAAGTGGAGCATGGAGAAGCGTATACGGCGGGCGGGCGGATCGTTTCGAGAGTCTCTCATCGTGTGTGCCGAACCCGTGGAATTCCCTCGATTGTGTTCCCCGTTAGGAGAGCCACACTCTCTCAGACACAGAGAGACACACACAGACACACACTTACCACACAGAGAGACAGAGACGCACGAGAGTGCGCACATACACCGAGAGAAAGAGGAAAGCGAAAGCGTTTTGGCTTGGACAAAGGGAGGTGGCGAGAGGTGTTTGAGCGGAAAGCACAGCGCGATCAGTTCCACAAAGACACAGGGTTTCGTCACGACGTTTGATCCTTCAACTGCGAGCGACTGAGAAAACTGATCGATCTGATCCTCGCACCCTCATCCCGTCATTCGCCCTAGAAACCTGAGATAGAGAAAGAGCGGCGGGTGGAAGCGCGGGAAAGGGAGACGCCAAGAGAGGGGAAGGAAGAATTTGCCAAAGGAGAGGAAAGCCGGAAAGGAAAAGAGAAGAGGTGTAGTAGGTTGCGGGGCGTGAGCGTCGATAGGAAAGGCGCGATCGTATCGTTGTGGCGTAGAGCAATCTGTTAGTGCAGGGGCCTTATCCTTACTGCGCGGGTCCTGTCCAGGACTCGTCACGACTGTACCCAACCTCGAGAGACAAGGACCGAGCTACCATCAATGAAAAAGTCATGATTTACCAAACCGATTAGTTGCGAGTCGAGAAGAGCGTCGACATAGCGCCTCGACGATTTCCGGACACACTCGTGGCGATCCCTGCCAGGCGCCCAACCTTAATCCGTAACGCAAGGCAATCAGCTAAGAAATAACTTAGTTTTTATAGGATATTGAGCACGCGCCCTACCCTGGCGGGGCGCGGAATTAAGGGCAAGGCCTTTTATTTCTCGTGTGTAAAAAAAGAATAGAGATGAAGGGAGAAAGAGAGAACGAGCGAGCGAGCGAGCGGGAGAAAGAAATAAGGGCGCGTCGAGCGACGATTTCTCGGGGGCGCGCGCGCGCGCGCGATTAGATGCGCGACCGAACGACCGCCCGAGATTCGCATCGCCGCATATTTTTCTGTATTTACGGTCGAGAGAACGCGTATTTACACGGAGAGAACGATAATACCAGGAGCGCGCCACTAGAGAAAAATGCGAGAGAGAGAGAGATGAGACGAGTGAGTCAGGGAGAAAAAGAAGCGGAGAAGCCGCGTGATGTGGAGCGCGGTTTTCCGGTGTGTGCCAACTCGGAGCAGCGGCAAAGAGCGCACAGAGTCGATCGTGAAGTTCGCCAGCTCAAAAAGTTCGGCTCAAACTCTCGTGCCAAGTTTAATTAAATCGCGCCAACTGTAATACGTGTGCCAAATCGTTGTTAGCTCGAAGCAGCCGCAGCGAGAGAAAGAGAGAGAGAGAGAGCTGCTTTTGAGTAGCGCTTTGCCAGCCTGCCGATTTCTCATGCTCAAATGGAGAGCTCGCGGCGCTCCGAATCTCAAGAATCTTCCCTCTATCGACCATGTCTCTCGATCGATTTTTCCTTGCGAGTGATCGATTTCATGTGAGAAAAATCGGCAGGCAGCTCGGAACGAGAGAGAGAGAGGTGGACTATCGCTTGACGGCAGCACAGATCGTATTTAGATTAAAGATGCGCCCTTGCCTCGGCCACGGCGACAGACAGGGATTATATTAAACGACAACAAGAAAAAAAAAAAGCGTACTATATTACATTACGACCTTATATTGGGAGCTTTAATTCTTTGCATCGGTATTAGCCACTTGTAATCCTTAAGGTCTCGGTCGAGAATTCGTCGGGGGCGGCCGAGCGATGCTTTTTCGCGCTTAGCGATCGCCTGCCCCATCACAGTTCTTGATGTCTTTCTCGTTGGTCTTCTTCCTCAGAGTATTCTTCCCTCGACTTGCCCTGTTATACGTAGTTAGGTACGAATGCAACTGTGCAGCGAGCTTCCACGGCGATTTGCGATAGCTTTTCCTACCGAGGGGACAACCGAGGAACCATACAAGTCTGACTAACAGTTAGTAGGTGCGCGGAGAGAGAGCGAGAGAGAGCCCTGTGAGATGGTGGCTGCTCGATTATCGGCCGCACGATCATATCATACGTAGTCGGAAAGAGAATACGGCGCTTACCTTCTAAGGATTAGATTTATCCCGAACTTATTTATTATGAAACCCTTAAGAGGGAAGTGAAGGGATCGGAGAACTGCGTGCGATCGATCCCCTTTGTATCCCTGCAGGACATTTGTTCCATGTAAAGCGACCGAGTTTCATCGATGTATCGAGATATCATTCGGCGAGCTATCGCAGATCGCACTTACGGCGTCTGGCTAGAACTGTAACTTAGTAGGATAATCAGGCGCTTTCTATCCTGATTTCTTGATCTGCCGTTTCGATCGACCATTGATTCCTTTTGTATTCGACGACGCTCAGCACACACCATCACACACAAAGGGACACACATCTTTGCGATGAGTAATCGACAGATATACGAAGAAAAGAAGTATCACCGATCACATTCTGCTGACGAGGAGAGAGAAAGCGAGTGAAAAAGCGAGAGAGAGAGAAGGATAAACCAAAAAGTCTGCCTCTTTCCCCCCTGGCACCACACCACCAGCACACCACCGAAACCACCAGCAACCCCTTCTACCACGGCGAGAGAAGCAACAATCCTTCTTCTACTTCTTCCTCTTCCACATCTGTCATCGTCTTCGACAACCTTTCCTTTCGGGACACACATCCCAAACACCTCCCCTCTCCCATCCCTCTCCAACCCCCACAGCCCCAACCACGGCCGATATCGACTTATGTTAAAAAGCCTTTACGAAAACAGGGTCTTAAATACTTACGTATAATACGAGTATCTTAAATTTTTAAAAGTGCGGAGAACTACGAGAGACGAAAGAGAGAGAGAGAGAGAGAGCGAGAGAGAAACGAAGCGAGCGACCGTACGAGAGTAGCGTGCGATGTAAGCGGCGAGGAGGGAAAAAAATTATTAATAAAAGCTTTTGCAAAAAAAGATACCGAGCGAGAACGCGAGTGTAAGAGAGAGAAAGAGCGAGTGAATGAGAGAGAATTAGGAAGAAAGGCAGCAGTGAGCGAGTGCGAGATAGAGAAGAAAGAAGTTTCAAAGCGGGCGAGTGGCAGAGAATGGGAAAAGTGAACGATTCCGACTGCGTCTTTCACTCTTTCGATCGAACGCAAGCACGAAAGAGAGCGACGACGGACTCGTCGAAATTTTCTTACGCGTTTCCACGAGTGTGTGTGTGCAGTGTTTGCGTGCTTGCATGTATGCGGGTGTGTGTATATACGGTGGTATGTATACATATATGAAGAATAGTGCAATCGGCTGAAATAATGGCGCGCACTGATTCCTCGAGAGTTCTCGCGCCTTCTCGAACCAGCACAGCTCGAATGACGCGCGCGCTTCAGAGTGTCATTGGTCTCCGGTAGAGTCAGCGAATCCGCTGCTGGGATGTGTCGCACGAACGAGAATCGGAGCAAGTGCTGCCAATGAGGATTGGCGGCGTTTAGAATAGGGAGAAGTTTAGTTTGCGATAGGATGTCTAGAGGAGAAGAGCGAGAGAAAGAAAGTGATAGGCGGACGAAGGTGTGTATAGCTCGATGCTACCAATACGAGTACAGACACATATATGTGTATATACACAGTATATATAAATAGATGCGCGATATACAATTAACAGTAAGTGCATAAGAGACATTATTTATATAGCTGTATTCTATCGTCAGCCAAGGGAGTAAGTGTGGAGAGAGAGGAGAAGCCTGCTGCTGCGAATGTTGAGAGACGCGTTGCCGCGGACTCGCTTCGAATTAGAGACTGCGCGCTTGAGTGATGCGACGCCAAAGACGTACGCGTCAAGTGACGAACTAGTTACACTAGGTAAAACAAGTATTCGCCGAGATTTCTCGAAGTAAATGTTCTTAAAGGTGATAATAATCCGCATTGAGAACATTTATTGTCTCTTAAAAAGGAGAGTTTCTTCTTGAAGGAAATATCGTTTTTCTCCAAGTAGAAACTGTCTTCTGCATCGAAATTGACTCCAAGAAAAAGGGGTGCTTGCGAATGCTTGCTTTACCCAGTGTGGATTCGCAGTGAATGAGAGGGAGAGAGTGAGAGGAGAGTCAGGGACGCCATAGCTTGTAGTGGACGTTACATATCTTTAAGTACACATTCATTCGAGTGCGCGAGCGCACGCGCGAGATCAGTAGTACTGCGACTCGAGTTATTATCAATTTCACGAGGACCCGATCACACTTTGCGAGTAGAGACAATCGAGGCAGTAGCCCACTGATCCCCGCGGAGGAGACACAACGTGTACAGACAACTCGTGAAGAGGAATCGTGAGCCGACCCTCCTCCTCCCCCCACCCCCACCCCCCACACACACACACCCCCTCGAAAAGAGAACACTTTTGTCAGTCTACATATCAGACTCCGAGCGAACGTTGTACACCACCACCAGCACCACCCATCTCCAGCTACCATTTCGATGCGAGACGATTGTTTTTCCTCGGTCTTCTTATTACTGTCTTATCACTACTAACACACTACTCTACCCCGACTATTAACTATCCGTAATTTGCTAGGACTATCGCTACTAATACACAGCTCTGTATATTGCGGCCGAGAGAAAGACGGTGGAAGCGAGGAGAATATTGCCGAGGGAAGCTCGAGAGAGCCTTGTCTTTTCCTTACTCATCAGCTTTCGACTGGCACACTATTCTTTCGTAGCGATTACGTTTGTTACGTGTACTTTAACGTATTTTCTATGTAAGCCGTAAGTTGTTGATTAGTTGCTACAAATCGTGTAGAGAAGAGAGTAGTTATCGGTGTCGCCCGTTATGGTTGAATACTCAGTTTTCGCTCTCCTTCAGTTGGTTCGTACCGATGACTTTACTCCTTTAGTTCTTTTTTATAAGCCTCGGTTTGCTCAAATCCCCGGGCCGCTTGGCACGGGCCTTTTATCTTTAGTACGTTTTCGTTAGAACATAGTGGATCTCTCTCTGCCGAGCATTGTATACGTACACACACCGACATACATACATACATACATACACAGAGACACAAAGCACACAAGCATACAGAGTACCACGCACTCGCGAATTCCAAGTGGGAAGGTGCATAGATCGGGCGAGAGTAATCGCATTTCGCAAGTGCCAATGAACCCATGAGAAAAAACAATCAATCGATCGATCGAGTCTACCAGTTTCTCTTTTGACCGCTCGTCGATCGATGAGCTTCGCGGATATTAATATATCATCACGTACATAATATGCGTGCGAGATCACACTGAGTGTTCAGCTTCACAGTTTTCGGTCAGTAAAAGAAGTCAACGACTGTATGTACATACATGTAACACAGGTGCATGCGCACTGCAATCTGGGAATGCCAGTAGTTCTCGAGTGCCAGCTGCGATCTCCGCGTCACTTCCATCGCCGGGCGGACATTATACCTTTGTCTTATCTAGCCGCTATTGTCTGTACATGTGACGCGTAACTTAGGACGAGCAGCGAACCACCATGAACTTGCGAAAACAGTGAAAGACGTCTGCTGGCACCCGGGAATAAACGAGAGGCGAGCATTAGAAAAGTCTAGCGCTGCGAAGGATACATCCGACGCAGCATCGGAATAAGCGCAGAGATCGGAGAGAAAGAGAAAGAGAAAGAGAGCAGGAACAGTTGAGGACTCAATCGACAGGCCCACACCATTCGATTCTCACCGGCATTCAGAATCTTGAATCAAACGTTCTTTTTTAGCGGTCAAAGAGGTATACACAGGGAGAACGAGAGTGAAAGAGAGAAGTAGTAGGAGCCATGTGCATAGAGCAAGTAAACAAGCAAGTGAAGGGAGTGCGTAAAGCAGAGAGTGCGTGAGAGAGTGCGTGTGAATGAGAGGTGCATGCGGAGCGAGCGAGAGCGATATATGAGAGATGAGAGAGAGAGAGTGGAAGAAGGAACGCGGAGTTACCACCGCTCGAATAGGGATTCACTGTTTGTAAGGGCAATAACGTTGTAAATTTTCGAGTACACTGTATTTGAATGTGTAAGTTGCATAAAAAGACAGATTTTTTAGATATTGCACTATAATATTTATTATTCTAAGATAACGGAGGTATACACGCGGGGCGGCCGTGCTCGCGTCGCAGAGAACGCGCTCTCTCTTGTACGAAATCGCTGAAGATCTGTCCCACCTTGCGAGATCTCGGAATTGTCGCGAACGACGAGACTCGGAGCGAGACACAAGACCATTTTTCTTAGCCCTGAGCACTTTGTGAACTGCGAGCGCTATCCGCTGAAAAGAAGCTAGTCGAATTCCCCGATCTATGTATTTACCATGCTCACTGTGAAAATCCGAATGTTCTTGGCGCTTCAGGACGAAGGAATCGCGAGCTCGGCCGTTCCCGTGACGCATCATGAATTAATATTATTAATAAAAAGAAGCAAAGAGAATGCATTGTTCTTTCCAATAAAAGAAGAAGCAAGATTTTTAGTGTTTACACTACGATTGATAAACGATTCTATTATTACATAATATTATATTAATAACAATATTATTACTGTAATGTTTGTTTTTGGTTATTAAAGTGTGTATATAGCAGTATACTCTAAAACTGGACTACCCTCTGCTCTGTCCTTACCGAATTCCAACATTCAATCCTCTTTCGTTCAGCCGCAAACTTTTATTATCAATGGTCACTATTTAAAATGAGATTCTTGAATGTCACTAACAATTCTAGTTAATTTTGTAGAGGTATTTGAAATTGAAAAACAAAAGCATTATACGTATTCAAATGAAAGTGGTCGCAAAGTGTTCAATTTGCCATCGTAAATCACGTTCTCAATAAATAGCTTTTATAATTTCCAAATATTTTAATGGGAAGACATGGCATATGAGGAAGTATGTATATCTTTACATTGCGGCGTCACAGAAATTCATAGTACAATTAAATTGGAAAAACTTATATACTTGTTACTACAAATTCAAATATAAACTGGAAGCGGCACTCTCTTACCGGAAATCGATTGTCGCGCTAACACGGACTCCCAGTAAACCTCATCGGGTCTATCTTCCATTCCTACAGGATCAGACGAGATCCACTGTAAACAAATTCAGTGACAGGTGAACACGTGCTTTTTAATTCTTCTGGCATACTTCCTAAAATGTCAGCGAACGAGATAGACGTGGAGGAAGAAGTCGAAGCGAAACCAAAGAACTTCCACGAATTGGAACTCGATGACAGAATCTTAAAGGTAAGTGGCAACGAATGAACGTTCCTCACAAAATCAAATTCGTAACCCATGCTATTAAAGATTCACAGTTTTCATTCGAGAACTATTCGCTTATTAGTTCCTTTCGATACATATTAGGCAATCGCAAAATTAGGATGGCTGGAGCCAACATTAATTCAAGAGAAAGCTATTCCACTGATGCTGGAGGGAAAGCACATTTTAATTCGAGCACGTACGGGCTCCGGCAAAACGGGAGCATTCGCAATACCACTTATCCAGAAAATCCTATTGAACAAACGAACCCAAGAAAAGCAGGAAATTAAGGGCGTCATTATAGCGCCGAGCAAAGAGCTCTGTAAACAAATCCACGAGGCTCTTGTTAACCTTACTATCAAGTGCTGCAGAGAAGTTAGAGCAGTTGACATAAGTCCTCAAGTTGAGTTGAGTGTACAGAAGCCACTACTGGCAGAGAAACCTGATATCATTGTTAGTACACCCAGCCGATTGTTGCAGCATTTAAAAGCAAATAATCTAAAGCTAAAAACCTCCTTGGAAACCTTAATTATTGATGAAGCAGATTTGGTATGTCATTCTAAAAGTGATTCAATTAGGACAATTTTTTGCCTGTACTTGAACTGTATTCTGTTTTGTAGATATTTTCCTTTGGATATGAAGATGAAGTGAAAAGTATATTGACTTATTTGCCAACTGTGTACCAGGCTGCTCTGGCCTCAGCTACTTTATCCGAAGATGTAATAACTTTGAAGAAACTGGTTCTACACAATCCAGCTATATTAAAGTTGGAGGAACCACCCTTAGCTCCACCATCTCAATTAGCACATTATAGTTTAGCTGCAGAGGAGAATGATAAAGCTGCTATTTTATATGCATTATTAAAGTTACATTTGATTAGGTTTGTGTAAACTACCATCAGTAATAATATTTAAAGTAATTATGTTAAAAGTAGCACTAAAGCTGTTTTTTTTACAGGGGAAAGACTATTATATTTGTAAATACAGTTGATAGGTGTTACAAGTTAAAACTCTTTTTGGAACAATTTGGTATTCCTACCTGTGTCTTGAACTCTGAATTGCCAGCGGTTTCTAGATGCAGAGCAGTCACACACTTCAACAGTGGTACATACGACATAATCATAGCATCGGATGAAAAGGCTTTGGAAGAGGTAATTCTCAAAGAATTTTATTGCTAAATAAAGGATGGTTCTTGTATAACATTCACATTTCAGCCACATGTTATCAAAGCCAAAAGGAGTAAACGAAGAAAGGATAAAGAGTCTGGTGTTGCACGAGGCATAGACTTTCAGTTTGTATCAAATGTGATTAACTTTGATTTTCCACTCGATGTGAACTCATACATTCATCGTGCTGGCCGAACTGCCAGAGGAAAAAATCAGGGAACAGCATTGAGTTTTGTAGCAATCCGTGAAAGACCACTGCTTGAAGAAGTGGAGGAACAGTTAAAGCATAGTTATAACCGAGATTCATTATTTAAGACTTATCAATTCAAGCTGGAGGAAGTTGAGGGTTTCAGGTATGTCAAAACATAAATGGTTAATGATGTTTTATATATTAACACATTCGAAATTTGTTAGGTATCGCGCAAAAGATGCCTGGAAGGCTGTCACAAGAATAGCTGTTCGTGAAGCACGCTTAAAAGAAATCAAGCAAGAAGTCCTGACTTGCGAAAAGTTGAAAAGTTACTTCGAAGATAATCCTCGAGATTTACAGTCCCTGAGACAAGACAAAGCACTGCACACAGTAAAGTTACAACCGCATTTGAAGGACGTACCCGAATACATAATCCCGCCAACATTGAAGAGATTAGTTGGTTTGGGTAAAAGGAAACGAAAGTTCAACAGAGAAACTGCAGATTCGCGGCCGACGCCTGCGAAGATGAAGCATCAAGCACGCGCATCAAACCCCCTTGTTAGTTTGCATATAAAAAATAAAAAATAAACTGTCACTCTATGTTGAGGTACTTGCCGACGACTGTCTTTTTATAAAACAATTTATTAATAGGAATTTGTATATAAATCGATTGTACAAAATACGAGATTAAAAGTCAAGATCCTGTCATGGAATCTATGACTCTTTCTGGATTTTTCAGGGCTTGAACTTCTGTCTAATACAATCATTAAAACCTTCCTTATTCCTGGCCAGTTCAATTGCATAGAATTGAATCCTTGTTGTTAATATACTATTAGCTTCAGAATAGTCCTCGGTACAATTTATCCTCAGTAAGGTACCGAAACTGTAGTCCTCCACAATATCCTTGAATTGTTCGCAGAATGGTCTCCACTTTGCCTTCCCTTCGGCGGATTTCAATTCATTTTCATTTATTACATCTACCTTCAAATCTGGAAAGACATCCCGAAAACATTTGTAGATTTGCTCATCATGAGGTGTCAGCTTTAAAAACTTGGGATCAACTGAACATAGAATCTAAAATGCAAGAAAAAAATCGGTCGGTCGTCGTCTTATTAAAATCGCTACTTGCAAAACGTGATCATTACGTTAAAATAAACTTCCGCGTGCTCCATTGCTTTCATCGCCCACATTGCTTCCACAGTAGCCTGTAAAATGAAAACCACATATGAACCAAAATAATTGAAATGGTATAAATAGTTTTCTGTACTCATGGTCACTCACATCATTCTCAAATTCTTCCGCAGGTCTTGAGAGTACATCCTTGCACGCGATCAACTGATCGCCACTCTAGAAAAATCATCACTTGTGAAAAAATATGATCGATATAAAATAATAATACACAAATAGAGAAAACAAGACATTAAGATGACGATATAAAACAATATCAACAGCGTACTTAAATGAGGTTCAGAATTATGATACACATAAACCGTTTCAGAAGATATTAGATTAGAATTATGCAGTTTCTTTAAAAAAAACATCAGGTTAAGGTCCTCGAACTACAAAACTCAACATACAAAACACTGAAATTGAACTTACCACGTTCCCAAAATTCGACATTTTTTCGATCTTAGAAGAACTCAGCTGAATCAGTTATTCAATCTTACGCTCAGTGATCGCAACTCAATTGTGTCGTATCCAAAGAGTATATATGATAACACACACTGACTCGGTAGTCACATCTCACAGAGAGGAAATACACGTGCTTCAAGAGCCCCCAAAGTTGAAAGCCATCCAATCGGTAATCGGTGTACCAGGCTTTGCAGTACAGTAGATTTAGAAATGCATATGGTACCGTGATATTGTAACAGATTCTTTCCCCTGAATTTATTAAAAGAAAGTGTAATTGCTTGAAAGACGATACCCACTAACACTTTCTCGAAAACTGGTCGTTATAATGGAAGAGAACATTAATAAGGGTGTCCTGAAGCTAATAGATGATATCCACTACGGGTATGTTTCGAGAATGCATTAACCTCGAGCAAAACTAGAATGATAATGACGTTTCTATTGCAGTGATATAAAGGGTACGCACAATATCGTTGTAGCTACGGTGTCCGTGTTAAAGGACATCATTAATAATTCGGAATGGACTACAGCGAAGTACGGGGTTATTTCTATCTACAAAGATACTAACATAGTGTGTACTTATTCTCTTAACACTCATATTTTTATATAGAAATCTTATGGACATAATAACATGCAATGGAAAATATCTAATGGAAGCCATACCATTGGAATCCTGCATTGGGAACATGGTTAGAAGGATATTGAAGATAATTAGAGAGGAATATACATCTGAACTGAAAAATAAAACAGATGAAGCTGATCCGCAAGAATCTTTACATAAGATTCTTACAGCGGAGGGTGATCAACAGGATGACTTTAGCATTTCTGTGCCTTCTCTCAAACTAGCTCTCATTGATCACATCAGTGAGTTTGAAGTTGAATTGGAAACATGGTCGGTCCACATCAGTGATAAAAATATGCTGGGACTTTTTATAATTGTTGAAGTAATATGAAATTGACATTCCCAGTGCAGAGAATATTACTCGACAAGCATCAGAGCACATTTATTCCACTGAAATTATCATGACAATTGGTAAATCCAGCCTCGTGGAAGAGTTCTTTAAAACAGCTGCTATTACCAGGGCATTCGAAGTTATAGTAGCTGAAGGCGGGCCTTTCTTAAATGTGGGTATAAGAATGAATGTTTTGAAATGAAGAGAGACTATAATAGTACGGGTTCACAGGGGCATGAGATGGCCATGAATCTTGCAAAAGCAAAGATAAAGACGACCTTAATATCGGATGTAGCAATTTTTGCTATGATGTCAAGAGTAAATAAGGTGATCATTGGCACTCATACTGCCATGGCCAATGGTGGCTTGAGAGCTATATCTGGTTCGCATACGGTTGCTCAAGCAGCAAAGCATTACTCAGTTCCTGTCATGGTTTTGCTTCCATTATATAAGCTGTCTCCTTTGTATCTGTGCTCACACGAGCAGGATGGTTTCAATAGTCATGTATCTCCAACACAAGGAGTCATAAATACTTCCAACACAGCACTTATGGAAAAGATTCATGCGTATAATCCTGTTTTTGATTATGTGCCACCTGATCTAGTAACATTATTTATCTCAAACACGTGAGTACATATAAAAACTGCAGAATACATGTTTCTCGTGAGTCTCATTGAATAATCTTGAAAATTTATATTGGTTTTAGAGGTGGAAATGCACCTTCGTACATCTACAGATTACTTAGTGAATTGTATCATCCTGATGACTATGAACTATGAGATATCCGCTATGAACAATAAACACGACACAAAGATAATTGGCTCTGCATAACGAAGTTGTAATGAAAAAAGTATTTATTTACAGATTAATATTAAAATATGTACAAAAATTGGTAATATTTTACAGAAAAATCACTGAACTGTTTGGGCTTATTGTAGATAACAATTGTAAAAATGCGCTAAAGGAAACATTGTTACGAACCTCTCTATAAATACCATTAGTACTCAGAGATCTTTTTTAATTTGTAATACACTTTATACTATACATTTGGGTTCCAATTACTGCCATCCTCCGGCTGTAAATAATTTGTCACTAGTAAGATAACATCAACAATCCACCATACTCCCGCACAGCCCAGGGTTACTAATTTTCCAACTGCCGGTCCTGTTTGGCCAAGGCAGAATCTGTCCATGCCCAAGAATCCTAACAGTATGCTATATAACAATGTAGTAAAAAAATAATGATCGCTGTACTTTATGCAAGGAATTCCTTCTCTGTAGAATGTCCTTGGACCAAAACATTCGATATCTGGTAATACTGTACAGGATACTTTAGTTTTCTCGACGTCCTCGTATCGCAAGCCGCCGAACTGAAATCGTATTCTTTCTATTAACTCTTTGAAAGTATAGACACGAGTTAAGACAAATGTATCGTTGCATTGGTACCTTGACACATCCGAAACCAGTTTCCTCTTTGGCAGTCTTATTCCCTTTATGGTCAACCGGGTCCTCGCACTCTATGAACTCTTTGGGCCTGCGGCATATGCATTCGTAAAAGTAGTAGATATCAATTCGATTGCCGCGGTCACGATGATAACTATAATGAGCACACTCACAAAAATCTGCACATAACCAGTGGGCCTTCGGGTCTGTATTCCTGTGGAGCGTCGGTGCTCTTGTTGAGCATAGCGACCACGATGTAGTCGCACAAGGTCCACAGGAAACAAACAAGAATACCGTAGGTGAGTTTCACCCTCATGCTGACTTACTCAGCATCCTCCAAGTCGGCGAACTTGAATTGGAACGTCAAAATGCATCAGACATGATAGATCAGAAACGGTCTCTCGATTGCTCTCAGGAAGCACCCCTGGTGGAGTGCAGTGCTATCGTGTCATGTCAGTCTCAGCGGAAGGTTGTGCGAGAAGGAGTGACTATCTTATTATTGGAGCGGGACGGGAGTGCGCAGAGCCCTCACTTTCCCGAGGAAGGCCAATAGTGAAACCGACTGCAACGATAGCGACGGTCGAGAGGAGAACCGTCCAAGTTACGGTCCTCGTCCACCAAGTCCAAAACTACATACATTGGTGACGCGCAGTGGTTTCTCACGGGCTGCTGCTGCTGCTCTACTCGTTGCCTCGGCTCGAAGGTGAGGCAACATTTCGTGCTCCGCCAGTCGTCCAAGACGTTTCCTCGCTGGTCGTCACGTTCGCCCATATGACCATCGTGATCGTGGCCCTGTAAACAAAGTGTCCGTTGTATATTCGGGTGGGTCTCCGGCACTCCGATCGTCGCTCACAGTATTCGCCGAGGCGAGCTTTATGTACAGCAATATGCGGGAGCGAGAGGAATTTTGCCGAAGTTTCCCTGCGGCCCAGCAGACCCATGCACCAACGGCACGGGCCCTGGGCCTCGACGCCTTGCATACTCTTTGCAAAGAGATCTATCCCGATCAGAGCAACCCGCTCACTGTCACTGCAGTTGTGAAGTATTGGTGAGTACTACTCCACTATAAATCCTATGGGCATTGATAAACTATAGGATATCGGGGCCCCCACACCTCGTGACGATTGATGTTTACTTCGTCCAGTGAAACGTGCCTTGACTCGAGATGTCTTATTAACTGAATTGTTCGCTGATTTTGGTTACTTTCACGTGGCTATAATATCTCGGATGAGTAAAGAGCAACAAGTTTTTTTGAGCTTCCTAAATTAAGCTGGGATTTATGTTGGTATTTCGCGAGAAAAGAGCAGTACGGGAATTGGAGTTTCGAGATGCTCGGGAACGCATTCGCGTAGGACGCTTTTGCACAGATGAAGAAAGGGAAAGAGAGCTTATATTTAGCCACCCTTAGAAGCACGCACATTTCGGAGGATGTAAAATCGTATAACTTGAGGGATTTTCTGTCTGCTTTTGTCAGGTTGGGCGGTCCGGATCCTTTGGACTACATAAGCATGTACGAGAATCCTGGCTGCCCAGAAATGGGAATCCCACCGCACTGGCATTATGTGAGGTGAGCTTACCTGCGTCCCTTAAACGCATTACTGTCGTTTCCCCTTCTCTAATTTACTTTCTCGCAATTTCTTTAATACACCGAATTGTTCATTTCAACAATTCGTTTGCATTACGAAAGTAGTGCCATTGGTATTTTAACTGTGATTTCGACGATAGCGATCATCGATTTCTTCCTTTTGTTTGATCGGTAATTTCGAAAAGGCGGCTTATTTTTTGTGGCACAGGGAAGAGGGAAGAATCCGAAGTAAGAGAAGAGAAAAAAAAACGGGAAGTCGGGCATTCGTCAGTGTCGCATCCTTGTGTAAATAGAAGTGTGCCAAGCCCTGTTTTATGTGGGTGCATGTGTGCAGCCCTTCCAATACGTCCTTTACTGGCGCGTGTATATCTATTTCCGTCGTTGGGATTTCATTCATGACAATACGCGGCTGTTCTTTAGAAACGAGAAATTCCTCGGAATTCGTCCAGCAGTAGCCGAGATTTCTTCTAAAGGGTTGTCACAAAAGCGTAAGCGCTATCTTGGTAATTCTCGATTCCCCCGTATTGGCGAAAGACAGATGGATCGTGTTTCGAGAATTCCTTATTAAAATCTAGGCGCCGAATGATGAATGGGCTGCCGCGAAAGGGTGTCAATTTTTTTTGGAGAACGCCGGGCCCCCGTTTCCTTAGGCCGAGCAGCTGTTCCGATAGTTTCCCTTTGTCTATATATAGAAGGCGCAGGGTGCGGGAAGATAAAAGTCGTGTAAAGTTCGGTACGTCGGAAATAGTCGGGGAAGACTCATCTCCCTTCTCGTCTGTGCCATCTAAATATATTCCGCCATTGACTGAATGCAGTCTATTTCCTTCCGAGATTCTGTCTCGAACAGTTTTTTCTATCTAGGTCTCTTCTATCTCTTGATAAGCTACTTAGGAATTCCTTAAGAATTCGAGAATTCCCACGATGAAGCCAATTATATCAGACGATTATTTCCCCCCCGTAAAGCTTGGGCTTATCGGACTTGCATGGGGACGGTCGAATACATCCTAAAAGCGGGCCAGGCCGTCCAAGTGGCTTTGGATTCGAACTCACGTTTAGATTAGTTCGGGAGAGAAATGAAATGACGCCGCCCACTTGGCCAGCGAACGTCATGCAACAGTTAGCAAAGTATGTTTTCAACTCGGGCAACATGTTGCTTCCTGGCGATCACGTTTCATGGCATGCTCCACTGGACAATGGCAATGGCAGAATTACCCAGATTCTTATGGGTAGAGATCCACAGTTGCCAGCAACTCTTCCTACACCTCATGGAGATGTAAGTCTTTAGATTGCTGATTTTTCTTGAATGAAAGTTACATGAATACTCATTCAGCACATTCTTGCAGGTTTCATTTGTTCAAATTATTGGAGTCACATCGGAAGAGCTCCAAGCAGCACAACACTGGAATGGTTTGGGTGTAGTCAATTTATTAAAGACAACTAGAGGTTGCGGTCCATGGCTAGTAACAGATATGAGGAGAATGCATTCTGTGATGGAAGACGATCCATCTATAGCGGAAAAGATACAGTGTGGTATAGAAAGAGAAGGCTCCAACTTGAGTGGTGTATCAGCAAAGTGCTGGTAAATATAAAGGATAATAGCGATTGAAGAATAACTATATGATCAATAATACATATGTGGTTTTCTAGGTGGGTACAAGTAGCTAGTGATAAAAGTACAGAAAAATATAGAGAGAGGAGAGATGATTCAGATGAAGAGGAAGATATAAAACCAGTCATAAAGTCAGAGAGATTATCACCGTGTGAACAAGATCATCATTTTGCAGATGAAAACTACATTAGAGTTCTTCCAGGGCTTCATTTGACTTTTAATCTTGAAGCTGGGTCATTACTACCACTAGCTATAAAGTAAGATCTTCTAGACTTCTCTGAATTCAGATTACATTGGTATCTAATGTGAATCTAATGGCTTGGCTTTTTCAGAGGTCGTGTTATGCATGGAAGGCATTTTACATTTAAATCCATATTATCACATACTGCTGTCACGATAGTTGCACCATCTGTTACTGGCACCTTGGTTTCCAAAGACAAGCCATATGTTGTTCAAGGGCCATGGTTGCAAGTATTACTGCCGGATGACTTAGCTGAAAGAATGGCACAAGAGTTTCAAGTTCTGAATACACCAGAACAGGTAAGAAGAGCTGAGAAAATAATTCCTTTGTGTTCTTTGATACTGACGTAAGATGTGCGATGATCGCTGATAATATATCTTATTTATTATCATACAGGTACAGTTGCCAAAAACATTTTCTTGGCCCGAGCACAAACTCGTCATAACGGTGGTGAATGACTGAGAGAGGTGAAGGATATCAAAAAAATCTCAAGAGCAAGTTCATATTAACTTGATCGCTAAGTGAGTTAAGATGACGTGACATAATTGAAGTATTACCTAACATTGTTAGAGAGGGTTTTTACACAAACTATTTATGACTGAAACTTTTTTACGCGATCTATCTTTATAAGATTTTGTAATTTATAAATTTTATACGTCACTCGCGAGCACGTTCATGTCGCGTGCCACACATATCAATGTGTAAAAGCAGAGAACAATATTTAATGCAGTCATATTTAACACTATACAGTCTCACTTAATACAGCAGACACACGGAACAACAGATCTCTCTTTTACAAATTGATGCCTGTTAACAATTTATATTTAAATGTGTATATAATAGAAGCCAATTTATAATGTACAATTGTATTTGATATACGACTTTACACATTGTTACGAATAATAAACGTTTATGTAAATAGACTTCGTTTCTCATGTTTTCTGTAATCAGAACTTACAATTATTAGTTACATTCTGATAGAATTAATTCTTGTTTCATTCGAATCTGGAACATTTAGTATACTGAGATTCAATCTGCCAATTCTTGTGAATACTGAATAGAGAAATTAGTACGTCGTACATTGAGACATGCTCGTGATCATATACAATGATGCTCAGTCGGATTCTTCTGATTCAGATTCAGATTCCTTGTCGTATCGTTGATTACTTTGCTTGATTGAGTTCTTCTCATCAGAACACATCTCTAGGCAAAGCTCTGGCTCGTCTTTATTATTGTTAGGAAGACCACGCTGATTCGTCCATTTAAACCAGCCGCTTCGAGTACCGTCTGTTGACACTGAATTGGCGCCAACATCAGTTTTACCTTCGCCGTGGTACTGAAAGTCCGATTCGTTGCATGCTTTTAATTTCATGTGTTGTGCTTTGAATATTAATTATCTGGTGCAGTGCGTCAGTGATCATGAACAAGGCGTACTGCATTTTGGGACGCAGTGAAGCCAAGGCGAAACTCACAGGATACAAGGTAAACACATAGTACAGATATATTCCATAGAAACCAGGCACCACAATCGCCGAACCTGTTGGAACCTGCACACCAACGGGATTCTGCACTCTCCCGTTGCGCTAAACTTAGATCTATTTTACGAGTTTGCGAGATCTACCATAGAAATCGTTAACATTCAGTGCAGGTGCCTGCTTTCCTCAGTGCAGTGTTAACACAGCGCGCATTAAAACGATACTGATTCATACCCGACAAACGAAGTTCTTGACGAACTTGAACGCCCCTATCCACAGAATCACAACTATACAGGCAGCTGCAAAGTCTTCGATCTCTTCACAGCTGATATTGCTGACAATGTTTACGATTCCGTGAAAGATATTGGCGAAGGTCTGTATTGTACCGAGGCACAAATCTCTCAAGAACCGAATTATATAAAAGATGAGGTTCATAAGTGCTAGGACCAGTTCAATCAACCTCGCTAGTATATCATATGCGATATCTAAAAGCTCATCGAAAGTCTCCCAAGTCCAGTGCTCCACTCTCAAGCCGAATCGGGCGATTTCTTTCAGAACCTCCGACATTCGGCTTCGCGTCATTTCTTAGAGGCTTTGTTTCTTCTGGGTGGATCGTGTTGCTTGAGCCGGACAGTTTTAAGAACACGGCGCACAAAAGGTACAACTAGGTTAAGAGGGCTCGATGCATTTCCCTCTAATTAATTAATCAAGTGTAATCAAGCCGTTGCTAGTTTCCCCGGAGAAGGAGTGAGAGGATGTTTGCTCTAGCGCATTTTCCTTCTTTTTTGAAGTGAGTCTCGTCAGTCGCGAGTTGCACTTCTCTCGCTTGTTTGGCATCATGACACCATTTTCGAGCATCGGGCCTGCTCGCAGTGCTCTCCATTTTTGTAGCTTCCTAAATATTATCTCTTTACTTCTCTGTCGGAGTGCTGCCACTTCGCTCTTGGCAAGCGAGGCCGCCGCCGGCGGCGGCGGCGGCGGCGGTGCGGGACGGGACAGGACGAAGAAATGAAAGCACTCTCGCATTAAAGTCTTTATTGAATATTTACGCTATACATTCTATGATATCGCGTTAGATATGTTCTAGTCGAAGCGATAGCTTTAACCCGTATCCTGCCATTACGCTAGTTGCGAGAGAATGGTAACGCGAAACAATGCAGTTGCGCGCACTTAGTGCTCTTAGATCCGTAATTGAACTGGCAGTCCTGGTTTCTCTATGTGCTTCCTGTAAAAGAGTATCAAATGATGAGAATTTCGGTTCATTCATTCGAAACTGTATTAAGGGTAAATGGAGGTCGCGGGGCGAAAGGTAGTACAGGTAGTCATCCTGATCTAGTGTATCGTGAGTTCATCTTCTTTGGTCCGCGACTAGAGTTGGTCGTACGATACATGTCAATTCTCGGTTGGCTATGGTCCACTGTGTGTATGTATAGCTGGTCCATCGTTCTTTACCGCTACACTTATCTAAGATAGTAGAGCTCTCTATCTCCACTGGTATCATCAAAAGAACACTGTCATAATCAAGAGAATGAGGCTGACGGGTGGGGTCGTCTGTCGCGATGATGTATTGCAAGCGTCGGCATCGCTACATGACTGGACGCAACCCCGAACGTATCTACAAACGAGTAGGACCTATTTAGGAATCTTTCATCTCGATGAGAGATTTCGGGGGAGACTCTTTCTACCTACTTTTCATCGAAGTAGAAACCGCCGCAATGTGACATACGTATAATCTCGGAGTCGGTGGTTAGAGTGCCGCTGTCCAACGCGCAGCTCCTCACCGTTAATGAAACACCGGATTCATCTGGTTAATGGGATATTAATTATTACCGGTGGTTGGCAGTCGGCGTTGGACTCGCTTCATGGAACGGACAATTGACACGAAAAGGGCATCGGTTTACCGTATATTCCGGCAATCTTGATACAAGCTGTCGCAGGGAAGAGACCGTCGCGTCCTTTGCGACCACCGAGGCAAGGTGATTCCAAAAAAGCGAGACTCCCATTATTGTGAAAGGGATCGTCGCAGGGCTTGTTATTGCCGTTGATCGAGACACACTTGAAGCAGTCGATGGCTCGGCCTATTGCGCAATCAAGACTTGAGCGAGGAGGGAAAAAAAGGTAACGGCGCATTTGGAACATTAGGGCCGATTGCCAATCTATGACAGATCTATCACGCGACGAAGCATGCAATTTCATATCGATCGACGGGGAACCGCGTGAGATTCACAGATAAGACATTTCAAGTTATGATTCAGGGAGGATAACAGAGAAGAGAAAGGTGACGAGACTGACCTGTTTCGGACAGTGCGAGTACAGCCAGGATCAAGGGGATAATCCACGAGGCTTTCAGGCCCATCTTTCACTTGAGACAGTTATTTCCTCGAGCAAGCACCACCACCTCGTCTTCGTCAGCTATCGAACCCGCGTTTCTCCGAGAGTGATTCTCTCCTGAAGTTCATGCCAGCCGGGGTAGCTGGTGCGGTAGACAGGCTTGACTTCCTCGTGTGATATGTCGGAGTTGGCCGGGTTCTTCCTTCGGGATCCGGAGAAGCCGGTGACTGCTTTCCGCTGGCGGCGACGTCCCCGACGTATTAGGGCCGTCGCGCTTCTTCCTCGACGCACTGTTTTGCCAGGTGGTTACCAAGGCGATCCTGTATCGCCGCGGGGCCACTAAGATTTACCCTTGATCAATGATCGCCGATGATCGCCTGGAGCCACAGAAACTTTCCGAGCACCGGACAAGATATCAAACACTCTGACAGAGCCTTCCGGAAGCCCGGATTCTCGGGGGAAGAATAAGGGACTCTGCACTCCTAGGTACGAGCGATGTATGTGGAGAGTACCCTGGACACAGTGCAGTCGCGTGATCTTATTCGAGCGATAACGCGGCAGAGCGTGCGGCACGCGAAATGTGGGTGCAGCAACGATTTATAAGGAAAGAGATGGCCCGTGGAAAAAAGGGAAATAAAATACTACTATGTGGATTGTAGAGCCACGTGTTACCGAGCCCCATTACCAGGGGGGGTGCATGTGTACCGGGAACTCCCCTGCGACCAAAGAAGGAAAAGGAGAGGACGGGAGGACTAACTTAGCGCGGCACTCGGCTTCTTACTAATTTAGCGAGGAGAGGAGAGTAGGCGCGGTTACGATATATTCATGATTAATGCAGAACTAATCTCACTCCCGGCGTAATTGCATTGGGGCGCGCGCGCGCTCGCCTGTGTCCGCCCGTCCATCCGAAGCAGTCGGTCGCATCGAACTACCGCGGGGGCCTCTTACGCGATGCACGTGCTTTCGATTGGTGGGAGAGGGCAATGCTGAGGCAGAAGATTTTCTATTGTTTGGAGGGTTCGCTCGGCTATATAGCGCGCTCGGTTACCTTCACACTACAGAGAGAGAGAAAGAGAGAGTGTTGGTGTGAGAGTAAGTAGAGAGATCGGCTTACCGGAGAGTGCGAGAGCTGGCGGTAGGCGGAGGGAAAGTAGCGAGCGTCAGCGAAGATGCCGGCGCGAGCGTGTGTCCACTGGGTTCTCTCTCTCAGGAGTGTTCAGAAGTTCTGAGCTCTGAGTGCGCCGAGGACGGGGAAATTCGGTGGGCGCGAAAGCGCGCGCCGCCGCCGATAAGAGGATCGCGTTCAAAATCGCCGCCTCGGCGGCGCATGCGCCGGCGACTGCGGGCCAATCACCCCGTCGTCGACGGTCTCGGTGCGGGCGTCCGCCTGCTTCTTGCCTCCGTGTCTAAGCGGCACTGCGGCTACCCGATGTGCGATAGTACTTTTCGAAAAATGTGTCGGTCCCCCGGGCGTCCATGCGTCCGCTCGTTCACGTAGGCAGGACGCCGCCGTCGCGTTCACCGTGCGCTTTCCACTTGTGGTGCCTGGTCACACCGTCAGCCTGACAATAATGGGGCAGCAGTCGTCGACGAGCGTAAGCGGGCACAGCGGTGAGTCCGAGAGCCAGACAGAATGATAGAGAGAGAGAGCGAGAGAGAGCGACGGAGTGAGTGAGAGTGAGTGAGAGATGGGAGAGCAGTCTCGGATAGACAGGGGATAGACAGGCCGGATTTAATACGCTCACATCCCGAAGCCCGTATCACCGATTGGCTTGTCCTTGTACTCTCGAGCAAGTCCCTCTGCGTCGAGCTCCACGCTTGACATATGTCAACTGCAGTGGCCCTTGACTTCCTCGCCGCCGTCAGCACGTCCTGCGCAAGTTTCCCTGACAGCAATCGCTTCTCCTACGCGGAATTGCGTCCTCCGCCCTCGAGGAGCCTTCGCCGCTCCTCCTTGAGAAAGCGACTCCTCATCATCCATGATATTACTTTCCTCATGCTCGCTTAACTCTCTCGCTTGGAGGTTAGGTGCGAAAGGGTGCGATGATGCGGCCCGCCGCTAACATCGCACGGGGTCGCATCAGCCGACCAGCTGATTCCCAAGCAGAGCTGCCGTTTCAAAGCGCTTCCTATTCCTGTCAATCCTTTCATCCTCTCGCGATGCCTGGCATACTCTTTTTCCGGTGTCTCATCGATCGCAGGCCGATTTTCTTGCCGCAGTTGAATCTGCGCAAAAGTATCGTTATCGCCGCGGCCTCCACCCGTCTTGCTCGCCGTGTTGCTACGGCCGCTGCTTTTCACGTCGCCGGTTCAACGCTCCTCCTCGTATATTACGTGACCTTAACTTAATGTCTACGTGCAGGATTATGCAGGGGTTAACGAGCGACCCGATCTCCTAAAGAATCGCCATGGATTTCAACCGCTCTCAGTGAATCACTGCGAGAGTATCGCTGCCTCTTGTGTGTGTTTCTATGTGGTGGACGAGCACAGCTGATTCGGTCTCCATGTTCAGCTGGCGTTCTCGCTGTAGCGCCGATCGATGAGACTTGTGTTAGTGTCGAGACAGGCCTGTCCCCGGGATTCACGATATTGCTAGTTTTCTTTCGTTTTTATCCACGCGAACTTATTAGATAAGCGACAGTACTTATTGGAATGTACGTTTGCGACACATAAGTTGTTAATGGGAAGATAATAATTACAGAATGACAGAAATGAATGTTTAGTTAAATGGTTTTTAATATTATTGTCGCGGTTTTAATAATCGATAGAGTTTAAGAATTTGGTTTGGAGAATTGAGGAAGATTGTTGGATTTTTTTGAGAGATACTTTACGGTGGTACATATGTTCGAGCTTCTTACCGACGTGCCCGATGATGCAGCTCGTGCATTGGCGACATCTGCTATACGCCGGCAGATCACTATGTTGTCGATAATAGCAGACAGCACTTGGGAGTTCCTCTCAAGGAATAGTATCAGCGTTACTTTTTATCGTGTTACCATTGAGAAAATAGAATAACTAGTTTTATTTTGCTATAAAAACTGTATCTGATTGATCTCCATTTTTTCAATTTCTGCGCAAGCTAATTATTAATCGAGGCGGCTTTTTTTCCCTTTAACGCTCTATCCCTCGACTTCTTTAAGTCATTAATTAAGCGTCAATCGTGTGCCGGAATACGGTTAATGCGAGTCATGCTTGTATCGGGTACATCGCGATGCAGATTCGGTGATCCAAATTGCGGTTGCAATTTCCAATACATTAAGAGCAACGAGGAAATCTTGGTGTTCCATTTCGCGGAAAGCAGAGATCTCATTAAAATGAAGTATTTGCAGGAAATTAATATCGGGACGGATGGATGGATGGAAATATCATCCGTCACAGTAAGAAATAATAAAATATTACATCATTTTACACTTGCACAGTTTGTAATTCATAACTGGAGAGAAGTGCTTTGAAATTACAATGGCAAGGTAACAAACTGGACGTAAGAAGGCGAGTGTTGAAACGAGCGTCACTCCCAAGGAAAATTGAATCCCGCAGCGGGAATTGAATTAGTCCCGGAAAGTGTCGGGGCACGGTGCCAGGGGGAAGGAGGAGGATGAGGAAGGAGAAGAGAGCTGATGAAAAAGGGGCTTTTCTTCGACTCACCGGTAGAGTTTCCTTGGTACCTCCAAGAAGCGAAAACCGGCCGAATCGCAAGCCAGTCTCCACCAGGGTCGAGTTGCCGCGCTAATTAATGAAGGAAACAACGCGGCCACTAAAAATTACAAGAAGAAACACGTAGGAGCGATGTCGAGGACTCGCGTGCGGTCGAGGCGGCTCCAAATATTTTGCCAGCTGCACTTTTCGGCGCATCTTCCAGGAGAACACCTTTCGATTTCGTTTCGTAAGGTTGGGTTTCGAGGCTTGCAAGATGGCCCTGCGCCGCCGTAGTAGGAGTACACCTACCTATGCAGGTCCATGCCTCGGTGTGGCCCACAGATGTTATTGTCATATGGCAGACACACCGCCCGAGGAACAGAGAGCCGCCCGGTAAAACCGCGACTACAGGTCCACCAACAGAACTGGCCTGCTGCTAACCACCAAAATCAACTCCTCCTCCTCCTCCTCTCGCTTTTTTTCTTTTTATATTTAATCCCTTCAACGCCCGGCGTGCAATCACTTATCCCGTTCTACCGATTCCTCGCAACACGCTCGCCAGCAGTAGCAACGGCATCCAGCATCCTCTTCGCCAGTTCGCTCGGAATTAATTGCCCAGCCTGTGAAGTTTGAACGCGCTTAAACGCTCGCGCATAATCCGCCGGTGCCGAGCCGACAAAAGCAATATGGAAGCTAGTGGCGGAGGAGGCACGTATTCGTGGAAACTCCTCGGGCCTCGGAGTTCCAGTTGGAAAGTCGGCGAAGAGATCTCCAGGCTCTCTTGAAGCTGCTCGCGAGCGACGCAGCCGGGAAATATTGATTCGCCGAGAAACAACAGCCAGCCCAATTAGGACTTGGGTTCCGCGGCGCAAAGAAATTAGAGGAGCTTAACGCATTCTTGACTCCAGCTAGTTTTATGCGAAACTAACGCGTGTCACCCCCACTGGCTTTCCCTCATTCTTTCAATTTTTATAACGCAAGAAACTTTTTCTCTCTCTGCGTGATAAAGTATTAGGAGAAGTTTAATATTAAAGTTAATTAACTACTTAACTACTTGAAATACCATCTCATCGTGCTCTCGATGATTTTCTACGAGCTTATCGCGAAATGGAATACGTGGAAAGGGCACGCTAAGTACGTGAGGTAGCTATTGTCACAATGGCACAGATTCTTAATTGGCTGGACTAATTACGCCGGAGGAAAATGCTGCTACCGGAAGGGTCAGAGGTAAAGGAGGAGTTTCGATGGCGAGGTCGACGGAAAGTGTGCACGTACACACGGCTGCCGAGTGTCTAGTAGCTTGGTTACAGGGCAGCGACCCACTTCTCATACGTACTAGTATGTATTTATACCAGAAGGCGCTTTCCCGGCTGCATGTGACCATTTTGGAGTGCCCAAGAGTGCAGCCGAGGGAATGCAAGAGAGAGAGAAACTCGCCATGAGAAAAAAAGATGCTGTTCGTGCGTCACTAGACGCGCTCCGGCACCACTAACGACTCAGGAAATTCGACTAGGAGCATCGAGTCTACGGCTTGCGAGTGCGAGAACGGCCAATGACATACGCGCGCATTAACGGCCCTAAATCTCGCGGGAAGTCGCATTTATCATAGTCGACTAATTTTACCAAAATATTCCAAGACCTTCTCACGAATCCAACACCATCGACGAACCATTGCTCTTTGCGAATCTCGGCTGGGAGGAATCGGAGATGATATTACAGGAGATTGGCAATTGTTCTCGCTAAATTAGCCAACGCGTGCTGAACGAGGGAAGACCTACCGAGACAGACTACTCTGTGCGTGTACTCCGAGGAGCCACGCATTTGTGCTCGGATGCTTGCACGTCTTGCATAATCGGGAATGTCTCTTGGACGAGCACTTGTTTACGGTAGCTCTTACAAGTCGATCACCTGCATGATTGGCTTACGGCACTTCTTGCCTGTCACTCTCTTAGTTTCACTGGAAGCCTCGGAGACGTTTTATGCCGAATTTACTGGCGTCGCTGAGAGAGTATGTGAGGATTGTTTGGAAAAATCAGAATACATCGCTGGAGAGAGCAGTTCATCGCAGGCTTTACGATCCTTTTCCCTTGGTATCCGAGAGGATCGTAAGAGGAAAGGACGAAAAGCCAGATCTATAAATCTCAGCTGTTGGATCCTCCCACGCGAGCCGAGCGGCACAGCTGATTCCGTCTCGGGTACTGGCTCAGCAGAAGCAGCAGCAGCAGCAGCATCCTCCTCCATCGATTCGCATAATGCCTGGGGCTTCGGAGTCTTCGCTTTAAAGTCCAGCTTTTGTTGGCAAACGGGCCGAGGAAGAATTGGAAAATGGTCCTCGCGATTTCAAGCGAGCCGTCTCGCGTCCCGTTCCTCGCCGAGAACAACCCAGAGAGATCTCATTGTGTAAGATCCGATGGCGCAAACTCGAGGTAAAATCGCCAACCTGAGCGAGACCTTCTTTGTGTCGAAGGGCTTAAGAACACGGCGTCAGGTAACACCGGCGATCACATGCGATCCTCCGAAAGTTTTGGAAACCGCAAATAATACTAACTTATCAACATTGATCTCGAAAAGCAAATACAAGAAATATGAATACAAGAATCGTACGGAGTGCCAAATTTTAGCACGCGTAAATGGAAGAATTACAAACGAGCCAATTTATATCCAGTTTGAGCGCAAATTAAACGAGGATTCTATATTAAAGCATTGTGCTGTTTGCACACTGACGCTTTCTGGTCTATCAATAAACTCTTTGGCAGTCTGTCTACAACTGTTACGCTGTGGAGTGTTGGCTGTAAGAATGTGTCTACGAGGAGGACAGCATCCCCATGACGCACGAAGTACAGAAGGATCGCAAAAAAGTTAAGGGGACATTCTCGACCGGTCCTAAACGAGAGGAGGAGAGACTCGAAGTCTCTAATTACTCTGGAAAGGAAAATGAAGGAAAGGCGGCTGCGAGGAGATTCCAGCTTCCGGAGCCAGCCGGAAATACCTATATGGCTGACACCCCCTCAGTTCACATAGAAATGATGCTAGCACGTATGGTCAGAATCGTCTTCGGCATATGCTCCATTTCTCTGTTGTAGGCTCGTGCCTTGGCTATTTTCGGCCATCGATTTCATCGTGACATTGCATCCGCCTCTTGATTCTAAACAGGACGACCACTCGTCTGATAACACTTCTTACGAGCGCACTCGAATGTTACCAGCTCCCCGTGGGAATGCTGCGTGTTGCCGTAATAATAGATGCGATCAAAGACTAGGCTAGTTCCAAACAATTAAGGACTCCGTAAACTAATATTCCATATTACTCTTGGGTAATCAGTATACTGATTTTCCTTGTGTTTCTCCTGCCGCGATTCTCGCTTCCCAACTCTCGAGAGTCTCAGCAGAGCAATTTGAGTTGCGAGCTACTCTCGAGAGCGAAGAGTAAAAGCGCGCGGCGTTCATAATCAGAGGGCGGTAAAGAATGAGCGATGTTAAAGGAACTAGGTGGGTTAGGGGAGTGTCGAGTGGTAGTAGGCGATACAGATATAGGATCTTGATAGTGACGTTAATTCTGCCCTGGCCGCCGGTCTATTCCCAGTGCAGAACGTTGCAACACACGCTCCGAAAGTAATTCCGCCAGCAGGCACGTATTCTTAACCCAGAGTCCGTCGCCGATGGAGCAGCCGAGGCTCTTCTCTTCCTCTAAGAGGTTGCTGGGGTGGGCGGCGGGGCGAGGGGGCCCCGAAAAAGGGGCAAAAAAGTGCGTCTATGACGTCAATTGGAAAAGGTTCCGAGGAGAAGCGGTGTCACGGGGCGCGAACTGCGTCCACTTCTCGCATTGGAAACGCCGCCGCACCGCACCGCCGCACCGCACTTGTAACAGAGGAGGACGAGAGCTGCGGCCAATTTCCGTCTTGTTTCTCTCGCACTCGCCGACTGTTCTCTCCTCTCACTGCTACAGGCGGAGATCTACTCTCGTTAGAATAGGCGAAAGTGCGTGTGTCAGTCGGTGGCATCCACGCGATTCGCAGGAGGGAATTGGCCGCGCGTCAACCTCGCGGCTATTTGCAACCCCCCGAGGATTAATTTTAAGAGGGGAACGACGCTTTAGGAACCTCCCGCTTGGTAGATAGATACTCTCGCACTACTCGCCGACACTCTCCGCTCATTTCTCTGTTTGTCTGCTACGTTCGCCCGTCCGTCCGTCCGCTCCCTCCTCTTTTCTCCCGGCAGCTCCCGTTAGAAGTGAGAGCCCATTCTTCCGCCGCATTGGATGGATTTCAGTATGCCAGAGGAATCTTGGGTAGTTACGGTCGTTAGGATTCTGGCAGCACTTTTAGTTTCCGTCATCGTTTACTGGGTGCTCGCCAGTGTCATTATTATTTATCGTATTTTCACCGGCGAAACTAAGGGCGAACATAGTCGAGTCAGTCGTGCTTTCCCTCTGGATCGAAACGCCACCCTCATAATTAATTATTGAACTCGAACCCTCGAGTTAAAACAGAACCCCAGCGGGCTTTCAGGATTGGTAAAGGTCAGGCTGGCTGTGCATGAGGGGTCTCTGAATTCGAGCGGAAGTCTGGGAATCAGAGAGCGAAATAATATTACCGAGTTCGTTAACGAGGAGCGACCGACGACGGTGGCGCTCGTAATTAAGGAAATCGCGCTCTCCTGGGATCGATGGACCGAATTCGAATGCCACTCGCAATTAATCGCCACTTCCACTAAGTAGCATCTCGTAATTAACTTGCCCGCTACAACTCTAATGCTTTCCCTCATTGCGAATTCTGTCCCCCTTTTATTATTTCCGCTCGAATTCTTCCCTCCCCGTGAAAAAGAAACAAGCAGCAACAAAAAATAGAACTCGCTCAGAACTTTTTTCTGGCGTACAACAGTAATAATAGTAACTCAGACGTTTTTGTGGCAATAAAAAAAACTCGCCCAGATGTCAATGGTACATTAAGGGTGGAATTTTTTCGAACATGTTCCACTTTTGTTTGTGTTCCCGACTGTGGTTTCCGTGTGGTTTTTTTCCGTGCTTTTTTACAGCAAAAAGCAACCCCTTCGGCAAGGGTTGCAAGTTGGCGGTGGAGATTCGCGCGTTCGAGTTGTCATAACTCATCGTGCTCGCTCGGCTGGTCGGAGCAAACGCGCTGGGAATTCTAGCACTTGTCCGGGGAACAAGTGTTAATGGCTGGAATTAACCCCTTCGCAAGTTAGTGGCGTCGATCGCCCAACCCCTATGCAATCATCCCTTCGTGCGAACACACCCCTACGCAAACGGACAGCTCGAGAATTAGCTCTTTCCCTGTTAGCTTCTGATCGAGCAGTCTGTCTGTCGGATTCTGCTGTTTGAATACCCCGGATTTCGAAATTTCTAGTAACAGAATTGTTGTAAATGCACAAATTAACGCATTCGTCGCCACAAAAATCTATTCACAGACATATTTATTTCGACAAACATAACGTTAATAAACATTTTTAACAAGGTGTGGCGAAAGAGTGAAAAATTTGCAACTTGGGCGACGAAAGTGTTAATGATAAAGACGTTGAAGTCAGGATGTGCAAATTTCCGTGAGTAAAGGATTGTCGGTGGTGGAAGCTGGAGAATAGGAAAGCAAGCCTGGCTAAAGAGATGCCTGTGGCGAAAGAGAGAGAGAGAGAGAGGGAGAGAGAAAGAGCGAATGAGAGGGAGGGTGCCGAGCCCGGTGGACGTGGGTACATTGTCCTGCGAAAGGGTGCATCGGCCCACATCACGCAGGATATTTCGTATTCACCCGCAAATAATAAGGATCGGACGCTCCTGCCCCGCGTGTTCTTCACTCTCCTTCTCTCCTCGCTCAGGAAATCACCGGGCAAGGATCCGTTTTGCCAGCCGGCCTCTCCTGCGCGACAGAAACCCTCGAATAAGTCGCTCAATACACATGCATCCTTTCCAGACCAACCAATCGAGAATAGTCTCTCGAAAGACTCCACAATATTCAACTCTTTCGTCAATGTTTAAAACACATAATCTTCAACACCCTCGCCAATGTTTAAAACACACCGCTTCTTACCGCTGAATAATTATAAAATTCCAACAGTACCAAGGTACACACTCTGCCGCGGTAATAATTAACACCTGGCAGGTTATAAATACGCAGCACATTGGCGGCTACTCTCATTCCCCCGGCGACTCGCAGCTCAAGCACTTGGTCTGTCGCCGAGAGAAATGTTTTCCCTTGCCACCTGTTTCTTCGACTTGCAATGGGCCTCCTTCGTGCGCTGAAACATACCTTATAAAATGACTAGCTGCATTCAAAAGATCCCTGTGTTAGGCAATCATGCGTCCAATCATTTCTGTACTCGAGAAAATAATAGATCATCAAAACTTAATGAATTCAAGAATAAAAGGGGGGGGGGGGCAGCCGCGTGTCAACGAGTGATCATGACTGATTGTGAGATGGAGAGTGCACGGTGCGATCAAGGTGCTCCAATTCCGAGCTCCGGGCTACGAGGGAAAGGGAGAGACGAGTAAGGAGCAATTTTAATGATTAACAATTACAAGAAGCACAAGGCGCAGCCTCCCTCGTGGCATTTTACAGGACATTTACGAGACACAGAGAGAGAGAAAGACAGACGAAGAGTGTTCCCCTTCTCCGTGCCAAGGTGGGAACGCTGACACGCGCCTGGCGTAGCGTGTCGCGTGGCTCGTCCGCTTAAGGAGAACGTGGTCCGTCGGAGTAAGACGAGGGGCGTGAGCGCACCGGGCCACAGACGAAGATACCTAAACTGGAAGTGCGCGAAGAGGAGAGCCAGCCGAGGAAAAAGGGACGGTGGTAGTGCGAGCGAGAGGAAGAGCGAGCGAGCGAGCGAGCGAGGGCAGGCGAGAAGCGGATAAGTCGCCACCTGCCACAAATAGGCAGATGTGCAGTCCAAGTCCGACGTCCCCGAATTGCCTGCTGGCGCGCTCAGGACCAAACCGCTTGCGGAAGGATCATAACCAGAGAGGACTGGTCACTTTCCATCGGATCGACGGATATCGCTTCGATCCAACCAGCCCCACCAACTAGACTGTCTCTTCCTGTCCACTAAACATCCACTTGGCAAGCTATCTATTCCAGTGCTTACGAGTGCAGAGGTTGACGGTCAACCAATAGCAATCGGACCTCAAGGTAGCTCGGTCAGAAGTACACCGATCGACCAAACGAATTTCTCTGCTTCGTGTCGTTGGGGAATTCATTATAGCCGCTCCATATCTTCGACCGAACGCTAGCACAGGCAGCTGCTGCGTTCGGAAGAGCGAAAGGGAATCCATAAAATTGTCGCTTCTTGCTCGATCTAATCTCTCGAGTACCGTTATCCAACATGTTGAAGAGAGTAACATTACGAGGATCACCGGGATTTTTGCATTGGTCGGTCTGAAAGCTTGGCTCGTGGAAGGTGTGTTACGAGCTGATGACGATCTTTATCTTGCAATTACAAATTAAGCTCGCTTGTACCCTTGGCCGGGGTAATGCGAGTCCGCTGCTGCCTGATTCGCGTCTGAAAACGGGATTCTATGTATTTACGAGGAGCTTCCGTCCGGCGCGGCGGTGGGTTCGTATCCAGCGAGCGACGTGATCCCGGGATCTCGGGATCACAGGAAGCAGCGGTGGCGGCGGGGCACGGGGGTTGATGCCGCTGTTACCAAGTGAACGTATTAAGGGTGGGTAGGAGGGCCGACAGATGTTGAGAGAGAATTTCAGAGGCTCGAGAGAGCCGGAGCGGTGGCGCGCGAGTGAAAGAAAGCCGGCGAGCTCCGGGCGGCCTGGAAGGACCGAAGATAGAGAGAGGCTGAGGAGGCTGGCTGCTGCGCCAGTCGGAGAGAAGGCGAGGGAGAGAGAAAAAAAGGGACGCACTCCGGCGAAGGGGATAGTGCAACGAAAGGGAGAGCCAGCCAGAGGAAGACGGACCTATCGGTGGGAAGACAATGGAGCATGCTGGCGCGTGGCTCTGCGGTCGAAGGGTAGGGATAAGTACAGGGTGTAGGAGACACTCGAGAGCCACGATGACGATCATGAGGAGAACACAATCCCGAGAAGAATGGCGAGCGGTGCTGCTGCCCTTTCGAAATGCGGGGTGCATTGAACTGACCGTCTATCATTTTTCGCCAATGACACACGTTTCATTTGACACTAACACCATTCTTCGCGAAGTCTGTCTTCGTACAAATTTGTGACTTGCTTCAGCAATACTTCAATTTCGAGAATAACCTAGTAGCCGACTGAGTACTCTACTTTTGTTATCGAAAACGTTCGCATGCAGATCAAATGCGATGAGATGCAAGGTGTGTACTCAGGGATGATCCTGCAATTCCGCTTGGTACTCGCTTATAAGCGGATTTTTATTTTCTCTGCAGGCGGCATCCCGGCTAAGAACAGGCTTTCCTTGAAAGCAGAAGATATGTTCGCGAGATAAAAAGCTGTCGTAGCCCGATCAAAAGCGTATGGGTAACGTGTTTCCGATCTTCACCAGCTGACTCTACCTCGGCACGTGCCGTTGTTTTTTTTCCCCTGGCGAGAGCGCCTTTCGATACGTACTTCATTTTTTCCACGGAACTTTATTAATGCGAGCTAACTTGCCCGGCGCGGCGCGGCCCACGATAGACATCGTGTTTTCGGGGAAAAAACAAGCCGCTCTTAATGCAATTTACGATGATTACATCGATAGCCGCCGCATGGGGCGGAGAACGCTCGATTGACCGGCCGGCCGAGTGACCACTGTCCATTTGCTTCGGCGAGCTGACCAAGTGCTAGTTGTGCGTAACCATTGTGTTCCCATTTGTTCCGGCGCTCGTAAACAACCGGACAATCGAGCCTTAACGATTCGCTAGCTATACTGTCGCATCCAAGATCAGTCGATAGTCAGAACCACATGCGTGCCACACCGATAACCCAAATACGCTGACAATTTCTCACTGATTCACCGCCAATTTCCCTGCGGCAATGTCTGTCTGATCGATCAATTTTTCGATGGCCCAGTTGGAGCATCGACCGAGCGTCACAGGTCATTGTCGTGATATCGGGAATTCGATGAGGCCGTCTGGCCATGAATTCCTCGGACGCTAGAGAAACATTAGTCGCGGCGAGCATAAGGCAGGTTTAGCCAGAAGGAGCTGGCTCTCTCCTATTACCTGAGAAATCTTTGGATCGTGCCACAGGCATTTTCACTCGATTGCACCGGGTCTGCGAGGAGGCACGTGGTGCTCCGCCAGATTTCGGCTTCTACTTCGGAACAAAGCTCGAGGACAGTGGCTCCTAGGACCCGTCTAAGAAAGCCCGGCCAACCAGAGAGAAGCCGGTGTCTTGCACCGACTCAGGTCAGGTTCAACTTTATTCCCGTACCAACTGAGTACCTGTGCTTTTACAATGCTCGCTGTAGTAAAAACCTTGCTCATTGTCGACCGTGCTTGCGTTCAGGAGCCTCTTGTGTCCTATAAAGTTGCTCGCTATATTTAAACCCACAGACTTTAACTTCGCTTCCACTTACAAGCTATTTTTAGTCACGATATTTCTTGAACAAACGCTAATACTAATGGAAAAAACCTAACTCATCATTCCTTAAATAATCCTCATTGGAATTAAATCCTAATTTATCTGACAACAGGGGAGTTAATTAGAGAGAATTAATTAAACGTATCGCAACTAGCAGTGGCAGTTTCGCGAGGAGCGGCGAAAAGGTTGAAGGAAAGGGGGTGAAAAAAAAAGGGAGGATGAGAGGGAGAGAGAGGACGGCGAGAAGGGTGACGGCTTCTTCCGCAGAGCGAATGAACACGGGGGTTTTCTTCATCCGTCAACGGGGGTGGGTACAGCGACGACGGCGGCGGCGACGACGGCGGCGGCAGCGGCGCGGGGGAGGAAAGGGGGTAATATAAAGTGGGTGGATGAGATGAATGGGATATGTTGTGAGCTGTTCGGTTGAGTATTGTTGATCGAACAATGGCGTCTGGCTTGTACACGCCGAGGGAGACTCCAGGAGGCAGCTGACATTCCTTGACTGCGAGGAGGAGCACCTCCGCCTGGCAACAACCGGCTCTAATAAAGCTTCGCTCAATTCAGAAGGCAAAGATCGTTGGATTTTTGCAAATTCCATAAAACTCGAACCTTCCATTATTTTAATCGACTTTATTAATCTCTCGTTTTAAATTTAACTGCTAATGAAGTGTTGGTAAACTTGAAGTGAATTCTGGACCATTACGTGCAATGGATCGTTAACGAATTAAAAAATTGACCGCTCTTTTATTTCTCAATTTAGTAATTTGATTTAGTATGATAGTATATGATCGTCTCCGTATCCCTCTTTCTCTTCTATTAAAAATTCCCCAATGCTTCACCCTCCGATATTCGTAATTAAGTTCCGCCGATCGGCTTGCCCCGGTGTGCCTTGCAACCTGTTACCCCTGCAACCTTTTGCAAGTAATTATCTCCCGGCGGAAGTGAAGCGAAGCATACTTGGTAAAAATGAAGGAAGTTCCATTGATTGCTACCTTGGAGGTGCTTCGAAAAGTGGGAGAGATCTGTCTTCGTTGATTTGAGTCTGGCTGGCCAGATCGTCGAATGAGAAGCGCATCATGCGAGGGCTGCGCTCGCGCGCTACTGTTGTATCGGGTTTCTCCTGCTCGTCATGAGGGATCATTCGAAAAAAGGCCTATTTCCTGCCGATAAGCCACGTGCCTATTCAGTTACTCCGCAAACTCTTTCGGAGCGCCAGTTGCCAGCGTGAAAAAGATGCGGGGGTTCGCAGGCAGCTGAGAGGTGGTGAAAAGCGCAGCGTCCGACCACCGCACACCTTGACACGCACTCAACAAAGTGTGTGTGCCTGCTCAGCCATATTCGGCTTGCTACTTTATTTCACGAAGTAAAAAGTTGGGTTTGCGATAAGTAAGACATGATTATTCCTTCTACGGTGTTCTTTATATATTCTTTTCGATCGAAGCAGCCTCGTTTCTCCCTTCTTCAATTAGCCTTTCCATATCTCTCATTTTTAATACTTACACAGAAGCTTTTTGAGTTTCCATATTCTGCTCATGTAGGTACCAATCCCTCCTACACAAATCTATGAAGTTTACTAAAGTCCTCTAAACTCCCTCCGGAAATTAAGTGCATTAACAAGCACACAATGTCCAGTTCAGTCCCTCTTAGTTTCATGAACATGCTCATCTAATGGTTGTACATTTGGTTCACTTATCAATTTATTTATTTAATCCAATACACCTTTCTCAACAATTTTTTGGTTCTTGAACGCGCATATATATTTCCGTAATTCTTTATTTTAAACATTTGCACTTCTGGTGAAGAGTGCTTCGAAAGGACAGTCGAAATTGTCGCTTCAGACAGCTGGTGGCCACGTGTGTAATCAGCGCACGGCGAAAATCAATGGGTTCGATCCGAGCGTCCATTGAATCTCCAGCTTTGGTGTCTATGAATCGTCCTCAAGCACCTGGGCTTTCACGGGAATTTTCTAGGGTCCAAATTGACACCTGGGTGCCACATGCCGTGCTCTCTTGGCTCTGCCGATTCGCCGGACCGCCGCTTTCTGCTTTTGCACCGACGTGTTCCACCGTTTCCCTTACCTTTGCAACTTCTTCTGTTCTCCTCGCGTACTCCTCTACCTCTGCAAGTGCTTTACAACTATGTACTTCTAACTACGTGACTCTCCGACATTGCCCGGATTAAGCTCGAGTATTCTCCCTTCAGGTGTTCAGGTGTCCAAACCGCGTTGCACATGACGCGGTAATTTAGGTAATTTATGGCAAACCTGTTTCCTATTAAAACTTTGTGAGTGTATTGTTCTGTTTCACAGCATTCGTATAGATTGACAGTCATAAAATAGTTTAACTAATACCCCTTTTCGTGTAACATGACACAATGTTTATAGATATTTATTTACAATTATAACAGAAATTTATAATATTTATCCTTTTGCGGTCTTCTACTCTCAGCCGCCATAACAAAACAAACCATATTAATCTTATATAATCTTCAAAATCAAGAAGACAATTGTCCTCGGATAAAGGAGAAAGGCTTAATGGCAATTCGTTACAAACATTCTAAATTTCATACGACGGCAAAGGGTTATTAATAATTCAAATGCAAGGAATAGACTGTTGAACGAGCCGCAAAATGCGTGCAATTTTGTGTGAAAAGAGGCAGTGGCCAAAGGCATAGGTGAGCGCTGGTGAACCCAGTTTCAGGCTGTCCTTTGATGGACGAGGGGAGCCGGTATTGAAGAGGGGTGCGCCGTTTATTCCGCCACCTTTGGTTTTATTCAAATATATTCGTACTGGCTTGCATTCCGATACAGTGCATGCCACACCGGGGCGAGCAACCCCGGCGCCAGATGTTCCCAGTTTTTCAACCCTCCGCAACTGCTCATCCCCATATTATAGTCTACCTATCCAACCTATCCAGTTTCACTCTTCCAATCGCTATAGTCTCCTCTGCAATTCAACCCCCCTTCTCTCTCTCTTTCTCTCTTGCACTCTCTCAGCCCTCATTCCGCAGATTCACCGAGCCTCCTTTGATTTTACGAGTAATCGATTTGAGAGTTTATAAATTTTGCGATTGTGATACTAAAAATTCATTAAAATTGTATTTATCACAGGTGAAATCTCGTTGGTTGAAATTAATGTTCTGCTTGAAATGTCGCTGTAGTCAAAGTGTTAATTCATGCGCTCTTTCTGTTTCAGGTGCATCGCGCTTCAGGTGTGATCGTACTTGTACGTGTTGGTCGTACCGGTCCAGTAAGTACGGCCGTTTTTTCGCCCCTTGGTTACGTAGTCGTATGCCTAGCGATGCAAAAATAGCACCGGTGACGTACTCTCCCCGAATTTTATCCTTATTGACACTCACCGGAGATTGTCGATGACTGATATTTACACTGACGTTTCGATAGTTGAGTGGACGGATCGCCGGCTGTTTTTGCACCGGAGCCGAGAACACGAATTATCTCGCAGGCGTCCGACACTTCATTTACGGAGAATGTTACTTAATTGCGGCAATTGAAGGTGTTTAACCGAATTATAAGGAAATACCTCCACTTAAAGTTAATTGATTTGTATTTGCCATAAGATAGTTTTTGTATGGAGTTGATTGCTGGTGTTCTTGGGTGGTTGATACGTCGAACTGCGCATTTTATTTCGCCTCTCTCGCTCATTCGGCCACGTTTCTTCGTCGAAGCACGATTAAATGCTGGTCTTGACGGTAAACCGTGAATACCGTGAATACCGTGAAAACAGTGCTTCCCCGAGGAATACGTAACGAAGAGTACTTGGTCGGGGGAGGAGTCCAGATAGGACAGGATGAGACGTGACTCAGCCCTCTGTCCTTTGTGCGACTCGCAGAGACGGAGCCGTGAGGTAATGAACTTTGTTTAAACGACTGCTCGGTAAACCCGGCACGAACAGCCCGAACGTGGCACGTGCCCACGATTGCTTCGAGCTCTTCTCTTCTCTCTTCCTCGGTACGTCGATTCTGCGATTTCCTTTCACATCTCCCACAAGTAAACATTTTAGTCTACTCAAATTCCACCAGTTTTTTTAAAAATCCACTAGGTAAATTGAAGTAGCAGCAAAGTACTTTTGAAGTTGCTCAAACATTTCTTCAAATAGACTTGTTAATTTTCGTTCGCTCAAGTAAATTCGACACTCCTGAATCTCCATTTGTGAATTTAATTGACTGTCGCGTTCTGGCTTTTAAAAGGATGGAAACGTATTCTGTGCGTTTTTCAAAAAATCGATCAGGTAAACCGCAGTAGTAGAAAGTACTTTTGAAGTCGGTCAAACATTTTTTTAAACCTGCTTCTGTAAATCTTTAGACCTTTTAATTTTCGTTTTGACTAATAAAAGGATCAAAACGTATTCTCCCTGTTTTAAAAAAATCGACCAAGGTAATATTAGTAGTACAAAGTACTTTTGAAGTTAGTCAAACTTTTCTTCAAACAGACCTGTTAACTTTCCTTCGCGCAAGTGTATCTCATTTCTCTCGGCTTCAATTCCGTGTTGGTACGAATGTGTCAGAGTAATTCGAGCCTGCTAAGTCTCCATTTGCGAATTTAGTTGACACTGGTGCGCTGGCTTGTAAAAGGATCGAAATGTATACCAATATCAGGTGGCCAATAAACGGCTGCTATGAGCGTTCCTGTTTGTCTCGACGAGTTCGCATTTCACCTGTCGGATTCGCCCGTGAACTCGATTTCCTTCGCTAAGAAGCAAGAAGAGCTTTGGTAATCGGCTTCCGAACTTACTTGGGAGTCCTGTGTCGGATTAAGAAATAGAAAATGGAGTAATAAAAGATGTGGAATGAGAGAATAATCGAAGAAGAGTTTTATGCAGAGGCGAACAGTTAATTCAGTGGTATATCTGATTTGCAAGAAGGCACACGCAAGGAAACTTAACCAGGGGAATTCTGTCAATGGATTCGAGGCTCTCTCGTTGCAAGGTGCAACGTATCCCTTCTTCTCCTTCCTTTTTTACCTTCCTCGCGAGTATGAGTGCATTACGCTCTCCTTCCTTCGTTTATGCACCCTCGTTTGTCGTTCATGCGTCCTCCAGCGTTGCTACTTAAAGCTTTGTGCACACAGATCGTTCGTCCACTTTGTACCTACGCGTTTTCCTCAGCGATTTTCCTTCTCCTTTCAATCAACTGCTTGTTTTATATCCGCGATTTCACCCTTTCTATTAATATTTCAATATTGCCCAAGCAATAATACGTTTAAAATACGATTTTATCGGCTAAAAGGTATTGTTTGATTGTCAGTGAATAATTATAAGTCAAACAGACAGGAAACGAATTCAAAAGAAAAAGAATAGAATTTTAATAGAATTTAATAGAACTTCAACCTTTCTATTAATATCTCAATATTGCTCTTGCAATAATACGTTTTGAAATACAATTTTAAACAGATCAGAACAGAAAAGAATAAAACAGATAGAAAAATTGAAGTACAAAAGAATAATAATAGGATTTTAATAGAATCATAATAAATAATTGATTGCGAAAAGAGTTAATGTTATTTCAGTGTTTTGATCACGATTGGAGGAGTAATCGAAATAGTGTGAAAGGTTCGTTTTGTGATAGTTGGTTCCTAGATGAGAACGGATTCGGATTTCATTCATCGATTCTCCTGTATTGCTGTAAGTATTGAAGAGGGACGTGTGTGGAAGTAACTTAATTCTTGTAAGCCGTTCCCCCGCTCGGAGCAGGGGCACATGGTGCTGGCCCATTGGACGACGGGCACGCGTACGCACCTGCACGCATCTTTTCGAAGCCGCCTTTGCCAGGCCGCCGTGTCCTGAAAGGGAGGACGACGAGGGCGACGACGAATGCGTGTACACGCGCGTGCAAGCGAGGCCGAGAAAGTTTCGCCGTGTAAAATAGCTTGTGCGAATATAATGAGTGACGGAAGTGCGTCCGCACCGGATAGAGGGAAAGGTCATGTACGCGTGAATTGCGAATTTCTTAATTCAATTCGCTCGGCCGAAATCCTTCTTCAGATTTGTTCAATCCTCGTCAAAGGATTTTTTTTAATTTTGCTTTAGAAAAATGAGGCCTTTCGAGAGATCGACTGGTGGAGATTCAAGGGAAAGCTAGGAGTTTCACCAGCTGATTTTAAAGGACCTTCGTCCCTAAAGGCTCAGCTGGAGCTGTTTTCCTTGGAGACCCACGTGATTCCAGAATCCTGCGACACCTTCCTCGACTTTTTACCTGCTCCTCTCTCGGTGATTTAAAGTCGGAAACAGGTCGGGAAACTCAGCTGTTCCCTCGACGAAAGAAAAGTGTTGCGTGGACGTTGCAGGTATAGACGTCGTCGAGTTTAAAAGGACCCTGCCTTGCCTTAGAATCCCGTTTCTTTATGAACCTCGCTGCCGACGAAATATTCTCACGATCCGCAACAGTCAGCCCTCCATCAGGATGTGTGAATTAGTATTACGCAAATCGCAGCTGACTAGGCGAATATTGTAAAAGGGCAAACATTCATTCCCACCAAGATTTCCCATTTATAGATTTCTAATCGAAACTATAAATATTTGAAATCTTTTATACATAAAACAGTCTTTCGAATTGCATTATTTCAATTCGATTTTATAATTTATAGTTATCATCAAAGTTTAGGATGGTTGAAATGTCATATTTTATAGATTTATGTAAAAGACTTTTTACATTGCAAAATTTGGGGGTAGTTTCTTCAAGGAACACGTGTTTACCCTGAAGAAACGTCGGAGAACCGTAACTATTTCTTCTTACCTTCGCTCTTGTTCCGAATACAATCGTTGGGAGGATCACGCCTTGCGCCATTCACCCAGTAAGAATCGTTCACAAAGCTCCGGCCAGGCATTCGAAACTATTTAAGAAACTATTACTTTTGAGGATCCTCGGCCGACATAGCGTGCTGAGCTTCAGTCATTGTTAACGCTCGGCAGAGTCAACAATACCCCGCAAGAAAATCGCTCGGAAATACGGAAGTTCCAACAAATGTTATTCCAAGATCAGCCGGAAATCAGTTGAATTATTATCATCTCTGATTCGATACGATCTAGGAAATGCACGGTTAGAAATTGCAGTCACGAAATCTCAAGGAATAAATATGAGATTCAAGGCTGAGACTAGTAAAGGATTCTAAAAGTTGTCGGGGTAATCGCTGGAGCGCGGAGGAAGATTTTTTTCCATGCACCTGTTCTCTCTCGGCGAGAGAACGTAAGAGCATTTCTCGGAGGGGATGGCAGAGTCCGTCCGCCTCTATCTTCCAAGATCAAACATCTGCCTTGCGTAACGGGGAGAGAATCTAATTGTCGAAAAAGTTGCGCCGCTCCCACTCCCACCGAAAGAAGAAGAAGAACACGAGCCGGCGACGAATCCATCTCTTTCATATTGCTACATCTTAGCAACTTTCTTGCGCGGTTCCTCCGAGATGAAAAAGAGTCTCTTACAAGTTGTAGTGCGGCCTTGCCGACAGAACGAAAGCGACTACACGTAAGTACACCGGTGGCAGGCGAATTCACTTTTTCAGGTCGCGACAAACCTGTTTCCGATGCCTGCCGTTTAATTACAACTCGGTGCGCTGGGGACAGCGTTTCGATACCGGCTGTGCTTCGGCCGAATTATTATCGTCGCTAACGGTGTCGACCTGCACCTGATCCTCCACCGCAAAACCGCACACTCCCTTCTCTCTCTCTCTCTTTCTCTTTCTCGCTCTCTCCGCCAACCAAGCAGCACGCGCCCCATACAAACATCTTTTTCCGCTCCAATTTTTCGCGATACCAAAGCGAAGATAGCACTCGCACCAGGCGAGTACTGTTCGCTTTCGATGTAGCAGGTTCGAAATATCAACTGCTCGCAAGTTAGCTGTGCCTGAATGCTACTGTTGTCGCGAGGCCACGTTCAATTGGGAGTGCTGATAAGAGGTCTATTTGAGTAACGAGATAATGGGCTCCTTTGTCGCGACCAAAAAGCCGATTACCGGCTGATTGTCCTTTAACCAAGTCTGCCACCCTCCTCGCCCCTTTCTCCCGGGAAAAGCTCTTTTACTCCACGTCAGTCTAGTTTATACGACGACTTTTGACCGCGTTGACTGTCCCCTCTTCAGAGATACATCATCGTTAAATCTGACGCTCATAATAATCTACAAACCAGCTCCGACTTCTTTTATATCAGCATCTTGAATAATCGTAGAACAGAAGGTTCTATCGTTTGGTGCGCTTTGAACCGATTGAAATTGATCATTCCATCTTAGGAAGGACCGGTGCTTTACCAGTACTGTTAACTCATCGGGACGAAGTGGGTTCGGTGTCGGCGGTACTTTCGAGTGCCCGCATTGCCTGGTAATTGTGAATTCATGCATGTATGCCGGCAGTAAAAGTGTTCCGCGAGAGGAGATCAGGAGTTTCCTGTGCCGTGCGACGGGGCAGGTGTTCCCGGTATTGTCCGCGACTATTACTGGCCACGGGATGTTTCGTCTTAAAGCGATATGGTAACAGCTGAAAGATCCTTAGGCGCTGCGCTGCGCTGCGGAGATGACGCCCGTATGCAGCTGGCCATTGGCTTAATTGCGATCAGGACGAGAGCGAGAGACTAAGCTTCGCGGTAGGAATCGGTCAGGCCGTTTTCACGCTACCTCGCACCAACTAGTCGATCATACCTTACTCGGTCCTGTCATGACCCTCGTAAGAAGTCATCAAGAAATTACCCTGACGCACCACTCGCGCGTCACTCCCTTACTTCCAAGGCCAAGCTTGATTTCAATGATAAGATTACATTTTCCTTGCATACATTTTCTTGGCAGATGCTTCGCACTCCCAGTCATCTTAGAGAAGTTCTTTTGCTTCTTTAATTAAGTAAGACTTCGTTTATAGTTTTCATTAGTGTTTAAAAGGTAGGAACGGTTGGTTCTTGGTCAATTCGGTACACGAACTTACGGGAACTCGCAGCTTTTCCGGAGCGGCGAACAGCTGGCTGGGTTTTCTGTTTACTCTCTGATCCCGAGACCGGAAGGGCGATTCGGGTAATTTCGACAAACAGCGAGGGATGCTGGCCAGCCGCTCTAAGTGATCCCAAGCTCGGCGATGTTAGAAGTATACGTGCGAAAGTTTATGCCTCGCACTTGGCGCTACTTGATTCACACGGTAATAGGATGATTAGGATAGAAAGAGGTCAATCGTAATGGCTTCTACGCTTCCCCTAACATCTTTCTTGACAGCTTACTATCATGTGTGTGTATTCCAAGGTTTTCTTAATACAGACGCGATATTCTTATGGCAGACTAGCATGAACGTAACAACGGGAAAAAATGTAATTTTATTTCCTGTTTTCTGACGTCATAGCGTTATAATTTGCATACGTCAGATCATTTCCAGGAGCTTCTGCTTTCAAGTAATCCTAAGTTCATAGGAATTAAAACACACAAAAAACGATTACAGATTTATATATAGTCGTTTGAGATATTAAAAAATGTACACGCTACGATAGTAAAAAAATTAGCAATTGAAATTAGGTGACTTTCAAAGTAAACGTCTCAATATAAAGATGAGATATCAATGCTTCGAGTGGATTGTCAGTCCAATGCCGAAGACGATTCCGTTTCCGAGTTAGCGAGCGTATCTCCGCTTCCTCGAGAAGAGTACAAAGTGGTGGGCTTCGCTTGTATGTAAGTGCGTGTGGCATTGGTGTGGCTCTATGTGGGAGTGGCGTACTCTTTACTCTCTTTTCACCCAGCTGTTCGGCCGGATTTATGAATGGAGGTGGACTAGTTCATTGGCACTGGCAGAAATTCGCGAATCGCATAAGTGTGGCGGGATCTATGGTGGGATGAATGGGCGAGGGTATGGCGCAGTGTTTCCTTAAGGGCTGCCTAATTGGCCGGCCACGAGAAAGGGCGCATTTGAGGGCTCCGAGCAGAGCTCGTCTGGCAGGCCGTCTGTCTCCCTGGAATAAAAACCGGAGTAAAAGATTGTATTTTCGGTCAATGCCTCTGTCAGATGTGCGCTGCTCTCTCGTCCGAGCGAGGAGAAGGGTCGCGGGCCCCGAAATGAATTGCAAGGGGTGCCCTATAAAGGGAGGGTTCTCATTCTCGCCTTATTCTTCCTTCCATTTACTTAAGTGTACCAGACACTCTTCATTACTTCTCCGCGCTCTTCCCCTTGAGTTTCTCTTGAGAAAACCACATAGAAAAGCTCCGCTATACAATCAGAATAATCAAGGACGATTAACATACAAATATATAATACAAACAAAGCGATAAAAGCTATTTTTCTCTTAGTGAAACGTTTATAATTCTAGATTATGGAATTTAATTGAGCGAGGATTGTTAAAAAATTGTATTTGTACAGTGGAAAGGTGAAGAATGATATGAAAGAGTGCGTAGGAGTAATTCTAGGATTGGGTTGACAACCGTCCGTGGATCGGAGCGAGCATAGGCCCCTTTGGGCCTTAGTAATCCGAGCCGACAATACACTTCTAAAATGCCTCCGTCTTCTATATTTTCATGAGGGGGGGCGCGCGCACGCGCCAGTCTCTCCGACTTCCTGCCATTCGGCTTGCTTCCGCTATTTCACATTATGCTATATGCACACGGGGCCCACGCTGACATCCTCGGCCCCGAGAGCGGACCCCGTCGGCCCTATGTATGTATGCCCGCCCTCTCTATGAAACGCATCTGCACTTCTCTTCGCCGAGGGATACCTTGATCTTCCAACTTCGCGGGAGAGGCAGATGCCACGGATTTCAGGACACTCGCAGGGGTCGATCTTCTGACACGCGACACTTTTAATTTATAGTCACTTCCACACCCTCTGCTACCGCTTTTCAGTGACGTCTGCCCTTTCAGATTTAATAAGACAGTTTCTAGTTTGTCAGGAAGTCTTTTCTGAGAGCAGCTAGGAAGCGGTGAATTAAAGTTCAGTTGAGATGTAATAAAGATAGGAAGTGGAATGGCGTCGAACTTTTGACACCGTTTTTCAGTCGTCTGCCTTTTGAGTTCTAATAAGACGTTTTCTAGCGTAAAGAACTTGTCAGGAACCCTTTTTCAAGAACACGGTGGCTTAGAGTTTGACGGAGTCATAATAAAGATAGGAACCATAATGCTGTCGAATTTCTGACACGCCATTAATTTATATTCGATTTTACACCCTTCGAATTCTAATAAACCGTTTTCCAGCTTAAAGGACCTTGTCAGTGTTCGTTGGAAGTATGTACTTAGGAAACGGTACTTCTAGTCCAATCGAGATATGACAAAGAGAGGAATCATAACGGTGATTGTATTGTCAGAACTCTTTAATGCATCTCCCATTTTTTACGCATTCAAGTAACTAGTGATTGCGTGAACGTTCTATTAGATTCGTCCTAAATTGACCAATTTCTCCTCGATTTTTTCCCCATAAAATTGCTATAGCGATAGCGTGCTCTTTCACTGGGAGTTCTTCGTGTCCAAGCAAGCGGGGCTTCCTTTAACCAGCGAGTGGCCGATGAATACGGGAATAAACAACCGAGGCGTGTCTCCGTTTCCTCGAGTCGAGGGCAAAGTAGTCCTTGGATTTACGAAGGTTCATACGCGTGTTCTCTCGCGCGTGGACTCGCCGAAATTACAAGGAACGTGGTGCACTGTTTGCTACGCACATTTTTCGCACGTACGATTAAAACAGTTTTTAAACATTTTCTTTACAGTTTGATAGGACATTCTTTATAAGCTGTTACGACTGCTAGCAAAATTTTATTCAACTTGACAGTGTCGTTTCTGAGATAATGGACTTTGAAATTGATCATTTTAACATGGGAGAGATAAGGAAAACTTCTCACATTACTAATTTACATTATTAATTTTATGTGGAATACTTTTCTTAAGAATCACATATAAAACTATCCTGTGGTTCATCAATATTCTATGAATGTGTACATATTGTTACAGAATTTTTCACCATTTCATTTTTGCGTAATATAACTAATAAAGCTCTAATTTTGGAGAAATTGAATTTATTGCTATAAGCAAGCTTGCTGCTGAGTGTGTTGGGAACAAGCACCGACAAAGTTCGTTCAGCGAGTGATAGACTTTTGACAGGTACTCTCACGATCCAACTACCTTAAAAACAATTTTGCTGGCATTGATTCATAAGATTTTCATTCCTGCGTGATAATCTAATCTCGCGGTCATAGCCTAATGATGTGTCAGTGGTCAGTGGACAGTTAGCTGTTCGGCCAATTACGTATGCAAGCGAGCCGGTGGATATTCGACGGGTGCACGTGTTGCTCGGCCTCTCCACGTGCACGGCAAACAATGCGATGTCTTGTTTCCGATGTGCAAGCGCGCATACCCTGGAATTATAATGGCCCGTTTGCGGGGAAAGCCATGCATTCAGAGGAAAACAGTGGCGAGTCGCCTGCTCCTTTTTTCGAGCCGCGCTTTTCGCCGTGCATTCTCTCCCGCGATTAATTGCCTCCCAGTGTGACTTCATCGCTTCTACTGAATTATTACGCAAGAAAACCACTAATCCCGCAGTTGGAGGATGTGCGAAAGGAGGTCCGAGCCATCCTCGCTTAGCGTGGGCAAATTTCCCATCGTTTCAGACGCACTGTGGCCTCCTTCGACTCTAATCAACGTAGTACATGTGTACTCCGTGCGATACATCGTGGAAAATCTTGTATGAAACTCTTTTTCTTGGCCGTTTGAAATTCCAAACTCTAACGCAGAATTGCAATTTACTATTTGGAATCAAATTATAATATAATATAAATACATTTATTTATATATAATTAATATAAATGCTCCAAACATCCATCTTGAAAAATGCATTACTCGAATGAAATCAGACTGTTTACAGCTTTAAAACTACAATTTTAATCACACCTGACTCGCAAAGACTTAAATTTAAAATAAATAAATAGATCACAATGCTAGGAGAGTTGATCTAGTTTATTAGAAATGGGTTTCGACGAAGGCTACATCATCGGATCTCGCGTTACTTTCCGAGCACCTAAGCGTACCGGCCTTGCCGTCCGTTATAGCTTTCCTCGCCGAGTGGATGTTACGTGAATGCGAGAAAGGTGCCAGAAACGGTATTGATATCCGGCCAGTAGTTCGTCGATCGATGTCGGGACTTCGATTTCATCATTCGATCCGATCGCCCCGTTCCCCGGCGCTGTTCAATGCCCAAGGGATGCGACCGCAGACTAAGTGCCTCTTTGCAAGTACCGAGCGCCCGTAAATTGAGTTTCCTCCTCTACGGAAGGAACGCGTCTGGATTTTCCGGGGAGGGCGCGCACGCCGCCTGAGAATGTCACTGACAGACGATTGTCCTCCAGCCAGACTACCCCTGCTCCTCTATTCTCGCCATTAAGCATTTCGTGGACCAAGCATGACATTACAATAAGATTCTCCAACCTTCATCGTCACCCATCCATTTTTCATACGATTCCTTTCTGCCCAAATCCCCAGAAAAATCATGATATAAAGAATATTTATTAAGGGGGTTGGCTGGCGTAAATGAAAATAATGAGATCGCAGTGAAATTTATGGAGAATGATAGTCAATAGGCACTGCATCTCTGTTTTCGAGTAACCAATGTTCAAAAATCTATTCTTATAGAGATTACTGTTTATGGCTTAAAAATGTATAATACAGTAATGACACACGAATAAAAAATATTCCATGTGGTAAATGAGACATTTACGAATAATCAGACTAAATTTCAAAAACTTCGTCTGCCCGGTTCGAAAGTAATTGAGCAGAGAGTGAAAAGACAATAGTATAATTTGTAGAAATACGTGATAAATAATATAGAAATAAAACTGCCTTATAAATTGCTTTTATTGTAATTTGAAAAGGCTCTTCTCCTCTTAAGCCGTAACAAATGGCAGCACGAACCTCCTTAATAATCATATATGAATTCGTTTGTTGAATCAGAGCTAAGTCGCCCGCATGATATGTAAAGTATGCATTTGATATTGAATTTTCACTCTAATTCCTAGTAATTTACATGACTAGTTTGGAAGAGGTGTTGGCTTGGCCCATGTGGGTACCTGTATGATATTTCGAGGAGTGGAAATTCCCCTCTAGGAAACGGGATCTTGCGCCGCGCTGTTGTAACATTGACTGGACGCACATGGGATGAGAATGGTATCGCCAGTCCCATGGAAAGGTGATATTACATCGGTTATGCTTCGGGATCGTAGCATGAAGCGGCAAACCAAAACAAGACTCACTCGTCACGGCGAACGATTGGCTGAGATTCGCTCGGCAACACCTGAGCGGCAAAAGTCTTACTTTTCCAGGCGCACCCGATTACGATACCAAACGAACAGTTCTTGCAAATATTTTCCCTATGACGGTCATTGTTTAATCGGAAAAGCCGAGCGGTAATGATAAGTCGATATCTGACGGTGTTCTTCCGCTTGGCAAACTACGATAACTGAAGTAGGAGTTTGCTCTTCTGTGTCCCGAAATTCGAGCGATACGTCGATCGCCAATGCGATACACTTATTTACATATTTTCATAGCACAGTGCATTACCATGTTTGCCCTATCAGTGAGTCATACACTCCTTCTTCTTCCAGTAATATAAAGTTTTCGATTCTTTGTATTATTCAAACTCTGAAGAGGTCCAATTCTCACATTTGCACGTTTTATAATAGTGCCTTATAAAAGAGCACTGTCAAAAACTCAAATATACATTTGCAGTCGTTGATATTTGGTGTTGTCACAATTCCTTTTATATTTAACTGTAAATGTACATTTATTTTTATCAGATTTTTAAATAGCTTTCCCTTTGAGTATCATAAAGTTTACATTGCCAAATCAAATGATTAATATCCTCAATTTTGTGACTGCATTTATATTTTCTTGATTTTTTATAATATTAACACGAGAAAGAGATTCGTTCTAATTTGACTTTAACACCACACAAACATACACAATCATTTCTAAAATCATCAGCAACTTTTCTAAAGTAATAACATCCCAAGCGAGTATGCTACGTGTATTTCTGTGGAAAGAGAGCGTTGTAGAGGATGCGAGGATCGATGTTCGTGTAGATCTTGGCGAGTCCAGCTTGAATTTCGAAAAGGCTGTTTCTTGATCAGGCTGAGGCAGCAGCAGCAGCAGCAGCAGCAGCAGTAGCGTATGCTTCCCCGCGTTGGCGCATGGGGTGGCCCGGTGCATCGTGCTCAGGTAAGGGCAGCTGTTCACCAGGTGCCAAGCTTGCCCCCTCCAGTGGATCCTAGCAAGAGGAACTATCGGTGGGGAGGTTCGTTCTCCGATTGGTGGATGGCTCGCGCGCGGCTTAGCGATACCCTCGCGCTCGCCGTTCGAATGAAACAGTCGTCCCTGGGCGCTCGAGGAGCACGCAGGCGATCCACCTCTCGTTCGTCTGCTCTCGCGCCTACATTCCCTCGTGACACGCGTTCCCCCAATACAACTCACGTACCAACTCCCTCGTCGGACTCTCTTGTCCGCTTTCAAGAACCGTGTAACTTGGAGGCATCAACGCGAAAGACAAGGCATCCTACGCCTCTCGTTGCTAAGAGATATATAAGCGTATATATCAGTCAGTGTGTGGAGACAAGCGGTCTTGTCTCGTAAGGTCGTCGATCAAGAAGAAGGACTTTGCAACAACAACCCCCTCGGTGCTCGAGAAGCCGAGAGAGAGAGAGCGAAGCTTACAGTGTCGAACCGATGTGGTAGTAGCAGTGAGCGAGAAGACAGAAGAAGAGCCTGTGTTAGAGCCAGAGAGCGAGAGAGTGAGTGCACGCTCGATTCTCTCCTCTATCTTCTCCACTTCTCACCCCGTTCTCTTCCTCCCTCCCTCCCCCCCTCTCTCTCTTTCTCTCTTCCGCCTTCCGCCCCCGCGAGCCGGGAGTTTTGCCTTCGCTCTCCCCGTCCCGGGAGCACAACGGCAGCACCTATGGGTGTGTCCGGAGAGTGCGCGGTCAAGGGCAGCAAGGGCCACCGGTATCACTTGTGCAGTCACGCCGCCGGTTCCGGCGCGAGCATAGCCGCTCATCAGCAAAACCAGCTCACCCAACAACAGCACCAGCAGCACCAGCAACATCACCAACACCACCATCATCATCGCCACGACGCCCATCACGCCCATCATCCCCATCATCATCACCATACCGCCGCTGCTAAGAACTCGAACGGCGCGGACCTCCTGCCAGAGAGGAGCGAGCCCGCTCCTCCTCCTCCTCGCCATACCGAAACCTCCAACAACATCCTCGCACCACTACGCAGCAAGATGAAAGTACTCAAGAAGCTTAAGCGCAAGATGGGCCTAGGTGAGAGAAACATCCTTTACGCACCATCCCTTGTAACTCTCGCGGCCAACCAGGCGAACCCTGTCTTTTCTCTTCCGCTAGATTCGACGTTATCGCACGTTTTAACAAACACAGTAATTCTTGAATGTTTGGAGTAGATTGTTATGTACGAAAGGTATGTAATCGTCCGCGGGCTTTGTAGCCCCCGACAGGGTAGAGTTCGTCGGCCGGAAGCTCCCGGCGAGCTTTGACATACACACAGAGAGTCGACGTATATCATAGTTTTCCTCGCAGATGACTTTATTGGAGCGCTACGCCGACGCAGAAGTCTGCTGCTTGTATGAGCGAGTAAACTTTGAAATTAAGAGGACGGCTGTAATTCATTCGTTGAACCGGTCTGGCGCGCGTCTTGCAAAGTGACGAAAGGGGTAGTCGGTGCGCGCGCTCTGTCTCCTCTTTTGTTACCGCTACTAAAAGAGAGTGGTAGGAAGGGGGGAGGGAGCTGTGTGTATTCGTGTCGTAACAGTACCTACATCCTCGCTCTCACGCGTCTAGTCTTTCTGTATGGGTGTGTGTTGTACCTGCACGCCGCCCGCTCCATGAGATCGCTCACCTTTCCTTGGTACGCGCGGCGCTCTCTTTTGCCGGATTAATCGTCGCCGCGCGCCTCAAAGGACTCGCTGCGATAACGCTGGTACACACAAACACACACACAGAGACGCACACCTCGCCATTCAAATATCTCTCGCTCGCTTTCGTAACTTGAAACCGCGCTCACCTCGAAACTAATGGCAAAGAACATACTCCTAATTCACCAACTCTACATTTCACTGTAGTTGGCCACTTCTGTATGGTGATATTGTATGGTGTATTGAGATTTTGCAATTACGCGCCGGATTGTATCGACAATTCGACAGTGGCTGGCAGTGGAGGGGGTGGTGGATTCGAGAGGGTTGAGGCATATACCGTATTAGCGATCGAAATAGATTGGATTGCAGTGGCGCACGAAAACAATTTCGAGTGTGGAATCCCCGTGATTTGTCTGTCTATCTCTCTATGTGTATTTGAGCAGTCACTCGCTCTCTCTCTCTCTCGGTCGCTCTCGTCTTCAATAATCACCGGCGGGCTATGCGCTCCATTATACATATACATTCGGTGTATCGAGTGGAGTTGGTCCGGGAGCGTACTTTGCATTGCAAAGCTGCAAATCGATCGGGCCGTGATCGAGCATCCGAGCACTCTCTTAATAATGCTAGGTACGCCTAGCATCACGCATATGCCGCCGCTCCTCGCCGATCCTGACAATGCTCTTCTCGCATAACGATGGGAGAAAATCGGAGATTCTATTCATAGCTAGTCGATGCCGGGCTTGGTAACAAGCGGCCGGAGGAACACACACACATACTCTCCGCTAGTCGCGTTGGGAAGCAGAGAGGAAGCAGTGTGGAAGTCGTTGGCTGGAAAAAAGCTGCCACGAAAATCTGTCGCGGCGTTTGTTCCTCCTTTTAGCGCGGCTGCTGCTGCCGCACTTCGCTCTCCCATTGTTTTCGAAGCTTGCAATCCCCTACTTATCCCTTAGTCGATCTCACTCTCTCCGCCGCGATGTCTCTCGGTTTATGCTCCGCTCTCGCTCTCCGTCTCCACGGTTGACCGACTTTTTCACTGAATGAATGATTCGCCACTATCCAGCAACGAGTCTTGTGTGCCTGGATCCCAATGACTTCCTGTCGTTTCTCCGGCATCCACTCGTTGCCTCCTCCTCCTTTTCCCTTTTTCGTGGCCATCGCATCAGTGGCGCGCACCCTTCCAGCACCCCGTTCTCATCAGGTGTCCGTTGTCGTCCCCCGAGTCTTTCCCTTCGTTGCTCCATTGTCAGCAGTCCACTTTCCTGAAGTGGAAAGTCCCATCCCTGTTCTTCTCTCTCTCTCTCTTACTATCTTTATCTCTTTCTCTTGCGTTTGTAATCTTGGCATCTTATTTTCCTGGCAACACGAAAAGCCTTTCGGTTTCGCCACTGCCCAAGATGGCAGTCTCATGTTAATGCAATGTTAATGCAATGTTAATGCCAGGCATATCCGAAAGCTAGCGAAACCCTCGAGTGCACCGCGCACAACGAGTTCATTCTTTATTCGGCTCCCTTAATGATTCATGCTTTCCCCGTAATCGCGAGGCATCGCGCAGCCTTCTCGCGAGTCATTACGTAAATCATTAATGTCGTTCGTGCGAGAATACGCGTCCCGCTTGCCTTTCCACATATGTCACGAGACCAACAAGCCGACCCTTTTACTACGCGTCCAAGCTCGTAGATCCGTTTTTTCATACTCTCTTGGCTATCTAGGAGACTTCGAACTAGACCAACGCTGTGCCGGCTAGCTTTGTGTGGGCCTCTGCACTTCGTCTTCCACTTTGTTCGAGCTTTCTCAAGCGTACATCTCGCGTCTACATTTTCCTTCACGACAAAGTCCTCCTAACGAACATCGTGCTTAGTTTTCCAATAACAACAGGAAAGATAACTTTACCAAGGGTTGCAATATTAAAAACTAATGGGGACTAGTATCGCGTATGATTAATCGTCGATATACATAGAGCGTGCTTTTACGAGGGTGTTTTATGGGGTCTAACGGGGAAGCTTGACCGAGTTAAATAACGCGTCCATTTTTCTCTCGGGCGAGTCTGTGGGACACGTATTTTTAGCATTGGTGGAAGAGCTCGATGTTTCCGCAGGCTGGCTTTTTCTCTGGCGTGATATACGAGCTTAGAGAGAGAGAGAGAGAGAAGGAGAGGTATTTGTAGGAGTATGCATCGGTGTGTCCTTTCACATGGTGGAAAGCCACAGCGAGCACCACCACCAAGGGAATTCGCAGCGCGTCCAAGCTGATTATTCTTCAGGGGTAGCAGCTGTTGGAGCAGCCCTCGTACGACGCTCCCTCGCCGCCCTTCTTTCCTCCCTCGGTCAGAGAAGAAACGATCCCTTGTACAGCCTGGCCCCTTCTTCGTCTCTCTCCTCTTCCTCTCTTCCCTTCTCTTCCCCGCACACTGTCTGGAACAGCTGACGAGCTGGGCGCCTTTAAATTTTCGGGATGCCTTTTTACCTGGGCTCACGTTGCAGCCGAGAGCTCTACGCCGCGCCGGCTGCCTCGCCCGCCTTTCAGCTCGATTCGACTGCACGCTGCTACGCTCCTCTCATCATTGGGACAATGATCGCGCGCCTCCAATAGAAGCATGGGTTCAGCGAACTTCCCTCGGCATGAATAGACAGCCAGATTTCCAGGCGAACTTCAGAAACTTCGGATACTTCTTTTCATTGGACCATGTTAAATATCAGACTTACTGCTTTAACAGCTGGCTTGAACAGTTACTCGAGGTTTTCTTTGCAAAGAGAAGAAATAGATCGCTGGTTTAGAATTATTTTTCTGTGGTTGATTGAGGTGAATTGTTTCGGAAATATAGATTTGTTTGGAGTTTGATATAGGAAGAGTAAGATGGCGAGCGAATAAGGGCAATAGTCTCTCGTTCCTCTTGTTGTGGTTTATCGACGGGAGCCTCGGACAGGAGCAAAAGGAGCTTGGAACTACTCTCGCTTGGAGTACGTGGCCTCTTCCAGCGGGTTATTCCTCCTGCTCCTCCTTTTTCTTCCCTTTTTGCCGCTGATTCACTCCGCGACTCAGGGTATTTCCACCTCCACCTCCTCCACCTCGAGCTCGTCCTCGTCGTCGTCGTTCTCGCGGGCAGAGCTCCTCTCAGCTGAGAGAGGCCGAGGCCCCGCAGGTGGAGGAACGGTCATTGCGCGCGCGAGGTAAATACGGCAAGCGAGCGAGCGAGCGAGCGTCGACCTAACAGTAAGAAAGCAGCTCTTTCTTTCGTAGCTCATGACTCACTTTGTGACCGAACGCCGCCGACACAGTCTACGACGCAAATGCCGACCAATAGACAGCAATCATTGCGTCACTTATTTCACTAGTCATTGGAACGCCGATCGAATCATTAAGATTTCCTTCGCTCGAACGAGTATTCGTGTTTGAACTACTGTGTATTGATCGAGTGTTAGATTTTCAATGAGGTTTATCTCGATTTGTCTCTCTCGGCTTTCGATCACTGACCGTCCTCACGCAACTTGTGTACCTTGCAGCCTCTCACACCCATCCACCCACTTTCCGCTGCGCCTCTGACGTCAGAGCGAGCCGTGAAACCCGTCTTTGTTCCCACAAGCGTTTCGCCAACCGGTTTACCGCTGGTTTCCGCGTGCCCTGTCAGCTGGTAGGACCGTTTAATCGGTTGGTTCTGCTCGTTTTAAGGGATCGGAAATTCCACAGCCACGTCAGAATGATCCTTCGGGGAAACCTTCATTCAGCACGACCTCGACGACCTTTTGCAAAGCTCCGAACGAATTTAGATAGTTGTGCTGATACATCGGATTAGCTTGCTCTAGAAAATATTCTTATCTTTCGGAATGCGCTGTGCATATGCGGGTTTGTCCAAAGAGTGCTTCGATATTTCTCGATTTTATTAGCAGATTTTCTCAGACAAATACTCTTCCAAGCCGGCTTAAGTGGTAAGATAAAGAGCGGCCGAGATAAACTCGCTTCTACTTAGGACGCGGTGTACTTTGCTCGTTGCATTAGTCAGGGGGAATGCAGGCTTCGTTTTTACCCCTGGCGGTCCACTTTCGGAGATCGGCGTGTACCGCCCGGGGCCAGGTATTCGCCGACACTCCTTCCAACTTCCTGTCATGAGATACCGAGAGCGGAAACGAGGTTGAATCACCGCCGGAAACCACGTCCTCGGCCCAACGTGCGCCCAAGTATCCAGCTTGAAATCCGTCTCGGTCGTCTTGCAAAACAAAATTCAGTCTTGCGAAACCAGCAACATTTACTTCTGACAAAATAGTTGTCATAATCTGTGAAACTGGCTGAACAGGAAGTAAAATTTGGTAGCGTAACTTTTTAAAAGCCCTCTTTTCAAATCAATGTGTTTCAAATGAATGTGTCAGCAAATTTCACTTTTAGTCCGATGGTCATTCTGCAAATTGTTACAACAATTGTTCGAAGGTATTAAAAAAGAACTGTTTTGTACGTTGTAAAAGTTACTTTATTACTAATGATCACGAACAACACTCGACGCATTCTTCCCTTTGTACGTTCGCCGTCCGAAATCTTGTGTCGTCGCGACGTTCAATTTTTCTCGCAAGCATACACTCTGCTTTCTCTCTCTTTCACTCATTGAATCCCACACTACTTTGTGAAGACAAATAACTCGACAGAGTTCAAAGTTTGTTACACTTACTAAAGAGAGCGAGTGATATTACGGCGTTGAGTGCTCAGGCATTTTTCCACGCGAGAAGAAGCAGGCTGCTGCTCCGCGGAGGGTATCGTATCGCGAGGATACTTGCATTTGAAAGTAGTCCTTGCGGAAGTAAGGTGCGTGAGCACCCTCGTCTTCTCGCGAGCACGTGCGTTTCCTACCTGGCGGAAGTAGCCAGCCACTGGAGACTTAATAGTGCGGGTACACTTACAGTGCGTAAGCGAATTCCCCTCTCCTTCTTCTATCTTCTCTATCTAATGCACGCTTATGTTCGAGGCACGTGGTCGGAAACATCGCAATCACCCAGCCGACACACGTGTTGCTTGATCCAGAATGGACAGCCATTTTTTCCGCCACATAAATATTCCATGAACCCTCTCCTCTCTTGCTACTTTTATCAAGCATTACTTATATAAATATATAAATACATATAAGCCGATTATTTTGAAAAAAGAGATATTGAAGGGTTTGCGTTAAATTAAATTTAAAAATATGAGTAACAGATAGCACTGTGGAATAATGTTTTTGGGTTTCTAAGGGTGTCAAATTTATCATCCCAATTAGCATAAAAATAACGTTTTTGATAGCTACGAATAGCCACTTTCAAAATCAATCAAATGTCGTTTTTAATTTTTACGAAAGTCCATAGGGAAAGTAAATTTTCCTTAAAATAAAAATACTTGTATTATTATATAAATATATTTATATATACTTTTTTCGATGACAAGATCACTTCGCGTTGGTTGAATATTTCCATGGAACCACAGTGTTTTTTTGGAGCGATACAAAACCTCAAAGACGAACTTATTTTTACGAAGCGAGGGAGTGGAGCAGGCTGCACCCTCCAGCTGACTCGAAAAAGCAGGGTGCTCCCGCTGCTGTCGCTGGAGCAGCTACGAGCTGGCGAACATCTGTCGACGCTCTGGAAGTGCTTCTGGAAGATGCTCCGTTGGGAGAGCGAACTTCCACGAGAGCTTTCGAGTGCCTCGTTAATGAACGTTAGTCGCCCTCGCATCTTTAATGGATTCTTTCCAGTGGCACGAACGATGGACGCCTAACTCGATACTTTATCGCATTCGAGTGGTTTAAATGTCGAGCGAAATATCTCGGCGACAGTCAAATTCGAATAATTACAGTAGATTTCCGAGGAGGGTTGAAAGGCGGGCGAGAGAGAGAGAGAGTGAGCGAGGGTGGTGGTGGTTCGATGGAGAGAGTTGTATGAAAAGGAGCTTCTGAAGTAGCACTCGTTGGGCGCATTGAATTGGTCGCGCGGAGGCTTTTACAGTGTGCTCGCACGAACAATGGACTTTTCTTCGGCCTGAATCTAGCAAGCCCTTATCGAGATTCAGCGACCATAGAAAGGCTTCCTCTCCACCTTTCCTCGCTGCGTTCTTCGCCACACCTTACACTCCAACAAATGTCGAGACACGAGGCCGAAGCCATTTTTCACGCGGAGGGGCCATTCGCCCGACAAGCTCGGGCTTCTTCTACTTGGCCGCTGGTCATTTAGGAGATCGCAATCAAGGAAACACGAGTCATAAGATTCCTCGGTCACTCCTTCCTTTTGTACTTCCTCGCTCTTGCCAAGCGAAGATTTCTAATCGTTCATTTATCTCGAGTAGCCTCTTCTTTCCACTCCGCGAACTTCAAGTGTAAATAGCTTTTTAGCCCTCCTATGATAGCTCAAGGGATTATTCCAGTGGTTGAATCATTTTCGTTTTCGCTTTCAATCGAATGGTTGGTTATAGACCGCTTATAGAACGAAACCCTTGGGTGCAGCCTGACTTTTTTAAGGGTTGCTTCATCCCTTTGAGCATTGGCCTCGGCTGGGCGCATTACTCCAGGGAGAACGGGGGCGCGCGCGCGCGCGCGCTTCATCGGGCTACAGATCTGTTACTCTATTTTAATGGAACAAATGTCGCGCGGGCGTGTTTCTCGTTCCCCCGCGAGATCGACTTCGAAATCTCTGTACGTTTTAGTCTGCGTCACTTTCAGCCTCGCGCCAACACTTTCATCCCGTCGCAGTCTTTGTAAGCGCGGACAATGCCTTCGTGCGTGGAGAACAACGCTCCCAATAGAAACGGCTATTCCAGAAAAGCAGAAAAGCAGCGCGTTTCAAATGCAAATAGCAGCCATTGAAACTACAATCGGCGTAACCGGAGGTTTCTATTTCATATTCGATGTCGGCTTGGATTTCACCGATGAAGCAACCCTGATCGGTATCGTCCCTCGAAATTGCCAAGTATGGCGCTGTGAACCGCGTCGGGAAGTGTAACGAAGCGTTACCGTGAATTCGAGAGTCGATTAAAGACAACCGGATATGTCGAGAGGATGCTTTTTAATTCCTGTTTAATTGCCGGCTTACGCCCACCTTGGGCGAGTCGAGTTGATAAAGTCAAGCAGTGTCGATGGACCAAGTGGTCGACGCTGGGAGAAAGAGAAGAGTAACAACCCACGTCCAATTCGCATCTCGCGGTGTCTCAATGAACGACGAGTCAATGACTCAATGAATGAGTTGATTTAATTGTCAGGAGTGTCAGAGTTCAAGCATTCTAGTTAGAACGTGACTGGTTGCCCGACATCGGCCGGCGTCTCTCTCCTTTTCTCTCTTCCTGCCGCGCTAATAGTCAGCTTCATACACCGCACCGGAAAGCACGTATCGTGCTTCATAATCGCTGAGAGATAATTGCGCTTAATTAGGAGATACGTGTCCGAGTGACCGCAACATTATTTCCACTGCCATTCACAACGAGCTCCCAGCAACCCTCCAGTTTTTCTCCCTCGTCTTATTGACGCACAGATGGATCCTTCCGTCAGGAGCGACGCATTAACGATAGGCATATTTTCGGATCGCCGTTAACGCTTCCGCAGACGACGTGCAACAATAACTGTGTCGGTGGGTCAAGTAAACAGAACGCCGCGATTGCAAGAGTAGACTGAGCGAGGCGTATTTTCATAAGCCAACCAACTACTCTTTAATGACCGACTCCGCGGTCTTCTCCCGATGATCTACTGAAACCATATCCACGTCAGAATTCGACGAAATCGACATCAGTTCGCACTAACAAACCGCGCACTACCAATTCGATGATAGAAAATAGAATCCCAGTACTTCCTTGCGTAAACTCGCAGCTGGAGTGTTGACGTCTCTAATTATAAAGAAGAAATTCTATATTCGTTCTCATCAAATTTGGCGATAACTATCATTCTGGAATCCTTACAAGGAATCCCTGCGGTGTTAAATGCCACTTGTTCGCGAAAGTCCATTGAATTAGCATTCCTCGTCTCCCACACATCGCGAATTCCTTCGGCAGAATGGGAAGGCTGTTTAGAGTTAATTAGAGGGTTCTGGGAGTCTTTAAAATCGGTGAGACTTTTGCGAGGGTGGTAATTGTGGGATTTGAGAGGCTGCGCGGAATTAGCTCGGCTTTGATCTCCACGGTGATTTACCGTAGACATTCTCATACGTCGATGGATTATCTGTTCGACGAGGCGTTGCTCCAACAGGTCTCTCCCACGCACACTTGCCTTTCAGAGATTGTTTTGAACGGCGGCGCCCGGTGAAAACCGTCGATTTTCACTCGCTTCTCTAGCTAGCCAACCGTTTTTGCATTAACGTCGATTTCTCTTTAACGATCGCTTGATATCCACGATGACCATGCCAGCCAATCGCCCACCATCTTCCCGGAGCGTTCTTCCACCAGCAATTCCTGTATTCTCCTCTTACATGAACCGGAACAAATTACTGTATCGAACTACTAATCGAATGTTTTCCACGTGAGCCAAGTGCCGTTATCCATTCATATAACGACTCGATTTGAATCCAAGGATTGGGTAATAAAGGAAAGGAGGGAGGTTAACATGGTTGCCGAGCGGCTTGGAGGATGGCTGGGAAGTCCAGTGAACCATTGACCCGTACGTAAACTGAGAAAGAAAGCCGGGCAAGGCTGTGCGGTGGATGAGCAAAGTGTACTTTAACCCGCTCGGTTAAAGTCTCGTCTTAATCTGGCTCCGCGCACCGGCTGGCTCGCTGCCTTCTTCTTTGTCCACCAATTATGCCTTAACCAGTCTCTCGTCTTTCGGTGGCGCGTCTCTGGAAACTCTAGTGACCCGCTCGACACTGACGAATGAGCCGAGATAGAATCACAGAAGTACATACGCGCGTACCCGTCTCACTCGAGTGAGCAGCGAGTTCTTATTTTTAACTAGCTCGCGTTAAGCAATCCCCAATGAAAGTGCGCTCCCTTTCGGGCCGCGGCTCTCTTAATTGCATTAATTTCATTTCTCTGGAAAGCAAGCAAGCTGGAGAAACCTGTTTGCTTGGGAAGGAAAAAGAAGGCGGAGGGCATTGAATTTGTTAGGATTTCATGGCGATAAGTTTGGAAGTTGGTGCCCATCTGCCGTCGCAATATCCTGCTACGGGGGGAAGTGGTCGGTTTCTCCTTGTCCGGGAATGGCTTCCCCTTCACAGGATCCCTTCCTTTCTCACTTCCTTCCTTCCTCACTTACGAGAGAAGGCCGATCCGGTCCCCGGGCCAGGATTCAACGCCCGGCCAAGCAAAAAATATCCGTCCACCCATCCAGCCGATGGATCCTCGAGTCCGTGGGAATTCAGATGCAAATCCCCGTGACAACAAGGTGCCTTTTCCTCTCGCAGCCACGTGCAAAGTCCCCTTCAACCATCTGCTCGCTCCGCCCAATGCCGATCCTCAGCGGGCACGACCTGTCGCTCGCAACTCCAACCTCCTTGCAAAGTGTCGCGCACTTGCAATTACACGCCGAACAAGTTGAGAGAAAGAGAGAGCAAGTGAGATCGACAGGAATTAATTCGCTAACGAAGCTAGCAGATAGTCCGACCTGAATCACATTTTTCCAAGCACCATTCAAGAAAATCCCTCGAGCGCTCGAGGACACTCGAGATAAATCGAGCTCGAGAGCACCCTTTGAATTTCTGGAACTAGGCGGCCGCTCATATCGATTCAACCACTAACTACTACCCCATCGCGAGGAACTCCCTGACTTTTCGCCAGTTTTTTCCCAGTCAAGCCGAACCGTGACGAGTGGCGCGCGTTACCCAATAGCTGTTAGTGATTGCCGATAGATAAGTGCGATATTTCGTAATGACGGATTTGGTGAGTGGATCGCAGGAAGGGATGAACGCGCGGGCGGGTGCGCTCGTTTGAGGGCGACGCTTTTAAGAGGATCGGGTGTGTGAGGTGTGCATACGCGGCTGCACATTGTTGTCAACCACTCCCCGACAACAGCCGCTCCGCTGTATCAGGGAAAAGATCGATAAAGCTCTCTCCTATTCCGATATCAACGCGCAAACCCCATGGAGAGAGAAGAGCGGAGAGGAGAGGAGAGGAGAGGAGAGCGTATGGTGGGGCGGGCGCGGGTGGCGCGCGAACAAACGAACAGTTTCCCCTCGTTCCAAGCGAAATTCGATGGAATTCTTGCGCCGAGAGCTCTCCGCTCCGCTTGACGCGTTAATTCGCTCCAAGCCCTGCCGGCACCCACTTTCACGCATCCCTGTACTCACTCTTTGCCACCGTCTCCTCTCTCTTTCTCTCGCTCGCTCTCTTGTTCTCTTTCTTCTTCTCTCGGAATTAATCCGCTCCCATGATCCCGGAAAATATGCCCGCTGCCGTGGAAACGGCTGCCATAAATTCCATTTTCAAGCTTCCATGGACCACTCGAGAGTCGCATGCGTGCGCGTCCCTTCCGTTCCAAGGGCCACCCTTTCTCCGCCGCTCCTCTTCCAACCACCCCGCGGTGCACGCGCACTCTCAAGTACACGCTTCTAATAAGCAGGAATATTCCAACCAAGTTCTTCTTCAAAGATTACGTTTCGCGAATACGATTTTTGTCGTACGCGCTGGTTATTAAGTTACATCCGCACGGTTTAGAGAGGATTTTCGGGATTACGTGCTGGCAGACGTGGGTCTGTCGTCAAGCGGAAACTTGGGGCGGCCGAGCCATCCCTCTGCCACCCTCCGATCCGATCCTTGGATTATACGCCCGCCGATTAATGCGATCCTGTATGCTAATGTCCCGTGAAAATCGCTCTTCCTCCCGTAAAGGAAATTTGTATATTGTGTCATTTACGAACTTAATATCGCAATAACTTCCATCCATCACTCTCCACCACGATTTTCCCAACTCGGCTCATTCTCAATGCCCAGCTAAATTATGCATAAAATTCGAGCAGCTGTACGTGCCACGCCGACACAACTGACGCTTATTTCACTGCCCATATTTCTCGGGCGTTAATCTTTATGAAGAGTGATCGCACTTGGCTGCTTTCCCAAGTCCGATAAAGAACTATAAACAAGCAAGTTGGCCCGCTAACTTTTTCGAGGCTTGGAAGAAGCTGTCTGGAAAGGTGTATGAGAGAGGCGGCAAGTAGAGTGGTCCAGGAGGGAAACTAGCAAGGGGGATAAAAGAGAGATCGAGTACAGGTTCGAAGTGCGATCGATCGGGAACGGCTTTAAGGGAGCGCGAGGGTCGGTGGGGCTGAGAGCGGCTCTGCCGGAATTTCGAAAGTCGACTCTATTGTGTTAGCAGCAGCCCTTGTCCTCTCGATTCACTTTCGACGGGGGCAGTCTACGCCAATGGGTTGGGCCCGGTGCTGCTGCTGCTGCTGGCTTCCTGAGGCCAGGTGGTGCGCAACCGTTGCTGCCATCCCCAAAGCCCTGTGTGTTCCGCTGCTGGCTGCCTGGCTGGCTGGCTTGCACAGGCAGCTGCAGCTGCGACACACACGCCGCGCAATCTCCATTGCGCGCGCGTCCATGCGTACCTGCACATCTCAACGATCCGATCCAAAAATTGATATTTCTCGCCAGTAACCTTCTGTGCGAGATACCTCGTGCGCTTCTGCTAAGGCTTCTCACTTCCAACACCCCCGCATTCGAGAAATTCGGCCCTTAAAGAGGGAGAAGATGTCTCGCAGGACGCAGGGATGAATGGACCGAGAGAATATCCGATTTCAATATCCCTTCACGAACTTTAACTTTTTATAATATCACATAGTAAGAATGCATCGCTTGGATCTTTATTGGAATTCTTTCACGATAGCTTAGACGAGCGATAGGTGATAATCTCGGCACGTGACTGTGGTTTGCTATCAGGTTGGCTGGGTGTAAAGGCGTCGGTGGAGGAAGCGATAAAGTCATGTTTGTTCTTATCAATGGAGGTGGAAAGCCGCGAATGGATGGAAGTGGCTTATACTCTGTCGGCTTTCCATTTCGAGAGGTTCGGAGCGGCTGCTTTTGCGGGTATGCTTGTGTGTGTGTGCCTGGGCCGCCTCGCTCACTGACAAAGGCGTGTTCGCTCTCCCTCCCTCGATCTGTCTGTCTGTCTGTCTGTCTTTCTTTCTCTCTCTCTCGGACACATGCAGGCTCTCGCATACAGGCGCACGCACACACCCAGCTCATAATAACAGCGGCAGGGAGCAGTAGTTGGGGCAGCAACTAACACAGCAGATGGGGAGTTTGCTTCTGCAACGAAGCCAGTCGTTGTACCGGCGTGCCTCAAGCTGCCCGCCTTTTCCCGTCAGCTCCGCCGTGATTTCGCTCCATTTCTCGCCGATTTCCAATCGTCCCGATCGATCGCACGCGCGCGCCCGCCCGCGTACAACCTCGATCTTGTGATTCGACGCGCGAACAACGAGCAGGGATCATGCGAAGGTCATGCGACGCCACCTTTGCAACCCTCTTCCAACAGTTCCAACCCTCCTTCCTTCCCTTACCCTCTTCTCGGTGCACCTTCTTCTCGATCCCTTCCTCGAGTCTTGACGATATTCACAGCTCCATTGGTACCTCTCAAGGGTGGTGGGGTGAATTCACCCTGCACTCACTATAAATTCGTATACCTGACGCACTTTTGTTTACTTCTTGCCCTCTTCGATCGAGTTCAAAGGACAGCAATGGTAATTCAAGGATCCTTTTATTTCTCATTAATTATTTTATCCAAGTTTATTTGTATTTTAATGTTCGAATGATTGGAAGTCGTATTTGAAAGAATTTGTACTGACAACTTCGAGGCACAGGAAAGTCCCTTTCCCCCAGTCCTTTCCACTTCCGGAGGGTATTAGAAAGAAAGGCGGCGGGTTTCCCCCGAAATTACCGCTTCTACAGGAAAAGTTGGGAGTGTCGCGCCTCGGTTGGCAGCCGGCCTCTCCATGTCTTTGTCTTGTCAACGACCGAGGAGACCGTTGACCGTGAGTAGGGCCACCAAAGTGGCACGTCTCAGGCTCTCGAGGAAAGCTTTGGGTGAGTAAGTCCTACGCTAAACGCAACCGGCCCGTTTTTCTCTCACAGTTGTGCATGCCTCGAGCACTCTCCCGCTAAGAACCCCCCACATATACGCGCACACTCTTCTCGCTCTCGCCACACGTGTCCACCGTTTAGCCATCCCAGTGGAAAAGAGGCCTTTTTCCACTGCCGGTTAGAAATAAAACTTACCCCCTGCTTCGATATGAGTCACTCGTATTGTCATCGGGGATCAAGGTAACAGGGCTAATAATATATGTTGGAGTTATCAAGCATTTCAATGACTTGAATAGCCCGCATTGGAAAAGTAAGAACTTCAAATATTTTATATAATACTTTTTTATGTACTAAACGAGGAGCGTATGAATTTCTGCTTGTACAATTTTTCCTTTTCGTCATACGGCTAAAGTATATGCACAGTAATTATGACAGTTTAGAAGATACGAGTGAATATTTAATCCTCCCATTAAATAACTAATAATGTACAGATTGCTAGTTTATTATAACAGTCTTGTATGTTTTGTTTAGTCTTATTGTTTCACTTGATCTTCATTCAGCACTCGAATATTATGTGTATATACTTCCTTGTGGCTCGAGGAAGCAGTATTTCATTAACGCTCTTTCGTGCTCTGAGTCATCGTCTTATGTCGCCACATGTGAGCAGTCGACACAACTCCTCACTAAACGATCCGATGTACGCAACAGTTGGAAAAAAAAGGTCGCAGTTCATTAATCAGAATTACAACTTCCTCTCATCTGTCTCTAGCCTTAATTTCTATAAGCAGTAGTTTTCTTATTGATGCGGAATCAGCCGCGACTAATAGCATGTGAGACTGTTATTCGATGGCGCTTGGTGGAAGCGAGCACAGCTTGATCCAATGTAAAGTCGTTAATCTTGTGGTATCTGATGGAGGAGCGCGCGTCACTGTTTGCCGATCAAGAACCCATCTCGATATCCCCGAGCTCGGCTTGGCGCCCTCCTTTTCCAAGCAAAACAACGAACAAACCAACGGTTTAATCTTGGCGAGGGTTGCTCTCCGCCCCGCTTTTATTCTTTGCTCTCTCGCGCCCTCTTTTCCCCGGGGCTCCGACACCCCCGCAAGTTTAGAAGGTATCGGGAGCTTTGGAGCGCGAGCCTCTACGTGCGAATCCCGACAGATGGACCGAGCGAGTTTCGCCGGCCACCCCAACGTTTAACTTCGTTAATCCGATTGTTCCTTGGATCGGCGGTGGTGGCCGCAACGAACATTAGGAGACCGCGATGGGAATACGCACTTGTCGCTTGGGGCCTTCGACTTCCCTATTGGAGGGTCGCTCTTTCAAAACACCCACCCCCGTACTTTCTAACGACAAGTGCAAACCTCCCCCCTTTATTTTTACAACTGTCCCTTCAACCGTTTCTACTGGTAGATGGTTTTGTACTAAAGAGGCTCCCGCTAGAAACTCGCCTTTAACTTGTGACTCGAGATAAAAATCAACGTCTATCGCGCGCACACGAATACCCGATTTCATGGAAGCTCGATCTGTATTCTGACGGTGACGCGCGCCCAATTCCAAATACCTCGGCGTTCCAGCTTATCTTCTTCTTTTCGTTGCTGTAGACTTGTTAGTCCGACTTGTTTCCTCATAGAAATATTCGAGGTTTTGGTAGGAATTCGCGAGGGAAATCTGCCCGTTTTTGATAAACAGGTATTCCTTGCTGGTTGGAGTACTATTTTCCGCTCGACTTTATCTCCTTCGATCGGCCGAGTATTACGTACATCGAGGCTGCACGCCAATTTCACTGGTATTCCTCGCGATTCCTCTTCGGGTTCGAAGACCCTGCTCCCATTGCTTCTAATCACCTCTTCAAATCGCGTGCCGACCATCTTTCAGCTTCATACGATTGTTTGCGATTGCCAGCCGACACGAGAGATGTATCTTCATCTCTCTCGCTCCTTCGAACTCTGATTACTTTAACCATGCTCATCTGGGCCTCCTCGGGCCTTGCATTCTCCACCGTTCAATTACAGATGGGAATATTATGCATTACCCTCGCACGAGTTCCTGCAGGTTTACACGCGCTCTCCTACATATTGGAAATTATCGGTACACCCTGTTCCAAATTCCAATCGATCAATCACGCCATACCAGAGTCGTCCTCATTCCAAGATATCCTGATTCAGGATACAATAATGCGACATGCAATATTGGGTTTAATAATAAACTCCTTTTACAAGGCGAAAAAATATAGTGAAGAATCAAACATGGAAACACATTCTTGTGTGAATTCTAAACACTGAATTTTTCCAAAAGATTATGTTCTCGATCGTAGGAGTTCTTGCAATTCCTGTGGAAAGTGTGGGTAGTTCCAATTAGGAGATATTGTATTCCATTCTAGTAATTATTGTAGATGATTCCATCAAAATATTCTCGGTTTCATTTAACAAGTTAATTCAGCTTTCTGTTATTGTTTCGTTCATTATATTAAATAGCTCATTCACGATAATTACGTCCAATAAAATGATTCAAAATAGAATGGCTCGAATTCACAAAACCAACTGACTCGTCCCACCTTTTATCTGACATACTGCGGGCTGCTTACGTAACCCAGATAGAGTCCTCCGGAGCAGGAGCCTCTCTCCTGCGTTCTCGAGGGTATCGCGTGGAAGTCGGAGTGGCGGAGGAGCAGCGGGTAGGAAAGAAAGGCTAGTCAGAAGGAGTGAGAAGGAGAGGGAAACGCAGAGCGAGCCAGATAGTCAGAGAAGTCCTCCTCCTAGTAGAGGCTAGGTAGCACGGCAAAGATCACGGCGTCGGGCGTGGGAACAAGGCCCCTCCTGGAAACGTCTCCGGCAGAAGAGAGCGCGCGCATCTAGATGTGTGTGTATATGTGTTTGTGTGGCTGGCGTGGAGGAGCGTATACACAGGACTAGAAAACAGCCTGGAAGAAAATTACTTGAACTTCCTCGGCACGAGGCTCTGCTCCTGCCGCCCGATGCTTCTGGCGTTTAACAGTACCTGGAGTGGCTTATCCGAGTGCGCCCAGAGAAAGAGAGAGAGAGAGAGAGAGAGAGATTCTCCTTGTAGAAAGCCGAGCTCCGAGCTCCTCTCGTCCGCCCGCAGCACGCGACCCCCGGCTATCCAAGCCTCTCCTCCTCCTTCTTCTCGACACCCTCTCTCCTCCCTTTTTATGCCTTCTCGCTTCTCTCTTTTCATCCGGCAAGCATCATCCTCGTACTGTATCAGGGATGATAAGTGGAGGTTGCGCCGCCTGGGCGGCTCCAGAGGCTATCGACCTCAACATCTACCTGTCCGTAGAACACGTTTGTTTACTGTCTCTTTACACTCCTTTTTAGTTTGATTAAATCTCTGTTCGGTTTTGTGCTGTCAGTATTGATAATACTAATTGAGAGCTTGATTATAAACCTCGTGGAAATTTTGACAATACTAGAAAAGGTATATGCTGTTGAAGTATTCAATTTTCTGAGATTATAATTTTCTTGTACTATCAAAGTTTACGCAAAGTCTATAATCAAGCATTCAATTAATACTGACAGTATTGACAGTATATTTGAACGTAGTCTAAGGCGATTATTAAATTTCCAATTTTTCTATTGGTTCTTGAGAGATTCCAAGTGAGTGCGAGATGATTTATCGAGTTCGTTGAACTGTCCGGTTTACGGGGACCAATTGAGGATGAAGCAAGTGTCATCTCGCGAGGCGATCAACGTATTTGCAGTCATCAAGTAGTGGAGAGTAGCGCTTGGGAGTACTTAGATAAGAGTGATTGCGGACAATGAGAGCGGTGGAGGGTTGCGCGCGGTGTTCGGTCAAGGCTCTGTTTATTTACACCGTGCAAAGGACACCGCGTTCACATGCGCCGCAGCATTGTCGCGTGTGCAGTTGCTCCAGTGATGTCTATCGGCAAATTACTTTCACTTCGTCGTCCGACTAGCACGGATTTCTTTCGAGGACTATGCAATCCTTGGTAATACTGTCTTTCAAAATCCTTGAGAATATTAATACTTTTTTTATCAATTTAACAATTAAAAAGGGAATTGGTTGGAAGTATTTTATATATTCTTCTTTTAAATTCAGAGTACATAGTAGGAAATTAATTTGCGCTTTATTGCATCTATGATTTTTGACTGACTTATCGCTGATTTTTGATATATCGTTGTTCGCAACACATTTCGTTAATTTCGTTGCAACACAGTTGGAAAAATCGTTTACGAATTTAAATATTGCTTATAAAAGAGAAATGAATTTCTACGTTTTCCCTAACGTTTTATATTTATGACATTCTTCTTATAATTGCGATATTTTTGCACTAAAAAGATTAATGTCTCTTCAGAGGACATTCAAGTGCGAAGGATTTAATATTCAGAGAATTAGATGCATTAAGAACTTCAATAAACAAAGATGGGAAGGGTAGCGGTTGCGGTGATTAGCAGGATTAGACAGAAGCAAGCGAGCGAGCGAGGTGGTAAGAAGGTGGTGGCGAGAACTGGGATCGCAGTTAGCCAAGAGACAAAGATCTAACGGGCGCTCTTCCCGGCTGGCGTCGGCTTCGGCGCCGATCCCGGTGATAGTTGCAGATGCGCCACTATCCTTCTACTCTCCTCTTAGCTATCGCTTTGGCGCTCGCGCGCGCCCGCTGCACACTTCCGCGCGCAAATCTGTGTCACGGGTTTCCCACGAGATGAAACGGGCGAGCGAACGGCCGAGGTAGGCGCGGGCGCTTAGACCAATTACTACCGTGCTTTTACCAGTCAGATTTGCCTGCACCAATTGCCATCTTCGATTTTGTCTGTCGCCAAACCCTTGCAACTTTGTCTATTTTTATTTAATTGGGTTATTGTGGTGCTTAGACATTTTACGTTTGTGACATTGAGTGCTTTAAAAGTCAATTAAGATTGCGTTTATTACAGTTAAAATCTCGTCTGGTCAAATTATCGCTTTCCTTTAGATTTCGCTGTAGTCAAAAGGTTAACTCAATTGGAAAATGGTAATTAATTCTAATATTCGCAATAGTTTATTCGCAAAAGGAGGCACACTTCTTATCACGCTTCGGCCTTTTAACTGACTACGTTCTTTCTTTTTCTCTTCAAAAGAGAGACACAAATACCGCGCTATTCAAATCGCGCCACCCCATCTTTGTCCATTTCGACAATATTTCCACAAACTCCCTTCGAAGGAACTCTTCACACTTTCCCATCGAACGCGACTGGCAAATTGTCCGTCACGCTCGAGCAAGTAGTTCGCGTTTCTTCGACTTGTTTCTTCAGCAGGCTAATGCCACAGAAAAATGTTGATTGCGAGCTGGGAAAAGAGTGTACAGGTTTGCGCTTGGCTCTCCCCGTCTTCCGGGAATCCCGGCTATGTTGGAAAGACGCGGCAAGTTGGATTAAGTGATGGAACACTTGTTGAGTAGCACTTCATCCGTTGTTAATCGCGCGAAGTGACAGTAAATGTAGCTTTGTTGACTTCTTGCTCGCTTTCACTTAGCAAATGTTTTATCATTGATGTCCATTAGGTGTGCTAGTTAGTTGCGCGATAGAAACCGCAATCTATTCTTATAGTTCTTCAAGAATGAGGTCAGAGGCGCGATAAAGTCATTGATAATTCGACACTGCTATCCATGATGTATCAAAAACTTTCGGAGTAATCATTCCTTACGATTTAAATTGAAGTATTTAATACTAGGCTTATGAAAATTAATAATAATACCCGTCAAGCTCACAGATAACAGAAACCACGTATTAAAAACAATAAAAATCTTAACACAGGGAAATAAATTCGTTCCATTACACCAATAATAAAAAAAATAGTAATTGTTTTGGTAATTTTTCTTAATAAGTTCGAAATTTATCAAAATGACGGCCCCCATAAACCTAGTGTTAAGTATCTCATTGTCTTATTTCACGCAGACAGTAGACAATCTCAAGTACACATATTGCCTTGTTAATCTGTTATGTTAGATACGATTAGAGCGACTTGACCGATATTGGGTTGTCAGGGAAGCCCGAAAAGCGGGGCTACGCCCGATCGAATTGGGATGACGGGAGACAGGCAACCGGTTCTAGAATCCACCTCAATTTCATTTCAATTTCATCCAACACTGAGCACGGCCAGCGCAGCCGGAAAAAATCGAGCGCCTTTCATTGTTCAGCTAGCAACGCAGTCGAAACGTGAGAGGTGCCGGAGTCCAGGGTCGCGTTGTTCGATGAATAAGGCTTTCGAGTATTCGCCAAACTGGACGTCCACTGCGTTGTACATTCGCAGCGCGAGTTAATCCTTGTATAATTTAAAGGCCAGGAACTACCTGTTTATCTGCGGGGAATCGGCGAGCACTATCAGAGCACTTCCTTTCGTGGATTCATCGGATTTTGCATAACAGATTAGTAGGATTGAATGTCGTTCTTCGATAACTCCAATCAATTCAAGTTCTAACATCGCGGAAATGTTCGCAGGATTCGCAATAATATCGATATCTCGCAGTTACCGGAAGACAAGATTCTATGAGTATTACTTGGAGTCGAATTGAATTTCGCGGTAACAGGGTGATGTTACGACACGATCCGTCATCGTCCGGTAAGAAACGCGTGGCGAACTGGCCGTCTCTTAGTTATCGAGGGCTTTCTCGGGCGACAGCAAGCAGCCCGGCAACCGGATTCAATGATAGGAGAGCTCGCATAAATGGTGGTATTAAGAGGCTCGTTCAATTTGACTTTGATCACTGTATTTACATTAATCAGGCTAGAGCAGCCACTTAAAGCCAGACATTAATCCGTCGACAGAGGGAATTCCCTATAAATACTGGGAGCAGCAGTTTATCCATAAACTATTGAAGATAGGTGCGCGATGCGTGCTAACTGTTGCACGAGTTCCTGCAGTGATGGCGGAGAATAGATAGACTTGGATGTGTCAGAGTGATTGGCAATGATTCACGATGACCTCTCGCTGGTAATCATCAAAGTGGCTGTTCGCTCGTACTCGTGTTAGCTGTTCTGTGATCGACGATTCGTTTCGTGATCACTTTGCGATTGGCGGCTACACACACCCGGCTCTCGAACCGTGTTACGAACGATCATCGCCAAGCTGAGAGAGCTATCCGCTTCGAGATTCTTTCCTCGGAGCTTCGCACGTTTTGCGAGCGTATAAAGCAAAAGCCACGAGATCTCGGCGAAGGTTTTCTTTGCTGCCCGAGGATACTTCGGCCCCATTATCCACGCTGCATCCGATGCACATTTTGCCGGCTTTTCCTAGCCGCACGCCTAACTCTCGATGCGATTGCCTCGTGAGAATCTTATGATGTGTACCGTTGCGTCCGCCTCGACGCAGTCCTTCGTCACGGCGCACAAAGCACAAGTCCATTTAGACCTGGCAATTGCTACTTCATTTCCTCCGCGAGACCTTCGCTATTTTCTCCCTCGAGGACTTCTTTTATTGCTAAACTTGTGTATAAACTCTGTCAAGTATTTTTTGCATTCGGGTTATTTGCGTACATTGCGATTTTGAAAGAAGCAGCGATTGACGTCAGTCGGGTTTAAATTTCCTGTTTAACTTTGAGAGCCGTAGAACCAGGTAATTCCGGAACTCGGGGCTTTCTCGTGACGTCATCCGGTGATTCCCATTGAGAAACTAGTCAATGGGATCACTCGAGTCTGGGAGAACCTCTAATCGTACTCGAATCAAACATCTTGTCCTCGATCGACTCTCTCAAACGCATTATCGACTAATGTACGCGACGATTCTCGGACCTTGAGACGATCTTTTCTCAGCGTGACGCGAAATGTATTAACGGTACAGTGTCGAGAGTGGAATGACAGGGTGGGAGAAATGCGGGCGATTGCACACGCTGCTCTGTCAGTGGGAGAATTAGAAATTACAATGATCCAGCGTGCCGACAGGTTGGCAATAATGCTCGCCTTACCAGGAGCGTGAGAAAGCACGCGCCGCGATTTTTTCCCTCGCGCTCGTGACTACCCTGTCAACGAGAGCACCTTCGTTTCGGCTCTCTCCCCACCGCCTTTAATTGCCAGTCCAACCAATTGCCGAGTTCTTGCACCCCGACGACTTCTCTTCCTCTCGTCTTCCTCCAATTAAGTCGTAATGAGTCGCTGTATTTCACCGCAGCTGCCGACCAAATGATGCATAGCCAACGAGGAAAGACAGGATCTACCTTGTACGCAGCTGGAGGAAGGAATTGCTTCTCCAAATGAATTCTTACTCGTTTCTTCATTCTTATATTCTTTATTATAAAGAAATGACGAGGAAAAAGATAAAGACTGACGGAAGAGGTCTAATAATTCTTTCAGTTTCTTAGATAATAAAGTACCTTCTTGATACTTATATTATTTATTATAAAGAAATGCCGAGGAACAAGATAAAAAGTGAAGATTAATTGTAAGAGCTCTAATCACTCTTCCAGTTAGTTACATAATAAAGTACAGTTCACCGTAACAATACGCGTATACATACAAGTCGGCGTTCCCATTCATCACCCAAACGAACTGAACTTCGTGTAAACCAGGAACTTAGGAGCGAGTCTCTCGGCCCGTTACACTTTTACACGCGGCCCGCTACACGCATCCGCCCTTCCTTTAAAAAAAGGAAGGCCGAGCTCCACCCAAGCAGGAAAGAAGAAGAGCGGAAGTATCCGCATATCGCGGAAGTGCGAGTGTATGCCTCTTTCAATGGGTTTCCCCCGCTCGCTCCACTTCTTTCTCCGGTGCGCTAATGACTCGAGGCGGGCGGCGCTAGTTGGAAAATCGTTGGCAGAGGAAGTTCGGGAAGCCCGAGAAAGAGGAACGGTACACAGAAGAGTGCGCTCTTGTTGATGAATGGCGCGAAGTGGGAGAGAAGGAAGAAGGTGTATTGTCAGCCGGTGGTTTCGGCGCGTCCGTTTTGCGGGGAAAGCGAATCGATGCGACTTACGTGCGACCTGCACCGTGGCTTCCGCCACGAAACGTGCGGTTTCCGGTGGGACGGCCCGATAGCCGATCGCCCGACTGTAATACCTTATGCGTGCCAATAGCCGAGGGAATCAGTTGAGAATCGACTCGCGTTCGCGTCGCTTCTTTCTTCGTCCACGGCAACTCGTTTCCGTCCCTCGGCGGCCACTCACGCTGGCTGCTACCTTTTTTCCCCTGTGTAGTTTCGAGATGGATCTCGGAGAAGGCCAGCGCCACTGGCCATTAGTATTTGAGGGCTTCCTCAGCGCCGCTATCATGGGAATATCCTGGGAGCACTCGGGCATTACAAGCTCGCCATCGAGCCGAGTTATGAAATACCGAAGGGGAAACGCTCGACTTGCATCGATAGGTGGTTTTGCATTTCAGTTTCTCGATCGAATTCCCTGCTACCCCTTCTCCGATCGAATCGCCGCTGCCGCCGCCGCCTTTGTCTCGTGCTGTGTGCTAGATAGTACGCTTTGGCTACGAGCCATTCCCCAATCCTTCCAACCATTTTCCTTATAGTTTCGAGTTCCCTTCTCTCCTATATCTTACCGGGTAACCCGGAAAGACATAACTCCTCGTGATTTTAAAGGAATGTTGAAGGAACCTCCCCAAATTGATTTACACTCAAGGATTTCGAAAGATCGACCTGGTGCCTCCTCTGTGATTCTGTGCTTCAACAAGCACCGTGGCTGTCCTTGCGGTTTAACTGAATTCCCCGAAACCATTCCGTGCCATTGGTTTCCGTAAACGGACGGCGGCTAATTAACATTCGGGACGTTGCGGGCATTTAAAAAATTCGGGGAATCGCAGGATCGTATATTTATAACTTCGATGAAGACGACGAAAGGATTCTCGACTAAGGAGGATTTCTTTTCTGTTGCAGCGCCTAGATGTTCGAACACTGCCACGAACAATCTGCCACCCCTGACGTTTCATCCGCTGCACGGTGACAACATTACACTGTGCAATGGAGGCACGATCGCCAGGAGATTCGAGAGCTTCTGCAAGGGTGTCACCTTCACCGCGAGACCGGTCAAGGTCGGAGAAAAGGTAAGCTTTCGATGCATTTCAATTCCGACCTAATTCCAGCCTGGAATTCCGGGGTGAACGGCGCTCATACATTATATAATGTAAACACAGCCTAGCGATTAGTCGCGAATGCTAATGTCATTGTCATCATACGTTATCCGGTTTTAGCCACGCGCTATTAGCCACCGCGAAGCGAACAATCCGGTCGGCAGCACCGGTGTGACATTCATCTCTCACGGTTCACGCGACCAAGGTCCAATCTCACGCTCGTTTCTACTAACTGCTGGACAACGCTCGGCTAACGCAATCGAGCGGTGATTAGCGCGTTCTTATCGTGTAGCAACCCTTCGCCGTGGAAATTGTATGCACCAGAGAGATGCTTAATTGTGAGAACCGGGTGAGTCTCGTTCCGCTCGAGAGGAAGCGCGCCGGCATTTACATTCGATATACGTCGCCGGCCCTGAGACTAACTATTTCATGTGGGCAGACAGTTTAGCGCCGTGCCACAACCTTCCATATTCTACTTATTCATCCATTGCGGACACAGTTCTTCTAGCCGTGTAGAAGTAGAAGTAGTAAACCAAGCACTGTGCGATCGTGTTGCGTGTCTTTCGCCGTTCTCTTTCTCGCGAACGTCCTCTCTGTCGAGCGTTTCTACCTTGTTGTTCGGCTTCTCTTTAGAGAAAAGAGATTGGCAGAGCGTGGGCGAGGCATTCGAAGGTTCCTCGTAGATTTCACTAAACGCCTTTTGATTAGTCTCAGGCACGCACAGACAGTCGTTGGTATATGTTTCTTCATCTTTCTCACGTCTGTTACTGGTCAGAGTATTTGGAGAGTTGAATGGGCGCGAATCTCGCTCGAATGTGATAATTGCTTGGTCTATTGGGGATGCTTTAAATTCCGCTTGGTATTTTTTTATAGGACAATTGGGAGTATTGTAGTCTCGTTAGGTAGTTTGAACATGATGTAACAAGTCACTGGGTAGAGTGATAGCGAGTGCAAGAACGATTCGGAGAAACGAAGTAGCGGCTCTCGCGCGGCAGCAAGCTTTCGCAATCTCTTTTCAAACAGTTGTACCTGTCATCAGGATTTTCGTCACGTGTCGCCTCGTGATATAACAATCGTCCGTTCGCACTGGGAAGACTCCCTTTTCTTGTCCGAGTAGTTTACACCGTGCTGTTTTAGCCTTTTCTCAATTAAATGACTTGCGATACCATGACCGATCTTCGTAGGGAAGGCCAATTAAATGAAATAAAAGGAATTAATTATGAAGCTGAGTTTGCGAAGCGCAACACCTTTTTACTTGCGTTTGCTGTTAGATAAACGAGCTATAATAGGCGAGGAAAGTGAAATGTGTGTTTGAGGTTTAATATTAATTGGAATTTATTTGATCGGTATAATTCACTGCGGTTCCAGTGCTCGGATTACACGTGTAAGACATTTGGTGTCATCTTACATTACGATTAGTCAATCATCTACATGATATAATAATCACGGCTTGACATTCTCTTGGTTCGAAAGCTGCCCACGCTTCTCGCTTGCGTGACCTCACACTGACACCTGTTACAGAAAATTCTTTTGTAAAGAAGGTCTCGTTACATCATTACATGATATCGGTATTTGCCTGTTGCAGGTCTGCATCCGACTCCTCGAGATCTCGGACAACTGGAGCGGCGTGATGCGCTTCGGTTTCACTAGCCAGGATCCGATGAGCCTGAGATACGCGATGCCGAGGTACGTCTGCCCTGACCTGACCAACAAGCCCGGCTACTGGGCGAAGGCCCTCGCCGAACGGCTCTCCGAGAAGGATATGATGCTCTACTTCTACCTGACGTCCTCCGGCGATGTCTATTTCGGCGTGAATGGCGAAGAGAAGGGTCTCTTCTTCAGCGGAGTCGAAACCCGCAGCCCCGTTTGGGGAATTATCGATATCTACGGCAATACCACCGCGGTTGAGATCATCGATTCCAATAGACAACATTTGTACAACAATACGAGGAGAGGCCCCGAGCCGAGAGTGGAGGAGCACACGCATCACAGCGCCCACCCGGTCGCCGAGGAAGCTAGGAATACCAGCAGCAGGGAAGTTGAGCGAGCCCTTCTCCCGTCCATGCAGAACATGTCCATCCAACAGGAGCCCGATGTCGAGCTGCCTGGACTCATGTTTCAGCCGGCCGGTGTCATCTTCACGCCACTGCCCTTCCATCCGTAAGTATATATGAGCAATACCTCAGAGCGACGAGCTCGTCGGTGATTGACCCCGGGCAACTTGTAACACTCCCTGCCTACAAGCCAAGCTAGAGTCATTCGAGTCGCACTAGATGCGAGGCACAACATTCTTTGCCGCGCGAACTCCGATTAAAACCGCGTTACTTTAGAAGGCGCCTTTGACACGCTGGAATGCTGTCGGTTCATTTTTTTTTGTTTTTAATGAATTGCCGCACGGAATGCTTGCCACGGCACTGGATAGTGTTCGCGTTCTAGACGTGCTTTACTGCAATCAGTAGTCAGTTCGCTAACCACTTCCTGCTTTCCTTTCTGTTACAGAACTCGGGGTAGAAACATCCGCTTCAGCAATCAACAGTGCGTGGCGACGCGCATCGATACGGAGTTCTGCCACGGCTACGCCTTCACAAGCCGGCCTCTTGTACTCGGGGAGCGGCTGGTCGTGCAGATCCTCGCCACGGAACCGATGTACGTCGGCGCCTTTTCCCTTGGAGTAACCTCTTGTGACCCCGCCAGGCTCACCGTTGATGATCTACCACACGACAGTGATCTCCTCCTAGATCGACCCGAGTACTGGGTAGTCTCGAAAGACGTCGCTTCGAGCCCACAGGCCGGCGATGAGATTTCTTTCACCGTGACCCACTTCGGTGAAGTCCAAATGAGCAAGAACGGTGGTACACCGACGGTTGTGATGCATGTCGATCATACTTTGAGACTCTGGGCGTTCGTCGATGTCTATGGCACTACTCAGCGTGTCAGGATGCTCGCTAGCAGACCTCAATCACCACCGAGACCAAGGCAACAACAACAACAGCAACAACAACCGCAGCCTCAACCGCAACCAGCTCAACAACAGCAACAACCTCAGCAAACGCCGCAGCAACAGCAACAGCAGCAGCAACAGGGCAATTATCTTTGCCCAGCAAGCTTGGCGAACCACGCAAACGCCGTTGCTGAACTCTCACGATATTCAAAGATGGTACAATTCAAGCCTGCAGTAGGTGGTGGTACCGTACTGGTGGTGAACCTTCCTCCACAGAACGATTACCCAGCACCATCTACCACCTCTCAAGCTGCATGCCCTTCTGCATCTGCACACAAGAACACGCAGCCTGCACAACCACAACCACCAGCGATAGCAGCCGCTCCAGTGGCTGTCTCGCAACCAGGCACATCGAGACAGTCTTCTCCACCCCGTACTGGAACCATGGCCAGCACTGGCTCATCCACGTACATAGAACCAGTCAGCTACCAGAGCTTAGACGGTACTTTAACACCTCAAGCTTCGTCGCATCTGCAACAATGGACCGAGGGGCTTCAGCCGACGCCTGGACAGCCAAGCGAGTGTTCGATCTGTTACGAAAGGAACATTGACAGCGTATTGTACATGTGCGGTCACATGTGCATGTGCTATCTCTGCGCGGTTCAACAGTGGCGCGGAAAGGGTGGCGGCCATTGTCCACTTTGCCGGGCACCGATCAGAGATGTTATTCGTATCTATAGATCCTGAACGGTAGTACATCCTCGTCGTGGTAAGAAGAGTTCCAAGGGCTGATCGCGGCTGTCTTCCGAATCGTCGAAATCTCATTGTAGAAATGCGTGGACAGGATCCTTTGCCTTTCGGTTGTCAGGTATATATAGGGGAACCGCTCGGTTTCAGTTTGCTTCGTTCGAGTCGAAGTAGATTAGAGGAAAAGGTTTATATTATTCTGCCTTTAAAACTGCCCTCTTCAGGCTCCGCCTGAGAATATTAAACTTCCACTACCCAACCAATATCAGATCCCCTAGAACAGTGGGACATTAAGGTACTATTCTAGATACATCGCGTATTTAACTCTTTCTCACAGTCGCGAAATCTGTCTTGCTCAATGTATTTCGGCGTGCGATTGTGTGAGTTTTCGGGAAAAGAGTGCGATATCAAAAGTGCATAGCCTTTGGTACAAGTCAAAGGCTTAGTATTGGGAATCTTGTCAATTAAAATGTCAAAGGGCTGACTTTGTCAAAAAGTGATGGATACTCAACATACTAGTACAGTTTTCCGGTTATAATGCAACTGCAACGAGAGCGCAAGAAGTCCCTCCGCGAATTCCATGGGAGATGTTTTCATTTACAAATGATCTGTTATCTTCAATGAAGTTGATGACGAACTTTGTTTGTAGCATTGCTTCGACTTGTACGAATGTTTCATTATGTTTTGCACGTAAGAATGACGGGAATGGGTGGCTGCATGTATGGTTCTGCGAGTGCATTAGCAGATTAATGTGTGGAGAGAGAGAGAGAGAGAGAGACGGACATGGTTCATTCGATTTTGTACAATGGATATTGCTATTACTACGATTGCCAATTACTTTTCAAGATTTAGTTATTACTATGAATAATGTTACGGTACATTAATTGATTGCGATTTTATTATCGGGATCGTTGATACCATTGTCGGAACACTAGCATTACAACAGCCAGTACCATCCCTATGATTTCTACTTCCGCAAATACTGTGGAACTATTTCAGATTGACGTTAATCATAGGATCGCGTTTCCTCGTATATATTACGAGTTTTATTTAATATGCTGTGTGATTATGATTTGCGAAGTGCGAACTTTTATAATATCAGGCGCTTAGGGCATTTAGGTAGATTCTTCATGCTTATTCTTGATACTCTCTCTATTCATTTAGAGATCTATTTTGTACTTCTTCCGCTTGCGGTCGGAAGGACTCGGCATTGCTTTGTATGTAGTCGCGTGTGCACGTGGCCAGTCCCTAGGAAAGTGGGAACGCTCACCTTCGTTCGTCCTTGACGATGCTTCTTTTCACTTCTCTCGCGTTTAGTTTCGACAATAAGTGCGGGTGCGAGGACACTCTTATATGTATAGTGTATTACCAAAGAACGAACTTGCGACGCTTCTTCTCAAGAGAGGAATGGACGTTTCGGAGGAAGTCCCAGCGGGCATACCGCTATTGCGCGGCCTGCTTTAACGTAGTGTTTTGATACGTTTATGCTAAATAGCAATGATAGCCATTGTTACCGAGTTCGCGACAGGGAATCACGGGTTCACTGGTGGATGCAACGTACAAGACTGCTCATTCTTAATTCTAAGATTAATCAGCAAATTCCGGATTAGGAATATTGCCAATACAGCTTTTGCAGGAAATAGTTGGCTTTCGACATTTATTCAAACTTTACAGTTGCATCCCTCCGTCTGATGGAACATGCCCAGGGCTACGTAGACAGCTTCGCGCTAGAGTGTCCAAAGTGCCGTTCCATCACACTTGCGCTACTTTTTAGAGCTTGCATTTGGATGTTGCAGTCCGCCAAAGATATAAGAACACTGAAGTCGCGTCAACTACCCACGAAGTGTGTACGCGATGGGGCAAGTCTCGATTTCAATCTGATCCCGCGACTTGCCCCCTCGCTGGCGAGGGTCCTCTTCGTCAGATTAATTTATTTTCGTACAGCCAGCGGACGCGTTGTCAGGACTGGCGTTTCTTTCACCGCTCGAGCGTGCAAGAAATTCCACGACTATGCAAAACGTCAGACCAGCCTCGCCGAGGCCATGCCTTATGAATGTCACCGATATTTCCGAGCTTCTTACTCCGGTGGTTCGCACCCTAGGTGCACCATCGTCTCTATAGAAGGGTTCTGACGTCTTAGGTGTATCGTTCCAATGATGTCGAACGCTTTCGCAACCCGTCAAAACGTGGACGAGCGCGTTCGCGTACTACTAGAATGAGCGCGACGATCCTGAGAGGAGTTGAGTGAAGTGCCGAGGAGACGAGTCTTGATCGGGAGCTTTACTCGCAATCAAAGTTCGATACAAAGAATGAGATATTCATCGAGAGTAAGAGTGAAGCGCGCTGAGAATAGTGAGGGAATACGGCCTCCCCTGTCCCGGGAGCACTATGAACGAAGGAGGCAGGAGTGTTCTCCACGAATGACATAAAGGATGCGCAATAAAGCAGTAATGAAATCTCTAGTCCAGCGAGAGGCAGCTTTACTCGCCTGCCAATCCAAAAAAAGATGTAATGGTGAGAAAGATTGACGTAGGCTCTTAAGCAGCGGAGTGTGTGACCACGTGTGAGAGAACGAGCGAGCGATCGAGCGAGCGAGCGAGCGAGAGAGAGAAAGAGGTTACAAATGTTTTATAGATACAAAGTTACAAAAAGAAATGTGAGTTAATTGCGTAATGAGCGCGTGGACGCGTCTCGTTTGGTCCGACTTTGTTCGCCAGAGCGGGTCAGGCAACGCTCCGAGATTCTATTAGATGGTACAATAGCACTAGGATTTATAATTATATTATTATTATTATTATTCTATTGTGTTGAGCGTTGACGAGAGATAGCAAACGAAATTTGCAGAGTTATCGTTCTAGTATACGTGGGTAAGGGGTGGTAGTAGAAATGGAGAAACGTTCCCAAAAAAGAATCGCTGATGAAGTAAACGCATAGATACAGCTAAGGCAGAGTTTAGCAAATGGGTGAACTGCTCGGTAACTATATACGATAGACATTATTATCGTAACTTAAATACTATTAATATCCATCGATCATTATATTGTCGTCATCCCGCTCGTCAGCAATGCCCCCTGTATCTATTAATAATAATTAATGTTTTTACTTTGTAATACTATCGCTACTTTTTACCCTTTACGCGACTAACTAACGACCCTATTTAATTTTCGCGAAATTATTTCACGCCTGTCTAACCGTGCGCCAGAGAGAGAGAGATAGAGAGATGGAGAGAGGCAGAGAGAGAGAGAGAGAGTTTCCTTTTCGCTTTTTTCTTTTCCTCCACCGCCCAATCGCGAGGATAATTCTGGGTTCGCGCGAATGTGATACGCACAACGTACGATAATTGTACGCGCAGATAGAGGAGACAGAGAATTGAATCGTTACTAAACGAAAGGATAGCGGCGTATCTCTGCATACACGTTAGCCCCGCATCAGTTTTGGCTATGCTGCCTGTTATACAGATCAGTTGTCATCGTGTCCTCAGACGAAAAAAAGAAAGACAAGAGTAATGATGGCTATATTGCGAGAGAGAGACTTCTCTGAACCTAAGTGTATAGATATTGGAAGAAATTTATACATATGTAATATAATTTTTGCAGCCGTGTGCTGACGTACCGAATAAAAAGCCTGTAATATCTATAAAGATGTCTGTGTCACTTGTTTCTTCCAGCCTCCTTCCCCCCCTTTAAACTTATTAATTAAAAAGTGCACGAATTAACTAAGAAAATACTTTATTTCATCGCAAAGGTGCACATGCACAAAATGATATCTCTAAACAAAAAGACGACACAAAAACAAGGTACAAAATAATGACACAACGTCACAAAACAAGGACAAAGGTACAAAAGTACAAGTAAAAAGAAATATAAAAGCGACTCTGATATACATTCGTTCCAAATCCACCTAGAGGTCAGCGGTGTGAAGTGACGGGTGACGAAGGAACCAGCGATGTCGAATCGGATGATGAAGATGAAGTATTAATTCTCGTCTTCGCCACCCTCTGCCGAGTCCATACCAACTTCTTCGTAGTCCTTCTCCAAAGCAGCCAAGTCCTCCCTGGCCTCGTTGAATTCGCTTTCGTCCATACTCTCGGCGACGTACCAGTGAACAAATGCTCGTTTTCCAAACATGAGATCGAACTTCCTATTCAGCCTCGTCCAAGCCTCGGCGATGGCAGTGGTGTTCGCCATCATCGCCATGGCTCTCTGAACCTTTGCCAAGTCACCGCCTGGTACCACAGTGGGTGGTTGATAATTAATACCCACCTGCGATAAATAGATTTATTATTATTGTAGAAAGATAGTGACAAAGTCAAAAGGATCATCAAACTCACTTTGAATCCAGTGGGGCACCAATCGACGAACTGAATAGTCCGCTTTGTCTTTATAGTCGCGATGGATGCATTCACATCCTTCGGCACAACATCACCGCGGTACAACAGACAGCACGCCATATACTTCCCTCTTCTTGGATCGCACTTCATCATTTGCATAGCAGGTTCGAAGCAGGAGGATGTTAGTTCCATAACAGTGAGCTGCTCGTGATAAGCCTTCTCGATGGAGACTATCGGGGCGTAAGTCACCAGAGGGAAATGGATCCTCGGGTAAGGCACCAGGTTCGTTTGGAATTCGGTCATGTCTACGTTCAACGCTCCGTCGAATCTGAGAGATGCAGTGATCGATGAGACGATCTGTCCTATCAATCGATTGAGGTTCGTGTAGGTTGGCCGCTCTATGTCAAGATTCCTTCGGCAGATATCGTAGATCGCCTCGTTGTCCACTAGGAAGGCGCAGTCCGAATGCTCGAGGGTGGTGTGCGTCGTCAGGATCGCATTATACGGTTCGACGACCGCTGTGGAGATTTGAGGGGACGGATAGATGGCGAATTCGAGTTTAGCCTTCTTTCCATAGTCCACCGATAATCTCTCCATGAGGAGACTCGTGAAGCCCGAGCCGGTTCCCCCACCGAAAGCATGGAAGACCAGGAAGCCTTGGAGACCGCTGCAGGTATCAGCGATCTTGCGAATTCTGTCGAGGACCAGGTCGATGATTTCCTTGCCGAGATTGTAGTGACCTCGCGCGTAATTATTGGCCGCATCCTCCTTGCCGGATATCAGCTGCTCCGGGTGAAAGAGCTGGTGGTAGGTTCCCGTTCGAACTTCGTCTGAAAGAAATCAAAAGTTTCTTGTTCACTCTTCGGAGGCATCGTTTTATTTTCTGTATTTTTAATGGGTCTGAAAATGAAGCTATCGACAAACCTATTACTGTGGGCTCCAGATCAAGGAAGACAGCTCGGGGAACGTATTTCTGATTTCCGGTTTCACTGAAGAAAGTCTGGAAGCCTTCGTCGTTGGCGCAAGCTTGAGGTGGAAGCATTCCGTCGGGTTGAATCCCGTGCTCCAAGCAATATAATTCCCAACAGGCATTGCCCATTTGGACGCCTCCTTGCCCGATATGAACTGACAGTACTTCACGCTAATTAAAAGGGGGACAAATTCCAGGATATATTTCTGGGATTATTAGTTTGGGATTTGGTATAAAATAAATTACCATTTTGGTGGTGGTTTGAATTTAAGGGTCTAGGTAGATTGAACGAAGTATGTTGACCGGACGAGAACTGAAGCCCAACTGAGACAAATTCGGTGGTATCACTTTTAGATTTTGTTCCTGTTGCTTTGGATACGATGCGCAATTTTTAAACATTGCAAAAAATCAATAGTATCAAAATATGAACGGAGAAGCTGAATTTAGCTGGGAAAGATATTGACAGTCTGCACAGATGTCGTCGGTCAAGATTCATGTCGAATGTTTTGCTTGGTCATATTAATTTATTCGCAACTGTTATTAAAAATTACAATAGCTTTTGTTTAAGACCTTTATAACATAATGCTAAAATTGGTTTATTTCCTATTTCAAATGCTGAAATTCATATATTTCTTCATACGGGATAAATGCATCTCTAAAAGATTAACTTACAGATCGCAGGCTTACTTTGTATTGTTTATGTTATTCGCTAAAATATTGCACATATAATATAAGTATACGAAAATACACATATCCACAGGCCTACTGACCTGCATTTCGCTCATTATTTGAATGGCACAAATGAGTGGCGGGAGTAATTTGAACCAACGCAGTGCGCATGCGCGTTGCCTCCCGCCAAATATTCTCTCTGTCCTACTCTGATAGCCGCCATTTTGTTGTATTGCGCAGTTACGTGGTTATTATTATTCCAGTTTGAATTCGGGATATTCTCCGAATAATACATTGTTGTTGCTTGTTAACACTCGTGGTATATTCAAATATTAAATCTGATAAAACTGGCACGAATCATATACTGTGTACTGCACCATTTGTAAGTCAATTGACGCTTTGCACCAAGTTCATGGTTATTGCAAATTTCGAATTCATTGCTTTTCGAAGGTCAAAGATTCGCCTGAGTGAGTTATTATGTATATTCCAATTTCTGACAATAAAATAGCAATATTCTGCGTTGTATTTGAGAAATAGGAAGTCAGTAATATCATATTTCACCGGAAAGGGTTAACTACCCCTGTTCCAAGGGCATTTTTGCACTTGGTATCAACCGACGAGGTGGCCGAGAGGTTAAGGCGTTGGACTGCTAATCCAATGTGCTCTGCACGCGTGGGTTCGAATCCCATCCTCGTCGATTATCTTTTTGTTTTGCTAACTTATATTCGCAAAAGAACATGCCAGGAAGAAAAATTCAGTCTTAGAGATTACTTTTTAGACGCGGCCATAGTATACATCCATTGATAGAAACCGGAAGTAGTTAGAGAGGACGTTGAAACCAGAAGTCATTAGTGGAGGAAGTAGAGGATCATGCAATTAGATTTGGTGTTAGATAAAACATTTTCGCACGTTTTATTGCACTGTATCTTACATGACGTGTAATATTGAATGTTACAAAAATATCACCATTCCGTGTAGAATTCGTCGTTTTTTGGTATTATACTATTCATAGCTAAACAGTAGCATTAAAAATTCGTAGAATTAATAAAGATTCTTGGATTAATATATATCAAAGGCACCATCTCATTTTTGAATGCATCGTACGCGCACGACTAATGGCAGTGGGTCGATTAAAAAAATAATAATCTATATAAATTAGTATAAATATTAATTGGATGTTAGAGTGGGATGCGTTTGGGCCAGTGTGTTAACGGGCACGAGAGATTTTCTTACTCTTGTCATTCTCACTGGGTGGTGGCGGTCCCTTTGCGCTCTGGTGTCGATTGTAGACACTGTAAACGAAATGTTTGTGAAATTCGTATCATAAATTATATTAGAAAATTCGTTTTATACTTACTATCTGTACGTCTCTGACCGAATGTAATCTATAACGTGTGAAATGCCCACTTGTAGTTGACCACCAATTGGTGTCACCCATGGATTGAATTCCATCCTGAACACTGCCTTGTTGCTCACCAAGTCTAGATTTCCTGTAGTATTCCAGAAATTTGCTAGTGGCTGTATTGTTACATATAAATAACTGAGATAACTAGTATTATTGTTACCTATTTCAGGAGGTAAAACAGTTAATCGGTTTCCTTGTATATGAAGTTCCCTCAGTCGCGTTAATTCCCCTATCTCTTTTGGTAGCTCCACCAAGTCATTGTCTCTCAGAACAAGCTAATAATGACAAATAAAGTTTTGTAAACATCTACTTTAAAAAATATTAATTTCGTAATTGGGACCTACAATTTGTAGATTCTTTAGTTGTCCAATCTCTGGTGGAAGATATTCGAAATCATTGTCAGCCAAATATAAAGCTCTCAGTGTTTCTGAAAATACATCATTTTTCGTAAGATAACAAGCATAGAATTAGAGTATTTGTATTGAGAGTGTATTTATACCCATCATGAAGAAGTTTCCAGGCAAATTCTTCTCACTCAGGTTATTGTATGTCAAGTCTAGCACTTCTAGTACTGGGAACGCACCAAAACCACGTGGTAGAACATCAAGCCTGTTCATTCTGAAATGACCATCAATGTTAAAATATTTGTACTTTGTAGAGTTTGTCTCTACAAAGTGATTCACATGCCTTTGAATACCTTTGTGTCTATTGTAATGGACCACTTTTTAACAGAAATATATTTGCATTATGTTATATCCAAAACCCATACAATATAAAATTTAAAGTAACATATAATTTGTATAGAAAAATTATACAGTTATATGGATATAATTAAAATGATTAGATAACTTATGATTATTGTATGTACCGCAGTGTATTTCCCACCAAAACCAAGTGAATCACCTTGAAGATTTTACATCAGATCCCAGAACTCACCCAACATTGAGAATCCTCAACTTTGGCATTTGAGACAAAGATATAGGGAGTTCAGTAATATGATTATTGAAGAGATTCAGTATTTCCAAATTAACTAGATTGGCAAGACCTGGTGGAACAGCTGGAATCATATTGTAACCATCAGTATCATTCGTATCAACTACAGTTCTCATTAGTGCTGACATTTGCTAAGCCTACCTTGTAGTTTATTATGACTTAACGTCAGTCTCGTTATATTAATCATATTAACTGGAAGAAAATCATGAGGTAATCATTAAATATACAAGTTAACAAGCGCAAGTCATAAAATTGTGGGAGTTTGTATTTCGAATCGCCAAATTGGGTAGGAACTTGAACTTTAATCAAACGAATAAAGGAGATTACGATTTTGGAATCTGTAAGGGTCACATCGGAAAGCTATTTTGATCGGGATTGTTTTGAAAAGCGATCCGCGGTTCGAGAATTAGAGAATTGTTTTTAATAACATTCGAAAGATGCGGAGGCGCGTGCGCAGGCACGCCCACCCCACGCCAAGTGACAAATGGCTGTCCTGGATTCACGCGCTCCAAAAAACCAGCCCCGACAAGTTGCCTAATTTGGCGATTCGAGTCGCTCCCGCGCCCCGTTCTCGAGGACTCACGCAATCCCGGCATCTCCTCGAACGTCGCGATGCCCTTGTCCGCGAGATCCAACTCCGGATTCTGGATCTCTCGGGCCTCATCGAGGACCTTCTTCGCCTTTGACATCTTCCCGGCAGGAATACACGAGACTGGCGCTTGATTCATTGCGCGCGCAATTCCGAGACACACGTCACAGCAGTAGAGCAGCACCGAGCTTTAAATAAACATGTGCACACCCTCCGTGACGCGATCCACGTTTCTCTAGCTTCACTTCGCTTGCGCTGATCGCCGACTCCTCCTCCACCACTCGGCACCGCCAGATGGCGATTCCTGTACCCTGCGTGGGTGGACCCTCCAAAGCCTCCTACCTCACAGGTTTGTTGTTACCTTTGAAAGATTTCGTTTTACGAGTTATTCTCCAGTTTCCAATTGTAATAAACTTCGTATACATCAACCAGATACTGCGTGAGTATTCCGATTATACGCAGTTTCTGCTTTCCAAGGTGTTTGCCAAATGTTAGTAGCAAAACATTCAGGGTAGTGACTTTGTAGCTCTGCGCAATGTTATTCTGAGAATCATAAGCTTTTAGTAGAGAAGTGATTTTCCTACTTCTAAAGAATGGTTAATTAGTCAAGGAAAGATTTACAGAGTTTGAAAATGCAACAGTTCTCGAGACGTTAGTTTCGACTGAACAGGTGTATCGAGAGATGGCGACACGAGGATCGTTTTCCCCGAGGTTACTTTCAGTGCTTCCAATATGATTATCGAGAAAAAATCGTCGTATTAAGGTGTGTAGTTTCAGTAATGAGAAGTTTCTCTTATATTCGACATAACGTAAGAACGAGTGATAGAGTTGTTCCTTGTCGAAATAAGACATCGATATTTATTAGAGAGCGGACACGTAAGTTTCCAGCAGCTGTGAAATAATGAGTGAGATAATGGGAACGGGCGGGGCGTAATCGCGGGTCAAAATTGATTCGGCAATGGGAATTAAATAGCCGATTACATCTGTGGCATCGGGCGCGTCGTAAGGTTAATGAGGGCCGATAAAAAGGGAGTTTATGTAATTGCCGGCCGCAATTATGGCGAGATATCAAGCGGATGATTCGATAACCTCACGGCCGACTGGTTTTAATAATGTTAAGGATTTTTGCCCGGTCGAACTGCGGTTGAAATCGGAGCGGTTCGCATTCCAAGATGGTTTCAATGTAGTAGCGATGTGCGATCGCCGGCATTAACGAGAGATCCTCTCGAAAAAAAGTCGACGCGTTTCCCTCGCGGCTTTTAAACGGGAATGGTACGCAATAATTGCGACAATCACGACTTCACTCGACTCGCAAGAACTCGACAGGTCATTCTCATCTTGTCCAAGTCGGCCGGCAGGCGTTTCTGCGACTCGACGACAAATCAGCCGCTTGGAAGCTAGAAAAAAATCGAGGGAGAAGGGCCTGTGGTGCTGGAGAGAAATGATATGGAAGAAAGATGGCTTAGAATGAGGGTCCCAACCGCGAAAAGTCAGTTACCGAAAAAAGAGCCGGGATTGCGGCTGTCGGGGAGGATGAAGGGGGGGGACCAGTAACCGTAGGATTTTATTTGGTGGTTTTGGGCAACGTTTTCTCGAGGAGGGGCTCGGTGCGTAACAGGGGCAAGCTAAAAGAGCAGTGCACGCACGTCCATATACACGTATAGAGGGCGAAGTGAGTGTGGCGCCAAAGAGTACCCGAGGGCTCGGTAAGGTTAGCGACCTTGGCGTGCATGCTAAAGGACAGGCGGTGGCGAGGGGCACCCCTTCCCCCATCCATCATTCCGGCTGTCCAGCAATCAGTGCCAAGCGGTATTATCGGTCAATTTACCCCGTCCTCGATGCAGCCTCTGTTGCGCCAAGTGCGAAAAAGCAAATCTTGTTTACCCCCCCGGGGAAAAAGGGCCGTTCAGCTTGAAGCGAAACTCTCCCTGGCACCGCTTGAACCCTGCGATCTTCTTTCTATTACGACGTAGTAGTGACGATAATCACCGGCCACCGGTAATCAGTAGCTCTTAGGCCGCGTGACTAGTATTTATTAATTTCCCGCGCGTCATCGATTGTAGCCGGGGCCCTTGAATCCATTATGAGGCGCGGTTCGTTAGTGCACCGGCACTCCTCTGGTATTCCCTGGTTTTTGCAGGATCATTAGCCAGCCGGAGGAAAAGGGGTATTAAAAGTCCCATCTTGGGATCCTATGCGCGCGGATACATGGACGCTCAAGGCATAAGAAATCCCACAGCTGAGGCGAACTTCGTCGCTCGATTTTGCATTAGATCGTGGCGCTTTTGTTGGCGAGGAAAGAGCTTCGGCGACATTGGCGCTCACCGCACATAAGTTACAAGCCCTCGGCACTTATGTATATACACGCTCTCGAGATGTAAGTTATAAGGCGACTGGCCGACTGTCTATGAGTTACAACTACCGCGATGGAAATTTATAAGTAACGACTGCCGAAGTTATATCGTTCCCAGTGCCATAACTACTTGAGTCTCCTTGGTATCGGGGACACTCGTGGACCGAACGTAAATTTCATAAGTTAGACATACTCGCCGTTTCATTGGGCAATATTAGAGTCTATTCTTTATTGCTACTCTGCATCACATAGAATTCATATGAGGCATTAATGCCCGGCGTTGTCGAGTCACTCGGTCGAATCGAATACGAAAGGCGAGGTATTAGAACCAATCGAAGTAAGAATACTCGGAGAGTTTGCCTGGTGGTCAATCAGTGGAGGGTAGGGAAGAAAAGCAGCAGCGCCGATAGCGTCATCGGCTCATCAGGCAGCAGACTTTTGTCCCGTGTGTACGGAGCGCATGCGGACACATAAATCTCCGCTCGTGTAGTGGCCGGCGATGTTGCTCGGCTGCACGTGCGTCGGTGCACGCGTGTACGCGAGACAACGACGAGATCCCGTGGCCGGCGAGTAAGGGAGGAGAGAGCGAGAGAGGAAGAGAGAAGAGATTGGGAAGTATAACGATAGCCGAGCAGAAATGAATTGAGAGGGCGGCCGTCGCGTCGCCGGGAAGGAGGGAAAAGCGCTGGAGTGCATATAGGTGCCCACGTGGAATATATCCAGCGCAGCATGTAAAAGCCCGTTATACTCTCTTGGGGCTTGCAGACTTAGCGCGGCGCATAGGCACATATGCATTAGCATGGCGTACGCTATAAATAGATGTAGCAGACCGCAGAGATCCTAGCCATCCCGCCTCCTCACGTATATCGCGCACTCGGTGCACTCGGTAGCCGGACATAGCGAAAACTCCCGAGCAACCGTCCCTACCCGCCACTACTACCACTTTCCTTTCAACCGGAGACACCCTGGGATTACGTCGGGATTACCGGCGAGATCCCCCTTCGCAGTCGTATCAATAGTCCCTTGTCCGATCGAACGATACCCCGACGTATCTGCGTGACCATGTACGTAAGGCGGCCTCCGCTTTTCCACTGGCACCAACTTTTCATACGGCCAGCAGCCAATGCCGGCCCGCCGCTCGGATTAAAGCTAATCGAATGCGGCTGGCAATCCGGGAGCACTTCAGCAAGGATATGAAGTTGATATGAAGTCATTATACAACTCGTTACCAGTGCAGATATTATTTAACCGCATCGTTTGGCGAAAAGGGCCGTCTGACAGCGGGCTATCACGAATCTATGCTTCCTACGCCGGTTCCTGGAAGGCATATAGCCGGCGCGTACGCGTTCTGCACCGGCGAACCTGTCCCGCTGTTAATAAGGCGGCGATGTAATGCCATGCGCGTTGCAATTTCGCAGGACCGTTTTCGCCTCGCAGGCCGTTACGCGATACCGGTGTGTACCGGCGGCGCGGCGCGGCGGCGCCTGCTATCCCGCTCTTCCACCGGCAGCTTCTGTTTTCGGCAACGAGGATGTCAGACAAGTTACGACACTCTGCCAGCAGGTGTTGCGGGAAGCGAGCGCGTCCTCCGTCACTTCCTCCTTTTTCCTTCGTTCCTCAATTTCCTTTGATTCTTTTGCAGGCCTCCTGACTCGGCTGAGTACACACGGCACCGTCCAGCCACAGTTAAGCCTTTGTTACGGCGTGTCGAGCTGGAGCAGCAGTGATTTAGCAAGCCATCTTCTTGAACGTCGAGACTCTTCTTCAGACTTCTTTCGAAAAGAAACACTGCTCTAAGAGAATTCTAATTCTCAATTCATCAAGCACTTTAGTCCCAGTGAGTATAAAACAAGTAGAAACTAAACGCACAGCTCTTCCAATCTATTTTTGGCTAACGAACATGTTATTCGTACAGGACGATTTATGAAAAAATGGAATGCTTTGGCCCGTGGGTCCCGCTCGTTCTTGGTGAGTACACGAAGGCCTGTCAAAATAGCCGGAGGATTGTGTTATACGAGGGGTATATAAATACCGTGTAATCCGGGGACACATCAATTCAGCGAGCGTGCGGTACGTGATGTGCGGCGCGCGAGGGACGGCGAGGGGGGACGTGAACGGCGGCGTAAGTGGGGTGGGAGGGGGCGGGAGGGTTGCATCCTGAAGAGCCGATATCGCGATGCACCGCGAGCCATGCCGCGTCTCGCGCAAGCTGCAAGGCCGCGAGGGGGTCTTCGAGGGCCTCAAGGTCAGCGATGCTATCGAACATACAGGCTTAGCACACATACATGTGGACGGGTCCGGCATCATCGAGAGGAGAGACCAGACTGGCCGCTGGAGATGCCGGAGCTTCGGAGCAGAGAAGGATGCACCAGTTCGTTGCATAATTGCGTCACGTTGTCCGGGAATCACTGGCCTGGACGTGCGCGTACCGCCTGTTTTGTAAAAACGCCCTGGCAAACTGGATTCCAAGTTGGCAGAGAGTGCACGCATACCAGCTAGTCTCGCGGGCTGCACACGTACGGGCGCGCTCGCGTGTACTAGTTAGTATAGTTACACCCGGGGAATACACACGGCTCTCCTCCTTACGATAACCATGCAGGTAGACCGGCGTCCAGGTAGCCGCCGTTCGTCAATCGGTCAGCGGGCGTCCGGATGGCATTCCAATTACGCGCAATCACGATTCCGGCCTGGTTTCATCCTAGTTTCTGGCATCGGCATTGGTAGTCGCCGAGCTATTCGTTCGCTCCGTGGGCGGGATCCGATCGCTCCGATCCTCGGACGTCGCATTATCTGGAGCAGCCGGAATTGAAACGTGCTCCTGCGATCATTCGCCGCCGGTGCATGTTGAGCACTATCTTCACTTGAATCACTTTGTCTCTATCTGGATGCTTCTTTATTCTAGTACTTTTCATCTATTTAACCTCAGGAAGTCGTTCTTATGCAATTAAATAGAGTATCATTAAATACTCAATACAATTTTCATTCATAGTAATGAATAAAATAACAGAATGAAAGTAGTTAGTGAAAGGTATGAGAGAGTGTGATGTGAAGTAGATCGTGAGGAAGAACACGCACACATCTTTCTGTTCCTCTCTACTTCGTACAAACTAAAGATACATTTTTGTAATCGATAAAAACGCCAAAGGGTTGAATAATATGGTAATACGAAGTCGGAGAAGCCAGCACGTTTAATCCTGCTTCTTAGTCTGGCCGCTCTCTCCTCATAGAGCAAAGTAGTAGCAAGGTGTTCGCGAAGGCAGTTTTGCGAATGCAAGGCATAGCGTGAGAGGTTGGTTAATTTAGGGGTACCTATGCTGCCGGAGGGAATTGTCGGCCGAATACACCATTGGCGTCCCGATCGGCATTAAAGCGGGGCTCGGACGACACAGGAATCCGACGGCGCAAGAATTTTAACGGAATCGCACGGTACCCGTGCTGGACTCGTTGCGTCATTTTTCTCCCTTTTCCCTCGCTCAGCCGACTCCCTTGGCTAAGGCCGACGCGCTCCTCGTGCATTTGTGTGCGCACGCCTTTTCTAACAACCTAAGTACAAGGTACACGTGGACACGCCGCGCCGCCGCTACCGTCGACGTGACACACGCTCGCGATGATGGAAAACACAAGCTCCACATTGGCGTAACAAGCATGGAAAGTGCTCTCTCTCTCTCTCTCTCGGAGCTTAACCCTGTGAAATCCGGACATTCTTCCGTTAAAGAGGGGCGTTATTCATGCATTCCTAGAAGGTTTTGTGTCGGAGCGCCGGGATTGAGCTTTTTTTTCCTGAGGCGATTTCCGAGCATGCTCCGCAGTGTGATTGTGCAGCAGCAGTGGCGATCGCGGTTACGGCTTGCAAGGCGATTAAGCGATAGAGGCGATTAGAAGGCCGAGCGCATGCCACCGCGGCACGGCTACCATGAAATTATTAGCACTGGCGCCAGTTATCTCGCCTCGCTCCCTCCAGCTGTCCATCCAGCTATCTGTCCTTCTCACCAGGCTTTTTTGCCGTGTGGAAACGGCCGGCGATAGCCCCGCGCGAACGCACCCTCCACCGCCGTCTCACCCACCCGGAGTTTCTTTCGTGTCAACATCGTAGCAACACCGCCACGCCGTGTAACTACACGCGCCTTTCAGGAATTCCTCGCCGCCGCCGCCGCCGCCGCCGCCGCTGTCTCTCGTCGAAACCTCCGCGAATCTTCATCATCCCCTTTTTCATCTCCGCTTCCTTTCTTTTCTCCGAGGAACATCGCACTCGGTGGACGCAGATTCGATGATAGTAAAATCTGGCGAACAATAAAGTCCAACGACTTCCAAGGTGCGCGTTGCACTCTGGAAAGTGATGCTTCCAAGTAAATTGTCATTCCTTTCATCGCTACGCTACTTTTTCTTAGTGTTCGTCCGCGGCTCTCTTTACGGTTCCATTGACACCGGCGCATTTTTCGAATCACCCTCCCAATGTGACCCGTGTATTTTTACATTTTAATTACTTACTCCCTGTTATTCCGGGAGGAATGTCGCCGGCGGGGACAGATACGGCGAGGGGGCGGTATCGCTGGATTTTTTTGTCGAGTTTACACAGTGATTCACTGGCGCGCGCGGAGCGCGGTGCGGCGCGGCGCCGGGGGTGTTAACGCCTCCGCGGCAACAGTTGTCTATCGCGCATTCGATTTCATCGAGCGCAGCCGGTTCTCCCTCGGCAGCAGCGGCTTGTTAAAACATGCTCGCTGACAATGCGGAGAGACTCGCAAATTTCGCCTAATGGAAACGGCACTCGGCTACGGGAACGCCGGATTTTTCGGTCGCTTGGTATCCAAGAATTCTTGGTTCACTGCCAGTCTCTCGGAATCTCTCTCTCTCTTTCTCTCTTCGCCTCCGGCAATACGCGAGCGAAATAAGACCCGTCGAGAGAGGAGCGACGTCGCCTCTGTTTACATACTTCCTTTTATTTCGCGCCGATCGTGAAATTAATAAACTCCGAGCGGCTCGGATGACATTCCAGCGGGGTTGTTCCCGCGGGAGTTTCGCGCTCGGCTGGGAAATGCCGAGTGGAGCCGGTCGGCACGTACTACCTTCGCCAGAATGCGTCGGTCAGTAATGAAAAGGTACTAAAAGACAGAGAGACCTTTTTGCTCCCCCAATCCGTTTATCTTGTCGGTATACTTGCAACCGCTACCATCATTTCAGATCTAAATGGGTGATTCTTATAATCGTGATTAACGTTTAAGCCTCCGCTCCTGAAGTGAAGTGCACTTTAATGCCAGGATGCTGGGTGGGAGCGATGTATCAGCACGTCATTTGCAAGAAAGTGTATCTCTCGCTGAGGAGGAGAACGAGAGAGAGGCATACAATTTGCCAGGGTATTTCACGCTTAATTACTGGAATTGCGTTTATAACGCGATTAAGGATTTTACGATCGGCGATCCAATGGACGAATGCTAGCCGAGCGAGAGAGGGAGAGACAGAGAGATAGAACATAACGATAATGAACTCGGCCATTTTTGCTGGCCTCACCAAGAGACGAGGTGGTTCGCTACGCCACTGGAGCCCAAGGTAATTGCTGAGAATTACAATCGTTCATAGCTCTGCTGTGCGCGCGGACCCACTGCCGAGTAATCTCAGCATTTCTCCGTAATCCAGCTTGGCGAACCTTTCATCAGCTCGGTGTCTCTCCCTCTCGATGCACCCTCTTTCCTCGTAAATTTCTCTCTTCTCTTTCGCTCCTGAGAACGTACCCCCTTCATTACCGCTCGATAGGACCGTGGGCAAGAATCGATTAAAAAGGTAAGATGGATTACCTCGAGTAAGGCGATTGATACTTTGAGAACTCCTTGGAATGTACGAATCTCAAATTGAATAGGCACTCCACATACGAATTTAACATACTCTTGACTAATTTCGTATACACGCATTTACATGCGTAATCTTATGCGATTATCAAAATCGACAATAATAAAAATTGTCATTGAAATTAATTCAGGCTTAAGTATATTGTAGATGTTTATAATTACGATTATTATTGTAATATAAAGGTTAACGAAGGACGTGTTAAGATAGTCAGAAGTAGAAGTGTCGCAATAAACAGCAGGGACTTTCCTGAATCGGCGAGCACAGCTGCGGCCACCCTTGATTGCACCGAATTAGATAAAAATCAGTGGGTTCGATCGCAGCGGTGTGCCCCTGGCTGCCTATTTAGCGTTGCCCGGTCGGAGATGCTGATTTCGCTAGTTAACCTACTTGGCCCGGTCTCGCGGATTCGCTTTCATCGTTTTTTGCGGCCGGCCGTTTTGATAGGGCATCTCTTCTTTCTCGAGGCTGCTGCTGCTGGTGTGTGTGTGCCGGTGGGAGTCGCGAGGCAGCAGCAGCAGCAGCAGCAGCAGCACTGCCAGCAGGACACAGTGAGTCGCTTGTTCGGCTAATAGAGAAAGTTGTCCCTGGTGCGCGTGCGAGAGCCAATCCGCCGCTCTTTCTGCTCCTTTGTTTATATGGAACACCTTCCACTCACGATGAATGATCCCATTGAGACGCTCGGCCATCATCTCCGCCCAATATTGGGAATAACGCGACCGACCCCAAGTAATCCCTCGCGCTCGAACTCTGCCCAAAGAGAAATTAAGCTGACGGCGGCCATTTAGCGAGCTAATTAATCAGACACATCAAGAGCCGAGCCCTCGTTAAAGTTGTGAGTGGGCATTGTGTTTTTTTGGAATTACTTTCTCCGTTCTACCCGGCACCGCCAGAGAAAACGGGACAGGCATCGTGCCCCCGTATACACCAGCACGTGGTACTTGATATAATATATTGGTCGCATTAATCTTCTCCGGAGCGAGGAGATTAGCGGAGGTGCGAATGGGAACCGCCCTGGAAACAATGTGCCTGGCAAATAGGCCGACTAGGCTAGCGGCACTTGCCGAATTTATCGGGGACGTGGCCGAGGAGAGGAGAAAAAAGGTTGCGAACATGCGCCGGCTGTTACTGACTTTGCAATCGATTATAACTTTCTCTGATCGCGCCAGCGAGTGAGTGAGTGAGCGAGCGCGCGCGCGCGCGCGCCACTGCATTCGGTACCTTTTGCCAGCCACGGTGAAACCATCCGCCCCTTCTCCCTCGGGACCTTCGAAAATGCTCCTCGTCACATGTTCCCGGGGAAGACAGAAATTCCGATAGCAGCGGGCGACGGGCGACGGGCGACGGGCGAAAAGCAAAAGTGTGCAGTGTCGATAACCGGCATTTTCGATGCCACGGACAAGCACAAGCTGCGCGCTCGCCGGAGCGTTAAGCCTTGAAATTTCGCCCCGGACACATTGAGATATCAATTGATTTGAGCATCGAACTCCCCTGCACTCGTCCACGGCGAGCCTCTATCTCCCCGTCGGACGCTCCTCCACTTTCGGTTAGATCGGTTTAATCGATCGGAAGTGATCGATCGGCCGGTGACCGCTGCCCGATGCCAGGCGAAGAAGAACCTTGTCCTCTCGAGCCAAAGGAAAGTTAAATTCGGCCGCTCCGCCATTTAATTGATAAGACTTCCCTCCGTCTCATTATTCAAATTATGGCGCATCGGCCCATCGAGCAGTCCGTCCAAACTCGATCGTCTCCTACATCGTTTTGCCATTCACGAATGAGCAAGTGCAAAGGCGGAATGACAGACGTCTAATCCTAATCTCCACGGTAACGACGCGCAGTGGGTCGCCATAATAAAATACCAGGCATTTGACAGAAAACATTTCTTTTCTAATTTATTATTATATAACTGCAATCATTTATCACAACCGCAACGAATGACCACTGCGAAAATCTCTGCACGCGCCGATAATTTCCCGCGCATTCATTATCTTTATTACGCTCATTATATTTATAATAATGACGCTTCCATTATATACAATCTTGAAAAAGTAAATCCTCTCCGTCAAATGGCTAATATTTTCTGAATTCGACCTACTGTGCGACGCAACACTTTCCATCATTGGATTCACTTTTCCTTGATTAGTGGACTCGGCGGAGTGAGTACAACTCGTCGGTACCCACTCGCTTGATTTGCATTAGCTCGATCCCGAACTCCTCGCCGGTTGTACGCGCGCTTCGCTGTATTACGTGCATGCGGCACACGAGTAATTGTTAATTGCGCAATGAGTCGTCTATCATCGACTAATGATACACCCTGCACGCGCGCGCGCGTACACTCGGCTGCCGGCCTTTTGTCGTTATTACATTTCGGATGGCCTAATCGCTAATAGGAATTTATGGCCTCCCTGGCGGGAGTCTGGCACAATGTGAAAGTGGCCGTTTCCATGATTCGCCAGGAGAGACAGAGAGAAGATGAAGAAGATGAAGAAGAAGAGGAGGAGGAAAAGGAGGTGGAGGGTTGTTGGTACGTGTACCGAGCAATAGTTGAGGCCGACACGTCTCTACATACTGGCATGAGGCAACAACGACATCGGTTGCAATTATTAATGAATCCTAGCGTCTCTTAGGTCCCGTCGTGTCTCACCGCTGACCTTTTTCTCTTTCTCCCCGTGTCTCCGGGAGGTGAGTCCCCAGTCGAATTAATATATTCAGCCTGTCAGGCTACCGCACTTCTAAGAATCCTCCTCGCTCTCTCGACGACCGACTGCTAGATGGACGGACTCCCGGTGTTAGCGCGTTTTTCTTCGACCGCTTGGACACGCTCGTGAAACCGGCTACGAGTAGGCGAACACTCGCTGACACATTTTCCCCTGCACGATCAATCGATCAGACATCACTGACGCGTCGCACCTTTTTCTTCGTGTCCCATTAATTTGGCAATTTGTGATATTATCGATCGGTACACTGTTGCAACTCTGCTTCCTTTATACTTGTATATATATATATGTATATATTGCTTGTATGTACTTTCTGCTCGTTTGTCGCGAAGTGTATTTCGACTGCATTCGGATATGTATTGTCAATACTGCCATTATTAACCCTTTGACTATTGCAAAATTTCTAAGCGCCTATTGGCAACCTTGTTAACTTTGACACGACTGCAAAAAGTTTAGTCATCAAAATATCACATTTTTTCATGTTTTTAACCATTTCCAGTACACTCAAAATTTACGCGAGGTTTATAATTGAGAATTCAATTTGCGAATTCAATACAACTGAGTACTGGCAGTATATATTCGAACGCAGCGTTGGTATTCTGCTATCAGTAGCGCGGTGAGTACTCTTAAGTACATGCATACATTCATCTCGGAGCACAGTGGACAAAGAATAATCAGGAACTTGGAAGGTCGCTCTTCTGGCCTGCTGGATTTAGGATGAGCGCATTATCCTTCTTCCGGGTGCAAGTTCATTACCGTGAAAGTAGCGATTTATGGCGGTGGGTGAAAAAACTTTGCGCGCGTCGACAAATCTCGAGTGGATTGCATTGGGGGATCACGTTATATGTATGTACGGGAGTGCTAGGCGGGGTGGTCGGGGAGTAATCTCATGTTAAGAGCACTTCTCGAGAGCTAATCTCTATTTACGGTTTCCCGGAACGCTTCGAAAGGGATTTCGCGTTTAAAGGAGCCCCAGGAATGGTGACAATGCAACTCCAGGTGACCGACTCTTCCTACAAGTTCCTTGACATCTTTTTTCGACCAAGCCTTCAATTTCTGTCGCTTCCCCTTTTTCACAAATCACCAACTAACCACTGCGATTTGAAATAAAATCGACTTCGCTGTCCAAGGATTCGTATAAACGCTTTTAATGATCCCTCTTAATCGCAGCAGGCTTTACAACGGAGTTAACTATCGTTTCCTAGTATAAAACTTAATCACTCGGTGCATGCTCCGCTTCTCCCTATCTTCTACTTATGCACGTACCTCGGCTGAGTTTCTAGCATTTCCACGCTCCGATTTCTAATTCCAATTGGAAACCGTTTTCTAGCGGCGCGACGACGGCAGCGGCGCACTCGGCATTATTTCACCTTGTACGGCGGACACTAAAATGCCTTTATATGACAAGCAAATGATATCTCGTTACAAACTCGTTCGCCGCCGGTTCCTCCTGCTACCAAGGGACAAAGAGCCCCGGTAATAACATAGCGCTCGCGCGCGCGAGAGCCGCGTGCGGGCGCAGAGAGCGAGCGCGAGGAACTCTTTTATCGTGACGACTGTAATCCCATACTTATTACTTCGCCGCGCTAGCTGGCCAGACTTTTCTTGCGCGGCGGCACACCGCTGCAAAAGTAAGTGCAAGCGGAGCGCCGCGCCGCGGCGGCAGCGCCAGTAATGACCGTGCACCACGAATGATAGCCTACATAGGAAAGCAACGTCGGATTCTCCAAGGCGCTACCTTGCGTGCCGAGTACTTTGACTCTCCGCAATCAGCCCGTTCAAGATTGATCCCATCCTCTCGTGGAAAATTGCCAGACCAGATCCTTAAGGACTTTAAATTAGCTTTATTGTCAAGTGCAACATAATGCCACTTTAGCAACTATCCTTTAACGCCGGCGGAGAAAACAACACAAGCTGTATACAAAGAAGCGTCCGAACTATAATTTAGAATCCGTGTGAATGGCGCGCATGTACAGCACACGCCTGTCTAAGAGATGTCTAACATTTAAGATTCGTGTACAATTCGCTTAATCAATAGTCTGTCAGATCTTTTCTCTTATTTCTCTGTTTTCTTTACATTGCTCGCTCAAGTGATTCATATTATAGGCAGTTTTGCATGGAAAAACGATCGAGTGGAATTCACAGGAGATATAATTGCGAGAGAAAAGTGGTCGTGAATGGATCTTGAGCGAACCTGTAATACAAATCTGACATAATACGGCTATTAGAGACACTAAAAAGTGCATCGTTCGAATCTTCTTCCTGTTCGTTAGGTTTTATTCTCTGGGAGATGGCGCCCGGTAGTTTATCATTTCGGCACTCAAGTTCTTTTATTGGCGGTAGTTTGCAGAGGTGAATTGATTGTTTCCGGCGATGATCCTCCGCTCGGAAAGGATCGCAGCAGGGATATCGGGTATCCGCGAGCGCGGCGAACTCCTAATTCCTAAGCTCGGCGAGGCGCTCCTCAATTAACGTCACGGCGCTAACTTTCACCGCGAGGCAAAGCCGCTTCGGTTACCGCCCCATTATCTTATTGCTCGCGTTGCACGCGTGCCTGCCCGCTTGCGCTTGCCAGTCTGCTCGCCTGCGCGCCTTCAGCCGTCTGCCTACTCGCTCGCATATGATACGTACGCGCTCGTGCGCGTGAGATAGCGCGAAAAGGCGCCGGGAGGCGCCAACGATCGCTCGCCGCTTCCGATCTCCACTCAGGAGCGGAAGTACGCTTGCGAGTGCGAGAGCGGATCGCAAGTAGATACTCCGGCCGCTTCGGGCATCCGCGCCTTGTATACTCGAGAACATTATCGGCGCGACTTGCATTTCCGCCGAGAGTGAAACTGGAGCGGACCTCCGATAACCGTGGGAAACTCACTGGATCCTTGATCAGACGCGATCTTTACCCGATTGACATTAATTAAGACTTCGATGAACAATTCACTAATTGCTTTATATCACCCGAGTTTCTATTGTTTCCCTTAATGAACATAGAGAATATCTTGATGGTATATTTTTACATTGTTTCAAGCGAAGTAAATTTATATTTTACTAATTGATTCCAATAGAGTTCGGTTGCAGGAGATATCTTCTTGCAATCATCAAAGAGAACAGAATGAACTAGCATTGTTGGCCGAAGACAATAAACTTTCTTTAATCGAGCAAAAGAACTCAACGGACAAACTAAAAGACAATAGACCGCTATTGAAACTATTCATTATCTACTGCAGCGCCATCGCGCTTGTCTCTTTCAACAAACCTAGGATGTACTTCGCGTACTTCGTGTTAGCACCTGCCGTGAAAGTTATTCCGCGAATTCTCCCCGCGACAAACTTAACCAACAATTGCTTACTATTGAAACTATCCATTATCCACTGGAGCGCCAACGTGGTAATCTCTTTCAACAAGCCTGGAATATTATGTCAGTGGTAGTGACTGAAAGCGATTGCGTTATATGTAAGCATCGAAGTTTCAAAGTGTTCTAAGCCGGATCGACAATTGCCGAGCAAGCGGATCCGGTCTCCTTTACTTCTTGGACTCGTACTTCGCGTACTTCGTGTTAGCACCCGTCGTGAAAGTTACTCCGCGAATTCTTCTTGCGCTTTTTCGCGGTCGCAGCCTCCGCCGCCGCCTCGGGAACAGGAGATATGTAGTATGGGGTATCGCGCGCGTTTTCCAGGTTTATTTTAGCGCTGCCCATAAATACCTTGGGATACATCCCTCGTAGCGTGTAGTTAGCCGATCTGACCGCGACGACCCACGCGTATGGGTGCCGTTCACGTAGGCGAGGAAGGTGGCCCGAGGGGGGCGAGTAAGGCGCGAAAGCAACACATCGTCTACAATAAACACAGGTTTTAATTGCTCGCTGATTCTCCCCTTTTTTCTCTCTCGCTACAACCCATAACAGGTACGTTGCTCCTAGAAATTTTCTTAGATCTCCATCGGCCGAAGTATTACAAGGCGCGCGTGCGGCTACAATGGCACAGAGTGAGAGAGAGAGAACCAGCTTCCTCGTCGTTCTTTCTCCTCGGCGCGATTCTATGGCCCCTTCGCCGGAGGATAAATTCCACCGGTGGAAGGAGTGATACGCGAGATCGCGGAAGGGCACCGGTCGCCGCCGTACCAAACTGATTGCAGGAGATATCCGGCGTAAAGAACGGCTCGCCGGATATATCCGGGCAGGAACTCTCGAAGGGGCCCGCGAGCGCGCGCGATCGCGCGCCTTCCATTAGATGTTCTCGTGCAGTAATTCGAGGCTCGGAGAGTTCCTTGATTAGCCGGTCACCTAAGACGGCTAATCTTTCGGTGTAACCGAAGCATCGTACTTTCACCCGTTCCGGCTTTCCTCTCTCTTTCTCCGGGCGCCTCTCCGCCTTCTACCTTTCCGCGGGGTACTTAAGTACGTGACCAACCTATACAGATGGCCATCTTTGTTGTCGGTGTGAGGGGCCGAAGGGGCTGCAAGCGTGCGTTGGTTGGTTGGTTGCACCTGTGAATGCGAGTGCCTGTCAATCTCGTATGCACGTGTCGAAATGAGCGACACGTAAGAAACCGAGCGGCCTTGTCAGGAGCGAAGGAGTCCAGCCCTCTCTGATCGGTTCCGACGCCGTGGCTACGCGAACACGAGCCGATCGCTCGCTATTACGCCGCTGCCACTCGTTTAACTCGATGAGCACACTTTTTCCCCCGAGTGCGCCGCGCCGCGCCACGCCGCGCCACGCCGCGCGTCCGCCCTGACAATAATATTATACGATACAGCGCGTGTCTTATGTAAGCTCGCACCGCGCCACTCCCTTCCTTCCACCGCCGAGCGTCCCCCTTCGCTGCGACCTAGGTTAAATTATAGTTTAGTGTAATTATAAAGTCGCACAGTGTCTGGCGCCATTTGGCTGACGAGACTGTCAGCCGGTTCGCCTCCTCTAGTGAACGTTCCTTTCAATCGCTCTCGAGCCGAGAACTGGAATTCAATTTCCCCCCCGGCAGGCCTGCATCCGATTCGTTACATCTTCTTCAGTGTGAAGCGGCCCGCCGGGAAAAATCCATGTCCTGAATCATGTAGCGCCTTTATAGATCCAGATTGAGGTCAGGGGTCGGCCTCTAGAAGCGGCCTGACGCCGCGCGCGATGCACAGTCATCGCGCGCTCACCCTCCTATCGAGAACCACCAGTCCCCGGTATGCGCATCGGGGAAAGAACATCTCATTTGAATCTCGCAACTCTTAATGCTTCTTCTTATTTTTCCTCGCTGAGAATTCAAATAAGTTCGTCAGTCGATGAATTAAATCTTCAAGATTTCTCTGAGAGTGCAAAAACTTTCGATAGTTGCTTTGATTTTCTCTGGGATTGCAAAGTGAGAAGGGAACTAGGAGAACAGGTCACGCGGGTCGGAGGGAGAAAAGAAGGAGTATGAGACGTAGGGTGCGAGAGGCCAGCGATGCATCACTATAATTGGATGTGTCCGCATAATCCCGTGGCGGTTCGCGTGTCCGAATTAGGAAAACAATTAGCGCCGGGGGCGAGGAGCATTCCGAGCCCTCTCACTCAGTCAGTCAGTCAGTCAGTCAGTCATTGGAGAATTACTCGTGGAAGATGCTGCGCGCTACGTGGCCCGGCGGGCTTTGCATTAATCTCCTTGGAGGAGCGAGCAGCGCCCTCCGCGCATTCAATTGATACTATCTGGCGAATCTGGCGGTAATAAACAATGACATGTTCTCCGAGCGGCGAAGGAGTAACGCTTCTTCCCTGGTTCGAGCCGGTCGTCCTACATCTTGGCGCGCCTCGGGATAAGCGACTTTTTCGATCGAAGCCTCGCCAGTCCTCGATGCGCACGCGACTTCTTTTGTAATTTCGAGATAAGCGCTTTGTTCGAGCCCGCGAGAGATCTCGGCATCCAGTCAGAGACGTATGAGACTGCCGGGATATATCTAGGAGAATTCTCGGCGCACTGCGCTCTCTTAACCCCCGCGTAATGCATGTGCATCTGATGAAAAGCACCCGGAGGAATCTGGCCTGAATTATCTAGCAGCGCCGCGAGCACCACCAGCGAGTACGGCTGTCCGATAAATTTTCAACTAACCGCGATAAATTGTTTAGTTTTCTTAAGCGCGATAAGTGACTTGTAAGAAGGGAAGAAGGATGTAGCGCATCTGATAAATAATTCAAATCTAAATTGATCCACTTAAATAGATTCCACTGTCTAATGATGAATTTCTTTTAAATAAAATACACAATCTTTTAATCAAATATTGTAGGCATTTTAAAATAGCTGGGTTAAATTATTTAGTCTTCTTAACAACGATAATTGACTCATAAGAGAAGAAAGATCTGATACATCTTATGAATAATAAAAATACAGATTGAATCGTTTAAATCTACTCGTGTCTGAATATTTAGGCTAATGGCTGCCCTTTAATTCGAGTGCACGAGCTTTCAGTAGGACTTTCCCTAGCGTAACAATCAATCAGTGCGCTTTAATAATGGGCGGCCCTGCAGGCGCTGACATTCCCCGCGATACACTGTGATTATCCGTGTAATGGGTGAGTGACGATGACACGATATCATCGCGGATACACTTTCCGGGCATGAACTTTTCGTGCGGCCGATCTTATCGGGGTTGACCGGCTGGCGTAGGTGGCTGCGCCACGGAGAACCCACGTCAGTATTAATGCATGGACACTGATCCTATCGCGTTTTGACAATGCGTAGGTACCTAGGAATTATAGAGGCCGGCACCCCCGGCCTGCCAACCTTTTAATGACTAATCCCGAAAGAATATGCAACCAAGAACAGAGAAATTATCATCGCATTCTTCCGAGGAATGTCGAAAGTCTCGGAGAAAAATCATGAGCTCCTTTTAAGTGACTGTTTTCATCCTACATACCGCGTTTACATTGGATTAGGATGTTTCCACGGATAAGCGTTGCCAGCACTCGGCGTTAATTAGCTCTCGCTTGACACGCTATCCCTCACGTGCTAACTAGATTGCCATAATTTTCCCTGGCACGTACATCGCGCGCAGAAGGATCCTCGCGCCAATCTGGAGCGACGATTGTGAAACTTGAGCTAGTGTCGTCTCCAAGCCGAATTTAATCTCTCTCTCTCTCTGTGTTCGCTGACAAGGAGCTGCTTCTATCACTCTTCTTGGTTTTGTTTAATCTATTTTCTCGAGCGGGACTCGTTTCGAATTTCGAGCAGTTAGTTTCTCGGAAGTATCTGGGCCGATATTTAGGATTGCTGGGCGAAGGAGTTGCTTCGGGAGAAAAACCATTAGCAGTAGACACGTGGACTTTCACGTGGCGAGACGAGCTTGGTGCTGGGAGAGTCGAGTAAAATGTGGGTTACATCTGTAAGGCGAGCGGGGGTGCCATCGCGAGAGCGCACGTACACAGAAACCACTCTTCTTCCTTCCTTCGGTTGGATAGACGCGCCGCCGCCGTCGCCGCCGCCGCTGCTGCGTCCCACCGTCGCGTGTAAGGTCAGCCTCAGGACCACGCGGTGGATGATTTCACTTCCTCCGTATTTATTATCCCAATCTTGGTGAGCACGCTCTTAGCTCTGGCCTAGATTCCCCCCTCGATTCCCTGCCGATCTCTACTTCTCCCCTTCGCTTTTTCCCATCGAGCATGCAAATCTGGATCGATCAGCCTGCCAGACTTTTTCTCCCTGCGATATTGCTTACCCCGGCAATAATTCTAGCCGGAATGATAGTTCTTCCTGGATCGATCGTGTACGTGACGGCACGCATCGATCGATCTCCCGTCGATCTTCTCAACTCTGCATTCGAGCGGGATTTTCATCGACATCACGAACTCATCTCTCCACGAACTTCTTTCAAGTAGGAGAAGCTTCTTCTTTCGCTAATACAATCGACCACCGCGAAGATTACGGTTTATTGATTGGCTACCTTCACAGCCACTGTTTTAGATCGTCGTGTGCAATTTTAAAGGCAAAAGAAAGACAGGTTTTCCATTAGTGTAAGACAGCGAGTCTTTGGATTTATTATGTGACGCGATGATTTAAGGTTCGCTTGGAGCTCAGTTTTAAATGCATCGCATAAATGTAGAGATGAGATTTTCGGTGGCAAAGTGCGGCGAGTTTGGATCGTGGCACGCCTGGTAAACTGAGAGTCCAACTTTTAACCCACTTCCACGTGGCGGCGTGCTTGATATACGTGCGACGCGATCCTCTGCCAAGAATTTGCCAAGCGCCGGCACACTCGCCCTCTCAATTTGCCCGGCGGCCTCAACCTCTTGCTCCGAACACACTCCGCTTGTAAACCCGCGTAGATCTTTCGCCTCTTTGCCACTGACTTCCACTCGCACACACCGCCAACTGCTACGAGTTTTCTATTTGCACATCGCGCCAAGTGGTTCCTGATTTTTTGTTATTCCGAGAGAAACGTTTCAGGGAAAAGAGAGGAAAGAAAATGCGAACAAAATAAGATATATTTAGGTTGTGTATGATATTTTATATTTTGAATATTCCTCCAAATGTTTTTCATGTTTTATTTAAGAATATGAAACCATTACTAAAATCGAAAAAGAGAGAAAGGAAAATATGAAAAACATATGATATATTTAGATTGTGTATGACATTGTATATTTTGAATATTCCTCCAAATTTCTTTCATGTTTTATTTAAGAATATGAAATCATTACTAAAACCAAAGACTTTCAAAGGAAAGTTACATGCTACACGTGTCAAGAATAATATATTTTCCTTCGTCAAACGAAGAAAGCAGAGATTCTTTTTATCGAGTATCACAGTAGCCGATGGTTCCAAGTGGATCATCGGACATTGGCTCGCATAGTTCCGCGCGCAATTAACGGAGCGTGTCTAATAGCGCGCCGGTACTGACTGACTAATGACACGATTTTCACCCACGCATGAAGCCGGGAGATCTCGATATCGCGCGCCACCAGGGCATAATTACGTGCCCGCGCCCGGCGAGAGTACCTTCGCGCGGTGCGACATTAGCCTACAATGTTCCATTGTTGGCGTGACAGTCTGCGAGCGCTCGCAGTTCGATTGCTCGGCCGCCTTCCGCTCGAGCGATCGAGCGCTTTTCACCGATCATTTCTTTGCGTCCGCCAGTAATTTTCGATCCGGCGGCGTCCACCTTACAATGGTTGCGAGGGCAATCGTGCTCGCGGTATTAGTCGAACAATAGTGCGCGCGGAGCATTCGGGAGACAAGCCTTCTCGTACTTCGTTTTGCTGCCGTTGGAGAAGTGCGCGCGCGCGATTGCTCCAAGCCGAGGTTAAGCCAAGGCGAACGAAGTTGGCTCGTGATGGTGCAATTATCGAGTCAAAGCGGGGAGCCACGCGAATACGTGCGCAGAAGGTGGCTCCGGCATCAACCCTCGTTCGAGTTTTACGGCGGATTCCCGCAGTCGGGATGGGAGAGAGCGAACGAGCCGAAATGGAAGTGGCAGCCTCGGGTTAAGCCAGCGTCTAACCACCGACGAAGGCGTCGGTTGCCGCTGCGGCGGCGGCGGCAGCTGGATGCATCAGCTCGGCATCATTCGTTTTAGCAAGATGTATCCCCGCGATGACCTTTCCTCAAAGGAGAGCCAGCCAAGCCAAGCCAGCCCCTGTCTGCGCCGGTTTTACAGCCACGCAGCGAAATTAAACTGCCACCCTCAAAGTCGCCGCGACGAGGACGCCACTGCCGACGCCGTCCGGCCGTTATTTCCCCAACAAATGCGAGAGTAGGCAAAAGAGAAGAGTGTGCGCTTGCATACGCTCGGCTTACGCTACATCGAATCCCACTTGGGATAACCTCGATGGTGTGGGCGCATTTTTTCATGTACCGTCAGAGGCCCAACTCTCCCGGCATTCTCTCGCTCGCGCTGTCATTCCAGTTTCTTAACGAGGGGCAAATCGAATCGTCTGTTCCAAGCGATGCGCGCCCGCGCGCGCGCGCGTACGTGTAAGTACAAGTCGCCGCCGCTCGTCCTTTTCCGCGGAGTCCCTGCTCGCACGCTGCAAAAGTGCAATCCTCGTACGTATGCCTTAATACCATCTGATAATTAACCTTTCGTTGTAAGGCGCGAGAGTGCCATAACTCTCTCGGCTGTGTGTTTCCCTCGCGCGGATGCCCGTAAGTCTGTTTGGACGCGGCATCGATCCCGGACTTCTCGGGCCACCAGAAATCGGCGAAAGGTTTCGAGGTGAGCGATCGCCCCTTTCGACTCCGACTATCCGTAAACGGACCTTCTTCCACCACTCTCTCTCTCTCTCTCTCTTTCTCTTCTCCTCTCGTGGTGAGCAAAACGAAAGAGTAGAGAATTTTGCCACTCGTCTCTCGTCTCGAGTCCACCGCAGACTAGGCGGAGAGCCAGCAGCGAGACGTAACAACAAAGAAGTCGATCCTATGAGTTATGGGATTCCGCTAGCCGGCATGGTAATAAGCCGAGCTCCGGCCGAACCAGCAGCGCGTAATGAGCGCGTTCTCTTCCAGCATGCGCGCACTTGCTTTCCTGGCCAGGAAAAAACTGCCCTCGGCGCTCCGAGCGTATGGTAATAACAGCCGGGAATAAAATGTGGAATAGAGATATCAGTGAAAGCCGATCGGCCGCTCGTCCGAGCGAATAATATTGTTCCCGTCGAATGTATCGGAGCCTCATTGTTTTCGGAGTGCGGCGTGTAATCGCGGAAGTGAAAAATCCGGCCGTCTTTTCTGCGTCCACGCTCCAGCGGAGTTGAGAGCAGGAGAGACGAGAGAGACGAGAGAGAGGAGAGGAGACAGATTGGCAACAGCAGTCGAGCTTCCCGTCGTCTCGAGGGATTATCGAAAGGGTACCCCTGCTACGCGATTCTTTGGGCCGAGTTATACCCGAGGCCCCCCTTTCGGCCCCCAGTTGACTTCACTCGGTTTGTCTGATCAGGCAGCGGCATAATCCACTCGCGGCATAATCTCTCTGTGCCAGGCTTCGCTGGAGAAAGGAAATTCGGAGTATCCCGTTGAGAGAGTGCTTGAATGCTCCTTTGTGCTTTCTTGGGCCGGTCGCGCTAAGCTCGATTATGCACGACTCACTTCGGCCGAGCGGCTGGTCGTCCAAGGGAAAGGAAGGAAAGTATGGGAACGGAGTTTACCTTAATCATGCTCTTTCATTATATTATATTATAGCCTCGTTAACCGAGGAATCGGAAAGAGGATTGTGACTTTGCTTCTCAATGAAATCGAATGGAAAGATTGGAATCCGCTCACTCGCTCGTTCAGTAGCCGAACCAGTGGGAGGAAGAATGTCAGATTATGCACTCGCGACTCGCAAACAACCTTGTTATATTCGACGGCACGTTCCCCGTGAAATCGATTTGGCACGGCGAGCAGATCGCGACGAGGATGGTAGCCGGTCGCACACGTGACACAAGGTGGCTGCTTCCTTTAGGGAGGACAGCTATAAAATCGCGCAGAGATTGCAGGTATTCTCGAGGCGAGCGTGGCTGGGACGTGCGATACCGATCGGTTCATGCCGATTCGAGGCTAACGCTCGCTTCGACCAAGCCTTCCATTTGTTGTCAGCCAGCGGTGTTAGCTGGACAGTTTCGATATAGGATTAGCTTGGGGGGTGCGTGTTTGATAGGGAGTCCTTACCGAGGCTGACAGGATCGCATTCCTCCCGGACACCGGCAGAAAGGTCCTTCCAAACTAAGAGGGACACTTCTCTCCCGACCATCACATCGATAACCTTCTTTCCCTTCGTATATCATAAAATGTCAATTTCATAAAAGATGTTTACGACATTTTTCTCATCGAATTCTTTTGAGAAATCTCCAAGGCAATTAACTCTTTGGGGCTCGGTGGGATTAAAATTTGTAAACCCACCTCGTAATATTGCAATAACTGTATGCGCCTAGCTTTATATTTAATCTTTTGTTTAATTTAAAACGCAAAAAATGTCTGTGCAACATGGCACTATTTATTCTCTAAAATTCAATGCCTGAAAGAGTTCATACGATATAATATAATTAGACGCGTATCTTTGATTGGCGGAAGGTGAGGAATGGTAAAAGTGTAAGGATCGATGAAATGATAAGGGAGGCGGATTTCTTATCGAAGGGTCCAGCCGGGGGGCGTCGTAAATCAATAGGAAGAAGGAGTGCGTGGCAATGGGGCGGGCGAGTGTGCCAGCGCGCCAGTGGACATGCAACCTAAATGAATATTTCGTGCCGAGCGCGCCCGGATCCTGATTAATGCGATTCGTGGCGCAAGAGAGCGCGCTCGCGCGCGCCGCAAACTCGATCCTGATTAATACTGTTTACAGCCCTGTGAGATCCCGAAAGCCATTAATCAGGATCGAGTGACGACCTCTCCCTGACTACTCCTCTTGCGTGCAGGAGCGTCGGTCACGGTGAAAATGCCCATTAGTGCTTCGCTCCCGCGTATCTGTCAAATTGCGAGGCTCTCAGCCTCAGCAATTCCACTCTCCTCGATGACTCCCGTCTGAGTAAAATCGGCCATCGCGGACACACCCTCGAAGATCCGGTGGTCGGGAAACCGTGGAAATTGGAGCAGCCGCTTAATATCCTATCCATTACTTATCGAGCGCCACTCAACGCACTTCGATCCGACACAGAAAGAAGCAAAGTGGTTTGCAACGTAGCTGCAATTTCGCTCTACCTTGTTGCCAGCCGGCCTTCTCTTGCTAGATAGTTGCTGCTGCTATTAGTTCCCCCCCCTTTCCGAGAGCGGCTAGTCGGGGTTAAGTAATTATAAATTCAAGCTTGTCATTGCCAGGTAAGAAAGAGCCGCCTAGCAGAAAGCGATGATGAGGTTTCCAAGCCAGTGATCCGTATCGACACATCGACGAGATCGATTGATCTGGGTGAGGCTGGGCCAGCCGGTGGCGCGCTAAAGGGGCTACATATGCAATGTTGAGAAAGAGGGAGGCAGAAGAAGGGGACGAGTGCTTTACTCAGTTAAGTCAATGCTCTTGGGCGACACGAACCAGAGGACGAACATAAGAAGGAAGAAAAGAAGAAGGCTAGCGAAGTGGACGAGGGAGGAGGATGTACGCGGATACGTGGACTAAGAGAGGAGTTCGCGACGTAGACTCGATCTCGAAAGCCATTAATCAGGATCGAGGCGACGACCTCTCTCCCCACAAGAGTGCTCCCGATCCTCCGGTGCTCCTCTTGCATCTCCGGGCTGACCTTGAATCTATGGGTAGAAAGGCGCGACATCCATAAGAGAGTGCCGACTTGTGTGGAACGGCTGCTGCCTAGCGTCGAACACCTCTTTTCTCCTAGGCATGTACTGTACTAGCATGTGCTCCGGCTGCACCTGCGCCCGCCAACTCGCGTCGGGACGCAGAGCGCCCGTGACAAACGAGGATATCAAATCCACATACACTTAATGGGCTAAGTGCACGCCAGAGATGCGCTGGACTTTAGAGACGTCCGGCACTCTCTTTCTCTCTTTCTTTCTCGCAGTGAGTTAGTGTCGCCATTCATGCTCATTTATATCGCTCGGCTGCGTTTCTCACTTTGATTTAGACGTTCCCTGCGCACCGCGTGACGCAACGCCGAGGGCAAAGGGTTTAGGGTTGCAGTGAAGATGCAGTCCTATCTCAGGGCTATAGAGTCCTCTGGAGGACCGCTCGCTTCGAATAGAAACTTTATCGGCGGACTCGCATGGCGACAGACCGTCCCGGAGAAAGGGCTTTCGTCTTAAATTACTACAATTATTTACACGCCCGTCACCGGCGATCGTTCCTTGCATTGAGATAAGTAGCCTGCCGACGAATCGAGCAGTCGCGCCGCCGCCGGTCTCCTTCCAATGGAAATGTGGAAGTGATCGGTATCGCAGTGACAGCTTTCCCGGACACTTATCTCTAGCCTAAATATCTGGGCGCGACGAGCCGTGTTCAATTCGTCGACGTCGGCCCGGCTAATTCATTTATTTCGTTAGGAGATCGATCGGGAGGATAGATTTGCGATCTCCGGCAACTGGAACTCTCCGGAGGCAACGATTTCGAGCGCCCTCCCTCTCTTAATTTCTCTCACTCTCTCTCTCCCACTCACTTTCGAGAGAGAGATCCCTCTCTGCTGATCCTGGCAGGAGAGAGAATTCTCCGGGCGAGAACGACGCTGCACGTATCGCTGGCTCGGCGAGTGTTACCATAATCGAATTGACGCGACGTTCTCTCCCCGTGTCACCGGTACACGGCAATTATGACAAGAATTCGCACTCGATATGCTTTCATTGGCGACGGACAGGACGCGCCAGCAGCGAGCACGTCGCCGCGCGGCTCGCCATTCAGGGAGAAAGAAAAAGCGCTGGGCAGCCGGTGACTTGACACTTAGTGCATATCTACCGGCAGCAAACTTTCGTTCTTGCTGCTCGTAACGCGCGCGCCACGGTATTACTGCCCGTTAGTCTGTAATTAATCTTTTAATGTCTCCGCGCGAGATGCATAGCCATTTCAATGTTTCTCCTCCTCGGGAAGCGCCACCTAGCTCGCGGCAGAAGAAGAAGGGTTTCCCTCTGATTAAGCACTGGCTATTTAATTGCCTCGAATTTCAGAGGACTCGTCGAGCGAAAGGGTAGTCCACTTAATAAGGAACGGCACGTGCAGGGTGCGCGGTGGGGAAAGCAGGACTCATTAAGGGAATATCGGCGCGCCAGTCGGATGAAGACATCAATTAGCGGCACTCGCGACTAGCTCGGCGTGCCTTTAAAATTGAAAGTGCGCTTTGCTGCTGGTCGTCGCTCGTCGTTGTCGTCGTCGCTGGCGGCGGGCGGCGGCGGCGACAGGGTGCAGCAGCGGGCTGCTCTTTGTCGCGCGTGGCGATCGCCTCGGAGAGAGATCTCGATCCGTCGCATCTGCTCCGTGTGACGCGCGCCGCGCGGTTCGCCGCGGATTTCCACTGGCATCTCTCGCATCTCTCGCATCTCTCGGTGCGTCAAGGTAATACGATTAATTACGAAAAATGCGGAACGGCCGGCCGGCCTGCCGGCCGCAAAAGTGATTGGCCATCCACCGGTGTCGTTGCACCGCAGCGCGCATATCAATTTCCAAGGGCCGAGGAGAGGCGGGCAGCCGCGCTCGTAGCAGCCTCTTCTCGCCGAGGAGAGTGCGCGAGAGACGAGAGAGCCAGCAGCGCGGCGCAGTGCTAATGAACTGCGCGCACCGCGCGCAATCCTCGCAGCGGAGCGCAAAAAGGACGAGAGATATCCTCGAGAGTACGCCGGGTAAAGTAATACGAGGGAGCGACGGCGGCGGCGGCGCGGCGCGGCGCTCGTGAGCGCGCCCGCTCCGATACCACCGCCTCGCCGAGCAGACACACCGCTCCGGCCGATCTCCACCACCAACCGTTTCTGCAGGTGTACGCACCACTCGTACTTGTCCCACACGGCTAATCACTGGCCGATCTTTGTAATTAATATTTTTTCTCGTCGAACGCGCGCACCATCCTCGCGCGAATCGAAGGCGACGTCCCCGGTGCTCCGATGAGCACACCACTACCAATCGACATGCCACTCGCTCGCTCGCTCTCCTTATCCTTTTGTCGAATTCTTGCACGAAGTCCTTCCAAGTGCGTGCGAACTCGCGTTAAATTATATCTTCCATTCGATTTTATTATTACAAATATTTGGGAAAGTTTATTTAAGAATTATTTTATTTACGTGTTAAAGTTGATGCGTCTTGTTGTACCAATTTTCATGATGGTTAGCAGTTTTGAGTAACGGTCGACAAGTGTCGAGTATTGATAGTCTAAATTAGAGAGTAGTCGATTGAAAGCGGAATTAGAAACTTGCGGGATGCTCGGCGGAACGATGTAGCTTGGGATGCTGCGAGACGAATTCCACGAAGAAATAGTCACGCAACATGGACGGCTTGTTTTACGTTGAATGATGAATAGCACTGGATGTATACACGACTGCTACTTAGTAGAGTGGCATTTACAGTGTGTTACAAGTATAATGAGCGAGCAGTTGCAGAAAATTACGTGGAATGATTGACTCGGTATTTAATCAGTGCCCACTGTGTGTGTGTGTGTGTATTTGTGTGGACTCATCGTCTACTCACCAATCACAAATCCTCCCTGAAAGCCTTTATCAAGTGGCCGTTGTTCCTCGCTCGCACAATGCAATGATTCACTATTATGTGAATATGCAAATCCGAGGACGTCGCAAATGATTCGGTTCTCGTTTGCAAGCACGGGGTTAGCAAGTCCGGCAGTAAACTGGAGCGACTGAAGAAATGCGAAGATGAGTCGTCCGGTACAGAGCGCGCGTGAGAATAATCCTATCACGTTGCGAGGAAGTTCTATTTCAGTAAGATGCTGCGAATACTTAAAATAGACCGTGCGGACACGTGTAACGCGAGAGTAGCGTTCTACCTTGCTGAGTGACAAGTAGATATCAAATTTGGATATCAATTCCCCATACAAATCGACCAATTATCGCCATTCAAAAATTCGCGGTAGAATTTATATAAAAATTTATCTCCATTTCTCAATCAATCTTAGAGACTTCACTTGTGGGTCAAAGTCCAGTAGAATAAGACTGATTAAACCAGACGAATTTCGTGGCGTGGAAGTAGTCTAGACGGAGTTCAGCGTAGTCGAACCCGGCAACCTTGACCCAAACGATGGGATCATTTCTTTCGCGGCGACTAGAGAAAGACTGCGCAGGAAGATCATCAGCATAGAAACGGTTCTCTCGGCGTAAGTGGATTCTGCGGTATTAGTTGGAGAGGAGAACTTAATTAGAGGCAGAGTGCGCCGGTAAACAAGAGCGTCGGCAGTGCAAAAAATCCCTCTGGGAATGGGAGCATCGGTCTCACCGAGAGGAGAGGAAGTCGGCGATGAGAAGAGAGGAGGCGCGCATCTTTAGAGCCGCCGCACTTCTCGGCAACCCACTGAGATTAGTTATTCCCGTCTGCGCCTGACGCTGGTTATAAACGCCTCGCAAGGAAACAACAAAAGGGAACAGAGACCCTCTTCGTTTTACTGTGTCTGGAAACTCCTTGTCTCGCGAGTCTCTCGCCACTCGACAATCCTCCTAATTATAGCTTCAATTATCCCCGCATTAGAGCTAATTTATCGTAAGGGATAATTACAAGCATTCAATTTTAAGGCCGAATGCATTAATTCAGACAAAACGTCTATTTCCGGTAATAGAATTGAAGTTTTACACATTGGCGCGCATCGATGTGTTGAAAGGTGATAAAGTACAACTTCTATCCCTTTGATCAGATGCAGCATTCAACATCTCATACCATACGATTCATGCTCGTCATTACGCCACCCATGTTGAAGATTAATCCCTTATCCATGTGCGAAATTAGTGAAACAGATCCTTTGAAGTCAAGAAGATGAAAGAAATTTGCAGATATTTAAAATCTGCGCAAATGCCACCCATAAATATCACATATATTCTAACAACGTTTGTTTTCAATACAAATTTCCCATGAAATCTTTCGTTCTCTAGAATAAGACTCCCGTAATATTCGCTGTTGCAGATTCATTGAGGAAAAATCTCGTGCTCTACAATTATTCTTCCATTATGATGATGCGTTCTGGGCGGTTCTCGTAAATTCCGATCGACGGTGCAGATCGAGGGTAAGCTTTCCTGATATTTGGGTCATCGCGGTATATAAAGTGCGAAAACTCACGAAGGGGCTAACGAGATGAGGATCTCCTCGTCGTAAAATTACCCGCAGAAACGGTGTCGCGCGGCGGCTCCCGGGCACTCCCGACGAGCGAATAATCGTCGTGCGCTGCTCCCTCGTCCAGAATCGCTGTTATGCTCTTTGGCGAGGCGGCGCGCTTCATTCCAACTTGTAAGATCGAATGAAATCGGCCTGTTCCTCTGATGGATGTACCCCTAATAAGAAGACGCAAAAACAGCCGGTCAGGAATCTAGGCTGCTGGCATCTCATCTTGTAATGAGTCACGCTCGTCTCTTCGAACTTGACCACGCGCCCCTTTAGCGCATTCTTCACCCGCCACGAATAGTTTCCACGCTACTCGACTTATGTAATTATTAAATTGCAAAAGTATGTTATCGGGTGAGTGGCACTCCTAATAGTAGTGGCACGCTCCAACTAGATTGCCGAGGATATCTTTACTGGTTATTATCGTTTTTCATGCAAACAAAACTTTGATTATCGATTTCAATAAATTATTATGGCGTTGTGTATTGTCATCACCGATGAATAAGATACGAATAGATTGGAATTTGGTATTAGATCCATTATTCTATGATAAACATATATCTCTGTCAAGGGAATGACAAGGATCAAGTCGGAACCGCACTTGTGTCTACCAAGCAACCCGACGAATATAACAATTCCGACCGGAATAATATCGATATCGATATCGGAGTAATCTATCAATAGGGACGACGCGTTATTCGCACATATTTAAATTGAAGGGCATTATTAAATACAAGGCGTATATTAGCAACTTGTGAAGATGTATATAAGTGCCTTTAGTAATCAAAGGGTTAAGGGTGCGTTTCGTAATAATTTCACTTCGTTCAGATTACACAATTTTGCTGTATACATGCCAGTAACAAAAGTATGTGACTTTGCACGGAACAAGCTAGCAATCTAGCGATAGTCGAGTAGCGCATTGATCAGTGCCAGCGGAGGAAGAGTCGTGTTCGCATTCACCCGATTTACAGTGGCGGCGGGTAATGGAATCTGGCATCTGTGAAACGAGAGACAGACAGTGGGAGATTTTCGCGTGGAATCGTGGAGGGATTCGGGCCCGGATCGAGATTAAGTAATTGGCAAGTACCGCTCGACGATCCCTCACTTCGATAGGAAACTCTCCTCTCGGTGGCTTTGCACGCACGCCAGCTTCGCCTTGTGTCGCTTCCTCCTGCTTGCCGCGCTCGCCGCGCTCGCTCGCGCGCGAGTACCTACGCCGAATGTATGTACACACGTACACTCTTTCCGGCACTTTCTTTCTCCGCGCTAGCGAACTAGCCGAACAGTTAGAGGAACTTTCCCGGCCTTACAAATTCGCTCGGGTGGCCATTAACTCTTTCGCGCTTATCGGCTTCGCCGGCTAGCAAACGTGTTAATCGTCGGGCGATCTTGTTCGTAAACTCCCTCGAAGAACCACCAGAGAGCCGCATCTTCCGCTCTCGTGCGCTAGCTGGAAAGCCGTCGCCGTCGCCGACGGCTGAACGGGGACAGTACATAAATACACGTATTATGCGCTAGAGGAATGTGTAGCGGCCGATTGCATCGAAGATCCCAGTGGCAGGAGCGCAACGCGCGGCCCTATTATGTCCTGAGAGCGGCGATCATAATGCAATGATGCCGCCGAGAGCCGGCCGATGACTCATAAAGCTAGGCCGAGCTATCGAGACCGATCGAGAAGTTTAATGTCGAGCGCTCGAGAGCCCAGTTACATAAACCTAAATGGGGAAAGTACATTCTATAATTATGTCGTTTCCCCATATATCGCTCGGCAACGAGAGAGCGAGGAAAAGATCCATATGGGAGCACCGCGGATAACTAGAAATATCGCGGTCGCGCATAAATTACCGGCTTTCGACGGATCCCGCCGCTAGGAAAGAATCTCGCCGGAACCCACCGGAAATGGAAGTCATTATCGCCAGTGCGTTATATAAATTCGTCGATGCAAATATTAGCTCGCTCTCTGCCGAGTGTAGCTGTGCTCCGCGCTTGGGAATGTTTCGTTGCACGCGAGCTCGTGTGGGTGAACCTGTTGAACATAATTGGTCGCCGCGCTATTATTGGCCAATGCATTCCCAGCTAAATTATTTATATCGCCGCGTGCCTATAAACTGCCGTCAAGTACGCGGTGTACCGGAGAAATCCGGGGGAAGAAGGATTTCCTTAAGACCCCAGACGATTTATACACAAACATGCATATATCTAATAACCGTGCTGTAACAAACAGAAGTCTCGCGTGCTGAGAGGAGGAAAAGGACAAGTTTTCAAAGCAGTGGGTTGAAATGTTCTTCCGTGTTTATTACGAGCAAATCTTATAAATTAAAGGAACACTAACGTCCAACGTGTTTCAATCTGTATCCGCAGGCGACGTGTGTGTTAACAACGGGATTCTGTTAGGAGAGAAAAAAGTTTGCTATATAACTATCTTCTCAATTGACTGGTTAATTAGATCACGACCGAAATTACTAGTATTATCGGCGAAATACTGAAAGCTGGCGTCAAAGGAGGCCTGATTAGCTCGGTTTGTTTTTCAACGCGCCGATTGACCGAGTGAACCAGTAATTCACGCCCGAAGGTGTCGCGCGTGGGAGGACCAGTCGATCGTAATTACTCCATTCAGGACTAACTTTCAATGACTTTTCCACCAAGTGAGCCACTATCGCCGACTGACACGTAGCCCGCAATTATCCGGTAGTCGCGCCTTCGAGGCGGCGAAACAGTATCCTTGAAAAAAGTGGCTCGAGTCATTGGAAAGGTGGCGTGGAAACGGACAAAGTGGCGCTCGAGCCGAGCCTGTCCTTTCTATAATTAATTATCCCGCGGGAGCGTGCGGAGCGCCGATAATCAGGGAGTATCGAGACACGCGATACCGCGGAGGATTTCGTGTCGCGCGAACATATCTCGTTCTCGGACTCTCGCCATTCATCAGGAAGCAATCGCTGGCGCCGATCCTGCCGAATCGCCGAGAGAGAAACCGAGATCCTGCTATATGTCATGCATGGATCGATGACTCGCGCGATACCTTCGATATCGTATCGACCCTGAATTTTAACGTGACCCCTTTCACGCGCGCGCTGTCTTCTTCCACCACGATGATCGAACTCCTAGGATAGAAAAGTACCAGTCGATGCGACTGAAACTTCCGTCATTTTTCATCCGGTAAGTTGATACATCATTCTGTGAGTGGGTGGTCGGCTCGCTTGTTCTTTGAACACTTAAAGCAGCCGTTAAAACGACTTTTAAAATCCTCGACCGTCTTCTTCGACCTCCCACTTGGCCCATTGTTATTACCATAGCGACCTTCGGTACAGCGTGGATAAAGTATTGTCGATCGCCGCGGCGCGCCGCGCCGCACAGCTCAGTTGACATTGGACATTCGAAGAGAGCGGAAGAAACAATTCACTTTGGAAGTTTCGAGTCATAAATCCCCGCTGCTACTCGAATTTCTGTAGGTTGACATTTTATTCGTACTCTTGACGTTTCTTCGTTTGGTGATGTGGATCTACTTTTCGCAGCTAGGGAAACAGTTTATGTTGACAGATCAATATTTGCAGTAGCAATTGCTCCGATTAAAAGGCTGTTATTGTTATCGCGCGAGCGATGCACTGTTTGCTTACGCGACAGGCTCGCTCCGCCCGTTCGTACGTCTTTATCATTAGCCATTGTTCCTCGCACGAGGCTTTTTTTCCACCGCTCGAACGGAGAAACCGTGAAAATATTATTCTTCCCGCGTAGAAAGTGGACAATACTTTTTTCCACTCTCTGTTTTCACGTCGGTCGAACGGAGACTCGAGAAAGGTTGGCTATGTAATTGAATGCCGTGTTAATTAATAGGACAGGCTTCGATCCATCGTGTGAGATCAACCTTCCGCAGTGGTTTTCGATTGTAAACATAGTCGCTCGACAGAACTACTCCTCCGTCATTCGGAGATCTATAATTTCTTGTATTTTTGCAATCGCTTCTCCACATAAATAAATGCAGCGCTAATTAAACGGAGAATGTTCGATTCAAAGATTTACTTTCCACGGTTGTATTTGATCGAAAAAAATAGTCATTTGATAAAACTACTTCGTCATTGGGAGATCTATAATTTATTATATTTTTACAATCGTTTGTTAACGTAATTGAATACAGCGGTAATTAAATGGAGAATGTTCGAGATTAATTTCGATTCGTATAACATTAACCTTCGACGATGTTTTTCAATCGAGAGGAAATTGTCAATCGACAGAACTACTCTTTCATCGCCCGGAAAATGTATAACTTATTCTATTTTTGCAATTGCTTGTCTACATAAATAAGTGCAGCGTTAATTAAAGGGGAGAGTGTTCGATCCATCGTGCGAGATTAACCTTCGACGGTGGTTTCCAATCAAGAGGAATGCCCAGTTGGTATAACTACTCCTCCGTCATTCTTAGATCTATAACTTATTGTATTTTTGCGATGTTGGCGAAAGTGCGCGACCCGAGGTGTATCAGCGCGCGCGCGCGCGCGCGCGATAAGTCCGGGAGGCCGACTTTCGGTAGTTTATTACTGCGGGAAAGGACACGCGCGACGGGCCGCCTTACAAATTATGTTGTTCGACACACGCTCGATCTTCCAGATCGGAGTGGAACCCTCCGCGCGGCCGACTGCCTGCGATCGAAACATACGCACACTCGTTCTCGCCAATCGGCTCTGATACAAGCCTTACCGCCCAAACCGAGCAAGCCACCAGCCATTAATTAGAAAAGGCGCTCGTGCAACCCGGCGAATAATAACTAATAGCCTCGCGCCGTTATCAATCGGTAATTGTGCACTATGAATCAGCTTGGATCTACTTGAAGACTAATTAGGAAGTCGGAGCAGTAGATTCGGCAGTGTCGTAGCAGCCGTGGAAGGGAAAAGGGTGCTCCGCCGGTTTGGAAAGACAGGCAATAGTTTATCTAGCTGCTCGATTAACTAATCGATTAATCGGCCTTTCCAAGCAATTAGCGCATTTGTCGCTGGCTGCGGCCAGCGATATCGCGCCAATTCGCCGCTCTATCGATAACCGTAATACCCTCGTAAATAATCGATATTATGTAAATGGATCGAAAGAGGATAAAGGGTGGCGCGCGCTCGCGCTGCTAGGATCTCGCGTACAATATCGCCGGGCGCATTATGTGTGCACGAATTAATCTGCGCCGATAAGTCAGCCGGCTCTATCGAGCCGGGAGAGCTGGATAAACGGGCGAAGTATCAATATCGGGAACAAGCGCCACCGGTTTAGCTCCGTCCAGGAAACGATCGCACTGCTAATATTGTCGATAGGTCTCTCTCGATATGGAAAAAGCGGGCGAGATCAGGAGATCGGAGCGGCAAAAATGTCGCGCGGCACTTAAGAAGGCAGTACGACTCTATTCGTCACGAGGCTACCACTATCCATTTCCCAGCGGCAATGCTCTCTTTCTCTCTTTCTCTCTCTCGGCACGCTTGCACTCCCGGGAAAAGGAAAATGCAGAGTGCGGTTATTACGTGGAAATAGGCGCAGGGTGAAACCGAGTGTGTGCCGAGTCTGTAATCTCCATCGATCTCGAACACACACAAGCGCTAATAGCGCCGATCTTCGATAAGGAGGCTGCTGGAACATATTCTGTGTTGTCACATAGTGACTATTCTTTCCGCTCGCTTTGTGAAGACTCGGCGGTGGTAAAGGAGCGTGGAATTGGATCTCACTCGGAGGCATTGTCAAGTGGAAAGCGGTGGGCAAGGAAGCAAGTGCAGAGGCAGAGACCAAGGTGCGCCCAAGGGCTGCCAGCTTCCTGGAGGGCCGGCGGCTCTCCTCGCTGATTTGCATACGTCATCCGGCCAAAGGAGAACCACGCCCGGGGAGAGGGACGACGCCTTGACGCTCGGAATTCGTCACGGTGAATTGCAAGCGGGTTCTCGCCTCCTTTGCATGTTAGCCCTCCTCGGAAGAACGGCACTCTCTGCCTATCGTTCCTGTTATGACAAGTCGGCTATTAATTTCGCCAAGTGCGCCGCACTCCGCAACGCTTCTTTTCCCGTCATGCTCGGATAAACTCGGGCCGGATTGAAATCGCATTGAGCGAGTCCCGAAAAAAGTTGGGCTAGGTAGAAGCGGAATTCTTAAAATAGACCGCGACCGGTAGCGATGGACAAAAGCTTGCTTACGCACACGCATCCTTTATTTACCGAAATTCCGTTTCCTCGCGCGCTCCTGCCTCCCGCCTCGGACAGTCTACTCGAGAGCAGTCGTGCAAATATTGTTCTTTCCCGCGCGATATTGTTTCTCGCTTGTTGGAGCACGTACCGATGAGCATCCAGATATCGCGCTGCCATGTTTGCGTAGCTGATTGCGCAAATCTAAGGAATATAACGCAATTTACAATGATTTTCATTGTAATAATTCTTTTACTATATTTAAATTAGAATACTTCTTTAATCCTTTGATTGTCCTTTTCATTTATCACATCTAAAATTTTGTCAGTTAAAATTAGCGTTCTCCATCCGATTTTAGCGTAGTCAAAGGGATAAAGTTCTTTAAAATGCGAACCTTATTCCCGATTTCCATACGCGGTTATTGGAATATGTTAAAGCAAGCATAGCAAAACTTATTAAAAACATTCCGCTTTAGGAGAGGAATAGTTTCCTTGGCTGGTATCCTTGGTCGAGGATCATCCACGGTGGACCGAGTCTAACATTTCTTTCCCGACTACCGTAGATGGTGGACAGCGTGTGATTACCTTTGCTCCTCCCTCGCGAAATTCATTCCCGTTATGGTGCGACCTTGCTTGGCTCGAGGCTCGCTCTCCGGCAGCATCAGCGGAGCCGCAAGCGGAAGTTCGGATCACAGCATTCGCCGTGTATCTCGAGAGCCATCTGATTTCATGACGCGACGCACTTAATAGCAGACATATTAGTCAGAGTTTAGGTTGAATCGCGAAGCAGCATTAAGCAGAGGCTGACAAAGCAGAGTTTAGCGAGAGACATGATATTCCATCAGTGACATAAACGCCGAGGGAAGAAGTATCAGTCTGGCTAATCTTGGAGGTGAGAGAATGTTCGAAAGAAAGAAAGAGGCTCCCTTATGGTGATGGTGGTTGGTGCGCGCGCTGTGCCTGCTGTGGCAGGTCGTCTCCCGGCGCAACTGCTCGGAGTGCTCCGGCTGTTAACCTTGTCACACTTACGCACCTTCGACCTCGTCTTATTAGTTTCCTGAGCACCGTCTGCCAATCCCGCGTATTCGCCGAGTCACTCGGTAACCTTTCTCCCGACTTTTTCGCCGAGAACACAGACTTAGACTGCAAAGTCATTTCCGAATGTCCAAGGGCTACGCGGAATAGAATAAGAGAAATGACAGCAAAAATGATGCATCGATCCTTTTCTCTCCCTTATTTTAAATTTCGAATTTAAATAAAATCGAACCAGAGAAGTACAAATACTAAAAAAAAAATTCTAACAAAAGCAATAAATATAAGAATTTTTTATAGTAATTTATTTAGTTCTCTATTAAATTTTTATTATTTAGAGTGAGTTCTTTATTAAAATGGGAGTTTTCGTTGAAGCGCAATACAAGGCTAGAGATAATCTGACGAGGCATTGATCCGATTGGGCTCGGCCTGCCAGCCAGAATTATTGGCGTCGATGTAGCGAACAAGGCACAACGGGCAGCGCGAGCGTCGTCGTCCGTCCCCCGAGACGCCTCTCGAGACTTGGCGCCGCGTTATCGTAATCGCCCGCGGACTTCCTGGTACGGGAATCGAGAGGCCCGCGGGAATCGCGTATACGAAAGCAACAGCCTTCCAGGAAGGTCCGCAGGGGTGCTCTTTAGCGACACGTGACACGCTCTCTCGAGAAGGTGACACTCGCCACGACCTTTGGCTCGCCCTCGCTCGACACGTGCGCCGTGTTACCGTTGATTTACCCTCCGCCGAGCCAATTATCCTCCTTCACTCGGGGAGAACTGGCACTCTCGAGAGAGCCCTCCGTCCGATGGATACCTTGAATTACCCACATATTTTAATCGTCTGACAGTCTCGGACTAGCTACTTAACGGTGGCAGTCACGAACCTTTCGGCCCCCCCGGGAAACCCACTGGGAATAGACTTTACTGTGCAAGGGAATTCAGTTCGTCATGATCAGACGCATTAAACTGTACATCAGAAGATTTGACACACAAGGAGAGCAATTACTTAATTACTTAATGCTGGGAAGTGATCAATTTTCCATATTAAATATATCAATTCTTTTGTTTGCTATCTAATAATATTAAACATTGTACAAAGAGTAATACAGTTATGAACCTTTCGCCCCCGGGAAACCCGCTGGGAATAGACTTTACTGTGCAAGGGAATTCAGTTCGTCATGATCAGACGCATTAAATTGTGCATCAGTAAATTTGACACACAAGGAGAGCAATTACTTAATTAATGCTGGGAAGTGATCAATTTTCTATATTAAATATATCAATTCTTTGTGTGCTATCTAATAATATTGCTGAAAGCATTGTACACAAAGTAATACAGTTACGAACGTGTCAGGCTTCGGGAAACCCATTGAGAATAGTATACTGTGCAAGGGGATTCAGTTGATCATGATCAGACGCATCAGTAGTTTTGATACTCGAGAGGATTAATTGCCTAATACTTTGAAGAGATTAATTCTATACATTGGAGAAACAAATTCTTTTGTTTGTAGACTAGTAATATTGTTAGTTTAAGTTCAAGGAATTACTCGAACGTTTCAGGCTTCGGAAAACCCATTGAAAGTATCGTACAATGACGCAAGGGAATTTAGTCGATCGTGGTCAGACACATCGAGTATATCACTAACTTTGAATATTGAGGAATTTAAAGTAATTGCTTAATACTTTGAAGTAATCTATTTTCTAAGTAAGAGAAAAAAAATCTGTTATTTGCGCGCTAGAAACATTGTTAGTTACTGTCAGTGAGTAAGGAAATGTTGAAGGGATGGTGGAAGGGGCAATGCTCACAATCAGTCATCATTCTTGCAATGTCGGGCTGATATTAATGGCGAGTGGGGCTATCTCATTAGAGGCGGTTTCAGTTCCGGAGATGGAAGTGTCGGGCGACATTTGTTCCCCGCGCGGAGCCACGAATACATGCGTGGCTAATGAAACACGTAATCCTTTCATCGCGCCGTCGAGTACGTTCCGACGCGTACGGATAATTACGGGCGTACCGAGAGAGTGCCGGGAGAGGGCGACGGCCAGACAAGCGCCATGGTAATTAGCCGTTGCATAATTGTACTGGCCAATAATTGAAAAACTAAATTCCATCCTTGGCGGATTCTTGGAACGGCCATTAATTAGATTTGGCAAGGCTTTCGTGGTCATCGGGTTTCAGTGGCACATGCCAGATCTCCACTCTTATGTAATACACACACACACACACAGCCTTAGAACTTTACCTGCTCTTCCCACGGTGAATCAAGTTCACCCTCGTTGGCGGAATGCGGGAAACGAGCCGGAAATTTAATACTTGATTCGGCTTACTTCGAGTGTCGTTTCACTCTTGGCATCCATTCGCACGATGATTCCCAGAGTGTCAGCGGATCGATAGGATCGCGGGATAAGAGCTCTCGATGATGCGATCTCTTAGGAGAGAGATAATTACGGCTCTTCGAGCCGACATAGTTGAACATTAAAACGAATGATGTTGCACACTGAGTGTGCAATGGCCGATCGAAAGTGAACGCTCTCTCTCTCTCTCTTCCTCCGGACTCGGTCAAAATCGAGCTTCGATTACCGATATATTACGCGATGCGCGCGCCGATTACGGAGGCTCGCGCGAATCCTAGCGCGAGGCAGTAATCGAATTTGCAAATTGAATTCCATATTATGCAGGCACATCACTAGCCCCGCAGGATTATGAGAGGCCTGTCTCTTTTATTGCCAGCCTTATTGCAGCTATCGTGAATTGGCTCGCATTCAGCCGTAAATTTCCGGGGGGATTTGCTGGCAAGCTTCATTTTAAGTATTGCGAGATCGTAGAGAGGCGCGATGAATCAGAGGAAGAGATAATCATGCGAGTATATCAACGGGGCGAGCGGTTCGCGCGTATAGTCCCTGGCAGTCGCAGCCAACCCTCCAGATATATCCCGTGCATTATGGTAATAATAAAATAAGCTCGAGCTGCAATTTATTGGCTAATTACCTGCTTAGCTGCCCCACTCGGCTCCCCACCCCTTCCCACCCGCCATCGCGCCCTCCGGCATATACATGGCGGGAGGAATAGGGATTTATCGGAAACGCAGCGCGCGCGCGCGCCACCCCTTTTATAAATTCAAGCTCGCTTAACAGTCTGTCGCCCGATTCGTTCCTTGTAACCAGTTTTCTACCAAGTCCTTACCTTGTCAGGTGTGAAATGATTTTCAAGCGCAAATCGTTATTTAACAGTAGGTTTGCGGACATTTATTGTCTTTAATATTAATTTAATTTAACAATAATTATAATCTTAATAGATATAATATACGTGCATTAAATTTCTCAGGATTGCATAAATTGGACAAAGATGAATAGTGATTGTTTTGTAATTTTATTCGTGTAGTCGGGAATCTGTTAGAATGACGGTTCCCGTAAATCTAGTGTTAAAATAGAAATGCGACAGGTGATATTAAATCTATTTCAAATTGAAACGTACAGCGAATATTTCATAGGACTTTATGAGTCACTCGCATTGCAGAATCAAACACCTCATTCGCAACAACCTGATATGCTTAAAGCGTGTTATTTAGCAAGCGGTTGGAATTCCTCGAACTAATCCCATCAAATCTCAAGTCATATCGGAGTGACAGGGTAGCCGCGCGCGCGCGCCAGAAAAGCCACACTTCCACAATGGCCCCGGCTGAATTATGTAAATCCATTTTATTCGCGTTTTCACCGAGCGAGCGCGAGCGCGCGAATGACAGTGTATACGTCGCGCGCGCGAGCCACACACTGGTTTCACTTGGAAAGTCGCGAGGATTTCCATCGCGGAACGATTATCGTTGCGAAAATAAACCGCTCGCAGGCAGCGCGACATTGCAATCTAGAAATTGGGACGTCATGTCCCACTTAAGTCCGTCCACCTGGCGGAGCGGAGCGGAGCGGAGAGTATCGCACGATAGAACCAATAGAACCTCGCTGTCTTACGTAGGTGTAGGTAATTGCAAAGGGGACTAGCATCGATTCCCGATGGAATAAAGTTGCTGTCTCTGGGCGAAGCGCGCCCAGTAGAAACAAAGAGGACACGCGACTGGAAAAGGGAGAGGAGACAGTGAGAGCGGAGTGGTCCGCCGAGTTACGAAGCTCGTTACGCTGGGATGCCATTAGACAACACTTGGGGAGAGCGAGAGCAGCGCACGGTAGTCGGCGGATCGTGGGCAGCAGTGGCGCACGAGAAACACCGACACACCACTACTATCACCAAGAGTGAGGAGAGGAGGAGAGGAGAGGAGAGGGAAGAGAGGGTTCCTTCGAAATTCTATTGCCACGGAAAGCATAAAGTAGCGGGCCGGGGCCCGGTGCTGCCCACGATAGCTGCATATTTATATGCAAGAAAGCCGCATACGCTATGAGCGGGATGCGCATTAAAGATACGAAGGCCGGCGCCCCATAAGTAATACCCGCTATCCTGCAAGACAGACATCCTCGCCCGCTTCTACTTTGTGTATGCCGGGAAAAGCTCGCCATTCCAACTCCCTATCGTCGAAGGAAAGTGCGACGAAAAATCGAAATAAACCGAGCCAACGTGCGGAAGCCATCGATGATCTTTAGACCCGCGGCGAGCGTAGGCGTAAATTCATCCGCGCGAGACGTACGACTGCCAGGTGAAAATGCCGGCCGATTGACACTTGACGGTGCGCCGACTTTCGACGATTCGATCGTGACCGGTCGATGATAATCACGTTTATATCCAGCATAGAGAGTCGTCTTCCGCGATGATCTCGGCGAAACTTCGAGCGCTTGCCGCGCTGATTTGCGGGTATACATTTTAGCAAGCCGAGTGGCATGCAAATCGAGGATGGCTCTTTCCCATCGAGAATCGAGCCACGGCGATCATCGCCGGATCTCGCTGATAACGCGTGTAATCTTAATAGGAGCGCCGTAAATCTGGTGTCTTCGGATGAGAGCGACGCGCGCGCGTGTATTGGAAATAAGGCGAGGAGCGTTAAATCGGCGAAGGAAGGAAACTTGGCTATCGGAGCACGGCGCTTTATCGGGCTTTATCGCGTCGCCCTATTACTCTCCGGCGAACCTGTCGGGGCGGCTGGCGCTAATTAATTATTCGAGGCTCGCGCGCATCTATCTATCGCAGGTACCGCGCGCCAGCGTAGGAGTAAGGTCGGCGGAATTCCAGCGTGCGCGTTAATCATCCTATTCATCGATCGCGCGGAGATCGATGGCAACTGGGTGCCGTATATAGGTGTTCCGGCGAGGCTCCCTCGACCTTTTGACACTCTCCTCCCGAGAGGAGAGGAGAGGCCACATGTGCACGCGCGCGCAGGCGCTCTCTCTCTCGAGTGCAAAATCATTTTGCTGGCTCTTCGTGGAAATTATTAGCGGCTCGCAACATCCTTCGTCCTCTAATCACTGACTTCGCTCGCTCGAAAGTAATTTGTTACCTTCCGCGTTACATGTGTATGTACGTCTCGCGGTGTTCTAGCCGGGCCGAGCTCGAGCCGAGAAAAATGTGGCCGTGTCACGCGCCGCCCGCTCATTATTAATGACTCATATTTAAAAGGTCCGCGTGAAAGGTATTATTCCACGGCATCCTTGTGTACATACACACACAGTCGCGGGAGTCGGCGAGTGGAGATAATGCCGATATCGAGACATATTCCTTTAATGGCTCAAGAGAGCACTCTTAAGCATTGCGATCTCCATAAATAAGCAGAGTCTCTTTGAGCGAGCGAACGGCCATCGCTGGAAAGGACGACACTTCAGAAGCGAATCGACGCAAGCGGATACGAAGGCATTCGTCGCTGAAAATAGCCGGCAGGAGCCCTTTGTTCTCCGAGACCGACGTCACTGTTCCTTGTTCGGCGACCTCGCCGATTGCATTTAATTGTCACGGGAGAAACGTCGCGAAATTACGCGCCCGCTTCCTTTTGCCGCTCTCCTTGATTGCACTTCGTTGTGGTCCTTGGAGGAATGGTAGGTCCTGGAGAGAAAGCTTTCAAGTATCGGCAGAATTCAGTATCGCCTTTGAATGTACGGGAATTTTATTGTAAAATTGTTTCCCTATTTTCTTATCGCACTTAATTATTATGTTGATCCTTGGCGGAAGAGTGAGTCTCGAAGAGAAAGGTTTGAAATATCGACAGGCTGCAAAATAGCCTTAGAATATCAAGGAAATTTTATTGCAAAAATTCTTTTTCTATTTTTGTATCGCACTTATTCATTAAGTTGATACTTGGCGGAAAAGTAGGTCCTGAAGAGAAAGGTTTCAAATATCGACAGGATGCAAAATAACCTTTGAATATCGTGGAAATTTTATTGCAAAAATGCTTTTCTATTTTTTCATTGCACTTAATGATTAAATTGACCCTAGGTGGAATAGTAGGTCCTCGAGAGAAAGCTTTCAGGTGTAGAACGCCTTCATATCATGCAAACTTTATTACAAAAAAACCGCTCCTCCATTTTTTCACGGTACATAATGATTAAGTTTAATCCGTGAAGGTGGAGGAGCACGACGGAATTAGGAGAGATAGCGATTCCTGTCGCGTGGGTTGGCAGGCGCGGTGATTTGTGTATGGCGGAACGGATCCGGTTAATAAGTTCACGGAGGAGGCTGCCTCAATCATTATCCATCAAATGGAATCAATTAAGAGGCGAGCCGCGTCTCGAAAAGTGCCGCGGAGAGCAAATGGTGCGGGCGAAAGCGAGAGATGGATCTCGCAGACACACGGATAGACACAGACTCAAGTATAGAGAGCCTCTCCCAGGCGAGTCCTACCTTCCTCGCTCTCCTCGCTCGTCCTCGCTCACGATTACTTCCTTATTCTGCGTCTCTTACGCCACATACGCCTCTCTTCTACTCCTAACAATCGCTAGATCCTCGCTCGGCCCCACATGCAAATCCGCAAAAAGAAAGTCAGCCTATGCCGAGTCCAATTAGATTTCATTAGGAGGATCTTACGAAACCTGGCGGTGGTGGGCCGAGGAATTAATTAACGGGCCAGCCTTTCGGAAGGTGAGTGCATATGTATATGTATATCTGAGAAGAATTGGCCGATCCTCGCTTTAGCTTCAGCCAACAAATTGAATTCCACGCTAATGAGAGCCGGCCAACTATCACAGAGCGCGGCCCAAGTTTATTGCGTTTCGGAAAGAGTCCGCCGACTGTACTTTTCTCCCCGGCAATCTCTCGTCAGAGACTTTAATGCTCTCCTGGCTACCGAGTTTATCGCTCACCACCCGATTACTTCCGTATTCGCCGTCTGTCCTCGAGATGCGCGACGATTAGCGTTAGATTGGCGCAGAGGACCGCGTGGAAAGGTACTCTTTGCGAATGCCAAATGAGGGGAATAAGTTTGCCGCGAGTGACGGGGAATCTAGTCGATTGATCGTGCATATACCCGCGCCTTTTCTTTCGACTCCCGTTGCACCGGCGACTTATCTGCCGCGAGGACCATCCCCCGGATGCCTGCTCCAACATTCTGATCGATCAGATTGACTGCCGGGGCCTCGCTCGCCGCGCTCCCACCACTCCAGTGAACTCGAGAAATTCATCGACCCTTCTTTCAGAACTTCCTTGATTCGCCGCCCTTAAAAAGGTCGTTGCCGAAAATCAAAATAATTACATCGAATTGAAATTTAAAGAGAATGGTAGTCAATAATCACTGCAGCCCTCTTGAAAATTTCAACTTATTTGTACAGTTTTCGAGTAATCAATGTCCAAAAATGTGTTCTTATAGCTACGAGAGCAGAGATTACTGTTTATAGCTTAAAAATAAGTGATACAATAATGGCAACTACGAATAATCACGTTAAATTTCAAAACCTTCGTTTGTCCGGTTTGAGAGTATTTGAGCAGAGTGAAAAGGAAAAGATTTCACTTGTAGAAATAACGTGATAAATACCATAGAAAGAAAAGTAACTTATAAAAGCAGGTGTGACATAACTTAAACCTAATTGCAAATTGAACCTTCCTTACGTTTTATTGTAATTTGAAAAGGTCTCAGAATTCTCTGTCAGCGCTCACATGTTCCTCTCTTAACCCTGCGTCAAATGACGGCAGCAACCTTCTTAACCCGGCGGTACTAAAAATCTTTGTTGGGTGTAAAAGCATGGCTGACTTTGGGTTTCTAGAGAGAAAGAAGGGCATAGGACACAAAAGAAGCGTCGGGCCAGGTTTACTGGTGTCAGTATTCGCTGTTGAATAGGCGGTGTAGGACGTGTGGGTGCCGGAACGTTGGTGGTCCAAGCGCATCCGAATCTCTTTCTTTTCGCCGTTCCTCTCGCGCCGGCTTCATTACTCGGGCTTTTTACTCGCGTGCTCGCATGAGTCACGAGACGATATTGTCGGTCTGGCGAGCGTCGCTCTCAGTAATGAGCATTCGGAAGCGTAGGCATCCACGCTCCAACTTTCTGGCAGCACCTTCGCCACCGAAAATTCATGGCCAAACCCTTTGTGTCGCCGGCACTTCCTCTCTCGTGGTTATCAATAATGAAATGTGCGAATACGTTTCATAGAAAGCCAGCGAGATTTACAGTTCGGTCGAAGTTGGTGAGTTCGAGTTAATGGTATTTCCGGCGCGAAATATGACAATGACTGGTAATGATAGCGAGGTTGTGCGATGGGACACGTAAATTCCATTGAGAGTGTTTTCGAGGCGGGTCCAGCGATTTATCAGCGACGATGCTGCGCCATTCTTATGTCGCGCATATCTTCGCTCGCTTGTATCACCGAACTCACCTCTCTCCCTCTCTCTCTCTCTCTCTCTTTCTCTCTGCTGTCTCTGGAGGCGGCGTGAAATTAAGTAAAGACCGATCGAAGATTCGGCGCGGACGATTTACTCCTTGCTCGACGATAAATCACGCGGGGCGACCCCGCGCCGAAAGCTTTCTGGGTCATACATACATATAAATGCAGAGAAAGCTACGATTTGACAGTCGCATCAGTTCCTCTCACCCTGCACGAGCCATAACCAACGCGCCTCCCTTCGACCACGTGTTCGCTGTCGAAGCCATCGAAAGCAAAAGAAATCCTTTACGAAACATCCTTTATCTTAGCACAGCAACAAAAGAACCAACATAGAAAGTAACAGGCACAAAGGCGTCTAACGGTGATCGAGCAAGACTGAAAGTTCGCCGATTTCACGAGAGCGCAATCTCTCCCAGGAACCAGCAGCACTTCCAAGGAAGATTCCACCGAAATGGACATTAGTTCAAGCCGGTAATTCACGGAGGAACATATCCGAAAGCTCTTCGAATCCCTTGGAGCGTAGAGGCGTCTGTCTGTGTATGCGTTGCATGGAGCGTGCTCACTCTCGGCCGGGGGCTGGCGCGCGAAATTATTTATCCGCGAGGCTAATGTCCCGTGCGAGTCACATACGAATGCAGTGAAAGCAGAGGTTTGACACTTATGACGCCACTTTTTCTCGCCCGCTGCCCATAACGATATTTCACGTGGCCCGGGGTGGCCAGGCACGCGCGTCTGTATCGGCCCGAGGGCTTCTTATTACACAGAATTAAGCCGGAGGAGAGAAGGCCAGAGAAAGGCCGGCAAGTAAAATAAGTACAGTGTCAAGGAGTGGAGAAAGAGGATCGAGCCGCTGAGAACGAGACTTTAATTCGCGGGCGTTTAAGGGGCTCTCTAACGATCATTACGAGGGACATTAAGGCCCCGGCGACTTAGAGCTTCGTTAGAGGCTTCGCCGGCTTGTTTAAGATACCCGGAATACCTCCTGCGCCACTAGAGATATATTCTTTTAATGTTCCTTATTAATGTCTGGTCCCGCAATAATAACGCGCAACGCGCATTTACCGTGAACGCGTGTGTAATGGTGGAGGTGGAGGGAGGAGGGAGGAGGGAGGCTTTTGCATGGGCCGGATACACGTACGCAGCTCGTTAAGTTATGGTAGCGAGGCCGAGGCTTATATCGGCAAAGGTCGACTTTCACGGCGCGGCCGGCGCTTCCTCCGCCAGGATTTTAAGGAAGGACTAACGCTCCTCATCCCCGCTTTAATGAGACGCAACGAGAGCGCGGGTGGTCCTCCTTGCTCTTCTGCTTCTTACAAGCGAGCTTAAGCGACTTACTTTCTTTAATCCCTCCTTGCTACTTTTACTTTCGAGTCGCGGACACGGCGCGTATAAGCGGCCATTCAGGAGCAAGTAGAAGCGGTTCCGGTAGCGGACGCTTCTCTGTTTGTCGCCGGTGTTAAGAGGACGGTGTAATGTTGCACGCGGCTGACACCCGGTAGTCGGATATAAATCGAGGGGTCTCGTGATCCCCGAACATTCTCCTCCTTCGCTTCGGTACTTTCGGGGCTTTCGCATCCGCCCCGGGCCCACCCAGCGCAAATTGTCTCGCGCGCTCCTGTCGCTCCCCCCCAAGCGATTTAACGCCGCCGATAACGAGACTCGAAATATCCCTAGCTACTTTTTCAACCTCCAGAAATCCGGGGGGAGCCCACTGCCAGTAAATATGCCTGATTTATTCCTCATAAAAACGAGCTCGTCCGACTGAAATGATCATTTACCGCGCCGTTGGTCTGTAAAAACGACATTTGCGTTTTTAAAGTCGATCTTTCCGTAGAGAGCTTATTGCAGATCTCTTTCGGTAATCGTTGAAGTTAATTGATGCGTAACATTACATAACATTGATTCTGTAATAATCATAATAATAATCGTAATATTGCTCATAAAGACAAAGAGGAACAAAAGTCGTAAACAACACATCTCCTAAAAGCAAAAGGTGTATGAAAATAATCAAATAAAGCCGAGATGTAACTGGGAGTTGTTTGTGTAGCAAAAGGGAAGATCTAATTACGATATTGCGAGGGGTTGTTACCAAGACTAAATTATAAATTAAGGAAGTAGTGGCTGGCTCCGATTAAAGAAGAAAAGGGTAGCTGCCAGTGGGATATCTGCATTGGTAAGCGAGAGTGCGATGGCCGGCCGGTACCGAGTAATCGCGCATCTTCCAATTCAGCAGTCGCTTTCCGAGGTAGCAGGCGGCGCGCGCGATACCCATCGACATTCTGCCGACACGAGTCGTGATATTGTGGCGGCGGCGGCAGCGGGAGCACTCGGGAATTCTCAAAATTCTTTCTTAACTAGCAGCGCAGTAGGACAGCGGAGATTGGATCGCGCGCGCCGCTCCTGAAGGGTAAACAAATCTCTGAGATTCCTGTGAGAAAAGATTCAATTAGCCCTCGATTCTTTCGCTCGGAGGAAGGAAGATGCCTGGCGAGGAGCGAGCGTGTTTATTCCGCGGTAGACGCGTTGCTTGGCGTCGTAGTCATCGGCAGACTAGGTCTGGCATCTAGGAAAGAGCCAGCCGAAGCATTCAAGGCTCAACCTTCGCGAGGAGAGTCAATAAACTTGCGATCTCCCCGGGTCCATCCGCGATTTCCGCTCGCGGTGAGTAAGCCGTAAGCCAGCACACATTGTATCCTCGTCTGTGTGTGCTGTGCGTGTGGTAGGTGTTGTAGGTAGCATGCTCCAGGTTCTCTTTCTCTCTTTTGCGATCTCTCGGCTGAGTCATCCGGTGGTATCCTCGAAATTTACGCAACTCTCTCGGCGTTACGCGTACTCGGCGAATAAATATTAGTAGCGCGCACTCCGCATCGCGAGGTTCCCTCGAGGGCGAGAGATTTGTTTCGATCGGGCGGGTTTGTGTGTGCTTCGCGGGCCGCTTTCGCCAATGAAAGCAAATAGGAGTCGGCCCGAAAAAAGAGCCGCGGATAAACCGACGTACCACGCCGACATGACCAATGACGACGCGCGCTCGCGCGCGCGAACGCGCTTCACTCTACCATGGTAAAAATAGGGCCGGCGGAGTTTTCGTGATATATTTACGGCTGGTGGTAGCGCGGCCAGGCCAAGAATGTTCGATGCTCTCTCGCTGCTTGTTGCTGGATATCCAGGAAACGAGAGAAGAGCTTTCCATCGTTCACGGGCCGCCAGCTTCCCGATCGAGCGCGCCATTCTATCGTGAATCACAATGCCTCGAATCCGGAAAGATTAACTGCTTTCTGGCTCCCGGGACGCTGTGGGAAAGCCTTCCGCCTTGCGTTACTTATCGATAAGGAGCTTTTCTCATCGGCTCCTCGATCCTTCCTCTTATTTCTAACCCAACAGCCGCCTGGCTACTCGATACTTCATCAGCGAGCGTGCCTTCTTCGCAGGGTTCCTCTTCTTATGTACAAGTGACACCAACACACATAACCAACAACTTTCACCGTTATACACCTTAATAAAACAATGTTACAATATACATTGTAAAAGATATAATCGTCACATAATTAAAGTATCGCTAATAATCATTAACAATCGATGCAAAAATAAACTTACAACAATATTTTTAAACGATTTTTGTCTTACTTCTGTTCAAAGTTCTATTATTAGTTGATTCCATATAACTTCCACGTCGTCTATAAGATCGTAAGTAGAACAGGTGCATCGGAGTCAGACCACCCTTGTCCAGGGTGGAAGCCAGTAGTCGTCGAGTAAGAATTCACTTTTAAACGAATCTTGCATTACTCATGTTCAAAATTCCGTTAGTACCTGATTCCATATAACTTCCACGCGGTATATAAGAGCGTAAGTAGAACATGTGCATCGGAGTCAGACCACCCTTGTCCAGGGTGGAAGCCAGTAGTCGCCGAGTAAGAATTCAGCCGCTACCGCACTCCGCAGTTACATTCTCACGTATGTCGTCGTTTCTAGGGAGGGGCGCCGGTAGCCCTCTGGTTTCCCTGAATAATGGGGGGAGAATCCGAAGTGTCCCGGCTTTCTAATGCCCGGCTAGGAGTCGCGTTCGCGAGCGATTCAGGCGTGGAGTCCGAGCGAGCGGCATCGGCATACAGGTGGCTGGCTCTCTTGGCTCTCGAACAATGCTCGCGCGAGCGCTCGTAGCCGCTACAATGGAGATCATAATCAAGCTCTCGACGTGTAATGACTTATGGCCCGCTCTCGCTCGTCCGCCAGGCCGAACAATAGATCGGCGACAGAGATGTTTACGGCGGGAGACCGTCCCCTCCGAAGCAGCAACGCGCGCTCGCTCGCTCGCACACACACACACATACAAGCGACACGGCAATATCGCCACTCGCTTGGCAGAGGTGGCCGCGCTCGCTCGCGGTATCGGGAAATCGCTCCTCCGCAGATTTGCATAACCGTACAGGGAATAAAAGAAATAAGAGTGCACGGACGATCGCTCGGGCTTTGTTAGAATAGATACAACCAGCGCCACTGCCAACTTGACGCTACGTGCACTTAGAGATCGTGAGTACTCCTCTCTGAGCTGGAGTCCTCAAAGAGTTTGGAAAATCTCACACTTGCTAGTTCTATATTTAATCATTGTCAGGGATTGTTATCTACTAGATAATAATTCGGATTAATTGGCGCTTGTAGGTGATTGTATCAATTTAGAAAAATGCGATTATTTTTAGTAATAACACCTTTTGGTCTGTTATCTTTACTTTGAGTAACTTGTATGATTAATCTAAATTCTGATAATAATGTGAATGCATTAATGTTCGGATGCTCATCTTGGTATTCTTGACACTGAAATTCGCTGAAAGGGGTCAACGGCGGCAGAAGTGTCCCAGATCGAGGAAAGCATCGGTACTCTTTCGATTTGGTTAAATAAGCCGTATTCTTACGTAAAATACGAGTCATCCGAGACAGGGGAATCAAGTTCTCTCGGCGATCCTTGTACTTCCTGCTGTCTTTCTCTCTTTTTCGGACACGGTCATACAAGTGTCAGGCCCCGCTCGGAGCGGGTCGGATAAATTCATCGGCTTGAATGCGAATAAGAGCGAGTAACCGAATTTCAGCTGGTCGGATTCAGTTAGTGTCGGCGGGGCCAGCGGCGGCGGCGGCGGTGCGGCGGGGGCAGCACGGGGGCCTCACGCACATCGAGTCTCCGGGGCCTTCGTTCCTCCGCCCAATTATAACGGCCCGCGCACGAAAATGCAGTTTAAATTGCGGGTTCACGTCACCTTGGCCGCGAATGGGACGATTTCGATGCCGGGCGGCCTTCCTCGAGGAGAGCGCGCATCGGTTTCGAGTGATCCAATCAAACGTACACGTATTCCAAGCATGATGATGGACCGAGCGAAGGATAATGCGAGGCCCGGACTCCGTTATATCCGGCGCGAGATGTACGAATCGGAGAAGGAAACTGCTTGAACTCATCGCCCGCCAGTTAAAGAAGGACACAACACTCTCAGAGTGGCACTTTCCTCTCCCCAATCCTCTCTCTCTCTCTCTCTCTCTCTCTTGACTCCCGCCAGGACGAATCAGAGAATGGGAACGCAGCGAAAAACCGCTGAACAAAGATAGCCGAACATTGTGGTTTTGCGGACGGGGAGGATGGCAGCCGCAGCCTCTGCGTCAATCGGCTGTTATTGAAAAGATGTACTCGGTCAATCGAGCCTCCGAGCGATTCCGCACCAGAAATCGCGCTACATCGAATTCTGATCTGGATTTACCTTGTTTCCGTGCGCCCCACCGGCGAACTTGTATTAGTTTACCTTGGGCGTTACAATCCGCGAACACCGGACGATTACTTCTTGAGAGTAATAGCACACTTTACCGAAGGAAAGAGAAAGAGAGAGAGGAGAAGCAAGTAGTAGCGGCAGAATCGCCTTGGAGTATTTTAGACGTCTCGTAGTGGAGAACTAAAAGCATTAGGTCAGCAAGGTTCTGCATGATGAGAAGTGGAAGCGTGTAGATCCAACTGGTGAGTGAGCGAGCAGAGCATCCAACTGTAGAAACAGGCATTTCCCGCGAGCCGCTTAGTCCCAGTCGCTCGTAATCCAGCCGGCCTATCATCTGCGGCAATAGCCGCTCGCAGTTCACGGAATCCGCGCTTTAAGGATAATGAAACTGTCAAGGGCGATCTTCAGGGTCGTTAGGAGCTTATAAACGTGTCGAGCGATCACCAGCCGGCGGCGGCGTCGGCGTCGGCGGTGGTGGCGGCGGCGGCAATGCGGCTCGCAAGGAAGATTCTTCGCGCGCTCGCCTCGCTTTTTGCCCTCTCTCTCTCTCTTTCTCTCTTTCTTGAGACAAGTGGCAACGAGCCGGCGCCAGGGAATTTCTCATGTCGGGCAGCGTGTTTGCCAGCAATTAACGGGGGATTCCAATGAGGCGAGAGCCGCCTCGCCCGTCTTCTCCATTGGGCAAACATTAGCCGCTCGAAAGCTTTATCCTCGGCCAGTCAAATACTCTTCCATAATCCGACTAGATCCCAGATAGTTTCTTGGTGATCGGCGAGTTTCGGCGAGGTTGCTTAACTGTACTCCTACGAACGGCGGAGTCTTTGCACTCGGCTTGGGACAGCGCGAGGCGGCGGGGAAGGAAAGACGCGTAATGAAATATGCGCCGGGAGATCAATAGATGCGAGCGGCGAGATGCCTGCTGGCCGAGCGCTCTTTGATCAGTCAAAGAGCGCGCAGCGGCTCGTTCCCCTTTCGCGATCAGGAATCCCAGTTTTTATAACGCGCTCGCGCGCCAAGCCTCTCCTATCAAGATCAAACGACCTGGCTCGGTGTCCAACGACAGTGCGAGCCTTTATAAGGGATGCTCGCGGAAATGTCTTCCTTTGCTCGAGTGACAAGCGCGCGCGCTAGGAGAATCAGCCTCTACCTCTATCTAGATCCCCAGTCTATTACCAGTCAGAGTTTTTAATTGGCCCCGCAAGCTGCATGACTATCGGGCAAAAAGTAATTGGAACTGACAATACCGCTTCATTTATTCTTTCCCTCGCACTAGCCACTCGACGGATTTCGCATTTTTCCTCGCGGTGCATTCGTCATTTATTCTAATCGTACTAATCGGAGAGTTTTGTGCGATAGTATCATCAAAAAGTTGATGGTAGACGACCCAAATTGTATGAATTAAATGACAGTAGACTTTTGGTTGTGAAAGTCGTTTTATGTCAAATTCAAAGAGAATATTTTTGATTCGTTATTGTAAATATTTCTATCAAACCGTTTTATTAGTGAGTAGTTTGTCGTTCGAATCCCACCAGTTGATAAAACATTAAAATTTAATATTCATCATTAGCAAACTTTGACAACAATTAACCCAACGTCGGAACTGACAATTTTCTCTTAGATTCCACCAAGTTGTTGATATGACATAAATAATAAGCAGTCCAAATTTCAACAAATTCTTAGAAAAACAAATCAACTCTACAACTACTTTAAAGTTGTAGAAACACCTTCCACCAAGTTGATTATGTTCTTCGGAATAATCGGGAGAGCGCAGAGAACTTTAATATCGAGGCTGCATCCTTTCATGCCGAACGCGCAGCTTGAACATATGGCTGTGTCGTTTGTGCAATGGCTAGCCATTACAGCCAGCGATAATCTCTTCATTATGCGGCCTCCGTTGCATTGTCGTAAAGAAGACTTTGTTTCACCCCGGCGGGACACTTATCCGGCGGTGGTATCGGATGCTGGGCGCGTATGCACCCTTACCTGCGCCTACCTATGCATCTCCCCGTCCAGATTAATACCACGATATGGTATTGTGTTGCGGCTACCACGTTGCAGATTGCATTATACGCGCCCGCCCGGACTCCCATTCGCGCGCGCGCACTCGCTCTATGCGCGCCATCATTATTATCTCCTGCTCTTCGTGCGCCCGTGACTCATTATTTCTCGAGTGACGCAACACCCTGTCAAAGTCAGTCCAACTGCTAATCTAAATTGATGGCAATAATAGGACGCCAGTCAGTTTTCGGAGAATCCTTGTAACAACTCGAGTTTCCAATGATTAACACCGCTGATCTCTCAGTGCTTCTATATTGCAAGTAGATTAGGCGATTCGCTATCGGACGTGCCTTCCTTGAGGTGGGAGTCAGTTGTTGCGTAAGGATTCATCATTATTATCTCAGTAATGTGTTACTCGACTCGTAACGTAGAGCGCTGTCAAAATGACTTGAGATCTTAATTTAAATTAATGAATCATTTGGCATTTGATTGAATCAACGATCGTTAGATATAAATTTCGAAGTTTATAGTGGAAGGGGATGGAAGAGAAATCGTAGTCTGTGAGTTTTCATAAGTTACAGGATGTTGGAAGGAAACTAGTCGAGGAAGTAAATGAACTTACGCGTTTCCTCGAGGTTGGTGCTGATAATATTGACAATATGGGTGTCCTGACCCAGAGACAAAAGTGGGCAGCGACCTTTGTGTCCGGCTTTCCAAGTGCCGTACAGATCGGCTGGAATCCTTGCGGGCCGATCATACTTCCTCGTCACGTAGCGCGCTCAACGAAGGTACAAACTTCTACCAGATGTCTGGTACCACGTAGAGCAACACGTAGATACGTGCGCGCGGCTTGTTTGCACTCTAGCAGGACGTGCGTGTCTGTGAAATGCGACACGGCGAACGACAGGAACTTTCGGCCTGCACTATTTTAATAAGGAAATTCGCCTGGCTTTTATTAGAAAGACACTTTTCCAGTCCAGTAGTACAAGTCACTCGTGTGTCAGACATCCCCGAGTTTAATCTGCAATGTTACACAGTTGCAGCACCTGCAAAAGGAGAATGCTATTCCCGCCGAGATTTTCAGCCCAAGGTGCAACAAATTGAATGTCCGCCGTATTAAAAAGATAGAGTCCGTTTGCCAGGGGGGATTAGCGTGACTCGAAATTGACGTTTCCGGCTGCGGCTACGTCAGACTCGTTTACGCCGCAGCTGACATCGTGAAAGTAATTCAGTCTCCCCGGCGGAGAGATAGCACAGGTATTTGTCACTGGCGATGAAAAATTCTAATCGCTCGATCGTTCCAACACTCGAGAATATATTTCTCAGTGTAATATCCTGGCTTTGTTCGCCCTGGCGAGCGAACTCTTCCCTTCGGGCGAGTGTCAAGCCTCCTTTCAGTTCTCTCGGACTCTCCGACGTTTCAATTCACTTAGTCCTCGCTTGTGCGAAATTTATAATACAAACGCGTCTCAAGCGAGACTCGTATTATTGCAGTGCGGTTCTCTCTTTCTCTGGGATCAGAGTCTGCTGGATCGGCTAATCGAAATCGGGACCGGGAGAAAGTACTTTGGTGTAATTACTCGCAAGTTTCTAGGTTCCGCCAGGTCTCTTTCCTATTTAGAGCGGCCCGGCTAAAGAATCGAGCGAGGATCTCGTGTTTCTCCGGTTCGCCTAATGTAGAGAATATATATTCAGTAAAGGTGTATAGCGACTTCATCGTTGCGCGAGAGGAGAGTATGAAATCCGATCTCTGACTCGAAGCGTTAAGCCTCCCTCGGGAACTCTTTCTCTCTCTCTCTCTCTCTTTCTCTTGTGTAGCATGCGGCGCACCATGAAATCGGCGCGCGGCTATCGATAAGAGCATCATAAAACGTGCACGGCCCCCTCGATACCTCATCGTAATTCCGGCTTTTTACTATCGGCGCCGGTGAATAAATTAGACAGTGTGCCGGGGCCACGCGAGAAAAAGTCATTAGCCAGGAGTATTACCCTATCGCATTACGCTCCGGCCACGAGATCGTATATTAATAATTATTGTACACTTTTTCCCTGCCGTGGGGCCATTCCTGCCCGTTCACCGGATATATCTATATTCTCGCTCCTTCCTCCCCCATTTTATCTGCCTTCGCTGCTCTCTTTCTTCCATTGCATCGAGATCTCTCTCTCTCGCTCGCTCGAACGTAGTACGAGAGAATTATAGGTCCTTGGTAGCGCGGCTATCGCGATGCGAAGCGTGAAACTGTATCGTTGCCTGTGGAGATGTTCGATACACCGGCTATCGAACCTCCTCCTCGCAATTATATGCCCTCGAACTCGCAAGAATCCCTACGTGCCAGGCCAAGTGCATTTCATCGTTCGTGCACTTTCGTTCGAGTGCTCGGAGCGCTCGAAAGTCATTTTTCCCGGCGGCAGATTCGAGCAGTGATAGTTCGCTCTGCTAGGAAATCTCTCGGCGAGGTTCACCACCCGCGACTGGTTGGTGGTTCTTCGGCGGACTTGTTACACAGTTAAACGGCGAGGTGGATGCCTGGATGTCTCTTGGACTGATATCGCAAAGGTATGCCGCTGCTCGGTGCAGAAATCGAGGGGCCGGAATTCCGCGAGTCGAGCCAACCAAGCCGAGGCTAGAAACGTTGATTTCGTCGCTCGGAGTAATTAAGCAGGCCCGTTACACTGGAAACCTCGGTGCGGCCGCTCGATATGCCGTTGCTCGAGCTTGCCAAGGCCTTTTTACCGGGGTTCGCTTGGCGCAAATTAAAGCGAAGACCGCACTCCCGGAATTATGTAGGCGGTAATTGGCGGCGGCAATTCATTAATTTCCGCGCTGGATATCAGCTCGCGCGCGCCGCTACCCGCTCCGATGATTTTTCTCGCCCGGGCTTCCTCCTTGGCGCTCTCGGTTAGTTGGTATTAATTGGACGAACCGAAGCGAGAGCACTTTCATGCCAGATGCCAGAAGCGCGCACACGAAAAATCAGTGGCGAGCCTTCCAGTTTGTTGCGCAATGCCAGGGATAAAACGGGAAATGGCAATGCGGTAACCGAGCCGACCGCCAGATACACTTGAGATTCGATGATAGACACTGTGATCGACCGATTAGAATACCACTTCTCCACCCGGCCCACTGAATTCCTGCCCGTCTCGCGCGCGCCCTGACACCACTCACAGCTGCCGTCTTGCGATATTCCGATCATAATATTACGCTTTCCAACCTCGAGATTTGTCGACTTGCTCATTTCAAGGGAGTCACGCCACTCCACCTTCTCAATCGAATACTGTATCATCTTGCAAACCGCTTCTTTCTGACAGGAAGTTAAATCAAGGAAGAAATTACTATGTAGAAAAAGCGTCGAGTAGTTAGGTACTTTGCAAAATTGTTAAATTTTTAAACTACATTTTCTAAAAATCAATTTTATGTGATATAAAAAAGCTAAGTCTTAATTTAATTCTGTCTTAACTTCATTTACTGTTATTAATATTAATGTAAATGTTAACTGTATTTTAATTAATTGAATACAATTTTTAATATACCATTGCATAAGTGTACAAGAAACTCGACTTTCATGCAAGAATATTCACAGTCTAAAATCTTAGAAAATTAATAAAATATCTATGACGTCACCATATATTTTCGCACAACACATCTTCCTATTACGATCTTCGAAAATATATCACTCGCGGATACAATTATTGTATGCCCAAATTATTTCTGTAACATAATTCGCCTGTCTGACTGAGACGTTCTACTACTACTTGATGCGAAACAAACGAGTCTCTCCATATTAAAATTCACAGAGTATCTCTCACTTTAATTATTCCTTCGTTCTACTCATCGTGAATTCCTAGCAATATTTCGAAACGGAAAGTTCGCCGACTTTTCGATGATAGTTGTCTTCAAGCGAGACCGAAGGAACTTTCAGTGCAATTCAATACTCGGCGCAGCAACCGGCTTTATCTCGGCTGGGGATTAAAAGCATCGCACTCCACGTGTAATCGGAATATAGTGCCGCGAACACGGCATTTCACTTAGCGAAACAAATATGTAAATAGTACTTGAAGGATCGGGTTCAGCGGCCTCGTTGCTGCTCCAGCGGGACAGAGTGAGAGGGGAAACGAGAGAGAAATCCTACTCCTCCGGAGGCTGCCTCGGCGAAACCTGGACCAAGGTCGCACAACCTGGACCAGCGCAAATATTGAATTTGCTCGATCGAGTAATGCCACTCGACTCAGAGCCAAGCACAAATTGTCTGCTTACCTCGAACGAAACAGCCGGCGAAGAACCCACTCGATGATTGTCTCTCGGAACACAGCCGATCTCAAGTATCCAACAAAGTGTACCTACATCTGCTGGCGGTGCTAGCTGTTTAGAATCATTAATTAGCACTAGAATTACCCTTCAATTAACGCATACCTATTCCTACCATTAAAAACCAGTCATTTAGACTGGTTCGGCAGTGCCAGCATTAGTCGAAACAGATGTACATAAATTAATTACTATTCATAGTTTAATGAAGTAATTCTAATACAAGTGGAACGCACTCGGGAGATACATTTTCCACGAATTTTATTTTCATTGTAAGGCCAACCTGGAACAGATCGGGAACGCACCACTAATGAGAACTAGCAATGCGAGTGAACATTACAGACTTTCAAGAAAATAGAAAAATCTACGACTCGCTCCAGAAATAAGTTTCTCTCTCTCTCTCTCTCTCTCTCTGGTATCCCATTCGAGTGGCAAGAGCAAGCACTGCCAGTATGGGAAATTGCAATGACTGGTAGCCACAGTTGGCCGAAGTACCGTCACAACACTGGGACTGGTAGCACCAGCCGAATGATGGATAGATCTGCCGCGGATGGGTATTAATTAAAGCCCGCCTCGCTGGCGACAGTCATTCATTAAAGCATTAACGATCCCGTATTCCAACTATCATGTCGAGCGCGAGTGATCGGCTGCGCGGCGAATGTTGCGCCGCTGTAATTACGGAACCGGGCTAAGTCAAGATTAATTGAAAACGGATTCGCGCGAACGGGCCGCATTGAAATCTCCTTGACGGTGCCAGGAGGATATAAAGCGAGGTGTACAAGGATGGCTCGGGGGAGCCTCGAATTCGAGTTGGCGCCAGGAGAGGAAAGCCGCTGACTGGCAAATATTGAATTTTGCGGTGACAGGCCTGCACTTAACTCGAGTCTCCGCTCGACAAACCGAGACAGAGAGATATATATAAAGAATGAGAGAAGGAAAGAAAGAGAAAGAGAGAGAGAGAGAGACTTCGAACCGCCGCGCCGCGTCGGCAACCTCGGGGACTGGCTTCCATCGACTGATTGGAAGGCGAATCCAGCCGGTGCAATTTGCCCGGGACAATCTCTCGCCAATCTTTCCTATGGCCAGCGGACGTTAATATCGCGCCGGATCGCCGGCGAACATCTGGACGCGCAGTACGTTTATCGCCCATTACCATCGGACGCGCGATCCTCTAATTGAGCTATTACACGAGCATTTGAAATCGAGCCGCTCGATACTGGGAACACGCGAATTATACGATCGTTTGATACCACACTCTGCCTATCTCCCTCTCTCCCTCTGGCGCCAGCCGAATCAACCAGGCACCTTTGCATCTTTTCCAAAGAATAGCTAATGAGGGACTTGTAAATGCATATTTAGACATTTTGAGAGAATAGAAAAATGCTTTATTCTGGTTAGAAGTAAGTTCCTTTCTAATTTTGCACCAATACACCAATTATAGTGTTTTCTTTTTTCTAAAAAACCATCGTTGTTGGACATGCAAATGTATGTTAAGTAATTTTGAGAAAATAGAAAAATGCTTTGTTTCATTTAGAAATAACTCCCTTTCTAATTTCCTATTTCACTTGTAATACTCTGAATATGGGAAAATATAATGACTGGTAGTTCATATAGTTGGTTGAGAAAAAGTAACATTAAAAAGAAACACTCCAATTATAGCGTTTTTTCATTAAAAACATCATCCGTTTCATAAAAAGCAAACCATTGAACATGTAAATGGATATTAAGTAATTTGACGAAAAGAGAAAAATGCTGTATTATGTTTAGATGTAAGTTCCTTTCTAATTTCCTATTTTACTTGCAATACTTCCGAGTATGGGGAAATGTAATGGGTGGTACACGATCGAATAGTATCGTTCGATACTAATCTCGCTATAACTTCTCTCCCTCTGGCGCTAGCCAAATCAATGAGGGAACCTTCGGTCTTTCGCAAAAACCAGCTAATACGACACACGTAAATATATATTAAGTAATTTTGAGGAAATAGAAAAATGCTTTATTCGGTTTGGAAATAAGTTCCTTTCTAATTTCCCATTCTACTTGTAATACTCCGAGTATGGCAAAATATAATGATTGGTAGGCCACGTAGTTGTCCGAGGTAAAGTAACGCAGTAAAGATACTGGAAACACTGCAATTACAGTGTTTTCCCTGAAAAAAAGCCCTGGTTGGACATGCAAATGTACATTAAGTAATTTTAAGAAGATAGAAAAATGCTTTATTCGGCCTAGAAACAAGTTTCACTGGCATTCCACATTCTACTCGCGATATAACTCCAAGTACGAGAAAATGTAATGACAGATAATTCCCATAGTCGACCGAAATAAGAGAACAAGTAGAGTCGCATGAACCGCGCCAATTATCAACAGTTTATTACCACTGAGAGAGCAAATCAACGAGACTCGGATGTTCGCGAAAGAAGATTCGATGAGAGAGTGTTCGAGGCTGATAAGAAAGGCTTGATCGAAGTATCGAATCGCAGCTGGTCCCTGCCTACTTCTATTACAAACCCTCCTATTCCTCCGATCGATCCTTCTCCGCCACTTATCGTGCGTGTAATACAATTACCGGGCCAATTCAGTAATCATTAATACGTGGCTTGGTGGAAGATTGAATGCGCGGCTGATGACCAGCATGCGATCCGCGCAGGAGGCCAGTGGTTGGTGGGCTGCTGGCGCGGGAACAAAAGCAGCGGACCGCAAGCCAACAATCAGGCGGAGCCGTAGGAACCGTTACATTAAGCTGCTAGGAAAGTTACAATAGGTAATAGTAGTACTCTCGGGGATGCCGAGAGGGTGGAAGAGGAACGCGGAGTGGAGCGGAGAGAAGTGAAGGAGAAGCGTATCGGGCATAATCGGGCGGCAAGTGGAACGTTGGAACGGCGCGCATGCACACATATCGATTTCCGATGGGAATGCGATAACATTCCGAGGCAGGGGCAGGAAAGCGTGAAATTGAATTACGACAGCCGGCGAGCCTCGCGGTGGTAACGAGATGTTGAGCTTGGTTAACACCGCAATACCGAATCTAGTTTAATGACCCGCGATACAATGCAGGATGCGCGCCTTCCCGCCGAACCCCTTTTTCCCTCTACCACCTGCGGCGTGTCTCAATTAGAAACGAGCCTCGCTCAATGTGGACACTTATAACTGGACATCGACGCTCGCCCCGCTCAATCAGTGTCGATGTTAACACATTGTTAAACCGTCCCGAGTGTTAGAACTTCTATTACTACTTGCGGCTTGATTAAAGCATAGAATTGTGGCAGCTGTCGTTATTGTGCAATCAGAATCAGCTGTGTACATGTTGTTGTAATTTGTTTAGATCGTAGCATTACTAATTGAATCATTGGAATAACTGGCGTCATACGTTAATTTATGCATACAATAAGCGGTGCGGTAGCAACTTTCAGCTGTATTTTTTTTCTCGCTGAATCAAAGACGATATTAACATATTGTTAATTAGTTAGGAGTGTTACCATTTATCAGATGACTAATATTCAGAATCATGGCAGTTGTCATTATAGTATCACGCAATCTAAACCAGTTGCGTAGACGTTATTATAATTCATTTAGATCGCAGCATTATTAATTCAATCATGAAAACAACCAGCGACACATGTTAATTTCTGCGTGAAATAGACAGTGGATAAGGAACTAACAACTTCGACCTGAAAGTCTAACTCAATAAATCAATGAGAATATTAACATATTGTTAGCTTGTCACGTGTGCTAGCACATGTGTTACCAGTTCTGTGATATAATTCTACAGATTATCGTTATAGTGTCGGGCAATACAAATTAGTCGTTATTGCAATTCATTTCGATCAGAGTATGATTAATTGGATCATCAAAACAACCAGCGAAAAATCTATCACAGTCAATCAATGAGAATATTAACATATTAGCACTTGTATTACTATTTTTGGGACATAATTGCACAGGTTGTCATTATAATATCGGGCAATATAAATTAGTTATTATTGCAATTCATTTCGATCAAAGTATAATTAATTGAATTATCAAAGCAACCAGGGACACATGTAAATTTGTGAATAAAATTACCGTTGGAAAATATGCTAGAAACTTCGACTTAAAAGTCTACCACGGTAAATCAATGAGAATATTAATATATTAACACACGTATTATTACTTTTAGGATATAATCCTAGACTATCGTTATAGAATCGCACAATATAAATTAGTTATTATACCAACTCATTAATCTCTGAGCATAATTAATTGAATCATCAAGACAACCAGGGACACATGTAAGTTTGCGCATAAACTAACGGATGGACAATGTGCTAGGAACTGGGAGCTGTAAGTCGTTGCTGGTAGTAGGAGGCGCGAGTGGTAAACACATTAAGAAACCGCACCCCCCGTAACAAGGAGCATTAATTGCCGGAGCCGCAAACGCCCGACGGGCTTTACGAGCTACAGTGGCAAGGAAGGGAAATTGCGGTGCTACCTTCCGCGCGGATGCAGCAATACAGCGGCTGGTTTCCGGGCTGAACGAGGCCGACTGGTGGCAGAAAAGCACACGCTGCTGGACCACACAGGTGGCTGGGAGATCGGTTTGCATTAATCGAATGTACCAGTGTGTACCAGCCGCGGTGCAAATCAGCCGCGTCCCGCAAAAGCGAGGGCAGCGGCGGCGGCGGCGGCGACGGCAGTGGCGAACGCGTCAAGTTAAACGGCGCACTGGACACGCTTTACAGCGGCGTTTAACGCGCTCGCAACCTGACGAAGCCGGCACGGCGGGCGAGAGTTCCCCGCTAAATTACTCGTTACAAGCGCGAACACTCGGACGTCTCGACTTCGAGAATACTTCGCGAACCACATACTCCGCACTGAACGAAACACGTGGCGGCAGCGGAGGTGTGCGGTGCGTGGCCGGTGGAGAGGAGAGCTTGTGTGCGCGCACACACTAATTAGGACATTTGCGCTGACTTATCAGGACATTACATCGAGAGCGGGGCGATCGAGAGATACAGGGAGCGAGAGCAAGAGTGAGAGAAGTGTGCGTCGAGCGCATTTATCATGCCGTTTCCTCGAGCTCCTTTTTTCCGGATGGTTGCGCCTTTGATAGCGGCCGGCCGGCGCCCCCGACCGACGCCAAACTCCACTCTCCATACTGCACACGCGTCTAATATATCACCGTCTCCTTTCGCGAATCCTGATCGCCAACCTCCCGACGGCGGCGGCGGCGGCGGCGCGGCGCTTATACTCCTTGCGCTCCCTCGAACGACAGGACGCGACCAACGCGTGGGACGTCGATCACCAAGCACTGTCGAGCGGAACGATATAATTAGAGATTGGATCGTGCTTTGCTGCCCCGAATCTGTCTCGTTAAGGGAACGCACACACGCGCGCGCGCGCGCGGCAAATGCCAAACGCGCTGCTCGCTTCGATCTGTCCCGCGATCGACTCCTGCGATCGAGTACCGAGAACTCACTGTTAGCGCGACACCAATTTAACATCTCGGCTGGAAATGCCGGCGCGTGAAAGATCGGAGGTGTCGAGACTTCCATCGGATACTAGCGGGAAACTATTATTGCGCAAGCTGTAATCGCCGAGTGGTGGTGGAAGGTAATCATCGCTATTAAGGGAGAATTCTCAGAGTGGCGCACTAGCCCAGAGCGCACTTAAACATTATTCCCGATGATCAAAAGGCGCATCGACATTCTACTCGTCCGCGGCGAGTACCTGTTTCCGAGCTAAGGATCAATCGATCCTTAGCACGCGGACACTATGAACCGAGGAAATGCGTGCGCTTCGCGTCGATTGCCAAGCCGGTAGTTTGCAGGTGTCGAGATTTACACAAACTGCTTTCCAGTAAATACGTGGATGCACGAACATTTCTAAGAAGCGGCGCTGCTCTTCCATTCGATGTCCGTTGGATCTGGTAGCGGAGTCTCGGCGAGGTCGTCGAGATAAGTGAGCCGATGCAATGCTAACTCAGAGTGGGAGAGGTTGAGAGTAGGAATATGACATGTCGGCGATAAAAGTCGACTGGTCGTTAGATGAGAGAGAGAGAGAGAAAGAGAGAGAGAAGGGGTGCATTGTGGGGCTTAGCCGCGGGGGGAAAGCGAGTAAAAGGCTCAAATGGACTATGGAATTAGCCGCGTGACATTATAATGAAGACGAGAGCCGAGACTAATGGCGACGGAGTGAGCCACGCCGAAGCGGCGAGCGACGCGGCATTAATCAATGTCCCTGCATCCACGGGAGACGATCTTTGGCACAAAGAGCGCTTAGCATTGGCCCCCAGCGGAAAATCCCGCCGCGAGAGAGAGAGAGAGAACGATGAAGGTAAACGCATCGACGGCCACCTTCGCCGATGACAAAGACCTCTTGATTGCACACTCCTGTGCCACTGAGAACCGAGCAGTTACATCGGCCGCTCCACCCACGATTGTCATGCCACGGCGCAACTCGGCCCCCGAAATTTCAAGTGCCACATCGGTCGACGACTCTATCCTCCCTCTGCTCTATTTTTCCTTCGAAATGCCTGCGCCACCGCCACCGCCGCCCAATCTTCCGCCAGGATTTATTCGGAATTCCCTGTCCTACCGGCGCCGCCGTATTAACCGATCCGCTCGCTCCGTTTATCACCCTGACAACGGAATGTCCCGTCCACGATTTATGGAAACGACGCGACCGTGTTAATTCGGTACTCGCGAGCCTTCACGCCTCCGGAAGCTGAGGGAACGCGCGAGAGTCTAATGGCTCGAATTGATAAGTCTGTTGGATTTAAAGTCTTCGTATCGAGGATCGACCTTACGCGAAAGCAGTCCTGACGATTGTAGTGTCTAAGTCGAATGTACAGGGTGAGTCACTTGCCTTTGAATCACCATCAAAAATTGGATATTTTCGATGGTCAAAAATATGGGGGAAGAAAATGTTGAGCTGGGGCTCTGAAATTTATATCACATCTTCCTTGATGCAACGGCAGACTCCCCACCAAATTTTAGCCCCGGAAAATGTCGGGAAGTCCAAACAATATGGGAAAAACCAGCGAAAATGCCGAAAAAATCGAACTTTAAAGGCAGTTTTTTTAGTGTTTTCGATAGAAATCCGGACTTTTTTCGACGGATTTCTTGTTTTCTATCCGTTTTCATTCATAAACAATCGATTCCTGAAGGAAAAACCCGAGTTCGGGGACCTTCGAAAAATCGTGAAAAAATCTGAAGGGAATTTTTGAAAAATTTAAGAAAGCCTTAAGAAAAATTTGCCGAAAAAAAATTTTTGAGATAGGGCCCTGGAATTTGTATGGCATCTTCCTCGATGTAAATAAACACTACCCACCAAATTTCAGCCCCGGGAAAAGTCGGAAGTCCACCGAAAAAAATAAAAACCGTTAAAAATGAGCAAAAATGGACTTTTCTGGACGGTTTTTCGACCCGTTCTCGTTGCAAATCCGGACTTTTTTTCACGGATTCTTTGTTCTCTATCCACCCTGATACGAAAACAATCAAAATATTCCGGGTTCGGCCGATTTTGAGAAACTTGAAAAAATTGACCATTTTCGGGGGTCGAAAATAGGTGAGAACCTAAACTTTGAGCTAGGGCTCTGGAATTTTTATGGTATCTTCCTTGATGCAAAAAAACATTACCCACCAAATTTCAGTCCCGGAGAAGGTCGGGAAGTCCACCAAAAAAAATAAGGGCTAGGAGAGTTCTGATTCAAAGGCAAGTGAATCACTCTGCACAGCATCCGACAAAATAGTTGTCACAATCTGCAAAGTAGCCATTGAACAGAGAGTGCAATTTGGTAGCATGTATGTAAATACACGCGGTGCATGCATGAATTTTAAAAAGCCTCATTTTAAGATAAGGGGATTCCTGTTGTAGCCCTCTAAAAAAATCTTGCATTCCATCTGTATATGCTATAAAATGTCATTTTCTCTCTGGCAGCCGATTTGCAGATTGTGGCAACTATTTTGTCGGATGCTGTACTTAGGCAGGTCTGCGAGTAAACTACGTCCAATAAAGGAGCGCTCTACGGGGCAATGACTATTGTGTCTCTGGCTCCCCACTCCCTCCGGAATCAAGCGGCCTTTATTAGCAGCGCAAGGAGAGGCCACGCGGATTATCCACGCTGGCTACATTCGATCTGGCGACCTCCCACCAAGCACAACGCCGCATTATTGCCCGGCCAATTTATGATCGCAGCGACCTTAATAACAAAATTAAACGACGCTCCGAGCCCTCCGAGCTCCTCCCCCTCTTCCGAAATGGATACTCCGGCACACGCTCGTCCCGTCGCCTCTAAGATTGTGACACATTCGGCCGAGTTATGCTAAATTCCCTCGCTTTCGACATACTCCCTACTTGCTCCTCTCACAATCCCTCTTTAATCGTTATGAGAACGATTACGCTGCAATTAGTCGTTTTCGGGCCACCTACTTTGCGAGGGACTTTCTCCCACTGAAAATGTCGTCTTAGTCGATTTGTTCGGCGCGCCGCTCTCCGGACTTTAATCTAGTAATCATGAGCGAGGTGCGATAAGCCTGGACAACAGCAGGCGAATCGAACTTACCGAATTAACTGTACCAGACTTTCGAGCCGGCACACAATGCAGAAGAAGTCGTCAGAGACGTGTTGTTTTTTGTTCTCTCGATCGCTTTCTTGATGGGTAGAGATGTTAAGTGGAAGTAGTTGGGCCTTGTCAGCAGTGCGAGCTTCCAGATCGAGCGATCGCGCGCTCCACATAGCCCAGCGACTATTTTGACTGTGCGATGCCGATGACCTTTTCGATTCATGGCGTCCCGTTACGCGACTCGAAATTAATTTCATATAGAACGTCGTCGTCGTCCCCGTGAACCGCCTACGAGCCTCGAAAGCATTGTTCGAAGGAGGATCGATCGGTACTTCGTTATTCCTAGCGGCGATCAGTTAACGCCAGCAGGGATATCTGTTATCGTAGAAGCAACATACTCCTGTCTTGCAGTCCTGTCGTCCCTTTTACGGATGTTCATCTCCCAGAGTCGCCTGGGACTCTCCGCTCCTCGATCACCGGCGCATCTAATCGGCCCCATTATTTATGGCGCCTGGCCCTTTCTGCCCTTTCACGGCCTTTATGCAACACCTCTTTCGACAATCGGACTCCATAAAATCGAGCTTAGCCTCTCCTCTTATATGGAATCGCCTCGGTTTATTGTCCGACCGACACGGTTTCTCTTACGTAAGGCGAGGATCCACCCGGAATACTTTGAAATTCGGAAGCCCGGCTGAGTTACGTCAAGGCCCGCGAGCAGATCAGGAAAGAAGGCGAGGGAAAACAAGAGGATGTTGTTTCAAGCCTCTTAAATTAGAAAGCGCCGATATCGGCCCTTCCGTTCGCCGAGCAATGAACCAAAGGAATAGCAACCACTCGATCATCAAGTGCACCAGCGCAGCATCTCGACGACGATAGCCGATCGATGATTATTACGAGTTAGACCACCGAGGGTTCAAGCTAAATTCAATGTCACTCGAATTGCCGGCGCCGGACCACCCGAAAGATCGCTCTCCTCCTCTCCTCCCCCAGCTTCGATCTTCCTCGAGGAGGACTACTATCGGCCGTTGCAATTGCGGTAACAGGCAGCAGCCGATCGGCCAGCAGGCTGCCAGCTGCATCATTACCCGAGGAACAACGTGCCAATCAGGGTTAACGGGCGACTCGTACAATTATCAATGATGGCCCGTGCGATGCCGGCAACAGAAGCTACCGCGATGATATATCGCCCAAGCCGAGCAACCACACCACCACCAGCAGCCACCCGTCCTTGACTCGCTCGCCTCGCACAAGGATACACCAGGATACACTCACGCGCGCGCGCGCGCGCCTCCAGTAAAAGTGGAAGTGTTAATGCCAGCAGCGGAACGCGCGCGCGCCTCTTAACAAATGGACGCCGAGCGCCTTTAAATCAACAATGAATCAACAATGTTTTCTCCCGGTAGCGAGCGCGCCCACCATTCCTACGCTCTCGCCGGCCCATTATGCAATGTGTGCCTCGCAAAATCGCGCGAGCCATCTCTGTCAAGGCGTCCTATGTAATTTTACGACTAGCTCGCGCGCACCGCGTCAATTACCTTCGAGGATCCTACATATTTATCAAGGTAGACTCGACTCTTTTCGAGATCTTTAATATACAAGAGGGCGGCGGAGAGTGCCGCGAGGCTAGGCGCGAAGTGCGTAAAGCAAGCGGAGAACGGCGGGCAACCGGCACTAAACACGCCGTGTGTAACTTAGTCTCGCTCGAAATGAAGAGGGACACTAACTACCGAGCGAGCGAGGCTTATCTGTCTCGGCGCGTATATTACTTCCACTTATCGCCCGGTATCTCCCTCTGTCCCGAGTAACACGATAAGTTTCGGGGTAGGTGCCGGCCGAGAGTGAGAAGAGAGGAGAGGGAGAGATTCGATTTCCCGAAGGGCGTCGCGATATCCCAGCCTCTTTCTCGAAAGGGTGTGTGCGCGCTGCATGCGATCCTCGGATAAGAAAAAAGGACGCGCTGCGCCGGGGTGGTTGGAGAGTTGGAATGCCTCGGGGAGCGAGCGCGAGCAGCTAGTGCACCGGGCGAGCCGAGCAGCGTACAATGAATTCATCGGCGACCCACACTCCGGCTGAAAGTCAACGTAATAAACTTTACGACACTTAGTAACAGTATCTGCGCGAACCGGGCGAAACGCAAGCTAGCTCGAGGAAGGAAAGCAGAGAGGAGAAGGAGAGCAAGGTAAAAGGGCCAAAGGAAACAGAGAGAGAGAGAGAGAGAGAGAGAGAGAATATCACCCCGCCCAAGCCGCGTCCCGTATCTTTATCACCCGGTTTTACTGCACCACCTCCCAGTTGTCACAACTGCGTCTCCTGCTCGTTGTTCCTTATTAAAATCGGCGCCGAAAAAATGCCGCGCCCACGCCCTCCCGTCGATTCGAACGCGGTCACGCGCCGCGATCCTCTTAAGGTTGCCGCACAACGTCCTTCCAACTCGCGCACTTTAATTGTTCGACCAGCTGCTACACCGAGAACCCGAGAGAGGGTGGTCCATCGTTAAATAGAACAGTCCAACTTGTTCGAAGTGAAATTTATTTCTAAGAAATTATTGTAGGTTTTTTATAAAGGTGTTTTTTTTTTTTGGTGTTAGTGATAATAATAATACTCTTTATTGCTCCTTTCTCTTACACTGCTCTTTCTCGTATACTCTTTCTCGTTCGTTTGCTTCGTGGCAACTCTTTCTCTTTCGCTTGCTTCGTAGCAACTGTCCTCTGGTCTGCCTCGTCGCTTCGAAGCGTCTTCAAAAAGCGTTGGTCGCCCGACTTTTTTCGCGACCTTCGCGCCCGGTGCGCGACGGTTGACCCAAACAACGGTGCCCCGACGCTCGGGCGATCGCGTGGGGTCAACGTTCTACATATATAATATTGACATCTCCTACATTATTATATTGCTTCTCTTTAAAGTGAAATTAATCAATTAAACAAATTTCAATTTATATTAATACAAGTTAAAGTTTAACTTAAATTAATAAACTCATAGCAGGGAGAGTAAATAAAAATTATTGTATAATTCAGGGTTGGTGTAATTTAAATAATAAATATGTTGAAAGTTTGCTAATATTTGCAAGAGATAATTATAACGTTCGCTAGTACAACTCAATTATTTTATAATATATGGTCGAGGAACTGAGAAGATGTGTGCGAGATCCTTTAGGCGAGTGAGCAGGATGCGGAAGTCGGAACGCGGGAGGTCGAATCTCCCACGTTTTCTATAACGCAGTAAGAAAGGAAGCAGGATCCTGACGGAGGCAGGAGGAGCAGAGGCTGCTCGAAAGCGAGAGTGGCCGGTGGATTGTGGTAGAACGGGCCGAGCGAAGGATGCGAAGGGGCTAACCAGGAGGAGTAGGAAAGGAGGGGCGAAAAGGAGCGACGTCCTGCACGGAGCCCAATTAAAACATGCGCCAACAAATCATCGGCTGGCAGAGGAGCACGACGCGGCCCAATAAGTCATCTTCACCGCGAGCAACTTTCCACGCTCACAAAGCGCGGCCTCCTTGTCCGCCGATCTAATTAATAGAAATTAATTGCCCGCACCGACCTTGCATCACTTCATCCTTCCTCCCATGAATTTTTCATGCGCCAAACATACTTTTCCACCGAGCAGCTTACTACGCGACATGTTCGCCCTACGCTGCCGCTTTGAAACACTGTATTCGTGCTTTCCGCTTCACTCGCGTTGCACTTAATTTCCTCTGTTAATTGGTCCCTTCAATTGTACAACATGTTAGTCATGTCCCGCGCGTGTTTCCGAGCGGTCCGCTACTTCTTTATCAAGAAACAAGAGCCAAATAACATACTTGCAACAGACACATGTCACATCAGTGTGAATGCGTTTCTCCGGGGAAAACTGGAATCCGAAACCGCACGAATGCAAATGCTAAATTACACCTTGCACTCCCGTTTTATCAGCTGTCCCGTAAGATACGCAAAAAGTGCTGCCAATCTAGCATGAGCAACGGGTTACTTGAGACGTTTCGAATGATTTCCAACGCCGAGCACGTTGCGCTAGTTAAAATTCCACTCCCAGACATTTTGCTACATGAGAAACTATTAAGGAATCGCGGTGAGTGTTGATCAAGCAATCAACTCGGTTGCAATTAAGACGTTAAGGCTCGAAAGTGGAGAAGGGCGAATGCTCGCTTTTCCGAAGCGTTGTCCCAGAGCTGCTCCTCTGATGTCATCGACTAAAGGGAGCTGGTTCTATCGCGATCAACATAGTTGCATAACTTGAAACGAGCATCGATACCCGCAGGCTAACGAGTGAAGCACGCTCCTGGACACGGTAATCGCGATGCACCAGCGAAGGACAAATGGAGGGAGCGAGGACCAAGGCGTGATGAGGACGGTGCACCCAGCACGATGCCCGATAACGAACCACTGGCGCTTACCGCTTCTAGAAAAGGATCGCGCACTTTAGTCAGCTCGAGCACAATTTTAACGCGAATATTTTTTAATCAAACACTATTTAGCAATATTAAGTAAAAGTAATATCAGTTTTCTCTGGAATTATTCAGATATAATATTAATTATCGTCCAATCAACAGACCCAATTCTAGTATTCTCAGTTGCGAAGGTAATCCTTATAAATTTCAAAGTAGAACACGAAGGAGGCGATGCCTCAGGGCTACGTCTGGCAAGGGCTGCAATTGTAATAAAGCGTGAGGGAAGTGCAAGTTTTCGAAATACGAGCTGCTAAATAATTCATTTCGCCGCTCGTTAGCGCCGGCCACGATAGTTCCAAGTGCAGCTAGCTGGTCGACTAAAACTCTATGCAAATCATCATCGAGAAGCCGGAGTGTTTCGAGACTGGCGATGGAAGAGGGCCACGAGCGGAGAACGCACACGAGCCTCGACTTTCCTCTTTCGGAATCTCGTCGATGAATACTCGCGCGCGCGCGCGCGCGCGCGGGCGCCTTGAGATGACTTGTGGAGTCACTGAAAGGAAGCGCGTATAATGCCCAGGAAACGAGCGGATGACGAGATTTATGATCGCGTGAGGAATGGCGACAGTGCGCCCGCCGGAGCGAACGGCGAGCTGCTCGCGTAATAGGATATCCGATACTGCTCGCGGATGATTCAGGGTAACGCCATCGAGTCCAAGTTCGATCCTTATCGCGCGCCCGATCGATTTAATGCATGCAGATTGCCGTGGCCCGAGGTGTTACCAGGATTAGAGCGGCCAAATGCAGATTACCGTAACAGAGGGCCGGATCAACGCGCGCCGCGCCACGCCGCACCGCTCGCTCGACCTCGCAGTTTCGCGCTCTGATTATTTTGTCTCCTAACATACCATTTCCTAATTTTAATCCATTCAAACAGACACACCACCTACGAAACACTGGTAGAAATAGACCTCCTTTAAAGAGCGCAGTGCTGCTTTTAAACCTGGTTGACCTTTTGAGTTATACGTTGTTTTGTCTGGTTTAATTTAAGGGGAATTTGAGGGAATAATTGTTAAAGTATTTAATATTGCGGTTGAGAAAGGAAATCCTAAAGTTATTTGTTATTTCTTGTCACGTGTGATTTAAACTGTCGCCAGATGACAGAATGATCTTTTTGATAAATCGTAAGAAAATTCCTGAAACTAGAAACTTTCCTTATGCCAAACGACAAATGCGACTGGCACGAACGTAGTCGACTGATGTTCTCACGCGTTAAAAATACCGAAACGACCTTATCCCGTGTTTACCATTGTCCCGGCGGCGCAGCAATAATATTAACTTTCCACGCGACTGTTAATTCACTCCCGGACAACGCAGTGTTTGCAGCGACAAATAATAAACAACAAAATTTCCACGTACCGTTTGCATTTGCAGCAAAACTATATTGTCCTTGAACACTGTCGAAATAATACTAGCTATTAAATTGATTTTCTTTAGTTTGTGGAAATTCGGTGGACAACTTAAAATTTCGAAGTATGTTTCAATGTTTTGTTGCTGTGAAATTACATTTTCTCCGTGGAGCGTATATTGTCTTTGAACAGTGCCGAAATAATGCTAATTACTAAACTAATTTCTTTAGTCCTTAAAAATTCGTCGAACATTTTAAAATGTTAAAATTAATTCAGTGTTCTGTTGCCGTAAAACTACATTTTTTCTGCGCCGCGTATTTTGTCCTTAAACACTGCCGAAATACTGTTAGGCACTAATTTCTTTGGTCCATAAAAATTCGTCGAACATCTTAAAATTTCAAAATGCATTCGAACGTTCTGTTGCTGTGAAACTACATTTTCTCCGTGCCCATTGATTTTCTTTAAAGAGATTGGCATTAGTGAGGGAGAATTTGTCGGAGCGCTTAGAATTTCGAAGTGTGTTGCTGTCTGGCGATGTCTGGTAAGGGGAATGCGTGTGCTCGGTGACGTTGGGCACTGTATTACGTGGGATTACGTTTTCTCCGTGCGGCGTACCTGCCCCTACGTCTCTCGCTCTCGGTGGGTATGTACATAGTATATAGCGGCTCGCCTCCTCGCGCGCACGCTGCCTAAGGCATGTCTTCAATGGCGAACACGCTGTTAAATATAGCCGGGGCATTCATAAATCAGGCGAATACCGGCGATGTTAAAGGGGCGGTCGCCTTGCGTGGGCAGGCGAATGCGAATCTGAGGAACGTGAACCCCGAGCATAATAAGCGCTCTCGCCCGCGCGCCAGAGCGAGCAGAGCCTTGCGAGTGTGGTGGCGCGATAGAGCGAGAACGACCAGGAACCGCAGGACTAAATCCTTCCGGTGTGCGCGCCCGCGCGCGCGCGCGAGCGCTACACCCTGCCAATGTCAAGATCCATTCTCAGCCTCCGTTAACCTCCTTTCCACCGAGCGATTCCCAACCGCTTCCGTGAATATCCTCAACCAGCTGACATCAAGATCGTACCAAGGCTCGTCTGACTACGACTATACTTATACTACGCCGGGCATAGAAATCGTTTTGCGGAGCGCGGGTAATTGGCATTAACTTAAGTCTTGGAATTGCTGGTAATTAATTGAAGCCCGGTAGTTGGAGGTCTATAGAGATGACCAGTCAGACACTTTCGCCGAGTGCATCACCGAGTGAAAAGGAGGTAGCGAGCGACCGGTTCTCCTTTTGGATCCTCTCGTAGGAAGCGGCGCACCGCGCCGCACCGCACCGCCGGGGGATAATGCACCTCCGCGACTGATGAGTCAAGAGTCATCAGACATAGTGGGAAGTGAGGAAGTCAGGCATTCAACCATTCATCGCGGCAGACCGCCGGGCAATTTGTGCGCCGCGCCGAGTACTCAACAGCGGCTGGATCTCGTTTTCACGCCTTCCGCGCCCAGCAGCCGCGAAGGTGATTCTTCTCTATCCGGGCAGGACTACCGAACGCGCTCTGCAATGGCATTTATCCAAATAGCGCCATCAATCTTCGTTGAAGAAGTATGCACGCCGTTCTCTGCCAGCCACGAGGCACATCCTTTGAAGCTTTGACATCGCGACATCGCCATTGCGCAATCTCCACCAAGGGACGACACAAGCGCGCTGCTCCCTCGCTGACTTAAGCGTCGACAGTGAAAGTCCTATTACTATTGATGGGACTCCATGCAACGATGGACTCCGAGCACTGACCCGTCATCAATCATTCAGCGCACTGCGTACCACTGCGTTTAGGAGCTCTAATAAACAAGAATTGTTGTGTCGATGCGTATGACCGACATGCTCATGCCTGGATAACTATTGTCCCTCCTACAGAATTCCATGCTGGAAGAACAAGTCGCTGGCGTTCGAGGATTATTTTCTCCCGGAGGAATTTCAAAGCGGATTTTCGAAATCTTTCTCAAAGAATTCCATAGTAAATCAAAGTTTAAAAAAAGAATTATAATATTGCAAATAAAAAATTCAGAGATACACGAACGTTTATTATTCTTGACAAAGAATTTCATGGTGGAAGAACAAGTCGCTAGAATTCGAGTATTATTTTCTCCTTAAGGAATTCAAAACCGGTGCTTTGCAATCTTTCTCAAAGAATTTCATAATAAAGCTAAGTTTTAAGAAAGAAGTACAATATTGCAAATGAAAAATTCAGAGAAACGAATGTGCATTGTCCTTGGCAAAGAATTCCATGGTGGAAGGGCAAGTTGGAAAGAGTCGAGCGAGCGTTATCCTGTCTGTTGGGAATTTCATGGCGGAAGTGACTTTCCGAAAAGCAGGCAGTGTAAGAGGAAGAGATGTTGATGCTCGGCTGGCTTGATAACGAGGGTTGTTGAAGGCGATCGTTATCGCTGGCGGAACCCGGCCAAGTGCCGTGGTGGCCGGAGATGTTTTGGGATAATCCAGGTAAATTCGCACTGGCTGGAAGCGCCCCTCGGAGCGACGGGATCGCACTGGCAAGAGGCGATAAGCCCTGCGAGAAAGCGTTGAATCAATTAAGATAATGTTCCTGCGGTGCCAACACACCGAAAAGTAATCCGCGCGAATGGCTTGGTGCATGCACGAGTTCGATTTCTTAGCTACATGTTTACTCTCTCGGCGGTGTATCTCTGGCGCCGCGCCGCGCCGCGCCGCGCTTGCCGCAATCTCGTATTCGGCCACTCGGAAATACCAAGCGTCGATTCCGTGTGTACGCGCGTACACACGCGCTCGCTCGAGGACACGACGAGAGAGTGTGTACGCGCGAAATTCCAGGCAAATTGCTACAAGAGGAGAAACTCCCCGTAAAAATGGACATCCGCTCCAAATGTGACACCTTGTATCCCCGAGATCCGGATCGCACTCTTTTCTCGTTGGCGTTCTGTCAAGGCGTACGGCGCCTGCACGGCGCGGCGGCCAGCGTCGATTTGTATCGTTCTCTATTTTCGTGGCGAACCAGAAGCACCTGGCTCGCCTCTCTTCTCCCCCCCCCCCCCCGCAGTCGTTCTAAATCAAAGCTGAACCTTTTATAACCAGTAAACTAATTGGCAGATATGTTCGCCCGGCGACGTTAATGTACAATAAAGATTCCAATAGAATTCCCTTCCGATATAAATAGATCAGATTCTCCGCTGGTCTCTCATCCTCCGAACACGTATAGAATTTCAAATGAAACCGAACAAGTTATTGGGCGTGAAAAGCTCCGAGATTTCGACCAACTGTTTCTCGACACATTCTTCACCGATCATTAATGATCCTCTTTCGCACGTGCATCCAATTCCACTTACTAATACAAGATTAGTCAAGAAAACATCTTCATTCCCTCGTATGACAACCAATCAACGATACATTAACTATCCAAACATGGAGGTTTCATCGAATAGTGGGATCCGGTTCGCTGGAAGTGAGAGAATCAGTCAGGAGGAAATCGGTGGTGCAAGATAGTTAGTGGAGTGAGTCAGTGCCAGCGGGCGAGAGAAGATTGTCCGTGGTGGGCGATAAATTGTTGCAACGAGCGGCGGCAACGAGGTTTCCTTAATTCCGGCTGCCTCGGAGGCCGCCGGGACACTCTGCGAGCAGAGAAAATCGACGTGGGCAGCGCTGAGGTGAAATCAATATAGAGGCCCTTTATAACACACGGAGAAAGAGCAAGAGAAAGGAATACACGAGTGAAGGAGTAGGAGTTGGAGAAGAGGCTGAGGGAGCGAGCGCACGTGACGACAAAATGTGCGGCGGCGGCGACGGCGGCGTCGCGCGAATACGGGGACACCGTGGGAATGAGTAATGGTCCGGACGATAGGGACATCGGACACGGGCCGAGTAACGAATTTGCTCGTATCTCTTCCACCGTGCTGCTCCGTATAGCCCAAGAAGAAGAGGAGGAATAGGTGTGCGAGATCTGGCCAGGTATACCAAGCAAGAGGAACCCCTTGCCCTGCCAGGATCGAGCTTCTCCCCGAGATTTTTCTTGTCACTTTATCGGCCGCTTGATACTGCCAATTTGGGATCATAAATAACTAGGGATCTTTCTCTCGAGGAATCCCGTCCTCCGAGATAGCCCGGCCAACCCCGTCGCGGCTAACCACCCCGTCCTCCCAACAGATACTTCTAAATCTATCATCACCAGGGATTCAAAGGACTCCGATTATACCCCGTCGTTCTCCAACCTCCGAGATCAGGATTCATAATAAATTATCGGGGGAAGGGGGAATAAGGGAATCGATGGAATAAGACTTCTCAGTTAAGATGAAGAAAAACTCCCGGTGGATGATTGCTACATACTATGAGAGAGTGATCGAATGCAGGAATTTCTTTTTCTCTTGGATTCTGTTTGCTGCTGCTGAGGAGCTACTCAAAGTGCAGATGTTCTCTGCGATGGTAGAGCGGACGGCAGCTGAAACGATGTGATCTATCGCGCTAATACCCAGCCTGGTCGGTGGACATGCGATAAAAGCGATTGCTTTAAAGTAGCCTCGTAAAGCAGAGGGAGAAAGGGAGAGCGGGAAGGAGAGAGAGAGAGAGAGTGAGAGAGAGGGGCGACCCCCGCAGGTACACCTTCTTAGAAAATAACGAGGCGCCCTCGGGCGATTTATTTCCGCGGAGCTGCTGCTACGCCTCGAAAAGCAGCGCGCCAGTCAGACGGGAAACGCGTCCCTCTCCTTAGACCGGTAGTCACGATCCAGCCACGAATTCCACCGGCTGGCTGACAGTGACCGATCATTTTCGCCTGTCTCAATGTTACGGACGATGATCGCCGCGCTCCGCCCGTCACGGAGAAACACTATTTTCACCTGACTTGTAATAGAACACTTTTACTTACAGGCCTCGAAGCCTCGCTCGCCGCAATTCACTTTGCCAAGCTAACTGTCTGACTAGGAGATCGAGCCTATTCTACTGACGCCTGACTATCCCCTTTTATCTCCCTCTATCTCTCGGACGATCTATCAAAAATGCTAATGCCAAGCTAAAAATAAAACTAATGAATCCGAAAGAGCCTTCTTACTCCGTCGCGACGACACCTTTCACGCTATTCCCTTGGAAGAAGGTATCCGACCAAGCCAACAAACTCGTGAAATCCGTCGTCGTTGGTTTCTCGTGTGCGCGTCGATCACGGTGACTTGTAGATTTCGCGCACGAAAAGAGAAAGAAAGGGGGGCGCGGAACGGTGGGGAGATCTCTGATAGGGATCGAAATGGCCATTGCGAAGTGGTAGCTACATGGCGGCAGTGACCGGCACGCCCAATTCGATTTTTCGTGATACACTTTTGGTAGCGTCGCACGATTGCGATCAAACGTCACGCAAAAGGAGAAAGAACAAGAAGGCAAACTTACGGAACGAACACCATAAAAGTGTATTCAGATCCCAGTTAGGTGGAAGTTGCGAGGAGATGCTGATTATTTATGGTGGATCGCACTCGCAAATGCATGGACGGGATCGATGTACTTTCGGAGCGGAATACAGACGTGATCCTCTCGGCTGGCTGCCGAGAGAGGAATGTCTCGCTCGTCGACATCAGAATGGGTCAGGATAGGACGCACACCTGTCGAACTGTCGCCCAATAGAGAACGGAGCAGGAACTCTCCCTGACGTAAAGAGTGCCTGGCCCGAGATAATCGAGGAAAGAGCCGCTAGTCCCGAGAGATACAAGTCTCCTCTCTCACGGTGACCTCCGATCGGCCGGGTATTCCGGGTTACACTCGAAACACTATCTTGGAACGAGAATACCTGCCGAGAGCTTTTTAACCGCTCTTCTCTCGGAACCTTGACGCGAATCCAAAGCCTAGCTTTCCAATGACCCACATACCGCAGGATTACCGGAATCGGAGCACTCTCCGCCTAAACTCTAATTCTTTCCTGGCTGTTTACATTCCCGGAAGAAGCCTGTTACGACGGCGTCGGCGACGCCGGCAGCGTGGCACTTCAGCATCGCCGCCTCACAGATTACCAAGTGTATGGGATAGTGTTACCAGTTCTGAGAGGCGCAAATATACACCGGCTTGGATCTATGGGAATGAGTTTGAGGAATTGGCCGAGCGCGAATGATTAATGAGGATATTACGTGTATTAAAGAATCGCCGGTCGAAAGGGAACAGGAAGAATTCGGATGAATGAGAGCCGAGGAGGAAGCGGAACGAAATATTGGCGCGCCATATTCGGCCGAAGGTTCGAGCACCACTGTCAATCAGCGCAATAAGTATCGCCTATTTCGTAGCCTCGGTTAAATATAAACGGCCTGGTTATACTCGATCTTAATATATTCGACCGAGCCTCGAAATAAACCGATGAATCAATAATAGAACACTTATCCTTGCAAGATTAATCTAATGAGCGTTAAAGAAAAAAGGTATGCGGAGTTCATTTTACAACACACGAGCAGATGTGTTTAAGGCGAAGAGTTTCAGTTGCACTGTCAACTCTTTCGGCGAATGTTATCTACACTTTCTTTATCAGAGTCAATAAGAAGTCAGCATAACGGAGGCTCGAGTACACGATTTCAAATGGGATTTGGCGCGAGACCATCGCTAAGAGAGGTCGGTGGCGCGGCTGAGCAATTATTTTCAGAGCAATAATCGACGGCGAGATGCTCGAATTAGAGCTGGCGATCTTAAAATCGTCCGGGCCGCTCCAAAAATAGCCGGATATTTGTTCGATCGCACCTCTCGATCACAGGAACGTCATCGCGGCACAATAATACCGGGGAGAGGCCTCGCTATTTTCGTGAACGATTACCCTGAAAATAGATCGAAGCATCTACCAACGAAATAATATTATCGACCTGCTAACAAGCCGGAGAAAACATTTTCTCTATCAATAGGCGAGGGAGGCGGCAGCGGCAGCGGCAGCGGCAGCGACTGTAACTCCTGGCCGCTCGAGCGGCACTCGTAGAGCTCCGCACGAGTCGGCACGAGAATTCTGAGGAGAGTGCGCCGGGCAGATGCGCCGCCCGATAGAAATACATCCAACCAAAAGAATTCCAAGATCAAAAACTGCCTGTCTCTTCTTCCCCCACAAGCCAAGACGAAAACCGGCTGCGTCCTTTCTCGCTGCTCGGAGGAACGAGCGATAAAGTATTACTGGATGAAGCGTGGAATCCATGCGATTAGGAGATAACGGTCGCGATAATTATCCTTGCATAAATCTGCTTTCTTAGCGGTGGAGAGCGACGAGCGAGTGGTGTAGGCACCAGCCACTCCGAGTATTTAATTAAGATAGTCCTCTCTTAAGCAAGATGGTTGTCGCGCGTCTCGAACAATAAGTGACTCGCCCCCTTTATGTGAGAGCACGCGCGCCCCTCAGCCGGCGGCCTTTGATTATGAACTCGTTCGATGTTAAATTAATTAATGAGCCTCGGCAGGAGCGCGCTTCCCGGCAAGGGGAATTAATAGGCAGCGGGTCCGGGCCGGTTTTTTCCCTGCGCGGAGGGATCAGGATTCTAAGTGGAAACGGATGGCGTTTCGTCCGGCCAAGAATCCATGTACGTAGCGCGGCTGGCGCGGCGCGCCGGCATACGGGGAGGCTCGCGAAACACGCTTAACGATTTTAATTAACTCCGTTAGCTCTCTCGCGGAGGTCTTGCGTACGCAAATGCACGGGCGGATTTTACCGTTAGTTAGAGGCCCGTACTGCCCGATAGAGAAAAGATGGGTACACCGCGGCGGTAAGGGGTCCCCGTAGCGCGTCCGCGTACGTCCGTGAGAGTATCTGTGTGCCCGAGAGACAGCCTGCTCGTGGCGAGCACCGAGAGCCGCCGCGCCGAGAGGACTCGCGGAACAAACGCCCGGAAAAATCGTGAACATCGGTCACGAGGAACGCGAACGCGCGCAACCCTCCGGCGAGAGCATTATTTCCGCGTATCCGATTTTTCTTGCCGCCGCCGTTGCCGCCGCCGCCGCCGCCGCCGTTGCTCCCTCGTCGCAAGGTGCTTGATCGAGCCTTCGCAATTTATGTACCCCGGCAACAATATCTCCGGGAGTACAAAGACGTACTAAAGTCCTCTAGATATATCCGTAGCCACGCGCACGCTCGCGCGCGCGCGCTTCTACACACTGATAGCGCGCTGGTCGATTATACCTCTATGCACGCCGGCCCAATGATGCATTATGCATACAAATCACGATTTTTCTAATGCTCCTGCCAACTGACCCCGCTCACCCAACGGCCGAATAAACTACATACTAACCAGGAAGAGTAACAGAACTCTCCCTCTACGTACTCACATAGTATATATATACATATATATGTGTATATATATATATATATATTTGAGAGAAAAAAAGTCGTACAGAGAGAGATCGGTGACGAAATACGATATGTCCGGTGCTCCGGCACGCCGAACTCTAATGGTATTTATCTTGAAAGTAACGGAGCATTACTCAAATTACGAGCGCACTCAATGCGACTGGCTAATGAAATATTGGCACGTTAAACAAAGTCCCGCCGATATTCATCCGCGATCCTTCAGCAGCATCCCCCTCGTCTCGACTCTCCGCTGGTTCGAAGGAGAGATAAGGACGCGAGGATGCTGAGAGAGCGCGAGTAAGAGGAGGAAGAGGAGGAGGAGAGAGAAAGACGGCTGAGAATTCCGATGAGCATCGGTGATAGCAGCCGGACAGAATATAAAATGTTATTTGCGTTCGCACGTGGTTAATGAGTCGCAGATAGTGGCTGCGCGGTGAGGTGCACGTTCAGGTGCGAGGAGAGGCCTCGTGATAAAGGTGAGTGTACATCGCTCCGGATTCTGTAGATGTGTGCGCGCGAGCACGCGCGCGGCCGGCCTGCTGGGCGTGTCACGTCAGTGGGTCGAGCGCGCCAGAACACATATCGCGATAATGTGTTTCTAGGTCACTCACCGTCGCCACCGCGACGTCTCTGTATACGTGCGCGAGCACGCTCCGCACTCTCACGCACGCATTCCTTTCTCTGAGGAGCGATCCTGAATCCGCGAGTTCCCGCCCCGCCCGCGCCCCCCTCAACAAGTCCTTTCCATTAGAATCGACTAGTGAAATTGGCTAACAAGTCGATTGGATTGACCGATTGTTTTCGAGCGGAGCGATCGCCCCGGGGCCGAAATTTATTTAACTACCTTCCTGCCGGACCCTTTTCTCTCATTAACTTCAGCCGAGCGAGTATTTTAATTCGTAAAAGAAAGCAGGAACAAAGGAATCTTATTATGAAGACCTGTCAGCGCTGTCTGACCAGAAGGCGGTTGACTCATACTACTGTGGATTAGTTAATAGGGATTCGATGTTTCTAGACAACTACCCTTGTGAATTAGTAGTGTTTCTCGTGTTACATGGATTAGTGTGTGCTATCGGAGAGATAGGATCGTGGTTGTATGCTGGAACTGTCATCGGCATTTCCTTATTCGAGGCGTCGCGGCTCGAACGACTTTATCAGGGTAATAATGATCGGCGCTCGCTATCGGCGCCCTCCTTCGACAGAGCGTGCGCGCGCTCCATTCTCACAATCTCCACGGCGAGCTTTTTCTGCGAGATCGGCTCTGTGTGTGCGAGCGTGCGCGCGCGCGCGCGCGTTCTCGAGCGCAAGCATGCCGCGCTTGCATCGATAAGGGTCCGCGTTAATTGCCTTTCCATTAGGCCGCGAGAAACAAGGGGCACGTGCAGAGCGAACCGGTCGAGGACCGGTCTCGAACGCTCGCCGGAACAGAGCGAGGAGTGCCGGAGGCGGCGGGCGGACGGGCGGACGCTCGCGCGCGTGTATGTTGCATCTAAACGGATTAGATCCCCACCACCGAGGCCTTTGTTCCCGTAACGAGATTGATCGGCCACTGGGATCAGCTGGTTAACAACGCTCGAGGGGAAAAATTAATTAACTTGGCCGAGCGGCGGCGGCGAGTGCGGTGCCGCTGGGAGTCGCTTCGCGTCACCGAGGACTACGGAGGCAGCAGCACTCCCGGTGAAAGTGATTAAGCCGACACTCGCTCGAAAGGTACCTGCTTCAACACGCGGCGCGCCGCGCCGCCGCATTGTCCTTGCCGGACAATAGTTTCGCCGCCATTTGGCAATCACGGAAATCTAATGCCTCCGCTGACTAGGCCTTCTCGTCCAGTATTGCGGATCAACTCGAGAGCACGTTATGAACCGTTACGAGGCACCAACCACGCTCTCGACTCTCTCTTTTTTCGCGCAACAAAAAGGCCCGATAAGTCGCGCGCGAGCCGCCTGCCTACGTGCAATCTAGCCTGGACCGAGATATGTCACCGTTTAGCAGATCTAATGATCTGCGAGCGGAGAAGCCGACTGATAAGATTGCAACACTAATATTTCGATTATTAATATCCACGAAGCTTTACACTCCCGTATAATCGAAAGTTCACGCGGCTGATTAATAAATTCCAAAGCTGGGCGGATTTAAAAACCACCCCACCAATTGCCGGAAGTACACACATACCGATCGTTTCCTGGTTCATCCTGGGTAGCCGAGGTCGTCGGCGCAGATCCTCTGGGATATAAGATCGTGTATTTATTTAACTAATAATAAATTGCTGGTCGATAGAGCGGCGCGGCGCGGTGCTGCTCCTCGTATAAGGACAATACGTCTCTATTTTATTCACGTAATGGACAAGGCCCGTCCCGCAGCCTCCCATACACCTATACATCCGCGCACGCTAACAATATAATCGTGATATCCCAGGAACACCGGACTAAGCCAATACAAGAGAGACTCTCTCTCTCTCTCTCTCTTCCCCTCTCCGATTCCTCTCTCTCTCTCTCAAAGGTTCCGAGAGCGAGTAAGAGAGGCATCTCGCTCATTCGTTCGGCCGGCGAGACAATATGCGGAAATCGGATTACCCGAGAAGCCGCGGGGTAGAAACCGCCACCGAGGAGCGTACAATGAGATCGACGTGAAAAGCATATAAACCAGGCGAGCGGGTACCGATCGCCGCTGAGAGAGGAGGGGAAAAAGCGATAGGGCATTTTTTCGAAATCACCCTCTATCACGGAGAAAGGCGCTCGTTGGCTCGCCAGGAGGTTTTCGCCGATTCCGGGGGAGAAAAGTCAGCGGCGTGGGTACCAGGAAGCGAGAGGAGCTCGACGGATCGTTAACTCCAAGAAACGGGCGGGTGCGCGCGCTCGCGCGCTGATTTTCCTGTCGCAGCGTAATGATGCACGGGCGGCGGCGGCGGCCGCGCGCGCGCGCGCCCCGGACTCGTGCGCAGACCGATGCGTCGATTATTACGCTTGATTTACGAGCGACTCCACTCCGCTCGGCCAAGCTACAGCCGAACAATGGGTGTTCTAGCTCGGAGCGGTAACGGCGCGGCGATCTCCGGGAAAGCTTTCGTCACCCGTGTACACCTCCTAGCCGAGGGACACCAAAGAACGCGGCCGACGCGCTACCTTTAATACTTTCGAGTTCGGGGAACCGGTAAAACGCCGCTGGATGATGACGGCGCCCCTTGGAAATCGGTTTCTCAACAGCTGTACTCGCTTCCATCACCCACCATCTCTTGCTCTCGTTTTCTCTCTCTCTCTCTGATAGGGAGCGCGTACTCGATCACGCTGTGCTCGAGCTTCCTCGGGCGGAGTACGTCGAGGCTCGAGCGACAGAGAGAACTCGCTGCCAGGTAGATGGGCGTCGAAGAATGCGAACGTGCCCTCTTCTTCTTACTCTCCTCGAGTCGCATGGCAGCGCAGACTTTGGTCAGTTGGCCCGCTACGACTCTCTTCCCTCCTCTCTCGCTCTCTTCCACTCGGTTTCAATCTGGACCCCGGCAGAGAGACGCAATTGCGCAACCAGTCTTGACATTCGAATCAACCGAGCGTGCATAGGAGACTCATGCTCTGCCAGATGTAGCACTGCCAGACAGGGTTTCAAGAGCGACGCTCGCTCGCCTTCGAAGATACCCAGTGAAGGGTAGAGAAGGCCTGCCGCTCTGTCTTCATGGATGACGAATGTCTTACGAAGTCACCTGCCCCGCTGCGCACTCCCTATGAAGAAAATCGAAGAGAAAGAGAGGGAGGGAAGGGAGAAGGGAGAGAGGATCGTTGGAGTATAATGTCTCGATCATAAGAGAGTTTCCGCGTTTCTTCCTTCCTAAGGAGCACACACCGAGCACTCCGATTACTGCTTTTATTCCCTTATCATGTCCGCTCTATCAGAAAGCAGAGTAAACGGCCGAGTTTACTCTCGAAGCGGTAGTGCAGCCCCGGCGCACCAGGGAAATTACGTGGCATTCCGAGAGCTTAAGACAATGAGCAGTTGGCGGCACAGCGTGTAGGTGAAAGCACACCAATCATCTCTCTCTCTGCCTGCCAAGGAATGTTAACGTACTCTGTCAGCCATGAAGAAAAACAATACCGACCAATTACCAGAACACGACTGCCACTACGGATACCGATCTTTTCGATCTCCAGTCTTGAAGCTTCGATGATCGAATTTCTCTCTTGGTAGTCGAGTATCTGTCGTGTTCAAAGAAATTGGTAAAGCGATTCTATGATCGTCTTTGAATGCCTTTCGATTTGTCAGGAGTTTGGAGTTTTATTTTTGGGAAGCTTGGGGATCTTTAAGCGTGAGCTTTAACCCTTTGACTGCGCTGTGATTTCGGAGTAATTCATCAATAAGGACGCCGCGTTATTCGCACGTCAGTCGCTTCGCAGATTTCAATTAGATGGCATTATTAATACGTTGATGACCGATCACGGAAATCTCCGTGTTTAGCCGCCCGAACGATGATGATTGGACACGGAGATTTCCGTTTTTCTACAGTTTTATCGTGGTTTTTTTTAGTTATGCCCGGTTCTACGTGAAAGAATGAAGATCAAATAGCCGGTCGTCAACGTATATACATATGCGCCTTTCGTAGTCAAAGGATTAATGGGTTACTGTGGAATGGCAATAAAAAATGGCTACTTTATTCCTCATTTAATTTTAACGACGCTTCGCCTCTGGAATAATTCCTCTCAAGGCAACTCGATATTGAACGCATTCTACGCTTTGTGCATTCGTCGTCTGAAATCTTCCGCGCTCCAATTTTTCTCACAAGCATACACACACACTCCGCACATATGCTTTCTTTCTCTCTCACTCAATCGCACATTACTTTAGCGAATAACTTTAGTATCCGACACATTTTATAAATAGTTTAGTGGATAACGTTAATGGATCCCTGACGGTTTAAATATAGGCGTACGAAATCAATATTTCTGGAATCGACACTTCTTCTAACGGGGAAGTTTATTTTAGCGAAAAACCGGCTTCTCGGAAAGTGGATTCTCGATAGTATTGACATCATAACGGAGTTGGAACGTCGAGATTATAATATTAGTGGCGCCATGTCGGAGACCTTGCCGGCGGTGATACGTTCTACGAATCACTATTCAGTTGTAACGTTCGCTCGAAATGTAGTCAGTTCTCGTACGTGTGCAATCAGGGTCGGCGAGCTCTCGCAATTCTGCGAGGGCCTAGAATTCCCAGCCGGGGAGGTGAAAAGAAAAACAGCCGGGCGAGTAGTTAACTGCCGCCACTTACGCGGAAGGCGTACAATTTACGAGTGCGCCGGAGTTTTCCGGCGAGTGGATCGACGCCGGGGAATCGGTCGATTGCAACAGTCCATAAATTTGTATTAGCAATTACTAAAGGTTCGCGTGCCACGCGCAATGTACCGCTGAATGAAGCCTTCTCCTTTATTACTTCAACTGGAGAAGTTCCTCGAGGATAATCGTGGCTATCGGTCACACTGACTTCACAAGTTGGTGGACCAGCGGAGAAAAAGTCGGCCGGTGGTTGGTGCTCGCCGGAGACTGAAAGTCATCGGGCCGATTGGCTAAAGCAGCACGGCGCCGCGCCGTTTATCAAGGAGCCAGTCGATTCTTTTGAAAGAACGGCCGACGGGACTTTTGCAATCGTCGTCACAGTCGCTCCAATCACTGGCGAAGTTGTCTGCTCCCGTGAAGTAGAGCGGGAAAACGCGAAGGAAAAGGTGCGTACGCGGGTTGAGAGTGTAACAACTAACAACAGAGAGCGGTCGGCGAAGTTCTCGCGGAGACTTTAGCACGACTGACTGGTTGTCCGGCAGGGGATAGAATTATAATTGCAGGAAAATGCAAATGGCTCTCGCGTGGCAGCGCGCAACGAGACTCCTGTAATTAACCGCGTGCTCATTGATACGTCGGCCAATGCTATTTACTGCCTAGCAAGCTGCTCTATCGCTTCGTTAGAGAGCAGTGTTTACCACTTTTTTCCCCTCTCTCCTCTCTTTCTCTCTGGTTCCGCAACGATCAGAGCGAAGCTCAGCAAACCGAAGGCAAGGACGTTATTTCGCCAGTTTATGCCAGGCGAATTTTCGCCAAGTTTCGCCGCGCGCCGTGTTTCCGCGTCGGCGATAAAATTAATTGTTAACAAACGTAACAGCAGACTCCGGCGCACTCCGGAGAAACTTGATTCGGCCCGGTGCCGGAGCGCGACGACGACGACGTTACACTTGCCGCGCCGATACATACAGCCCACCTTGTTCTCTAAGGCTGCTTTCTTTACGGGACTTTGGATATACTTAATTAACTGCCTAACGAGTCGCGCGTTTCACTTTTGTGGAACACTTACAGCGATCCACGAGAGCGAGCGCCAATATTTCTCCCACTTTTAACCGGCGATCGCTAAGAGCTTCCCATGCAAAAATCCCACCTGACTGTAATAAAATTGACTTTTATAACCAACTGCTTTGCGTTCCCATTTCTAAGAGTCGGCTGAAGTTCACGAGGTTTCTACATTTTTCCTTCGACTAATCCTTCGCTTGATTGAAGAACTAGGAGTCGAGCAGGCTTTAGTGGGAATCATAGCGAGCGCTAAGCCACAGCGTAATTGATCAGCTGTGATCAATTGGACTGGCCGAGGAAATCGGTAATATTACTTAAGCCCGTCTCCATACCGCTAGTCGTATTATGAAGATAAATTCTCCCCTATGAATCGTGGCACGCCGCTGGATAATCTCCAGGCAAGATCAGCTTATCACGATAACTTGCAGTATTATCGATACTAATTGGAGTGCGGTAACGATTGAAAAAGTCAACCGTCGCCGCCATCGCCGCCGCCGCCTGCGGCAATTTTTCCGCCCGGTTTCCTAATCACCGATTCGCACTCGCCAACTGGTACCGTAATCTTAAAGCTGGAGCCTCGGTCATTTAGCTTCACTATCTTTGCAAAGTAGTCATCCATTGGCTGGCGTAACCTGGTCGCGCCAACGAACCTATCATCCCCCATGATGCATTGCTCCGTTATCACTGAGAGACTCCACGCGTGGAAAAGCACCTGGCCGCTAGGATGATAAGGTCAGCGAAATATTTCCGGGTGAAATCCGGAGCGACACGATGTTTCTCGCGCTCGATTCCCCCAGGAAATGCGATTATCGCGATCGTGCTTCTGGGCCAGTGATAATTAGAGGTGATTATCTGGCAGTGGTACTTTCTACGCGCGGAACAATGGCCTGCGCCGAGATAAATACTGTCCCCCGAGAGTAGCGAGAGCACGTGGTCGCCGCCGCCACGGCGAGAGACTATCGTAAAGCAGCGAGGCTAAAATTACTGTTCTTAAGATATCACCGGCACACAGCACACACGCCTGCCCCGACGACTACTGTGGCCCGCTCTGATCTCCCGCGAGAGACTCTACACGGATGCTGCACGCTAGAGGAGAGCTAGGATAGAGCAGAGAGAGAGAGAGAGAGACCCCAGCGGTCTCGTTTAGTCGCGATAAGAGGCTTTATCGTGGAAATTTCTAGGCTCTCAGCCCGCGAGCACCGCTTCGCTCGTTAAATTAATACTCTCCCGAGATCGGGGAAGCTGGGCTCCAGCGCGAATGCCTGTCTCCCGGCGAGACTGCGGGTTTCCACTCGGGGAAACCTCCTAGATTCTAGATGGAGCGAGATACGCTCGCGGGAGAGACGCTGCGCTGGCGCGGCTGGCGCAGGGATAGTTGGTGCGCGCGGCTAGCGGTATCGATAGTTAATGGGCCGAGCGCTCCACTCCATAACGAATATCTTGGCAAAAATCGCGACAAATTCGAGGTAGTTGCCGAGCGATTTATGGGGGTGGTCGCGGAGATGAACGACTGGCAAGCGCTGCCGCTGTCACGCTTGATAAGGGACTTTCCGATAGTGGGAGCTCCGTGAGATCGGAGAACTCCGCGTCGAATTCCCGGTAACGGGATGAGTGCGCCGCGGGCCAAGCGGAAACGCGAGGGAGGAAAGTCCGGCATGAAATGGCCCTAGGCGTATAAATAGCCGAAAGAATGTCCGTTCCAACGGGCATAAAGCCGGCACCCTCTGGAGCATCGCGGATTCCATGGCGAGCCAAGGGGAAACCAAGAGAAAGAGAGAAAGAGAGAGAGAGAAGGGTGTGATCTTCGGAAGGCATTATCATTCGAAAATGTCAAAGAGCGAATTGGAGCGTCCGAGAGGCCTGGCGCCGCGGAGTTTCTAATTTTACGATCCTCGCAGCGAGCGCAGCTCTGAACGAGGAGAGAGAGAGAAAGAGAGGAGGAAACAAGCAGTCGTCCCGTAACGCGCCGCGGCGGCGATTCGAGAAGCCGTCGTCGTCTCTTCTCTTCTCTTCTCTCGAGAGAGCACACTGCCAGGCAGGAAAAGTGTCGGACGTTCCTCGTCGTCGCCCTAGTATTTTCTGCCCGAGCGCACTGTCCCCGAACCCCGCCGTGCTGTTTACGATCGTAAAACACACACGCTGCCTCTGCTTCTCGGACGAACCAATGCCCGAATGCCCCTGCGAGAAAGACTGCGGACCGGATGCGTATTTCGAGCGGCGAACGCCGAACGCGCTCGCGCCACGCCACGCCGCGTCCCTCGCATTCGGAGCAACGAACCACTCGCTCACTGATCGATCCTTTGTTACAGTACATAGACACGATATCCATAGCCGTCCACTCCTATGACAGCCGAGCTATGCGCTTAGACTGACCACTCAAATAATTGTCCATTAACACATGTCCACCGCTCGCACGAGTACCCTCGAGTTTGCACGTGCATCGACTTGTGCAATTATTAAAGCATACAATCGTGTAAGCTGTCGCTGTAAGATCGTGTAATGTATGCTTGTCATTTGAGAAAATTGTACACAAACAAATCGATTACATTCTGTTTGGACTTTGCTAGTTTTATTTACTAAGATCGTGAAATTTATAGTTGTCATTCAAGAAAATTATACACTAACAAACCGATTAAATTCTGTTTGAATTTTGCTAGTTTTATTTACTAAGATCGTTACATATATATTTGCCATTTAATAAAATAATACTGAAACAAATGGATTAAATTCTATTTTGATTTCTCTACTTTTATTTACTAAGCTAAGATCGTGAAATATATATTTGTCATTTAGCAAAATGATACACAAACAAATCGATTAAATTTACTTGTGAAAGAAGCATTGCGATACTTCTTACTGAAAGATTATCTCTTTCCAAGAGAATTTTTTCACAACTCCCAATTGGTCGTTCGTCCACTGAAATTCTCGCGTTGTTGTTCGAGATCACTCGAAATCATTACCTCAGCGGAGACATGCGCCGGTACTCGAAAGGGCCATCAAGGCAGATGTACAGATCCGAGTACAAAGGCAATCGGCGCTGTCTCCCGGTGCCGTAAAACCGCGGTGGCGGCGACCGCGAAATAAACCATCGAATCATAAAACGAACGCCATGCCAGCAGTAAAAAGTAACGGGCACCGGCTAAACAAGGAATAGAACTATGCGCCGCCGGCTATCAGGAAAAACAACCCACTCGGATACCTGTCACCTCAAGCACAACCTAAATGAAACGTGGACTGCGTCTGACAAGGAAAACCTAGGTGTCCACGATGCATTGGATTAATTAATAACTATTATAAAACTAATTTGAAGATTGGTGCCTAATTATGTATATTAAGTGTGCGATAATTTATAATAAGTGGAACGCAAGATATTCGGTTTAATTAATAAGAATACGAGTTTTTTAAGATAATTCCCCATAGTTTAGCTAGGCAAACAATTAAGATTGCATTTGTAATAAATAATCGTTGTTATAATAAATCATTTTTCTCAAAGCTGTGTTAATCAAAATAGTCGAAGATTGACAGTAATTAATATAAATTAGAACGTGTTTCTAAGGGACCATTAGTAAGAAACCACCGTGTCTCTCTCTGCATTAGAATAATTCGCGATAAAGGAAAGCACGACTGGAATGTTACAGTTAATTATTCCGATATGGATGTGAGGGAGAGAGCGGAGAGTCCTGGGGAGGCGAAACTTCTGGATTCCAGAGTGACGATTAAAAGCGCGTTTATTGCGACATATGGCCGGTGGTACGCGGCGTATTTATCGCGGCGGAGAGCGTCGATGTGGTAATGCTCCGTTAATTAGAAATATTCGTGCCCCACGCTTCCGGCCGCCGCGCCGGGCGGAGATTTAGTGTTATGCTACCTGACCACCGTTTATTAGCGTCGCGCGCTCCCGACTGCGCACATTTGTCTTCGATCCCTCGAAAGCCGGCTGCTCAGCGCACACGAGACACTCGATTCCTGAACTTGCACCTCTCCTTGCCAATTTCTTTTCCGCCGCGACCCTCCTCTTTCTATCCAGTTATAGTCGGCTTTACTGCCGGCTGCTTCCTCCTGGCGCAACAGCTCCTCGCTCAAGAATGTGCGCGACTCTTGGTTTCTCCTATTTTCAACGAGCACCGAGCTTAGTTCGTCTCTACGTCAAAGCCGGACTGACGAGAGATTATATTTGGAACGCGCGACAAAAGTGTATCTGGCCGCTGGCCGCCTAAAATTACCCTTCCTTTTTTCTTTCTCGCGCGACACACACTCATCTGCCAAGCGGACGCTGGGTTCCTTGGCACCCGGCGCGCCGCGGCACCAAGCGGCGCGGCGACACCGTGGCGGGAACACTTGTTTTGCGGTGCTAGCGGAGAACTCCACCGCGAGGGATACAGCGATGAACTTGGCCCGATCTTCGACAGCCACGCGCCATACATCAGCCACGCATTACTCCTCCGGCGTGCGAGAAAGCCCGGAATAAAAATATACCCGAGGAAGACGTCATCCGCGTGCGATTGCCGCTTTTTGTACGAGCGATGATTCCTCCTAGTCGATCGCCCAGCTAGAACGTCACTGACCAGCTGATTACTTTTTATAGTGTTCTCGTAAAGAAGCATCGCGACGGATCGTTATTTTTAACTTCGGCCATTAACTCGAACGATATTTGGCGGCAAGTATTTCCGCGAAGAGGGAGACAATTTTATTGGGGAATCGACGCGTCCATCTCGGAGGAACCGGCCTGCTTGCAATAAATCCTCAAAGTGCAATCGGAGCTTGCGCGGCCGAACGTCATCGACCAGCTGATCATAGCAGTTTCCGAGAAGGATCCTTGCGCAAAACGCGCCTGCCATATGCCCGTTCACGTTCATCCTCAAATACGACGGGTTCGCGAAGCTGAATGAGATCATTGTTGGATTTCAAAATGCCACCGTGACGTAGAACCGCGCCCATCGACTGACGATGAATTCCGAGAAGATTTATACGTCTTTTATTTCGAATTTCTCATGATCAATCCCTTTTCTTCTCATTCATTTATTTGATTATTTTTCCATTATTGTTATGCAACGCGTGCCGCGAAAGTTCACTTTTCGAGGGTTACATATTGTGCGAAAAGTGACTGATTCTCGCACTCCAATTTATATTCCATCTATTACTGCACGCGTACTAAAAGTAGCATTATTATTTTATTTTATCGATCACCTTAATGATTAACTGTATTATGTCACATTTTCATCGTACATTGTTTTTTGGCGATTTACACAAAGTAAACTTTCGCAGTATTCATTGCATAAAATATGGTGTTTTACAAGCGCGTAAGGCAGTTAATCTCCAGACGCTTTGAATTTACATAATTCATCTTAGCAGCAACTTCACAACTTCTTGTATCACATTATATTATTTTCATTATTTTCTGCTTCGCATAAAACTATTTAATATTTATGTAGATCATCCCTTGTAATGGTGCGAGCTTACAAGGGAGGTTTGCGGGCGTTATCGAAACGGGATGCGAGGGTTCGGAGGCGCAGCCGAGAAATCAATTAGCTGTTAAAGGGTAGGCAGGCGCCGGCTTGTCGTCGCCGGATTCCCACCTTATCTTGGCTGTGTTGCACTCCGAGGCGATCAGATAAAAGCAGAGGGCTGCTATCTCTCGAGACAGATCGCTCGCACGTTTTCCCCGATAGTCCAGATAAACCGATCGCCCGGAGACGCCGTGTAATTAAAAACTCTAAGACACTCCTTCCCCTCCACAGGCACATTGATTGATTAATATTGATTCCCGAGTCTTCGATCGGCCTAAGAAAACACCTCGAAAGAGGTGCGCGCCTTTCCCGGAAGCAGACGAGCACGATAAATATTTACCCTGACTCCCGAATCTTAATGAAAAAGATAAGAATGACGCGCATTTTATTTCCTCTGCAATCAGAAGCTCGCACTGTTTATTATTTCAGGGATAGAAAATCAGGTGTCGTTGGCCAATCGAAATCCTTCCGTCACGATACACGTGCCGAACTATATCACTAAGTCACCCACAATTTACCTACGCTCCGATTGCGTCAGCGTTTGTGTATTAAAAACAAGCCGCTGCCGCTGCCAAGGAAGCGAGCGATGACGAAACCGTGGCTTTATCCCCTCTGTAGAGATTGGACCAAAGATACCACCTCTAAACCTCGTCATTTTTCAATTTTCAGTTTCTATTTAGGACGAGTTGTTGGAGAGCTCCTCTTAGATTTAGCTCTTTCCGCTCTGGCATTCTTTAACGAGTGTACGCCGAAGATACGATTGCAGGGTATACAGTGTACCCCGGAGGATACTTAGCACCGCTTGCGAGGCTATCCTCTCTCGATCGGTTGAAGCCTTAAGAGGGGCCGAAAAAACTCTCGCTCCTAGAAAAGGTAGGCAGGAGAGGCAAGGAGGCAGGCAAGGAGGCACAGACAGGGCAGATTACGAGCAAAAGAGGCGAAGGTTACGAGCGCCAGGAGGCAGATTGGTCTCCATCGAGGCCCTCCTCTCATTCGACCCGGTTGACCCTCTTCTCTCTCAGGCACCCGCTCGCGCGGTACCCTCCTAGCCGATAACCTATGCTGGGTTCCCGTAGGTTAGCCCGGGAACCTGGTACAGGGGACGACGACGGCGTCGTCGTCGACGACGACGACGACGACAAACCCCCCGAGGGTTCCCGGGTAAGTAAGCGAGGCGCATCGAGAGTTATGCGCATGTATTAAATTTCAACTCTCGCCCGAGGCCAGACACGCTGCGCCCGGTTCCTGCCGTTCCAAGGTGGAGGTGCAAGGTGCAGCGAGCCGACCTACGACCTTGGCAGTCACGACTGCGAGAGAGCAGCATCCACCGGGCAAGGAGAGCCGAGCGAGCCATCTCTCGCGACGCTATACACCGCGGCGTCCTCGTCGCCGTCGTCGTCGTCGTCTCTGCTCCTCGCGGGCTTCGACTACCTCACCTTACCTTTAAGGAACACTCCGAGCCAAGTGTACCCCGCGTATCTATGTATGTCTCGATCCTCACCGTCGTTCCCAGCCGGTGGTTTGCGCCTCTCTCTCTCTCTCTCTTTCTCTCTCCCCGGCATTTACGCCACGGCCACACGGAATACCGTTCGCCCGACTCCCCTCTAAACGCAATCTTACACGCCGCCTCCTCCTTATTGATGAGCTCGCCCTCTGCACGCGGCCGACCGCCTCGACCCCTCGACACCACCGCGCAACCAACTCCCCAGCTTCCTTCGGCCTCTTTGGAATTCGACTCACCCAATAAACCCGGCTTTTTCCCTTATTTGAAAACTTTAATGTCTTTGTAGTACATCTCTGGAATTAGATAATGTTTTTAAAATGTATTTGAATCGTTTATTTTGAAAGTGGACTAAGTGCATTTGTCAATGTTTATTTGTATAATTTGACGCGAATTGTTTAACATTTCAATTTAAATATAAATGAACTTAGGTTATTTTCAAAATAAACGGTTCATTTATTCGTATTGTATGCTCGCACAGATTAGGTGCTTGATATGGATTAATCACCTGTTATACATCTTCTATTTCCATAATTATGTTTTAACCCTGATATTTTATAATAATGAAAAAGATTCTTCTTCACATTATGTTTTCCAAATTAACTATAAAAATATTCAAATGTAAGTTTTGCGCGTGGAGGGATCGAAATTGCTGGCTAATCGCGCAGTTAAAGGCTTAATAGAAAATTATTTAAAAAAGACAGGTTCCCCATCGACTCCCCATCGATTCTATCACGCCACGTCGATGCCGAAGACTCGGAACCTCGCGACCGTCGGCCAACTAGTCGCGCTAACTGAATAGCAAGGGGGTAATTCGCCGGGCACGTCACCCTTAAGGGTACAGCGCGGTGTGCGGCGATGCCGATTACAGTCAGTCAATGAGAGTTATCTCTCAGCCGTCTGGATAAATCCTTAAAGCATCATGCTGCAACGTTAACTCCGCTGGATACGATAAATTATGCCCGCCGATAAAATAACGGACTCGGATTCTGCCCACGCTCTTCCCGGCCGCGTTACACCGTCCTCGGAGAAGCTGCTCTTCTGTAGCCACGATACTCTCCTCTCGATATATGTCAATTGACAACGGTGAACACCGGTGGCTATTGCTGGACACCTTTCCTCCTCTCGGAGCTTCGAACTAACAAAGTCGAGAGAAGGATTCAATAGCTCGCCGCTAAGTACCAATGACGAATCTCGTCTAATTTTGAAAGCGAGTCGATAGTTAATCTAAGAATAACTAACTACGTCGATGTTTGAATGCATTGGTACGCACGTGGTGTCTTAAAGATGACTGCGCAAGTCTTTGAAGTTTGAACACAACTGGCTCCCTCAAGGAGCGTTCTTAGTAACTTGAAGTATGATTTTGCAAATATTGTTTTGATTAATATAAAAATAATATAGGTCAATAAAGAGCTATGTAATGCTAAAGTTTTACTATTCAACGTTATGATGAATGCAAGATAGCTCTTTGGCTAGTTTCTGTGGGCCAGCTGGACAGTCCTAATTTTAGGACATTGATCGTTTCTCCGACTTGTAGCGATTTGATATTCTTGAGTGTGGTCATGGTTTCACTGACGTTCGCTGGCCTTCGCCGCTACTTGCTTCTTTCACGAGCGAAACTATTCCGCCCGGAGCATAAAACGTCTATTTTTATCTTGAAAGCGTTGTAAATAATATTGAGAAGATTGTAGGGGTGGAGGGTGGGGCGCGTGGACGGCGGAGGAAACGAGAGGAGAAGAAGGGGAGCAAAGTTGGAAGCGTCGTTTTCACCGAGCGGGATGTTAGCTCGGCAAGTGGAAACGGTCGCTTTCGCCTTACACATAGTGTCTGGCTACGAGATTCTCTCTCCCGTTTCTCCTTCTCTCCTCGGGATGGCCGTATCTCCCTTTCTCCGGGCTTCTCCCTTTCTCGCTCTGCTATCTGCCCCTTTTCCTACTTGTTATCGTCCTTGCGTCGAAAGCGGCCTCCGCGATCGTGATCGGCAGGTGGTCATTGTCGAGCAGCCCGAGAGGAGAGAGCGAGACCGAGTGACACGCCGATCGGAGCGGAGTGTGCACGCTCGCCCGGGATTTCTAATTGTAAAGCCGCCCCATTAATTAAGAGAGAATCGAGCCAACGGACACCGCGTGTCTCTACATAGGTGAGCTCCAGATTAACATCGCCAACCAGACTCATTTCAGACGGAAGGGCGACTCGTTCAAAACTACTTCCGCAACGAATTCCTCTTGCAACTATCATCGCTACTTCGTTAAAATAATTTCATTTTTTTACACAGGGATATGATACAAAAAAAATTATAATGTGAGACTCATTTCGTTTAATAATTTTCTATATAATGTATAATATACAAATCTATAAATATATACAATTATAATTCTCTATTATTAGAAACTAAAATTCGCTAGGAAAACTCATTCAAACACGTTAATTTCTATTAGAAAAGCATTCTCCTTCGATACAATCATCGAGTGCCGCTTTACGCGAAAGAGGAAGAGAACGAGGAATGCGACATGGGAAATTTGTAGAACGCCAGGTGAGATAAGACAATTAATGCAAATTCCTGGCGATAGTATCGAGCGGCAAGTGAGGTAGGAGCCGGTGCTCGTTATCGGAGTAACGCGAGCCGTGAAGTTAAAGTTCCAATTTCTCGGTTGATATACGCAAATTGGAGGTAGCCGCACGATGTTGCGAACCCGGGGCAACATTGTTCGGGGGCGCGATCAGGCGCCGTTTCACACTGTTGCATCGACGCCGAGGATCGCATTATCAGGCCGAGTGGATCGCACTGGCCTTCGGGGAAGAGCGAGAGTAAAGGCGATGTTGAGATAACGGGGGCAAGGATACCAAAGGCGGGGTAATATGAGAGCAACGCTGCCAGCGAGTCCTCTCATCGTTTAATGTGCTTCCCTCTCTGATCGATCGAGCATCCAAGATCCTTGGAAATCTTAAACCCCATAATGCTTTCAGTCCCTTAACCCTTTAGTGTCGACCGAATTTTTAAACATAAATATAGAACTTTATGAAGAACAAAAATTAATTTCTCTTTTACAAACAATATTGAACTCTATGAACAACTTCTTCAATTATTTACCAACTAAATTGACCTATTTTATAAATTTGTTTTGAGATAGACAACACTTCTCAAGTGTTGCGAACAATAATATATCATTGTTGACCTGTTATTTTGTAATGCCCTTAATCAGTTCTTCACTCGTGAAAAGTGCCGGGGGCGAAATTCGTGTCACAACCCGGCTGATATTTCGGTCAGAGCGCAAGAGCTATAATAATCAATAATTAATGATCTACAGTTGGCGAATCAGTCCCGTTTTCAAGATGAAGTGCGCGCATTGAGCAGCACAATAAATGTAACAAGTCGCTGGCTGGACAGTGTTCGGGAGTTGCTCTGGTTCTTTCTTCGGCGCGACGAGGGGCAGGCGGCGTGCTGCGCCGGATGCGAGAGCTGCGTTTCTTTTGCATCCGAGAATTTATTAGGGATATCGTGATTCACGCGGCGGGGGAGCCGAAATACCGGCCTCCTTACTGGCCGCGCTCTCGTTCTTCGTTCTTTTTCCGGCGCTCGCTCGTTCGACGAAAGGTAACGGCGGCGGCAGCGGCAAGGAAGACGCTGCTGCTGCTGCTCCTCCAGGGCTTTGTGGGGGATGATGCAGACGCCGCGGCACGAGAAAGAGAGTGCGAAAGATCGCCGGGGTGCGCCCGGCAAGCAGACATATTTTATTTCGGTATCGCGCCGCTGACAAACACACGTGCTACAACACCCGAAAACCTTGGCCCGAATTGTGCTCCACCGCCGCCGCTCTCTTAGTCGGTCAGTCCATCGCCGATCCGGCTTAATGAATTGTCTAATTTTGCTGCTCCGTCGACGACGAACCATCCGTGAAATTGCCTGGCTGATTTTCCAGCCAGCCGAGAAGACAACGGCTGAGCGAGCGAGTAAGCGAGCGGCCACGAAAAATGACGCGTGTGAAACACACGTCAGGCACGCGCTACGTCCGCGCTCCAAATAGTCTCACTGTCGCCGATAGTTTCTCTCCCTCTCTCTCTCTCTGACTCTCGAGAATAATACGTTTTCTGCACAACTAACTGGCTCGTTATGGGAGCGGGCGTAAATAGCGCGAACACGTCACCTTGGAAAGAATGCAATCTATATCCGTCCTTTCGCAGATCCCTCTTTACGAGTTCGGATTATCGTTGTTACGTGGAAGAGGAGATGGAACGAGATGGTGGATGAAAAGTCGAGACTCGTCGGTGTCCAAGTTTAACAAAAGAATTTTATTCTTCTTCAATTTATGATAACAAGTGACTAGCACTTACAAATACAGCGATCGATATCGGCCAGAATTCGAAGATCATACGAGTCCTCACACACACACACTCATACTCGCGCACTCATTCTCACTCGCTCGGACTTTCATCGATGCCGCATATCCGATATGCGGCACTCACGCGCTCTTGGAATGTATCGAATTAGGCACGCATTGGAAGCACATACTACATACTCTCTCATCCCTCGCGATTAATCCTAGTTACGGGATATTCAGCTGCCCCATTTTTCTCTCTCTCCCTCGCAAGCTCGCAAGCTCGCACGCCGCGCGCCGGCAGCATATTCGCCGCGCGCCGCTACGAAAAGGCACTGAAACTATACACAACTTACGCAAGAACCTTACACTCGACCGTACTCGCTAAACGTACGCTTTTGCCATAGAGAAAAAAGAGCGAGGCACTCGAAGAAAGAGAGAAAGAAGGGCGGCCGATCTTACAAAAGGTCGTAATCCAATCACGACGCGCGCAACATGCACACGGAAGTGATGCAGCCGCCGAATTTACGTAAGACCAGATGAATCAGCTGTTTGCCGGCTGGCCGATAAATAGTCAATTAAGCTGGATAGAACTCCCAACGGCAGCATTTATCGCCGACGAAATTATTAGACTCCGGCTGCGCGGCTGTGTGCGTCCGTGTTAAGACACCTCATTAAACACAGATCGCCGCCACTTAGTCGCGGCCTGTTTCTTTTCACGTCGCGCTTAAAAGAATTTACGGAGTCATTAGCGAACTTGCTCCCACTCTCTCTCTCTCTCTCTTTCTCCCTCTCTCTCTCTCTCTCTCGCACGATCTCGAAGCAATCGTGTGTGGTATTCGTTATTCGGATAGAAGTGTGCGCTATTTACACTTAGGCTACTTTTTTTAGGAACATTAAGGTTGTCGAATCGATTTGCCCGCCAGTCCCGAGAACTCGGAAGCCACGCTCAAGCGGTCGCGGAAGTCAGACGGGAATTCCAGTACTTCTTTAACATTAATGCCGTCCCTCGGCGATATCGTCGGCCGCAAAAACTTAAAGAACGCACGCGTCTGGCCTGTGTGTGCTAGATATATCTGTCCAATTGCTGCTGCGAAACTGGAGTGGTGAAAATAAATAATTTGTGCAAGAGCAGTGGTGGAAGCGTGAGCGTGGCAATTCCGGGTGGTCAGGAGGTAAGCGGGCTAATCCGGAAGGACGAAACTCGTGTGGTCATTGAAGGAAGCTCAATGATCCGATTGATGCTTCCGACGATATTTTCACTGTACGTATAACCGGCAGTTATTTGTCAATCGCCTCGAAAAGCTGCCCTTCGTTTAAGGCCATTAAACAATATATAGAACGAGTCGAATGGTAAAACCCTCCGCGCGAATCAAGGTGATTATTCAGACTCGGCGGAGGTGAGGAAATTTGAAAGACTCTTGGGTTTCGTTAGCAGGCGACAGGGATGTAAATCCGCACTCAGAACTCGTTTCCACTCGCGTCCGATATGTAATGGCAAAGAAGGGAGGGGGTAATACTTAGGCATAGCTTTAGAAACGAGTCCAGAATCGGCAGAGTTCTTTTAAGGCGTTGAGTTATTCTCCGAGAACGAACTTCGATATCACGACACTCGGAGTGCGACACTCCAATCGGGTATACGCGACGTTAAATAAGTTTGCTGCTCGAGCATATGACGAAATCACTATTCCCAATCATTTACACTTGATTGATCCCAATCACTCACTCCTCAATCGTTCAACCCGACAGAATCCCTCGATCCAAACACCCTGTTGCCCAATGAGACTACGCGTCTCCGCACTCTCATCTACTCTCCCGATGACACACTAAACTCTACGAACCTGGAGGAACGGCGCTTCAAGAACTTCGTAACGACCGATTCCCCCATAGTTGGAAGGCAATAGGAATTCCTTCCCAAGAACGAAAGATAAATACGCCAGGGTATAATATACCATGTGCACCTGTTGAGCGATTTCACGATGCAGCGTCGAAGGCGACTCTACGATCGCGCCAGTCTTTCACACGCCCAGATATATCACCCCACAGTTCTCACGAATGTTTCTCTTGGCTGTGTTCGGCTGCGGAGTGGAAGGCCGCCGCTGCAGCCGCGTCAAGATATCTCACGCAAATGCCAAGTGACTCGAGCCTTTGCGATCTCGCCCTGTTACCCAGCCAGTTGAGCCAATTGCACCAGGTGACCCTCTTTTCTCAACTTCGACCGCCGCGCCGGTTCCGAACAATCTCCATTTCCATCCAAGACGTCTTCCGTTGCGCCCTCGTCTCTCCGCGAACATCATCGCTCGGAAATCGGAGCTTGTCAGAGAGCAAACAGCGTGGATTCAGTGGGAACGCGTGACAGAGTCGGGCATCTCTTCCCAAGTGATTCCTCTCAAGGTATCCTTCTCTCGCGCGAGCGGAAGCTCGAGTTCATCGAGCGAAAGTCCACCTGCTTTGCGAACGGATGCCGATTCTCGGCCGGGGAAAAACCGACACTTTTATTATTCAGAGTGTGTTCCGTATGGTTCCGCGTGAAACTGTTGACTCAGCGATTCGCGTAAACATTGCTGCTGAGAACGACGACGTCTGTCCTCCTGTCGGGTTCATCTCGACCTCCGAGGAGGAGGGCGCAAAGGAGACGTCATATGCTTAGCGAGGGCCTCTTCTTCCGGTCCTTGGTCGTATTCTTGCCGAAAATCGTGCCGAGCACCCTTGAGACAGAGTGGACGCCCAGCTTCCGCCGGATCGGAAGAGCCCGTAACAGCTGGACCGACCTCGCTTCTCGAAGAAGAGCTTGGAAGGCCAACGCTGCTCCTGCTGGACTCTCCGCTGCACTGACTTCGTAAAATTGGCAGCCATGAGCCAACGATAATTGTTGACCCTCGTCCACGCACACCTCTCTGTAACAAAAATTGGGATTACCACTTTCGAGATTGAACTTTAACATCTTTTGTATTTTCTAACTCGAATAATGAAGATGAAACTGTGACTCGCGATACAAATCTTGTACTAAACAAGAATATAAAATGCTAAAAGACTAAAAATGAACATTGTTGCATTTTTTTATATTTTGGGGATTCAATGTTGTAATTGTTCTTGGTCTGTCACATACGACAGACTTTCAGTGGCCAATATTTTTATTATTTAAATTTTATACTATGCATGTTCGATGAAAATACATACTGAATATTCGAAATGACAAAGTAATAACCTCTGATAGACCGTCACGTTCGACCGGAAGAGCTTTTGTCCCACAAAGAAAGAAAGGCGCCGTGTATAACGAAGATTCCCAACTTCCGAAGAAAACAGTACTACGAACGATGCCATTTTTAGCCGACTGCGTGTTTCGCGCCGACGGAAAAACAGGCGAGCTTTCCTGGAATTGGTCGAAAGAAGCCAGACAATTAAGCAGACTGCCCGAGCATCCAGAAAGAAGGACCGAAAGTACACACAGTGTGCGCGGAGAAGTTGCACACACTCTGCCAATGGGGAATGCGATAGCTCCATAAACCGACAGGAGAAAGAGATGCGGATTGGTGGCGGAAACCGTCAAGGTTTAACATGTCCGCGAGAGTATCGGAGCACCGACAGATCGCCGGAAGTGGCGGGCGGATGCTGAGACCAGATGCATCCTCGCGCGAGCATGGATATCTCATTGGAATCTCGCCAGGATGCGCGCTCGATATTATTTACCCTCGTATTTATAAACACAATATACGCCCGAAAAACAATCTGTTTTTCGTAGAAGAAACTTTTGACACTTCCACTTGTGTCATTTTTATTAATTCCCAGAAACTATTCTCATTCCATATAAAGTCGAGAGGAACGGTGAATGATGATTATATATGTGCGTCCTCTCTTTCACGATCTCCTACACGCTCTCCCACACCTTTCCCTAACCCCTTTTCATCCAGCCACTTTCCACATTACAGAGAAAGATAGTATTGAAAGTCGACGGGAGTCCATTTGAAAGGAAAGATGTCCTCGAACCAAGTATACTTAAGTTGAAATCCATTGGATTATACATAAGCGTGTCTCCAAGAGAGTGAAAAGGTTAAAAAGGGGATCTCCGCTACGATCCATCTTGTTAGAGTGAAAAGGATCTACGCGGTAGTTGGATGTGCCAATCTCATTGCAATTAAAAAGCCATAAGGTCTGGTGTGGAGGGAGAGTGTGGCGCGAGGTGTGATTGATGAATGATCGCCGGAGGCAGTTGTACCAGAGCCGCGAGCGAGGCGAATCCTCCACTAAAAAGGGACGGAAAGGTAAAGTTCTCGAATCGAGGGAGAGGAGGAGTTGAGGAGGAGGTTTGGTATGGCGAGAGCGTTCTCTGCCCGGTAGCCGCTTCACTCGTCTTAATGGAGTTCATAAAGATTAGAGTGCGAGACTTGCTGCAGGGGCTGGTGAAACCACTCTCCCGGGGAACGAGTTATCGCCGCCGCTTCAGATGCATCCGAGCCGGCCGGCCGGCCGGCGTCCGCGCACCGGCCGGCTGCTCGGCCGCGCGAATATCGCGCATCGATAAACTTATCTCGAAATATCAGCTGGCGAATCCCTCGGAGCCACGTTGCCAGGACGGACAAACTGGTTCGCCGCCTGGAAACCCTGCTCAGGAAAGCAGCAGCATTTCCCGCGGACTTTGAGTGAACCTCTCCTCTCCGAGGAATTTTGCAAGACTCTCTCTCCATTTCAATACCAACTACCAACTCCACAGTCGATCTAATAAACAGCGCGAGTCTTGGAGAATAATAAGAAAGACTTCGGATTTCTTTCTTTTCAATTAGATTCGACATTTAAGATGAAAGCAAGATTTCTCCTGGTATCGATTCAACAGTGAGTCGTTCGGGAGTAATGAAAGATAGCCCGAAGAGATTAATAAGCCTCGAGATAAGTCGGAGGGTCGAAACTCGCGAGAGTGCTACTAGATTTCTCGAGGGACAGTAAGAAATTCGAGAGTGGGAACTATGAATTTCAAGATAGGAGGAACGCGCTTGTAAGGACTCGGTGTTCTAGCACACGAATGAAGTAGTCTTCGATAATGGAACTGGACTAATACCGATTTACTGCTATCACAACTGAAATAGGTGACATTAATACCGCGTTCCAGTCAACGCGTCTTATCTAAATTAAGCGGGACGGGCGATGTAATGGTGACACGGTGCGATCCCTGCCAGCATCATCTCTCTTTATCTCGGTCTCTCGACTAGGCAAAAGTCCGGGGAGCCGATCGCTGCGGTAGCAGCGCGAGGAACGCGAAAGCTTAACGCGACCGGTAAAAAGTGGAGAACGTGTCTTCGTTAACGACGATCCGCATTCCTGCGGGAATCACCCAGGAAATTCCTGTTTGAGTGCGCGCCTCCTCGCGAATAAGGGATATCGAGTGATATCCGGTTCACCTACGTGTCGTTTTGCCTGGTTCGCGTTCGCCTCCTAGGACGAGAGCGCGTCGCGAGGATCTACGAGCTGCCATGCGATCGATCGTCGAGCCGATCCTACTACCACTCGGCGAGGAGTCCGGACGCGCGGCTCCGCTCCGCTCCGCTCCTTTTTTCTTCCTCCTTTTCGTTGGAAGAAACGCGCGGCGCGCTCGCCACGCAGGGAGTGGAGGGTTATCGCAAGGTGCACGAGATAAGCAACTACCGTTTGCCGGCTTTCTCCGCTGCAACAGAAAACACGCAATGCAACACACGATGCGCGAGCGAGCGGTCTATCGGATGCTGCGCGCCACCGCCACCACCAGACAGACACACTCCGACTCTACGCTAACACTCTGACAGGACACGAGAGAGTCATTTGTAAGTTGCGCCCGTTAATCCGGCGACCCGCATTTCGCCCATCTTCTTTCTCCCCGGCTGACGGACGTTAATTTCCATTAAAGCGTCGAGCCGAGCGAACTAGTCGCGCCGCGCGAACGGAGGAGGAGGCAACGACTATTTGACAAGGTTAATAAGCTGCCGGGATGATGCCCGTACCCGCTGGCCAATCTTAATCCCGCCGGTACTCCGGCAAAAAGCCCGGCTTACCCGCGTACCACTTCCTATTTAGCTTTCTCCGGCGCGCGAATCACGCAATGCGCGATGATGAACACTCGGTTATACCGGTTGCGTAAAGTCGCACATCCCAGCCAGAGTATAACTGGACCGAGCGCACCTGCGCACCCCGCCAATCGATTCGATGAGAAAATATACTTTTTACACTTGCTGCCATCGCGATAGAACTGCGCCCGCTCCTGATTGTCTACCTGGAAATTGCAGGACAATAAAGGGTTATCGGCTTGAGCGATCATCGGCTCTGTGAATCGCGGCGCTTATTGGAAAAGAGCAAGAAAGCAGCGAGCACCGCTTGCTAACCAACGAGAGTGAGAGAACGAGGTAGAGAGAGCGAGCGTGGCGGGGTGCCCAGCAATTTCAGCCCAATCTGCTTACAAAGCTGGGAAACAAGAAGCCAAGACTCGCCGGGTTCATACGTATCCGACGTCCTGTTCTACTGTAATTGGTTCGCCACTATCCGATATCAGCGGCGAACGCCCTGGGAGAATTTATCGCTTTCCATAAAACGTTCGATCTAACATGGGAAAGAGCGGAATAAATTAGAATCCTTTCTCCACCTGTGAGTGAGAGAGCGTCGCGGCGCGCGGCTTCCCTCGAGGCGAACCAACGTGAACTCGCGGGTGTATATGGACTTCTGCATTCGGCGCTTCTCTCGTAAAGCGAGAGCGCGCCATTAAAAGGGGAGCAGCTTATCGTCGATCATTAAAGTGGGATCGATGCGGCGCAGCGCGGCGCGGCGCGGCGCATCAAGTTTGAGGAACAGCGTCGATCCAAGTCGGTCAAGCGGCGCGGGTAAACAGATCTGGCGGTGCAGAGATCGCGTGAACGGTTTCTAGGTGAGCGACCACTTGACCACTACCGGGTGTCGCGCTCGAAACAGTCTCTGGTGTCGGAGTGCGGTCGATGTGGCGCCTCGTTTCGCGTTTCACGCCACCGGGACAACGATACACACATCGGGCCTGCACCGATCATCGGAGAGTCTCTCTCTCAAAGCGGCGCTCAAAGCCCGCCCGACTATACCGGAGAAGAGCAGTCCGCGCGATCTCGGTGAGACGCGGCTTTTACTGCCGCTGCCGCTGTTGCTGCCGTTTGCGAGCGCGCGCGCGCGCGCTCCGCCAAACAAAAACCATAAAGGGGGACACAGTGCGGTCGCGCCCGTGTCTCTTGCTTGCGAATCGCGTGCCGCGCACGCGAAATCTCCTCCGCGTACACCTCAACTTCTCTCCGCTCTAGGAAACGATCGACTCCATCTGTTACTGCTCGCGAAGATCCTGTTACCCGGCTGCTGCTGCTGCTGCCGCCGCTCGCTCGGCCAAGCGAGCTGGAAAGTGAACTGCCCGATTAATAGGCCAAACGTGCGCCCACCGCGGAAACTATTATACCGCCAGGAAGACTGGAGAGCTCCAGCAGGCTAGTTTCGAGACCAGCTGGAGAGGAACTCGAAAAAGGAGCAAGTAATCGCATCGACCGACTAACCGGATGATCGCCAACGGCGATTTCGAAGTTAGCAAGTCTATCTTCTGCTAATCTAAATACTAACATATCATTGTTTGAGACAATAATCGATCAAAAGGAGAAAGAGAAGTCAAGAGAGAGAGTGGGACGGAGATGCAGACGAAGGGAGGGAGAGGGAGAGAGAGAAAAAGTGTGCCAAAGATCGGTGCGTGTGTCACGGCGACCACGAAGAAAAACGGGTCAAAGGAAAGGTGTTGTAGGTCCGTGGGTAAAGTAACGCTTAACGGTTCGCGGGCAATTAAAGCGATTGTGTAAGTGGCCGGTGCGTAACAGTTCCTCCGGGAGATTAACGTAATAAAGTCTGATTTTGCCATTAATCGAGCGAAAGACCGTTGGGAACTCGCTCTTTCGGTATGTATCGCTAATGAGTGCTAGAGGAGATCTGCTTCTCGGCGATTGGACAAGCGTGAGGTTTAGAGCCCGAGGGACACTTCCTCTGGCGCTGGGCCTTGCGGCCACCTATCACACTCGAGTGGCGCTTGTCCGATCTGGCGATCGGGAGATCCACCGGTGCCCCATGTGATTTAATAATGATTCACACTCACCGAGCATGATCCAGATCTCTCTTGTTGCCAAGCAGGAGGGCGGTGAAGTAGGATGGCAGACGTAAGTCCGCGAGTTGCTTGAGAAGTCCTCTGGCTTCCTGAAAGCTGCGTTTGCACGTCACGCTGTAAACGACGACGAAGGCCTCGCCCCATCGTATGTGCGAGTAGAGGCATCCGTTCTCCTGCAACACCGCCAGAGAGAAGACCAGTTATTAATTGCTAGTCGTCCGCAGCCCGATCTCGTTCGACTTTAAGCGCACGGTAAAAGGTAAACAGCCTTCGCCGATCGCCGATTGCTACTATGTAGCAGCGGCCAACATAAACGGGCATTAAGATAGCCGACTAATGCGAGCAAATCAGCGATATCGCCGGAGAAGCGGCCGATGCAACAATCGAACACCGGCCACTTGGCTGACTAGTACCTTCTAAAGGAAGCCAGCAGCCAACCACGTTCTATTTCCTACCCACGCTTGGAGAGAAAGAGAGAGAGAAGGAGAGAGAGAGAAATTGAACCGGTGACCTCTCGCGAGCGAGCGAGCGATTGTCGAATGCGAATGCGACTTCCGAGGTGCACGCTGCACCGTGCGAGCGCCCTTTCAATTGTTAATGCATCGATTACGACAAAAACGCCGCCGCACCGCCGTCGCTGCGCCGCCGCCGCCGTCGGCACGGACCCACTGCCTCTCGTGTCGGATTTAATTGCACGCGGAAACCACACACAGATTGCCAGCCGCCGGCACGAGTTCCACCTGAAGGAACCTGGCTCGCTCTCGTCGAGCGGAGAACCAGCGCCGGGATTAGGAACCAAGCGAAGCAAACCTCTCTTTTCGTTGCCGTGCGCTCCGCGAAGATCCACTGCTAGCCAGTCGGACTTACGCTCCCACGGAGCGACGATATATCTGTTCCGCTGCCGGGCAAAAACGATATTCCGCGAGTTCGCCCGGATAATTAGCAGGAGCCGTTAATTATTCCGCTCGGCTAGGGAAGGTGTAGTGGAGGGCACGACAATAACGAAGAGAGGGCTCCTGCGAGTTTCAGTGGCCACGTTTGAGGGTTGACCCCGTGCGACCTTGCGCCTCGCATGAAAGAGACTTCCGAGTTAAGGAGCCCGTTCCTCGACGACGCTGGCACACCGCACACCGCCGCACACCGCCGCCGCCGCCGTTCTAATTGCAAATGCATCGATCACGACGAAAAGAGAACTCGCCGAGTCGGCCCGGTGCGCTCTACGTTTCAGGGGTTTAACGACCCGCGGAAGCTGTCGATTCGCTTGGCCGTTCCATTGCTTTCCCATTGACCTGCCACTGACAGCCAGAGAGGAGGCCGGTAATTATTAGCGGGGAACAGGATCGACGGGATCGTGATCACCAAACGATCGTTATGTGGACGGACAGAAGACTCTTCTGCTTCGCTCTCGCCACTCTCAGACGTAGCCTGGCCCATTACTGCTAGACCTATTCCTTGGCCATCCCTAATCGAGCTGATCGATTGGCAACAATAAATTTTCATCGCTTCACTGACCACTCGCTCGATCGCTCACTTCTCTCTCATTCTTCAATGAACAAGGAAAGAAGGAATGATCCGTTCAAATACATTGAAATGTAAATAAAAGCCCCAAGTAGTTTGATTTCCTGATAAAATCGAAATATAACAATTCTCGTTTTTTAATGAAAAAGGATAGAATGAATGATCCGTCCAAAAAATTAATATGTAAAAAATGCTGCAAATAATTTGATTTCTTGATCAAATTGAAGTATAATAATTCACGTTCTTCAATGAACATGGAAAGAATGAACGATCCGTTCAAAACATTAAAATGCAAAAAATGCTCCAAGTAGTTTGATTTCCTGACGAAATTGAAAAATAACAATTCTCGTTTTTCAATGAACACGGAAAGAATGAATGATCAGTTGCGCAATGCGAGATATGTGCGATCTCGGAAGTCCCACCGATTTGTATGATTTTACGTTTCCGTACACAGAGGCCATTGTTTTACGAGATTCTGCCGCACGATTGGTCAAAGGTGCGAGCGGTACACGTGTATGCACGTATGTTTCGTTCGCTGCCGATGAATTTCTCAAGGCGAGGTTGCCTCTGCTGGCTCTGAGTTTTATAGCTCGGAATAAATATATATACTGCGCACCGTCGACAGGTACTTGCGCTCGTTATTTACGATTGAATCCGACGAATTAACATTGCGGGTAAGTCGCTCGTAAATAAAGCACCACACCGTGGAAGATCGGTGAATCTTTCGTGAGACGATGCATAAAAGTATGGGCGACGCGTTCATTCATGTACTTGACCGAGTGATCCGTTTTTATGGGCCTAAGTGCAAGTTTTGAATGACAGGCATCTGATATAACAGAATCCTCGCCAATTCCAACTGGCAAACAGACACACTTTTGCCCTAGTTAAACGAGAGTTCTAAACCTGGATGATAGTATTCCTTGGCGATCAATGATTGGCATTGTGAATCATCGATTCTGCCATCGGTAGCACCGAACTCGCGCTAAATCCAACTGGCAAGGAGATGTGCTACTTGAAAAGCGACTGATTCTAGTTCTAGCTGAGAAGTTCTAGTGTCCGTCAGTTGGTCGATCAATGGTTCATGGAAGCTCAATAAATACGCTTTGCTACCAATAGCAGATCTATTTCCGTGCTTCTCTCTCAGGGTCAGCCGTGGCAGTCGCCTTGAACCAGAAAACGGTTCTGCTCGCGCGCGCACTGCCAAATGTCTCTGCGGCGCGAATTCCCCGTCGTCAGTGAGAGACAGGCATCATCGATAAGGCGTGCGTGTGCGTGCGAGCCAAGCGGAGAGCTGCTTACACGGCTCATAAATATTTATCGGCCGATTGTCCCTCTGTGTTGGTATCGGAGACAATTGGTCGATGCCGGAATTGCGTGTGCGCACGCGACGCGCCAAGAGAGAGCGCGCTCGCGCGCGCGTTAACCCATTGTGCAAAGTCGGACGCGTAACGCGCGTGCACACACGCCCGGGCTTACAATGCACCGACACGTAATCATTGGCAATGACGAAATCGATGGCTAAAAAGTGCGTTCCTCTCCTCCGCGCTGCACTCGCGCCAATGTGTGGCAATATGTCAGCGCGTATACGCCGTGTACCATAACAATTCGTGGAAGAGACTCGCAACTAATTACTGCCTGCGGGCATTTCTTCTCGTAAACTACTGAAATTCATGCCTCCGGATGATTATCGGTTCCGTGAATCCTTGCCGAAACACTGCCATGAAATCAATGACCGACATCGCGGCGAGCGCGTATACGTGACACTTGGAATTGCAAATGAGTATTATTGTATTATAGCAGGCGCCATTAATGATTCGTACAAGGGCGTGTAATGGGAGTTTGATTGGCTGCGCCGAAATTTGCCTTGCAAGTGAAGAACACGTTGAACCGCTACCTTCTAATTATAGTGGCGCTATAGGTATAGTCTTTCCTTGAATGGTTCGGCCGGGGGAAGCAAGGAGACTGCGAGGATCGAAGATGCAAACTCGAAGGAAGATCAGGACGGTCTAAAAGGATCGATACAAAAAGCAATCGGCGCACTTGGTTCGCCGAGCGTTAACAGGACACTCGGATGGGGTGAAACGATCGCACTGTCCGCAGCCAGTCGATTCAAGTGGGCGAGAACCACGCGCTTTAACACCCACGCGATCCCACGGGATAAGAGGCCGTGTCCCCAGTCTCCAGCCAGTTATACTTTGTCGTGTCTTCTTCCAACGGGAGATAAGCGTCCCAGACTGACCGCTAGACGCTCATACTGGACTAATAATGCACTTTGATTCCAGTCTTACTTTCTATATTACACGCCAGTCATAATAACAAACCTGTTTACCAATCCCTCTTTTTTCAAATGAAATCCTCCCCTTTTCATATGAAAGTTCGACAAGAAAAATTAATAATAATGCAGTAAATTTCGTTTTATTTCACGCGCTGTATTTAAATCTGTTTTATTATAATGCACAGAAATGCATAAATGTCCGGATTCCGAAATAAATGTGCGAGTCTGTAAATTCCGCTTGATATAAGGAGACCGTCTGTCCGTCTGCGTACTCGCAATAAACTCGAAAACGACTCAACCGATTTTATGGCGATTTTCTCTAACTGCATCGAGTTACGATCGAGGCGAACTATAAGTAATAAAATATTGCAACATTTATGACTGGTACGAGGTGTTTGAGGAGCAATTTCAAAATGTCGAAAGAAAGGTACAAGATCGCGCTATTGGAAGGAGATTTTTGGAAGAAAGATAGTTGCAACAACCTGTTGCTCTTGAAATTTATTCCCAACGTGGAGACGAAATGTAAGCCAGCTAAAACCGGCTGGGACAACTAGCGAATGTACGTGCTTCGAAGTCCGTTACGGATTTCGAAGTTGAGTGTTGTTCGGTCGGCGTTTCGGTAGACTTTTTCACAATCTCGAGAATCGTTCTCATGCGAGCGGAGTAGTTAGGAAGCAGGCTTTCTCGCGCTCTTTCGCCCAGTTTCGCCACCGCGGGACGCCAGCCGTTTATTACACCAGCACTGGCAATGAGTTACAGTGTTATTACCAGCAGTTTTGCGGGGATATTCTGCCTACCGGATAACCGGGTGCAGCCCTTACACGCCGCCCATAACACTAACTCACCGAAGCAGTGTAACGAGGGTACAACAACGTGCTAGTCACAGTGGAGGAAAGCGCGATAAGAAACGGCCCGATAAATTGAACGATCATCCTGACACTTGGCAGGATCATTCGGCGCGGTATAGTCGGAGAACAATCGACAGCCGGGAATAACTAGAAGGGAGAATGGGCTATCAGAAAATGGAAAGTTGCCGGCCGATTAAAGAAGAGCCGTCGCGTCGCGGAGGTGAGTCCTATCGTTACGAAGCGAAGAGCCGTCGAATCAGTTGCCGTAAAGTGGTTGGGCCCGAGACATTTACAAGGGAATAGCAGTCGGCTATATCTGGCGAGGAGACAGTGAGCCAGGCTTTCCCAGGGTGAAACACGCCCACGAGTCTCTCTCTCGACTCGTCTCTTCCGCTTGGCTCACTCTGCGCTCGCGCTCGCTCGCGCGCTCCACTCTCGAGGGCCGGCCGTCTTAATTACGAGGGTACCGTGCGCGCCTCTGTGGGGTCGAGGGATACACCTCGGTAATTAAGCCGACTGTGCACTGAGTGCCACTAAATGTCCGCGCTTCCTGGTTACAAGGCGGTAGCGCGCCAAGTGACACCGCGCCTTTTACAAGTCCCCGACGCACACACCCTCGCCCCGCCGCGCTGCATCGAGAAAGCAAACCCAGACACACACACACACATAGAGAAAGAGAGAGAATGGACGATAAATTCTCGGCAGTAAATTGTCAAGGCGAGAGAAGACCTGAGAAGTCAGCGAGCGCGTCACCTTTCCAAGAGAAAGAGAGTAAGAGAGAAAGAGAGAAAGAGAAGAACTGCTCTCGCGGTGAATTCCAGTTAAGTTCTTTAAAAGCGATCCTTCTGTGTCTTCTCGTAGAGCAGCGGACCACAAGGCGCACGATACCAACGGGATAACGAAAGACTGTACCGTTAAATCCACGTGAAATCCGACTGGAATAATGATGACCGATATGAAGAAACAATTCATTTCCCCGACACCCGTGCATTCGTCCAGCTATAATTGGATATGGACAGCACGAGCGATCATTACTCGCGACGAAACGGCCCGTTTTTCTGGTAGCCCTGTTAAACCACTTAAATGGGACTCTTCACCAATAGATCCTACCACACGATAGTCCCGTGGTATTAGATAACAATTAGAACCTCGCTCGTTAAACAGGCATCGTTAATTCCTATGTCCCACTAAAGCCTTACTGAACGCCTCGAAGAACCTATCTTCACCCCAAGCGTATCAAAGCCATCCTGAAAGCCAGAATATCAATTGGGAGTTCTTAAATTGAAAGGAATTTCCTTTCTCGAGTTCGTGAGTGACCCAAGAATGAAAGTAACCTGTAATGCAATCCTTAGAGAAAATTGTGGAATAGCTCGCGCTTCGATCAACGCTAAGGATCAAATGGATCCATCGGTACATCATGGCGCAAGCGCAATACACGTGATACTTTTGATCCGCGAACTCCTCCGAGCTATTACCGAGTCTGCGGGAAGAGCAGGAGGCTTTTAACTGTTTCATCGATAGAACAGAGTTTATGAAGCAATTCTTGGCAGCGGGAAAAAGCGGCCCGTCCTACATTATTAAAGCGGTCGGGCGGAGCAGTAATTAAATCAGGAAAGAAATCTGCTCCATTATGGGGAGCGGAACGAGCGGAGCGCGAAGAGAGGCGCCGATATATAAATACGGATCGCGATGCATCCGGATTTTTCTACCGGTCCTGCCTCGCCTGACCTTAATTACCCGGCGGTCACGAGGTCGTTACAGGTATCGGGCGAGCAGTACTCGCCGCAAATAATTAATGTTCAAAGTACCTTAGTAGATCTTGAGCGAGCTTTATACTTGCTCTCTTGAAACGCTCGACATGATGCGCGGCAATCATTATTTTTAGAGCGTTTAATCGAGAACAGAGAAGGTTCAGCAGAAAATCGTCATTCTTTCAGAATTGCCATTGCCGCTGCGACTTGTTGACGTTTCTACTCACTGTTTGAACACTTGCTCGCGATACTGATAACGCTGATTCCGTACCTCTGGAATCTCAATGACGCTTCTGCTACGATCAAGGAAACTCGAAGTGACGATATGCTTGCTCGAGTAATTTATAGCCTGCTAAGGAGATTGCGGGGGTGGAGGCCATTTCAAATTAAAATGATACCAATTTTTTGAGTAGAATTCAATCGCAATAAAGCTATGTCACACCTGCTTTTATTAGTTACTTTTATTTCTGTACTATTTATCACGTTATTTCTACAAATGAAACCATTTGTAGAAATGGTTTCATTCAATGAAACCAGAAGCTTTTGAAACTTTGCCTGATTATTCGTAAATGTCTCATTTACCACATGAAATGCTTTTTATTTATGTGTCATTATTTCATACATAAGAATGGATTTTTCGATATTGATTACTCGAAAACTATAGACAAACAAATACAATTTTTGAAGACAGATGCACTGTTTTCTTTGACTATCATTCTTTGTAAATTTCAATCCTATCAAACTAGTTTCATTTTTGGCAGCAACTTCCTTAAAGCGATAATAAAAGAGAAGAGGGGAATGGCATGCCAGCCGAAGGAAAGTCGGATTTGGAATGCCGGGAGTAATTGACACAGGGGCACAGGTAAGTTCTAGTTGCTCGGTTGGGACTGGGTTGCTGAGGTAACGATCGCCTCGGCAAGAGGCAGATTATCAGGACGGAAGGCAAGCAGGCTGCCAGCCGGTCCGGTCACGAGGCCAGCAATAACTTCGTGACTGTCTTTGGCCGCGACTTGTTACATTACTAATGTGCAAAAATCGCCGGGCGTCGTTAACGTTTTCAGCGCCTTTCACAATTCGCCGCCACAGTCGCCGTCGCCGCCCCCTATCTTACCACTCACAGCCCGCTCGACTACGATTCGTGCGCGAGAATTATACTGTCTTTCGCTCGCAGACACACACACATACGTACCATCATCGACTTATGTACTTCGAATGGGAAATAAATTAATTGATCAACACGTAATAGAGCGAGGGAGAAAGCAAAGAGAGTGACGATCGTTGAAGCAATGCACGTACTACAAAAATCGATATTTCAAGTCCCACAATATTTTCTTGCAGAATTTTCTCTTGGAAGTGGAATGTCCAAAGCACTCGAAATCATTTTTCATATCAAATTTGTTTTAGAGTTCTAAAAAAAGTCCCATCGAGTCTCGCCTTCTAACTTATATTTTCTGAAAAGTAGAAGTACAGACTTGAAGGCTATAATAATAAGAATTGCACATACTTGCACATTTTTGATTGGTGGTCAGTAAAAGGGCACAATACCTAATAGGATTTTAAAACAAATCTGGTATCAATGAGCGTAAAACTATGTTCAACTCTACAACTGTACTTCTCAAAAATTGTCCTTACTTTTATTATTTAATTCCAATTGATTTAAGTAATCACACAGAAAACAGCCTATGAAGAAGTTTTGTTTGGAGGCTCTTCGGACGACTGCGCAATGATTCCATTTGCCGAGTGACCGAAAGCACTCTTGACTTCCTTCACATCTCGAGTTCACATGTGCGTGGATCGTGCTCGCCGAGTCAAACCCGGCCTAATTGCAATGCAGATCGAACTGCGAGTTCATGCGCGCCTGATGGAAAGTAAATCACGAGTGCAGACTGCCAACTCGAGTGGACTACAACTTACTCGGCGAGCGGCGGCGGCGGCGGCGCGCGGTGGATTTCAAATGCATATCAGTGCGCCTGGAATGAAGTCAGCGCTTAATCGGAGAGTTGAATCTGCGATCGGCCGGTGGCCCCGAGCGATTTCGTCGAGTTAAGAGTAGATTGCAATACGATTCGCCGATATCAATATTAATACGACTCCTGGCAAATGGCAAATGCCAGCCGGGAGAGAAGAAGAGGATTCAGGCGTGTGGCATCGCCAGGACAAAATCGATGATCAAGATGCGTCGAGGCGAGATGCGATCGAAATGGTCGCGCGACTTTCTCGCCGAGCGAGCGAGCGAGCGGGCGACTGGGTGCACGCCCGCGATTCCGGTAACTGTTTCCTGACGGCGCAATCGGAACGCGGATGCAGGCCAAGTTAATCCGTTACGATGATTTATCGGATTATTACGAGGACGCATGGAAGCGGGCGTCGTTAAAGTTGGCCTCCCGCTGCAGCCGCCGGTAGGCGACGCACACTTAATTATCAATTATCCCTGAAGCCCTCCCACGAAAAGGTACTGGCAATTACCGGCTCTTGCGTACCAGGCCACGAACTCTCAGTCTCTCTCGGGAAGAGGCAGAGCGGCAGGAACAGCGCTCGCTCGCTCGCTCGCGCCGCCCGCCAAAAAGATTTATCCCCGACGTGCACGCGGATGAAGAACAATGCGAGAATTGGGGAAGTGTGCCACGAGGCTGGCTGGCTGGCTGGCTGGCTGGCTGGTTGCTCTGCCTCCCCGGCGCTGGACCCCTCGCCGATCCTCACTCCCCGAAGAGGTGAGCGGACTCACCTGGACACGCACAGCGTGGCGCATCCTCCGCCGTACGCGATGACGGCCACTGATCTCTATGGGGATAGCAACGATATCCCCGGACTTATCCTACGCTCGAGTTCTTCCGCGTTTGCCGCGAACTCATTCCAAAGAGAAACCCGACTGGAAATACTGGGGTAGAAATGGGTGTGCATATTCCCATGCATATTTTCAACATACATATATATATATATATATGTATATTAATATACACACGTGTTCATGTTCATGGGAATGCATGCGGTGTACTCTCGCCAATGCGAGAGAGCGGTGCCGCGCTCGAGAGTGTGCGAAGAACGATATACCGATGCATGTACACCCGGTTGGGACCCCCCTGACGAATGTAACCGATGACCTTTGAATCAAGTGATTACAAACAATAGTCTTGTAGATTTATTCCAGCCGAAGAAAAATCATTGCACTTCCTCCCTCGCTCCCTTTCTTTCCCCGGCTCGGTGTCTCTTGCTCTCGATTATCTGATCATGCTACTGATTCCATCGATGAATCTCGCGGGAAAGAATTCCTTCTCCTTCCACGGGACAAGCTAGTATTTACGAGCTTCGTGACATACTATTTTTCGAGCACGGGAGAATCGAGAAATTGAATTCGAGAGTGGTAGTTTAAATGATCTATAAAGGGCGCTCTTATTTCTCTTGTAATGAAAGTATTAATCGCGGCGAGACGAAATCGAGCGTTGAAAAAGTCGGTCGTCGTTCCAGACAATAATCAAATATTTACGACGCCTCTGACATACTATTTGTTAAGCACGGAAGGATCGAATAATCGAATTCGAGAGTGGCTTTTAAAGTGTAGTAAATTTTTTCAATTCCCAACGGCATCTTGACCACTGCATACATATACTGGCTGAAACAGGTCGAGCGTTAGTGCTCCCCAAATTAATAGCCGTTTTTGTGTCCAGCAGTCTTCTCACCTTACGCAACGCCTGCCGAGCGTTGCTCCAATGCTTTTCTTATGGCTTTAAATTATACGTTCGTGCACCGAATCACCTATAGTTTAATAGAGTGTGAAAGTATCGAAATAATTCTAGAGCACCATTAATTCTACAACGAGTATTTTACATGCCGAACAAACAGCACTTGAAATCGTCATTATATGAATTCGTAATTTAAACAATAAAGTCGAAAGCACTGTCAAGAGTTTGACGTGAGACAAACTAAATATATTCTACTCTTTGTTCTTAGAACTTTTGCTTTTCTTGCTGGCGCGTCACAAGGTATCCGTTTCGTTACAAGACAGAAGTGATCTCGAAATGACGCTGTTATCTTCTTTGAGAGATGAATTTACGCGCGATGGGAGTATTAATCGGAGCAGGATGGGGAGGAGGTCGAGAGGGAAGCGGGGCAGGCAGGTCCACCGCCCATTTGTTGCTCCTCGACTTCCTACGTAGAACGTAGAGAGGAGAGATGCTGCTCTTTGCTCGAGAGCGAGTCTGCCTACCTGAACTCACGTGCCCTTGTTAGCCGGTTATTATTATACCACCGCGGAGAGAGAGAAGAACACCTACCGCGATTCTCGTGATCGATCGCGAGCGAAGCAGCGGCAGCGGAGCCTCTTCTCTCGGCCAGCAGCCTGACAGACGATTCTCTCGAGAAGTCTGCTGGCTTTCTAGTCGATGCAAAACTCATAGCACTCTTCTCGAACGCCGACACTTTCGCTCGCGCACCAGCGAGCGAGCGAACGAACGCTTACTTCGCCATGGCTGGGAAAACGCGAGCGAGAACTGCCGTTGCTGCTGCTGCCAGTCGCGCGAGCTCTCCGCCTGTCAACTTTGGCTGCAACACGTAAGTTGGCACTGGCAAAGTGGCTTCCCCCGGGGAAGAGAGACCTCGCCGATCTCGACCTCCCGTGTCGATTAAGCTCGAAATAAATCATTCATCCCGAGGACGCTCGCCAGCCGAAGGCTACGCTTGCGAGCGCCGCATGCGCGCGCTGCCCTTCGCCGATGCAAATCGAGCCGAACACTGCACTCGCATCATTTATCTTCAAGCATGCCGCCAAATACCGGACCAGCCGCGATGAAGAGGTACACAGATACTCAGAGATAGACACAGGGACACGAAACCAGAGACAGAGAAAAGGCGAAACTGTCGCGAATTAAATGATGTCTAACGCTGTGTCCTCATTAACCGTTTAACTGCTGCCATTGTCTACTGGCGATTCACTTTAACCCTGATATTTTATAATAATAAGAAAGATTCTCCTTTGCTTTACAATGTTTCTCAAATTAATGAAAGGAATTTATATACTACACTCGTACTTTATCAGGGAAAATACAAAATTGTATTCTCCAGCCCCGAGTAGAATGGACTTGAGAATAAATAAGAGAAAAATTACTTAATTATTTAATTTAATCTTTTAATCTCAACACTTTGGTACTCTAGATCTGTAGGCTAAACCCTCCGACCAGTATGGTTTACTATAAGGTTTTCTACCCTGTGTATTATATATAAATAACAAATTTCGAATCTAAAAGTTTTGCAGGTAGAGACAGTGAAATATCAGACTAATTGCGCAGTTAAAGTGTCAAAAGAACGGCAAAGAACTTTTGTTCATACTTCCTGCGTCTCGAGCTGTTGACAACATACCAATACGATAATAGTAAGACACTCGACGACCATGAGTAAGAAAAAGTTCCTTATTGTTGCTCCATTGAGGATACAGCTGATACGATTGATCGAGTGACGAAGTTGACGAACATGAGATCATCAAAGAATGACAGGACAATAGAGTTCGCGGAATGTAAGAGTGGCGCGAATTGCGCAAATTGTCCAAAGGGAAGAGAGAGTTTTCGGAGAAGCGGGCAAGTTGGTGGCGCGCGATCGAGGGAGACAGGAGAATGACGAACGTCGGGGCGCGTGAGCGCACGCTCGATGGATGATTAATGATTCCGGCGATCGCGCCGGCAAGATTAATTAAGTCCGCCGGCGGACAAACGAGGTATTTGCGACGGGCGCGCTCGCTCGCTCGCTCGCGAGTCGCAAGAAACACGCGGGAAGCATCCGAAGCAAGGATTTATTGCCGCCGAGACGGCTGATGCACTGCTCCTGGAAGCAGGCCGTGAATGTGTGACTGGGAGCGCGCGGCGCGTGCCGCTGTCACCGAGATCGCCGCGGTGACAGTCCACGTGCTCGGCCTCTGTCTTCATTCGTGATTGACATCACGATCGCCCCACACCGCCACTGTTTTCTTCCTCGCCCGACACCGGCTGCTCCCTCCCACAAAAACAGCCTCTTCCTCTCGCCGATCCCTTTAACCATCCCCTTACTCCGACCAAATCATTTTCATCCGACTCCTGTGCACACTACTATAACATCCTCTCTTTTATATTTAACAAATTTTAGATATAAATAATGTTGTATTATATTCAAGCTCATTTTGTTTCTGGTTGTTCATTTGATAGACTTATAAATTCGTTATAATATAAATTTAACCCTTTGCGCTCCGTTGTCCCCTCTCAGTCACCAAAATGAATGGCAAATGAGAAGTTCGGAGTGCAAAGGGTTAAGAATGTCTGTATTAAATAATTTATGGTGGCTCGAAATGAATCGCTGCTATAAATCGAGGGTTATAACTTGTCGTTTCTATGAAAAGGTCAGAGAAAGCACTTGACAAGTACATCCCCGTTCTTATCATGACAGACACCCAATACCGCTAGATCTATGAACACCCACTCTCATCTTGACAAGGAAAAACAAGAGCTCAAGAACAGTGTGTAGCAGGGACTTTCCGAGAATCGCGGTGGAAAGTGCGCTGTTTAACCGTCAAACAAAGTAACCGAAGAAAACAGGCTGCCTTTTGTTATTGCAGTCGCGGATGCAACGAATCACTATGCAGAAAGCAGCGACGACGACGTCGGATCGGAGTGCGGTTTCAAGGTAACCGCGACAAAGCTAGCCGAATAATAGGATGCTGTCTCTGAGAGTCATTAGTACGGTATTTGTCATTAACGAAGCACGCAAGCCCGAACGACCGACTAAAATATATCCACGAATTCCCTCAACTAAAGTCTGCCGCTACTACGACAAACTACAATCTCATGTTTTCGCGGGTCCGCCCGCTCGAATAATTCGCTCGGTCCACAAAGACATTATCTCTGGGAATTGTGCTCGGGGCCGGCGCGGCGGCGATAAGAGGGTCTCGAACCGGTGGGCGTTTTACGTCAGTCGGCAGAAGTTGGGGCGCATATACAAGTTGCTGTTTCGCCTATCGGCTGTAATTGACAGAATAAACACGCTCTCGCACCGCTGGATAACGAGCTGCGCACTATTAGGCCTGCTATTACCAAGCGATAGTGACGTGACGAACACTTATCCCCGGATTATTATCCCGTTCACTGGGAGCGGGCCGTGCGTTTCTCAAAGCCGTGTCTCTCCCAAGATGCCAGGAGATCCTGTAATGTCGTACTAAGGCGCTTCCCCCCCTTGGAATCTTATCAGGCGAACTCCAGCGCAACAAGAGAAAGAGAGAGAAAGAGAAAGGGAGAGAGTATCGGATGGAATAAGTGAGCATTCGAGAAGACCATTCCATATCTCAGGGTGAGAAACGTTAAGGTCCACGCAATTTGCCTATTCACGGGACATTATTAGGAAGGATCGACGGCGCGGCGTACGCGCCCACGCTCGGGGTGGCTCCAACTCACCTCGCCAGCCACCCCGAGGCTTCTCCGCTCCGACCACTTATCGGCAAGGACATTTCTTGCAGAAATGCCCTCTCTCGCAAACTCCCAGTCACCGTCTACCTAGTCGCACGGAGGCCAAGCCATTTTCAAGCATATCTTAACGGCGACTCTAGCAACCCGCTGTATCCGCAATTGCTCGACCACTGTTCGCTCGGACAAGAGGGAGTTCGCAGACTTCCCAGTCGAAAAGTTCTCGGGGCTGCGTGCTGTGTCGCGGAACTCCTGGCAGCGCACCACGTGCACTCAATGCGCTCGAGCACTTTAAACGTCCGGTAGTAGCTATCTGCGAGAGAAAGAGAAAGAGAGAAGTGGCTATCGACTCTCTAGCATTAGCACACACACACATACATAGTATCGAGTTAGAGGAGCCGATACCTAAACGCCTAAAAGCCTGCACCGCGCAATTTATGCCGATCGAGCGATCGATATCGAAAGGGCTAGGTGGACTAGCGGGGAGCGAGCGGTACGAGAATGCCTGGCAACGGATAATTCGAAAGATTAGAGCGCCGGTTATATGCGCTTCGCGCAATAATATCCCGCTAAACGCGCCGCGTAAAGTTCCTGTCGAAATATACTGGGTGCCTTCCAACTGACTCGAGTTTACGCGCCGGCGGAGCATATGCCATCGGCAATGTATATCTGCCGAGTGTATCTGCTGTGCGCGCAATGAATGGATGCGTTACGTTGCGCCCGGATAATTGGAAAGATTACACCACGTGTACCCGATCGGTTATGCACTTTAGTACTCTCGGCGTCCGGTACACTGACCCCCCACCCCAACTATCCGTTGCGTTTGTTCCAATGGCAGAACTTTGTAAACTTCCTCCCAGAAGTCGAGCCCTTTAAAGATGACCGCGCACACTATCAGCATCCCCCGCACGTAAAACCCTTGAAATAGGAAATGCTAGGTCCAGGCAAATTCCCTTCTTGGCCATTTGCATCGCGAGCTTCCCGACTCGCCTTCACACCATTCGCTGGGAAAGCATTGACCTCGAAGAGATCGCTTTCTCGATTTTAAGAGACCAAGGATTAGCTACCACTCAGAACCGTATGCGTCTACAAATCATAGAGTACGAATCCTAATCGGACTTGGAAGCTGAGAATACATCTCGTGGTAAGAGCTCGGTGTGGCTGGTGCTCGCTCGAAGCCGCCAGCCGTAAGAACAGGATCTACGGAGATCGATATCGATGTGGATCACTGTGGCACTGGTGCACGCAGCACGGCCTCCCTGCGGAAGTCTCGCGCACTCCCATTCGGCCTGCTATCACTCTGAAAGCTGGCCGAACTCCTCCGTACAGATAAATCGCCGGTGACGCGGAGCGTCCATTGTAAACGATATTGCGCCCGCGGCACTTTTATTACCTCGCGCGTGTAATGTCCGATTAAGTTGGGCCCGTGTAAGGACTCGCATGCAATTTCCTAGAGGTTTGTTGGAAGGCGTGCGCGGCGCACCAACGATCGCAAAGTAGTGAAATAACAGGCTGGTGGTGCCCGCTAGTCTGTAATCCCTCGGTGGTAATTGATAAATTCGGTGCTCGCAGCTGTACTCAAGCTGGTTAGGGTAGAATCGATTACTGGCTGGCGTCGAGAGGAGAGTTCGAGACCGCGGGCACACCAATACAAATCGGTAGCGGGTTCGCGCGACTTCCTGCACCGTGTTATTTATTGAATCTATGCGCACTAACGGTCCATGCATCCTTGCTGGTTCGAGCACGGCGGCCACTCTCGCCTTCTCTCTCTCTCTTTCTCTCTGACGATGACCGCTCTCAGATTCTCCCTCTCTTTGGGATGCTGCATTGTTTACATCGTGGCGAGCAGCGTGTCGCCGCGCGAGGTACACGCTGCGTCCATTCGCCACGGCGACGAACAGATTCGCATTTCAGCCGGGAGTGCAAGAAACGCTGGAGGAGAGAAAGACCAAGAGAGTTACTCTCTCGGGAGCGAGCGAGCGGCGAGTGGAGAAAAGAAACGCGCGCCAGGGAATTTACAGCGGTGGCATTCCAGCCGAATGCTGGAAGGGAGTACTTAATTCAATGGTGTCTCGGAATGTCTCGGGTCAGCCGCGGCAGCGAGCCAGTCTCTAAGCACCATTCTGGAGCGACAGGTGTTCGCTAAAGTGCTTCTAAACGACGATCAAGTAGCAGTGAATTCGAGCGAGAGAGAGCGAGAGAGAGCGAGGACTAAAGCTCCCAAATGTTTCTCGAGTGTCCAAGGTTTCGAGAGGGAAGAATATCTGTAGCAGCAGGTATGTAGCTCGAGACTGGGGGCCAGTGCGCCGAGCCGCAGCCTTTTAAGCGACAGGTGCAAACATTTGGGGGCCAGCTCGCGCAAAAAAGGAAGCCGGTAATTGTAAGCCTCGGCTGGAAGAACCAGTTTGCTAAAAACAACCCGGCGGCGGCGGCGGCACCAGCACCAGCAGCAGCGACGGCGGCGACGGCGACGGCGACGGCGGTGGGGCCCCCCTCATATTCTCGTGTGTCTCTCCGAGCAGGGCTACCGAATATAAGCCTCGGAGAGGTTGCGCCTGCTGTACGAGTCAGTGTACCGTGCGTGCACGCAACCTCCAAGAACGAGTCTCTGCCTTCTTATGGAAATCCGGCTATATATACAAATACAGAGACGTATTTGAATAATAAAACCGAGAGAAAGAGAGGATCCTCTCCCCCGTACGTCCTTTCTCTCCCTTTTTACCTACTCCTCGACAAGAGGAACGAGTCTACCCAGCGAATTACACAAGTTATTTCGTACTACAATTTCCTTCCAAGAACATTATTACGATCGTAGTAATAATATTGGAAATATCATAAACGCCGCTTGTCTTCTGTGCTCGCATTCCTTCGACAAGGCGAAGGTCGTGCTAGGTATGCGAGAAGCCTGGCAATTGATAGGGCAAGATTCCCAGATGACTTTGGTACGTAGTTGGACTTGGTCATTAGAATCCGAGTGCGTCGTCCATGCGAATGAGCAGGGTGACCTTACGTAACCCAAATATCTCGGGGAAGCGGAGTGGAGGCGAGTGCGAGAGGACTGGCAGGCCGATCGTCTCGCTCGACCTGACCTTCCCTAACCCGATTCCCGGCGAACACGGTAACGAACTGCGCGCGCGCGCGCGCGCTCTGCACTTCGAACGTCCAAGCGGAAATCCTGCCTGGCCGGGGCCCCGTTACTTCTGCATTTGAATTGAATAACGATCGCCTTTAAATTCGTATCTAGGCGAGCGCGCCGGTACTACCGGCCGCGGCGGAGAGCACACTGGCCGGCCATGCGCGCACTCGCGCGTCTGTACGCGCTCGGTTCACCTGTCGCAGCGATGCGCGGAGCAATCCTCATTGGGATTCCTCGCATGGACTTTTTTACGCTCTCTCTCTCTCTCTCCGTCTCTCCCTAGCGGTTACCATTGTTCTCGGTATCATAAATTATTGCTACCGCTCGCGGGACTCGAATCACCGGGGAAAAAAGCCTGCCCGGTAAATCATCCGTTGCGCTAAGATAGGGTTACCCTCGGCGGCGATCTCTTCGCCAGATAGAAGCCGCTCGAAAGATCGGAAATATCGATGCAACCTGCCCGATCTCCTAGTATCATATATTATTATATAACGTATAATTCGGGACATATTACCGGGCTCTTTTCTCCTCGGGAGTCCACCGATCATTCTACTTGAGAGATGGCGGAAGAAGCGAGCCACTCGAGACAAGAGACGCCTGCAGTTACTCTCTAAGACTGGCTCTGCTGCGTTTACTCAGGTAAATGATTCATCATGACTTTCACAATGCGCATCGTTAAGAAAGAGTCACCCGCGCGCGCGCGGATACGGCGTACTGGAAATAGCGTGAGTTCGCGTCTCTCCGTCGCCGGGGACGCCGACGCCGGCGACGAAAGGTAAATACCGAAAGTTCCGATGTCACGCGTTCCACGCTGCGATGATGCTAAAGAACTCTGCGAGCCAAGGGACTCCCCCTTTAATACCTCGCTCTAAGTGGTAAGAATTACACGAGCGCACTCTCCCGTCGACGCGCTTCTCTCTCCTGCTCTCTTGTTCCCGCTGTCGTTGACACCGATCACTGCAAGACCCTCTAGTCACTAGGATCGATGACAATTGCGCGCTCTTCACAGTGGATAAGATCTGACGCTCAAGTAGCATCGCGCCAGCCTACATGCTAGCTTTCGAATGCCTGCCAGATCCAACGACGTCCGTCCACTCTTCCCGACGATATTGCCAAGGATTTCGTAATTAAGAATGCAACGCGAGGAGAAGATCGTAAACGGAGAGAATAGCCATCTTCTCGCGGACAGAGTTGGGCCGCGGAGCTCTCGAGTTAAAGGGCGCTTGAAATTGCTAGTAAATTGACACGAGATCCTTTTCCAAGTAAAAGGCGCCACTCACCGGTGTCTACATGTTCGAGCGGTCTAAAAGGAGGAGTTCGATATTCCGGGCCTCGCATGTACGTTCCGCAATTGAGCGGATGCGTGTTCGGGAAAGAGAGGAGGTTGCTTCAAGTAGAAGTAGAAGGAGGAGGAGGAGGAAGAAGAGAGGTAGGGGGATTCGCGGTGGCAAGGGCAAGGGCAAGGAGAAGCATCTTCGTGCCGGGGCTCGTTATACCGGTGCGCAACTGACGTATGACGGACGTGGGCCCTTAAGGGCTCCTCGCGGGGCCTCGGGGGTCCCGTTGAAAGAAGATATATTTAGACGGGGGCCCTTGAAAACGCCTCACCTCACCGGCAACGTACCACCGCGTACAAAGACCTGGCGGATCCAGTGGACGCGCGCGCGCGCTTCTGCAAGCCGAAGAGAGAAAGAAAGAGCGAGCGAGAGAGAAAGATCGAGGAGGCTGGATGGATCCGCGGCGAGTGTGCCCGTTAAATCGTAAAGCAGAAATCAAAGCTACGGATCCCGTTGTAACCGGCTGATAATTTATCGCCCGGCCCGCCGAGCATAACTCACGCGAGCAAATCGCTCTGTCAAATAAAGGCGAGCGCCGGGTTCTAAGCGCGCCCAGCGATTTTCAAGGTGCGCTCCGCGCGCCCGTAGACACGCGAGACTCGGTTCCCGGGGGATCGAGCGGCGCAAGAGCGTGACGCCCGCTTCCCGATAAGTAGCCTCATTAACTGGCAATTCAATCAATGCTGCCTGCGAAGCCGAGTAGTCACTTACCGGCCTATCTAACCTGCCTTTCCGAGCGAGCCTCTCTCAGCTCCACTCTCAATAGAGCAAACTATGTACTAACACGTATCTATGTGGCACGCACGCAACACTCGTCCTCCATTCGAAAGGGTTGGAAGGCATAATCCGCCAATGAGAAAGAGAGACGTCGCCGACGACCATAAGAGATCGGTGAACTTACCTCGCACCTGGAGGTGTCCAGTATCTCAACCTCGGTAGTAACATTATCGATGGTAACGCTGTGCCGGTAGAGGAAATCTGCAACAAAGTAAAACGGCCGATCAGACTGACTTGCCTGATGAATGATAGAGGCTCGTAGCCTGAATCCCTATCTCCCAGGGAGTTCTAGCCTCTTCGGTGATAGTATAGGGAGTCGAGGGAAGACGTACGTGCTCGCTCGCCAAGGATAATGAAATCGATCCGTCAGTCCTCTCTTTGAGGATTCTAAGATAGAAAGAAAGAGAGAGAGGTTTCTCTCTTTCTCTCTCTGTCTATCGTACGCCCGCTCTTACCGGGCGCGAGCAATCGTTGAATCTAGCCTAGCGTCCTTGCTCGAGTGATCTAAGAAACGATAACTGAAACTGAATCCTCGAGCGAGAGCGAGAGAGATCGATCTCGCTCTCTCTCTCGCGCGCGAGTGGTACTACACACCGGAGCAATATTAATGCGGCTGAGTGTCTGGCAGCCGGCGGCGGCGGCGGCGGCGCCGTCGACGCGGCAGCCCAACTAAGAGCGGCTCTGTTAATTCTTGAAATCACTCTTTTTTCTGTGCCCGTATCCGGAGTACGGGCGGCCTCGCTCGCTCGCTCGCCCGCCGCTCCTGATGAATTTCTCTCGTCCGTCTTCCCCGAGACTTTCTAAAAAGTGCGCGTCGAGAGATTGAAATATCGGCCCCAATTCGCCGGTGACACCACCGCGAACTCTATCGTCGCGAAACCCGAGCACCCAACTTTGAGAAACACTAGTCGAGGTCGCGGCCGAGAGTCTCTGTTTTGCGTGCAGCGTCGAATCCATCTTCTCTCTTTCTCGTGCTCGTTGCTGCCTGTTTAGTCGACGCCAAGGAGGACGCGCGTCTCTCGCACGGAGTGAATCGCGCGGCGGCGAGATATTCTGCCGATCGCTGGTATCGAGCGCACTTTCGTTTCTACACTCCTGCTCTCTGCCAGCGGAATCACTTTTCCGAAGAAACGCCCTCGACCGGGTGAAAGCGGGAGCATTGGTTTCCTTGGGCTACTCTGCGTGGGTGATGCGTTACTCGACTCACGCGAGAACGACCGAGAGACGGAAAGAGAGACCGAGAGAGAGAGAGAGAGAGAGAGAGAAAGAGAGAGGGACAGGTAAAAAGAAGTGAGAGATGATAAAAAGACGACGGGAGAGAAGTTCTCTGTGTGCGGTGAGAAGCTAATAGAAACCAAACTCCGTACCTGTCTGTCAGGGGTTACCGGCATGCAAATCTCGACGTCACCGCGGCAAGCACACGGATTTCTGCGGTAACACGGGAAATACACTGTACCATGATTCCAGATAACCGACATCCTCGATTATTTTCTAGTTTCGAGCAGCGCGGCCCACTCAACACTAACACGATTAAGCTTTCTTTCACTAATCACTCATTTCACTATTCACTTCGAGTTCTCTCGAACGATTGCGAGCTGCGGCGCGGCGCTCCCGTGGGCAATTCTAGGAGGTGAATTCGACAGTGGCAGGTTGCAGTGGGAGACAGTGACTTGAGCGATGGGGGATTCGCGATGATTGCACAAGTAGAATGCTAGGATTATTGCGGGGGACAGGTTAATGGAGATGGAAGATAGGGGGACGGCCGGTAACGAGTTATTTATTGTCAGAAATCGCGGAAAGGCCGGGGAAGCACGTGAGGCATTTTAAAGCGACTCTGCCACCAGAGGGATTTCACAGCCGATTCAAATGGCTCCGCTCAAATGGATTGCCTGACTTTTGCTGGAATACGTGATCTATCGAGTGATCGAGATGCACGATGTAATCTGCTCTCCTGTTCCTCGCAGGAGCGCGCGAGAGCTCGAGGAGCGTTCCCATCCGCGCGCGCGCGGGGATCGATAATCTGAGGAGACTCGCTTTCTAAATCATTGCCTAGAAATTATTCCACGCAATGAGCGGTAGTGGCCTATGAGTCGAGGAGAAAGAGAGACGTAGGACGTCGAGTGATTTGCATTGTTAATCGGTGGATCGAAATAATCGCAGGCATGCCGCGCAGACCGCTACACTACTCGCTGAAGATCAACAAGAGCGATTACGGCAGATTCCGTATAGACATTATGGACGCATGGAATACCTCGTAATCATCCTACTTGAGATGATCGTCATTACTTACTCAGTGTCGCGGTGCAACGACCCCTACGCTTCTCCCCTCCGATGAAATTTAATGCCCCTGCTAATCACTTCCCTACTACTCAAAATTTCAAATAAACCACCGATAATTCATCGAGAGAAAAATCGAGCTGAACTTCCCCCCCCAACTGACGAGAGTCGATTTCATGATGGTAACACGAACGAATGATTGGACGTAATTATTACCATGAGGGAAATTCGTATTTATAGGTTGTCTTCGACCCAATTTGCCCCGACGATGACTGATCGTGGCGTAATGCCGTTAGTGTCGCCCGTGCCGAAGAAGTTCGAGGGTCGATTAAGCAATTATCCATCGATCGATCGGATGCCAGCGATTGAGATTACCCACTTCCTGGGTACATCGCGAGCGAGACGATTACCCGTAATTTAGCCGCGAATTAATTAGCAATGATTGCCTAGTCAATCGCGCTCGCGCGCGGTCGCGCGTACACCTCGTACCGTCGGCGGCGATGATCGATCTACGCCAACACACTGATCGATTACCAATCGCAAGAGCGAGTGAGAAAATCGATAACTCGATGATTGGGCTCCATTGTCCCGCGAGATTTTCCTTATTCCACCGCTGGCAGCAACGATAGACGCCCTTCCAGCTATCGAAAGAGAAACTACCAAGCAACCATCCGAGATGTTAATCTCCTAGAATACATTTTCTAGATACATTTCACCAGAGTGTGGAAAGCAAGGCATCTTATTGGCAATCAAAGCTAATTCGACCAGTAATCGCCGATCAGAGAGTGCCGGGAGGAAGGATCGGGCCAAAGATTAGCAATTTATTAATCGATTACGTATCGATTGGACGCGTGCCAATTTCACGTGAACTAGAAACTGCGCGTTTGCTCGGGGCCGACTGTAATTGTGCGATGGTAATCGGCGAGTTCTTTCGGGAGCGAGCGTCCCCCTTCGGGACGGGATAACAGTAACGAGCACTTTCCAGCGGAAAGAAGGTCGCGCCCGCGATCTATCCCGAGTCTAATTCAAGGGTAGGATGGAAAAAGTGCGAGTGGCGCCTTGGATCCCTTCATCTCGGGGGCATTTTGCTACGGGTTATACAGAAATATCCCGAGCGAGTACCTCCAGAGAAAGAAAGGGAGACACGGAGAGCAGTACACACTCTATGCACACTCTACAGACAGAAGAGGGCGGAGATTTGAACAGTCGATATGAAATGGAGCCCGCGGGGAGGGCCCGCAGAATGCAGATCTCTCTCATAACTCATGCAAGACTACCTTGCCACGATAATTGCCGTGCACGCCGGCAAATCTGTAAGCTAGCTCTTCGCTCCTTCCCTCAAAACTCTCCCTGCCACAACACGGACACTAGACACTTTTCCATGAAAGCCTGACGTCTACCAATCCAGATGTCTACACAGTTGATTAACCCCTTGCCGTACCATTTAATTGAAGAAAATCCGGAAAAACAGGTCGGAGTGATGTTGAAAAGTAGTTGTATAGGAGTAAATAATTTCTATTTTAGCTTATGCATGAATGTGTCATTGTTTAGTTTGCATTGTCTTTCTTACATTTTCCTGTTTTGTGCAAAGACGCATTAATTGTACTTCGATCGAGACAGCCGGAAATAAGGAATAAGAATTATTCTTATACTTCACATCAGTAAATACCCACAGTTGTAATACCCAATCCCCAAAATATCCAAAAGACAATGCAACAATGTTCGCCCAATCTTCACTCCACGAGTCTAAATATTTTTGTTTGGTAGAAAATTTGTATCACGAGTGTGATTTGTCAAAGTATGACAAGGGATTAACAAAGTAGCAGAATCGCCAATGGAGAACTTGATTGGCTGCCTGGGGCAAGGAGGATCGAGCGAAACGAATTCGAAAATCTGCGAGAAGCAGACGGAGTCTAGTTGGCAGACGAAAGTCGGGTAAGGGTGAAATCACGCGGCGCCTAGGTCGAGTGAAAAGCGAGACGATATCCGGCCATGGTAGACGTAGAGTGCGAACTTTATCCTATTATACGGGCGAGCGCACGCATCAGTCATCGCGAGACAGGATGCGAAGCGAGAATGCGAATTCGTTTTGGGCGGCGAATCCACTGGCACGAATCGGCCTTCACTCTTCCATTTTTCTTCGTAGTATTCCCGGAGGATTAACCGATCGGATTCTAACTTGGCCAACTGGCTAATAGGAGAGTCAATGTTACTGACGAGTGACTTACCACTGGTCGAGCTGTACTCGCCGATGTACCTCCTCGTCAGGTAGCGCACCACCACCGCTGAAACGAGAAAAATGCAAAAGCTATTAGTCCGCCTGGCATAACAACTGACGCGTCAGCCTGAGGAAACACTTGCAATCAGTGCATCTGCACTTGTGCAAGGTTCTACAGTCGAATAAGTGTCTCGTAGGATAATTAAAGCGCGCGCTACCAACGGCGTCCACATCCGGGGCCCCTAAAATTCCGATGGCTGACCGAGTTTCGGAAGCACGTAAATCGGCAACACCTGTCAACCTCGCGGCAACACGGTGGCTGACGGCTGAGTGCGAGCACCGACCAATACACGCGTGTCTTGTGTCTCAGCACACGCACATAGCCAGACATCAGGAATAATTAACACGGTTTTCCTGTCGGTGCTGGCTAATTGGCGTCGATAAATTTGACAGGTGTTTTCAGACGTTAGAAAGTAAGCCGGAGCCGACTCGGCCGCTCGCTTACCTGCTTGCTCGCTTCTACCTTCCCGGCCCGGCTCCTATCGGATCCGCCGCATTATGCCTGTCTGCGCAAGCCACGCAGATCCTAATGATCGACAGGCGGACACGCGCGCGCTAACTCTCGTCGTTTTGTCCGGCAACAAAGTTCGCGTATCCAGTAAGTAAGAGCCGAATGAAAGCGGCACTTTCCACTAATATCTGCCTGTTATTTATATACCGAGGTGTCGCGCTTCGCGTTCCTCGCCGAGGCGAGCGGAGCGGATTTCGAAATTGTCTGCTTCGCCGAGTGCTGCTACTCCAAGTAAAGTCGAATTTATCGAAGGCAACGCCACTCGAAAGTGCAAGCCATCCATTAGGCGTGCTGCTGGCTCACAGCTGGCGCGAGGTGCTGATTTGATCATCAATTCCTCGGGAAGTCTAGTCGCCGGCGAAACAAGCGGGCGAATTAATTGGAAAGCGCGATACACAGCACGATTCGCCGGCGAGTCTGCGGCTTAATTGAATTTTCGTCGGTACCGAGTGGGCGTGGAGCGGACTGTTAATAGCGCGTGCAGGGCGTGATCGACTAAAACAGGATTCTTTCTAGTCGGCTGAAGAAAAAGTGCATGTCTCGCAGCGGGTGTCCTTCGGTGCGTCGAACTCGAGAGCGAGCTAAAAGGTTCGCTCCAGTTGGCCTATGAAAGATGGCTCGGCAACTCGGAGTTCCGCATTTTGTCTGTGTTCCGGTTTCACTGTCCTCTCGACGAGTGAGGTCCCTATCCCCGGAGTGTATCAGCGGCGGGCAGAGAGCGCCGCGCCGCGCCGCGCCGCGCCGCGCCGCGACAGATTTATAAAGGATGTTATATGCGAGAACTGGACGAGTACGGAGCGGACCCACGGGGATCTATGTATTCTATAACTCTTCCTTCTCCCGGGAGGCTTGAACGAGAGGATAGAGCGGCTCTACGAGCCGGCGACATGCCAAGGCTTTCCTTCGTGTTTCGCGAACTAACGAAGAAATTTATGAAGCGGCCTCCTCCGGCTTCGACTGAGAGATAGAGCCGCGCCGCCACTTTATATCCTCCTAGTCCCCGCTCCGCCCCTCCCGACCACTATCAATGTCCGCTTTCCTACTCGGAGATCCTCTTCTATATCGCCGTGTCAATGATTACCATTACGCGCCTGACATAATTCCTCCCATTCCCGTAAAGTATACCCAGGAGAGACTTGCTTCCAGAGCTGCAAGTTCTCCGTGGAAGGCGGCGGCGCAACTCCCAACACCACACGCGCCACGTAATACTCGCCTACACGAAGAGCACAAGATTTTCCAAGTTCCTCGAGATATCCTGACTGGGCTGCGAAAGGACTCGTCGTGACACGCTTGATATTCAGGCTAACCAGCGCACAATTTGTACCAGCGGCATGTCGAACGAAAATACGGACAGAGCGGGCCGTTACATCAAACGAAAGTTCAAGCGCCAGGGAAACCCAGCCGTCGCGTCGTGCCAAATCTATATCTACCGCGGAGAGTAGCTGCAGTCGCGCCAACAAATTTATGGCAGTTCAAGCGCACTCTCGATAGACTGGTGGATACACGCCGCGAACTATACACACACGGACACGCACACATTCACTCGGGGAGTGAGTAAAGGAGTGCATTATAATGCCGGTGGCACGTTGCATCGAAAGGGAACTCCTGCCTCGTGAATGCCATCTCGCCAGTTCATAACTTTGAATTGAGCTCGTGTGTCAGAGCGCGCGCTGCTCCGCTTATCGCTTCAATCCCGAAAGCCACTCTCCGCGCGCGCGCGCGCGGTAAATAGTACTTGCATTGCCGATGATACAAAGTGACACGTAAGAAAATTCGTAAAGCAACTCGGTGAATCGAATCCTTCCACGGCTCAATCGCAGTTCCTCTGTCCACTGGATGTTGCGTGCCAATTCGATCCCGGATTCATTCGAGCCAGCCAGTAAAGCCACGTACCAACTTTTCCAGCGCTCCTCGTCGCAGGGCAGATTTATAGTCGCGGGATACACGCTTGCTCGCTCGCCTTCTAAATTATTGCGATAAAGTGAAAGGGGGTTGTGGGTGGAGACGATTAAAGCAGCGAGCGTTACGCAACTGTTGAAACGAGTAGCAGGGATCTTGGAAAGGATTCCGGCAGCTAGGCATTCGAAGCAAATGTTTTGGAAATGGAGGAAAAATCCGAGTTAATCTACATCGATCTGAGAACGGTGCTCTGTGCTAATCGCGATTGTCTAGCAGTCCATTCAATGGGAGTCCCATAAGAATGTTGTGTATGTGGAGGCCGATAGGAAAGGGCGAGTAGGGCTCGCGTGGGCTAAGAATAAGACAAGAGTCTGGTGGCGGCGACAGCGAGAGGATGCGCTTGACTGCGGTGAATCGACTTTTTTTCTCAGGCTTCCTTCTTATCGACTACGATCGTGCCCGTAATTACTATTTTCTTACGTCGATCGGCCTTTATCTCGCGTGGATCTGTCTATGGGAGCAGTGTGTTGTACCCTCCTCGGCGAAGACAAGGATCGCGCGCTTCCTCGGCACGAATGGCACTGCGCGCACACTGTGCACCTACCAGCGCACAATCCTCCGCCGCGGCGCCGGGAGAAGGAGAAGGGAAGAGACAACTACTGTGCGATGCACTCACATTTTGCTCGTGCATTGCCCGCATCTTCCACATTACACACGATTCCCTCTCGTGCCAGTGACTTAATCGCCGGAGCGTTTCCTCCACCTGCCGGCGGCTTGGCGGAGAGCAAGTGGCGGAAGTCGTCGGGGAACGCCTCGCACTTTAAATGAAAAGACAGACAGGCTTGTCGAACGTTGCCGGAAATACAAACGTCGACGTTAGTATCGAAGCCGTACGAAATGGCCACACGCGACAGATAACTCCAAGTGAGAAATGCTTCCAGTCGACAATGAACGCGTGGCTGGCTAGCAATTAAGTAGAATGAGACGACAAATGTGTTTACTGGTCGGCAGACATCGCTGCTCTGATTTCGAGTAGCGGACGCCCTAATTCCACCACGCTCTTTTCGTGTCAATTCGTGGCCCGTTAATGCGCGAGGAGCCACCGAGCATCGCTGACCATTTCATTCGATCGCTCTCACGTCGTTTTGGTTATTCGTGGTTGCGAGTTCGAGTTGTCCCGTGGACGAATCGTATGAATCAAGATGCACGTACGAGCGCGAGCGCGGGCTCAACTGCGACAATAAATCCTGGCTGATTCAGTCTTTGCATGCGCCAGATACGAGATCGGCCGTATTTCAGGAAGCACACGCACCAAAAGTGCATCCGCGCGAATTCCTTGGCCCGCCGAGACAAAACTTCCGTCCTCTCTCGAATTCCACCGGAGAAGAACATTATCATAATGTATGTGCGCGCACCTCTTATGAGCGCGAATATCGCGCGAAGGTAAATATGAAAAGAATTTGCGAGAGCTTATCGCTCCAGCGGGACTTTGTTCTCTTGTCGGACTCACGTAGCGAGTTTCGCCGAGAGAAGCGAAGCGCACGATCCTTTTGCGTCTGGCCTGTTTTTTATCAAGCGGGCTCATTGCCCAAATGAATTTATGAACGGTCAGCGCGTGTCACGTGCGTCGGCTTCCAATCGCCGCTTCTCAATGAGCCTTAACACTGATAAATGACCGGGGAACTTTTTCCACTGGCATTCCCGACACGCGCACGCACGCCCGCCCGCCCGCCCGCCTTCTATTTATACACGCGTGATCGCGATTACAGTGATCGGGCATCATGACCCGATTGCAATTTATGCTATCGTTGCCCGGAGAGCTGCCCGAGGCGGCCGATCCCGCTAAACGAATAGTAATCCTAATCTGAAGTAAGGTGTCGTGAGATGCAGATTTAGAGGTGTGTATGTATGCCGTGGCGATCCTCCTCGAAGGAGAGGATCGTCCGGACTAATCCGATTGCGGCCAACTACGATTTGTTACTGGCGATACTCTCTAAGCGCTCGCGTTGCCATTGTGGCCAGGCTGATAAGAGAAAAGGACGTTGCAGAGCGCGGTGCGTAAACCCGGTGCCGGCGGCTCTCTCGGCCGCTGAGCGGGCGAGTCTCCTCGGTAACAGAACGGATGTATCGGATGTCCAGATCTCTCTGAACCTGCTGCTGCCGTGCGGGATTTTTCGTAGGCTCGGCGACCCGCTGACCACTCTCATGTGATATCCGATAACGTCCACGGAGGTCCTTATTATACCCAGCGGGACGCGAGCGCGCGCGCGCGCCCGCGCGCGTACTCTCTCACGACTTTTACGGATTCCCCGCGCCAGGAATATCCGTTTCCCGATCGCCCACCAGCCCCACAGCCAGACAGAGAGGAGGGTGGTGGCTTTGCCGAGCACCACAACTACACAAAGGACACCGCATGAGAATTGCATTTTCGGCTCCAACAGATATCGCTTGCTTTCTTTTTGTTCTTCCCTCTTTCTCTTGACTCCCCACTCGGACAACCGCTCTCTGTTACTTTGCACCTCGTTACCGCTCGAGCGAATATACTCCGCCGAAAGTCCGGTCGACCAGTGTACATGCAATTGCCAGGCAGCGCGCGCGCGCGCGCGCACTTGTTGCACTCGCCGCGACACGTATCTTCCTCTCGTAACGCCAAGTGACAGAGGACGCGTACACAGGAAAGCGCACGCCCGCGCGACACAATGATGTACGCCAAATGGAATGTGCAAACATATTTTTGCTCGTCCACCAGCCCCGCAGAGAAAGAGAGAGACAGCGAGATTTATGTAACGCGGGTGAAAGTTTTCGATTGGAACGGAAGGAATATGCACGCGCCAGAAAATCCTCTTTGTCCGTCTCGCTCGATGTTCGATCCGCCAGGACCAATCAACGCTTATTAATCCGATCGACCTCCAATCGACCAACTCCGCAAGGTCAAACTGTTAGGTACGCACGCACTCTGAGTGCGCACATTTCCTATTGTTGCTCTCCGGCGCATCGAACTCCCAAGTGCATACGCGCGAGTTGAATCGATGTTGACGCTAAATGCGAACAGTAAAGATAACGAAGCGAACATACAAACATGCTGGCTACGTAGTTTTCACGTGGCATAGTGTGCGCGGTGCGAGAAACTTCGGACCGCTTCCTCACCGAGCCTGTTGTAATATGTTTAACGAAGTTGACACACCCGGATATTAATTGGACTAATTAGGGGTCAGCGAACTGCCTTATTGACAGGGTTCAGCTGACTAATGGCATGCATTATCCCGAACGGTCCAGCAATTCATCTCAACGGCACTCTAATTCAATTCGTCCTGCACCGCATTGTACTGGCAACGATCTCCCTCTTGTGTCGCAATACTTATTAGCCTATCGCGAAAGCCCATAATTAAGAGGGGCGTGCGCGCCTACAATTAGAGTGAAATCGATCGGGAGAGCGCGACAGTACAAGCCGATGTCGAAGTTTTGCACGGGCCGGAAAGCCGAGAGAGCGATCCGATATTTGTTGCTTCAAAACGGCGGGCTTGTTTGGACGGATCACTTAGAGATAACATCATGGGAGCTTAATTACGCGCGTTAAACACCTAACCAAACGGGTAGTCACAACACTGGCGGAATGCGAGGATGATTAAGGCGAGCCCCGCCATTGTACGCCCGCCGCCGCCGCCGCCGCCGCCGCCGGGATATAACTCGTGCGCTGAAGTAATGACAAAAGTATGCACTGCCAGTGGCAAGCAGTCGCGCCCGCCGTAACGTCAAACGCGTCTTTGTCCACCAATTCGATTGCAGAAATGTCGCGCCCGCAATAACCCCAGCCTACCAACCAGACACTTTCGTAAATACGTGTTCTGCGTGTACGATCACTTTTCACTGGGCGTGCATTGTGCTCTATTTGCTCAACACTCGCTATCGGTTTTACTAAGTGCGAGCAAAGTGTGCAACGAATTACACGCTTCCGAATATTCCACAGTTAGGCTACGCAAATTACTAGCATGCAGGAAATGGAATATATTGAACAGATGTGTATGAAGTTGACAAAGATTTTAAAGAGCGAGTGAAATAATGTTTAAGTACTGTTGGATGATAAATCGAAGTGAAAGATTTGATGCGAGTAGAGTATTTAAGATTAACTGAAGCAAATTTGAGTATGATTTTAATAGGGGAAAGAAGAAAAGGAGTCTAGATTTCTTAGCACTCACCGGATTTTCCGACTCTGGGGCCGCCGAGGACGACCACCCTGATTCTGTTGACGTTTGTCATCACAAGTGGATGTTAAGTGTCATTCGAGTCTGACTTCCACATTGTACACTGTCCAACCGGAGTTCACGTCACTTTCCACCGAGCGGATCATTCTAGTGTGCACGCGGCGAGCTCCATTCACGTACTGACGGGCGCTCGTGCGCCCTCGGGATCTCTCGCGTCAAAGTCCTGGCGCGTCTGCCCGTCGTCTTATTGGTCGGTAGGACACTGACCCACTTGCGCGCGAAAGGGCCGCGTCAGTTAAATGTCCGTAGACCGAAGGCAACTGCTACCGTTCGATCGCGACCTCTCCAGCACCTTTTCCCGACCTCCGAAGAATTATGACAATGCAGCCTCCCTCAGACGCTCTTCAGAGATCTTCGACTGGAAGAGTACCACTTGATCCGATGAGAGATGACTTGTTTCTGCGACGAGCCGCTCGCCCGAACGACGTGATATAGCAGAGTTGAGTAAGAGCCACCTTTTCAGGATAGAAGAGACATCGATCTTTCGAAATGCCAATCGATTGCTATTCAGTCCGGTGCTCCCGAACTGTTCGACGATCACTGCGTCGTCGTCGTCGTCGGTGGAAAGCGGCGAATAAAGGAGAGCTACCGTGATATTTCCAAGAGGCGCACTATATCACTGAGCTCCTCCACTACGCGATCCTTCTATGCTTGACGTATCACGAGAAGAGTCTCTCTCTCTCTTTCTCATATAACGAGATACTCTGGAGAACCCCTGCTATTGGTAGTCCTCACCCAGTAGGAGTGCTGGGAAATGTCACATTCACGAAATAATCGCGCGGAACAGTGTATCACGGGACGAGGACACTTGAAGTCTTGAAGAGCAGCACCGTTGAGAACGGTACCGAGTGATATCCAGGCTGGATCTGGTGCGTGGTGCGACAGAGAGATTCACTTTCCGCGCTCGGGACGAGTGAAGCGCATCTTCGAGATCTCGGCAATGATGTCAGTGCAACGGCGGCGTTCCGCTTGCATTCCGGAGGTGGAGAGACCGCGAGGAGATGATGCGCTGTGGAGACTCTGCGAATAATAACACAACAAACGATCCAAGAAATGCCGTCCAGCTAGTTCCATTTATAACGGGTCGACGGCCTTCCTCCTCCTCATCTTCTTCTGGCTGTCGCTTGGCGCCGAGCCGCGCGCGCCGACGTCGTCGGCACGCTCCGATTACGAATAAAAAGCCGGAGACACTGCCGCCGCGACGGTGGAAGGAGACTGAGAGCGAGCGGACCTGCCACCGAGTGAAAGAGAGCTTTGCTCGCCGAGAGCGCAGCAGCACACTGTCGACTGTCGTCCAAGAACAAGTACTCGCTCGCGCGACCGGCAGACGAATACTGGGAGCGAAACACACCGCCCGGGAACTAGAACCCACCGCCGCCGCCGCCACCGCCACCGCCGTCGCCGCCCACGTGCTCTCTCGCAATTCCTGCGTCGCGCCGTTCGAATTTTTTACAGCTCTCGCGCCGCCGTCGCCGCCGCCACCGCCACCACCGAGTTATCGCTAGATAGACGCGTCTCGTCACTGCGCTTCCACTGCGCTTCTACAATCCCACTACCATCTCTACCGACGGATATCGCGTTTCCCGAGTTCCCCTGAGCCCCGGGATTTCCAGGGGAGGAGAGCGCTCGATCAAAATAAGCAAGTGGCTCTCTGTTAACAGAGCACCCAACACTTCCCCCTTGAAACTAGACTGACTGCGCATCATGTTTTCGGTGGGCATCAGAGAAATTCCGTAGGCGGCCTACTCTCCCAATGAATTATACCATCGTAAATAGTCACCGCTGGCTGGCGCTTTGTTTTAATACCGACTATGACACCCCGTAGATTAGATAAGACTGGTTATCACCAATCAGAATTTATCATCATCGCGATCCAGGGATTCCATTTTTAGGCTGAATTATTAATCCCTCGCACTTGAGCTCCTCTCGACTGCGCGCGCGACTCGATTGCAATCTGAGCACTTCGTGACGAGTCGTACGTCGCGCGCATCTATCAATGTTTGTTTATTACGAATCGTACGCATCCGATAAAGCGGCGACCACCAGTCAGTGTTTCCCTTAATCGCGGTAAATAATCTGTGCTCGTGAACAACACGTTTTCAGGCTGTGCTGCATTCCAGCAGAGCTGCTGGCAAAGAGCGCCGTTTCGAATTGGCAGTGGATCGGTGCGCGCCGGTTCGATTAGCGAAGACAGAACTTCAGCAAGAAGAAGTCGAAGAAGTGGAGGAAGGCGGACGGATGTTCGCGACGGCAAAGCTCACCGCGCGATGCCGTGACGAAAATGCCAAGAATTTGATGAAGCTCGAAGCGAATGAAGTTTGATCAGCTATCGAAACGGCCTTAAGAAGGTCGAAGCGCGCTGCGCAAACAGCGTGCTGACGAGCCCAACGACCGTCTGTCTGCGTGTGTCTGTTTGCACAAGGAAGTCAATCTACTGGCAACAATAAAAGCATGTGTGTGGATGCGTGTGTCTGGCTGCGAATGAGTGTATGAGAGACCGGGCTCGTGGTACCGGAGGACCTGTGGGTTATAAATACCTGGTGTACACGCACGTCCATCCGGCGTAGACGAGATCGATTCCGAAGAGGCGAACACACGAGCGCGCCAGCCGGAGCGTGCCGGACTACTGTGCGCGCGAGAGATATCACCGACTGACAGAATCGGTGCGATTGAAGCGCACGGACTGACTAAAGGAATAGAGTGAATACACGAGGGAGTCGGAGGAGCGAATAGCTCGGAGACTCGAGGGACTCAACTGGACTCAACTCTCTGCAGCAGCACTCTCTCACCGAGCGCTCGCCGGCGAATGCTCGATCGCGGGCGCCTCGCACTCTCTAATATGCACTCTCTGCTCTCTGCCCACTGCACGTCGCACGACGAACGACGCCTCACGGCCGGCGGCGCGACGGCGGCGACTATGCCGGCATGGCGAACGCTCCAGCACCATCCTACAAGGTGACTGCCGTGTTAACAGGTAACTGGGGAGCTCTGCGCACGCCTGCCTATACCGGAATCATCGACTCTACGCTGCTGCATCGGGCACCCACCCTCTTTGGGAGAAAGGCTGATTAACAGCTGGCCACTCCACAGCTGATCGACTGCAGTACCATCGACCTCAGATCGATTTCATTACAGCTGGTGATAATGACCGAGGAAGGCATCCTATCATCTTTCCCACGATTCACTACTACTACTACTACTACTACTACTCCACTGCTAGGCTTTCCGTACTGTTTGAACTGCGATAACGATGTGTACTCTCGCCGCTCTACTAGCGTGCCTGTGCCGAATAAAATATACATTGATTAAACGAGTAGACATTCACTCTTTTGGTGCGCCCATGTATTCACATTGTCGTTTGGTCTAATGAAACTTTGGAGTTGGACGGAAAGGCCGAGGACCTGTTTAACTGTGTTGAATCACCCGCAACTTCGCTGGCTTATCGATTGAGCGGAGTGCTCGTCGATAAGCTGGTAAGGCGCGAAGGGTGACTCGGCATTTAAACAGTCGGGTGGCCATAGCAACCGGGCCAATGCTCTCCTAACAGAAGTGACGGGCCTTGCGATGCCTAATTCGATATCACTTTCGTTTGCTTTGGATAACTAATATGGCTAAAGAAAGCCCCGAGTTGATTCACGTTGAGAAACCTGAGAAAAGGTCCTTGCTCGAGAGATATGATATACCGGTCGAGCACCTCTCGTACGAGTACGTATCCGAGTGCACGGATAGTAAAATATTGGAACGCATAGTACTTATTTTGCGGTAAGTATGAACGCCACTATTGATGTGTCATCGCTGCGTCTATTGAAAATGATTTCGTGCTGAAACTTTGCCGAAAGCACTCGAATACGCCGAGCTAAATGACAGAACAACTGATTAGTTTCTACTAAAGATACTAAATAGGTGAGCTCACGTTTTACCTGAGCTCTGAATAATCTATCTGTCATTCTATTGATAGTTCTGGCGAAGAGGGTGTTTATCCGGACCTGGTCAGGCATGCCGAGAAGCGTCTCTCTCTTATCAAACCCAATAGCATAGTTCTAAGAAAGGCCGAGCCGATACTGAAAAGATGCATGCTCGATGCACACGAGCGCAACGAGATTGAGAGTGACATTAGTCATTGGATGACGGAGATGCAGTGTAGAGAGAAAGATTTGCAAGATGGAAAGACTGCCCTTTTAAGTGACCCTTATCCGCAACCAGCTATCAGACAGACTAAAGATCAACCCGTAAATTTACTCCGGATTTCTTACAAATCACAAAATTCTCGCAGTCCGAAGCATCTTTTGTGATATCTATTTTCCAGAAAGCACCCAAGACAACAAGTACGAGTACAACCAAGCCGAAGCGAATATCTTCGTGCGATTACGCTGCTTGGGATAAGTATGACGTCGATACCGAGATCAATAAAATAGACATACACGATGAACAACGTCGCATTGAAATAAAGAATAAGCAACAAAGACAAAAACAATTGGCTGAGAAATGGGACACGAAAGATGTAATGATTAATAAGTGTAAGCTGCGCCAGATTGACAGAATCTTTTATAAAAAGTGACTCACGCATATCAAGTAGAAATTGTTCTTTTCCCCAGCATCTCTAACAGCAACTGAATTAAGTATAATAGCGGAGCAGGAAAAGGAGAAAGGCAACGAGGCTTTTCGGTCCAGCGATTATCAGGAAGCACTGGAACATTATAATTTAAGCATAAATATCGACCCGAATTTAACGACTTATAATAATCGCGCAATGACAAGTGAGGCAATTACTTTCTTTTCTGGCAAATTCGTTAGAATTCTTAATTAATTAATTATACTGCCAGATATTAAGCTAAAACGTTACGAAGCCGCATTGGATGACTGCAATACTGTATTGAATATTGAACACACTAACATCAAGGGACTTCTTCGCCGAGCTCTGGCACAAGAACACTTGGAAAGAAATTCTCAGGTACTGAATCGTTTGATCACGAAAGTATAAACAAAGAAACTCTTATAAAAACCATCGCCACTGCAGGCTCTGATCGACTATGAAACTGTCCTGAGACTAGAACCGACAAATAAAGTTGCGATCGCGGGAGTGAAGAAGCTAAAAAAGCCCAGTCAATCTAGAAAAGTAAGGTAAAGTAGTACTGAGTCAGATATTTTGGGACTTGCTTTCAATAACGTGGAAGGATGTGCGTTGCCGCGATTTTTAGAATGGTCATAGAGGAGAAGTGTTCAAGCGGAGATGAGGGAACAGTAAACGGTGAGTCAGAGGCGCAACAATGTGCGGAAAACAATGGTATCAGCGCGGCAGCAGTCGATGCTCGCAATTCTATATGCTTCTGCGATAGAGCACCGGGTCCATCGCAAATCGCCAAGCCCAGACCGCACTTTAAGGCCGAATATTGCCTTGAATATCAAAACGGAAATGCATTAAAATCCAAGCGATCTGAAACATCGAAATCAAAAACATCTTTTCAAAACGGTACAACTGGCGCTCGAAAAACGCCAATAATCACAAAGCCGTCGCATAATGGGACAGATTCAATAGCGAAATTCGTAAAAAATAAGTCGATTTTCTCCTGCAACACGGCTAGTGAATTTAGAGAGAAATCGAGCGTCGTCATTGAAGAACTTCCTGTTGAAGCATGCGATAACGTATATAATGAAAAGCGTCTGGTTGAAAAAAATGGATCAGGAGACAGGCGAGTCGATTGTCATGTTAAGGATACCAATAAGGAAGAGCGTTCTGTTGTCACGTGTCTTAAGAATCGCATGGATTCTCCGCTTGAGGAAATCCAGGTGGAAGATAAATTCGAGAATAAGAGCAATAAGCTGGAAAACGGTGATCGACAAGTATGTAGACGATGATAACATATTTAGTGCCTGGTTTATCGTAGCTATCAGATTCCACGCGATATCATGGATTTGTAAATACAGATTCCCATGTGTTTCCAGCATACCATTAACAGCCCTTACGAGTTTATGCGTATGTGGCATTCGCTGAAGAATTGCACCGATTACAAATTGTATGCTGACTTACTGCGTTCTCTGAACACCGATAATCTAACAACAGGTGGGTGGTTTTGTAATAAACAATCGAGCCTTGAAATAAAACATTCGAACATAATCATTCTTTCAGTATTCGGCAGCGAACTTGACGGGCAGATGTTCAATACGATTGTGCAATGCTTGGAACAGCATTTTTGCACAGAGCAGGATACAAATCTACTTTTAAGTTTATTAAAGTCTTTAAGTCGCACCAGTCGTTTTGGTATTGTGAATATGTTTATGAATGCCGACGATAAAATGGGTAACCGAAATAATAAATATTGGACATCTGTTATCTACAACATCGAGGAAAAAAATTAAGCTGCTCGCGTGCTTTCATTTCCAGCCCTCGGCAAGGTGTTCAACTATTTAGAGAAGCAAGGTGTGCCCGATGCCTCAGCCTTACGAAAGTTATACCGTATTTAAACAACAATGCAAACATATGAACCTGTACTCTCTTGACGATTCCTAATAAACTGTATATGCTTAGGCTATGCTTCGGTTTATTTTATAGTACGGACACCCCACCCATATTTTCTTCACTCCCCCAGTCGAAGGTTTAATCCCGGATGCACATGGCCGGCTGGCGCCATACTTTAGATGCGCCTAGTGAGTTTCCCAAGTCACCCATTACCGCCGCGTTCAATTCACTTATTTAAAATAGATTGGAAATATTTCGCTGAGTTTAATGATGGTGAGGTTAGGAGAGAGATTTGTGGAAGAGAATTTCGTGTATAACGTGCATGTGCCTCGGCACGTTATTGGTTGGCTGCATCATCCTGGCACGATGCGTTTTCAGCATTAGAGGTCGTAGCGCGGCAGCACAGGGCCCCGGGAAGCCTGGTGCGCACTCTTCCATGGATCTCAACATCCGGACTCCGTGACTTTAGCTCCCGATCAGTTGCGTACTCTTCCGTTCAAGCAGCTTGTGACATTTTTTTCTGTTACTACAAGATGTTTACTTGGATGAGCCGTGCGAATTTCGACGAGGATCCCGACAATTCCGCGTGCAAACCCGCGATGAAACTGCTAAGGAGGCAGCAGTAACTGGAAGGTACGTGATCCGGCGCGTTCCTGGCTAGCCCGGGTATGTTTATAGCCTGCAAACTCTGACATAGCAATGGCGTACTGTCGCCGTAAAGGCCGTGCCATCAAAACTCTGAGCGGCCTTATCTAGCCTGAGTTGTATACGCGCGCGACTCTTTCCCCGTGAAAATGTGCAAGCGCGCGTCCTGAAATGCCTCGGCCCGATTCGGCCAGGCTGCAAGCAAGCGCGTCCTGAAAACTGGCGGTTTTCGGTGATTCTAAAGTGTCTCGGTTTTCCCCAGTGTGGAGTGACCGCCGATTCCCGAGCGGCACGCCATCCTGCCGTAGTTCACTCCTAGCCAGTAGACCAGATCAAAAACTATGTGAGTCTCGATTAAATCCGACGCCAGTGCTGGCTTCGCTGATAAATCACGCATCCCGTATTATCGTTTTTTGTCAGGAAAACTCTATTCTCTATGGGAATTTATTGCATCGCTAGGGGAACACGGATTGACACGTACCTACCTAAGGTGCACTCGGTCCCTGCCTCACGCAGCATGTACTCGCGGGCTACTCGCGGCAATAGCAATAAAAGCTTTTATTTCTAGTTCCAATCATGAGCCGTCCAATGGACCTGTTGCGAGAGCACCACTATCGATGATTTTTCAATCCTTCTCTTGTATTTAATGGTCTCACTGGAACCCCGTAACCAACATCGCTGTATATTATTATATTTATACTTTTGAGACCCCTAAGAGTAAAAAAATACAGTGGTAGCGGGCGGAATCGTAATAATATTTGTACCATTCGATTGGGAAAGGAAAATAATACGAACTTGTGCGAATTGAAGTTTCCCGCCCGCTTGTTACGATTTTGAGCAGTTTTTCGATATTTGGAGCAAGCCAAAACAATTTCCACTCGACATTTTTAGACACCAACTGTATCGCGAAAATATTTCAATAACAAATATGTTCCTCGACCACATGAATGTTTATGCAGGGCTTTCAGATATTGCTTTTTGCATACTGAAATGATAATAAATAACAGAGTTCAGTTGGTTTGTTGATATAGGAATACATAGCAACACAGGTCGAGGTGCCATGGATGATGAAGAGCGTCTTGAGGGTGAGGAAGAAATGGAACTTGACGAGGCTTCGGATGGTGAAGACGAAGATGAGGAGACAGCAGGAATTCCTGTGTCTCCTGCAAATTCAGACCAACTACTTTGCCCTGCACCAACCTCTGGTAACAGTTAGTATTCGTACAGATGGACAATATTTTCATTAGATTTGTAATACTGTGTACTATAAACAGACAGTTATGATCAGATCTTAAACGCCCTATTATATTGTTTCAGAGGAAGTAAAAAAATTTATTTCCCTTACAGTAACTCCAGATGAAGCTTTTCATGATCCTTTACGGTACCCAAAATTTCCACTCCCTGGTGGTAAACCTTTGAATATTAGGCGTGGTCCAGGTCGGCCAAGAAAAGAACGTCCACCCGGTATTACCCGTGGTGGGGGTGCACGCCGATCTTTCCGGGGAACCACTAGAGGCAAAGGGTAAGTAAAATTCAAACAGAATTGCAAGTGACACATAGAACATGCTGTATATTTGGTACATAATCACTTATATCTTGGTGCATGTTTACATAATCTAACAATAAGTTTCATGATAATTATCTAGTCTTGGCTATTCGAGAGGAATACCGCGTCGCACGAAAAGCAAGGATGATGATACACATTCAGAATCCCCAAGCCCGCTTCGCCTCGGTGATGATACTCCTACAGAGGGAGAATCATCAAACACCGAAAGATGTATGCCTGCTCCTGAAGAACCTCCCTACTTTCCAGAACAATGGTAATACAATACTTTGATATTTCTTCTCGAGACAGCTCTATAACTAATGGTATCTCGATGAAATTTTCATCAACTATTACAGGCCAGGGAAAGTGTGTGCTTTGTGTAACTTAGGCGAGAGGAGTCAACTTGGACAGGGAGAATTATTACGTTTCACGTGTCCTGAAGGTTTCACTCCTGAGAAGAGTGCTAATCGTGATGAAACGACTGACCACCTTGTTGATATTTCTACTGGTGATAAAAGTCCGCGTGCAGCTGGACCTGGAGCTGTCACGTGTCGGCGGCAAAAGAGTTTAGCTAAGTGCAGGTACTGTGTCTTTCCAATATCATCGAATCGCGGCTAAAATGACCAATGTTTCAATCGAAGTTACGTTTACAGAAATACTAGTCTAACAAATTTTTCGGAACCAGTGGAAGAATTAACGATAGTTGGATATTTGGAGGAACCTGAGATAGCAACATTATTCGAACCTACGGGACACTATTACGTTCACCAATCTTGTGCGGTTTGGTCAAGTAACACACAAGAATTGACGACCGAGGTCGTGGGTCCATCGGTAGTACAGGCTTCGTCAAGGCGTTGTGCTTATTGTTCTCATTACGGAGCTGGCATTCCTTGCAAAGTGGCATCGTGCAATCGTTATTTTCATTTACCATGTGCTGCTGCATCAAGCTGTTTCCAAGATACGAAAAGTTTGTCTCTCTTTTGCAGTCAACATTTAGGACAAGTTCCACTGTTATGTAAGCATTCTGGATAATTGTATTACGAACACATATCTATATAGAAAGACTTATGTGCTCTTTTAATTTCAGTAAATGGTGATGTTACTTGTATGCAGTGCTATGGAATGGGCGATGTATCAAATTTGGTAATGTGCTCTATCTGTGGCCAACATTACCACGGTAGTTGCGTTGGTTTAGCTCTGCTACCTGGCGTTCGAGCCGGGTGGCAATGTGTGTCTTGCCGGGTATGCCAGGTGTGTCGCCAACCAGAAGATGTTTCAAAAGTAATGTTGTGTGAACGTTGTGAGAAAGCGTATCATCCTAGTTGTTTACGACCAGTTGTTACATCTATACCTAAATATGGTTGGAAGTGCAAGTGCTGCCGTGTATGTACAGACTGTGGTTCGCGCACTCCAGGCGCTGGTCTCTCATCACGGTGGCATTCCCATTATACCGTATGTGATTCGTGTTACCAACAAAGAAACAAGGGGTTTTCCTGTCCACTTTGTAGAAAGGCATATCGAGCCGCCGCTTATAGGGAAATGGTTCAGTGTAGTTCATGTAAAAAGTTTGTCCATGGTACCTGTGACCCTGAGGCTGACCCACTAACTTATCAACATCGCAAGGAGGCTAAACCTGATTACGAATATGTGTGTCTGCATTGTAAGAATATGGCCCTTGTGAAGCGAAAAGACAATGTTGATGAATACGGTGGGGATATGAGCTTGAGTGCATCCCAAGAGAGCTTATACGGAGATGGTGATTCATCTGAATTCGATTACCAAGGAGGATCGGAGGAAGCGCTGTATTCTATAGGCCTTGGAAAAGGAAAACCTTTTTGTGCATCAAAAATCGCTAAAAAAAGATTAGGTCTTGGGGGAGGAATAATCGGCCGACCAAAGGGGGTCGGAAAGCTAGGCTATCAGAAGCGGCAAAAGATGACGGAATTTGGGAGGAAGAGGGGTCCAAAAGCTAAAATGAGGGGTATCTTCGGTGTTCCTGGCGTTGGACTACAGGTAAAGTTTCCCCACTTTTTCTAGTTTTCTCGGTTGCACGGAAATTGCATATATTCAAACAAAATGTTACTTTATTAATTGCAGAGGCCAATGTCCGACTCATTTTCGAAAGAAGATGAACCAGGTATTGAGAATAGACTCGTTTTATGTTCAGCAAAAGATAAGTTTGTACTGACTCAAGACATTTGTGTGATGTGTGGTGCGATCGGCACTGATCAAGAAGGGTGTTTGATTGCCTGTGCACAATGTGGTCAATGTTATCATCCATACTGCGCCAATGTCAAAGTTACTAAAGTAATATTACAAAAGGGATGGCGGTGCCTTGATTGTACAGTGTGTGAGGGTTGTGGTGAACGAAATGATGAAGGTCGTCTGATATTGTGTGATGATTGTGATATCAGTTATCATATTTATTGCATGGATCCACCGTTAGATTATGTGCCACACGGCACTTGGAAGTGCAAGTGGTGTGCACACTGCCAAACGTGTGGATCAAACGATCCTGGGTTCAATAGTAGCTGGCAAAAGAATTACACTCAATGTGGCCCCTGTGCATCACATACTGCCTGCATTTCTTGTCAGGAAGCGTATAATGAAGGAGACCTTATCATTCAGTGTATTCAGTGTGAAAGGTGGTTGCATTGCGCGTGTGACTCGATCAAGACAGAAGCCGAGGCAGAAAAGTGTGCTGAAGAGGGATACATCTGCATTCTCTGCCGTCCGAGAGATGTACCTCCGCCTCATCTTCTCTGCAACCAACCCAAACCGCAGCCCAATAAATACCCTCGATCCCCACCACCAATCTCTCGAAGTCCAGAACTATATAAGCCCTCTCCTCAACAATACTTAGTGGATGGTGTCTACCTATCCGAAGCTGGGATGAACCATATAAAATCACTAACATCCGAACATCAGCAAACCAGGAAGAAACGAAGAAAATTGCATCCCTTAATCGACAAGGAAGCAGATATCATGGCCACCATTGAATCTGTAGTGGCCGGCGGTAGCTTAGATAATTCTTTAGAAGAGAATGGAGGGAAATTGGATTTAGCTGATGTGAAGGACGAACCCACGGAAGTGCTTAAGGAAGGCATGGTTTGGACACCCCGCGGTGATCAGCCGCCACCCGAGGGATTTAGTATTTATACGACGGAGAATGGAATACCCATTCTGAGACGTAAACGTCAACGCAATTTGCAGAAACTCGGTATTGGTGGATTTATCGTTCGGTTGAGGGGAACTCGCAAAGACAAAGAAGAGGATGGTGACTCTGAAAAACCACCAGATTCCATGCTTGGAGTAGGAGAAGATAAGCCGCGCAGAAAGCCCCAGAGAAGAAAACCAAAGACAAAGCTTTCTGAATGTTTTCCTCTCTATATGCAAGAAGCGTTCTTTGGAAAAGATCTTATGGACACTACTAAAGATAAAGATCTGGAAAGCAGTAGCGAATCTGACAGTGAAAAGAATGCCTCTGGAAATGCAGATACTATCCAACTATCACAAGACGAATTGAAAGTAATGGAACAAGTGAAGGCTAAGCAGGAAAAGGAGGAGGAAAAACCACCAGCCGAGGCTCCAATAAAGCGGGAAGAAGTTATGGACGATGAGACCAGCGATACCGAAGCGCTTGGTGATATCCTACCAATTTCGGGAGATCTACTTGATAGTGATCTCGTTAACACCATCATGAATGAACCCGACGAAGACCTAGCGAAAGCCAGCGAAGCCTTGGATGAACTGGATGACGGACCTGGGACCACTAAAGATGAACTAACCGATATTTTGAGTCCACATTTTAATTTGGAATCGATGGTCCGAGATACAGGTATAGCGCATATTCAAATTAATACATATTGCTTAATACAGAATTAATTATATTTTTATATTTGTATTAGGGCTACCCAATATGGATAGTAAGGATATCGAAGAAATATTCAAAGGTGTTCTAACTGATGAGTCTCAAGAATCTCAAGAATCCTCAGTGTTTTCTGTCCAAGCCCAAGCTCCACATCCCTCGTCTACTACGACTCCATTGGTTTCCCCTTCACCGCATCCTGGTGTACAACCGACGATTCCAATACCCCGACCTCAAGTTCCCGGTACTCTGCCGTCAGTCGGGCAATCCAATTTAAACTCTCCAATGAGTTTTCCGCCACCCTCGCCATATCACTCAGAATATAGCAAGTATGTAACTCATGCATGTAAGACCATAATTAATGTAGAACCAACTGCTATGTGCTAACGTTTCCGAATTCATCAATCTCGTAGTAGTCCACAATTCAGTCCTGCCTTCTCTGAACCACCGAGTCCGTGGGTAAACCCCGATGAGGAAGGTAGTGCCTCGGCAGGTAATGCTACTATATCTTACAACCAAAGAAGTAATCTTAAAATGGAAGCGGATGAAGCGTTGGGTACGGGGGCCACTATTTCGTCTGTACTTTATGCAAATATCAACCACCCAGAATGGAAAACAGAATACCCTGGTATGTTAAATTTCATCAGTTTGACTCCTCATTTGTGTAGAAAGTCGGCAAACTTTATGATTTATGCAATTGACACTTTCTAGCATGGTCCGAACGGTGTAAACAAATACTGAAGAAGTGGCGCGCATTGCCAAATGAGAAAAAGGCACCATACCTGACACAAGCGCGAGATAACAGGGCTGCAATACGCATGAAGAAAACGCAACAGGTAGGATTGCTTCTTATATATATACCGTGGCCGTGCAGGTGCAATATAATCGTGGATATTTTATGTCATACGTATCCGTTTTCATCGTCAGAAATGTCTTGTGCTAACACATAGGTCAAACTAACAGCTTGTCCTTTGTGTCGAATACCTATACTCAAGCTAATAAATAGAAATGCAAAAGATTGCGAAACGTAATGAAAGCTCGTTCATAATTCGGAAGAAATGAACTATGGCGAATTTATCGGAGACAATGATTTCTTCGACTTTGAAAGTACACAATTACGTTTCCTTTGCTTTAGTTACCATTATGAATGTGTCTGCCTAATACCTATAGAGAATATCTTCTGTATTTACAAGTCTAGGACCGCCACTCTCCTAACAATATCTGTTGTCCATGAGTTAATTAATCCGTCATTAGAAACGTAGACGCTAATTCAATTCTCTAGGAATACCAGTCTAAGTTTAGCTCCCGTTGATAGTATTCCTCTCACATCCCTAGGCTCCTCTGAAAAGCCGAACTTGAGTTCTGGTCCCTGTAAAATGTATCTTGGAAATATGTAAGCCACAAATACTGTAATGTAAAAGTGTGTGAACGAGGCACCCCTTGAACCGACAGATATCCAAGGATATACCAAGCACGCCCCCAGTCACAGCAACAAGCGCACCTACCATCATCACCAAACCTGTTACAACTATGACATCAGCTCAAGTTTCTCCAGTAGTAGCTATGGCCTCCAACCAAAGGCAAATTGGACTTTTGACCTCAGTGGCCAGTGAGAAATCGCAGGAAAAGAACGGAATGACTGTATCTACAACAGGGGTGACAGTCTCGACAGCTAGCAGTAATCATCATGCGGAGGTGTGTGCGGTGCAGGGGCCGCCGAAGCAGCTAACATCTACATCCCCAAGTCCTTCTCCAACGTCCACAACCCCGTCTTCTTCCCCCAGGCCTAGCTCTGTCAATTCTATAAGTTCGATTAACAGCCTGGCGCACCAAGAGATTACTGGTGGCCACGCTAAAGTAGCTCAGTCGCCAGCCACGCCTTGCACATCAGCAACTGCTTCTTCTTACTGCAACACGGGTGCCGGTGAAGGGCAGCATCAAACGTCACCATCCCAGCAACGTCCTCCACCTGCTCATATCACGATCAGTACCAGTTCTATCGCTAACAGCCTGAGTATTTCTCAGCCGTCCCCCACTTCCAACGTTATGGTGGGGGTAGGTCCTGTTCGCCAACTATCCTCGGTAGATCATCAGATTAGAGTGCTCACCCCATCTGAAATTATGCGCACCCTTCCCTCCCTCAGCCAGGAGCACTACGATCCGCCACCCACTGCAATTATTCACACTGTACCTGTACAGTCCCCGGCTATGGTGAGCCACCATACTGTGCCTCTAGTGTCTTGCCTTGTGCCACGTGTCATATCAACATTTTGTGTCCTTTATCCGTTTTAGTATGGAACTACAGATTATCATAGACAATTGCTTTGCAAATATATGTCTCCAAACTTGAGATATTTCTGCCAAAGATCTGAATTAATCACACCTATTTCGTACACTGCAAGTAAATCTGTGGTGTAGTCCTAGGCGTATCGGAACTTTGGTACGATATCGTCGAATGTATATTATGTTGATCACGGCATAGGATACAGTATTCCTGTGTTTGAATTCTTCAGTACACGGAATGGTCATATTTTTTAAATCTCTTATAGATGAATTTATTTTGATTACATGGCTGCTGTATGGAAAAGCTCTTTTATAGATATTTTAATGAGTATTGGCATGCAATGGGCAACTGGTAGAGCACATCATCTTTTTTTCCCCACCCCATTACTCGATGTTCCAGACATTATCACAGGATGTGTCATTTCCTTTTCCCAAAGTAACTGAATATGTATCTTGCTTTTTATCGGTGATTGGCAGACGTCCGTTGAAACATGTTGCAGTACATTCAGTACTGTCCAAAACTATTGAGGACAATTTCGTCTTTGTCGACATTTCTTTCAGAATGAATAGAAAATATACAATGTCTAATAACTTAAATGCAATGAAATACAAATTGACGCGAGATTAAAAGAACTTTGGACAGTACTGTTGTAGAGAACTTGTAGAACTAACTATCTTAGCTTTTCATATTTTTGGCCCATTACCCTTGTTTTATGTTATGTGTTTCATAATTTAGGTACTGCGTTGCAGCTGAGGTTTACTGTTTCGCGAGAGTCATGATTTTTTAAAGAATAACATTAATTCACGTTACGAAAATCCTTACATATGTGAGCTTATACATAGGCAATAGAATATGATTTCGGAAGTAATTGATTAATTATTTATCTTTCGAAGTTATAATTAGAATGAGATCGATATCCTCCATAGTATGCATGAGTAAATGTTCAAATTAATCAAACCGTTTGTTGGTGTTGTGTATGATAAGTCAGATTGTTTAATATGAATATTTCATTGATAATTACATTAGATGGTGGTTGGTATTGTTTTTACTTGTGTTGCACATATAAAACTTGAAGATTCTGCTGGTTGTATTAATTTAGAGATTAATCATTACTATAACATGAATGTTGTAAATCGGAGTACACTTTGGCTAATTGTCAATTTGCCTCACCTAATTGCTTATAAAATCGATCATTATATCCTGTAATGGCTCGATCATATTTTTATACAAAAGGGTGCAAAAAATATCTGCCAAGTAAGAAAATATAATATCGACCATGTGCAACATATAGGATATAATGATTTTTGACTAAATCAACTTTCGACTTGTAATAAAGTTGTTCTTGGCAGGAGCAAGAAAAACTTGCGAACAGAGATCGTTCGACTCGGGAAGCGGAACAAGAAAGACAGTGGAAACAATTACAGGCATTGCGCCAGCAACAAGCACAGCTTCAACAACAAGTTATCCATGAACAACGAGTCCATGGTATACCATTCTATATAAATTACGGTTATTCCAATTTTTCATTCTACTAAAGCTATTTTTTCTTATTCAACAGCAATTGCTAGAGTTCATAGACAAATGAGCGAAGATAATACACCACAGCTAAGCACTGACAATACAGCAGGACTCACCACGCAACTGCAAGTCTCCACGTCACAGGTAAATTCAATAATACGAAAGATATAACGATAGTTTCGAATACAAAAACCAGAAAGTTTTATTAACTGGTCACTATTGTTATGGTAGGATGGGAATCACTTAGGGCCACTAGCATCGCCATCTCCGGGGTCGCGCAATACGTTTGTACCTCCAGCTGTGAAAGTAACGCGTGGTCTAACGCCTCAAAGTCCCCTTCAAGGAATACCTCGCTTACCGAATCAGCCGTGCGGTCCAGTACCGCGTCCAGTTGGAGCAGTCGTTAGGCCTGGCCTGCCGACAAATTTCACACAACCGCCATCCCCATTCTCTCCACAGGCACCGCAGTCCCCTCACGACTTTCCGCAGTCCCCGGCTTCTTCGCAATCTCAGGAGCATTTTCAACGCTTTGATAATTCCGAAGCATACTCTCAGGGTTCTCAAACTCCTAGATCACAGATTCCTGGTACTCCATCTTATTCTACATCGCCTAGAAACGATGTATTCCCCCAGCCACCAGGTACACCCAGGCCAATGTTTAATGCTCCTACTACTCGCCCAACTACTCACGTATATGCTCCGTCTCGTACACCCGACCCCTATAGCAGCCAACCTCCCACACCCTCTCCTGCTCCTAGTTATGCTTCGCCTAGACCAGAATCTAGACAAGATACTCAACCACCCGAAGTTTTTAATCCACAACCAGAAGTTAATAGACAATTACGAGACCTGCTGCAAAGGCAGCAATATACTAAAAAGGTTGAGCCTGTAAATGCTGCCTGGAATCAAGGTATTTTTCATTAATACAGTACCCTATATCAGTAAAAGATACTTCATGCTAATCATTTGGATTATATCCTTTTTGCTTGTAGATGGACAGAGTACTCCGGAAAACACGCAACAACAGTTTGAAAGTGGCCATGTCCAACTTCCGCAACATTCTCAAACTATGAGTGCTACTGGGGAAGTCACATTCAGACAGCCCCTTCCTCGTAGTGTTAGACCTAAAATGCCGATCCAACCAAATGTGTTAATACGAAATCCAATGGGTATGTGTCTTATGTCCATGGCATTATTAGCCATTACTCGTTTCCACTTAGTGGAAACTATCACAACTGTTATTTGTCTTACTACTGGATGTGTGCTCAGGACTAAATCCAAGACATCCTGTAGCAGGAAAGGTTGATCCACGAACACAAGGGATAGATCCGCGCACTAGAATGTTGCTTCAGAGACCTCCGGTGAGTCCGAATATGGCACAGCAACATTTCCAAGGCAAACCGCAAACTTTGCAGCCACGCATGCCAACTGCGAGGAATCCAATTGCAGAGCCATATGATATCCTGTCGCAACAACAACGATTTCCTGGTAATTATAATTGCTAATATGTCTAGTTTAGATATTTTATTCAGGTGTAACATTTTCGTCATATGTAACATCATTTGTAGATCCTAATCAAGGCAAAAATATCAACCAGCGGGTTGTGCGACCAATGCAGGATAACTTAAATCATGGTGCTCGAATATTGGGACCACAGACGTTGGTAAGAGCACCTCTCATACCAACGACTGTGAGTGAGACGAATGTTAACCCACCTGAGTCTTCTGAAATCCCGGACAATGTCACTGCAGAGCTTGAGAAGCTGGAGCAAGAAGGTGCACCAATGGTTGAGGTCGAGGGCGTGAGTGCAATATTAGGAGAATTGGGCGATGATGATGATGAACTACTCGGTATGAAAATAACAATTCGGATTTATGACATTGGCTTATACAAATGAGAAAACAAATGAATATTAAAAAATGTATTTTACAGCTGAAATGGGTGCAGACTTCAACATTTTGGAATATGCTGATCCTGAATTGGACAATATAACGGGCGGTGAAAAGACTAATATACTTGACTTAGACTTAGAACAAGTGGAGGTTGAAACGAAGGATGAAAAGCAAAAGAAAGAAGTTAAAGTCGAAGAGCGTAAACCAGTAGATTTGAATGGGGCAAATGCAGTACATTCTGACATAAATGATATAGGAGCGGCAACAACAGTGCCGACGCCAACCGAAACAACTAATGCCCTTACCCAGGCACAAAATGTAACACCTATCACTGCAACATCTCAAGCGCCGCAACCAGCATCGACAGCTTTACCGCAATCTCATGCTCAAGCCGTTACTGTACAACAGCAAATGCATCAGCATGTACAACAAGCGGCAGCTATGGGGAGGCCAATGTTACCTGGCACACGGTTGCTATCTCCAGACGGTGCTATTGGTGTGGTAACATCTACAAATACTGTTACTGTTAGTTATCCATCTACGTTCCCAGGACATCCACAAAGGATCCCTCAAACACATATCCAAGGTAAAAGAATGAACATCTCAATCTTTCCCAATTAAGTTTGAAGTTTAATTCAATGTAAATTTATGCCATGTTGCCTCGCTTTATCTTACAGTTCCCCATAATGCCCAACAATCGCAACGGCTTGGTATGAGGATAGCTGGTGCTCCGAACGTCGCTGGTAGAGTCGTGGCAGTGAATCATATGGTCGGACCCCGCATGCCATTGGCGCCACCACCACCACCTCCCCCACCACCGTACCCGGGCCCACCACCACCTTACCCTGGAGCTATACAGGTTTGTATTACATTTACGTAGAATTTCCATAGTCTTGCATTGCTTTAATCTTCAGTATTTTTTCGTATTTTTACCTAACACATTTCCTCTAACCACAACAGACTAAATTTCATATGGCCTCATATAAGCTAATTGCTTTTGGTAAAATATTTAATCCTAATTTCAAAAGACATGAAATTCAATTCCATATGATGGTTTTTTCGCCACCGCTGTTGTTCGCGATCAGAATACAAAATTTCGTACTATATGTAGTTACGAATTACGATTAAAACGGACAACTCAAATACCATTATGTTATTGTAGCAGGGGAGGCAAAGAGTTACTATTATAAACGTAGGTGTAGGCAATTAATTGAATAAAACAGTATTGGCTGGTAAAATGGTGTTTTGGCCTGGGTGTGTGCAATGCATTGGTGTTGGTGCATGTCTAGATGGGGCTGTGCCCAGGGGGGAGGGGTATGACGCGGCCCTCGGTTCATATCGGGCCACCTGTACCGGTGGTTTGCCCACCGATGTCCCCTGTGGTACATACTGGTGCGCCTGCAATGGCACCCCACCCTCACCGAAGACCCTTGCTTCTGCAGGTGAGCAAGTCTTGGGGAATTATTGCGCATCGGTAAACATGTCACCAGCTATGATTCACACATCTAACAATTATGCTCATACAAATAATTTGGATGAACATCTACGTTCTTAATTGAAAAATATGCTACTAGTTTGTGGAAATATATATTATTCTCGCAGCACTTTGGCAACGCGCCCTGCATGCATTGTGAATATGTAGTTTTGTGAACTTCTGTTAGCTCCTTTTAATTCTTTTGTAATTGCTATTAAGTACACTGCATTTTGTACTTGCATGTGTGTTAGTAGAAGAATAATTTTACAATTTTAAAAGAAAAGCCACCTCAATTCTTGCACCTCTTTTAACACGAGTTAGTAAAACGCGACACGGCAATCAGGTTCTCATTTTGTTAGTTATGGAATATATAATCGACTACGTTCATTAGTCCTATTACGTCACACAAGACGAAAGCCACCGAAGTTGCATTGACTGTTAGCAGTCATGTTCGCAGGAGCAACCGCTGTTGCTGGAGGAACTCCTAGAACAAGAAAAACGTGAGCAAGAGAAGCAACAGCAGCAGCAACAGCAACAACAACAGCAGCAACAACAGAACGACGCTACGTCTGCTGGGAGCAATCTTCTGAGTGATAGCGAATTCGAAAGGCTGAGGGCTGATGTTCTCGTGTCTGCCCCGCTGACTTCACCACCACAAGGGGTTGTGCCTGGACCTGGAGGAGTTCCTGTAATTAGACCACCTTGCACACCAAGACCACCCTCGGCCTCTGGTGCAAACTGGTCCCAAGGAGTTCCTGATGCAGCGAAGCTCGCAAACCAAGTGCCCAGACAGCCGATCGCAACGCAAACTCCACCTGAATGTTAGTAACTCGTAAATGTCATGTATTAATGGTTCTCTTAACAAAATTTTATTAATTACAGCGAGGGTCACCACATTCAACGTTACTCAGCTGCCTGCACCACCAACTCCGCCGGAGAACATAGTGACGGAGCAAGATCGCCAGATGCAAGTCCAGTACGAGCAGTGGCTGAATCACCAGCACCAGATATTGACTCAACAACTGAAATATTACGAAACAGAGGTACAGAAACTTCGCAAAATACGAAAAGTAAGCATAGTATACTCTTAGAACACAGATTCACACAGTCCACCAGTCAAAGAACATAGTGAATATACTTTTTCCCTTGTGTTATAGTCTTTAAACAGCAAACAGCGTCAGTTACGAAAATCAGGAAACGAATTGACCGAAGGCGATGCAGCAGAATTGCAACGAATTTCAAATGAACAGTCTATATTACAAAAGCACTTGGATGCTAGTCGAAAACAATCAAGACAACATGGAATGCTAATACAAGAATACCAAAGCAAGCAACAACAGAGACAACCACAGCAACAAACGAGTGAACCATGCTCTCCGTTGATGTCTCCCTCGCAACAATCACCGATGCATAGTCCTGCTGCACTCGTTTCGCAAAGCCCTGGACCAGGAAGTGTTCCGCCGAGTATGATACAACATTCACCGGCCACTCCTATGATACAGCATAGTCCAAATCCACCATTATTGCAACATAGCCCCGGTAATCCTCAATCAGGAAATACAGGTACTATGTCGCCACATAACATGCAGCAATCGCCAAGGATTGGAACACCTCACTCGCAAGGAGAAGAGAGTCCTTTCAGTCCAGGCGCAATGCCATCACCTGGAATTTGTCCACCTACAGCTACCAGAATGGCCTCACCACAACATCGTGCTATAATTAGTGGACGATTGGCAACCAGTCCTGGTGCCTTCACTCCTGATACACGGAATACACAGCAAATCATGGGAGAACAGGGTGTTCGGGTACATGGTTTACCTCAACGATTTGTTCGACCCCCAGCTATAGGAGAACCTGGACAGAGACCTCGAATGCAATTGCAAACTGGTATGGTATACGGGCAACGATCACCATTGGGCAGTCCACAACCAGGGCAGCAAAACTTAATAAATCAACAACATCAGCAAATGTTACAACGGCAGCAAATTATACAGCAGCAACAGCAGCAGCAACAACAACAGCAACAGCAAATGGCGCATGATACTTCCAATGTGTCTCAAGATGCTCAGAATACGATAACTCAGAGAACTCTACAGATGGTACAGCAAAGGCAACAAATTATGCAGCAACAGCAACAACAGCAAATGGCACAACAACAAAGGCAACAGTTCATCCAAATGCAGCAACAACAGCAACAGCAAATGCAAAAACCGCCAAGCTCTCCTATGGTCTCTCAACCAGCAAATTCCCCAAGTCCACAACTACATCAGCAAATGCAACAAAATTACGGGCAACCCCCAAGTTCACCGATGCCTCGAAGCCCTATGGTACAGCAGACAATTGGGTCTCCCATGTTACAACAGCAGTTGAATCAAACTTCGCAACCGCCAAGCCCAATGAATAGCAGAATGCACAATCATCCACCAAACTCTCCAATGCTGCCTCAATATCAGCCACCGAGTCCAATGTCTCGTAATCATCCCTCTACATCGCCAATGCTGCAACATCAGCTGAATAATACGCATCATCCTACAACGTCCCAACCACCAAGTTCACCAGTACCACGAAGTCCTATGGTTGTTGGTTCACCAATGCAAATTCAAAGAAGACAGTCAACGGGGAATAGTCCGGCAATGCCCGATCGCCCTCAAAGCGTTGAGAATCCTGGAACACCAAGAACTCCTCACACTCCTCACACACCACACGGGTCATATACACCACAAAGTTCTAATAATATGTCTGTGGCAAATGATGGACAGCAACAATCGATGCAACAAAATGTGCAGCAAGAACAAGCACCTAATAACGATCATGTGAGCAGAGGTGGAGGCAATCCACATAATCCATTGACTCCATTACCTCTCTGTAGTGGTTTCGGAAGATTCGGTTATATTAAATTGGGTTTAAGAGGTGGTTCACCCATGTGGTCAACCAAAGCAGAAACAAGTAAAGGAAAAACTTCGGAATCCCATCTTCTCAACATGGATGAGAAACCAAATACGTCTGTGGTAGTTCACAGAAAAACGGGAATACCACAGTCCAAGATAAACTCACTAGTTTGTGCAGATTATAATGACTTTGATGACGATTCTCACACACCCCCGCAAACTCCACCCACAAGCATAGAGGCCAAGCAAAGTGTTTCCCTATCTGATAATGGGCCGCACTCTCTGGGAAGTCCTGCTGATAAACTAGAGCAAATCCCTGACACAACAGATTATGATGACGATAAGACAATTGTGAATACTGAAGTGACTCTGAGTTCAACAGCGCAAAGGGATAGTGATGATATCACAGTGATAGAACAATTTGGAGACTCGGAACTGGTTGATGTAATATCGGGAACTCTTGAAGGGGATATGCAGGAAGAATATGTTCTATTTGAACCTGGCATGGTCGTGGATTTGTCAGCTGACAGTAATGATTCTTTATGTCATGCCCTTGTTAACGATGGTAGTCAAGGACATGATTTAGTGCAAATATTAGAAATAGAAAATCCTGAATCTCAGAATGACGAACCAATACTCAGCGATGAAGATTTAGTGCCATCCCATACTAGGAACAAGAAGGGTCTAAGACTGGATATAGTAAGAACTTTGCAATCTGGTAAAAGATTAGTGGCAGTTACGGATACGCCGGAATCACCCGATCAAGATGAACTTCGTGTTGATCCATCACCTGGTTCATACATGGACCAATCACCTGAGCAAGATCTTATGGTTTCGTTTGTTAGTGAGTCCGAAGTTGTAATTATTGATCCCACTACAAAGTCACCGGAAGATAATCTGTCAAAAGAGTCATGTACAGAAGAAGTAGAGAAAACCGATGGTAGTATAGATACGACTGATGCTCCTAAAGAGAACACTACAGCAGACCCGACAACGGATGAACAAGTAAAACCTCAAACAGAACCAGTGCAAAATAAGACGACACCGTCATTCATATTTCCAGACAAGACGCTGTATAATCAAGTTCCGCCTTCTAGCATGCATCAAGCAAATATTGGTATACCATCAATCATTAGATCTACTACACTCTTTTCGAGTTTTGGTAGCTCAAATAGTGCAGTGGACACTACAGCTAACACTTCCACAACTCCAACTATTTTAACCACCACTGACGCTGTATTTAAAACTACAACATTCTCTACATTGGCAACTACCAACGAAACAATTACAGCAGCATTTAATAATCAAAAGCAAGTTTCTATTCCGTCCACTATGGCAAGTATTGTGGCGGATGCAAAGCTGGCAGCGAAACTCAGTCAAACAGCATTGGAAAATATCGTAGTTTCAACTCGACAGAATCCAACGAAGTTAGAACTACTACCAAAATTTACTGGACCCAATACTGATGTTTCAAAGACTTCAGTTGCCGTATCGAGCTATACTTCAACGACGGGTTTGTCGCTGCATAGTGAATTTACCAGTCTCGCACAGAGCACAACTGCACCATCCACGGATTCTCTGAGTAACCCGGCAAAATTGGTATTGAGCGTTCAACCGACGTCTGTTACATTATCTACACCGAAAATGTCGATACCCGACCTCTCCAAGAAGGAGACGAATATACCTCTCCCGCAGTTAAAGGAATCAGAAGCCGATATTTCCAACAAAGTCGACAAAAATAAGGACGAAACGGAAGAGATTGATCTCGTATCTAAGAGTCAAGATAAGTGCAATGCAATTCATGGACATGGTAGCACAGTGACGACAACCGCTCCAAGCCAAGAAATATCAATTTCAGAAGATAAAAAGTCTGACCCATTAAATACAACTGATGAATTGGAAAGTATGTTAGAGGCTATCCATAATCCTGCGGAAAATACTGCCAACACTGAGATTGCTCATTCTGAGAATAAGTCAGAAGCTAGTACATTAAAAAGAATATCACCGGTAACAGACGACTTATCACTTGTCAATATATTGGAGAATGATGCGGAGCCTGCAGTAGGAAATGAAAGCAGAGAGGACAATTCAACTCCTACAGAAATGCATCCAAGTAACAAGCCAAAAGAACTTAATGCGAACATTACAGATGAGAACAACTTAAATGTCTCACGAAAAGAACAAAAACACGAAGAAATTACGGCAGATATTGAATCATCTAAATCATATGACCATTGTCTTAATGAAGAGAAAAACTTATTGGAGGAGTCTTCTGATGACATACTCGATATGTTAGATAACATCATATCATCGAAACCTGAAATGGCGAACAGCGATATCTTGCAAGAAAGTAGACCCAGAAAATCGAGTATGATATATGAATTACCCACGCCATTGGCTACCTTACCTTTGAATATTCTTCAAGATTCACTAATGGATTTAGAACAAGAACATTTGGAGTCTGAACCACTGGTGTCGGCTGAAACCAAGACGCCAAAAATACAGAAAACTAATTCTCCGCCTGTTGAAGCACCGCCAAAGAAAAGTTCTCCCATTCCACAGCAAAGTACACCATTGGTAGTGAGCACGATTGCGCAACTTCAGAAATGTACTACAACTGTTCCGCATCTGTCACCTCTATCGAAACCTACGGAGCTGACCTCTAACGTTGCCAATGTGTCTCATCAGTTGAGAACATTGCTATCATCCTTGCAAACCAATCACACACAAAATTGCACAACAGTGAGTCAATCTGGTATCGTAACAATGGTGTCTTCGGTAATGACAGGATCGAAGGTTGGAACAGTACTGTCGTCAACGAGTACAGCCACGCCGACCTCTGTCAATAATATTCATGGCCCCTCCACCGCTAGATTGCAAACCTGTGTAGCGAATAGTCTCTCTACAACGACGAAATCTGAGTCCGATGCTGCGACAACTAGTTATCTCTCAATGACTAAAGAAAGTACAAATTCTACTATAAGCACTAATTCTACTCTGTCCAAGTCCGCTTCATCCGACCCATTTTCAAGGGTAGTTTCCAGTGGAATGCAATCACAATCAACAAATAGTTTGACTCTTTCAACCTCTTCTGTAACAACACCAAGACCACCAACCAACACAGGAATTTCTATAACTTCAAATGCCATGTTAAATGCAATGCTGGCGGGGACGAATTCGGCAAAACCATCGATTGCTGGCCATCGGGCGAACACAGTGCCCACTCAAGCCAGCAATTTACTAAGTTCTGTAATGGCATCTTCGGTGCAACGCACGCAGAGCCTTCAAGCAATTCTACAAGTAAGCTCAGGATCCTCGGCACCTTCTCGTGTGGTCACCAATGCAACATCTACAGCGGTGACAACATCTATGCAATGCGTTAGAACGATCGTACCACCGATTGTGACTTCAAGCACTAATAGTATCAATGTGACAACGAGTATACTTCAATCAACATTGTCACAAACACCGACACTGCTGCATTCTCAACTAACTGCAGGACAAGCTCAGTACAAATCGAGTCACTTACCTATTGATAGCAAAAATGCGGAAGCAGACAGAATACCACAGTGTGCACCTTTAAAGAGAGATCCTGAAGAATCTCTTTGCAAGATGCAAAGTTCGTTAGAAAAGCCATCTACGACCAAGGCCGATTTAGATATCTGCAAGAGCAGTACGAATTCTCATAGAATGGAAGATTCTCAAAATGTACTTTTGAAGCAATTGCTACAAAATACTGCATGTGCAACACCCACAATACCTTCTGCTCCCTCGCAAGGTCCCAGCTTGCCATTGGTGCCGTCGCTAGAAGCACAACTAGCAAGGCCAGTACCACCCACACCTTCTGCTCTTTTACCGCCGTTGCTTAACGAGACCCCAACGCCAAAACCCTCTAGCGCTAAACAGATTGTCATGAGAGAGACTTCATTTTTATCACATTCAGTGCCTCTTAAAATGCAAAGCCCACCCACCAAAGAAGAGCCGCCAAAACCGCCTCCACCAACCTCGGTTCAACCCTTAAGCCAGCAGCGACCAACTGATACTTTCGCAAAGCAACAGACATCCAGTCAGCCCATAAAATCAACACCTGTTACAACTACCCAGGGAAGTTCCCAAATATCGACAAGTACGATATCGAAGCAAGCACCTCCACCCGCTGCGAAGACTAGTGACGCACCAACTTCTTTTAAACAAGAATCTACGAGTAATCAAACGCAAGCGAAGACGGTGAATGATTCTACTCCAACAAATGCCGTACCAATTCAACAGCAGTGTGTGTCAACCCCTATGACTGTTCCGCGTGTTGTGCCACAAACGAAACCGATTGTTACAACAGTTGCCGCGAAGAACATTCAGTCAACGGCACCGCCGCCGAATACAGTGCAAGTGACACAGACATTGACAACTGTTTCAACAAGTCAACCACAGAGTCAACAAACTCAGCCCCAGATACCAGTGACTCAAAAATCTATTGTTACACCACAGCAACAATCACCACACCTTAATACAATACAGCCATCAGTGCCTCAAACGGTGCCCCATACGATGGGTCATCAAGCCCAGGCGTCACAGGGTGCAAATGCACAACACACAGTGCCTTTAGTGGAAGTCAAAAAAGAAATTCTTGACGAAGTTCTATCTAGTGGTACACCTACCCAATTAACCGATACCAAAGACTTTCTTACTGCCAAAGAGGAGCTTCTGGACGGATCGATTGATGACAAAACTGGTGCGTATTTTATTACTATCCCAAGCTGGCATTTTGTTGACACGACATCGCGGAATTACTAATGTGATTGTGAAAAACATATGACTTATTTGTAGATCTCAAAAAATTAAAACGGCGACAATACCAACAAAAACGTAAACAAAGTCAAGGAAAAGACGCGGCAACGGCACCTCAAAAGAAACGACCTAGGAAGGTGTCACGCTTAGACGAAGATTATGACACGTTTATAGATAACTTTATGATACAATTGAGACAACTTCAACCGATGGCAGTATTAGAACCACTTTTAGGTAGAAACTATGGCGTATGTCCCATCTTTGGTTCAGGAGACTTGACAAAAATCGGCAGTCAGAAAGATTATAATTCACGAACGGGGGACCTAACAGGCTCATATGGTACAGCAAAGCTACAGGGTGTTTCAGATCATTATAATACCCAACCATTTGGTGAAATGGAACCCCTTCCCCCTCAACAGCCAGCATCTACTCAAAGAGGATTTTATGACCAAGAATTTCCGCCACTTAAATTGGATGATTGTAAATAACAATTCAAAGTTTTCAAATTATTAAGATTTTTAGTTCATAGCTCGCAGTATTACGAACTCTGTAATTTTTGTTTCAGCTGATGAAAAGAAGGAAAATGCTTTATCTATGAATCGTGATGTCGATTCTCCCGACACGATAGTTAGCTCATCATCTCCCGAGTGCGTAATTCCTGAATTCATACATCGCTATCCTGGTTTAAGATTGATCGACGAAGAATCCGATGAAGAGTCCGATTGGCTAAAGCGAGTGTCACCTGTTATTCCTCTAATTTCTCCCATCCCAATTAGGTTTAAGCCAGCATATATTAAAGACACAGCTAAGCAAGACAAAGAGAATTTAGGTGTACCAAGGTATGCGCCTTATAATTCAATATGATATGCTGCTTTTCTGCTTTAGTACTCTTCACCTAGTGGATTTTATTCGGCTGTTGCAGACTCGGCAAATCGCCACCGATACCTTTGAGGGAAAATGGCAACGTGACTGTCACACTGACTCTGAACAGTCAGGCGGCAGATGATATAATGGGAGTACTTAAAGACTTGGCGAACATTTTAAATATAGCTGCTCCTACCGGATACCAGGTAGTCGAGCGCACCACTACCCCACCTAGTCAAAAATTAGGTCTTTATAGGACGAAGGGAAAAGATGGTAAGGAGGGAGGTACGTTTCAACCGAATATATGTTTTATAATACGATAATCAATATTACAATACAATTAAATATGATATGCCTCATATTGAAATATTTGGAATTTACAGCACCAATTGACATACAGAGTATTTTGAATGGCGCAGCGAAATTCTGCCGCCATTGTGATGTAGTGATATTGAATAGCTTAATAAGAAAGAAAGTATCGGATTTACCATTTTTAAGCAAAGAGGAGGCAGAACCTGGCGATGAATTGTGTTTCTGTTCAGCGGCTTGTTACATGCAATTTGCTTTAATACACAGAACACCGTCTAATATGCAGGACAAGGTAGATTTTTATTTATATCTTCGGTACAACAATAGTAGATTCTACAGAGGGTCTCAACATAAACATATTATTTATACTCAGGCTGCAACAATAGTAGATCATTTATGCCACAAAGCGGAAAATAAGTTATATGACGATGATCTCAAGAAAAATAAAAAGTTCGTAATCAAGCAAGCAATAGAGAATGATGAAAATATGGAGATCGATCATGTGGAGAAAGAATCTGAAGTGCGAATTAAGATTGAAAACGAAGAAAGTGAAGCCCACGAAAATAAGGAAAATGTAACGGAAGATAAGAGGCCGAAAAAACATCCTGCTACAGAAGAAGGTTCAGCGGATATTATTGATCCACAACCACCCGCAAAAGTATGGAGAGGCTTGCGATATAAAACTTGGTCCGTTGGTGCAATGCAATCTACTGTGAAGTATAAGAAACCCACAGATAGAGAAGTCACAGAGGTATTTTCCCCAACTCATTACTTCTTAACTCTACGAGGTTTCTGATTAGAATTCCATGTACCTAATGTTATTATCTTTGTTTTCGAAGATGCTTTTCCGTATGGGTGTCACTGTAGTACCCGCAAAAACGGAAGATAGTCGAAGATGTATGTTCTGCCATGGACAAGGAGATGGTACCGCAGATGGCCCTGCTAGATTACTTAATTTTGATGTCGACAAATGGGTACATCTGAACTGTGCACTATGGTCGGAGGATGTATATGAGACGGTCAACGGTGCTCTGATGAATCTAGATACTGCGTTGCAACATAGTCTTGTACTTAATTGTATCGTGTGCGAGAAACCGGGAGCTACTGTCAAATGTTTCAAAATGCGCTGCACGAACGTGTACCATCTCGGCTGCGCGGTTAAAGATGGCTGTGTTTTTTATAAGAATAAGGTACGATTTTTTGTTCGGTAAATTCTATGCTGATAAGCTTGAATCTATTCTATGATGCTTTAAAATTACAGAGTACGTATTGCTCCCAACACATACAAAAGAATGAAAAGGACAATGAATTGACGACACTCTCTGTATACCGAAGAGTTTATGTAAATCGAGATGAAAATAGACAAGTGGCAGCTGTGATGCACCACTCGGAACACAATCACCTTCTACGAGTGGGAAGCTTAATATTTTTAAGTGTCGGACAATTACTTCCACATCAATTAGCTAATTTCCATACACCAAACTACATATACCCAGTAGGCTATAAGATCGTAAGATTCTACTGGAGTATGAGGAGACCGAACAAGCGTTGCCGATATGTATGTTCCATCCATGACGTGTCTGGTCGACCTGAATTCCGAGTCTTGGTACAAGAACCATTACAAGAAGACGTTGAACTTCGTGATGCAACACCTCGTGCTGTATGGAGCAGAATACTCGAGCCCCTTGCAGAGTTACGTAGATCGACTCACAGCGTGCAGCTATTTCCACGCTACGTGTCAGGGGAAGATCTCTTTGGGCTGACGGAGCCAGCAGTGGTTCGTGTCCTCGAGAGTCTACCGGGCATAGAAACTCTGACAGACTACCGATTCAAGTACGGTCGCAATCCACTGCTCGAATTACCACTTGCTATAAACCCTACTGGCAGTGCAAGAACGGAGGCACGACTGCGAAATCAACTTCCATGGAAAAGACCGCACACACAGCGCACCGGATCCTCGGCACGAGCGGCCTTTGTGCCGACTGCCACGGTCGCTGGTGAAGTGGCCTGTCCCTACTCGAAGCAGTTCGTGCATTCAAAGAGTTCGCAATACAAAAAAATGAAACAAGAGTGGCGAAACAACGTGTATCTTGCACGCTCGAAAATCCAAGGTCTGGGTCTTTACGCGGCGCGTGATTTGGAAAAGCATACTATGGTTATTGAGTATATCGGAGAGATCATTCGTACTGAACTTGCTGAAACTCGGGAGAAGCAGTATGAAGCAAGAGTATGTTTTTTATACTTTTTGAAATCTGTATGCAGTCTGCAAAGTAATGAATGTGTAAAAAAACGTATATTTCTGTTTCAGAACCGAGGTATCTACATGTTTCGCCTTGATGAAGAGAGGGTGGTAGACGCTACACTGTGCGGCGGTCTTGCTAGATACATCAACCACTCTTGTAACCCTAATTGTGTTGCCGAAATTGTCGAAGTTGAGCGTGACCTTAGAATCATAATCTTTGCAAAGCGAAGAATCTCACGTGGCGAAGAGGTACGCACCTTGTAATGGACATACATTGACTTTAATATTAATGGGCAAGAATTAATGAAATCAATCTCTGGTTACAGCTGGCATATGATTATAAATTTGATATCGAAGATGACCAGCACAAGATAGCATGCGCATGTGGCGCGCCTAACTGCCGCAAGTGGATGAACTAAAGAGCTCGATCCACCGTTGTTATTGTTACTACGTTATTGGGTAGGTTTTACATGAAGAAAAATCTATAAATATAAATATATATATAAATATATATGATAGACACATTATTTAATTTGTAAAGTGCCATTGCAGTTTGACTAATTGATTCATAGTGAAGTTGGTGCTATGCCATCACAACATTCCTCCAAAGTTGTACAATATTAGTTTTACTTTACAAAACATAGGTCATTGATCGCTTGTACATTACGGACACTTTGAAGACACGACACGGTGAAATGCAAAAATGAATTTATGGGTCGTGTATATGTATACAGGAAGTTTGTATCTTTGTATGTTGAGTAGCGTCAACGCCGGTTGACCGATATTGTAATATAAATCGTTTATTAATTATTGCTTATACATTGCACTGTATCTGTACATAAGTAGAGGTCCATGTTATTTTGAATCACCAGATGAAATATGTAAAGTAACAGTATCTAATTTAGAATTATATACAATTATAACTATTTCATTATACGATAATAAATCCGTACAAAATCTAATGATACGTTTATTTTCGCGAGCATAGACGTAAGGATATACAATAAGATTCACGTCATGACCAAAAGCAATATTTAAGTGTATGATAAAAACTAATATGATGAACCTTTGATGAAACATAAAATAAAACAATATGGTTTTACGTCCGAATTTTTATTTTTTATAAGAGTATATCTATATTTACAGCGGCATATTATGCATATCTGTAATAAACAGTCATTCCTCTCTAGGATTCGTCGAAGTAGTAGAATCTGCGTCGTAAAAGGAGAACGATATATACAATGGGTATGAATCTACAGTCATGTATAATGAGCTATCAATAGACGCTACGAAAGCTACTAAGCAATTTGCTTTTCACCTAATCTCATGTACACTGTTGGAATATCGTTGCACACTACGTTTTTCTAGTCACATTGAACGTAAATGCGGGTAAGAAATACATTGATAAAAATGTATTTAAATGCAATTCTTTGGCATGTATACACAGTATAACACGAAAGCGATTTTGCAATCGGAACTACTACCTTTATATATATACACAAATAAAAAAGAAATATCACCTTCGCGAGGTAAGTATAAAAATGAAGGATGTAACATCATCGTAAAGCTGCTCGTATAAATCCTCCTAAACTTTTAAATCCTTAGTGCAAAAGGGGTTCTTCGTAATTGACATACATTTACACTGTTTTCGTGTCGGGTATTATATACTCTCTTCCTCTCTGAAAAATTATAAACTCAAAGTCTAGATCTTTCTAATGTGAAAGTCTACCGTACGGCAGCTCGATTCATTGAAAATGACGGTAGGCATTGTTCCTTCTTCGATAAATCTAACTAGTCTATCAATGGCATCTTATCCGTCGGTTACTCTTATCATACTTTATTTTCGTTACATGCTACGAGTTGAGTAGTTTCAATAATTTCACGCACACTCGCATAAGTCTGAATTACAAATGATTCGAATGATAGTTTCTATAATATACCCGACACAGGTCTTATGTGCTTCTTTCAAAAGAAAGAAAATACAGGCGTAGCAAAATCATTTCTGAAACGAGTTGTTTTTTTTTTAAACATAATTACAAGTAAGTCTTCAGTCCTGTGTAAACACTTTTGTGATGAAAATGGCCTTATAAGATTATACGTGACTAAATACGAATATCATACAGTTCACACCTCGAAAATATATAAAAAAAAAAACAAGATACTGTTCTCAGTAGCTACTTGTGTTGCAACATACATGCACATCGGTCAACAAAAGGAACGACTCTTGTGGGAGAGATAGTCTACAATTGAAAGGAATTCGAGACACAAACGATAAGTTGTTGCTTGCGAAGCATGACATCCCAAGTTCGGTGACACACCTCCGAAGATCAATGTCCCCTCCTGATTCACGACGATACCGCATCGGTCCTGTTGCATGCAACAAATGGAAGAATCTTCGTTAGAACACTGGAAGAGCACGTGCAAGTGGGCACATCATTTCAATAAGCTTCTTAAATATCGATCTGACATAGCGCCGAAGATATTTCAGCTGAAAATCCTTTTTGAGAAATAAAAATAGTCTCAACTTACAGTAACTACAACGGCAGCCTGGTTATCGAAGAACGTTTTAAAGTAGAAGGTGGAACTGAAAACAAGCCCATGCACCGCGATCACTACATGCACATGCAATAATTGGCCGAAATAATTACTCGCGCTACACTAAGAGCCTATGCCTGAAAATACATCAATGTTCACGCATGCTCGATACTTCAGCGACGACAATTACTGTACAAGTTTACTGGAGGCAAACATGATTATGTAAAGAAGATGTACCTACTGGTGCCTGAAACAGCGGGGTTTAGATATATGAAGATTGTCAGTCTATGTAATTTGGAGACCGTTTATTTTATTACCATACGCATTATATAGTTTATAATAATCGTTATGTTATCCACATATAATACACTTTTATGTACAAGGGATCTACTATACACTATGGTTAAATGTTACGATGGGACTCTCGCGAGGGGTACAAGAAAATACTGATAGATTACTCGGGGGGGAGGGAGTCGAAGAACTATCTACAATTAAAATACAAAAGTAATGAAATATATGTATATTATATATATATGTATCTGTCAATGTATTTCGAAATCAATATATTTATGCAAAACGAAGCGGCAACACGATTTACAGGAACCATGTCTAGAACACTATTGCGACTAGTTAACAAACGAATCCGGTTATCGTTTCGCCTATAAAGAAAAATCTCAGTGATCAGCGTTAGGTTTATAATACAAAAGTTACCAAAACTCGCTATATAAATTTCATTCAATGTTATTACAGAAACGTAGTACACGTTAAGTTTTGATTCGATCTTCGAAATCAATTGGGAAGTAGTCATTACTGGATTCTAACACTGGTTCGTCACAGTACAGTGTCATTTTAATAGATGTAGGGCTTTCGTTTACGTGTAAAATGATTACGCAATAGTCTTGAATGCTTTTCCGCTACCGGCTCGAATATTTAAGCACTCGACAGAGTCCCTTTAATTGACTGTTTTGTCCTTGCAAAAAACAATATTACGCACTATCGAGCAAGTATATCAATGAGCTGAACCATCCTGCGAGGACACCTCGGAATGAAATGAGACAGGCAAAGAAAATCCATTATTCTGTGGAGATACATCTGCGTCTGTATTGCAAATCAATATATTCTTTTGAAGACTGATTTTTTAGTAGCCAGCAGACCCGCGCATTCAGAAGAAGCATTTGACCTATTATGTAATAATTTTACGAAAAGTCAAATGCAAGTGTACATATATTTATAGCTGTATATATACACAATATATGTGTATACGATGCTATGTAGTCATGTTGAAAATTCTATTATAATTTCGATAACTTACTAATATTATGCGCCTAAACGTAAACTCCAACAATGATTAGAATAAGATGAGGCCTAAGTATTTCTATCTGTTACAGTTACCCCTCGGAAAAAGAAATGTGCCGATTTTGTTTTATGGAAATTAGGGTGCAAAGTCGATCAAACTTCATTTATTCGTATCAACCAATTTACAGAACACAGTATACTGTCGTAACAAAAATGTACAAGGGTTCGTCTGCAGATACTGTTAGACGAGACCTCCAAATATCGTTTCAATCTCAAAAAACATAGAAATAGCAGACTTGAAAAGCTGTTATGAAATACAAAGTTTAACTACTATAATAAATTAGCAAATACAAAAATATATGATATATTTACGATTGTAAAATGGCTGATACACAATTTCATCGTGCCACAATGAAAACTTGAAATTTAAGTATACGCATAAATATCTTTTATCCAGTCTTAACTTGCATAACATCTTCTTTAATTCTTACCTGATGTACGTTTAGTTGTATAATCCTTACTTTTGCAAACTAATAATGCAATTAAAGCAGCGGAATATATTATATCTCATTTAGTCAAAAGACTCTCTTAACTTTTGTATGCTCTTTACATACTATCATTTATAATGGAATGCGATGCCTTGAAGGACGATAACACATTTCTTTCACTAAAGATACCGCGTGAAAGACAAAATCAGATAGACAATAGATTTCCCTTGCATTACCGTTCACTACGTACTGACGAGATTAACGATTAAATAAATTTTCAAATGCAATCAACAACAAACGTAAAGTGCCCTGGAATCCAGCATTATGTAAAAGTTCATAAAATGTCAATCATGACTTACTTGATACGACCTAAAGTCATGAGTACTCTACCTGCCTTGCTTAATGACGACAATGCGTCATGAATGAAAAAGAGGCAACCAACCCTTCGTATGATAAATAAAATGAAACTCATAATTTGGAAGTTATGATTATCGTGGAGATATGAATAACAGTCCGTTACGATCTATGTTGTAAGTAGCACTCAAAATTACTTCTCCAGTGCGACTACTCATTTGGTATGCCTCCGGGAGAAGCAGAATAGTAAGCAGACGTGTTATCTTGCACCACCAGTCGCGTGATACAAAACCAATTAGTTGAAGTATATTATAAAATGTTAGCAACCAATGCAAGCGGAAACCAGAAGCAGGGTAGGAATGTATAAGGTAATTGTACGAAGACAGACACAGCTCGGTATAGCAACAGGAATACCGTACACATCATTACCGTATATAATCTAGTTATACGTCTTACGGATTGACATCAATCGATTTAGGACTTTACGATGCGAATGCGTAGAAGAATATTACGTGCTCGAATGTCGCAAGATGTTGCCGAGCTGACAATACATCTGAGAAAGGAAATGGAATATTCGTGAATTGAATAAAAATCGTAAGAATGTGCTATGAACACGAAATCTAGGCAATCGATGCGTTGAAATAAGGGGAAACCATGGCTATCCTCTAACATGTTCTTCCCAGTCGTACATTTTTCCTGACGTGGTCTATTAGAATTGTTCTATACGTAACTGGTCTTACCCTCTTTCAAGGCACGATTATTAGTCGGGCCTTGCTAAGTCTTTTTAACACTTTAACAATCTACCGGGTGTGAATTAGTGAACAATTTACAATATATTGAATTAGCTGTGAGCCCTGACCCAATCACCAATACTTGCATCTACCGGGCACTGTACTCGGTTCTACGCGAGCGCTGAATACAGCAGTTTTCCGGTGCAATATCGCCAATTACCTGCGAACATGCTGTCATTTATTCACGTAACGGCAGTTACTACTTTCGCGACCACTGACAAATTGTCAAGCACGTCCGGTGTGTTGATGAAGAGAAATAATATAACGGGAATGACTTTGAAATCTGCTGTGTAGAGCGCCGTATGAATGCTATCACTACCAGTTAATGGTCGCTGATAAATCATGATTAAGTATATTAAAAGAGAGTATGAGTACACGGTACACTGAAGTACAGTACTTAACAAGTGATGCGTCGAATACATCGTTTAGATTTTTCGTTAACTATTTCTTCCGAAATTGTTCAGCTGATGTCTCTGCCTGCGTAAGCAGGTCAGATTAGACCACACATGCTGAAAAGACACCCATCACACGTCAACCAATGTCCCCGCCGTAGTCCTGACCATTTAGCAGATTACGGTTGTAAATGGCAGCCCTGTAACTGTACCTATTTATGGCTGGTCGATCAGGAACCGGCGGAGGTACTAATGCCACGTCGGCATTCAATAACGCCCCGCTCCCTTCGTCTACTTCGCCGATACTGCTTTCCACCAGAGACGGCTCCACCTCGGCAAATGCCAATCTCGACCGCAACAAGTACGCGTAGGTCTTGTATCTCTTCAACTGTGAACACAATGAATAAGCACCTCCGTTAGTTGCCACCCCTCAAGCCTGAACCTTCATCTATTATAGCGCTTGTCGCTCCAATCTCGACCAAGTCAGATCAGCTCACCTCGTGATGTAAATAGGCATCTTTCTCCTTATAGTTTTGTACAGTAAGAGCTTTCGCTCCTCTCTCGGGTGGATGCCGCCTATGTTCGTCCAGTTCCGCTTCCAATCTGCTAACCCTTTCTTCATGGTCCCGTAACTGTTCTCTCTACGCACCAAGCAGAGAGCGGATCAAATTTCACTAACTCGTATTTGTTTCTATCAGAGTTGTTTTATACTCGTACAAAACTAAATATGATTTTGCGGAAGGGTATGATAACTTACAGGAGTTAATTTAGTATGACTGCATGGAAGTAGAGGCCGTTGAAATTTTCGCTGGGAACCCACGGCGCCGGCTAAAGGTTGGCAGGAGAAACTGGCACATACGAAATTGATTGTATCGATCCATGATTGCAGCTCTTTTGAATCACTGAAACCGATATTAGCAGAGTGTTAGTCGCATCTCTTTGTATCGCGAGTCAGCAATAATGAGGCTCGAGTGTTCTCGGTAAGCGCTGACCTTGTTTGGAAAAGATATTCCGCTTGATCGGCAGTTTGCAACCTAAAGACATGTTGCTTCTTCGTATAATCGGAGGCTTTCGTCGCCAATGCATGGTGAATGCGAATCGCATTATGTAAACTATCATTACGGAAGCCATGTTCGTCTTTGTGCAAATATAATACAAGTTCCCTTAATGTACAATAATACATCTTCCAGCCACGTTTCCCGAAGGGCGCTGAAAAAAAGGAGAACCCTACATTTAGCCACAGTGGTATCAAGCGCTAGGGGCTCCGCGGGAAGCCAAATGATCCATACTTTTCTTGCCATTGGCATCGTAACAACATTTGCGCATAACATATCCTTTCTTAAATTCCGTAGCACCCGTGACATTTGGCACATCAAGAAATGGATTTCCAACCCCAGCTATGGCTGGACCATCACCCTGTTGAATCACTTGAGTAGTCGTTTCGTCACCCTCGTCGTCCCTATAAGGTAACACCACCATGTACTCTTCCCTTCTGCTCTATTATTAATGTGTTAAAACTCCATCCGCCCACACTGGCGGTCTTATACTTACAAGGCCCATTCTAAGGGGTATAATTTGATAGCGTTATAAAGCTGTTTAAGCACCTCTCTAGGAAAATTATCACCGTCGTTGAGTTCCGCAAGATTTTCTATGAACTCTGAACACGACATTTTTCTCCCGATATTTTGACCATGAAGATCCGTATTGAGCAGCATTATAGCACAAGTTAATGTATGAACAGCATCTAAAAAGGAATTCACGAACGAATAAGCCGAGGGGTTGGTTTTCCATTAAAGTTTTTCTCTCGCGAAAATTGAATTTACCCTGAGAATTGAAAGTGCCTGGATTACAATCGAGAAATCTCTTGGAGAAATGTACAAGAACCCGCTCTCTTTCCTGAGTCTCCCCCGTCAAAGAGAACTGGGCAAGGAACTTTCTTAGAGCCACGTCCAGCGTGTCCCGGTCAAAGTTGAAGTATCTCAAGTATTCTTCGGCTACTGCTCTACTAAACTCGTTGCTGAAATTCAGAGGAAGCCGGTAATACCACATCGTAACTCGGACAGACTTTACCGGATCTGGCTGGACCACCAGGGCTAAAGAAATCACATACTTTTTACTAAGATGCCTAGAAACATCGGACTTTTTAAATCCGTCTAAGGAATACAGCCTTTTAGCCAATCGAATGGCGGATGGCAGATCCACAGCCTTGGGACTATAATGAAAGCTGTGCAAGCTTTCGATATCGCTCTCCTCATCGGCGGATTGTGGCGGCGATGCACCGTCGTCCGAGCCTCGGATTCCCATACCAAAGGCCTCCCTCTCGTCCTCGTTCTCCTTGAGTTCCTAAAAGCAGGAGCAGCACGTGCCATGCGGATAGACGTACAACTATAGAGGCAGGCCAGCGATATAATGTAAATTGCAGAAGCGGTTACTCTGCAATGTACCTGATAGCCAACGAACTCCGGCATAACGCTGGCAGCGTTGTTAGAAGCGGAGCGCTGTACGGTCGGTGCGGTGGAGGGCTGCACGAGTTCGGCATTGCTAGGATTGCTGCGCCTCCTATTCTGCCTGGGACTAGTGTTCTTGGCGGCGGCGGCGGTGGCGGCGTCCTTATCTGGACCTTTAACTTGAATGACTATCCTATGCTCGCCAGCATCTTGAGCGGGAGCATAGTTTGAGGGGGTTGATACGGAGGCTTGCTTGAGCCTCCTTTGCGGTGGCTCGCTGGCGAGTATGGTCGAGTCACTGTCACTGGGATCACTGACCATCATAATATCTCGTGCACTGAGTATGTCCATGGTCTCCTCGTCGTTGTAGTCGGGACTGGACATGTTGCTGATAGCTTCAGACTGGCTGAGGTCTCCGTTGGTTGGATGTAAGCCGGAGGCAGAGGATGTGGTCCCGTCACCGGAGGGGCCGAGGGCTGCCGCGGTCGAGCCCGAGCCCGTGGCCACCGGCGGTGGGAACCTACGGGATCCAGAATTGGAGGACATGACGGAGGACGAGACTGAGGTCGGGGAAGCGGGCGAGAGGGATCTCTGGGGACTAGTGCCCTCCGTCGAGGATCTACTCGAGGAGGACTGCGAGGAGCTGCCGTTTTGGCAGCAGGAGGTGCGCTCCGAGGCGGACGGCGAGCTGACTGGCGCGTTGTACGTCCAGACGATCCTCTCGCTGGACAGGCCCTGGCCGCTATCGGGCCGCGTGTCCAACAGGGTGTTCAAGCTCGACGTGACGTCGTCGTCAATGTCAATATCCACCGCGCTCATCGACGGATCCTTTTGGAATTGCAAGTGGTCCTCGGAGCGCGAAGTGCGCACGAAACCGCTCGAATAGCCGAAGCTTGAAGCCGCGTTCGGCTTGCTTGAATCGGCCTGGCCCGGGCACTGGCCGCCCTCCCGCTTGCTGACTCCGACCGGCGAGGTGCTGGCCGAATTCGAGCCACTGCACTTGTACGCACGGTTGTGGCCCAGCATCTCGTTAGGACTGGTAGGTACCGAATTATGATGGTGGTGATTGTGGTGATTATGGTGATGGTGGGTGTGATGATTGCTGTACCTCAGCGAGTCCACTTTCTTCTGGTGCTTCGGTAACAAGCCGCTGCTCTGCTGTGTGCGCGACAGGTTCAGCATCAGATCGCCGGTCATCATGTACGCTTCGAACCTGCAGTATACCACAGATAGAGTGCACGATTGAGATTACTCTGACTTGTTCATTCAAGGCGGTTGCAATCAGCTCTACAACCCAGTTCCCTAAGCTGCCCAGTTGTCTAAGCTCAACTGCTCTTAAGGGAGAACACCTACCTAGGCGTATTCTTTTGCCGACTAAACTTATCGCCGGAGAGAGGCTCCCACTGAGCACGCTCTTCCTCCTTGAAGCTGTCGACCGGGGGTAAGAGGGCTTCCAACTCGGAGGAGCCAGATGCATCGCTATAGGAACCGTTGCTTCTCGTAGCATACTGGCTTGCGCCGGTCGGTCCCTGTGGCGAACCAACCGGCAGCTCCGGAGTGCCCGGCTTCCCCGATTCCTTGTTCTCGCAGTTGCCCGATGTTGTTATTATGCTTTTCGGATTATTCGATAGGCTCGTCGCTTCCAGTGATACTGGCGAGGGATCGCTCACGTCGTCGTCCGGCTGTCCAGGAGCCAATAAGCGCCGGACGTGCGCCTTTATCGCCGGATCTGCCGGCATATCAATTAATCCTTATAATCCAATTTCCACCCTTTTCCTTTCATATTCAATTAACAAACAGATTTTCATTCCCCAAGATTTCTCTTTCTCTGCACCAGCAACACCCACGCCAGCTAATATTTGCTACTTTCATCTTCGAATTTAGGTGCATGGAAGATTGTATATTCCCCTGAGAGTTGAAGTAAGGGCGGCACTCGCGTATCTAGGGCAGTCGTGTTTCGCGCGAAGTCCGATTAAAAAGTCGGGGATCCGCGCTGCTTATTTCGTTGCGGCCGGCGTCGTCGCCCGGAATTTATTGCCAGCGCGCCGAAGAGAGGACTTCAAAGCGCGGAGGCGCACTGGGATGCCAAAGAAAACTTTCTGTGCCGAGAGGCCATTACCTAACATTACCGAGGGGCGCTCGGCCCAGAAAACCCCGGGAGGAAGACGCCGCCGCCGCCGCCGTCGCCGCCGACAGGCGACGACTCCTCCGAGGAAAGTTGCCGACTCCATATGACTCCGGACAGTCATAGCCAACCGATTTACGAGGACAGCAGCCCACCCCTTTCTAAATATTAAATCCAGAAACAGCCACCAGCACTGCCACATCATTTCACCCCTGAGAACGAGCGACATTTACGCTCGTCCTCCAATCCCGCTCGCCCCCACCTTTATGATCGCTGGCAACTCGAGAAACGTGATCCTCCGCACGACCACCACTCGCCGATCTGTCCTCGATATGCCCGCGCACTTCTTTTTCATCCTCGCCCGGCTTCTTAAACTCCCAGCATCTCGTCGCTGTAAATTATTCTCGAGCCAAGAATACGCATCGTGAATTCGCCCTTCTCGCGCGCGCTCCACCATATGTACAGGCTGTTTCAGTTGAGTTTGAATTATTGGTTTGAATGTTTAATAAATCTGGAGGAATTCTGAATTCGTGTCTATTGGTTGCTTTGTATTAACGAAGTATGTAATAGTGGAAATTGGTAGTTGTAGAAAGTTTAAAGTTGGTCGTAGTTTAGTGATAATCAAGAAACTCAGCAAAATCTCCTGCTAAGTAGTAGTAGCGCGTGAAATTCAGACAGAGAATACTTTCCTCAACTATAACTCTTTTCGATCGATACAAAACTTTCACTTTGCTTCCTGCAAAAGTTAAAGTTTCAGGCAGGAACGTAATGACTTAAACATCGTGTCAGATTCTTTCCGAGTCCAATGAGCCAACTAATAAGGGAATTATTTCAGTCTTTCGGAACATACAAATTTCACATGTCTATTTTCTCACATGTTATAAATAATCTAGTGGAGCTAATTATACACTATACTTCGAAACTCCTCTCGGTTTTCTCTGTTACATTTAATTTTAGATTGTAAGTACAATAGCCGCGATATGAAACACATTCATCTAACGAAAAGTGAGGTAGCAGAATAAATCGCTCTGTAAAGCAAGTCTCGCCACAGAATCCTTCACAACGTCAAATTACTCATACTAATTTTCTTGCGATTAATAAATAATGTATTAAATCCAATTGTACACGAATTCTTTCAAATTTCTCCCGCATTCTCTATTAAATATAATTTTGCACTACAAGCACAATGCTCACCAAATGAATCACAATCACTTAACAAAAAGTGGGATGGCAGAATGAATCATTCTGTAAAGTAAGCGATCACGTAGGAATCACCAGAGAATCCTTCACGACATCAGATTTCTCATACTAATTTTCTCACGATTAATAAATAATGTATTAAATCCAGTTATACGCTACATTCTCTGTTAAATATAATTTTGCATTATAAGCGCAATGCTCACAAAATGAATCACAATCATTTAATAAAAAGTGAAATAACAGTATGAATGGTTCTATCAAGTAAGAATCACCAGAGAATCCTTCACGTCAAATGACTCATACTAATTTTCACACGATTAATAAACAATCTATTAAGTCCAGTCAAACACGAATTCTTCCAAACTCCTCCCTGCATTCTCTGCCACATATAATCTTCGATTGTAAATACAATATCGACAATATAAAACAGATTGATTCAGCAAAAAGTGAGATAGCAGAATGAATCGCTCTGTACACGAGTAAACGATCGACGGAGGATCGCAGTGGAATACACGGCGACTACGTCTGCATCGAAGGGAGGAGGTGGAGGATGAGAAGGAGGAGGAGGAGGGTACGGTTTCTCGAGAGCGTGGGTGAGCAATGACTCACTCTGATAGAAAATCGTTTGTCATTTCAACGCGCCGTTTGATCGCTGGCCCGCGCACGGTTAATTACTGCGCGATCCCTGCTCGTTCCTGGCTGGGTTACTCCCGCTTTTCTCCTCGTAGATGAGTGCGTATGCACACGAAGGGAGTGATAGAAATAGAGGGCGGGAAAAATGGAGGGAGCGAGCAAGAAAATTTCTCTCTGTCTGCAGAGTGCTTGGACCGAACCCTCCCCGTTCGACGCCACGTTAACCCCGCGTCTCGAGTGGAAGGGTTGCTACGACGCGCGTGGCTCGCTCGCGCGCGCACCACGCTCCTGCTTTATCGGTTAATATCGTGCGCGATTCTATTATTACTATCGCGCCCAGGTTCAAGAGCACCCGTACGCGTCCAGCGTGCTATCATTAGATCGGCATTGCTCGCGCAGAGAGTTCACTCACCAGGCCACCGTCGCACGTACACTCTGATTCACTTGCCTTTCAATCACAACTGTCGCACCACACTTTTTATCCGATATGTAAATGAACTATTGTAAAAATTATGAGAAGCATGTATGATTAATTAAGTTAATATTATTTAATTTTAATATAATAAGTAAATGATGTCACTGAAGTTATGCTCCGTTTGTGCCTATTTGTAGCGTAAATAAGTAAAACAAAAATATACCATTGATAGTAATTAATGGTATGATTAAAGTATATTGATCATTTATAATTACTTTATATGGATACTGTGTATACAGTGATGATTTCAAGGCTAATGCATCATATATATAAATAAACATTATGTTGTATGGATTATGGGAAGCATGTATGATTAATTAAGTTAATATTATTTAATTTTAATACAGTAAATAAAAGATGTCACTCAAGTTAGGCTTCATTTGTGCTATTTTGTGCCGTAATTCAAATTTGTTAAAGTAAACGAGTAAAATAAAAATATACTAATAGTATAATTAAAGTATATTGATAATTGATAATATATCTTATATGGATGCTGTATATACAGTGATAATTTCAAGGCAAATGTATTACCCTTTCGGCCTCCGTCTCTATTTCTGTCGACCTCGCCAGTGACTGGTCAATGATATAAATACGAAATTGGAATACATGCACTTCCGAGTCAAGATTGCACTTTCCCAGGAATTCCCGGTGATTCGATTTCATGGATTTTATCCGTTTCGTGGAATGGTCGTATTTACCGGTTTATGGCGTGCAGGAATCTCATTGGGAGGGAGTAATGATCGGGCAGGTATACATGTTCGGTAATGACCCGATCGATCGATATGACTTGAACCGCGTCATTAGAGAGCATTCTCGAGGTTGCTAATCCAGGAAAGAGTGGTATTACGAGTGGTATTAGGCGGAGGCCGCTACGAACCTGGCATTGTGTCATTAAATTATCCCCGGGATCATTAATCACATCGGTGACACTGCACTTAGCCGGGCTTTTACAGACGCCCGCAATAACTGGGTACTTGGTGACGTCGATTTATGTGGGCATACAGGCTCTCTTCCGGGTATTTGCTAATAATCCCACCGCAGCCGCCAGTCCCAGTCGAACGATCCTCTCTTCTCGTTACCAACAGTCAGCGAACCAAAGTCCGATTTATATTACAAGTACGCTCGAGCAAAAAATGATCTTTGACTCGAACGGAAGCACTACCGCTATTATCCCGAGATGATGTACGGTTCAAGCTCAACTGATAGGACACACACGTGCGCCCGAGATGAAACTTATCGCGAGTCGAGTGTCAGCGTACGTATCATGTGAACAGGCTTTAACTTACCGCCTGCGGCCGAGCATCGCAAGTACAAGTTGATGCATTTATCATTGTATCAGCACTGCCAAACTCACTTTTATCCAACGTTTATGTTATATTATACGTATTGTATAAACAATACAGAGAAGTATTTGAAAACATTCGTGTATAATGAAAATTGCTATATAAAATGTATAATGATTTTGTATACAAGCCGACAAGAGCGTTAAAGGGCGAGTGAATCATCCTGTCCGTAGCAAGCGAGAGGAACATTTTCGGTAAGAAGAGCTGTGCCATTAATCCCGATAATTTAATCATCAATTAGACCGCGATGAAAAAGACGCGATGCTCCGACGCGGCGGGCTTGTAAGAGCCTTGCCACGTAACGATCCGCGCGCCACTAATTGCTTGGCAAGTTCGGCTGGAGCGAGCGGAGAGAGCTTTTTGCCAATGTGTGTTCCCCGTGGAACTTTCCACAAGCAGGCTGATTCGGCGCTCGCCGATGAAAAAGGCCGATCGATCTTGCAAATTTGTTTCCTTCCGAGATAGCCGCTGCCGCGTTGGACCGGCGGCGATGAATTAACCCGGATGCAATCCGGTGCGCGTCATCCGGCGCATCGGACACCAGAATTATTGCCCCGATTAAGCCGGTAATATCGGTTGGAGCTTCGCCACTCGAAATATACACGTGGAACTCTGCCGCGTCCGCATCCGCGTATACATAGACGGCGGCGTTCATTTCTGGCGAGACGAGATATAAATTCGCAGTGCTCTCTGAATTTGTAATGGAAACCGGGGGCGAACGACACCGGACGCAGCCCGGCCGGCATTATATTCGACAAATAATGCAGGTGTAACTAGCACAGTGAGAGGGAGAGAGAGAGACGCGGCGCGCTCCCTCGGGCCAGTTAAATTGGCGCGGTAATTATTTAATGAGGTCGCCGTCACGCTGCATCCAGACCGCCTCGATTTTATTAGTTAACAAAGCACCCAAGCACACACACACACACACACACACCGTGATCAGTGGTTGTCGAGCTGCTGGGCTCTCCCAGACAGGCGATAACGATAATATCGCGCTAATCGAATCCAGTCACTCTGTAAATCAAGCAATAACACCACCACGCATGGAATTCCCTTGCACGCAAGGGTGATCGAAGCTTCGAGTATAGTTCCGCACCTTAGCCACTGTAGGAGAAGACGATGATATCACGGCGAGTAACGATTCCGTCGATCGAAGATAACCCTGTTTCGAGAAGTGCGAGACTCTAGCGCGTACACACGATTGTCCTATCGGCGACGGTCGGCGGCGGCAGCGGCGCGGCGCTCTTTCGCAAAGTGGATAATTGCAGGAAGTGTTTAATAGGCCAGGCTGAAATGAGATTTGCACGCCGAGGAACTCGTTGTAATCGCTTTGGCTCGAGCGGGCCAACAGAAGAAATGGGGGGAGGGGAAAAAAAAAACTAATTAAACTCTCGCGGCGAACTGGTTAAGGTTCGCGATGGTGTTCCGGGTGTGCATTGCTTTACCCAGTGGGATGGACGATTGCGAGGTCCTATCAGGAAGTTTCCTTCAATTTCGAAACAGTCAAAACTCCGGCCGGTTAAAGGGGCTTTTCCGGCCAGGGATTCCGATATCCACCGCTGGAAATCCCGAGCGAGCGATAAACTCTCTCTTCCAGTAGGTTCTCTGATATTTCTATCGAGGCTCCGATTAAAACTTAAGCCTTCACTTTCCCCAGTTACTTTGTTACACGTAATCGCGCTTTACTGCCTCGTAATTCACGCGTCGCTCGTAACTCGAGCGGCCAAGTAATCGGCTTTTGTGTCCGATATATATACTCTAAGTGGATGACCTCTCAATTGTCAGTGGTGAGTGTGCGAAAAGCGAACGTGTTCATTTCGGCTGCGAATTCGTTCCTCTAATGAAACACGTCTGTCACACCTCGGAATTCCACGCTCAGGGAATCCGTGGCTCTTCGCTCTCCTGTTCGCCTAATACGCCACTATTCCCACTGCAATTTCCAAAGGCGCAAACCCATAAAACGCGCAGGCAGTGCACGCCGACAAAATGACTACTTCTCTCGAAACTCTAAATCAGGATAGCAATTGCACGGCGACGTCCCAGTAAACGGGAAGACTGGCAATTCCGACGCATTACGACGGCTCCATTAAGGGGAAAGAAGGAGGCGGAAAAAAAAGGGAAAGGAGAGGAAGAGGAGGCTAGAATAGTAGCAGGAAGAGACTGAAAACGATATCACGGTAGGTTGGTAGGTTGTCTACTTTATTAGACGACGACGACGGCGACGGCGACGACGGTCGTAGTGGCTGGCGCTGCCGAGCGAGCGAGCACAATGCCTCCCGGAAACAGTGGCTCTTTACGCGAATAAAAGAATTCGTAGGTGCACTTCACTTACCCCTCCGTAGCTTCAGGGTGACGGGGTCCGACGAGAGCCGCAGACATTTCAGCACTGCAACAGAAAGAAGTCGGGAGAGCGTGCGGAAGCCTCGCCAATGAAACGGAGACGGAACGAGCCACGGGATGAACCGGCCGAACTACGGAACAAGCATTCGAGCAGGAAACTGGAAAACGTGGAATCGAGCAATGCAGAGAAGGAAGGAAGGGAAGAGTTGAACCGCAATACGAATTCGTGGGGAGAACTGGCCGGGATCGCGTGTTCCCGGCAATAAGTCCACTTTAAAAATGTAATGTCGTGTCCGGGCAATTGGGATAGGTCAGGTGGATCAATGGGGTCAGCGTTCTAGGGGGTGGCTGTGCTCTACAATGGCTCGGAGAGCCGAAATATTGCACTCACGTAACACTGCCAGAGAGAGAAATGTGTGTAATAACCAGTCTACATCCGAGGCATGCAGCCCTTAATAAATGCCATAGTTAATACCGCTTCGTATAATTTCAACTGCGCTTCCACAGCATAATGCAACATAACACGAGCTCGGTTCAAATTGACACGAATAGTTTCTCTTAACCCATTTGCATCATGAAGAAATATGAAAAAAGGCGCATATCACCAGAAAAAATTTGTTTCCAGTTAGAATGACTAGAAACTTGACGAATATATGCGTTCCGATGATAGTGGCCAGGAAAATTGAGCGCGTACATGTACTTGTGATGCAAATGGGTTAATAAAAGATAGGTGTCTCATTGTACGCCTATCAGCCGCACTCGAAGCTATCATTATCCACTTAGAAAGGCCGATTACGCAACCAATGCCGGAAACCAATAGTCGGCGAGAATCGTAAGCGAAATCCGCATCGAGCGGGACACACCCTGCGACGAGAGCCACTCGAATTTGTCTTGCGGCGTGGAAAGGTGGGAGATTTCTTTCCTCTGTGAGAATGAAGAGGAGGAAATCGCTCGAGGATTCGCAAAGCGGATAAGAAGCGCCCGTCGAATTCTGGTCATGCGAAGATCAAAGTTGAGCTTGGAGGAATGCGGGTTGCTTGGAAGCTGGCGAGACTGGAGCGCAATCGGCTGGCGGATATCAGCCTGTCAAATTAGATCGCGCGCCGAGAGAGATATGGGACGACGAAATTGTGGTAGGTCAGGGTGTGCGCGAACGGAGAGGAGCTTCCACAATGGGTTGGCTTAGCTCGCCTATGAGCTTCCTCGTCTGATAAAAAGCCATATATCCTCCTCGACTCTCCCTCCGCCTTCCTCTATGACGCGGTGGTGACGTTCGCCGCTGATACCTGCATTCGACCTGCACTTTCTCACTTTTAATGGCTTCCCAGTGGCACACACGGATTTAAAGGAGACTGACCCGAACCCCACCCACCTCATCGCTCTCACACCCTCTCAAAGACAGCGAAACACTCCCTGCTAATGCCAACTCAAACTCATTTCGTCCTTCGGACAATTCGACTGGAACGACGTGTGTGAACCAACCCTACTTACACGTCGCCCACCGCACGTGTTTGCCTGTGCATCAACTTGTGCAATTATGAAAGTACACGTGGAGAGCAGAAAACAAAGCGAAGCAAAGGTCAGGAATGTGTTAAGGTCGGGCAACGTAAGATCCTGGGATAGGAATTCAATGGCAAAACTGTAATCATATGATCGCGTAGAGGATATAATAGCATGGTACAACCATCGATCAAGATACGATTTTATTCTATTCCACCTGACGTGATAGCTGCTTTTAACTCTCCATGAATTACGCGTGGATAATTTCACCCGTGACATTATCCATCTACAAATATATATAATTTAAATAAAACTAGATTATTAATAAGTTTGAAAGAACTTAATTAACCCCACCTGATTGAGGGAAGATTAAATTAGAGGGTCAATCGTGTATTTGTGGCGCTTGTCAGCGCGTGACCAGATACCCTGACACTTTAACTGATGCGTGTTGGTCGCGAGCACGATTTACACCGACACCTTGGAATGTCAGGGGAAGTCACTCCCTTTAATCCGGAGTATTATAACGAAGCGATGTTGGAGTGGTAACTAGCTTTGGAATAATAGGCCTGAGGATGATGGACACGTGAATATGTTCGCGTTGGCGAACTGCCAGACTGGAAGGAGTGGGACACACAGAGGGACAGAGGAGCTATTCGTCACGGGACGCGCGAGAGAGAGAGAGAGAGAGAGCGCTTCCTTACGTATTTGATTCTCCTTGGTATTATCCAGCTCTATCTCGATGGTCATTCCTCGATGCGCTCGCCGCTCGCCTCGCTCTATGAGAGTTTACGGGTTAGTCCGTGGCAATAATTCGCGATGGGAAGCGTGAAGTTGCGTAAACCAGCCGGAACTATCGAGCAGCGAAGAGGAGCATCGGGAAATCGATGCCAAGTACACACTTTGCCAGTCTCCAAAGTACTCCGGCTAACATTTGGGAAAGTAGTCTGCTCGCGAAGAGAAAGGGCCGAGCTTACAGACGGATTAATGATTCATGCTTGTAAAAGGATCGCGCAGTTGCGAGAGATCTTTTCTACAAGGTGGATATGCGTTAGGGGTAAGTTTTCCTCGGGACGCGTTATCGAGAATCCATCGAGAGCGATGATCGAGGTGAGTGCTGGCCGGTGTTGTATTATATCACATCTAACTGGAGAATGACTCGAGGCCGTTTTAGCCTGCGATGGCGAATCGATGCCTCCAAGCGTAATGGTGTAATTATAGCGAGGAGAGCGCTCGTTCCGTTAATGCTATCGGAACGGTAATCGTAAAGCGCACGGGAGCGTTTCCGTGTCGGGGTGGGGCTAGGAACGAATTTAATTGGCTTTTGCTGCGTGAACGCGCCGCGAATGCAGGTGATCGGGCTCGATGATAAATTGGCAGGGACTTTCACCGTCCTGCCAAGCACAGCCGCTCCCTCTGCACGCGCACACGCCTTTATTAATTCCACGATTTGTACGTTAACAGAGGACACTTGGGGGAAAAGGGTCAGGTGCTTCTGCCTCTGGGAAACTCGTAGCCAATCGTCAACAGGGGAAAGACGTCCTGGAAGTGCGTATAATGCGAATTGTAACGTGCGTGCTCGTTAAAGGTATTGTCATTCGTCGCACAAACATTTAACACTAGGTTTACGGGAGTCGTCATTTTAACTAATTTTAGACTTTATAAGCAAAACTACAAAAAGAATTGCTATTAAATTTTGTGCAATTTATGTTGACACCATTATTGTAATGAGGCGAATGTAGACTCAAATTTATTTCCCCCTCAGCCATGTAATTTCAGAATTCTTTATGATGTATACCTATCCATTTTTTGCAGAAAATAATTTTTCTCTCGATAAATGTAAAAGAACAAAATGGTTTATTACGATTCACAGTGCAACTAACTTACCCTTCAATTTCAATAAATGTATGAACAGTAAAAGTTTGTACAAGATTGTAATTATCTTTAAATAAAATTAATCGTTTTTTAAAAGAAAATTCGTGGTTTGCATTACCCGCGTGAATTTAACGGGTGACCGTAAAGATATGCACACAAAAATATCCGTAAACCTAGTGTTAATGATAAAGCGATAAGATAATATCTCGCTATCGAATCTGCATTGACGGGATCGTTCTGCCAGCGGCGGCGGCGTCGGCGGCGTCGGCGGCGGCTTTCTGTCTCTCTCGACGAATTGGGCGCACGCTCCGACAAGAACTCGAAGCCCGATTATTCCGGACGCCGCATTTTTTCCCCGCATTAAACTTCAATGCATCGAGCACATCGATCCCGTCCGAGATTGATAGGGTGCATGTGGAAGGAGCGGAAAAGATCGATCACTCTCTCTCTCTCTCTCTCTCTCTCTTTTTTTTGCGATGGCTTGCAAGGCAATTCCGCAGAGCGGGATGCGGTTCGGAAGGAGTGGCTCTCTCCTTGTCGGAAGGGTACTCGCGCCGAAGCGGGACACACTCTCTTTCTTACCTTCTTTAGTACTGAATCGGTTGACATCGACTTCGTTCACCCTGAGTATGACGTCACCGGCCTCGACCTGCAAAACCAACAGACAATCTCTATGAGAACGCAATCCCAAAGATAATCAATTATAGGAAAGCATGAATTCTTAGTAAAGGGCACGCTGCAAACGAAACCCTTAAGAAGGTTGCTGCCGAAAATGAAAATAACGAGGTCAATGATCAATGCATTTCTCTTCAAAATGTTAATTTGTTTGCCTGTACAGTTTTCGAGTAATCAATGTCGAAAAATCTAGTCTTATGCTTGGACTGTTATGGCAACGAGAGCAGAGATTACCGTTTATGGCTTAAAAATATATAATAGAATAATAAAATATGAATAAAAAACATTTCATTTGATAAATCCGATATTTACCAATAATTGGGCTAAGTTTCAAAAACTTCTGTCAGATTCGAAAGTATTTGAGCAAAGAAATGAAAAGGAAAGCTTTCGTTTGTAGAAATAACGTAATAGATATAATAGAAATAAAAGTAACTAATAAAAGTAATTTGAATTTTCCTATTCAAAAATTGGTTGTATTATAATTAGAAAGTGCCACAGAATTCTGTGTCAACGCTCATATATTTCCCCTCTTACCACCAACCTCCTTAAATAATCAGTTATATCATTGACTGTACATCGAGAAAAATAATTAAACAGCATAAACGACGAATATTACGCGACAATATAACAAAGCCGGAAAATACTCTTGAAAGAAACGTCTGTCGGAAGCAAGAGACGCAAGATGCGCAATTCAATGTCATTAAAATTAGATCTCTGGCCGAGGCGCCGGGGCTTGGCTCCTCGTCAGAATCAGTTAACACGTTGTTTACCGGTCACGAAAATACTCCTAATTGTTTACAGTGCCATTACAGAACTGTTCATTGTACTTTGGTCTAAAAAATGATACGCGACTAAAAATATAGAAATTTATTTCGATCACTCGACAAAGTTTAACGATGAACGTCGAATGCTCGTTTCGTGCGTGGTGAACATCATGTTTCACAGGATTACTAGTTTCTAGTTTGTCGAGAGGGTGGGAAAGGAGCGGGGGAGTGCGTGGCATTATTAAATTTTCCCGAGCCTTCGATGTCTGATAGTGCATGCAAAGTGCATTAGCAGTATTAGCTCTAGTTACTCTGGCTTCCTCACGCCGCTCAACTAGCCAGCCTCTCTTCACTGCTCTCCGGGATGCGTGTGCGCGCGTTTCGCCAGGCACGATTTCCAATCTTTAAAGTATCTTTATTGGTCGGAACCGATGCTCCGCGCTATCCCACGACAGATTGCGCCCCGTAAACAATTTCCTTTTCCAGTCTAGCTATTCCCCCTGGAGAGTCTCCTGGCAAGAAGCGGGAGAGAGTCCGGGATGGGGAAAGTCTGGCTCCTCGTTGCTCTTGGCAGCGAGGAAACCTCCACCTTGTCCTCGTCTCGACAATAAAGCTCTCGGATAAATGTCTTCCACCAAGTTTTCTTTCACTCTCGAACGCCTACGCCACACTTCGATCAAACGCGCCGTCCCCCTTTGCGGCCGGAAAATGTTGGCGACCTCTTCGTCGACCCTTCGTACTTAACTACTACGATCTCCCAAGCAGAGGGTGCCGCTTGTGAAATCTTCAACAGACGACCTGATTACGATGTTATTCGCGTAGTAATCTCGCGCTGCTAATTAATATCGCCTAATGGCCGCGGCAGCCTCACGCGGACAACAATAAGTGCGCAAGTGGATCGCGCCATTCTTGGTCAGACGGAAAGAGACGTCGAGAAGAGTGAAGTTAGAATTGTAGTTTTTAATGTCTCCTGGTGAATGGTACGTTCCGCGAGTATGAATGCGACGAGTCTGACGTACTAAAATACAGGCTGCTGAGTTACGTATGAGTCAGTAACGTTGATATTCTACGTTGATGCAGCAGTTTTGCATTTTTCATTACTCGATGACTCCCGGAATTTATCTCCTCTTCTAGGCAAAACCCGACGCGATTAGACAAAACAATTATTCTCGCCAGGAGCAATATCGCCATAGCGAACTCGTATACGTCCGCGTCTCTCTGTAGATCTACACACATACATGTGTTATTGGCTGGCGTGGCGGCGCGCGAGTGTACGCCTAGCACTTGGTAAGTGGAACTGTCAGGATGATATGTGCATCTCGCACGTATGCACCACTCTCTCGCCATTGTCTTCGCTCCCAGCCACTCTCCGCGAAACTACTACTATCTACACATACACACGCGCGCGCGCACGAGGGACGAGAATACGTGGAGGGTTCGCCGAGCGCAAAATGTAACTCTTGAAAAAGATCCGCCGACTTTTATTTATCACCGACGCACCGCAAACGCGGTGACCCCAAGGCGTGCGTGCGTCGTCCCTGACACTAACGTCAGCCGCACTTTTATTGCCGATTTAATCTCGCGCTATTGATAGGACGATAAAAATAAGCGATTGCCAGTCGCCGGATACAGGATGACTTTATACCTCGGAGAAAGATAGTGGAGTGGGATCGGGCGATTCACGCTGCTGAAGAGCACCAACGCAATTCCAGCGGTAATAGCCAGCTGTTGCGGGAGCAAAGGTACAACACTGGCAAATGTACATTTCACGGCGGCGCCGACGCCACCGCCCGGCAACGCAAATCCTTTGAATGCCCGGCCGCAGTTAATTACAGCAGAACTTTGGAAAGCACGGGCAACGCGACCAGGTTTGCCAGCCTCAAATTACGCAATGTATATTACAAGTTATTCACTGCACCGGCGGCGTCGGCGGCAGCGGCCAGCTCGTTGTATTTACGTAATAGAGCAATCGAAGCGTCACGCTCGCCTCTGGCCGGCCTCTAATGGCTCAGTGTCGAGCCGAGGGAAACAACACAATCGTCTCCGGCCAATGCCAATTGTCCCTTATGTACTCGCTCTTCCCGGAATAACTCGATTTTCGTGTGTACTCGCCGACAACTCCCCCAACCGGCTCAGCTTCTCCAATCAATCGACGCAGCTGCCTGGCTTGTCAGATGGGAAACTGGCATTCTGCGGAGGCCGAGATAAACGGGAACCCAACCTGCCACTTCGACACTGTCAACTCGCCCCGCAAATTCTTCTCCAACTACTTTGGATAAAGCACATCACTAACAACCATGTTTTACCTTGGCAGGGACTTTGCACTTTCGGCGACTTTCGACTTGATCCTGTTTTTTCCCCGTGAATATAGTTCGCAGGCAAGTTTCACTTAAGCCACAGGCATCTCCGCCGAGCCAACGGATCCTTCGAGGCTCCTCACGCAAGACCGGCGGTTGTATCGAAAGTATGTCACTCGAGAACGGCTATTGTCAAAGTTAAGGGCTTGTTTGGCTGGGATGGTCTCGCGTATTTCCATTTTAAACAGGGGAATCGTGCAAGTTGAATCGAAATACGAAGTCGTAAAGCTGGTGCCGTGGAAACGGGAAGGCAGAGGCTCGCACGCCAAGGTAAAACTCGGTCAGTGCGTGATGTAACAACACACACACACACACACACACACATACGTCGATTGTAACTATCAGGGCCGATATGAGAGGATATCGAGGGGCGTGGAGAGTTTCCAGCAGCTCGGGGTGGAATGTACGTACACGAGTGCACCCACGCGAGTGCGAGTGCAAGTACGCGCGCGACGTGAAAGTCCGAGAATGAAGCGGGGCGGGGCGGGGCGGAGCGGAGAAGGAAAGGCCGGTTACAAAATAATTTAGCTGCGCGGAGAAGTTCAGCTGCTCGGGCGTGCATAGCCGACTGGCACGCTGGATTCCAGTCGATCCCTGGTCGCGCTGCTTTCTGCGTGGGCAGTCATGCAATTACACCGGACAGCTCGTGTAAGGGCCGTGCATGTATGTATGTACTCGTAACGCGAGTTAACGCACGCCCGGCACACGTCATTTTTACGAGTGATCGCGTCTCGAGTTCGTGACTCCTGGCGCGCACACACACTCTTCCTGTCTTTATGCAACCCATGCTGGCAAACTTCGCTTTTCGAGGGCTGCGTATTCTTGCGGAAAGTCCCTGATTCACGCACTCTAATTTCTCTTCATTCTGTTACTGCACGCGTGAAGAAAGTAGCATTTTATTTCGTTCTAACGCACTCGTGTGGAAAGTAAATTATTACCGCAATTGAGAGGTAAGGAGAAACAAATGATTAACAGTATTATGTCATATTTTTTGCGAAATTCAATTTGTCAATCTGTCGATCAAGCCAGCAATAGATATCGTAGGTTATTTTTTGTCGATTCACACAAAGTGGAGTTTTGCAGCACTCATTACATAAAATATAGTGTCCTATTAGTGTGTAAGGCAGTCAACTTTGAGACGCGTGAATATGTTATATTATTACCTGTTTAACTGTGTACAACATCCATACAAAAAGTGAACAAAAAGTGAAATATGGTATTATGTACACGCGGTACACTCGACTTTTTAAAAGCCCTCTTTTAGGGTCGCAACCCCTTAAAAAAGTGTTGCATATCGTGTGAACATGCAACCAAACTTTATTTTTTGTCTAACGGTTGTTTTCCATATTCTGACAACTATTGTAAGGAATTTATGTATTTCACATGTGGGCAATGAACAAGTCGGCAAATCAGTATAACAGAAACGTATATTTGACGTTGGTACACTGTTGTTACTATGACAATCAACGTAAGAGTGTCTGAAAATTAGGTCTGTAGACAAAAACCCGTGTGGTCCACCATTAGTTTTTCTACCCTGCGTACTCGAATATTTATCTGAAAGTGTACGCAGCGCAACCCCTGAGTCGCTCGCATTGTATTTATTACCCATCTCGAATTTCATATGATAATTTTGTCGGATGCTGTATGCGCGTCTTTCTTTTCCAAGTCCCCCGTCAACCCCTTTTTCTTTCGCATTTCATTTCTCGCGAGGAATTCACCGCCATTATATCAGGAAAGCGGCCCCTGACAATGTCCCGTTGTTTGCATTGAACTAATCGGATAATTACCCGCGGCCGGATGACTTATCGCCTGGTGACATGTGGAGAGAGAGAGAGAGAGAAAGGTCCGCCGGGACGATGTACCATTCAATTGTGTGGCCGGCGATGCACGCTAGACGAAGCCCCAAAGAGCTTTTCAATTACTATCACTCAGCTTCCTCGTAGCTCGGTGTATGCCAGTTATTCCTTAATTGATTTCATCGTTGTTGCTCGAATGACTCGGAGCTTCGTCCGATCGAGCGGCTTGTCGAGTACTCATAATGAGTGTATTACGTTAGGAATTAGTATCGAACCGGTTGATGGATCTGGTAGTCAGCTGGTTCTCAAGCGAAGCGGTCTCTTTGTTAAACGCGATGTTAACCAGTCATATATGTATGGCAAGTCATTAAATAAACAGGAGTTTGTTAACTCCTTGTCGTACTTTGACAAGTCTGACTTGTGATAATAATTTTGTACAAACATGAATATCAGGAGTCAGACTCGTGGAATGAGGATTAGACGAACACTGTTGCATTCCTTTTTTCAATATTTTGCAGATTGGGTATTACAACTGTTCGAAAGTATCACTTTAACCTGTTTTTCCAGATTTCATCGAACAAAATGGTACAGCAAGAGGTTAAGTTTCTTGAAGTGCTAATACTTCTTTTTTGTAAAAGTTATTATATGTTCATTATTGTAAATATTTTAACAAATATTCCCTGAAAAATTTGTTCTTAATAACTATTCTTAGTAACTTTGTCAAAAAAAGGAAAAAAATATTCTGGCTCATTAAGAACCACTTTTCTCTGTCAAGTTCACATACAGTTTTTTTAAAATATTTTTTTAAATAACTATTATATATATGACAACAACGTATATATGACAATAAATTTTTCAGAGAACGTACTTTAAAGTATGTAAAATAATGGACATATAATGAATATTTAAAGAAGCAAGTATTAGTATTTCAAAAAAATGAATAAACTTCTACTTGTTTAATGGCGTGGCTGGCATATAGGATCTTTTAGCGGCGCGCTCCAATCGAGAATGAAGTTTCACCTGGCAGAGGGGAATATAGTCGATGTGATCGAATCTGTCTGGGCGTCTCGACAAGAGTCGATCAGCGTAGTATGGACAGCAACAGCGAAGGCAATGTGCGAAATTGGGCATTTGAAGAGTTACAACTGTCGCTCGCACGGCCTCTCAACTGCACTCGACGATCTTTCTCACTTTCTCCACCGCTCTCGTTAACGACTTTACGCGGACCGGCAGAAATATTTACAAGGCAGCGCGTGAAATGCGACTGATCGAGAAACTCGGTCACGGATTAGAATTCAAGCGGCGTCGCACTGCCAGCCAGGCGTCGTCGTATTTTTGTCCGCCATGACATTGACTTTCAGCGGGCCGCCGTCCAACTTTACCGCGAGAATATTTGACGGCCTTCTCAGGGGAACACATGTTACTCGCCGGAAAACTGATAACAATCGTCTTTCCAAAAATACTGTCAATGCTTTTCCTAATGTCGCGAGTCAAGCGGCGATTTGTCAACGAATGAATGCGTTACTGTCATAACGAAGACCTTGTGACCAGCATTGGCGGTGTTTGGCATTAGTGAAATGCGATAAAAGCAGCGGTATCGCGGATTTGCCTGGAACAAGGTGTTCGAAAGCCGAGACTTTCCACGATGAAACGCAGTGGGAATTTCCATGGGAAGGCCAGCCGTCCAATCGAAACCGGATTTACCGGTGGCAGAGTGTCAGGAAAAGTGATACGCCCGGGATATTAGTATCCCCGAATACTCGGCAGGACAGCCGCGTTAATTGGCGGCTGGCAATCAGCTTTAATTAAAATCACCGAACGCACCGGAGCGCGTTCCTTCCACGCGCGCTCTATGCTCTCGCGCGTATCTCGAATTTCTGTCGATCGCAGAGCAGGCATTCGATGAATCCCTCGAAAATACTCCCTCGTTCCCACAGGATCAATCAATCGTACATGCGCGCGTGCTACCAACCGGTAAAGGAAGCGCGCCACTTTTATTGCCAGCGTCATTCCAATAATCTCACAAACCCGTCTCGACTCACTGCCTGACGTATTAATCTTCGTTCAGCGGACTTATCAAATCGTCCGAGCAGTCGAGCGACCAGGCGGAAAGCGTGCCGCGTATCTCTGATTTAATTTCCGCCCGTAGAAAAAGCAGGATCGGTCCACTGACAGAGCTCGGACGGCGCCAGAAAGCTCGTCCCAAGAAAATACCGGACCAACGTGAAATCTGTTAAAGTGGCTATCTTCATCTATTCCAATGGAAGCAATCTTAGAAATCTTTGCTTCGACACAGTGATAATTATACTTTTATCTCGATTACATACTTTGAAATATTGCTTTTCTAACAATCTAAATTAGCGACAACGCAAACTGCCTTAATGTGAGCCGTTTATTTCAAAAGTGGCTACGTCCATTTTCCAAAAAAATCGAGTTAGCGACCATAATAGTTACACTTTTATATATTAAATTAAATAAATATATTAAATTTGACACCCTTAGAAACCCAAAAACATTATTCCACTATCTTATCTGTTACCCATATTTTTAAATCTAATTCAACCCAAACCTTTCAATATCCTAATTCGAACCTAAATGTACTTACGCCACTCTCAAACTAAACAACTCTTATCTTCGAGCGTAGCACATTGTAATTAAGTATGTCTGTGTCATGGGAGATTACTCAATGACTATTGACGTTCGAAAAGGAGTCGGCGCAGTCTTCTTGAAAAGGCAATGGGCCGTGTTCGTATGCTTAAGACCGCAGCCCATAAGCAGACGCTGACTGCTTTGCGTAACGAGAGCCGTTACGAGTTCTGACCACCATTGACGAGTACTATGCACTTCCGATCATTCAGCAGTGCCAAGCTATCTCTGACCGTACAACCTTTCCCAAGGTCGTCTCTTCTGAGAGCCACTCGAATTTATTCCGATCCTCCATGCACACACACACACATACACACTTACTGTGGCGCGATGCCTGGTTGGCTTGCTGACTAAGCGAATGCAATGCGAATTTACGAGGGTACTTAGCTGCTCCAGCTCCGGAACGAGTAGGTACGTACGTACCACCGATGGAATAAGCGGAATGCTTGGAATGCCATCGGACTCCGGACTTAGAATAGCTGGTGTACATCGCTCCCTCCTCCAATACCGATAGAACGTCTTTTTCTCTCTCTGTCTCTCTCTCTCTGCCGTTCCCTCTACACTAGGCTATTGCAGCTCTTTTGTCCACCGCAATTCGCCGTTTCCACGATAATGCTAGTAAGAAGAGGCTCCGGTGCACCACGCCGCGGCGCGCCGCGCCGCGCCGGTGCGAATACTCCTGCTGTCTTCAAAGCGCGCTCGCTTTCTCAGTCAAGCAACAACAGCCTTCTTTGCTCGCCTCATCGAACACGTTTTTCACGATCGGATCGATATCGAATACACCAAGACAGACAGACAGAGAAAGAAAGAGAAAGGGAGTGGGAGAGTTAAAAGCGCTGCTGTCTTTCCCTCGATTGGCCGAGGAGTATGGAAATCCACGGCACTCGAGACATCCAGCAGAACTAATGTAAATTTGATCCCTCGAACCAACCAGAGCTCGCACAAAAGCCACGGATGAAAATGCGATGAAAGGCAACCGTGTATTCTCACGAGGAATATCAAAAGTTGGAGAAAAAGAATTCGAGCAGAGATTATTGTTGCTCTGTGAAGAATTGCGTGTCCTTGCCGAAAAGGATGAATCAGACTGAGTCACTCGGTTGGTTCCTATGTGCAGGGAAGAGCAACGGCTCGTTCCTCGCATAGGAACACGTACGCGTGACGGGACTCTTATTATCCTGGCTGTCCGTGGAAAGAAGGTACGTGGCCAGGGTAAAAAGGGGCTCGGTTTGCGCGATCGATTCGATCGGGCAGCCCTCCTACAAGCAACCAACCAAGCAAGCAAGCAAGCACAAGCAGCGAGCCGCCGCGCCGGCTCGGCTTGCGCTCCGGTAAGTGCAATTTACATCACCGAAACTAAAGTACGCGTCATGCAAGAAACTGGTCGCTCGCTCTCCGACTATATTCGAGGCTGCCGCTATTTTTAGGCCTGCCGCTCGCTCTTGCATACATTTGCATTGATTTCGCTTGTTTTACCCTACGCTGCCATCGAGAGAGCTTGGCCGACAAAGAGAAAGAGAGAGAAAGAGAGGAAGAGTGAGGGAACGCGGTAGTGAGAGAGGCACGAGATGCAGTAATCACGCTGGGAATTACGTGGATACTAGACTCTATCCGGATGGAGTCGAGAGTCGAATACAACCCTTCCCACTTCACGCACTTCACTCCGACGCGTGTCTCTATCGATCCCCCTCACCGATAGGGTTGCCGTTAACCAGATCTCACCAGGCTCGCTAAAAGCCAGTTGCGCTAAAGCGAAAATCATTCTGCCGAATGAGCGAGTTCATGACGTGTCGGAGAGTCGAGCTAATATTTGAGATTCTCTTCGATTTGTAGAACGACTAGTTGTAGATGGCTTCGCATGGAATGGCTTGTCGCGTGCATGCAAGCAATGATTTAATTTGAGGGATAACAGGTTGTCGCACTGCCACTCTCCAGTGTTCCGTTCAAACTTTTTTGTTGATAAATCGTTTGTTCAAGAATGTAACAGGGGCGTGGAAATATTATCGGTTTCGAGTAGGATGTTTATCTTATTAATTTATACTTCTTATTTTTATCTTTGTATATTTCTTCTATCGCTGGCTTTGATTTAATTTATTTGATTTAATTTGAGGGTCAACAGGTTGTTAAACTTTTTTCTTAGCAGATCGTTTAATAAAATAACAGAAGCATAGAAATATTATTAGTTTCAAGAAGGATTGTTAATCTATATTAATTTATCCTTCTTAGACTTATCTTTGTATATTTCTAATCGCTGATCAGTCGTTAATTGACGCAATGCGATAACATAGATAGAACCCCTCGAAAATTGAAAAAACACAACTCTAAGAGCATCATTGAAATTGGATGAGCAGTTTCAGAGATTATTCACTTGAAGCAAAATATCACTACGTCTTTATATACTAGCAAAGATTACAGATGATTCACCGGCATATCAATGGTCCGAGTGTCTCTCTAGAGTTTGATTAAAAGTAGATTCCACAGCAGTCCATGGCCAGCTGTTGGTTCAGGATTGGAGTGTGTGTGTGTGTGTGTGTGTTCCATCGGAGTTATATGTGATTCCCAATGGCTCGAGCCAGTGCAAACAGTGGGATCGCGCTATCAACGATTGCTGTTACGCAGCCGAGCTTTGGATCGACTGTGAACGCACTCGGAATCGAAACAGCGCGTTATAACTCACGAAAGATGAGTTATGTTAACGAGAGAGGACAAGCATTATGTAAGAAAGGCCACTGGAGAAAGACAAAGGTAGCGAAGACCGGAAGGGCATTGACTGCATTTCAATCTATAGACTTAAAAGCAAGCAAGCACACACGCTGTCTGCTCGGCACGTGCTTGTAGAGCAACCGTGTCCCAGCCAATCGTCACGCCACGGAATACAAAAGCACGTGGGTGGAAAATAATGGTTATTTATATAGGCGTTATCGCCCACCGCTCGCTTCCGCCCGGGCTTCCCTTTCTTCCTCTCTCGAGTCTTTCAATGTTTCTTGCCTGAACCCCCGTAAAGCAAAGAGTAGTTCGACGCTTCTCTCCTCCCCAACACAGACAAATACGAAGGGTGTCTGGTTCTATGAAAAATGACTGATGCTCCTGACCCGATGTCAATGCCACCGCACGCGCACATACACCCTGATCAATCTCCCCATGTGTTCTTGTCGTTTAAACGAGTGGAGAACACGTGTACGTGTATCTCGGATCTCTAAGGTCGTGCTTGGGTCAGTGGAGCCACTTTCCACGCTGCTCGTCTTCATTACCAATCTCCCATTAACTTGCTCCGGTATTTGATAAGACGCCAGAATGCATATCCCGTTAGCTCGCTCGCTGATTAAAGAATACTCTGTCCAGCAATACCGTAGGGAGACGCATCTCCGCGCAGATGGGATGAGAATCGGAACAGCGACGGCGGCGACGGTGCTTTATTCCAATGAGGAAGAAGAGAGTCCACTCAGGGAGTATTCATCCGACCAAGTAATTCATCTGGCTAGTCGGGCAAACGGAGGAATTCCATTACTACGAATTCGAGGATAAATGGAATTATGCAACGAGGAGAGGCTCTTCTCTAGGCGAGGCTGTCCACCCACGGTACGCGTGCACTCTTTGTGAGCGTCTGAATGGAGCCGGTTTCAGCCACTCCGGCATTCCTATACAAATCCGAAGCAATTTTCGTCAACTGTTTCCGAGAGGTCGCCGCTGAAGGAGAGATGGAAGGAGAAATGTCGGTGAATCCGAGGAAGAGCGAATCACAGTCGATAGGGGAGAGAAGCGCGGCATCGCCACCGGTCTCTCGCCGAGAGAGGAATCATGGCAAGCCGAAAAGCAGCAAGCAGCACCGTCTCGCCGAAGACGGCAAGGCCGTCAGGTTTCGCTGCGACTTTCCCTCCACGCAGGTTAAGGTGATGCTGGCCAGAGGATGGACCCAGGTTATGGAATGCACCTTATTCGACCTTAACGAGAATCCCTGTACAGGACACCCGAGCCTAACACGGACGCCGCGTCCGTATTCCTTTAAAGTCTCGTCGAGATAGAAGCAACCTAGAGCATTGTTTCTTCCCTTATGAGGGAGAAGATCGACTATTATACTGGCGCGAGCATTGTTCGGCCAATACCACGCCTCATTCCACATGCGCACTTAAATAACGCCGCGAACTCTCCCATTCCCACCACTCTCTTTCTCTCGGTTTAACTACGTGTCGAATATATCTCCTCGATAGCGCACCAACCTCCAAAGTTGGCGCGAGAACTTTAAAAATCATATTACACAGACCGCGCGAGTTACTAAACTCCCTTAACTTTAGATCACGCGCCCTGAATGCCACCTGACGAAGTTAATCAGTGTGGACAGCACACCTATCTATTTGCTACGCGCACCCATGACACGCGTTTCCTTATCGCCACGAGTTTTAATGCAATAATGAATGTTAAAGCAAGCGAGTTTATTATCCGCCACCTGCCCTCAATAACTTTCACTTTCCTCGCGGAAACTATCAGCGGCCAATTGAGCGCGAGGTGTACTTGTTCGACTGGACTTGTTACGAGATCGTGCGAACACCTTGCTGGCATAAGCACCTGATTGTAAGATCGGTGGAAAAGTACTACACGTGTCTAAAAATCAGGCTTTTTTAGATCGTCGACAGTGCTGACACAAGTTGGCACATTTGGTGGTGCGAGACCACTGACGTCCGACAGATCCTTGACCAGAAGCTCCGCTCCCACCAAAAGATACCGCATTTCCGCAACTTCTACGAACTGACGCGCAAGAACTTCCTCTACAGGAACCTCAAGAGATACAAGAAAGTACTGTTGAAGTCTGGCAAAGAGGAGGAGGCGGCTTTGTGCGACTCGATGCCGGTCACTTTCGAGTTACCGAAAGACTACAGTCTATTTATCGAGGAGTACAACAAACAACCGGGCGCCACATGGATCGTGAAACCAGCCGGTCGCTCTCAAGGCAGAGGAATCTTTCTCTTCCGGAAATTGAGAGATCTCGTTGAATGGAAAGCGAAGGAATTCCTGGCGAGTGAACAGTCCGAGACACCGGCTGAGACGTTCATCGTGCAGAAATACGTGGAGGACCCTTACCTTCTCGCCGGTTTGTGCTTTCTCTCACTTGGACTGGATTGCTGCTCTGGTGGTGGCGTGTCTTCAGCCGCTTATCACTCGCGGAGAATAGACCGCCTAAGCCAGTGTCTAGGTGTGCGCCTCTGTGTGTTGTTGAGTAATAGATGCCTTGAGTATACAAGGCTCAATGGCAATCGCGAAGAATGGAGGAAGAGGCCCGGAGGAGAAACGCCTTTGGCGAAAATATACGGCGCTACTACTTCGCGAGGATAGGCGGCTGATAAAAGGCGCGCCTTCAATCGAAAAGCCCGCTCTCGAAAGACCGGCTTTGAATACACTTGGTTGCGAGAGCGGCCTGCTCCGCGAGCGTACACACGATCATCCCAACAGGAGCGTTCCAGTCGTGCCAGGGAAAAATCACCCTGAATCCGATCGTGATTTGGTAGGTCGGAAGTTCGATCTCCGGATTTACGTATTGGTCACGTCCTTCCACCCATTGAAAGTCTGGTTGGCGAGAGAGGGTTTCGCGAGACTGTCCGGCGAGTTGTTCGACATGGAGAATCTCGAGGATAGCAGGGTGCATCTCACTAATATGGCCATTCAACTGAAGAGCAACGACGGCCCGGAAGCTACCGGCAAGGATCGCCAGGCGATAAAGGAACGGTGCAAATGGGCATTGCGCAAGGTTCGAGAGTATCTCACTGCAGAGCACGGAGAGGCTGCGGTCGAATCTCTGCTCCAGCGAATAGCCGGTTGGTGAGAGACAAACCAGCCCCTACTACAATTCATGGCTCCAGTTTAACTAGGAGGTTACCTGGGCCTGATAGGTGTTATAATGGCGAGTCTATTGGCGGTGCAGCCGGTCATGATGCAGGGCAGACATTCCTTCGAGCTTTATGGCTACGATGTCCTATTGGATGAGAAGCTAGTGCCATGGCTGCTCGAGGTGAACGCTTCCCCAGCCCTCACAGGCACCGACCCCGAGGACTATCGACTCAAGTTCGACCTGATCGACGACGTCCTCAACATCCTCGACTTCGACGGCCGTCTCACCGCTAGAGAAACGAGGGTCGGCGGCTTCGATCTACTCTGGAGCGACGGCCCAGTATGGACTTATTGCCCGAACCCCACATTCTGCGGAGATACGCCCTCTGGACCAAGGAAACTCAACATCTTCCTTGGCGCGAGGAACGATCGCTTGCAACAGATACGTCGAATTCACGAGTACCTCGCCAGAGTGTATGGTACTAGTTCGTAGATCACCCGAGGCTACGACAGAGCCCTTGTCCAATAGAATGGAGAATATATTACAATAACATCCTCAAAGGGAGTTTTCTTGGAACTCCTTTCCTCGGGGTTGAAGATTTTATTTCATTTTTCTAGTTTTATAAGCACGCCATCTAAAAAGGGCTGCGTGTTCCTAGGAATAATCTAACGGCGACGCTGTGATATTCATTCCAGGCGAGCGAGGCCAAGTTTTCCGATATACGTGACGCCAGATTCATTAATCGCGGCGGCGCGGCGCGGCGCGCCGCGGCGCTCGGCATGCTCGTCTCGACGGTGTTTACCTTTTTTTATTTGCGCCTCGGCGACTGAGCGCGATATCTCGAGTAATAGCTGGTGGCCGGTCACTCGGAAACACAAGGTTGCGTGATCCCATTTGTCGGAGCGGAGCGGAGCTTGCGCGACGCGTGTAACAGCCGGGAATTTTCATTGGGCCGGAGTTATTAAATTCGAGGAAAGCGTGCCGACGCCGTCGACGCCGCTGCCGCGCGAAAGAATGCAGAAGGGTGTGCATCAAAGCCAGCAAAGCGACGTGCACTCTCGCTTTTATTCACACGGGTGCGCGCGCGACCTCCTCTCTTCTCCGCTGCTCCGGCGTCCTCCTCCGACGCTGCCACCACCGTCACCACCACCACCACCTCCTTCCTCCTCCTCGTCATCGACGTGTGCACACTCTTTTTCCCTCTCGTCCGTCGTGTCATCGCGCGCTCGCTTCTCTCTTTCAACGGCGGCCGACTAAATTTAGCGGAAGGGTCGCTGTAACTTCGTAAGTGCACTCGTGTTATCCTGATTCTCGCGCGGCAACACCCGCTCCAAGCCAAACGCCTCTCCTGAGATTCTTTCGCGATCGCCATTTCTTTGTGCTTCCGAGGACTCTCATTCCTTTACTACGATAAAAATCAACATTCCATTCTAGTTCCCAAAGTTCTAAAACTATGTCCCTCGCTCGAGTAATAGCGACAAAGTTTTTATTTCTCATTCCGAGATATTTCGGTATTTGCACTGGTATTTCGTTTATAGCAGCGTCAATATGTGAGCAGCGCGCAACAACTTTCGACATTGGCAAGAGAAACATTGTCGAGCTTTGGCAAAGTCTTGAAAAGAACTGGAAGCTTTTTCATAAAGCACGAAATATCTACAAAAAGTCCCTCGTTAGACTCTCGGAATTCCTCTGGTCTGGCATAAAAAGTTCTTGATTCCCGTGCGGCAACAATACGCAATCACGGATGAAAAGGACACTTCGTAGAGGAATTTGTGAAAAAGTACCTTTCCTGCCGGAGCTAACTTTGCAATTGCGAAAGGAAAAGGTGGGGAAAGGGTGGAGTAGTGTACGTGCTTGCGAACACTTCCGACATCCTATATTCGCGCGACGAGAGGATGAATGCATACATAGTTCAAAGCATGTTGCCTGGCGTTTCCGATAATATGCGTAACATACTGGCGCGCCGGAATTTCCTGTCACATGTGTACCAGCGAACAATCTTAAGAATCCTCTGGCGCGTCCTCTCCACGCGAGATTACACGCTCCTCCATAACTTCCTAGTCGATATTGCCAGTTTCCTCGTGAAATATGTGTGCCACTCTATTTCAAGGAGAGAAGGAGAGAGAAAGAGAGCGGCGGATCGTCGAAAACGGAGAGATTTAAACGCATCCTCGGTATTCAGAATGAATGGGCCGACATGAGCGAAGCAGCAGGAGAGACATAAAACTTAAAAAGTCTATCCGGCCAATTCAGGCCGAGCTGGCGCGGCGCGGCGCGGCGCTACGGTGTATCGATGCACAACGGTGTTAAGCGGAATGCCGCGTTAATTAAAGTGTAATTAGAGCAATGGAGGTAGGCACCCTCGTACGTATGAATGCACCCCAGTTACTAATGAAGTCAGGCCGTTTGACACAATTTATTCCAGCAGGGATTTTGCGGCCGATCGCTAAAATAAAGGCCGCCAGGGTTAAAGCCGCCCTTTCATCCGGAATGATCTCGAAATTCGCGCGGGGGCTCCTCCTCCCTCGTGACTCTTCATTATCAAACGGCGCGACCACCGATTACCCGCCGCCGATCTCTCATTAGCATTGTGTCGCTCTGAAAGCAGCCGCATCCTTTTCTCGCGAAAAACGGATGATTATCCGGTGGCGTGGCGAAAAACAGCGGCCAATGAAAGTGTCCTCCGCGGGCGCACAAAGGCCGACTTAACCACAGGTAATTGCAGAGTTAAGCCTCGTCTACGGACTCTCCTCTCAGTAGCTCCGGAGAATCGCCATAGGCAACGCTATGCCAGCCAGCACGCCGGCTCTTGCCACGAGGCCTCTCCTCTCCTCTACTCTCCTCTCCTCTCTCATTCTCTCTCTCCCGCTCTTTCCTTCCAGCTGACACACCGAGGGTTCGCCTTAACGTCCTTAACCCATTTCCCGGCGACAGAGTTACGTTAACGCAACATAATGATTCCGCTTCCTCCCCTGTTCCACCTCGTTCCACTGCCCTCTCGCTGCTGCTGCTCCTCACTCGTTAAATCGTTAACGATACGCTCTTTCACCGACGGTGGCCGACTGCTCGCTCGAGCACAACGATATCACGCTGGAATTCGAGCGGTACCGTTGGATTCAACGTTCCCATTTGAATATCGCTCTATTCTCCACGGAAGGATAAAGTTCTCGAGATGGTTGCGGGAGGGTGTTGGTGTAGAGGGGAAGAAATGCGAGATAGAGCAGGCCAGTTTGGCGAGAGGGATCTACCTCGATTGTTATCAGTGACGTCGAGCGCACTCGAGGCCTCCGAGCGTTAAGACGACCAACGATGTCGAGAGATGACAGTTATCAGCGAGTGACTCTACTCCAGCGGCCGAGGACTCTTCATCTGGTTTCACTTCCTATTTCAAATCCGTCTAGAAATGGACGGGCGTCCCTGTAATTTATAGTTTATCGAGCGATGAGAGAGTAAAATACACCCGAGACGCCGCTCCGCTCCGCGCCGCGTGCATCAAGCCGGTTCTCTCTCGGGCGCAATATTCTCTCCTATCTCCGATCTCTCGGAGGGCGAGCACACATATTTTCTTATTCGACTTCGCTCTTCCTTCGAATATATGCACGCGGCCGCCGCGGCGCCGTCCGCCCGCTCGAGTTACGAGCTCGAGTTTGACTTCCCCGTAATGGGATGGAACTTATTCCGAAGTACGATCGTAGTGGGGATTTTATTCAATCAGTGTCTGATGGATCTTCAAGTATCCACGCTCAAAGAATTTCGAGCTTAACTCGAGCCGAGTTATTCCTGGCAAGAACGCTAATAAAATATACCAGTGATTCCGTTGAATCCCAGTGGCGGGCAATAATTGAGCGAGAAGAGAAGCAGCTTAAGTCACTCGTAACTCCATTACCGTCCTCCTCTCTGCAAACGAGAGGCATGCTCGGACGAATTCAGGGAGGAAAGTCGGCGAGAGTATATCTCTGGAGCTGGCAGCGGAGGGACGCGGCAACAGAGAGGTCGACGCGAAATCCGCAAATGGCGTTATACGCTCCGACCCAAATTGGAATCGATTCAACCTGCTAAAGCAGCTATTCAGCTAACGCGAAAAGAAGGGCTGAAGATTCGAATTTATGTGCTGCCGGCTCCTCTTCACTCGTTTTTCTTGGCTTGCCAACTGGAGGCCGGAGGGGCCTAGGCCTGCCTGCCTGCCCGCCTGAATAAACGGCCAGCGAATCCAACCCAGAAAAGGCTATTTTTCACTACTCTTTGGCATTCTTTACTTTCCCATCGAACCTACGTGCCCTTTTTTCTCCCCCGGCCACCCCCAACCCTCCATTCTATTCTACTCCATCACCTACGCCCTCCACCTATCGTTATGCTCCAACACTGATCTCACCACTCGCTCGGTGCACTCGCTATTCCAATTAAGACCTCTTCACCCCACGCCGCTTTTAATTAATCTAATTAATTTCATTAAGCTTCACTAGACACTCACTGCGAATCTCGCATTCTTCCATCCTCCGCCCCCTCATGTTTCGCTCGGTGAAAAATTGTTCGGATCTAAAGTATGCAGGCACACCCCGAGTCCGACATTTCCCCAGGCGTTGTATTTCCGCAGGGTTCCCAGCAAAAACGAGAGTAATTCGAGACGTGGAATAAACGAAGAGAGATCTCGAAGGGAAGCTGAGCGAGAGGGAACGAGATGAATTGTGAAGTGACACTGGCTTCTACAAGTGAGGCTTATTCTTCCCGCGGCGAGCAAGAGAAAGAGGCTACTTTTTATTCCAAGCCTGATAAATTCCTTTTAGACCTGGCGAGCGTTCAAGAGCACTCACTTCGCCTCTCTCCAGGATACGGCCGAAATGTACACCACTCGCCCTCCTTATTATGCCGCGATAATGCCCTTCCATCCTGTTCTCCCAGTCGCCGAAGATCCCCCCTCATTCTATATTTATGTATCTTTGCGGCGAATCCTAGTCGCCTTTGACACCGCCGCGACGTGCTTTCTTGGTAGAAGGAAAAATAAGATTTCTCGGAGCAGCGAGCAGAGCGCCGACGGGCACACTGTAATCCCGAAAGAATAGGCTGTTCTAAAGTTGCTCGGCCCAGTTCTAACGTTCTTTCATTCGTGCGAGGGCGCATCGAGAAACATGGAATAACTCTGCGAACATAAAAGTGTTCATCTAGAGAGACGCGAGATGGTGAAGAAGCGGCCCTTTCCTAGATTGGTTGCCATTTACAAAAGGGCGGAGAGAAGTGCGTGTAGCTAGGAGCGATTTAGATCGAGACAAAGTTTCAACTGAGAAGGCGCCGCGCCGCGCCGCGCCGCTCGGCTGTCGCAGTCGACAGCGAAAAGAAATCGCGTCACTCTCTTTACGAGCGACTAACCAGCGTGAATGGCTCTTTTCGGTGTCATTGACCCCTTTCCATCGAGTGCAAGAGGAAGCATCGGAGAGAATGCGCCGCCGCGCTCGTAAAAGGAAAAGAAGGAGGATAAAAGAAGAGGAGGTGAGAGCAAGAAGTCCGGAAGGAACGAGAGCGCGAGGCATGCGAGCTATCTGTGCCAGTGAGACGCTGCGAATTACGGGGTTCCATAAGCGAACTCGGAAATCCTCGCCTCCCTTTCTACGATCTCCACGTGCACCAACGCGTGCTCCTAGTTCTGTCGCGTGCCAATTACATTCTCTCCAACGAGCATACACGCACCGGCCTCATACTAATTAGACCGGTGATTCCTTGATCCTTGAGTAACACGCGCTCCCATCTCCGCTGACTTTATTTCTCGCACTCCCCCGTTAGAAACAACACCCACTTCTAATTACATCGGAAGCTACCTGCACGTGGGTGCGTATGGGACGACTCCACCATGCAAATTACACAGTCTCTTCCGCCACGCTTAATATGCCGATGCATTTTTCTATTGGTTGCTAGTATTAATAGATGTAAATGTCAAGGTTGGGCAATAAGAATGGGCGGAATTGATCGACAACTATTTACGAGCGTCAGTGACTGCGTCATTGCGTACGGGGATTACGTTGCTCCGTTGGAATTACGTCAAATCTGGACGTCATTCGAATCGACAGCGAATTCTAGCCTGTGTATGTGTGTAGGAAAATGCACATTCGAAAGTCAGCAAGGATGCTATGTAAGTGTAATAGGTAAACCTTGGCAGATGAATGAGCAAGCAGCAACGTTCTACCTGGGCGATGGTGATCCATTTGGATCGGGTTGCACGGACGGCCGCAAATTCAACGGAAATCGATATGGCCAACACGCCGCGCCGTTTCGGAATGAAAGGTCGAGCAGCAGCACTAGCAGCAGCACTACCGCTGTAACGGTGATCCCGTGTATCGCAATAACGCTCGGCGGCGACAAATGCAACACACGACTTGTCTCGATTTCGGCTTTCTAGGTCGAGTGGCGCAACGCACTCTCCAAGCACGCGGAGAACAAAACCGCGTTTTGCAATGAGCTCTATCCGCATTCGCCGGCTAACATTTTAATCCGTTGTCCGGCGCAACCCTGGCAAGCTCGCCTGTTATATCAATCCAGCATCCAGGCGAACGCCAGTAAATCCGCTCGCTCGGAATACGGAACACTCTGTCTGCATTTTACATGCTTACGCCAGATAGATCCGCGCTAGTATTCAAAGCTAGAGAGAGAGAGAGAGAGAGAGAGGGAGAGAGATTCTGGAAGTTACAGCGATCCCCTATTCATATGTAGCTGGCGCCAGCGGTGGAAAAGGCTAAAAGGCCATCATCCACACTACTCGCAGCTCTCTCGGCCTCACCTTGCCTCCACCTCACTTTGCAATTCTATACAAACACACGTAAGGAAAGGAGTGAGAGAAGCGAGAGAGCAGATCGTACGTGCCGATAGGATATTTCGACCTTATTTCCTGCGAGCGGCTAAAGAGCTGATTTACCTCTCTATGCAGTGCACTTAAACCTCACCCCGAGTGCTCGATCCCGGCCGAGCGAGTGAGAGAGAGAAGCAAAAGCCAAGAGAAAGATAAAGAGAGAGTGAGAGAGTCTGGGAGGGTATAAAATTTCAACGAGCAGGAAGTTAACTGCTTACGATCATCTGATATAAAACAAAGCGAGCTATATAGCTATATTGCAGACGAAAAATGAAATTTATTACACGCAAACGCTCGAGGCGGAGTGCGGACTTGTATTTAACGAGCCGACAGTACAACGTTATCCATTACAATGTATGGAAGTTATCTGGAGCGATGGATAATGCTGGCCTGGCGAGGAGAGTGCGCGTACAACTTTAATTATGGAAACTAGGAGGGGAACATTCGTCTTGGAGCTATCAAGGGTGATCGATCGATAGATTCGAGAAATTCAACGACGTACACACGCGTTACCGGCGGGCTAATTGCGGGGCTCGCGTGCCCCCGACAGTATTATACCTTCGCGATTACCCCTTGAGTCTCTTATCACGCGAGGAGGCCGTTGCATAATCCTGTTGAGAAGAGGCGAGGCGATGCGATGCGCTGGAGAAAAACTGGTGGCTAAGAGAGGAGACACGAGGACGCATCCGGTGGTGGTAGATGCCGAGAACCGCCGCCGCCGCCGCGCCGATGCATGCACACACCACACGTTCTCCGAGACGCTGGCTGAAATGCAAACTGAGAACGGTGTGCGCGCTCATTTGGCTGCGAGAATGCAATTAGCCTGGCTGGCTCTGCTCGCCTTTCTTATCTGCCTGCGGATACTCTTTTTTTCCGATTTATGCATGCAGACATCGGCGCCGCTCGGCTGTGAATTCAGGCACGGCTGGCTCCGACATTAATGGACGTTTCATCTAATGAAATTAACTAGTTCGCGACGGTAGAGCCGTATCCTCCGCAGTAGAGACGCCCTGGAGAAGCTTATCCGCCGGAGTTATTTAATTGTAATTGGTCTGGAGCAAGATTATCCAGCTGGAAACGGGAATTGGAGAGACACAAGACAAAAACGACTGGCCTCCTTTCCTCGGTCTCTCAATGCGACCGAGGGACTTTGAGAGACTCATCAAAGTTACCCGATATTCCATATTCCCCGCTGAGATGACGACTTCCCTTAATGAGAGAAAATCTGAATTAAGATAGCCAAGTTACTTCGCTAATGTTACCAACTACACTAAACTTCTTCTTCCGCGCGCGCGAGCGCGAGCGTTAAAGAATGAAACTGTCGAATTACCGAGTATCTCTCGCGTATCTACGGGAAACTGGTCCATCCATTTGAAAGGGGAACCCCTGGCCAGGTGCTCAGTCGAACTTCATAAAGCAGCCTCCGACAACGCAGTCGCGTCAGCCGGCGTGCGAAATTGGGGTAGGACCTGACTTTCATTTCAAAAGGGAGCGCACCGGAGTGCCGAGGCACAATTCGCCCTCGTACACCACCGAGAGGTGAACGAACACACGCTCCTCCCGCTATTGATCACGATAGAAATTCGACGCTAGGAGCGCGTCAGCTGATTTGTCACGTAAGGGAGTTGTCGCGACTGTAAACTTACTACTGTTCGCTTCAATCCTTATTAGGAAACCTATCCACAGGATAAGCCGAGTAGATTCGATCGAGACATTAGACTCTAGCCGCCACTTGTCACTGGTGTCAACGATTGATCTACGAATATAGAATGAATTCGGCCGCGGTGTAAACATGGCTGCGTTTACAGCAGCCGATTGACAACAAGGACATCGGAGGAGCAATGGGCGGGCGGCGGCGGCGGCGGCAGCTGAGTGTCGCGGACGAAGTGCGAGTGCGACGAAGGTGGTCCCTTTATTCAGGTTTTCCAGTCGGCCGGAGGAGCAGCGTGAAGGGGTAGATTCCCCAGGAAAAGGGGAGGAGAGGGGGTACGCGGGGCGGCAAAGAGGAAGAGGAAGGAGGCTGAGAAGACGAGAGCCACAGGGGCACAGGCGGACCGACCGACAAGCTGGAATGTGGCCGTTAAACCGATCCCACCCAGCCAATCAGCATCCCTGTACTTTCTGTTACAGGAAAGCAAACCTGCCAACGGAGCCTGCAAAATCTTCCACTTTTCCCTTCTACCAGCTAAAGCAAAGACTTTTATCCGGCGACGCAGGGAAAGAAAACAGTGGCGCGACAGAGGGTGCTTGCGATAATAACAGACACAAACACACGGGTCGATATAGACCGGGCGTTATTTTGAGGGCCCACCATCCCAGGAGTAACTCGGCAGTTGCTCTCGGGGTTGCTCTCCTGGCTGCTCCCGGCCTTCGCCAGGAGCGCTACGGTCCCAGCCGCCTTTTTCCCCGGCGACTGGAAGCGCTGCTTTTACCTGCATATTGACAGAGAGAACGGGCAAGCGGGAGACTAGGCTTCTAAGGGAGCGAGGGAGAAAGAGACAGAATGAGAGAAGGGGGGGAGCAAGAGAAAGAGAGAGAGAGAGAGAGGAGACTCACCTTGCCGCTCTTCGCTGCCGGTGAGTTCTCGACGATGTCGTAGATGACGTGCGGCAGACCCGCGGTGCCCAGCAGGGAGAACCCGAATCCGGAGGAGTCGCCGCGGTTCAGGGTGACCAGCAGCTCCTCAGCCATGTTTCAGCCACATTGATCACCTCACTGTCATTTGACGCACCTCCGCGAGAAATCGCGCACCGCGTACGATTACTACTCTCCTCCGGCGGGCGCCCGTTTACTCTCCTCTACTTCTCTTGGACTGCCTATCTGCTTGTCTGCCTGCCTGACTCTCTACTTTGCTTCCTTGCTTGCTTGTTTCCTCACTCGTTCACTAAGCTCGCGCCTTCCTTCCTTCCTTCCTTCTTTCGCGCGCGCACGCCCGCCCGCCCGCCCTCTCTTTCTTGCTGCTCCTTAACGGCGTATGTCACTCGCAGTGCGAACCCGCTCCCAATGTCTCTCTCTCTTTCTCTCTCCCTTGCTCTCAGAGTTGTTGTATGCCGCACACGCACCCACACATACGCACACGCACGCGGGGCCCCGACTGGGATTCTCTGCTCTCTTCGCACTTTTTCCACTGCACCGCCGCCGACAGAGCCTCTATATTCTAGATTTCCTATCCCCCTCGAGAGCGAGCCTCTGCCCTGCCTGTCTGTCCGCCTGCCTGACTGCTTGCCCTGCCTGTTTGCGCGGCTAGAACCGCCTTCGCGCCGCTGCCACTGCGTTAGATCGTACTTCTGCTTTGCGGCTAACAGCACCGACTGTTATACTATGTATGCCGGGAGTAAGCCAGCCCTGCTCTCTCTCTGTCTCTCTCCTGCCCCCTCGCGCTTCCTCCTCACTAGGACCTGCACTTGCCTGGGAAACTGGCGCTCACTTTCCACGTAACAGCTACCTGTGCCTCTCTGCCTGCCTGCCTGCCTGCCTGCCTGCGCGGACCAGCGCGAACACCGCGACGGCGTCGCGGCAACCGAGCCGAACAGCAGTCGTAGTATCCTTGCGAACGACACAGCCACCACCTCCACCCTGTCCGGCGAACGCCCCAAGACTGGATGGCGCCACCTTCAAGAGCACCTCTCTTGCCTCCCCACCTCTCCTCCACCTGCAGCTACTGCGTCAGTCAAATTATGTCTCGCATCGTTTTTTTGAAATCATCACAACAAGACCCGCAAGAGCTAATTATCGAGTGTAGGTTTTGTTTGTCGAAGATTGAATTAGGTTGTTGAGTTGTTCTGATGCTTGTGGAGTCTCGTAATAGTATTTGAGGTTTGAGTGGATTGATATTATGGAAGATGTGACGGGTTGAAAACTGTTGGAATTTTGAATGGGAGGCTAATTTATTGAGGGAGTTGAATCGAGTTAATGTAGAGTGTTTTGCTGGAGGTTTTAATTGATTTCGAATGCAAGCATTGCGATAGCATCGCGCGTTACCTTGACTTGTTATTACCAATCAGTCGTTAGACTTGATAACGCTTTTTTTGCACTTGTTCTGGTTATCGATAATGATCCATACATGGATTTGTAGAATCTTCACTGTGCCGAGTGTAGGACGAGATAGAGCATTTGATAAATTCTAGATATGATTTTCTGTGATCTGTGTAGAAGCGTTAATTGAATTGAAGTCTCTCAATAGCAAGATTTGAGATCCTCTTTGGATCCCCTACGAATTCCACTGTGCACGACTGGAGTTTGACTTCGGCAGTAGTACAGGCAAACATGGAGCCACTTGCACATCTCGTTAAAGTGTCTATTCCAAATTACTTAGCCGGATTGCCTATTCCGGACTCAATAGGAGGATGGTTTCGTTTGGGAAGTAAGTAGTTTCCGTGCCTTGTTATTAGCGCATTAATCAACATGCAATGTTATGTCAATTAATGCGTGAGAATTTGAGGAAACGTGACATTGCATGTTGGTGGGCTCTCGCCGACGACGGCAATCTTATATTTGCTTATTGAAACCAAATGAAATAAAGGGCTTTCTGTCCTTTGATTTAGTAAGGGATTGGCTCTCGTTAATCCCACCGACTGCTATGATGGCTGGCGTTGGCTACATGTCCTACAGAGCATTTTGTCCGCTGGCTAGGCCTCCGGTAAGTGTCCTACCTGTTACCAGATCATCAAGGACATAGGATAAGAACACGTTATGCCCAGATGCTCTCTTTCGCTTATTAACCGATTATGCAATACCGACGCTTTCCATAAATAAATGTATGCACTTGTCATTTTCTTGGAATCGATCAGTCATTTGATTATCAGTCGATCGAAGTCTGCCAATTGAATTTCGAACACAATTATAGATATATGCCTGACATAGCCGCACAGAGCAATGCCCTCGTTACTTTTTTATATACTTCGAATACTGCCTACTTGTTCCAGCCGAGTGGATGCGTAAACCCATCGATAAAAAAGGACGTCAAGAAAGTAGTGGATACCGTTGATATAGAGGATATCGCCGAAAAAGCTGTGTTCTGCCGTTGCTGGAGGTCGGAAAATGTGAGTATTTCAACAACTTCATTTAACTCTCTCTGTTCTTCCTGCTATTAATATATACTGTAGCTTTCTGATGTGGCCTACTGCACCTACTGTACATGTTATGTAACAGATGCAACACCTTTGCTGATTATAACAATCTTCCAGAAATAAATTATGCAAAGTTAAAGTTGCGATTTCTAATAATAGAAATGTTTGTAAATGATTACTAATATATACTTTGTATCTTTGCAGTGGCCGTACTGTGATGGTTCCCATGGTCGTCATAATAATGAGGTAAATGACAATGTGGGTCCCCTCGTTGTTACCAAGAAGAAGGACTAATATGTAAGCCCTTTGTTCTTTGAATCTCGTACATGATTAAATGAAAATGTACAGGATTGTCAACAATATCTCAGAGAAATGTTTCGCATCTTGCTATTGTAGATAATCTAAATAGAAAAAGATCTAATAATATAACTGAACCGTGAAGGTAGACCAGTGTATCAATGTGTAGCAGCAGAAACTGCTACATTTATAGGCTGCAAGTTATATACTTGCTACCAATGTTTTTTGCCAACTTTTTAAAGATTTAATAGTGAATACACCTCTCAGCAACCCCATTCCAGTCTCAAGGAAGAATCTGTGGGTTGCAAATTTGCTATGAAATTTATTAAGTTTTTATATCTGTAAACTGTCTTAAATTGTTTGGGTATGCAATGGATAAATTTTGGGGAAATATATGAAATGCATTTAATCAAGGAATCCACAAAATGTTTTATGCTTACTGCCATTAGAAAAATAGTCTAATGTTTTATTCGTATGTGTGTGTGTCAGGTAAAGTAAGAATAATGTCATAATACAAAAGGTTTCTTCTCCTATGATTTACACATTCAGAATTGATACAAACCACTCAATCTCGCAATACTAGCACCTACAGTAGTTTGTTGTTTTAACAGCTATATGTTAATACTATACACATCTAATTTAAGCAATGGTATTCATCTGAAACATAGCTGCGCCATAGGAAACACGAAGTAGTAACCAAACTATTTGGTTCTCTGACTTTGAGGAGCTTGTATGTCCTTAATATCACAGATCAATGAAACTTCAACAGTACTGTAATATTAGTTTCATAGTTCGGCACTTCACAGCTTTGCCCGAAACTTCGTCGCTTTCTCGGAATCAAAGCTGCAACAGACAATTCACGTTTGAACTCTGGGATTCTGTTTTATTGATACGATTCTTACCTCAAAGTGCCGGAGATCGTTAGTATCGAATTCCAGATCATTGACAAGTAATTCCCGATGCCCATATTTGTGTCTGAAATTCATCAGATCAGTATTAAATAATGCACATGTTTTTATATTATTTAATAAGTAGAGAACTTTTTCTCACTCGACATATCTTCGCCACGCAATTACGGTGATGTATGTGAAAACAACAGCAAGAATGAAAGTTATTGCGGTGACTAAAGCTATGATTCCAGAAGGCATGTTCTTTCTCTCCTCGTCTTCGGCCTCGGGCTTTGTCACTTTGGCGCTATTTTCTGAGTTCCCTCCATTGTGAACCTTGTCTGCCAATAATGGTGCCACACTGCTCACTGTTTGTTCTGTACGATTGTTATTCATTTTTGCATCTCCCATTGTAGAATCTGGCAAAAAAATGTGCATTCCTAAAACGTTCTACATTCTGTGCACTGATACTTCAAGTACACAGAATCCAATTTTCTCTACCTGTAAGATTTGTTTTTGCTTTCTTGTCCCCGTTTGGCGAAACAGTATGATAGACTAAACCGTGCTGATCAGCTAATGGTATTTCACCTTTCATCGTCGTATCCTTTTGTGGTACTGTAAGAATTTTGGCTGAGTATGAGTAAGTCAGGAATTAATTACTTCAAGGAAATTTGGGTATGACACATGCCTGTGCCATTCGATCCTTTCGTTGTATCCGCAATCTCGCCATCGTCATTATCGTGTGGCATAGCATAACATTTGACCATGTCTTCCGTTTCTTTTTTGTAGTGGCAAGGGTGATCCTTTTCCTGACTATCCGTCCTTTCAGCCGATGTGCTTTCGTTCCCGCTCAATGAGCGAGATGCTCCCAGACTGATTTCTGTTTCGTTCGCCTTTGAAGAACTTCCTGTCATATTTTATGAATGCCTTATTACGTAATATTGCTACACTCCCTACTATTCATCCAACATCTTTGCTCACCTTCTGTATGCGATGCCCGCGATGTTTCAAGTGCAATTGCCTCCGTGCTGTTTTTAATCGACGCATCGGTTTCATTCTTTGAACTTGTACTGTTAAGGCCACTCGAGTTCAATTGTTCCTTTAGTGGCGTGGGATGTACTTGTCCGACTGTTAGAATTATCGTCCTTTATATTCATATGCAAACTTAGATACTATCTCACTCTTTAAACTAGATCGTTATATTTACCAAGTACTGAGACGAGTAACACACTTATTACTGGAAACTGGTACATATTGATCAGTCTTCAGGAACAACCTCGACTCGAACAAGGACTTGCTCTTCTTTGGCAATGTTGGTGCTTTCCTTTGTTGCAAGGTCTATTGCTTTATCGGACGATCGCGTATCGGATCAGGAACTGAAATCAATTTCGCAATCAGATTCGCCTGTCGCGTGCTTCATTTTTCCTGATATTGCGGCGAAATTTTACAATTCCAATTTCGCATAATACTTTATTAAAAAATAAAAGCTTGATGTTATTCCGATTTTGTATCTTATCATACTAATTATTAAACAAACGCAGATATTGAAAAAGCCTTTGCTTCTTCGTGCACTGATATTGCGATCTATCTTTCCGCGTCAAAATTCGTAAGTAAAATAAGCAGATTCCCATGTGCTTCAAAACGCGACGTGATTTCTGGGAAGCTGTTAGACAAATATATTCATGCCAGTAAACAAAACGATAGGCTCTTTGCCTGCAAGACGTGATAGAGGTGATAATTGACTGTCGTCGTATAGAATATCAGTTTACCAGCACATGCGATCCGGTCGAAATCGTTCATTGATAAAATACAATGATCGTTCAAGAGTACGCTGCGTTTGAGTGTATGACGAATTCGCAGTAAATACCGATATTTACACTGTTTCACTTAACACCGTTTAACTCGCGCAAGTTTCCGCGGAGTACTACGAGAATTACTGTGATAATTGACTGAGCAGATAAGGATAGTTTACGGGAAATGTTTCATTACTACTGTTTAGTTAGTGCATCGATTAACGTTCTTGGCTGAGCTGGCGAATAATGTTGTAAAAATGCATTGGCAAGAGAGGACACCAGTCCACCGATGTACTCGTGACATATAACGCGCTAATCGGATTTACCACTACGTGGTTTCGTTCGTTCAGTACGCCAGTAAGCCGAGCTTAACATAATAATTATTGAAATATTGGCGGAAAAGTGCTTGGATCCGCGAAAAAAAGGTCAGCCGCGTTACGAAAAGGCTTTGTTGGAAATAGCGTACGCTCAAGGCTCTCAAAACACAGGCGAACCAATAAAGTCTGGCCGGTGGTAATCCGGCTGGTTTTGGTATAAGTGATAACAGCCGGTAATCATCCCCCTAACGGTTTTGAGTCACTCGCGAATTGATAAGGCGACTGGAGGATCTGGTGATCGATCGATCAGGGTATCTCTAGCCGACTGATGCACTGACTCTCGCGTATGCATACCTCGGGAGAGCGTGAAATGCGGCCGCTCTACTTTTTCCGTATTCGCAAGCGTTCGCTGGATGATCCCGCGTAGCACTTATGAGGGAAACCAGGAAGTGGGACCGTCTGCTCGTACCTTGCGATCATGTATTCTCTTCTGATTACGAATCTTCCCGACAACGACGAGGAGACGTAACGATTCCCTAACACAAACGCTCGACTTAAAATCCAGCGGCATTACAATCACACTCGCCACTGATACCAAGATTCCGGACAATACTCAGCGTTATATTCTGACCATTATCTCGGTAGCCGCTCACTTTCGAATCATAGAGGATCCGCTTACGTTTGCGATAGAATGCCGTATCTACGAACTCGCGCGCTCACTCGCTCTCCTGCTCTCGGCGACTGGCAATCGCGAATACCTCCTTCATGCTTCAAGGTGTGCGCTCACCCGTCGATCACCACCACTTATCGCACTCCTCCTCGAGGCTCCGCAGTCGATTGAATCGCGTCTCGCGCCTCGAGAAACCGTTCGACGCCGGAGCTTCTCCAGCAACTGTTTGCCTTGCTCCGTGTCCTCCGAGACAGTGACTTCCCACTTTTCTTCTCAAGGAATTCCAGAATCACTGCTCCGCTAAAATCCTACTGAATCGAGGGTACACTGCTTGCCGAGCTGGCTGCCGGTGGTTACTGGCGTGTGCGGTTTGAAGAAACCCGCGTCCCAATTAGAGTTGGAGCGCAGCCGTGATAACTGGTGCCCCCGGCGGTACAATGCGGGTTTTGCTCCGCTTGTTCTTTACGAGCGGAGCGAAAGCCTACTGCACGAATCGGCACTCCGCCGTCCTGAAGCACAGGGGAGCCAGCCAGCTGGAGAACGCTTCAACGATGAGCGCGCAGCTCGTTCGACTGGGAACCGAGAGCACCGTGGAAGTCGAGAATGATTTGGTAGTGCACACCGCTAAAGACGTATGATCGCGCGAGCCCGATCAGTCGCAGCAATGGGAAATCGTCCCGCAAAGAATCCGGATGAACAGCTGTATGTGCACTTAATTACGAATGCTCCATGGTACCCCAGTATTTCCGGCAATCAACTTGTGAACCTCAACGGATACTCTATGCGGATCTAGCATATCCGATTTCACAATTTTAGCCAATCCACATTAAACAGTCTTGTGGGAAAATTTCTGCCTCAGTTGCGAATTGTTTCCTCGACGTAATGCGAACTAGTAAGAATCTCCCATTCCATTGATGAGCAACGGTAATTTCCTAGAGCTAATCGTGAATATCTTCCTATCTCGGATGTACTATGTGTGTTCTTCCGTATTATCGATAAATCTCCGAACGACGTGACAGGTTTTTTTAGACATGTGTAGGATTTAAGATCGCGGATACTGCGCATTCTAATTAACTATTTTTCAATGGATTTGGTTTGACATTAGTATTGTGAGTATATTTCAGTCACCGGTGGTATATTATCGTGATAGTGCTGTAAGAGTAACTTAGGAGTAAGTTCTCAAGAGATTCTGCTGAACCAACTGAAATTCTCCACGCATTCCGCATATACTTACTGCTTAATAGCAAAAACCGGTAAGGATTGCATGGATGATAACGTAATCAGTTGAATCATCACGGAGTTCCCGTAAGAAAAATGCTAACTAGATGTCCGATATCGTACTCATACGTATAACAACATATAGGACAAATATCTTAAAGAACAGCTTTCTTACGTAGCCAATGGACTGTATTCAATAGAAGCAGTCAGCCACGCAAAACATCCGAGATTTTCCTAGGCTGACTAATGCACATTTTTCCCTATAATGGAATTTTACACAAAAGTAGTACAAACGGAAGCACTGGGTGGTTTTAATAGGAAGAGTGAGTGTAAAAAATATCGAGTGTGCAGCAGTCAATGGGATCATCAAGTGTCCCAACGATCTCTTCATAATTATGCATGTTTCACTAGAAAGTTTGTGAACGCAGGTCGCCTCATTTCTCCAGGCGTCTCTCGCTAATCTCACGATTAATTTTCCTCGAGAAATTCAGCGGACGTATTAAGGCTACGAAAGTAGACAAACTTTTGAGTATACACTGTTACGGATCTTACATCCATTTCTACGAGTCTCCATCCATTATGTAAGTGCGACATTTTACATGCATAGCTTCATCATTCAAGGAACGGTTTAATGATGCCGTAAGGTTTTCCCGTGTCACGTGCCACTAATTTCCGAGACAATAGAGCATAGTACGCACTAAATCACCATGCAATTTTCTGCGGTAAATGCGTTCCGGGAGTGATAACCGATAGTATGGAGCATCCGCTAATTATCGAACTTCGCAGCAAAATATCAGGGGCATTGTTGACTCCATGAGAGTCCGGGGACGAATGCTTGTAAAACGTACGGCGCAATTTGCACCCGAATGCCAAAACCTGTCCCCAATGAACGCACGCGTGAGTGCACGTACAAGAGTGCAAAAATAAATTGACCCTGCCGGCGATAAAACCCTTGGAAACCGTGAAACCCCTCAACCAACGAGGTAATTCGATATACGCAAGGTGAGGTGAATGGGGAGATGTGGTGTACGTGCATCTATAAGCATTCTCACGACTAGTACTGGTATTCTGGTACAATGGGTACTATTGAATTCCGCATCCTGCGGCTGCCAACCCTTTCTTATGAGATGATTTTATTTCATTGCATCTACACAAAGCCAAAAGGAAAAAATGCGATCCCTTCGGGCATGGGGTACCAAAAAACGCACACATCCTTTCTTTCCGTACTATGTATAGTTTCTTTATTCTTTTCTCTTTAGAGAAATATAAACTCTTTGTTAACAGGTGAAATTCGTTCGCCGGGAAATATGTAGTATCGTTTACTCGTGTCCTAATGTCAAAGTCATACTGATAGGAGTGGAAATCGTGTTATTTGCTAAATAGAATAAGTATCTGTACATTAAAGGACATTTCTTTGGGGAAATAGAGAAAATCTGCATCAGGTACATGCCTCATTATTACTAGCCTAGGACTGTTATACGAGTGTCATCTTAAGTTAGTTAAGTTATTGTAATAAATAATACAGTAAAGCATCTTACTATAGTTTTATATTCTAACATGTTCAGTGCACCAAAATATTTTATAGCAAGCTTTTCATGTAATGTATTTTGACTAGTAGAAGATAGTTAATTAACCAACCACCTCATGCACTCACTTGTGGGCTATTGCTTTCAAGTGCACGAAATTGCAAATATATTCAGTGCGATTAGTACGATAGGATACTATGAACACCATTGTTTTTTGGAAAGACACACAAATTTATAAGTGGACTGGTGTCAAAGAACCCTAGTGCTTATCGAAAGTATGCCCAGACTTTTGCCGAAAGAGCAACACCTCTTGTAGAACATATTTTCCGTGATCATCATCCGTTATGAACTACAGAAATATAAAACAATTGAACACAGGAACCATTATAAATGTCGGTGCGCCTCTGTCTGCGCGATATAATACAGACTACTTAAGCGCGTGAAGTATTAAAAAGATGCGCAACTACAAGGCCAAAAATATAATATTACCAATATTTTTATATAAGCTTCGTTATACGTAAATTTTTCATCGTTATTATAATGCTCAGTAATTCAAGGTCCAGATATTACGAAAGTAATTATAGACACAATCATCCAGATCGAAAGGTGTCATTTTCTTCTTAGATCAACTACTTCTATAACAGCCTTCATATTCAACTTGTGATGTTTTGCTTTCTAAAAAAGAAGTATTGTATGAAAACAAAAGTAGTGTGTGTGCTTCTACACTTATAAAAAACAAAATTACCATATATAATGGTGGTTCAGTTGGGTGCGGATGGAAGCCTGATTCTCTGCAGCCTGCTATGTAGTCTAATCCATAATCTGGCGTTAGTATAAAAAAGCCGGTCCTAAGGAAATGATGGAACATAAGAATAAGCATGGTTCTACTGGGCCGTTAAGGGTACTTTTTTGTTTCTCACTTACTGATCGTATTTAGGTGCACAAACAATTGCAATTGCTTCCGCCATCATGAGCTGATAAGAGCAGTGAGTATGAAGATCCACGCTAGACAGAAATGCGGTCTGTGTCGGATGTGTCTGCGAAGAAATATCGAAAGAATGACGAGAGACTCTTAGTAATTATGTGAATGTTAACTTACAAACAGTCACCTTCATTATTTGGAGGATCGATAGCGCATCATTCTCTTACGAAAACTAAAGCTTTAGTAGGAATATATCAAGTTTTGACATACATGTATCCACCCGAGTGTAATCAGATTGTGTTGGTCTTGATAATCGAATATGTCCTCCTCATTGTGTGTTATACACGAGTCAGGTGACCCTGTTTGCTCAGGGATTAATAAATGCGTTACAACTAATTTATTCCGCTCCAATTTTCCAGCTAAAATCCCACAAGTCTCTTTATTACTGATGGTATTGCTGTGTGCAAGCATAAGGAAGTCATGCATCAACTTTGATGGTAAAACCACATCTCTCAATGTATGATTATCACTCATTAAAAGGGAAGGCTTTGTTGATCGATCAACTTCTGGCACACTCCTGAAAGATATATTTGAATCTTTGAATGCTTATAGGAGTAAATAAAAGTATTGAGCAATAAATGAAGACCTACTTGGTAGAAGTCTGTGCATTTGTCACAGCTGGTGCTTGAGCTCCCCACCCCATTTCTAATGGTTTAGGCGTTACATTTGCAATCTTTTTATTATCATCAGGTATGAACATTTCAGCTACATTGATGGCAGCTTTAGTAGCTTTGACAGCAGCTAATGCAGCCATCTTATTCTTCTTCTCCTCCTCCTCCTTCTGTCTGAATTATCAATAAAAATTAATCATTTACTCAGCAATTGATTTTCATTGTATCATTAATGAAGAGGTAAGTACTTCTCCAGTTCTTCTTGCTTCTGTCTTTCTTTCTCAAGCCTTTCCTTTTCCTTCAAGTCCTCCAAATACTTATCCATTTCTGCTTGATACTGTTCTAACAGCTGTTTCTTTAGTTCTTCAGCTTTGGGAAGGACATCCCTTAGTGTCTGTTGGTTCATCGCCCTGTCCTTTAGAGGCACAGTATGATACAATGGGTGCTTCATTATTTTGTCAACAAATATTCTGTAACATTCTGTGGTTTTACTTCACTCCAAGAGCAATAGCTACGAAAGAAAAAGTAATCCTTACGTTATAAATTTTATATACAAAATATAGGCAGACTCATAGTTTCCCTCCTGCATGTACATGTTCGCCAATCTAATCATTTCTACGCCTGAACGATAGTATCTGAAACGGCATCAGTTCTCCATATGACAATTGTAATTCTACAGTATGAAAATGGTCAGTGGTTACTACCTTTGCGGTGGAATATTGCGATCCATTTCTACGCCGGACGCGTAGTCCGAGAGGAACTTGAGACGCGCCCGGGGTTCGTTTATGCCCACTTCTTTCCATGGATATTTGACAGGTTTGTTCTGCGACTTGTCCTTGCTCATCTTTCGCGCTTCAGGTTACATTCGAGCCAGAGAAAATATTCGAATGTAATCACATAGCATTGTAAAAGCCGGTCGTGCGGCTGTCTGGATTACTTGGGGGCACTCGCTACATTACGCTGGACGCTTACACAACCAAGATATCAGGAGTTTGAGGGATGGTCGAGTAACCGACTGAAAAATACGTCAACCCAATGATCTTTCATCGGCTGTTATCAGCTAGAATCAATCAACAGTGATACCAAACAACTCAGAATGCAGTGAACGTAGTTACAAGAGCTCGCAACCGAGTTGGACATTATTACAACAGCGCTTCCATCAAATTCCGCATTTAATTAGACGATTGCGGGATAAAAATATTTACAGATGCCGACATTATTATCAGCTGCTATTTAGGTTTCGTCAAGTTTCATCACTAGATTGTAATGCACCTATGAAATACTGTATGAAATAATACCTTTGGATTTCCTCGCATTTCCTTACTCTTCTGTATTGCACAACAAAATATGCAATGACAATTTCTAGCTGCGTTTGGTATTTTAATATCAGCGCAACTACGGCCATTTACAAAGTATTCCCGCGAAATTTCCGCGACTAACGTTTGAGTTGTTTTGTACAATTGTCGAGTTACATCTATCAACACTTGTTTATCGTACCGTGATGCGATTAATGTCAATCAAATAACAGTTCATTAGCATGTGAACTCTAACAGTTAAGAATGAGTGAAAGAGAAGATAAAGCAGGTCCCAGTGGGGTTTCCTCACCACCCAAACAATCCAAAACTGACAACACTTTTCAATGTAAGTTTATGATGATTTTGAACATTTCAACAAATATTCTATCTATATAACATTTACATTTACAGCTGCATTTAGTGGATTAAAGAAGTCTGAGTTTTATAAAGAATTGCCAGGTCCGTCCAAACCCAGTGGCTCAAGATTCAATTCTCTCCTTGTTAGTCCAAAGCAGGTACGTAATATGATTAATATGTAATATTGTACTTGTATGATAGATGAAACTATATTACTTATTCACAGAAGGGGAATCCATTGTTAAAATTTATCATGAATGTACCTTGGGAGTTTTCGGATATTGTACCAGACTATGTAATGGGGAAAACTACTTGCGCTTTGTTTTTATCGATAAGATATCACCAACTTAATCCAGACTATATACACGACCGGCTAAAACTGTTGGGGAATGCATACAATTTGAGAGTATTGCTTGTGCAGGTATGTTGAATTATTTTCATCTATGCAACTATTGTTCATATTCTGGTAATATTTAGAAGATGTATAAAAATGTGTAGGTGGACATAGCGGATCCGCATCATGCTTTAAAGCATTTGACTAGAATCTGCATTCTAGCTGATATGACTCTAATGTTAGCATGGAATGCAGAAGATGCTGGGAAAATTATAGAGACTTACAATATGTATGAAAACAAACCCCCAGATGCTATTATGGAAAGGAGTGACAGTGCACCACATCAGAAGGTACTATATCAAAAGAAGCTGTTTATTTATAATGTGTCCTTTCCACATTCTTCTCATTTCTCTTTGTTGTTTTAGTTGGTCAATGCTTTAACAACAATAAGATCAGTAAACAAAACGGATGCAACAACTCTTCTATCAAGTTTTGGAACCCTGAAAAATATTGTGCAAGCAACACCAAATTCTTTAGTCCTTTGTACTGGTATTGGTCTCCATAAAGCAAAACAGATCCATAAAACTTTGCACGAACCATTCTTGAGAGAACCAAAATCAAAGTCGTAACACATAGGATTATTGAATTTAATATGTTTCATTGTTAAGGTCTTTGTAAGATATTCAATCTATTTTTATACTTATTTATTAATAAAATGTTTCAAGGTGGAATATGAGTGTTTTATTTACTGTTGGTCAGCGTTTTATCCTGAAGAATCACACTTATCTTGAGCACCATAAATTATCAGATATATTAAAGATTCACAGAATTAATTAAAAGCATCACTACCAATTGATAAAATTTACTTTTATTTATTAAAATTCTAAGAAACAATGAATGAGACTAAAAAGTATTTTTACAAATCTCTCAATGAATATCAATTATTCTCTTAAGAGTTTCATGCACTGCTGCAGAAGCTCCTTGAACATATTTTAATTGTGATTGGTTCATATAATTTTCTTCAACAAGACAAGATTGACATGCCTTTGTATTGTGACACTTTAGATATAGTAAAAAAGTACAAAATGAAGGCAAGTCAATTTGTCCCTGACCTTCACAAGCTACTGGCAGTACTATCCGCGTTATCTACTTATCATTACACTGTACAGAGATTGCGATTAAGTTTCTATAAGGGTATAAGGGAATAATAAATACAGTATAATCTTATTGAGCAAGATTTACGGTACACCTTTCCTGTAAACCTAAAGGACTGAGCTTCCGTATCGCTCTCCTTGTCCTCCGATGTGTGTTCCGGACCATTGAAACCCTGACTTGTCCTACACGTGTCAGAGCCCGTGCGACAGCGCAGCTCTACATTCCGTAATACTAATTAACTCTCATGTCATGAGATCCCTTCGTGTAATGGGTCGATTAAGCTCTCAAGATTCCCATTGCTGCCATTTAATCTTGGGACAGACATGCTACTTGTCTAACCCTTCTTGAACTTCATCAGTAGAATCGCAATTGTCAAAAATATAATTATCCAAATCAGAGTTGCGATAAAGCCATCGTAAACCACGGAATTCGTGATCGGCCATCCTCTCGCTAGCATTGCCCGCAGTGCTTCAGTACTCTTCGTTAATGGGAGGACAAAGCTGATCTGTCTTAAGTAGAAGTCCATTCCCTCGATGGGCCAGATGATGCCACAAAGCATAACTATGGGCAGGAATGATCCCATGGCCACGTAAGTAGCGCTTCGCTCGTTGTCGCAGAAGCCAGCGATTACAAAGCCTGTAAAACATGATTAACAATAATGGGATTCTTTCAGCTTTGGTGTCACATAGAAGCAAAATAGATCAACTTCTTTACCGAAGCACATTCCGCATAATCCCGTCATAATAGTCAAAGCAGCCACCCAGCCGATGTTTCCTTCGCAGGTGACTTGGAACACGAGGAACGCAAATGCCAACACCATAATACTTTGGCCTACCATTACCATGAATTGCGTTACGACTTGACCAAACAATATTTCCGGCCCAGTTAAACCTGTACAGGAAAATCGTGTGTCACTAAAGAAACCGCTTTATCTGCGTTCTCCTCACGTAAACCAAGTGCAGCTTACCGGAGACTAAACTTCTTTCAAGAAGACCTTCATTCCTCTCGAGCAACATTGCTCCGGATGTTAATGCAACGGACAGGAAGAAAATGATGCTGGAAGAAATAAAGGAGAACGTAAACTTATTGTTGCATGGAGCGAAAAAATCAATTGCGAACAATGTTGGAAACATACGTTAATATAACACCGGGCGCAGCAAAGTCCGTAAAGTTCGGGTCTTGCGTTCCATAAATAGGCGTATTGAACTGATAAAAGAGAATAGATACTAAGTAAAGCAATTAAAGAGGTACACGACAATTAAGTCATTGCTTTATAAACTCACAGCAACCGGAATGTCGGTGACTTTTTTACTGAAATTACACCCAACCGAGACATCTCTCGCAAAGTCTTGATAGGAATATAAAAGGTCTCGTTGCAATAGCTGGCCAATCTGCTGATCTGAAGTTGGAATAAGAATTACCACTACTCTTTTCTTGCTTTTTCTTTTCAATTACATAATGTCTGTGCATACGTACTCGACATATCCATAACAACGTTCATATCGGAGTTCATAATATTCCAATCATCAACATTTCTGCCGTCTTCAAATCGGGCAATTAATGCATCCGAATAATTAGCTGGAAATGTTATCGATGCCCAGGCCCAGCCTCGTTCAACAGCATACCTGCCTTCGGCGTCAGTATCGTACGGAAGAAATTCTACCGATCTATTTTTTAAGTGACTCAAATATCGACAGCTTAAGTGCGTCAAGTTACAACCCGTGGAGGGCCAGCATGGATCCGTGCTTGAATTTAATTCCTTATTAACGATTGCAACGCTCAAGCCAACCGGATCGTGGCCGATTGACAGACAAAATAGAATAATTTGAACCGCTGGTAGACCGATAATAAACGCCATTATCCTAAAATCAATTAAATATTATATAATGAGTGCATTATTACGATTGTTTTAAAGTCATGAAAGGCACAAATAGCTACCCAACGTTTCGCCACATCCAAAGAAAATTCTTCCAAATTAGAGCTTTCATGTGCTGTGGATCCAACATCTTAAAGCTTTTGGAACCTTCCTCTTCCGGCGGTAATTCTGGAAGCTGAATGCCACAATTACTTCACTTGGGAGATACACTAGATGAATTACTAGATGAATGTCATAATTTATCGACAATAATTACATTTCCATCATCAGCGATGGCGACACTCCGCCTACGACTAGATACACTGACGTTATCGCCGAATTCCCCGCTCATCTCGTCATCGTGGTCCTGGCGCGGCATAAAACGACAGTAAGTCATTAAAGTATCGCATAAAATTTGTGTCGAACGAAGCAGGTTTGGAGAAGTGAACATACAACTTCCGGAGGAACGCCAGTGACGCTGCTGAGAATACTACTTCTCCTGCGAAGGCCCATGTTTTGGCGTTTACTCAGCTTTAAGAAGACCTCCTCGAGATTGTCAACGTTATGCATCTCCATTAATTTCCTCGGTGATTCTTCGGCGAGGAATTTACCACCTCTCATTAGACCTATGATACTAGCCTGCTTCGTCTCGTCGATATAGTGAGTTGTGATGATGATAGTTTTGTTGCCATCTTTTGCCAAATGAACTAAATGATCCCAAATATTCTGTCGCAGCACCGGATCTACTCCTACTGTTGGCTCGTCCAGAATCAGGAGTTCCGGATCGGCGAGAAGCGCCGTGGCGAAGGACACTCTTCTTTGCTGGCCACCCGACAAGTTCTTAACGAAACGATTCTCCGGTGGAAGCTGCAACAGCTGTATCAAACGATCGTGTAATTAGGGATGTCAAAGTTGACGCATCACACTTCCAGGAATACAGTTCCACGATCGATTGGATTTAATGATAGCAATCTCGCCAAGTAGTTTAGTACACAACAGAGAAAAAAGATCGTGATTTGTCGTATTCGAGATGACGTTTTCACGGAAACATTAATGCAAGTGTTTCTATAGTCTGTAATTCTTTCCGTTACCTTGAGAAGGAATTCAAGTTTCTCGTCGATCTGTACAGTGGTCATTCCGGCGCACCATCCGAAGTAGATAAAAGTTTCTCTTATCGAGAATTCACCGTAGAGTGCAATCTCTTGTGGCATGTATCCGACTCGAGGGCCAGGCACTCCCGATCCCTTCGAGCCAGGCCTTCCACCGAGGACCCAAATTTCTCCAGCATTCAGCCGTCTTCTGCCGACGATACAGGAAAGCAATGTCGTCTTCCCACATCCACTCGCTCCCAACAAACCATATCTACAGAGAATAACATCCATCGCATTTTAGAAAAATCGTATTTTCTGACGCTATATATTGCTCGCATAAAAAGAATGAATTCGACGCTCGAAAGCCGAGTTTAAAATCGAAAGCAATATCCATACATAATTATCGTGCGGTCAAGGACGAAGAAAAGAACACGTTCTTACAACATTTCGTGCTCTCACAACTTGTAAGGCGAAGACTAATAAAACTGCCACCGCGAATCCTCTTCTTCCAAGGCGCAATACTTTTTGCCGACGTATTTGTGTCGATCTTTTCATAAGGAAGAAGTTCTTAGAGATAGCGAGTGGGTGATTTTTTCAAAGTAGATTGTTAATTATTATTATGATCTTGACGCGAGGTTTGGCAAAAAAGGCAGAGCTGCGGGTGTCGTAGTGTATAAGAAGTCCGCAGAATTATACAAGCTTTGACAGAGCAATCCCATGGACTCGTAACAAGTACAAACGCAGCATGTTTTGCATGATTATAGACAAAGGTAAGCCAGAGTTTAGGGTCAATCATTTGCAATTAATGTCACTTGGATATCTCGCTGCTCATTGCACCTACTTCCTGATCATTAAACTTTTTCTCGTTAATGCATTCAAAGCGTTTTTCTTGTTACTTTGTTGATTTAATGCTCGGAGGCTGGAAGAGAATTCTTTATGGCTAACGAGTGTGTGTAAAGCTTTTTTTTTACAGTACAACTTACATTGTGCCTTTTGGCACCGTCATGTGCAGTCCATCTAGGATGACGTTCGGGTTGCTTTTTGGTCCATATTTTTTGAAAGCCCTTCTCACGCAGACCGCCTGTCTTCGTCGCGTATCCAACGTCGACGCTTGCGTCTGGAATTGTGCTCTTCGTGTCTTCAGCTCGAGGGATGCCGATGGCACCGCCGCCGTGTTGTTCGCAATTTCCATCTCTAAGGATCATAGCCAGTCTTTTAGCACACCTTGTCACGAAATAAAATAAGAATCGCGTTTAAGAAGCCCGGCAATTTTGTCTCCAAAGAATCCTGTGTTCTTATCTTTCAGAGATGTTCAGTCACTATTTGCAAATGGTGCTATTAATAATTCATATCCTCTAAGTGAATATACAAGTCCGATCGAAGTTGGACAGGTCATTTTTGAAGTGCTAAAAAATCTCTTACCAAGCAAGGGAATTGTAAATCAGAGACTGATAACATCTCTAAACGGTAGGTTTTTGTCGCCGAATCTGCATTCCTTTGATGAATTGCCGATCGGTTATATCTTATTTTATAACATGTAAAGATAAATTAGTACGTAAGGATTATGTATACGGTAATGTGCTTTCTGCAATAAAAATGAAATGGTGGATGAATTCATACGAGCCGTAATGTAATTGTGGCAAAGTACTCAACGGCCTTTGAATATGCAGTCTCAGAGTGTTGATGCCGCGTGCATGAGAACCTTCGATAATTCAGTTTTTTCTTTTTCATAACGCGATGATTCATACGAAACTTGTTCACTGATTTTTATACGCCTATCGCTGCTCGGCAAGGAATTCTGAATTCTTCCTTCAAATAGAACGAGACTCTCATAACTGGCGAGGTCTCTTTGTCATTGTCATCGAACTTCGGACTGCTTAAAAATTGCGTGGTCCATTCGAAGCAGTAAATGTCAAGTCTCTCGATTTCTCAAGCCTTCGATCCGGACGCGTTATGCGCGTTTGTTTTCGAAGAGAGCGGCGACCATTCACTTTTTGGAATTTTGGGAATTCGGTAAACCGATGGAATTCAAACCAGTAGCGAAATTATCACTCGTAACTCCTCTAAACTGAGAATTACCCGATGGCAAAGATTTAAATTGGCTAATTCAATTTTAATGAAATACAGAAATCAGTCAGCAACTATTCGAGCGGATATTAAAGAACATCCGATTTCGAAAGAAACAAAACCGACAATCATAGCAAACTGTTGCAGGAGTTAAATCGTAGAGGCGGCTATAAAAGTTTCCGGCGACTTCCTCGTTTAAATAGGCGGGCAAGCGTGCCGACAGGTAAAAGTACTTTCGAGCAAAGAAACCGCGGGCGTTCGCAACACTTTGGCCGCGCCGCCGCGCCGCCGCGCCGCTTCAAGAGAATCGTCTGCCGGGTCATTGGAAATTTGAGGCTTGCTTCATCGGCTGGCATTCGTTAAACATTCTCTCGCGGCGATTGCTCTCGAGTGACGCAGCGTTCTACGCCCCGAAAAGATTACACACGCGGAAAATGTCTCGGCTCCGAGTAGCTGAGAGCGTGGTGTGCTCGCAGCTCGAGGACGTCTTAATCGATCCTCGGAAGTAGTTTCTACGTAACCAACTATATCTCGTAATTCGTGAGTGATGTAACGCTGTAACAAACTCTCACCTATCTCCGCGTCTCGAGTCCGGCAGAACCGGAGAGAAGTTGCTCCGGGCACCGCTCGGACGGACGGGTTTCGTTCTCGATCTGGCTGCCTTGCTCTTGCTCGATATTTTAGCGTCTCGCATATTCTCGCGGCCACCGCGCCGCGCCGCCAATCCTGAAAGCCGGTCACGCGTTTTCGTACTTTCCATCTCGGAAAAATATGCGACCTTGTTGCGCAATGACCTCGCCGGCCGTTCTCGGTCTATTTGGAAAATTGTTAGCGTATTCCCACCTCGTACCGCCAGATTTTTCCGACGACGCACTCGCCACTGTTGTTTCGGACAACGTTTCACATACGTTTCTTAGTCACCTTGAAGATATTTCGCCCGACTGCGATTCAAGCATTGCGAATTAATCGAGTGAATACTTGATTAATTTTAAAAAAATTCCCTGTCTTACCTGTCATCTACCTGTCCTATTTTTTATGCTCAAGAATAACCTCGGTCAACAGCGCGATTATAACGAGGACAAATGTTTATTGCATTGACAATGAAGGAGAGATGCAAGGTGATGTCAGCGGGGAAGAGCGTTCTGCCTTTTGAAAAGTCTCTCTTGACCGCATTGGAAAGCTGTTTTTGCATTAGCTAGTGATTTTACTGATCCTGTCGCCGCTCGAATTTCAAGAGGTTCCGAGCACTGAGTCGTTTCGCCGGATTTTTACATAATTCGAATTACCATGCCGCGGTAAATCATATTGGGTAATTCCAGGCTCTGCCGAATCATCGTTTTTCCTCGGAGAACCTGCGCAGCGCGCACACATGCATAGGGCAGCGCATACGGTTAATCGTGGGAAGGTAGAATTTGTCAAACATGACCCCATTAATTGATCGTGTGTTACCAGTGACGCAATCCACCCCGTTCGGCACACTCGTTATGCTCTGCCTCAATAGCATCGTCGAGAGTCCACGTAATGCTCTCTCTTCCTGGGAATGCTTTTGAAAGTCCTCTTTGGAGGATCACTGTGTCATCTGCAGTCTCACTGCGAGTACTTTGAAGCACGGGATTCTTCCAAAAAGTATAAGTCGCGACAAAGATTTAAGAATCCCTTTATATTTACAGACATTAATATCTCAGACACGAAAAGTATTATTTATTATTTCTATTATTTCCTTTCTGTATTTTTTTTATTGAAGCCTTACGTTATTCAAAAAGCGCGTATTTTTATTTAACGTAATGTATGTGCATGAGCATATAAAGGCGCGTACATAATATATTAAGTAATATTTATCGTCGGCGTCACGGTGCGTTGGATGTCTGTAAATGTAAACTTTAAAGGTCGATCCAGACAAATATTGAAAGAGGTGGTGGATGCTGTGGTCAGCGGCGAGAGTCGCCCGTCACCGAAGCAAGCGAGCGGGCAAGTTCATTGAGAGGAAACGATCTGGAGACGAAAGTCCGAGGAAATGGAAAGCGATTAGTGGTAACCTTAGACAGGCGCATCTTTCGCAATCGGGCGGAGGTATGAGCGTTGCTCGAAAGGTGCTGGGAGAAATTCTCCTCTCGGTTTCAGGTGGCCACCAAGCAAGATTGGTGAGAGGGTCTAAAACAGGTGGGATATCTCAGACGCGTATTCGATTGCGAGTCCCCGGGGCAATTAGTTATTCCCCGGCTGGCTCGTTAGCATTCGTAGCCGAAAGAAAAAAGCCGAGCTGGGTTGTTCCTGTCGCGGAATTATCATTTTAAATTTCTTAAGAGAATATCGCTACTCGGCTCATTTCCATTTTTGCCGGGCAAACCTCGCGACAAACAGTTCGGTTACAAAGTGACACGCACCTTTAATTACGGAGAATCGAGCTTGTTTGCGCGGCAAATCACACTCAGCCTCTGCAATTATTGTCGCTCCATTACCGGCGACAGTTTTTCCAGCGCGCTATTCTCATTTAGCGGAATATTGCCTTGCGAATTAATTAAGAGGCCGACGGGGCGCTCGCGCGGCCACATTGCGTGTGTGTGCCTGTGCGGCTCCATGCGGAAAAGCCGGCAGAGGAATCTTAATGACAGCCGAGCCGCTCGTGAAAAACACGTCGCTCTCCTCGATACAGATCGCGCCTCCTTCACCTCCCCTAAGATTACCAGGATTTTTTGGCTCATTACCCGTCAACAGTATTCATGGCTGGTAATTATAGTGTTGGCTAGCAGAGACACATAAACTTCTTTTTGCGAGATGATCGATGACAGATTGAATCTAAGTTTCATTTTATTTCGATCGACGAGGATCCATTGTGACTATGAGTAAACATGTCTGCGCCTTTGCTCGAAGGTTTCTCGTGATTGCCTAGACTCGAATTGGCCCTCGAGTGCGTGAAAGTTGAGCTAGACTGACCTGCTGCGTCTTCCAGCCGGGAGGATGTGCTAACTAGAGGAGAGATGACTTTCTTCTGGCCAGGACTGTTCAGTTGGCACGAAAGCGCGATTCTAGATCCATTATTATCGGCGAAATCTCTTCACCGGGCGGTGGTGGTGCGGTCTCCGAGCGAAACCAGTCGAATCCAGGCACAATCCACAGAACAATCGGACGCCGCGCCGCACGCCTTGCTGCTGCCCGCCTTTGTTCGATGCACTTTGTCGATCGAGGGAACTTCGCGCGCCACTCTCCGCCTCTTTGATACTCGCCCAGTGAATCAGAAAGCTATCTGCTTTTGCCACGACACTTTTCTCCGAGCGAACAAAGATCCTGATTATGACGAGAAGTGTAAACCCTTGGGATGCTCGCGAGGAACTTGGGTCGACTGGGAAGTACGAGGATTCCGAAGGAAAAGGAGAGTGCTCGATTGGTTGATGGAGCGAGCGGGGACACGCTGATGATCTTCTGGTAGTACACCTTGCTGTGGAACCAGGAAACCGGTGTGAGAGTAAGAGTGGCCTGGTCGCAATGCCACCGAGAACTGGCTCGCACGGCTGCACGATGGAGAATCAAAGACTTGTGCAACACACGCTGAAGTCGCCTTCTTGCGATGCGGGAATGGCCAGACTAACCCACAGTGGGGGCAAACCTGACCGGCTATTATGAATAGGTATTTCTACTTGCCAGACGAACGCTTTTCCGAAGATTCCGCTGTCATTACTTCCCAGCATCCAACCTTCAATCTTTCATTCCAGAGCCAGTCGAATTTCCTCTCGATTTTAGGATAGAATAATTTTTAAAAAGCAAGTATTTAAGGATTTATTTTAGAATGAAAGGAACGAGTTTTGTAAAGGAATGGTTGCCTGTTTCTACTAGTGAGAAGACTATGTTTCCAAGCGTTCAAGTCCCCGGCGAACACGTGCTAGCAGTGATTAATCACTAACCGCCTAGTGTGAATCAGTTTAACGAGGAAAAGCGAGCAATACGTGGCTCGAGTAGTTAGTACGCATTTCAAGGTAACAAACAGCAGTGAAATTCGAGTGGAAATCACGCCGAGGATGAACCAACACGTATTTCCAAATTCCGACTTCCTCTCTTTTTTAATCGCAGCGATCTCGGCGATTTAATAAGCAGCAGACTTACGCGTTCTTCGATGCTTCGAAACTTTCGAAAAGTTGTGTTTTGAGCGTGAAGAGCGCAGCGTAGTTGCTTTATAAATCGTGTTTTAACGCGAGCACAAGTGTTACTTTATCTAGGTGTGATTAGCATAATTACAGGACACGTTTACATGTTACAAGCTCATTGAGAAAATTGTTCAGTGGCAGTCATGGGAGGACGGGGTCACTTTGACAACAAGCCAAGGGGACTGCATTATCCTTCGGTTATTAATAAAACGCACAAACAAGCAGGCTGCGACTGCTGACCATCATTCACCACTGATGCATGCAGCATCCCACTCGAGGAGAAGTCAGTCAGTCCAATTGTCAGTGTGAACTTGCGCTCACCCTTAGCTCCCATCAACTTCTTCACCTGTTTGCGACAAACAAATCGTCGGTCGTTTCTTATTACTCACGCAGACATGATTCGAGCAGATGATAAATAGTCAGGCAATAAGAGAACTCCGGCAAGATTCGACATTCCGATTGGTGAATCAAGTTTCACTCGTGCAGCCGATACAAAAGAGATCGTTAGGAATCTTTAGTGTCGCTCGGCTCTTTTTTAGAACTAGCGAATACGAGACTGGAATTTCTGGATTCCACCATAACATTCTCTAAGAAATCTTCAAGTTCTCCGTGAGCGGAGGCTAGATTTCACGAGAGCCAGTTGATTTACATAGGAACAAACGCGCTCTCTGAGACTACAGACTGCCGGTCAACAACCTTCACCTCACAGGAAGGCCGACCGATGATTTTGCTACTTTAGAAACTCGCAAAAAACACTCGCTTTTGGATTCCAACTCATCTGGAGAATTCCTATTGTGGATGAAGGATTCGTGATACAACTCACAGTGATAATTGCCTTTTTACTTTTCTTCCTAAATAGGAGAGAACTTTCGACATCTTTGTCTGCAAGAATATTCGTGATCTTCTTAAGTTAGACTTATTCTACTGTGCGTATGTTTAATAGAGATTTCTATTGTGGACGAAGGATTAATCACACAACTCACAGCGATAATTATCTTTTTACTTTTCTTCCTAAATAGGAGAAAACTTTCGAAATTTTTATCTACAAGAATACTCTTGATCTTGCTAAGTTAGACTTATTCTACTGTACGTATGTTTAATAGAGATTCCTATTGTGGATGAAATATTCATCATACAACTCGCAGTGATAATTACCTTTTTACTTTTCTTCCTAAAAAGGAGAAAACTTTCGAAATTTTTGTCTGCAAGAATACTCTTGATCTTACTAAATTAGACTTATTCTACTGTGCGTTATTTGAGAGAGATTTTTATTGTGGATGAAGGATTTATGATACAACTCACAGCGATAATTACCTTTTTACTTTTCTTCCTAAATAAGATAGAACTTTCGTAATTGTTGTCTGCAGGAATATTCTTGATCCTGCTAAATTCAACTTATTCTACTGCGCGTTTGATAAGGAGTTGAATAGATTTGCAGTTTGAAGAGGCGAGTTGTCGAAGGGAAAATAATTAATGATAGAAACGATTGAATGGAAGTATAATCAGACAGTAGCCGGAGTTCGTTAGAGTCGCATCACCGATGAATTGCCACTTGACAGATTAGGTTAATGAAGCTGAGCGATGTGTATGTATATGCGAAAGAGGTTTAATACGTGGCGATTACCTTGCATCGGCGCACAGTACCTGCACACACGTGTTTTATGCCTCTATCGAAATCGGCTCGGCGCTCGAGCCTCGTTCGTGTTTTTAATGACTTTCGCTCGTGAAATGCGATTGCAGAATAGCAAGAGCGTGGAGAACGTCGAGGCATTGCACTTGTTACTATACGGTCAGTAAGCCACTGACATCATCGTGTTAGTCAGAATTCTGGGTAGTCGAATGTTCAATACGCCCAGTTTATTTATCTGTCAATAATTACATTATTTGATCCTCTTTCACAGACTGTTTTCCATTTATCAGACGCTTCCTTCTACTGCGCTGCTTACTTTACTGATCAAGTAGTATAAGTCAATATCCAGTCTGGCAAGCTGCTATTTTTGTCGATCTTAGTATTAGTCGACTTCTCGGGACAATCATCGTCGACAAATACGTACGCTCTTTTGCAATAACATTGCGTGTGAATGGAAAGATTGTTAACTCAAAGAAATTGTATGTAAATTACGAAGGATGGCAGTTCTACCTGTTCTGGTACGTCAGAGTGCGACGCCCGATAAAAAATGAATCTGTGTTATTTCTCGAGAACCGCTGGAAATAAACACAGTGTAAAGAGTGGTAGATTAATGGTAATAGATTTTAGAAATTATTCATGTTCGGTTGGCATACTATTGTTTGTAATTGTATGTTCGTCGATCATGAATATCATAATAGAGAATTGACGTCTATCAGGCTGAGTGATTGGGCTTTATCTTGTGAATTGTTCATATGTTTTTGCTGCCATTCATTTTCCATGCTAATACACTATGGCGTTCGATATATTATTGTGTTATTGACGTGCTCGCTAATTAAGTGTTGACCATCTCATCTCAATCCTTTGAAATGACATAAAACAACACGCAAATCAAGCGTCATTCTAATAAAGCCATCGCAAAAAAATGAATTTTTTATGTCACTTTTACGTAAAACGTTCTTGTATTGATATTTAAAACATTGTTAAAAAATGTGTGCGAACTGAGACAAAATTCGATCCAGGCTATGCTGTCATTGATGTGTTGGATTACTGCGTCTCTTCTTTACGATACCTGTTGGCGAGCTTGGAAAAAAAAGAAGAAATAAACTCCTTTGACGTCATGCGAGTCCCTTCGAAACCGGATTCAGGGTAAAACCCTGTCAGGCTTCCACTGGTTCATCCATACAATCGTTGCATCTTGATGTGTCCGAATTATTTTTAGCCCTTAAAGAATTTCGTCCGCCGAAAACAGTCATCTTCCCTTTCAAACTTGATGAATAACACTCCATCGCTATCAGATAACATAGCGATTACGATTGCAGAGAACATTGTGCGCCATAGCTTAAGTAACATAAATATTAATGAGTTTTCTTGCCCCAGTGTCTGCGCTACGATTTTATGTAAGGCTTTTTTCCCCCACGAGTGTGAACGATTTCTTACCGGAGTCCAGGAGGAACCTGGAGACTCATCAGGGCGCTGATTTATCTTGTGGATATCTGGCCGAGCGGAGCACACGTGTCTCGAGAAGCGCGAGTCGTCAACTCTGACGTCCAATAATACGTCGCCTTTGAGAATTTGACGCGAGCAGAATGTAGCGACGCGTGCACGCTCGGTTCATGGAACCAATTGGCTTTGCTTGCTTGGCAGCGCGCATATGTTTTAGCTATTACGTGGCAATGAAAACAAGCATCGCGGAGAAGAGCGAGTGGAAAGTATCCAGCCCGACGACGCCGACGCCGTCGTCCGAGTAAACTGTCCTTGAATGGTAAATCAAAGGGCGCGCCGTCAAAGGTACATCGTCAATCACCACACGTACAGCCTCCTTGCTCATGTAAATGGGTGAACGGGACTGACCAGAGATTTGCGTGCCAGTATTGTCGAGATATACATCCTCCACTATTATTCCGCTCTGGTGATCCATGCTACTGAGACTCCTCGGACATTGAACCCCAGAAACCACAAAACCCTCGTCGTACTAAGTGATGAGACAGTCAAGTTCCTTTTAGGAATTCTACCAGAATCATTGGTTACACTGTCGGCGAACTGAAAGTGTTCCTTATAATTAACACATTGTCGGATTTGAAAATATGTAAATCCCCACTTTATCTCGAAGTAGGCACGCACTAGGTTTTTTGTACATTTTATAAAGTCAGTAATGTGTTAAAGTTCAGGGAATTCGGATAGACGCGTGTGTGTTTGTTGTGTGTGGAGAGTTCTTTCCAGCATCCCGTCGATTTGGAGTGCTTTCTGTTGCTCGGCTGGTATTACGTAAGGTCCATCGCTTTTTACTTTCCTCGGCGCTATCAACGCGCGTTACACAAAGAACGAAAGTCTCGAATCATCTCGAATCGGGCACACTTTCCTTTTCACTGCTAGACTCCGTCCTCCGTCCGTACACTGGCTCGGCTGACAGCGATTTCGTTACGTAGAAATCTCACCGCTGCTGCTGGGAAAGCGTGGTCGTCGTCGTCGTCGGTCAAGTTGTATGGGAGACAATGTGCTACCGTTAGCACACAATACCGCGAACGAAAAAGATATCGCTTAAGCAGCAGGCCAAACGACAAACGACACTGACACGTTTCGCGAACAGTGACAAGGTCGGCCGGTACGAGGGTAAACCAGTTCTCATTTTGAGTGGCTCCTCACCTCCGACACCAGCGCGCACGCCGAGCTCTTGCTTGGCTAATTCAAGATTTAATCATCATCGTCCGTGCGCTTTTGCCCACTCATTCTATACACACATTGATTTCTCGCCCTCGACACGCGCTCTATTTCTTCGATTCCTCTGATATCAGCTCTCGATATAAACACATCCTCATCCTCGATATTATTCCATGCCACTTGCTAGTTTCGGGAATTCGAGATTTAATCATCGTCGTCCGTGCGGTTTTGTTGATTCGTTTTAAACACACATTGGTTTTTTTTTCGTTTGGGAATCAGAGTGCAGTTTAGTTTCTTTGATACGGGCGAAATCAATTTCGCACTGACATATGGAACAATTTTCTTTCAGCGGCTATTACGTTAAGCAGGTGGTTTGCTTGCTTTTACGTCAGGCAGTGTGCTGCTAGCTGATGCATTATTCATGTCTTGGCTAATTATCACCGAAATCAATGTGACAAGCCTTTTTCAAGTGTTAACGAAGAGCCTTTAAGCTTTCGACTTGTCAGAAATGACATTTCCTGGATTTTCATTCATCGCTTACGTCTTTATTCTTTACGATGCTCATAAAGACAGTATTTATAATTTTAAATATCCTTTTAAGCTTTACTTGGAATTAGTGCAAGCTGCTTGTTAGATGCTTAGCGGAAGTCATGGGTATCAGCGTTTTCACAATACAAAACAGGAAACAGTTTTCTCTCTATTATTAAATATCGATCCGAGTCAATTCCCGTTCATTTAAATTTTCCTGGTGATGTAACAAGTTTCTTGTCACTTGAGGAAATTATATATTCATCAACGCTGTTAACAAGCATTAAAATGTGCCAACAAAAAAGACGTACGTGAGCAAAATGAGTATTGCTGCGGAAAGCCGTCGGGCCAATTAATCTTCGTGATCTCCTTGTAAATAACGAAGGTAAACTGCAATATGTATAATGTCTTAAATCAGTGTATCTTAATATGTAAAATATGTTATGTATAATATCTAATAAATCAGTGTAAATAATTTGTTATTGGCAATGTCAAAATCGAAATGAAAATAGTTTATTTAGGAAATAACTGTAATATCTACTGCTGTTTCCCGAGTTACCGTTTCGTTCTTCAGATGGTATACCGAATGCCGCTAAAGTGAAAGGACGAAGTGACTGGTTGATGACAACTAATCACCGGTCGGTATTTTACCTTGCGACGAATGTTTTCCTTGTTGCTTATATTTTTAGAAGAAACGTTCGGCACGTAGGCGCGCGCCAGCTATATTTTTATTTTATCGGAATTCAATGTATTCTGAGCTGCATCGTACCGCAGCGCGAAGTGTAAAAGCTGTCAGAAAAACGGGAGTGGCAGTCCATTTTCCGAGGAAGCTGGGATCTATCTTCTTTCATCATCATCCGACAATCAGCTATTTTTCACGGTCGACTAAGTCGCCTTACTCCGGCGAAGACCGTTTACCTTATATCCTCCTTCGACTGAAATTTTAATGGAAAGATAATAATAATCAAGACTCTCTTCACTGCCATCGCTTTCAAATAATAATTGCGATCTCCCACGAATGAGCCAAACTCCAATATGCGTGCCATCTCGTTTATCTTAACTTAGGGTGACTTTGTATTATATCTCCGAACTCCTGGCGGTCTCCTTCTTGCTAACTATCACAACTATCAACTTAGCAATGGGAATCCTTATTTCTTTCGAAGAAATATCAATGCGAAAGCACTAGGATCGCCGCCGAGCTGGTAACAATTATCAACTTTCTCGAGGAGAGGCGGTCATAGAAAACTTATTGTACCGCGAGAGAAAGGTTCACTGGCTACGAGGCGATCTTTCCGTACTCGCTTCCTAATAAGTATCAAAACTTGCCAATTCAATGCGGAGCACTTTCCGCGAGGAGGAGGCATGCGAGCTTCCTCGGGCGCAACAAAAAAGCAGAGACAGAGATAGAGAGAGAGAGAGAGAAAAAAGCAGCAGCGGAGCAGAGCAGAGCAGAGCAGATTGCGTGCCGTTGTTCTTTCCTTTGGTATTCGGCTTGCATTCTCCCCTTTCTTCGTCCTGGTTTCCACGCAAAAGAGCGGCATTGTTATTCCGCGTATAGAGCGCCGATGGATAGTGCGAGAGTCCTCAAACATTCGAGACCGAGTTAATTCATTCCCGGATATACGCAAGTGGAGGTTCTGTAGTATGCAGCGCACTCGAATACTCCCAAGACCGGCAGCGATAAATCATGGGGCCTCTCTTTTACCAGGTGAATGAGCGCCAAGTGAAACAATGCCGTTACTAGTCAGCCAGCAATGGGAGTCGAGTGTCCTTTTTCCCTCGTAAACGTGGAATCCGTTCTTGCCAATTGACGAATTCCCGCATCGCTGGCCGATGGATTATTCAAGCAGGTCGCGCGTATTAGTCTCGTGCTGTTTATCGCTTCTTCGAGTAATAGCGGTGATTTCTCAGAACGAGCCGAAACGAGAGAGTCTCACTTCTATTGCCAGAGAAGGTAGAGTCCCAGCGATGATGTATAGTAAATCCTCGAAGGACTCCTCTCGCTCGCTTCCGATATCTCAGAAATATCGGCGCACGAACGCGGTTGCCTTTCGCTTTCACCGATCGCTTTTGGCAGAGTGCTGTCGAAACCAATATTGATAAGAACAGCTCCCATTTGTCCGCTGGCGAATTATTTCGTGCCGTGTAATGATGCCTGAAAATGCGAATCATCGTCGCTCGCGGAGTCCGGTACCGCTAATCGGGAATCTGTCCCCTCGTCGATTGGAGGAAAACTCTATTCTATCACATCGAGCGTTTAACAGTAACAGGGATAATGACGTTTCATCCGTTATCCGTGACTATCTCCGTCGCATCCGGATTTAATGGGAACTAACCCAAACTAACGTTCTCGTTAAGTTCCAGCCAAACCGAATCAGAATGTGAGTAAATAAATTGGAAAAATCTTGCTATTGTCTAACGGAGAATTGCACAACGCACAGTGGTCCAGCAACCCTCGAAACCGCGCTATAAATAAAAAACTTCTTCTTTGGCTGTTTCCCGTATGATTACTCAAATCAATTGGAATGAAATAATAAAAGTAAGGACAATTTGAGGAGTATCTTTCGTTTTATTGAAAACAATTCTCTGACAAATGAAAGACAGTTGAACATAGTTCTAAGCTCATTGATACCAGATTTGTTTTAAAGTCATACTGCGTACTGTGCCCTTTTACTAACCACCAATCAAAAATGTGCAAGTATGTGCAATTCTTATTACTATAGCCTTCAAATCTGTACTTTTACTTTTCAGAAAATGTAAGTTACAAGGCGGGACTCGTTGGGACTTTTTTTAGAACTCTAAAACAAATTTGATATAAAAAATGTACAGATTTCCGAGTCCTAACTTTCACTAATTCTGTCATTCTGTGAGGCTGCAAGGAACTGACCAAACAAAAGTGATTTCGAGTGCTTTGAATTATGTAAAAAAATATTGTGGGACTTGAAATATCGATTTTTTGAAAGGTTTGGTTGTATCTGGACAACTGTACAACGGTTTCGAAAGGACTATGCACGTTTTGCAACTCGAGGCGAGGATACAAGGGATAACCAATAATCAAGTTTATAGAATCAGTGAGCCGTGGCTGATGCAGAGAACAGAAGGGAGATGAAGATGAGAGGGTCGAGCGATCTCGAACCCGGAAGGAACTGACACTCTCATCTGCCGTGAAGAGTCCATCGGATTCACGCTCGCCAGGTGAGTACAGGTAAGTCTGCCCGGTCCAGTGCACCGCCAACTGCCGGCTTGGCCAGTTCTCCACCAGCGATCGTGATTCTCCTCTCTAAACTCGCTTTGCATTACTTTCTACAGTGCGTTCGACCAGTACTTAGAATCAGGTGCGAATGAATCGATGCCGTCAGCCAATATCGCAAGAACGACATGCCATGGACCTCAAAACGCAGAATCCGGGTACGTAAAACAAAACTCTGCTAATTTGCCATTTATCATAAATCGGAGATCTTATCTGACAGAAGTCGGAAAGGTCGACTATTCTACTAGGAAGGATCCTGAAAAGTAGTCCTTAGGAGGAGGAAGGCGTGGGCGCTCGGAATCGCGGCAAGCAGGTCAGCGGGCTATCAGTCGGCCGTCCATCTGCCGCGAGGCCGAAAAAACGAAACTAACTGCCGGCGAGAAGAATCGACTCGATCGGAATATTTATTCCGCGTGCGATCGAGCGTACAGCTTGAATCCCAAATGGACGCCGGCGCGGCGCGGCGGTACGTTTCTGTTAAGTCGATCCCTCTGCAAAAGGAGATCTCGTAGAATACGAAGTGCAACCATTGCGATCTCGCCGAGGTAGAGAGAGAGGAGAAAATAAAATCGTCCATTGTATAGTTCTGACCAAATTCGGAGTTAAGATTTATCTCGAACGAATTCCTACTCATTGCTCGGTTGGATGATACGTTGCAAGTTTCCTTGGTGTCGCAGTTAAGATAGCGAGTGTCGGATCGTGAGAAAGTTGGGCTTCCACCTACTACAGGACCACTCTAATTAACGGAAGTTATAGACAACTAGTTGATCAGCAGGATTTCCTCCCACTCTTTCTCTCACTTTTCTAATGAAATTACTTCATGCTGCTTAATCAGATAGCGGTATGACTGGTTAGTTTTATCGGCATCGAGTTTATGAGTTGGCTGACAGAAGCGCGGCATAAAATCCGGGAAGGAGGCCGGCCGGCGTTATAGCAACTGTCATTATGTCAGAGAGTCCGTTGCAGTGGCATAATCAAAAAGTGGAGAATGTCGAGAGTATTAAACGGTATATTGCTAGTGAAGCACGCGGTATAACTGACCTAGCTGAGAGTCCGATGGTCCCGTATGGCTTCTTGGACGCTGCAACTTACCACGATTACTTCGCATCCGTAGAGGAAAGACCGGAATTCGTGGTGATTATCCACCTGCGCATCGTCTTGCACTACGCTTGCATTACGAAAAGCCGAAGCACTCGAGGATCTCGCAATGCCGTCCGGTGCAAAAGTAAAGGTTTACTTCTCGCCAATAACTCGTGTTTCCTTCGATGCCGAAAGTTTCGCGCCGAGGAGCGCCTTTGACGAAATCTGTTTAGATAGAGTTGCGCTTAACTAAATCGAGTCCGTCAAATTCGTGACGCGTCACACGCTAATTTTCCACTGCGCTCGCATTGCGCTCCCCTTGGATAACAGGATTATGTGTGTTGTGTAATGTTATATAATGATAGTAACAGTGAAAGAGAGTGAAAGAGGCGTTTGCAGAGCCTAAAGCGTTAATTCTTCACTTTTTGCGATGGATCGCTTCGCTTAATTTCGATATGGCTTCGCCGATAGTTAGCATCATCATTCGGACCATTCATTATTGCATTTTTGACATCTTTTTCGCTAAGCTTATACGCTCGCTAATTACATAATTCGATCGGAGACGCATGGAAACCGGTGTGCTTTAGCTGGGCGAACAAATTTTAACGCATAACTAGTTCCGCGCCGCTCTCGCGAGCCGAACGTTGCACGCTGTTTTATTCGCCGCATTCCTCGTGAAAGGGCACCCACCGCTTGTTCGTAAGAGCAAGTCTATTTTTCGCAAGAGCGTCGGGAAATCGTAGCCGAGGAAACGGGCGGATGTGCCGCGCCCCGTTCTCGAATCCTCGTGCCCCGATCACTGCGATAGCTCGCAAAATTCATCAAGATTGCGCGCACATAAGCTGACCCGCATATGTTGCCCTCATTTTTTCTGTAGTTTTTGTTTAGCATTCGAAATGACAGGTAAATCTGTTGTAATTTGAAAACCCACGCGTTCTTTAACACTGGGTTTACGAGACTTGTCATTTTGATCAATTTTGGATGTCATAAGCATAATTACAAAAACAATGACTACTAACTTTTTGTCCGATTTATGCTGACAATTATTTATGCAATCCCAAAAGATTTCATTAACTTATATTATCTCTGTGAGGGTTATAATTGTTTTTAAATTAAATTAATCTTTTGCTTAACATCGTCAATTTGGTGGATGACACTAAAGACAGGTATAAAACGATGTCTGTAAGACTAGTGTTAATTAGCAGCACTGTATTTTCATAGCTAAATATCTACACCCATTTCTTTGGAGTCAAGCTCAACTCTCACTAATTATTACCTATTTATGTGGAAAGAATGAATTATTGAAATGAGATATTTTATGTTTACCATTCACAACGTCAGTTAAATATGTGCCTGTTTAACCTGATCTGTCAAAATGATCTAAATAGGCTTTTTCTTGAATTGGTGAATGCCTAAATATTCGTGAAATTATCCTTCAAGTTGAATAATGAACTCTCACTAATTATTACCTATTTATGTCGAAAGGATGAATTATTAAAATGAGATCGATGCATGTATCATAGCCGCAAGGAAAGATCTGAAATGCCGATCAGTGGCATACAAGCACCGCTAGTTCTGCGTCCTCGAAGTAGCGAGCGCAACTGGTCCAGTTACCTATTCGCATAATTTATCGGGCGCAGTGCGCGCGTAAGTGCCGCGTTGCCACTCGAATGACGCAAAGCCGATTCGTCCGCGCTACCCGGTTTCCAGAGTCGATTTTTCCGGGAGAGTTTTTCGCGCGTTCTACGAATCGCCGACGACGACGCTTAAGCGACTTTCTCTGGCACCTAGCAAAAGCGTGTCAATTAGTGGGCAACGGTTAGGCGGGATTAACGAAGCGATTGAGGCTGAGCAGAGCAGAGCAGAGGAGAGCAGAGCAGATCGAAGCAGAAGCGGCGTAATCCACGAAACAGATTGATCAAGTTTCTTATTGAATTCCCATGGAGCGCGGTGCAGATTGCCGGCGATACTTTCGGGAGAGTGCTGCTTCGCGGAGCACTACTCTCCATTGTACAGCGCACGTCCAAGTGTCCCGCTAAGCCGGCGAAATCCTGATTACTCGATGATGGTTCGCTCGAGCGTGACACGCGTCCTCGCAACTAGCAGCGCCAGCGGAGCGTGTAGCGCGCCTCGGCGCCGCTCGAGCGATCATCGGTTCGCCGATCTCCACAGATCTCCGTGGCTTCCTTCCTCGCTCAACGATCGCGAGGAATACGCTTGCAAATCGACACGAATCCATAGAAACAGATATATCGAAGCAGTTCGAGTTGCGCCGAGAGCGGATGCGCTCCGCTTCGGCGTAGGCGAGTAGAAAGCAATTGCCGGATTTATTACTTCCCTCGATGAAGGAGCCTTTCGAGAGGGAAGCGCAATAGCTACGCGCTTCATTCGTCCCTCGGATAAACCTGTAATTAGCTAGTCCCGCTGCTTTGCCGGCAAGATAAAGATACGTTTTTCCAGCTCTCTCCCTCTCTTTCTCTCTCACGCTCTCCGCCCTCTTTGGAATCGATCGCGGAAGTGTCGAGCTCGTAACGATCCGATCGTTGTCTCCCGCCCGGATTGCCCATCTCGAATGAGAGTAATCTGGTAGAGTAGGTAATGACTAGAAATGCTTGAAATCCAACGAATCATTATCTTCTGTCGGGCGGGGAGGGGAGAGACTAAGTGAAAGAGAAGGTTTCTGTGTGGAAAAAGATCTCTCACAAAGCTCCACTGGACACCGTTTCCATTTTAATTCGCGCCTTTAATGTATGGACTGTTAAGCGATAATCCAGGAAGATTTCATCTCATAAATTAAGCGGCAACTTAACATCAATTTCCCATTAAAACGAGATCTCCGTGGATAAAGCGAAATTTGGTGGGCAGTGGTTCGTATGGAAAAGTGGAAAAGCGGGGCGAATTAACAAGATATACACTTTCCTCGCCGCTTTCGATTGAACTTAAAGTGCGCTCGGCGTCGACGAACCGAGAACGAAGTCGACGGCCAACTTGATCAGGTGCGTGTAGGCAGCTCACGAACGACAGTCAATCGAAATGAAAAACATACAGTGCCGTTTCTTCTTCGCACATAAAGCGATACACACACATGTGTTGGTTTAACGAGAGCAGATAGGATCATTCGGATTTGGTTTATTAAGATTTCACTTTCATTCTTCAGATTAAACCGTGAAATTTTTTAATTTACACTTTTTACTCAACCGCAATAAAGTATGAGATAATCGACATTTAATCGACCAAAGTTTAACACCAGTTTTCACCGCTTTAAGATGAAATTAGGTATCTGAAAAAATACGTGTCAAAATGTTTTTGAAAACTACATTTTGGATAAGTTTTATTAAAATATTTCTATGCACTTTTGCATTGAATGCTGCAGGAAGTTTAGAACAGCAAAACTATTTCGAATTTCATATTGGGTTGGCAGGAAAGTAGCTTCGATTTTTTAATCGCTATCTACCGTTCCAAATCGTAATTACTTAATTGCAAATACAAAAACAAACTACTCTCCACTCTAATACTACCACGCTATTTTCCTCCTCTCAGACATATAAGGCACTCGAAACGAGAGAAGAAGATGGGCGGCAGGAAGAAACGTCTCGCGTCATAATTGAGTGCCTGAAAATGCGAGGGTAATCAGCGTCGTCTGTGTTTCACGCGGCAGCCGGCAAGCGGCACGGCATTTTCGCATTGTGCTCAGTAATCGCGGTGATTTACTTCGGCTTACCGGCATCAGGAGCGTACTTCTTTGCCGGGGGTGCCCGGCCTCCCTGTGATTAAGCTCTCTTCCACGTGCACTTATTTCGCTCTCTCGCGCCCGAGAACTTGTCAGCGACGCGCACTTTTTCTCTCTCTTAAACGATGACTCGCTTGCTCGCTCGCTCGTCCTCGTTCAAGCTGTCCGCCGCAGTTTCCAGCAATGCCTGAAGCCCGGGCCATCGGGAATTGCTGTCGCAAACGAGGGCAAGGTCGAAACACAGAGCGAGAGCGGGAGAGAGAGAGAGAAAGAGAATGAGCGAGTAAGAGAGATAGAGAGAGTACATTGTGCATCAACGCCGTGGCCGGTCTATGTATTCGGAAAAGCGATCGAACACGCGGCCCGTGAATTCTCAGGGTCCAGTCGACGCGCTCGTCGGAAGTGACTTATCGTGTGTGAAAAGCTATCAACGACTAGATCCTATTTCGACTAGCAACGGGGCGCCGCACAGCGCCCTCCAACCAGAGGGAAACCTCTATTTGCTCGCAAAACTCTTGCGATCGCTGAGTTATAAAAATTTGTCGGATCTCTGCTAGACTACTACTTCGATTGAAGTCCCCTTGAAGTCCACCGCCGCCGCCGGCACAGAGCCTGGCATACACTCAATATTACGCTTTTAAGACGCGTTCACAGTTTATCACAACCCGCAATGCTGTATTGCTGGTATTTGGCAGTGGCTAATACAACTTTTTCAAAGGATCCTTCAAGCATGACCTTTGATAATAATGCTTGTCTGTGTGTGTGGCGGAGACGTAACTTTTGATGGAATTAAGCTTGTTTCACATGATTGGTATTTGCGAAATCCTGTTGCAATTATGTGGGGTTGAGTGAGTGAGCGAGAGAGAGAAAGAGCGATTGAGTGATTGAGAGAGAAAGCATGTATGCGGAGTGTGTGTGTGTATGTTTGTGAGAAAAATTGGATATCGCGGAACGCGGAAGATTTCGGACGAAATTAGAAGTCGTACGAAATTATTAGCGTGGCGAAACGTTGTTACAATTATAATAAAGTATTATTCTACAATAAATAGCACTTCCCCGCTTTTTCTCCTACAATCATTATAGTTCTGGCTTGGAATTCCTCTTTCATTGAATTGTTTTCTTCAGCGTGAATGAATGCGCAGTGTGAATCAGGCTTCATCAGGCTGCGAGTACTTCCCGGGCGCTTTTCCAAGCTAGAGATGTAACCTGAACACGTTGTAATGGAAAGCGTCTCGCTTTCGCAGCTGCGGCTGCTGACGGCTGAGTTTCTTAGGGCGGAAAATCATGGCGCGTTACTTTTTCTGCTCTTACTTAGCCAATGCGCGATCAACGTAATCGAGACCGACCTTAATACTTGGCTGGCTGGCTGGCTCAGCGCAGATCTACTCGAACCAAGAAGGAAAGCGTTGCGGAGAGGCGCACGCGACGCCGCCGGAAGTTTCCCGATCATAAAGATTATCATGTACTTTTTCGCAACATCAACTATATATACGCGCGCTCCTCTTGCGCGGAGAGCAGCGCACGCCAACTTGCCAAATCGAGTTTTTGCCGGATGCGCGACGCGCTGCTTTAATTTGCAACGTTTATATTAAAATCGGCGGCAGCGGCGAGTAAGACGGCAGACTGTGGAGGATACTGAGAGATTTTGGCAAGTGGTGCGCTTTAGATCCTGGATTCCAGGCACGTGCCGAGGAATTTTCATAAGCGGCTGCTCCGCTCTTCCTGAGATTTCTCCGGGAAACTACCTCCGGGAAATTCGTTACCAAATCTCGTGCGAATGGACCCGCGCATCCCGAAAGCATCGCACGTCCAGAAAAATCTCTTGTATATACACGCGTATACTCTGTCGGTCTATCTTTTTCTTTTCTCTCTGTCTTTCTTTATTATAACATAGGAACCAGCTGTGGGAGATACGTGGAAAGTGATGAAATTCGACATCGTCTTTTTCCTGCTGATCGACGATGATCCACTTGGTATGGCGTCGCCTGCTACGAGTGCCAATATGTACGTACTTTCTGTTTCTGGGATGCAGCGTGCATTCGGCGACACGTCGACTAACCGATCGACAAATAGTCGAAAGCTTGGTAAAAGGCCGGGTCGCGTTTAAATCCGTTGGAGGAATCAATTCCTCGCCGACTCTCTTTCTCTCTTTCCCACTCTCTGCGCAGTATATATCGAAGGTTTATTTCGCGGCGAGGAAGAGCGGATTGGCCCAGATTGATGCCGCTCGATTAGCGGCGCCCGGAGAAGTCGAATTAATTCGGTCCTTCGAATTGAGATTAGCGACGGCGTTCGCGGCGCTCGTCGCAAGGAGGAAGTCCTGCCAAAATGTAAATCTAGAATTACTCGGCGCACTATGGCCAGCGACGCTCGTCCATTTCTCGATAGTTAGCTAACAACTCGAAGATAAACTGAGAGAGGCTCGCTAGCGACGCTCGCTTCACCACAGCGAACAAGCAACTCCGAAGGACGAAGCGACCGGAAACAGTTATAACTTTCCTTTTCCAAATTTCCTCCATAAAATCGGGAGTACGTTACTCGGGGAATTTACGCTGCCAGTATTTGCCGGCTGGGATAACATCATACCGAACTTCGTCCTTCGACTATCCTTGCGGGAATCGGTCCAGAAATATGGCTAGTTTCCGAGACACTCGGCGGACTTTATCAGCCCGCACTAATTGGGAGTTCAGTGCACCGAAAGCGACTAAATTCTTTTCTACGAGCGCATCCAACATACGCTCGAATTTCTCGGAGTTCAGCGAGGGGTTACCAGAGATTTCTCTCGTTAATGGATGGAATTACGATCAAACATACGATTTCCTGTCGAGAGAGAGAAAGAAAGAAAGAAAGAAAAAGCGATGATATTTCAAAGCTCGACAGGCGCCACGCGACAGTTCTCCCCAGCGAGAGAGCCAAGCGGAGGATGCAAGCGAGGTGCAAATGCAGTCGGCACATATCGAATGCAAAATTCTCGCCGGCACTTGCTCGCCCCGCGTCGCAGACGTGCTGGGAATTTAATGGCGCGGTAAAAGTAAGAGGCGGGGTGCTGTGAAATCGGAAAGCATCGCTGGCTCCAAAGAGTCCGAGTGCCACGGAGCGCTGAAAAAAAGGAGTGATTGGGAAGCTCAATCTCTCGCGGGCAAACTACCCTGTCAAGCCAAACACCTATCGCCGATGTACTAATCGAGCGAGAAAAGGAGGATCATCGCCGATATTCCCAATTGCCGAGCAATTCAGAACCAAAGATCGGGCAGTGATCGTTAAACGATATAACCAGTGCGAAGAACAGCAAGGAAAGCGTCGACGAGGATGGCTGTTTAGTGGGATGATTGCAGGCTTGACTGGGAGGAACTGGGAGGAAAAAGTTGCTCGATGCGACAATGCGACGATGAGACGACGTCGCCTATCGTAACCGTGGCAACCGGGCTGCATCGGCATTGCCCTGCCAGGATATCGCCATTTCGGTGCAATGTGTCTGGCGCCCCCGAACTGCTCATCGAAAGTGAAAACAGGCAGTTGAGAGCGTCGCTCGAACGAGACGATAGCATGTAGATTGTAGATGGAAGCTATCGAGCGCCATAGAGGATCGAACTTTTTCCCCGGGAGTTTCGGGCGCGAACACCAGCACTGCCTGCTTCCTGAGCCCTCCGTTCTTCCAGCATCCTCCAGATAGACGTATCTATTGTAGGAACCCGAGAGAAAGGGAGAGAGAGGGAGAGAAAGGGGTAGGAGTAGAGTTTTCACGAGGCTATCTAAAGAAGACGGCATAAAAGGGAGCCGGAAGGAAGGAAGTCACCAAAAGGAGTTGTTCGTTCAAACTAATCCGAGCCGGGGCGGCGGCGGGCGGCGGAGGGGGCGGCGATTCATTTCGACAATTTTCCTTCTATCAAGCGCTGAAATGACCATTGTGCACCGCGGTGCAAGGAAGTCTACCGCTGCCGGTATTAAGGCTCCCCGAAAGGGAGCCTTCCATTTTCACGAGTCCTCTTTTATCGAGTTGCAGTCCATTGTACGTTGAATCGGCGCTGAGGAATCTCGTATTAAGACTCGAAACACAGAGCCGTCGTCGCCGGGCGCATTGTTCCGCCGCGGAGGAACCGTAACGTCGATGCAAAGGACTCTTGACCTCTTTCCGCAGAGCGGCGTAATGTCACACTTCGCGCCCGCTCGCTCGCTCGCTCTTCCCTCTTTCAACGTTTCCGCGCGGTAATCGGCAAGCACGGAAGGACGGACACTCCTAACGAGCTTCGCTGCATTTTCCCGAATAATGCATGATTGTCAGGCCGTCTTACCACACAAATGCCTCTAAACGAGCCTTCACCTGATACTCTACCTTTCTTCAGCTTTTCCTTCAAGTCCCCCCCGCCGCCTTATCAGAGATTTGTCAACTAGAAAGAAACTCGCGAAAAAGTATTCCTCGCATCACTAGGAATTTGTGAAAGGATTGTATTCTAGTTTACGATTAGTTTGTGCACGCTTTGTAAAGCGATTCCAATGGAATAAAGCCCATACGCTTTTTACCGGAGGATGACTGTTTCTCAATAGTACAAATGGAAGTTTCTGTTTCTCCTTCGGCTGATCCAAGCTTTTCCCAGTTTTTGAGGGAGAGTTTGTCGATTATAACTTTGTTAGCCTTGCGTTAAGTCGGCCGCGCTCATTTATCAATAGTGTCCCGTAATTCTCTCTGGGCAAACCCTTGATCGGTTTAAGGACAGGGCCGCACCAAGGGGAAGCAGACAACGAGGTCAGACATAGAGGGAAGATGTAGAAACTATTTCCGACGAAACGGCGCCGATCTTGTCTTTTGCTTCTGCTCGGACGATTGATCGTTACTAATAATCCACGCCCCTTTCAGTTCGATGTGCTAATAATGCGATTTCAGAAAAACTCGATGCTACAGAAGAAATTGCCTTTAAGGAGATTGCCGCAATTTCTATGAACTAATGAGCTCCGCAGGATCCCACGAAAATCTCCCTTCTCCCTTCGATGCTTGATTACGCCCTAATGACCGAAAGCACTTTGAAAGGAGATCCCGATATTTGATAAGCGTTTTAGAATCACGCTTCTCCTCGGAAGCCGCCGGCATTCAATCCCGCGGGAGTAACGCTAGCGTGGAAAATAATTGGATGGCAAATGACTGGGTCGAATGATAAATGCAACGGGCTTCCTTTCGGGAAGTTCTTGCCGGCCGAGTTCCAGCAGACACTTCCAAGTCTCTAGATTTCATGCAACTTTAATTGCGATCCTAATCTAATCTCAGCCGTAAATGTTGCTAGTTGATTTCGTATTACGCTTTAGTGCACAGTGGATATCTATGTAGTTCCACTCACTCGGGGAAGTATGATTGTTCCGTAGCAACTATGCCGCATTATGTTTTTCTACTCTCCTTCGAGATAGAACACTGTCCGGTGGATTGCTTGCGAAAATAATCGGAGATTTCATTCGTTCGCCAATTAGTATAATTCTATCCGATTGGCTCGGTTTTGCTGGGAGATAATTTTGTATCAGTTTACACTGGGATTATGTCAGTATTACAATCAAACCTCTTTGCTAATTAGGGTAGCTGGCTGTTTCGTTTAATATCAATGTGTGTTGGTTGGCTCTATCATTTCTACCTTGTAAGGCGCGATAAACTCGCTGGCATGGTGCATGTCTAACGTATTCCTTCTTCCACGCTTTCTCAGCATAACTGATATCCTCGCATTTAATATCTCCACACTAGAAAACCAGTCTGTCAGATTAAGCGCTGACAAGCTTGCCGCTCGATGAATCTTAATGCACCTCGTCGAGAGAAGAATGTCGAAGAATTTGAAATAAGGACGACCCCGATTACTTCGGCTATCTATTCTCGTTCCCAGTGTCCCAATTCCTGCGAAAAGGACATTGATACACTTGAAATAGAATTAAGGTTTCCATTGGCCAAGATGTATATTATTACTTTAAGCTTGCTTTACTTTTGGTTTAAAATAGCAACTTCCTTAATCCTTTTACTTTCTTTTTTACCAATTAATCACCTCACTTTTAGTTTCTAAACTCTTTTAGCTTATCTTACGATTCTGTCTAGATAAGCCATCACCCGGAAGTAACACTTTTGCCGTTGATTCTTTACAGCAGTCGGCCTTAATTGCAGATATTAAATAGCAAATTATTGCAGAGAATCTCAATGGAGCGTGAAAATTCGAGATAAAAGGATCGGGCAGGATCTTCTAGCCACGCTTTCGGGCCCCGGTGTGGCAAGAGAGGCATGTCTGACAATCATGCATTATTCGGGAAACTGCGGCGAAGCTCGTTAGGCGAGAGCGTGGCGAGGAAATGAATGGCTAGGTGTGCTCGAGCAATCGCAGAAGAAGGCTCGAGCAGCGGTGGACGTGGAGGATGGAAAATGGGAATGCAGAGGGGGCGATAAGAGAAGAGTTGGTGGCCGGTGCAACGTGCGATCGGCGATGCGGACAACCTGCGAGGTGGTCAGTGGCCGCTGAAAGCGAAAGGACGAGGCGTCCTCCGTGGGTTCGCGCTCGCCTTCTCCGTCCTCCGAAGGCACCGAAGGAAATAGAGGGGTGAGCACTGGATATACCAAGCCGGCCGGCGCTCCTTCACCATTTTGCCCGTTCCTCTTTCCCCGAGAGGCACGTACGCTCGCTCCCCGCAGGTGGAAAGTGCCCGGCGTCGTGCCGGCAATACGCGAGAGGACCTCGCCGAGAGTTCAGCGAGTCTACCGCGCGCGATACACATTCGTCTCCGTTAGCAGCGGGTCGTGCCCCCCCAAACTCTCTTTCTCTCTTTCACCAAGAACGCATTCTACCTCCGAAAGTAGTGAGAACGCACAGTGGGCTCGGCCAATGTCAGTGAAACGTGAATCGCGCCGTTGAATAATCAAGGCGAAAGTCTCCGCGGCGACAGGGAGGGACACACTGGACACTACCGATTGCCAATCGGAGAGGATCAGAGGGTAGTGCGAACGAACCTCCGAGAAGAAAGAGTTTCCGCGTCGGTTAAAGAAGGTACCGAGCGACTCTCGGAGAGTCACTCGAGGATCAAGTGGCGCGGCGCGGTGTCCTTGCACTTGGAGTGTGTTTCGCTTGTTGTGTGACCGAGCTACGGGAGAGCACCTGTGCTACCTGGGCCTATCTTCCGACGGAGTGTAACGCCTCGATGAAGGTCAGTGGACACCGCGAACTTCCATTAGCCGGTGGCCGCGCTGACTAACATCGGCCGCCGCCATCAGTGGTTTCTCTCATCGGTGTAGCCTCTTGTCAGGATTATAAACTCCGGGACAAGCAATCTCTTGGAAAAATCGCTGCGGTTCAATTCGAGCGCTCGCCTTCCTTCGTCTCGGCTCTGAGCGTTCATGTGCTTTCACCTGACTGCTGCTGGTTGCTCAATGGTGCGACGCCGCACTTCGAAAGAGCCCCTGTTAATTTGGAGCGCGCTCTTCGACGCCAGCTCCTCATTAGCGGCTACATTAAATTCATTCGCCCGAATGAAGCCACCTCACTAGACCACTCGGCCATCGTGCCACCTTTCAATCCTCCGCGGAACCTCGTAACGAGTCAGCGAAAGTTCATGCCAATTCCCTCTTCTTTTTACACCTGTCAGGAATATTCGATTGGTATTCAATGGAATGACAGATCTTGAAATTGTGTTCTGCGAGAGGCTTTTAAAGAAGGTTGTTGGCCGAAACACTCCTATGAATTCTAGGCCGACACTTAACCAACGGGTACCACGACGTCTCCATCGCAGGGTTCCGCCTAGCTGCTCCGAGAGTTATTTGCATAGTCTGCAAGACAGGCGAGCACTCGCGCGCGCGCGCATATTCGATACAATCTGCAGTTCTGTTGCTAATGGTCGCGCGCGATCAAGATTAATCGTTCCTCGTTGGCCCGTTTGGTGTATCGGCTTTTTGCGGCCGATTCCCTTGTCCGGTACAGTCGGCGAGAAAGATGGCAGCGGATAATTAAGATAGCGCAGAGTTGCCGCAGTAGAAACAGGAGGCAGCGGCGGCCGAGCGGCCAGCCCCGAATTATACTCCTCGGGATAGAAGCGCTCCGAACAAAAGCGGCACTTTGTTCATTGGTAATTCCCGTGGGGGGATCCGCGAGGGGAGTATATCCGCTCGGGTAATCCGGGAGAAGAATAGGCGCAAAGGAGCATACCGTATTCGTAGGAAGTTGCTATTATCCCATAGTAGGTAATCCGATCGTATCGTCCTCGTAGAAAGTGGCGCGAGAGGAGTGCCCTTGCACTTGCAACTCGCTTCGATTTATACCGCTCTCATCCTCTCCGCACTCACCGAAGTAGGTTCTGTATTTCACTTGTACCCCCGTTCCCTCCAATCTTCCCATTATCAAGGTCAAGCGACGACACCGCTCCCAGCCAACCCGGCTCTAGTACACCCGCTACTTTTTATCTTCGCACGTTCCCACTCCAGTCTCTATATCACCCGCGTGCTTCCTAAAGATTGAATGAGATACTGCTATGTCTTGACTGGTAGTTAAAGAGCACACGTGTAATAAAGTCCTATCATTCTTTACTAGTTGTACTTCTTGTGGGAATAAAGTTAGAACTTCAGAGTCGAAGATTTTCTCTAAACGATGGGATGTCAAAGTTGTAGAGATTCTGATTTGGTTTGGCTCGAATGTAAGTCGTTTTTATGCAATTACTTTCTCCTGAAATGTGTTCCTACTCAACTGGTTGACGAATGGAGTGGTCGATCATCCTGGTCAATGACATAGTGGCTGACTGACTTAATTCCTCGTAATTGAGGAATATTAAATTGCTCGGCGTCGATCATCTCGTATTTCAGTATCATTTATTTCTAATCGTAATCTGCGATTTGTTAATGTCATTTGCCAGGGGTTTCTATGGCATTAATCGTTCTTACTCGATGATCCTTCCGCCGCCCATTTGATGCAAATGAGAGACTTAAATAACAGGGGTCAGCGATGACCCGCGGGGCAACGAGTTGTGCTCAATAAGGAAATCATCGCTATGGAGAAATTAAAGGTGATTCTCTGTGATGAATCGGGAAGAGCGGCGCGATGCTCTCCCAAGAAGAAACAGGTTTGCAGGAGCAAGTTGTTCGCAATAGTCATTCTATCGTTGATAGTCTTCAAAGGATACTGCCTCGATTGACATCGACTCCGACGCGTAATGGCAATTTGTTCGAGTTACGGTCACCAACAGCGTCGAAAGTGAAATCGTTTCTGCGCGCGCTCGCGCCGATAAAAAGATGCTCGGCAGAGATTTTTTCGTCGCGGATTCCACCGGCGAGTGTCCAGCATTCCGAGCGGAGGCGAAACTCTTGGAGATTCGGATTGTTATGTGGCGGAGAGTGAAAATGAAATCTCGGAGACAGAGGATCATTGTCAGAGGGAAGTAGAACTGGCTGGGATCAGAGACGATCGTGCCAGCAAGCACTTAAACTATTTCGCTTTCGGCTCGAGTCTACCTTCGCAATGGCGCGCTACGTAAACAGTGCTTTCTCTTCGACGTGAACTTAATTGCCTCGCAAACGGAGGCGTGCTACTCCGTCCTCAATGCGAGCAGCAGCACGTCGCTTCACTTGGTACTCCACACTCTGGATACACAGATCGTTTTCTAGCCGGCTGCAGCTCCGAGCAAATGGCAACAGTCGAAGCGCCCGAGCTCCGATCCAATGTAAACCCAATTCCTTCCCGAATCTTCGATGAAAAGATCGACCTCCAAACTCTATTATTATAAGCACGAGCGCTTCTCTGATTTTAATGTTTCAACGTTCCTGACTAATATTAACTTTCGGCGTCTTGCAGCATCCTTTCACTGGCAGTTTACGATTGCGAGTAAACGGGCCATAGAAAATTGTTCTCCGTGGTTTGTTAGGCAGGCGAAGCGCCGCGGCGCGCCGCGCCGCCGTTGGCACAGAAAAGCCTGATCCATCAAGCGGCCGTTGGCGCTTCCAAGTTTCGAGGCTTTACAATTTCTGTGCAACTGTTGCAGGGATGCGCGGGGATGAGACGTGACTGAGCGCGAGTCCCGAAGAGCAGCAGACCAAGTGGTAATACATCGAAGAGAAGAAGGCTAGAAGAAGTGAAGAGGAGGTGAAAGAAGATCGGCTACGATGTCACAAAGAGCAAGGAGCGCTTTCAGTTCGGCGTCGTTGCTCCGACACTTCCTTTTCCTGGCATTACTGGTCCTCTTTACTCGTGCGGACCATGCCGCGGGTACGTACGCCTCATAAATCTTCGTGAACGCCGAGACGACTTCTTTGGAACGGCGCTAACCGCACCAGAAGCCACACGCTTCGTCGGGAAATGTCCCTTTTCCACAGTTTCCCACGGTTTCCACCGGAGCGACACGATAATATTTAACAAGTCAGGCTCGAAAATCGAATTGCTTTTCTTGCAGCATTCAAGCGACCTCGCGAAAACTCGAAACTAGCAACTTTTGTTCATCAGTAGTTTGCCTGCAGTAAAGAGAATTTTCTCCTTCCTTCTAATATAAAGGATAAGTTTTTCTCTTTTATGGCGTTGTTATCCAATTATAGACAACATAATTACAAAATTGCCAAAGAAATCGTAGTCCAACTTTAATTTTATTAACACTAGGTTTACGGACATTTTTTTATACCCATCTTTATAGACGCCAATTAAATTGATCTTCTTAAATAAAAACGCTTGATTTCATTTAAAAACAATTGCAATCTTAACAGACATAATATATAAGACAATGGAATTTTTTATGATTGCATAAATAATCGACAGTATAAAGTGGAAGAAAATTAATAGTAACTGTTTTTGCAATTATGTTGATAAAATCAAAAATCCGAGTGTTCAAAGATATTCGCAACCAAACTACAACAAAGTATTATTACTGAAATTAATTATTATCAAAGTACGTAGTTCGACTGAAGTCGACTATTAGTGCATAAAGAACAACTAGTAATACCTCGCACGATATTTTGTCCTGCGAACCGCTCGACAAGTAACCCAGGTGGAAGGGCAGCGTAGGTCTACGTCAATGGTGGTGACATTTACCTCAACTCGAACAAGAATGCGATACCGTAATTTCGCTTGTCGCGATCGGATCTTATCATTGTACTGGGGGAAGGACGTTTGCTCGGTGGAACAGCGCATGGGACCGGTGGAAATCTGCATAAGCTTCTATCGACGTGCGCGAGCAGGGCCGAGCGGCATTATTACGTGCTTCGACTGGGCACGTTGCAGCTGGCAATGACAGACGGAACGCAGTATCTTTAGGAAAGTATCATTCTCAAGGATAACAGGTCGCCCGCGCGCTCGCGAACGTTCGAGGTTCAACGGCACCGTGGAGTGTTTGGCGCAATGCTAGCTTAGCGAAGTAGCATTAGTTCCCTTGGAACCGCTTGGTTCGCCTATCGACAGGCAGACTTAAGTTTAAACTGGCTGAATCACTGCACGGCAAGTGAGCGATTCCTTTCGCAAGCGCGAATCCATTCGGTGCGCCTTTAATCGAAAGGAGTGCGAGAACCTCGACACACGCCGCGTCCTGGAATCGATCTTGCACCGGCTGGCTTAAGTAGGCAATGCTGCAGTTATTATGGCCAATTGTCCTCGGGTGGCTGGTGCGTGCAAACAAGCTTGCCTTTCCATACACGCGAGAGCGACAGCCGGCAATGCCACACACCTCGGAGAAGAGTGAACCAGAGGGAGGGAGAGAGTTCCCTCTGGAACACAGTGCGAGGAGAAATGAACCGTTCATTCTCATCGTTACAATTTCACATGGTGAGAGAGCGCGCGGCCCGTTTCGCGTCGAGCCTCCAATTTGTTAGTTGTTAATGAAGACTCCGGCGTTCCCTTCCTCCGATCGGCCGGGAGGAGCTAATTAAATGGCTCATTAGCCGCGGCCAAACTCGCGGTACGCGTCCCCTCGTGTCTCAGCCGATTGGCTTTGATCGCCCTCGATGACGAATCGGTGCGAGACTAATGCTCTTTCTATCGAGAGCGTGTTTAGCTCGATTGCGATTTAGTAGAGCGCCTCGTGCCAAGTGGAGAAAGAGACGGCGGGGCTGGCTTTTGCCGGCGCAAAGTTGCCGCACGGAATGAGGAGACAGCAAGGAACGGCACGCGAGCGGAATGCAGCTGACAATGTACCACATCCCCCCGGTAAACCGGTGCTGGCCGCGCGTTGGACGCACCTTTGGCGGACGACTTCTTCGTGGCTTCTGGCGGCGGCGGCGGCGGCGACGGCGCGCGCGCGCCAGCAGGAAGTGCGGAAGCGTGCAAAAAGCCAGCCGACCTTGTCCTAGTTTCGTCAAAGCTTTGGGAAGCGAGCTGACTCGTAAAAACGCTGCTATACATGCACACGCCAACCTCCCCTCGCCAACCAGATGCTTTCGTTATGCAATCGACTGTCTCTCTTCTCTGTCTCCTCTCTGTATACATTCATCCCTCTGAGAGCGTATTCGCACTCCGACTTCGCTTTGCCTATACTTTACCAACGCACACCAACCAACAGCCACATAAGTCCGCTAATGCAGCTAAGCTCCAGTACAAATGAAGAGATATGCTCGCTAATAAATTACCAAAACGAATGTATAACCGAAACGGCGCGGCGCGGCGCGCGGCCGTAATGCACATGTGAAAAAGGAGCCAGCGAGAAAGGCGACCGGTTTTCCAAAGCCACGCGCGGTTAAAGCAGAGCTTATGACGCTCGCACTTAGTCATAACGGACTGCGTCGATATTTATGGGGATTATAAGAGCGGCTAAGATGCACTTACAGGATCAAAAATGAGGCAATCTTATTCAACACTTTCGATTTCTGCTTCTTGGAGTTATGGAAACAATTACGTTGCCAGTTGAAAGAGAAGTTGGCTGGAAATAAGCGAAGCTGTTAATGCAAAACGAATGAGGCGGAGAGTCGTTTCTCGAGGTTTCGGGAGGCGGATAAAAGTGGCGAAGTAGCAATTGGCTGCTGTGGTATATCCCGTTGTCTGTCGAGGCACCCTCTGCTCCTGCGAGGGTAATCCAGCGCTGGCGAATCGAGTGCGGTCTGAGAAAAACCGAGAGAGCTCCGCTGGCCAAGTCCCGCTGGCAAATAAGAAAAATGAGATTTGCGGTACGAGAGATATCTCTTTGAACGCTCGGCAGTTCTTCCTTCCTCGGCCCGGCTGCCCTTTCCCGTCGGCCCGAACCCTTTAAAGCTCCCCGTGCTTCCGAATCATTACTGTGAGTGGCTCGCGAGGCTTTCAATTAATTGGATATCGTGCGAGAAATTGGCGGACAGAGCTCGAAAGTTATTGGGGACGGGAGTAATCGCGTTGATAGACGGCACACTCCTAGTTCGCTCGCTCGCTCGCTCTCTCGATTTCCTCGATATTTAAGAAAACATCGGTAATTACATTGAAAGTTCGATTAACCGCTCGATTACCACCGCCGCTTCAATTGATCCTTCTTACGAAAATTGAGTTTGCGCGCGCGTTCTCTCCAAAAGCGATCGTTTAGCGGTGCTTCTACTTTTATGTATATTAAGGGGTTATAGTCGTTCTGAAGTTACGAAGTACGCCGCGAGATCAATCGTCGTAACGCATATAACCGGAAAAACCGGACGCAAAAAGAATCGGGCTGACTTATATCTAGTCGGCCGGCCTTTTCTACTGGCCGTTCACGTGATAAGGTGAAAGTACGACGTGTTAATCCTAGCGCACGGCACCTGTACGACTGCCTCACAATCCTCGGTAAACTGTGCGAAATAATGTGCGCTTCCGACGGCACCGTCCCAGCCGGACTGTTATCAGGAAGTGACTCGTGAAAGTCAATAATTGAGTAATCAGTATCGGCGTTCCACATTGAACTGTGTCGTGTTTACTTCCACTCCTGGCACGCACGGATTCCTATAGAACTTGTTGACAAATTGCTTCTACCAGAGAGTTAGTTTGATTATTTAAATGGCTCATTAATTATTGATAGATAAATAAAAAGCCTGTAAGTATTAATAATACTAAATTAGTTCCTTGATGTTCTACGCTTGGAAATAAAGATGCGTCGAGCTTATAACGAGAGGGACGAAACATTCGGCGCAATAACGATGATGCTCCGTAAAAAGTGCGAAGACAATGCGGGATAGAATTGCGCGATTCTAAGATCGGCAGAGCAGGTCGCTAATCAGAAGTCGGTCCGGAATAAATTGAGATAAAGATCGCGGGAGTCGGTCGGGAGATAGTAAGTTCTGCGGCGCAACTAGCCAGCGAGCTCGACTACTTCACTCTTCTTCCAGGTGGCTATCGTTAGCCCGATCTGTTCCCTTTCGCAGTCGGAAACGATGTTTCACGCTCGGCTCTCGGAGTCCGCGGGCTAATTAGTCGGCGGGTTCTCGGCCACTGGATTTAACGCACACCAAATTAATTTGAAACACAAGCCTCGGCCCGAGGACGGCCCGGAGAGTAGATAAAAACCTAGCGCGCCGTGGCTGACCACTGAAATCCTTTTTCCACTGGGCGGCCAGCAGCAGCGCGGCGGCGGCGCGGCGGCGAGAAGCCGAATATTTTTCGACTGGAAGAATTTAAAGCACGCTCCGCGGACCAGCGCTACATCTTCTTTAAAGTAATTGAAATGTTCTGCGGCAGGGAACTAACGCGTTAACTAACTCCTGTATTTCCGAGCGGATGATACTAATAGAGCGCATCTGGCTCTCTGCCACTCACGGCTGCATTTGTTGGTTAACGGGAATAGTACACGCGTCCTTATTCCAACCACACACTCGCACCATCGACTGACAGATGACTGCATCCTCTAATCATACTCTCAAGAACTTTCCTCGACTGACATACTAAACGGCGATGTTAACCCTACGATGCTCGATGTTAACCCTCCGAGAAACAGATATCCTTTCAAAGGCATACCATATGTTCCGCACTGACAGCTTTGCTTACAAAGGCAACTCGTAGCACTGTGATAGTATGATTGAATGCTTCAACTGTCAACTATATTCTTCTCTCACTATCTTCGAATGCTGGCTGGGTGGCCTTCGTCTACGCGGGTTTGCATAATCCAGGCATTATTAAAATGTCTCGCGATTTACGCGCTCGTGGTCCGCGCGGATTTACATTTAAACGCGGAATACCGGCGGCCTATGAATTTGCCGTATGAATGTATCCGGGATAGTTGTAGGTACGGGCGACCTTTCGCCAGTTCCTCCGGCGGAGGAAGTTCCGGCTGTCCTTGCCTCGCAATACGATTATTGCCGAAAGTTTCGATGGCTCTCTGCTCTCTTGGAGGCGAATTCATTGCATGCACACGTTCGACGGACACAGAAGAGAAGCGGTGGTGGCACGCTCGAGGAACAGATGCCGGGAGTTCCTTGCTACGTGAAGAATTGGTCGGGAACATGTTGTCGAGCGGGATGGTTACACAGGACGGCTGGCGTTCATTCTGCTTTCGAGCGGTGCTATGATATATTCAATGAAAACAGGGTCACTCGAGTTTTTGCATGCGCGGAGAGCTCTGTCGCAACGATCGGCGAGAGTAGTGCGCTTCTTACTCGCGTAGGCTTGCCCCCGTCGAATTCCAGTTGCAATGAATGCTTGAGATATTCCTTGGTATTCGTGAGAAAAGCCGCGTAGGTTTATAATTTCTCTGGTAGTACGAAGCTCGGTGAAAGAGGCTTTCAGTAGTGGCGGACGGCCCCAGCCAGACCGGGCCTCTTCGCACTAAAGATAATCGTGCTAGTCGTCTCTACGGCGTATTTCTGTTAACAGCTTAATGCTTGGTTGCATTAACTAAGGACGCCGATTTGCGCTGGCATTGCAAGTGCGTTTCGAAATCGTTCTCGGAGCAAGCTGGCTCCCATTACTAGCGAGAAAAGCGTGCGAGACCAAGTTTCTATGCAATCAGCATATTTGCGGGTATATCTTGGCCCCGTTTTGTTCTTACACTCTTGTCTAATCCTACCACGACTTCTTTAGATCACATCAAGTTCTTTTAACGAACTTTGCCAACGGCTTACCTCACAGAACAAACATGATTTTCGAGCGTATACTCTTTCCGGGCTACCAGCCGATTAAAACTGCTTGTTTATCGGCTATTTTTCTGGGAAACAGGTCCAACTAGTTTCTTAGCTATGATAACTTCGATTTGGATAAAATTCGACGCCCGGCCGAACTAATGGTTCCAGTACGCGTGCTGTATGTAAATTTCTTGCTAAGAATAATTAGCCAAAGGACTCCTTTCACTGGCGAAGCTGGCCAATTCCTTTGAAAGGAGCTGCACGCGAGCGGTACTTAGGTTGTTAGTGAAACCAGAAATTCGTGTCTGTTTCACACGACACATAGCAATCAGGAAAAAGATTGCGGTAATTGAGCGGTCGGCTTTTTTCACCGTAGGATGTCAGTTCTATCCGGTGGGAGAGTACTTGAAGTTCGTGAGGGTGCCGGAGAATCTCTCGCGTGGCACGGAAGTTCTCTCATTGGAAGCTCACCCGAGGAATCATCTAACGATTATGCCAGTGGATAAGGTACGACCTGATTTCTCATTTCTACATCCTCGTTATTCCTTTCCTAATCGATAGATTCAGTGTAAATTTGATTGAATCGAGTTTTAATGAACAATGATTCGACAGGAATGCTGTCTTGCATTCAAACATGCATTATGCACACAGGAAATGTGGTATGTAAATGTTACAGGACGAGGACGCTCGGTTCTTCGCTTACAAGGACACAAATAGAACCCACGTTTCTATAATATTGGCGCAGTCCTTGGAAGACCTGGTGGATGCCGAGTCACCGAGGAACTTGCTCAAATTTCGCGTCGTCTGTGATTACAGCGACGGCGCAGACTCTCTGGTAAATTGAAAATCCACTCGGCCCAGGTAGAACGGTCCTCTCTAACGGCAGCTAAATGCCACTGATATAATTAACGCCCTTCTCCAATTTCACGGATCACCAAATTGCACCGCTTTATGTAATATCGGCTCGTGCGCGCGCGCGCGTGCACATATGCACTCACCTGTCGAAATCGTATAATAAACATTATGCGCCAGCTGACGGTTTTCCCGATAAAATCAAGTATAATGTATCACACACCTTGCTTGACAGACAAGCGTTGCAAGGTAAACCCTCGAAAAATCCTGGCATTTTTGCCGCATAAGTTGCCGCTTTTCCGGAGAGGAAATAATTGGAGCGTACAGCGACCGGTCCTGATATGGCAAATCTACACTCCACCGGTCCGAGCTTCTTGTCGCGAGTAAGCGTGTATTGTAGGAATGCTGTCCACGCACTCGCCAGTGTCGATTGCCCACGATCTTTCTTACTTAATCACACGTAACCAGCAATTACGCGACACTAACGCAACTGTCATTTTTACAGTTTCAATTGCCTTTTCCCCTCTTCGTATTCTCGAAGTTCGAGCTTTTCAACTTGATGTGTTTCTTCCTACGGGAATAACGGTTTGTTAAAGTAGCTCTATCATCTTCAATGCTACTCCTTCTCAGCCTGTGGCACGTTCCAATTCTCGAACCTATCATTCGTCGCCAGTCTGCCGATAATTACGAATCTCGGGGATGTACGCGTGCGACTAAGTGCAGCGGCGCGCTGCCTCCTCATCAATTGCAGTGGCACGTGTGTAAAGTGAACGTGCCAGCACGGGGCTTTCGAGTAGCGACTAACTACGCGGCGCGCTGTTAGCTGGCTAGATTTGATTTTTCGTCGAAGCACCGGTGACACCGTTCTCCGGCTTAATTCGACGGCATCGCGCGAGCATATATTCGAGATAATGCTGTTACGCCGCCGCTCGCTTAATTGCGACCAGCGGATCGTAACAGACCTTATGCAACTAATATTCAGAAATGGATGAGTGTATCCGTGTGTTCTCGAATCTCGTAGGTCTCGTCGCATTTGTCGGTGACCGTCTACGTGGAGGACATCAATGATCATGCACCGCAGTTCGTCGGGGCGCCCTATCACGTAACCGTGGACGAACTCACGCCAGTCGGTGAGATATTGACTTTTAATTGCCGATAGAAAATCAAGGGGAAAAAAGGCCTGCGGTAGACTTCGCTTCTGTGCGGATGTGGCCGCCTGCTCCTATTATTGTTCGACGATCTTGAATCACGGAGAGAGTATACTACTATTACGAATGTATCGATTTCAAAGTTGTGTTAGAAAATACGTTTTATTGGAATACGCGCAGCGAAAGGGTAACGTGGGAATTGCACGGTTTAAATCTCCCTTTCAAGGGAAATCCTCCGTACGAAGGATGTCTTAAACTTCCCATTGCATATTCCTTGAATATACTTCTCGCATTCTACTTCTAAAATCCTGTTCTATCTTAGTTTCGAATTCCTTGGAATTTCCGTGCAGTTCTACCTCTTATTTCCTGATTCAACCTTTTAACTTTCAAGTCACTAAAATAAATCTTAATTTCGAAGTATGACATGAGAAATTCGCGATGGTAGTGACATTTTCTTCGACTGTATCAAGTTCAATTAATAGTATTGAATGAAATGTGGCTGTCATTGGATTTCACTCGACGGGAAAGAGTTTGAGGCGAAGTTCTGACCGCATCACTCGGATATCCCGAGTATCGTTGAAGCGGTGGAAGGTGGTGCTTAAGAGATCGTCTGAGTCTCGCGTAACTAATCGCAGGTGTAACGATATTCCGCGGGATCCACGCGGTTGACAGTGACAAGCCGAACACGCCGAACAGCGATGTCCACTACGCGATAGTGAAAGGGAACGAGCAAGGCAAATTTTCCCTGGAGTCCGGCCACAGAACCGCTCTGATACTCCGCAAGCCGGTAGACTACGACAGCGGCGATCGTGAATTCACGCTCGTTATTGCTGCCACTGTGAGTATACATTCACTACCACCAACACAGACACACATGTATTTCGCCAACCGTTACACCGGATCCTCCTAGTACTCTACTCTCCTTCCTAGAAACGACCACTGCTCCGGTGAAAGTTCCTGCCCACTGATAACCCCATGGTATACTTTGCGCGATCATTCCCATGATTACAATCTGTCTTCCTCCGTTCCCTCTTACATCTTTCTACCGAATCCAACAGGATCGCGGCGTACCCACTAGGACCACCAATACAACCGTCAAGATCACTGTACTGGACAATGACGACCTCGATCCCAAGTTCACCAGGGACGTTTACAGGACGAAGATCTACGAATTCTATCCTGTCCCGGTAAAGCTTCTTTATTCATATATTTGATTATAGACGATTGTGCCTGCATCGGATGCTGCTCCAGATTTACAAAATTACGCAATGACCGGGGAAGCGGGTCGGTCGCGTGCCGGGAAAGTGTGACACATCATTTCGCTTTTAAAGCGCGAGGGCTAACGTACCAAGCCAACACGTAATAAAGTGTTATAACCATGATACAACGGGATATTCGCGATGCGAGTTAAACGGGGTTACAATCGAATCGTTTACTGCGATGTTGAGGGAAATAGGGAGAGAGAGGAGATTAAATTCGATTATGCAATAACAATGCGCGCGTACGTGATGGTTGGCTTGCATATCTGTCTATCCGGCACGGGTAATCACCGGTGCTCGCTTGCCGTATGATTACCGGGCTTCGGGCTGGGCTCGCATAGAATATTACCGAACAAACGAACGGCTTCGAACTTTCTACGTGAACGCATCCAGCCGCATCGCTTCCTAGAACTCGTAGCAGGACAGGTGTACACCTCGCCGATCGTTTCTATGGCACAGTAGCCCGTTTCGCCGATCGAAGAAATCCCTTCTGTGTCACTGGCTTGCTAAATCAGCCCGTTTACTCTTGCTGTGCCACATTCGCGAGATGTCGCGTGGCAAAGGTCAGTCACGGGGCCTTGAGAAATAACTTCAATTTCTAGGGAGAGCATGAAAATAGCCGCAACTTCAGCGTGGAGTCTCCTGCATCGATGTTTATTAAGAAGCTCGTTGTAGAAGCGCGCGTTCGACTTTCGAGCGAGGTACTCGCCGAGTATTCCGCGGCAACTCGTTTCCGCAGATTTATCGAGTTAGATTAGATTTGAGGTCGCCGAGGCGCAGGTACGTGTGCACACGCCTGGAGAAAGTGCGCGCTCGCCACTGGATACTCGAGGTCTAAATCCGTGTTTGCTTGAACCTTTATTGTTTCCTGCGTTACAAGCCCGCGCCGGTTTTGTCTGCCGACCACGAACAACTGGCTTTCCTTTCCGCGGACGAGTTTTATTGTTCGATGCCACTGCCATTGGTTCATGAGTAGCTTCGCGCATGGGGATGAGTCACTTGTTAGTCGACGCTTCGAAGCTCACTTCGTGTTCTCTTCTTCACAGAGTTACCCGATCTTCATACAAATTAACTTCACCAATCCGATCAAGGCAACCGATCGTGACCGTGACATCAACGTGCCGGTGCGTTACGATATCATTTCCGGGAACGAGAGAGGCTTCTTCCAGTTGGACCCTAAGAATGGCACGTTGTATCTCAAGCGAGCGATCGATCTCGATGCAGAGCGGAATCTCCCCTCGAATACCTTCGTTCTCCAGATCCATGCTTCTCAAGTGGATAATCCGCTGAAGATGGCAATGGCCAGGGTCGAAGTGGAAGTGCTCGATCTCAACGATAATCTTCCGGAATTCGAGGTGGACCTCTACAACATCAGTATAGTGGAGAACCTGCCCAATGGATTCAGCGTTCTCCAAGTGATTGCTAAAGACAGGGACCAGGGTGAGAACGGTCAGTTTGATTACAAATTGATCGATCCTTCGGGAGCGTTCTCGGTCGAGCCGAAATCAGGATGGCTCACTGTCAAGGATCAAGCGGTCCTCGATCGAGAGAAGACGCAACATCTGCACATGCGAGTTTACGCGGTCGAGAAAAGGAAGAGCGTCGTATTGGATAATTCCCGACGAGCGAATGGCTCTTACGTGGACGTCCAAGTCACTCTTCTCGATGCGAACGATAACAATCCCATTTTCGTGCCGGGTAATCTGTACGAATTAGTGGCTAGGAGTGATTCGAAAGTGGGGACGGTGCTCGGTCAAGTGCACGCGGTGGATGAGGATTTGGGTCCGAATGGCCTGGTGAGGTATAAACTCCAGAAACCCGGCAATTCGACTGCCCGGAATCCTCCGTTTGCCGTGGACGAGCTTACCGGGGTGATTACAGTATCGGAGAGTCCGATGCTCGATGGGAGACACGCCATCTTCGTGGAAGCTGCCGATCAGCCAGCCAATCCAAGCGAGAGACGATTCTCCTTGGCAGTGGTCACTATCGATGTCTTTAGATCTGACGGTGAGTATCTTTCGAGCATATACTTCCTGGACCACCTTTTACTCGCTTCAAGCCCGACTTGATAAGAACTTCCGTCGTCCGAATATCCCGGCGAGCATCGATCACTCGCCACTGACGTTCCAGCGTCAGGCTAGCGGCAGTTCGCGAGGAATAAAACGGGCGACGGAGTTTGGATATTAGGTTGGAAAGGCTCGAGTTCCTTGGGGACAATATCGCGCGCGATTCCAGTGCGCTGTTTGTACTGGGGCGCGCTGGCATTGGCGGAGGAAAAAGTTTCGAGGAATACGGCTGTTAAAGTGGCCCAGCAGTTGAAGTGTACTCATACTGTTGAATGGCGGCTGGTGGCTGCTTTTGTAGGAGCGGAGACCTGGGAGCCAGACTTCATCGGGGCGCCTTACGAATTTTGGGTGGGTGCCAACGTGCCGCTCGGTACGAGCGTCGGCCAGATCCGCTTAAACGACGCTGTCAAGTCGTCCGATCTCATCTACGACCTTCTGCACGGATACGAGGAAGGTGGTACGTACTCCTCGCCGGCAGCCTCGCCCGGAAATTGATTAACTTTATCCACTTAACGACCGAGCTCCATTCCCTGGCGCGCCACCGTCTTGGTATAACCGGGCCAATCAATTCCCTCAACGAAATAAGGATTTCCAATCTCCATACTCCCGTCGAAAAATCGCCAGCCTCTTTATCCCCGGCGATACTCGCCCGATCATCCTCTACGATCATCCAACGCTTCCTGTCATGTGCGAACCATTGCATTTTCAGTTCCATTTGCGGTGGAGGAACGCTCAGGTACGATCACCGTGGTCGATGAGATCGAACAGTTCCATCGATCGACCTATGATTTCGAGGCAGTCGTCACTGACGACAGAGAACTCACGCTGATCACCAACGTCTCCATTCACGTGGTTGACCCTAATGACGAAAGAGGCATTTTCACGAAGTAAGTGAAACTCGCATTCTCCTCTCTTTCTTTCGCTCGCGTAATGACTATTATATGACACATAATCAGGCCAAAGTGAAACACGGGTCAACCGTAACATTCGTCTTCCTTTCTACCTCGCTCACAATTAATCTCGGCGAGAGTGCGTTCAGCATAACGAATCTCCAAGTCTGGCCCGTGCCGATTGTCACTTTCGCCACTCGTGATTATGCTGCTTTCTTCATCTCCCAAAGCAGCATGTATAATAGTTCCTGGCAAGGAGAGAGGGGGAATTATGGGGGGAGTTCTCATTAAATTGCATAAGAGTCTTGTTGGCGCGTGTAAGGCTGTGTTAGGGTGGTTCGAAGTGGTTTGTGGGTGGGCTCGTAAAACGACGGGGTTTCGATCACAGGAAGTGGCGAGCGAGGCCAATAAAATCTCGAAGAAGCTGGAGGAGTAATGTAGCGTGTCGATCTAAAGGGTATAATCGTTGCGTTAACTTGGCCGGCGGTCCGCCGAACGCATTGAAAGGTCAGGAGTCAATGACTCCGCGAGCGGGGGATGCTGTTTGCTTATTCAAAAGTCGATGCCCGTTGATTGCAGGGGAACGACCACCGCTCCTCTGGTCTTCCATGCTAAGGAGAACATACCGGGAACATATATCGGACAAGTACTTCCGCAGAATGGAACTGCCGTGGCGATGCCAGGCACTCGTTTCTTTATCGTCAATCAGCAGGATGTGCCCGATATCGCCATTACCGAGGACGGCGCCCTGTACGCGCCGAACGGTCTGGACCGCGAGGCCAGACAGAACTACAGCATCACTGTGATTGCCGAGAGTCCCCGCGGTGTCGGCGTCTTCCAAGTAAGTCTCCTTTCACCCTCGCTAATCAACCGACCTTGAACGCTTTATCGCCACCCCGAAAACATACAATTCCTTCATCGCAACCGGAAACGAGCACGAAACGGAAAGGATCGTCGGTAATAAACGAGGAATTCGAAAGCGAAATTATTTACATGTATAATAAAGTACATTAGCTCTCCATTTCTCACGCTGATCGCATCTTAGTCATTCAATCGTCATTATCACTGCACATCATTTACATTGGCTTGCACATTATACTTTCATGCGTTCATACCTCACACTTTGCATTTAATAGCAACTCATATTACAACTCTCTCAATCGTAAAATTTCTCAGATAATATTTATGTAAGTTATTTAATCAGTTAAGTGGAATCCTCTGGGGGATTTTTAAAACTAAATTCCGCAGTAAAAATGTTAAGGAGAATGTGTCAGAATTTTTAAGCCTTTTCAAATTGCAATAAATCCAATTTTCCAGTAGAAAAATTGAATTCGCAATTAAGCTGTGGCATACCTGCTTTTATAAGTTACTTTTATTTCAATACTGTTTACCACTTTATTTCTACAAACGAAACCATTTCTTTTTCAATCTCTGCTCTCAAACTGCACAGACGAAACTTTTGAAACTTAACCTGATTGTTTGTAAATGTCTTATTTATCACATGAAATATTTTTTATTCGAGTATCATTATTGTATTATATATTTTCAAGCCACAAACGGTAATCTCTGCTCTCGTCGCCATAACAGCCCATACACAAGAATGGATTTTTCGACATTGATTAATAATTAAACATTGACTATCATTCTCTGTAAATTTCAATCCCATCTCATTATTTTCATTTTCGGCACCAACCTCCTTAAATAGGAAACATCGACATATAATACCGTGCGCGACATATGGAACGTAATGTAGCTTTGATAGTGCTAGAGTGCATGACTCCGAGAGTGCTTAGCAAAGTTAGATAGGGCGCTTGGGAGAATCATTGGCCCGTTTAAGGGCGAGGCACGTTTGACAGCTGCAATTTAATGTCTTAGGTGAGCGTGGTGGTGGAGGACGAGAACGACCACCCGCCGATATTTACTTCGACCTCGTACGAGGCTCGGATCCCGGAGAACAGTCCACCAGGCACGGAAATCGTCTTAGCGAAGCCAATTGCGGCCACGGATGCGGACGAAGGTGCAAATCGGAAGTTCGCCTTCAGTCTCCACGACGAAGGCAGCGATCTCTTCAGGATTCACCCGACAAAGGGGAACGTGTACTTCGAAGGATTGGGTGGTCGGATTCTGGATAGAGAAGAAAAGGCGAACTACACCTTGCGAATAATTGCTATGGATGATGGTATGCTTTGAAATTAAGTATACAAGAAATTCGGAGAATTAATTCATGTAGTTGACGTTCTATATTATTTTTTGGAGTTTTCTCATGATTGCTGAGTGGTTAAAGAAGAAAAGGCGAACTACACCTTGTGAATAATTGGCATGCTTTGAAATTAAGTGTGTGAGAAATTCAGGGAACTAATTCAAGTGGTTGTTGTTATATTACATTTATCTAATTTTGTTATGATTGACGTTGAGATAGTTTCCAACAATAACTATATTGCCAAAAATCTAATTTTAGTCACTTGCCTACATATTTATTTCGTGCTTCCTAAGTCTAAGTCTGTGCCTTGAAATTCTACTATTTTCGTATCAAACAGACTAAAGGTCAAGATAGATATCGAAGACAATATCTTATGCTGTTTCTATAGGTGGCCTGAAATCCGAAGCAGAATTGAAGATCACGATACTAGACGTGAACGACAATGCTCCGAACTTCATCCGAATGATTGTTCTACCTGACCAAGGCGTGCGAGTCTCAACCGCGGCGGAGGATGAGTTACTGTCAGCTAAATACGGCGCGTTCGATAGGCAAACTGGAAATAGAGTATCCAACAACGACGAGCGGAACTCGCCACTGCTTTTGGTACCGGAAAACGCTACGATCGGCGCGCCGATAATCCGCCTGCTCGCCGAGGACAAGGACGAAGGTGGAAACGCTGCGATAACCTACACCTTAGGAAACGAAACGACTTCCGTGGATGCGAGAGCCCGTTCCTACGATGCTAGCACTCGCAGATATTTCCATCTCGATCCAAGGTCAGCGGAGATATCGGTGGCGAGAACACTCCCCGTCGAGAGTGATATCCGGCTGCTAGTGATCGCCAAAGACGCCGGTGATCTCTCTGATAACATCACCATCCGCATCCACGTGCTCGATGTGAACGATCACGCGCCAGTTTTCGCCAAATCCTGGTACAACTTTGATGTCGCCGAAGGCGTTTATTCAGGATTCTCTGTCGGCAGAGTGACCGCTCAGGATGATGATTTCGGAGCGAATGCTAATGTAACTTACGAGCTTCTTTCGAGCGATCAAAATTTGGGTGAGCCTGCTAATAGTACGTGGACATTCGATGTGATGCCCGGCGATGGAACAATCCGAGTGAGTGGTGTCCTCGACCGTGAATACATGGCGACTCATCGGCTGGTTCTACTCGCGCACGACAACGGAACTCCACGTCTGAGCTCGACGGTCGAAGTGGAAGTGAACGTTTTGGATGTGAACGACAATCCCCCAACGTTCTACGGTTACGACGAGCTCGAGCAGGACGAGAGAGGCGATTTACTTCCGGTTTATCGTGCCTCCATTTTCGAGAATAGCCCACTTGGTAGCCAGGTGATCAGAGTCCACGCTAATGACAGTGACTTCGCTGGCAACGGGAACGGCTTGATTCTGTTCGACTTGGCGAGTCAAGGGCAGCTCTCGGAGAAGCAGTACGTTGCAATCGACAGCAAGGAGGGTTTGATGACAACGATCGGCCAGTTCGACTACGAGACTCAGAAGAGTCACCGTGTCATCGTAACGGCGAGCGATCTTGGCTCCCCGGTGAGTCTGACTTCGAGTGCCCTGGTCCTCATTAACGTCCTTAACGTCGACGACGACGAGGAGGAGGCGGAGAACGAGGTGCATCGCGTGCCGACCTTCCGACATCGTTACTACGAATTGGAGGTCGACGAGAACTTGGAGGCACCGGTGATGATCGCCCAGCTGGACCTCATCGATGGCTATCAAAGCGAACACATAAGGTACAGCGTGGTGGCTGACGGCAGCGACGCCCGGGAAAAATTCTCGATCGACTCGAAGAATGGTTCGTTGTATTTAATGACGAGCCTCGATAGAGAGGTCAACGATCGATACGAAGCCAAGGTCAGGGTCGACCGGGTGAAGATCGGCCGGGGGATGCCCGTGATGATCTACCCGGTGCTCGGTGAGAGGCTGAACGGTCTGGCACCCAACGAGGCCAGGGTCGTCGTCAGGGTCAAGGACGTGAACGACAATGCGCCCAGATTCAAGTCAAAGGGTCGACCTATCCTCGCCGCGGTACCCACCACTGCCCATTACGGCTATGAGGTCGTCAAAGTGGAGGTTCGTATGCATGCGCACTACCAATCTCAACGTGATGCATCCCCTCTCCCTTACTTTACATCCCTCTCCCTCCCTCTCTCTCCGCTATTCTACCGGTGCACCGCCCATGTAACCTCAGCTTAATTCATTTCGGTTCATCTGCCACATAACTCTTTCTAGCACTCTCTTCTCCAGGCTTTGTCATCTCTTTTGAAAGCTGTTTTTAAACTTTCTTTTCCTTCTACTTGAAGAGAATTCCTGTTAACTTTTGCCTTCGCACTTTTAATAATAGATCTTCCCTTTCCGCCGACTGCATTATTAAAATTCTCACGAATGATTGGATTTAAACATATAAACGACTTAAAGCCGCGCGATCCACGTGGGCAGCACTTACGAGCGAAGAGAAGCCAATTGCAAATTGTCATTCGAAGGAGAGAGGATTAATTGGAGTACTCCGCATTAAGACCGAGTAACGGAGAATCCTTGAGGGATCTCGCGGTGAGGCCTTTTTACTATGCGACTCGACGAGAAGAGAAAAAAAGAAACACAGAAAACACAAATGCAAAATATTCCGCGCGGTAACGAGTACGTTCGCATAGCGGCCAAGACAAAAGGCATCTGAAATGAATATTTTACGAAGCAAGGTCGCACATCTGGCGTTGTGGTAGGTGTTTCGGTGGTGGTAGAGCGCGACGCGAAGGGAAAGAAGTTGGGGGGTGCGAATGCATCCGTGGCAGTGGAGATTCTCATCAGTGTATTAAGAGTTGGACCGCGAGAGTCTTCTGAAGTAATTGGGAGAGTGTGTTGTTGCGCAGGCGGAGGATCCGGACGAGGGAGTGAACGCAGAGATCCGCTACCAAATCATCGGGAGCAGGGATGACGCCCCGCGTTTCGCCATTGACCCACTGAGCGGTCAAGTGCGATCCGTAGCGAGTTTCGGCCGAGACGCCGGCCGCGTCTTCGGCTTCGACGTCAAGGCCACCGACAGACGAGGCGCCGAGGACGGTCGCAGCAGCATCGCCAATGTCTTTGTGAGTTCTTTTCACTGTATCCCGTGACCGTGATTCCACCAGCTGCCGCCCAATCCGAGAGAACAACCCTCGAGCGAGCAAGCAAGCGCGCTCCCTCCCCTCCACAGCCCCCGCCCGTTTGTCGTCCACTTACTTTTTAGCCCTTTGTTCCAACAGGTCCGCATCGGCCGCATTGTCTCGCATGTTTTACAGCCTCCACCCCTGACAATGAACTTCCGCGACACATTTACGTCCGCCATTCGCCGCGACACCGAGCACGAATTAATTACACCGACAGCCCCCTGCAAAGCCTGGTCGCTTTTTCAGCGGGACTCGCGCCGCCGCAATCTTTTTCGCGTAGCCCCCGGCCGATTGAGAGAACCCACTAGGTTAGATACATGCGCCAAGTTCCGCAGCATCCACAAGTGGACACAACCTCTCACGATACACAGAGAGGGAAGAGGCTTGCAAAGGGATTAATTATGCACCCTTAGTGCCGCGATCCTGACAAAGCTAATTTAGCCACCACCAAAGCCAGCGATCTCCGCGGAAGCGCGCACAGGCTTCGCCCTGATTTTTGCCATCCATTATCCACTCTGCTTTCTCTGACCGTAGGTGTACGTGCTCGATGACCACAAGCAAGTAGTCATGGTCGTCGGACAGAAGCCGATGGAGCTCGAGCCTCAACTCGAGAACATGACCGCGTTAGTACTTGAAATTCACTCCTCTGCTATCATCGATCATTACGATGTTGCTGTTAGATCGCTATCGTTCGCTTTTCGATTTCAGTCTACTCCAAAATGTCACTGGACTCGACGTGCGAGTGAGGAAGCTTGAGCCACATATCGACAGAAATCTCATCGACACTACATCGTGAGTTTTGTTGGCTACTATGTTCGATATTTTTAGTGGGGGAAAACGTGTTGATGAAATGAACATGAATTCCAGCACGGATGTGTACCTGTACGCGATTGATCCTCATCTCAATGTTATGGTCGACATGGATACTCTGCAGAGGTTGGTATATGAAGTTTTTACGAACAAACTTTATATTAGCTTTTAACATTTTATAATAATAATAATAATAATAATAGTGGGAGAGAACAAGAAAGAGACTTTTAGTTGCAATAATAAGAAGTAAGTGGCGCGTTAATTCTGAATAATTGTAAGAGCAATCCCCCTTCATAAATAACCATAAGTAAGCATAAGAGAGTAACAAAGGGAAAATCCCACAATAATAACATAATGCAAGATAAACATAATTGTCAGCCAGTAAGCGACTCTCTTATCTTAGGGGGTGCAAACCTCCATCGTCGCTTCTCCCCTTAGCAACGCAGCCCTTCCTAGAAATTCGTCTGCGACGTTGACAGTTTTCTTAGTAAACAACGAAAGATATACAAACATACTCTTACAGCATTTAGTTACTCTGATTTTCCCCTTTATTTGTTAGCGTTTTCCACACAAAGAAGATGGAAATAAAACGAGAGCTGGACGAGTACCACGTGCTGGATATTGCGGGTAGTTCGCCGAGACGAAGCGGGCAAAGATATCTACTTTCTACCTTGGAAGTCGGAGTGGTAGTGCTAGGATGCGTAGTCTTCGTCGGCGCCCTCGCAACTGCTCTATGCGTCACGTGCGTTCGCCGAAACAAGCGGTATCCAATATTCGATCATACATCATGTTCGTTTACTTAAAGAGGTTGGTGCCGAAAATGAAAATAATAAGATTGGATTGAAGTTTCAACTTATTTGTTTCTACAGTTTTGGAGTAATCAATTTCAAAAATCTATTCTTATGCATGGGAACTTATGACGATGAGAGCAGAGATTATGACACCGTAAATGAGACATTTACGAATAATCAGGCAAAGTTTCAAAAGCTTCGTCTGTCTTGTTCAAAAATATTTGAGCAGAGAGTGAAAGGGAAATGATTTCGTTTGTAGAAATAACGTGATAAATAGTATAGAAATAAAAGTAACTTATAAAAGCAGGTGTGACATACCATAAACTTGATTGCAAATTGAATTTTCCTACTCGAAGATTGATTTTATTGTAATTTGAAAAGGCCTCACAAATCTCTGTCAACGCTCACATGTTCCCCTCTTACCCCCGCGCAAAATGACGGCAGCAACCTCCTTAATTATATGAAATCTCGAAAGATGAATGATGGTCCAGCAGGACTGAAACTATGAAATTCCAAATCCAGACGACGGCGTCGTGCGAAGGCGATGTTCTCGACAGCGAGCCCCATCGGTTTCGCCTTGACTGATCCGAGTGGAACGCTGCAGAAGCCACCGCTTTTCCCGACCTTCGTCGACGGCCTTCACTACGACCCTGAGCCATTCTGCTCTGACATGGCACGCCGACAGAGCATGTGCGAGCACGAGGCTAACTGTGTTCGCTTTCACACGTGAGTGTCTTGAGTGGCAGGATCGCCAAATTAAAGCGTGGTGCGAGCATCCCGCTCAGAGTCATTCTATGCTCCTATGCGCGCCATCGAGGACGATTAAGCTCCTCCTCTCGATCCTCCCTCTGCATAGGAATCCAATATTTCTCTGACTCGATTTGAGGATTGAAGTTTGAATTGCAGAATGACAACCGGTAGCAAACATTCCGTAAGGGCATCCGGTACTCCAAAAGGCTTGGAAGCATCCGCGACGTCCTTGCATTCCAGCGGCCAGGATTCCGGCATCGTCGCCAGGGCCTCCTGCCACTGTAGTCACTCGTCCAGTCCTTCCAGCGGTGACAGTAGCAAGTAAGCCTCAAAGAGTTACTATTCTACCGAGTTAACCTAATTCTAGCAATCTACTAACACGAGAGCTGAGATTCCCGGCTGTTCTAAATGGCGGTGTGTCTTAGCTCTCGAAATTTCGTACCTCTATCCTTGATACCTAGCTTTCTATTTTTTCCTCGCGCCAGTGGCTATGAGGACTCCCTGAAATCGCTGCAGCGACGGGAACGCGGGAACGACGTTTCTCGCGGAAGCCATGAAAGCTCGAGCGTTGTGGGAAGACGCGCGAACCGTGAAGCAGCGAGAAGCAGGCGGCAACGCTTTCATTCTTTCTCGAATGGCGAGTCCGTCTACTCCCAGGAGATGAGCTTGCAGCGTGATCAACGCTGTTGCATCGGTGCCACTGAGAAGAGGAGGAAGAACGGCTCGCGCGAACATCGACGCGCGCATTCTGAGGCGGAGAACAATATCACGGAGACGGTGATACACGAACATCCGAGGACGGAAATGTCGCTTTCCGGCTCGCTGCCAAATACTGCCAGCTTACATGGTAGTGCAAAGTTTAATAACACTCTCGAACTTAGATTATAACAACACAAAACTCCCAATTTATATGAAAAATAGTACGACTCTTTGCTTGATTATTTTTGAATTCTAAGATAACTTTTTCAATTTTAAATTAAATTCACACACAGGAAGGAATGTATCACATATTTACAATCCGTATAAATACCACGCGTGTAGTATATGCGAATACATAGAAATGTACTAGCGAATTTATTCTGGGAGAGTTCTTGGTATTTCAGGCTGACTCGAGACAATTTGTAGTTGACCTTGCCCGCTCACCACAGGCTTCTTCTACTTGCAGGAACCCAGCGGACCAGCCATATGCTTTACTAACGGGCGCACGAATTCCGGCAGAGAATCGAGCAAGACGGAGTCTTCTGGAGCAGAGCCTCTTCTTATCGTTGCCAGCGTAATACATGTCGAAAGGTATTTCGCGAACAGCACCCACGCACCCCGCGAACAATCTTCTTCATCGCTGTTACCAGCAGCGCAATAAAGCCCGGCTGAACTTGGCCGGGTTATTTATCGGACGGTATTTATTAATCTCTTGTATTGCCGCTCGATGGAATTCCTAGTAATAACGAAAGGCCACGAGGAAGTGGAGTGCCGTGTGGCCCGATTCCCCTCGAATTCGAGGTGAGGCCACGTGCGCAAGCAGCTAGGCACGCAAGGGATTCTTCGCGGGCGTGATGTGTCATCCCGTTGCCAAAGTACGTACTCGATAGAACGAGGCGAAAGTCACCTCCCCCACACGTTTTGTAAATACGCGAAAAGAGGATTACCATGACTGCTTAGCCGCTTTATCATCTTTATCCGCTTTCCGCGCGAGACCTGCTTTTTGCGGCGCTCCGAGGGAGACGCTGCCGACGTCGACCTTATTTATCGTATAGGCGTAGTTCTGTATAGTGCGTAAAGGAACCTTTCATGTACATTGCGAAATCACTGGGAGCCACTGGTTCCCCTTCATTCTCTAATTATTACGAATTCTAGCAATTTTAAGAACTGTAAGAAAGTGTAACATATGTATATTTATATCGAGGCTCGTCAGGGCCGCCAAATAACTGTGTTATGCGTCGTTAATAAAGGCAATTGCTGTAGGAATTGTTGCTTTCTTTGTGTGTGTGTGAGATAGGAGAGAAATTCGAGGGGATGATTATCGGAAGGGCAAAGGGCGCCACGAGTTCCTACGCTCTGGAAGGTCACCTTGTAAAGGATCAGCCGCGTATGGCACCCTTGGAATCCTTCTTCGGGCGACAGGCCCGAATCAAATCAGCGTGGGTGTTTTAATTACAGCAAATGAATCGTGTGCGCGTAGATTCCTAGTCCCGCGTGTCGTCGATAAATTGTCATTTAACACTGATTGCTGGGCCTTGAATCGCCGTTGTTAGGTCGCCCCGCAAATGAGTCGCGTTCTAGGTCTTCCAGCATCCCGCGGTGGGTCCTTGGAGCATCAAGAGCCTGTGACATTGAAATCGGGCTAAGTAGGTATAAGAATTCTCACGGTCAGGAAGAAGTAGCCCGTGCCGAGATAAATTTTCCTTGTGACTTATTACTTCGACCTATTAGTCCTCCAACTTGAGCCTCCGAGCTTTTCTGCATCTTACGACCAAAAAATACGATCGGCTTCAACGCAGTAATACCGAAAGAAAGCATAAAGGAGCCTTAAAAAAATGCCTGAGTCCTATTTATTGAAGGACATTCCACGCAACAGTTCTTCATACTTATACCAATTACAGGAGAGTGCAATTTTGTATGCGACGCGAGCATTTTAGACGACGTAGCTCCGTCGCCCCTCGTTTTCATGGCGATCGGCCCTGACATCTTCCCCTAATGCCACTGGCCATTCCCTGTGCCTCCTTGGCTGTGTGTCGTCCGTGAAAACAATTACAACTGGACCAACCTATTTGCAGATGATTTACTCGGCCACTTGCGAGAAAGTTTCAAAGAATTAACACGTATTCCACACAGTGGTTGGCGCAACGCTACTTTTACGCTCGTGACATTTTCTCCTTCTACTTGGCTTCAATGAATTTTATTGCACCTTCACCGAAACGAACTGCGACTTTCTTCTAATCACTCTACCAAGGTCTATCGATACTTACGCGACACTATATCTGATATCGGGCGCGTAAGGGAATCTCGAGACAACTGCGAAGAAAAACAGGAGGAAGAAGGTGGAAAGCCAGCGGCGCGCAACTAAAAACTTCTCTTTCTCTTTTCGCTGGGATTATAGTCTTTCGGATCGTAAATCACTTTCGAAGGTCTGCGGAGAGAGAGAGAGAGAGAGAGAGAAGCAGGATAAGGTACGAGAGGAAGCTCGCTGCCGATCTGATGCTGCCTGAGAAGAGAACTCTCCAGCGGGAGAGCTCGAGTGGTAATCGGCCAGGAATTTGATAGGATTTTGATTTATTATACGCGATGAATGCAAAGCGACGAGTATATGCGAGCTGATGTGTGAATGGAGCTATTTTACGCCGTCGTACCATGGACCGCCGATATTAGAGAGCTTTTTCAGCAAGTACGTCTTTAGAATCACGAACCCGGAGCAGCCAATCTTTGCTCGGCCCGCGCTGATTTGTCAGGCAGATTTTATTAAACAGAAATTTCCCTCAGCATTATTATCGTCCACCCGGCCGACATAAATCAGGACCGAACGAGGATTTAATCTGGCGGCCTTGAATATCCAGGATATTAGTGGCCGTCACTACGTATCGTGATCGAATACGCAAATGGCGGGAGCTTATTACTTTAGTTTGAGATGAAGACGAATTTCATCGGTCCCTTAAAATTACCTCTGGTTCTTTTTACTCTTCGAAATAAAGAATACTGCAAATTCTGTTGCACCAATACAATTTTATTAAATGTGTAAAAATATTTCATAATATCTCTTAGTTAATTTTGTTGCGCACATTATTGGAAATTAATAAAAGAATGTTATCAAATGTGTAAATGTATTTCATAATATCCCTGTGCTATTAATTATTCACTATTACTCACAGTAGTCGATATATTTATGAACGAGTATTTTTTTGGCACATACATAATTCATATTTAATTATTAAATGAACGAAGTCACAGAAACGAGTTAATTCTGTTGCCAACTCATTCAGATGAGTCCACTGTCAGTTACAAGTGTGATCTTACGGGTCATTCATCGGAATCCCTGAGAGGGGCAGTTTCCGCGTGCGAGTATGTCGTGGACACGTGTCATTAGGGATTCAGAGTGTCCAAGCATGTGTGCAAACGGTGAATGGCAATCAGTATATCTACTCTGAGAATTCGGGGCTTCGGCAGGCTATTAGTGTGGAGCTCCTCGCATTTGCCATTCGATGCGGCAAATGTGCGCGGCTTGCGTTTGACGGTGGCCGCATTGACCGAGCGTCGAAGTTATGGACGTTTGTCATTGGACAACATCGCTAGTTCCGCGATCAATCGAAATCCGACTGATTTCCGTCATCCTATCTTGGCCGGGTACGATTTCCTCGAAAAGTTGAAGCGCGCCCGGCTAATGATAGCTTCCGTAATTACGGTTTCCGCTTGTTAGGTGCACGTACGTGCTACTCTCCGGCTTCCCAACCCTCGTTTCACGGCCAAGGGCTCTGCCAATTGCGTTATAGAAATCTCGCTGATATTGCACCCGTGAATTCGAAAGTTCTACGTAATGACCGAACCTAGGACATTAATGACACATTCGAACAAGTGCTATTAATCTATGACAAACGCTTAGATATATAAATCCAGGAAATGTACCATCGCGTTTTCTGGTATATCAGGAAATAGATATGTTAAAATTCTCGCGGTCAGTATCTTTGAAATAAATTCTCTTAAAAGAGAAAACTGTCGCTATTAAGAAAATTTATTTGTTCTTAAAAAGAAAGATATCTTCTTCAAGAAAATATAGTTCTTTTAAGAAAAGACTATTTCTCTTTCAAGAACATTTATTTCAAAATCACTGGCTGCGCGAACACTCTCCTTATCCACTCTATCAAGGTTGGTTAAAATGTCTGACAGCCGAAGGTTCAGACCTTATATGCGTACGACATAGTCTGGTCGCGGCTCTATATTTTCGTCGGGAGATGAGTTTCCGGCGCTCGATTGCTTCGAAACGAATCGAATTACGAGGCCGTTAATAGGATCTCGGCGGGAAGCGGGCGGGCGCGCGCGCGCGCGCCACGATGTCAACGTCGGGCTGGCGTTTAAAGGATACCGATTAACGCGCCCTCGTCCTTCACCCTCACGCCAAGCGAAAAGCCTTTCCGCAAGAACTGCTTGAACAGCTACGCGCCGTTATTGGGAGTCAAGGGTTGCCGGAGAGGAGCTGCCTTCACGAACTCCTGGGGGGGCGGCGGACGAAGGGGGGGGAGTGAAAACAGCGGGTGCGCTCAGTCTGACAGTCTCGACACGCGGTGCCCTCGCTCCCGTCACGGATTAAGTAGCTAATATTTCACTGGAGTATTCGAGCTACGCCCGCCGCGCCGTCAGTGGGGAAAGGTTGAGGGAGAGCGTTGCGGAAGGCGAACTTGTCGACAGAAGAAACGTTGGTCCTCCTCCTCCTCGGCGCGTGTCCTGCCAGCAAGGCTGCCTGCCGCGGCCTTCGATTCTATTTCCAAAGCTCGGAAATCGACGCCCTCTCCTGCATCCCCATGCACCGCGGCGGAGTCTCTCTTTCAATTCCTCGAGGACGAGCATTCCTCTCTCGTCGAGGCTCTTTCAGAAATGTTGCAACAGATTACTCAGAGTCACCGCAACTCTTTCACTCGGCGCGGCGGCGGATGCTCGCCAGGCTGCACTGCAATTGTTCTCCGAGGGAATTATGAAATTTAATAAATAGAAGCATGCACCGCAGCAACCGTGGCCTCTCATTCCCTTATGCTTGAAAGTTAAAGCTCCGCCTCGCTCGGCTTCCACTGGCTCCTCACTCGGCGCATTCTCTGATCCTTTTTAACAGCCACTTATTGCGAGGGATTCCGCCGAAAACGAATTGCCCGGATCAAGAGAAAATCCATCGAGCCCCGCAGACGCCGCCGCCGGGGTGGAGGAAGAGAGTAGCCGCGCCTTCCGGGGTTTCGTTTGCGTAGATATTCTCGGACGCGGTATGCCGTGAATCAGCAGCCCCCGCAAGTCCACCGCCGACCCAACTATTCGAATAACGTTGGGAAAGGTCGCGCCTGCCGGAACAACACGCAATCGTCGGCTCGAGCTTTATAGCGCGCCGGCCTGAGAAAGTACAGCCTTCAATTTTGGCCGTTCAAACTTCCTCGCGATTTGGCCTCCTTCCACTTGTTCCCTATAACGATTAATCTACATTAGCCATCATTTATTCAGTCCCGATCGTGTATTCATTGAGAGGAATGCATTCATCTTGTCCTCTTTCTCTATCACTCGGCGAGAGGGAGTGAATAGTCGCGCGAGGATTAATGTTAATTGCTCTTGAAATCGAGGGCAAAGGTGTGAGTGTAGGGTTGTTGAGCGGCACCGATTCCAGACAGCCATTCTCAGCAGGCAGACCACTTGGCTCGAAGTCACCAGCATTCGCGGTTTTGGTAACAGGTCGTCAGCCTCGTTTACACCACTTGAAAAACACCGTCGTACAACTTAGAAGCGTCGTCGTAGGAAAGTTCGCGGTGCGTATAAATGTGCACGTGGCAGGTTTTTTAAGCGCGGAGAATGAAAGGTCGACTTGTCGCACCTCTCTGATAGACTACCGCTTGTTTCCAACCCCTTCTTATCGCGATAGTACGTGTGTTGCAAGTTGGAAAAAAGCCGGGCTAGCTTTTTACCCGATGGTTCCTTGCCACCCTGTCGCTCTCCTGTTAATTAATTAAGCCACAGCCGAGCGGTTCTGCGCGGGGAAGTTCGATCGTTAGGACGCAGTTTCGCCAGGGTCTAACTCCGTCCTACTAGCGCGAGCATCTCCCTACCAGTGGAGAAGAAACAATAGCTTCCAAGTGGCTTTGTATTAAAAATCGATCCTGCCTCGAGCATGAACGACCTGTTTCCCAAGCTGGTCTCAGTATAGCTTCGATTGTATGGATCATAATGGGTAATCGTCGTGGGCCGTTGGAACGAGAGATCGACTCGGGATGAACATACGAGAACGTTTCGTCCCACACGTCGCGACCTTTCAAAGTCAGCGGAAGAACCTTCGGATTTCAACCTTGCCCTCGACGCGGCAGCTCGATTTTTTGTAGCACATCCTCCACCGGACGTATCCTTGCGCAATTCTCGATGGAGCGTGACCATTAAACGATGATTAGTTTGGCCGTGAAAAATCGGACTGGCAAGAACCCTTAATCAACGCGGCGGCATCCACGTTGGCGCGTGGGCCGCGGCCAAAATGAAAATTGCTCGGCATTCTTTGCGGATCCTGCCGAGAAGGACCTCGGAAGTTCGGCACTCGTGGCCAATTAATTCTTCCGTCGCCTCCCTCTCTCTCTCTTTTTCTTTCTCCCTCTATCTATCTTTCTCTGGAGTTCTTTGGGGGGAGAGAAACTCTTTTCGTTCATGGAGAGCGGAGGAGAAGCCCGAAAGAATTTCTCTCACTCAATGAATCGCCGGACTCGCAGTGTGTCTCCGAGGCGATTCGTGGGAATTCTCCGTGAGCCCGAAATGGGATTTCCGTGGCGGCGTGGCGCGGCGCGGCGCGTCGCGTCGCCAAGAGAAGGATTTTACTATTCGCCGGGAGGGGACGGGGACAGTTTTATCACTTAGATCCGTGGGAAGCTGACGCGGCCGGCTTTCCTGCGGCCGAATAAATCCGCACCAGCGGAGAACCGAACTTCTCCTGGAGCGCTTCCTCCTTCCTCGTCGCGGAGCCGAGGAGACCGGAGAAATCTGCAGTGCTTGCTAGTCGAAAGTCCCGCTCGAATTAGCAGGCTTTTCGTCAAGGTCCACCGAGAACTGGAAAGTCGTCAGCAACTATCCAGGATTTCGCTTGGGTCCACGTGCCGGCTCTCTCCTCTTCTCTTCTAGGCGAGTCCCATCGAGCCACCAGCGGCCACACACTAAAGTGTACTCTCCCGTCTGTTGCAAGAAGTCGATACGAGGCTATGGAGCAGTGCTATGTCACCAGTGACACTGCCAGTGACAGCGATGTCCCGAGATTTATGATCCCAGTCGAACTTTCCGACTCCCAGCTTTTCTTGTCCGATGGCTTTGTACCCTCTAAGTCTTCTGCCTCGGGCATCACCAGGGACGAGCATTATCTCGTCGCCGATGTTTATAATTCTCAGTCCATCCAATGAATTCAAATGACTCCGTGGGAATCGCGAAACTTAATAGAGTGCACTCACAAGACGTTGAAGTTGGTTAATAAATTTTGTATTTCTTGAAAATACTGTCAGTTTTTATTGCTTATTTTATTACTTTCGTCGCCATGTCACCTATATCTGGGTGACGAGTGTCATCTATTCACAGATATATTTATTTCGACGAAAATAACGATAATAAACATTTTTAACAAGGTACAGTGAAAGAGTTAAAAATTTGCAACTTGGTCGCTGAAAGTGTTAATTGGCATTATTAATTAATATTGCCAACGTTCCCGTATGCGCGTCCAACTGAATCCTGCGTGGCAACTTCAATCGTTACCAACAATATCACCAAAAAATATTACCGAAATATGCATTAACAACGAGTGAAAAAATAATCCCATTTATTATGTCAATGAGAATACACCTTAGGAGTGAAGCAATTTCTGGGTTTGATAGTGCCAGCAATGGCATCTGATATAGCGAATGCACGTCGTCCGCAGCCGTCAGTAATTATGAGGGAAAACTTGGCGCATTCTGCAGGGCCTTTAAACCGGAAAGTTTGCTCTCTGCTTGCCAACTATCAGGACTAATATATCTGCGGAGGTGACTGGGATTGCAGGGATCACATGGACGGCTGAGTTTCGGTGATGATCCGTGAACGTTTGATAATGGAATGTGACTTGCAAGCGACCAACTTTTTCTACGTCTGACACTACCTTCCTGTCAGTGAGGAGGCGAGCAGCAGCATTACAAGCAATTTGTACGGGATGATGGGAAGAAGTGACGAGGGCAGCGGGAAAATCGAAGCGATAATGCGGGGAAAACAGTCGCGTGTAAAATGTGCTGGTACGAAAGGGTAGATTGGGGGTTGCTCGGCGCTCGCTCGCTCGCTCGCTGGCACGAGTGCGCTTGGAAATGAGAGTGTGAGAGACTAATCGGAATTCTAATTGAGTTGCCGCGGTAATCGCATCTTCCTCGATAATCCCCGTCGCCCGTACCAGATAGAATGTGTCCACAAATTTGGTATCTCATATCCGTTAATTAAACTGAAAACTCCGGCGACGTGTTCTCCCGCCGGCGCGGCGCGACCAGTTCGCCACGTGCCGCTTTACTTCCTATACAGGAAATCGTCGTTTGTCCACATTTCCGTAATGGTAATAAAAGTCTGTCGAAGTTGATATGTAGCAGATTCAGATAGTATTGTAGGAAATTGGAAACTGCGAATGAGAGGGTTTGTGGAAATGTAAAAGGAAAAAGCAAAGGAATTGAAAGGCAGAGTTAAAGGACGTGTGTAAATACTCAAATAAAATCTCTAAATTAATTGTCAAAACGTGTACTTTAAATATTTATATCTCACAATATATCACGCAAATTCCTGGAAGTGAATATTTCTTATCAGTATTTCCGCACTGTAATATTAAAAACTCAGAGCGCCAAGTAATATAGCAAAGGGAACTTCCTAGTTGAGTGGATAAATCGGAAATTCTTGGCGGAAGCGCCTATTGACGCGCAAGGTTACGTGATCGGAAAAAGTCGCGGTGTCACAGCGTGTGGGCAGAGTCCCGCGGGAGACCGGTAACGAAATCAAGGGTTGCCTTAAAGGGAAGTATCGACGTCCAATTCAAATGCAGCGCGGCCTTTCCACCGTGGTAAAAATAGCGCTCGCCCCGCTGCGACAAGCAACGCCTACCCATTCTTAATCACACCCATAATTCCGACATTGCTCTCGTGCTGATTCCCTCATAACCACCGCGGTCACGATTTCAGGAGCAACCAGCTAGAAATATTTTCCGACGCCTGTTATTACATAAATTTCAAATGCACTTTTCAGAGGTTTACCTTTAAAAATCGACAATCTTTGTTTTATAAACTTTCGTAAGTAGTATAAGATTTTCGTAATCAGCCACCCAAAAATTCTTACCGGGCTTTATGAATACCTGCAAGAAACCCGATCGAATGATTGATACGATTACATTTTCGCATTTTCCAAATTTTACTTCTTAAGTATCCAATTGGATGAGTTTCATTAGAGTTCTTTTAATAACTCCAAGCGAAGAAGCGTCGATGTTTCGATCAGTTCACTCAAATCGCCTAGATTTCGCTCAGTCTGACACTGAAGTGGCAAGAAAACCTCATTGAATAGTTGAGGTCGATCCGAAAGAAGTTGGGTCGAATTAAGATAGTATCTTTAGGGTAGGTGTAAAAAAGTTGGGAGTGAGGGGTGGGACTTTTTAGGATGCGCTGATTATAGATAAGCCAAGCGCAGACTTTGCCGAGCGCGCGTGGCGGACTGAAAATCCTGGAGATTTGTTGGTGAAAGATAAAGGAGGCAGAGAGCTTTCCTGTAGAATCTCGATCTTGGCCGACATCGAAGATGCCATTGTGCGGCTGTTTTAAGAGGTCGTTGCACCCCCTGGAAGAGCCTATTCAGATGTACACGGCAGTTGGCCCCGCATTGCGGGCTTTTATTTCGCGACAGGGCGAAGCGTCGTCGTCGCGATGAAGGAAGAAGCGAGGGGGCACGTGCCACGAGAGAAAGATCGATCGTTGCGTTCGAGCGACGGCGGCGTCTCCCGAGTTACTATCGCTCGAAACGCACCGATTGTCTCCCGGAGAGATAAAGTGTGGGCCCGAGGGGGGGGATGGAAAGAGGAGCCGATAGAGAGACGAGAGTGCTTCTCTTCCTGGCGAAGGCAGCGGACGATGCGTGGCTTTCATCCTTGAGTATGTATAGCGAGCAGTGCCAGTGGTGATTCGACGTCGCGATCGATTAGTCGCCAAGCATACCAAATTGAATTCGAATTCCTCTTTACACAGCCAAGTACTCGGTGAATCGCTCCTTTCCACGCGATTGGCTTCGCGCACACCTTGCGATAAAATCCGATAAGACGCTCCGAAAAAAACCAACACGACTCGTCCCTGTTCTTCGTGTTCCTCCGTTGAAATGGGAATCGAGGCGCTTCCGTAGCGGCGGCGTCGAGCTAAATTCGGCCGGCAATTAAGCGGGCGCCCGAGCGCCCTATACTCGAGCAGCTTAATGAAGTGTCAAGGAAAAATCGGGCAAGTTTGTCGAACGTCGGCGGCGGCGCGTGCTCTGATAAAAGCCCCGCAAGTTTCGCGGCCGAGATATTTTCATGAATGCTCGGCGAGCAGAGGGCCACGGCGAGCACGCGATTGCCATGAAAGCTCCTCTCAGCGAATCCTTCTCGCCCGCCCGCGCTCGGATTCGGCCAAACTGAGTTAAGAATTCGCAGGGAGTCCCTCGGGCAAAACGAATTATAAACTTGCCGGCGCGACGCCGACGCGCCGACCAGTTGACACGGAGGTATCATAAGCCGGAATCTCGAGTCTCCATTGCACGATCTTAGTTGGGCGCTAGAGAGTCGATTAACTTAAAGTGGAAGTAAGACCGACTGCTAATAAAGCGGCGCGGCGCGGCGCGGCGGCCGGATTTTCAGAGACAAAACATCTTGATTCGAGGAGTTGGCCGATTGGCTGGCTGCTACTCAGAGGCCAGCCGGATGACAATTCGAGCGTAGGTTTCCCGAGAAGAGAGAGCATCGTCAAACGTCAAGTACCATGCTACCCACACTCGATCTCGCTGATAATGACATGTGTTTCTCCGGCTGACAAAAGGCTGTAGAGAGAGAAAGAAAGAGAGAGGCTGCTTCTTTCTTATCACAATCAGAATACCGTTCTTTGCGACCTTGCTTTATTCGAGGTTCTATAGTGGATCTGAAGTTGTGAGGGCTCGAGTGACAGAAGGTGGTAATGTTTGGCGAGGGAATCGAATTTGCCCTTGACGGCGTGTGGAGCGCCGAGCCGAGCCGAGCCGAGCCGGGAAGGGCTCAGGGCGACTAAGGGGGTGGTCTCGGGGAATCGGTGGATCCTAGCTCTTCCTGTTTCCCTCCCTCGTTTCTGCGTCCGCGTTCCTGCGATCGCGGGTACATCGCATGCGGGTGCATGTGCCGGGTGGACGAAACGCTTGCGCACTGGCCGCTCCGCTTGCCAGACAGCTCGCCGCTACGGGTGCATCTCGCGGCAGTTCGCGGTCGTCTTCTAAAGCAAGCTCATTAGTCGCTCAGCATTCGGCCGGAGCACATTTTCGTACACGCCCGTCTCACTCGCGATACTTATCCCCGTCTCCCCCGACGACACCCATCGCCTCTTCCATCCCCAATCATCTCTCTCTTAATCACTTTTTTCCACTTTCCAATTTCTCTCGAAATCCTCTCGATATTCTCTCCACTCGCTGCGATAGTTGTTCCCTTCACTCAGTGCTCACTAACTTGGCATATCTCGCTCTCTCATCGAAGGAAAGATTGACAGAGACTGCTTTTGATATTAAGGAGCAGTGCGAGACTGGAGATCGAAAGCGCTCTCCATTCGGGGGATGCAACTTCACTCGCTGGGATCAGGTACACGTGCGGGCTGACTCGAGACTGGAGGAGCGTCGAACTCAACCACGCGCTCTCTTACCACGAGGCAACCGCTCAAGGAATTCCTACTGGAGCGAATCCCTGACTCCCATGAGACCAGCATACCAATTTCCACCACTCTCGCCCGACAACCACCCAACCAACCCAGTGCACCCTCTGTTAAGACTGTGAACTTTCTCTGGGAGCGTTCTCCAGTGGAGCGGAACTTGTGAACCAATACGATCTACGATCGAGAAGAATTGTCATCGAAGACATCGGAAGACAGAAGAAGAGATTGCGAAAGTTCCGAGGGTGGTTTAGAGTAGAGTGGAGGGTGGTTGGTGGAGAGTGGAGTCTCGCAGGGGAAGCTCGTTGACCGTTGGCAAAGGTCTGGTATTAGCGTAAGGTGGTCGGAGGTCGTCGACACGACGACGACGACGACGCGACGCCAGCGAGGACGGCTAGGACGACGAGAACGACGGGGAGAAGAAGATCGAGGACGAGGACGGCCGGCCGCCGATTCCGCTTGGCCGATGGTCGAAGCGTCGAGCCAACAGTTTACGATCGGCTTCCCGATGCTACAGCCACCCTCTCCTCTCCTGGAGATGGCATCGTTGCGTCTGCCGGATTCGGAGGAGTTCGACGCCGATACTCGCCGTAGGAGCAATAACGGTAACGTGCCATCGACGACGATCGCCGCCGCCGCCGCCGCGTCGCCGGCCACCGGTGTCACTCTCCTCCAAATGAAAAACGAGCTCGGCGATTACCTCAACAACCTCATCACCGAGGCGGCCACGACAAGTCCACGAAGTCCGATCGAGGAACAAGGTGGACTTTTCAATGCGAGCCAGGTGAACATCTCGGCGGTGGAGAACTTCCCCGATCGGCTCTACAGGCATAGCATGGCAATGTCAGCGGTCTACTGCGTCGCCTATGTCCTCGTCTTCGTGGTCGGCTTGATCGGCAACAGTTTCGTCATCGCGGTGGTGTATCGCTCGCCGCGCATGAGGACCGTCACGAATTTCTTCATCGTCAACCTCGCGGTCGCCGATGTACTCGTCATCGTGTTTTGCCTGCCCGCCACCCTCATGAGCAACATCTTTGTCCGTGAGTATACAATCCACCAGCCTCCTATGTATATGTCGAAACTACCCCTTCCGCGCTCGACGGAACTACCCCGCTTCCAGCTCACGTCCACCACTACCGCCTCACCCACGATCGAACAGTACGCCTTGATCGATACAAGCTACCGTTCTATAGTGGAAGCACCACTGTATTCCGGAGCCCTACGATCACTAAATCCGAGAGACTAGTTCTCGATCGACCTACAAATCTCTCTGTTGAATTTTCCCCTTGATTAAAGGGATATACCGAAGGGCGAAGCGTGTCAGTCGAGTCGGAAGTAAGCTCGAGGGAGGTGAGATCGTTTATCCTTGATTTCTCGGTTTCCCGTGATCGGCCTTCTTGAGCCCAGCGAATGAGGTACAAGGGGATGAAACTGGGAGTCGATACGCGCTCCCTTGAAATCCCGGAATCGATCCCTTCCACTCGCCCTTCGTATGTGCGATGCTTGCACACACACACACGCGCGCACGATACGTCCACCCATCGTGATCCCGATGGCCCGGGCTCGCGTAATTGCTGGATAAATTATTCGACGCCCAGCGAATCCCCTCTGGAGAAAGAGTTCCAACGATTTTCCCTCTCGGAAAAACAGCACATGTCCGACAGCTAGTCCACTGCTTCGGATTCCACAACGATTCTCCGCGCTGCTTGTAGTTCGGAGTCACGCGCTTAATTATGACCGGCGGAAACGAATTTGTGATATTTCGGCGGGTTCAATTAATTGCTTCCGTTAATTATAAAAGCGAAGGGCGACTGGACGATATAATATTTCGCAGTGTCAGCTGGAAATTCGTCCCTCTTAATTACTCGGCTATCATCACTCGGCCTGGTAGGCGGTCTAATGTGGACTTAATTGGGAAAGCGTGTTTATCCCCGCTGTTTATGATGCGGCGACTCAGTCGAGCACCTGATTTATCGTAAACACGAATATATCCGCTCGCTTCTTATCGTAGTTTGCACTCTCCACCGCCTCTGTATGTGTGTATATGTGTGTGGAATGCCCGATTGGGGAAATAGGCGATTGGCAAGTTGCTTTCCCGAGAGCGGCTCGCGCGCGCACGTGCGGCCGCCATCCAGAAGTGCGGTCGATTTTCGATTTCGGCTTCTTAAGCGCTCCTTTGTCGCCTCGCCGCGCCGCGCCGGCAAGCGTTTTCCCGATTTCAGTGATTGTTCACGGCGGCAAGCGCCTGTCGTGATTGTGGATTTAAACGAATTCATCGATCCCCCGCGATCACAAAGGTCACCGCAGTCGCAGCTGGATCTACTTTGTTCCTGTTTGTCGGCGTCGTTCTCGCGACGTACTCGAACACGCGTCCGCTACTTGTGCGTGCAGTTCCTTCGCACATGCGGCACTCCAATTGTCGCAAGTCGTGTGACTAAAGACGTCATTAACACGTGCCTCGCTCGCATATTGAATGCCTTGTGACTTGTCGTTCTCTGCCCGTTTTTCGTGGGGAGCTCGAGTGCCTCGAGAGCACATGTCTCCTCGACACACTCTCGTCCCGCATACAGAATACCTCTTATCTCAGCGCTTGTCTTCGCAAACAACTTCGATGCGCCGCTTAAATCGACCCAAGAAGAATCTCCATTTTTCAGAAATCACCGTCGACATTCTTAGCTATATGAGAGGAGCCGAAGGAGTTTAGGAATCATTCTAATTAAAGTTGGAGGTAGAAACGCTCGGAACGAGAAGCACCACCGGAGAACAGACCTGTCGATTGGAATTCTTTCGCTCTAATTTTATCGGAAGCTTCGTGGCCTCGATCGTGTTTACACTTTCGATCACCAATGAATAACAGTAATCCGTGTGTCGCTGTGTTACTAACACTAACTTCTCTTTCATATGTTTGTTCCGAAATTGTCGACCCACGCAAATCGACTTTTGTGAGTTCTTCCAATTTCTGATTCCGATAAGATTTCTCGATGTTTGCGTTCTCTGGCGTTCGAATGTTATAGGGAAATATTATCAACGCTATTCGCAGGGTTTCGATCATACGTGATGGAACTTATTAACAGAACTCAGTTATTCGACGCTGGCGTCTTTCGTTCTCAATTACTCTCTCGAGTTGTAAACACTGGGATCTTGCGGGAGCTTGTTTTGCGCACGCATCCTCCACCGCTTCTGCACGAGCATCGCTGAATATTCACGCGTCACTGAGAATGATCGCATACGGCGATACCATTACGCAAATCGGGTCCATTATCCACCGCGAGATGTTATTCATCGGGCAAGAGCGGCTTCTCCAGTGGGCTCGTTAAATTAGTCTTATCTATTAGCGGTTCAGACATTAGCGGTATATAATGCGCTTTAAGGAAGCTTCTACGATTTCCTATAAAGCTCGAACGAGCGCGCTACTTCGGAGCCGCAGCCGGTAATAATGGGGCTGTTCTTGTATACCTGGCGTTTTCTCACTCCCGTTAAATGAATTCAAATGCAGTGCAAATGAACACTTTATCCGAAGTGCACTGTCAGGCGTAATACGTCGGGAAGCGACGATTCCCCAAGGAGCGACGAGAGGAAAGAGCCGTTTCTCTCTTACACGCGCCGCTCGATCTACCGCAAAAGCTCGCGGCGTAACTTTCGACGAGGAGCGAGGTAGAATCGGACGAGCACTTGTTTACATGCGCATTAAGTCCGAGAGTAGCTCGGCGGGCATTCGCGGAAGAGCGAGGTCAACGAGACCGCAAATTTATCAGAGCTTGCGAGAGAAAAATAATTCTACCTTGTGTACTCAGCGGTGGAGTCTATCCTCGCGTTGGATGCGCAAAAGATTGCCGCTGCCAGACTGAAAGGAGGAATTCGGTAGGTAATATAGGAACGGCGCAGTCTGGAATTCCACTCTGATAAGAGTACGCGTCTTCCCTCCTTTCTTTATGCATCCCCCGAACCCCGAACCTCCACGCGCACCCCTCTATTGCAGCAGTAACTTTCCTTATGCAAACTAGATGCGCGCAGTATCGCGCACGTAATATTACGGAGCGCGTAGTCCTACAAGAGGAGAAAGAGGAAGACAGGGCAAAAGCGGCTTCAGTTTGCAAAGTCCACTGGAGAGAAATATTCGAGGATGGACATACATAAAGCGAGCCAGTTGTAAAGAAGAAGTGCAGTGCAGCCGGTTCTGTATTGAACCGCGTCTAGACGAGTCCTTTTATTATTCACTCGCCCTACATTCCTTGCCTTGAAATCATCCTCCCGTCCCACCTGGAGAACCATTAACGCTCCGTCTACAAGGACCTCGGACATACACGCACCTGTTCTCCAGTCAATTCTAATCTCCACCGATCGACAACACTCCCTGCTCTTAATTCAAACAAAAATTCTAAAGGAAGATTCATTGGAGGCTGCGGGTTCAGATGGACGAAGGTTCGATTGGCGTCTGCAGCGGACAAGTGGAGGCGCGATCGGCAGGTTCCAGTGAAGAAGAAATAGGGGGCGAGAAAGGAGGGAGAAGAGAAGGGGTGGTCGAAAGTGGGAAGGGTTGGTGGGAACAAAAGGCAGCGGCTTGGAAGACTGGAGAAAGGCCGAAATGATTTGGCTGGTTGGTGTAAAGCGCATGGCGCGCGTTTGGAAGGCCACGAAGGCTGCTGGCGGGCCAGCTATTCAGCCGCAGTGGAAACGGGAGGAGGTTTCGGGCCGAGAGGAGATAGAGATAGAGAGGAAGAGGGAGAGGGAGAGGAAGCTCGAAGCCTGCCGGCTGTCAGGGAGGCTGGCAGAGTCGCTTCCGACGCTTTTCCAAGCCTATGCGGCCTGATGGACCCCCTATAGCCTTCCTATAGCCAGCTATATACATATGCATGCGGGCGCGCCGCGGTGCCCGTTTGCTTTGAAATGGAAATTGGCAGCGATCTCGGGATTCTAGACTAACGACACGGCAAATCGAATTACTCCGGCTCAGAGCCGATCATCATCGCTGCTGCCTATGGGTTCGGGCCTCCCATTGCTCGCTCGCTTGCTTCCTCGTCGGCCAACCAGCGGCCATCCTGCTGACCAAAAGCTCTCGCGCCACGTGTCTCCTTCCGCACGCGCACCTACACCGCCGGATAGATAGCCTCCCGGTGACCTGCAACGCGGCCCAAACCGAGAACCGAGCTGATTACGCTCGCTTACACTCCACAAAAGCGTTTTCGCCGGCCGCCCGCTAATGGCACTGCCAGCCTTTTCAAATATTTACCGCTCGCTGAACGCAACTTCGCTCGGCAACATTTGCCACTATCGCCTGGCCCCGATAAACCTAAGTGCGAGGATTGTGCTCGCCGAACGGCTAGGAATTCCACGAAAACCGCTTCGATTCCCCGCTTTTGCCACGCATGATTTCGCACGGACAATGCTGCGATCCGTTGCCGCCCGCCCGTCCGCCCGCGCCTTCCTCTATCTGGGCGAGTGCGCCCGTCGCTGTGTCTCTGGCCCGTTTCGGTATGTGCGGCACTCGAAGATCCCACGATCTACAGAATCGCCGACGATTCATGAAGTAGTCGCTGCATGTGAACCCGATTATGGAGATTTAATGCCGCTGTCAGGAATACCGGCTGCAGCATTTCCGCGAGAACCTTCCTCTATCGGGAGATGCCAAGGATAAGGAAAGTTTGAAGGGCCATTTTTCTTTCTACCTCAGTCCTTCTCTCTTTCTCACTCACTCTCGCTTTTCATCTTCGTTTCTCTCTTAGTCTGCCTGATGTAAGAGATCATTCCCGGAGAGCTTTTCCTTCCGAGAAGCACTTTATAGATTGTGAGTCCTTTTTTAATAAAGTTACATGAGCCGAGGATGAGAGCGCGGAGTCGTTAATCAGAGAACTGCCATCTCGAGAGCTTCATTCCTCCTGGCCGGATGGTGTCCTCGGGTTATTGGGCATTCCATTCCGGCCTAAAGCCTACGTCAGGCCAACGTCAAATCGCTCGCAAGGAAGTTCCACGCGAATTTCGTCCTACCATTCGAGACGTATTGCCGATCGTATCTCCAGACTCCGATGGACCTAATTGGATTAACCCTCCGATATCGCAAAATACATCTTGCTCAGTGAGATTGAACTTCGTTAAATGGTGGTTCAAGGTTGAGCGATTAACTTTGAATTCCGTTGGGATTGCTTCCGAAAAAAGAGGGTAGCTTGAAGAAAAAAATGGGAAAACTTGATCAGAGATGTTGGTAGATAATACGATTTCCTTTGTCGTCGAAGGATCTTTTTATATTGGGATTATTTTTCCGAAAGTTTCAGGTTTTTAAATTCTCTTAATAAAAGATGGTCAACTTTTTCTACTGTCAAGTGCTTTGAAATCTCTCTGGAATCTCGGAAACTGTTTATAAATTAAAGTTTCGACAGGTTGACGCGACACGGCGTTACTAATACCGAACTAGCCAGTGGTGAAATACAGTTAGAAGGAGGATTCCGTTTATGAAAGTGGCGAGGGGCTTCATAATGCCAAGAGCGATAGATTCAAGCACGTAATCCTGGGCTAGCAACGTTCAAATATTGTCGCTCGTCAGTGGCGCGACCGATCGCCTAACGTAATTACAGAGCGACCGATAATCCGTCGATGTCAATTTTCCTTCGATACTTTCGTTCATCAGGCGGCGAAGATTCACCGCGTAAAACCAGTAAGCCTTGTCGCGCAACTGCATTAACCGTCTTACTTAAAGCTCCGAGATTTCGGTTTACCATATTGAACAATAAGAAGTGCGCGAGAAAAGTAAAAGTGATTGATTTCAATTAGAAAAAGTCTGTCGGAGGATTATCTCTCCCTCTTTCAATCAGCAGGGAGGAACCCGTGGGATTTGGCTTTGACTTTCAAGCAGTTTCGGCTGTTCCACTTTCTCCCTCAGTGCGCCAAGGTATGCTGCACTTAGGGGTAGTTTGGAGCCTTCTCAGTGGGGAACTTGATCCGATCCGCGTCTTCCGTCGATCCTTCCGAGTCTCTGTCATTAATTGAGTCGAAGGCGATCGGTGTTTCGAGTGGCTGGCGGATAAGCAAAGCGATCCGAGCGATTTGCTTCACAAGCGAGGAAGTGTTCGATATCGTATTATACATGCGGTAATGATTCGCGTGGAAACTGTAGCCTAGCGAAATTCGCAAGCGGAATTCGGCGAGTTCATCCCATGGCGGCCGAGTGTGCCAAACGAGCCGGTGCTTCTCTATGTGTCGAAAACGCGGCCCTCGTTATGTCGCCGGGCTGCGTCGAGGCAGCGTTTAGCGGGCACGAAACTTTCGCTATAATTAACGACGCGACGAAACGATTGCGCTCGGTTCCTCCTCTTCCGGCATCTCTCCGCAAAACTCGAGTTTCCCAACTATTTTCTCTCTTTCTCTCTTGCCGGCGACTGGCAGGAACGCGCCTCGAAACTTTTCCAACTCCGGCAAGTATCAGGCTTCTTTCCACCGGATGACTATCGGCCCGCTGGAGGAAGAGATCAGCGGAGTTCGCGACGCCGCTGACAAAAGCACTACGATTCGATTTGATCTTGACCACTTAAACCCTCTCAAAGTTCCCGAGAAGGAAGCCAGTATTCCCAGTTTCCTCCAAACTCCCAACCCTTCTGCGGCTTTCTATATAATACTAAAGAAGCGATCGACGATTTCATTTGCATCGCTTGGATGAAACGCATTGTTTCACGGGGAGGATTAACTTATCCCCTTAGGAGAGGCCCTTCAATGGCAAACGACGGTGCGGCGCGGCGGCTGCTGCAGGCGGTGGCTGGCGAGCGACCTCGAAGCTTGACACTTCCGCTGGACGCGCCGATAATTAGGTCGTCGGATCGACGATAAGCCGATAAGCCTTAGCGGAGGATGGTGCGCGCAGTTAGGTAGGTCGCAATCGAATCTACATTATGCCGGTGGGAAAGGGCAGCAGCCATCCAGTCGACTTGATAGTCGATACACGTCTGACATAAGTGAGAGAGTACACGGTACTCTCCAGGTCGCCGCTTCCACTTGCTGGATAAATTTCACTAGTGGAACTATGTGCCGCTGCTGCTGCACGGACAGCAACGCCCACGCACACTTAGAAGGACTGGGCGAGGGTGGAGGAGGTTGGATTCTACCGTTCTCTCTCTCTTTAGCTAACTGTGTATATATCGAGTGCGCTGGCTGCACAGGGTGAACGGCCGGAGGTGACCGCCGCCCGCACCCTCCGACCCCGTAGCCGCCACCGCCATCGTACCTTTCGAGGCTCTCCTTCGGAAACTGGGACTCGGTCCCTCTGCGCCCACCACCGTCCTTCGATCCTTCCTTCTTCGGCTTCTACCTACTAGCCTAACGCTCCCCCTTCTATTCAACTTCTATTATCGCCACTTTAAACTCCTGTGGATATCGAACCTTTTCCAATGAAACAACACGAGGAAAGATCGAAGCTTGTTTTTTGGCGTGGATTTCGTATGGTTATTGGGTGACTGACCTTGACTCTGACTGGGGTTGTCAGTGGAGTTTTTGGAGCGACAAATGGGTACTGTGGAATACGTTGGAGTGATGCGAGAACGGAGTGGAATGCTTTATTATTACACTGTCTTTTTACTTTTGCTAGCACTCTTCGCTCGCAAGCTTTTCTTCGATCTGAACACGAACCCCTTTGCGTTTTGCTTTTTATATGAGCTCCGCTGCGATTGCGACGGAGTCGAATCCATCTCGCGCGAAGCCCGCCTTCGTATTTTTCTGACACGCACATGTGCTCGTTCTGTCTTATTGTCAGTGGCAGTCCTTTCACACGTATTCGGTATTTCAGTCGATCCGACCGTTCTTTCTTATTCTCCACTTCCAATCGAGTATAGTAGGATGTTCGATCCTTCCTCCTTTGGATTCCTGACGGTTCTCTATTTCTATTTTACCCTTATCTTCATTACTAAGCCTTTGAAGTCTTTTGAATATCGATGGGTCTGATAACTGATCGACATGATGAAGAAGGAAGAGAGCTTTTTTTCGAGCGGACCTCGCTTGGTTACCGAGGCGACTGACCTTGACTGCTTGACTCTGAGTTCTTTGGAGCGAGAGATATCTACAGGTTGCCTTAATGAGAACATGAGGGGCGGCGGCAGTCGTACGATTCGAAATAAATGGGACGAATGGATTTGTCGATTCTGTGCCACGGCGGCCTTCTACTCGTCCTTGGCTTATAGCGGCCCGGGGCTGCACTACTCTCCGATAGGTGGGAATAGAGGAGATTCTTCGGCGGATCGTGGCGAGCATCATTTTGGTGACCCGGAAATTGCTTAAAGCCCTCCTCGGGACTCTTGATTATCGATAATGCTTATTGTCCGCAGTGACTTTGAGCTCCATCTTTCTCTCCACTTCCCACTCTCTCGCTTTGATCCTCTGCTTTTCGTTGCTCGACTCAAATTTACCAGATTGAATTTCCCTCCTGGTATGTCTTTCTAACCGAGATATCACCATTTCCCCCACCCGCTTTTCATACCACTTGGTACTCTCCGCTTGTCCTTCGCTTCGTCGATCGTACTCGCAGTGTTTATCTCGACGATGCTTACGGACAATTAGAAACTAATCTCGTCGATCGATGAGGGCCGCGTTCCGGCACGTGTGCATCCCTCGCATCCCGATTTCCCCAACTATTCCGGTAGTCGGCCGAACGGCGCGCGCGCGTCGCCATTAAAGCCGAGCTTGAAATCGGGGAATTAATATACGATCCGCGGATTGACTAAGCCTCGCTTGCCGCTGGGAGTCCTATTAATTTTGCGTCCTTAGTGCGAGGGTCAGCGATTCCGCTCGAGAAGTATTCGTGAGATATTGGAGCCAGCCGTCCCGATAAAAGTCTGAGCACTCGAGCGCTCATAGGTTTTACCTCTTCATCAGCGGCGATTAAAACAAAAGCTTCCGAGGCACAGAGGCAGAGAGAAAGAGAGAACGAGAAAGAGAGTGAGAGAGAGAGAGAGTGGCGGTGGTGGCAGTGGCGGCAATCCGTTGGTTAAAATCCCCTGATAAATCATCGACCCTGACACATATCGGCCGGCATACATAGGAGTCGGGCCGGGCACGTACGCGAGCAATGTGTTACGGATATATGCATTCGAGCAGGCCGTACACTCCTCTGTGCACCTACTCTCCGCCACTCAACTCCACACACACACATCCATCCAACTGTCCTCTGTGTATTTCACCAATGCTCTTCGGTTCCGATCACTCTGCTCGACCTCTCGCGTGACTCTTGCTTAATTACTATTATTACTCGTTTGCCGGAATGCCGGCTTTCTTTAGGACGCTTCCGCAAAGGCGGCTGGAGCCAAGTTCAACGGAGCGCGCGAACGTTTCTCGCTAACTCCCGCCAGGATTTCACGGCTGGCAACGACGCCGCTGTATCTACTTGGCGCGTGCTTCTGCAGCTTCCGCGTTGCACAGTCACTCGGCTAATTGAAATATTAGTCCGCATGCATGGAACACAAGCCGTTGGGGGCTGAGGCCACGCGAAGTCTTCTCTGCGCACCTCATCGCCAAAGAATTCTCCGTCGTTTACGCGTTGAATATTAATGTTAAAAGTCTGCTTGCATACAAGGTATAGAAATCTAGTGTTGCAGAATGTAGTGTCAAGTGCAGTGTCGAGAGGGAAAAATCTGTCAGGCACTCGGTCGCTTATTTGTTCTGGCTTGTTCCGTCAGGTAACGAGAATAGAGACTGGGAAGATTGTCTTGTGGATAGAAGGGAAAAAAAGAATGATCGATGGAGTCATCGAGACAGTGGGTAAAAAGACAGATGTAACACACGTGTTACCTCGACCCCATCGATTTCGAGGTAACGCGGAGGGTCGCGCGACGCATCAATGCCGTCAGGTGCTTGAAAATCTTCTAAATTATTCCGCGAAGCCTGCAATGGAACGGGCGGGCCAACTCTCCGAGAGAATTGACGGGCAGCGGCGCTGCCAGTCTCTCCTTCCGTGTCCCAGCCGCTTAAATCAGCTTAAGATCACTTTTAATCCGGAACTTTTCTCATTAAGTTATGCAAGCTTCCAGGGCCCGCATATTTCCGCGCATAGAGGAGAAGCGGCGCGAGCGCGCGCGCGCGACAGAGCCTAAAAGCGGCTGGCAGAGTCGGGGAGGTAGCTGGGCTTTCGAGATACGTCGAAATCCTGCGAGAGCCGACGACGACGACGCCGCCGCCGAAGCGTCAGACGACACGACGCGATGCCAGAAACAGACGGGCGCAGAACGATGCGGCGCCGTGCTGTTTCTTCAGGTGCTGCGGAGCCCGCCACTTCTCATATATACACACAACTGGCAGACACCTGCAACCGCCTGAATAGCTGGTACACACGCGCGCGCGCGCGCGCACACACCGCTCCGACTTGTTAATTGAGAGCGCTTTATTCGCTCGAGACAATGTTCCACCTGCTTAACACGCGAGCAGCTCCCACGGACGGAACGTTTCGACGGACCTTTCAGCGCCAAGGATCTCCGAGGCGAGAAATTCTCTACAATGTACTCGCTTTAGTCGTCCGTACATACATATAGGAGGACTCCTCTCGAACGACACGCTGCTCGCCGGTTCAAGGAGAGCGAATGAATCTCCAAGAGTTCACTTATTTGTGCAGCGTCTTAAAGGCCCGACTTCCATCGCCGGTCCAATACCTCCGGGAAGAAGAGCCAGTGGAAAACGAGAGAAAGAGATAGCACCGAGAGAAAGAGCGCGAGAGAGGGCGGGGATGCTGCTCGGAAAAATTGGAAGAGCTCCGCGGTGTTGATTTAACCTTGACACGAGTCGGCCCGAAAATCAAGTGTGCCGAGCGCGGATCGTTAAAAGTACGGGTGAATCCGATATATAAATGCGCCCGTTTTATACAGACCGATACGGTATACTATACCGAGGCAGCGAGCGCGCGCGCGCGCGCGCCTCTCTCGCCAAATGGAATTCAGCCTGCACGAATGAGAATTCGTCTATTATACGAGCTCGTCTCAAGTGCGCGCTCGCAATTATTAATACTTCTCCAATTCCATTGCACAAACCGTGTAACTCTTCCAAAAACGATTTTTCCCTCGAAATGTCAATTGTACATTCGACCAACTATGATAAAGAAAATCTTGGGGATCTTTCGCGCTGCTAATTTCGATATTATCTGCCGAAAGAAATGTCAATGCCATCGGCAGGCGTTCCTGGCGTCGTTCGGCACACCTGGCGCTGTTAGTGCGGAGTTATTCGCGGCATAACATCGCGTAGATAGAGATAGAGATAGAGCGAGAGTGTGTGTGTGTGAGAGAGAGGGAGATATAGAGGCCGAGGGAAAATCGCGGTCACATATCCGCCCCGTAGAATTTCAAGAGTTCCGCGCGCATCGGCAACCTGACCCGAACCGTGCCGGGGATCCATATAACCTGTGTTTGTGTCAAGGCGAAAGGGGCCAACACTCTCGCCTGACCTACATCGGCCGATCACACTCCTACCTAGCCCCTGCCAACCCTCTTCCACCCCCCCTCGCAACCCCCAACCACCACCACCACCAGCCTCGTCGTTCGACCCCGCTCGCGACCCGCTATCCCCGCCGTGCGCCCTCTGTTGCGAGGAGAGCTCGACCCTCCACCTGCACCCTTTCGCTCCGGCCTCACTCCGCGATGCACACTGTGCAGCCTGGGCTCGAATTTTTATGAATACCCCCTTCTGCCCATCCACCCCCTTTCCTCCTCCTCACCGCCACACTCCAATGAGCAACGAAACCCTCCATCTCATCCTGTCAATGCGCTGCAAACAGCTCTCCTCCCCAGCAAGCCCATTCCCATTCTCCTGGAAAAGCTCTAATGCTCTAGCTAAGTTAGTTTCGCCAAGAGAGCTTTGCTACTCATCGCACAGGATTCTCTGGAATTGTGTTCTCTGGTTGTGTTGGGATAATGAATTTAGTACGATTTTCTTTGAGTAAATGAAAGATATTCTTGGTGTGAATATATTTTTGTAAGTTAATTGTGTTATATTAAGTAGAGGGTTGTGGCAGGTTTAGCGTGTGTGTGCTATAGAAAATAAATCAGAGCAGGTCGCATCGGCGTGACGAAGGAATCTCTAATCTCCGCGAGCGAGGTAGTATGTACTAGGGGTTGTGTATAGCAGGAATACTCTGTAATCAGCGAGCGGTCTTGCGATGAAGAATTACTCCCGGGCAAGTAGTTTCGCAGGGCGAGGGCTGGAAATGATTCGAATGATAGTAGGGGGGGTGGGGTGGGGTGAAAAAGTAGTTCAGGAGTACATAGGTACTAGCAAGGACCAACCCCTTGGTTAGTGGATATCTAGAGGGTGGTGCGTCGGCAGAGCGAGATATACCCGTAGGTGCACGAGTATCGGCAGCGTTTCTACAGGTAAACTAACTGGGTCAGCGTCCCAGTTGAGGGGGTTGGCGTGGCCGAGAGAGGCTGCTGGTCACCCGGCCACCACCGAGTTTACCTGAGGACTGCCGGCTCTACACGCCACGGCCTTTTTCGATCCACGCCATCCTTATATCACCCTCGCGCTCACCCCATTTCGACATCTTAGAAAATTCGCCACCCACCCCTCACCCTCCCTCACTACAACCCTCCCCCTTTAAACCTATTAATTCTGCCAGTTATTGGAATTTTCCAACGCACCCCGTTAGAGATCGCGAGCGATATCTCGTCTGGGAATGCTTATAATGCAGCTTGCGCTTTACAAGGATCCAAGGACGCGCTGCTTATAGGTGGAGTGGCCCGGGGCTTGATTCTACCGAATATTAAAAATCGCAACAAACCACCCATTGTCTTTGGAAGCGGCGTATCAAGGCGTGCGATGTCTATGCTCGCTTCAATCTCCATTAGAGAGGATTAATTAAGTTATTTCAGCTAGTATGAACGAATAAAAGAATCTGAGATTGTCGATACGATGGAAAAGAACGGAATAAGAAGGCGAGAGCAGTCGAGTCGAGCAGGTGACTCGATGTTACCAAGTAAAACCGGCGGACAGAGACATGGCCCAGTTCGGACTTGGCCCGTCCAAGGTCGTGCCTCGCGAAAAGATAATTACGTATTTAGGTCAGACAGACGGATGTCTGCACGGTTGACTCACGATACACATCCCGATACACAGACCCACCACCTCCCTCTCCCTCTCTCTGTCTCTCTCTGTGCACGCCTCAAAGCACTCCTTTTCAGCGACGATTTACAACCAATGCCCGTCAAATTTGCCGCCACTGTCAGACTGACTAACGATCCTCAGACAGTCGGGAGTAAATAACAAACAGAGTAGAATGTCTATAGTAAATGCGAGGGTATTTAATTTGAGTTGCATGCAAGTGCTGGATTCGCAAGGATCGGGAGAAAGGAGAGTTATTACTCGGGAGTGTTTCCTTATAGGCGGCGTGTTTTGTACACAGTGGGGGCTGGCAACAATTTCATTTTTCTAAAAGTCGCCTTTCTCCCTGACACAAACACAGACGGCCGGGGTGAGAGGGCGCGCGGGCGCGCGCCCTCTCGCGCATGCACACATCGGAGTAGCAATGGTAGCAGCAGCCGGCGTTGAACCTACTCTTCCGCCTTGGTTCTCTCCGTGCGCTCTGTGCTTTCGGCTCAAGGTCGACGCAGAACGACCTGCTTTCCTCGCTGGAGCATAGGCTCGCGAGAAACCCGGCATTAACTCTCTCCCTTTCTCTCCCCTCTCTCTCTTTCTCTTTCTATCTTTCTCTCTCGCGGTCTCTCATCGTGTCGGAGCCGCTTGTTCATTTTTCCACCGGTTATTTCATTTAACCGGCCGCGGTTTCGGCAGCATCCTTCTCCCTGACAAATTCCTCGCAAACACACTCGCACACTCGCGTTCCTACTGTATTACTCGCGGCATTGTCCCGCGAATTTGTCGCGATAATAGTCGCAGGCCGCTTTCGGTCAAGGACGCAGGCATAAATCTGGCCGAATGCGCGAGTGAGCGAGTAGAGCAGACTGGGGCTGCGATGGACTAAATTTTGCGGGTTCATCGCGTGATGGATACACAGAATACAGAGTGGCGTGGCCCTTTGTCCGCACTTCCAGCACTGCGATATAATTCGTCAGGCCGATACATCAATGCCGACGGGGCGTATCCCCTTTAAACTTGTCAGAGAAGCGCGCCTGCTAATGCCAGACACGTATAATGTTAGTATACCGATCATAACTCGAGCTGCTGCTCCAGCGATAGCGCACGTCATTTCTAAATAGCGTGGAGTGTCGTCTGATGAATTTCACGAGCGAGATGATAGCGGCAATTAAACGGCCAGTGGAAGCGATGCGCTGTAGTTGCGCGAGCCGCCAGGAAGGAAGGAAGGGAGTTTATTGGCTTTATTTCACGGGGATGGCACGGAATGCCAGGCCGATGGAGTTATTAAAAGCCTCGCCCCGCTTCCTCGGGACACTTACCGCCGACACACATACATATACTATAGCAGGCATATCGGGTGTAGCGGCGAGCCCGTTGGAAAAAGCAGGTGCCGCCTTCCTTCCACGTAAATGCAGCCTTCGATCGGTCTACTTTCGAGTAGTCTGCCATTATGTAGATGCGCCGCGCGCCCCTTACGTAACCCGGCAATTACGTTAAACGGCCGGCGGCGGGCCGTCGACCCAGCCCGAAGAGAGCCGCCGCCGCCGCCGCCGCCGTTCCTCGTTTCAACCCCTTTAAAGCTTATCCGACAACCCCATCAGCTGGTCGCGTTAATCTAACCTGCGAGCGGATGGGTGTAAGGGCTTCGCTATCACGATTACGAGAGCAATGCTATACTGTCCTGTAGGATCTGATCGTTTCACGCTAGGAGTGCTTTCGCCCCCCAACGCCACCCTTGCCATGTCTCGGCGATGGGCCAGGCCTGGCATTGAGAGGGTTGTAGAGCCGTTCGAAGGTGAGCGGGTGAACCTCTTCCTCCCCGCGAAGGAAGAGAGAGGTTGGAGGCCAGTGGGACACACGGTAACACACCTGTACGGGCGCCGGTATTCGGGTCATGCATCTCGGCCACTTGTACTAGGTCACTACCTCTCTTATTCGTCCGTGTCCCGTCTCAACCCTCCTTTCTCGCGCCCGCTTCTCTACCACCCGTACTCTATCCCATCGCATCTTTCTTCATCCCAAGCGCTGACACCTACCCTCTACCCTGTGTCCGGATAAATACAACACTACCGTAACTTCATTTTACCGGTTTTGTTTTTTTTAGAAATCTATTATCGTCGAGTTTTATGAGGATTAGAAGCCACGCAATGTTAATGTTTGTTGTAATTTTAATTTCGAGGAAATATTTTCGCATGTTTTGTTCAAGAATGAAAACACACAAGGGGTGGCCCTTACAGGCATCCACCCTTCGATTTGGAAGACTTTCCAACCCCCTTTCAAGGGCGAACCCAAAGTAATATGTTTGGAAGGGATGATTTGTGGCAGAATCATCTTTCCAATTTCTTATATATTCGTGTTGGCTTTTAAGACAATCAGAAAGACATATATACTTAGTCAGAGAAGACATCAGTTAGAAACTGTACATAAGTGATATATTGCCGTTGCTACCTTCGCGAAAGGGATTCAACATCGATAAAACATCAGTTGAGTGAAACAACAAATTTCACTCATCTCATTTCTGGGTCAATCCCAGTGGTCCTTCGGCAAACTTATACGGGCACATGCAGTGTCGATATTCCCGAGAACAGAAGAGCAGGCAACTTACAACTGGCTGCGTACCTCTCAAAACACCCTGCCCCGAGCCACCTCCCTCGACAACCCTCTGCGTCTCTTCCTCTCACAGAAGGCCTGTCCTTGCCAGCGCTCTTTCTCTCTCCCTTCGCGCCAAGGGCTTTCGACCCGATACGCGGGGGGTTTGCTCTTCCTCGGCTCCCGGATACCTGCAATTGCGATCGACTCCGCTATCTCCTGCCACTGTTACTACGCTCTCTCCTCTCCTCTCGACTCCTGCACTCTTGCCTCTTAAATGCTCGACAGTGCAAACGTACAAGTTTGTTAGCAGCCTGTTAGCAGTCTCTCCCTCCTCGCTTTTGGTCCCTCGTTGAACGGTCGACTGGCTGGCATTGGCAATCGTGTGGGTGCACTTGCATTTAGCGGTGTACTAGCATGTACATAGAACCCCGGCGTCCCCGAATCCCGAGCCACGCGCGCTCCCTCCAACCCTCGAGATTAATCTGTGTTGTTTTGCGGATTACCCCCCCCCCCCCCCCCCCGCGCGGCCCCCCTCGCGCCAGCCACTTCTCAGCCTGCCGGGATTAACGCGATCGCACTGAAGGACCCATCTCCAGGCCTTCGAGTGGTCTTTAGCAGATACGAATTTTCAAGTTACCCCGAGAGAGAGAGAGAGAGAGCCGGAAACCTTGGTACTTACTCAGCCGCTTCCGCCTCCCTCTCGCGCTGGACTCTTCCTTCGAGCTGTATTACGATGGGGATGTTTTTAATAAGCTTAAGCGGATGAAAGCTTCTTATATTCATGAGGGTAGACGCGTACCCTTGGAATCGCATGAATTAGCAAAGTTTGCAAGTGCTCGATGCGAGAGCACTGAATTAGTAGGAAATAAAAAAGTTGATACATAATGTATCATTCGAGCCTGGTTTCCTGTAGCTGAGAGTCTTTTTGCTGATTGCACCTGATCCAGAAGAAGAAGTGTGGATTATTTTCAAAGAGAGTGCCATATTTCTCGTGGAAGCAACACAGTTGGAGACCCATTGGATTTGCAGCGACCTTTAATCCCATCGGGGAAGCCTTGAAATTGCGGAAGCGGGGCAAATTCGAAATCGGAATGACCACGCGTGGCAGGCGCGCGAGCGAGTGAGCGAGTGAGGGAGCAGGCAGGCGGAAATGAAACTAATCGCGAGTCGCGCTGCGACCACATCCGCTGCAGCAAACCCGCCACTCTCTACGACCGTGTGAGAAAGAGAGATCAGAGAGTTACTCTCGTTAACATGGTATACAGAGTGACATAGGGCGCGAGCGCGCGTGGGGGGGCCAAACGGCAAGCGGATGCGTCGCTCCGCCTTTAATTACGAGAGAAAACAGTTTCCAAATTACTCCGGAATTACCGGCCACCGAAAATGCGAGGCGCCACCCAAATTACATGATTCCCTTCAAACGGCCAGGGAAGAATTTCGCGCGGCTCCCTTTCAACAAGTACAAAGGTAGACAATTTCTAAGGCAGCGGGAACGACAAGAGAAAAAGAGAGTGACGGTCTACAGCGACTAAGTCGCGGGAGCGCATAGAGATCCGCACCTCGGCGTGCACCGAGCTGCACCTGGTTATCGGTGCACTGGGTTTTGCGGGCTTGCACCGCTAGACCTTGAAGGTACTCGAAACCGGGGCAGTGTCCCGAAGAGAGTTCCGCGCAGCCGCCGAGCGTCGGCTGTCGGTCTACACCGAGAAGCAACGAGCCGGGTTGCCCTAGATTGGGGCTGCTCTACCACTGAACTCACCCTCACCCTCTCCTCCTCTCACATCCCCCACTTCCTCCCTCTCTCACTCTCTCTCTCTCTATCGTCCACCCGCTCGCTCTCCATCTCTCTCAGGCTGCACGCTTACTCCCCGGCGAATCTAGAACACAGCCCCCGACGACTACTCGTTCGATTCCCCCGAGAGAGAGGGAGAGAGAGAAAGAGTGAGAGGGTTGGAAGGGGGAGAGGGAGAGAGAGAGCGAGGCTTCGTTCGTTACTCGTACGGCCGCGACTCGCTTTTTTTGTATAAATCTCTAATAAGAGGTGCGAGAAAAAAAGGAAATCTCTCTGTCGCCACTTCCACCCCCCCCCCGCGCGACGGAATGCACGCCACTGTCGTCGTCTGCCGAGGGGAAACAATAAAGGAAACCACGACACTACTGGCGTCCCTCGCCGCGCGACGCCCACCGCCGCGCCGGCGTCCGCCTCCTTTTCAACGTGTGCAAAAGGGCTTGACTTTGAAAGCTTAATTGAGCTCATAAACCATGCTTCCCTGCATGCCCGGCCGGCACGCGGCTATGCAAGTTTATCTGCGGATCTTTATCAAAGGATCGCTTTGGCGCCTAGCCCTTAAGAACTCTCGTTTGTTCCCTTCCTATCTGCCGCTCGACAGCAAACCCCAGTCCAACTGAAGGTGGACTATTTAACCGCAGCATTGGAAGCGGTCGTACCGGCTTTTAATAATATGCACGCTTGGAATAGTCGGTCGCAGTCCTCCAGAGGAGCTTTGTTTTGGAGGTTTAGTCTCTTGTGGATATTGTCTTGGTTCGGGAAATTAGAAGATCTTGTTGGGGTTTTATAATTTTATACTTTGTGGTTCTTGTTTTCAATGAGTCAATTACATTATTGTCCTTTTCGTTTATAGATATATATTACTTCACAAATTTAATGAATCACCTCATTTTGACGAAAAATTGTGGATATTTACAGGATTAACTAGAATTAGAGAAGTTCTGATTTTTAAAAGAAAAAGAGTTTTCGAAACATTACGTTCAAGAGTGTGAAAGTGGATGTTTCGATTAAAATGTGCTCATGTAGATAATTGTAGAATTCTCTTTCACGAAGTTACAGCAACTCAAACATCGACAACTTTTCAGCCACAATTTAGTAACCCACTAATTTTGTGGAGTAGTGTATATTTAACACATCTTTTAAATATAGAATATCAGATTTGGAAGGAATATTGGCAGACAACTCTTTTAGTAAGTTCGCAGTACGCGCTGCCTTTTTCTCCGAAGCAGTTTAACCCTCTGGCGTTCACCCCGTTCCAGAGTCCAAGCTTCTTCTCGACTAGGCGACCCTCTCTGGCCGACTAATAATTTATTCCTCGAGGTAATTGGGTCCACGATTTGTCAGAAATCTTTATTAAGTGCCGGGCTTGCACACTTCTCCTCCCTCGGCCGGTGGCGTCGTCGTCGTCGTCGTCGTTTCACTTGCTGGCACGAAGCCCCGCCGGCGGGACACTCTAATTTAATAGCGGCAGATCCGAGATATCCAGCATCCTTGCCACTCTCCGATTGTGCTTCTTCGCACTAGCTACTAATTTATTTCGCTCGACATTGAATTCGAATTGCTCAGACTCGATTAAACGAATAGATACGTCTTCGGTTGGGAATTTATCATTCGTCAAAGTCAATTGACAGGGTGGCAATTCAGAGAGGAAAAGAAAAATTGCGTATTAAAGAAGTGGCTCAGCAAAATCTGCTGAGCTTCTTTTTTGCGAGTTTGCTTGATCGGCATTGATTAATTACAGTGGTTAAGGACGATGTATTTTAATGTAAAAGGGAAAGCGATGAAAAGATAAATTGTCGAAATATTTAAATGTGTATCAATGTATATTCAAATAACTTTAGAATAAAATTACAATACTCTTTCGAGCCACATTTCCCTTGTCAAAAGAAACGTTTAAATTTTTCGCAGGCCAAAGTACACAAATTTGTATAAGTAATTAATTTAAAGATACATATTTTTCGATGCATTATATTTAGGGTAGAATTAATCTATCATGGTTCACAGTATGAAGGTTCTTCGCCCGATTTCCAGAGGGTGAAAAGAATAAGAATACTTTCAGTAAGCATGGATCATGTACGAGCGACTTATACGTAGCTTTCCTCGCAGTATCTTGTCGCTCTCGTCGAGGATGGTCTTGTGCTCTTCTTACTCGCACGTCGTCTGACGTTCCTCTGGTATACAAGCACGTCGTAAAACGTGGCACGTTCCTGCACTTATTTGTACTCCGGCAGCCTCGTCGCCGTGTCGAGCGGTCACGTATCAGAAAGGGGAAAATAAGCGGTGCTTAAGAAACTCTCGCCGTTTACCGCGAATGTTACACTTGCCCTGCGATCCGCCACCAATTTCCTAGAGCTTTAAGAGGATTCGGAGATACGCCGCGCGATATTTACGTATCAATAGAGCAAGTAGAACTTGTCTGTATCGTTCGTGATAGAGCGTCGGACATACTTTTCATCCTAACGTTAATATGCCGGCGTGCCACGTGGCCTAATGCAATATGCACCGGTGACAGCACTTGATGGATTAGTTTCGCCGGGCGCACAATGGCTTTTGTGCATACTCCGCGCACATATACTGCCTGCAGAAATCCGAGCGGCCAAATCGCCAAAAGGAAAAGTTCCCGCTTTATACTACGTATGTAGAATCGCCGCTCTTTCTACGGTGGAAGCCTAAATATCGATAATTCCAGGGGAGAACAGAAGGAGGAAGGAATTGTTGAGAAAAGCGATTAAAAGGCGAAGAGTAGATATATAGACTTTAAATAGAAGTGCTTGAAAAAATCCAGTCGAATGGTAGGATGAAGCGAAGTTCTTAAAGATTTCGTCTTCTTTTTACATTGAAGATGTACAACCGAGAAATTAAATCATTAAATAATGCTCGGGGCGTGAAAATCATATCGGCCGAGCGTTAAAAGAACTTCTCAAGGTCTGGAGTTTCGCTCTTTCAACTTTCCTCTCAAGTTTCAAGTTTGAAGAACTGTTAGAGCTACAGCGGGCGTCGAGGTTTCGTTCACTGCACTGTTCTTTGAGTGTTTGTAGCGATGCGGGTTACGAATCAGTACGCAATAGTGCGAGGATCTCGTATTCGCTCAGTGAATCGTGCGCGGCTAATTGCGAGGACGGCTTCTGCCACTCGCGCTGCACTCTCCGCCCGATCATAATTCCAGAACGCGATTATATTAATAACCATCGCTGGCAGGCTTCGCCATCGATTATTAGGTATAACAGGTGTAGTCGGCCGCTGATTATTATTTGGACAGATGCGCCGTTCACAAAGGGATGACGCGCAACTTCAATTTCGCGCGGAGCGTCTCTCGATATTAATCGAACAGTTCCAGGATCGTTGAGTTCGGCGATCTTTGATTCAAGTTTCAGGAGTCGCAATCCCAGCTGCAGCGATGGGAGATGAAGATGCCCGGTTTTTCAAGGAGCAATCCGCCCTGACAATTAATCCGAATAATAGCGAGGCGAGAAGGGTCTTCAGTTTAATGGAAATGCAGTCGGTTTAACGAGGGAAAGAATGAAAGGGAAAAAGAGCGATTCATTTTATTGCTTCAATTTTGATGCATTATTTCCGCCCGAAAGCGCTTCCTTCGGAGTGCAGTTCTCCCCGCTGAAATGTCGAACTCTCGGAACTTTACGATTTCACTGATTGATACTATCATCAATTTCATTCGATCCGATCGAAGCTCTGATCGCACATGTCAAGGTTACATCGCAGCTGTCATAACTGAAGGAAGCTTGACTCGGTTGTTACGGCAAACATTTCCCCGTTTATCTCGTGTGCAAAGGAGCATCGCGTAATCCGAGCAAGGTATTTGCATCGGAGAATTGATGCCCCGCCCGATGCGGATCTCGAGTCGGGGACGTCCTCGTGGTCATAGGTAATTTAGCTGGCGATATATCCAGCTGTCCTCACGGATTTCCTGTCGATACTATATGCGAACTGAGCATTAGAGGTTTATCGGTAGTAAAGCCGGCGCAATTGAAATGGCTGCGATGCTCCTTAGCAGATCATAATTCAGCGAGAGGGAATACCGTAAATTTCTCTCACTACATGAAAATCTTCGCTGAATCAGAAAGCTGTTCGCACTTGGTACTCGAGGATCGAAGGAACTTCACTGGACGAAATTAAAGCCGAGTAAAGGAGCGAGGAAAGAGAGGGTGGGCGCCGGGAATATTGTCGGATCTCTTAACTGGAAAAGTGCTGGTACAGCTAGTTTTCGGACATCATAATGGAATTCGCCGGGTGCATATAATGGGTAAGGGCGTCTGGCGCGTATGATCGTCAACTCGACGACGACGACGACGATGTCCACTCGTTGGTGGCCTCGTCGTCGCTTCTACGTCGTTGGCTTCGCCAGGATATCCCGGTGAGAATAACGAGAGCCAGCTGCTACAATCCCGTCAAGGCTTTCTCTCCCAAGGTTGCCGATTTTAAGTGAAATTTCTTTGCACCATCGCCTTCCCTTCTTTCCCCTTCAGCCAACCGTAATCTAACGCGTAACATTCGCGCCAATCACTCTTCGCTTCTACGAATCTCGAATAACGACAGTTGGCAACTCGCGTTTTCCATAAATCGAAAGTATCGCGCACGAAAGAAAGAGTTTCGCTGAGGGTGAAATTGAATTAGTGGCTATCGAAGTTCAACCACCCTTGAACGTGAACGTGCTGTTGTTTCCAGCACGTCAATACCTCAAGCATTCCCCGCTCTCGCCAAGTCAGTGAAAGGTAATCATTGCCTCGCAAACTTTCGGCGCATCTATTTGCTCCGGCAACTTGGTGATTCCGCGTTTCCGCCTACGAATACATTGTTCTCCGCCACGCAGAAGCAATCCCTCGCGAATAAAAAGGGTAGACTGTCATCTTATTACCAGCTCCATACGAAAAAAAGTCTATATTCATGATATACTATCAGTGGGAGATCACTTCGACGTCATCCATTGGTGTTGGATCGCGCAAAATCGACGATGGCATTCGGTAATCTCGTAATAGAATCAAGGGTGGGAAGCGTCGGTGGACGCGAAACTGTTGGGAGCAGCGGCTGCTAGCCGGGGATTAAAACCAGGATGGGGGAAGAATCGAACGATTTATCCGCATTACGTCGAACCATTTAGCAGAACGCGTTGAAAGGGCGATTCTTCAGAAGGATCGGGCGAGTAAAAAGCGTCCGGGTGCACCGGGCGATTCTTGGGGGGCGGACGAGCTACCGGAATGCGAGACGTTTTCAGTTTATCATGCGCCATTCCCTCCTGTCATTACTATGTGGGCCTCCTGGCGCGCCTGTGTGTGTGTATGCACACTCGCTGCGATCGTACATACTTTTTCCGTGCGCTGAACGAAAGCCAACACGCAGCCTCCTGCATCGCGCGCATCGGCATTGCTATCTCATGATTTATTAATATCGAGCCGACGACAGTCAGTCCCGATTGCTTCTCCGGCCGGTGTAATACGTTAAAGGATTTTCGGAAAAAGCCGCATGCGGCTGCTGGCTTGCACTACGCAGATACCAGCTGAGTGGATCTCGCCGCGTCGACGAGGAGGAGGAAGAGCCACAGATACACGTATAGCCAAGTGTGTATATTCTCGCGCAGTCACTCCTCCCGATTACTCTGAAGCCTGTTTGTTCGCCACTCGTAACCTCCTGCTACGTTTTCAATGTCGAGATAGCCATTCCTCACGCGACCCTTACGTATCACTCGTATCCGGCTCGCAGCATCCACTCCTCTCCTGTCGATCTTGATCCAACGAATCATTCAAGCCCCGAACGTAAACAACTGTTAGCCACCTATCCAACTTTCTCCCTGGCGGTTTCTTCTCGTTTCCCTCTTCGACAGTCTCTCCTTTCCTACCTCGTAAATAAAAACAGCCCTGGCAGATTGAATGTAAATAATAATAGAGCGGAATATATGAGCTGGCGAAGAGGGGTTGCATCCCCACGTAGGAAAGCGGAGAGTCTCCCCTTTCGGGTGTATATGTTGCTCCGTAGGAATCAGTGTGCACTGCCTTATGAAAGGGAACGATAATCGCGCGAGAGATTCATTCGGAAAGCAACTCATTTTCTAAATAGCACCAGGGCTTTAAAAAGCAGCGGCCACTGCCGCTGGATAGCATCGCGACGCAGCCTCCATAACGCTCGGGGGATGAAAGCACAGCGATTTTCAGCTGGGATAAACTCGATCGTGGGAGTCGATGATGCATGAACTGATGTAAGAAGTTAAAAGTTCGTATCGTTTATGGAGAGTGAATCAGAAATACTTTTACTAAATGTACTTTTTCACTTTCTAATTTAGAGTTTTAGGAAATCATACGATTACACTACTTCGAATGTTCTTTATAACTTGATCAAATTGCACTGACCGCTGCTAAAGGAATAGGATTACCATAAAATAGTATTGAAATCAACTATAACGCGATGCATATTGAAGTTTTTAATAGAAGACAAAATACGATTAGTTAACTCCTACAAGCCTTTCACTAATCTTTCCACAGAATTGCTCAATCAATCAGTTTCGGAGATTCAAATGATCAGATTGTCGCATACAATACTAGCCACGACAGGTTTTCCATTTTTAACAATTATTCTTTAAGATCGGCTGTTATTTACGATGGAATGTCGAATCATTTATAGAGAGTTATGGGTTATCTGGCTTTCGTAGAGAGGCCGCGTGGCGTACGAGCGTCGGCGAATGTAGGAACAGTGTGTAAGGGCACTTTCGACCGTGCCGATGTTATCTCGCTTTCAGACTAGCTAGGAAATAGAGCTGCATACCGGCGCACGAGAACACCTGGATGTCACGCGAGCCTGCGTCTACATCTGCCACCATTTCTCCCGGGTTTTCGACCCGTTCTTCCATTTCTCTCTGCTACGTGATCAATAAAATGTACTGCAAGCACAGTACATTTCTTCAAGAAACACATTCCTAACGATTGTCTTACACGTAGTTAAAGATAAGGAATTCATTGACTTTCTCCAAGTATTTCTACAATTTCTGTTTTCTACACAGATAAAATAAAATCAAACGACTCGAGCTCTTTTTTAAGTTTAAAACTGCAAGTTAAAGTTAAGAATCACTGAACAAAAACTTGGCTTTTGTATGTTAATTATATCTGAATCATAACTTGGCTTTCGTTTTCCAGCGATAACCACTTCTACTTTTGATAATTTTTAAATGTTTTTGAGGAGGTTGTTGGGTTGGTAGTTAATTTTAGTGCTGTTGGGGGCTAGAATTAGTCTGTTCTTTTGATGATTTTATTAATGACTAATGTGAATTAAAATCTAATTCGATCTTGACTGCTTTCTGTTGTCGCACATACTTAACCACTGCGTACCATTGGATGGCGTAATGCATATTTCACAGAGTCTCATCGAAGAGTAACGCGAAGCAGCGTTCAAAGTATGCGTAGATGGCTGAGTGTCGAAGCGGCAGCCTCTTCATCTGTCTCTCTCTCTCTCTCTTGGTTTTACATTTGAATATTCGCGGTATGGATCCGTGCACGCGCTTAAGGGTTAAGCGATATACACACGATCTCGCGACTCGAGATTCTCCAAGGTCCCTTTTTCCAGAGGCGCGCGTGCATGCACTGTCAGCCAGCATCCGCGCGAACATTTGTCGCATTCGTTAGCACATGTTTAACCAAACAGTCGAAATTACTCAAACGATATTTTACTGCAAGCAGCAATCTTTCAAATTCTATTTTTTACAAATCGTTCCTGGTTTATATAGAGAATTAATATTTCTCTGGTAGTTCAAGTGTTAAAACTTTATTTTGTTGCTCTCTTTTGTGATTTATACTGCCAAATTGTAGCATTGGCGTATTATTACAAGAACAATGCGAGAATGAGGAAAAAAGGGAACTAGCAATAGTGGAAGGAGAGAGGCAGTAAAGTAGGCATTTACGGGGTCAGAGTTTCGCGATTGAAATTCTTTGGGGCGGAGGTACTTGAGTTTGACCCTCGATGAGTGCAAGTGGTCCACTATTAACTACTAACTTACTCGAACCACGAGCGACAGCGATATTCATGCGCGCCTCTCAAGCCTAGCTTTCTTCGATCTTGCTCTCCTTCTGTTCCAGTGATTCATATTGAATGCGGTACACGTAGAGGCCGGCGCGCTCCTCCGCTTTACCAACTTTCAATAGCGCGGAATATGTGCTCCCGCGCCGCGCCGCGCCGCGCCGACAGCCACCAGCATTGCCTCGTTTAATCTGCATAGCTCCTGTTATCGTGGCTTAGTTTTTCAGGCGGGCTTCCTGCATTGGAAATCAAGCAGCGCTCTCTCTGATTCGAGCCGAGTGGGCCACCGGTACTTGCACTAACTCCTGAATTAATGAACGACGCCGAGCCAAAGGAATCTTAATTGACGAATGGCTCGGACGCCAGACGTCTTGGCAAGTACTGGCCGGATAATATCTCTGACGCCAGAAATGGAAAGTCATTTTTCGCCTCTCGAGCTGATTGGGCGCGCGCGCGCGCGCGACCCTTTCATCTTTACGATCTAATTTTCAGGCGGAACACGCCGCGTAGTCTCACACTAGCCGGAGGCTCGCCGCCTCTTTTGAACTCCCGTCTAATCAGAGACGTCCACCAAAATGCTCCTCCGCAATTCGGGCGGAAACGCCAATTACCTCGGACAGTGTTGACGCTCAAGGATACTTTCATCCCGGAAGATGTCGCCCGCCGGAAGAGGCCAGGCTGATTCAGAGTCGGCCTTTAACTTGCGCGGTACATGGAAAAATTCCCCGATAATAGGAAAGCCAAGTATACGAGTGTACTTGAGCAAAGAAACGTCAGACGAGTGTGGGTGGCACACTGTGAGCTTTTACAATCTCTCGGTCTGCCCCTCTCTGTGTATCTGTGTGTCTGTCTATGTGTCTGTGTGTGAGTGTCCTGTGCGCCGGAATGGCCCCGCGGAAAACTTGGAATACAAGACGTTATCTGCACTCGACGCGCGAGCTTTTATTGTAATGCTTTTCCGCCGGATTTAACGGCACTCCTCGAAAACTCGGCAGACGACATCCCCCCTTTTCTAGTTCCTGAAAACTAAATGGAAAAATAATAGAATCATTGGAATCTAGGAATTTCAATCGACTTAATAATCGTTGGGGAGGAGCTAGCGAAAGTCACGCGCGACCAAGCTCAACATATATAAATATATATGGAATATATAAAATGAGGGAGGACGCGCTTGAAGAATTCATAAAAGGTCCTATAAGACTCCGCTCTCGCCTGTCATTACAATGTGCTGGTCCTGCCAAGTGATCCTTTCCAAACTTCTTACAACCAACTTCTTCTCGGCAGTTGCCTCTCTCCTTCTTTCCACTTTTGGTTCCTCGAAAGTTTCCACCATGCACGGAAGACGAACGATCGCGGGGGTGTCGGGACGCGCGCGCGCGCGCTGTTGAAACGACGTCGCATTATCCGGGTTTTGCTGCGTGGTTGCTCTGCTCGGCAAAAAGGCTCGGAAAGCCAGGCTCTTGAAGAAAGGCGAGCGTAAATACTGGCGAGCAAACAGAGCGGCCGCAGCGAGTAGCTCGGAGTCGCGTTGCGGACGCAGTTATCTTATTACCTCCTCGGGAGAGAGTTCTCCTAATGGGGATGTCTTTAAAGGAGTATACTCCTATCATCCTCAGGGAGCACTTGTTTTATCTTCCTTGATGTCCTCAACAGCCACTTCACTTCTGCAATGATTACAAGAATTAATCAATTGAATTTACCTATTCGATGAGGTTTGATCGAGCACTGGAAAGGTTGTGTGGTAGAGCACAGCTTCCCACGAAGTTGTACGTTCTCCGGTCTTTCTGTCGTTGAGGAAGGTCCACGGGAACGTGTCGGTCAGGCGAAACTAGTGCGTGGTGTGGAGGGCCGCGGCCGAGCTCGTTCGACAGGGCGCAGCCAGACAGTGAAAGTCACACTCCCGCGGAAAGGGGATACCAAGCTGGCTTCGAGTCTCTCAGACGAATGCACCCGCAACGCCGCGTCGGTGCGCGCAATCTCGTGACTGCCGATTTGACATTTACAGCTGAACGTGACTTTGCCCGAGCCGCCTTTTTTCTTTCACTCCGCCGAGAAACCGCTAATTAATGCCTGCGAAAGTGACACTCGCGGGAAACCGGAACTTTTTATGATTTGTTTCACGGACAGTCCACTGCCTGTTTGACTCGATCGAATCGTAGTCTTACCAGATATTTCGACCAATAAACATTAATGTTGATGGTTATCTTAACTCTGTGCTTCAAGTGATTAATATTTTTGAATTTCAACATTTATTCTCGCAGTAAATGAACGTATAAAATATCGTTAGGCAAATAAATAAACTGTGGATATCGGCTAAATTTGCATAGAACAACGAGGGATTGGTGGTTTAATCATTTTGTTCGCAGGTGGGATGGGAATGATGGGGGATTTTCGGTGGCGAGTTCGAGCGGGTGGACGTAACGCGATAATACATAGCGAGGATTGTCCATTTAGGGATCGCACCAGTAATCAGCAATTCCGAGGGCAGAATGCGAGGCGTAACATTTGGCCCATTAAAAATTACGAATGTCATCCGACGAGGGCAAGCGAGCGCGGAACACAAACACACATACACACACACAGAGAGGCACAGATGGACTATCGCGAGTATATGTCGTGTGACACATGGCTCTCGTTAAAGCGGAGATGTCACTGAGCGAATAGTCGAAGCACCAGCCGATATTTACAGGAACCTCGCGTGGCGAAATGATCTTCCGATATTGCGCGCTGTCGGACACACTGCACGCTCTCGGCGTACTTAAGACATTTAGTTGCGGCAATTGCGCAAAGCAATTACTCGAACTGATAAGCATAAGAATACTTGCCCCGGGAACTTGACGTGGCAACCGGTATTGAAATTAGCGGCGACCGCTGGGCGACCGGCTTCTCGTCTCATTATTATCGATCACTATTTACTCGATGGTGCGTGGACTATGATTACGAAAGTCGCGCGGCCACACAAGTCTTTTAATATTCGACTATTGGAGGTTGGCTGGATGACGTAATATTGGCGGCTGTTGTTCGATCGGTCTGGTTTATCGCCACGAGAAAAATGGGAAATGCTCGGACCACATTATTATTATGTAATTACATATAAATCGATTGATACCCGGTGTTGTAACGCGCTTGTTTGCGCCTTCGATTGTATCTCGCAACAGAGGCCGCTTGGACACGCTTCGCTCCGCGCGGTCCAACGAACGCTCGCCGCTTTAATCCTGGCTCGCCATCTCCGGCAATAAGTGTTCGATCCTATCTGATATCAATTAGCTGTGGAATGCACGCACGCGCAACGCTTGGGACTATGAAATACATGTCGCAGACACTTCTCCGATCCATCGGTGGGAAAACGTAGCGGGAAAGTGTGTGCGCTCGGCGCTCGAGAAGCATCGTTAAATGTCGATTTGTTAATTCATAGCTTTCGAGTAATGGTACGCACGGAGGCGCCAGAAAGCGCGTGGAAGGACGGCGCAATTGAGCGGTCGAGTACGACTGGAAATAATCACATCAGCTTTTTTGCCGAGCACGATCAATTATCCCGAGCTCTTGAGCGTGTGCGCGCATTCGAGGAATTATGGAAGGAATGACCTATGCCTCGAAGGGTCGGACTAAAGCTCCTTTTATCTCGGAATCACGTGGCCTCACTTCTACCATCTTACTCCACCCACACGTGGCCCAACTCCACTCGCAGGGGGAAGTTCCATCGAATTTCTAGGCGCAACTGATTGCAAGAAAATCCCGAACAACTCTTCCCTCGAAAGTTCCACTTTTCCTTTGGAAATTCGTTTTCATTCTCCAACGCTTTTCCAACTGGCACACGTGTCGCCTTTTCATAGACACATAGGGTGGAGAATTTCTAGTGGTCAAGGAGCAGGAGTCCACGTGTAATCGCTGCAGGATTACCCTCCGCGCTATGCATATGAAGCTGCTACCGGCGTATTTTCATAATCGTTATTTTCATATTCATTAACAGGAAACTACTGCCGAGTACTGCATGGACCATAATCGAAGGGATTATGGGAGAGCTGGTTATTCTAGTTTCGTGGTGGTAGGATAGCACGCGGCCCAGAGAGGAAGTCCATTTCCTCGGACAGCTCCCAAACCTTCGGGAACGACATAAACTCTCTGGCATAAACCGATCGATCCAGTATCCATTAAAGGCCACTGGATAACAATCAGAGCGCTGTATTAAATTTTCGTTGCCCAGACGATTATTATATGTTAATGCTCCGATTAACAGCTGTCTTTTTGCACAGCTTATCCATTTGTCTCAGTAACTTAATTTAAAGAGCAATAACTTAATTTAAAGAATAATAAAGATGACAAGGTACCTTTTAAAAATATACAGTTCCATTTATCATTAGGTTTGACAAATTGTAATTGCTTTTGGAATACCCTGTACAACTGTTATATATTGCGATTTTGTATTGCCCATAATTTACCTGAATGATAATTTTATACAGGAGGGAAGACCGCATTAGAATCAATTCAACTAGTTTCCAATTTATGGTGAATACATATGCAAACAGACAGACAGACGTTGCCTTTTATGTTAAAGAAGAGAAGAAGAGGTAATCCGTTGATTGACAGTTTAATTGATTCGAACCATTAGCATACGATGATCTGCTCATGTTTATGGACAGACTAATCGTTACTGCCCGTAAGGTTTATCCCAAGCCTGACGGTATTTCAATGGTTATTTACATAAGTGTTACATGTCAATTTTCTAACTGTCGAAATTCCACGCGAAACTATCTCTATTACAAATCTCTCCGCAATTACGTATAAATTCTATATAAAAAAAGGAACTAAGTCAGATATAATTATATAAACTATGTTGCGTGGCTAACCGGTTGGCAGGATTTCGCGGCCGCATCAGCCACAAAATTATGCCAACTATCATGCACAAACGGATCGCGGTACTTTCATGCCCGGCGCGTATGCAACTCCCTGCCCGCGCGCGCGCGCCCGTCCCACAGCAAAAGTGGAAACCCCGAAATGCCCGCGATCGGGCCAGGTGTGCACGCGTTGGTACGCACTCACGCGCGCAAATCTAACCAGCTTATTGGCAGCGGAGCGCTGGAATTACGTATTCGGTGGAATAAATAATTATTCGCAAGGCTCGATCAGCAGAGCAGGCTATAGGAGGTTCCTTTCTATGCGCGGTGGGACCGAGTGTGTTCGAGTACCCTTCACTTCATACAATACTTTCGGTGGCGGCTGCCGCCGCGGCGCGCCGCGCCACACCGCCAGCTGGGTGGTTGCTAAAAGGCCATGCGAATGGAACGGCTATCCAATCGGCTTTTTTCGCCCAACAACGAAAAAAGCAAGGGCGACAGAGAGTTTTGTAAACGGTTTCGCGCGACACCGTTTGCAAAACATCTTGTCGATGCTTTTTCCAGGGCCCCCTTTTCTTCCTCCGTCTGTCACTCGTCTCATGCCAGCAGACGATTTAGTGCGAGCCACTTGTTCCCGCAGTATTGCCCCACTTATCCCTCAGACACGATGGTATTCGAACGCGGAATTATTTTCGAGCCAGAAGCCCGTGAAAGATAGGGCGTCGTATTCATCGAGATGCACGGCCCCCCTTCTCCCAGCATCCCCCGCGAACTTCCGAGCAATATCTCCGGATGGAAATACTGCTGCTCTCGATTTCACGCGAGCTCTCGGAGGCTTCGCACTCCGAAACTTCAACGGCCCGGTTCCCTGCTTCTCGAGGAATCTCGCCAATCTCAACGCTCGCCGTTGTATTAAAGACAAAGGGAACAAGCGCACCCATTTCCCACTGCCAATTGCACCCGACAAAAAAAGAACCCTGACTTTTGAATTCTCTAGCGACACGTAAAAACTTACCGAAAAGCACGACGGACTTACTTGCGCCAGCGACGAGTTTTGCTCTGCTGCGACTGCTTCTCGCTGAAAGCTAAACCCTGTGATCTTGTGTTTCAGCGTGGTTCCTGGGCTGGTTCATGTGCAAAGCCGTCGCTTATATACAGGGTGTTTCGGTGGCAGCCTCGGTCTACAGCCTGGTTGCGGTCTCTTTGGACAGGTACGTACCACCACCAAGACAGCCTCCATGACTTTTCCGTAATACGCTACGCGGCAACTCTCACTCTTTCCCCCCGTCCCTCTCCGTCCCTCCGCCCCTGGAACTGCCTACTAATAAAAATCTTCTCCTCTTGGTCCTATCTGGAACGGACACCGAGACCGTTATACCGCTTAATTAGCCTAAGCAATTCCGCCCTGATTTTTTCACTCTATCAATGAATCGAGATATGCATCGACATTAATCACGTGACATTGATGCGGGAGTGCTCTTTGACAGTCAAGGTGCTATAAAGAATTGCGAGCGTAGAGAGACAAGTGTGCGCGCGGCTTTGCTGTTTGCGAAATCGCGAGTTGCGACATGCATATACGCGCGCGCGCGCACACATATACATTGGCACATGGACGAAGTGCGCTGCGCTTAGCCACGTAAATGCGTATTCTTCCCTGACACATTTATTTCTCATGTGCATAGCAATGCGTTCTCTCGCTGGCCCAACAATTATAGGTCTCACTAACGCGCGCACTCGCGCGCGCGCGCGTTTATCTCCAGTCTGCCTGGTTTCCACGCGCTTTTGACATTTCGATTGTGCAGGCGGACACACGTAAGCCACACATGCACACTCGCGCTTGTCTATTACCGGCATAATGAAGCGGAGGATCGAGTGACACGGTGCGAGGAAGACACTGACTTTTTTGCAGCCAATCAATCCCGCTCGGTGAAGATCGCGGCACGCGCGCCGCGCCTCTCCTGTTGAATCTGTCGATTTCTAGTCTCTCATCTTTCATTCTCCGCTCGGAGTTTCGAAGATGTCGAGGAACTATTCCACGTGAAATATGAAATAGTATTATCGGACAGCGAAAAAGTTGCTGCGATCTTTTTGAAGTTCTATTCTTGCTCTTGTCAATTGTCGTTTACGCCCACGTATTGAGGAGCACCGTGGAAAAAAAGTGACGCAGATGGATTCCCCAGAGGAATATTTGCTTTCTTTGAGTAGCGAATCATAGTTGCATTATCTGTCAGTATTTTCGTGTCATCTCTCGAATAGATGGCTCGCCGAGTGTGTAAACAGAAGATCGGTATCTCGACTATGAAATGGTTTTTGCGCCCTGTGCGAACCGCATCTCGAAGTAGACCCTTCGACTTATCTCTTGCCGAAGGATGGGACCTTTCAGTGCTTACTGCGGCATTGCCAATCTTTCGCGCGTTAAAGATCGATGATAAGACACGCTGGCAGTGTATCATGCCACCAGAAAAGTCCTGCGTAAATTCGGGGAGCTTTCCACCCCTATTTTTGCGCATTTTCGTCGCTGGCGATTCACGCCTTTATGTCTCTGCTTTCCCCGCTGCGAACTACCAAGCGAAATGCAGGATTTCACAGGATATGCTGGTAGATCGTTTTTCGCAACGCATCATTCGGTTATCACGCTTCGTCGCCCTTCATTATCACCCTTCGGTCACGGTCGCAGTTTCATGGACATAGCCTCGAATGGGTATAAAATACGTAGTAAAAACTATTATGAGGAAGGTGTTTGTCGGATGCTGGATAGAATTCGGCTGGATTTCGGGTGGATCAATGGCTCTGCTATCAATTGGAAGTTAGGCGAGCGAGAACGAGTGGCGAGACCGTGAAATAGTTTTATAGGATCCCCGGCGACAAGCGATCTCCACGAAATTGCCCGTGGAAGAAGATCCCTTCGAGGTTCTTGAGATTGTCTTATCCTCTGGCCGCCAGCTGGTCAGAGATGCATTGCTCTTCCCTAGCCTTGCCGGCTGTGCAGTCAACTGCCACTTTCGAAATATATCTTCCTCGGACAATGCGCAGCTTCCAGCCGAGGCTACCGATCGACCGAAAGTTCCGCTAGCCCACTCAACCAGCATCCATAAATACAAAGCTGATTCTTTGTATATTATTCGACTTGACCTCTTCCCAGTCACTTTAGAAAATACGTCCCTCACTGTTATGACGACTACTGATATCCGTCCATGAAACCAGTTTGCAGTTCCAATCGTAAAGGAAATTGAAATGCTCCGTCCATGACCATATAATCGAATTTAAGAGTCCACGAATGTCATAAGTGCCGAGAATACATTAACTTATGAGAAGCACATTATTTCCAAGCCAAGGGCTAAAGTAATAGTGTTCCGAGAGCAAAAATATGCCGGCACATACCTGTATAATTAAAAAATTAAATGATAATTACACAAAAGATTTAAAATTTCGAATAAAACCTAACCAGTTAAGCATTAATCAGGAACACGTCCGACCACTGATGTCTCATTCTACTTGCGCCAAGTGGTCCATAAAGGCTAGGATTAAACGTGCAAAAAAGATTTACACGCAGGATCAAGTAACGGGTCTTGCGAAAAGCTTTCCGACCAGGACTGCCCAATTATCCCCCGTAACGTCTAATTTCTTAGATAGATTTATGACAGAGCCGGCAACACTCACTTCTCGAAGCATGAAATTTATTCATGAAATTATCTAATACTCGCTCGATTTGCACCGCGGCCACTAAGTGGGGAGGAGGTTCTTGTGGGATAGGATGGAAGAAAAAGTTTCGGGTGGACGGATCAGCAGCCGAATTGTGGTCCAGATCCACCAGGCTTTGTTCGAGGCTCGCCTACGCGCCGCTCCAGATTACACCCACGAAAAGCGACCGCAAAGACTTCCGCGAGGTTGACACGCGATACAGACCGCATTCGTTGCACCGGCCGCTACCGCTCTGTCGTTTCGTGGCGGGCGTAATCCGCACATTATCATGTTGCGCTTCCTAATATGGTGCAACATGAAATGGAACCTGCGACAGGTGAACCAGGGTAGACTGCATGCACGAGCACCACGAATGCGTTATGTAAACCAGCGTACTTCGAGCCCGGACATAAGTAGATTCGTGGGTTTAGAACCCACTGACACGATTCTTCGATGCAATTCGACACTTGCGGTTTCTCCAGCCGAGATTCGCTTCCACGAATATATTTACTAATTTTCTGGCCGACGATGCTTCTGGAACCGCTGAAACCAACGTTCCTATGACACTCCCTGTCCGATCAATTGAATTTCAATTCCATCACGGACGAATTACTACTGATGAATTTCACTGTGAATTTCGAGTATCATGCTCTTATCATTTGTCAGAGAGGAATATAGCGGAATATCCTATCCCATTGTGAATTTTCTACGGGTTTCATCTTCTTACTTTTTCGATGATTCTTTAATATGGCTAGCTATTTCAATTGCATCCCTTTGAACATCAGGGATTCTGCTTTTAATTTCGTCACTAGAGCAGAGTAGCAAAAATGCCTTTGTTTCGATGGGAAAAGGGGAGCCGAGAGATTTTCAGTGGGTCCCTTTTCATTTTAAAGTCTCGGACACTTTCGATATCGGCGCGTGGCAGTGCTCGACTTTTTCCTCGGCCTTCTTTCCCGTCTTGAAAGGAATCTCGGAGCGAATCGCTTGTATAAACGAATCGAGCGGTGGCCGAGTGGGCGGACGCGCTTCCTCCGGCAGGATTCGAATTCCATCCTAAGGACGATGCCGAGAGAACGAGGATCACGAGAGATTTCGTACGTGCTCTATCTCCGGGCGACCCTCTTCGCGCGGACTCTTTTGCTTTGGCAGATGCGCCTATATCGTCCGGCTAGAAGGACACCCTTCCCGAGGAAGACCTTGGTTGCGTTTTTACGAAATGAGTTTGCATTTGGAGCGCACGGCTCGCTGCTCCTGATTTTTTCCCTGTTAGCCGTACATCCATGTATGCGTCTATATGTACATAAAGATGGACAAATACACAGTGTGCGATAGATGTTACCCTAGCAAAGAGTTAGGTAAATTTTCGCAGAGTCTTAACTAGAGTTTGTCCCTTAGATAGTTGTAAAATACTAGTATGTTTACGTATACGAGGCGTGCTTGGTGTGTGCATAAAGTGTACACGTCGAGCACATTTCCACAGCCGCGGTTTCTTAACCCAATTCCCGTAGCGATCGGCGCGAAGGGGTTGAAAGTGCACCATTGGCCACTGAGAGCCGCGTCGATCGAGCGAGTCACTCCCATTGGCTGGATCGCACCCCACCCGATTAATAGATCGGCTGACTCAACCGTGCGAGAGTCTAACGTCAGACTGGCTATCGGGGGTCACGTGATCAAATTTACGGCAATTTTTCGAAATCGCCATCCGTATAAAAGGGCCCCAGCTCGCTAAGTCCAGCATAAGCTTACTTTCGTTCGAGAAGTAAACAACCAACCCACAACCAACCAACATGTTCAAGCTGGTAAGAAGCAACTGCCTTCTTTATTACTGCTTTAACCTCGGTGAACACTCGAATTCGTCTTTTGCACCGTTCAATCCAACAGCCTTTGGCTTCGGATTTGATACCATTTGCCTTCGAGTCTCTGAGTCATTACTTATTAACACTTGATTCATTCACAACTCTTAACCATGCAAATTGCAAATTGTACTACATTGTTTTTGTTAATCATTTCTCTTGCCACCCTCGGTGAACATTAGCACGCAATCGCGATCTTAAAGAAAGATCTTTTGTTCTAACCAACAACTGAATTCTAGATTACGAGCTTACTAATATTTGTACGGTTCAGTGGACTGTTGTTTTGAAATCGATATTAACGAGCGGCATCCGCGACACCTCGTGCATCATTAGTCAATATTTGCGGGTCGAGTCATTCATGGTTTGCGAAGTCTGATCGGTCAATTGATAATCGGCGATACAATGCACTCGGCTTCGATCGGCTAACATTTGCATGAACGTGGCATCGATAGCGGGGAGTTGGAGTTACGGTGGCACGGTGGAAAAACTTGTATCTGTTATTGCTCGACTCTGACCTTTCCGAGAATGTGGGGGCCCGAGCGCGAGTGCATATATGTTCTTTGAATCGGCGGACTGTGTTGCCCTTACGTTCACCAGGAGCGGGGCGTGCGAGTGCGCGCGCACTGCTCGTACCAAGCGCGGAAAGAATCGGCCGAGCGAAACCACTGGAGCATGCACATTGTTAGTAACAGTCGGACTTAGATCCCCGCTGGAATGCAGTTTGCGATTTGCCATTTTTCCCTGGCGAGGTCACCTTTGCCACGCTCGTGTGTACACGAAAGCGCGCACACTCCTCGGTACAATGAACGAACGGCACCTGAGCCGCACGATTCCTCCGAGAAAAATCCACCTTCTCTCTCCGGGCGCGCGCGCACCTGAAGGTTGCTTTCGAGAGTCCACACTGTAATCGACATCGGTGACTTATGTTCTCCGCGAACACCTTACTGATCCCTCGCAGTCCTCTCGGTGTAATCTTTCCGCGGCGTGGGATCGATCGAGCGTGTCCAATTAAAGTTTGTCGATGGCCACCAGCGCGGAGAGGCACGACCAGGGAGTGCGCGACCTCGAGCTTACCATATAAATATCATGTTTCGTTTAATACTACTTTGTTCCCATGCAACGTCAAGCATTGTAAGGGGGGGAATTCAATTGGTAGAGATCTTTATGGTCGACACGAGTTGCGAGGAGTATTAATCTACGGTGATGGCGATAGTGAGAGAGATAGCGAAGAGGGTTGAAGAAGGGTAATAAGCTGATTGGGGGATGTTGGTACAGGCTGTTCTCGCCGCCATTCTGGCCGTCGCTGTTGCTGCTCCCGGAGGTCTCACCGGAGTTGTTGTCGACCATGGACTCGGAGCCATCCACGCCCCGGCTGTGATTGCCCATGCCGCACCTGTCCATGCTGCCCATGTCGTCGCCCAGCCCGTTGCCCCCATTGTCCACAGGGCCCCTGTTGTCACCAGGACCGTCCTCACCCACGCTGCTCTGCCCCTGGTTGCCGCTCATGGCGGTTACCATGGTTAGACGAGAGAGGTCGCTTCTTTCTCACCACCACCAGCAAGTCATGACGAGACAGCCCCCACACACCCCCCCAAAAAAATATCAAGCCCCCTCCTCCTCGTAAATCGCCCGGGTAAATTGAAGGAAAGGAGGTGCACTCGATTCGAGGACGACCACCACGGAATCAGGCAATTTCCTCAACCCCATTGAACATCAGGAGAGTCGCTCTTCTCGCAATCGAGTGCCTACCGGCAGCTGAAACCACAGCCCGACATCATCGCCGACGAGATGGATCATCCTTCCTGAGGAGTGAACCCTCGCCAGCGCCACCCGCCGGCTCCTTTCCTTCCCCGAACATCCACGAGTATTCTTTTTTACTTCATCGAACGCAATTCGGTAATTCACCCACGATCATTGCACCATCATTCTGGAACCCACCGCCCTCCCCCCGATCATATGAAATTTTCAATAAAATTTTATTTACAAAACTTAAGTGCCTCTCTCTCTCTAGTTAGTAAGGAGTCTGTGCAGTCTTTGCGATAGTTGTTCTTCTCGCCGAGTTGTCCATTGCTTGCGCTCGAGAGCGATTTCTCTCGAGCGATCCAACTGATAGATAGTCTAGTTATTACTGCGAGTGGAATATAAACGGGGACGTTAGGATTATACGAGAGTTGCGCCCTTCCTCTTTTATGCAGAGGAAGTTGAGTTCGGCGAGCGAGCGGGCGACGCCACCTTTGGAATATTCGGATATGTTGCTGTGCGGACGCGGCGAAGGGCGCTATAAAAAAGGATATGCGCGCGCTCACTCTTCCGTTCTCTCTCGATCGAGAAAGAGATAGTCCTGGGATATGGAGCAGCCTTTCAATGGTGTAGTCAAACACACAGATAAGTCTTGGATAGAGGGATTGGCCCGTACGTAAATCCGAGACCCGGACAACCATGGCCTTTCTCCCTTTTACGAGTTTCTGCGGATCGAGTTTCTACCCATCGGAAGAGCCACCCTTCCTTCTTCCCTTTCCGCTCGATCCACTCTTTCTTTCTCTCTCTCCATCTCTCACGGCGACTACTATCAATCTCTCAGACCGGTCGTCTCAACAGTTCGCGGCCTTGTTATCCGCCTCCTTTTTCGGACGCACCCGGAAGTCGCCGTGGAGTAAAGCATCCTCGGCTTTGAGAGCTGTCGAGCCAGTAGGAAAAAAAGGATCGTATTTCCAGCGAAAAACATCTCGACTCCTCCAGCGAAATTATTCGAGAGCAAAGAAGTATTCAGCGCGTCTCAGGCGACTATTTTATTTCCTGTGCATTGGGCGGTACAAAATGTCTCTTGGTAGTTGTTTACTCTGCTTTGGGAAGCGCTGGGCGCGCGCGATGTGTCGCTTAGACATCGTAAGCGGATATTGTTGTTGATGGATCAATAGAGGTAGACCGATCCAGGATGAAGCCACTTGTAGCCGTGAGGATATGTCAGTGGCACGACCGGGGGATGCACCGGAAGTACCTTGACGTAAGGGTGAGAGTAAGCCAGTGGATGTTGGTAGAGCGGCGGTATCGGTGCTGGCGCACAAGTGACGGCCACGATGACCAAAGCCATTAAGCAGATCTGTGGAAAAATGAGCTTCATTAGACTCACACTTTGTTTCTCACTCTTTTGAAGAAATTGTAATTGCGCCAAGAGAGTTTGCTTTTGTGATTTATTAAGGATACACTTATTTCCCAGTAAACGTACTGTATATGGTACGAGAGTGATTTATGGTAGCGGTGTTTTGTGAAACACTCGCCGGGGGTATGAATAATGCCGGTATCATTTTGTCACCGGTGGTTACACCACTATTTAGTCGCGTGCTTCGAGAAAAACGGCGAGAGAACAACGTGTCCTCTCGCTTTCCCCCATTCTCTCCCTCTGTCTCTCTTCCACCCTCTGCCTCTGCACGTAGCTTCCACAGCGTGCCGGAGATTAATTTGTCCTGGACCGAGTGGAACGCGTGCTCCACTCGTTGCAAGCATTCCATCGAGCGCGTGTTTCCAGCGGCTATTCGATCCCGAGTGTGATATTATGTCTTATTTTATGAGCGCGCCAATCAATCCGTTTCATTTGAACGCCAGAAGAGTTACGGCACTCCCGTCGAGGTTGTTTTGAAATCGAGTTTAATTAGACGGTATTACGAGTGTTACAAGTATAATTAGGGGGCGTGTTGGAAGGCGTCGGCTTCTATATGAAGCAATTTAGCTTGGGGGATTTGGAGAAAAAATCGATGAAAAAGCAGAGCGGACTTTTTGCCGGATGTCCGTCCTGTGGATCGCGACGATCGAGCGAGCCTCGATCGGCGTCGATCGCTTCCGAGGAATATGGAAAAGGTATACTTGCCAGCTTGAACATGTTAAACGTTTTATCGGCTTTTCCGTTGGCAAACACGAAGGAACGTGAATCGATAACTACTGTTACTGCCCGGAGGATTCGAACCCTTTATATACAAACGTGTCGAGTGCTCTCTCATCCTCATTGCTCACCCCACTGACCAACCGATTCCCCTGTGGAATTCGACCTTGAACGATCTCACGGATGAACCGTATCCGCGAATCGAGCGATTTTTCTTGTCCTTCCCCCTCGCATCTTCACCGCCGCCGCCATCGCCGCCGCTGTAACCAAGTACCGATCGCTTTTGCATCAGCATGCATATGCAAGTATGGTGCCGAGTCACTCGGAAGTAAGTACGATTCCTGAGAAGAACGACTCGCAGATCGGTATCTCACCCTCTGATTTATGGAAGGACTCTCGCGTGCCGAGTAACATTTACGTTTACTCATTTGCAACGAAGGACACCCTTCGTCAATCCGTTCCATTGAAGGCCCGATCGGCAAGATATCCCGTTGACACGTTGAGAAAGGGAGAAAGCGTCGGAGAGACTGCTCGAGGAGAATGCGTGATTAGAAGATCCGCTGATTAGAAACTTGAAAGGAAGAGCTTAGAAACGATTGAGAAAGACATTCGACATTCGATATGCCAGCCTCTCATTACGCGCCGGCGGCTTCAAACAGTTCGGCGTTTTTCCACGCTGGAAAAAGTGTCCTTCCATATGTTCTTTGACACGCGCTCGCCTCGACGCGCCCCGCTCGCTTTCCATTATAAAGGGATATAAATGGGCGCGCGAGGGGGCGCTCGCGCGTGACATCGCGTGCGAGGTCAGGCCGCGCTCTGTCTTTGGCAGATTTTCGCGCTTCGGACCTCAAATGAAAGACACTCTCTGTGCCTCTCAGCCCCGCGCCGCGCCGCGCAGGCTGACAGAACTCTCATTACCAGTGCTTTCCGCGGGCGCAGTTTGCTCTCTGTTTCGCCCTGCCACCACTGGACTGTTCTACTCAAGCCGAGCGGGCTGCCTCTCAGTTTGAACTGGGTCGATAGGAAACGTGCATACTTTATCTTCTACCTACTTCCACCTGCCACTTCTACCTTGTCCACCTCGAGATTTAGATTTAATGATTCACCGGTGGCTCCGCTCTCCGCTCCTGCCGATCGGAGTGCAGCGGCTTGTCGGTGCGACTATTAGATTTCGATTTCATAAGACCGATTTGGTATTCGCTCGAGTTCTCGCCGGTGCAGTCGGCCGGCGAACGAGCCCCGGCAAAGGGAGAATTCGCCGGCCGCCGAGGAAATAACGGACTGATTGGAATGAGCGCGCCCGCTCGACCTGTCGTGCCGGTGGCCGTGTCTCTATGTATGTATGTGTGTGTGTATGGAGAACGGCTCGCGTTTCACGATTTGCACGCCACGGGAGAGCAGAGCAGAACAGAATTACCATTGCCGGGCAGCGTAAAAGGGGGTTGCCTATATCTATTCTTGTGTAGCTCACGCGAGCGCTCGAGCGTAACGAGAGCGAACGTCTTGCGAAACGCCCGATGAAATATATTCGTCGGCATTTCCATAATGGAGGCGTAAAGCATGATCGGCACCGAGGCCCTGCCGATTCCTTGCAGCTCGCGTGGGCGTCGCACGACAGCTTATCTCCACCACTCGTAAACTCATTCCAGGCTTAAACTCATTTTTACTGCGACACGCCAACTGCGTTTAGGCAACAGTGCCGTTTGAGTTAACTCGATCCGAACGGAACCACAGCCTAACATTCGCTGGACTTTCAGGAAATATTTGAGAGCCACTTTTAGTAGATTTTCATGCGTGTCGCCGAATCATTTTTTGCCCTGTCGAAATAGATATCCTTCCGGGCAGTTTCAGAAAGTTTTTACACTCGACGGAATATGTCGCTGGAGACACAGCGTCTAGTATGTGGGCCGGGTTACACGTAATATCTTGTGAACAAGATATTCTTCGAGCTTGTCGCGCAGAGGGAAACTTGCCGGCGAAGTGTCGTTAGTTAAACTTTCCGGCGCTCGGAGTGCCTTTAATCGCAGCCGAGGGACTTTCTTATTCTAATAACGATTAGATATAGTCGTTGAAGATGGCTTTGCCGAATTCTACTGATGGAATGATGATGTATTTTCAGGTTCCTGGCAATTTGGTGGCCGCTCAAGTGCCAGATAACGAAGAGTCGTGCTCGTCTGATGATCGTAGTGATCTGGTTCATCGCTTTGACCGCGACCTCGCCTTGGCTGCTCTTTTTCGACCTGGTCTCTATCTACGATGACGATCCCGACCTACGACTCTGCCTGGAGAAATGGCCGCGTCCAGCGGATGGCTCGCTCTTCTTTCTAATCGGCAACCTAACTCTCTGCTACGTCCTTCCAATGATCCTAATCTCCCTCTGCTACATTCTCATCTGGATAAAGGTGTCGCGGCGAGATATACCCACCGACACCAAGGACGCGCAGATGCAAAGGATACAGGAGAAATCAAAGGTGAAGGTGATCAAGATGCTGGTGGTGGTGGTGATCCTGTTCGTCCTCTCCTGGCTGCCTCTCTACGTGATCTTCGCGGTGATCAAGCTTGGCGGCGACGCGGTTGAACGCGAGGATGAGATCCTGCCAATCGCAACCCCAATAGCACAGTGGCTCGGCGCGAGCAACTCCTGCATCAATCCGATCCTGTACGCCTTCTTCAATAAGAAGTATCGGCGCGGTTTCGTCGCGATACTTAAGAGTGGCCGCTGCTGCGGCAAGCTCAGGTATTACGAAACCGTGGCGATGTCTTCCTCGACCAGTATGAGGAAGTCCTCCTACTACGTGAACAACAATAACAACTCCTCGACGAGGCGAGTCTGCCATGGACCACCGGTTCATCAAGACAGCAATGTATCCTACATATTCAACCACACCGGGGTGTAAGCTCGAGCATCGAGCGACTGTGCTTTGTCGTGGAGATACCTCTTATTAATCGGGTAATCCGAGGCTGGCCACCCGGAACGGGGCCTCAGTCAGCCGGTCCGAGATTCTGGGTCACGCGTGATCATTAAGATTGTCAGTCGGACCGGAAGCTGCCGGATACGGAGCTACGGAGCCAAGCAGCCGTCGACGTCGAGGCGCTCTCTCCTGGATTTCTGGAAGCGAGCGATCATCCGGCTCGAAAGCCAGCCAGCCATTTGTCATTTCGTAATTTCTAAGCGCGCCCAGCAAAATCGTGTGTATGTGTCTGTACACCTCTATCTATTTTGACTGTGCGATATAATCTGCGATTATAATCGGCGTGCGCCTCGCGGCCACGTCCCTTTTTGCGCGAGTCGCGCCTTTTCTCCACGCGCTGCGCTGCCGTGGACCTCGGGGATCCCGCTCGCCCGCCCCCACATATCCCAGTCCGATCTTCAATCGAGATCACCGACTGCCGACCAGCAGCCAGGTTGGCGCCCGATCTTTTATGCGCGCCACTTTTGCCAACCCCACCCACCCACCCACCCATCCACCCATCTCTGGGCCTTCACGAACCCCCTTCTTGTCCAATCAACATTTTTGCACTGCGACACACAGAGCTCCGATTTCATCCAATTGCAAACGGAGACTCGCCAAGCCTTCCTCCGAGGATTGATCTCGCGAGTGGCACGGCAGCGTCCGCGGATATGCTGCGCTCTCGCGATTTACGTGTGCGCGCAGCCTCTCCGATCACTTGGAAGGGAGATGCGATAAGTTGCGTGGTGGAGGTCGAACAAGATGCATGCGTAATAAAGGATTGCAAGAGGAGGAAGCGAGCGGAAGAGTGTGCGGTCCGCTAGTTCTAAGTTAACCACAAGACAGACACAGCCGAGCGCATAGGACCACGTTTAAAAGTACCAGACAAAAGAGGGTAGACAATGTATTTTGCAACAGGCGGTCCATCATAGTCCAGACTCGCGAGTTGAAACGAGACACCATTTTAACCTACCGATCTACTCCAGATTTATCTCGGTGACTGCGCCCACCCATAGAGAGAGTCTTAGGCTACTGCAATCTAAACTCGCGACATACACTCCTACACATCGAGAACACAACCGCACACACACACACACCCTCGACACACATACAAGGATTTGTCCGTGCGATGCATGCTGCGATTTAAGCGACACTAATTATCCATTACCTATCATTACCACGTACACAGCGCACACACATACACACACGAAGGGGGACAAGTGCGTGCGCGCGCGCGCAGACATCACTAATGTATATCCACTGCAGAGAGAGAGAGAGACAAAGAGAATGCGTGTGCGAGTGAAAGAGCGAGTGTATGCGAAAATGAAAGGGAGTGCAAGGGGGAGAGAGAGAGAGAGAGAAAGTGAGAGAGGACGACAAAGCGCAGCATGCTTTCGGCGAGATTGGAGGCTTGTCGATCGCCGAGGAAAATGAGGGGGAGGAGGAGGGAGGGAGGGCAGGAGAAAGCCGTAGATCGCGATTCGATCGAATTTCGATGAAACACTACCTCCGCACGCGAGAAGGCCAGATTATTATAATACTAGGTATTCCACTTTTACTCACTGTGTAGCGCGATCGGTTACTAGCTGGTATATACATACATACGTATAACATACATACATATATATTTTCTTACCGGAACGTTAGTCGATCTAGTCCTTTTTGGAGTTCTTAAGGTGCCATATATTACATTGCCTATGGAGACTAGATTAAGCCGATGGCGATTGTACATAAGAGAGCTGAGAGACGATTGTGCCGTGCGACCGCGGGATCTGCTGTTACGTAACACGTGCTCCCCGTTCGATTGATTGGCTCGAATTTAATCCTTGAAAAAAAAAAACAATACAGAAGAGAGAGACGCCTTCATCCCCGCCGCATCGGGCGATGTTCACCCCGTGACCTCTGAGCCGCTGCCAGTCCTCGGTGAGGCAGGAGTGACCGAGAGAGGTCGATTCGTCCTGGAGAAGATTGGCAGGCTGCAGCGACCCGCTCGCTGCCGACAATAACGATCTTCAATCTTCCGAAAGACTCAGAGACTCCTCTCGCGATTCAGAGGGAGCGCAGTGATCGGGCAACATTTCTCGCCATTCTCGATCGGTGGTAACAGGAGCATTGAACTGATTGCCAAAAACGCTCACTCTCAATGAGCCTAACTACCACTCCAGCATCACGCGCGTGTTCATACTTTCGTTAGGGCGCTTTCCAGTCGACGGAAAGTCGGTTGATTCGTTATCGCGATTATCCGAGACCTCGCGACTCCCACGGTGAATTCAGGCGATCGCGTGTCTGACAGGATCAGATCACTTTCCACTGATCAAATTGCGAGATTTAAGATCGACTGTAAACCGGCGCTTTTGACTCTTTCGACTAGATTCCCTCGTCACATGTAACCGGAAGTGGCCGTCCAGTAGCGATCGCGGGGTGAACATTGGCAACCGGGAATCGCGGCGATCTGTCCAGCGTGACGCGCCAGGTTATTTCGATTCTTTCTAGCATATAAGCTGGTGGTGACACCGTACGGCTCTCTCCCTCTCCCTCTCTCTCTCTCCCTTTCCCTCAACCCTCTCTCTCACTCTCTCTCTTTCTCTCTCTCTAGTGGGGTTTTACGATAGAGCAACTATTTTCGTAAGGTTTTTATACGGGGGAGAGAAGACAGGTTCTCTAGGTGTAACGGGAGGACGAGATTGAAGTGTGTACAGACGGTCCTGAGATCCTCACATTCATATCCATCGATAATGCCAGCCTTGATTATACGGCAGCACACAAGTATACAGAGTATATAACACACAATCACGCGCTGAGGGAGCGGTACAATCTTGGGAGGTTCGATGAAAGGCGGCTTCTCAAAATATTTCTGGCTAACTGTTGGGATTGCGAGAGCAGTACGCGAGAGAGATGGCGTTGTAACACACACATATGATATACAACACGTGAATTTAAGCCTACGTACATATATCTCCTGTCTGTATGTACATATTCTATATATATATACAAGCATATTATTATACTAAATATATGTATATATATATATATGTAACGTGTATATGCACGGTGTCCCAAGAACGCTGGAACATCGGAGAGCGTGGTGGCGGGGGGGTCGAATTGGCGGGAAGTACCGGGTACCGATGGCAGGGGGCCGCTTACTCAGGTTGACGCCATGTTGCCAGCAGGGCTCTGTATTCTCTGTGTCCTCGGGCGAGGAACGGCTGGACGAGGGTTCCGGTGTTTTTGATACATCTTGTATATTCGCGCGCCCTTATTACCTCATTGCTACGTTGTTATTGTACTCGATGCGATTGAAGCCCGATATATATATGTACTATATATTATATATTGTATATCACGAGAATATCATATATATATATATATTCTTACTCATCGTTTTCGTACCTATGGACGGCACTGTCCGCATTCGGAAGACGTCCGTTCGTCGTGTTGTACACTGTTCCCCCAACCCGCGCCGAAGGCTCGCCGGGCCTTATTTACCGGCGCGCGTGCGCGCGCATACAAAGAAGTATATCTCCGCTTTCTGTGGTTTTTTGTAACGAGTGCATGTCTAGCGGGGCGCGGACACTTAAAGGGCCGCGCAAGCATGAAAGGCAGATATACATATATGTCAGATGCGAATGGAGAGAGGTTGCGTGTGTGTGAAGAGCGAGTTGGCAATCGGCCTGGTGCCCAGGCAGGGTCCCGTGTGATCGAGAACGAGTGTCTTCGCGCAACTTGGAAGCGCGTGATATTTTTTACATGCTCTGTCAGGCAGTCGGCCAGTCGGACACGTAGGATATTGTACGACGAACATATTGTATATCCACCCACCCAACCCTTCCTTTTCCTAGTAAGCTGTACAGTTCTTGATACAAAGCGAAACAGCCCAATCTCTCCCTTTCTCTCACCTTCCCTTTACCCACCCTCCATTTCTCTTTCTCTCTCTCTCTCTCTCTTTCTCTCTCTCATGTGGACCTGAAAACATTTGTACTAACCCTGACACGAATAATGGGAGTAAGAGTAGAGTCGTATAAAGTAAGAATATAAGCGATGGGACCCCGCCCGGCCCTCAGTCGGCCGAATCGCCGCCAATGCGAATCGCCTCGTCCCGATCATAGTAACGCGCGATCGAAATGATCGCATCCGATTTCGTATGCAAACGAGAGTCTGCTGTGCTCCATGCGAGAGCAATGTGCGATGTGCTTTGAAAGATTCTTTACGATTGGAAGTGACGACACTTCGTTTGGACGATGATTTTATTAACAGGAGAGTGGGAATCGAACAGATCTTCCTTATTGGCTTGACGGTCGTTTGCGATGTGGGATCGATTGTGAAAGTATCGTAATAAGTACGCGCTCGGTATCGAGGATAGTCCTTCGCGCCTCTTTAAGCGAGGGCCGCCGCCGCGCGAGTATCGATACTCGAGGTTGTGGAGGGTAGCTCGATGTTTGCTGTAATAATCGATGACTATTTGTTGCCGGGAGCAGCGAAAGTTCTCACCGTGAAGAACAACTAGGCGTATTCCTTTATTCTCGATTGTACGGAGAGCCTAGATGTTTGCCGTTAACTTATTATCGCACTCCGTGTGTGTGAGTGAGTCTGTGTCTGTCTGCGAAGAGGCTCGAGATCGAAGAGCAATTCGGAGATTGCGAGGAATCTCGGCGCCCGAACCACCGAGCGATCAAGCCTTTATATTGTTTAGTTGCTCGCGATCAGTCTCACGTGCCACTTTATATGTCGGCCGGTGAGTGGCGTAGATATGCTGTTAGGATGATCGGCTTGCATCGCGAGACATCGATTCAACGCCAATTCGAGTTTAATAGTACGAAATCCTGAGCGCAAGTTCGCCACCTCCTTATATGCTTGTACGGCACAAATTATGAGTCTCCTGTATTGAGCTACGTTCTCTCTAAGAAAAGCGAATTTAGATTTCTGTACACGTAGCAATCTTTTCTCTTATAAGTAGCGGCGCGCGTATAAAGAAAATTGCCGGCTCGCAATTGCTCGCAACTTATCCCATTGATCAGCTTTGGGCCTCCGTAAATCTAGAACTTCATCCAACGATGCTAGATCTCCCCGGCCGTTCTCGGTCTCGCCGGTTACCCGCTCCGGATTTCACGCGATCCGCCGATTGTTCTAGCTCCCGATTTCTTTTTAGCATTAAGCCAAACTCCGTCAACTATCGCATCGGCCATTGTTAGACGCTACTATTACGATTAGACTCGAGGAATTAAGCTTGTTACCAGAGCAAAAACCAGTAGCACGTATAATCAGAGGCGCGTTCACTGAACGGCGAATGATAATGGATCGCGTCTGTTTCCGTGGTATTAAAAAAGCGACTGTCGTCCGATCTTTTTAAGCTCTCCGATACTTGTTATAACGAGGATTCTTATATTCTTAGATATGCTTGATTGTACATAAGAGGAAATCCGTTGCACAAGGCTAAGGAAAACACAAGGAGCACAAAAGGCGCGCGCAAAGGGAAGGCACTCCGCTCATTTTCACTTTGATATGTTTTTCTAACGTTTGACATCGTTCGAGGTACTATAATTATATTTATCTCTATCCCGCGTCTTGCGTGTAACTATGGATCTCGTGTCTATGTTTTTAAGTACACGTGGTAATTAATCTTAAGGAGTTATTATCTCCCTCTCTATCCCTATCTCTATCTCTATCTCTGGTTCTTATACTTTATTATCGCGATCCGTTGCGTTCCCCGTGGGAAGGAACCTATTCCACTGCATACGCGTGTGTGCAGAGATCTCGAGTCGCCTCTGTGTTCGCCAGACGATAGTCAGACTATTCGTGCTGCGACTAGTAGTACTCTTTGCGAATTCAGTGATCATTGAAGTTTACTATGTACGTACACGGTGTGCCAGGGAGAAGCACTCGCAAACCGTGTTCCACGATATTTCCTCACGAATTTATATGAGATAGGAGGAAGGAGAGGTCGTCGATAAGCGGACGATTGAAGCCGACTCACTTGCATTCCGCTTGGCGAAACACATTCAAGTTACATTGCCTTCTGATCTTTTCTGGCCCTTGGATGAAATACGAGCAAGACTGCCTGCGATATTCCGAATTATTTCCCAGTTTTTATACCCGGCAGTAACTAGCGCGAAGCTAGTGGCGCGTACTTTGCTGTTTTGATAATACAATAATTGAGGGGGTTGTGGAAGCGTGATTGCTTTGTACTCGGAGGGAGAAGAGTAGAATCGTCTTATGCAGATTTAGCGAACGATACGTTTCTCGAGATAGGGAGCGGTCAGTCTGGTCTGTATTTCATCCAATTGGCGTGATTCTGCTGCCGAACTTTCGAGAGGGTCCTAGAGAAAACGTCACAATCATACTGCGCCCTTACTGTATCGAGTAAGAGCGGAACAAAAAACTGACCTCTTGCATCGACGAAGCCCTCGAATGTAACTAATAATCACGTAGATACGCCGTAAAGTTTTTCAGTTCTATTACGTTGCTTTGATGGGTATATGTTATATGGATAAGCTGCATTATCCGCATAACAATGAAATAAGAGAAACATACTAGATAAGGTGAAAACAGAAACTGTTTGCAACTGAAATTGATAAGTGTTTGAATATTGTACTCGAAGTGTGTATGTTATACCGTACCAAAGCCGTGGAAGGTGTTACTAATAATGTCGATTGCCTGCTACCCTCTACTCACTATAATCTCATGGAAAACAATGAGCATACACTTAACTCCTAAGGATCTATACGTAAGTATGTACCTATTGTCGGGATCTTTGTTTGTTGTACGTTTGAGTATGAACCCTCGCCACGAGGGCCTGACTCTGTGAAATCGTGATTCAGTGTTTAATCTGCCTGAGAAACTATGTCCTATCGCGAGATGCATTTAAGACAACCAAACCAAACCAAAAAAAAAGAAGAAGAAGATGAAGAGAGAGAAGCGAAGCGTCTAATTATCCACCAGTGGAAATAGCAATAAACTTTCGTTCGCCCCGAACCCTCCGCGAATCTCCATCTTTTCTCTATCTTTCTCGCTGTCCCTCGATCCTTTTTCTCTATGGTAGATGACAACGGTGAAACCGATACCAATACTGAATCATATTTCACGCGATTTCAATATACCGAGTTGCAAATAAGTATACGTATTTTCTCAAAAGGATGATGCAGATATATACAATAAAGTACCTTCACTGTATCTTCGGCGTCGCTTTCTTATTCGTAACTCTTCCCCTTTCCGCTGACATCTATTCACAATACTCCTCAATCCTGTAGTGGTACACAAAGTTTCACCAAGTGAACATACCACGTTTCTCACAGGTTATGACTTTTGTTCTGACAAAGAGACGAATGCTCCTTCTCGATTCACTCGAACTCACATGTACCTCGCAGTAGTTTAAGTCGTTATTCATTTCTAGGTGGTCAGACATCTGGAAATAAAGATCGTTACTTGTTTACATGAATCCAATCTTTTTCCAAGATCGCGAAGTTCTCGTTTAAGCTACTCAAACTCTGAAGAAAGTGGCGAAGTCAATATATCAAGAAACTTCTTAGCTCGGCACTTCCTTAATCGGAGGACTGGAGTGTGCGCGTTGCTCAAGTGGACGTTATACGAGAGCGAGTGGCTGTTTAGGGCTCCCGGAATTCCCCGCAATTTGCGTCGCGCCGTTTTTCATGCGGCACTTTGTAGATCAGCGTGCGGTGTTGGCGAATGCTTCGACACCCCTGTGTCCCTGAGCAATATATCTCTTTAGCTATTTGCCTCTCAGAACAAGAGACTCCTGGCTCCGTATATGGCCAATGATTTATTTCTTTCGCCCCAAATAGCGCTCGTGTTTCACTCGCCCCAGCACCTCGCCGTCCACTTACCAAAGACGCGTAACTTCCAATATTTATTACCGAGTTCAATTGGATAAACGTAATCACCAAAGCTCTATCAAAATAACTTAGCAATAATGCTCTAATTCTCGCTTCGCTTTATTATTCGTAGCCGTCCTTTTCGCAGATGGCTATTCACAATATTCTTCGATACTTATTTGAGACTGTAGAGGTATGCGAAGATTAATAAATTAAACACATTTCACATAATAAAATAAGCACATTTCCCGATAGTTTTTATGTGCTATGACTTTATTGTCAAGTTCAATTGGTTAAACGTGATCTCCAGCGCTCTATCACAATAACTTAGCAATAATGTACACTGCAACTTATAGAGGCACACACGTCTCACTGTTATTCAAACGACTGAAAACGAACCAAGTTTCTACTTCCATTGACTCGATTCTGAAGTTACTAAAAAAATCCTAGGTAATTTTAAACTGACAAGAAATTAGAGAGTACTATGTGACAGGAAAAAGAGCGTCGTTTTAAAAAGCGTTCTCAGTCATAGAGAAATTAGAGACGCAGTCGGTGATCGTTTCACAGCTAATAATTTCTCGCTTGACACCGTATAATCAGTGTAAAAACGGTATTGGGGTGTTGGACAAAGGTTGACGCGACGTCTCGGGGGACGAAGGGTTGATCGGTCAAAGGAAGTGTCAGGTGTTAAGTTGTACAGTCGCTTATTACGTTGATCAATGGACGCGGCAGGCTCGCATGCCACTTGAAAGAATACTATTAAACCTGTAGCATGAAGTCTGAGAAGAACAACGAGAACTTCACAATCAGACTGACGTTCTTCTTTATGAAGTGCGTTGGTTTGTGGACGGCGGAGAATGATTCCGAGCGCCGCTTGCGGAAGATCGCGGTTTGTTATACGATCATGCAGAATACTTTCTGCATCATCGTCGAAGTCAGAGATCTCGTCTATACTTGGTTCTCTGGTGATATGACTGTGAGTGCTCGCTACAACCGAGAATTCAAAAATCCACCTGCCAGTCGATCCAACTCTCGGAACTCACTAACATTTCATTTTCGCTTTGCAAATTTACGTAATCATCAGCGACAGAAAATTATCAGTCCTTTTTCCCGGCAGTGACCGCTTTCGATAATCGCTGGATTGCAATAATCCACGAGTAGACGGTTTTTCCGGCGCGTCGGGAAAAAAGGTGTCGATTTTTTCGATTGCAAGCTCTTTCCATGTCGTTTCGGATCAATTCACAGTTAATCGTTGGAGAGAGCGAATTCGTCGTGCATTGTTCCTCGCGGAATTTGTGGCGATACAAGCAGATTGGATCAATGTTTTTCGGAGGCAATGTTTTTGTGAAACGTGGAATATCGATTTTGGAACGCTGGTGGGATTAGTTTTCGAGTGGAAGCAGAAGTCTAGCAAGCGTGATTTCAGGAACTCTGTTTCCTCATCCTGAATGTGGTCATTGTCGTTATGACTACCTTCAAAGTAATCATCATGCTGGTGCATAAAGAAGAGTTGTTTTCGCTCATCAGTTATGCGAGGCAAAATTTCTGGCACTTGAATCGCGATGCTTACGAAAGACAAATGATTTTGGAGTCTGCTCGGATGAGCACCATATTCATCTGCTGCTTCACCTTCTTCACCCAATGCACAGCCTCCGGTTATCTGGTCAATCCTATCATGGGTGAGTCAGTATTTGAGTGAATCGAATTTGAAAATCAGCGAATGATAGAACCACCACGTTTTTCTCTTCGACTCATAGTGAACATGGGGAGGAATGAGTCCGACAGAATTCACATATACAACATGCGGACGGACTTACCCTTGGCGTATACGCCTTACTTCGAGATAATGTTTATATCTCAGGTGAGATTAAGCATAATTCATCTTTTGTTTAAAAGATATTTTAATTTCTGTTAAAAATAGCTGCGAGAGGAACGCGTGTTTCAATTTACATTAGTTGCTGCCAAACCTTCGTTCTTAATTTTTACCTTTGTAAGCCCCTGATTATTATAGCGTTTCGCTTGTTATTTAAATTCTTGCAAATTCTTACCGCATATAACTGGACGCCAATCTTAAAATTACTTTTGCAGCCATCACTATTTACAAGTCCATTATTGTAGACGTTGACCACGTACCACATAGGTGTGTGTTTCTTCTGTTTCGACAATTGCCTCTGCCTGCTCTCTCTCTACACCGCCGGCCAGTTTCGAATTCTCCAGTACAGGCTGTCGAGATTATCCGATGAGCAATCAGTCGGAGCCAATAGAGATCAAGCATACAAGAAACCAGTAGACGATTCGCCGGACGGTTGTTACGCAAGCTTGAAAGATTGCATTCGAATGCATCAAGATCTCATTGAATACTGCAGGAAAATGGAGAACGTGTTCTCCAAGATGGCGCTGGGTCAAGTGGTGCTTTTCAGTTTTCTAATGTGCTTCACGGGCTTTCAAATGATGATAGTCAGTTTGTATACAACTATTATTCCGATTGCTACTCAATTGTATGCCTTCCACTTCTTGCGTCTTATTTTCCCCAGTGAAATTACTTAGAAATTCTGTCTTCGTATAGCCGAACGTACCGTTACATCGGCGAATCGCCTTCTCCTTCCACAATTTGTGCGATTTCTGTCAGCTAATGATGTTCACCTATAGTTGCGGTTATCTGATGGATCAGAGTAGCCTCATTGAGAGTGAGGCGTACTTTGCACCATGGCCGTCGCAACCCATGACTAAAGCTGGTGTGCATTTACGTAAGGATGTCCTGATGATGATAGCCAGGGCGCAAAAGCCCTGTTGCTTGACGGCCTACGGCTTCTTTCCCATTCGCCTCGAAACATACACAGCGGTAAATTATCATCAGCTATTTTTTATCATTTTATCACATTTTTTATTGTCTATTCTCTTAATATCTTACAAATAAGGACTTAGATAAATAATGAACCGTAGCAGAGTTCATAGCAATTTCAGGTTTGGGTTCATTTATTCGTTTCAGGTCATGAGAACGGCTGCATCTTATTTTACATTGTTGAGGCAGACAAGTGGCGACATTGAATAATACATTGTTATTGAATTGCATTTAATGAATATACAGTTACAAGCGAAGATAAAACATATATTACAGCCGATAATGTAGAAGATCTCAAAATATTATTGTTAATTGATCATTTTAGCATTAATATTTCGTTCAATCTGACAGTCATGTCCTTCGCCAGGGAGATAGTTATTTGGTTAAAGGTATTTGTTATGTAGGTTAGATTTGTTGAAATGACATTGATTGGATTAAACATGCAAGATCTTTTCTGAAGTATATCAGATGCTATTTATGCACCATTTGATGGTCTATGATTTTTTCACTCCCTTCCATGCTTCATATTAAACAAAAATAATACCAGTATATGATAGGCGTTGACAGTGAATAATTTAAACGTCTGCTAATCAACATATGATACAGGCAAGTATAATTGTTACTTCTATAAAATCAACATTTCTATACGCACAATAGTTAACTCGATTGTAATAAAGAATTTAGAGTATTTATGAACTAATTTCTCAAGTTTAAATTACTGTCAAATGGAAACAGAGCATTGGAATACTCTCTGTTTCACCAGCAGAGTGTACGAGCCAGCCAAACATTCCAGGAAAGCTTTCCAGTTATTTGCCAACGGCTGATACGCAACGTCCTTTTCTACTTAAGCATGAATTGACCGCGTATCTATTGATCGTTGGTAAACAGTTATCATACCAAAATCGGGGAAAATGTTATTAATAATGTCGAATGCCTGCTACCATCTATTCACTATAATTGAACTGTAAGACAAAATGCAAACAAATTTGAATTCGATACAATTCATACAAGCAGCAAACTATAGATTTATTTTTTAAAAAATCATAATTCTTCGTTTATCTTTTACTGTGTTGTTGTCAGCCAACTGGCTTGTTTTTTTTCAAAGCGCATAGCAGGGTAAAAGGGGTGAAATAACCCCAGCGGTAAAAAAAAATCTTCCGGGCAACTTGAAAGTAATGAGAATCTCAAAATAAATATCGTACCTTGTTTAAATGAGTCGGATCTATTTCTAAGATCGCAAAATCCTTTTTTAAGTTAGTTAAACTCCGAAGAAAGTGGCGAAGTCAATATATCAGAAAACTCCTTAGCGCGCGGCACTTCCTCAATCGTGTGCGCTCGACTGGAGCGTGTACGATGCTGAAGTGGATGTTGTACAAGCGTCAGTAGCTCTTTAGGGCTTCCGGAATTTCCCACAATTTGCGTCACGTCGTTTTTCATGCGGCACTTTGTCGATCAGCGTGTTGTATTGGCGAATGCTTCGACACTTTTCACTGCTATTGAAACGACTGAAAATGAACGAAGTTTGTACTTCCACTGACTCGATTCTGAAGTTAATAAAAGATCCAAGATAATCTTAAACTGTCAACAAACTAAAGAGTACTACGAGGCAGGGAAAAGAGCGTCGTTTCGAAAACCTTTCTCAGTCATAGAGAAATTAAAGACACGGTCGGCGATCGCTTGACAACTACCAATTTCTTTCGCCTGCCATCGTAGATCAGCTGGCAGAATAATTTATGGTATGTCAATCAAGGAAATAACGGGAGACAGTTAGCGAGGGGTGAAATTTGTATGTTTGAAGTATTAAAAAAGTGTTGGGGTGTTGGCGGAAGGTTGGCGCGATGGCTTGTGCGACGGAGGGCTTATGGGCGAACGGAAGTGTCAGGTGTGAAGTTGCACAGTCGCTTATTACGTTGATCAAAGGGCGCGGTAGGCTCGCACACCGTTTGAAAGTGTGCTATTAAGGCAACAGGATGGGGTCAGAGAAGAACACCGAGAACTTAGCGATCAGACTGACATTCTTCGTTATGAAGTGCGTAGGCTTGTGGACGGCGGAGAACGATTCCGAGCGCCGGCTGCGCTGGATGGCGATCGGTTATACGATCACCCAGAATATTTACTCCTTTTTCATCGAAGGCAGAGATCTCTTCTATACTTGGCCCTCTGGTGATATGGCCGTGAGTGCTCCCTCCAACCGAGACTTCAAAGATCCACCTGCCAGTCGTTCCAACTCTCAGAACTCTCCTACTTTTTATTTTCACTTTGCAACTTTACATAACGATCCCCGACAGACGGCCTTCAATATCAGATATTTTCCTGGTAGTGCCCGCTTTCAATAAGCGATGAATTGCAATATTTCACGACTACAAAGTTTTTTCCAATGCCTCGGATGAAAAAAATGTCCGGCTTCGGGTTGATTCAGAGTTAATCATTGAAGAAAGTGATTTCGTCGTGCATTGTTCGTGACTGAACTCATACTGATACATGCTGATTGGATCAATTGGTTTTTCGGTGGCAATGTTTTTGTGAAAAGGGGAACATTTATTTTGGAACGCTGGTAGGATTTGTTTTCGAGAGGAAACTGAATTCTCGCAGCTGTGATTTCAGGAGTTATGCTTCATCTTGGTCAACATAGTCATCATTTCCATGACTACGTTCAAAGTACTGGTCATGCTTCTGCATAAAGACGACTTGCTTTGGCTCGTCAGCTACGCGAGGCAGAATTTCTGGCACATGAATCGCGATGCTTACGAGAGAGAGATATTATTGCAGTGTGGACGATTGTGCATCGTATTCATCTGCTGTTTTACCTTCTTCACCCAATGCACAGTCTCCGGCTATCTGATCAATCCTATTATCGGTGAGTCAGCTTTTGAGTGAATCGAATTTGAAAATTAATGAATGACAAGACCATCGCATTTTCCTCTTCGACTACCAGTGAACATCGGGAGAAACGACTCGGATAGAATCCTCATATACAACATGTGGCTGGATTTGCCTTTGTCGCGTACGCCTTACTTCGAGATGATGTTCATATCTCAGGTGAGGTCAAGTATAATTCATATTTCGTTTTATAGAAGGTGATAGTACGACAGCGGTAATGGGCGAAGTTTTTAAACGCGGGGCGTTCGCATTGACAGGACGACGATTGTGGAAGTTGATAATCATACAATTCCTACTGTCAATGCCGCGTATGGTAGCATGTAGTAGGATATACAATATTTAATATACTATATTTTATATTTACTTTAAGCAATTAGATAAGAAACGAACGATAAAATTCTTTTCTCAACAATTTCTATTTACTAAGCCATTCTTGCAGACGTTGTGCACGTACCACATAGGTGTATGTTTCTTCTGTTTCGACAACTGTCTTTGTCTGCTTTGTCTCTACACTGCAGCACAGTTTCGAATTCTCCAGTACAGGCTATCGAAATTATCCGATGAGAAATCAATAGAAGCCAGTGGAGATCTAAAATACAGGAAATCCGTAAACGATTCACCGAACGACCATTACGAAGCCTTGAAAGATTGCATTCGAATGCATCAGGATCTTATTGAATACTGCAACAAAATGGAGACCGTGTTCTCTGAGATGGCGCTGGGTCAAGTGGTGCTCTTCAGTTTCCTAATGTGCTTCACGGGCTTTCAAATGATGATAGTCAGTTTGTATACAACTATTATTCCGATTGCTACTCAATTGTATGCCTTCCAGTTCTTCCATCTTACTTGCCCAGGGAAATTACTTATAAATTCTCTCTTCTTCTAGCCGAACATAGCGTTTCATCGGCGACTCGCCTTCTCCTTCCACAATTTGTGCGATTTCTGTCAGCTGATGATGTTCACCTATAGTTGCGGTTATCTGATGGATCAGAGTAGCCTCATTGAGACTGAGGCGTACTTTGCACCATGGACGTCGCTACCAATGACTAAAGCTGGTGTGCATTTACGTAAGGATGTCCTGATGATAATAGCGAGGGCGCAAAAGCCCTGTTGCTTGACGGCCTACGGATTCTTTCCCATCCGCCTAGAAACATACACAGCGGTAAATTTACATCCCCTATTTTCATCACTACTTGGTATTTTTTTTTATTTTTGCGCAAATAGCGTAACACAATGTGTACTAATTTCATGATTTGGTTCGTTTGGTTGTTTCAGGTGATGCGCACGGCTGCATCCTATTTTACGTTGTTGAGGCAGACAAGTGGCGACATAGAATAAAATGTAGGGATTAAATTGCATTTAATGGAAATATGTAGTAACATACGTTAACGGGCGGTGATAAAACATATCTTGCGGCTGATAATGTAGAGAATCTACCCAGGTAACATTTCTCCTACAGGAGCGTCTGCAAATACCTTGCTCGTCCTCTTTTTCTGCAGGACACCCGCATATGCTTCTTATGCAGAGCTGCCTGCATACGGCGAGCAAGTAGGCTCCGTTTGCAGGGAATCCCTACATGTAGCGTTTATGCACGGAATATATGCATGACATCCTGCAAATAGCTTGCTAGTAGTCTTTCTCTGCAGGAATTTCTGCATATTGCCTACACGCGGCGAGCATTTGTAGGGAACCTGCAAATAGCCTGCAAGTAGCATTTTCCTGCGGGAATCTCTGCATGTAGCCTGCATGCGCGGAATATTTGCAGAACAGCTTGCAAATAGCCTGCATTTTATCGCCGATAGGCAATATACAGATTGTATTACGGACAGAAATTGTAAGCTTTGTGCAGAGTCGTTCCTATATAAAATTGTCCAAAATCCCTTGTACATAATGTGCATACGGTAATCTGCAATAACCCGCCCAGGACCTGTTGTATGCAGCCTGCAAATATATGTACAGGGTGATTCACTTGCCTTTGAATCAGAACTCTGCTACCCCAATTTTACTAGACATCTATTTAATTATACTATATATTCTCTACTTAACAATAGAGTGTATTAAATTATGTAGTCTGTCGGAGCGAATATTTTACCAAGTTTTTGCAATCACTTCCTTTGAATGGGTAGCAGCCTATTAGAGAAAATATTTTATTACACTATATTTACAGGGGAATATTACATATAACTGGCTTCAAACATGTAAAAGTATAAATGCATAAAATGCAGACAAATGTTGAGAAACATTTGAGTGTAATTGAAATTTCTAGGTTATTTATAATGATCTTATATGCAAGAGTGTATGCTCGACAGTGATGATTCAAAGGCATGTGAATCACCCTGTATATATACTGGTTACAGTTCTCTGTGGCAGCCCTTACATGACCCTTACATGAACCGCACAACTGTTATGTATGAACTGAAGAATTATTTGCAATTTGGAAGTATACTAGCCACTGGTGGTTGATATTTGCTCAATAAATTTCAGAGTTGCAAATAAGTATACGTATTTTTTCAAAAGAATTATACAGATATATACAATAAAGTACAACTTATCTTCACTCGAATTCTCGCTTCACTTTATTATTCGTAGCTGTCCTTTTCGTAGATGGCTATTCACAATATTCTTCGATACTTATTTGAGACTGTTGAGGTATGCGGAAATTAATAAATTAAACACATTTCACTTAATAAAATAAACACACTTCCTGATAGTTTTTTATGTGCCATGACTTCGCTGCATCAAAATAACTTGGCAATAATGTACGCGACAACTTATTCGAAAGACACACGCGTCTCACTGCTACTGAAACGACTGAAAATGAACGAAGTTTCTACTTCTACTGACTTGATGCTGAAGTTACTAAAAAATCCTAGATATATTAGCAGAGAGTACTATGAAGCAGGAAAAGAGGCGTCGTTTCGAAAACTATTCTCTGTCATTGAGAAATGACAGACACGGTCAGCGATCTCTTGACAGCCAATAATTGTTTGCCTGGCATCGTATACCACTTTCCCGAATAATTGGTGGTATGTCAATCAAGGAATACACTAGTGACAGTTAGCCAGGCGTGAAATTAGTATCTTTGAGGTGTAAAAAAGTGTTGGGGTGTTGGATGAAGGGTGGCGCGATGCCTTGTGCGACAGAGGGTTGATGGGTCAAAGGAAGTGTCAGGTGTGAAGTTGTGCAGTCGCTTATTATGTTGATCAATGAACGCGGCGGTGTTGTACGCCACTTGAAAGAATACTATTAAGGCAACAGGATGGGGTCGGAGAAGAACTCTGAGAACTTTACAATCAGACTGACGTTCTTCTTTATGAAGTGCGTAGGCTTGTGGAAAGCGGACAACGATTCCGAGCGCAGACTGCGGAAGTTCGCGATCTGTTATACGATTATCCAGAATCTTTACTCCTTTTTCATTCAAGGCAGAGATCTCTTCTATACTTGGCCCTCTGGTGATATGGCTGTGAGTGCTCGTTCCAACCGAGAGTTCAAAAATCCACCTGCCAGTCGTTCCAACTCTCGAAATTCTCCAACTTTTATTTTCAATTTGCAATTTTACATAATTATCCCCCACAGAAGCATTTCAATAACTCGGAGCAGAAAATTATCACATCTTTTTCCTGGTAGTGTCCTCTTTTAATAATCGACGAATTGCAATAGGTCACGAGTAGATAGTTTATCCGACGGTTCGCGCCAATTTACAGTTAATCATCGGACAGAGTGATTTCGCTGTGCATTGTTCGCGATTGAATTTATCACAATAGCAGATTGGATCAATATTTTTTTAAGGCAATGCTTCTGTGAAATGAGGAATATTTAGTTTGGAACGCTGGTGGGATTCGTTTTCGAGTGAAAGCAGAATTTTAGCAACCGTGATTTCAGGAGCTATGTTTCATTTTGGTCAACATAGTCATCATCTTCATGACTACGTTCAAAGTACTTGTCATGCTTTTGCATAAAAAGGATTTGCTTTGGCTCGTCAGCTATGCGAGGCAGAATTTCTGGAACTTGAATAGCGATGCTTACGAAAGGAAAATAGTATTGGATTCTGGTCGGATGTGCACCATATTCATCTGCTTTTTCACTTTCTTCACCCAGTGCACAGTCTCCGGTTATCTGGTCAATCCTATTATTGGTGAGTCAACCTTTGAGTGTACAAAATTCGAAAATCATCACGTTTTCCTCTTCGGCTCTCAGTGAACATCGGGAGGAACGAGTCGGATAGAATTCTCATATACAACATGAGGCTGGATTTGCCTTTATCGTACACGCCTTACTTCGAGATGATGTTCATATCCCAGGTGAAGTTAAGCATAATTCATCTTGTGATTTATAGTAGATAATGATGCAACTGCGTTAAGTGGCCAATTTCCAGGCAGGGAAAGTTGGCAGTGGGAGGAGGATGAGTGTGGAAGTTGATAATTATACGAGTCCTCCTGTCAATGCAGTACGCTATTTTAATATCTATTCAAAATATCTATAGCATCCCCGCTAAGGGGAAGTTTGACTCAATTCATATTAGTTGCTGTGTCTTTCATTGTTTATTCTTACCTTTGTACAGCATCCCATTATTTTTATCAACACAGATTTCCATAGAATTCTTTATTGCGTCAGATATAAATTTGCATTTTTTTCTTAATTAAACTAATATCCTGCATTTTGCTTGTTACAAATTCTCGCAGACTTATCCCATGTAATCGAACATGAATCTTAAAATTACTTTCTCAACAATCTCTATTTACTAATCCATTCTTATAGACGTTGTGCACATACCACATAGGTGTGTGTTTCTTCTCTTTTGACAACTGTCTTTGCCTGCTCTGTCTCTACACTGCCGGCCAGTTTCGAATTCTCCAGCACAGGCTATCGAGATTATCCGATCAACAGTCAATTAGAGCCAAAGAAGATGTAGCATACAGAAAACGCGTAGATGATTCTCCGGAATACCGTTATGCAGCCTTGAAAGAGTGCATTCGAATGCATCAGGATCTTATTGAATACTGCAACAAAATGGAGACGGTGTTTTCTAAAATGGCGCTGGCACAAGTGGTGCTCTTCAGTTTTTTAATGTGCTTCACGGGCTTTCAAATGATGATAGTCAGTTTGTATACAACTATTATTCTGATTGCTACTTAATTATACGGCTTCCAGTTCTTCCATTTTACTTTCAAATGGAAATTACTTAGAAATTCTGTCTTTTTACAGCCAGATATACCGTTTCATCGTCGACTCGCCTTCTCCCTCCACAATTTGTGCGATTTCTGCCAGCTAATGATGTTCACATATAGTTGCGGTTATCTGATGGATCAAAGCGGTCTCGTTGAGACTGCGGCATACTTTTCACCATGGACATCGTTGCCCATGAATAACATTGGTGTTCATTTACGGAAGGATGTCCAAATGATAATAGCAAGGGCGCAACGACCCTGTTCTCTGACGGCTTACGGATTCTTTCCTATCTGTCTCGAAACCTTCACAGCGGTAAATTATCTTCGTCTATTTTTATTATTTTTTGGTGTTTGTCACTTTTTATTCTGTTGGTTCCTTAAAAGTAAGGACTTTGACAAATAGCGCAGCGTAGTACCAGAGTGCATACTAATTTCACGCCTTGGTTGTTTTAGGTTATGAGCACAGCTGCATCTTATTTCACATTGTTGAGGCAGACAAGTGACGACGTAGAATAAAATGTTGGGATAAATTGCATTTAATGGATTTTTGTAGTAACATACGTTTACGGGCGGTGATAAAACAAATGTTATAGCATAATGTAGACAATCTAATAATATTATTGTTGATTTAGAATTCTCCCAGTAATATTTTACTTCTTGTGCTTGTGAAAGTCATATCCTGCCATACGGGATAATTTATTCAATTGAACGCAGAATAGTTATGTTAAAATTACATTGATTAGATCAAGCGTGTCATAAATGCAAAATAGCCGTTAGGCAGAAAGTGAAAGTTGGGTATGAGCGTTTAGGTTAAATAGTTGTTGTTATAATAGTTGTTGTTGTGTGTAGATTGCAATTTGAACATTTTCTAAAAAGTTATGAGTGGTTATTATCCGCAGGTCTATCAGTAGACCTAATAGGATTCTAATTTAGTATTTGTTAATTAATCGATAAGTGACAATATCTGTCGTGATTCACTCCGTGTAGTACTTACCGTCACACGACACAAGCGACATTACACGACTACCAAAACAATTACGCATTGTTGGTATTACCAATAATCCGATGGTAAAAAGCTGGTTTCCCATTTAATGCAACACCGTGTATAATAGTCAACACGACTGTAATAAATTTGTTAGACTCGCGCAAATTTAAGTTTATAAACTAATTTGCGCACTTATATTACCGTCCAATGGAAACTCGATGAAACGCTTTACCAGCAGCGTGTAACAAGCAAGTCTTATGAACACTTGCAAGTCACTTGCCAACGGCTGATACGAAACGTCCCTTTCTACTTAAGCACAAATCCACTGCGTATCTATTGATCGTAGGCAAAAGCAAACAGGTAAACAGTCCAGAAATCCGAAGTTGAAAGGTTCACGGGCAGAAAATCGGATTTTTACATTCGACGGCAAGGGATTTTGATTGTGTTAAATATTGACGGGGACGTCGGAACAAATACGATTAACAAACAGATGGGCGCCGGCTGGATAACATATTTCATTTATTGCTGGGATAGTTTACACTATTTACCGATTACAGACGAGTGTTTACTTCATTTTTATTTGCTCGCAGTACGCCTTCAACATTTGTACTCCCTCGCCATTCGCCTTACGGTATCCCGGAGCGGATGTCTTCATCCTCTCGAACCACCTGGATAAGTTCTTATATTTCTCCAACTCGAAGCCCAATACCTGCAATCATCCGCTCGTTTTGAACTGCTTAATTTTGTATCGACTTACTAATTGAAGAGGAAGTTTAGCAAGAAGTCGATCGATTCCCCGTGTTTGCCGACACTTCCACCATCCAAGCAGACAGAAGAAACTAGATTGGTGACCGAAATATCCATTCCAACTTGGAAATGTGTTCTCCAGCTTGTATTAAAAGGCACTTAGAACGAGAATTCGTGTTCATTGGTTATTGGCGGGCGAGCGCGGTCTCGAGCATTTGTATAATTTCTTTCGGACGAAGTCACGCGATTCTGCCGTCTAACCGGATGATTTTCTAACGTTAGCACGTACCGACGAAACGAGTATTAATTACTGGATCGCCCCGCTAGTTCCCCGGTAATCACGTTCTCTCTTAACACTTAATTCTCTCATCACGCCCGGTTTACCCTGGGGCTATGAAATCGCGGCTCGCCGAGATCAAATGAAATCGATTTTAACTTCTCCGTGGAATCCGGCCGGCTCGCGCCAAAGTGGCCGTCCAACTTGGTTCCCGCTGGATATTACCGGGCTCCTTTTCTTTTACGCTACAGATTCCGCTCATTATGTCTTAAGAGACTCCCCGGATGCTGAATCGAACGGAAAGTCAGTAATAGTGAGTGCGAGAGTGGACCGAGAGAGAAAAGGAAGGAAGAAAGAGGGAGTTAATATTAGTTCTGTCCTCTTACACGTTGCCCACTCGAAATGATAACTATCGACAGTGGGCGGTCTAATAAAAGGCGGGCAGTGTAATTCGGGCCGGTGCGAGATCGGAAAAATCGTCGTGGTCCCTCGGCGTATATCCATTTTGGTTAATCGGGAACTGGTACTATCGGCTTTTTCCTTGTTCGGCTTTCTTTTTTCCTTTACCTCGGCGGTGGAGACGGTGGCTGCAATTGCGAGGTCGGCGATCGTCAGGCTGCGACCGGCCAAGTAATCCTGGCCGTCGAGGAAAGTGTCCAGTACCTCGAAGGCGCCCCTCAAAGGCTCGTATTTTTCCGGCTCGTATGCTTCGCTCTTCCCGAAGGCAACCGGATACTGCAAAAGAGCTTATGGCATTTTCCCCCCCCAACTCGGAACTGCAAGCTACGCAGTACTCCTTCGCGGAACTTATTATTGTCAATCTCGGTGGAGGAAAGTCCTCTCTCCGAGGGGAAGTAAGCTTCGCGGAGACATCGGCTTTAATTGGATTTAGAGTCGCTCCGATTACTCACGTAATAACTACTGACGGCATTATACAGAGTCCCGATGTCGAAGTGGAGCCGAGCGTTCACCAGTGCCCGGGCTGTCGGAGTTTGAGGATTCAATCTTGGATTCTTTCCATACTGATCAACCAGGTATGACATAATAGCACGGCTGAAACGTTCCCCGTGGAGGATGTACTTCCATTTATCTCTCTTGCCTCCGGCAATATCGAGGGACAACAACTCTCGCCCATTCACGTGAAAGGTAAAGTCTCTGGACACTGTTGTTTACTGACCTCTCGGTTAACTTGTAGTCTCCGTCAACAAGGAAAGGAATTGTCTTCCGTGGATTCAACTAAAACAAAGCACCCTCCGCCAGATTTACTTTGCAACAGGTGAGCGCGTGAGTATTTTTCTTCACTTTAAAGTCCTACTCCTTTCTCCTCCTCTCTCTTTCTGCGGGAGAATGCGTCCCTACCACTTCATAACCCAGAGTCTCTTTACAATTATTATTTCTCACTACTTTCCTACGCTCGAAGGCTTTGCAGTGTTTTCTCTATTTTCCAAGAACGCATTAGAGTTATGCTTTCATAAGAGCTCCATTTTACCGACCTGTTCGTATTCAGGTGTTTGGTGCTCGCCGGCAGTCAGGTCGACTTCCTTAAGGTTCAAAGGGATGCCAACGGCTTCGGCGGCCAAGAGGACAGCTCTGCATGGCGAGCTCATTGGATGATAATACAAGTCGGGCATAATGCTGTACTGCTAGCTGAAACCACAGAATTCTCGACAGTGAACGAGACTTCCTGTCAGTCATAGACGAAGCGATGAGCGACGCATTAGTCGGGCGCGGAAGCACTGGAATTGCGGTAGCAGCAGCAGCATTTGCACGCTGTTCTGCCAGGGTTAAAATGCGCGAGAGCGCGTCGACGTGCTGCGATGCCAGCGAATTTCCACTTCCATTTCGATCGACAACAAAGTTGGCCACGTAATTCATTACAGAGTACAATTTATGGAAAAGCCGGCGGCCTGATCACTCGCCGGCGCGTCCCTCGTTCACCCCTGTGTGCTTTGTGAAAGCACTGATACTCGCTCGCCGTTCCGCCGCCAGCACCCCCGCCGCCCCTCCTCCCGCGCATCCAATCACCGGCGCATTTTTGAAAGCACTCCCAACATGCTCGCTCGCATCGATCTCTTTGCCCTCGTGGGCCCCTTTGTTCTTTTGCTTCCGACTATTCCGTAATGGGGAATGTGTTATTGAGAAATAAGTATGTCACCGCGAATCACCGATGGATAACCTGGTTAGTTCTTTACACGGCCGGAGTTAGCGGAGGATCGATTCGCCTTGATAAACTATTCAAACCTAGCTGACAAACTATCCGGATCGATTATACCAACAGGACAACTGAGTGAAGCAACCTAGCGGAACCGTCTTACATTATATAGACTGGATCCCTAAAATTTCGGATCTCCCTAGACTCTGTTAAGTAGATCTCGAGGCGACCTGAAACTCCATCATCACCCTCGCCGTCGGCGAGGAGAGCGAGTCGGGGTGGGGATCTTTAAGAAATTTTAAGTGAATGAAAAATTTAAAATGAACGATGAAATGAAGGCCGAGAGGGCGGCAGGGTGGAGGCAAAGCCTATTAAGCTGCGAAGAATCGACTTTAAGTTTCTCGAGGATCGGGCCGAAGTAAAAAGTAAAGTCGATCTGGCGAGATGGCGGGAGGAAAGGGGGTCAAGTGCGTGAGAGGATAAAACCTATTTCCTAAGAATTTCCGCTGGAAATCGCGCCCCCGGAGTTTGGCTGCTGCTGCTTCAGTTCTCGGTGGGATGGGCTTTCCTCGAGTTACTTATCAGGGTGCCTCCCCCGATTCCACCCCACCCCACCGCCGCCCCCCATTTTGCCGTCCCGGATGTCTCCGGGATTCGAGTCTGAATAGTCGCACTTACCCACGACGCGCACGCGGCGACGGAACAACTTGCCAGGAGGAATTAGCACTAGCGGTGTTTCGGATTCGCACGCGGCCGCGTGCAGGAGAGCGCGCCACTCTCGGAACTTCCGATTCTGTTTGGCTTTGGAAAAAGTTGCAGGGAGGTGTGGGTAGTGGCGGCGGTGGTGGCGGAGCTTGCTGCTGGTGTTGGTGGGGGTGGCGATGCTTCGAAAGCCGGCGCGTGGACTGAAAGCATGTGCCTCCGCTGCCTACTCTCTTTCAGTCAATACGCCGCGCTAACTTCCTCGGTATACATAAGTACACGCTCGCCCGCCTATATACAGCCTCCTAGTTAATTCTGCTCGCTCACCGTGCCATGTTATTTCTTGAGTACTAAGCTGTGAATTCCAAACTGCCTCGGCCGCGCCGCGCCGCGCCGCTTCACCCAAATGATCGCCACCCCCTCCGCGCCCACTGCCTCCTGTATTCTCTAGATAGGACTTAAACGAACTTACCCAAGTCCTGCTACCCATCCGACTTACATAAAATACACATGTAGCAGCGCGCAGTCATCCAACCACCGCCAGCTGCACACACATGCGTGGAATTCTAGAACGCCCCACTAGTTCGATCTTCCCTATTAATTGTTCCTCTATTCGCCCACTTGCTCCCAATTTCCAAGTACACCAATTTCGGCGACCTCTAATGCCAATATTTGGCTTTAATAGGAAAACAGCCGCTCTGATTCCAAGTAACGTTTTGTGTTACGCTGTGTTATACTATGCCAAACAAACCCCACACACACAGCAGAATTCATATAATTGGCGGAACCCTTTGTGTACGCGTACATATGTGTACAACTCTCGGATTTATTAAAATTTCACTCCAGCAGCGAATATAATTTATCCGGCCGGTTTTTCGGCCGAACTTTTTTTTTGTCGCGGGCTGGTTGCAATTGATTTATAGTTTAAGTACGCGGCGCGATAGTGGACGCGTTTTTAAAGAGACCTCGTTGCCGAAGGTAGGGTTGTAGTCGCTTCGGATCTAAAGAGTCGGTGTATCTGATTAATGGCCGGCGAGCTTCCGGCCTCGCGGGGCCAGACTGGACGATAAATAATTAGGTTTATCTTTACGAAGTTGTAGGAAACGATGTTGTGGCGTGCGTTAGCAGCGTTTAACGTCTTACTCGAGAGCAATTTCGCAGCGGTGGCGGCAGCGGCTGCGAAACCGGTAATAAAGTCCGCTCTACTCCTCTCTCCCTCTCGCGCTCGCCCTCGGCCCGTTAGTGCCGCTTGATTTATCGTACCCGATAACAATAACCCTTGTAGAATCGGAGTAACCATGGCTGGATATCGGAATAAGCTTATAAAATCGCGGGAGCACATTGGCTCTCGATTACAGGAAAACTCGAAGCGTAATGCCTCCCCTTCAGCTACGGCCTGCTGACCTGCCGCAAGCCGCGACGCCACCGACGCTACCGACGCCACCGCCGCCACCGCCTGCCAAGAGAAGAGAGTATTCGTTGCCATTTTTTGTCGGCATCGATTAGAGGCTCGGGAGAGCTTGAGTGCCGGGCTATTACGTGGTGATTAAGGCCTACGCGAAATGGGGGTAATAAAGATAATAGGCAAATGAGCATCGAATCGAAAGAACGACCGCCACTCGGCTAAATTGCGCGCACAACGAAGAATGGACGGGTTCGATAATTACAAGGTTCATTAATTCGTACTCGGTGTCGACTACGCCGCTGTGTTTCGGGGGCTGGTCGCAAGTAATTAGTCGACTTTCATTGAAAGAATCGCTGCGCCACTGCGCGGTTACTTCGCCGACCCTCGTTAAGGGGTTGAATCTCGTTGAAAAAGCCACGCGCATAGATCCACACTACCTTTCTCCCCCGATATTTTTCCCTCCCCTCCAACCACTCTACTTCGATCTCTACCTTCGACTACTTTATTTTCAGTTCCTCTTAAGTTGCGCACACGAGATTTATCAACTGCGGATAAGACAAATCCCAGTTTCCACAACTTTTTCCACTTTGTTCGGTCTAAAAAAGAAATCTCGAATACCATCCTTTGAAACTGCGAGGGTTTTGGCAGCGCGGCAATTCAAGGGAGATACTAATAGAGAACTTTCCAGAGATCGTGTAGTTTAGGGCATGCAATCCACAAACAATTGACTCGGCCCGTTTCGACTGGGTCAGTGTAAACAGTGCATTCAGAGTGTCGTACAGCATGGCAAGCAAGTGTAAGTATTTAACCAGCGCACGGCAATGAGGTCACGCTTCATTCCCGCGATAATACAGTCCGAGTACAAAGGGCGCGGTGGTGGCGAAGGGACAGTGGATTCGGGAAACAGTAAAGCAGCAGTATCAGCATCAGCAGCCGGGTCCTCTTTTCGCAGGCGTGCGTCAAAGAATGGCGAGGACAGTGTCGCGCCGGGATTAATGGATCTATTACATTATCATCCGCATAATATTCGCTCGCTCGCTCGTCGCCCTCGCCGCTGAGAAATGCAGTTAAACCTGCGCAAAATACGCGAGCGCGATAATTGGAGCTACGTATAAACTCTCGCCCGGTGAGGTTATTGCTTTCACTTCACACCCACACCGCTTATACGTCACATGTTAACAGCCTCCTCCCCTCATTCTCGCTCTCTTTCTCTTTGGCTTGTTCCCTCTTTCTCTCTCACACATACACGCAGAGAGTAGATTGGTGGAGTGTGTGGGCCACGTAGCGAACCGCACACATAGCCGGCCCTGCACATAAATATACGTACGTATTTCTACGAACGCGCAATGCGGGTTCGTTGCACCGAGGAATGCCAAAGCGGTTCTCATTTCGGTTAGGAAATAATAATGGTACCGGCAAAGCCGGCCAAACAACCAACCGCGCTCCCGTAATTGGTAAGAAGAATTGCAAGTTGGTTTCGATCTCGTTTATTTAATTAACATCAAGCTGTACTGTACAAGGTAGAAGACGCGCGTGTGTGTGTTTGTGTGTAATGTGTAGAAAAATAAAGCTAAAGGTGTGCCGCCGCACGCCGGCGAAGCGAAACTGCCGATACCAGATCGGATTCGATCGCCAATCACTTCTTCTTGAAGCTCTCGATCAGTTCTTTGAAAGCTTTAACACCGAAGGCGTTGATCTCATCGTATTTCGGTACTTCCTTCTTCATCTTGGCGAACCACTTGCTTATGTTCTTGTACTTGCTCAAGTCGTAATCGACCACCTGCGAACATTCGCGAAAAAGAACGCTGTGAATCTGCAGTGGGCGAAGCACGTCTGACGCACGACCGGCTCATTCTACTGGCAATAACATGAACGGTAAATGAAGCGTCGAGTTGGCGCGAAGGTCACTCTGACTGGCGAACAAGTGCAACTGTATTAAGCGTTTATTGTATGTACTTAAGTGTAGTTACCTCAAAGTTCGAGATAGTCGTGACGATAGTAAGGTCGGCGAGAGTCAGGTGGTCGCCAGCAACGTATTCCTGGCCTTCCAGGAACTTCTCCAGGAACTCAAGGACAGCGGCGATTTTCTCGTACTTTGTCTTATCTTCGGGCGCCTTCGCGAAGATGATTGGGTACTGGAAAAAACACAATTCAGGGTTACAGTAGATAGTTCTCTCTGATTCTGCAATATAATTTCAAAGTCAGTTAACGATCGCCGTATAATTCACTTACGTAATAGTCGGAAAATGCTTGGTAGAGAGTTCCCATATCGAAGAGCATTCTTTGGTTGACGACAGCCTTCTTCTTCGGGTCCTTGGGATACAGCTTGTCATCTTTGCCGTACTGCTCGACCAAGTATATCATTATGGCGCGACTGGAATGAGAAAAAGTAGCACGATCATGCCGAGTTCCAGTTGCGACGGCGCGGCGTGAGAGATCCTTAAGATAGGTGATTGCATCTAATTGAGAGGATTCGCTTTAATTACCTTTCCCACAAGTGGAATCCATTGTCGTCGATGGTTGGGATGGTGTGTTGCGGGTTGATCTGCGAGAGAAAAGGCGTGGTTATTGCGATGCCTGCTGCGTTACTTAGCAGGCCTAAATCCTAATTCAAACCGCAATGCGGCTGAGTGTGCGTGCCTTGCGAAACCGCTTCCTTCCGCGGCCGGGCTTTGAAGCCCGGCGAACGTTAATATGCGAGAATACGCTGGCACCGCGAGGGAAATTGCGGCGGGCGAATTCCGCGGTGGCACATTGTATCAAACGCCCAACTCCTGATCGCCGAGGCGGACTCCACAGAGATTATTGTGTTTACCTTCAAGAATTCGGGTTTCAGGTGATCACCGGTCATGAGGTTGACGGTTTTGCAGTTGAGCTCGACGCCCAGCGCCGCCGCCGTCAAGCCGACAGCACGGCACGGACCACTTCCGGGGAGTTGGTAGAAATCGATCGTCATCCTGAAATCTGTAACACCCAACAATACTTCGATTATATGACGAGTAATCGTCCGAAATAATGCCACCCTTCCTGCCACTCCGGAAATTCGAGAGCGTAGAAAGCCCTTGTTCTGAATGCGCGCGAGAACCGCCGGTGATATCGTAAAATTAACTGTCAGAAATAGTGAAACCTTGAATGAACTCGCTCGTCTTGAAGCGACGAGCATCTATTAAAAGATTGTAGGCAGAATTCAAATATTTTTGAGTAATACGTTGTAAAATTATCACGTTTAATATCACTGATATAAGATTCCATATGCCGAGGCGAAGACGATCACACCGGTGCTTTTCTATCTCACAGAAGGTTTGGATTTTTCTCCCGGTTTTAGATTGTTGGAAATACGGTCAATGCACTCTCGTTCTGGTAAACGTGACAGCAGCCGGTTCGCCGGCGATCTCGCAATTCCGTGGGAAGTAGAAAAACGGTAAGAACGGACCTGTTAGGCTGTATTCTCCGTGACAAACACGCACCGTGGTATTCGCAGACTGTCTAGTAAAGTTTGTCGTCGGGACTCTTTATAAACTCGACTCACAGCAACAGCGCGCGATACCGCCTCCTTCTCGAGTGAAACAGAGACCGACCATGCGCAGATCGCTCGCGCCAATGAGCGGCAAACCAGTACGACTCTTTCTACTAACGGCTCTCTTCTATTAATATAAACATCAATCAGCTCAGCTTCAGCGATCCGAAAAATGATTTTCGATCCACGCATCGCCGAGAGAGCGCTCCAACCAAATCTGTAATCAAATACACCGCAAATTGAAGGAACGGATATTCAATACATCGGAATATAACCCAACGAGAATGTCCCGATATTGTGGCTTTTCGATTTATTCGCCCGGCACGCTTCGAATTCCATTGAACCGTCCCCGGTACGCTTAATTTTACTGTATTATGGAATCCTGTTTTTTCGGCGGCGCGGAGGAAGGCTGATTTCCACGCTGGTTTGGAAGCCACGAATTCCCGGCACTTTCGACACGCTGCTACATTGCCGGTAGCGCGGCCGACATGCTCCTGAAAACAATTTTTATACATCGCCGAGGAAACGGCGGTCATCCATAATTCCCTCTAACAAAAGGTTTGGTCATACGAGCGATTTCATCAGACGTCGATTGCCTGGGCCGTTGATATCAAAAGCGGCGATGTCATGCCGTCATGGGAATGATGACACGCTTCTCGCTGGCCAGTCTGATTTCAGTTAGCGCTTCTACCATGACTCGGCAAGATCCTATCATCATGTATGGTGGTCGCGCGCGCGCGCCGTAAAACCGGCTTCCAGGTAACTATTTTTCCACTCTCCTGATTCTACCTCAAACCCGTCGATTCTGCCGATGCTTCGTTTTTTTCGCGCTAAGTCTAATATTACACTAGCACTTGCGAATGGCTTTTCCCAGTATTTTGTCGTCAATACACAAAGGACTTAACGTGCAAGGTAATGTTAGAGCGCAGGATAGAAATGCACGATTGATTTACTATCTTCTCGGCACAGGGACGATTATTATCGTTGTGACTGTTAGCAAGTCATTTGGTCTAATTCGAGCGGGTTTATAAACACAGGAATTATCGAATACAGCAGCGTGTCACGAGCAATATGAAGTCACTGGGGAAATCTGTCGAAATATTACGTGGCAATATTATTGCCGTTTGAAAGCGGCGATTAACCTCTGCTTTCGTTATTTCTGTCAGCTGTGTTTCATATGAATCGCTCTCCCTAATACTTTACTCCCATTTTGGTGGGATGTTCGAGAGGCTCGTAGTGCTGATTCTCGTTGGAGAAATCGCGGGGCTAACTCCGCCAGGAGTACGAAGGGAATTTTATGGGATATTGCTCGCAGGAGGGAAAGAGAGGGGGGAATCGAGTACGAAATGTAGGATTTTATTTTCCTGGCGAACGGTCGTTCAGCCGAGAGACGCACCAGCCGTACCTAACGGCCGAAGTGAAAGCCGCTACAGTCTCGCGAGCCATTCAGCCTTGAATACCAAGCCCAAGGTCCCGTCGGCTCTCTCATTATTCCCTTAACTATATTTATACTCGTTGTTCACAAATACCTCGATAAATCTGGAGTAATGGAAAGCTAGCATGAATGGCACATGCGAGTGAATAGAGAACCGGTTCTATGTCGTCCGAACATTAGTTGAATAAACTCCCTCCTCTCTAATTGACTCTTTCTGCAATCCGGTCATTGCTACTGCAAGTCGCCAAGAATGCGCCCGACTAACTATCCGGGCGTATCCAGGCTATGTATCTAATTAACGGGGAGGTTTGGTCCGCCTTCTCTAGAATCCCTAATTAAGGGAGAGGATCTCATTGCAGGAGCGTTTCATCCATAGCGCGCTCTATGGAGGCGCTTCCGTGCGATTTAGAAAGAATCTTTGCCGGCATTCATCCGACAGTTCGTTAAATTCATATCCAGGCATTCCGGAAGGGAAGCTCAATGGGGAAATGGTCGACAGCTTTGTGCGACACAAATCGATTCGCGGTCTCGGGTAAATGCGACCTACTTCTACCCTTCTTTATTATCTTCGTGCATGTTCGGGCCCATTCAGCATTAGCGAACTATTCTTATGTCATCGGGCAAGGAGGAAAGAGTTGGAGGAAACCAGCCGCGTATTGATATTCTCTCGCGATACCTCTGCACACATCCTGTGCGCGCACACACACACAGACACACTCAGGCGTCGTTAGTAAGCGAGTAGAGCATGATTCGACAGAGATATCCGTGCAATTTGCGTGGACGTGGTGTAGATAGCCCGGACGACCACCTACGATCGATAATTAATTGCGGGAGTGTTGCAATATTAAGATAATACCTCGTGGAACTTGTCAGACTCCGAGTAAGGCCGCCTCTACCTAATGGTTCTTATACGAGATAGTTTCGATTTATTGGAGCGCGCGTAGATCACAGCTGGCTTAGAACCGATGCTTTTTCAATGAAACTTGGTTAAGCCCATTCGAACGGGCAGCCGTAACTCATAGGGAAACTCCATTTCATTAGTGAACTAAGCTCGGCCAATTGGCCGCTAATGACTCGCGATACTACCAATTTCGGGGTATTATTGGCCGATGCAGCATCCTAGCACGCATATATACACAACCCCGCGAACACCCGCCTTTTTTCTGTGTTCGCGTGTGAGTGGAATAATCGGGCGGGAAATTTCGCTATGGCAGACTATAAACGAGAATTATATCTAACGCTCGCGTGAAACAAGGTGTATCTTAAACTCTTTGAGGGACGAGCACACGAGCCCTTCCCCATCCGAGGCCGAAACTATCTCGCCTCTGAAATCTAGTTTCGTGGCCGACCAGTAAACCAATTAAGGTTAGAAACTCGAAATTCTATGGTTCGTAACCCCAAAACTACGAGGTTGGGCGAGCGTTGCTCCGAGGAAGCGACACGATTTCTTCTTGGTGGCTGTTCTAAAGCGGGATCGGGCGGGACCGGGTGTAGAAAAGGATTTCTGCCGAGTCATTCTTCAGCGGAATCAGCATTGATTGCGTAAGCGAGCCGGCGCGGCGCTGCGCGGCGTGAATCGGGCGTCCTCGTATCTCGAGTAGCGTCTGAGCGGAGGAGGAGGACACCGAATTGGCTGGCTTAACCAGAGATAAAAATGATAAAGTGCCGTTACATAATACTGTACTAGTGACATTGGTAGGAGGCTGGGCTGCTCTTATAGTATACGCTACATGCTTTTAATGCCGGCGCAACAGAACCAGTTTCGGCCGTGCCAGCAGTTTCCTACACTGCTCCTGGGAGCACTGCCCTCTCTTCTCTCCCTCTCCTTCTCCTTCTCCTTCTCCTTCTTCTCTTCTCTTTTTCTGCCGGGCTCTGACTCAGCGCGGCACTAGCTGCCGGAATGATTCAAGAATGACATGGCGTAATCCGGCCGCTGCGCTGCACGAAGGGAAACCGTAATTGTTCCAAGCTGGACGTTCCAAGCTGCGACTTACTTTTAAGTCACCATTCGGCAGGTAATACTCGAAGCAGTGCTCTCCCAGGAAATCGCAGGTGTACCACCTCTTCCGTTCCGGTAATAGTCAGGCGCATCACGGATCCAATTTATGAAGCCGTGCGCGCTTCTCTCATCGTGAGATTTCCGCCGCGGCATTTCGCTCAGTAGCTCTCACTCTCTCCTCGCTCCTATTCCACTGGCAAGCTGTCTGTCTGCCCTCCAGGCTACACATTCCACTCGGCACCTTGCAAACCGAATGCCACGTGCTATCGAACAGAGTGTCTGTGCAATTGAAGATTATTTATAAGTTACGAGGAGAATTGATGTTGCTCGATTGCCGGCTCGATGCTTTTACCAGCTGGAACGAGGGAGCGCAGAGGCTTTTCGAATCGGCGAGTGGATTGTTGTCCGCTTCGATCGGAGTCTCTCTCGTGCCGTACACCACTGACTCAGCCTCTTGTTTACAGGATTGTGTAATATTTCCAGGTCGCGCGAGCCATACGTGGCATACCCGACAACATTCCCGTGGCAAACGCTCGTTTTGCCTGGTTTTCGCCGGTGAAAATATGTATCATCCGCTCTCCCTCTCTCTCCAATCTACTAACCTTCGATCCTACACCGGCGTGACATTCTTTTGGCGAATTCCACCCATTTTTCGAATCTGTAATTAAATCGAGCGCTCCCCTTCATCGCTCCTCCACGCATCGTTACGAATTTTTCAATGTATACTCTGCGCAACTGGGAATCGGCAGGAATGGAATATTACGAGGGTCTTTCTATTGTACGTGTTTATTGGATGCCGTGTTACAAGATAGATCATCCTGATGTATCGTGGACTGTCGGCGGTCGAATGAGTTTCATGTCTAATCTCGATCGCGGCATAGACACTGCTTACACGACCGCAGGACTACCACGAGACATAATGTTAGCGGCGGCTTGAGCTCCTAGGGGCTAACTAGATTCCTGTAAATTCGCGCGGTACATCTCGGTAAACATTCTCGTACCCGGAGCATGTACCTCCTCAAAGCCGAATTTATCCAGAAGTTGCTTGCAGCTTTCGTACCAGGCTGCCACGTTATCATAGCGGCCGATATCGAAGCCGAAGCACTGCAAACAAGATATATTAAGATCGATAAAGGAACACTTTGCTCTTAGTTGTTTTCGAGTGGGCTCGCTAATCTCCCCAAGGCGTAAGCCGACAATCTCGGAAGTTCGTGCGAGCCCGAAACACACACTAGCATCGGCTCTACTCTCCGCGCCCCTTAATTTACTGTAATCGATCTTCGGGTAACTGAGTTCTATCGGTGGCTCATCTCGCCTCATCTCTTTCTCTAGCGGCACTCACCTCGAGGACGCAAATGCTTGTACTGACAGTAAAGTCAGCGATGGTCAGAGTCTCGCCTGCTACGAATTTCTTATCCGCGAGAAAACTGTCGAGAGTCTCGCAGGACTTCTCGACGTTAGCTATGTCGGATTCTTGAACGGTGTTCGCTTTGCCCATCATTATTTTGAACTGCGGTTGATTCGTTGGGATATCAGAACACGATAAATGCATTAACGTCAGTTGGTCATCGTTAGTGATGAGTGCTTACGTAACACTTTGCTATATTGGCGTAGAGCGAGCTGATATCGAAGTACAATATTTCATCGACCGTCGCCCTCTTTTGCGGCTCTCTTGGATACAGCGAGTCATTCTTCGCGTATTTGCTCACTAAATAGCCCATAATCGGCCGACTGGAAGTGTAACCGTTTATCAATAGCCAAGGATTTCACGGGATCTCTTCTCCGGTGCGAAGGCGTGCGCCGGACCATGCGTGTCCGCACCGCTTTACCTACCTTTCGCATAAAACGAATCCATTATCGTCCATCGTTGGTATCACGTGTTGCGGATTTATCTAAAAACAATCGAGCATGCGCGTTACGTTAACAGGCTGGCGTGAAAATGCGAAAAGGGATATTGAGGTGGGACGTGATTCGCCAACAAAAAAGCCTTCTCCGCTTTAGTCGAATACGATTCAAGAGTTTTTGAGCGTATGTGTGTCCGAGTGTATGGTGAGTGAGAGAGGGGAGAAACCTTAAGGAATTCCGGCTTCATATGTTCTCCCTTCAAAACGTTGACCGTCTTTAGGTTCAAGTGGACGCCGATCGCTTTGGCCAGCAACATAACCGAGCGGCAGGGCGGACTCGGGGCGAGGTAATAAAAATCAATCGGCATATTGGCCGGCGGCCTCACTCCGCCCTGCTAGAGACTTCTCGAGCGGCAGACACAGCCACCTCTTGTTCCAGCTCTTCCTCTTGTCCCCTTTTACTTGGCCGGCGTTGCTGTGCAAACGAGATTTTTATACGTCAGCCCGGCGAAGTAAAGACAAACTTTCGAGTCCCTAGGCCCTTCGGTGCCGTAGCTGCGTAGCGCCAGTCTCGCATACAAATTCACCCTGCAACCTATCTCTCGAGCGGTGCCGCCGCGCAGATTGCAAAAGTATCGAGCGACCGGCGGCGTTGCTGCGGATTTTTATGGAAACCTATTTTCGAAAACACATGCAGCCTGCATTATGTGGCCTGCGCGCGCGCCCCCGCGTCCCGCCGCCGTCGACGCCGCCAGCGAGTAATGCATTTTTATCGATAGCAAGCGCGCGATCTTGTTTTTGAGTTGACAGCCTGTCCCACATTTTACAATTCCCAGCAGCATCGATACGAGTTTCTGAATACACAGTTAGTTTTGCGTGCCGCGTCTTTCACATTCGAACGGAACACGAGATTCGGTGAAAGCCGTGGGATCTTAATGAAATATAATACTCACGCGAGAGAGCTCTCTTTCTTAGCTGCTCTCTTCGATTAGACGCAGAGGACCATCGATAACGCTCGCTGACACGCATACACATCCGCGGCTGGCTGCCACCGTAATTGATTGGCTTATTAACCGCGCAACATCGTATCGCAATCTCATCGATCAAGCGCTTTCCACTGCGAAAATCTCGTGGTGGAAACCGATGCGAGAGCAGTGAGCGAACTCGCAGGAGGCTCGCATGAGTGCGGAGAACACGCGGGGCTGCTGCTGCTGCTGCCGCGCTTCAAGCAGGAACGACGCTCGCTAGGAGTTACCATAGCGATGCCATAATGCCAAACACCAGCGTCAAAGAGTAACAGTGACATTGTTCGTTAGCCACGTACGTACGAGCGTGCGGGAGAGGCGTGTCTACGTCAAGCTGAAGAATCAATAGCATCGAAACGAGTCCATAAGTAGTTGCTGCGAAGCGTCTCTGGGAGGCCGCAGCCGGCGCGGCGCGGCGCGGCGTAGGCGGCTCAAGTTGCAATTTGCCTCTGGGAAACGAGCTTTTTCATCTTGGCGGAACAGTCCTAATTGGTACTCAGCAATTAGAGTTTCGAGCGGGCGATCGGCCCACCGAATATGGATATATCGGGGAGGTAGGCTATAGTTGGGGAAAATGATCTGAATCGTCGAAACGAGCACTCTGCCCTCCCCGGGCGATTTACTGGTTCGGGCTAATTCGGGCGGACACGATTAAAACTGAAACCAGCGACGATAGCCGACGATAAACGGTAAATATAGGCGGCGCACACATAGGCCAGGCCGCGCTGCGTTACAACGCGGCCGGGAGTACTTATCGTCGATCTCCCGATTGTAACCGGTCCAACTCGTAGATCGCACCGGGGGCCCCGGCAATGCCGAAGCCGCTGTCCCTCGTTTTCCTAAATAAGCCGTGCGAGCAAGTAGCCCGATATATTTCTATGCAAATAACCCGTGGAACAGTGTGGAATCTGCGATCTTTGTACGCGAGCGGGCCGTGTTTGCCGTTAATTCAAGCGCGGCGTAAAGTGGCGCGTTTCGTTTCGCTTGCCGTTGGCGGCGGTGGCCGTCCGCGGGCCATTCATCTCAATAAATTTCTTTCATTGCTCGCATCAGCGGCGAACGCCTGTCTCATTTTCCTCGAAATTACGTGAAGCGCCCGGAGCGCGTTCGAGCGCGCAATAATTTTAATTGGCTGCACGCAAAGCACACAATGTGGCAGTGCGTAAGATAACCACGAAACGAGCATTGTAATGCGGCGAGCCGTTCGGAAATTTCCATCGGTTTTTCAGGAGAACCGACTGGCTGGCTGGCTGGCTGGCTGGCTCGTTGGCTGGCTGGCTACAGCGGGGGGAGCACTACTTCAGCAATTATTGCCGTGTACGAGTGTTGTCGAAACGCGGCCCTCCACTGATAGGACGGTTAATACCGCTAGCGGTAGACACGCAGTCCGATCGGACGGGCCGCCCCCGCTCGCGCTATTAATATTCAGGCTCTCGACCGCAGAAAACTTTTAATTTAAAAGTTGCCCGCTTCGCCGCAGCCGGCCGCGTGTTTACGATCGGTTTCAGCGCGAGCGGATCACTGCTGCCTGCTGCTCCGGAGATCCATGCGATGTGGCAAGAGCACGCTCGCTGATCAGAGGGATTCCAGGCAAATGCCAATTATTCGGTAAACAAGATGACACTTTAATTACGAGTGCGCTCAGCAATCGGTAACCGCCGCCGCCGCCGCCGCCGCACCTCTTTCCACCCCATTAATATTCATGCTCTCGCGCTGCCGAAAAACTTTAATGCGCCGGGCGCGCGCGCGCGCGCGTAAATCGCGCGCAATCCCGCGCGATCAAGTCCGCGCAACTCCAACTCACTGCGTCAGAAGCAAACTTATAATTCTCGCGCGGAAGCCTCGCAAATACCAGGCCGGCTTTTTCCGGATCAAATCGAGAGAAACACAATGTGTGCGGGGAACGGAACGTGCGTGCGGCCGCGTCGCTTCGAAAACTGTCCACTGGCGAAAGTGGATTAGGCAGGGAGCAGAGAGCACGCGTTCAACTGGCTGGTGGAGAGCCTCGTATATTATGCACCAATCGGCCATGCCATCAATTATTTGCATTACAAGCCAAACAGTTAATAACCACGGCAAAGGTTGACTCACCACGAACGAGCGAACAGCAACGGCTCGAGCTAGAGCCCGCGATAAAACCTACGCTAATCCATTCGATCGCTAGTACCAGCGGACGGTATGCTGCCATTTCACGTTCCTTTGGCATTTCGAGTGGTTGAAAATGGCGTGGATTCCCCCGAAAAATTCAATCAACTTAGATGATTGGGCAACGTTCTCAGGATCGTAAGGTTGCGGTCAATTAAACGAGCTTGCGGAAGCTTTTGAAGTAGGTTGGAGGATCAGTATGAGAAGAGGCTTCGCCGAGGGAGAATGATTTTGCAGTGATTCCTTGGCTGTGGACAAGTATCGCAGGAGACTGGGGCCATTAAATTGGCCGAATTGCACTGATACGGGCTCTATCAGTAGAGTAGGTGGGTGGTTATCAGGTCTGCCGACCGTCGATAACGGGTGAGAGCGATTCTACATGGAGAACGACGGTGCTGGCTCTCGCAGTCGCGCGCTGCCCGGCTATATTGCACCGAGAGAACCTCGGGCGTGTCTCTCTCGCTCGGCTATCGATTAGGAGCGCGGATCCTCTCGAATGGAAAATGGAATAGCAGCGCGATCCTTCTCGGCTCATCGACTATGTCCTGGAGATGCAGATTCTATCATGGAAACTGCCTCTTTGCTGCTTTCGATGAATAAACGTAGTGAACGGCATCGCCTAACGCCTGGCTTGCGGTCCACTGGCTTATTCTACTGCGAGCGATCCAATGACGCACTCCGAGAACTCTGTGGAAGCAACAACTTTCCGCCAATCGACACTTATCCTTAAGTCGCGGATTAATTTCATTCTCGAAAATTGAAAGTATTGCGAGAAAAAAAACCGGGAAGAATTCGAGTCGACGGTAGAAGGTTGCAAAAATAGATACGATACTTTCGACCCGAGCGAGTTAACTAGGGCAGAATTTTGATAGGACCTCGCATTCACCGGATTGACAGAAGCGTCCGATATTGCAAATGGGAATATTCATTCATTAGCTCGCTATCTTCCCGTCGTGTTGAATCAAACACATTCCGAGTATCGGTTTCCAGCGGGGAAAATCGAGTGGTATTACCACAGCACTTCCGAAAATCATACTTTTCTCATGCCGGCTCCGAGCGCGAGCGTCGCGCGTTGCTAATCAATTCTTTTTGCAAGTATCGCGACAGACGTGAGCGGACGTTCGTTGCGCGCTCGATAATACATTCAAATGTTGCCGGAATCCATTGTTAATTAATGTTTGGATACGTATCGTTACCGCCCCATTCACGCGGGATACAGTGGCGCGCGTGGCTGGCAATATTTGTACTCCGCCAGAATTGAATTGGCATTTCGGGAAATGCGGCGTGCTTTCACATCTCTCCCTCTCTCACTCTCACTCACTCTTTCAACTAGGCGACAGTTCTCCCCTGAAATGGCTGCGTGAAATCCACCGCCGACAACCCTCCGAGCAAAGTAAAGAGAGAGAGAGAGAGAGAGAAGGTGGCAGAGCGGTTGGTTCCGAAAGTCACATGTAAATTCTATAGAATGACACGATGGTCTTCGTTCCTCGCCGGAGGCATTTCCCGCAGGAATCGCGAACACAGCGATTCTCAGGGAGGACGCCTGCTACCAAGGCCGAGGAAGGACTCGTGTATTTTCTGGGTAAAGTCGAGCCGCTCTTTCTCGCGAGTAGTGGCCGCTTAATGAAATCAGAGCTATCGGGGGGATAAAGTGGCAAGGGTTCGAATATTCCGCGGGCACTCGGCTCGCTGGCAGGCAGGCAGGCAGTGGGTCGGTGGTCGATATCGTCGGATGAGGTAAAAGATCAAAGGATCCCGGCGACTGCCACGAGGACCAAGACGAGGGCCGTTGCGGAGAGCGGGCGCAACAGCAGCAGCGCCGCGCCGCTAGAAACTCGCGTCGCTTGGCAGTACCTACTATCAGAGCTAGTAGGAGTTCTAGTAGTATTAGTAGTGGTACTAGCAGCTCCAGCGTCAGACGGGAGAACGCCAACCGAGAGGGCATACACACACACACACACACATAGAGCCACACACACGGATGAAAGTGGATAGAACGGGATGCCGGGATACACCCTCTATACATTTCCTACCTGTTCCCTCCGTTGTCACTCGAGAAGTAGCAAAGATATTACGAGTTCCAACGAGTTCCAGAGAGTTACGGGAGCGTCTTGGAGGGAAGGCGCGTTAGTTTCCGTCCGCTTTCTCGGCCTGGTACCGAGGGGATTGGTTGTTACGAGACACGCTCGTTATTCCCTACATCCACTGCCGAGAGCATTAAGACTTTGCGGAATACGTTTTAACAGATTATAAGGATCGCGGTTACTGTCGCCAACCTTCGCACTTACTCCCAGCGATTCATCAAACCGCGTCATTAGATAAGAAAGTATCAAACGCGTGTGGTGCCTTGTTAGCAAACGTCAAAAACTCACCGAGTCAAAGACAACTTTTCGCACAATTCCCAAGACCGATGGCGAATTCTATGAAATGTAAATGCCGCGAAAATGATATCTTACAGATGTGAAATGTATGTGCGCAACAATGTGTATTACCGTGACATTGACGCTTACATTTCCAGGTGGCTCGATCAATTTTAATAGCGAGGGAAGACGTCCCGCACTCTTACTGGACTCAGGTATTCATGCGCGAAGCACACGTAAGTCAGAGAGTATGCTATCCGACAAATTCCAGTGGATATAAATATAAATAAGGAAAGTTGCGGCACGATGTATCTTGTTGTTGCAGGGGTTGGTGAGGGGGGGTTGGTAGCCGTGGGCGTCTCGAATTCTCCGGTGGCGGGCGAGCGGCTAGCCGATAGAACAGAGGGCACTGCTCATCAAATATTGCTCGTTCGCGAGAGGTAAAGAATCTCGTCAATGGCCCGAGAACTTAACTCGCTGGGTGTAAAGAATTTAATCTCGGCCTCGTTAAAATTTCACCGGCACTCCCTCGCTCGGGCTCCGGGGAAACGCCCGTCCGCTCGCTCGCTCGCTCGGCCTGCCTGCCTTCTCGAAAAAGAGTTCGCCAAGTGGCGGGCGTCGAATTACCCTGAACAATTAGAAGTTTCAATCTTGTATTTTTGTTCTCACGAGACGACATCTCCCGCTCTCGGCGAGGTAGGGGCTGAGAGAAACAGTGCGCGCCACGCGGGGGATGGGATGGAAAGGGGTGGCTACGCCCTGTGAGGGGAGAGGCTCGCTGCTGCACCCGCGAACGCTGTCAACGCTCATTGCTCCCGGTGATTTTCATGCGAAAGGAATCAGAGAAATTTCACGGAACGATTCCAAGTTGTCTCCAGGTAGTTTGACGCACGGTTCCACTCCGACGGTCTTTGGACGTCGTAGAGGAGAGCACTCAGACTTTCAAAGTTCGACGATTACAATGAACTCTCTCTCTCTCTCTCTCTCTCTCTCCGATCCACTTGTCTCTTCTTTGCCCTCACTGCTCTGTCTCTGAGTTCGCAGGGTGTGCCACGGATATAGTTTACAGTTGTTGCTGTCTCGCCGGCATCTCGCGAGGTCTGCGGAGGACCGCCCGCACGATTGACTACCATTAGCAAGAGCCTTTTCCGATAATTCACGTGGGTAACGCTACAGAGGAGCTCACAATCCTCAAGGGAGAGAGCAGCACTATTCTTAATTGATAGCCTCGAACCGCATCTCTCACGGAATAGTAAACGACCACCGCTACGATAATATTGAATCGCGTTTCAAGGACGCCGATTGATCAAAAGAGTGCCTTCAAACAAGAGAACGAACGTAATACTTCATCCGATACAAATTATATCAAGTCGCGCGTGCGCGCCCCACCAAGAAACTATAGTTTCAAGTTCTGGATAAAGTGCGAGTCGGCCGTTCTCCTCTCGAGGCTCATTATCATCGGCGAGCGCGCACTCTCGCATCGCGGCTAATGCTATTGTTTCAGGGGGAGGAATCGTTATATTACCAATAAATACAAGCCGCTAGGAAATAACTTCCAGGCGATCGGTGATTAATGACTCGCATCGTGGATGCTTGGCTTGCGAGCGATCGTACTCAGTCAAGAGGATGCTCGAAGAAGCATCCGGCACGGCGGTGGCGGCTGGAGTATTCGTGTGCATTATCGACATACAATTAATAGCAATCATCTTAGGTCGCTCCCGCGATTATCCCTATCTGTATTGTCCACGCCGCGGCGGTGCCATTAGCGTGCATCGTTCGGCCAGTATATCATCGATACGATACGATACGCACTGCCTGCACTCGCTCGCATGCTCTTAAGAGCGGCGAGCGGGGGGGAGCTCTCTCTCTCGCGCGCGCTCGAGAGGGAGTGGAGAGAGTGGAGGCTGCGCCCGGGGAATCGGATACAAGTTCTACTCGGTATACACATGCCCCATACGAACCAGTATTAATTCCAGTCAACAGTTTGCTCTCCCTGGCGAGCTTCAATCCCGGCGTGGCGCGCTGGCACGCCTCACCCGGCCCTGTGTACTCAGAATTATGGAGAAAGAGCTCGAGGTGTGTATGAGAGCTGCATTAGGGATGTACGCGTCCTCCCCCCCACCCCACCCACCCACTCACCCACCCCTCCGAGGCCAGGGCCCGACACGTACGCGTCAATCGAGACAGTACACAGCTCACCGGGATCCCCGAGACATTCGCATATATCTATAGATGCGCTTATACCTATATATATGTTATGTATGCATACATATGGGCGGCTGAGGGTTGCGCGAGCGAGTGGATCTGCGGACCAGCCGGAGTCGGCCCGCTGCCGTTGTGTTTGACGCGCTGAGCCAAGAGCACACGGAAGTCAGTCAACGAAGCGACTGCTCGAAAGATTATACGTGCGCCGTATGCCAAACTCCATCAGCGGGCGAGGAAGCGCGCGCGCGCTCGCTCGCTCTCGCGCAAAGCCACTCGTGTGCATTGCCTGTTCTCTCTCTCTCTCTCTGGACGATTCCTGGATAGACGAGGACTCCTGGCAGTCACACAGCAGCGAGCGCGCTCCTAGACACCGGCAGTAGGATCCTCCGAATTCGGAGAGGTCCAATAGAGAGAAGGGTTGGCCGGTGTCCGCGCGCGCACCAAGGGCTGCACTTCCGCTGCAGCGCGGCGACTAGTGCCGCGTAATAATATTCGCATAAATAACGGCCCCTGTCCTCTTCCTACTACTCCTCATCCTCCGCCTCCTCCTAGCCTTGCTCTGCTCCTCTTTCTGCTGCTGTTGGTGCCGCTGCTGCTAGCGCTGCTGCCGTTGCTGCTGCTCGCAGAGAGGATGCGGAAGAGGAGGAAACAGGACGCGGGGAATGGGAATGAATAGAGTTTGCATGGCATTAATTCGGCGAAAAAGCCCGCGCCCCGCTTTGTATTTATTCGCGATCCCAAAAGTACGCGGCCCGTAATCTTGCCCGGAGGTCGTGGATGCGTAATAAGTTGTTACATTATCCCCGCGCCAATTAATTTCGGCCAGGGTTGTCTCGCTCGCTGCGAAAAGTCCCGCTCGTGCTCGAACCCCCGCGTCCACCCCCCTCGTCGCCCGCCCCCTCTCTCTCTCTTTGGCGAGGCGAAGCACCCGGGAATGCCCCTGATGTAATTAGCAAATATTGCTGAGCTCGCTTCTCTCTCGCAGGGCTGCCTTTCTACTTTCACGGACGTTTTTCCTCCTGCCAACTTCTACGATTTCTCTTCCCCTTCCTCTCTAGACGTCTCTACGTGTGCCTGCCCTCCGCGATCGACTTCATCTTCCTGAATATACCGAGTGTTCACTTTCGGTGGTAAAAGCTTCTTCCTTTTCTGTCGATGGTCATTTAATTCGAGTTAAAAGCACTCGTACAAATAAGTCGTGGTGGAAATATAGTGAGAGAGCATAGAGATTGCTTCAGGAATAATAGAGGGGCTAAAATTGATTGTCGGATTTCGCTAACCAATTCTCACTCTAGTCTGATAAGGGAGAGGCAGACATAGCCGGTTGTATACTTAGCCGAGATTATGGAAAACAGGCAGCAGCAGTAGCATCAGCAGCGGCGGCACAACCGAGAGTGAGCTTCCGAGTGCGGAGGGAAGCCTCAAAGTCAAGTTAGCAGTTCTCGAATTTCGGCCCGGCTTTTTCAGCATTTTGCGGGCTTTCAAACGAGCAAGCTTTTTTTCCCCGCATCTCTGCGGACCCAGTGTAGCGAGTGCTACATAGGGAAAGCATAATGTGGAGCAGCTACAAAGGCAGCCCGGAAACAAACCCGTCGCGCACTTCTTGCAGAATTAAAAATCCCCCTTTGGCCGCCGACAGTCGAAATTCTTCAGTGGGCCAAACGCCGATCGATCTCGCTACGGAGTCGCAAATGCCACCGCCGCCGCCGCCGTCGGCGAAAAGTCAGAGTTCCGTCGCGTGCGTATGTCGCAGAAAATTAGTCGGCCGGCAAGCCAATGCTGGAATTCGCCAAATTAAATTCCTTCGAAGTCGCATCAAAGAGGTCTCTCGCACGCGACACTTCCTCGGACAGCCGGTACAAACGCAGTCCGACCAACTTCCTTCAACTTGAACTTTCCTAGCCGATGTAATTCTCTATACTTCACTTTCAGAATTTAGCGCCTACGGCGCTTGCCATCAAGGATTTGCTGCGCCGGAGAAAACCAGTAATCCCAAGTACTTCCGTACGAATATATACAGCGCAACGTTTGTCGGTCCGTCTGTCTGTCTGTGTATGCGCCATAAACTCTAAAGCAGCTGAACCGATTTTAACGCGATTTCCTCCCTTGTACAAAGTTATGATTTAAGCCAGATATAGATTATAAAAGAGCGCAATATTAATTAATTACACGATTTCGAAGCAAATATAATCGCACCAACCTATTATTCATTAAATTAAGTGACTATCTATGTGCGCGCTAAATATTATCCGAGTGAAATCAACTAGAACAGTTGAATAATGTCGAAAGAGAGTAGAAACTCGCTGTTAAAACTAATAACGCATGTTTCAGATACATAAAACACCTTTATCTTTCTTTTCTTCATCAGAATCACCTTCAGTATTGACCGATTTTCCCTAAGAATGCCATTGAGATTTCAGTCGGGCGATTTGCACCAATTTCTCGGCGACGGTCCATTGTGCAGCGACCTTTATAGGGGCAAAGCCGCGCGCCGGTTGGCCCCGCAGAGACTCCGCCAGTATTTATTCTCCAGCCGCACTCTCCCTTTCACGGGTCGCGCCATCCGTTGCTTATCGCGTACACAATTGCGTCCCTCCGCTTATGCGTGGCTGGCTCGCTTCGTGCTGCTCGCGGATTCGCCGCCCTCGTACATTGATATTTATGCCTGCCGGGTGTGCATAACAAACCGCGCTCATCGCGACCGCATGCGAACGGTCTTGAAAAACTGTCTTGAAAACTGCCGCGCCAAGCAAGACCCTCTGCGAGGGTTGTCGTCGCGAGCTTCCCCTTCTACCAGAACATCCCCCCAAAAACAGGGTGATACGTTTATCAGCAAGGATTTTTATTCATAACTAATTTTAAGGTACCCAAATAGTTTGAGTATTTTTATTGCTATTTTATTTGTGATATTGTTTGTAAAAACTGTTAAGTATTGATAAACTGCATTTTAATTAAGTTGGTGTTTATCTATTATGTGTCATTAACAAGGATTTTTATTCATCACTAATTTTGAGATACGAAATAGTTTGAGTATATTTATTACTGTTTTATTTGTAGTATTGTTTGTAAAAACTGTTAAGTACTGATACATTGCATTTTAATGAAGTTAGTACTTATTGCGAAGTAACTACGTGGATTTCATTGCTAATGGATTTAGTGGGAGGTTCTAGCAACAACTCTACTCTGCCGCTTACTGGCAAGGATTGGGAAGTCATGCGTTATGTTAGTTTTAGCTGATTCGCATAGACGTCAAACCCATGAAAATGGCAACTAGAAGCGTACATAATATTCAACTCTACATTTATAATACAAATATAATCACAATCAAAATATGAAATGCGTAATACACAACACATACTTTATCCCACATTTAGTTCCACATTCACCAAGGTATCACCCAGTACACACGTGTAACAGGATCATTTATCTATCACTTGTAACTAGCTACAAGATAGTTCACTGTTTCGGAGAGCATCCCATAGCGGGGACGCTCAACTAATTTGGCGAAATGACAATGATTCGAGAGGCCTCGGGACAATTACGAGGAGGCGTCTGGTATCGGGGGGTGTTAGAGACGACAGCACTAACTCTCTATCTCTTCAGGAGGCTGTCGATCGTCGCCACGTGGCCCGACGAATCCTGGCGGGGGCGGCGGTGCCAGCAGCTAGCCGAGTGAGGCTGCGATTGCTCGTTTAACATCCGCCAGTCGAGAGCCAATTACCGGAAAGAGCGAGAGCCTTGATAATGCTGGAGCAGTGCGAGCGCCGCCGTTTCTTCCTCGAGGAATCTCGTCACGAAGGGACCGCTTAATCGGACACACCCCGTACACATGCCAGCATCCCCCGTTCTCTCTCTCTCCCACTCTCCCACTCTCTCTCTATCCCAGTAAAAAGGGGTTGGAGAGTGTCTGGAAAGTGCATTACGTCGTTCGGTGCTACGATCCGGGAAGGCTGGTTCCCCGGCGCGCACATACACATGCGGAACATGCGTGGCTCGTAGCACGGGAAGGGTGCACTTGATTTCTGGTTAATAAAAACGTTATACGGGACATAAAGTGATAGGATGATGTATCGAGGATGGTGGGCAAGTTGGAGAGGGGTTGCCGGGAGGCTACGTGTTGCGGCTGGTGCGGTGAGGTGCGGTTCGAAGGGATACTCTCCCTCTGTGTTCTTCCTTTCCCTCTCTCCCTCTCCCTCACCCTTCCTCTCCTTTTCACCACCCCTCGAAGGATCGTATACACACACACAGGGCTCAGAAACTACACCGAACATTATTATAGGCGAACGCGCGTAGGCTCGTTCCCTGTGTACCCTTAACTCGTAGACGCACGCACCTACACGGAGATTGTAGCGTGACTTTGTACGTGTGTGTGTACCTGTAGCGGTGGACGCACTCAAGCCTGCGTGAGAGAGAAAGCGAGCGAGAGGGAGAGAGAGAGAGAGAGAGGGGGGTTGATGGGTGATGGTTGAAGAAGGGGTAGCGAGGTGGTCTGGGGGTGGCGGAGGGTAGCGGTGCACGAGGGCGGGTGAGAAGCGTAATGGGTTGAAGAGAGGCGAAAGGGCGCAGTCGCGAAGCCGGAGCCATCCTCGACCCCCGGCGGGCAGCGGCGGCGGCAGCGGCAGCGGCGGCGGTGTCGGCGTCGGTATCCCACCAGTAACGCCGTCCTCTGGCGCAGAGTTTGTTTCGCGCGAGGGTGCGGGCCACACACGCTTTCTCCCGTCTCGCCGCCAACCGACCGAGCGACGGAATCTCCGCGCATCCTCCTGCTTGATACGCTGGCACTAGTAGTAGTGCCGCGCTCGTCGGCCCAGTGACTGACTCATTCCACTTGGAGAAACCCCCGAGGACCGGGAGACAGTGGCCGGTGCGAGGATCGCGCTCCCTTTCAGTTAATCCAATCACGCCGTCACACACGCACGCACCTGCACTTAAAGAGAGACAGATAGAGATATATATATATAGAGAGAGAGAGAGAAAGACAAAGAGAGAGGGAGGGATAGAGATAGAGAGTGATTGGGCGTGATTGATTACGAGGGAACACACTCGAGAGCGAACTCGATGTTCCCGCTGGCTTCCGGAAGGAGGGCAAGTGTTTGACGTGCAAACGCCGGGAAACTATGTATGATCCACTCAAGTTCCGGGCTTGACGTCGTGGTCGTGGTCGTGGCCGCACGGATGCTGCGAGGGCCGCCTTTGATCGCGGTAATTTGACCGGCTCAAGGACCGCTCGAAGTAGTCGCTTGATTGGCGCCGTTTGACTTTGCCCTCGCGCTTGTAAGTTTTCCCACGGAGGGTGGCCGCCCTCGAGGTTCGAAGGGGGGGTGTTGTGCGCGAGCTCTCTCTGTGTGTGTTCTTGGGTGTGTGCTGCTCCTCTGGTATGGACAGTTGCGATTAAGTCCCCTCGTGACCTCCCCGACTCGGCTGCCGGCCCGCAAACACGTAAGTGCTGATTGCTTCTCGTTATAGTAGACCCGATTAAAACCACTTGGCTGTCTTTACTGCACCCAGCCGCCCGTCGAATGCGGGTTTAAAGCCCACGTAGCTAGCTCCACCGGCTCTCTCTCTCCCTCTCTCTCTCTCTTGCCTCCCGGCGGATCCACATCTCGCCGTCTCGGGCACCGAGACTCGTAAATAACCCCTGCAAATGGGGAAACAGTGGAGCGACGTGCGGCTTGGCAATCGAGTCTCCGGAGAGAGCGAGAGAGAGAGAGAAAGAGAGCCTGATAAAAAGGGTGAATGGGATGGGATGGCTACGTTAAATATGGAACGCGACTCCAATATCGCCAATGCGAAATTGTTAATCCACTGATATATTGATAAAGCAAATTTAATATACGTTTCACCGAGTTTTATACAACACTATCGGTTAACATCGATACTCGCCGCGGAATCGAGAATTACAATTATACATTCATCCTAGCTGGCCGCTTGGTTTGATACGTAATATCGAATGTCCCAGGTGTAATAATAGCGCTCGTTCAACGAGCAAGAACCGAGGGCAAAAAAATACCTGATATGGCTTTCGGCATCGCGCGCGCTCGCCCGCGCTCGCTCGCGCGAGTGCGAGAGGGAAGCCTTTGGGGAATGGCTTTCGAGCGGTCGAAAAATATTTAACATTCACGTGGCTGCATATACACGCCCTTCCACGAGCAAACGTAATTTCGACGCCATACATCAAGCACTAAGCAAGCAAGCCGCCAACCCCGATGAGATTTGACGGCCGCCCTATTAATCCTTTCGAATAAATATGCACCGCTATCTCCGCCGGATCCATACCGGTACAAATTTGTCCTCGGAGATTGGCTGCGGCGCGTATTTACAAGATCGCCGATTCCAATTGGTCACGAGGCCGTCGCGTCGAGCCAAGAGAAATTAGCAGGAAACGCGCAGAGACGGCGTGTAAGAGCGCGCCGCGGAGAGAATCCACTCGACGGAATCTTGGAATGCGGAACTATTCTCGGAAGAGAAGGTAAAGGGGGGGCGGGAAAAAAAGATTTCCGAGCGCGGAAGACGAAGAGGGAAGAGAAGCGGCGGGGCGCAACGCTTATGGGAGTTTGAGGAAGGGCGCGGAGCACGCCTTAATTAAAAGCCTTTCCCGAAGTGCAATTGCATCGAACTTTTTCTCATTAATCTCATTTCCTCTTGACATCGGCCGAACACGGTGGCCGCTTGATAGTATCCGCAACTTTCCGCGAGAAGTTCGACCGCGGAGTCGGAGCCGGCGGGGCCTCAGCTTAATTATCTTTCCGAGTTTCCTTTGACGCGGCCCACGCAAGTTCTCTGCCCTTCCAGCATCGCCCCTCCTCGCCCCTTCTACCTCCTCCTCCTCTTTCTCCTCATCCTTTTATACCCTTTGGAACACGCGCGTCTGTGCGGCAGAGTCACCGTTTGTCCAGCCGGCGTAACATTAACTGCCACTTGTTTCGAGAGGACTATCGGCTTTCGCTTTGTGATCCCTCGACAGAGGTGGGCGAGCCAGCCAAACTCGATGGATCGTTGTCCGGCGCGTTATTGCTGGTGCTAGCAGGAACAAAAGTCGCCATCACGAAATTTAAGGGCAGCGTAAAAGCGCGCTCGGCCGTTCCACCGGCGCCACGTATTTCGGCCCCTGTGGCAGAGCCACTCGGCGGTCGAGTGCGCGAGTTACGATAGGGTTGTTCGATGTACCTACGCATTCCACGTAATATCGAGGCAAAATGAGAGGCTCCGAACAAAAAGGTTCTCTCCCTTGAAAGAGTAAAACTGGTGGCTGGTGGGCGGCGGTCTCTATTCGCGCCACGTATAAGGGCCGAGTGTTAGTCTAACACCAGATCGTCGCTCCGGATAATTCCATTTGGAGGCGAGCAAATTCGCCGCGCAGCCGGATATTACACTTTTTCGAGCCGACGTAAAAACGGGACGGTGTGGCCATGTCGTGACTCTTCCGCTCCTCCCTCTGGCAGGCTTTTCTCTTCCTCGAGCAGGCGCGCGCTATCTCTTTCGAGCGAGACTGCTATTGCTCGCGCGAGATACCCCGCCGCGAATGGGATCCCGCGATTTCGACGTAATGATATTACGTGCCATAAATTTCAGGGCGCAGGGACCGGCGAGCGCTGGCAGCAACTACTGAACACCGCACCGGCCGATGTGCCCGCCCGATATATATGCGCGAGGCTTGGCCTGCCTGGGTGCCTTCGCGCGCGCCCTTTCAACCCGCTTACCACCGTTAACGTATGCGCGCGAATGGATCTCCCGGAACACGAGGCGCTTCCCGAGCCACCTCACACTGAAATTGGAAACACCGGCCTCGCCGCCTCCTCTACCCATCCTTAAACGTTATTCCGGCGATATTAATTTTCACCGGCACGGCGGCACACCACCCCTGCAAAATTCCCCTTAATGCTCGCCGAAATCGCTTGCGCTAGTTTCCCTTCAGCCTGCTGGCCTGTTGACTCCCACCAGAGAACCTTCCAGCTTTAAAGCCACCGAGCACGCTAATATCTCCAGCAACTTTTTACCTCCCAACTTTCCGCGTGTGTGAGTGAAAGGTGGTGCGTGTGCAAGGTATACACGAACCTTCGCCGTATAAAGCGAATATTCGTTGACGCGATCCTCACTTTGGCAAGACGACCTTGCAACGTTTTGGTCTGACTACGAGGGTCTTACGCTACTCGCTCCTGGCAGTATTGCGGAACGGTGTCGATGGAGGCGACCTTTTTCGGTTTAGCCGCAGTCTCCTCGCCGCGGAGGCATCCGCAGTAGAATCGACTGGCAAGGGATGAGTGCACGTGGGAAAATCCCATCTGAATACATTCGGAGGAGAAGCACGTGTGCTTTTTCTGCGGACGCTATCCATTCCTGTATGAAATTTTTATGCAGCCGGATATGCGGCTGCTCCCGCGCCAAATGAAATCTTACGCGTTTCTACGCGAACAGACCCCACAAAATGGCAAAGCGTCTTTCGGTGCTCGCCTTATACTCGACTGGGTTGGTTGCTTCGCATAGAAAGCAGCAGCCGCATTTTTCCGCTGCTATTATCCAGTCGCGGCACTGAAAATCCAGACGGACTTGCCGCCCGAAAAGTGAACAGCTCGCCGGAAATCCACCGTTGAATCCGCAGCATAATACTGGCGCGAGCCAGTCGTGGCTCTAACTATTAACGATTCCGTGATTACTGGGCTAGCGTTATCATGTTATCAGGAGCCCAGTGAATCGCGTGCGATGTTGCCGCCGCTGCCGGGGCGAAAGTGATTTAGCGCGCGAATTTTCCAGCGATTTTCGATGCTCTCTTCAGGTTAACAACCCGAGCAACGAGCTCGCCACGCTGCATGTGCCCCTCGCGCACCCCCTTTTTCGCTGACACGCTTGAATTATCTCTACTCCCGCGCGCACCGTCAAACACACGTTCGCCGACTCTTAAAAGACTCTGCGGTGTGATACAATGAGGGAGTTAGGAATGTTTTATCCAACCAGCCAACCGGAAGAGGAGCTTTCCGAACAGGCTGGTGTCGCCGCTCGTAAATCACAGTTAAATTCCCGCTGAGTTTTTGACACGTTTTAGAGAAGCTCGGGGGGTAACCATTAATTATCGAGCGGAACAGAGCGTGGATCCCTCGCGGTTGTTGCAGGTGTCTCTGCTCCCCAACCTTCCGAGGTATGTGTGTGCATGTGCGGCATCATATCGTCGTCCGAAGAGATATGTAGCGATTCCCCTCGTGTATGCCGTGGACCTACGCGGCACACACCGGCAGGGTCACGTAAATCTCAAGTGTACATCTGTCGCTATGCCAGCCACGTCGCGGGAATAAATTCAGCCGCTTTCGGAGTTGCTGGAAAGAAAGAATCGCGACAGGGTGGGCGCTGGGCCATGTGTGCGCGTCGGTCTATGTGCGTGGAGTACGTGTCCGCGTTAGGAATTAACGCCGCTTGAACGGATCAAGGCCGCTAGCCCGTTGAGAAATGTCTCTTCCCCTCGACAATTCGTCTTTCTTGCCGGTTCGCTCGCGGAGAATCCATCCGGAGCACACGCCTGGCCAACCACCACCACTACTCCTTTTCTTTGGCTGACTTTTTCCAAGCTAGCCGCGCAGTGTGCCTGCATCATTAATTGCGCTGCTGAGCTTTGTTCGCAGCGCGATCACAGCTCTCTCCGCTTTGACAAGCGACTCCAGCGCGCTTAATCCGTCGCGCGCACGACTCGTCCTCATTTGAGCCGCTCCTTTATTTATTTCGACAGTAAACGCCACCCTATTGGCCGCCTAGCGCCACCACCACCACCACCCCACCATCCACCGTCGACTCCCGAAATTCACCGCGTTCGTAATTACTCGACGTTATTATCGCCCGTGGTTCAATTATTCACGGCTTTCCTTGCAGTTCCCCGCCCCCTCTTCCAACCCCTTCCGCTCGCTCGCTCGCTCGCTCGCCGTGTAATGCAGTCTCGCTTGGGAGCAGCAGAGATGCAAACACAGCCCACTCTATCTGCGCCATCCACTTCCTCCGCTGTCAGGTTCCTCTGGCGAACTCTTTCGGCAAACTTTGGAATATTGCGGGGACAGTACGTTCTCGGATGAGCGGAAGGGCACCGCCGCACGGAACTAAGGCGAAGTAGAACGCGCGAGCGTATCGGACGATGCGTTACTGAGTAATTGGACTTTAAAGTTTCATGCCTGCTAGATGCGCGCGAGGGATAGTACGAGCTGGCTGATGAATTAACCGGGGATATTTGCCTATAACAACAAACAGTGCAATTACCGGTTAACGATGCAAGAGCGCGAGCAGCAGGAGCGCTGGAGGATTCGTGTGGAGGGCGAGAGAGCTCTTATAAACTGCTCATATCAGAACGCGAAACTGGTTTGCTCCCAGGAGGAACTTTGTAAGTTGAGCGGGAGCCATCTCGGATGGAGTATTCCACTTTTGATGACGGCCGGGGCCGAGCAAGCGAGCCAACCAGCACCACTATCCAGAGCAAATACAGCGGGATTTTCGTGAAGAAGAGCTCTCCATCGCAGGGAACAGGAGGTCTTCTCGTAAGAAGGCGTTTACCCTCTAATGTCCGGGCAAGAATCGCCCGATGCTAATGCCCTTTTTCTTCGGAGGATCGTCGGCCATCAGTATGCGATCGCGATCTCCCGGGACAATTTCACCACACGTCTTCCACTCGCTCCCCAAGTCCACCCTCATCTATTTTTCTTTCCTCCTCTTGACGCTTTATTCCCGCGTCATTAATCGGCCGCTAGGGTCATCCGTAGTCTCCCGTGGGCGCAATTTCATCTAGCGGCGCGGCGGGCGGCGTCGTGTCACGTCGTAAAGCAAATATTCCGAGGGCAGCCGGAGGCTGCGTGCACACGCGTGGATGGTTCGGCTAAATGGAGAACGCGCATGAATTGAGTCTGACACGCATGGATTATGTTAGCCGATAATATTCGACGAGTGCAGTTGTTAAATAGCAAAGCGAGCAATCGCACTGATGAATGAATCAGTATCGGTTTGCATTAACAGGAATTAAGTGGATCCGCGCGCCCGCGATACGCTGGCTTCATTATGGCTTATTTGACTATTCGATAGAATTAGTGTTGGATAGACTGTCGAACTGGGCAGATTACAATTTGTAAGTTTTCATCGGCTGTCCGAGGGAGCGATCATATATCTGCCGGGAGGTGCCAGCGGCTGAGTAATCGTGGGGTTATACTACTAGCGTGTCAGAATGCGGAGCTAGAAATTCTTCGAGTCGACCCTCTTTCCAGCGACTGCCTGCCTCCCAGCCGACGGTATTTTGCGGCGAAGCAGGTCGTAGCCTCAAATCCCTGCTCTCCGCTCATAATGATTCTTTCGCATCGTATCTCAACTTCTACCTTTCTCACGCTTTATCCTGCCAGCCACCTCCCCCTACGTCCACAGTTTTCCATTCGTGTTTAATTGATCAAGCATACCGTAAATTATTTGCACTCCCTTTCCATAGTTTTTCACGGGCTTGCTCGATATTTATATCTTGACAAACTGCACGCAGCGGGATGCTGCGCGTAGAAAGGCACTTTTTTCTCTGGACGCCAAACAGTAAGGTCGAGCGGCGCCAACGGCGGAATGAAACTTATGCGTTTAATACCAAAGGATTATTTGATTTATTGGAGTGCAATAAATCATTAATGTAATTAAGTCATAAAACTTTCGATCGCTAACTGAATTCTTTCATCAGAGCAATTAATTCATTTAAAATCTAGTATTACAAGTAATGTGTACTAGAAATGTCTTTATTCTTACGCATCGTAAATCCAACTTTTATTATAAGTTTATAGACTGGTACATTTTATACAGAGCGAAAGTATAAAGTTCAGGAGTCATTTCAGGTCACTGGTGTACAATGGTATACAGTGATCCTTGGCTCGGCAGAAGAAAAGAGAGTAAAAGAGAGAGAGAGAGGGAGGAAGAGAGGGAGAGCGGGCCAAGTTTTCAGGAGTCAGAAATCAACGAATTTCCGGGGACATTCTTTCCAGGCAGTGGGCCACGTGACAAATGCATCGCGGGCGATTGCACCGCGCGCGTATTTCGGTGGGCGCACTCGCGCTTGCCACCCTTGTACGCTGGCCAACGTCGTCGTTTCCGTCGGCGTCGACGCCGGGTTTTAACAATGCCTCCCGGGGTCTTTCGAGTTCGCCCCGAACTGTTTTCCTAGCCGCCTTACCGCCGAGCTACATCAACTTACGCGAGCGTAGAGGGCGTTCGCGCAGCTTTGGTTATACCCTAACCTAAAGTAATTGCGGACTACGGCAGATATTCGGCCGTTCAGTGCCAACTGGAACTTTTTCATGACTTCCGCTCAGCGTATGAAAGGCCGCCAGCTCACACATATGCAACGCGCTTCTCCATATACATGCAGAGAGCTGCGAGTACACCTGCGCACACGTACGCGCGGCACCTCTTTGATTGGCAAGGTGCCAATCTTAACGAGCGCGCCAGTCATAACGTCGATAAGGAGACCTCGTTCCTTCCTAAGAATTCCGCGCCAGAAAAGTCGGCTGGCTTTCTGGCGTCGATCGTCTCTCACTCGCTTTCTCCGTGAGAGAAGAATCCTCGCGGAAACTAGAGCAGGCACATTTCGAGTGTGGCGTACGACGAAGCTTGGGCCGGAAATCCTGTCGACTTTGAGTGCTCCTTGGAACAACAAGCGATACCGACAACGGTGTTAGTGTAGTGCGTGAACGGAACGAGGGGTTCATCGAACAGCAGACGATAAAAGTTTCGGGTGATGAAAGAGAAGTTGTTGGAGTGGTAAAAGAGGGAAGTGGCATCCCTCGCGCGGAACTAGCGTGAAAGTGTAAAGAGCACCGTGGGGGTGGAGGAGATAGATGAAATCGTTTGTTAGCCCCCGTGATAATACCCCGCAGGTGCAATGGCCGAGTACTTTCCTCCACCCCTGCGGGGCCTGCAGGAGCAAAACTAAATTAAACAAAAATTACGCGCGACCCTGTTAAAAAGACGAGTCCAAGTGCAGCGGGCGTAGCAATAAATTAACACGCTGCGTTAAGCCGGCGAGCTCCGAGTGTCTCTCCTTTTTTAGGAGCGTCGGCTGTTGCCGGCGACGCAGCCACCAGCTAGAAAAAGCTCCGGGGCGAATCTCGGGGATAAAGGCTCCCACGCCCTTACAGGGAACCGTTTACTAATTTCATTCGAGGGGATCGCATCCGACTGGCAGGTGACGTCGCCCGTCACTTACTGGATGCTGTTGTCGGTTTAAGCTATTAAGCACCCTCTCTATAGCCTGCCAAAGCAACGTCGATCGACTCTATGCACATACATCGACCATGCATACAAACCTCTCTGTTATTCCGATCCACACGAGCATGGAAGCTGCTTCGACGTGGTTTGGTTTTTGCAAGCTGAATGAAAGTCGCAAAAGCGGACAAAGCTTTTTCTTGGATGCTCGGCGACCAAATGATTCCATCGCTAGGTTTAAACGGCGTACAAGGGTCAATTACCGATAAAGCGGAGCGGCACGTAAGCTCGTGGCGCGTAAAAGAGGCTGGGGGTGGGTTGGTATCGGTGAGGGAAGGGTGGTTGGAAGGGGGTTCGGTGGTGGTATGGCGGCGAGGGAACTGGAGGAAAGCACCGCTCGTAAACCGAGGGAAGGTAGACACGAGCGCAGGGCCGCTCGTAAAACTTCACGTACGCGACAGCCAGTTAAGAAATTGTCACGTGAAGTCGCGCGATAGCTCTGGCTCTCTTCAAACCTGGGGAAAAGCCAAGGAAACGGCATCGGACTCGCCGGCGACCCTCAGCCTCGGCCTGATTCTTGCGAGATTTAAATCCTTCGAGTGGACTCTATGTCTTGGCGAGCTTCTCGTGACAGCCGGCGTTTAAGCCGCGTCGTCGTCCCTGCTCGCCCGGACACACGCGATCCCGTCGTAAACGAGCAAGAAATTTTTTGACACGTTTATCTCCGTCCACTTCTTTCTCCTGCCGTTTAGTCTCCTTGTTCATTCTCGTTCTGTACGCTCCTCGTTCCACCCCCGGGAACTTCCCTCTCTCTTTCACTGTCACTCCCTCGTGGGTGCTCTTTGCCGACGGTGGTGCGGAAATATCAGCGTAATGAATGGACAGATAAGCGCGGTAATTTATAACCGGATACGGATATATACCGTCGGATCAATTTCCCTTTGAAAGAATGACCAGTTACGAGCACCATGGCTGCCTCGCACTCTTTACTCCGCTAAAGTGAATAGCCGACGACGACACTCCACGCTCCTCCTCTCTTTTTCTATCTCCCCTTTGACTACCAACTCCTGCTACATGCATTGAAACGAATGCCAACTGGTTAAGCGGGTTGGAAATCATAGGGCGAATTTATATAATTGCATCTCTTAATACGTGGAATGTCATCAGCCGGCTACGCTGGCGCTGCTGCTACTGACGCGTTTTTATTTAAACGGCCTCTACCGTCGCCGTCATTATACGCGAGAGAGAGCTCGGCCACGCTGCTACTGCTGCTACTACTGCTGCTGGAAAGCATTGCGCTCGTGTTAGTGCGGTTGCACCGATGCACAGCTGGGTTGGAAGATGGACAATATAAGTGGCGGGGCAGTCTGGGTAGAGCAGGCCTCAGTAATCTTCCGTTTACCCTGGCGTAAGGGTGTCTACTTTACGGTAGTATTAGCCCGAGCGAAGGATTACCCAGTCCGCCGCCGTGGTGGAGGAAGGGGGAAGGGGGAGGGAACGGAGAAATGGTTCTCTCCCGGATGAAAGCTGATCTTGCGCGCAGCTGGTATTCCAGCGTTTCACTCTGCCAAGTTGGATTCCGGTTAATTAATTCGATAGTCAATAACTAAAAAGCGCCTCATAAGAGTAATGAGACCATAGCAGGCTACTTTCGACGACCCAATTATCCAACTGGTGCTTCAGCCTCTAATAATAACCGCGTCGATCAAACTCACATCGTTTGACGCTTTTGTTCTCTCGTTAGCCCACTCGAACCGGAGAATGGGAGGATTAATCTAACGGCGTAGTAATCTCTGGAGTTCTTAGCTTCGATTACAAGCCACTCGTTTTCACCGGGCTGGCTTAGTCACGATGAAGGGAGAGAGAGAGGGATTGAGAGAGGCGGAAGGTTAAACTATTAATCAAGCGGGCGTCCTCTCCCTCATAGGGTTTAAGCTGCTCTCGTCGAGAGAGAGAGAGGTGATCCGTGGCCAGCGGGCCAATGTCGCCCCGCAGATAGGCGATACAACACCCAGCTCGATCTCATTTTGCGAGGGGCTCTGATTAAATTGGAATTCTTCCACGCTTAATCAAGAACCGCACCTTTATGAATACGGCGCCGCAACGCCGCCCTAGCACTGGATGTTTCAAAGGATCGCGCTGCCAGAGTATCTCGTGGATATTTATGGCTCGGACCATGCTACATGTAGCATGACCGAGCGTAAGCCCTCGGCTAGCATCCCCGAGAGGATCCAACTCCTGCTGGCCAAAGCTGCGAAGAACCTTCCGCCTCGTACTCATAGCTTTCTTGTGTTATCTAGAGGCGCACGCTTTAGCATCGTGACACTGACCTCACGGGACTTAGACCTCCCCGTTAGCCTAGATAGCAGTCCAAGAGAAAAAAAGCATCGTATAGAAACGGCTCCCCTACCATATTTCTACCGGGCAGTAATAATTTACGGCGGGCTCGTGAAGCGTTCAGTGTTTTTGCCGAACGGTATCCGGATTCCGGGATCGGACGAGCGGTAAAACCCCGGTGATTAGCGATGTCCCGCACAATGCATTTTTCTCCCGCGAGCGACTACATCATATTCGGCGTGCGTTCAATCGGGAGCATTAATACCGGCCGTCGTAAATCGTAGCAGGCCCTGTCCTCACTCCGCTCCGCTCCGCCTCTGTATTTACACGTTTCAATTCCCAGCGAAAACCGTGGAAAAAGCTCTCGGCTCGAGGGGCAGCGCGCCCGCGCACGCTTGTGGGATACAGGGAAATATGTCGTGCGAGCGTAATGAAAGGGCCCAGCTATACAGCTTGACTGGAGAGAGAGAGAGAGTGTGTGTGTGTGTGTGTGTGTATTGCTGGTATCCCAGTGTATCGGTTAATGTGTCGTGACAACACATCCGCATAGGTGCAGCAGCGAACCTGGCATAATAACGCTCCCAGGGGTACGATCAAATCTGGCTGGCTCTCTTGCGCCCTCTCTCCCTCTGACTGCCACGTACACTGACAGCAACGGCAGAGCCCTATGCGCCCCTCGTCAACGATACGCTCCGCTCAATCTCCGAAAGGTACGATCGCGCGTTTAAATGTCGCGTGTACGTAATTCCGGGGGCCGATTGGCCTGGCGAGTAGAAGAGCGTACGTTTATCACGGCCAATCGCTATTTACGACAATGCCAACAAAGCGCGCCATGGGGAGCGCGTCCCTCGGAAAATAGCGAAAACAGTCAGCCTACCAAGCGCGAGCGCGGTTCTCTTGGTCGCGCAGCTTTTATTATGGATCCTGATCGACTGGAAATTCACGCGCATCAATCTTCCGCAGTACGTCCGTGAAAGCTGTTCTATTCTTCTTGTGTCCTTTAATATCGGCAGACCTAGAGACCATCGCCGTCGCTGGTGTGTGGGTGTGTGTGTGGCTCTCTGTGTGAATGCCCTGTATTAATGCCCATCGAGTGAGGGCAGCTGTGAGGGATTACTTAGCCGGATTTTGATGAACGAGCTGCCCTCCATCTCATAGTTCTCCTGAGTCAATGCTAACAATAACGCGATGGATTAACAGAAGGGAATCCTGCAGTTTAATTAATCGAATGACCGCTCCCTCGAGCGATATAATGGCCGGAAAGCCGCTCCTCCCAACTTTGGAAACAGCCGAAAAACCTCTTTTATCGCTTCGGCCCCTCGCTTGCTCGCTCGCTCGCTCGCTTTCGGACGCAATCCCCGCGAATTACACGGCCGTTTTGTTGTAAGCTTTTAAAAAAATGTTAGCGCTGATTTACTATCGGTGAGCGAACTCGAAAAGCGCATCGAACGTCGCGCGTGCTTTGCATACATTTACATAGCTCCGCGGGCTTTCGGAAAAAGTAATCGCTCCGATAGCGATGTCAAACCGTTAATGCGCGTTAATCGCTGAGTGGATGTTCGAGAGGCAGTCCAAATGACTGCGATGACAGATAAAACCCTGCCAAAGTCAATTGGCATTGAATGCGCGAAATGCCTGAGAGAAAGTATCCCTTTTACAGATCAGAGAGAATCGGCCTTTAAACGATCGACAAAAGTGTGACAGCAGTCGGAAGCTGGCAGGGATAAAGCGGAAATTGCTGCCGGCGCGCATTCCTCTCCGGAGTTATGGCTGCCTGGTGAACAATACTTCCGGCGATATTTCATGGGAGTAATTTTTGTCGCCGAATATTATTCGATAATTAATGCGCCACACAGTGGAAACAAGCCCGGGGATGATGCATCGTCTGGCGTTGCTTTAATTTTTCAGTGAACACACGCGCGCGCGCAGGAAAGCTCGTCACGCGTAAAGTTCTGTTTTATCTTTGTACAGCATAGGTTACGTATGTGAGTGTCTCTGCATGACTCTATCTGCTGTATTGTCTGAGTATAGCTGGCGGGCCTCGGCGTTTCATGCATTTTCTCCACTCACGTGGCAGCGAGCATTACTGGCCCGCCCGGACCCTTTGTCATGTCGTCAAACGATTCACGAGCTGCGACCTTAAATGCGCGGATATTGGTTCGCCGACGTTTTTACGATATTCCCCGCGCCGGGCGTCGCGCCACTCCACGGCCCTTTTCTACTTAAAAGAGGACCGTAAAGCCTTTTACGATACGCGCGGCTCCTTCCCACCGAAAACCCCGCCGGCGGGCGTCGTTCGCCCTCTTGAAATAAGACGCTCACGCGCGCCGCCCTCTAATGTACTGCAAACATGCCGAGCCGAATTCGCAAGCGGATTCCGGCCTCGCAACGGCTACGGAATATGCATGCATCCACCTGTGTATGCGAGCACTACTCGAGCAATTGTGTCGCCTTGCGAATAACTCTAGTAGTAGAAAGCGGCGCGCACGACGCCGCGCACAGGACAAGCAAGATAAGTAGAAGATTCATGAAATTTCATAAGATGATAATACTAGCCGCTAATTCTGGGGAATTACGCCGATCTAAATAGAGCGAGCTCGATAACAATGGAGAGCGAAGCCGGCTCCCGGCAGTCCCAGGACTGGTTGCTCTCGGTTGGTGCACCGCGCTCTCTCTCTGCGACGATCCGACGAGCTTCCTAGTATTCCAGTGATTAAGTGCGCTCTCGGTGTGCTGCCTCTTGTACCCTCAATTAAACCCATGTATCATGTGATTGCAGGTCCAGGCCACCACCGGCGAAAAGATGATCCGCGATTACTTGCTGCTACTCTCGTGGCTCTGCGCGGTCCACGGTAAAATAGGCGAGTATACTCACACATACACACACCTCCCTGAATGCCTAGTCTCATCTACATATCTCCCGCTGCGGCTCTTCTGTTTCCCCATTTCATCTTTCTCTCCAGCTTCTCTCGCACCTGTGTGCCTGTATATGGCTGTGTTCATACGCGAACACACACACACACGGTGTTGCTGGCTGTCCCGCTGGATTTTTAAAACAAGGAAAAACTCCTCTTCTTCGCGAGCAATATCCGGCGGCATTCGCGCGTCCGCGCGCTCGCCAGTTTACTTCGGAATCGTATTTTAAAATTTCACGCGCACACAGCACGGCCTCGAGCGCGCGACCGCCTCTCTCTCTCTAGCGCGCGCACTGTAACGTTTATAGATGACTGTATAAAGAATTACGAGTGGTAAAAGCGGGATATGGCTCGCGAGCGGTTGCTTTAGCAACGCGCGCATTCCGCATTGTAGATTACTGGAGAGAAGGGTGTTGCTGGCGGCGGCGAATCGAATCGCTCGCCCGGAAAGCGGCGACGCAAAGGGCGAATTCTCGCCATAGAACTCGTTCTCTTTCTGTCGCAGGTTACTTCTGGCACATCACCGACATCCACTACGATCCCAAGTACTCCAGCCAAGGAAACGCACCGAACAGTGAGTAATCTATGTGTGCTCGGCCGCTAAAGCGACAGATAAAGAGAGCACTCTTCACGTGAACCGAAGCTAACAGTCCGGTATAAGATTTCGAGAGTGAGTCGGATATCCTCTCGCTATCTGTCCATGGGATTCTCGAATGACTTGGTTCGCTCGGTGAATTTTATGCCTCATTTCTCCGCGTACATACATCCTGCCGGCGGTATTTACGGATCGTTTTAAAGTACCTGGCGTGTCTGGCTGGCACGAGGCTTGCATGAAACAAGCGCTAGGCCAAATTGCGTCCCGGGCCATCCACCCTGCCTCGTGTCATTTGGACGTTAGCAGCGTTATACGTGACCGGGCACCGCTTTTCCCTTAAAGGTCATTCGTTCCCACGTCCCACGACTCCTTCCTCCTCCTTTTCCACCTTCTATTCTCTCCTTTCCTCTTTCTCTCTCTCAGTGCTCTCTTTGTCTCGCTATTACAAGGCATACTGTGTACATTTCACCGTGCACGTATTCCTCGGCGACGATGGTGGTGGTGGTGGTGGTGGTGGTGTTTCCTCATTGGCAGACGGCGGCGGTCTACTTTCAGTGTGCTGGAACACGAAGCCCAACATCGAAGGACGAACACGGCTGGACAGAAAGCTGGCGGGGGAGTTCGGCGACTACGACTGCGACTCGCCCTGGACACTGATCGAATCAGCGGCACGGGCAATGAGATCAAAACACGGCGAAATCGAATTCGTCCTCTGGACGGGGTAGGTCCACACCCGCATCTCCCGCTCGAAATACTGCCCAGCCAGTTTAATTTGCTTATCGTTCGAGTGACCCAAGGATACACTATCTTGCGCCGCGCGGTCTAGACGCTCGTCGTCCCCTTTGAAGATCCTTGGCCTCCCATTGCGAATTAATATTACTTGGAGGGTGACTAGTTTCCCTTGTACTTTGACGCGCTCCTTCTAGGATCGTACGATGTCCTTGTCAGATTCGAATGTTTAATACACACAGTGAAATTCCGTGGTAAATTTGCTAGCGCGAAAGGGACCACCTCAGCGCGCAAATGGAACCTTAAATTATTGGTGCGCACCGATGAACCGGCGTGCTGAATTTTTCATGGCCGCATTTTACTCCGTCGACGCGCGCAACCCTTTTCCACGTCGCGCCGCTTTAATATTAAACGATCGCGTGTTTGTCGACTTCCGGTTAGATTACATATTACGCTCGAGACCGAAATGACATTTGCCCGTTCGACGGCGACGCGGTGCGGCGCGGCGCTCTATGAAGCACCCTGCAAACTGACGAGTTTGCCATGCGAAAGAAACAGTGTATCAAACCGGGCAGGAATTACCGCGCTGCTTACGGCTTGTGCACACACGTTGGTCGAGCCACCGGGCGATTGTTTAGCTCGATTCATTAATAGCCGCGAGCACAACTATGTCCGGCCCGGCACTTGTTTAATTTATTTAGCAGAAGCCCGCAGCAGCCCGGCCGGCCAGCCAGCGGATAAAATCTTTCGGCCGCAAATTGGCCGTATTTAGAGGCTGCTCGCCGCGCGAAATCCATTGTACGAATTATATGCCGGCCCAGCTTTGATACGATCGCCGCTTTAATTTCCCGCAAGTCCGTTTAACGATCCACTTGCCAATATTAGCATGCAGCGGAGCGAGCGAGAGCGAGCGGCGCCCACAAGCGCGCACGCCAAGCCGGAAAAATGCGCATTATTATAATGGGAGTGTTTGTTTCACCCGCATGTGTTCTCATCAAGCAACCCACACCAATGGACTCAAACTCCCTCTCGCGCGCGCGCGCGCGCGTGCCGGTGGTCTCTAATGTGGTTCCATCGAGTTATTAATTATTCAATTGCAGGTGTGAACTTAACTATGAATGAGTGGTCAAGTCAGTCGATAATACCGGCACTCTGTTAGCTCGCTCGTTAATTGATTAATATCATCGTGGGTGCACCCTCTGCTCTTTGAACGATCCGACCGATCGCACTGCCTGGATTATCGCCGGGGACGCCCGATTCATTTACACATGTGGAAATTAATCTTTCATTGCAATATTCATACATCGAAGGTGGCACTCGGCGGGAGTTACAGAAATTGCAAAAATTCATACTCGCTAAGAATAATCGATCGAGCGAGTGTTTCGCGGCGAGCGTGATATCGCTCGATGATTAATCACTGGAGGAGCGTACGTGCACTATAATATATTATATAGTTCAAGGTGTAAAGCTTCGCGTGCCATTAATTTGAAGCAGGGAGACTTGAGCTTAAGATAAGTACGTGTTTCAAAGGGCCTCGCGAGCTCACGAAACGATAAATGCTTGTTATTTTAGTATACGTCTTAAAGCTTATTTCACTGGACAGCCTCGAGCATTCGCCTTTCGAATTAACAAGTATTTTCAGCCACGCGCAATTTTACGAAATGTAAAGCCTTTGGTCACACTCATAACTGTTGATGATTTGTGTTACGCCTTGCGTGAGCTGGTAGAGATTTATTGATAGTCTGCACCTCAAGTTTATCATATATGTAAAATGTTATAATCTCTAATAAGCAGGTGTTTCAAAGGATCTCGCAAGCTCACGAGACGATAAATACTTGTTACTTTACTATAACTCTTAAAGTTTATTTCATTGGTAAGAGTTGAGTATTCGCACATAGAGTTATCAAGTATTTTCTCCCTCACGCAATTTTGCGAAAGAAAAGTGTTTGGTCACACTCTTAACTCTTGACGATTTGTCTTATGATTTGCGTGAGCTAGTAGAGATTTATTGATAGTCCGCACCTCAAGTTTACGATGTATATAAAGTATTATAATTCATTCAGATACCGTGGCTCAAATTATAAGGCAATGTATCATCCTGCAGGTACATTATGTGGCTTGTGAGACGCCAGATTTCTTATTAGAATCTGGCAAGAGGATTGATTGCCTCCGCGCGTATGTGCATGTATAGAACTCGAGGTGGTACAAAGGCACACGCGAACTATCATAGACACGATGGATTCGCGAGAGAGTAGGACGGGCAAGGGAGGCGAATTCTCGAATTTTTGTGCCAATCAGTACTTCGGAGCAGCAGGCCGAAGTTCTTTTTCGTCCGGAAATTGAATCGGGCGAGCGAGCGAGCGCGCGCTCTCACCGATCGATTAATGCCATCCAACTATCGCCGGTAAATAGATATGGGAGTTTCCGATCACGCGCGCGATGAGAACTTCATAATACCTCGGATACAGGTTCTATCTCCTGGCGGCTCGATCTTTTTTCGTCCCGTTTTGACATTAATTGTTTATCGGTCGAAAAGTGAGGGTGAGTCGATGCATCCGAAACTTCCCATCTTTGACGGGTAATCGGCTTTGACGCGCAAGCGGATTACTACAGAGGCAAAGGCAAAATCGATCAGGAACAATGCCACTACGTCAATTACACTTCTCCCTTTCCGCTCCTCTCCGTTTCACACTCTTTGTTTTTTCCCACCGCCGCCGCCGCCGCCACCGGCTAAATCCACGTTGACAAAGAACACTTTCGGCCATACGGACGGGACATTCACTAATCTATTATCTAGAACAATTCGGCACCTGGCAGCTCCGCCCTATTATTCATCGCGTGTGTTTGTCAGTTAGATGGTAGCCGCTTCGACTAACGAGAACGAGTCTCGCACGTGGAGCCTGCTAGCTGAGAAGGCGGCGTGGCGCGCGCACGGCCGATTGGCCATCTATGCCATCGAAATTTAATCACGTAGCATAATCCGAGCATCGACGTGATTACAAAATTCCCGGGGCGTGAGTGCGATTTGCATGGCGTGGCGCCTCTGACTCTCCCTCTATGTGATTCGCCGCGTAGTATTCCGCGCGCGGAGCGGCCAGTAATCTTATTTCGGGTACGGCAGTTCCGAAATTTCGCGTCTCATAAGCCGCCCGCCGCGGCGTGCCTAATTTGCGGATGCACGTGTACGGAAAGCCGGAATCGCGCGGATCCTCCTCTTCCCCGGCTGCACATCGAGCGGATAATGCCTCCGTGCTTTCTTCGTATTTGCCGTCGAACAAGGATTCCCGTTGTATGGCAATTCGAGCATCCATACGTTTCCCTCCTAGCTACGCCTATACATATGTATCCAGTTGCGTACATGTGCGTTGGCTGACACTAACGAGGCTGTAACTACTTGTTGCAGTGACGCGCTGACGCGCACTACCAGCATGAGCCCCGAGCTGCGTCTGCAGTGTTTGCGGAATCTGACCGATCTGTTGTCGCACACGTTCAAGGGACTATTTGTGTTTCCTGCCCTGGGCCACGAAGACATCGGCGTCAACTTCGTCCAGCTAGCGGACCTCTGGCAGCAGTGGCTCCCACAGGAAGCACTTGATACATTCAAAAAAGGTTTGTAAAACATCACGTATCCCAGCGTACTCCGATTGTTATTCTAGTACCAAATTGAAAAGCATCCGACGTTCCAATACTGTGATTATATAATCGATCTGTGAGATTGATGGGACGAGTAGAAATGTCTGGGAGTCTCATCAGAATGATATATTAATGTTTCGTATTGCTAGTGGAAAGTTATGATGGTTCGCCTTCGAATTGCAACAATAATAGCATCGGGAGAAAGGGAGCTTGAGCTAGGATTGCCAGGGACATATAGCGATCTTACATAAATCTGCATCGAAGTACGAAGCCATCCTTTCCGATATCTGTTGCAGCCGGATATTACACTATCGAGCAACGCTCGGAGAAATATCGGATCGTCTTCCTCAACACGAATTTGTGGCTGAGCAGAGCCGATAGTCGACAGCGTCAGGGGAGTAACCCGCCCGACGGCGGCCAGGATCCTCACGACCAATGGTTCTGGTTCCAGTCGGTCCTCGAGAACGCGAGAAGCAAGAAGGAAACGGTAAGTCGGCCATTCTTCTCTCTGTTTCTCCAATTTGTCATGCTAATGCTTCTCGAGTACCCTATTATTCCAAGTTCAGGTGCGCCGCATTCTTCGCTCCACCGGGGAAGCAAGGACACTTGCAAACAATATCCTGTTGTGTTAGGCGCGTGCTATGTTATTGGAGCAGAGCCCTCGTAAATTTCCAAGTTCCCCGGGAGTTTTTTCATTTAATAAAGCTCCAACCCCGCGCACCCCTTCTCCTCGCGATGTTTTTTCGAAACTGTCGGGAGCGTGCGCACACTGGCCCGCTTCTCCTGACATTTTCACGAATACCTCGCCGAGTGGTGCGCAAACATTCTTGTGTTCTTGGGAATACCGCTCGGCCCGTCACTTTGTATTTATTTCTCTGAAGATTGAGGCGACAGTTTTCACTGGAACGTCGGAGCCACATAACCTGCCTTACCTTTGGATAGACACACAAGGAATATTGGGTTACTTGTGGCTATAGCGTTCCCTCGTTTCTCGGAGTAACTGGCGTAAGGATTAAAAAGAGGCGTAAAAAATCTCTTTCTCGCCCCTTTGAAAGGGGAACAATTCCTGTTGGAACGTGCCAACTGGTTCAGCTATCTTCATATAATGGCTGCAGTGTTTCGGTGAAGCGGTTCGTTTGCGTGTTTATTGGGCGCCGCCGGTGTTTCCGAGAGTTGCCGAATCAATTTTCATTACGAGATTTCTTTCCGTTCCGCTTCGCTCAGCCCATGCAACTCGCTGGAAGAGTGCGCGGAAAAGAGAGAGACAAAGAGGGAGAGTGAGAGCGAGCGAACCAGGCGACTCAAAACTTTTAATTGCGACTTCTTTGAAGTGGCCCTTCCACCGTGAGTTGCGCCAACGTAGACGTAGACGTTGAGAACAGCGACGGCGACGGCGACGACGACGACGACGACTACGGGCAAACGAGAAAAATTCTGCGACAATGCGCGGCAGCCGTGAAACTGCAATTGCGCGCGCTCCTTTTTTCGCCTCCGCCCCTTTGTCAAATATTATATTACCCTGGCCGTTCATTAAAGGTGTGAAATCCTTGCGGCTAAACAAAGAGAATCCAGCAGCTGGTGAGTGTCCTTGAGGAAGAAGGCATTATTTCCTACGGGTTCGCACTTTCCTCCTCTCGGTTTGCCGCTCCGCTCGTCCCACAAAGGAGCCTCGGGACAATTACGAAACGCATGCGAGTGCGAGTATGGGGGAAGATTATTGCAGACTTGCTGCCGGCGCTTAAGCAGAGGGAGTCACTTAAGTATGTTTGACTTGCAGGGCCTTCCGTCTGCTCTTGCTCGCCGCGCCGGTCGAGTTCGATAATTAAAAGGATTTGGTAACACGCCGCCACTCCTTTCCCCACCGGTTCCCGGCGGAGTCGAGAAGTTAGAGTTCCCAACTCGGCGAACATCTTTGATGGGCTGGATGAACGGGCGGTTGCCTGACTTGTCACGGACTCGCACTACTTAAGACCTTAAAGCGTACCGTACAGCCAATTCATAAAGCAGCCCGAGCCTCATTACTACCATTTCCCTTCATTTTCACATCTGCATTTTGCAGTGCTGTAATGATAATAGAACGGCGGAGAGAGAGAGAGAGCTTACTTGGTTTATTCAACATCACAATAGGATCAACGGACATTAATGTTTGAGAGGACACCATTAGCGGTTTACGCTATTTTCCGGACACATGGAAAAGCCGGGGAACATAATAGAGAGAAGGGCGAATAAAAGCGGCGGACGGGGAGAGGAGGGGGGATAAGCCCCAAGCTACTAAGGAATTCTCTCTGCCCATCGACTGTCGAATTAGTTGGTCGAGGAGGTTTGGGTTGCGCGGAGCAGCACCCGGTCACGTCAACGTCAGATTGCTGGCCAGTCGGAAGGTCGATCTCACTTTGTTTTCCTTCCTCCCGGGGATACTAAATTATTTTGACAGACTCGATTTATCGGCCGCGTCACCGCGATATCCCAATCGTTGAATAACACAGGAATTCCGCCTTTCTACCCTCGCTCGGCCACGCTTTTCCCTCCCTTTCAGGATTAATCGAGTGAATTATATTTAAGCCAATTGTTAACCACGGCGAGCTCCATTCTGCGCGCCCTTTTAATCTCAAATCGATCGAGAGTGAGAGAGAGAGAGGGATGCGCATACCTCCGCTCTCGCGGCAGCTATCGCATTAAGAGACCGTTGATATTAATAGTTGATATCAATGGAGCGGGAACGAGCGGCTCGCTTAGCGAATTTCCACGAGGCACTTTCGGAACTATCTGCAAATAACTCGGAAAAGACGTAACGTGACAGTGCGGAAAGATTCTCGAAGCAAGCGAGGCCAACGAACGGACCAACGGAGCTTCGGCAAAGACAGCTCAACGATGAAAGGTGCTTATAGAGAGCGAACGAAAGAGAGCGAGAGAGAAAGAAAGGGAGAAGGAAGGAAAGCGGCGATCCAGTGCGAGTTCAAACTTCGGAGAGATTTACTTTCCGACTCGGTCGCAATAACGCATTGTGCTTGCGCGTCCTTCCCTTTCAGAGGAATCGATCTGTCGAGAACAGATGTCCGTTCGGTATCATTGCTGGCTTTTACCGTACAGCGAGCAGGAGAAAAGCGATGCCGGCTGAAGAAACCATCAGCGGGCGCAAAAGAATGGCGCGTCTTTATGAGTTTGCTCAGCAAAATGAGAGGGTGAGAGAGATGGCGGCCGGCGAAATTTATCACGCGGTCAATTACCACTCTCTTCGCTTTGGCGGCTCGGTTCGTCGCGACGACGCGCGCTTTGAATCCACGATTGCCGATGGCGAGCGGTAAGTGGGTGGCGGGCGAGTAGGGACCAGCGAGTGTCAAGTAACGTTTCTCGAAGGATATCGGTTATCGATTACGGGATTCTGGGGCGTTTAGGTCCTCGGGAATCCTTCGCCCTCTCCCCAAATCCCACCACCCTCCCCCGCGCACTGTCAGATGGCAGTGGCGGCGATAAATTATTGAAGGACTTTGAATTCCATACACGGCATTGGTATCCATATATAGCGGTTGGGAGCATTGCATGCAAATCCCATTGATATATCCTGATCGTATTAACTAGCGTGGAGGAGGCCGCATTCTCCTATGGCGTCTTCCCCATTGACAACGCTGCCTAGCAGAGCCTCTCCTACTCGCCGCACCAGCGGACGTATTCCTGAAAGCAAGCGCGTCACTTGCTAGTACTGCTGACACCCGCGCTTCAACGGGAAGCATTATTGTTATATAAATTCCCCGAGTCCGACAACAAAACCAGGCGAGCACTCGTGGCTCGCTCGCTCGAGAGGTGGCGAGAGCTAGTTTATAGAGACGCGCGGCGGCACGCTGCATTCTCGGCAGAGCGAGCGAGCGAGCGAGTGGTGCCGAGGTCGAAATAAAAATTCGCCAGGAAGTCGAGGGCGAGCCTTTGTCGAGCGATGCATTCAGGAATTCAAGGCATCATCCAGTGAAGTGTACTCTCGCGCGCTCAGTATCTGCGGCTGCATCGCTGAATAAGACTGGACATCCTTTATATTTGCTGGACGCTGCGAGAGTCGATAAGCTCTTTACGCGACAAAACCTGTTGGTGAAGTTTGTCTCTGGCGCGGTCGAAATTGGATTTACAGTGACGATCGAGTCGGCTCTCTCTCTCTCTCTCGTAGCGCTTAATTAAAGGATTATTAAAACCCGCTGCAGCTTAGTCAAGCAGGAAATCTATTGGCGAGCCACTCGATTCAGCATTCAAGGGTCTACTCAAACGCGGTAGCGGAGCCGAGTGCGAAAGAGAGAGAGAGAGTGTTGCTTCGATGTCTGTATTGATGCCTCGTGTCACTCAATAGCAAGTGACACAGTATTATAAATGATGAAAAAGCACGCCACTATGGCAGCGCGAGTAATTGCGTCGAAAAAAAAAGCCTGTCCGCTGGGGCTTTATCGTGGCGACTCGTCGATCGGCTGGGATCGCGCGGCGCGGCGCGGACCGTGCCAGCCGAGCGGACCGGAGACAGGGAGGATGCTTCAATCATCCGCGAAGCGGCAGTCGCTCGAAACTGAATGGAATTATTGATAATCCAGAGACGACAGTGCACCAGCCGACCGGACGCGCATCCGTGCTCGAAGCTCGTTCCTGCGGGCGAACGATAAATCCATCTGGAGAACGAGTCGAACCTAAAGCACCGGACACGCTCGCGCGCGCGCGCGCCCTCTTTCTCTATCTCCGGGGATTTCGTGGAGAATTTTCCGAAATCTTACAGCACCGCGCCATATATCCGACAGGATAGGCTGCCGGACGGGGTGACTGGAGGAGGGAGGAGAGAAGCTGGACAGAAGATAGAAATCCGATTTACCACAGACAGATATAATCCCCGACGGTAGCCGTTCCTAAGAGGTTCGGGCTTCCGGTGAGAGCAAGTTTTCCAGGGGCACCGGGACATGCCAGGCTCCGATCAGCCTCGAAGCGCGAGTGGCGAGTTTGCGGGGGACGAACGTCTGGAAAATCGATCAGCGCTCCCGCAGTCCGATAATGCGATTACAAATTACGGACCGTTTAAGCGCGTCAGCAGCAAAACTGACCAATCAACGGAGCTATTGTTAACTGGCGGCCGCGAATCGTTCGTGCCCCGGATTCAATGGGTGCTGTGATTCCTGCGCTCGTCGTTCGGGGCTACTTTCCCCTTTGATACCGAATCAGCCCGTTCCATGCCGGTCCTACACATACCTTTTCATCAGGACATATACTCCTCCTGTATCCGCGATACCCTTCGAATTACACGCCTCCATCCTATTGATCCCGGTTGCCTTCTCGTATTACATTCAAAACAGTTCAATTTCACGCTCCGGACCGCATTTTTGCCGGCTTTCCTTTTAATATCGGCGATTTGATTTATACCGTCCCGCGTCGGTGAATATGTATGACTGGTTCAGCTCTCGGGGAATGCTTTCAAAGGGCAATGTAACTCACTCTCCGATCCCCGGTCTTCTTGTCTCCCCGAGCGCTTTCGATTCGATGTAGGGCCGAGTGAGAGCGAGAAAAAGTGAGGGAAAAAGCGAGAAAACGAGAGTGGTGGATCGAAAGAGAAAAAGTTTCGAACGAATAAGAGGCGGCTATTCCGAAATCGTTCTGCTTGTCAGGCTCACACTCGAGAATCGAGCCGCTTGCCGAATCGAGACGACCGACCGCAGTGTAATATCTCGAAGCGCGGCCAATTATCCTGAGCGGTGCTCTGGTGCTCGGCCAGCCGGTGCTAGGGGCGCAAAATTTCCTCGATCAAATATTTAAACCTTCGTTTGCAGAGTCCGCTATCCAATATTCGCTTTGTGGGATCGACGAGGGCCGCTGGAAATGCGAACGATCGTAATAAGGATGTCGCGCAATACCGAAAATAGTGGTTCATAATAACGTGGCTGGCTGGGAGTGGAAGACTGGCAATATACTTGGCTGGCCTTTTCTCCAGCGAGTTTCCACCTTCTAGCAGAGGCGAACACAAGCGCCCGACAAAGTTTCGTTCCCGAGTGCGCGATCGACGGTGCTCCTTGCCGTTTAAAGAAATCTACTTTTTCCCTGCGGTACAATTCGTCGAGAAAGGATCTGCGCGCGAACGGGAGAGGACCTTCTCCTCCTCTTTTTCTCCTATCAGCTTAACGAGCTTTTCTTTATCCATCGGACGGCGTTCCGGCCATCCTCTCGTCGACTACCGAGCTCGTTCACATCCCTCTCGCCACACAACCTCTCGTTCTTTTCCCACCATCGTTCCCTGGCAAGCTCGTTCTCGCCGAGCGGAACCGAGACGAGAATGCTGCCGGCCTGCAGCTCGTGCAGCACGCCGGCATTCCGAGGGCTTACGAGTCTCGGGTTTCGAATCAACCGGGAACGAGATCATCGTGCACCTAGACGACGGGCCTAATTCCACAAACGTGCTCGAGCAGATGTCTTTGTAGCGCATCCTATCCTTTCTGCACACACACACACACACTCGTTCTCTCTCTTATTCTCTCAATGTCGCACTTCCCCCAGCACTTTGCATTACTTGGAACAAGGCGAGCGAGATCGAAGCTTGAAATCGATTTGGCAGGCGTAAATGGGAGCCGTGATATTCCGTGCTTTCCCACTAACGAGAGTTCCGTGTTACAACGAAATAGCGCGTGCCCGGCGACGCCTTCTACGTGCAAGCTCTCGCATCGAGCCAAGTCACCCGGTGTTGAGTTGAAGCAGTGGCTCAGTCACGCGACTCACTCACTTCCTGGCGAGAGCCAGCCCCGCCAGGAAAGTAGGGAGCAAGAATGCGTGAGTTATAAGCGGCCCTTGGTAACACCCTGTAGACAGGATGATTGGTATTTGCCCACTTATTTTCCTCGAGAAAGAGAGAGAGAGAGTACGACCACGTGCTCGTCATTCTTTACAAGTAAAGTCGAGATGGTTGCGTAAGAGGTTCAACAGATATTAAGAAAAGCGAAGGTTGACAGGGCCGACGGGTAAATAGAGAATAAAAGAAGAAAGGAAAAGAGCCCCGGCGAGGTCAGACATAGTACTTTACTCGGCACAAGGAGGACAATTTCCTCGATGCCAGCTTTAATCTGATTAGGTTTCGTGTATTCACATTCCATCGGAATCGGCTCACAGGAAACCTTATTCCAGCGAGGTGGTCCGTGCACGGACTTACATTCCTGTCACAACCCGTAGAAGTTTATCGTTTGACTTCTTCGGTTACATTCCGCATATCGTAACGCGAACGGGCCTCGGGACTTTTATGGCGCAAAGGGTTCTCTCTCGCTGGCCTGCGAAATCTCACGGAACAGTCTCGAACAATAAGTGTAAAGAGTCGGGAGATGGGAGATAACATGGCCGGCGGTGCCTCGAGCAATACGCGTTTTGCTGCTCGCTGGCATTAAGATACTGCGCTGCGCCGGCATAAGAATTGTCTGGCGCGATAGGTGTAATAACGGCAGGCTTTCGCAAGTATTACGTGGTAATCGCAGGTTTACATCGTCGGGCACACGCCACCGGGTGTCGACGATCGAGAGAGCGGAGCTACCATGCTGCAGGAGGCACACAACGATCGCTACTTGCAGCTAGTTAGGCTCTACTCGGACATCATCCGTGGCCAGTTCTTCGGACACTGGCATTCCGACACATTCAGAGTGGTTTACAGCGATACAGGTAAGTCTTCTCTCCTCGTTTATTGTCGCGTCTCGCTGAATCCTATCCGGACAAACTGCAGAAAATCGCCGGTGGAGTTTGGCAGCGTCGGATTAGTTATTCATTCTCGAAACTAAAACGATCGGTCTGGCATCGCAAGTAGTTTGATACCACTGGCTCTTGAAACTTGAGAATAGCGCGGCCCACATGCTTGCGCTAAGCGGGTTTGGGAATTCAAGTAAACTCGCTCGCTTTCGCTTGCTTAACTGCTAGCGCTCGCACTCGCCGGTCGCAGTAGTACGAGTCGGTGTGCTATCGGACGCGGATGTGTGTGCCTTGAAGCGCGGCAAGCGCACACGCCACTCTCCACAGAGCTAGCGGAGGTATTTTCGCGATGCACGCATCCGCCTCCCGTTCACTCGCTTCCGTGCTTCTGTACTTTGGCAGAAGGTTCGGCTGGGCCGTGTGGTGGTGGCGCTCGCTGGCGAATAGAGAGATCACAGCAAAGGAGCGAGAAGTTCGCGTTGAAAGTATGCATCTATCGTGGACGGGCTGGGCGAAAAATCGAGCGTGAAGAATTAAAGGCGATGGCCTATTCCAGCAGGCCAACAAAGATCCACGGCTGGGCAAAGCGACCTGCCCTCCCGCCTCTTTATCTCTTTTCCTCCACGCTTTTGCATCGCGCGCTTTTACTTCTACCTCGGCCGAGTGTATCGCGCTTCCGTGGAAAGTGTCGGAAACTTTCATCAGACTCGGTGCAGTCGGCTTCGAAAAAAGAGTTACCGCGCCCCTGATAAAGCTCGCGCGCGCTTTATCCGCTCGCGATGAAAACTTGCCAGGCGCGCTCTCGCGACTCTCATAATAGCACGTAACTCGCGATAATTTGGAAAGCAACGCCAGCGCAATCTTTTCAATTTGTACGCGACCCATATTCGCCTGGGCGCCGCTTCCTCATTGGTCCTCGGGATATTTCGCTCCTCGTCTTGCCTATCGCAGCCACCGCATATCACCCTCGGCCACCTAGAATTCTCGCTCGCTCGCTCGCAAGCGGATGACGTCGAACATAAATTTCGAGCGCACAGCCCGTTTAATACCGAGATTCTTTTGCTAGTCCCCAAAAGTCCATTAATTCCCTTGCGAGCGAGCGAGCGGGCGGGCGGGCTTCGTTAATCGACATCGTACAACCAGGGGTGGATTCCATTTCGCGCGAAAGTCTGTACACGCTGTGCATCATCGCCGTCGGAATGGAATAATAATCGAGAATGGCTAGGAGGGTAATAGGTATTTACAAAATTTATCACCTCGCAAAATGTCCTTCCTGCCAACAGGTCATCCGGTATCTTGGATAATGATGGCGCCAAGCATCACACCACACACTCTCGGCGGACCAAACAACCCGGGTTTAAGGCTCTACAAATTCGAGACTAAAACCGGCCAGGTATGTGCTACACCGAACCTCTACAAATGATCTTCGATTACCAAGCGATACTCTGTTAGCTCGCACCACTATTTCCCTGATTGAAAGAGCCAGGAATATACAATCGGTCTTCGATTCCCTCTGCACTCAGGTTCTCGATTACACGCAGTACTATCTTAATCTGCCGGAAGCGAATTCAATGAGGAAGGCGAACTGGTCTGCAAGATATTCCCTCCTCGAGTACTACAAGCTCGAGGATATCACGGCGATCACTCTCCACGACCTGGCCGAACGATTCACACAGTCCAATGATAATGCTTTCGTCAGGTATGTATTCACCGCCAGTAGATTCATCCACCGGTTTATGGTGTCAGACACAAGTAGCTCCTTTCATCCTCGAATGCTATCCTTCGCTCCAAGTATAATTTAACTCGCTTAATTCCTCTCGAGACACTCGAGAACAGAAACGAGAGCATTTGCGGCGACCTTACACGTGGAGACCTTGAAACATTGAGTGGTTCGGTAGGTGTGCACAAATGACCGACATAAATGAAACGAGGCAAAGTTGCCGAGTGCCATTTGTAGTGGAGTGGCGAGCGCGACGTCACCTGACAACATTTACGTGATCGAGAAGAGTGCGTCGCGTCGGGTGGGGCTCGCGTGAGCCGGCCCAACTATTCCCGCATTTTCAGCAGGCGAGCATTAATAATTCCCCATACTTCTCTGGATAATTCTACGGCCGTGATAATTCCGGGCGGGCAACGCTGATAACTGTCTACCCTTTTCAACGCAATCGCGCCATTACGATGCTAATGACTGTCCCGATACGGCTGCTTGCTCGAGGCCCTTCTAACACCGAGCTGTAAGGCCTCCTTTCGAAGCCGCTGCACACTCGAACTAGCATTATCTTGCCGCCCACGCGGTACTTGCGCGCAAGACACTTATTGGCAGGGCCAGGGACACTTTACGAAATTGCTAGCACACCGGTGTGTACCCTCGATAAGAACACTGGGGATTCGAGGCCCTACGCCAGTCATGCCTCCGCTCGAACCGCCTGACACTTGTCCCCCTATCGCTCTAATTCCAATTAGCCAAAGCCCCGCCACGGGCTTCAGCTTTTGTCCAAGTGTTTTATCGCATCAGACATTCAGCATATTTAGCCAAATTAACAGTCTGTGTAGTCCGCACGTAGTGCATGATGCTTTGCTGAGGTGTGGAATAAATATGAAGTGCAGAAAGTTTCAGTAAAATTTATATTTTTAGGAAGCATGTAGAATGTATGTTGGGACAGAGAATAGTGGATATATGCGATCTTTTCTCCATCTATTCTTGCACACCTTTCTGTAATCTCATTCATTCTACCACTTTCTACACTGTAGAGACAGAGAATTGTATTGAAAGTACACGAAAATCAGTTTCCAACCAAATGTTTGCTCAGGTGAAATGTTTTTAAGGATGAATTCTATCAAATTGCAGTGCATTGAATTCTTGGAGTGTTTGTTACCTAAAAGTGATAAATTTGTGTGCTGCATTACTTCTAAAGACGTAGCAGCACAGGTATTTTCGGACTCGTATCTTGATCATGTAGAGTTTAAATTACCATCGTGTCGCTAATTTTGTCGCGATAACAAGATTAACACATAACATCCAATTTACGCTCCTCCAACTCTGTTATTAGATCTTATTACACTGTCTGTGAATGAATATTCACAGATTCAAATATACAATTCGTAGGAATTCTATCTACCACCAAAGAAAACCTCCCAAAGATCATTTCAAAATTATCAAAAATAGAAATGGATATATTGAAACACGAAATCCAAGTTATGAGTCAAACATCATTAATGTGTAATAAAACTGAGTTTTTATTTAAGGATACTTAGACTTAACTTGTAGTTCTAACATAAAAAAGTTGACGTGTGCGCGCTTGGTTGCGTGGTAAAAAGCTCGGAAACTACTTTGAAATTAATACTGACTTTACTATGTAATTACCTTCATTTAGCATTTTTCCTTCCTTCGCAGTATCCAAGCTTTCATAAGCATTATCCAGTATCACGTAATTGACAAGGACACCATTCTTTTTAACAACATTACAAGTGCCTCGAATAAAGCTCGCACACGCCAAGTTTTTATTAATGTAAGAACTATAAGTTAAATCTGAATATCATCGCATAAAAACTTGATGTTGTTGTATAATATATTAATTATAATTACGACTTTCCTTTGCCAATGATATCCATTTATATGTTGGATCATTGTTAACCCTTTGACTACAGCGAAATCTAAGAAAGAATGCTCATTTCAACTGACGAGATTTTAGCTCTGCTAAATGCAATCTTAATGGATTTTTAGAATCGCATAGTACTGTTAGAATCGCAAAATTTCCAAGCGCCCGCAGTATTTTAGGGGTTAAGTGATATTGGGGATGAAAATATACATTTTCTTGGGAGACTGTTTATGCAAGCGGCAACCAATTGCTCTGGTCTGATTGGCGCAGATACTACGCGGCGAACACGGTGTTCTTGCCGCGCGACGTCGAGAAGACTTGGGGCTGCGGTGGCGCTCTTAACGGAGCTTGCGTCCTTCACCACTACTGCACCATCACCCGGCTGAATCCGGACGCCTTCAAGAAGTGCTACATGTCTTACGCCTACCCGCTCGCATCGAACGGGCCACCGTCCGGACGCCTCGATTTCGCCCTGTTCGCCCTTGTTCTCTCAGTGTGCGTGGCGCTACTGCAGATTCGGTAGGGCGTCGAGGCGAAGGCACAGCCGATCGGGTTACAGCAGCGAATGCCGCAGGCACGCTCGTCCTCTCGGAAAACTCTGTCCCGCAAGCAAGCAAGAACGCGCTCGATCCTCCGCGAGCAGACTCGACCGACACGAGCAATCGGTCGCGGGATCGACCGCTCGCCAGTCGCGTCCTCACTTTCCTCACTCTCCTCGTGTCTTCGACTGGGAAGGAAATTCGCCGAGTGCCGGGAACTAGAAACTCCACGCCGCGCGCGGATTCCATACTGAACAACGATTGGTGTGGAGAAACCTCCTGAGTCGGAACAACCACTGCCGGACTCGCAAGTGTCAGTCGTGTCGATTTCTAGATTCGATGATTCGATTTGTCTCGAGGAATTTTAATGATCAAACACGCGTGAATCGTCGTTGAATAAATATGGAGGGTGGAGATTGTAGCGGCGATGATGTCATTATAGTTAGAAAGTTTCGAAGGTCTTAGACACTTGCAAGCCTGAGTATGACAAGAGCCAAGCACGACAAGCTGGCTGCCGGCTGCCCGAGAACCAGGAGCGTTTGTACAGTAGGCTCGCATGACTATATGTTGAATAATATTACGTGTTGCATATATGATAAGGATGTGGAGTTAAGTGTTCCGTTAGCAAGTCTATGACGTCCGCCTCAGAGAGCTTTGCTCCGACGTGCTAGACCAACCGATTACGGTTCGATGAGGACGATCTTGTCAAGGCCGCGATCTCAGTGCTCGCTCTGTATCTCGTTTATTCTCTTCTTCCGCTCTCTCGCAGCCTTTTGCGTCTCGCCTTTTCTCTCGCGATGTCTTTCCCGTCGCGGCGCCAGGCGGCCGAACGCGCCGGACGCGTCGCTTCCGTTTCTCAAACATGGAGTCGCATCACCAAGAAATCGTAAAGCAAGTCGTCCCGAGTAATCGGCAAAAACATATCATCATTGATATTGCAAGTTGGCAAATGCTTCTTCTCAAGAAGGTAAAGAAGAATTTTATTTGCCCGCGTCAAACTTTCGTAACCCATTGGATAAACAGTTATCTTGATAATATTTCGAGATACAAATATAAAGTAACTATAATTCAAAGGAATGTTGTAATAATGTGGATTTTGGCACGCGTCATCTTGGAATATCGACGAGGATGTGAAATAGGAAGAATGGACTTGCTGGAGCCGTATAAGCTGTATAAAGCGCAGATAGTGATTCGAGGAATACTGAATTTAGCTTGAATGTCCGAGAGTGTGAAAGGCGCGTTCACCGAATGGAGGGAGAGCGAAGGTCCTCGCGTCAACGTATACTCCCAAAGGAATCTCGATGTGATATTTTGCTTTTCATCGGACCTCGTGTTTCGGCGAGCGTCGTAGCCATGTATAATCGGGCGTGAAACGAGAGCGATGATACGAGAACGGGATCGCATTAAAGCTCATCCCTAATATACTGCCGCGTTCTTCGATGACACGCTGCGCTCACTTCAACTTACCTTGGCGAGGCTTTGAGCGGAGTCAGCGACTCGCGAAGATGACTGCGTCGGAGCGTACAGCTTAAAGAGCCATTATATTCGTACCACCATTTCGCGATTGTCGAAACAATGCAGTATTTCTTAATAAAGGATTCATGGATTTCTAACGAGTGTTATGCTTCTCACCCTCCTTTCAATCCCGTTCGCTTCCCGACCACTTAGTCCGAAGCGATCTATCTCGTTCAGCCGGCAGAAAAATCCGCTTACGTGTAATCGAGCGGCTCTCATTCCGGTGGAAGGCCGCCAATAGGATCATCCGAGAATACCGTCCTCCCGCGTGGATCGCCTTACCCTCTTTCTCGGTTTACAATCATAATTAGACCTGATTCAGTGAACAGTTGGTGACGCAATTCATGAAGATACTCTCCAATAGCTTTTCACCCCCTCGGTGAACCTGACAGATACCATTGCGCCGAGCTATTTAATACGACTATAGAAACAAGAATAATATTCAACTGATTCCATTGCCATCGGCCGGGACTTGCTAGCCGTTCGAGAATCACTCAGCGGCGAAAACTTCCGGGCGCAATTGAGAGGATCGTACAATCTCATCTTCCTGTTCATCAGAGAGCGCGGGCGGACGCGGGCGCGGGGTATAACTAATATCGGGAGGCTAAGGGTGAGAGCGCTCTCTGCGGCCGACTTTATTAATGGCAGTTCCCCTCTATTGCTCTAAGTGTCATAACGCAATTTTTCACATTCCCTAATTAGATGAAGTGCGCCAGCCCGTAGCATTGCCCTCGCCGGGCGTTCTCTCCTGGCGAGCGAGCGAGCGAGCAAGCAAGCAAGCGAGCGGGTCCAATGGGCGGTTACGGGAATTCCGAATTTACTCGGATAACGAGATGGTACGGTAGGGTCTCAATTAATTCCGCAGTCGCTATAGTTAGCTGCTAGCCAACTTCCCTAAACGAGCTTGGTCCCCGTGCGGCGGGCGGCACGTGGTGACAGCAAATATGAAGATAAGTCGTTCATTAACACGAAGGGGACATTTAGCGGAAAATGTGAGAATTTTGTCGGCGTAATGAGACTCCCGGTCCAGGGATCCGCTCCGCTCCTCTCCTCTCCCGACGTTCTACAGGACACAGTCTGCCCCGCCCCAAGGAAACGAAGGTCTCCTCCGAGCTGCACACTCTTCCTCTCACTCAACTCTGGCCGTGGTTTCATCCCGGACTCACTTACCTCGTTTGCGGTAAGTACACACTCGGCAACGGGATACTTTGCTCCCCTTGCGAATGTATTATGTAGCACGGGCTACCTGCATACTCTCTCTCTCTCCCTCTCTCTCTCCACCTTCCACTTCCTTCCCGCACCCTTTTTCTCTTAGTCAGTCCACTCTCTGAACTCGAGCTCGACTCTCCCGGTGTACCTACTCTAGTCCGGCACGCGTGCGTTTTAAAGATGCAATACTCTCGCAGTAGGCCGCTAGGAAATAAAGTAGATGTTACTTTCATCGGGGAGAAGCAACGCGAGCCATTTCTCGAACGCTTTCGTTCCCTTTTCATTGTCTAATATCGGTGGGAAGAGTCCTCGGAATTTTCTATGATTTTTCGTTAGCTGAAACTCCCGCGGAAGATTCCGCAATTGACCTCGTTTCGAAGCTGGCTACCGCTCGTGGATGATCTCGAACTTCTTTAAGCTCCATCTCCCTCCTTTTCTCGGTCACCAGTTCTTCCCTACTTTTCTATTTTTGACTCCATCCAAGCACGAGGAGAGGATGAGTGCCGATGTAACCGGAGGACCATTTCTTCAAATCCCATTCGTTCGAATCACTTACGACCATCCACTACGAAGACTCCCTTCTAATCCGAAAGAAGTGTGTCCTTTATTTGTACTTCATTATTCCGAGTCCTGTCACCCGGCAGTTTTAACTTCCTGATCCATGTTTGCAGAAGATTCTTCTCTCCGCTCGCATCGACGCGTTTGCTTCGCATCGTGAGTGAGAGGACAAACAGGGTGGAAATATATGTTTCAGAAAGCTTGACACGATAAATCGTAGGAATTAATGCTCGGGGCCGAAGTTCCCGATCGACTCGACATACTCGGGCGGTTAGTATCAGAGGGTGTTCCAGGCTGTCCGCACAATGTGGAATGCGGAGTGCGGCAATGCGTGCGTGTGCACATCTGACGCTGAAGGCTGTCACCCACCGGAAGCTGGCTGCCGCTCTGGGTAGGCGGGCGGGCGCTCGCACGGCATGTATAACTTAGCACGACATAACCGTACACACGGCACTAAGAGCCTTGAGTCTCAGGAAAACACGAGCACTACCGCCACCTGATCAACTCCGCAACAACAATAAACAAGCGCGACGTTCCATGATCGCGATTAGCCTGCACGCCCCTTCCATACATATTATAATAACGTCATCCTCCAAAGGCAAACGTACGCACACGTGCCCGCCTAACCAACACGTGCCACCCTTCCAGTAAACGCAGATCGATCGGCTGAGATTTTTCTTCCCAATGCCGGCTGAAACCCTATGATATATCGCGGCAGCGTGCACCACCAATTGAAACAATCCCTGATACAAAAGTCCCTCGATTTTTCTACACCATTTTCCCTCCGACTGCCTTGGAATTTGTTTCCCTCTCAGGAACATAATACGGCGATGTTAAAAGTATGAGTGATAAGAGTCGGCGTTTTATAAGAGAACGGTATCGCGTGAGAATAGTTTCTATATGTGGTTGGCGAGGGAGCTCGGGGCGTTAGTGAGGCTGAAGAAGGCATAGATGAGGAGAGAGGGTGGAAAAGGCAGAGCGGGCTATGCAGGATGCTGGTCCGCTCGCGCGTCATTGAACCATAGCAGTGGCACGGGGGCCGCCGCGCCGCACCGCGCCGCGCCGTCAAAGCGACGTAAAACGAGGATAGCCGATGTCATTACGCGCTTTGTTGGACGCACTCTTACTGTCTCTGCCATTCCTTTGACGCGGAAGTGCAGCGGCATGCGCGTTTCGCGGCTGGAACCTTTAACATATAAAGGTACGGGTAAGCTTCGCGTTCTAAGCCAGCCTGCTGACAGAGTCCACAGTTCCCTTTAAGCCGACGCAGCGCGGAAGGTGGCTCTGCTCGCTGCGAAAGGGGAAATCGAGCTTTAAACTCGCAATACATTATCTCTGTTTGCGAGCAATATTGCAGTCGTGAGAGGAAGGGAGAGGAAGAGGGCGGGCGGCACTCTGGGCCGCCAGGAGAGACGCGATAAAGATAAGCCAAGGAGAAAGTGTGCGGCAGTGTACGGTGCATATTGGCCCCGGGGATGCTCTGCCCGGTAAACGCGATACTAGGGGCGCAAAGAGCGGCGACAATAGCAACTCGGAGCCAGTGGATTCAGTGGTCGGATGGCGTGAATAGCGAGAGAACAGAGGAGAAGCGGATATAGTCGCGCGCGGCCCAGCCTCCGCGTAGAGGCTGAAGACAGGCGATGTCGTTTTTATGGTCGCGCCGTCCAACGGGCTTTTAAACATCGTTTCCGTCCGTATCTTCACAGTCGCGCGCATCACTATTTCCCCAGCGTTTTTCCCTCGTCTTCATATCACGCTGGCGCGCGCGAGCGCGAGCGCGGGCCTCGCCGTTCACTGCACGCCCGCTCCTTTTCATAAGCGTGTCGCTCGTCCGCTTCACGGCTTCTTGCTGAAATTCCTCTCCTATACAAGCCGAGCGGCAAACCCCCTCGAGCCACCACCCCCTCCCCCCGCCCTCTCTGCACACAGACCGCATAGTGAACAGCGGTGCAGAGTCGGCGAGAGCAAGGCTTCAGAGAGTGCAAAACACTTTCAGCAGTCATTCGCTGACCTCCTCAGACTTCTATAGTTCCGGGGGAATGGACTGCTTCGCTCTCTCCCTTTCACTACATCCCACACCCTTTCTCCACCTCCCTCGCGCCAACCCTCTCGCCCTCTCTGTAGCTCTCTCGCTCGGGCGGACGTGATTTCTACGATCGCGCGCTACAATACGCCGCTGCCCGCCTATATGCATATTGCGTTTCAGCTTTATGCTCCGTAGAGATTCCAGCGAGGAACAGAAGCGAGTGCTGCTGGTGCTACTAGCTGGTCCCAGGGATGATGGAAGTCGGCAAATATATAACGTCGTCAAGATTATTGAAAATTTATATCTTCCCCCAAGTGAAATTGAAGCCGCGCGGGGAGAAGGAGGAGGAGTGTATTACTCGGAGAGCAGAAGAGAAGACCAGTGATAAAGTTAATAGAGAGTGCGAGCGGTATACTTGCTTTCGACGTACGATCTTCGTTGGTTCCATAGGACGCAGTATGCTCTACTTAAGGTGGATTGCAACTGACATGGGAGCCAGCAGTTGAAAGAACACGGTTAAGGGGAGTGTGTACGGCTGTTGTTCGCCAAGGGGGTACAACTTGCCGGCGAGAGAGGAGGAATAAGACGCTCGCGAAGGCCGCCGCCGCCGCCTCCGCCGCCGCAGCCTCTCTATTCCACCGCCACCCCTCGTATTCTTTGGATCAGTGGGAAGCATAGCATCGGTTTACCGCGTACTCCGCCGAGGTGGAAGCCCTCCCGGAAAGCGGCGAGTGCTTCTCCCGGGGCCGTATACGTGTGTACTAAAAGCCGAAGCCAGCCTTTTCGCCGGCGGCCTATTTCAGGCTGGCATAGGCGGCGCACAGCGCCGCGAAAACCCCGACACTGCCAGCTACACCGAAAGCAAAGTGACGGAGAGTGCAACGAGACTGGAAGAGCCGATGGCGCCGCTTCCAATTCAATCTAAAAGTTGCGCGCTGCCTCCCCACTCCTAGGATCGACGCAAGGCCAGAGTAGCACCAATTAATTTCTGCCCTTGCGCACAGAAATTAGATGAGCATCGAGCAACTTTTGATTAGCCAGCGGCTATGCTGCTCTGCTGGTTGCGCGTATGGCAGAGGGTCCAGCTGACTGGACACTCGAGGAGCAAGTGCAGGCTTGCCAGTCTCGAGCCATACGCAAACTCATTACCCCGGAATCTCGGCCGATCTCCAGGCATGTCACCCGCGCCGAGTGGAGAGCATCGGGTTATCGCGTTAACGCTCGTACGGGCTATCGACCGGTTGTACTGTGTTGGATAAAGTAGCATGTATTACGTACCGCGCTGACACGTGTATTACATAGTGGTACATACGCGCACAGAGAGACAGAGACACCGGCTCGCCTGGCATCGGCTACAGAAGCCCGGCCAGAGAGAGAGTGAGAAAGGGAGAGGGAGAGTGGACGAGGGAGGGATGCTGCGCGTCGAGCGAGCCTCCAATCCGTTCGGGCGTCCTTCCTCTTCAAAGCAACCTGTTTACGATCGGCTTTTACTATTCCCGTCACCTCCTATAGAGGAGAGCGAGGGAGAGCGAACCAACTGGTCGCTCGCTCGCGGATTAAAATTACCCGATGGAAAATAACGCGCCGATGCCACGTCCCAATTCCGCCGCTGCTGCTGTTCTCTGAAACTGGGCGAAGTCCTTGTACCCACGCGCTGACATACTTTTCACAGTGATTACCACCGGCTGTCGCTGCTACTGCTGCTGCCACTGCTGTCGCTAGTATCGCTGGACGGCAGCTGCGATCCGCTGGTGAGAAATGTCGGAAGCAAATTGACAGAAGTTTGCGACGGGAGCGCGGCTTCGTTTATTAATGCGCGCGATCCTCGCCTGCTCGCGCGTTTCTGGAACAAGGAAATTAATATCGCTTGGCAATGGTAAAGGGAATATGCATGGGCTTGAGGAATAGGAATGGCGAGAGTGTGAATATGACAGGATAGACTGTTATTGTTTGTCGCGGGATATCGGCTGAATAGTCATGAATTCCTTGCGCCTCCGTTGGCCGCGATGGTGGTGCTGGTGCTGGTGGTAGTGGGAGAGCCAATCTCAAAGAGCCGAATCCCCGGCTAACCCGAAAACCATCAGGCAAGCCTGCGAGCCAAAATCAGCATCCGAGTAGCTGGGAAGAGCTGCCGGCAATGTATCGATTCATCGAGAAGCGAAACAAGAAAGTTTTCGCCGGCATTATCGTAAAAAGCTAGCGGGCCACGCTTACAAGATAGCCTTTCGTTGGCTGTTCTATACGAGTGGGCATCCGCTGCCCGTAGACAAACCCGGACCGCTGCTGTACTGCTATTTCCCCAGATACCACTGGCAATAATAACAAAGGGTAGAAACGCGTTCGAAATTAAAAGTTGAGCAGTATGCGAAACAAGAAGATCGTTTGGCCCAGATTTTACAGAAATTGTTTTCTCCTTTGCGGCTTGCCTGCCGGCCCAATGTCTTCTCACCATCGATAGACGAGTGGCGAACAGGCGGCTCTCCGGGAAGGGGGCGTCAGCCGGAAAAGACGTTTCCCTTCGTTTCCCCCGCGTTCTGGGCGTAACACGATTCTCTCCTTCCAATATACGACTTCGAATCGACCATAGATTCGCAGCGCCACGGTTATTCAACACCACCTTCACCCACCGAGAGCCGCCTTTTGCCCGCAGGGATATACGTAAGTTCTCTCTTATTGTGCGCCTGAAAAATTCACAATATTCGCGGCTTGCCTAAGATCCGCTCGCTTCCCTCTCTCTTTTCCCTCTTGCCTCGCACTCAACCACCCCCCCTTTTTCTCAAGTGCCGTTTTACGTAACTCATTCGATGTCGCGACGCTTAATTGAAACACCTCTCGGAGCCTCCCCTTTCAAGCCGCCCAACAGCCAAGACGCTTGTAACATTTTTGCTGGCACCTGACAGTTGTAGCAGTCGTTCCAAATTAGTTTGAAAGACTCGCTCCTCGCTTCTTCTCTCTCACTCTCTCCCTCTCTGTGTGGGAAAAATAGAGGGCCGCGGAGGAAGAAGATGAAGAATTGTTAAGGGTCCCTGACGGCGCTGCGCGACACTTCTTATTTTAATCGCCATAATGGCGCCGCCATTCCCCTGCACTCTTAATGCTTTCTAAGCGTAACTATCCTGAGTCAGCTCTTGCGGCTACTCGACTTAGATTGACTTAGCTTTTATTCCGTTCATTCTCTACTTACGCGTCAATGGCGATTCATCTCTTAAAGTGCATGTAGTCGCGATCCAGAGGATGACGCTTCAACTTGAGTGCCAGTGATGATGCAATTTCCGAACGCGAGAATTTAATTCCAGACTTATATTTCACTGATTGTACAAATATTATAAATGCAGGATGCGAGTTATTAATAATTACTTAACAATTCATGCAAATAATACCGCAAACAAGGCAGTAACGAAGCTGACCAAACAGTTTAAATTGATCGAATTAACGGTGGTTGAAAACCCTTGCTGATTCCGAAAGAAAGGCTGACCATGCACGTACGAAGAGAAACATTCGCATCATCTTTTCGATCACTTTTTAAAAATTGAACGCAAAGGATCTCGATGCGCTCGGAGGGGGTGGTTGGGCGGGCGCTGCTTTCAAATTGAATGAAAATGTATTCTTTCTCTTGGTCGAGCGTGCACTTGGTTTTACCACTGGCTCCTCTTGTTGATACGGTGTTTTATGAGAGTGGGGGATGCATGAATTATGGGTCGAACGCTACTTGCCCCACCGGTGAATCGACTTTACGAGCTCGGGGCTATGGTAAGCACCGATAGCGCGGTACTTTTCTCCCTCTCGAAGAGATCAGACCCCTTTCTCTCTCTCTCTCTTTCTCTTTTTCTCTTTCCCAGCCGCCAGGATTACCCTAATACTTCGTTCTACCCTGCTGTACAAATGCGAAGCACCGCTCGACCATTTTTATTTCTTCCGTATCAAGGTAAGTGCCGCGTGCTTGATTCGCTCGGGGTTTCAGTATTTCGTAGTCTCGAAAACTGCACCGCTAGGTTCACAGCCGCTCCTCTCCCAACTGGTGGAGCTCGACTTATCTACTCCGCCGACCTGTTTCCACATTTTCTCTTCCCTCGCCACATTGTGCACGCGCTCGATAATCTCTCTCTCGGTATCTCTAATCAATCGTAATCTCGAGAGAAAGACGGTAGGCCATAACCGTTCAACTAATCCCCGAAGTCCGAGAGAGAGAGATAAGTCTTCGGTATTAAGTGGAAATTCCCGGCGGCGGCGGCTCCATTGCTACACTGATAATTAGATATATATTCGAGTAGAGACAACGGAGCATCGTTTTCCATAGGACGGCCAAGAAGGTAAGCTGCGGAAGCGCATCCGAAGTACAATCAAATGCAAATTCAGACCTTTGTTCGAGCGACGACGGAGCGCGCAGGTAGCATACGAGCAAGCTGACGACGACCCAGCCGCTCTTATTATGAGCCATGCATAATGCTGCCGAAAATACAAATTCAGTTATTCCAGTTGTTACGTCGAGCGCTCTCTCTCTCTCTCTCTCTCTCTCTCTCTATCTCGCGGGCGTCCTTCCTTATTCGTTTAGAGGATGCAAGCGATACCACCGTCAGCTCTTATGCCTCGCCGTATTCCGGCGAGAGAAGTCATTTGAATAACTGGATTACAGTTTCCATAATTAAACATCGATGAGACAGAATTCTCGCCGGGGGTGAAGTCTCGAAGGGAATCGCATGCAATTGCTAGCCGGCAGTAAAATGCAGCTGTAGTCTTTAGCCGGCGCTTAAGGCTCGATGATTAAATTCGCCTTAGTCAGTCTGAAGTCAGTTGTGGGTGTGTGTGTGTGTGCGTGCGAATGAGCAACACGCGAGGAAAAGAAAAGGGGTGGGTGGTGTAGCAGCGGCTCGCTCTGGCTAAGTGCGCTTCAAAAGAATGGCCCTAAGTGGAGCAACTGGTTGAGACGGGCCACGGGATATAAAACACTGCCACTATAAGCGGGCAGCTCTGCTAATCGGCAAAGTGGCCTTCCTTGCCACGCTCTCGAGGCCCGAGACCCTAGAAGAAGCCTCCGCCTGCTGGCTTATCGTCTCAATAGGTCAAACTCGTGTACACCCCAAGACTTACTACGCCTTGGGCGGCTGCCATGCAAATTCAACCTGACAACCCTTACCGATAGCTCTTCCTCGCATATACTAGGCCGACAAATTCGAGATGCAACACATACTCCGACCTCTCCATCTTCGAGTGGATTCAGCCGCTCCTACTCAGACGCTCCCCTTCATTCTAAATCTTACTACGCCCTGGCTATGTCTCTCTCACTCTCACTCTCGTAGGATGCGTCCTGAAGGAAAGAAGCGTAATGACGCGATTTGGAGTGCGCCAGGATGGGTGGCAGTGTCATTCCGTAATGGAGTTAATATTTCAGCGGGGACTCGACGAGAGTGCTGGAACGGCCTACCTTGCGCCGTGAAACACACCGGGGCTGCCTTGCTGGCTCGCCTTCGAAATGACTAAGGAACTTGGGCGAAAGAGCCAGAAGCGAGCGGCGCATACATTTCACGCCTGTTTTCGTGACAAACGTTACGCGGAGCTTGGCGTGCGCACGCGAGAGAGAGAGAGCGAAAGAGAAGGATCTAAGAGGGAAGAATAAGTACCCACAGCGTTTCCCTTGGCCAGGCTGCATTCATGGACGTTTCGTCTCTCGTCTCCTGGGTGGGTGGCGCATACGTCGGCTTGCGTTACTCTTCCTCGCAACGGTCTTTCGCCCACCCGGCCGTTTCTTCTCACTAGACCAGGCGAACCTCTTGGAGGAGCCGTCGACGAGTGAGGCGAGCGAGCGAGCGAGCGAGCGAGAAGAGAGCGAGAAGAGCGGGTCGCCTGTGTTTGCGAAGGCAGAGCAGTAGGGGCACGTATGTATGTACGTCAAACTTTATTTCCTTGGTGGAGCAGCAGCTCGGCGCTGGGTAAACGCGGCTACCGGCTGTGCCAGTGACTATTTCGACGATCCGTTTCGCAACCAGCAGCACCAGCAGGCTTTACTCCCTTCTTTTTCTCTCCCTCTTTCCCTCTCTCTTTCTCCCGGTGTCACCGCGTGCAGCTTCGATCGGTCTACGTCGCCCGTCGAAGCATGATAAATCAGCGCCGACGAATATCGTCAGCCGGTTGCATCATGGATATTGTAGGCGCTGTCAACCACCCTCTCCGAACAGATGAGCTATCGCGTTTTCGCCATACTGAATCTCGTGCGCTCCAGCACTCGCCCATCCCTTCTTCTCCGTCCGCCGCCCCACCCACCTCGCCCCCCTTTTTTCCAGAAAGAACCAGCAGCTAATGTTACAACGCGTCGCTCCAGTCTGACTCGGCAATCCCCGGCGCATTAAAGCACGAAAGCCTCGCTGCAGCCCTTCTTCTGCTGAGATACGGATCGGCTGAATGCGAGTGCTTCATGCCGAAGGTAGTTCTCCCGCGGAACTATATTTTTCTTAAGCTTTTCCTTATAGTTTGATAGGATCATTTTTATAAGGGCTTGCAACTTCCGGCTAACTTTTATTCGAACTGACTACAATGCTTTCGTGGCAATAGGATTTGAAGTTGGTTCTTTTTGCGCCCATGACATAGTAAAAAGCCTGCTCGCGTAATTCATTTTAATTGGATAACTACTGTTGAAAAAATTACTTGAAAATTAACTCGTTATTCGTCGGTAGTCTTTGTAAGAGTAGAGATTTTCACCTATTTTTCAGCTGCTCGTCACTGCATGGTAGAGTTAACAAAACATGAATTTTCGCTGAATGAATAGGCGCCGACAAAAGTTTTTCGACGCTCTGAAATCGACTTTTGGATAGCACAATACGAGCGCATTACTTTGAAACGCGGCTTTCAGTTCTCTTTGTTGGAGGGAGGAGCGAAATTAGTGAGGAATTCTCTGGTCACTTTGATTATTCTCAGAGACGAATTCCACTTTCCGCGAGGGAGGAGACTCTCGGCTTGGCTCGAGCAGCACGTATAATACATAATATCAGAGAAGTGGCGGCGGATGGCGAAAGAGAGTGGAGAGCGTGTTAACGTCGCGCGCTCGGAATAATCTTAATCTTGGAGAATAGGGTGTGCAGAGCGCCGGGGAGTTCCTTCATCCCTCGCGCTTCGCTCCCTTCCGCTCGTATAATGGAGAGCTTTAATATGAAAGCGAAGCTCCGATATATGTTATCCCCGAACGGTTAGCGACAATGATCGGTGCGATCGGCTTGTTCGCCCAATTCCCCGCCTAGTTGATGCCGTCCATTTTCACCGGGGCCGTTCAACTTCGATTCACCAATTCTCACGAGATTGAGCCTCGCATTGCGCCTCTTTGGACATTATCATCTTTAATTATCCTGAAAGCAGGCTCGCGCTCCAATCGCTGACTAATGCGCGCGCGCGCGCGCTCGCTCGCTCGCCCCAGTCTCTTCAATAACAAGAGCCGCCGGCCATTCGACTCTTACCGCTTCCAAATTGCGCGATCACTCGGATAATGAAGATCGATTCAATAACGAGCACGCGCTTAGTCCGCACTCACTATCGACGCACTGGCATTACTCATCTCACATGCATTTGCTCAATGAGGGAAAGATGTGTGCTGACGTTTCGAGATATCAGGGTGCACTTCTATGCATGAATGTGTGCGCAGGGTGATTTGCCTCCCTTTGGATTAAAATTATCGAGTATAAACAGTTATATCCACGATAATTATAGATTATTTAATAATGTTAAATATACGTAAATATTTCACAATTTTCGTATTCTACATTTTATGCAATATGCGTAATCTACACAACGTAATACAGTAAAATATCTTTAGCTCGCTGCTCCCCTTTCGTAGTAAGTCGTCGTAAAGTATGATCCCACTGGTACTTAGTAAATTATTCTGTATACCAAGTTACTTTATACATTATAGCAGAGTGCATTTTTTAAAAGCAGTGACACATCCTGTACACGTGGGAGTCCAGATATTAATATCTTCGCATTTCGCACCCTGATAGATGGCAGTGTAAACTTAATTAACATTTCTAAAATGAACTAACATCAAAGTCAACAAAATTGCTGCATAACTCTAACCAAAACGCGGAAAAGATCTTTTTTTCCTGGTTAATATTTAACAATAAGCGAGGCATTCAAAAAGTTGGGCGGCCGTGGCGGTTACTAAAAAGGCAAGGGGCGAGTTGCCAGCGGACTCTCACTCGTTCGTCCGGTGTATTTATGCATTTATTTATTAAGCAAGCTTTATCTGCCTCGAGGGCAAAATAACGGCGCGGCGCGGCGCGGCGCGGCGTGGAAGCCGGCTGCGCGCCAGCGACAACAACTCACAGGGCTGCCACCGCCAATTGCGACGATTCGTTTTACCCCTCTCTCTGCGTGGGCCCGATCCGTCTACGTCGTACGTCAAGGCATGATAAATCAGTGTCGCGTTGATGGCGAGTATCGTCAGTGATAGGCAACTGCTGTACAATGCCGCGCGCGCTCTGCTACCTTGGGTGCACTGGCCTCCGAACCAGCGGGCGAGCATCGCACTTTCCAGTCCCACTGAACGCTCGCTTTTTCTCTCCCTTTCCGCTCGCCTTTCAGCCCCGAAAAACCGCTTTCCCTCTTTCCCTCTCCGCCACTGTAGGCGCATCACGTTCCCTCGAATTCTTCACTTTTCCCGCCGCCCTTTATTTTCCCCATCCCCGCCATCCATCCCTTTTCCTCCCCTCCCACCGGCGCATTCGTGTCTGCTTAGCGAGGTGTTTGCTTTGCGTGGAGATCGCCGAAAAATAAAGCGGCACCGCACGGGAAAAATTCGATAGGACCGAGGGAAAAGTCGAACACGGGACAGCGGTTGGGAAACTTGGGGAAGCCAAGCGAGGACTCACTATTAGAATAATACTGAAAGCGTGATCCAGTGACAGGGTGGCAGTGGTAGTTCCAGGACTTGGAAGGAGTTGAGGCAGGGTCGTCGTGTCAGCACGCGCGCCGATATCAGCTAAATTTGAGGAAGCCAGAGCTACCTAAATACGGAGGACCAACGCCAGGATCACGTCGTTTCAGCACGTTCGGCGTATATCTACCTAGCTGCTCTCCCTTTCTCTTTCTCTCTCTCGTTCTCTTCTCGGAGCGGAGGTGGAAGTTCAAGCTGGCTAGGAAGAACGTCCCGCTCCGTGACGTCTGATTTCGGAGCAGTCGGACGTCCTCGTGTCGGAAGAGAGTTGAGCTTGGCTGGCTCGGGTGGCCGCGGTGGCAGAGGCCGTCGCAGTAACTCCCTGCCGATTTACGCCGGCATTGCAGGAATAGTTGAGCCGATTCTTCGCCAACCGTTCGACCAATGTTTATTGCATACCGATGTCGAACACCAGCGGCGCCTCGCCTCGCCTCGCCACGCCACGCCGTCTTAGGTAAGCCCCGGAAAGTGCGATGGCGTTCGGTGTTCCCGATCTCGACTTCAGGAATAAAGTTAGGAGAGGAAAAAGCTCTTCCCGGAGGCTCTGCCGAGCAATGCTGGAATTCGAGGGGCGGGGGAGAGGGTAATCGAGAAAAGAAAGAGGGCCCTTGCTAGACGAGCTTGAATAAACGATAATCCTTCGAAGCTGGATGCCCCGGCAATCTCACTCCAGTCATTCGGACACGCGCACCCCCCTCCCGTCGCCTTCACAGTCCCCAGAACCAAAGACGAAGAACAAGAATTCTCCATTTTAATTTTCTTAATTGCGAAGCCACCCCCCCTTCCCTCTCGCACGACCAGTCTCCTTTCTTTCTTCGATCATCCCCCGATCGGAGAAAAATACTGCTTAACGTTGCGAACGAGTACTACTCTGATACTGATTGTTAGAGTCACGCGTGGTGATCCTTTTGTTGCATTTCTCCGCAATGATAATTGTTTCTCGAGAGCCAGCGTTTAAAATGGTAGAACTGGACTGGACATAGAGAGAATTAATGCATCGCGATACTTTTATTCGGTTGGTAATTAACATAATTTTGAGTTGTGGTGGGCCGAGTACTTTGGCGAAGAATTTGGGAAAGCTGCTTACCGTAAAAAGCGGAGTTGCTAGTGTTGGCGAGGATGGGGCTGCTTGAAAAGTTTGCGTGGCTGGAACGCCCGGAGTTGGGGGAAAGCCGGCTGGCGGCGGCGGCGGCGGCATTGCGACGGAGAATTTTCGTATTATTGTTTACGCTTTCGGCCAGGCGCTTTTTACTTAATTTTGTTGAAAATTCAAAACACCGAGACCACTTTACTTTGCGCTCGGTACTAGGGTGGGGTCTCGGCGGCGCGGCGCGTCCGCCCAGGAGGAGGAGGAGGAGAACTCTCTTCTATCGCTTGCCTGAGAATTCTCGCAACGGATACTGAATTATTCTAAGCCGCTTTCCTCCCTGGCTGCTGGGGAAATATAAAAGTGTCCTATCGCAAAGCTCGACGCAGTGCGCGCGATGAGCGTTTATCCCGTTGAAAATGTACGGCTTCCCTATAAGACACTAGTTACATAGGAGAATAATCTCGCAGGAAATTTCGCATAACTGCATAAAGCAGAGGAGACTGGCGACAGGATTGGGAGGATCGGTTTCTGCTCGGTGGTGGAGAGAAAGAGCGAGAGAGAGAGAGAGAAGCGGAGCAAATGGTCGAGCCGATAATTAGGTTTTTATCGATCAGGGCGCAATCATCGGCGCGGCCGGGGGGATGCGGGCACAAATGATGCTTCCCGCATCGCGCAGGGACCCGGAAAGTAAGCATTGCGCGCGTGCAAGCTCGCCGCTAACGAGTGGCATCGCTCAGGCGGAGCTTAAAGCCCCGTTAGGAGGCTAACAACCAACCATGTGTCTTGTAAATCGCCGGTCCACGGAACTTGCACCACTGCTGTATCTACGAATTTATGCGACCATCGAACCTACCGGATCACGACGATCGGCGAACGAACGGCCCGACCAAGCCGATCCAGGCGTCGAAAGTTCAATGCTCGCCTTCCAAACCCAGAACTCCAGAAGGACGTCCGTGTTCCTCTCATCCTCCTTCCGACGCGAGCTTCCAACGACGAAACTTTATTCCGCTCGGCACGCGTCGAGAAGGAGAGCTTGCCGAGAGAGTCCCTCGATATCTGAGGAATGCCGCAACACCACCCGATGGGAAAAAGGGTGTAGCAAGCCGGCCGAGAAACAATCTCATCGCGCGGAAAAGTCACGTTCCGTTGACATTTCACTCGGACGCATCCGCGTACGCGACGCCCGCGCCCCCGCCGACTGCTGAATTTGTTTCGCCGCTTCTGGGTTAACAGTCTCCTCCTCGGATTCGCTGATTGCACCGAATGCCGTGCCGTGCATCGAGTTCCGCGATAGCAATTACAAGCTCGTTCCACTTTCGTCAGCAGAAAAAGAGTGCGAGAGAGAAAAACTGACCGATAAACAGGGAGTTTGTATAGCTGGAAGGGACAGCAGTTATGTCACAACTTTCGCATCAACTGCACGCCACTATTGCTTATGCACTGCTGGAATATTAACGATTAATCTCCGCGACCTAAGAGTGTTGGAAATGCATTTCTATGTTTTCCTGATTAAACGAAACGGCGACGCATTCGCGGCACTCGCGTCCGAGACACGAAATGAGATGACCCGAATAAAAACGTTTTCAATTAGTCCTGACAGCGATGAAGTAGAAAAAGGAATCTTATTTAAACATACCAGACAAGCTTTACTTTATTAACCTTCCCCCGATTTTAAATCCCGACCTTTCACAACGCAATTGTTAGAGCGAAACGAACCAAATAACCAACTAACCGCTGACTCGATTCATGCCACTTATATTAAAAATACTAAATTTATATTAATCTTTAACCATCCAGGAAGAGATTAAATTGCAGATTTTCGGCGTCAGGAAATATTTCTAATTCAATATACCTTGACTTTTAATTGAAATATAGTTTTATAATTATGATCCAACGAAATTGTCAGAGCTGTCAGTTTGTCGCGATGACGGGCTTAGAGAAAATCGAGTTTGGATTATGCTCGGCCTGGTCTCGTGTGAGGCATCGTTCTCTCGAAGCTTGGATAACGCGACCGCGGAACGACAACTGGTAATCTCATTCTACCGTGCACCTTTTCGAGTGGTATCGAACGTGCCGGATCTCTCTAGCATTCGCCTGCTACTCCGGCTTGGAGGGTGCACGCTGCAAGAAATCATAGGTGGGAGAGTCGAGTGCACCCTTTCCGAGAGAGGTGGAGAACTTGGCCAGGAAGGCAGCCGGCTTTCCCGGAGCTGCGTGGCGAACTGCAACGCTAAGTAGTTCGTGACCGGACTTACGAGCATACTCGTGTCACCTCGAATCTTTTAATTCCGAGCCTGTTATCCGCGCGCGCGCGCGACCCACCCGCTGACACGCACCGCTTTCCCTCCCTGCGACGGGACGTCCTCTTTAATAGCTCCTGACAACTTGTGCGAGATTGAGCTTCCGCGCAATTAACAATTACCCCAGCGCGTACGGGAGCGCTGACTGCGGTTAGTTGGACTCGCCGAATGAAAGATAAGCTTGAGTTCCCCGAGCTTCGTGCCGGGAACGCATTTTTCAGGTTGCGATGATTCAAGTATTAGTGTTGTGAGTGCAATGTTAAAGGACTGATATTGAATATTTTTTATTGAAGTATTGAAATCCTTGTGTATTTTTTGAAGCGTGTCCATTTATGATTTTCTGTGCACGCACCCAGCACCACCAAAAAAAATTGACACGCACAAACATAGCGATCATTATTAGTGTATTTGTTAATAGTTCTGATAAAGAAGCAAAAAACATGATGCGGAAATAGCAGCGGCTGTAAGGCTGAGCTAACCTCACTACACACGAATAGAGACGAACAGCGGTGCGAGCTACGTTCCTTTGTGGTCTACCTTTTTCGTATTTTCGCAAGGGGAATAATTGGGATTTCGCTTTGATCGATTTTCGCGAGTTAAAAACACTTGTATCCGCAGAACGTGACAATTATTCGGGGTGCAGAGATCCAAAAAATTTCGTAACTTTCTCTGAACGAATTCGCCATCTTGCGTAACCAGTCTTTGTACTACACACAGTCATAGTTAGTTCAGTTAACCAGGTTTCCACTCGCAGAGAAACTTTCCAGACTGAAAATGTTCGTCGCAAGGAAACAATATTTTCTAGCTTGAGCTTTTCTAACTATTGTTGGATGAATCGCTGTTGTTCCAAGATAGCTAATCATCGAGTTATTCAGTTGTGGCGGGCGCGGGAAAACAATGGGAATATTGGATGGTCGAACGGTGGTGATCTACCGGCGCACTTTCAATCGTAAATCTGGATGACGGTAGGAGAGGGCGTCGAATAACGATCGAATGACAACACTGGTTACGGGCCATCGATGTTTAGGAGAATAATCCAATATCGGCTTGCGCAAGTGGCCGCTGATTAAAACAGGCGGCAGAGCGATATACCTCTGAATTTCGTGGCGAACCTCGGCATCTTTCTCTCTGGCGCACGCTTCCGCATAGATAGAAACCGTACGCGCGCGCGCGCGCGGCAACGAAATTTCTTTTTGCCCGCTCGTCATCAACTTCTCCCTTTCACCCCCTTCTTTTCCTGTTTCCCTGTTTCTCTCGGTCGGCGGGCAAACGGGCTTTTGCTAAAGTTTAACGGGCCGCCTCTCTTATTTGCTGTACGCGCTGGCCGCTTACGTGACCGCTCGCAGAGATCGGCGGTTCGCGTGACAGTGAGCAACGAGTAATTAAAAGACCTTTAGACCCCGCTCGGCCTAGCGAAAGCCACCCCCGTCCGTCCGTCCGCCCGCCATCGCGCTCCGCTTATTCCGCACGCAATTCGCAGCAGCACCTATTTATCCCCGGAGCGTGGCCGTCATCGCTCGAGGCCAACTTCAAAGTCCGCTTTGCTTGCCGGACGATCATGTTCGCTTGAGAATCACGCCGGGCCCACTTATGACAGCGTAGCCACGTTCTAGGGAAGCACCGCTCCAACCATTTCATCTGCTCCACTTCACCCTTTGGAACACTTGGAGGCGCCGCTAACAGCCCACTCTCACCCTCTCAAGCGACGTCCCAACTCGGCAAAAACAGTTCGACCAACCGGTAACCGCGATAGACATCCTAAAGTGCGTGTCACATGTGAGATGTCCACTGTCTCTGATTGCGTTATAGCTACTTCTAAGAAGTACACTTTTCGAGCTAGCAAGTTCTTTAATATCCTTTATTTTTGCTGACGCGTACAGCACCACTTTCCGGTTCAAACTGAGAGAGGAATGTTCTTTTATGCGGTTTTTATGGTAATGAGTTTGGTACCCTCGGCTTTTCGCTATAATAATTCAACTAGGATTCTTCTGCTTTATTGGTTGCGGACAGATGGACGATTTAATGTTTTCGGCCGCGTGCAATGCTAAGTTATGAGACAAAGCTTCGAAAAACGTTTTTCAAACTGAGAGAAATTGGAGTTCTTACAATTTTATGCTTAGTCTGGCTTATTTCTACATATATTCCTAATCCTAGAACTGCGTGTCATAATGGAAAAAGCACTTTCTCTTTATTAAGATATTTTCCCTTGCTTCTTTTAAGCCGGAGCATTCTAATAACGCAGTAGGAAAGCTGCGCGCTTTCCAGCTCCTTGTGTTGATGAGACTTTCATTCCGACTCTTGAACTAATTAAGCTACTTTTATAATGATTTCTATTTCTCGAACTACAACACACACTCACGATCATCAAGCGTATTCCTGAGCTTCGATAAGCGACAGTTTGACTCGCTAACAGGCAGTAAATTACAGTTGATAGGGAGTGACTTTTTCTAGAGGGCAATAAGAGCTAAGGACAGAAATGGCAAGGGTGACTCGCGATTATCGACTCGAAGCACCGTATTCTAGAGCAACAGCGCCTTTTGCGCTGCTTATGAATGCCTGATTGGAAAGGTAATCTTCGATCGTATATCTGGATTACGAGTGAGCAGCCAGTCTGCTTATTCATTGGTCGCGCTACTTTAACGCGGTCGCACAGTCGGCGCGATTTACGATGGGAAGCCCGTTCCGGCCTGGCAGCCGATTGACGGTAATCGTGGCGGACTGTCGAATGCAACTACTCATTTAAGCGTAAATGTAAATTCGATATGTTGAGCGCGACGTGCTGCTCAATTCGAGGCCATTCCCTCCGCTTTCCAATGACGACCAACTGAATTGGCAAGCGCGCGCGCGAGATGGACGACAAAATCCGATAAAGAACAAAACACTTTTATAAGTTTGCCTCGATTTTACTTATTGTTAGTAACGCAAATCTGACTTCATTAGTTTACAACGAAATTTAAATAGAAACGTAATATGGCAGCCTTAATTCTACATGAATCCTTCGCAATTGCCTCTCAAACCATTTCCATTACATTTGATATTTCAATTTTAAGTATAATTATAATGCATAAAATATAATATATATAAACATCTCGTAGAAAGTGTAGTACGACAATGGCAATTTCAAGTAAACTGAATGAACCTCAACACGACTCGCGAAAGTGGTGGAAAACGTCTTAGTCGAGGCAGCGGTTCGGACACTCGAAATTGGTACACATAGCTACATTTAAGGGTGAAGTAGCACACGAAGATCTGGAAAGCTTACCGGAAATCGAGTGCAAGCCCAGCAGCCGTGAGCTTAGCATCGTCGTAAATCTCGCTGGCTCGAAATGCCGGGTAGCACGTTGGACCATCGCCTTCTGAAGTGGATGTAGACGCTTCTAGTCAGACGAGGGAGAAGCGGCCGGGGGGCGACAGAATAGACTCGCCTCTAACGCGAGGAGAACAAATAAAAAGGCCGAGGCAGATTCGCCGGCCTCTCGACTGCTCGCTGGCAAAGCGGATCACACGTGTTGCATGCGCCTGCTTAATGCGCGCGGAGCCGCTTTGTAGCTAAAAGCTGGAAAACACAAAGAAAAAGAAAGCGAGTGGCGAGTGAAGCGATTCCGAAGAGGGGCTGGGAAAAAGGGGAGAGGGGCGGGGATTACGAGGGTGATAGAGGAAAAGGAGAGTCTCGAATTTTATTCGAAGTCGGTTAGAAACGGCAGCGAGGCTTCCCAGCGCGCTGCCGCCACTTTGATAAGATGCGATCCACGGAAATGTCTGCTTTGCATCGCAGTTGGACTCCGATCCGGCCGCCTCTGTTCCTCGGCTTATCGTGACACCCTGGCGTTATGTACTCGTCGCACTCGCGCCCGCCGACGCCGCCGACGCCGCCGACGCCGCCGTCGCACGCGCATCAGGAAATCCGAATGCGTTTCGATTGATATGTCACTCCGACGAGGCAAGATTTGTCTCGACCGGGTTACGACGAACTCGCTTTGACTGTAGACCAAAACCGATAGCTAGCATGTGCCCTTTGCCACTCTCTCCCTCTCTTTCTCCTTCAATCTCTTTGTCTCGGTGAATCTTTCGAATATTCGAACCAACTACCCTCCAGATTTTCTATGCGAGTAAACTCTGACAATTTTCACGTTTTCCAAATAATACGTCGGGGAATAAAGAAAGAGTGACGTTCCAATAATGCCAACTGGAAGTGCATCATTCTCGGCATAAACGAATGATAATTTGAGGGACCACATACAAGTAAATGGGTCAAAAAAATCAAATTGTCCTAAAAAAGGGAACTTTTTTATTCGATTCGGATGAAAAATAATGAAGCTGCACCGGTTTCCGCAGGAATGTTTCATTCACTATGATATTACGAAAGTCGCTGTGGCACGCTAGTTACTTCAAGGGTTATAAAAATATTTACAGGACATATTATTTACAATATGTACTTTAATACGTAGATAATACTTTTCCCGAAAAAATTGATTTCTAAAGGAAAAAATCGAATTTTTGTATGAATTTTTGTTGTGAATTTTTGTTAATCGTAAAAGTTCGAAGGAAGCTTACAAGTAACTTTTCTTATAGATAATTTGATAATTGAAATTTTCACGTGTAGAGTAGGTTGATGTAAGATGCATGGATGTAGAGTTGTTGTTTCGCTAGTTAGCTGGAGGAGCTTTCAAGAGGCGCACACCCGCTTTAATGTAACTTTCATTGCGGGCGCAAAAGCGGACGAGCTCGCGAAATGTGAATCTAGTTACCCGAAAATTGCGCTTCATTATCCAATACTGGCACTCGGGGAAACGAGCTGCAGGAAAATAACGTAAAATATGATGAAGATCGGTGTGACGTGCTTGACGCGCGGCGAGCCGGGTCGAGCAGTGGTTCGCCGGATAAATGTAAAATTGTGTAAAGCCACGTAATGCCGGCGTTAAAATAACCTCGGCCGACACAACGGATATGTTATTAATTACACGCGTTACACTTAGCTGACATCCGCGGCCAACATTGAATGTCGTTAAATAGCTCGGAGCCGGGTGAATGGGAGCGAGCGCGCGAGCGATTGTCCGGCGAGCGTCAATATTACATCGTTACGTGCACTATCTGGGAATCAATGGGTCCAGGGAAAATTCGCTGGATGCGCGAGTCCAGGATTTCGAGGGAATTAAAACCGCGAGAATCAACAGTGCGGGTGGGAGCGCGGTTCGGTGTGCGTTAGGCTTTTTGCCCATTGGAATTTTCGGCGGGTGGGGCGCGCCGGAAAATTTGGAATATCGTTATGGGTAACCAAATACTCGATGACCGCGAAAAGCGGACGGGTTGAGCGTCGGATTTCACGGATCAAAGGTGGAAGCTCCATACCATTGACTGGTTGGCTATCAACGATAGTTTTCCATCGGTCGTCCCACACTCGCCCTCTCCTAGACGTGGATGTCAAACGCTTCGATTTCCGGCCATGCAATACTGCCACACACCACCGTCCCCGAGCAAACCTGATAACGCACACCTGTCTCTCTCTTTACTCGCCGGCAGTTTGCATTCTGTCATATGTACCTGCATGTACACACATGCTTTATGAAATGTTTGTCTGAAGTCGCTACACAGCAGCTGCCCAGGTCTGCCGCCCCGAAAATCTACTCGCTTTCCCGAAAGCATAGCTCCACGCAATATTCCAAGCATATCTGCAATCTTCGAGTCACCGGAATTGCGATAAAACTGATCTTAAAACTCCTCGGATGAAGTGACAGTTGAAGCGATAGATCTCTCATCTGGCGCGCATGCTTTCCCTATCACTCGACTTGTAAAACTAGTTTCTCAACAGAGTAGCAAACGTATCTCTGACAATCTGCGTCAGAGTACGACTCAACTTTGCCAATCCCATCGAAGCACGGAGTACAAGTTGATCGTCGGTTCTCTCCAAGTGGAGCGCATAACCGAGCGGGAGCGGTGTTGGGCGGTGAAATCAATCAGAAAGACTGTCGTCGTCGTCGTCGTAAAGCCGGCAGGGCTGAATTGCATCCGGCTATCAAATCGTCCAGATAGATAACAGGGGAGAGCGAAGTAACGGACAGGGTCTCGGCAGCCAAGCCGAAAGGTAGACGATGCCAAACTATAGAAGCACCAACGAACTTTCTCTAATCAGCGCTCCTATCATTTTACTTGATTTACGCTGACATTGATACATCTCGCCCGAAGGTGCTCCAATTTAGCGGAATCCCGGCTGGTGCGGCAAACGAGAGTGAGAGAGTGAGTGAGCGAGTGGGAAAGCCGGCGGAGAAGGAAGGTAGTTGTAGAGCGTAAATTCGAAATACGAGCGCGGCCGGTCAGCAAGGCAGTGAGGCAGGTGGATTCGTTTGTTTACGTGAACTTCGTGGATAGCTGGCTGCTCAGAGGCATAGAGCAGCCAGCTAGCCATCCAGCCAGACAGACATCCTTGCAGTTCCCGCCGATTTTACAGGGCAGTACGCGCAACTTTAATTACTTTGCGGCCACATCAGCGAGCGTCCTCACGCCAACACGCCACGTCTGCCAATTTGCCGCGCTGAAGGAGTCAAACGGCGCGGCGCGGCGCGGCGAGCGTAGTCTCCTTGCGTCTAGCGGGGAATCGGGGTCTTCAAACGAGAACTGCTCTCTGCATCTCTACATATAGCCTCGAGTGAACGCGGCAGACTCATCCTCTCTCTCTCTCTCTCTCTCTGTCTCTCCGTGTACCACTTTCCGGCCAGGTACATACTCGGCAATCGGCGCTCGCCCGTGCGAAACATTACTCTCGCCATCTCACGCCTTACACATCCCCGCTCAAGAAGAGACGGAGATTTTTGCACGCTAGGTTAATTAACGACTGTTTCTTAACGCGCTCGCGCTCCCCTTTCTCGAGAAAACAGCGGGCGAGAAATGCCGACTTTATATACGCGAAGGAAAGAGAAAGATAAGGGGTGAGTTCCTCGCGAAGTCTGACTTTCTGAATGGGTTTCTCGGCATTCCGGCGCACGTGTCTCGCGAATTAACGCCTCGCACACAGCCACTTAACGTTGTCCGCAGATCTCTCGCGTCTCGCTAATTCGCTATGAGAACAGTTTAGCACCTCTTGCCCGGCCATCTTTTCTCGCTTGGTCGTCCGGCGGGATGGTTGCGCTTGGCTTCAAAGTTATTTAAACATAATTCGTAAGAGAAGAAAAGTAGGAGTGTTGGATGGAAGAGAGAAAAGTGCGTGGATGCGAGGAGTATTCGCAGGAGTTTTCATAGGAAGCTGGTAGTTATTGGATGCCGAGTGAGCTCAGTGTGCGCGTAGCCTCGTTTCTCCGTTTACTCGTGCTTACTGGAAAGAGAGAGGGAGAGGGAGAGGGACGGCGGAGCGTTAAGTAAGAGCGCGCAATTATCTCTTAATCGGCGAGCATTGTACACGCGCATCCGCATGACGAAGCGCCCGTCAGCCTGACACTCGCTCGCTCGTTCATTCAGGCCGGAAGCGGCGCGAGGCGCGCGGGACGACAAGCATGGATCGCGATCCAACCGGCGCGGCGCGGCGGCGCGCTACTTGTAAATAGACTTTCCATTCGTCGAGGCTTTGTTACACGCGAGGCCTGCGAGCAGAGAGGAGAAGCGTCGCCTGCCAGGTGACGCCTGTCACATAAAGTAATTGCTGATGCCCGGCCCGATCGATTAACCGGCCGCTTTCCCCGGCAAATTCCACCGAAGCAGGAAGAATGGCTCTCTAATGGTGGTCCGCTTGAGGAATTCGCACTGTCACTGATGAGTCCTACCTCCTCTTATGTAGTCGGCATCGATCCTACTCAACTTGTACATATGTACTCAACTAGTCACGGAATAGAATAGGTATAATAATTAAAACGACTCTTTTAAAGGATGTATTTATATTGTAAATGTAGTAAAATGTTGTGAATAAAGAGATAATTAAGGAGATGATGATATAATACAGATTCATAAAAGCATTCGAGATCTGCTTTCGAGAACTCTTGTAAGAGGAAGATTGTTAGCTTATTCTCGGCATTTTAGTAGCCTTGTAATAGAAAAGTATATTTTAAAAAATCCGCATTCTTCCCTATTATATTTTATCTCTACCATTTTAGCGTTTCTTAAGAATTTTTCAAAGCATTTCTTAAGAAGATACTATTTTTGTCTGTAGGAGAACTTTGTTTGAATCGTGAAGTGAATAGCACGTTGGTCCCGTTGAGAATGGAGGCCACCGGGCATAGCGTAATTAGATGGGAAGTCAATAGAATAGCAAACTCTTCACCTACAACGTGAAACTCCACAGCTTTTCCCGAGCACCTAAAAAAGAACAGCTAAAAATAAACGGAGACACTCTCTGCCAATTTTTTTATTTCCCCGACAGAGCGGTGATTGGCATAGCGATTCTTCCATTATTAATTGCGTTAATCTCGTCGATGACTATTTCTGTTTCCAGTGGCTAAATAGAAATATGTTCGCCAAAAATATATCACTGTTTCGATGAGCCTTCTAACCGTGAAAGTTGCTGTCCATCATCCGCTATTTTAGTCATGTTTATTGTGTCACTTCTGCATGACAAGGCGAAGGCAGTAACACCTCGCAAAAGTGATACCCGCCAAATACTGTCAAAGCAACCAGAATTAAAATCCAACAACGGAAAAGCAAACGATTTTGTGGTTATTTTGGAAAAAGCGCGACAGGATTGGCACTCCGTGGAAACGCGAGTGACAACGGGGGAAGAGTATTATTGTCAGGAAGACAATTAACAAGTTTCCTTTATCACAATCAGAGTGCAAATTCCGGCTCGCGGAGCGGTTTAATTTCGGGATAATGAAGTTTCCGAATCCCGGGCTGATGCAGCGCGGCCATGCTTCATCGGCATGGTGTGCTTCTGCGATGCATAGCTTCGCACACAGGTGAGGCGGTCGATAAGCGGAACGCTTACCACTATCATACCTAGCAGCACGTCAGCACGCATCTCATACAATTGGTCGTCGAGTTTCCGGACACACGCTCGCGACAACGATGGATCACTGAACTATAATTGTGTCACTCAAAGGCGAGCAACTGCATTAGCAAATCTAACATGAAGGAATCTAATATTTTGTAGTAGCATAACTTAAGACCAGGAACTGTTGGACAAACAAGTGGTATGAGGAACGTGTGAATGTTCGAGGATGCGTGGGAATTTGTATGGAAGAAGCAAGGCTAGCCTAAAGAGTGTCATATGATTCCCTGAGATTGTTCATTGAACGTTGTTAACCTTTTGACTTTATAATACCCTAACCCTTTGACATATGCGCGCTCGGCGAAGGTTTCGATCGTTTTTGCTTCTGTATAGAGTACTTATTTTCCTTATTATACGTTCAATTTTTTAATGTTCAATATGCAAATACATACATTACACCTATCAAACTATGGTATTTTAAACTTTACCATTGATGAATGAACAACATATATTGAAAATAAAGAAATGTAAAAGTTTAATTTTGAAGTAGATAAACTAACAGAAATTGGATTCTGTTATTATAATTGAATACACCGCCGAACAGATTCATATTGCGTGAAAAAGCATTGAGTCCCCAGCGATAGTTATTGAGTAGATTACTTAGCAGTCAAAGGGTGAAGCGAGTAGATGCGAAATGGATGAGATAATTGAGTGTCCGAGACTTGCTCGCTCAGTGAAGTCAGTCAGAGAGACAGTTAGGAGGACGTTGTGTAAAGAATTAAAAGAAAGAGTTTTAAAGAGTTCCAATAAAGATGCGAACTGTAACAAACACATTTTTGGGGCGAAAATCATCCCACTGATCCTCGCCAACACCCCAAGTCCCACAATTTTACGAAATATATTATAATACCAGCGAGAATTTCATTTCGACGTGTACCATGCGGCAAAAATAGAAGAATTTATTGCATCAACTATCTCAAGTATAAGTACCAAGCCCTTTACCTTAATTCCAAGTCTGAGTTGGCGAAATTACCTCTCAATCCACTCGGCAGAAAACTCCTGAAGTCCTGGCAACATGTGAGACGGAATTCTCCGGGCAAATTCCAGGAATTTTCCCTTGCATACTTAGACTATTGCGGAGGAGAGGCACGCGGCGGCGGCGGTGCGACTTATTTCCAAAGAGAGGAAGGACTTATTTCTAAAGAAAACATTACTCGCCTAAAATATTCAAGGTATATCTGTCGTGACAACAGTTGCACGAAGCCGAAAGGATACGAGAATACGTGAGAATCCTGCGAAGCAGATCGAGAGCGTTCGTGCGGAGAGAAAGCCCGACTGGGACGGCGACGCTCCATGGAATCAGTTATTTTTATAAGGAAATCTCTGATACGGGAATTTTTCAAGTGAGCCAACTGCTGCCTCATAGTGGACCCAATTGCCGTGATAAACGGCCTGGACGAGAGAGCGTCGAGGGAAGAATATCGCGACAATCGCGCGAGCGCGAGAAGGCCAAAGCGACGAGTCCCTCCTCATGAAGTTCGAGCAATAAGCGCCCGACGGAATATTCGCCAAGAAAACTTTGGCAGCGCAAACCGCGCGGCATACACGGAACAGAGAGCGAATGGAGGAAGCCGAGTCTGAGCCTCGGAGTCATTGTCAGGGAGAAATAAACGTACGACAGGCGACAAGCTTATTCATTCGGGCAGAAAGAGCCGGTAAAGCCTAGGGACGCGCGTGTGTATGCCGCACTTTGTATATCCAGATAATGCGTCTGCACAATGGTCTGATGAAAATGGACTGGTCTTAGCCCATTTCTCCCGGAGAGAAGGACTTTTAAGGGGGGAACCGAGCCCGGAGGATACACTTTGAATCCCGTCGAAAGCTAATAAGACCAAGCGCGCTGACTATTCGCCACGAAAGACCTACTTCTGTCATTCACGCGATCGCATTCAATGTGAGTTCAAAGTTGAGCTCCTCGGCCCTCGGATCCTTCTTCTATCTTTTATCCCGACTTTCATCTCGAGTTCCCGAGGAACCCCGAGATATCCCACTCGCATCTCTCTCTTTCTCTCTTTCTCTCGTTCTCTCGTTCTTTCACTCCTCGAAATAGTCTGTCGAATCGAAGAGCTTAGGGATCAACAGGATGCGAGACACGAACAGGCACGCGACGGAGGTAGAGCTTCGTGAAAGTTGTTTCTAATGCAATTATATTTACGAGATAATACGGCCCACCACGAGCGCGAATGCCGGGGGCGGCGGCAGCGGCAACGGGCAGGGAGTTCGCCTCCAGAGAGAAATTGATTTCCCTGACGAATGGAACGTGAAGAACTTCCATAAAATCTCGGAGAAGAGAGCGTCTTCGTTGGGCGGTCGTTCGAGAGAGGAAGGAAATGGGGAACTTTTAAAAATCCGTGCGCTACTCCGCCACTGCTATGAGAGGAGCAGATATCATCAGTGAAGGATCAGTGCTTTCTGACCGCTGCTCCTGCTGTTGGCATCCTCCTCTTCTGTAAACGACGTTATTAGATATTCTTGGACTCAGCGGCCATAGCGAAGTTCGTTTCCTGCTGCGTAAACTAATCTAAAGTTCGAGAGGCTGGCCAGCGGCTCGGCCGATACGCTTCTTAAATTAAGCCAACCAGGAAAGCCAGGCAAATCTAACGAACGACCCAGAATCAGCCGAGCCGTGCAACGTGCCGCGCCGTTACTCTCACCTCCTCACGCTTCTCCCGCTTCTCACGCTCTCTCACTCCTGTAATTTTTAAGATATAACTCAGATAACAGAAGCGCGCCTTGCCGTGAAATATACTTGGCTCACGAGGCACGTAAATGCGGCCAGCGAATGTTCCTCGAGCGAAGTACGCGAGGGTGGGTGGCGGCGCGGCGTGTCCGTGACAACACGTGCACGAAGCCTCCTCTCTCAAGAGAGCGAGAGGGATGTGCTCCGAGCGAAACGCTCGGAGGAGAACGAGGAGGCGGAGGAGGAAGCTGAAGGAAGCGAGAACGGAGTGCTTCGCATTGAGATGTGAGAATATGTTTCCTCCCGTTAAACGAAGCTGCCTCCGATCATTTGCAAAGCGTCCACCGAAGCAATCGACTGTCTGCCGGCTGAACCGAACTGGCTGCGGCATGCAAATTCCAGAAATAGCTTGCCAATATAGACGGATGAGCATTGAATATCTAGTCAGTGCCATTCTTGGGCCCCGGTATTTATCTTAAACGTTCGACTACGTACCGCAGAAGCCGACGCGCGTGCACTCACTCACTCCGCTACACTGCATTTCTCTCGTGTGCAACTGGATGCTGGCCAATCGCCAACAATATTCGAATACGGTCCTTCCTCTAATAGAACACTCCAAATATCGTGGATGCCCGGACACGGTAATGAGAGAGCTCGGGCCATTTACCTCTCGAGCGACCAAGTACGCGCGCGCGCGCGCGAGAACCTCTTAGTGAAATTTGAGACGGGACTTTGGCTAGCTCGATGCAGAGAGTGGGCCAGACTTTTAAAGAGTACTCGTCGCCGGCAGTGACCTTTCTGCAGTAATAAGCGCTCGCAGCCGCCTCTATTTACAGGCATAAATTAAAGCTCACCCTTTCACAGCCACCGAGATAGTAATGGCGATGCAGTGTAACGCGAAAATTCGCCCGGCAACCTCGCGTAGAAATGTATATCGCGGTGCTCGCATCCCGCTCGCTTTGCATATTGGCGCGTGTCTCTATTAACATGCGATCATATTCACTCGACTGCGAAGGGATGGGCTTGGCCCGGGCCATTAAAATTAATACAGATTTGTGCATAAAGCTCGCGATAACTGGGAAAAATCGAGTGGCACTACCAACGGGGAGAAGAAGAGGGCTAGCATTGGGTGAGCGGAATTTTACCATGAAATTTCGCGAACGCAAACCCCCACGCTTTCGAAGAAAAAGAGAAAGTAGGATGGGGCGAATGGGTGGAAGGTGAACGACTGTAAATTCTCTGGGAAGAACGGCACGCGGGGATTTCGACTCGCTCGCTCGCTCGCTCGTTTGCTCGCTCGGGGCTTGGTAGGCAGATAGATACGTACGTGACATCGTGTATGTTGCAGGCGATTATACTCCGCAGCCAGCTGCGCAGGAATTCATAATGCGTGTTGTGACCCACGCGAAAAAGAATCCCGGCAAGCGGCTGGGTAAATGCGAGAGCGGGCGCATACATTTTATTTCGCGAGCTTTCCGCCTCGAGCATCATCGCAGTCGAGTCTTCTCTCAGCCCATTCCTGATGAATGTGGTGCGCGCAAAAACTCACTAGCCGGCATCGCCTCTGCCAGCGGGAACTCAATAAGCAATCGTTCCGTGAAAATTTCGGTGCGCTGCAATGCACGCCGGGATGCACTGGTGCGCTCAGGACCTCGTCGTACTTTTTTGCCCTCATCGGACGGACCCGTCCAATGGCACACACTCTCGCGAATTCAGAGAACCGTGCACTCTCCCAAGTACTCGATCGAAATCGAACGACGGATATTCAAGAGGGGCCAAACAACCGACACGCGCATCGTCATCCAATGGACTTATTGTTCGCGCGTGCATTGTAATGCCGACGCATTGTCGAGCGTGCGCACACACGCATCCCACTCTACTTAAAAAACGATGTGACGGAGCATCCGCTTCCGACTATTATCGACGATACGCTAATGGAATCATAATTCGCCGGGCGTCCCTGCTAATGGTAATTGTAAATACAGCGCAGGGTTCATTGATGTGTCAAAACGGCGTTGTATATGTATGTGGTAGAATAATTTAAAGCTTGAACTGTGAGACTAGGAACCGTGTTGCGAACGAGTGAGTGCGTGAAAATTCGAAGAAACAAGGCCGGCCTAAAGAGGCTTGCTTATCTCTCGAATGACTTTCAAGATATAACGCTTTTTCTTGTGTACACCCCCAACTTTGGAAATTAATTTCATCCCTTAGGAGTGAATGGTTGCCGATAAAAAATGCGTGTACGCTGAATTTCCGAATACTATTTGTAAAAAAAAGTCGTCAAGATCGGCGTGTCGGGGTTGGGTAAAGTCCCTTGTGAGCAAGGAGGTGAGCAAGTGTGGCCTGAAAGTATGCCGATGTGAGTATACATGTATGCACGAATGAAAGATGTGTAGGATAGAAAGCGGAAAAGTGCCATTTATTGTAGAATAATAAGTACTTTATCATAATTGTAACAACGTTTCGCTTCGCTAATAATTTCGTACGACTCGACGCATTCTCCCCGCATTCTCCCTTTTGTCCGTTCGCCAATTTTTCTCACAAGCACACACACTCCGCATAAATGCTTTCTCTCTCAATCGCTCGCTCACTCAATCGTTTTGTCCGTCCCGCTCACTCACTCAACCCCACAGATGTGTATGAGTTTATATAAAGCACGTTTCGTTGGAGGACCGAGAGAGTTGTAGAGGAGAAGCCAGAAGGAGGACGTTGTGGAAAGAAGTTAGTCGAAAGAGTTTTAAGAGTTTCAATAAAGCGGTGAACTCTACGAACACATTCTTGGGCGACCATCATCTACTACTGATCCTCACTATCACCACAATCCCACATATATTTGCATTTAGAATGCAATGATCCGATGCTTACTTGGGATTCTGGAGCCCGCCAAGCTACCGGATGGCGACAACCTTAATTATAAGAGAAAAAGGTGCTGGAGAAGGAAAATACTAGTTGCGGCAACTGTCGCTCCGTGACTTAGTCGCATGCACTTTCTCCCACTTGGCGGGCGCGCGCGCGCGCGCACAGTAATTCTCAGTCGAGAGTGACATTTCCGAGGAGCGATTATATCCGTCCTGAGGACGAGCGAGGGAGAGGAGAGAACATGTTCATTACACACGCATGTCGGGTAGACGTTTAAGCGGCGCGCGCGATTAGCTCGGCAGCCGGAGAGTGAATAATTTACATGACGCTTTTCCTTCCTCGTTCTGGAAAAAGTGACGCGCGACTTCCGTCTCGACCCTCGATTCCATTGACACGGAAATCTCTTGGAAGTCGCGCGCCAACTTTTCGATCCTTGGAGATGCGACTTTAGAGATGAGAGAGGAAAATCGTGGAATTCGGGGAGGATGAAATTTGATCTGAGAGGCACTCGAAGGTGCTGGTGTGCGAGAGCAGCTTCGGCGTAGGTCATGATTATTAATTACTGTGTACAACTCGCCGCCTGAATTTCGAGCAAACCGCGTGGATAATGCGCGCGGCGCCTGCTCGCCTCTCCTGCATTTGCATATTCAAACGTTGTGTACGACCTGGCGATTATGCGACGAATCGCTCTCACGTGCGAATCCCGATACCGGCATTATTCTAGGACGATCTCCTCTCTCGCGATCGATCAGTATGCACCGCATTCCCCGGGGATTTATCGAGCGTATTAAGCTCACATTTTTCCAGCCACTGCAAACTAGACACCGGCTCTCTCTCTCCTTCTCTCTTTCTCTCTTTCTCTTTCTCTTCCATCCTCGCTTTCCATTGGAGTGGCGAAATTAAGAAGAATAAGGGAGCATTAATAAGGATTAGCCAACGAATATTTAAATAAATCCGCCACTCCGCTGCATATTTATACCGGTTCTTGCGCCGCCGAAATTGTAAATGGTAATGACGTACATGAATTTCAAGCGACGAGCTATCATATAAATTATAAAAGAGCCAGTTCCCACGTGTCCATCGGCAACTCGCGAAATATCCCAGGAAAAAGTGAATCAATTGAAAAGGCACACTTCCTCCCAAGTATCGCTAGTCCTCCGAGGAATTGGAGTGTACAGTCGGTGGCGGAAGTTTAACGAAGTCGAAGCGCGCAAACCATTCATTGATTGTAATCAAGGATTCCTTGAGCGGCGTGCATAGGCGGCGTTATAATTGGATTCGGCGGGGGGCAATTAACGTTTCGCGCATTACAATAATACCGATTCAAATTCGCCTAGGCTAGCGGGAGATCCGGCAGTGGATGACTGGGACATCCAACATCGGTGGTTCTATGGTGGTTCCGTGCCGGGGGACGCTGCCACTTGAGAGGGCTAGCCGTTGACACACAGTCGAGGGAAGAATTTACGTTGATACATATTCATGCTTCATATGCGCAGTGACGTTTATGCAACGAATCACGTTCATCGACGTATACCCTATGCCAGCTCTCCGTTCGCAATATAGACAGAGAAACAGAGAGGAGTGAATAGCTAGGCGTCGATGGTGGTTTCGTGGAGAAAGGAGGCTGGGAAAAGGGAGAGAAATGGAAGTTTGGTCTTATTTAAGCTCGATATATTGGCGCATATGAAGACGCGAGAAGCACATAAAAAGCCGGCTGGCCGAGGCACGCACCTAGCGCAACAAGTGCATTTACCAACTTGTCAGCTGCATCGAATCCCGAGGAGCTAAATTATTTTATCGGACCACCGCCGCTCCGAGGATCGATCATAGTTGCCCCGCTAGAAGACTGCCGAGTGCCCGCCAAAATAAACTGCCGCGAGTACTTGGCACTTACGTTAATGAATACGAAAGCAATCTGCGCGAATAATCGCTTTCAGCGCGTGGAAGGAGGCTGGGCAAATTGAAAATGCTCGGGCGAACCTCCGCTACTAAAAGGACCCTCCGAAAGCCATGATCGTCCAGGTAGACGATGAAGGAAACAGCTCAACTGGAACGAGCTACCCGCTCCGTTTATATTAGCTTGAAAATATATTGAACGATATCTATTTCTCTAAGACAATACAATCTCCCCGAAGCCAATCTCGTAAGTACACAGAAAATGAATGATGCTTGGCGAAGGGAGTGCGCAGCGCCGGTAATATCCACGGACGAAATCAGAGTCCGAGGTAGAGGAGGATCGGGCATGCACGTCGGATTTCGGGAAAATTAAACGTCAGTGCGGAGCGAAGCGTGCCGAAGCTCGCCAAGATAGATTTTGCCATGAGCGCGTGAAACATCGACGTGTCGGAGAGTAGCCGCAGCCAGAGTTCCTCACGGCTTCCCGGCCATTGGTCTTTTCGGATCATGGAACGATCGCCTTCCTGACGGAACGACTTTCAAATCGAGTTTCAACCCGATGTTTATTCCTATATTTATAGGGTATTACGTTTCTACGTATTTTCACGGGGATTTCCCATAGAAAAACAAGGACTCGCGCGCGACAGACAACAATGCTCCATGATGTGGCTGGATACAGTATGTATACGCGTGGTGGGTTGTTCGCCGCGTTGAAACCAATCGGACGCGAGGCATCAGGCTGACATGAAATTCGGCCGGCGGCATTCGGCCCACCGGGCGAAGTAAAAGCTGGCATTCCAGAGTGGCTGGCAAATGCGCCCGCCGGACAATATGTTCAGTTATACCGGCATAGCTGGAATGAGGGAATTCTTGTACTCGCCCGCAACACATTTTTCGAATGCGCCGAGTTTTAAAAGGCACGTCAATGCTCGCCTTTAGAAAATGCTAGCAACCTCTCGGCATAACATTCCCCCCAGATAGTAACTCCAAAGAAGCCGAATTACTAGCCAATCAAATCTGCCGGTAGAATTGGGATCGCAAAGAATTGATTAATGTTCTAGTTCTCCCCGAGAGTTATCTTCATTCCACCGCTTGCAATAATAGGAATCCAATAATGAACTTTAAAGAGGTAAAGCTTGGTGCTTTGGCCGGTTAAAAATTCAAGTGCAAGTCGATTCTTAATCAGGACAGGAATGGTATCCGACAGCCTGGGAAATTTCATTATTATTTCGTCGGATCTTCAGTAAAAGTCTCCGGTGGGACGAATCTGGGTCAATCTGAAAATGAGCTGGATATTAAATTACCAGGCACATTTCCTGCGAGTCAAGCTGGATGGCAGTGGTGCGAGTAAACGCGCGAGAGTTGGCTGCCAGTAGTAGAGGTAAACGCGCGAGCCGACAGGGGAGAATGGGCGCATCAGTAGTATTGTTCGAGCTGGTACAATCTGGCGTGTAGGCGGAGAGTGTACGCGATACACGAGACCGTCAGCAAGGTACACTCCAGATAAACTGGCAAAGAGAGCTGCTAATTTCCGGACGGGACTCTACGAGTTTTTCTACTTTACGGGCCAGTGCGGTGATAAATACTAAACGTCAGAGAAGGCGCGGAGGCCTGATTGTGGTACTGTTCACGTGTCATGTATCAAACGGGACAGGAACAGTGCTGCTAGCAGGAGGCCGGCGCGGCGTCATGCTCGCGGAAAGCTTGCTGTTTATAATTTACGAGTATTTCTTTTCATAAATCTTCCGAAGCAGGAACGTGGCCGCGACCGTGGGGAATGCTGACTATGTCACCTCCTCAGATTTCCTCGGGACGGTGCCGCGCTCTCGCTCTCGCTCTCACTGCTCGCACGGGGACGTTGATTTGTGACTGGTGGGCTCGACGTCTTGTCACATTTCCGTCGGAAACTCAACGGACCTCTTTGCCGTGTTGCCGGGTAATATCTTTAGCCGGATACACCGCCTAATAAACATGAGTTGTGGCTGCACGCCAAGCCAACACATTCGGAACGAGCCTGGCCGTCGGACTAGCTCCGAGTAGTTATTACTGTTGTCGAGTAAGCTAGCCAGATATTAGGAGCAAAAGCCTGATAGCAAACATCGGCAGGGTATCAATTGCTGAAATTCGGCATCCTGTAGTACTACGCTTCGTTCAGCACCGTTCCAAAATATCATTAGCAGGGCAGAGGGGCGGTGTGGTGCGGGTGGCCAGTGGAAACAAGAAAGCCGCGGGCGATGGGCGTAAAAGCGGAATAATGGAAACGCGGTGAGCCCGACGCACCGCGGGATCAAGAGGGACTGCTAATGGGATGTAACCGGACTTTAACTGGGCTTCAGTTCACCGCTCGGTGAGCGCCACCATGACACCGTTATATTAAGCGACAGAGCGAGCGAGCTAACGCGGTATAATCGTTAACCTTCATTAAACTCCGTCGTCTCTTATGCCCGGAGATGAAGTTTCCTAAGTAGAGTAAGCATGCCAGGCCTCACTAAGGCTCTAACCTTGAACGCTTGATTCCGTTTTAATGAGCTCCGAAAGCTAAGCCTAGATAATGCGCTATGGCCGCTTCCACCCCTCCTTTCAGCGGCCCTTATATAGTAAAAGCCGTGCATTCTGTAACCATTCGGATTTGGCTATGATAGACGAGCGCGATTTGCGAGGCGAGCCGCGAGCGGGCTTCGCCCTACTATTTGATCGGAGCGAGCGAGCGAGCGGCCCGCCGACCGACCAGCCAAAGGCTAACCAGCTTCGGGGGCTTTGTACGGAGGAAATGAGCGGAGTAATATGCACGGTATGTTCGGACTGTCTTAATCAACCTCCGGCCAGGCCTGGCACGTGGAATTAATAGATGCGGTCTACCGTAATCCTCCAACAAATCAGCCGATCGAAAGTAATTAGAGCGGAGCGCGGTGGCGCTGGGACTTTATCGGGACGGCGCGGCGCGGCGGCAGCCTCGGACAAAGAATGGCGAAGAATACAGAGTTTCTTTCCTTAAATAATGCAGCTTCCTCTCGGTTTTGCCTGGTGAATAATAGCTCAAGCGCACCAGCTCAAGCGGGATCAAGCGGTTACACGCTTCTTTTTCTGTAATTCCGTTTAACGGATTTGCCCGCAGCGCGGCCGTTTTCCAAGAGCTTTTCAGCCTGTTTGCTGACGAACGGATCCGTGGGGAACGCGTGTTATAATTTACATAATTGGAAACATGCGGTTTCATTCGTTTATTGAGAAGCCGGCGAACTGAATGAGAGATTGGAATGAAAGCTTTTCCCACGAAATTATCGACGTTTCCCGAGCTTTTCGAGCGCAAGAGTGCGCGCGTTCTCTGATCCACGCTAAAGGAGGAGCACTAGCAGGGTTTCATGCAGCAGGACGTCAATCATAAGCAGAAGGGGTATTCGCTTGTCAGGGCAATGGTGAAATATGTATTCATTGTGCTCCGCCGATCCGAATCGTATCGATTCTTACAAGACACTGAGTGCGCCGCGCTATGACCGTAAATACACAGGGACATATCTCGCTGGGCAGCCTGACAGCTTTCACTGATAGCCACGTGGCTGGGATGCCGAGCGATACAATTGATCTTAATCGGGCGCACCACTACCACAATCGACGGCTTCGATTTTACTTGTGTGCGCCGCGCGCTTGCTTTCACGATCTGTATATATATATAATACCTCGCGGGAGCTCGTTTGCCGGACGTGTATTTCGCCAATTAATTAAGGGGAAATGGGAACTGGTAATTCGTAGAGAGCACAGTAACAAGCATAGTTGGCAACGCCGATAAAAGTGTGAAATCGAAAAAGCTCCGCTCACACTATACATACAACTCTCTCAGGTGCCTTTAATATCGCAGCTATTAGCCGCTTTTAATGAGGCTAGATTTTCAAATCCTCCCACCACGGCTTTATAATCGCTCGAGTGCAACAGCTGCGCACCACGCAGACTCGCTCAAGGATCGAATCCCCCCCTCTTCATGGTAAACATCTCAATAATTACCATAATATGCACTCACACGTGTGTCGATGCAAGCACCACTGATATCGGGATTCTCGTTTCGCTGGAATTCGCCGATTTCGATCGTCGATTTCACCATTTCAACGAAATATATATATATATATGTATATATTCGAAAAACTCGAGCGCACGCTCATTCCCAGTGGTGTCGACACCTCTCGCTATCGTCTCCATGGTGCGCCGGCGATTTCACTAATAATTAATTGCAATCAGCGCAATTACCCTCGTTATAGAATTTAATCCACAGAATGGCTGGAGATCGCACAGGCGCGCGCTCGCGACCCGCTGCCTCGATGCCATCCGACATCCCGCCAGCACCGCCCCACCCCCCCCCCCCTCCAAAACCCCCAATTTATTATTTGCAAATGACCCAGCCAGCCGGATTCATGCTGATTACACTGGCAGTCGCGTCAAAAGCTACTAATCGCTCGACACGAAAGGCCGTATCTACCGCGATGTACCAAGGCCGCACCGAGCTCCTCTCATTACGGAGTCATATAATCCTTCATACAATATAGTCGGGCTCAATTAATGAAACATACCTAATACTTCATTAGCCTGCATTTTCCACAACGGGCCAAACCAGACGCGTCCCGCGGAAATTCCCGCCATTTTCACGATACCCAAACGTCCGATTGTTTTTGTCACAACAATCATACTCTCCTGTGTATTTCATACGTTGATGAATCTCTCTTTCTCTCTTGATGTATATAAATTGCGTTCTGCACTCTCGAAGCAGCGCTCTTTATCTGGACTCAAATTTCGCCGTTCGTCCAAGCGGACGAGTGCTGCGACCGCCGCGGCGACCGCTGCCCGCCGACATTGCGGTGAACTCGGCGAACGCAAACCAAATGCGCGCGCATTTATGCGGAGAACCGAGTACGGCGCGGCCGAGCACTCTATGCTCCGGAGCGATTCGCCGTGCGGCAAAAGTGATTAATAAGAGGAGAGACAATGCGAAATGCCCGGCGGCATGCGTCCAGAGATATGCGTGGCCGCACGCGGTACCATCGCGGTACACTCTCCTCTCTCGGCCGCTCTCTGACTGACCGATGATTTATCGAAACGCGCAAGCAATCGCGCCCTACAAGGACACCCAGTAGGAAAATTAATGGCTCGCCAGCCGAATAAATGTTACAATGCGTTCCACTACTGGCGAACAACGACGCCTCTGAGCGAACTCTGCGATTATACGCGTTCGCGGACGTTGTATTGCTTGAAATAACGATTCCTCACCGAATCACTTGGAGCTTCCGGTTGAGTTCGGACGCGACGGAACGAATCGCATTGGTCTCCGACAATAATCGCCACTCCGCCTTTTTAGCGAACGTTTCACCATCCAGTACTTTCAGCAGAACTGTCTGACGACGACGGGGGAAGGGAAAAGGTAAAAGAAATGGGCAAAAAATAAGAGGGTGGCGAAAGCACGAGCCAAGAAAAAGGGGATGAGACTGGGTGCGCGAGTATAATAGCAGATTTACGTTGCATATATCGATTGCGGCGCGCGCTGGGAGAAAATCGAGAAAAGAGGAGGCAAAGGAAGGTAGGAGATGGTAGCGCGTGGAAGATGTGAATGCCAGCGGCCAAAGTAGAGGCTGCCTTTGGCCAGGTCGCACCTTTATTTTGATCCTCCGGTGGCGTTACGGGCCCATGGGGAATATACCGACGCATTATGAAATGTGGCCGCGCCAACTCTCTCCTCACCTCTTCTCTCGCTCACTTACTCTCTCCGGGGCAAATAAGTTTTCAAGCCGCTGGAATACATCAGGCAACACGTGTCCCGCAAAAAGCCGAGTTTCCTCGACAATAACTTCATGAAAATACAGTGCGCCGCCGGGAGCGTGGAGGTCCGGCTGGCTTCAGTTCGAAAAACTTTTTCATCGGCTAACGTATGGAAAAACGGGCGCATAATTCCCGAATGAAGTCTTCTGGCGCGACTTCTCAACGCGCGAACCGCCCGCCGCCACACCATATACCGCCAACAGGCCAATATTGTTATTTATGTGATGCGACAAGCTAGCCGGCACGCGATACAGCCGAGGTGGTCCGCTCTCTCTCTCTCGCTCTCTCTCTCTCCTGGCAGCGGAGTTCGCTCCACAAATTATTCGCCGTCCCGCTCGGAATCCGCTTTCAAATTCAAATCTGCCGATCCGCAAGGAAATATGACTGGGCCACTAACCACCCAATTTGGTCTTTTGAATCCTATTACGAAAGGATTGGACGAATTCCGGGGGAGGTCGGCCGGCATATGGAAAGCGACGCAGTCGGGCGACATATAAATCCTGAGATTAAGGTAATACGAATGCGACCTCTATGCCAGCCTCGTTTCATCAGCGTATCCGTATAAGCAGCAGGCCCCGCCGCTCGCCCATGTTTACTCCGGGATGAGCTACTCTCTCGAAATACTCCGCTCGCACGCTCACCGCCCAATAATGGAAGCGTCCTCTCTCCGCCCGCTTCCATTCCGTGCCGGGAGACCGTACGTTCGTAAGAGGAGCCCGGCAAAATTAATAAAACGTCGCCGAAACTAATCGCGTCTACGCACGCCACCCGCTAATCCAACTGGTTCGCTTGGTCACTCCAGTCGAACAATATCAATTTCAGCTTTCGACTACTGCCCACCCCTTCATTATCCCGAGGGAGAAACCACCGTAGTTTATCCCGACGTGACACTATATCAACTCCGACCACCGCTGTATTAATAAAAGCACTCCAGTACATGTCGTTCCGCACTCGAAGGCTTCCGTATTTCGAATTGTCAAAAACTGTCATTTTTATTCTAATTGTGTCGTAAATATGATAGAACATGTTCCTTATTATTTCCCGAAAATAATTATTTACAGCAACCATTATAATTTTACTTGAAACCACTCACCGAACGCTATTTCCACAAATTATTTTAGATTTTTAATCCCAACGATTACAAATCAGGGAGTGAAAGGGGGGTTGAAACAGTGACAGAGGAGGGAAACACGTCGAAATTATAAAAACCGATGACACCTGACGAACAAGAGGAAGCGTGCTGAAGAATGTCGCGTTGGACTGCGAAAGGGTGGCGCGCCGTGTTAGTTGACCACAGTGAAAGAACGGTGTCCGGTAATCCGAGTAGGCTAAGCCGTGAAAGGGTCATGCGGGAACAAACAGAGGCGTCGAGAACATTGTTTGCCGACGACGTGGATGAAGCGGCGCGAAAAAAAGGTGCGAGAGAGAGAGAGAGAGGGGGGCAAGAGAGAGAGAATGTGGCGGTGGGAGCAAGCTGGGGAGACAGGCATGCACTCACACACTCACTTACTCGGTACTATCTGGGCGCCGGGAGTTTAATCGCTGAGGCTTATCCAGGACGGCGTTGAAGGTGGTGCACCCTCTTGTCTCTCGCGGGTGCGGTGCGAGTATCAACTTTATTTACACGTCTCGCCCTTCGCCCGGGCGTGATGGGCGGCCCTAATGAATGAGGATTTTCCAGGAGCGCCGGGACAGGAAGCAGCCGCCACCACCACCACTGCCACTGCCACTACCACTACTACCACGCCGAAGGAAGGAAGGAAGGAAGGAAGGCGGCGTGTGAGGTTTCCGAAGGATTCAGCTGCTTTACGAAGGGGACACCGACACCGAGCGACGCCGCCGTCGCCGCCGCCGCCACGCGATGGTGTCACGTCTGCAACGAGTGGGAAAAGTAAGCCACTTAGGTTCAAGAGGGTGTAGCCACCCCCGGTGTAATAATCCACAAGCACCCCTTAGATACTCGTTCTGTTAAATCGCTCGAAAAGTGTTTAATGAAAACATTGCTGGGCAGAAGCGCAAACACTGCGAGACTCGGAAGGCCTTTCTTGATCTCATGGGAGGAGAAAAGGACGCGGGAGACATTCCACCCTAGTGGCGAGGGTAGGGTTAAGTTAGCCGTGAAAGGACAAGTAGAACTAATAAGGTCGGGCGAAAACTAGCTTAACGAAATAAGCAGTCTCTTTAAGTGGTCGCTCGCCAAGGAATGTCGAATAACCGATTTTACGGCTCAATCATGCTGCGGCGCAACCTCTCGAGGATCGTTAATCTACTATCGAAAGGTGGAGAGCTTTTTCTCGGCGGAGCTCGAGAGAGAGAATGCGTTGAAATTCATGAGGGAGTGCTTTTTTCTGGGCGGTGTGTCTATCTAATAAAATGCAGTAGCCGGCGAATGAGTGAGGTGCACTCCAACCCCTTTCAGCTTTCCGCTCGGAGGCTTTTGTCTCGGCTGGCTGGCTGGCTGGCTGGCTGGCTGGTTGGCGTCTTTACCGGAGGAACGGGAACTCGTGAAACAGTGACTTTAGCGGTTCAACCGCGAACTAGACGGCGATCTTAAGTGCCTACAGTACTCGTGCAAGTATCTGTATACGATCCCCGGGAGAGCCTCTCGAACGTCTTCTAGCGGGGAAATTAATTTCTTGGGAGCGACATCCGTTGCGCTCTGTGCACTCTCCGCTGGAAGAGACGGTCGAGTGCACTCCGCCATGCATATCCACCCCTTTCACCCACGCGGGCCAACATATAATCACAAGGAACGATATTAAAACGGGCCAAAGGATAAACCCTGACCTCCGAGGACGATCCCAGAGTCCCCGGTGTATCACTCATGCAAACGGGAGAGAACTCAGCCAAAAATAAGCACTACTTGCGCAAGCATATTTATAAGAGCTTCCAGTCGCAGATTCTATAGACGCGGAGTACGTCGACTGCATTATCTGCTAGAATTTGTCACGGTGTCCTAATACACTTTGCCTCGGCGAGAGACAAAGGGAGGAAGAGGAAAGCTAGAGGGAGTGCGAGTAAGAGCGTGATATCGCACGGTTAATTTACTCCGGCAATAATGCTTGGAATCATAAGCCCCAGGTGTTACGCTGCGAATCTTCGACCCTCATAAACACCGAGGCAGGAGAGGGCGTAGCAGATAGACAAAGCGGAATATCGGAGACATCGGGCGAAAGCGATGGGAGAAGGATAGGAAGTAGGCAGAGCGGTGTGCGACGGCAACGCCACCCTGCCAGGGAGAATTCTCAAGTCCCGAGAATACAGGCGGCTTAGCTGCTGATACAATATCTGCGACAGTGCTGCACCGTGAATACCATCCGCCCAACTGATTTAAGTCCTTCTCCCACTTAAGAAGACTTTAAACAGATTAAGACGAACCCTCCCAAATAAACCTTTAATCCGGCAACGCGCGAACCCTCGAATTCTTTATTCAAGCGGACGCATCCTCGGGGGGGAAATCTTGCCGGGCGAAAGTGTAACTTTAAAGCAGACTACTGCTATTCCCGGGCGAACTATTTTCCCGGCGTGCGAGTGGACTGCTTAACGATTGCAGAAGCGTATGGTGCGCCTCCTACGATGATTACCATCGTCAGCCATATCCCGGCCGCGCTGTTTTATGCAGTAACTATCGCGGAATACCACCCTGCCAGCGCTAATAATGCCGTTAATGATATCTCCGTTGATTTACCGAGGATATTAGCAGGCAGAGCCTGCACTGGCCCACTCGAGCGCGGCCGTGCTCCGACTTTGCCATGACTATCCTTCCGATATAATTACTGGCAGCGCACGCTATTTGCATTTGTTCGCGATAACAACGATTAGCAGTGCTCGCCGGCCAAGTGGCCGCAAAACGTGTCGGCCGACCCCCGCGTAAACTGGAGCAGCTTGGATGAGTGTCTTCGCAGTGCGCGAGGCTGAGAGGAAAAGAGCGGAGAGGATGAGGATGAACGAGGAGAAAGAGGGGGTGGCTTGGATGGAGCATAAGACGCGAACAGCAATTTCCCGAGCGCTCCTTCTCCCTCAATTCCCTCGACTAGTTTCCATCGTGGCTCTAGGGGCTGCTACTGCTGCTGCTGTTGCTGCTGCATGCAACGCACCAGTAATTTGTATCTGACCAGGCATCCCGCTGCCCCGCCATTTTTTATAACTAGCTGCCGCCGCGACGAGTAATAGCCGCCAGCAACGCCGCCGCCGAGAAGAAAGCGCGATTGTCCCTAGCAATTCGCGGAAAAAATTGCATCAGACAAGCGAGCTCGACCTTCGACCAGGAGAAAAGCTCGGCGAACGAACGCCACCCCACCGCGGCCAGTCAAGGCGACTCGCTCGCCCTGATTTTCTCTCTCTCTCTCTCTCTCTCTCTCCATTTTTTTACCTCTCGTTACTCGTCGCCAGAAATAACAGGAAACTTACTGGGGCGCGGCGCGGCGCCGCCGCCGCCGCCACCGCCGCTGTGTTTTATCGGCTCTATGAGCAGCGCCCACTGTTTTTCCCCAGTTGTCCGTACACACGCGCATGCACATTCGGCCGCAGAGAGAGAGAAAATAAACAGTTGAGTAAACACGGCCAGCTTCGCCGGCGGAGTTTGCGGTAGTCTATGTGGGCTAATCGGCGAACTAATCGAGTTAGAAACCTACCGGCCGACGTATTCGTCTGTCGGGCAATTTCGGTTAAGGTAATGATACCTTGCGGAAATCATGGCGGATTAAGCTTTTTCTATCTCTCTCTCTCGCCCTCTCGCTCTTTACTTAGTTTAACCATTGGAACGAGGGAATAATTGTTAGATGCGCCGTGTTTATCTCGTGCTTTGCCGCGAGGAGTTTTATTCCGCGAGGATTGAATGATTCACTCTTTATTAAGTACGTGTATCAATCAGTAGCGCGCGCGTCGCGCCTAGCTGCACTCGGGACTCGCTGACAGTGCCTCTTTCGAGGAGAAGAATAATTGGTATGCAACGATCATTAGCGAGCTCCTTTCACCAGATACTGACACACATGTGAATACCGTTCTCGTTGTCGTCGGAGAAGAGGATGAGGAGCTCCGCTGCGCACAGAAGCCGACTGCCGCTGCATTGCGATCAATGTAAACAGGCGAGCCTCGATGATTTTTTCACGCGACCGCGATGCACTCTTTATTCGAATCTCGGCGAGGATACGAGCGCCACTTCGACGACACAAGGCAGAACAAGGCACGCGCTCAGAATATTAATTAACAATGCGATCTTATCGTTGTGCCGCGCGGGTTGACCCCGCGCCGAAACTTGCCCGTTCCACTCAGCCTTTCAATGACACGAAAAGTGCAAGCGAGGCGTCCGCTCTTGCATGATTTATTCAGGGGGATTTCGCGAAATAATACTCTCACGCTTGAACAATTAATGCGTTGCACATTGCTGATTTCTTCCCCCGATCGCTCCAATTCCGAGCGGATTAAAATATTGGGGCTCGCTTGTTTCGTGGCTCGTGAATACCGGGAACGCCGGGCGAACCGTGTACCTATGTATCTGTGTATGTGTGTATATTATAATCATTGGCGGAATTGGTGGATGATCACTTAAAGCGCAGAGTTTTATCGAGCGGCCTCTCCGATTCCCCTAACGCAATTCCATTCTCGCTCGGATACGCCGCTTCACAGGAGACAAGGGAGCGCGAGGCATCCGCCTCGCACCTGGGACGAGTTTCACAGTCTTCGAGCGGGGCCGAGCGTAATGAAAAACATAATTAATGGCTATCGAGCGAGTCGGGCGCGGCTCGGCTCGGCTCCGCTCGACGCGGCGCGGTGCACTCGGCTAGAAGCATTGCGATAAAGTTGTCGATATTTATTACCGGACTCTTCCTTCTGGCGGAGTCCTCCTGGTAAGTAAATTCCATTCTCGCAGGCACGAAGCTGCCTGGCCGGCCGCCGGGGCACTTTAATCTTCATTCAGGATATTCAGATAGTAGCATCGCCTTTCGTGTCGCTCGAGCTCGGCCAGGCTGCGCCCGCAACCTGCTTTATGCGCGCGAGGGTGTAAAGAAATCGCCGGGAGGACAGCGATTCCACGGGGAAAATGCTTTCACTCTGCATATACTGCTGTATCTCGATCCACGTGTGTTCGCCTAGCTCTCGGTCTGTGTGTGTGTCTATATACGAATCTGTGTGCCCCACTCGCTCCCACCCGATCCCAGCGCTCCAAGTAGAAACGGACGTTCCGGCCCAGACTTGATACCAGGCAGTTTGCCGCTTAAGTGGCTACGTACGCCGCACGAAACGAGCATGCCATCAACGCACACGAGAAAATATTCACTCGCCGCAAAAGCCCCCCCAATATCTGCTTTGCCAAGTATTCCAGCTGTGTCTGTGCGGACAGAAGCGCAGTACTACCGCGTTCCGTTTAAGTAGCGAGCTAAGACAACCCTTTGCGCCACTGATTCCCGCAAAAAGAGTCGCGCTCGCTCTTCTTTTGACCGTCCGTTCTCCTGGGCTTTCCCCTTAAGACTCGGATACGCCTTGCAGCGTTTGTATTCATACCACTCGACTGTCATACCACTGTGAAATGTTTGCCCCTCTAGTCAGCGTGCGCGTCTAATGAGTCGAGATTTTCCACTCTCGCGCCGCGCCTGGATTTGATAACCTCTAACCAAAAGAAATCTCCCGCCACTCAGCGCGCTTTCGAACAAATCCCCCGGAGTATCAAGTGCGCAAAAGGATCTCATTACAGTAAGTAGCTAAATGCAGGAATACAGAAAAGCAGTTTGTTAAGAGGCGCTCCACTCGAGTTTCAGGAGGAAGAGGGCGAAATTGCATGGGAGAGAATCTCCGAGACAAAAGTATGGAAAATGAGAAGCTTGAACCGCACCGGTTACATTGGCGCGTGTATCAAGCGGGAGAAAACAGTAGTTGGCGGAGCATCTATCTAAAAGGGAGTCAGTTTTCCTCGAGGTGAAGGTACACGTTAGCCGGGCGGAGGTGCATTATTCATACGTCTGTTTGTCCATTTCTTTGTGTCGAGCTCCGACTGTCTTGCCAGTGAGCATCTGAGTCTTCGATAGTCTTGCGCTAGCCAAGTCCAACAAACGACAGGGTGCGCGCGACAGGCTACGTCTCGGGATAAGTGAAGCGGCGGCAGTCAGCTTCAGTGTCCCGGAGCAAAAAATCGAGAAGTCGAATCGACAGCGAGGATCTCTCGTCGCATGTACGCGATCGAGCGGGAGAGGGAGCGCTAGTCTCCTTTGCTCTCGCAGGAGTCCACCCACCTCCAGGAAAAGGGAAGGAGGCCGGGGGTATTGAGATAGAACTGATCACGCAGACGAAGCCAGCGAGGAATTCAGCCTTGAAAGCGGGCGTCCAGGATGAAAGGGCGGGCGAACCAGCCCGCCATGTTCTGGATGGAACAGGTACAGAGGAGTAGAAAAGGAGGAGCGCTAACTGACTGAAAAAGAATCCTCAATCACTCCTCAACAAAAACCTCGCAGACAACTGCGCCGGTCTATGCAAAAGGGGGGGCCATTCCGTCGAGGTAAAGATCTAAAATAAATGAGATAGAAATTTCGATTTGCACCCTTATAACCCGACACCTCGCCGCTTTCCTATACCTCGCGTCTCCGAGCTTGCGGCTTCCGGTTACATTACATTATTTATGCGGAAAGCACGCCCGTCGAAGTTCGTTATCGGTCGGCGTAATAGCGCAACCCCTGTGACTCGAGTCTGCGGCGCACTAGGAGACGCCAACTTATCGAGGGTTCATGCGAGGCAAGATCAAGACTGGCTGACGAGGAGAGCAATGGGTTCGGGGGTGGCAACGGAACGGGGAAGGGGAGGAAAAGTGAGTGAGTGAGAGAGGAGGCGAAGGAGAAGCCGGAGAGATTCACCAGTCCGTTACAAAAATCCCCAGGAGATCAGCGTTAAGTATACTCAGGCTGTGGTTTACCAGCCGCAAAACTTTGGGATCGGCACGACGCTGGGGGGTGGCCGGGGGGGTGGCCGGGGCTGAGGCAGGGTAGGCGAGAGAGGCAGCCAGGTCGGCCATGAGCGTGTGTCTGGGGGTACTTTTCAGCGGATGCTCATGCATATGCACAGGTGAATGTTAAATGATTATTCTGAGCAATAGTGGCGAGAACGGGTGCCGGCGTCGCCGCCACCGCCGCCGTCGCCGCCGTCGGCGCAGCCAGTGCCGAGAGAATGCGCCTGAAAAGTGAGAGCAACGCGCGCTACCGTCGCAGCCACCGCAAAGTCGGCTTGATGTTCGTCGCGGGAACGAGCGGAGCCACCCTTTCCTGACACCCTGCGCTCTCTGCCACCCTACCTGCCGCAACGTTTCCTGCCTTCGCCTTTCTCTCTTCGACCCTTCTTCCCGCCCCTTGCCCGCAGACTACATACCTCTTCCCTCCCTCCCTCCCTCCAACCCTCCGTCATCCATCCCTTTCTCACCATTTCTCCTCTCTCTCTCTACTCCACCCGGACCTTCCCACGCCCCGCATCCCTCTTTTTGCCCAGGCGATACGTTGACTCTCTCCCCATGCACACCACTCTCTACTCTACCCTTTCCGTACCCTTCCACCCTCGCCCCCCCGCCCCTCGCGCGCGTCCTTCCCTTGCCCGCTCGGCTCGCGCTCTCGCTTCGCCGCCCGATCGATTACGGACCACCCTGCCATACAGACTCGTCGAATCGGATTTCAGAGCGACTCACCTGAAATTCTAATTTAAGACACGGAGGTATCGCCACCCACCCGACACCCACCACCGATCGCAGGAGAGAGCGAGAGAGCGAACATGTAACCCTCTCGCCTACTATCACCTATGCACGCCCTGAATACTCTCTCTCGCTCTCGCTCTCGCTCGACAATCTACTCGCCTTAATTGAACGCTCGATACTCAATCCCCGGGACAGTTTGATCGCGCGATCTTCTCCTCGGCGAGTCTGGGACGCCGCTAGTGAATTTACGTTACACAGGATTCTGCTCCTTCTCTGATTCCACGAGATATATACTGCAAGGTATGGAAGTGTGTTTGACAGAGGGTGAATGCTACAAAGTATGAGGTATGACGAGAGAAGGATGATGTGGGAGTAGGATGTTGATGCGAGTGTGGACGAGAGTGTAGATGCAAATGCCTGAGCCATGAAAATGATAATCCGCCGGCTGAGAAGGTGAATTTCGGTGGGACTTGTGTGAGACACTCGGTGAAAGAGCATGAAGAAACGCGTGGAAAGCTCAGTGTGAGAGACGAAAGTGTAAAACCTTGTACTCTTTGATACGCTATATTGTTATTATATCAAATTTACATGTTTCAAACAATATATGATGTCATAATAGCGTTGGAGCGGCGGCGCTCGGAATGATTCCTTTGAAAAATAGTATCAGGCATCCAGTGTTTGATCATTGCGGTGTATTCGTACCACATTCATTTGTAAACACAGCCGAAGCTATATTTCCCGAGCGTAGTAAAAAAGCTTTGTTAACTCCGCCAATGGTTATGTGGAGGGAAAACATAACGGATGTTCACCTGTCGAGTTGTCGAAAGTATCCTGTTGAAATTATCCGAATCATTGTTGGAATTGTCGAACGTTAATTACTTCTCGTGCTTGTGTTCTTACCTTTTGTGCTAGATTTATGAATTGAAATAAACAAGCATTCACAATTGATATTACTGTTCCACTGATATGAATAGCTACAACAATGGCTGTTGGTATTGACAGACAAAAAATCGAAGTTACTTGATGGCAGGTAGTTGTTGCGTAGATTTATTTTGGTAAGAATTTTGTTATATTTATAAGTCATATTTACAATCTGGTCCAATGTAAAGAAAATTGTGTGTTCCAAATTTGATATAATCGCAGTCGAAGTTGCCACTTTTTACATGCATTGCCTGTACGACAAAATATGCTAACATATATTATTTAATTAATTCAGTGTTTTACCCGCTAATAGAATTCGAATAGAAAACTACCCACTAGAAAGGCGTGACACAAACATTCAACAAATGGACAAAAACTATTCTCCGTGTGACTAAAACCACACGAGCGTTTAAAGTAGAAAATTTCGAGTGGTTCCGCTGGATTTTTATCCCGATTATCGCACCAAAAACTAGTGTGCATGTTACACATAACCATATACGCAAACTTCCATGTACAAGTGCGTACTACAACTGTAACCAAAACACATACACCGCAACATAAACTTTTCGATAGCACTGTCGCGCAACAACCACCTTGCAGGTGTAATACTCTCACTGGTGGAATCAAGGTAAAAAGAGGGAAGCTACAGTGGCGGGTGGATGCGCTCGCATAATCGGATCGGTCGCGACCGCAAGCCACAAGTGCCCATCAATAGCGATGTACGTAGGGAGCCACTCGATAACGTCAGCTAGCCAATGTTACATCGAGAGGTATTACCGCTCGAAGCCGCCGCCGACGCCGCCGCCGCCGTCGGTTCGACATATCGATTCGCAGGCCCTCGAAATCTCGGATAATCAACACCTGTCCATTCGCACGAGTGCCACCTACTGTGTTTCGTTCTCCTTCCACCTAGCGTTCCGTGACTGAGCCGAAACACACACACACACGTACACACGCACACACCTGGCTTTCTATGTGTCGAGATCAAGCACGCATTACCGTCAAGGTTTCATGGGCAGAGTAAGCTCGATGCAATTGGATCAACTGTTCCCTGAGAGGTGGAGGCGGTTCAGGACATTGGGATCACTCAGGAGAGCAAGGAAAGGTCAGTGGATGCAGGAGGCTACGAATCAGGAAGGAGGTGTGGCCTGCGCGGCACGTCAAGAAAGCGTAAATAGAGCCGGACTTCTTAATGACATCCTCTCGAAGCCCGAAATTGTAGCTAGTGGCTAGCCAGGGCTATTCAGGCCGACTACGCCCGAGCTCTCCGAGGGAAACCATTAGCAAGACAGTCCGGCACAGAGAGAGTCTAGGCGAGGTCAACGCGCACCCTCTCGCTCTATCTTTCCTCGGCTTCCTCTCTTTCTCTCTCTCTCTGTCTCTCTCTGACTGCTTGGATAAGAGAAAATCAGGCGGTAACGGTTACGCGCGGGTGGCGGGTATCGCGCGACATCGGTGTAGGTTGAGAGAGAAGAGAGAGAGAGAGAGTGAGAGGGAGAGAAGAGAAAGGAGAGAGGAGAGAGAAAGGTACGGCACGTTGCCCCAGGTTACGGAAGGCGAAACGAATGCGCCCGGGCAAGAAGAGCTTGCTTGATAAAGGGCACGTGGCGAAGAGGGTGGCTTCGGGCCATCTGGAATCGGGCTAATTTGACGATTGACCCGATGCCAACCGACCCTGCGACAAAAAATAGCGACGCCGATAGTTACATTCGCAAGGACGGCAAACGCCTCGGCCCGCGTTGGACCGCGCCTCCTAAATGAGAACATTTGGAGCGGACTTAAACGATAGACTCTACTCCGCTTCGCTTCGCTCCCGTACTTAAATCCTCCCGTACAACCTTCCGCAGTGCGTCCTCGTAACAGAATGCGCGCGCGCGCGCGCTCTATTTGACTAGCCATTACCGGGGATTTCGAACTTACCCCCCTAATGAAGACTCGGCGACATCAAAAATAACTAAGCCCGCGGCAGGAATTCCTACGCCCCTTCTCGCTCGGCCTCGTAACGAGAGTTGACTATTTTGAAGAGGGGAAAAATCCAAGATGCGGTAAGCAGAAATATGAAATACGCTCTTCTCGATGCTCAATCTGGGAAAATCCTGTTAGTGGAGTCTGCGGCCGGGCGAGCATCGTCCTCCCACCGAGAAGGACGACACAGCATTCCAGGCGCATAACCTCGTAAAACTTGTGCCAATTATAGAGAAGTTCTCGGCTGGCATGCGCGCTCGCGCGTCCGGCATTCAGGCAGGAAAAACTTTTTGACCTGCTAATTATCCATGCGAGACGACGAGCAAGCAACGTTAACGCTGCGGGGGAAACGCGCCGCGACGCTTGTGTGTGCCAGCGGCGGTATAGCGCGGCTACGAATAATAACACTAATTCCTGCTCTCTCTCTTCGCAGAATGCGCGGTAGAGGAAATGGGAGAAAGAGAGAGGGAGGCGGAGAGAGAGAGAGAGAGAGAGAGAGAGAGAGAGTGAGAGAGAAGGCGGGCGGAGAGAGTTTAACAGCCGTAAAATTTAAATCGCCCGGTATATACGAGCTCGTCGTGTCCAAGCAATGGTTGTTGCAGCGGCTCACTTGCCTCGGATGTATTCCGCAGTTTCGGGTGATCCTGCAAACGAGCCTGGCGTCCCAGACTTCTTGCTACTGGAGGACAAAATAGCGGCGTCTCACGATTCCTATGGAAACTAAAGCCAGCCGCAGGTTAAAGTCAGATTCACATAATACGTGTTGAACGTTGCAGTTGGATTCAGGTAAGCGGTGGCTTGCGGATCCTTCGTGGCTCAGATATTCAAACCGTTTTGTACACGATTTGAACGAGGTAGAATCTACTATGAACTGTTACATATTTTGGATTTGTACGAGAGTGCTGTCGCTTGATTTATTTATCACAATTCCAAGCTTTCTACAACACGTGTCAAAGCATAAAAAAATAGATGTCTTTGGATTCACTCAAGAAACTTTCCTTAACCGGAAGTCTGTGTTGCATCTTATATGTGTGTTAACTTTAACACGTTCGCGGACAGTAAAAGTTTCAACGAGGTGCATTGACAGTCGTTTTATGTTTAAATTGATTATGACATCCGAAATTTGATTAAACACAGTTTATAAGAGTAGTTAGATTATTGTATTTTAATCGTCATATACAATGAATGCTATATCATCGAGGACAATACAGATTAAATGAGGTTATATAAAATTAAATTCAAAATAATTGACGTTAACATTTGAATGCTACAGCAAAATGGTGTCATTCTGCATCATCATGAAAATGAATGCTACAGCATTCACGTTGGCGAACTTGTTAAAATTGTATTCCTTACACCTTTTTCTTTTCCCTGAATGAACCGTGAGCAAAGCGGGAGATTCAAGGCGATCCCCTTTAATCCAATGCAATCATTTTTCTGTGGCACATGAGCGCAGTGTGAGGGCAGCCGCAGTATGTGAATCAGGCTTAACAGGGGGCGATCGATTCGTTATACGAGGAGGTTTCGTAAATTACGAAGCACGCGGTATACTCAGTTGTCTCGGGGTTCTCGCGAAGAATGCGCTGATAAGCTCGGCCCAGTTCGTCTTCTTAGAGCGACGTGCGCAGGAGGGACGATAAATTCGAGCGACTCGGCTTGGCCTCCTCTGCAATTATGCTCGGCCGACGGAAAGTATCTTGTTGCCGTGCGACAAAACCGAGCCACATCGCCAGAGCCCCGACTGTTAAACGTAATTCACTCCTGCGCCGCTCCTTCTACGTCCGAGGCATGGATCGACGCCACTTATGCGCCCCGAAGCAACGGCGCGTGCGGACTCTCGAAACGAAATGCTTCACAAATACACACACACGTACTTCGAAACGCATGCACTTCTGTAGAATCGTCGACCAACACGGCACGCTCGAGCGCACTACAAATAAAACGGAGTAGATCGAACTTGCAGCTTTAACAGTCGAAACCTTTGCATGCCACCACTGGCAAGAGCCAATTAAATATTGTGTTTTGTATAACATCGTGTGAGGTTTCGTAGGATGCGAGATAAAATACTGGGTGGCGGGTTATGTAGTTTGTATTTAATAGTTAATTAATATTAATAATTAGTAGATTCGATAAAGTTCGATAAAGCCGAGGCAACTTATTCCGAATTATAGCGGTTTCCAATCGATACAAAAATTTCACATCGATTTCCAAAAAAGTTACAATTCACAGACATAACTTTCCTCTCGATTTATTGTTAATTTATTGTTCATTGCTAATGCGAGTTCAATTGAAGTACATATCTTTGAATGAAAACTTAGCTTTCTTTTATGATATTTATTATCTTTCTTGTTATATTTCAATTTTGTTCGGAAATCAAAGTACTTGGCGCATTTTTTACATTTTAATGTTTTTGTATAAATTTCCTCTTGACCTGGTCAATATCAACTGCCGGTTCGCCAATCCAGTACCTTGCCCTTATTTTCTCACACATACGGCAGAATAATCAAACAAATACCGATCGCTCGGCACTGCGCCATTTTTTGAAAGAGAAACATGAGGGGTGCGTTCGAAAATGTCGGTTTGCCCTCTCGAAGCAGTCAAAATACAACCCAGACTGACTTTTCAGTCCTCGCCAATTTCGCTTTACCATTTTACAATCTCCAATTAAACCGGCGAACGTTTAATATTAATAATAGTTACATGCATAACTAACTGGTGGAGGGTCGACACTTGACACTGCGGAGTAATCGTGATGCATTTTTTACCGGCAACAATGAATGCTGATTGCAACCTGACGCTAGATAGTGCGGCTCTGCAAAGTGGTGGCGACCCAAAAAAATGAATAGTGGCTGATTAAAAGTAGCGAAGGGGGATAGTCCGCCAGCTGATGGCTTGACATCCTAGCCAAGCAGTAAAACAAGCGCGCGCGTGGCGCGTAGTCGAGAGACAGAGTGAACGAGCGGTGGATAATGCGAGGACTAAACGCTAGGTAGACAGAAATGTGAGAAAGTGGAGCGTGACAGTGTGTTGGACGGCGAGACGCACAAAGCAATTATTCCCGACGAGTGGCGTAGCGTAAACGTGTCCGTGCGATTTCTAGCTGCGCATTTGCGGGCCGAGAAGACGACGCTCGCTGTTTGTGTGTCCTCTCCAGTAGAAGAAGGGCGAGACGAAGAGGAAGAGGGAGACGGAGACGGAGACGAAGAGCGTATCTTCTTGGGGCGGGTGGCACTCACGCGGTTCCATTTTTCACATCTTCCCTTGATCCCTCTCTTTCTCCTGCCACCATCCCTTTATTCGGCTCCGCCGGCCTTGGCTTCTTTCTCTTCCAGGCCGTTGTTCTTGCTGCCTTCGTCGTCGTCGTCGTCGTCGCCGTCGCCACCGCCACCCCCATCCAGCTCCCCATCCACCTTCACGTCCTTATAAAAATACAGGCTGACGTGCTGGGACTGGGACTCAACGACAAGCCCGATACCATCTCGGCCTGGACGACCTCTAAATACATTCTATATCTTGGCGATCCCGGCTCCGAGAGCCGCCACCCGCCAACCAGCCTCGCCCACTTCTCTTTACTCGTAATTTGTATAATATCTTCTGCCTTCCGCTGTGCAAACCCGCGCCCCAAGGAAATGGGCTTTGTGAATGGCAACCGTTCCAACCTGCATTTACGATGCCGAAGGAGGAAGCGGCTCGCAACGACCGTCAATGTAATAGGCGCGCGCGGCCATTCCGGAAACTTCCTACTTCGACATTGTTCTTCTTTAATTGCCTTCGGTCTTGGCTCCCTCGGGGCGAGCCCAGTTGTCTCGCGTCTGTGTGCGAAATTATGATCGCGTATGAAGCTGCGCAAATAAAATTCGCAGCCACTCGAAGCGAGACCCATTCTTGTCCCTTTTATTCGCCGGGCGTTTAAACCGCTCCCGCTTCTCTGGCAGCTCTAAATTCGTGGGAACTTGCGCGGCCGCCGAGTGCAGGAGGTGCAGGCGGTGCAGGGGGCGGCGGAAGCAGCGTATCCTTGGAATACAATGCGATGTGCCGTCACCGGCGTAACCGAACTTATGTGAAAACTCGGCAGCGCTGCCGCTCCCACCTTGGGAAAATGTCGCTTGCTCTTTCGCGTAAAACTCCACCGCCACGGTGTCTCGAAATTCGACTCGTATCCCGGGACGAAGTTACTTTTGTCTCGGGCGGTGAGCGTCACGCAAGATTCCAGGAACCTGGACCCGCCACCGCCGCCACCGTCGTCGTCGTCGTCGTCGTTGTCGGGCTTGCAGAAACGAGATGTTCGATCGCGGATGTTGCCACAGGAGCTTGCTGCGGCAAAAATGCGGACCGAGCCAACGCTACACGTATGTGTATATCGCTCTCGCGATCATGCACATCTGTGCACGTGGATACGTGCTGTCGAGTACGCAAATCTGCTCCTCCTTCCTTTCTCTCCCTCTTGTACACCTCCTCTGTCTCTCTTCGATCCGCCCTCGCCGTGACTATCCCTCCATCTCTTCTACTCGTGTTTGCCCCCGCTCCCTTAAACACGGACGAATTCCGAGCGGCGCACCGCATCGGCACGCTTCTCGCGAGAACGCACTTCAATATGTAGAGTACATCTCCGTAATGAATAAATACACGCCAGCACTGCCGAGCAATCACTCCTTTCTCCGCGGAGCGCTTCAACCCCGAGTAAGCAGAGGGGCGATTTATTTTTATCGAGCTATCGACGATACGCGTGCAGACACACACGCGTGTCTACCGCGGCACTGCTTATATGTATCTGTGTATTTGCGAGCGGGCGCGCGATCGATGTCGTCGCCCGACAAGAGCATTTCGCAGTCAAAGACTGGCGAAGAATCTGCCGATAATAAGGAAGGACGACCGTCGACAGCTTCCACTCTCTTCTTCCTTTCCACCTCTCTCCCGTCAAGCCCAACTGATCTTTTATTCCTGATCAAAGCGCCCGGAAAATGAATCCATTTTTGCCGCCACCGCCCGCTAGAAGCGAAAAACGCGCTCCCGGTATAAGTAGCGCAGTTAATCGAACGGCTTTCCGAACATAATGCGACCCTCCGCTTTATCCGCCCGAGGATTTTCAACTTTGGAACAATGGAGCGGCTGGCTCCCCTGGAAAATCCCTTCAGCAGGATTTAACCATCTACCTCCGTCGTTGAGTGTACACGGGATTGTTCGGAAATGCACTTTGATGCACGCTTGTAAGATGTAATGCGGCTCTACAAGGTATACGCGTACATATAATGAGCAGGTTGCTCGGGACAGGCTAATGGTAAGTCTTGTCTCAGGCGGACCTTGGAAGCCGTAACTTTCTATTGAGATGCAACACTAAATTCCTTGGGTATCATGGCCCCGTCGAGCCCACTAATTTACCGCACGTAACGCGCATTATTATAATTTGTATGTGCGGCGGGCGGCGCGCGAGAAACTTTGCACATATGTGCCGAGAACCTGGGACCGATGCATATAAGATAGTGGGCGTCGTAGAAGGAGCGTGTAGTCTCTTTGCAAAATTTAGGAGGAAGTACGCACGCACGATTAGAGAGGGCGATTTCCCTGAGAAGGAGACAAGTGTTACTCCGAGCTTGGGAGCGCCAGCCCTCCGTTAAGTATTATGAGAATAAACTTCCGCTCGATATGCGTCAACCTGTGGCTACGTTTCGTCGGCCTCCCCTTCCTTGAGTGCGCGTAGATGCGTCGAGCTACTCGCTCGCCCGATGACTTAGCCAAGCAATTATGCATGCAATATTCAGACGGCAAGTTCCACCTGCCCCACGGAACGGCGAAGAATAAGAGACGCGAGTGGATACGGCAAGTTTTACGCATGCCATTACACCAAACTCTCGGCGAGAAAGATGAAGAGAGAAAGGGCGACGAGTGCTGGGAGAGGGTGAGAGAGGGTGAGAGTGGGAGGGCATCACGACAGCCAAGCTTTCGATAATTCATCGTGAGGAGAGAGGCGTATAATGACAACGGGGCTGCCGAAGTTGGAAAGTTCCGATCGCTTTCATCGCGCGGCAGCCGATCGGCGCAAAAATGGAAACTTCGCCTGCTGCACCGAGGGCCAAAGTGAATTATCGAAGTTCTTATCGCGTGATGCCGCTTTTTCCCACGTGGAACGCTGCCGAAAAATCTTTCCTCCCCTTTTGCCAGTTGACCCTTGGTGCGCTCGAGTTTTGTTGGCTTAGACAAAGATATTCGCAGCAGATGATGAAAGCAGATAATTTCGTTGCTTTCATTCGCTAAGTAATCACGCGGATCGGATTCCCCAAATGAGTACACTGCACAGTTTGTCCAGACGTAGCTCTGGAAATATTGAAATCGCTATATAAAGCTCCGAGTCCGAACTGCTAGTCGGGCAAAACGATCAGCGTTCCAGAACACACACGCGTGATATCGCGAGAGGGCTGGCGCGAGAATGTTGAGCGATTTTCAAGCGAGCGATTATCCCTCAGGGTTTTATTTCTCCGGCGTGTTCGGTGGCGCATCGACGCCGTTCGAGCATCGGGAAATAAATGGCTTGACTTCCGCCGAGGGAAACTGAGACCGCGTAGAACAAGGGAAGGAGAGAGTGAGAGAGAGAGAGAGAGAGAGAGAGAGGAAGAGTAGCGAGCCGTCGTCCGGCTTTATTTGTAAAACGCGAATACGAAACTGTTTAATGAAGAGCCGACCTACGCCCGCCGCCGCCGCCGCCGCCGCTAGCTGGATTCAATTTTATCGTGGCGAATTTAATTAAATTTTTCCGGCGCAAGCACACTTCGGCGTTTGGCCGATTGAATTATAACGAGGCGGCTGAGTAAGGGTCGCATATGATGCAGCGGTATTCGACGCTTTTCCTTGCGCCTCTCTGCAAAATCCCTGCGAGCTTCTCTTCTTTCCTATAAATGTTATTCAGTATTCGCTCGTTTGCACGCCGACTCTCTGTTGTCGAGAACAGAAACAATCTGCTTTACGCGCGGTAGCCATATCAAACGTATACACGTAGTATGTCGAAAGAGAGAGAAAGAGAGAGAGAGAGCGGCGCGTTGAGAGTGCTAAAGCGATCTCGGAGTCGTTATCAAAGGGGAGATATATCAGATTTTAAATTGGACTGCTTATTAACGTATCCTAGAAATCTTCTTTGCAGGTTAATGCGATTCATTCCACCCGGGATATTTTTCCTTCCGCCCGACTGCCCGTTGGGATTCAGGGATTTTATGCTTCGCGCGCGATTCGCTATCGTAATTCTTCTGCCGCAAATCTTATCGGACAAACCTACTGAAAAAATCATCAAACACGATAGAGCACTTTCCTTCGTGTTTCCATTTTGAACTGTAAATGAAAATTAGCGGGAAGTAGCTTCGCAAATATTAAAAGCATTTATTTTTGAAGAAGAGCGCTGATCGCGAGTTATTTCATTATTCTACAAATAATGCGGTGCCTTTTACAATGCGAGTAGTGGTTGAATGAAAAGTGACAATAATAAGGCAGTCGTCAGCGCGGCTGCCGCTGTAGGTCTGACCAAGCGCTGACACTCACTACTTGCGACCGGGTAACCCTGGCACTAATCCACCGAGATGAATGCTCGTCAACTGGCGCAGCTATTTGTAAGATTTCTTTCGAAATCCGGTGAATCTTTCTCTCTATGGAGCGCATAAACATATTCAGGAGATTTGGAACGAGTTCCATGGAAGTGGAACGCGACCGCTTTAATTTCGTACGAGCCGCTGCGCAAGGACAGTTAATATTTAGGAAGTATATGGAATAGTATCGGCACATTCCATAACAGGGAATGTACTTCTAAATGGATATTGGATATTTCCCGTCACGGAACGAAGGGAACCCTTTCAGCATGCGTATTCGATTCCGCCCATATGCAATAATTCTTTATTCGAGTGTGGGCTGCGAGGCTCGCGCCGCCACTTCATCAAACTGGCGAAACTACCTTGCAGTTTTCCTGATTAAAACGCGCCCTTCCGTAGGAGAGTGGGCGGCACGGCATAAATAATACTAATGTAAATGCAAAGCGCGCCTTCCGTGAGTCTCATTTCCGCCCTTAAGAGTGAAGCGCAGAAGCGCCGCGCCGCGCCACGCCGGCGAGATGCTCCGTGCTGCTGCTGATGAAACTATTTGTTTTAACCCGCAATTCTAGCTGGAACTGGCTACCTTTGCATTACGAGACACGCACCTACACCTTGGCCGTCTCCTCTCCGGAGGGGGGCGGGCGGGCGAAATGCCACCCGCCCCTGCATGATTACGTGTCTCGGCTGTCGCCAGTCATAACGAGCGCGCGATTACTTCCGGCGCCGAATGTTCAAGTCCTCCCTGCTAGTCACTAGCTGGCTGGCGCACACCTGCCAGGAGCCGAGAGTGTGTCTCGCGAGTTAGTGGTTAGCTCGGCGGAGAAAAAATTGCAGCACATACGATTAAATAATTAACGAGTTCCCAAGTGGCGGGCGCGACCCTTCCCACGACCTGCCCTGGCTCCAGGGGCTTCCAGGAGGCAGGGAGAGAGAGAGAGCCCTGGCTCTCCGCTCTCCTCGCCAGTCGTACATCTTTTCACGAAGCCGGCAGTTCCGACCACCACCGCCACCGCCCGGCTACCTCCAGCGAAAGGTTTCCCCCATGAAAATTTCAAGCCCGCCGCAATCCTGCCGCTTGAGTTAGACCCGCTGACATTCGGCGACAACCACCACCACCACCACCACCACCAGCATCCTCCACCACTGACACTCTCTACATCTCCTCGATTCCTTGCGAGCCACTGCCTCCAGAGAACTGACGTTTACGAGTCACCGCGTTAATGCGAAATGACCTGCCAGTGAATTTCATCCCCCGCGTTCAATCGCCCCATCGTCTTACTGATTGCTCGAACTCGCCCCGAGCGAACGCTCCGGTCATCGCGACTATCCACGCGAGAAACAGCTGCACTTCCCTCCCGAAACTATATAAGTTCCGACTGATCGGTGCTGGGTTATCAGAAAAATCTTATAAATCATTTATACGCGAGCGACCGAGCAGCAACATTCGCGGCGGTTTTTTTCTCGGTGCGCAGCTGTGTAACCATTTGATCTAAACTTCTCTCGGTGACTGGCTAAGTAGGTATGTCCCAGTATATCAACATCTCACAGTCTGTTTTAGCTCTCGCCGATTCTCTCTACATACACTGTATGTATATGTACTCTCTATTGCCACCTTGCTTTCACACATGTACTGTTTCCCACCCCCTTCGCTATTTCCCTCTCTCTTTCACACCTGCTATCTTTCACTCTCTCTGGCGAACATCTGATTGGAAAGGGTGGCGCCAAATATGTATACGCTTTCATGCAGTAGGTACTCTAGAATCCATACCGATACGAAAGTCACTCGTGAAACAGCGTTCTAATTTCAGTGGATGAGAGCCGTGCTTCTTCGGGTGCTTGTCAGCAGACCGTCTACTTCGAGTCCAATTAAAAGCGTTGTATATACTAGCTGTATATAGGAGAGAGAGAGAGAGAGGGGAGGGGTTGTAGGTAGTCGAGACTAGCGGAGGTGTAGAATCGCAAGCTGCGATAAGGAGGATACTGTTACCGCAGCCGGATACAGTTACGAAGCCAGGATTCATTATTTCGACCAAAATGGAAGAAATGTGCCATTGGCTCCGCCGAGCGGAAACTGCTTAGCGCGAGCTCTCAAGGACCTTTGATTAGCTTGCACCTCGTGCTAGCGTAGCCCGAAGGTGTATATCGGAGGGCTTGAGTGACACGCGATCGAATTGGCCGGGGTTCACGATGAGAAATGGGGAGTTAACGGCTTAGCCAGGCCTTCGCCTCGGTCGTTGTACCTCTATTTATAGAGCGTCGGCCCGATTTGCACGGTAACTAAGACGTATGGTATGCCCTCGGAAAAAACTGTTATTTCGATCGACCCTTCTAAATCAGTGGCGGGGAAAGTCAGCGGCGCCCTATCCCTATCGAAAACCTATTACCTACCAATGTGCCAAGCCCTGTCGTTCGATGTAATCATCGAAAGAATAACATTCACGACGGCAAAATTAGTTTAATGTCAAGAGAGAAGAAGAGTGTGTCGGATTTCTCTGTCTTGTTCCTGAATTCGTGTAAGGGAAGAAGTTGGAGTCACTTAATTATTCAAGTCTCTCGCTGCGAGGGTGATCTGTAACCGTTTTAGTTTGGGGGTTCAATGAACTGGGAGGATAGCGCATACTGAACTAGTCGGTGAGAGTTGATCGCGCAAGGATCCGTATCGGCTAAAAATGACGCCCTCGGCTCTGACCTCTCTCGCAGGATATGGCAGTGGGAGGCGCGCGTGGAAACGCGAGGGCTGCTACACGTCGCTGGCCGTCGCGTTTAGGATTTTCGCGGCGCGCTGACGGATTTTTTGACGCATCGCCACACGCAATTGGCCAAATGCCGGCTTTATCGTTTCGAATGTTTCGCCCGATAAATTCGGCCGATACACGACTCCCGCTGACAGCATGAAAAAGATCTCGTGAAAGAGAGAACTGGGCCCGCGCCCGCCGCGCCGCCCCGAGAGCACTATTGACACCGTGCCAAACAAGTGCGCACCGATGCATCCACCTATACACATGTATATTTATGGATTCCGTTGCTTCCTTGAGTCTAGCATCATTTCACATATCGCTCCCGATCATACCAATACCACCTTTCGATACCTTACTCGGCTTTCATCGGGGAAAAGAGTGCGCCTTCAATACCATCCAAGGGAGTATAACGACAGCGCAAGTCGACACTCACTTCGCCCGAGGAACTTTCCAAGCAGCGAGGTAGAAAAGGAGCACGGGAATATTAATTGATCGCTGTTTAGTGACAGCGATTCATGGAATATTCATGGAAATCGCTTAGTTAGTGGTCGCGTGCTTGCCAGGGAAAAGAGGCAAGTTGCCCTCCGCTCTGCGCAACTTTGAAAAATCTGATGCATGCCTGCGGCCTTGGTACGTTAAACTTTTGGACAGCAGCTTCCTCCATGATTCATAGGATGTCTCGTAAATTAGATGTAGCTATCGTCTAACGAATGAGAAAGATCGGTCCCGAATTACTGCTCTCCTCCACTTTAATGGTATAACAGGCCAATATTAGTCGTGCTCCGGCGACGCTCTGCCGGCGACACACCGAACTAACTACCTTTCCGATCGCTCCACTTGGATTAATAATTCAGGGCGCGCCTTGCGATCCGGCTGGGGGATCGCAGGCACTGGAACTCCATTGGAAACTGCGTTAAGGAGCTCGACAAATAGACGCCGCATCATTAAACATATTAGCTCCAATAAGAAACACGAGTGGTCGTGCAGCACGCGCGCCACCGTCTAGCAGAGGGCTTGTTGTAATGAATGCAGTGATTCCCCGAGCAGTTAAGTGGTAATTTATAGGGTATCTCTAGTGCAGCAAGCGAGGTTAAGCCTTTTGTGTGTCATCAAGAAGATGATGGGAGAATAGTAGCTCATTAAGGTGAATCGCTTGTACGTATTCCCGGCAACCCTACCACTTTATTCCCTTGGCTCTGTAAACGATAAAACGGCTTTTTCGGTCGTCGTCAACGCCAACCTGGCCAACATAACCTGCCAGAGAGCTAGAAAGAGAGATAAAGAGGACTAAAGAGTGGCGGTGGCAGTGGTGGGGGCTCGACCGTTTTTTGGCTGCAAATATTTGCCGTACTCGAGCCGCAAATATTGTTCCGCTCGGCGGCGTCCGCCGAGCGCTCATCCTTTTTCGTCGTTCACCTTAAATGATACACCAAGCCCCCAGGGAAAGGGAAACTACGCGTATTCGTCGGCCCTGGAATGCAGGCTTGTTACTCTCCCTCTGAAGGGAAAATCCTTAGACGAGGCAAGTAAATCGTCCGCTTCTCGGCCCTTATGTAACGGCGAGTCTGTCGCCGATCCTATCCGCTCCCCAGCCGCCATACCTTTCCCTGGATAGCTGCTTTCTGAGCTCGACTACGCTCGCTACGCCGCGAATTCTATGCTTCGAGAGAAACATATAAGAGCGAACGACTGGAGAAAGTTTAATATGAGGAGGAACTATTCGGCTTCAAGGAAAGCGTCCTCTCTTCCCTGAGCGCGCGCGCACGCAAGAAAGAGCGAGAGGGAGAGAGAAAGTTCGCTCTCGATTCTCGATTTCTCCGCCACTATCCGCGTGCACTCTCCTCTGCGCTTCGTGTCGCAACGGCGCGTGTGTGTGCGTGTACCTCGCGGCTCCTACGCTCCTACTCTATCGATCCGAGAGGGAAAGAGAGAGCGGGAGAGAGCGGAAGAGAGAAGGCGAGAGCCATCAAAAGCTCTATACGGCGTATTTTAATCTCGGCCAAGTATGAAACGACGCTGCTCTCGATTCCGGCAGGAGCGGATAGCGAGCATCGATGGATGGAAATGACTAAAACCTCGGGAAGAAAAGCCAGCCCTAACCCGAGCGGAATTAAACCGTCGATACCGCTCGAGTCTTGGATTATCCTGCGACACCAACCTCACCGTTCCTTCAGGATTTGCAGTGGTGAAAAATCATCTTCGACGCGGGAATGCAGGATGATTTTTCGTGGTAAAGTCTGGATGAGATTTTCGAGGGGGAAAGGATCGTAATGAATAAATGAATGAGTGCTAGGATGAAGGTACAGGTCGGTGAGCGGATTAAGTCGTGTCGCACATCTTGATCCAGCAGCAAAGGTAATCTGGTGACACTGCTAGCAGTCGTGCAGGAGATTTACTGGAACAACGCAGATGCACCTTTCCGCTTCTCCACCCTTTCCGCCCTTTCGGCCTTCCTCCCTTTCTCCCTTTCTCGCTCTCTGCGCTGTGTGTATGTATCCCGTGGAATGTCTTTTGCAAATATCGCCCGGGGTTTCGAGAATTAGAGAGGAACGGGAGTGAGTAAGCGGGTGTGAGTGGAGGGCAGGTGCGTCGAGTGAAAGAGAGACAGGAACGGCGGATGAGAAAAGTGGTGGCGGACGGTGCCCCGTCAGACAACGCAGACGAGCTGGCGCTGCGCTCTCACGTGGCATAGTTCGCGTGTGTCGTCTGGCGAACGTCGGTCCGCGTTTTCCGGATTAAAGACGACGGAAACAAAGAGCCGCCAACACTGGATAGACACAGGAATATCTGTGTGTTGGTGCGTCGCGAACCGCGCATAAAAATTATATCTCACTCTCCTCTCTCTCCAAGCCTCCCTTTCTCTCTGGCACCCCTTCCAGAGCAACTCTCAGCCCCGCGAGTCCACTTTTCCGAGCAAGCGCGTTCTATTATTCCACGAAATAAATATGTCGAACAATCGGGCGCAGGCAGAGGGCGAGGTCAGCCTGGCAAACATACTTTTCCAACGACCAGCCATCCATCTCAGGACCAGCACGCGCGCTGTCTATCGAATTTTTCGCAACCACCACAAGCCAATCCCCTTCAATCTCCCGGGCAGCAGGTAACTCTCGGCGAAATCCTTACTCCGCCGTGCCCGCTAACCCATCACGTAATCCGGAATATCTTACGGGGACAAATGGCGGAGTCGAATTGAAAAGAATACGAGGAAGAGCAGCAGCAGCAGCGAACGGGGCTGTTGGATGCGCGGAGCGGGCGACAGGAATAAGAGAGAGGAGGCATAAAGTACGGATGTTGAACAAAGGGATTTTCAGCAACAGCCGCATCCCCCTGAGCGATAAGGCGTGCTACTGTATATTTCAGTACGCATACCGCATACTTCGGAAAGAGCGGAATGTCTCCCTCGCACTGGCTGGCCCGTGGGATGCTGCTGGGAGACGGAGCGCCACGGTGGGGATGTCTCTCTTTTTATCTGCATCCTCCTGCTGCCGGTATCTCGTGCGAAACGGGGTAAAAGGTAGGCTAAGCGAGGCCGCACTAAAGCGAACGTTTACAACGCTCGTATAAACCCGAGCGTACCTCTGCCATGTACGTAGCTGTGGCTCGATGATCACCGCTTAAAACCGGGCGCAGTACGCCCAAATGCTAGCATATTGGCGAGGCCCGTTCCCGTCGCCCCTCGCCAATCCCACCCTAGCAACGTGTTTAGCATTTGCTCGGCTCTGTCTCTGATTATCGTGGCAAGCGCATGAAATAATTAAGGCTAGCGAAAAGTCTGGCAACATCATCCGCTGGATTTCACGGTTAGTTCGCCCGGACGACAAAATGCTTTTGTAACGGCAGTTTGTAACGCAAGAGACACTTTTATCTCTTCGCTACTACGTTAATTGTAGTCCGCGGCATAAATGCCCGGCGAGTAAATGATGTTTTATGGAAGGAAAGTTGTTGCCGGCAAACAGCAAGGTTATCGCCGCTCTAATAGAGTAATCATGCGGCCGAGGGTGGCGTTCTCCTTGGCTCGTAAATTCGCGTGAGACGGATGACAGGTGAAGGAGAATGGAAAAATGCATAAATAACCAGCGGAAGAATGAAGGATTCACGTTACGGAATCTAAAGTCTCTCGGGCAATGGGGGAGCGAATGACATCTGGACAGTGGGCTGGCTGCAATTGTAGCGGGTGGGAAAAGGGTAGAGTGGAGCGCGTCATAAATAACGATGTAAAATCGACAAAATTTCGGTGGGCACTCGACAGGCCGGGCGGGCTGTAGAGAAAACCAATTGAAAGAGCGGAATACGGTATGGGGCGAGCGAGCGAGCGAGCGTCAGAAGACCGTCGTCGTGGCAGCGGCGCTGCTGCCGGGAATTACATTCAGGCCGCGGTGGCAGTTCACGAAATGAAATGCGCGTCTGGGAAGAGAGTGTCGAGCGCTTCCGAGCAGAGCGCCCTTTTTTTCCTCTCGGCCTGCTGCTACCGCTGCTGCTGCCGTTGCTTGGATACTGGAGATCAAGCGTGGCCACTCGCGACCCATAATACCTCGAGCTCCCACAGCAGACACCCATGCCGTTCAATGGCAGAGTTTCAGACTGAGAGAGGCCCGCGTTCAATTACGCAACGAGCCATAGAGTTAGAGAGTGCGCGCGCCTACCGCTCGCAGCCCACCACCGGCTCTGACTGCCTTCATTAACACTAATTAATTAAACTGGCGTCTCCACGCTCGCGAACTTCCCCATGGAAAAATGGAATCGGACCATCGCACCAAATTGATTTTAACCTGCCAATAGTCCGCTTCGAGAGATCTAAACTCTATCGAGTGGCGTCCGCCCGAGGACACTTATCCCGCTTCCGTTAAGCGTCGTCGTCGTCGTCGTTGCCGTCGTCTCGGCGCTAAGCGGCCGGATTTTCGTGGACGTGTGTATTGCGCTTGCATGACCGCCCTTTCGGCGGAGGCCACGTCGAACTCAATTATAGTGCGGAGTTTACTTGCTGCCAGCGTCACTCACCCGGACCTGTCTCGAGAAATCGATGGTGAACGATGGCTTCTTTCCCGTGCACCCGCCCATCAGCCAACGTACGAGTCAGCCTCCGTCGCTCTTCTCTCTCCGAGCTGGAGAACGAGAGAGAGAGAGAGAGAGAGAGCGAGCGAGGAGGAGGAAAACCAACCCCTAGCTTGCTCTCGAGCACCGTCGAATTCCCTGGCGGCGGAAAGTTCGAGTCGCGATATTCATCGACCACGCAACACACGCCAGCTTTGACTTTCGACCTGGCGAGCGACTGCGCCGAGAATGCTCGGCTCCAGTGACTTCGTTAGAACGATTTCTCAACTTCTCTCTATGACAGGATGCCCCGGGGAGCCAAGGTCGCCCGGACGATACGACGAGTGGAGAATCGTCCGGGAAATTCTTTAAACCTAATCTATTTGGAGGGCTGAAGCAACCTAGTTAAATGGATGCTTTTACTAGTCGTGTTAGTTCCCAGAGGAACGAGAAGGTAATGAGAAACGACAGATGGTATCGGAAGCTCGTTTTGCTTGACGGTGAGAGCTGATGGTGCGACACGAGCGCTCGTGTAAGTAGTTCTCGACCACACCTGCCCCGGAGACGTAAAGCACCCAAAGTATCGAGTACCAATCAACACGAGAGAGAGAGAGAGAAAGTGCTTTCCTAGATTCAATGTGTACCTCGATTTCCTCAAGCGTTCCTCCGCATTTTTTAACAGCCACGCTTGTCGACCCGGCACACACACACACTTACACACACTTGCCACGTGTTACACGTGGAGAGCCAATGTACTGCCGTGAGCGAGACTACGTAACTCCGAACGACGATACGTAATTCTTATGGGAATAAAATGTGAGACGTACATATTCGGAACGATCCACTTCCCTTTCAATTAGTTCTGTCGTGCATAATGTGCACTGTACATGGAATCCAATGTTTTGTATAATATTCAGGCCACACAGAAGGCACAAATTTAATTATAAGAGAATAGTAAGAGGAACATTTATTTAATTAAAATTATATAGAGTGATGTACTATACAGGAGCGTGCGAGATACTTATAAATGAACTATAAACTTTAATTCTCCATAAAAGTTTTCCAACTCTTTCCTACACTTTTGTTAATTATATATTATAATATTGCACGATATGCGTAATATGTGTATAAATAAGAAACTGAAGTATAACTTATAATTATAACAGGAGAATATATCGATTTACCATAATTAAAAACAAATGGATGAACCTATACAGGCTTTTGTATACTAACACATATACGATATTATATGTATAAAGTAGCCGACCGCAAGAAAGATTTTAGCATATTGGATTATGCATAAAATGCAGAGAAAAATGTAAAAAGATTCGTGAGTAATTAAAATTATTCCTAGAAAACTTACTAGATAATTTTTAAGTATCCTGTAGAGAATATCTTGTGCATAACAGCTGATTCAAAGGCAATCGAATCACCGTGTACACATCTGTGACGATTACAGAAATTTTATCTGTTACTCTGAATCTCTCAATATGAGAGAAGTCGGTTAGATGGAAGTGTGAGGGGGGAGGGGGGGGGGCGGGTTGCGCATTTATGAATTTACGGGCTGGGATGCACGTAACGATATCTAACGGGCTGTGGTAGGCTTGGCCTGTTGGTTTTGGCCCGGAATCGCATTTACGCTCGACCAAGGGGCGAACTTCTACTCGGCGAACAGGCTACATAATGGAAATTGCGCGCGGGAGCGAACGCCCCGAAACATTTTATAATACGGCGGACGCGAGTACTTCCATGCGGCGCGGCGGCTTCGAGGCAGCAGTGCTCGTCAACCGCTTGTGTTTAGCCGCCACGCAGAAGAGGTGTGCTGTGCTGGTAGTAGTGGTCGCGCTGAGTGCGTCGATTCTCTCGCAGAAATCGAGGCTGTGGTCCACCGCCAGCGGCCCATTTCTTTCCCGTTCGCTTAATCGCTTAATTGCCCGAATGCAACCGTAACGCTCGCTCAGAATTTCCCGCCCATTCACCTTCCCCGGCACTTGTGTAACCTAAGAACTCGATGGAAAACACCACACTCTGTGGTCCAGCGAAATAGAAAGTTGGAGAATTGGAGGGTGGAGAGAAAGAAAAGTGTTAAAAGTAAATGGTTGTGTAAATGACGATGTTTGTTTCTTTGGTTTTAACACCCATTTCGTGAGAATGACTCTGAGCTTATTTGGTGTTACTATTGCTGTTAAATATGAATTGCAAATAACTGATTTTGTTGATGTCTCATTGAAAGTGCTACAGGTCATATTTTATAAACTAGATATAATCAGCAGATTCACTGGGTTGTTTTGTTCATTACTGATGATTTTTACTAGCAGCGCCACTTAGGGGTGGAATGCCGCGCGCGCGCGCGCGTCGCTAAATAAGTAAATGACTTTTGAAGGTAGTCGCCGGCTTGAAGCGCACTCCCCGTTCGCGCTTGTCGGGAGGAAGCAATCAGGTTCAAATGGGTGTAACCGGCTACATTATAAATGAGTTGGCCCCTCGGTAAATAGGTTAAAGCAGCTGTGCCGAAAGCTCGACGGCAACGTAATTTAGCCGCCACGTAGACAGACTGCTGGAGGGCCTCGCGATGGATCCCTGCGAGTTCTCACGAAACCACGAAGGATGAAAGTGCATTGTTAAGCAAATAAACGTTATCCTATATGCACCGCTTGCGTACACACTCAAAAGCTTCGCTTCCACCTCCTCCTCCGCCTCCTCCTCTGCCTTCTCATCTTCCATTCGCAGGAAGAGGAACAGCCAAAGGGGGGAAACTCGAGCCAAACTGGAACACTCGTCCAGTTCCTCTATTCTTAATTCTCAGTAGCGATACATATCTAATGTGCGCGCCATTTAGAACTCGTATGCGCCCGGCGAACTATACGCTTGCCAAAGTGGAAGGCGCACATGGGCGGCTCGGCCAAATGGGAATAAACACGCACGAACAACTCGAGCACCCAGCGAATACTGATTGCGCCCGCAACCAGGACCTAAATGCGGAAAAATCGCAAGGCTTACTTGCCCACCTTTACCTCCTAGCTGGAAAAAGACTGCCGGTTCGATCGTGTTGGAAACTCCAGATAAAACGTCCACCCTAACTAACTGTAAATACGGTCTGTGGATAATGAGAGTTTTATTTCAACATTGCGCCACTCCTTCGAAAATGGCGCTGGTAATGTTGGTTCCAAAATAGTGCGGGAAGAAATGGAATGCGTCCGCGGTACGAGTACAATTAAATTTTTAGATATATGTGAACAAACTCCGAAAATAGGTACCGAAAATACCCTGCAAAGTAGAAAAATATGTCTGACTTATTTCTACTTACTGTGTGTCTCTCTTTTCTACTATTAATGCCCCGCCGCCGAAAAGCGAGGTATTTCGTAAGTTGTACAACATGTTAAGCATTTCATACTTTTCGGCGTATATTTGTCTTATCGAGTTTTCAAATTCGGTTCACATACTTGAACCAAATATTCTTCCATGTTTTTCTAGTGTTAGAACATTCTTCTCCAAGAGGGAAATTATCCTCCAACGAAAAGTTGAATTTATAATGATCTATTATTTACAATTTACTTAATCTATAAATAATCTATTGCTAATAATAATCGCTCAGATATCGCTGGAGAATCATCAAATAAAATAAGTAAACAAATAAATATCTGTAACGAATAAGAAACCTCCTTTTCAAAGTCGGTTAAAACAACGCCACTTAGTCACAATTTCTTAGAATCGGCGCAAATGATTAATCCGATTTAGCCGGAGAGCACGTAGCCAGAGGGAAGTGCGTGCGCTTAAACTTTAAATCAATGCGGTCGGCCGCGGCGTATGTCAATTCGCTTTTCCAAGCTCATAATTTCAGACTCGACTTGTCACAGGGACTTCGACCGATTTGTCGTATGCGCCACAGTCGAAATCATTAACTCGGGGTGGTGGGAGTGAAGGGGAGTCGGTTGTTCACTCGTTGGCGTCGCCTATTTTAACAAGGCTATTTGTACATGTCGCGCAATTAGCGCTACAATTAGCGCGCTAACGTTACAGAGTACGCGCACGCGCGCGCCCTGGCCACGTAATAAACAGAGCGAACGCAATGCAGGGTGCTATGCGAGACTGTGAAAGGCATGGAAGGGTATGAAAAATAGTGAGGCGCCTGGTTAGGATTCGATGGAAAGTCCCTTTCCCATTGAAACCGCCGGAAATAGGCGTTCCAGCGACATTTTTTTCCCCCAAGAGAAACTGTCCGAACTATCAAGATGAAACTTGGCAGGAATATTAATAGCGTATTGAGCCATAGGTATAATTTTTTTACCGCCATATATTGTTTTTACGTGACGTGGATCGCACGCAACGCGTGCACGGGAAAAGTGGTTTTGCGGTGCGCGGGATTTCTCTGGCTGCGGAGCGCGCGTGCAACGAACATTCCGGAGAGTTTTGATTAACTATGCATTAAGACAGGCCATCATCCACTCTGGTTGAAAAATACGCAAAGGACACTAAAATGCTGGCATTCGAAAGGGATGCATATGACTTTTCACCTACGAAGTTTTCATTCCACAGCAGTCAAAAATAGTAACTTTTCATTTCTCTGTCTACATACATGATGAGATTCTCGGCATAATTCCATAATAATCTGTAATACAGTTTTTAAATTAAAGAAACACCGCAAATACCTTCGTTCATGATGTGTCAAGTTTCATTTTGATAGCCCTCGTAGTTTTCCCGGCAAAATTCCGCAACGAAACATCCATTTCTCGAGCGGCACGCTGGCAAAGATCCCTTAAGGGAGAAATAAACGCGGGGCATATCACTCGCTGAAACTCGACACCGAAAAAATTGAGAAGGTTGACCGTCACTGTGTGTGTGTGCGCGCGCGTGCTTCGTCACCCAACCAGCACGATACGCCCTCGACTGACACTGGATTCGTTTTACGTTTTTACGACTGAAACTGCCGGGCAATGTGTTGCGGGCATCCCCCGGAGAGCACGAGAAAAATGCGTCGCCCCAGATAAAATCGTGGCAGCACAGCGAGAGGTCGAAGATGAAAACTAGTAATCAGTAGCGGACCGAGCGAACCAACGCGCCTCTTCAGAATACAGTGGAAAATCGTACTCGTCCGATTTTTCGCAAAATTTGACTGCACTTTTCGAGTGAAAGGGGATGGGAGAGAGGGAAACATGTGTGTATGTGATAGAGCATGAAAGAGAGAGAGGGAGAGAGCTGTTGGCTCGCTCCTGTGGTTTCAGAAAGTGCGGCCTACTCTAGAAACTCGCGTTACCAACTTCCGGCATGCCTTCGGCGCCAAATAACTTTGATTTTTCAACAAATGGCGCATAATATCGTTGTGACATAGTTCAAAAGCCCTCACCACTTCCCTCAACCTACTCTCTCTACCTCTCTCTTTGACTGCGTCACGTTAATTGGTAGAGAAGCATCAATCATCTATGTTGAACGAGTGTCCGCACTAAAGCGATCAGGATGCATCTCGAATCGCGCACTGGAACACGTGCACATACATATAGGTAGGCGAGGAGGGAGAACGGAGTGGTGTCCAGCATAAATCGGAGAGGCAGAGCGGTATACGCTCGGTGCATCGCTTCCCATTGATTTCTCGCGAGTAATAAAACTTGAATTAGCTTCATGTATCCTTCGCGGAAGCCGCATTTCACCGAGGATCCCACGCTGCAAGTGCACAAAGCGGGAATTAGCGGATGTCGGATGAAAGAGAGAGAGAGAGGAGGAAAGAGCTGGTCGCCCACGGGATGCATTATCCCAAGATCATTAGCAATCCAGGCAAGCGAGGACGGTCGATGAAATACGTTATTCCTTTCTGAAAAAACGTGCGCGCATGCGATAAGCCGCTGGCTGACCGGCGCGCTGGATCTACTTGCAATCCAGGGGAAAAAAGCTCGCCAGACTTTCGATCGGCTGCCTTTAACCGCGCTTGGGATTTATAATTCAGATCAGCCTCGTCATTTCGCCGCGCAATTAATCAAAAGAGTCCTCAGATACGAAGAAGAGCGTCCTGCGATTATCCTTGACAGAAATAATTAATCGGGCGCATTGCTGTGAAGTGCTAAAAGAGTACGCCGCTGTCTGATGCTAGCCAGTAATAAGTCCTTTAAAGATAGATTGTGTGAATGAATGAATGAGTGAGAGAAAGCGGATATGCGGGATGCATTTATGCATGTGAGAAGAATTTGACGTCGCGACGAACGTGGAAGGTTTTAGACGACGACCAGACAAAGAACAGATTGCGTCAAACGTTGTGAGAAGTTATTATTATGACGAAGCGATGTTATCTGATATTTAATAATAAAGAACTTTTTTTGCTATAAGTAAAACATTTTCCCATTAATATCCTTCCCACAATACGAGCATAATAGAAGGACTACAACAGTGTCCGCGGCGAGCGGAAGCGGTGACGTTAATTTTACGGGAATCAGTGTGGAGCTGTATAAGCTTGGATTGGAGGGAGTATCAGTCATTATTCGCTAGAGCGCATAACCAATGGAACGTAGTTTCACGAATTATTCATGGGCCGATCGATCCAGCCGGGAATAAAGTTAGTCGATGAATAAGCGAGCGGAATCCTCGAGCTGGCGAGGAGGATGAGGAGGAGGAGGCGGCGGCGGCGCCGCCGAGAATTTGATAAGCGTAAGTAGATTTTACTTATTAGTGACCAGCCCTTTTGCGGCGGCTCTTCTCCCTAAGTGGTTATTAGCGCGGTGAAGTCGTGCTTCTTATCTTAATCGGCGTCGATCGGTCCTCGATGCCTCGTCAAAAGCCACCCCAGCTATCCGAGCAACTGCCTCGTGACCCATGAATCCTCCTAACTGAATTATCTTGCCAACGAGATACTGTCGTTTTAGTGCGGTCGTACGAATCCTACGAGCATTAGACTCACTGGAGATTGCACCATAAGTAACACTGGCGTCAAAGAGAGCCAGAGAGCCCCGAGATCTCTCCTAGCAAGGTTACAGCAATGCGAGCGAGCGAGCAAGCGAGCTCCTCTAACAAAAGCTATACATGTACACAAGAGCGTGGAAGCTGAAAGCGTGGCAGTGCCATGTGAAAGAGTCAAAGAGCACAAGGAACATCGTTTCGCCCGTCTGCGTATAATCGGCTTTGTGATTTATCGTTCGGGAAATATTCGAAAGCGCGATCGCACTTTAGCCGGGCGCTTCCTCGCCGAGCGCTAGATAGAATGTGAAAGCCGTGAGCGAGAGGACAGAAGCCAGCGGGGAAGCCAGACCAACTCTCTCGGCGAAAGAAGGCTAAAAGGGTGACGGGATAAATAAAGGAAAACGAAAGGGCTAAGAGACAGGAGAAGAGGGCTCGCTGGAAATGTGGAAAGAAGCGTGCGCGCGGTCCGCCCGATGGGGAGGCCAGAATAAAAACAGTGGAATCGACGCGGCGGTGCAAGCCACCATGGAATATGGGGGTTTCTGTTTGCGGGCCTCGCAGCTTTCCCTAAAGTCAGAGCGAGGTGCTTTCACCCCTTAAACTTCAGTTACCCCCGGCTAAGAAAATACATGACTATTATTTTCAAGCATTTTACAAGCCAGATTCCAGTTCGCCCGCGGGCTTCCCTTCGCGGACCTTTCTCAAGTTTAATTTAAGACATTAAAGCACCGAGCAACTATTACGAGCAAGAGGTCACGGAGGAATGAAAGTTAGTCGGATCCGTTTGCACGAAATAGCTGATACGACGAGGGCGAGGACAATGCGGAAATGTCCCGTCAAAAAGTCCCCGGAAAGGAAAAGATTACATTATTCTGAGCGGAAGGGATGAGCTGCTGCTGTCGGGGGCATGCAATGGTCGAGATGGGAGGAAGTGAGAGAGAGAAAGCCGCTGCTGGATAAAATCAAGAGGTCGAGAGGCATATGAGCCGGTACGAGTGCACGCTTCCGAATGAACTGAAAGTATACTGAAAAGAAGACGATCCCGCGTTCGTATTAGTAAGGCCAAGCGCGCGGCTGTGTGTGTGTGTGTGTGTGCAGGGCCATTTCTGCGCTCACGCACATCCCTGACGGAAAGCCGGGACGAAACACAGCGGGGTATACGTCCGCCGAGCGTAGCAAGCCTCCCCGCCGAGAGGAAGACAAAAAGAGAGGGGTGCGAATTCCTCGCGTTGATTTCATTTCTCGCAGCGTGGCCGCATTCGCGCGGCAAGCTACTATTAATTAAAATATGGCGAGCGAAAAAGGGTAACGGAAACGCTGTACACGCTGGGTATAAAAGATTCTCATTTAACCGAAGGCCCGGGCCGCGGAATAAGCGCGCCAGGTGGATCCTGACAATGCCGGAGATCCGGCCAACAGATTTCCGCGATGGTCTTCCCACACTGTTTATATTCAGCATCACCCTCAGCAGGACTCGCTCGCCTTTGCAGACCATTCCTGTCTCTCACTTGCTTCCCATCGCTCTACTTTATTCCACCCCACTGTTTCTCTCCCTTGCTCTCTTTGCCCGCCGTTTTTTTTCTCCTCTCTCTACTCACGCTTGACGATACGCTGCCGCGAGGACGTATTCATAATTTCCGCCCTCGTCTCTGGGAAAACTGGCGGACATTGCCCGAAGCTGTTCACTCAGCCCAGTCGGGAAACACACGGGCGAGCGGACCGCGGAATCCGAGATCGGAATTGGTCGTTGGTAGCCTGTGTCAATATATACACCATTTGTTCGACGGTGAAGCCGAGCGAGCATCCCAGGAAATCGAAGGCGCCAGTGGAAAAGCTCGCTGGAAATGGCCAGCTAAAATTCCGCAACGTGCTTCGCTCGTTAGCGCTGGCTAATCTGCACGCTTCTACCAAGTGAGGCCTCACAGAGGGTGGATCAAGCCTCGAAAGGAGTCCGCCCTTTTTCCCCGCTGGAATTGGAAGCCCGCTGAAACTGCGAGCATTCACCGCCCGAGAATGTTAGAACGCGTGTCATCGTCGCTGGAAGGAGTTTGGCTTGCGGGAAAGTCATTAAAACGGCACCATTCTCCTCCTTCGAAATGGAGTACCGAGACTCCCCTATGACACTCACCACCTTCTTCGTTTCATCCTCGTCAATTTCCTGTACCTCGCGCAAGCATTCCACACCAGACTTAATGGAAGCTACGTTAATTGTTGCGATGTATACTAACAAAATGTGAACTATAAAAAGTTAGAAATCAGTCATAGTTTTTGGTTGGGGTTTTTAACTTCGTTCTCACATTTTTAACCGTAATGCGAAGAATTGTTATGTAGAGATAGATCAATTGAAATGAAACTCAGTACTATTGCAATGCTAGCAACGGTTCGGTATCGGTTTAATAAGAAAATAACATTCATTCTACCTCTCTTTAACAAAACTCATTACTTTAAACTCTCTGCTACAATAATACACTTTTATAAGCTCTCGTGGTTTTTCTATGGAAATTGTAACATCCATTTTTCCCTTCCCTATACGGCTGGCGTATAGGGAATACGTACAAAGTAGACGTGTAAAAACTGTACAAAAGGTAGGGTTTTTAATCGAAAGGATCTGCCTTCGTAGACGATCCATCGAGGTCAAACTCTATGAATGGTTCGGTTCATATTCTCCTCTATTCGTCACGAGAATTTCTGGAAATTCCTTGAAAAATAAAGAATAGCACGACAACTACGTTAATTAATACTCTTTCATCGGAGGGACACAAGGAACAATGGGGAAATATAGAATTCGAGATTTCTTTTTTCATAGCTTACCGAGTCGCATTCAGAAAAAAACGAAACTGGAGCGTTGTATAATATAATCCAGCGAGCATCTATGAAAAGAAATCCGCTCAAATGCAGTAATGTAATACTGTTCAGTCTACATATATTTCATCGCCCGTTGACGATGGGAATCTCCTGTTTCAGCTGGCCATCAGAACCAGCCCCCCCGAATCACCCCCGACAAGGGATGCAGACACGTGTCACATGCCTGATGATGATGCACAATGATGATGAGCAATAGCTGCGGAATGTAGAATCTGAGATTTCTAATTTCATAGCTTACCAAATGGAATTTCGAGAAAACGAATCTCTTACAGCATAAAATTCACTTAACATTTAACAAAGGGAATACAATGGAATGTAATTACGGAATACTGTTCAGGCTACATGTATTTCGTCGCCTGTTGACGATGGGAATCTACAGTTTTAGCTGGCCGTCCGATCCAGCCCCCCCTCAACTACCCGCCGACGAGGGATGCAGACGCGTGTCACACGCTCGGCGCAGTAGCCCGATGTTTCCGCGGGCGGCGGCGCAACGCACGTGCACCGCTCGTTAACAGGGCAGCAGCAGCGCGAGCGCGAGCGCGCTCCTAAACTCATTTGCATAATTAGTGCGTGTCGGTTGCAGGGGAACGCGTGACTGCGAGTGCAAACCGTCGGCGGGCATCGCCGGGCAAGATATTATCGCTGATAGGGGAAACGCGCGCAAGCCGGCTCTGAATTCGCCGGTGTTACGGCGAGCGGAGACCTCGCGGCCGCCAGGCCCGCAGCACACTACTCCCAACTACCGGCGGACATCGCCGCCACTAGCAACTTGGACAGAGCCGGCTCAACTTCCGGGCAACGTGCTTATCCGGCTGAATACGCCGATCTAAATGAACGCCCAAACGATTTTCCTCCCGCCATTCCCTTTCTCACACTCTCTCTTCCTACCAACTCTCGGTTCATTAGCCCTAAATGCGAAATCCTCGAACTCCCGCAAACGCATCCGGCGGCAACCCTGCCCCTTAATGACCACCCCTCGGAGCTACGTATTTTTCCAAGGGGGATTTCGTCGAAACTCGTAGCTCGGGGAGAATAAGAAATGGTGGATCATGAATATGGGCCGCGCGTTATTACACATAGCAGTGGCGGCGCTCCTGCTAGAGCAATTTAAGGAAATGGCGTTTACGGAGTAGCGGAGTGCTCGTGCGGGAATGCGCGTGGAGGGAGGAGCGTTTGATTTCTTGGTTTTCGGGTAATATCGGTCGATGGGGTGCTCCCGGTATACGACAGGCTTTTACGTCTTTCGGATGCGCCCTTTAAGAAATGGCCTCATCTTTCAACGAGATCGTGCACTGAAATTGAAAGTCACCGGCCCGCAGGGCGAGCGTCGGCGATGGCGGCGGCGGCGGCGGCGAGGGGTTGCGAAGGGAGCGTCTAGGACGGACGTACATTAGTGGCGTGAAAGGAGGAAACCAGGGAAACGGAAGGAAGAGCACCGAGGCACTCGATATTAATTTCAAGAAGTAATACCACACAGCCCGTAAGCCCTCTGATATTTCCTCGGTTAACAAAGTTTTCTTTCAATTACTTTAACCCCACACTCGCCCCTCGCAATCCCACCACTTCCCATAGCGATGTTTGTCTTCGCCAAGGACACACCGCTGTCCTCCTCCACTCGATCCTGTTGTTATTCCTGCGCGAGACACAGAGCATTCCTCCGACCGATTCTACTTCCATACTCGTCTTAAAAAGCGACAATATATTTCCTGCTGCTCTTTCTTCCAAGAGAACACGCGTCTCTCTTAATGTCCTTCCATCGTGCGACGATTCTGGTAGCCCTGGGCGAGCTTCGCGCAACTTCCACCCTGCCGCTTCGAATTATGAGACCCTTCGCGATTCTCACGCTAGAAACTGAATTTACTTCGGCTAGCTTTTACTCCGAGACGACGCCCCTTCGACGCGCACAAGCCACACTCGCTTCTAGGAACGTATCGCCGTCGGGCAATCCTAAGATATTGACTGGGTACCCGCATTTTCCAGTGACGAGGCTTAAAATCCCGCACGTACCAATCCTTTCGATCCCCTTTCGAAAAAGGAAGGATCGTGCGCTTCGAGATTATTGAGTCACCCTTTCGATGTTGGTGCTTCCAGCTGGCCGAAATGCATGTCGGGTGTATATAGAGATTCTCCTTCTATCGCAGGACTGGAGAGCGAGGAGCGCGGGATTTCGATGCAATAACAAAGCTCCGTGTACTCGATCGATTCCATTCAACCCTGTCTCGTGCAGCTATGACCGGCTTTCCTCTCGCACTGCGAATATGTCTCTCTCTGTGTTTCTCTTCTCCCCTCCCTTTCCTTCAGTATCCTCTACGACTACTGTAACTCGAGAGAGCGAGCTTCTGCTAATTTCCGGCAAACTAAACAATTTTAAATGGAGAAGTTGCCCGCTCCCCGGCAATAGCCACACTGTTTAAGTGAAGCGACGCGTGTTACCCACTGACACCTCTGTATCCTCGTTTACTTGCCAAAGAGACCCTGAAACAGCTTTCCCTTATGTTGAAGTGAGAACAGAAATTACGTACAGTGATAAAAGTGGTGGCCTGAATTCTTTCGTGGTGAGTCACATTAAACTGTGATATCCGGCTGAGTATGAATGAGAGCAACGGGATGGATAATTGGCGCGTTTAATGAGAGACAAATTAGTTAGCGATGCGGTTCAAGTCAAACATCTCGGTCAAAGAGTCGTTCATCCGAGAAGCAACTGTTGGCTGGGCGATAGAAAGATCTTCAAAGGCAACAGTTGCGAGTGAGTGAGATGGAGGAAGAAGCTGGGAAAGGTGGGAAAGGAGCGGAGAGCGAATTACGCATAAGAGATGGATGCCGACAGGTTGACGGCGAAGTGACCCGACCAGCGAGCAAGAGTTTGCCAAAGAAAATCTGAGTCCACCGTGGAATTCGGTTAGCCGCGCAAACTATCGTGCTTGATACAATTTAGTCTCTAACCTACTTTCGCCTCGGAGGGTCGTCTCCTCGCTAAGAAACTGCCGGGGAACGTGTCGCGCCTTTCGTGCTCCGGGAGCGTCATCCTCTCCCTCTAGATTAGAAACAGCTGCGCCGCTTTTAGTTTCCACTTTAACTCAAGGCAATTGCTCCCCCACCAACCCCAACCCCCCTCTTTACAGGATGTACTCTTTAAGGTATAAAAGAATCTCATTAAAAGTGATGCGAGCGAAGAATATCGGGAGAAATGTCGCGAGCGCGATATTTCGCTATTACGCGGCTGAGCTGCGGCGACAGATTCCTCGGACGGCGGCGGCGGCGGTGGCGGCGGGGGCGCACGATTTGTCGTATTAATTATTAATGAGGAAAAATAGATGGCGCGTGGCGTCGTCGCGAAAGAGGGATGCGCGCCGGGATCATAAATCATGGGGCGAACAGGCATGGCAACAAAGAGGCGAACACGATCCGTTGGTGGTATCGAGGACCAGCGGGTAAAACGTCCTTTCAGGAAGTGTCCGATAGTGGAGTCCATGAGGCCATTGAATTCGAGCCGCATGAAATGGCACATCAGCCACCAGAGAGAGAGAGAGCGAGAGAGCGACCATGTATGCCTCTCTATGTCTATGTACGGTTTGTATGGCGTTGCGAGTGTGCGCGTGTTCGCCAGCAATGGGGAAGGAAAAATGCTGCCATTAAGCGTGCCGTTATATTCGACATGCCAGGCGGAAAATGAGGCTGAGCCGCAAATACGTCCGCGGCGAGATGGGGGTGGGTGGGGGAGCGAGGCCTCGAGACACACTGTGACAAATTGGACGTAGCAGCAAAACCCGTGTCACGTGTGCCGCGGCACATCCGATCGCAGAAACCACTGACACAATAAGTGAACGGCCGCGCGACAAGTGCAATCGCTGTCAATTCGTCAGTACGTCGGCACGTATTGGCCGCGGCCCTGCATTGCCAGCAGTGTCGCTGCTGGCAGCGATGCGCCGCGCCGCGTCGCTTTTCACGAGATGCGGGGGCAAAAATGGGGGAGGGCGCGAGAGCGTGAAGGGCTCGGCTTTCGATAATAATCAGAGGCAAACGACGCTTGCTTGCCCGCATACGCGCGTCCGCCCGAGCGCTTCCATGAATTTCAGCTGAATCCTCCTCCGGCTCTCCTACCTGAGTCGTCGTCGTCGTCGTCATGCTTGCTGCACTGGCTCCGGCCGAAAGCGCCCGGAAGAGTAAGCCGAGACCAGCGGCAACGCCGGCATGCAAATGCCGCGACAACTTTAATAGCCCGGGATTATAAAATAGATCCGAATTCAGCATCACGGTGCGCGCGGAGGAGGAGGAGGAGGAGGAGGAAGAGAAGGGCGGATGGGACGAGGAGCGCGTGTGCAGGGAGCTCGCTTTAAAATTTAAATCTCCCATTATGCGCGCATTTGTCGGGAGAGGGGTAGGCGAGGGGGGCGGTGGGGGGCAGGCAGGCAAAAGCTTATTACTCTTGCCGATGGTTGGCCGGGCTGCGCGTAAGCAGAGGGCCGCCAGAGCAGTACGGTAACGAGTGCGCAGACTGCATAATAAATCGAAACAATAAATTCCAAGTCGTCCTTTGAGGCAGCAGCGCGGAATCTCATAGAAATTCCGGTTAATTGCCGCGCGCCGCCCGGTTAATGGAAGGGCAGCCGCTCCGAAGCGCAACGTTGCTTGGTCCTGGCTGGGTACAATTAGCCGTGGATTCGGAAGTAACGCGGCAAGAGCGCGTTACGGCTCTTCCGCAGACACGGAGCCGCATTTCCTGGATCATAGGAGCGGACAGTAATGCTTGCCCCTGGAAGAGAAGGGCAACGCGTGTGTCTGCGACAGCTGTATTCGGATCGGCCGGCCTTTATCAAGCCGAATGAACCCTTGTCTCTTCAAGCTAGTATTTATTAGCTGACCGAAGCTGGTGTTGGCCTGCGAATGCCGCGTTTCCCTCCTTTTATGCGAGCGCTTGTATGTACGTACGCACGCGTATGAGTCAAACGGCGCGATATACACTCGCAGTCGTATATAGCAGCTTAAATTAATCGTGCTTCGCCTCTCGTACCTTTTATACGAGCACTCGTAATTCCGTGGCTTACAAGCGCCGAGCCCTCCAATTATTTCATCCTTTTATAGTTGGCGCTCTGAAATGCACTCCCTTATTATATCGAATTGCACCGAATCCCCCACCCCTTGCACTTGCCCGGCAAGCCTATCGGGCGCACTTTACGACATAGGATTGGCAAGTGGCACGCAGTAAAGTGGCCGACAGAAAATCGAATTAGATTGCGATTTTCACGGCTGGGACACGTTTCCCCGGGATCGATTGGTCGGCGGCGCGGCGGCTATCGCTGCAAGTAGATTCGGCTCAATTATCGTTGGACCACGGAGCTGGTGGTGGAGGAGGCGATGCGGTGCCAAAACAGGCAGCGGCGAAACTGGCGCGCGCTGAAACCCTGCCGGGAATTAAAGACTAATTACGAGCGCTGAGCCGGCCGGTGGGATGGCCACCAAATAAATGACTCGTTTTCTAATTATTTTTATCTATTTCCCGGCCCCACTCAGTCAAACCCCACCTCTATTCCGATCGCTCTCACTCTCTTTCTCTTTCTTGCTCTCTCTTCCATTCGCTGTTGGGCGTGCAAGCCACTTTCCACCGGCACGGCCACTACTTTTCCGCTCGTTTTCTTCCACCTTTCCAACCCTCCACCACCACCACCACCGCAGTGAACGATATCGCACCAGGTATCTTTTCACCACGGAACGTAAACAGAGTTTGGCCCGCTTTCCAGCCGACGAAAATAAATAAACGCCGCCGCCAGCCCTCCTCGAGCCAACCCCCATCCACGCCTCCCTTCCGAAGAACTTACTTAAAACGTTCACCGCCACCGCGCTAGTTTAGCAAGAGCGCATCCGTTGCTGCGGTGGGCTTTTCAAATAAAAAAGGGCTCGTAGATAACAGCGGACGAGAGTCCGGTCGAATTAATTAACGACGCGCGTATAGCATAGTGGCGCGCGAGAGTACAATGCATACGATTAGGAGGGCGGAAGAGGGTTCGGGGGGTGACGGTGGGTAGCGAGCACGATGCCGCACTCGAGTCGCGGCTGTGTTATGGCCCGAGTTATCGAAGTTGTTACCCAATTTTGCCGGCTGCTGCTGCTGCTGCTGCTGCGTTACAGCTGCGTCGGACCAGTTAGCGTGTGCCGAGTACGCTCACCGCACTTTCTTCGATATAAATTGCCCTTTAAACCGTTATAAACCTGCGCGTACAACCATCCCACTCAGCCCCCGCTCGCTCGCTCGCCCCTAGCATCGGTTAGTTCGTTATTGTGCCGAGATTATAGCTTCATAGCATTTTTCTTCCCTCCACCTTCTTCTCACTTGCCGCTTAGTTCTTGTTGGTCTTGTTGGTCTTGTTCTTCTTCTTGTTTCTTGCTTCTAGTACTTGGAGACTCTCGCGCACGTCTTTATCTTAAGCGAGCAGAGTCCGCGTTGCGCCGCTAGATGCTTGCTCTGTCTTATCATCCTGAAACTTGTTTACAACTGGGATAGTTAATAGAGGGAGGTTCGCGCATGGGATGAGGCGCGCTGGGCGTTTCCTCTGATGTGCACACGTATATATACACGCGTACAGAGGCACCAGGCCGCTGACGGCGCGGCGGGCGCAAACGAACTGGCGCGCGAAACCCCATAGTCGGCGGCTGCCCTGCGGAGTCATAGGCCGAGCCTTATAAAAATGCATGGAACGGATAATTCAGAGGTGAGAGGCAATTTTGCGGGATCGCTGCCATTTCGGAAAAATCTCTGCTATCGATTGCGGCGGGTTAAGTCCGGATGAGAGGGTCGCGCATTTTCGTTTCACAGCCTATCACTCGGAATGTATTAAAGCCGCTGGTAGCTCGCAATTTGACGAGGGCCAATTCCTCCCGCGGCTTTTTCTTCACGCTTTTTGTCAACCAATCGCCGGAGCTTGATCGCATAAATTAAGGGAGTGGGCGAAATCACCGCCGCCGGACGTACTTGCCCATCAGTGCCGCGCCGATCTCGGAAGCGGGAATCCCACGCGAGAGGATAAGATTTAATTGGACCGAGAGACCGATCAATTTCAATCGAAAGTCCCGGCGGATAGAAAAAGAATGCGCCAACAGCTTCGTGACCATTATCCAGCTGACAGCAGGTGGGCACTGTGCTAGAAATTAACAGCAATCAGTGCCGCTATTATTTCCGATAAGTGCGTCGCGGAGCTTGTGTTGGGAGAGAGAGGGCGTCTCGGAGGCTGGCAGAATCGCGCGGCGATGATGCTCCGCGTTCGCTGCGAGAACCGACCGAGTGAAATTCTCATTAGCGCCGGTGCAGAGTCTGAGTGTGGGCGAGCGAGGGCTCGCATTCTCGTCGTCGCCCCGACATTCCCATAAGGCGAGGCGGCTACAAGCGTGTGTGGCAGCGGCGCGCCCACGATATTACAACGGTACAGGGGACACAGGATTCCTCGTACCGGTGAGATGTTCCCCCACATTAATTAGAGGGAAACACGGAACGAATCCACCCTGTGACATCGGCCTCTTCTCCGCTTCCCCCCTCTCCTTCTACTTTCCTAGTGGATGCGTCAATCTATGTATCCTAATCTACAGGCAACAGGCCCCGCAAGAATCAGTCTGACCAGTGCTCGACTCGTTCCACTGCGGCCGTCGTACAAGCCCCGTAGAACCTCGGACAACTCTTCCAATCGGCCCGCCAGCAACTCCTATCTAAGCTCAACCCGTTCTTGTTTATTGGATATCGGGACTCCGATTGATTGGATACCGTTTGGTCTCGATCCAAGAGTTAGGTGGCTTTCAGACCACAAATTCTCCCGGTATTAACTGCTTTTATTATGCTCTCTCCGCCTCCAATGATTCTATCACTGTGGTCAGACTCATTTGGCACTGCTATTGAAATTCGGAGCTTGATAAAGGGAGCGAAACTCATCGGCTTTCCTAACTCACTCGTGTTTTAACGCTAGAGAAACCTTTCACTCTCTATTACATCTGGCAATGTTGCTGGGACAAGGACGTAAATCTTCTTTGCTCCTACCTTTCCTAACGAATTTTTTGCCACCGCCATTGTACGTCGGAGACCACAAGACTCGGCTGCTCTGAGACTGAGTTGGGCAAGTTGTTCCCTGCAAGATCGCTCTGAGGGCTCTTTGATATATGGCCGAGGGATGCCGGAGAACGCGAGGAATGCGCAGGGAAGAATAGGCATTGGGTCACTGACTTCAATCCAAACGGAATTAATGCGGGAAATAACTTAATTAAAGAGGTATAAAAAATAAGCGCTTTATTATATTAAAAATAGATGCCTTCGTCCACCCCTTTCTCGACATTGGCGTCCTTCTGATCGTCCTTTCCTTTGTCCTCTTGCGGTCCCCATGACTTTGTCGGCCTGAACAAACTCCAGTCTCTCTGCGAGCAATAAGATACATTCAGCGTGGAATTCCATCGTGTCAATTTCACGATGTTTGCCCAAGTAATTCATCGTCTCATTCGATAAGAACTCCAAAGACATAACAGCTAGCATCGAGTTGACGTAACGAGATATATACGCGAGCGAGACAGATTTTCGAGTAATCTACATCAGGATGAATGTCGCGCGCGCAAAAGTTCAGGTGACTCGGTGACGCTGCGATAAGATGCAGTAGAATGATAAGAGAGAGCGGAGCTCGTGCAGACACTTTGGCAAGCGGCAGAGGAGGAAGCGGAGGAAGCGGTGGCCTTGGCAAGATGTAAATAAGGAAGACACAAGGTTGGGAAGCAAGAGGAACGATAGCACTAGCCGTAATGCATTACCGTGCGGAAAGGGATCTTCGCTCTTCTCCTTTGACCACAGAGGAAGAAGAGCAAGAAGGCTCCTCGGGCTTGCCGTTTCTCCTTCACGGCTCCGTATCTCTCTAAAGCGCGCACGAGTACCTCCGAAGTGTGGGATGGCGGCGGCAGAAGCGGCCGCCAGCCCCGAAAGTAGGAGCCAAGGAGATAAGAGTAATGGTAAATTTATCGGATAACACAAAGCGGAAGCGGTCAAGAAGAGGGTGAAAACGCGCGCTAGGAAATAGGTTCGATCCGAGCGATGGAGCACGCCGCTGGTGGCAGCGGCGGCGGCAGCGGCGGTGGTGGTGGTCGGTGAAACTTTTCGTTTCAGAGTACGATTACCTACGTACAGCGTGGAAAAACTTGTATTAAGACGCCCGAACTTCTTCTTCGTCGAGATTTTACGATAAAAGCCTGGCAACTTTTAAAGCGGTACACCACCGGCCAAGCATGACCGAAGACTACGCATCACCCGCAAAAATCTCTCCAGTCCATCCCGAGGGAACGCAGTAACTACGTTCATGCACCTTCGACCACTATAAGCGAGATACTTTCTTTTCACGATTATTTCCCCGAGTGCTCGCTACTGCTACCGCTGCCGCTGCTTGCGTCATCGCTCGGCATGTTGATCCATTTTCTTTCAGGAGTAATTTCACCGGTACTAATCATACCGATATCTGCATACTCCAGATTCGGAGTGGCGTTAATCCCGGCGGAGCGATAACGGCAGATTAAACAGGAACAATAAGAAGGCCAAGATCTGAATGGTAGGAAAACATCGGCGGCACTCGCGGGGATATAAATGACAGGGCATTCTTGATAACGTTACTGCCAGATGTACAAACAGTGAGTCTCATTTAAAGGATACAACCAACTACTCTGATGAGAGAGAGAGAGCGAGTCTCGCGGTGAAAAATATACGTCTGTCGGAGTAAATGTTGCCGCGAATCGCCCCTCGTTATTCCAGGCCATAAATCGATTTCCCTAATGCGACCGCGTTTTGCCTGTAAATTTGGCGATTTGATGCCCGGCAATTACGAGAATTGCCGGCGGCCCGGGCGGCGCAGCCTCGAATTAATACATTTATCCCGCTAGCGCAATAATAGAAACTCTGGCAAATTTATGGCAACGCATTATCATCGCCAGCGTGCGCGCGCTCACACAAACACACATACTTCCCCAGGAGCGATGAACTAACTTTCAGTCTAAAGTACTCACCGGTCCTATCCAGAGCTGGCGCAGGAAAAATATAGGCATCGGCGCGAGGGTCGAGAGGCCGATCAGTATTCCAATCGAGTTCGCCCAAGCAGGGAATACATACGTTCCATAACTTCCATATTGGTAGGTGTATAGTTGATAGACGAACACCCCCTGTGGACGAGAAGCAAAAAGGTGTTTTACTCAGCAGCATCCGGCAGTCAGCGGGAGGCAAAGCTCCCTGAGGAGCCGTGAGCCTCTCCTCGATACACCGGCCAATTAAGAATGCGATATTTTTTCCAAACTATAACAAACTTCGACACGTGCCTCCCAGAGTGCTCCCTACTAACTCAAACGCAGCTAGAGAGGGTTCGGAGCACACGGCTTCATGCGGAGAGTGAAACAAAAGTTTACTCGCGGCGAAGATCGATTTGCCCTGGCTGTCGATTAATCTCCGTGGCGCTCTCTCCCCGGGGGCGCGATTTATTTGGCAAATAATTACGCGAAGAATAAATAGCACTCTCGCCAGTGGATAGCCGCCGCCGCCGACGCCGCCACTGCCCTGTGAATGAAACCGGCGGCGCCAATAACTCGATATCACCAGCTCCGCGATGCATTAAATGATGTTGCCAGTAATTAGTATCATGCATGCATACGCGATCCGTTCGCGTGTGTTTTAATTTTCCGAACCAGCAGCCTCTGGGCAAGAGATGAAACATCGGCTGAGAATGAAAGGTGAAACAACAACAAACGATGCATTATCGCAGGGTGAGAGAGAGAGAGAGAGAGAGGGAGGGGCGCCGGTGTGGCCAATGTCAATAATTCAACGAGAGGAGAAAACACTCGGAAAACGCCGGATAATAGACCACTCAGCCACGTCGTTGATCGTCCACTCCCTCCAATAATTGCTGGTTATAAATGATTAATCGCAATATTTCTAATACACCAATCGTGCGTATTGGATAGCCAAATGAAACGATCGGCGCGGCGCGAGGGTAACTCCCATTACCGGTACACTTAACAGTCCGATATCGATTGTTCTATGGGACAAAACGAGGGAAGGAACGTACGGGCGGTTTGCATGGAGGGACAGGTTGAAGCCCCACTTTTCATCGGTGTCTTGCCGCTTTCACGGGATTCGTGAAATCAGAGTCGTTGCCGGGCTCTTTTTCCGGCGATCAATTTTGCCGAGTGTAGCGATGGACGTTGGCGCGCGCTCTCTCTCGCGCGGCGAGCGAGCGGGCGGAGAGAGCGATCGATTTGTTCGTCGGTTTAAATCTGCCTGGGGGCCGATGGACGCGAGCGAGCGAGCGAGCGAACGCTTGGCAATCGATGGCAAGGAAAAGGTACGATCATTTATTTCGGATTGACTTGCCACCGCTAAATGGGACGTGACAGGATTTCTCGTTGGTGCCGGAATCCAATGCGCGCGTGTGCTTCTCCCTCTCGCTCTCTTTCTGCGCGTGTGCGTGAAATCGCGCGACGAAAAATAGAGAATGATTCGGGCCGAGCTGGGAAAGGAGAGTAGTCGTGACTCCTCGTTAACGGGATCGTACCCTCGAGCAAATGTCATCCGGAATGTGCGCGCAGCGCACTACTCTCCTCGACGATCCACCTACCTACGCATCAGCCTTGTAAAGCGCGCGAGACACACATGATCCGGGATTCCGTGAGGCGTGTGCGCGCTATGGATTCGAGAGTTTCGAGCTGCGAGGACGAGTACCCTGAGAGAGGGAGAGAGAGAGCGCGTTCGAAATGAATTCGGCCGTAATTAGGATGTGTCGCGCACACCTACCACACCAAGAAAAATCCCTGCGATCTCTGCGGCTCGGAGCCCTCCTATTACCGGTAACTCGGTTTACCTTGACAAGGTTTCGAGCGGAGTCGCGAGAGGGAAAGAGAAAGCCCTTAAAAAATTCCCGTCTCCCGCAAGAGACACTGGCAGACCAATGCTTCTCTCTTTCTCTCTTTCAAGCTAGCAGTGAGAGTACTGGGATTCCCCGAGTAAATGTACTTTTGATGTCGTAAAAAGGCGAGTGGAAAAGCGGACGGCTGAGAGCGAGTTGAACCGGCGAGGGTGTTTATAAGATAATCAAGCGAGAGGGATGGGATTAATTGGGCGAAACACTAAATCAATGTCGAGCGTCGAGACGGGGAGCGCGCGAGAGGGCGAGAATGTAGTTAGGGAGCTTAGCAGAGCGGAAAGTTTGCGAATACTTAAGCAATAAGCAGGAAGCGAGCGCGTATTCCGCTCGGCCAAGTCCGAGACTAAGGATGCCGAAATTAATGAAAGGCTCGATCGATCAGAGCAACCGACTGACGCGTCGATTGAGTCCTCCTCTGCTTCGAGCGGAGAGCTCAACAGAGATAGGAGGGATGTAAGTGTCGCCGGTAAATCTGTTACACAGCCTGTTTGGCTGCGCGCGCTGGGAATGCTCGGAGAAGCCCGAGCGAGAACTAGAGAAAAGCCAGGAGAGCACACTCTGTGCGAGCGATACACCAAATGAAAACGACAATTCCGTCTGGCGCTTTTGCACGACTTAACACAGCGAGACTGCCAGCGTTTCTCGCGTTGCTCCGCGGCAAAGAAAGGAAAATAAGATCGCGCGGCCCATGGCGAGCAATCATTACCCTCTTCTTCCTCTCGCTCGGTTGCCTCTTTCTCTCTCTCTTGGCCAACCCTTTTTCCGGATATCCGACTGTCACGGATTTACGTTTGTTAGCAGGCTAACACGCGCTGAGAGAGAGAGCAGCATAATTATTTAGGAAACGATGTTTTCAGTGTCAGGGACGAGAGACGGGTGGCGCGCCGCGCCGCTCGTTTGCTAAACGAGATGCCCGGGGAAAAAAGGAGCGCGCCGCCGGAGTACCAGAGGCGAGTCTAAAACAAACGGAAAATCAATAACGGAACACCGTGCGGCAGCGGCGGCGGCTGCTGCTGCTCTGGAGGGACACACTCGCGGAAGCCGGAAGTAAAACCACAATAATTCCTGCGGGAGACGAGGAGAATTCTCTCGGCACAGCCAAGGATTAGCGTCCTTAGAACGAAACGCGTCCAACCAGCGAGGAGATCTATGCCCTCGCAGCAAACTGTTCAAGGGATCGATTTATATGCGCTATTCCGTGCGTTATACCTCGTCCATTATTCGCGAGGGCTACTCGGCCCCGCTGAGCAATAGTGTATTATCACCGGCGGAACATCCAGGTTGCAACTTAATAATAGCGAAGGCCCCTTTTCCAGGTAAAAAGATCGTAACTTGTGACGGCGTCGCGGAGGTACGCGGAGAGGTAAGACGGTGGGTGGGTGCGCGGACTTAATATTACACGAGCGAGGAATTGGAGCGATCGAAGTGCCGGTGGTGGCTCAGCAAGGCAAGCATAGGTAGTCGTCGGTGGTCCAATAAGGCCGTAGGGTTAATTATCGATGGATCGCTTTGACATAGGCCAGCATACGCGGTTTGTAACCCTAAGATGCCAGAGGACGCACGCGATAGAAGCACAGAGTCGAGTAAGAGCAGTCCTGAGAGATGCTAGTGCACTTACCAAACAGGTGAGAGGCGCCAGTACCATCCAGCAGATCCACCAATAGCCGCGAAGTATAGTGCCTAATTGAATTTTCATCTCGGCGATGTTACCAAGGAATCTGTTGCAGCCGTAACACCAGGATGCCAGGCCGACCTCGGCGATGCCGATCAATAGTATCGCCCAAGAAGCGGTGTTCCAGTCCATCAGCGTGAACATGTAAATGCCGCCGTCGCAGACCATCGGCAGCGCGAGGGCCCAGCAGGTGAAGCATATGCCGAGCACCACCAGGCTCTCGTGTTTTCGTAAATCTGGTCGCACGTCCAGTATCGCGGTGTTTATCGCCTGCACGCCTGCGAACTGTATCGTAAAAAGTAACGAGCGGGCCAGCAAAGCCGAGACTCCTCATGCCGATCCACACAACACACCGGCAGAGCTTTCTCCTTGCTTTCTTCATGGATTTTTTCACTCGCAAACCACATATATAGTCCTCCCTTTACCTAACTCATTCACTCTCTTTCTCTCTCTTTCTCGCTCCTTTTATTTAGGATTCTCTCTATCTCTTTTTCTTTCAGCGCGTTACTGAACGCGCTACGTCTTAATTACCCTTCAGCGCCGGTGAGACGGAGGAAACCGGTAACAAAAGTAGCCACCTTTCTCATTTACTCTTACGCTCGGTGAGCTCGTATCCTTCGGGTGTTACTTGGCCTTTTTCTCTTCTCCTCCTTCCTCTCTATATGTATGTATACTACACCAGCAGCTTCCTTCTCCTCCTGCCTTTAACGCGCGCGGCGGCTTGTATCTCGAGCGGGTGGCTCTCTCCCGCAGGTTCGCCGTTGCGCAGGGTGGTGTCGGTTCTCGCCTCGGGAAGAGGAGGAGGAGGAGGAGGTGGAGGAGAGCAGAAGGGAAAGGTAAGGAAGAGGAGCAAGCAAGGAGGAAGGTGTGGATTTCAGTGGGGTGGCAAACCATAACTCTTTCGATGATATACGAGCCCCGAAGCCAGAGAGACGGCGAACGATGCAAAAGTAACGCGCGGAACGATCGCCCGGGCTACTTGCAAGTACATTTTCGCCCGCGGCTCTTTTGACGAATACGCCGACTGGCGTATCCAACGGCTCTCAGCCACTTGAATAACGCCTTCTTAGCCGTCTCTCGCCTTGGCCTCGACAAGGCTAGGACGAACATTTTTCCGCCCCTTTCTCGCGAGCGCCACGCCGCGCCGCCGCTAGCCCGAGAGCGCGCGGACCAACCAACCAACCTCCGCTAACAGCACTGCCAGCTATAAAGGATAAAATCTCTTTTTCCGGACTGAAGTTTAAACAACATGGAAATACGCGTTTCTCATTTCCAAAGGTAGCCCGAGGCTCTCCTCTGTGACGCCGATCTTTTCCCTCGGCGTAAAAAAGTGCCGCTTTCACGATTTCTCGGGCTTTCTGCTGATGCCTGCCGGCGAGTAACCCCGGCGTGAATGAGCGAGAAAGGGGGAGAAAGAGAGCTAGAGAGAGAGAAAGGAGCGAGGGTGGCTGGACGAGATTGAGGCGATGGCGTCGATCGATCGCCACTTTTTGCCCTCTGATCGAATGTAGCCGTTCAACGACGTACAAACATATACTTACTTGACTACCAAGACCAAGAATAAAGAGCATGAGGAAGAAGAGAACCGCCCAGAGATTCGGCAGAGGCATCCGCACCACAGCTTCCGGGTATGCGATGAAAGCGAGACCCGTGCCGCTCTGGACTACCTCCTCGATCGGCATCTGCATCTGGTTCGCCAGGAATCCCATGATCGAGAATATCACGAATCCAGCGAACAGTGACGTCAACACATTGGTCAGGCTCACGAAGATTGCGTCCCTGCAAGAGAAATTTCCGGTCACGCCGGATCCCACAATCAGCACGGACCATCTTACTCAAAAGTTACGAGGCTTTTTACTTTATCGCATTTACAGAGTGATCCAATTGCGTCTCCAGCGGCAATGCCAGCGCAGTGCACTCCTGTATATTATATAAGACTAGCTGTCTTGCCCGGTTTCACTCTGGCTTCGATTTCAAATGCCGTCGATGATAACTTAATTTCAAGAATAATGTCTTGTAACTTTCTCTCTTAGAAATATTGCTTTAGTGATGTAAAACCTGAACCTATTCGATTTAAAATGTTGAAATTACTTTTGGTACACCTTGTATAAGTGATAAATATTGCAATGTTACGCACTCTATAGTTTGCCTGCATGATAACTCCAAACAGGATAGAAAATCGGATTAAAATCAGCTTAGCGGTTGCCGAGTTTATTGCAAATATATAGCCAGACAAACGATGCCTTTTATATTATTAAAGAAGATATAATTATACATTTTATAGGAATTTGAATGATTAATTGTAGTAAATTCGTTCGTTACTCGAAGCAGATATAGGTCAGAATACATCGAACCGCTACCGCTTTTCCAATTTGTTAGCTTCTCTTTTTTGCATCGATGCGAATAAAAGTCGTCAGGTATTGAACGATGCGCTGTGGTTTTAAAACTTTTATCTTCTAACTCCGCAACTTGCTCCTCCACACTCCGACATAGTTAATAAACATCAAAATTTTTCATCTCTTCCTCGCACTCTATGCTTGTATTATAAATAACATTAAATTGCAGGTACAACAGACCTATTAAATCCAACTTAGAGCGCGGTACAAGAATGTTTATGCAAAGTGGCGCAAATCAGCAACTCATTACTCAGCTGATTGCCAGTAACAGGGCGACGGCAGTGCGCTCCCTACGAGATGTGAACTATCTTTACTAAAAACAAGGGGCGGGCGTCAGAGTGGGCGCGCGGAGGGGGCGGCAAGGGTACAATTAATAGCCACTCGTAAAACTTAACTAGACCGGCCGGCGGTGAATTATATTTGCGACGCTCGAGTTATTCGACTTGTGCCGTGCTGATATAAATTACGGGAGTGGCGCGCGCGCGGGCGCGCGATGCAGCGTGCAGCGAATCTCATTGTCGGCTCGGCCTGGCGAAACTCCTTCCCTCGGATAATGGTACTAATTACCGCCCCGAGGCCCCGATTATATTTCGAGGATGCGTCGCTCGGCGTCGTCTAGCTCGGATATCACCCCTTTTAAAGCTAATATTGGCCGCTCGGTTTATCTTACGACTGCTGCTCCACAAACTGGGTTGCCGGGCGGTCGCTTTGAGAGCAGCGTCGACGGCCGCCGCCGCCGCCGCTCTGACCGGCCGAACCGTTTGACGTGGGAGCACACATCGGTAAATCTATAACGGCTTGGTTAAGCGCAATATCGTCGATTCTACATTAGAAGGGCCGGCATTAATTCGTTACTCGTGTACGGATTACAGATCAATAGTCCTATAGTCCGATCAACGGGTGTGTCAACGCCTCCGAATTCGAGATGTAACGATCGATTCTAGCAGATCTCTCGCTCTGTGTGTGTGCATATCAGCGGAGCGTGGGGGAGAGTCAGCCTGCTAGAGGAGAGCGCCGTTTGCTCAATGGTAAGAGCACTCCTGAGAATAATGAGTAATGAGTTGAAAGAAATGCGCCTCCGAGAGTATAATTTGCGCCGCGCGCCGAGGATACTAGAAAAAGGTAATCTAGTTTTTGCTCCTTTTCTTTATGCCTCGTACGTCTCCGGCCGAGTGAACGCTATCCAGCGAAATAAAAGTTTTTCTCTGTAAACCTTTCGCCGGCGCGAACTCTCCCATACTCCGCTCAAGGAACACTCTTTGAAGCACGTGGAAGCTTCCTCCCTACGATTTTTAAGGGCTCCGTCATGTGAATGCTCCACCAATATTTGCGCTTACCTGTGACAGTTGTTAGTGAAGTTGCTGTAACTGGAGAGCGTGACGAGTGAGCCGCAACCGATCCCGAGGGAGTAAAATATCTGGGAGGCTGCGTCACCCCAGACCGCCGCGCTTGACAGGTTCGACCAGTCCGGAGTGATGAACCAGAGACACCCAGCACCCGCGCCTTCCAAAGTCACACCTGTTCAATAAAAATAACTAATCTTTAAACTATTGTGTAGTAAACAAAAGGATTGAGAATGCTTGAGCGGAGTGTGTGGTGTGCGTTTGACTGTGTATATGTCACTGATTTTGCGAAAAGTCGATCGAACGCGAGCGATCGTAGAGACGGTCGAAGTGTGAGTCCAAGTCAGGTCAGACGCTGACGTTGACGAAATGTGACGAAAGTCAAAACACATGTATGTTCGACTCTAATATACATTTCTTTACCCAAACCAATCCGCATTAGACAAGTCGCATTGATCCAATTAATTCCTGATTCCACAATTGTTAACCCTCAATCATCTTCAAGGGTTTACAAAATAAAGGGAAGGTCGGGAATAATAGGATACTCGAGTTACAGATTGAGGGCTTTGATTTGAGGAAACCTCGCCCCTCGATATGATAGGCTCGCGAAAAATCTGTGGAATCGCGTGGCCTGTTCCGCCCTCGTATAGCACAGTCTGCCACTATAAATACACGGGAAATGACGTACTGCCGACAGGCAGCGATTTTCGTTCCGTGCGCGCGTGTAGCGGAGACTCGCCACGCGACTCAACTTGTAACGGTATTTCACTACATATATGTATAGAGGTGGGAGACTCGCAAAGGCTCTCGAGCCGACAAGCGGCACGAATCAATTGAGAAGGGTGGCGAGAAAGCTGAGCTGGTAGCGGTGGCTGCCGCTTGTTTCAAACAAATTCCAGCCGCCCGGTTATTGCGACAAGCGGTGACACCATCCTGCCGGATGGAACAAAGCGGCTGCCGTGTAAATTATGCGTATTTTCAGGCAAGCATTCGACCCACCCCCAATCAGATCACCGCGCCGCGCCACGCCACGCGAAGACTATATATTTAATCGTGAGGAGGATCGTGAAAAGCCAGCGGACCGTTTACACGATCGAGTTAGCGGGAAGCGCGAAGCCTCTGCTTTGAAATCTATTTATTCGATGATCCAATTTCCTTATCCCGTGAGAAGGTTTATTCAGTACAAGTCAAACAAACCCCCTTCTAACCGAGTTAAGAGAAGTGAGCGCGTGCGCCCTGCGCTCCCATCTCGCGCGGTCCTCGTCAAAGTAAACCGTGCCTTCTCCGCCGAATATCCCATTCAACCTGCACTAGTCTAATATCAACGAAAAATAGCCGTCGAGAATCATCGAGTAAGAACGCGATTGTTAGACTCTCGCGAAATCGCGGGATCCGCGCCGCCGGCTGTCGGCCGAGAGAGAAGCTCCTCTCGGGTTACAAGGAAAGTCTCTTCGGCAGCCGGCGCGGCGAGGTCTTACCTCGAACCAGCAGTGCCAGCAGCACGAAGTACGGGAAGAGAGCGGTGAAGTAGACGATCTTGCCGATGCTCTGGACCCCGCGCATCAGGCAGAAGTAGCAGATTATCCAGGCGAGGCTCAGGCAGCCCACCAGTTCCCATCGTATGCCGCCGTAGTTCTCCCAAGTGGCGCCCCGTATACCAAGTACGTAGTCACTGGACACCATTCAACAACGCTTCGTCACTTTGCGATTACACGCTTTACCTTTCCTCACCAACGCAAGAGAGAGAGAGAGAGAGAGAGAATCTTATCCAAACTACGACGACCTCTTATCAAGATACTGGACACGTTACCGGGTCAAGCTATTGTACCGACTGACCTTGTTACGTTTATGACTCTATTATCACCCATTGTGTCTATTCACCAATAAATAGACGAGTGCAGTGTCCCTAATTATTGTATTGTATCATTCTAACCCTTTGACTACGGCAAAATCTAAGGGAAATCGTTTATTTCAATTGACGATGTTTTAGCTGTGATAAATGCAATCTTAATGGGTTTTTAGTATGATAAACGCAAAATTTGTAAGCGCTAAGGGATTAATAAAGATATTAATTTGTATCTCTCTCTCTCTGAGTGATTTTTATCTCTTGTCGAAGTTTATCTGAGAATCAGTCTTACTTAAAGTATTCCTCCGATGAGAGTATACGCGTGTAGAGATTCCGCAGGACGTAAGCCTCGCTATCCTTGAAACAATGCGTCAAGTTCCCTCCGTCGGTGTAGCCCAAGCCCGAGCAAACCGTTTCGACAGGTGTGCATGTCCTATTGTAGAAGATTGTGTTACTGTCCTTCTCCTGGCATTCCATATCCTGTATGCCGCTGTAACACGCTGCGAGAATCGATGGGAGCATGTTAGAATATCTTTGACAAGATATCGTTACAAAAGTTATAAAGTATTGAATTCGCATTTTTATTCCATTCATTCTTCTCAGTCATGAGAATCTTTATTATAGCATAAGGAGACACGTGTTTGAAATTTGATTAAGTTTCGCTTATACTAGTTGGATATAGGTTATCTTGTTAGTTCATAATTAGGGAGTGGCGTGTGAGCGATAGGAGGATGCTATCGATAATTAAGGGCTAACGTTCCCGAGTATATGCGTACAATGCGTTGGAAATTGATGATGCAGGGATAGTATTACAGTCTGATGGCTCATTAATAATGTTGTAACGCCAGACCACTCTGTCGACAATAGGAGACGTAGTATACGTTTTGCCTTGCTACTTACCATCTGTATTGAAGGGGTTGTCGCAGTAGGCCCAACTGAGTTTTGGGAAGAAAGAAGCGAAGGTGTAGAAAATAGTCCAGGCGACTATCACCATATAATACATCATCACCAAGGCGATAACTGTCAGAGTACAGTAACCAAGACCTTGGAATGCTGGAGCCATTCGGGAGAAGGCCTCATTGGGCCCCAAACCCGAATACTGGCCCACCACCAGCTCGAAGAAAAAGATGGGCAATCCCATCGTGAGCAGCATGATGATAAAGGGTATCATAAACGCTCCTGTCAAGGAAGAAATATGATTTATCGGAATGCACTATCTAACCGATAGTTGCATTCAAATGTCATCGTCGCGCGCCAATAAACGCAACACGAGCAGATAAGGAAACATCGATCTGGATTGAGTAGCCTCGCGAGATTATTCTTTATCTCGAGATTAGAGAGTCCACGCGACGGAATCTACGTTGATTCTAAGATCTGTTACGTGCGGTATTACTTAAAGGCAGAGGAAAAAAAAATTTCCACGAAAACCGGGTGACCGAGGGAGAGAATCTGCAGGTTGCAACAAACGGCCATCGGCAATCTTATCGGCGCAAGTTGATTGCTCGTGCTTTTAGGGTTAACGATCGTTCAAATAGCCGGTCAATGAGTCACGGATACGATGAAGGTAAAGCTTGGCAGAGAGTCGATGCGATCCACGTCCTTATCGCCGGCTTTATATCGGACGCGCCATGTTCGTGGTCCACTAGACAAAGAAGAAGAAGAGAGCGGCGGCGGCGGGATGACAAGACTCGAGCGAGCTACGGTGGAACGTCGAGGTTAAATAAGAGACGCGGCTACCCGATGAAGCAAATAAAGGGAGCCGGATTCTCGGTATTCGGCTTGCGAGCTTCATTCCTACGAAATAAAGCGGACGGGGTTGGGCCGCATCAACAGGCAGAACCGCGCCCCGACCGCGCTGCTGCCGCTGGAGGGGGGTCGGATTTATTAAATTCCCCGAACGAAGCGGAGAGGCCGGCGCACGAGCTGCCAAACTACGCTTAATTATTCGAATTAGTCGTTTCGTCACGTGTCGCTCGCGGCAGCCGCAGCTGCTTTTTTCTGGCCCCGGCCACCGGAAATGTAGTGCGAGGGTAGTCCGCCCGGCCAGATAAATCATGACGGTAATCTGATGTTCGTTTACGAGCACGCGAGTATCGTGCCCGGCATACCAGGCCCGATGGACCGGACGAGCAAACGAAGCCTCCGCCGAGCGGTCAAGTGTACTCGCGTCGGCCAAGTAAACAATAAATAACAACGTATGGATAAGTGGCGAGGCCGACCAGGCCGGGCACACGTGCCGCACCGAATTGGCGACGGGAGGCTGAATGAGGGAAGGGTGTGCGCGAGATTGTGTGCGAGGGTGGGAAAGGAAGGGACGGGCTATATGCCATTTATACATACATACGTACCACCGCCATTACGATATACGAGGTAAGGGAAACGCCAAACATTTCCGATGCCAACGGCATACCCGATGCAGGATAGAACAAACTCGATGGGGTTGGACCAGCCACCCCTCTCCACACTCTGCGGCAGCTCCACCAAGGCACCGCCGACCCCAAGAGAAACCCTCTTCTTCGCCTGCCAATAACACAAGCCTATGTCATATTTGCATCATATAAATTATCAGGCCCGACAAAAGGTCTGTCTTCGCGAAATGCTGCTAACCGGACGCCACCCCTCCACCAGACATCCTATCTCTCACTACCAATCGCCTTTCTCTCTCTTTCTCTCTCTCTCTCTCTCTCCTCTCGCAGACAATACACTCGGCCACGCGAAACTCCAAGTACAGCAGTGCGCAATCTGCCAAGGTATTTACGTAACAAGATTGGGGGGACGTTGGCGTTCCCTCCTATTGCCAAACTTTATCTGCGAAGAGGAGAACTCTGCCGCTACTAGCATAGGTAGTTTAATTTGTTCGCGCTGTAAGTCGCCAGCAGATAAGATCCCGCAGCAATGATTCTTCCGTATCCTGGATAGTTGGTTGCGCGTCTGACGTTTCTGGACCCAGTTGCCAGCCAACTAAAGAATATCAAGAAGATTCTAGCCCAGTTTCAAGGGGGTTCTATTCTTGCCGCAGGGTGTTCGCCCCAGCAAGTACTGTTACTGTGAAAAGAGCGGCAGGAGGGGTGGAAAGAGAAACGCTGACAAATATGTTTCGGTTGGCAATAAGACGGCGCTACTTTCGCGGCGGGTAAGCTTGATCGTATTTGCTTAAGAATCAGCGGAAAGGAGGTCTCAGTTGGCAAACACGAGGACGCTCTCGCTTCGCCCATTGGAGAATCGGGGTCACGTACGTTTGTAGGCAACGGTAGCTGCTACTCTGCATTGACAGGGGATCTTCAACCGCGTAACTCGCTTCCTCTCTCTCTCTTGGAACGAGGAACCCTCACTATCGAGGGATGCTCGATCGATCCAATTGGCTCGGACTCGAAGGGTCTCTCTTCTATTAAATAGGAGGGATAGAAGCTAACCTTGGGTGGCGTGCTCGCTCCATCGACGGTGACGGTCATGGTGGTTCGGCGACGGCGACGGCGACGCAGCAGCGAGGAGATCGGTGGAACGGCAATCAGCGTCCGCAGGTGCAATCGCCGGCTCGACTCGGCGCCTCGAAGACTCCGCTCGACTGCGGAGCCTCACCGAAACCGCAATTGCGCTCACCTCTCCGACTTTACGGCGAATAGACAACTGTATAACGTCAGACGGCGAGATAGTCGGCACGGGTCATTATCGAGAGGTGGGTTCCGGATCCACTTCAGCGCTGGAAGCTACGCTACCAATAAATACCAGCCGCTCTTCAAAGGAGACAACACTCGTCAACATGCGCCCGCCAGTTAATTCTCAACCTCGAATTACAATCGAATGCTTGTCCATTAAGATTGGTCGCTCGATCGCCGCGAATCTCCGTATTGCGCGACCAACGCGGGGCTGATTGGGAATTAAGATTGCTTGGAAGAAAAGAGAGTGACCCATATTAATCCATGATATTGGTGGGCGCGTGAAAGATGTCGGCGGTGGCGCGGCGTGTCTAATCGTAAGGCGGCACGAGTGAGTACGCGTATCGCGCGGCTACCTCCCGCGATAATCGTGAGATAGTGACTCGGAGGTATTTGTAGCGGGGAATTCGGGGCCGACTTCGAAATATGAAATTCAGTCGGGCGAGCCACCGCACACCACACACAATCGATGCATTATGCAGAGCGCGTCGCACTCCGTAATACATCCCGAGAGATTTATACGGCCGAATCTATTTAATAAAAAGGTAGGAGAGACGACGGAGCTAGCGGGCTGCGAGGACGCCGCGACGCGTCGCGTCGCGTTGAAGAAGGGAAGAGGGAGCGAAATGGTACGAGCGATGCATGCAACTGTATTCGGTGTGTCTTATCATTATTTGGATGCGGGTACCTGGAACGCATAAAAACGGGGACGACGCCGCTGAAGTCGAGAGTAGTGCTTGGCCCGATACCAGAGCAGATAAAAAGTATCTCTCGTCGAGAGCCGGAAGAGTGTTTCAATTAATTTGACGGGGCCATCGATCGCACCAGACACACTCTATCCTTCTAGCAGCTCCCTCCCTCCCTCTTCCCTCGCTCGCTCATGCCAGAGGGAGAGAGGACTATAATAATCCGGGATGATTTCCCAGACGATTTGCGTGCTCTACGGGCCACTGGGCGGCGCACCGTTCGCTTTGGAATTCAGGGGGCGAAATTCCGACGTGTTGAAAGGACAGGCCGCGGTGGCGACGCCGCCGACGGCAGCGTCGCTCGCCGGCCCAAAGAAAAACCGGCAGGCATCCTATTTTATCAGGGAAATGTCGGCCGTCCCCAATAGAAGGGGAAAAAATACTTTTATATCGAGGAGAACAAGCGAAGGATCATCTCCGTACTATCTCTCGATCACATATGCACGCTCGAGCTGCTCGGACAGACGCGCACACATCCTCCGCAGTCAGTTCGAGGAAGGCAGAAGCTCCGGCTTGGAGCTTTTGAATGGGAAGGGCGAGCAAATCTGCCTCCACCAGCGCCAGCAATGAAAGAGACGATTTGCAAACTTGCTTTCTCCGCTTTACACGTGCACACACACATATTCTCGGTCAAACAAGAGCGCTTATCAGTTTTAAAGATACCATCGTGTCTCGCGCGATTTCCGCAAATTATAGACTCGTTTTCTCTTTGTAACTGTTTGCAAGAGGCCCAGGTGTTACTCTTTGAATGTTGGACCTCTTCGGAGTAATGACAAGGCAGCTCTCGTTCCGATGTCCGATAATCATTTTCCAGGATCGATACTACCGACAATTATAGCAGTATCGGTGGCAGTTTATTGCAAATTTCGCTTGTGTGTAAAAGCAAGCTCTCGCCGAGCAATGTTTAGAGATTGCCTTCGATATGTGCCGATAGTTTGTAGTCGGGGCTTTATTACGCTGCCTAATGCAAATGTTTTTCAATTGCTTTCTCTTGCTCGAAACTGTTTCTCTCTCTCTCTCTTTCTGCCATTTCGAGCAGCAGGATACATTTCGCGGGTGCGGCGGATGCGATCAATGTTACCAGTGCATTAACCGCTAAATCGCAGAATGTTGCCGGTTGGCCAAAGTCAGGGGACTAACACCGCGAATGAAATTAACAGAAGCGACCACGGGCGGAAGGGACGCTATTGGCAAACTTGGTAAGCTTGCGTCAGGGTCAATATAGTCCTGTACGCCGGCGGCATGGGCGGTCCTACCTAAAGCTCCTCTATGTGTGCGTGTACCGGTTTAAGCTCGCAGTTTCAAACATTTCGGCCCGGCTGATTATATTACCCGTATACAAGCACGCGCGGCAACCAGCCGCGCCGATACGCGGCGCCGACGCCGAGCTCCGCGCAGACAGGACGCGTCCGGCCTGCCGAGGATGCCACTCCGAATCCTGAAAAGGTCCGACAGCCTCGAAAAAATTTCGCCTGCATTTACAAAGCCAGTTGATTGTTATTGAATCGTATATAAGTATAACAGGGCGTTCCACCATGCCAGCCAGCCAGCCAGCCAGCCGTTGCCCGTCACTCGCTCGTTTGGCTTTTCCTATTTTTTCGCTGCTCCCAGCACTCCGAAACAACATCTGCCCGATCAAAAAGTAACATTGGTACACGCACCGCATGCCAGCTGCGCCCGCCGAGGTAAACTATGACGAAGTGCATACAGAGAAATATATGTGTTGGGGCTTCGCGGCGCGGCGTGTGTATGCACCGGGCATTTCGGCATTCACCGCATTCATGACGATTTGATCATCCGCCTCCCCGAGCGGAAAATAGGCTTTAAGCGACAAAGAATTTGCCGCCCCCTTTCGCCCCTTACTTTGTTCTATACTTCACCCACTCTGAAGTATTAATAACATGCTCTTTTATCTTTCGACCCATCAATTGTCCCGGAATCCCACCTACCTGTCGAGGATTCCCTCGAGGCGAAAGTTAAGCACCTTCGCGGCATTCTCCACCACTCCAACCAGTTTATTCTATCATTTACCGGATTTTTCCGAGCTTTGTGACGAGTTAAACAAAGCTGACTGTCTAATTCGCTCGAGAAATCAAGGGAGTCAAATGGGTAGAAATCTACGGGCTCGTGTGAATAAGTCCTTGCTTGTTTGGAATGTCATTTTAATTAGTCACCGGAAATGGTTCCCTGAAAATTCAAGGAAGCTACAGGAAATCCTGTTAATCCAAACTGTAGAAGGATATTTATTTATGTTGCTCCACTTTTTTCAAATGCACGCGAACTGTGACGTATCAATAACAAATGAAGGAACGAAATCTACAGAACCTGTCGGAAGTAAAATTTTAATCGAATTTCAAATTTCTAAATCACTCGCTGTAAATAGACGACGTTTGTCAATTATACAGAATTATTTATTCATCAAAAAAATCCTATGTGATTCACTGAAAATTCAAGGATCTAAACAAAATCCAAACAGTAGAAAAATATTTATGCTCTTCGAGTTTTTGAAAACGCATACAAATTGTCGCATATCAATAACAAATGAAGGAACGGAATCTACAGAACCTGTTAGAAGTAAATATTTCATCGATTTTCTAATTCCTACATCATCCACTATAAATGGACGATGTTTGTCAATCATTGAGAATTATTTATTCATCAAAAAATTCCTGTCTGATTGGCCAAAAATCCAAGGAATCAAAACAAAATCCTATCAACCCAAACTGTAGAAGGATATTTATATTGGTCTGGTTTTTTTAAACGCACACAAATTGTCACATATAAATAACAAATGAAGGAATCAACTCTACCGAACCTGTTAGAAGTAAATACTTGATCGCTTTTCTAATTCCTACATCATCCAGTATAAATGAACGACATTCGTCGCTGAGTGGCGGCATACTCAATGGAAACAGGCCAATTGGTACAGGGCTTATTTCCCGCTCGATTACCTCTTAACCCTTAACCTGTGGATATTTATTCGCATAGAGGACATAGAGTGTGCTCGTTAAGGGAAATCCGCTAATATCGGCTGGTTGCGGATGAATCCGGGTGGTAACCAGTGGGTGGCGGTGGTTGGAGGAAAGGGTGGAGAGCGAAATAGCCGAGTCGTATCTAGAAAGGGTCACTTTACGTGCTAGCCGGCACTTGCCACGCGCCGCTCTGTTAATAAAAGTGTACTCGAAACGATAATCACGCTAGTGGCAAGCGATACCGGCGCGCCGCGCCCTCCTCCGCGCTCCTCGCCCTCCAGGAAGGCCGCGCACACATTATGTCCAGGGCGATCGCCTTCCGATAGCCCGGCGCGCACCAGAGATCGCTCTCTCGATGCCCGCACCGTTTCGACCAACGAAAACCATCGTAACCGATCAATAATTAAAGAGTTTCCGATGCTATCGTACGCCGCTTCCGGTGGTACTTCCAGGCTTTATCGCGCCCGATAGTTGCCCCGCTGTTTACCAGGCCCGCGACGATAAATTCGATTCTACAGAAATAGCCGGATGTGTGTGCGCCAGCGCGCGCTACCAGTTCACGAACATCTGTGTATCGATGTCTGTCTGTGTTCGAGTGTGCCAGTGCGATGCTTCGCCTTTTTGCCGCTCGATTGCAAAATGCATAGAGCAGCTCCGCGGCAAAAGTGACTCGACGAGTCAAAAGCACGAAATTGCTCGGAAGACAGGAAAGAAGAAATTTTATTCTCGGTTCATCATCGAACATTGTTCGAGTTGATGAAATCGAGACTGGCAGTGTCTCGCGGGAAGTTCGAATTCAAGCTGTCTCATTTGTCCTGTACCGGAGAAAAGAAAAGAGACACTTGGAGTGGAATCGTAACGAATTGAGGAAATCGAGAAATTGCCAGTGGCGTCAATTTTCTTGGTGGGTTGGCACGCTCTCGTGTGGATGTATGTATCCGGAGTGCACGTGCCACTTTAAGCCTTGAGCTTTAGACTTGGGGAAAGCCGAAGCGGGTCGACTTGTACTTGCAAGCTCGAACGGCCCCGCTCCATTCTAATTGAGTATTCTGCCGTCTGACTGATGTCTCCAGTCGAGTAAGTACACAGGATACTTGTTCGCCGCGCTACTTCGCTTCGAACTTGTTTGGCCGCTGCTGCGATACTGCCTGCTAGGAAGCAACGGGATTAACAGAAGGGGCGAGGAAGCGAGCGACTCCCAGCCGATTATATCTGGCTAAGTTGCCTGGCGGCAGCGGCGGCAGACTTGCAATGTACTCCTTCCGGAATGCAGAAATGTCAGACGACAGTAGACTCCGTAAATCTTGACTCTCTAATCAATACATGATTAAACCTCGCCAATATCTCCGTCACATTATCGCGATATCGAAAATGCGGGATATTAATTTTCCCGGAATAAATGGCAGCGCGAGCTGTAAACAATTCGGCGAGCTAACGCGTAAGTGCGAACTTGTGTAACTCGCTTCCGGCCGTCGAAATTACACGAAATGTGCGCACTGCCAGAATTGCCCGCGGCTCCAACTGAATGCCGTCGGGGAATGCCAGGGAAATGATATGATTGAGCGCTGATTCCATAGGAAGTTGGAGAGTCGCGCGGGGGGAAAAACTTGCTGGGAAACACGTGTACGCGGCTACGTGACGACGACGACGACAAAAGAAAAGGCCGTCACGCCGGAAAGGCGAGCACTGGAAATACAAGAGTATTAATAAAATTTATGAATGCGGCAATTGTTGGTAAGTGCTGCTAGTTTCGCGCGGGCGACAATGCACGCGAGCGCCTCGGGCGCCGGCTAATTTGAATTTTCCGAAGAAACCACCCTGTTTGCCTCGTTAACAATCGTAATTAGCGCGGGACCGCGGACTTCGCTTGTAAACACTTACAATTAGCGAGGAGGAAATACGCAATGGAGGGGCGCGTGTCAGAGGAACTGAATAAAGCTCAAATTTAAAACAATAATGGCTTTCGGTAATTTAAAGTTACGGGATAAAGGCAGTGGCAGAAAGGGTGAGAGGAAGGAAGCTGAAAAGTGAGTGCAAGAGAGAGGAAACGGAGAGAAAGAGAGAGGCGGGACATCAGCCATTTAAAAATAAAGGGGAAAAAAGCTGTACAAAAGCGACGGTAGCACTCGAAAGTAATTCTAAAAAGCCGCGGGTGCAATTGTGCCGTGGACAATGAGACGCACAAAGTTCTTTATGGCACATGGATATTACCGCGAAACATGAAAATCCGCTTGGATCGATGCGCCAAATGGGGTAGCGGAACAAGGTCGATTTTTCCTTTTTTTCTTTCTTGCACCGATTAGATACGATCAGTAGGAGTGCGGTACGAGGCACGTAGATACATAAGTACGACTTCATCCCCAATACAGGAACTTTTAATCGCTCTATAACCGGCGCGTGCTATGATTCCCGCGGAACTCATTAAACTGAGCCGGCCGATTCGTATTGTTCTCTCTCGGGGCGCAACGGAAAAAGAGGGGCCCTTTTCTCCTCGCTATCAGGAATAGTGACCTCGATAAGAAGCTACATTCTCCGGTGGCCACTAGCCTGAAACACGCGCGTGACTGGTGTCCCGATTATTCGGCATTACTTAACAATCGCGCGCGCGAAAGAATCCGTTTGGCACGAGGGAAGAGAGAAAGTGTCCCTTCTGTCTATGAAGAACAGGTGGGAAACACAGCCGGACACAAAGGCTGTCGCGCTCGTTTCACTTTATTAAGAGGTTGCGCTCTCATAAAGAATGGTGCTTCCAGTATTACGAGCAATTAAATTCCAGGTCGCGCGAGGTGAAAATGGCGAGCGCGGTGGGCGCGCGAGTGCCAGCCGCGAAAGAAAGGGAGGCAACCTGCTCTAGGGCGATTAAGTGTAATGAGCGTACGCCAAGGTGAAGCGCAATAAGCAACGCGATTACGCCCGGTTGCTCCGGCAACTTCTTTAAATGCCTCATTTATCACCCGCGTGCCCCGTGTATGTACTTCGAACCTTGTTAAACTCGAAAAGTTTACGCCTTCGCTCAACGTAACCAACGCCACGGCAAAGTAATCTATGTATGTATGTAGTTATATGCTCGAGTTCGAACTGAAAGCAAACAGGGTAACTCTAAAGGTACCCAAAGACATCTACGTTACTACCAGTGCTCGGAAAAGACTTCGAGCACAAAGCTAACTCGTTGCGTGGGAAAAGAAGTCTCCGGATAATTAAGAGAGTTGCACTATTCACGGCAATGCAAGTTTTTATCGAGCTGAAGTGCTTTCCATATTCAGATACTGTAGTATCCGTGCGTGAATGCAGTCGATACGCTAATTCACATTCAAGTTACGATCAGTTAGTAGATGATGCACGTAACTTGGAATCAGTTTTTTTACCAACGAATTGTCGGTAATACCGACAATTGTACAATTGTTTTCTCAGCTGTATGTCACACACGTGCTTCGTGTATCTGCATTGGGTAAACCGTTATTGACTAATGCAACATCTGTTGAAAATAATATATTGTATTCAAAATAGATGCGTTAAAGAATTATCATTTATGGAAAGAGATAGAGAAAAATGCTTTGTGTTATCACTGTCTAACAATTGAAGAACCGTTAGTTAATTATGCCAGTAACTATTACAATAATATTTTATTCTCATAACTATTTAAATCTCATCTTATGTGAAAGATGCAAAAGGACTACATGTTGAAGAATTCACTTTGAAATAACATGTTATCATTAGTTAAGGCGATATCGACAGAAACGGAACGTAACAGTAGCGACATCTTTCTGATACCGGAATGAAGACTCCTGGAGTAGTATTCTACGTGAACTAAATGACAACTGTCAGAGAAAACAAATAGCAGTGTGCTGAAAAACCTTAGGCATAGGACTCGGCATTAGAAGGGCCCTATTATGACAATTCACAATTTATACATATTTTCCAAGAATGGGACCCTTCTCTATTACGCAGAGTGGAATAGGCTGAACAAATCTGGGATCACCAAGGAGGAGGTAAACTTTCTTCACTACCAAGTGTACCTCTAATTCATAACCTGCGGTTTTTGAACTCAATCAAGCAATATTTTATCGTTCACACTCTCCTCGGGCTTCAAACTTTGAAACAATATTTTGGTTTAGGAAGCCAAACTAATGTACGGAATGCTATTCTCGATAAAGTCCTTCGTCAGTAAAATATCACCACTCGATCCAAAAGAAGGATTCTTGCATTATAGAACTAGCAAGTACACTTTGCATTATTTCGAAACGCCGTCAGGACTCAAGTTTGTGTTAAATACAGACAATATCACTCAGAATGCCAGAGAATTATTACAACAATTATACCGCGAAGTGAGTATATGCAACACGTCTGGCAAAATTAGTGAAAAGATGTATTTTAATTAAAAGCTGTTTTTTTTCTAGGTATACGTAGAATATGTAGTGAAAAATCCTTTATGCCAGTTGAATGAACCAATACAGAGTGAACTGTTTAAATTAAAAGTGGACGAACTGTTCAAGAAATCGCCGTTATTCTTAAGTCGATCTGTATAAATATTTGACTAGTTTAGACTACTGTATCTTTGGAAAACTGTACAATTTGTGTAAATATATTACAACACTTACTTTTGAAAACCTAGTCAATTCCATTCATCGTGTCCTTATACCTGTCATTAAGGGTAGGACAGTTCAAAGGAGACACACTCTCGTTTATTGCACTATCAACCTTTAATTAGCGATTGAACGATACCTTACCGTATAAATGTACATTGACTTACGAAGCATGAAAATACTCATCGATAAATTCGTAAAGTCCCTTTTACTCGTGTTCGACGTGTGTTTTTATTCGTATTGACACACACAAGTACTCCAGTGTGTTTAATCGTAAAGAAACATACACGGGAAATGTAAATCCTCAAACGAGTCTTTAAAAAAAAGTAAAAACTTTCGTAAAAATGCACATTTAAAAATCCACGCCGTCCTCCGTACATTTACCCTTACGATTTCATTCGCGGTCTTACGTACGGCTGTACCGTTTAGCGTATATATCTATATATATATTTTTTTTAAAAGTGCCTAGCTTACATGTAGATTTATCATCATACAAAGATGGTATGGCAGCTTATGTCATATCTCACAATTCGGATTGTTTGGGTCCCCGCGTTCTTGAGAGACTTTCAGTAAACTTTTGCACGCGCGAGATGATCATATGACACGAGCTCGATGAACTAGGGCAAAAGCAATAGTTTGTTGACAAACAAAAAAAAGTTTGAAGACCAAAAAGAATCTCTTAATATTAGGTGGAATTACGATCTATACAATTGAAAAACATGTATGATAGTCTTAGAACTGCAAGAGCATGTCAACAATAATTTATATAGCTCGTATATTTCTTATAGGTAACAGACAGTAAATGACGTTAGCGCAATTTGAGTGCATTTGCATGGGCAAGATTAGCAAATGAAAGCTTCGGATATGCTGGATGAAGCACCTGAGATTACTATAAATGGATGTTATATTATTTTAGTTGAAACAATGTGGCCAAGGTACTCGTCTCGTACCTTTTAAGGATATCCCTCGATTTATCACCGTTAGCATTTCAATACGGGTCATTTGAAATCGAAGCCGAAGTATTACCCCGAACAAGTTGATCTATCTGTCTTATTACATATACAATCGTACATCGAAGGTGAGCAACATTTAGAAAATCCGCCGGTACACAAAAATTAGCCTTAAAGTTCTACAGCCAAAACTCTAATGAAGGATTTAGCATTTTTGCCTCCTTATTACAAGATAACATTGCAAAATCGATCGTACATATGTATGTGTGTACGTATGCTAGATTACGGGAGTAGGATGAACGTATTAACTCCACGACGACGTCTATTGTGAAATTATCACGTTGTGTCACTTTAAGGGAACTTACTCCCGCTCCTCCAACATTAAAAAATGATGATTGTTATGTACTTAAAACGTGGCTTTAGTACAATGTAGGTAGTTATACGTATATCCCTTAAAAGTCTTGGATAATTGTAATTGTTATGAAATGAAATAGGATCGCTCGCATAGTTTCACTATTAAAATCGAGCGGCCAGCTTCTAGTAAACCTAGTAGTTCGAATGTGCGAATACTGAATTTCCAGTACGAGTTTGTAATTTTCTTATGTCAATAATTACATTTATCCCTGATTGGTATAATATTGGCACAAAAATCAAAAACTTTCGTATTACGTTAATTTCGGTTACTTAGAACGGAGCTTTAAGGCCGGCGAAAGTATATATATATACACGTACAGAGATTAGATATCTATACACACGCACCCTTTGCTTTCGCATAACCGAACGTAAAGAAATTTGTACGCTGGTCTGTCTTGAAGGATTTTCTTTCATTTCCAGCCTTGCACAGATATACCAAATAGAGCGTGTGTATTACGCGTACTATGCATTTACATACATATATACACAAACATGTATATACGGTGACGCCGATCTCTGTAAGTGAGAGACGCGTGCTTCTTAATAAATCCCCGCTCAGTCTTTAATTCCTTAAGAATGAGAATCGTCGTTCAAGTTTGTCACGGTATGGCGGTCGGTGGTCGGGCTATGGACACTTGGATTGGCAATCTGTGTCGTTCCAGAAATTGGTTCCTCTATAACTGACAATCGTTTTTCCCTATCAGTCGAAGAAGAAGAGTTATGGAAGAAAACATTCCTTAAAGTCGCCACGTTGACCCTTTCGCGAGATACATTGTCGTCCACTGACCCATCGATGCTTAAATCACCGCTTGAGCTTCTGCAATAAAAGTCGATTATCAAACAATATAAGATTTTTAAATATTAAAAAAAGCTGACCGAAGTATTTCGCTGCGTACTTTGATGCTTTCGTATTCTCAATGTCTTGTTCCGTATCCTTATTCCGCTTGCGACGTCCGCTACTCCTGGTATTAACACCGCAGGCACCAATAACTTCTTCTTGATCTGCTTCGATAACGCTCACATGGTCATCGAACCGGACTCGTTCTGAGCCGCCATCCTCACCACAGACTGTCCAGCTACTAGAATCACTGTTCTGGCGATCTAATGTCGGTTTGCGGCGAGTACGTTTTGCAAGACTTGGTGCCACTTCGTCAAGCGAACTCAAAGACGTGGCTTGTCCTGCAGAGTCCATATGACCTCCAGTAGCAGAGGTGGCGGCTGCTTCTCCTTCGGTACTTCTACCTCCACTAATAGAACTGCCATCCATCTGCACCAACATAATTCAGTAATTAATATTTCCACCAATCAACACAATGCCAAGATACTCACTTTACAGTTCAGGACTGAGCCTGCCAATGCCCTGGTGGAAGCCGCACCATCGTCCAAAGCAATAGATGCGTTTACAGACTTTTCTGATAAACTAGTCGCCGCGGAAGCAGTTTCACTGCACAAACTGAATCTCTGAGTGGATGTCACGTCAGCTTGAACTTCAAGCCTGTTATATAAAATGTGTGTAAATTTAAATAGAAAACTTTCAATGAGGAACTTATGAATCAATTAATAAATTTTGCAAAGACTTATTAACCTTTGACCTCCTGGTATGACACTTGATGCAATACTGCCGGCAAGACTAGTGCCAGCAAGTGCAACGTTGCTTACACTTTCCCTGTCATTTTCTCTGCATAACTTTTCTAACTGGCTTCCGCTCCCCAAAGAGAGCGATGCTTCTCCTATGGAGGGATTTCCTCCGCGATGACTTGCAACGTCTATCGATGCTGCATCTATCGTAAATTAAACATTTTAAAATATAAATTGTCTAGCATATATTGACTGTATTACTAGCACATAATTTAGAAACGTTATTACCTCCAGCGTTACGGACGCCTAATGTACCCATAAGTTCGTTTTCGTCATCGAATTCAAATCGAACGCCTGTGCCGTTCGTTGACACGCCACAGCCTCCACTTCGGCAAAGTGAGATTGGCACAATGCCATACACATAAAACAATAAAATGGGTACACCGATACCCACGGCTAATCCTGCCAGCACTGGTGATACCAAGACCTGTAGAAATTAATATGAAAAAGTCTCTTGACAAATCTATTGACAAGTTGGATTAGCGCGCGCATTCTTGGAAGAGATGACGCATTTCGCAATTAAGGATGGCGCAATCGATTTGAATACAAACACCTCTTGCATGTCTGTAAAAGATTACGATCTTAGACTGTATTGAAATATACTCTATATTAAAATATGTAATCCAATACTATTGCTTTTCAATTGGACAATGTTTAATAATAGAGTAGCAGGAAATAGAAATCTTACGTTGCCTTAAGTAAACCGCAAATCGATAAGTTTCGTAAAAGTATCTCATAACAGGAGTAGAGTAACCGCAACCGCAAAGTGATATTATGGATATCATCAGGTGGATGCGCGTATTAGGGCTGGAATCGTAAAGTTCCTTGGGAAACATCATAATTAATGGATCGGTATAATGAAAATCTTGAGAGTACTAAGGCAGAAAGAGGAATGACCTCCGAGATTTTCGGGGATGCTGGAAAGGATCATGAGGAAGCTGAACGAAAGGTAGAAGGAAGGTAGATGCTAAGTGGAAGGTTCTGGAGGTGCGGAAGGAAGGATATTGATCGGCTGTAGGAGTACGCGCACGAGAGATCCCCCTTGTCCCACCCTGCAGCCTGCATCCACCGGAGGTGGGTGAGGATGGAACGTGCATCGTGTCAGTCGTTATTTTAAGATCCACGCTGCGCTACGATCAAAGCTCTAGCATAGGGTGTCAGCTCCAGGAAGCTGCTGGATGCTGTGCTCTGCACGAAGGGCGTGTCGGCCTGAGGCCCACCAGGAAATCTCAGCGCCAGGACATCGAGATATGTACGCCCTCAGACCGAAGGTGCGCCCGACCTAACGCAGAGTGTAGCGCGGAAACTCGACGAATCCATCCATTACTGGTGATTTTGCGTAACTACGCGGTACGCACGCCCGTATGTGAGCCCTCAACTATCTAGGCACACACACCGTCTGCCTCCCGTGGACGCGTACATGTGCTTCATTGCTGGCAATTGGGGAATTGACATATACTAGAGGCAGCGCCCGGCTGCTTTTTTAGTCAGTAAGAAAGCCTGAAAATCATTCGAGCCTCTATTCGGATAACATTGAAGAATTGTTCGGTCGTTATCAAGCCATGGCGGACTGGGAGGATAGTGATCCTTCGAGCGAAGAGGAACAAGTGGACGTCGACGAAACCGATGAGGCGTGGCTTGAGTCCATCCTCAGCGAGTATCATGCCAAACAGGTTTGCTTTCAAATAATAAAGCACGGCACACTGCACAGCTGATTGGAATTTACAATTGGAAACCGCACAATGCACGCATAATGACATTTCCTGGCGACCCCAACAGGTAGAGGTATCCTGCTTTGAGATCACTCCCAAACGAACGGATAATGAAAGTGTACTGAGTACTATTATAGGGGTCAAAGTTAAATACACCGTGGAGGGCTGCGAAACTGTACATGATCTTTCAATAATCGTGAAAAAACTTCCGAAAGACCCATTCAGTCGCTTTGTCGTCACTGCAGCTCAATTTGATCTGCGAGAAATTAAATTCTATAAAGTGGTAGGTAACCAGTGATAATTACGAATTTTAACGTAGACTAATTGAAGCTGATTTCTCCCGGTCTAGCTTATGCCCGATTTCAAAGAGTTCCAAGAGAAGCAGTTGGCTCTGCAGGGAAAAAGCGAGGAAACGATCAATCTATCAGTACCTTTATGTTATTACGCGCACTATCGACCTGCCGATGGGACAGACGACAGTCCTATACCACCTATATCAACTCTGGTCCTAGATGACCTACGAGCTTCCGGCTTTTCCAACGCCAAATTTCGGGAAGGCCTGACACTCGGACAAACCAAAATCGCGCTAGATGCCATCGCGCGTATTCACGCACATTCCTTGGCGATGAAAGTCATTGATAACGAAGAGCCTTTGTACGAGCGATACCCGTTCCTCTTTCAGACTGCAAAAGCGACAGACTCCTACCAGCAATTAGTCGAACGTGGCTTACCACAGCTGGCGGATTTTCTAGAGAGGACACCAGGTCTCGAAGCAGTATTGGAGGCTCTGTTAGTCTTACGACCTAGGACCAAGCATATAATATCTGCCTTGCTCGCTCCAGAAGAACCACTGGCATTGATTACCCATACAGACTTCTGGTGCAGCAATCTACTATTTAGGGAGGGAGAGTCCGGTCTCGAATGTTGTATACTTGATTGGCAAATGGTGACTTATAGCCGACCAACGAACGACGTGGCTTTACTACTCGTCAGCTCTATTCCAACGGAACTACGGCGGAAGTATACCGATGACTTCCTCGACACGTACTGGAATTCTTTAGTGACCACAAGCAACAAACTTGGAGTTAACATACCGAAGACTCTGGGATACACAAGAGAAGACTTGAATAAGGACTACAAGCGATCGCAATTACTAGCACTTCTACTGTGTATTGGCTCGGTCGATGTTGCTCTGGGTACGCCTGAGACTGAACAGCGTCTGATAGACGTTTTAAAGGACTTCCATGAGGATGGAGTGCTCATCGATGAAAGTACCGAATCACTCGGAGAGGGAGAATCATAGAAGACATAATTACTGCTCATGATAGTGCTACAGCGAATATTTCTGACCGAGATGTGAATCAGCGGAACAACTCCCATGAGACTGATCGTTTAAACTTTCCAGCCATTACTATACTCGAATAATACGATACATTGCGATCAGTAACGATCTCATCTCGAGGAAAAGGCTTGTGTCAGTGACATAATTGCGGGTAGTTAAAGGAATCAAAGTCACAGATAATTACGGCCCAGACGCGGAAAATAGTGCAAGCTAACAATTCACATTCAACGTAGTTCGTAATGGTCCAATGAAAAATCATGAATTCTTGAATGTGCTTAGGTTGTTAACTGTGTTACAGTTTCATTGTATGTTATGAAAGATCCTCGGTTATTCATGCGAAGTATAAACTTCCATTTTAGCAAAACGAGAAGATGATACTCCACCAAACATCATTCCACTTCGTAGACTTAAAAGTAATCTTAAAGTGGTGTAATCTTGAACTCTATCTTACTTTCGCATGCAATAACTATCAAGAACAAAATCTCTCGTGCTACACTATCTATTAAACTTAAGATTCTATTAGGCTGTGGCCGTTCTACGCAAATCGCGCAAATTCGTTCCTCTGATTAACTTTCTTCCCGCAATTATTATAACAGAATATGATAAGTTTTGTTATTGCTAATTACCATGTGTGATAATTGTATAATTTCATTCCTTTGTACAAACTAAGAAACAAAAAAATTATACTTTGGTGTTGTCACGAAAATCCCAGACAATCTTTTCTTTACTAAGATCCCCCGCTACCACGAATCCATTTATTCCGAAAGTGTCTATCTCATTACTTTCTCTTTAACAGCAAACACTTAATTTCATAAAAAGCAAGTTTATACTTACTGCACGGTGAACTTCACGTCGGTTAGTATTAGAATAACTAGTATACTTTAAGATGCCGATAGTGTTAAAACTCAAGTGTAAAAAGAAACAATTTATCTACTTACGGATGCAGTCACTCCTCCGGCAATGAACGCATTCCTCTTATGCTTATTGGCCTTCTCATACCTGGTATACAGTTTTTGTCCTACCCAGACTGGTATGCCTGTAACAGAAACAATAACGGCTCGTTTAATTCGTGCTTAATTTGTGCATTACGGAAACCTCTAGTCTTCGAAATTTCCATGAGTTGATCCATATTCATGCGATACGAACCTATTACCATAGCTGGAATAGCAATACCAGCGACAAGTCCGATTCCTACAGGCGCTCCCACAAGAGTTCCCAGTTGCCAAAGAATTTTCTTCTTCCTGGACCATTGTTTCTTGCCCCAGAAAGTACAGCCTGAAGGACTGTAATTATTCACGCTCATTAGAATGTATACGACAAGAGAGATATTAACTTCACATTTGACAAGGATAACCCACCTTAAGTAATGGAGATCACTAACTTCCTTCATGCATAACCAGCAGAACTCCGCACCACATACACCACAGGTCATATGATTACAACTTCCATCATCCATCTTCACTATCAGAACCTGACATCCAGGGCATGCCTTAATATCATCTCCTAGAACAAGTACACAAGAAAATTTTATACAACATTCTCTCAGAAAATGAGTTCAAATCCAATTTAAGACACTTACTATGCTGAGAATCACTTTGGCTGAAGCTAAGTGAAGAACTGCGTTCGTAATATTGAGAACGTTGAGCCCGAGCCGCGTCACAAGTTTGATTCGGATGCCATCGAGCCTTGCAGTGGTAACAGAAATACGAATCACAGCCAGGTCGCTTGCAACGCAATTTTGGACATGAAGCACATCCACTGGCAATTACTGCAAAGCTGCAGTCAGGAGCGGGACACCATCTTGCATCAGGTTCCACAGCAAGAACGCGACGTACCATGAAATCTTCATATTTCTCCAACAGGACTTGGTCATTCAGAATCATTCGAATATCTGTAGAGAAATCAAATATAACTCTCATTAAACTTCATGTAATGTGAATTCTACTGTCATGGTTATTATGGACTCTTACCATTTGGATGCAAAGGTTCCGAGCATTCTGGACAAGCTATGTTAACCCTGGATTCAGAAATTTCGACCTTAAGGTACTGTTGGAAACAATTAAAACAGCTGCGATGGTGACATGACTGAATAACAGGAAATACTTCTATTGGTAGCTCAGTCAGACATAAGGGACAGTCCATCATACCATTCTCGTTACTCTGCAATTATTAATCAATACATCATACATCAGAGTATATCAAATACACAAGAGAACTTAGACTCTTGGAGGAAAATATTTCTATTGCAACTCAAAAGCTATGTCATTCAATAGCGTGCTGTAAATACCTTTCCTGCAGAAGAAAGTACAGAACCTTTGCTGGAAGCACGCTGCAGATCTACATTGTGAAATTGAAAATGGCCAGAGCCATTACTTACTCTTGCTTCTCCTTTCTCAACATCCGCAACCCTTGTGCCAGACTGATCTTTAGCTGGAAAGTACAAAGTAAGATAAGCAAGTGTTAGTCGATCTTTATTAATTGACAGCTTACCTTTGGCATTTTTGTTATTGGAGCTGGGAGTCCTGGCAATTCGCCGGCCAATGAGTGGACTTGAATACAATAATCTTCTTAAAGAAAATCGTGGGAATAATCTTCGTTGTCGAGGAGCTGCACCGCTGCAGCCTCCTGATGTGCTATCATTTTCTTTCAACATTTTGGCTGATAGTAGTCGGTGTAATACTTTCACATTTTTTGTTCTACACGATCAAAATCTATCTGCAACGGAAGAATAAAAGGAAAAAGTGGAATAAAATCACGCTTCCCAAATACTCTGGATCTGCCTGTATCCTTCAGATTCTTGTGCAACGCGGGCGGCTGTATCGCGTGATATGTTGCCTTGGATGCCTTTGATGCGCTTAGCGCCAGGGATGTGCATAAATAAGCCGCTTATAACCGCGTATATCACGGAATGACAAAGAAGTGAATCAAAATGTGGGAATTACATTTTCTATTATCAGATGCTGCGACCTACGTAACCCTGTGCAGCAGGTGAATCATTTGGAGCTTTGCCCGAGCGACGCAACCTTTTGGAAAAAACCGGAAAAACGTAATCGCGTTTTTGCAAGAGAAATGGCTGAAAAAGTGGCAAAACGGGTTCCGCGAAAATGTCAAAGTCGCGACCCGGCAGGTATTAAAATTGACAGTGCATTTTTGAAACGTAGATCGCACCACTGTTATCTAATTTATCATCTAGCAGTGCATCGCACAACCTCTGCGATCCTTCTCGCACTAAAGATCTAATATATATTGACGCATTATTGGATTAAAAATGTAATCGGACTTACTACCAGTACCAATTTCACGTATTTCGTGCGCGACGCTTTCTCTGGAAAGGGAATTATAAAGTCTAGAAGAACGTTTGTCATCAATTACGATTTCACCTCGTTCATGGGACGCATGAATAATCAGTGTGTCGAAATTCTTAATATGTAACGCGCAGCGATTTCGAAACCGCGGCGTATACAACGTGATCCGTGTATACATTCTGCGATATATAGGTCGGGAATTATCGGATTCCACTATTGGGGAAAGAAGATACAACAATCATTGCCAATGCACTAGCGCCTGCTTTGAAGTTCATGCGAGCTCGAACTTTAAATGCCTCCTGTAATATAGCTACGTGCCTGATTGCAAGTGGAGAGGAAACTTTTCGGGATTCCCCAGATATTAGTGCCTGACGGAAGATATCACGCTCATTACACACGGGGAAACTACAGTTTCTATCACACTGCACTTGACTGTATCAAAAGACTGACGGTCGAAAGCATGCTATTGGAGAGTTGTGCACCGAACTAACATGTAACGCACGTGTCAAAGCGATAGGCCCATCGAACACCACTGGCAAATACAAGTTTATCATTAGAGTCCTCCAGGAAAGTCACGTCTTTGGCACGGCGACATAAAATAATCGCCATTTGTAAAGCGGCTGGATATGCACGTATGTGCATACAACGGACATGCAATATGTATATGTGTCGACATTAGCATCGAATTGCTCGTGCAGAAGAGCCTAATGAAGTAATTCGCAACGTCCACAGCGACACAACATCCCCATTCGCAAGAAGCGCATCCGGATACTAATGCTTGGCGATTTTGTGCATCGATGACTAGTAGTAGTGCGAAACGGAGCACAGGAAAAACGCCGCGAGCAATTGAGACGCAGTGAGCCAACGGTTCATACCTTTCCACGTATTTGCGAGGAGGCACTTTGAAATTGGCAAGATTCGAGAGCACAGTGAACTGATTCTATTATCGTGTTTCAGCGCGATCGAAGCAAACTCTGCTTATTTTGTTGGTTAACGATGTTCACTTGACACAACAGCTGACTGCATCCGACTACGGTCTTATCGCAATCCGCGAGCGATAGATTAGAAACGCTAGGACAGAAATGCGGGAACGTCCTGCTAGCGCCGCCACATCTCACTGCCTGGATGCGCCAGCAAATGAATCCCCCACGAAAGCGCATAAATCAAAATTTAGCACCGAAAATGTTAACGATTAAATAAACTCTTCTCGCACGTTCACCTGCCAATCTTCAAGTTTTTCTTCAGCAATTCGGAATAACATAATTTAACAGGTAAAAGTTCATCGGTACAAAGGCTGGGCTGCAATATGGTGGGAATGTTATTGTGTATCGTGATACCGTCAAGAATTTTTTTCTTTTGGTACAATAAGAAAACGGCATTTAAATACCAAAATAGTCGATATTTTCTTTTCTGTCGACAGAATAAAACCCTCGTCGTTCACAAAGCTTTCCTGCATGCACAAATATTGATAATGTTCATTATTGATAATATGCGATCGCATTTCTCGATTAACATCGCAATTACTTGTAAACACGCACACGTTTTCTTGAAAATGATATGCATTTATATATAATATGTATCTTCCAATGTGACCGCACAATTGCTTATGTAAAAATGTTACATGTCACTTTTTTGTATTCCAACCAAGAAATGTTATGATATGGATTTGACGCGATGCTAGTTTTTTCATCATTATCGTCTATCGATATGTCTCACTTATTCTCGCGAGTCGTACTCATCTCACTGATCCGTCATGTGTTGCAATGACACTCGTGATGTCTTAGCGGTATAATTAATAAAATTCTGCGTTAAGCTTTCGAATCTATTGGAAAGCATTAAATACCTTATCGTCTTTGATCGCACACTGAGACTGGTTGACATATCTTCGTAGTATGCACAACTTGTTGCGTGCAAAAAGGCATGCAGGTGTGTGTTCTTATATATATATAAACGCATGCACAGCAGTGCACGCAGAAGTTGATCGTCATAAGAAACATCGGGAACCGTCATAACATATTTTACGTTGTTGTGTTGCGTGTCCGAACGCAATACGTAGTATATGCGAACGTCGATCCGAATGCTCATGGAACGCTAAACCACTCTGTCTGTGCGGGGTATTTAAAACAAAACTTCGTTTTAAGATTCGAATGGTAAAAAAAAGTATATATTTACTGGGATATATGCTGCAACTATGCACCATATTCGATATGAATTCTTGAATAGCGAATTAAATGCTGAGATCTTTATACAACAAATAAACTTCTTGGTTCCTCCTAGCTTTTTCCTATTCCCCCTGTATATTGGGTTTTCGGTATTTTAAGTTCTCTTGCATTTTGAAACTCCCTGTATGTCGTCTAGTTCTCTAATTCAAGCTGAAGAAGCCTCGGTTGCTAGGTTTCTTTCTCTACTCTCAATTCTCGGTAGCCAATAATTGTTTCAAATTTTCGTCTGGATTGATAATTGGTGAATTTATTAAGCGACTTCAGTTAATGACGTGATACGCACCTGCTGTAGGCTGAATTGAATTGAATTGTACACCCTAGTCGACAATATAAATTTGAATATAAAAGAATAAGATTATTAGCTTCGTTGGCAGACACACCTAAAATGGTATGCGAGTGGAGGTAACCATCATCAATTTGGCTTGCAGTCGCCGTATAATTTTGTAATACTAATAAAAGCCAAATTATATGCCTTTGCAACACCTTTCGCTAATCTTGCAACAGAATTACACAATTAACTCATTATTAAAATTGGAACCATACCACTTAGGGAAACGTGTAAGGATGGGGTTTGTATGTAACGTGTATTTGGGAATAGATGACTTTAATCTTGCAGGATATTTCACGTTCATGTTACGAATGACCGACCGGTCTATGTACAGAAATGTTTTATTCTTAAATTATGCACAAATTGCAATCAATACAAATGTATCTGAAACAAGCAAGTTGGGGGATATCTCAGTTTTGCTGCCATGAGAATATTCAGATAAAATGGCAGCTATTTTGTTAGATGTCAATCTGTTGCATCAACCGCCATGCGTTTTTGCAATATCCATGAGACACGTCCGATTAGTTGTTGTCATATCCGGAAGAAAAGGCAACTGTTTTAAATTGATAACTAACTCGATAATGCTCGCCAATAGTCAATTGAAAACAGTCTGCCGTATCTATTTTATAGCTTAGTATAGTAAAGCTAGTTTATTTTTTCAGACATCCACATTTCGACTAAGTAGTATTATAGTAATAAAGGTATGCGCTAAGTCTGCACTTCAGCTAGATATCATAAAACATGTATCATTCCTTCTCTGGTACATCATACATTGGTATTACTAAGTATACGTTTACTTTCTTTTTAAATCATGCGAAACAATGCAGAAATGAACGTCATATCAAATCCTAATGTTTGATATAGTATGCTTAGACTGTAGTAAAAAAAAGACTAAATTACGTGAGAAGTGTACCCGGAAATAAAAACCGACTCCTTGTGCACACCCGTTTGTGTTCTTTTACAATCAAATAAGTCATTTTAGCATTCATCGTGGTATTATTAATCAACACTCAGCATTGAAACATAAAAATCTAGTGTTGTTAAATAACTCTACTAATAATCGTAAACCAAAAAACTCAATCTTGTGAAGTAAATAGAAGGAACATCATTGGGAACACCTATGAATCAGGATTTCGTACAGCTGCCGCCTATCATCGTTACGTCTAACAGAAATCCACTTTCTTTGTATCGCATCAAGTTTCATCCTAGTTATGTCGCAAAATTTGTATATTTGGAGCATTAAATCGTCACTTACAGTAAAAGACTTCAAACAATAGAAAGATACGATATTTCAATTGATTAGACGCGATTACCTTTTGTGATAATCCATGCTCAATTATATGCGTCGGGAATATTCCTCTTATGATGATACGCCAGCTTATTGCATCTCTTTTCAATCTAAAACTGGCGTTTTCCTACCTGTCACATGATTCCTCGTAAACTTGAAAATATAAAACTAGTTCTTCCAATCCTTTACTTTTCAAATTTCAACTTGGCGACACATCTAGGCGAAAGTTGCTCGGGTTAATAATTGACGTACGAGCCGCGAATATCCAGCCTTTTAATGGATGATCATTTTCAAGTGATCAAGTAGTACTTCGCAGTACACATGAATCACTGTCACATAAGTTGGGAGCTCGGTATAAAAATGAGGCACAGTTTCACAATCAGGGGATTTCTTCTTACCAGATGCTGCTACTATCTCCCAATGAATGTATCCATATATCAAACATGATAGCGTAATTACTATCATTAAACTAAACCATGCATGGATATTAATATGTGTCCTTAAATGTGTTTAAGGAGAATGACGATTTCTTAAACAACTGTCGTATTCTTATCGGTAGCAAACAGTCTTAACAACGAGCGTAGACTAATCATGTCGCGTTCCATAATCGTGAAGTCCTTGCGTAGGTATGCGTCATGTTATGTGCTGGGTGTTAATAGCTCTCATCAGGTGTAGTGTTATACATAAGTAGCAGTTGTCGACCGTAATGGTTCTTTAGCCACTGGTACCATTTACCAGAGCTTCCTTAGGCTTATTGCTCTGCTGCATACGAGGAGGGCGAAACCGATCTCTGTGGCCTTTAGGTCCCTGGGAACTGTTGTTAGATACCGAAACGTCATTCGCCGGTGTTCCTTCTTTGCTAGTTACTGTTGATTGGTCTCCCGGTCCGGCATTGCTGCCTAAACAAATGCACACATTAGCTCTGATTGCCTACGCGAGTACTTTCGAAGCTTTCCTAAAACAACTATTCATCTAGTCTAACTTTATCAAACCGATCGTCCTAAAGGGCTACAGTCCGAGTCGTTACATCGTATTTATTACCTTGCTGAGAATTCGTTGGTGTGGAACTACGTTGTCGTGAGCGTCGAAACCGTCCCCGTCTCGTGCCTTTAGATCCTCCTTCCACACTTGATACAGACTCTATACATACACAAACCATTGTGACCATCTTTCTATTGTTTCACTATCATGAGAGTACTAAAGGGTCTTAAACTGCTCAAATATGCTCAAGCCACTATGTAAAAGCTACATTGCAAACGTTAGTAGGGTGCATTAGTAAATTCCTTATTGTTCAGGTTAGTGTTAGATGGTCACAAATGTTTGCTCCACAATCCACACCATTCTCAAAGCATTTCAGTGTAACACTCATTATCCTTAGGACGAAACGGTTCTTCTACCACTAGGTAAAGAACAGAAGATTTTATTACCTCTATCAATGCTTGAAACGTCTTGACTATCGAGAACAGTTTCTTCATCGTCAGTTGTTCGGCGACGTTCGTCTTTGCGATCTCTGCGTGGTGGTGCAGGACGCCCCTGTCGGCTTGCTCCTCCTTGGTGGCCGCCCCTTGGAGGTAGATCCCGCAGACGATCCTCATTACCATCTACACCGTCTCTGCGTAGCCCTGGCAAAAGCATATACATTGTTAAAATTTCAAAATATATGCATTTTTTATTACATTCCGCTTAAGCATAAAGTTCATATCAGGGACTGTTATTCTCATTGTTACTTTGTGGCTCTGCAGTCTCTGGATTCTTTATTGTCTCTGCTGCCAGCTTCCCTATCCCTGCTATTTCGTTTATCGCTTATGTTTTGCATTGTTGATGTAGTCAGTGATAGTATTACCGGGATTGTGCCTGGTCGACGGCCTACCCCTGTTACGGCCTCGTGACTGACCACCTCGACCGCCACGGCCTCCACCGCCTTCTTCAGGTCCACTGATCATACCCCGTCTTGTCGAAGGGAAGTTGGTGACTGGGCCTGTGTTTGATCCGTGCATGTTTCTAAGCTGTTGGTCAATTTCTAGCTTTTCTTGTCGCAACTGTTCTACCTCCTGGACAAAGAAAATGAACGGGCCATTAACGATTTGTTCAATTTCGTGCGAAATAAAAACACGAATGGTAACAGCATAATAAATAATATTGTACCTTTAAGTGTGCCAAGTGATATTCCAGCAACACTTTGGCGTTGGCAATATTTTCAACTGTACCGACGAAAACAAAGGGTACCAGACCCTCTTCCCGCGGAATCGTTGGTTGAGGTTCGTTGTCTCCTTCTATTTTTACTCGTACCTAATGTTACATAGAACAAATTAATTATTGTTTGTTACCATTGTTATACGTCGGCATATCTAGATGTGATACTTACTACTCCACTTTTGTCGACCATTTCTTGTATAATACGGCCATTTTTACCAATTACTTTCCCTACCAGAACTCGTGGAACTTGTATAGATTCTTCACTATACTCCAGCATGGATCGCGCTTTCTTAACAGCCTCGTGCGTCTATGTAAAAAGAGAAAACTTCAAATTCTGCCGTTGAACAGTAATCACTGCAGCAAATGCTATTAAATACAGTAATATCTTACCTCTCCGTAAATTTTGAAGGTGCACGAATTTTCTTCTAATTCTATATTTGTGATACCGGCAACTTTTCGCGCCTGCTGGATGTTCGCGCCGTGAGCACCAATGGCTAAACCCATCAGATCTTCTCGGACATTAAACTCATCCGTATATCTAAAACAAAAAGTAATTCATACTTCCGCGTTAACTTGTTCCATCACATGAGACATATATTGAAATTCTCTGCTGAAATATAAACGTTACATAAATGTCACATTTTACAGGATATAACGAAGAATAAGTTATTTTACTTGCTTTTATTTATGAGTGAATTTTCTTCCACATTATACTTTTATTTCTTGATCATTTCCTTACAACGTGGAAGAATTCTTATTTTACGGAATGTTTAAAAATTACACTAGTGACATGCGATAGGAATGTTGTATATTGGGCTACAGACATGCTAAGAGTAATATTTTAATAAGACCTTGATCCCTGTCAGTGGTTTGCATCTCGGCAGACGAAAATAACTATAAATATACCGCAGCATGTTTCAGTGTTTGCATATGTATACACGAGTTGTATGAAAGTCGATGTATATTTCATGAAAATTTTTGTCATGCAAACTTGGACAGGACATTGAACCAGTGGACGAGTATTTCTCGTCGTATGATCTAAGTAAAATTAAGATCGAAATTGATACCACATACGATAACACATGCAAGGGATACGTAACTTTTATTGTTTATAGCACGTACATTTTTCAAATAAATATTCTCTGAAGCTTGTGTGTGATTCGTTTCTTGTAAGACTTTACTAATTAGAACCGATAAAAGACGATAACAAAGTATATTCGGCATGCGAATTTTTCGGGTTTTTATAAATATAATCTCGTTCCCTAATTGATTCAAACCAAAATTAACAAATATATATGTATGTACAATTATTATTATCATTCAAATTGCAGAATGTATGCTGAAATACGTTTCAATTCAGAGACAAATTAACTCTTGTATGTGTAATCGTATATTATCTTGTATATACAAACGCATGGGATAGAGCCACCATTTGTTGAATCTTATGTGCGAAACATTTAAAATATATCAGTGTTTCTCAAACATTGGCAGGCCGAAATATAACGTTTTCTGTTTGAGGGCAAACCAAACGAATATAAATGTCTACTCAAACATAGAAATATAGTATGTATATATATATGTGTATGAACAAATTAACCGAAAACTGATCACAGCTACACAGTTTATATTTGATCACTATTTCGTCAGTCACGCAAGACTTTGCAAGAGCATGTGAACGAGAAACTGAAGAAATGATAAATTTCATATATCAATGTATTGAAAGCACATGGGTTTAAGTGAATGAACTACACAACGCCGAAGCATGCACATTTATAGTGTAATCTGACTTCCCGATTAAAAAATGCAGCTGTGTGAATTGTCATACAATAAGCTAAACTTAAAACTAAACCACACTGCTGTGATCTCACCTTGAATTTGTTTTCACTCCTGCCTCAAAGTCTGAGACACGCTGATATATAAAGTTTGAAGATCTAAATTTGCTGAAATGAGAAAGAAACTCTGGTGTAACTCAGTGAACTCTCATGTACAAGATGGCCCTATCCTGGGTCCCTGCCATTCTGTCTGTTTGCTCCTCTCTAATGCATGCCAAACATTTACAGACTTCTCTGTTTCAATTCGATTCCAATAGTTTAGTTGCGACGTTGAGAATTACAAAACTGCTTGTGTTCTGTGCTGACACATTAACAAAAACACGAAACACATAAACATATGTCATAGTCCTATGCATTATGCATAGTCAACATACATTCTAAGATGTATACCGAGTAATGCCTGGAAGACTTATATTCTAGTTGCATGTGCTGTACCTGGAAGGTATAACATTAACAGCACCCCTATATTCTTCTAATACAGTGTCAAATCTGAAAGTTTTAATAAATGTCATGAAGTAAAAAAATATCGCGTCGCCAGTAGGAGGGAACCTGGTGCCGAAACGGTATGTATGCCTTGAATTATTGGTTTAGTCATATACAATGCCATTTTAAGCTGATTTTTATTTTAAGTAATTAAATCTATTATTAATGTTGCGAGTAGGAAATAATAGCAAGTAATGTTGAGAGTGCATACACATTTATCACCGAAATGCAAGCATCTTACTACATGAGCTCATAGATAGGGTATTAGGATAGTAATGTAAAATTGTTTCGTTCTCGTTTAGCAGTAGGTTTCTCTCAGGAATCTATGTCATTGTATGACTTGATTCTGGTATGACAAGGTCACAGTATCACTTACATTTTAGTGATTGAGTATAATTCTAACAAATTTACTAGACAACAGATAATGAAATGTGTGTTTGCATGAAAATGTAAAATCTGAAAGCATTTCTCCAGGAATAGTTTATGACTTTCTTCTTAGTAAGTGACATGGATAATAAATGTGAAAAAGCAGTAATGCAGAAAATCTATAAAGATAGAGAGATAAAATGTGTAAGTCTTATGCTTTTCGTGTTATTGATGGATACATGTTTGTTAAAATTCACAGAGCAAAACGAACATTCACAGACCATAATGTACATTATGATGTACTATAATCCCATAAAATGAAATAAGGGAGAGAAAGATAATGTAATTGAAAATGACGTTCGTGAACGACGAGGACAAAAGTATTTCATGTGCAAACGATATATTACGCGCACATTGTGCCTTTGTGATTAATAAGATATATGAAGAGTAGCATCAAGACCAACACACAGATTTGTGTACGAATTGCAGAAACCAAATGTTAAATTCACCAAACAGTTTATGTACACTCACAAACGCACTATATAGAGAATGCATGATGAATGTTTGTAATGTGATTGCGCCCATCAAAGAAAGATATATGCCGCGATGGTATATTGGTCAATGATTAGAAATCTTGTGAATTTTCTGCCAGTAAATGCAAACCACAGACAGGATGGTAACCAGGACAGTAAATGGATAGGGGCAGGTACTAAGAGTCACAAGATTTGTTGTTAATTGCAACACAGAAAAGAAATATCAATTACTCACCCCCCGATTGTTTGAAGCTTTGTTGATTCCAATTGACGTGCTGCTTCCTCTGTTCTCTTCAGTAGGAGTACCTGCAAGCATGTCAGAATGCAAATAAGAGAGTGGCTAGGAGGGCATATAGATATCCCAATCCTGATTACAGGACTTCATATGTTCCAAAGATGCACAAATGTTCATTTGAATACTTTCAAATCGAGCTGTATGCTGACCTTTTGTGACAAGTTTCTAAAGTGCATCTCTTGGAGCATGCTACAGTGACGAAGTAGGTTTTCGTGACGGGAGATGGCCAGCAGTACTCCTCGTTCAGGCACATATCGGCACACTGCCGCTCCTATCGCTTTCTGAAATTCCTTATGTGCATTTTCCATTTTGGCACTAAAAGCAGTGAAAATGTTGTATATTCCATATGAAGCTCCTATATATCTAGAAGGTACATCAACATATGCAAGTACTTACAATTCTCTTAGATCTTCAGGTACTTCAATTTCGGCCTTGTGAAACGTGCTTTTGTCAATAGGGGGATTAGGATTTTGTGGTCTTAGCCGCTCACTAGCTACTATTTCGGTATAAGTATATTCCCATCCCAGATATTCGACTACTTGAAAGCCACCTTTGACCATCTGGAGAAAGAATATTATAGCATTTGTTATTAATAATATTGGTGATTTTTCGTTAACTAATTTTATCATCAGTCAAGAAATGCTAAAAAAATTCTATTTTATATAAATACAAATATATTTTCAACTTATATAAGAATCATTCTTATCATTAAATATACAGACCTTAATGATAGCTTTCCACCATCCACATGCTTCATGGTCGTTGGACCTGGAGAGTACTTCAATTTCTTGATTTTCTTGAAATTCAGGTTTGGGACCATCTTTCGGAGGTAGGCGTACTTGAGCAAATGGAAACTTAGATTCAGGTTGCCAGCTAAAAAGTGAAAAATGAATTAGTGATGTTAAAAAATGCTTGGTGCATTTATTATAACAATTGACCTTGTGGTATATGGAACACAACAGATTAAAAGTAAAATAAACATTTTTAACAAGGCTTAGCTTCTTGTGCAAGAAAGCCTCTTTAAATTTTCTGAAATGATTGGGTTTTCCATCATTTACCAAGTAAACCTAATATTCATTGGTCTTAGCTTTGTTGAAAATACTACTTGCATTCAGACCATGAGGAGAACAATGAATTTTAAGTTCCGATGCAAGCAGTCTTAGTAAAAGGCTCATAACTTTGAAAAATTCTTTAATAAATATGAGTAGAGCTGATGCCCGAATGGCCATGAAAAATAACGTAATTTCTCGCCAAAAAGAAAAGAATGCTCCTAGCATGCAACACCATTGCTAGAGTTCAGATGAAGCAATCTCGAGGTAGATTATGCAGAATTTTCCGTAAAACTTACTCATTTTCGAAGGATACCAGAACCTCCTCTTCAAACACGTCGGTGACAAAGGCCTGTAAAAGCGAGACACAAAGCATGTAAGAAGGAATCGTCGAGGGATTGAAAATGTGATGAGTCGCGCACGGTAGACGGGCTTAATCGGGCGACGCTCCGGTGGGACCGGGGAGAATATGGATTTGGCGATGAGGCTTGTGCGAGGTTGCGGTTTCGTAAAGGAGAAGAGGACCAGGGCTAGCTGGGGCAGCGAAAGCCAAGGGAAAATCACGCCCTGTCAAACGAGACATGGCGTCGGAGGAAGCCGCGTTACCTCGCGAACATTTGAGGGCCGCGCTTTCGCGAAGTACGAGCGTCCACTGCGCGAAATTAGAGCCGCACCACGGGCCGTGAGCCCGGCAATCCACGGCCTTCCTCGTCCGCCCGCTTTTTTCTATACTTTTCACAGAACGAACCTTATAATATGCTCCGTTTTCGCCGCATACTTCGACTGTGAGATCCTCCATCTTGCTTTTGTGTGACGGCTCGCCTCCTTTGCAGCAGGCATGCTGCACGAGCGGGCAGCTGCACGAGTGTTCGCCTCTGCGAATTCTAAGCGCTCGCCAATCGCGCCGCTCTTTTACGCGACGCGAACCCTTTATTGGAGGAGCGACGCCAGTGGTGCCACTTTCCGCTCGCTAAATGCATCTCCTGCGCCGTTAGGATAATTGAAGTACGCACCGCAATCGCACCACCAGCTCTCACTCCGCGACGGCGAGGAGGCTGGCGGAGCTCTGGACTTGTGTAACCGTTGCGAGAACTCGAATCATGATCGTGACTTTGCGCCGTCTGCGATTCCAGCCTAGCCGCCTCGACCTGGCACCCATGTTCGCGACTACGCGAGACGCGTGACGCGCGTTGACAGCACCGATGCAGACGAGATTATCGCCACCGATTATTCAGTGCAGACGACAATGTCTGGAAGCAGCGATTCCGAGGAATTTTTCGATGCGGTGGACGACACCTTCCACCGTAATTCACGGTAATTCTCCTAGGCTCCGGCTCCCCCCATCCCATTACACTCTCTCTTCACATCAAATTCGAATAGATCTTTCTCTCTTTCTTTACGCTCCAATTCGAACCTTCTCGTCCCTCGATATTTATCTAAAGCTGTCGTCTCTTCAGTGTTGAGCCAACTATTCGAATAAAGCTTTAAAAACGACCTATTCATGCTTCGCAGCTGAGTGCCACTCAGACTTCCTGGAAAGCCTTCGCCGCGCTCTTCTTCCTTCGCGGAAGTTGCGTCCTTCTCAGTTTTTCTGTCCTCGTAACTTGTTGTTTCATTGACGTTGGTTAGATCAGGAATTGAATAGTTACTTGTCGTCGTGCGTGTAATCATCGTATGCAGTCATTTCAGGGCCGGCTTCAGCAGGCCGTCACGCGGGCTTCGAATGGCTCGAATAAAGCCGACACATAATGCAAACTTTATAGTCGAAATAGCTGATTCGCAGATATACGAGACATGTATGACATTTCCTTGCTCCCGTTTCTATTTGGACTGCAATACTCGTATGTCCGAGCTTAATGCATGTTAAACTATGCGGGAAGTATATAAGATATAAGCTATTTCGGTAGAAGTAGATATTAGCTGCAACAATAGACATAGTTTAAGGCATTATTTGAGATGTATCGTAATTCTGTCATGCATGTATTTTATTCTGCCTTGTATAGACCATGCAATAGCTTAATTAATTATTTTAGGAAAAGTAAACAACGTGATTCCATCAGTGCCGAGCCACAGACTAAACCACCATTAGATAATGGCAAGCCAACTGATGATGAGGTATTTGTCAAACCTGCTGACCCTAAACCAATTGTTGAACCAAAGGACCGTGTAACTATACCTGCGCAAAATAAAGAGAAAGTTGTAAGTATTTCTCTATAGTTAATGAGAAATGGCATAATATTGTTTTATACCACTTGTGTGACAGTTAAAATATTTTTATTCTTTAGGATGAAGATGGTAAAGAAACCAATACAGAGAAGATTGTTGGAAGAAGAAGATTTCGAGAGCTAAGGCATCGCATGCAAACTGAAGATGACGATATACCTGTCAATAGCTCTCCCCCAGACAGTCAGACGTCATCCATTGAGGGTGTTTATCCCACTCCTTCAAAAACAACCCATCCATTCAGAATCATAGAACATGACACCCTTAGCTTACAAAGTATGACCTCTCTAGGACGAGTGGGCCGAATATTGGCGGGCGCTACCGACGCTGCGTCAGGTGTACTTCCACCGACTATAACCCAGTGCCCTCCTTCTGCCATCCTTACCCGCGAAAGCCAGATGTCCTCGATTGCTAGTATTCCAAGCAAAGATGAGGATACAGCATCTGGTAAGGTGTCCCAGTCCTCCAGCATCCTTACGCTATCAGGGGATATCCTTCAGGAATCCTCTGCTAGCAGTAGATCAAATTACACCACTCACTCACAAAATGATAAGACTGTTATGCTTCAAGAACCGGATGTCATCGCTAGTACAAAGAATAATGGAAAGTCAAATGAAGACGTTACAGTGACGAATAAACCTGTTGCACCTCCCAGGCGCAAAAAGAAATCAAAAGCCCAAACTCCTACTGAACTTGCTGTAAGACATTTGTCAACCTATGTGCTGTCTCAAAGTTTATATCTCGAAATAAGATATTTACGCGGCTCTCGAAAATTTTAGCCATCCGTGGCTGAGTCACTCACATCTGCGTCTCCATTGCCGAGTCCAGCAAGTACTATCGAATCCATCACTCGAGAATTCGAACACTCGCTCGATATTCGATCCGCGACGAAAGGACAATACGTCGTCAAGCCACAGGTTGGTCTTTATCACGTATGTAAAACATATGGCTGAAATATAGAATAGTACAAAGTAGTTGGAACATTTAAGTCATTGTTCTTTTTGAAGGATGAAGATAAATCAAAAGCAGAAGGACCATCGCCTGAAGAGCTCGCAAGAGTTGAGAGATTGAAAGCAGAATTATTGGCTGTACGCCTAACCGAGAAATCTAGTAGCCCGTTAGGATCCATGTCGAGCAACAGTATCGGCCGGTACTCCTTAGGCCCTCACAAACTCTCAGGTGCAAGCCCTCAAGGTTCACGAGAGAGACGAAAATCTGCAGGCGATCAAGATATGGTCAAGCAGCTAAATATGTTTGTTAGAACGAGAACAGACTCAGGAAAACGTCTGACAGACATGGTACATTTCTAATACAACAGATAAATAATAATTAACTTCCACCATGTGATATTTATTATTAATTTTGCTTCCAGGAAATCCTCGAACAAGTGACAGTACTAAACTTGGATACTGGGGAACGAGTGCCATTAAGTATAGCGGAAGATAAATTGCCGCAATGTATTAATCCTTTATCATTACACATCATGAGGCTTACTTCTGAATATATAAGTAATTCTAGTCTGGATAAAGAGAAGGAAAGTGATGAAGAGAGTGTAGAGAGTAAAATGTCTAGCATACCTCCAGACGAGGATGTGTCTGTTGGTAGAGTAAGAAAGAAAACACAGAAATTGAAACGGTTCCTGGGATCTACCGTCAAGAAGACAATGGACAAAGCAAAATCGATTGCTCAGGAAGTGTCTCATGCCAGACACAAAGAAGATGTCATGGATATTGTAGATGATGTATACCCAGGAGAACAGCAGTACATTAAATTAAAAGCGTCCAACAGTCATAAAGGACCGTATGAATTTAGCTGTCTCCAACACGTTCAAGACTTAAGTGGTGAACATGTCGGCCCCGTATGGTGTATGAAGTTCTCTGCCTGCGGACGGCTTCTGGCTACTGCGGGACAAGACCGCGTACTGAGGATCTGGGTTCTGCGGGATGCCTTTTCATATTTTCAAGATATGCGTACAAAGTACAATGCAGAGAAAGTTAGTCCGACACCTTCGCAAGAGTCTTTGGTCTCGCAGCAATCCATGGAAGATCCTAATGTAGTGGCTAGTGCCTTCAGTGAGGTAGAGGGAACGAAGAGTCCATTTATGCCAAAGCCATTTTGCACCTACACAGGACATACCTCTGACTTGCTCGATGTTTCCTGGTCCAAGAATTACTTTGTTTTGTCATCATCAATGGATAAAACAGTTCGTCTTTGGCATATATCGAGAAAAGAATGCCTGTGTTGCTTCCAGCACATTGATTTCGTTACAGCTATAGTATTCCATCCCCGCGACGATCGCTACTTTCTCTCAGGGTCGTTGGACGGTAAACTTCGACTTTGGAATATCCCCGACAAAAAAGTCGCGGTATGGAACGAAGTCGATGGCCACACCAAATTGATTACGGCAGCAAATTTCTGTCAGAATGGGAAATTTGCGGTTGTGGGCTCGTACGATGGCCGATGCATCTTTTATAACACAGACCAGCTGAAATATCACACCCAGATACACGTTCGTTCAACGAGAGGGAAAAATTCTACAGGCAGAAAGATCAGTGGAATCGAGCCGATGCCAGGAGAAGATAAGATTCTGGTAACATCGAACGACAGTCGAATTCGTCTTTATGATTTGAGGGATCTGAATCTGTCCTGCAAGTACAAAGGCTATGTTAATGTCAGCAGTCAAATCAAAGCGAGTTTTAGCCCTGACGGGCAGTACATAGTTAGTGGTTCTGAAAATCAGTGCATTTATATCTGGAAGACCCATCACGACTATTCCAAATTTTCAAGTGTACGAAGAGATCGGAATGACTTCTGGGAAGGAATAAAGGCTCATAATGCTGTAGTAACCTGTGCGGTGTTCGCGCCGAATCCGGATACAATTATTAAACAGATTGAAGCACGGGAACAATGGGAAAGTAAAGAGGATACAAAGAATCTAGCTAGTTCGACTGTAGACACTCCCGTTGATCCCGTAGTCGAGCAGCGTACTAAAGGTTGTGGAGGTCACGTACTCGTGAGTGCTGATTTTAATGGATATATCAAAGTTTTCCTGAATAAAACGAAACCTAAGCACAGTTCTTTACCAGCATCTGCTCTCGCGTAACGTACTATTACATTGATTTCTGCACACTAGTGCTAAAAAGTAATATTAAGTACAGTATGCCTATACATGTTCATTTAAAATCGAGAGTTATATTAAAATTACCGTATACCCCTTCTAACGATGTAGATAATCATAAAGCGGATACACATTTTTTTGCAACTGACATATTTACGTTGCACATGGAACTATTAGAACCTACGATTGATCGAGCTTTTGAGCTGTAGACGAATTACTGATTAAATTGCCAAAAATGTTTCGCAAGCTGGACACAATTTCCAAGATCGATCAGCAGATGTATTGTGTTGGTCATAAAGGAAGCCATGTACATAAAACACACTCTGTTTCTCGTTTCTGCTACAGCTTTAATTAAGTCATATAATACGTATAGTTTTATGATATACTATATTTTTAACACTTTTTTAAATCCGACATTATTGTGTTTTTATTGCTTTTCGTCGTTTACTTGTAATAATTTCTTGGTGCTGGTCCACTCCAATCCTACAGTCGCGCGCATACAGCAAAACTTTTAAACAGATTGTGTCATGAAACACACAAGAGAGATGCGAAATTGTTCTCTTAAACTAAATATTTATAGGGACAAAGAGCACCTTGGTGAAAACAAAGTATAAACAAGCACGCAAGCGATGGCCGCGTAGAACATTTTATGAATTATACGGATCACCGGGGAGGATTAAGTACACCTCGGCGATCCGTCGTTAGAGGAATCGTTGGATAGTATTTACAGACTTTTATGAAAATCAAACTGGATTTTCGAATCCTAATTGTTTCTAAAGAAAGAATAAAAAAAGAGAGATACCAACACACGTTCGTTTAGAACCTTACAGAGATAAGATAGCGTAATACATCGAAGACAATATGAAAAGGGGGTTCGACGTTAAAAGATGCATCATCGTTAAGTTTTTCTACGAACGCTATTCATATTTTAAAGGATATTACGCAGCATTTTCAATGTGAAAGTTTAGATCAACGTGTCATTGAAACGGCTCATGATTTAATGTCGCGCTCTATGTAAAAGCACGCATCAGTTTCAAAGTAATCAATGTGAATGCAGGGCTTGCCTTGCGCGTAAACGTTATATACGGTAGAGATTGTCACACGCTCACGGCATATTCGCTATAATTAACTGTTCGACACAGTACCGTTTGTAGGACGTGTCACTTGGAGTATCTAATTTACTGGTTCTGTGCGAAATCCTCGTTTCGCGAAGTGTCAATTATAGCAGCAGAGAGTAAACCAGTGTGAGGAGATGAAATCGCAGCATGCGCCGCGATCCAGTGAGAGCTCTGCACCTCACAACTACTTTATTACTTGGAAAATCGGAATGCGGGGCGATAGAGGATGGGAATCACAGGATAATTCCCCACACCCCGTTCATTTGTAAGTGTCTGTACATTGAAACGCAAACGTTGTAGGTGCAAAGTTCTCCGCAACTGCTAAGTCAGGAGTAACCGAGCGGTCGAATTATAACGTATGTACGATGCACTTTCTTCGCGCATCGTAAACCTTTAATGTAAATACGCAAAAAGAAGGATGTAGGTATTTTGTGTAAATGCAATTGTAAATATTTTTCAAGCGACAGTGTAATCGCTTTAACTAACGACATTGTCATTCCGACAGCGGCGTGCACAAAACTATTGTTTGTGATCTCGTAGTAATCAATAATCATGTAATATATTAATGTACCAATAGTGTATTCATATATTGAAATGTGTCTGTTTTTTAGGTTGCTGTCACACAGTGATATACATAAAGTCTACATTAATCACACCTGTCTCTTTCTCAATATTATCGAACCATCACTCGTCATCATCCCTACCCTTTAAATGCACACTAGCATTTAAAGTCCACGTGCAGATCGGAACTGACCAGCGCAGAAATACGGCTCTCGTCAGTCCACGTGAACTCTTGTACAGTGGGGGTGCAAGTACTTGCTCTTGGCCACGTGTGGGTCAACGATGTGTGCACGGTCAGTCGGTCGCTCGGTCGGTTGGTCTGCCGGTTGACTTACCCATTTACCACGATATGCACATACCGTCTGCACAATCCCGCACTACCATCAAAAGCAGCGAGGAAAGAGTGCCAAACCAGATATGCAAAAATGAATGAATACAGGACCGAGTCTCGAATACTCAAACGAGCTATTACCGAAATCCTTTCGGAAAGAGGGCGGAGAGCTTCGACCTCGAATACCGGGGAATCCGCAAGGAGTGAACATGTAATATTAAAGCGATACGATCGAAAGATGTCAACAAAAGTAATCGGAAAACTCTCTACACCGGATGCTGTCTGGTAGCGGATAGTTAGCTGTACCGCTTTTACTTTTGAAGCTACACGCTTCGATACTGCCAGTTGTTAGACGGCTGGCGTGCACCTGTAAGCCGGGCGAGCGGCATCGCCAGGTAGAATGTAGTGGAAGGTGCGGAGGATGCGAGGCGTGCTCGATCGCCGACAAAGGCGATATGCACACTGAGAGAGGCGGCGACGGTGAAGAGGCGAGACAGGGCACCCGGCAAGAACGAACAGGCGAGGAAGACGGGGACAGGCACGTCCACAAGAGTCGCGCTCGTAGCCGCCAGGAGTACATTGAGCGGAGCTGCTCGCACGAGGAGAGATATCCTCTGGTCCGCGAGGGACCTATATAACTGTACCGTGTGTCTGGGTCAGGGGGCGGGCCGCCACGTTTGTAGTATACTCTGTATATCGGACAGGTGTACCCCATTCCGACTCCACGAGTTCTCGCGTGCACCATCGGGGCCCCAGCCACGCCGTATCGCTACTTCCTAGCCATCGCGGCAGAGCCCGGCCGAGAACGGAGAGATCAGTCGTACGGGCCAGCTGCGATCACACTCGAGAATCCTTCCGAGAGTATTCCGGCTCTCTGCGATTCGTGCACTTGCCGATTTCGGCCTCGTTCTCGCCGCTGACATCGCTTCCAAGCGATCGCTCCTTCACTTCGGACAGTCGTCGACCGCGCGCGATCTCTTCTCGCACGTGCTGCATTGATCTGTGCCCCCGGTGCATAGGATCCTCGGCCAATATCCCTATTGGTAGCCTGATTCTCCGGGACCCCATTCGACGACACCCCTTGAACGAGAGGACGTGTGCCCCGGCAGCTCTTCTGGACTTCCTGCGAACGTAAGATCTGAAAAACGATGAAATTGTACTCGATAAGGAGGATTCGTATAACTCGGACATTGATCGGTGTAATTAGAGAGAAATTGAAGGAAGGAAGTGTGTGACCTGACACCTATTAGTTCAGTCACTCAAAGGTGATGTATCAATCATGATAAAACAGTAGCTAATCGCGTGCGCGGATGCAATCACGATTCGGAACTGCGATTGATGAAATCATTATTTCCGGACGCTTAGCGTCGCTCACGTCTGGCTAATGCGCCGGTAATGACAGTGGTGCGCTCTCCTACCGGGAAATTATACGTCGCGCAATAGATGTGCCGCGCCGCACTCGGCCACCGTGTGGTAGACCGCCTTCTATCTATCGAAATACACCGGCAACCAGTAGACACTCTCGGCTGGCCGGGCAGCGGCAAACTCCCAGCGCCCGCTAACTGAATTTCGGGAAAATCGCCGAAACCCAGGAGCAAATTTGATTTGGGCCCGCTCGCATTCCAGAGCCGAAAGGGCCACTTAATTGTCCTCGAGCGGAACAGCAGGGTGAGAAAGCTCTTTGCATCCTGCTGATACAGTTCTCACGAGAGGAGAATTTATTGACGGTCATCGGGCAATTAGTCGAGCGAGCAACTATGTAATTTTCCCTGTCATTATGTGTATACGAGGAGCGGACTCTCCGCCGAGAGTGGGCAGACATGCAACGCGCGGTGGAGCCGCATTAAAATAAGTAGATCGTGAATGTCCGCGAACGGACGGCCGTAAAACCGATGGCGGCAGCGAGGACGGCCAGCAGGAGAGGAGATCGCCGATCGGTAGTAACGGTAAGCGAGGTGTTCATTCATCGAGGAGGAGCGCGGCCGGCGGCTGGCGTATCTGGTCGCGATCGATCAACGAATACGATGCTCTTACATCGAAAGTGCACCGAGCTTGTCGGATTGCTTCGTTACGCTCGATTGGCGCGCGCTCGCATGCGCTACGTCCACTAGAGTAATATAGATCACACAAAGTGTCAATAGTCTTTAACAGACCGACTGCCGCCTTGTCAAAGATATTAACGAGATTTCTCGGCTCGCACCGACATCATTCGGATTCGACACCCTTTTGCGATTTCACATTCTTCTCCCATAGATTCCGGAGATGTCCCGCTTGTGTTTGTTCGAATGAGGTCGCTAAGGATTCACACGAGGTGAAGACCGCCGAGGACTAAATGCCGGCATATACTTACATTAGCTCGGTTAGCCGCGTGAAAAGGAGGCTCGCAGAAAAGGGGAACGAGTGCCGGAGAAAAGAGCTGGGCTCCTCTCTGTATATGGGTCACTATTAGGCACGCATTCATTATGCGAATACCTGACTTCGGAATTACCGCAGCACCGGGACCGTTATATGTATTTGGCACCACGCCACATCTTGAGCCTGCCTGATTCATGGTTAGCGTGGAACAACGAATGTGTAAACAGCCGGCGGTGATTTTTGAGCGAGTACGTTTACCGGGAGCAAGATGAGGGAGCGCCGCGCCGGCAGTCCGAACGAAGCGTTCGGAAGTCGAAGTATAAGTGGTGGATCTTGAGGGCTCGGCATCCCCCAAATACTTCTCCGGTGGAGGATCCTCCATATGGATGCGTTAGTTCGTAATTACGCGGTCCTCGATTACGAGTGCGATCTCTCGAGAGATCCGGTTAATTAACTCGCCGCTCGAGATCCTACCTCACTTTCGCACATTCGAGCGGCCGGCGTCGTCGCTCCCTCTATCTCACGCGTGTACTCCAATTATCGCCATCTTTCAAGTCAGGTAGCGACTAATTAAAATCAGATGAGCTCCGGATTCGCCCGATTTGAGGGTACCCGATTAACAACACTGGAGAATCCAACGCTACTTTTCCTGGCCGGCTGGCGCAAGTAGATTCGGCCCGGCGCTGCACAGACCTACTTGCCTAGATTCGTAGACGATGCCGCATGTTTCCCGAGCTCGGAGCATAACTCTGCCGCATTCAGTTGCCACGTGCATCGTCCCCGTAATTTCTTCGCTGACATAAAGGATCGTATGCGCCGGCCGTTAGCAGGCGGATGCCACCTCTCATTCCCAGCCAACTTTTCTTCCCCCCGTTTCGCTCGGCGAGTCCCTCGAGAACTTCACTCGCGGTAGCGCCATGAATTTGACTGACCTCCAAAATTGCAAATCTTTAAATCACTGGACAATAGTACGCTTCGCTCGATTATTCGAGAGAAGGAGGTTCCTGGATGCCAGGCGTCCACTGGTGTTGAAAAATCGATGTAACTGTTTTATTGCCAATGTCACCGGTGGACCCGTTATTTCGCGTATACCCGCCGCGCATATCCTTCTTGCCAGAGTCACGCCCGCCTGTTGGATTCGTCATTCTTGCGGAATCTTATTTGCCCCTTAACCAATCAGTGATTAACCAATAAATGAGCATACGATTGATGAGGATTGCTCGAGAGGGACACGTAGAGGCGCGTCTGGCAGGTGATTTGATTTTTGACACGACGGGAGACGTAGCCCGGCGAAATCCGATGTATTGGTACCGATAGACGTCGATCATGGGGGTCCGGCATCCTGCGTATAACGAGGTAACGGAGCGAAAACCCGGACATTCGGGTGGAATTTGGGACAGGTGGCCTAGTGGTCGTGGAAGACGAGTGTGTCTGATAATTGGCGATCAAACACAAGTGAAGCATCTCGATGTCGATGGCTCTCTCGCCCGACCAATGTTTAGCATTCCCAGTTGATTAACGGTGAACACACACGAGCGCACACGTTAATGCCGCTGTTGTTCCCAGAGAGGACGACGAATCCCCTTGAATCTTGATATCTTAAATAGTCCCCGCCGAGTGAAACAGGTTTTATATTGATTGCAGATTACCATAGGATTGTACCAAAAATCCTAGAACAGGTGGGACCAGCTATCCCAGCTCGAAAGACTCCATTAGGTATGCATCCATATTTTAATCCTCTACGATTACCGGCACACTTGCAAATCCGAATGGTTTAAGGATAGAGAAAAACTACCTTTTTACAGCGTCGTGTTCAGTGCCTCACCGTGGACCCCAACGCGGCATGCGGTTGCCCATTTTCCTGTTAGCCTGTCTCCTATTCAAGGGGGTAAGTATAGGAAGGAGGAGGTCAGAGAGACTTTCGAAACCACAGGCAGGACTCCGGTAGAGTTGAGTGATTCCATGCGCGTGCTATCATTTACAAGCGTTATGTCGAAACACAATGACGCTCGCTTGAAAAGCCGTGCTCGATCGGCGGCGTGCGGCGTGCGGTGCGATGCGGCGAGGGAGCGCAACAGTCAGGGAATATATCAGTATGCAGCGGGTGAAGCGTTGGTGCGCGCCTGAAAAAAGAGGGCGAGCGAGATTTGTTCACGCGTTTTAACCGTTGAGTCGGTGGGACCCTGGGAGATGAGGAGCAGGGAGACAGTGCAGGGCCGAGGGGGGTAGCTCGGTATGTCTGCCTGGGTAATTACTACATTATAACCCAGATATCACGGTGGGTACGCAGCCTGCAATGCCGTTACCCAGTGCTCTGACCCAGAGCTAAGGGCGACTGGAGGCCCGCTCGCTCATGCCTTGAAATGGTGCTCGGCGCTCCGATCCGGCTCATCCACGGCTCCTCGTAAGAAGTAACGTTTTACTGCACTCCGTCGAGCCTCTCCTCGCAGCTCGCTCGCGCTCACCAGCAAGGTTGCAGGCAAAAATTGCGCACGAAACGACCGGTTCCGCGCGATTGTACCTTTCCACCCTGCATTCTTCAGGCCCACCACCACCACCACCGCACCAGCACACCACACTTCGCTCCTCCTTTTTTCCCCTGTCACTTGGACGACACGTGGTCCCCGCTTATGGGAATCTCCATTAAGAATCTTCGCATCTTCCTCAAGCTTAATTAATGAGCCTTTTACACACGATTAATTGTTATCGGGCCCGAGGGCGTTAATCAGAAATTTGCTTCTTCGTTGCAAAGTGGGACATTAATAAGTTGCATTGTATGCGCAGCATCGGCCGGTTTCGCGAACGTGCGCGGCTCCTGTTACTCGACCTGCTTGCAACTTTCTCCTGTCTCGATTGATAGCTTCGATTATCTGGATATGTCGGCCCAGCCGATCACTTCTCATTACCGAGTTCGGGAGAACGCCCGTGTAACGTACGCGCCCCCCGTTCCCGTCGCCCGTCCAGCGTCCACTCGTGCGTTTCATTAGAGCAAGAGTAATATGAATGGAGACGCGGGCTGCCTCTAGCGCTGATTCATCTCTTCGCTACACTGCAATATAATAACGTACCGGCGAGCAAAACGACTTTAATTCCATTAGAAAGCATGAAGTACAAGCGAATCCTCTTGTTCGACTATGAAAAACTTAAGGACTTCCTGCTTTCTAAAGAACGCGAGTCAATTGTACGGCCGATTGTGCGGCCGGTGATTACTCTTTTTCCTCATCTCGAGTGTATCATTGTCGCTTGGATCATTGTTGTAAGTTGCAGCAATTGTAACACAGCCTGTCTGGGACTGGCGTCGGCTAGCGGGAAAGAGGCGGTCGTTAGAGATGCGCGGGGAGTTGTGAATGAATCGGAAAGGAGAGCACCGGTACGCCGGAGGAGCTCGGTACAGTGTAGAATGCCGGGACGGAGGTTCGGATGAGGCGATCTGGCAGGTCTCGCCGGGGCGAACGGTTCCAGCGGCGTCATCGAAATCCATCACGGGTTCGTTCACAGGTGACCCAGTAAGCTTTCGTCGAATTATGGGACGCAGACACTGGAAAGCCGTGACAAGAGATGCCGAGCGGAGCAGGCCAGAGCGGGCCGATGCGATCCGGGTGGTAGGGCGACGGCGGCGGCGGCGGCGGCGATGGTGGCGGCAAGTGCCAGCCGGCGAGAGAAGGAAAAGCTTGGACGAGCGTGGAAGATGAAGCACGAGAAGAGAAGAGAAGAGAAGAGCTGGCCGATTGACCCGCGGCTAAAGACACGGGTGGTCCGTTATGCCCGAGGGTCACTCGTGACGCAATCAGCCACCACGCCAAGCTGATATACACCGGGCGCGCTGATGCTCCTATTCCGCCCTGCCGTACACGCTCACTTACTCCGGGCCCCTCTTCGACCTCGTCGAACTCGTCATTCGTCGAACACTCCGAACGGGTTTGTCGATCGGCTGCTGCTGCTTCTGCTCCTGCCGTCGCCGCCGTCGCCGCCGCTGCTGTTGTCTCCCGTATCGGATGCCAGGAATGCGCACGACCGGAGATAGCTTTTGAACGGTTCGCGTCCGCCCGAGACTCCTGCAGAACGACCAGCAGAGACAGACTTTTTGTCCGATGCCTCCTTTGGCCGTCGCTGCCACTCCGAGATAGTGCACCAGGATGTCAATCGACCCACTAGATAGACGCTATTGCAATCTACCAGATTCCTGTCCCAGATGAAATGAGGACTTTCCTTTTCAAAAGATGTGCACTCGCTAGATTAGTAATTAGAAATCACCGCCGGACCAGGGATTCTTTCGGTTTTTGCGTCCTCGAGCGCTGAGAGCGCCGGCTATCGAGAACGATTGAGCGGAAGGTGTACCACTTGACATATAATTTCGCCTGTATGCCGCGGCTCGTCTTTAGCACTTTCGATTTACCGTACTTCCAGAGGCGGGACCCTCGCGCGAGGAGTAAATTCATGGACCATTATACGATAATACGACGAGCGGGTACTCATGTAGGTACATATGTACCCGAGTACTCGATGATTGCACATGGAATCGCTCGGAATAAAGGCGGTACTCTACGCTGCTCTCTCTTTCTCTTTCTCTCTTTCTGTCTCGGCTGCACGTACATGCTTGTACATTCGTAAATTACACAGCCGTACGTCGGCGTTAATCTACTTTCTCGCGGGCCTCGCTTTTCTCATCATTTATTCGCAGTTGCCGGGCAAAAAGCAGCCTCGGCAAGTGCGAGTCTCTTCCTTGTGGGACTGTCTTTTTCTAGAACGCGGGTAAAACTGTTGGCCTCTTGTCCACGGGGAGTGACGAGTTTTGTTCTTGCAGCTGGCTCGAGCGGAGGACGTCGAGGTCGTGGAGGCGATTCCCGGGGAGGACAGCCGGAACGACAACTCGGCGCTGAATCGCCAGGACACCGACATAAACAGCTCGGATCAGCTGGCACTGGAATCGCTCGGTGAAAAAGATGCCGGTGGCAACCATTACAAAACCGGTGGTCTTCGGGGTCATCCTCTCTCGCTGCCGCCAGCCCGCGGCTCCCTCGGGATGGGCCACTCGAGGCCGCATCACAATGTCGCTTACCACGGACCTCCGCCACCCTTGCCTCCTTCCAAGGCCCAACCGGAAGCCATGGATAAGGTTTACACGACTGGCGGTGGTGTAAGCACCGCGGTCGGCGCGGAACCCTGGCCAGCCGCTACTCCCGACATGCCAAAGATCGTCTCGCTCGATGTGAAGTGTGAGAAGAATCTGATGAAAGTGTACCTCGGCTTTGATAAGCCATTCTACGGCATCGTCTTCAGCAAAGGCCACTACAGCAATGTGAACTGCGTGCACCTGCCCGCCGGACTAGGCCGCAGTTCCGTCAACTTCGAAATTAGCATCCACGCCTGTGGCACTGCCGGCAATACCGAGAATGGCCTTTACGGATACGGCGCCGAGTCCGGCTCGGGCACGTACTTTGAGAATATTATCGTCGTCCAATACGACCCTCAGGTCCAGGAAGTTTGGGACCAGGCGCGCAAGTTGCGCTGCACTTGGCATGATTTGTACGAGAAGTCCGTTACGTTCCGACCGTTCCCCGTCGACATGCTCGATGTGGTCCGTGCGGACTTTGCGGGGGATAACGTCGGCTGCTGGATGCAAATTCAAGTTGGCAAGGGTCCTTGGGCCTCGGAGGTCTCCGGCTTAGTGAAGATCGGTCAGACGATGACGATGGTATTGGCGATCAAGGACGACGATTCCAAGTTCGACATGCTCGTGAGGAACTGCATGGCTCACGATGGAAAACGAGCGCCTATACAATTAGTGGACCAACGTGGCTGCATCACCAGGCCGAAACTTATGTCGAGGTTCACGAAGATCAAGAATTTCGGAGCGTCGGCTTCGGTTCTCTCCTACGCCCACTTCCAAGCGTTCAAATTCCCGGACTCGATGGAGGTGCACTTCCAGTGCACCATTCAGATATGCCGCTACCAGTGTCCGGAACAGTGCTCGGAATCCTCGCCGCTGTTGGAGGCGCAGGGTCTTCTTGAGAATCATCACCATCTTTCGAATAGTCATCCTGACTCAGGTTACGGCCTTCCACCGCCCATTCCATTACCACTGGAGGCTTACTTGCAGGCTGCCGCTGGACGCCCGCGAGATGAGCGCCGAAGGAAGTCTCGAGAGATTGTTCCAGCATCTCCTCAGAAGGCAGTGGGAGTTAACCGAATCATACGGGTCGTCTCCACCGGCGATCTCACTTTCTCCATCGACGAGTCTAATAACGAGGAGGGTAATGGGCCGACAATGGTCTTCCCAGTCCGTAACGAGAATCCCTCGGGCTCCGCGATGATCTGCATGACCACTCCGGGCTTCGCGGTTACCCTAATAGTACTGCTTGGCGTTCTCCTTGCCTCGTGCGTCCTTTCTACCTACCTCTGCATACGACTGAGACCGTTTTCAGGGAAGTCTAGGAAGGCAGTGGTCTACTGCAGCGGCGAGCAGAATGTGGTTTCCAAAAAGTCGTCGAGGACATGCTTCTTCTCTTAGGGACGAGCTGATGCCTGGCAGAGTACTGCCTGACCTCTTACTACCATCCTATTCCACTTAAACGTCTTACTTTATCATGATCCTCCCTCTCATGATTGCACGCCTGTAAGCGTTCAGTGAAGTCCTCTCGACTTTTAGGGTCTCTCTCTCCTTTTCCCCGAGACTGGTTAGTACGAAGAAACTTCCTTTCGGCTTTCCGCTTCGGCAAACCGGATGCATGTAAGCCCGGTAAGTGTTGCGGTTATCGGTGTAATGATCAGCTGGGCGAATAAGATGGCCGGAAATATCGAAGCTCTTTGGAAGTATGTAGGAGCGCTTCTGGAACTGGAGGCGAGGCCGATTGCAGAGCTCCATTCGGCAATTTCAGCGTGCGCTTCGTGCCTGGCGTCTCCAATGCGGGAGTGGCGGTGTGTGTGTGTGTGCGCGCGCGGAAAATTTCCGCCGGCCATTATTTGTCCGCTTCCTGTGCGAACCAGTCTTGGTGGCTCGCGCCATTCCAGGTATTCTAGAGGCTACCAAATGTCGCAAGCACGGCTCTGTATGAAGCCAGCTAGCAGCCGGAGTGCGCTCCGAGATGACGTAAAGGAAGATGCTTCGCTACGTGCGCAGCATCCGGCTGCGAAGCCCGCCGAGTAGAGGACGCCCAGGCAATACGGATCCGTGCTTCTTCATGATGAAACCCACGCTCAAGCCGACCATAGGCGACACTACCGTGTAGAAACGCGAGCTCGGAATTTAGTCAGAAGTGTAATCGAGCATCCTCTTGCGTTTTACCACTTCCTTCCTTTTATCGTCAGACCGCGGATGTTTCTGCAAATGTAGACCTTCATTGATCTATTACAGATTCGCACTTAGAGGAACTCATGGTTAGTTATTAATTCCGTGTGCCTTGCACATAGATTCATCGTTCAGGACATAAGTACGCTTTATTTTACAGAAACCTCCGCAGTCTACTTATTATGTTATTATCTCGGGATCCTTGGTATCTGGGTATTTCTTTAACTGTTACCTGTTGCGCTAATGTTAATCGCGTTTTGCCCGTCGACCGCGATGACGGCCAGCGGCCGATGCGACCAACGCCCGAGCGCATCCTTAGAGCACTATTTCATCTTGTTAATAATACTGTTACTCCCGTTATTTATTCAGCACGTAAAACGTTCAACTCTCCAATCTCCGAATCTTCTCTGGCATTCCTCATTTGTTCCGTTCCAAAGGGAATTATTTATAATTATACGGGGGGGAAGTAAGGAATTAATACATTTAGTGTGAAGGAATTAATCTAAAGATCGGCGGCGAACTATGTTTGCCGCACGAGCAACAGGATTTACTGGGCCGTATTTTTAGTAAAAAGCCGATCTAACGCGATCTGCTATTCAGTCCGTACATATTGCGAGTCGTCCGCAATACCTTTTACCTTTTGCATTTCTCGCGCACGAGTAATTACGGCGATAGCCTGTTAATTTCGCGTGGCAGTAAATATTAAAGAAAGAGCCGGGGCTGCATTAAACTGACCGGGCGTAAATCGGGATGGCATTGTGGGTCAGCGGCCCTGCATTTAAATTCCTCCAACAATTGTCACTGCGAGTGCGTAATTTAGCGGGCCGCGATTGCCATGCTTTGTCGGAGTGGTTTAATTAAATTTAACTGGAAAGTATTGCCCATTGAAATGCTGGCGGCGCGACGATCATGTCGGCGCGAGGAACGAGAAATAGAAAAGTTCGCGGGACTAGCTTACCTACATATAAATAATGTATAAAGCCATAGTCAATAGTTCGTAATTCCATACAAGATAGAGCGACTAGCATTTACGGCTAAGTATACGAAGAAACGAATGGCACGCGCACTCGTGAATCTCCAAGCATGAATTACTGCCGAGCGTGTCAGCTTGCGCTTTATTTATTTGTCTATCGATATTTAATTACCCTGTACGAGACTACAATAAATATTATTTATGACTTTTGTACATGAGCCTTTCGACTTTATTCGCGAGTCCCTGATAAGAGGCGAAGCTTGCAACTCTACGCACGTGAGGCTCAATGAAATATAGCTATTATTAATTTCTCTGATTAATTGGCTGACTCGAGGGGCGGGCGGGCGGGAGAGAGATCTCAGTGGATTGCCGGCAAACTCGGTGAAGGTGCTGTAAATACATTTATTGGCAATTATAATTGAACTATGTTAAATAAAAACACAACCTTTCAATTAACAATCAAATGGGCCTCGCTTCCTTTCGCTCGAGCAGCACTTCGACGACTTGGTTAGTTGCGTCGGAGACGCGAACTCCCTTTGTGTGATCGATCTGAAAAGTGCTGCTCAACACCAAGCATACGACAGTATTTTTACACGTGTACAGGTATATTGGTAAACTAAAGAGTACTCTTAAATACTAGGCTCTCATCAACGACGAATTCGCCGAAGAGTTCGAAACGAGAGAAGGTGCGCTCGAGCTCCGATCATTCAAACGGCGGATCGACGTGATCCAGTCATCTCACCTGCTCACTTCCGATCTCGCAGACGAGCAGGAGACGCGGAAGACTCACTTTCCATTTGGAGAACGAGTTCCCTCGCGTCTCTCGCGCCGTCCGTCCGTCCCTCCCAGTGAAAACACTACTTTCCTGCAGCACGTGAGATTGCGTGCACCTGAAGTATCTCGGGTTCCACTGGTAACCACGGATTCTATCTTGCGGCGCGTCGAACTCGAGAGTTTCTTTCTGGTCCCATTAAGTATCTGATTACACCAAGCAACTCTCTAAGTACTGTTTCGTTCGAGCCGATACAAACTTAACTCACGCGATCGACGCCGAGCCGAGAGAGGATCAGTCCGAGCAGACGCTTAATCGTATTCGTCGGTAAAATTAATAATACACCGGAGAGCGAAGAAGGGAAGCCAAGCTTGGTAGCTCTTTCGCGATCGTCGCGAAAGTGCTTGGGATCACCTTCTGCGGACGACTGCCACTTTTCCAGCCTCGTTGGAGCTAATTCCTCATTACATAGAGAGTAGACGCGCAATATATACTATAAAGTGCCCGCCGACGCGGCGACTCTTACGTACAGGAAGAGAATCCATATTCCACGGACTCGCGGATAATAATGATACGTGACACAAGCGCTCCCTGCTACTTACGAGTGATCTAATAGCATGAAATTACAACCTAGCGGCGGCGCGGTGGTCGCGCCGCCTCGTTCTCCTGGGCGGTGAACTTTCCAAGACGAAGGCTCATCCTCTCGAGCGGGTAGGGCGAAGTGCTCGGTAGAAAGAAATCGGCATCTCGATACGATTACGTTGGGAAGAGAGTTTGGCGGGCGGCGCGACATCCACTTACCTCGTGGTCCCTAAGCAACGAGTGTCTTCCAAAAGTAATCATAAGGGAGTACTGCTCGAGAAGAAGAGGTCTCGGAGGATGATAGGCGCCGGGGGGAGGGATAGCTCGGCTCCGCTAGCCGAAGCCCGGTCAGAGTGATGAAGGGAGAATTCTAGGGAGCGAGTGAACCCTACTACAAGCACCTCGTTACGGCTTACGATACTTTGTACAGCGTATTATTGCACAGAGTCTTTATCTTTAGGGGGGGTGGTGGGTGGTGGGCTTACTCCGCGCGGTCTACATCATCGGATCAACCCCGCTCGACCGATGGACTGGCAGCGACCGCGCTCCCTTTCTGCTCGATCTGGTCCACATGAGGCGGACGTGTTCCGCATCGGACACGAAGCAAGCCGTAAGGCAGCCAGCCGTTGCTCGCGTGGACGGCTCGACTGTTTTTCCTACTGTCGGCGGCAGCCTCTCGCTGAGCCTGCAACCGGTGCAACATCGCACCAGCCACCAGGGCTGAGACCACCGCTGAGAGTGCAACCACGATGAAGAGCGCGCTGAACCCTGGCATGGGCAGGCAGATCCCGTAGACCACCTCCTCGCGAATCCTCCCTTGGAAGACTGTCACTGCCTCCGCGTGCGTGTCCGGACTGAAGGCGAGATCCGCCTCGGAGATCACCTCGTACAGCCCGCTTACGCCGACGTCCGCGCTCCGCACCTTCCTGTCTGACACCACCACCGATCTCCGCCGCCTGCCACTCGCCGAGGAGAGCGGTGTCACTGGAATCGAAGGCCCGTCCTCCGGCAGATTGCGCGGACCGTGCGGGAATTGATCTTGATCGCTCTCGTAGCGTGTCAGTCTTGGTGGATCCTGCCGGAAGAAATTCCAAAGATGCTAGTGTTGATACGAATTTGGTGGACATTTCTTTAGTTTCTTTTGCGAGTAGCCTTTTTGATGAATAAGATCATTTAGATTGCATCTATTAAGAATTGTCTGATTAAAGACAGCTGGTAAGTGTATAATTTTATATAAAAAGCTAGAAATTTCTGCAAAAAGATAATATAAACTTTAGAAAAAATTAACCACGGAAATAATGATGTTTTCCCATAAAATTAAAATTGCAGAATTGCTACAATTATCGTGGCATTTAATATCGTATAAGTTTAACTAACTAAAATTTGTCTTCACTGCAATAACTATTTAAAAAAATGATCTACGTACGACGTATGGTCGAGAAAGGTCAGCGTCATCAGGGTGAATCTCTTGTTCGTCCTGGGGCTCGAGGACAGGTGCCGGGAGCCGGTTGCTTGTTTGCGCCTGTGCCTTTGGAATGGACTTTTCGACACCCAAGAAGTGGCCACCTATCGAGGCCATCTCGTCACCATCCTGAATGATGTCGTCATAAAGAGAGCCCTCTGCTTGCTCGGGCCCACCACCGACATCTTTGTTGTCCTTGTCGGGGCCGGCGTTATCCTCGCTATGGGCCGTGGGCGGTATTGTGGTCTGCGGGTACTGCGGCCGTATCTGATCCTTGCGCTCCTGGATGTAGTGGCCCACGGAGCCACTTAGTTGACAATGGTCCAGGCAGCCGTGCCGGCAGATCTCGACCTTGACATTCAAGCGATTTATCATCTCATCGTACTGGCGGTGTGATAGCGCGATTCCAACGCGATTGTATTGCCTCTTAAATAAATGTTATCTTCACCAGGAGCAAGCGTGTAAGTGAAGTGGTGTCGCGCGCCGGCATTCTGTAGCGCGGTGGTGCTCCTGCTTACCTTGCACTTGATGTGGACACTGAGCGCATCCGGGAACTTGAACGCGTGGAAGAAGGCGTAAGTGATGACAGTGGCGCGATCATCGGAGCCACGCGCCTTCAGGAACCGGCTGATCATCTTCGGCCTGAGCACGCATCCGAACTCGTCGCTCAGCTGGATGGTGTGTCCTCCGCCGTCCGAGGCAACGCACGACTTGACTCGCATGTCGAATTCACCTGGTCGGCCCGAGGGCAATAACGAGAGAATCGGATTAGCTTGGTGTCTGCTATCGGCAGTGGCCTTAAGCGTAGCACGTGCGCTCGTTACCTCGATAATCGTTTATGGCGACGACCAAGGTGAGGGTGGAGCCGAGTGGCACTATCCCCGAGACCGGTGGCGCCCAGGGCCCTTTCCCATGCTGAATCTCCATCCAGCAGTCCACGTTGTCGCCTGCAATTCCGATAGAACGAGACTCGTATATACAAACTCCTGCTCAATGCAGAAACCGCGGCCGCTTGCCAGGATGGCGTCACCCGGCGCGCCAGGTGCAATTTATACAGGCGGTAGAAACTGAAATTAAGCGGCGTGACTGTGGTTCCACCTGTGGTAAACCGCGGGCTACGGGAGTTCCCGTCTCTCCTCCCCTCCATCGTAGGCCGATCGTTTACCTCGTATTAAACTCTTTACACCGTGGCCACCCTTTATCGGCCGCGCGTGCCAATGCTAAACCTGTGGCCTTCCCCCAAATCCCTCAAATCCATCGGCCAGCCGCACATAACCTCGTACAAACATCAACTTTCAGCCAATAATTAAACCTCGTTATTACCTTTTTCCTTGAACATTCTTATCTTCTACTAGCTGTTCCACCTGATTTTATCTGACTAACATTTTCTCCGCTCGTTAATAATAATGTAATACAAAGTGTAGCAGGTTGTTGCAAGAATTTTGTAGCGATCTATAACTTAATGTGCCATTCCTTTGAAAAATTTGCGCTTGCTCTCGAAGCACCTTATACAACTAATAGGTATTGTAATATTTTATAGCCTATACTTTACAAGGATTATAGCTTTATGCATGAGAGAAAAGGGCGGTAACATGCTTCAATCTCGAGAACCGGATTATATGAAGTTTTTTGCGCGCGAGAAGCTTCTTCACTTCGTTTTGTAGGGTATTTATGATCAGTAAGGACAGATAATTGCAAATCAAAACGAAGTATACTAGAGAAATAAAGATATGGATATATGTTTCACCTCTGAAATCGAGTTGTATGACATCGAGGTCCGCGATTACCATTGGTGGCTTCGAGGCAGTCTTCTCGTAATCGTTGAACCACTCGCACCGTAATCTCTTCGCCTCGTCCCACACTTCGAGCAAATCCTTGTCGTACTGCACGACCACGGTATTTTCATAAAACTGGCCATGCATGTCTGGTTTGGTACCACATCTGCAAGGAAATCAAGTTCACGCATCAATTTATTCATTAAGCGATTCTGCCGCCTCCGCGCACCACTGGCATATCAAGATGTCGAATGCGTTAATACTATCAACTTTGCTGAGTAAGAGCCACTTAGTACCGATTGATTGCTTCCCCGAGTCTAGCGCGTGTTCGCCGGACGCGTTATCTAATTACTTTCTGTGATAAATATACGCGCCCCTTCATTAGAAGCCGATCTAGCGTGACCGGCCTCGTAATTTCATAATTTCCCTTTGATAGTTGCGTAAAGTAGTATTCTCGGAAGGCGACACTGGCCATTAATATTTCCGCGGAGGATAGATCGCGGCGTAGGCTAGCGGTCGTAGCCATGTGGAATTGCCTTCATAAAGATTACCGCGCCGATAGATCGGCACGCTGTACTTACAGTCACACTTTTATTTCTCCCCTGTAATTGAATCGACGTCTAGGAAACTACGAGTGAGAATCTCCGATGTAGATGTTCCCGTGGCTCGGCGGCGCGCCGATACACCAGAATTTATTCCCTGCTCGGTCATTACCTCCCGCGAATTTCCACTCGCCTCGTGATTTAATAAGCTTGAAATCTTTCCCGCGCTCCCGCGAAGTACGAGGCGATGAGCGATAGTAGGTGAGAAATGCGCGGGAAAGGTGAAGAGAACGATGGGCGGAGTGTGGGAGAAAGTCGGTTGGAAGGTGGAGTCGAAATAAACGAAGGAGATTTAGTTCTCCAGTAGAATAAGTGCTGTCTGACCTGGCGTACGCTATCCTGAATGAGAAGAAAGTCTGGCCGGTCGACGGTGGAACGTAGACGCAACGGGGGTCGGCATGCTGGCCCTTTGAGGAGACGATGCCCTCGAAGGGGTGCGAGAACGAGAGATGCACGTCCATGTGATCCTTGCCGCACATCACTTCGAGGGATTGTATGGCTGGCATGCTCTCCGGCCTCTCCAGCGGCCAAATGTCGCCGTTGCTACCGATGCTCTTCAAGCCAACCACCTGTTCAAGCATTACAATAAAACAGATCTTTAAACATTCCCTTTAAACAATCACCATTAATCAATGACCGTTGTTTCTCCACCAAACAGTATAAACTTTCAACGCATGGATTCATATCTCTGACGGAGCTGGGAGGATTTTTCGGGGTCAGTTTCGCCTATGTCGGTCGTTATGGATACGATATAATGGTACGTCAGATTAACGAGCGCGTTGCCGCGAATACGCTCGGGCTAAATGATTTGCGGTAAAGCTCGGATTACCGCGAATCGATCGGGCCGCATATATCCGGTGCGGGGCGGCCCGACGGTGGCGTCGGCTCCAAAAATTTATCGGGCTTTCGTAGCCCGGCCGCCGCCGCCGTTGCCGCCGCCGCCGCCGCTAACTGGCACACTGCATTATACCGCAATGCAATTTGCCACTTTACTCATTTGCACCTTGACACGCCGCTGGATACGGCCGCGCTCGTAAACGCTATTAATAGGTGTGCGCAGAGAAGCGCCGGCGATCGGAAAATAATGACAAACTGGCCCGTAACTGCTTTACGCCGCCTCTATATATCCCTTTAAGCGAGGCGTACGTGCGTCCTGCCTTCGATGGATATACTAACAGGCATAAGTCGTGTCTACGCTTCGGAAAGCCATTTACAAGCCTGTTTACAGGGAACTTTATTCCCAGCGTAGCGAAGCCAGCTTGAGCGCGTGCTGGCCACTCGCGGGGGTGGTTTTACAGCGACGTAGACGCGCTGCGAACCCTCGTAAAAACCCGCCGTGTTTCCGCGAATTCGTTACAGACATTTATTACATTCTACAGCAATTCATGTTCATGTCTCTCTTTCTCTCCTCTCTCTCTCTCTCCGCCATAAATATGCTTCACAGTCAATCGGGAAACTGCTGCGGTAGTAACGAATGTATGTAGACACGCCGCGAGCGAAGCGGAGAATCCCACGGAATCATGGGGACCCTGATACCCAAGAGACCGAGGCGCATCAGTATACGCGTGCATGCTCAACACTAGTTAAGCCTGGCGGCGCGGCGGCGTGCTAGCCGACATAAAGTCCTCGGATACACGCTAGTCTGGCATAGGAAGGGATCTAATTGAAAACGGCCGCGATAAAGTCTGCGGCGTGTCTGAGCGAACGAGCTGGATCTTGTAACATTCTGTACTCGAGCTGCACTCGTGATGCTCTGATTACCTGGTCAGCCGGCAGGATTTTGTATGGCGCATCATCGCTTTTTTTCCATGGACATGCACTCAGAGAGGAAGGATTCCTTCCGTAGATTAATAATCGCAGCTGGAGTGCGACAACGGTAATGCGACACTTGGCGATGTTAGCTGCAAAGCAAGCGGCGTCGAGCATCAGCGAGCCTCTTTTTCGAAGTCATTACACCGTAGAGAGACTCCTGCAGCATGAATTTCTTACTACAAGCGTCTTCCCATCGCTGCGAGTTCCTCATCAGCTGGAAATCATGAAAGGGATCGCGTCGCGTATTCCATTTGCGGCGGATTAAGTTACGCATTAATCTTGTATCGCGCTGACATCCCGGCGAGCCTCGGGAATTGACAAATTATCCTTGGATTTACTGGCTCCCATTGACCTCCAAAGGTAACAAGGAAATATGCGTACTCTGATGCCAGTAGGCACGCACGCTCGTCTAAGAACGCGGCTCGAAATTGCGATATAAGATTTTCTTGGTCAATTTATTGCCTCGCTAAGTTCACGTGGAAGGCCGCTCTTTTATAATGGGTTATTTAAGGTTCGCCTGTCTTATCCGCGTCCCGATCGCGGATATCTCCTACGTAATCTGACCTGACTTTCCGCTGAGACCAAAAGTTACGAGTGGCTTACGCGCACTCCGTAACGCCATTGCCACTGCATAGATTATACTGCCGTGGAGTCCATGCCAGCGGGATAACTCAGTTGGATTTTAATGATTATTAAGCCAAAGCACTCGATTCAATAATAGATTTACACTCGTCCGGTTTCCCGCTTGTTTTACAACTTTGCGGGAATTATTGAAAAATTCCACGATCACACGACTTTTTTACGAGCTGCTTTCCATATTAGGGAAGGCGAGTGCCGGCCGGCTAGTAATGGTCATACTCTACTGGTTTTACTCAGCGATGTTCCCACAATACGACGATCATTATTGATATAGGCGGCTTCATCGCACATTACCGCTCGCAGCGGAAGTTACCGTAAAGTTCAACTTCCCTGGATCGCGCGTTCTTCCGCGCGAGTCCATAAACTCATACTACATGGAGACGGAGGAGCCGGCAGTTAGTATCGAAGTTTACACCGGCATATCCTCGAACGATATCCTGTTAAGGTTCCATTTACTTTAGAGCCATTTTACCGAGGATTCGATAGCCATGCGCGAAAACCACCGGTTTTCTATCAGTCGATCGAGAGACAATCCAGCTCGATATAAAGTGGCGACGATTGCGAAGCGGGGTTCGGTGGAGGGCAGCCAGGCCGTGGGAGAAAAGGTAAGAGGAGTGAGCGAGAGGAGCGTGTGGTCGCCAAGCGGAATTCTACATGGAAATGACGCTCCCTCGCTCGGCGATCCGTGTGCGGCCTTTGTGCATTCCGGACGTAGTAATAGGTAAAGCACCGCACTCAGAGAAAAGCTACGACACGTAGGATGCGTGAGTGAGCGCAACCTCTGCCGGCGCGCCGTCACGCCGAGGAGGAAGGTGTGTTCCTCTCCTCTCGTAGAAGCGTGTGCAACGCGCGCAATGCTGGTAACGGGAGAGGCGTCTTTACCGCTGCATTAACGGTCGCCGTTTTTCGCGCAAGTGAAAACAAGTTTCTGCGCTACCTTACAATCGCACTGTTAAATGACAACGTTTCATTAGAAATGATTACGCACCTGGCTCGAGCTCGAGCTCGAGCTCGCCCGCCCCGCGCCGGTGCGTGACTCTCGGGGCGGGGAAGCACGCGGGCAGGCTTTTTCTAAGACTGAACAGCCCCGCGCGCCTTCCTCGACGCGTTCGGCATCGCCGATTCAGGCGTACGCGCGAGTGCTCTAACTGATTCCGAGCACCACCGGCGAGACTTCACTTTTCCAGCGAGCCCTTGGAAATTATGGAGAAACGATATTGCCCGATAGCGATTCCACGCCACGTGGGTGGCAGAGACTCGTGCAACCGATACAACCGTACTCCATGGGAACCCTCGATAACCGATACACACATTACCCTCTCTAATAAATACTTGAGTTCTCTTAGCAGTAGAAACGCTGCTGGTACAAGCGGCAGTAGAATCGTTCGCCGAGAATATCTGCGACAGCCGAGCCGCGAAATGAAATTGGCACGGGGCGAAGCTCCTCGGGCATAAGAAAGGTAGCATACCATTCTGCGATTCAAGGCAATTTTTCCCATGCATCGAATACGTTAGGTGAGGAGCCGCTTGAGTACCGAGGAGCGCATTGCTCCCGGCGTGCAGGGAAAAAGAGGTAGGTAGGTAGGTAGGTACCAGGTACCCCCGGTGCCTGCGGGTTCTCGAAGGCGCTCGCCGCCGCTGCCTCCACCGACGTCGACCACTGTCTCTCCTCTCTCGCAACCGTACGTCAAGCACGGAAGACAATGTGCTCCTCGTGGCTCCTCTCCGCCCGAACGTGAAATGAATCGCGAACGATATTTATATTGTACAGGAGGCTCTCGCTGCACAGGCGGAAGCAATTCGTGGTCCCCGGAGCTTTACGATTCCGTGGCGGTGCGCCGCAACCAACCCCATCCACACAGATGGATCGACGGAGAGAATGAGAGATAGAAAGAGAATGTGTGTCTGTGTGTGGATCGAGAGAGATGGGATATCAGTATTCCGCGTTACACGAACTCCACGTCAATGCTTGAGTTTTCCCATCGCGACTCTTCCCTCGTGTTCGAATACTAATGCCTCCTTCTCTCTCTCTCTCTCTCTTCGTTGTTCTCCCGCGCGCAACACGACCGATTGTACTCGGGGCGACACGCGGAAACGGCTCGCTCTTTATCTCTTTCTGCACGGCGAGCTCTGTGTTCTTTCTCGACCCACTCCGCTCTCTCTCTCTTTCTCTCTGTTGTCGACCTATGTCTGCTGCCAGCAGCCGGCAATGAAAAATCCCACGGTTCGTCACAACTTCCAGGATCAAAGCGACCAAGGCAACCTCTGCGCCGTTTCCTTCCACGCGGCTCTCTTGGTATGCATGTGGAATTGTTTTAGGAGGCTGGCTAGGACATTTGCGTTTCTTTCGCGAGTCTCGGATGGTTCCGCTCGCAGAGGGATTTCTTGCGTAAGCTTGCACCTGTTGATAGCGAGGTATCTGTGTCTGAGATGTTAGTGACCGGGTCGTACGAGGATATGAACCGAGTGGCAGGCAGTTTTTTGCGGGAGTATGCTGCATCGCGAGGCGACCAGCGAGACTCCAGTGTCGAGGTATAAATATGTAAGACTGGTTGTCCTACCTGGTTTGAACCGAGTGATATTTCATGCGTGTGTTAACAATTATTTAATTCCAAAGATAATTGGTTGGTAAAGCTATTTTGGTTGCAAATGTCTTTTAACGCTGTTAAATTGCACCACTTCTCTTGAAATATTGGAATTAGTATTGGAACACTCTGTATGAGTAATAAATACAGTAATAAATATTGTATGGCCTACGGCTTAATTGAATCATAATTCTATATAGGATATGAAATCGTATTAAAATCGATTGTGCCGTTTTGAATTTCGAGAGACAAGCGTTGCTTTTTATATTTGTAAAAACTAGCCGTTTTATTCGGCTTTAGCCGGCCGGTATTCTGTGCGCACGTGAACAATAACTTAATTTTAACAATAAAAGGTCCCAGCAATTATTTTTATTACACCAATATTCTAACGAAACACTCTGTGTAACTAATAAAAATTGCAATATTTTATACCTTTTATTTGATTAAATAATAATTCTGCGGTGAAAAAATCGCATTAAAATTGATTCGATGGTTTTGAAATTTACCGCAAACATACAGCCAGATAAACATTGTTGTTTTCCAGATAGCATAATGATTCATTCATTCGCGTCGTCTTTGGGATGTCAACCAATGTCCCAAAAATGTCTCACGTACGTTTGACAAACGTCCGATGTCACAAAATGGAACATCTTAACGGCATTCACAATACGTCCGAAGTGATGTATACAAGACGTTACAAATACATCTCTGACCCGTCTAGAATAATTTCTGATCAAACAGCACGAAGACATGTTGAAACCGTTTAAAATACGATTTTAATAAATAAGATTTTGAATTTAAATTATTATATTTCATTCTAAAAGAAGTATTTCAAAATGTTAATTCATGTTAATTGATTGTTAGTTTGGTTTGGAGAATCAACTAATTTTGGAATTACCAAACAATACTGTTTTCAACATCCAAAAGATGTAAAGTTTAGAAACTATTAAAACGTCTTTTACCCGACATTTTCGGAACGCTCCAACAATATTGCAAAGACGCAAGCGTAAGGATGACATATCGTAGACAATTTAAAAAAGAAAAAACTTTGGCATCTTTGAAAGTCTTCCACACACCACCTTTAAAACATCCCACGAGCATGGTGGGACGTGGGCACGTGAAAATCGCATAAAGAAGTCTTCTTTAAGACGGTCGGTGCTATTAGAGTTGTTTAGTGGGGAAGAAGAGGTAGCGGGAGTCTGCGTGGAGACACGGGACACGTGAGTCACGCAGGAGCACAATCAGGGAAAGATCTCATATGAGAAGCAATAAGTTGAGGGCAATAGGTTGCGAGGGGGCTCTCGGATAATCTGCGAGGAGTACTGGAGCGGGAAGCGGGGCGGTAAAGAAGGTCGCAGGAGATCCAGTAACGGTACCTAGAGTAGCCGGGTATATCCGCTTGCAAGCTGTCGCGTCACCCGCGGCGTCATCGCATTGTCATTGGACTATCGGCGCATTTCTCATTGCCAAGAGAATTGGTGGCAGAGCCCTCGCTTACCACACTTCTCGATCTCCTTCCTCCACATGTATATTTCTCTCTCCGCGTCTCTGCCTGAGAAAGACACGGCGCATGGCGCGCCGTAATTCCTCCTTGCCAACGGCTTATTAGAGGGTTTCGAGCGTGAGACCGTTACTCTTTAATTAAGGGATCTACGAGTGCGCGGCGTGGCGCGTTGGTTGGCAAATACATTTGGAATTACCGGCCCATTATCGGAATCGGACCTCCGCGCGGACGCCTACTGCCGGCCCTAATTGGCCGACAAAAGGAACCGCTAGAAGCCAGAAGACAAGAAGCTGGTTATGAGCTGTCTGAATACTGGAGGAAGAGAGGCCGCCGGTACCCTGCCAGATAGCATCGACGCCCGTGCCCCCTTTCTCTATCCTCCAACACGATGACACGTTGACTTTCCAAGTACCGTACCAGTCGACCATGCATCCAGCATTCATGGACACCTTACAGGACCCCTTCCCTTCCATCCCGAGTCATGTAATTCTATAATCGACCAGCTAATCTCGCCTATCCTCAGGAATCTCTCGCGCTATTACATAATAATCGTGAAGTTACCGGCGCCGACGTGCGCGTCGGCCGAGTCATTACTCGAGGGTGATCGTAATGTCAGGTTGCGGCCACTGCCGAGACTTTCCGGACAATCGCCGGGCTAATTGTTAATTCACTGCACGGTGTCGCATTAGCCGAGGAATCTAGTGATAGGAGTTGAAGGGGCCTAGAATTTGCAGGCGAGGGGGGATCGTCTTGAGGGCGGTTCATCTCTTTTAATGTTGCATCCATCACTCACCATATAGATCAGCATGCGTAGCAACCTCCACACCCCTGGCATCCTGGAGGTCCCAGCCTCTCACGACGAGACACGCTTCCCTGCAAACAGACACGCTATACTTTCCTACGCATCCACCAGCAATCACGAGCTATGTACACCACCTGACAAAATAGTTGTCACAATCTGCAAAACAGCCACCAGAGAAAAAATTAAGTTTTGTAGCATGTGCACAGGATATGCAAGACTTTTTTTAGGGGGTTGCGAGAGAAAGCCTCCTCCCCTAAAAGGGCGCTTTTACAACGTCATGTATAACAGGTGCGCATAGTACAAAATTTCACTGTTTATTCAGCGAACATTTTCTAAATTGTGACAACTATTTTGTCGGGTGCTGTACACCACCCGACGAAATAGTTGTCACAATATGCAAAACAGCCACTTAACAAAGAATGAAGTTTGACAGCATGTAACAATATGCAAGACTTTTTTTACGGGATTGCAGTAGAAGGCTTCCTCCCCTAAAAGAGGCTTTTAACAAAGCTTGTTTATCAGGTGTACATAATACAATATTTTACTTTATGTTCGGTGATCGTTTTATAAATCGTGACAATTATTTTGTCGGATGCTGTACAGGGTGATTCAGTTGCCTTTGAATCAGAACTCTCCTAACCCCACTTTTATTAGACATCTATTTAATTACACTATATATTCTCTGTTTAACAATGAACTGTATTAAATTCTGTAGTCTGTTGGAGGGAATAATTTACCAAGTTTTAGCATCGGCTTCCTTCAAATGGCTAGCAACGTAAGAGGAAAATATTTTACTATATTATATTTACAGTGGAATATTATATATAACTGGCTTCTGCGGGGTGAAGACAAATGTTGAGAAACATTGGAGTATAATTGAAATGTCTAGGTTATTTATGATGATTTTATATGGAACAGTGTATGCTGGACAGTTGTGATTCAAAGGCAAGTGACTCACCCTGTACACACAAGAGCAAGCAAGGGCTGCTATGCTCTCTTCCTCTCTCTCTCTTTCTCTCTCAGCTCGGCGTCTAGCAGCCGGATCTATCTTAATTTATCCCGAGCGCATGGTCTGCCGAGCAAATTAACTGAACAGCGCGTCCGCCAGGTCGCGGTTCGAATCCCAAGGAGGTCTCGAGCGCGTAAAATTGATTCGCCGGGAGAAATCATGGTTATGGGGTTTCGAGCGTAGAGGAGCGCATACGTGTGTACCCGATCCATCCTAAGGAATCAAGGATATGTGACGCGTCTATGTACGCGGGTTCGGCGTCTCGTTCTCGATAGCGCCGCCGCGCCGCCAGATAGATCCGGAACCTTACTCCTAATCCCACCCCGATTCCTTCCCTCACACTGACCTACACTTTCCTAGATGCTCGATTAATTACGAGTGCCGCGATCCTAATCAATTACTCCCGAAGCTCGCGAGCGAGGAGGAACCCGTTCGGAGTATTGTGGATTGGCGTTACATATTAAGTAGTGGTCGAGCAGCGAGGAACGGAGCTGGAAAAAGTCGGAGGGAGCTTGGGGCACATACCTTTTCTATGCTCTATCGGATATACAGTTAGTCACGGAAGGAGTTTTTCGAGGCGGGTGGTGAAATTACCCGGGGAATAACACTGATTGCGGCTATCGGCGCCGGTGGCCATTAGAGGCGAGGTTGGCGCCGGGCTTAGAGAATCGTGCGCCGAGCAAGAGATAGCGAGGCCGAGTGGGACAAGTGCGCCCGATGTTTATGCAGACTGCCGGTTCAATATGTCTTGCTTATTTTCATAGCCCTGCACTGTTGCGTATCCGATTATCGTCGATCTTGGGATCGTTATCGGGCGAGCGTGTTTCATAGGAGCGCGGGGCCACCGGTGCGCTCGCCTCCCAAAGAGGATAGCCAGTCGCTGTGCATCTTTCTATCCCGCTGCTAGACAAGCTAAGATAATAGGCTACAACGCCACGACCTAACACCACTACGGGATAACGTCCTCTAAGTCTTTTTCATCCCGCATCCTAAGAACAAGAGTCCAGTGGAATGAGAAATTACTGGTCAGACAGTGCTTTTCGAGTACACAAATCATATCTGGATGGTGAGCGATCCTGGAAGGAAATTGAAACGACAGGCGCGTCCTTGTTGCTTGGACAGCTCTCTCCTTTCAGAGGTCATTCATCTATGATTGACTGCGCCAGAGACTATCTGCCAGAGATTAACGCGTGGACCTTTAGTCTTTCGTGGGTGAAAGAACTGCTTAATGACCGAGTCCTGCGGTAAGAAACGACGACGGCAGAGATCACGGAATTAAGATCATAGCTGGTGATTTTACGGCGACTAATGTGCGCATTATTAACCGGCGATGGTCCAGCTGGATTTACGAGTCACGAGTCATTCATCCCGGCGGAGATATAAATATTTATGCCACCTGGATTTTACTTATCCTCGACCACACAGCGATTGCTTTTTTGCGCCACCTTGCAACAGACAATGTTCGCTCCGGTGGGAGGAAAAAAAAGCAAACTATAATACGACAGGCGACAGTTTTTCTAAACGGAGCTATTCGAAGAGCGAGATGATTGTGCGGAGCGGCGATTTCGCGGAGATTCGCGGCTCGTTAGGTTTGCCGGGAGTTTTTGCCGGATTACTCGCATCGGTGGTCCAGAATGACGATTGACAGTGGTCGGCAGGGCGTGCATGATTACCGAGTGCTCTCGAGGCGATAGGCTTGCTCCGAGCAATTGCGTAGGCCGCTCCTTTTCGACGCCTCTGTTTCTACCGACGCTCGATGACTCTCGCCAAGCTTTTTTGCTCGACTATCATTTAATCTCATGACAAATCGTGCCGTTTACCAACGCCATCACTCGCCGCGGCTTCCTTTTGTCAGCCCAATCCGGCCATCGAACGGATACGTCCGACTGTTTATGGGCCGACGAAAGTAAATGGTGAGCGCGTAGAAATACGTAATTCGCATTAGCGAAATCAACGATTAGACAAGAACATTAACGACGGCGGAAGTGCATTTGTATTCGGCAGGAATGCTGATATCTCAGTAGTGATTGCGTTCCGGTGAAATCGCACCGGTTTCGCAGAGTACGAGGAAAAGAGAGGCAGACAGGTTTACCAGGTACTCGGAGTGCGCGTCAGTGAAGGCGTGTTGGGATGTTAATTAAAATCAAAGTTGGTAGGCGATGATGTACGCGCAAGTAGCACGTCGTGAAGTGAGGACGATGCTAACATGCCCAGCCGGCTCGTGTAGATCGTGGCTATCTCGGCGGTCTTCGCGACTGGTTATTGCCAGTACATCACTTCGCAAATGAACTCAATTAGAAGCGAACATATGGCTAGCACCGCCTTCCTTTCATACGCCAGCATAAAACAATCATCGCGAACACTATAGTGATTACAGACGATCACAGACATCTTCCTGACCGCCGACATCCATTGAATTACCTTCGAATTAACCTTTTGACCGTCCTTTCAAATCAGCAAACACATCAATAGTAACTTTTACGCTCGATGGAAATTCAAACGCGATCTCGCATGGGTCACGAATTCCTGATAGGACGATGTGTTGGAAAGATCGGTAGGAGCGAAGGCGCGTCGCGGCGCGGCGCGGCGTCAGAATCGAAAAGGGTTGGTGGCGCACTCGTGGCATCCTCATTGGCATCGATTCGATCGGTGGCGCGTCTCGGTACGTGTCGCCTTTATAAATGGGCTACTCGAGGAAGAAGAAGAAGAATAAGAAGAGGAGGAGGAAGAAGAAGGGTGCCAGAGGCGGCGGAGAAAGATTTAGCATTGAAAGCAGAAGAGCAAGCTGAATCTCGAGGCCGAGCGAAAAATGCCTGGGGATTCAAATGTATGCACTTCCGTCGGGCTCCCGCTATGGAAAGTGCATTAGTCAAGCGGAGGAGGTACACGCAAGAATCCTCCGAGTCCTCTAAGATCGGCGAGGGGCTGAAGCGGAGAGAGGCTCAGGATTGAGTTTAGAGGGGAGTTCAGCGAGGTCAGAAGCACGTCGCGCCGCGACGAGATCTACGCGGGCGAGCGAACGCGGCGCGCGTGCATTCCTCGAATCTCTGGAATGGGCCCGAATGGATTATGCGTGGTCTCTGCGCCTCTAACGGTCCCCGCCACTTCAAGGATCTTCGCGCGATGGGTCCCACGCTAATAATTCTCCTCGCGGGCTTTTCGCATTGCCGGATACGCTGCCAGTGGCAGCGCGGCGTCGCCTCTCTTCGCCGAGTGCTGCCGCATTCTCGTTTCAATCGGTGCACGAGCGGCAACGCCAGCCTCGAGAGTCCCAACCACAAATCTCCCTCTGCTCGTTAATCCCCTTTCGCGGATTAGCGGCGCGCGCGCGCGCGTCCGCAATTGACGAGATTGGAGGAATTAATCTTGACGTGGTCGATGGGGTGCGCGCTCGCGCGTCAATTCGAGGACGATCGAGCTTGACCCCGGCTTTATTCGATTGCGAACTCGAAGCCCCTTCCCAGCGATACTAGCGGAAAGATCGTGAAACATGCCGCATTCACTGTTCCATCCCTTCTGTCTCCATTCTTGCCGCTCGTCCTTCTCTCGGACATTGATCAATTCTCTTTTCCGACCACTGCTTGTTGCATTGGCTCGTATTTAGCGAAGAGCGGAGGCATGCAATCGCGATTCCGGGATGGCCGGCTGCGTGACCGCGTAACAAAAGCCTGAAACGAGACTGGAACGAGATATCCCGCGTGCGCGTGAGAGGAGTGCGCCGGCGATCTATCGGGAAAAAAGTCGGCGAAACTGTAGATCGCCACGTGAACGGGGTCAAGATAGCGTTACTAATCATCGGCATTGAAGGAGCACTGGTGATCGGCCGGTCCGATTGCCTTCCTCGATTTTTGAAATAATCCCACCGGACAAAACACTCCTCTTGCTAGTTCCGACGAAATTAATGAGTCGGGTTAATGTCCGTTTAATAATTCCCAGCTACTCTTCAGTTCCTCGGCTCGGATATCGGCGAGGCTTCCGATACTCTCGGCAATTAATTGGCCATTACGAGCGAGCCGATGATGAATCACGATTTCATTTACCCGGCCGTCAGCTGGTGGTCATTAATATTGGCATGATTCCGCGGCGGCGGCGACGGCGGTGCGAGGATTATTCCAGGAATGCCGGGGAAACATATGTCGTCGCACCGGGATTCGTAGATAGCTCTTCTCTCATAGCGTTCCTATATCGGCGACGTTCGTCCGGCGCTCGTTAATTCCTGCGCCCTCGTAATTTGTAAGTGTCTCCGAAGGCAACGGTAACTGCCAACGGCAAAGGTGGCCGCAGTGCCGCGCGTCGTGTAAGAAGACAGCCACGCGTGTCAAGAAACGTCGCGTTATCGGCCGATCGAGATTACGAAAGAAGAACGAAATGAAGAGAAGAAGAAGGAAGAGAAGGAAAAAAAAAGAAAACGAGAAGAAAGTTGGGTCCGGAGAGTTCTGGCGTGGTTATCAGTGGGATCCAAAAGTCGAGGGTCCAAGTAACGGCGGGATCGGTCGTTAAAAGATGAGCAAGGATCGAGGCGATCAGTCAATGGTGCCAAGTACCCTAATACCATTAGCATCTGCCAGCCGATCCGCTAAAACCGCTCGTAAAGCACATCTCAGCGAGCACAAACCGCATAATTATAGTCGTACCGCACCGAGGACTGTGATTATTACTGACTACAGTGACGTGTCCCGAAGAAGAAGAGCCAGCCACGCCGCACTGGATGCTGCGAAGGCGAATCTCTCGCCCGTCCAAACTCTCGCTAATTCATCGATCCCCCACCGATCAGGAGGGCTTATACCCGCGATTTATGACCCCTCGAAAACAAGTCGCGCACTTGGTGCATACGTGCTTCTCTACATACGAGTCGAAGGCATTCGTAGGGATCGCCGTGACCGAGAGCCGGGTAATTGGCTTTGCCGAGCACCGCGCTCGCGCGCGCGATCTCGATCGGTCGTGTTAACATTAACGGTTAATGCTTGGCCCTCGATGATCTTGAGGGTCCAGCGCGACTTCGGACTCGCTCCGCAATTATCGCAGTGAACCGCGCTCCGAATTCTTACTGGTAGATTCACAGGAATTCGACGATGTCTTTGCCTCTTCTGGCGTGTGAATGTAATAGTAAGAGAGAAAAATGCGAATTCAACGAGAGAGAGGAAGGAAAAGAGAGAGTCGCCGAGTATGTAAATTGATGTGGGCAAGCGGGAGTGCGTGCAGCGCGCACCTCTTTGCAAGTATGCGCGGACGTAGCGAGGTAGATCTGGAGAGACGGGGGCAGAGGCGCATCTCCTCGTGAATGGGACGAGGCCGGCGATACTACTACTCCGGTGGCTAACGAGTCACGCTTCGCGAACGAGCCGGATAATTAACGCGTGGACACCCCGTTACCGAGACCGCGAGGATTTCGTGCCCGTTACTGAACGCTATACACAGATGTTTCCCCCGGTTGAAATGCCGGCTGCCCTTTCCATTAATCAGTAGTACAACACGCCTTGCTTTAATCCGGCACGTGCTCTCCAAGATGGAAGTTACGATCGCACAGATCACTCCTCTCGTAATTCTCTAGCCGCCGCTGCGGCGTGGCGCGGCGTGGCTTTGCTCGACCAACGGATACATCTCCGATCGAATCTTTATAGATCCCGTTGGAGCCGCAAACGGTAGAGCACTGTTTGCGCACTCCGGTGAAAAGCATCGAGGGAACCTTTGTCGATTGTATTCGGAGGACTATTGAATTCCGGGCGGACGCGCTGGAATAGCAGAAGCGGCGAGGGTTGCTTTCGATGCAGACGTAGGAGCCCGCGGAAGCTGTGAGTTAACGAGTAGGGTAGACCGCAAAAAGCGGGTTAAACTTGACGCATGATATAGCCCGACCTTCCATGCGAGCATTGAGCTTCCCCGGCGTTCACGAGCCAGTTGCTCGTTGCTCGGAGTGTTGCGGTAAACGGAGTGCTCGCACGTATCTATCTACGTATATGCGTAACGACGACGACGCTCGCTTGCTCGGTCAAGTCTGCCGCGCTTGTGGAATTGTTTCAGTGTGTCGGACGTGCACGCGGACTGCGTGTCAAATGAATATAATAGCGGTCGCAATGATGGATAATGGCATGTCTGAGTAGTCGAACGGGACAGAGTCGACCTGCTCCGAAATTGGCTCGAGTCCTAGCCACCAGCCGGAAAGATCCCGACGATTCTCCTCGCAGGAAATGATCCAGCATTATTCGAAGCTCTCTCGTTAAGTTGAGCCAATGGCATTTTTTTCCTTTCCTCAAGGTCGCCTCTGGCAAGTTAAGAGTAGATCGCGGTTGAATGGACCGCGGATAACTCGGCTCAACTGCGAGGGATTCTCAAGATTTACAGGAGCAATTCTCCCCGATGAGGTTTAAGTGGGCTGAAAGGCGCCGCTTTCGGTGAATCTCGAGACTAGGTTCGCCTTGCAATCTTCTTCTAATAATCTAGTCTACTTAGAGCCAAAGCGGAGGAAGGGCAATTGCAAGCGGCCGAGTGTAAGTCGGCCAATGTTTCGATATCGGGCGGAGAGGAGTCGCGCGCGACTTTCCCACGGGGTTCTTGGTCCCGTTCATATATCGCGTCGAGAGAGAGTAGCTAAGCGCGCGGCTGGTTGGAGAGGACAGACGTTAGAATTGCCAGTGGTGACCTTCGTATTGGGATTCATGAAATGCCAGGAGCGTGAACCTGGTACCAGCGAGGGAACGAGCGAGCAACCGGTCGTTATTTGCCGGCACGCGCGCGCGAGCGCGAACAGTCCCACTCCCAGCTCCGCTTACGAGTTAATGTTAATTCGTCAGGGAATTACATTGGCAAACGAATGCAAAGTGTATGTTGGGCGTGATTCCGCGGCCACCAGGGTTGAACGGCCGAGGCGAGCCGTGCAGGGATTAGTGCTCGGTGTGCCTAGCGTAATCGTATGCCTGGTGAATATTTCATGAAGCGCGGAAAAAAGAGATGACACCTGTTCGAAAACCGTTAGCGTGTACTCCTTTTGCCCGCCGCGCCGCCGCGCCGCCGCCGCCGACGACGTCGAGGGACGACGGAACGCGGCTCTCGGCGCGCACCGCGTCCAACCGGGCTTACATCTGCGTAATTCATACGTGTGACTACGTCGACTTACTCCCATGCAAATTTCGAAAAGCACGTCCCCTTTATGGAGTTCGCCCCTTTAATGAGAAGGCAGCGGAGCCCGGGGGCCTAAGGCCCACAGTAATTATAATTCTACGGGCCGACATGGGCGCTGTGGGGAGCGTTAATCGAGAGGCTTTCGTCAATTGGCGGGGAGAGATACTTTGTGCCAGGGGAATACCTTATGTTAGCCGCGGCGGCCGGCTGGCGGGCCATCAGAAAAAGTGGAGAAAAAGGTGCCGAGTGAGAATGGTAGAGGAGTCGACGTGATAATGACTTGCTTGTAAATGTTACTCTGTACGCCAAACCAGCAAAGATTCTCGTGCCGAGGAAGGAAGGAAGGCTTCGCGAGCGATGGGCTTCGCGGACGTATGAAATCGATGAGTCAGCGAAACGCCGAAACGAATTCTCGAGCGGCGTGCAGGTGTGGGCAGGTGGATCGGGCCCTCGTATGCTTATGCACGCACGTTCCTCCGGGCCCCGGGTCCACGAACTCCGCCAGACCCAATCCTAGCAGCCCTTCGACTCTCCACCGCCATCGCGTAATAGTTGCCCCGCTTACGTTGTAAAATTACCATCAAATCTCCATCAGCAATATATTTCAACACCTGCGAGCACTCCTCACCGTAAATTCAACAGCATAGTTTAACTACATGTGGATTCATTCTACTTAAATTAGAAATTACAATACGAACCTTCTAATAAACATAACCAGAAGCAATTCCGCCGTAAACCTATTCGAAACAGAGTGCGTGGAGCATAGGTCAAATTAAGAGAACTAGAAGCAAGGATACCCGCAGACTAAGAGAACTTAAAGCGGGTCTAACCAAGTGAATTGCTGGCGAACGGCTGGAAGTTCGTGAGAAGTACATACTTCGGAGGGTACGGGAGGGTGGAGGGGGGGGGGGCGGCGGAAGGGGAGGAAGAGGGTCCGGCGAACGAGCGGAGATCACAGACAGAAGCGCGAGGAGGAAGAGGAACGGTGGCCCGCGGGAACGAAGTATCCGCGCGTATGAAGGACGAGGAATCCGCAGGGAGGAGCAAGGGCAAAAGAAGGATGGCTGGAGAGGGGCAGGAGAGGGTGAGAGGGAGTGAGAGGGGGGAGGGGAGAGGGCAGGAGAGCAGAGCGTGGAAAGAGGGACGAAGGAGACACGGAGTCTCGGCTGGAGAAGGAGAGGCAGCGAAGCACGTGGAGATCTGCCGGGCACATTGCGCCCAGAGCAGCGGCACGGAAATTTGGTGAGGCCTCCTTGCCTGCCGACCGACCACATTCCCTCCCCACTCGATTTCCTCGTACGAGAACCTTATCCGCTCTGGGCTGTTTCGCCGCGATCCGCTCTATCCGCGCGCGTTTACATCGACAGCCGGATCATTGGCCCGAAGTCCTCGGTTGCGCTAACTGTCGCGGCACGGTAGTAGTGGCCGCTCTCGGCGGGGCCCGCTCCTCCGCACCGCTCCGGCAGCCCGATTGAGAAGCTGGCCATAGCGGGGCCCGGGCCCAAGGAATTCTATGCTGACGAGCGAAACCGGATTTTGGTCGCTGCGCTCCTCTCAGTCAATGCTTCCTGCGAGCGCAGAGCCCGAGGAATTATCGCTTCATTAACGATCATGCTGGGCCTAATACGCGAGGGCCCCGATAGTGCGACCTTCCTCCAACGCAACCCCCTCGCTCTCATCGCTCTCGCCACCAAATCAATGTATGCTAATTGGCCCTCGCACTGTTTCTGCGGTTGCGGGCCGCGTGTTACGAATTAAGTAAGAGCCGCGACTCACTCCGGTCCCGTTCCTCAAACGGGTTATGGAGATGGATCCCGAATCCTGCCTGTTTCCTGTCTTTGTAACACTTATACCGCTGTGTACTGTATTAAATCCCTGCTTCTCCATCGGTTTCTGCCTGTTAGCCTCTTTCGACTCTGTGTGAATAATAGATTCTGCTTGGGGGCATTTTCCTATGGTGATGAGTGGATCTGGTTTCTTCTGAGTTAGAGAAGTTGCGACTAGTATAATAATAGGCTCACCTAGCGATCGCGGAGTGCGTGCGGAATCGCCACGTGTTAGCTGCAGGTGAGCGGCTTTCCGTGCCGCATCCCGGCCGCCGTGTTATGTCTCCTTATCAGTCCTCCTGCTTGCTCCTTCCGCTGGCCGCGGCGTATCCTGCGCCCTCGCTCCCTTTGATCCTTGCGGCTGGCAGCCCTCCTTTAGCCGCGCTTCTCGCCACCAACCGATCTAGATCCGCTCTATCATAGATCGGTCCAAATGTCCCGCGATCTAGTCGCCCTCTGCCACCTTCCTGGGAGTCGCGCGCGCGCTCTCGCTCCGATCCGTCACTTAACACAATTCACCGGTGCCCTGACCTCCTTATCGGCGTTTACCTCCGCGCGCTCACCAGCATCGTGCGAATTCCGACGCCTGCCAATCGACCTCCTCTCCTCCCTCGAGCACACCTTCCAAACTACCTCGCTTAGAGTCGGTCAACCTCGAGTGGAATCTTCTTCCAACGGAAGTCCTTCGATCTTTCTCTCTCTCTCTGTCAACTCCGGTAAGAATCTAGCGGGAACGAAACGTCCGAGTTTGACGAGTGCTAGTACTTCCGGCAACTATTGCGAACTCGTACGCGGCTGATGGCTCTTTTCGCGTCACTAGAGTGCAGGTGCAACCCCCCCGGATGGATGTCGAAGACGCCTGGCTCTGGGATTTGTCCTCCGGTGCACAGTTAGCACTGTTCCCCGAGCCTTACCGTTTGCTTATTCCTGGGTGTCTAGTTAGTCGGCGGAGAGTGGAGCGCGAGGCGATTGGGTGCGCGCAGCCACACTGGCTCTCACGGTACTGCTCGCGACGAAGATGTTCTGCGGACTGATAACCTGCCGTCTACTTACCTCCGGCGAGCGCCCCTAACGCGCCGAACTCCTTGGCACGACAGGTGCTCCGCAGGAGGAGTGGGAATAAGAGGATGGTTCCGCGGAGGGGACACGGATAGTCTACTCGCAAGCGGCCGCGGCTGCGGCGACGGCGGTGGCGGCGGCGGTGGCGGCGGCGGTTCTGCCGGTGTGTAGTCTACCCATCACCAGAAAGAGGAAGAGACAGAGAGGAGAGTCCTGGAGAACGCGGGACCAAGAGAAAGAGATGGGAGCGAAGGAGTCCCGGTGGAGAGAACGGACTGGCAGAGAGGGAGGGAGAACGAGAGAGAATGAGTGGAGCTGAGGACGAGAGGTGGACGGCGGCGACGACGACGGCGGCGGCGGCGGTGGTGGCGGCGGCGGCAGGTCGTGTAGCCAACGCTGAGCAGACCGAAGTGAAGAGGGCAACGACACCGCAACGCGGGTCGGTGGGCTTCGACACATTTACCGAAAACTACATCGCCACCACCGCCACCGTCGCCACCGCTAACACCACTCCCTCCCTCCCTCCCCCCTCTTCCTGCAGCTTCTCCGAATCTCGGGATAATTGATCGATTGCCCGGCGGAACGCACCGTCCTAGCTGATGGATGGAATTTCCCGGCGGCCCTCCCAACCTACCGCCGGAGACACTTTGAAATTTCGATCGCAACCTGTCGCGCGCTCACGCATCCCGGAAACTTCTTTAGGAATTTTCGAACGAGACTCTACTGACTTATAGTCAGCCAGAGAGCTTTGATAGAGATCGGAGGGAAGCTCTTACGGGGTGAGAAATGGTGGATGAGGATGCGGAGAGAGGGTGCGGCTATGAGTTAGGATATCAGGATTGTCATTAGTTAGGGAGACACCGGTGGTCATCCTCGATCGTTGGCCTCTTCGGCTGCCCGGCCATTTCGTAGCCCGGCCGCGTTTTCCACCTCTCGCCCTCCTCATCTTTCCCGCTATCGCGCCACCTCATTCTTCTCCTTTCCTACCGAAACCAGAGCCGTCTTATACTTTTATGCCGCACTCTTTTTCTTCCTGTCGTTCGCTCCTGCCTATTCCTGGCCTTGCTCTACCGATATCTCCAAGACGATCTACGATCGCCCTTTCCCCTGCGTCGATCCTCGGCGCATCTAACTCGCTCGCTGCAGCATCCGAGTTGCGTGATCGCTATGTCTGAGTGCAGGTTGGATCCCTCGCGTCGTCGATCAAATCGTCATCCGCAGCGAGCGTCGCGTCGCGTCGGCCCACTCCTTGGACAATCACTCACTCCCTATTTTACTGCTCGATCGAGCTTCATATCTGCCTTCTCTCTTTCTCTTTCTCCCTCTTTAAGCTTACTCCCTTTTTCCGAGAGGAGTGTTAGTCCGTATATGCTACCGCGACGCTTCATCCTTCTTCCTAATGGCTGTCTGTCCTCGAGCGTGCCGTTTCCACTGTTGACTTGCCCTCGCCGATGCACGCCGATCTCTGCGACCTGCACTCGCCCCTTACCCGCTTTCAATCACGCGGTTCAATCCCCTGTGCGAATCCACCGCCATCACACAACTATGCCTACGGATCGCATTCGCTCGACAACTCAATGACGCCTGTCGACCGATCATTCTTTCCTCCGCCGATTTCCGCCAACCCTTTGATCTTCCGCGCGACAGCCCTCCACTGCAATCTACGCTTCCCACTCTCGAGAGTCTCCGAGCGGCGATCGATTTCCGCCATTAACGCCCGATGGATAATTAATAGGAGAGTGTCGCGATTGGTATTCGAGTTCGATGGCACCCTCACGCGAGTGTCGCTCTCGAGAATAATCTGAGTGCGATGAGAAGAGAATGAGATGAGAAGGAAGGCGTATAGTGGCGATGCTTTCTTTCTCCGGTGGCTCTCGCTCCATCCGCGTGGAAAAAGGAAGGTTTTCCGTTTTCAAGATCGCGCTAAAAACCCGATGCAGTCTCTTGCGCACGTTCTCAGAAGGATCGGGGTCGCGGGACCTCCGCGGCACGGCACGCGGGCAGAACTGCTGCGAGAGAGGATGCGAGAAGATGCGCCGCCAGCTGGAGTAGAAGGCGACGACCGATCCGATCTGAGACGGGGCGAGGCAAGCAGGCAGGCAAGCAGGCAAGCGAGCAGGCAAGCAGGCTGGCAGGCAGGCCAAGCAGAGGGACGAGACGTGGAGACACGAGACGTGGAGATCGAGCGAGGCGTCGTCCTCCCCGTGCGCTTAACTGCCCTAAAAGGCAGTTCTTCTCTCTTTGCTATCTAGTCACCGTTGTCTCCGGGAGCGCAGAGCCCACCGAGCCAAGGTGTCCCGGACGCTTGGCCAACCACGCGTCGTTCAGCACCTTCTACAATTTGCAAGAAATCTTTCCCCATCCTCACCACATTAAGACCTCGAATAACAAATTCGACAATTCATACTAAAAAAGATATAATAAAGGAATGGCGCGTGTCGAGGAATTCCTTGAGAGAGAGAGCCGGCGAGTAGTTTTCGGAAAGTTCTCACGGCGGCGACGGGAGGAAAGGATCGATGCCGGTCGATTGATCCGTCCGCGGGATCGGTAGCCCCGGAGCACGTTCGATCGCACGTGAGTCGCATTTTCGACCCGGGGCCGCCTTCGTCACGGAACCGAGCGCGAAGCAACGGGCCCCGAGCATTGTCTTGTTCCAGTGCATGTCGACTGTAGCCTGGCGGATCTCCTTAGAGTCGCGAGGCGCATATTAACCGATCGTCCAGCGAGCAGAAGGTGGCCGCGTTACGTCCAGTACGCTAATGATCTGCGAGGAGGTAGAAGAGCGCGGTCAACAGCAGCAGCGTCCAACTCTGCTAGTCACTGATTCAAGGAAGTACGCGGCCCATTAAAATCATTAGATTGGCTTAAGTGCTGGGAGAAGTTGGCGATCGGTGCTAGCTGGCGACGACGCGATCGCGACGAAGAACGGCTTGGCTATCGAGACGCTCTCCGGCATTTCAAAGCCGCGCGCGGCGCGGTCAAGCGGCGACCGGAATTTCTTTCGCCTTTTTCACGACGCGCCCCGACAAGCCCTCTACGGTGAACACCATTGTTCCATGGCTAAGACTCGCCGGCCGCGCGCATTTTTCTCTCAGCAAGATTGATAGCGGTCGGTTCCGGTTTTGAGTAAACTGGCGCACGTAAATCTTTTATCGTACTATTGCCAGCGCGACGCGTATTCCGCTTCCATCCAGTAGCTGATTCTTCAACGATCGTGCAGAGTCTATTTCTTAGGAGCGTGTGCTTTTCTCAAAGAGTCACTGTTTCCGCTCGACCTTTGACATACGAGAGCGTGCGACACGCATTTGTCTCTTTGATAGCGCGCGCGCGCCTTGCAACCCAGTGGATCTTTTTCATTCTCGACTCGCGTTTCCAGTAGGAGCATCGATGATCCTTTAAAAGGAGGCTGGCTCGATCGACAAATCGCCATTCCCAACGGAGTTATGAACGAGTCATTCACGCGCTCGCGCTGTATTAAAGTTCAATGCCATTAGTGGTTGGAGAGAGAGAGAGAGAGAGAGAGAGAGAGCCGAAAGTAGCAATTTTGCGTGGCGTGGATTAATTAAAGGTGGACGTGCCCGGAGAGTTCGGCTAAGTCCCGATTCCGGCGGCCAGCTGCGGGATGAACTCTCCGACAAACGAAAGGCCATTACTCGTTCGCTCAGCTCGCACACACTACCCGCGGCCAGACGAAAAAAGTCTCGTGTGTTTCGTGACTCAGTTCATCGCGTCATTGGGTGGAGGCCCCGCTCTTTCTCTTTCTCTCTCTCTTTGTACGTGAATACACACACCGGATGAAATTAACGCCCGGGGCGATTTAATAGAACGGGTGTAATAGCGCGCAAAAACTCAAGCGCTCCTGCTATACATAGCCCACTTTCCACACTGCGGATCTATTAAACCGATCTGTCGAAATTACGCCATACTCGGACGCTCCAAAGCCATTCGGCTAAATTATACAGAATATCTAGCATAGTTTTCAAAGGGAGACCGAGAGAGAGCGAGAGGGAGGGAGAACGCGAGCTTCTAAATTCATAGCGATTAAACTTTCCACGAGTGCGGGTAACATGGTCCAGAGTAGTTACGCAACCAGTATCACTGTCGAGGAGCGGTGAGAGATCAGCTCTCACGCTTTCGTAATCCCCGATCCAAGGTAAAAGCAGCCCGTTTCGCGGGAGCACTTCGCTGAAAAGGACCTGCCGGGCTTTAAATCGCCCGGCAACCCGCGAAAGGTCGCAGTCCTTCTCCCCGGAACTTTTCAATTTCAAGACCGACCAACTTGATTTCTCGCTGGGAAAGGATATCAACTTCGGAGAAAAAGAGAGGGCGAAGGCGAGGAAGGAGAAGGAGGAGGAGGAGGACGAGACAGAGAGAAAGAATGTGCTCGGAGGTATGGGTGGGAAGTGATATTGCGTTTCCCGGTGGCCACAGTTAGTAAGTACACCCCTTTGCGCCCCGGGGTGACGTAGCCGTGTGTCCTGGAGAAGTTGCTCGAGGATTCAAGAGCTGGCCGAGACCCCGCGCACTAACTTACGTGGTACGTGCTCGCCATGCGGCCTTCGCTTTTCAGGTCAAAAGTTCGAAAGTGGTGCACACATCGCGGATCCGCCAGCTTACGTGCGTCGCGTTTGCACGGCCTGTGTCTAGCCATTGAGACCAAGATCTGCACACACACGCACATATACATGTACAGCGATGGAGTCAGTGGTGTCTGCACGCGAGTTGCATTCCCTGCGCTCGTAAGAGCCATTCTTTCAGCCTCTTTTCAGCCGGACCGACCAAACGACGACACGCTTCCTCTCCCGATTATTGGTGCGCATCGAACGATAATGGCCCTCGCTAATGAAGCCATTGTACTGCTCCGCGGAATCAATGGCCAATGGAGTTGTGCACGAAAGCTCAACTGATTAGCCCGCGATGAACAAGTTGCTCCGCTCGGAATGTCTTACGCGTGTCAGGGATGAAAGAGAGAAATTCCCATTGAATTCGATGGACCTACGCGATTCTCGCCTCGCCAGCACTGAATTACTTTCGCACGCTTTCTCCGTAGGGTCGCGGTGCGATCGATGTCAAGGTCGTGCACTCGCGAATCTTCAAACGTGTGGGAAGAAAGTCGAGCCGACACCGCGCGAACAAGATTGTTAGTTCTGCGGCATAAACATGCCAAATCCTGTGTTGTACGCGGTGCTAGACGGTTTACACGAGTGTTCTGCATGCTTGAGTTTGAAACATCTTATTTTAGCCGACGGCGCGATCGTAATGCTAGATTCATTGAAGATTTTCCCAGACTTGTTTTCATTAAAGGCGTTAAAATTAATTCTTTTCGAAAAACATGTTACTCAAGAAATAAATGTATATTTATTTGATGGAAACATGAAATGTTGGTGTGAAAGGTAAATCATGCAAAATATTTTCGTTAGTAAAAAATCGAAATGTAAAAGAATATTTTACTTTTGTGCAACTCATGACTCAATAACTTCTTGAAAGAAATGAATAATATTACACTCTGCATATAGCATATTTTATCAAATTTCTATATATTCTATCGATTTATTCTCGTGGCCAAAGAATCCAAAATTTATAAGAAACTTTTTAAATGTGAATATCATCAAGATTTAACCAGACTTTGTGAGTGGTCAAAATGGCCCATTCTAGTTCATCCATATGTATGTAAACCGCAGGAAAAACCTGTAAAAAGGAGAACAAATTTTGTATAATTAACTATTTATATACTTCAATAGAAGTTAGACAAAATTCCATAGACTAAACTATTTTATAAATGACGAAAGAAAATTATTGACAGTGCTAGTGTGAAGAAACTGATCACCAAACGGATTTCCACGATCAAGATTCCTCGATTACGCGACAGGAAAATGTTTCCAAAAATGCAAGGTCTCTTTAATTGGCAGACGTTAGTGCGAGAGTGGTGCACGCACCGTTGCTCGCGGCCACGCGACCGAAATCAGGATTCAGGAACAACCGGACGTGGAACTATTTCATACGTGTCATGCACTTGGCAAGCGTGTATGTAGAACGAAGTAAATCGGGTGCATTGCCATCAAGTAATGCCGCACACGCTGGTGATTTTGCATCCGCCCCATTGCAACTACCGCTCGTCCGCATCTCTCGGCGCGCATCCACAATCCAGTTGTACTAAGTGTACAACTGTAATCGCCTTTTGTCATTGATACGCCGATCATGCACGGAGATCTACTTGAGCAGCGTGTCCACTCAGTCCAAGAGTTTACAAGTAGACATTGGACACTCGACATTAATTTTACCATGCCAGGAGACATCGAGCGTGATCCAGCATGATGTCTGAATGGAAGGCATCGAGCGATGAAAAACGAGGCTTCCGATTCTATGAGTGCATAATTACAAGTGCAGTCTCCGTGTTACGATCGGCATTAATGCGAAGCGTGTCTTTAAGTGGCTCTCGTATGCTCTGCGGATTCGCACTTGACCCACTCTCTCTCCGCCTGGTAATGGCTACCATTAACTTTATGATTGGAACACGGAAACGGACACAGCGCGTGCATAGGAAACGCAGCGGGGGCTGCAAATATCGCCGTGTGATCGTCGCGCACAGTTCTTTTTTTCCTTCCTTTTTGAGAATAAGCATGATACGAGAGCTCGTATGTACGGTAATCGCTCGGAGTACTGCCTGCGATGTTTCAACGATTCCAAGAGCCAAGTACAGTATTACCATATTAATTTTCTTATGATTGAGTTCGCACAGCGACACTTAAACAGTATAGTAGACTTTCAGAAATTAATCTGGTATTGCGAACCGTTATAAGTGTAGAGAATGTTACATGAAGACTCTGTAAATTTCGAAATCGCGACATTTAGAGAAGGGTTTGTTCCTACAGCCGAAATCTCCCCAACTCCCTCTAATTTGAAAATCGCTTTCTTTAAAAATTCGTAATAATTTCTGGAAGTAGTATTTACTACGTATTTTCAAGTGAAATTATAATAATCATAGTGAAATAATTAGTTTCGAAAAAATAAGGAAAGCAGTTTTCAATTTGGTAAGATTCTAAAAACTATATTTTTTGAGGAACAGTAAATTTTAAAAATTGATTGAATGAGTGTCGCGATATTTAGGGAAGCATTACTGTAATAAAAGTCCTATGCATAATCCTCGTAACATATCAACAATCCGGATGGCTGTTCTGTCAGGAGGCAAAGGGCAGAACGGACTGACATTGAACACCATGCGCGGAAAGAGAGAGCTCGAGTTCCAGCGGAGGTAGTCGGCGCATTGGCGAAGGAAAAATCTTAATTGCGCTCCTCGCATTTCTCTAACGAATTCCACGTATTTCCGCTTATCTCGTAGCGGCAGGGCTCGCGCGCGCGCACACATCGCGCGCTACCTGGAAGAGGAAGCGTGTCTTCGAGGAGGTTGCCATTGAACGCGAGCGCGCGTGCCACGCACCAGATGAAGAGTACCGGGGATTCTTCTCGGCGAGTGGAAGTAAGAGGGAGCGATCGCTATTGCGAATCGGTTGCTCAGGTGCGCACATTGTGCCGGCACGGCCTCTGCCATTCCAAGACTTCCGGGCTAACAATGAAGAGGCCGTCATGAAACGGCAGTCCGTTCTGCCGGAGGAAAGATGACTTCACGCCCGACAACTAAACCGAATGCCAACCTATTACATATTCTTGTAGCTCTCTTCTCAAAGAATGCCTCCGCCGCTCTTCCTCTTTTCTTCGCCAATATTCAATACTTACTGTACACGATGATTCATTTCCCTTTGAGCCATCAATATTGAATACACGCTCCTTTCTTTACGGCATAGTTATAAATAATGTAATGATTTTAATTATGCACCAACGTTCCTTAACTTTTCTCTGCATCTGGTGTATCGCCGACAATTACTACACATTATGCCTGACAAAGTGGGCCAGCATACTGCTGATTCAAAGGGAGGTGAATCACCTTCTGCGGAATGAATCAGCACTGATGAGTTTAGACGGCGATATATAGGACAAATGTACATTATCATTGTTGGAGTCAAGCGAAGACTATACCATACAATACTTCCACTCTTGAGAATACTATAACCAATGAACTCTTCATCTGATTAACGCCGTGTTTATACCAGTTATTATACATGTCGGGAGGAGGGTCTGTTTTAATTTTGAACCACCCTCGAAGTGATTGAGTTGGCCAATCCCAGTTACTATAATAACTAGTTACCATAATTTAGTTGGGCCTTGATAGAGAAGGAAGAATCAGTTGAAATATTTTTTTTTAATCATTGTAATTTAAGATCTGATCTGCTGTGGGATCATTAACGATTGAATATACATAAATAAGTACAATAAGTTGTTTTAGATGGAGTTATAGAAGAGTTTATCTTGGTCCTCCATATTGCTCCAGTGTTGATTGATTGAATTAGTTATTTTTTTACTGACTTCTTGGTGTGGGATTAGGAAATTTTTAATTGATGGAATATTTAGGGCTTCTTCTGCTACTTCAACAGCTATTTTATTTCGTCGAATTACTCCGTCATTTGTCAAGGTATTATACATTTCCAGGATTTCCCTAATTACAGGGTTGTTACTCGGAAAACCATGTATGGCTAATATTGTAGATATTAAGTCACTGTCGATAATATGTTTATGATCCTAATTATTTTTAGTGACCCAACATTTTTTCGGTCAACCAAAACTATTTTAAAATGATTGATTGATCTCGCTCATTTAAAATAGCAGCCCGACTTATGATAAATATGCCCTCTAGCTGTTACATTTGTCTGACCGGCTTTGTGCAGTTTCGATAGCCGACAGAAATTGGCCAGTCTGATTAAATTCTGGCCCATTCCGAATGAAGGTTAGGGACGCTCTGGCCTTTCCCTACTGGGGCCTTACCAGTAACCGGGATTGCCCCATAATACATACCCTCCTCTCGACGTGTATAATAACTGGTATAAATATGACGTCAATCAGATTAGCGGTTCGTTAGTTATCATGTTCATAAGAGTATGCTTTCTATCTTATAATCTTCGTGACGCACCGACAATTATATTATACAGACACGGATTATAATACAATACAATACAATATAATATTAAACTGATTCCTCATTCGAAATAAGTCATTGCAAATTAAGACGCCATTTCTACTTAATAAAACCTACTCTCTACTTTACACAGATATTATATAGTCTACTATTACAGATTATAATATACATCAGATATGCAAGCATATAATTACGTACACGTCAGATAAAAAAAAGAAGATACGAGAGTCTTGATTCAAAGGTAAGTGGATCACCCAGTGCACGTCCAAAGATAATGAACATCAAGGGCGCCCTATTTGGGCAGGACTCTTTCGATGGCCTCTTATGAGATATGCGTGCAGCACGCGTGGTAGAAACTCCCGAGACCTTTGACACCACTTCCGGAGGACGCGCCCACCTCGAGCTCGCAAAACTTCCTCGCCGAGAACGCCCACCGGCGTGATTACATGCCTGGAGGATGGCTTCGCCGAAGAGGCTACCGGGCACTCCGAGAGATGCAACCTCTCGCATTGCTATCCCTATGATTAAATGACTTGCGCGACCCCTGATCCCCTCTGTTCTCAGCTTGTCAGCTTGGCACTCCGGGATTGCTGCTTGGAACTTCTCATAGCGGCAGAGGCTCGCGGCTCCGAGATACATCGCTCAATTAATACCACGGCGATCGCGTTATCTGGGCGAGGCACGCTAATGCGCCTCTTAAATTAATACATGCGCCCGAACCCCGGCCTATCTCGGCCGGCGTGTCTCCACGGGATTTTATGATGCTCATCAGCAATCATATAAGAGCGCATTCGTCAGATTCGCGTGTGGCCGAGGATGAGATCGCCGTGGAGTATATCGATAATTTCCTACTGGTAAAGAAAGAGATAAAGAGGGAAGAGATGGTTTGAGTGAGAGGGCCGTTTCAGATAAAGTGATTATGCAAAAACGAACAGGTGCTATCTGGGCTATGAGGTGTCACTGATTACGAGGTTAGGGATATCCTGGATCGACAGGCAGTCACGCGACCACTCTATCGAGTGGTCTGACCACCGCCCCGATGTCGCCATGCTCGCCCAGAGGATGAGACAGCATTGGTTGTTCGCTCTATCGCGATCGTGCGAAAGAGCTTTAGATGGCCGATAGCGCGCGCTAGGCTAATTACACGGTAATACGCATAGGTAGGCTTGGTGCTCGCTCGGAGGCAGCCGGGTGGAGATCTCGCGGCGAGCACGTGCCGCCCGTCCTCTCCCGGCAGTCTTTCTCGGCCACGTATATGCCTATTTACCGAGTAGTTGAAAGAGCGCGCGATGCTAATGGCGTGACAGCGGGAAAGACGGATGTTGGGTGGTTGCGCGTGCTAGACGCTCTCTCGCACACAGACTTAGCTCCGGCCGATTGGTTATTCGTTATTCCCTATGCCGAAGTGTTCTCCGCCGGCCGAGCAGCCACCGAGCCAGACGGATGTGCCATTAATTAGGTAGCAGTGGGCATCGGGTGGCCTTTAACGGTATATATTAAAGAGACACGTTGCCATTAACGCGCACCCTGCCACCGAGGATTCGAGGCCCGATCGCTCGTTAACACTGTGTCCCTCTGTGCCATCGATGGGAACGAGAGGTCACGCCTCGCCACGCCGCCACGCAAAAAGGATGGCACTCTCTTGCTTTCGGCAAATATAGGCGCAGCCTATACCGTCGAGACCGACACCTCGCACCCGAAGACCCCGCCGTCTTCCGAATAACAGTAAAACAGCCGGATTATTTGCATCTCTCATGTAGCCCGGCCAGCAACACGGCTAGCCGCTCTGGTAATTCCCTATTCAGCACTCGCTTTTGACACTTTTCACACGAGCGAGCTGCGCGCCCTCCTATAAACCTCCTCTCCCGTTGGTGTGCAGATGCGAAATAGATCGCACCACTGTGACCCTAGAATCGTAGATTCGGACGGCTGCCAAGTGCCGTGCGTTACACTTTCCTGGCCCCATTGAATACAATCAATCAGAATGTGAGCTGTTCCCCACGTGCCAGGAAAACCTGTTCGCTGTCGCACGCTATCGTAACTTTTATAGCCAATCTAGGAACTCTTCGCTAGGAACCACTATAACTTCATCATGTGCGTCCATTTGACACAGAGGTAATATCCTAACCTTCTAATTTCGTTATCCCTTCGTGTATACATCTATAATAATTTGTGAAAATTCTATTTAGTGATTGCATTGAAGTAAAATTAAAATTGTCACTGTGGAATAATGAGTTTTGGACAACACAAACGGTTTTTAATCTGACAAGGCTCTACCTACCGCGTGTACCGCAGAGTTTCAATCAAAATTACAATTTTTTTCTGTTTTTAATTACGGAACCCTGCCTTAATGGGTGGTCGGACACGCATTTGACCGCTTTTTCTCCTGTTATATTCGTCATGTTTCCGGTAAATAAGTCAATAGCACGTGATTACCGTTGAATTTTATTTAACGAAGAATTAAATATACTAAAAGCATTTTACAATGTACAGTACCTACCTTTGTTATTTAAACAAATATATAATTGATACGAAACTGAAAGCTATTTATAAAGTTCAATTTTCGCGTTCAATCAGAATACAATCAGAGTAAATTACTGAGAAAAACGAATGTTTTCTCTTTCAAATATTCTAACAAATCATACGTACGTCCGAGTATTCACTTAGTCAAGACAGAAGTGAATCCAAGTTATTGCCTTCTTACCATACCTTATATCAAAATTTTCCTCTCTCCTTATTACAACGAATTAGTTCCGTCTTATTTGAACTGCATAATTCCAAATTATATCTAACTATCCCTGAACAATTACTTTCACCTTCCTCCCAAAGATTCCAGGCAAACGTCGTTCCCACTCTGCTTATATATGAGTTGCCATAATGAATTCGGTGAAAATCATATTTAACGATTGCGAGAATAGATCTGGCGAGAGTCGGATAGGAGAATCATCGTGGTGCAGGAGTCAGCGATGGGAGGATTAAGGAAAGGAGGAAAGAAAGGGAAGGCAAGTCAGGCATCGAGTCTGCGGAGATCTGGAGTCGGATAGAGATCCGCGGAAAAGGGGGAACTGGCAGAATAGGGGGGAATGAGAGAAAGAGAGAGATAAAGAGGGAGAGAGGGAGGAAGAGCAAGAGCGGAGGCTGGAGGACGGATCTGCTGTCGTCCGACATTGTTGCAATGCGTCCGGTGACCATGGACTTGGATTTTTTGCTGAGAGTAGCAGAGAGACACACCGCGCTTCTCGGAGCCGAGCTCGCTTCTCCTTCTACCTATATCAGTCTCGCACCTGCTGGCTAACTAGTCGAACCTGATTAAATTCTGCCCTATTCGCTCTCCCTGCTATCACGTGGCCGTGCCACCACCACTTCTCCTAAAAAGCTCTGCTTCCTCCACCTTCTACTTTCCGTTAATCCCTTCTCTTGTCGCCTATATTCATCCTTAAATATATTCCGTTCACTACCACGTCCACTGTCACACTCAATCATGGCGAACGCTCTGCGAGTGGCAGCGGGCTCGATTTATGCTCGAATAAATGTCAGTGTCAATCGAGTCGGGAAATATAGTGGCTGTCTGACTTCTCGATTCTTCGGCGCATCGTCACCGACAAGAAAGCATATTAATCGGTAGGAAATGCTGATGGAAATGAAACTCGACGAGTCAGACGTCGTACAGTTTGCGATCTGATTATCCTCGGGATAAGGTTGTTCCTATCTCGAGTTCGTCTTTGTCTCGTCTTCCCGATACGCGGACTTGCTCTCGCTGGAATTGCACTTCCCTCCTCTTCTACCTCGGTCTGGCCCTTTTTCCTTCTCTTGTCTCCTTTCCCGCGCACGGGGGACCGCCCTTTTTCAATCGGCTCGATCGAGCCGAGTCCCTCGACTCGTAGGGAAGTCAGGAGGTGAGTTAGAGGAGAGTATCGATACCATATCCGAGGAGTGGACTGCGATTTCTTCGCGTGCCCTGGAAGTGCCGGCGAGCACGTTGATCGCGCTCACTCCCCATTCCTTATTCCAGATACAGAGAGATCCACTCGGGATTAGGTCGGATCGGAGTTCCAGGCCTGGCCGGATCTTTCAGGAGACCTAGTTTTTACGCGCGCCTGTTGCGCCGGCCTCGAGACTCGTCGATCTTCGTACTACCTGTCATTAGAATACACGCGTGTACGCACACTCGCTTCCACGGTTTACCGCGGCCCATTCTTGCACGCATAACCTCACCATCATTTGCAAATGGAGTTTTGACCGTCTCTGGGAACCGACACCGTTATGCGCTGCACTGAACCTTTCCTGGCCGACAGGAATTTTCATGTACTCGAAAGAAGTATTCGCCGGCTCTCTGGAGAAAACGCAGACAACAGACGTATTCAAGATTTGCTCTCTAGCATGTTGGAGGGTTCGATTGTCGGGAGTTGCTGAGCGCAGCTTGTTCTTTCTTGCGAGGTGCAATTTCACTCGGTGCGAAAGTTTGATCGGAAGACCCTCGTCCGGTATAATTTGGATAGGCACAATCAGGGTAAGTCGGTTGGCCGAGCGATCAAGAGAAGAGAGGAGAGGAGAGAAGAAAGGAGGATTGCGTGAAGGAGTTGGTTGGTCAGGCCATGGCGCGGTAAGTGTGTTCCCGTCGGTAAATGGTAGGACGTGACTGGTGTGTGGGAGTCAGACCCTGTGAGTTCCCAGTGTTCGCCCCGGCTAATCTGATTAGCCGATTAACCGCGGCCCACGTTCGGTTCGGTCTGATTAGAACGAGGCCTTTCCCCCGCACACCGGCCGATCTACGCTCGCGTAACGAACTCGACGAATGTCCCCGCCGCTCGCTGTAATGCCGGCCACGCTACCCGCGAGGAATTACGCAAATCCACAGGCAGCACTCGCCGCAATTTTGCGCGAGCACTCTTGAGCCGCGACGTCGAAAGTCCAATAGTGGAAAGCCACGCGGAAAGAGTTGTTTCCTCTCTTTCGAGAGATAGAGATAGAGAGACAAAGAGAGAGAAAGAGAGGAACAATGAGGAGTGCGCGGCGAGCTCGATAATTGAAAAGTAAATCGCTACCGGATTGAAAGCGCTCCTCGGACGCTCGCGAAAGCGTATAACGCTACCTCCAGGACGTTACTGCGAGCGACATTTTACTCGGAAGCGAGAACGAGTGAAAAAGACGCGTTCCCCCTCGGGAGTACTTCTGCCCTTTTGCGATAACAGTTTGGAATGTATGGAGACTGTCCCCGGTAAACCGTGGGACTCGGTGACCGAATGACACTGCGCTTCAGTCCGCCTCTCGAATCAACCGACTACTATCCAACCCCAACACTCGCACTTAATGCCCTCCGATTTTGACGGCCAAATCTCCTTTGACGCTTTTTTTTATTAATGCCCTCATTAATCACGCGACTCTTTAATTAAGGTGAGTAAGGTCGACTGTGTGGTCCACTGTCGCATTTCACCGAAACTTACGGCCACTCGGACTTATCGCACGGTCAAATGGATAGTTCCCCCTAATTGGCGTAATTTGGATCGCACTCTTGATTGCGCTAATTAGGCGGATTTATACAGGCAGCGCCGCGCGGCATAAAATCGTTGAACTAATGACGCTCCTCGCTCACGGGAACTTGTTGGCCATTTCGTGAGATGGCGTACGTCTGTTCTTATTGCTCGACGGGATGCAAATGAACAGACATGACCGGTTCCCCTTCTAGCGCGAGCACTTTGTTTTCGCATGGCCTGACGAAATTTTAGGTTGGCCGAGAGTGGGGCCGCGAGTCTTTCGAAAATCCCTCGGCATTCGCCACCGTAAATTAGAACCACCGACAAGAGTGATAGGAGCAGCGAGATAAGATGAGTCGGGTGGACTTCATAATAGCGTCGGTTCGAATGCGGGCCACGGCGGAGCAGATCCGCAAGGAGGAGAGATTTTATTGCCCGGAGGTAAGGCCGGCAACGTACGATCGTGAAAAATTAATTTCGCTCCGAAATTCGGCCGCCGCTTCCTTCCTTCCGCTCGTAAACCTCGGGATGAAACATCTCCGCGCGAATTAGATGGCGTTGCTTCCCAGCGTAGATCGTAGAGCATCGCCCGGTGCCTGGTGCCACTTTTGTGTTGGGTGAGCCAATCGATTTCAGCTGGAACTGCTACACCCGAGACACGCGGTCACGTATTTCGACAACCGCAAGCCGAACAGCAGAGAATCGGCGCACCAACGACTCCACACCACCGAGGGCTACGATCCGAAGAAACTCAGATGCGATCGCACCAGACCCGCTCTCTATTGGGAGGAAATCGCAACCGAGGAGAATGGACACAAGGTTCCAATGACTACTAATCACTGGTACGGACGCCCCAACAGAATCCAGTTGGATTATCCCGAAAGGATGTACAACCGATCGAACAAGATGCGAGAGCTCGGCACGCGCAAGAAGTATGACCCGGAGTTCGAGGATTTCAAGCTCAGACTTAAAACTTGTAGTGCGATCGATGGTTAATTAAATTTTACAATTACTTCATTAGTTTTCAGTAATAATTTGCACGGTTTCCTGTATATTGAGTATCGTAGAACGTTTAATTAATTTAATGTTGGAGTTATCGACGAGGTCACAATGATTTGTTTACTATTTATTCGAACTTATTACACATTTATAACGCATTGTAATGTTTGTAATTCTTGTTGACTTTTGTGAAAATACAGCGACGGTTAACTGTTTTAATCGTTTTTCTCTTTTTACGTACTTTCGAGTAGGATTTTTATGCACTGTACGCGGATATACCGAAACGGGTCATTTTGACCACTCATAAAATCTAGGTAAATCTTGATAATATTTACATTTCAAAGGTTTCATACAAGCTCTCCAGGATTTTTCCAGCGCTGGAATATCTGGAAATAATATATAAATACTCCGGTCGTATGCAAGTTGTAATGCTATTACTTCCTTTCGAGAAATGGTAGAATTACAAATTGCAAACAGAAAAACACACACACATATTTGTTATATTTACGCTTTCATAACAAACAGGATATTATATATGATTTACTTTTCAAAGAAATAATTTCGTAATTTAACAAAATCAACATAAAAACAGATTTAAATACGCACTGGCTTCTTCAATGACGTGTTTTTCAAAAATAATTCAATGTACGTTAATTTTCTGTTGTTGCAGTGTGTCGGAAAGCTGAGGGGCGCTGCCTGACCACGATTACTCCAAGACTACTTCCCGCCTCAACTCTAATAGATCTATCACGATGATATAAAGGTATCATTAGTTATTTAGATTGTTGCGACTGAGTCGAAGCATCAAGGATGACATACCGTGACTAGGTCGAGCAGGTGACTGTCTTCGCTTTAAACAGAAGGTGACAGATATCAGGCAAACTCGAGAGGGATCACGCGCGGCATAACTTTTACTGGGGTGCCATGCGATCGTGGCGGTAATTCATAATACTGGAGGGATCTTTATAGGCAGCGGCGGCATTTTACTTCGCAGCGTGCGAGCCAGGCACGTTTCCCAAATCCATCGGGAGGCGGATCAATGTCGTATCGTTTAAATTTAAAATGACACGCACTCGTCTTTCTTAGGCGCTATCGCGCTGCGCCCAGAAGGGACGGACATTCGAGGTCATCCTCGGATGCCGGGACGAGAAAAGCTCCTTCAAGGTTATGTTCGTCCAACCAAAGCCCTTTAGCGCTCATATACATTTCTATGTACTCGGCAACCCTCGGCAACGCGAAATGAATATATCGAAGACCCTCGCACACCGACAGTCTCGAGGAACAGTTTCTATTTCGCACGGTATTTAGGAAGTAAAACTAATTCCGGAATGATATTCCTCGGATATTTCGCGGACACGTCGCACCGCAACGGCTTTCGGGAGTTCCGGATGAAGTCGAGTTAAGTGCACCGCGGGCTAAGCGATCCGTAATGTACTACCGGGGGAATTAGTATTTGAGTGCATTGTTGGATGGTACGTACGTATGTGTACTCGGGAAATAGCTCGTACCAAGACATGATGATAGGAAGTTATAAGTTATGTCGTGGAAACCACTTGCTTCGAGGAAGGCAAGTTTGCGCTGCGGACTATCTTCCCTCCGTTGCGCCCACGATTTCCCCATGCTAATACTCCGCCCGATCCATTCTCCCAGTTACTTTACAGTAGTTTTCAGTCTGCTTCTTACATGCGCAATACTCCCCGTTCTAATACGTTCTGTATAACTGTACATATGTCGCATTGGCAGTTAAGAATTCGTTTTCCATCAGCAATGCTTGGATCCGCGCTGCCGGGATTGAGGCGTAAGCTTGCCAGTGAGGGAATAAAAAAAGGCAGGATGCGTCGGCGGCGCAGTGATATTCCAAGATAGATATGCACAACTAAAACCCCACGATTCAACTCTCCCGGTCTCGGGAGGATCCTCTATCAAGCGTATGCTTTGCTCGCGACTCCGCCAACTTGACAAAGCTTGCGATTCCCTTGGAATCTTTTCCCTCTTTTACCTCCTTCCCAATAACAGGGAGCTTTCATTGTAATAATAGTGGCAAGAATGCCTGCTCACATGCTACGTGTTCTCTTCGTTCTCTCTCTTGGAGAAAAAAGGCTCTCTTGTGTCGGCAAAAAATCCCTGACTCGGCCATTCATCCCGCCGAAAACAGTTCAGCCACACGCTGTTAACGGATTTCCATGTGGTTAACGGTAACAACGCTTTCCCTCGCTCTTTTTTGCCAGCCAGCTTTCTCGGCAAAGGAAGCCAATGGTGAATAGCGTGTACGAGCATGTTTCAGACGAGCTCAAGCTACGGAATTAGACGCTTGCCGAGAACATTTCCGAGCGTTTTGTTGGCCTAACCTAGCAGCACAACCAACGCTGCTCATCGTTTGCTATCTCCTATCATACCGTCGCACGGAAGAGTAGCTATTAGCATTCTGATTGCTACTTTCAAATTTGCCGAAAGGAAAATACTTCAGGAAGGCACACATATGTGGGCAGGAATAAAGTTTCCTGAGTTAGCTTGAACTTTCGAGCGAGCGGTTCTATTGATTCGCGAATCGCGCGACAACTCTGCGCAACTCGCAGTGCATACTTAAATGGATTCATGTGCGCACATGTGAGACTCACACGAGTCTCAAAGCAATATGTTGATAAAGCGTCTACCGTTTTTCCTTATTGCGGCATTCGTGATGGGAAGTCGGTTGCAGTGCAGCAGACGATCACGTCTGGCACGTTGTTGCTAGGTCAAACGTGAATAGAAATGGCGAGTGTCTGCAATGTATACGTGGCGTTGTCGTTCCAAAGAAATGTACAATGGATGCCAATTGACCCATCTCCTTTCTTAAACCGCGCAGCATCATTAACGCGGCTGGGGAGATGGCTGTCAGCGATTAAAACCAAAGGGAATTACTCATCCTTTATTAATTAGTCGGGCTTCTCGGAATCGAACAGTTTTAATGGATTAGAGTCATTAGCGGAATGCCAGAATTTTTTTGCGTTAATGGAGCGGAACAATTTTAATGAACTTTGCGCGGAGGTCAAACATTTATCAACTCCTCGCTGGGAAATTAAAGAGATAGCGGAAGCTGGAGAAAAATGCGTGCGCTTGAAACTTTGATAAAGGTTAGCATTTTACGCTCGCTTTCCTTTTCGGCCGGGAGCGCTACACACACACACACACACACACACACGCCCTTGAGCTCGGCGTCGCGCATTCCGGGCTTAATCGGCGCTGCCCGATACAAATGGCCCGGTGGAATTCGCTAATGAATAAATAACACGACGATAACGACGATATAATGGGCGCGGCACCGTTTCACTGGGAAATGTCCGGTAATTCATTGCGCGCCACGAACTTTTGGCCGCGCGCGAGAACTTCGTCGTTGGATGGGAGCACATATAATTCAGACGCAACTGTTGTACATTTTCGGTGGAGTATTGTAGTTTAATTAGAGCACCGCAATAATCTCTGGCCTTCCCATTGTCCCGACGATTTGTTCGAATTCGAGAGCGTACCTATCGAACACTATCAATCGAAACTCGGGTGATCGCATCAGGAAGCCTTTCTTTGTCCTCGATTTATCGGGAAATATAATAATTAATATTGACGATTTCAATCGTTAATTATAAACTCTAAATTATATAGACAGTAATAATTAAATTGTTTTGACGAATTAAATTGATCTCAAAGCGAAACAAGCGGAATTTTAAATCAAACTTCGAGAAGTTTCACCCGCTAACTGTTGCATCCCCGTTTCTTAAGCTCTCGCTTCTCCTTTTTCTATCGGGGGTGTTGCAAACGTCAGGAAATATAATAATTAATATTGACGTTTACAGTGATTAATTATAAACTCTAAATTATATAGACAGTAATAATTAAATTGTTTTGACGAATTAAATTGATCTCAAAGCGAAACAAGCGGAATTTTAAATCAAGCTTCGAAAAGTTTCGCCCGGTAACTGTTGCATCGCCATTTCTTTGCGCTCTCGCTTCTCTTTTTTCTATCGGGGGTGTTGCAAATGTTGGTCTACTTAGGCACAACCCGCCAAAGTAAACTACTAAATCACGCTCGCTTAACGACGTAACGAGAATTCGCGGCTACCTTCCGCTAGTTATTTATCTTGCCAAGTTGACGCTTTTAACCCCTCGAGCCCGAAGAAGACGACGACGTACACTAACGACGGGATCGTTCACCCTTCTCTGGCTAGGTTCGGGGTTAAATTTTTACAGGCTCCGCTTCATTTCGTCCTTGACAAATGGGCCTCGTCATCGCCTATCACCGCTCCACTGACTTGCTCCTTTAACACAGCCTGGATAGTTTAAGCACCTCAATTTGTCAGGGAATGCAAATTGCGTGTGATTACTGACACCTCGAAGGTGTCAATTTTATTCGTTGTTAATGCATAATAATTCAAGGATAATAAATGAAACTATAGTGTAGAGAATCGGTAGTGAACAACAGCGAGTGTTTGACTAAAAAACAATGGTCAAAGGTCACAGTTCGTATCAGAACACGCACGCACCTGCGCTTTCACGTATGAGTAATATACGCGGACAGGTGACGCATTGAAAAGCTCCCGGTGAAAAAAATATATGCGACGAATTGAGAATCTTTTTCTCTTTTGCAATTCGGTAAAAGTGCAGTAGTTGCGAGTAAAACTTTTGTGTTCAAAGCGACGTTTTATAATTGGAGCGTTTTATAATTAAAATCTAATTGACCGAATGCAATCTATGATTTTTGTGACCAGTAAGGTGAAAGTGAAAGCTCTCTAGAAATACTTTCTTTTTCTCTGCAATGTTCTTGCTCAATTCCTGGGGAGTTTGTTGCAGAAAAAGGCTTTGCAAGATGTATGTGTGCGTAATATTGGGAGGTATGTGTAGAAAGCGAGCGTTAATTATAGAACGTCACTTCGAACACAAAAGTTTTACTCGCAACTACTTTACTTTTACCTAATTGCAAAAAAGAGACAGATTTTTGAATAATAGATAATAATAGATTTTAATAATAAATATTATAGAGCGTTTTATTGTCAAATCAGAGAAGAATAGACATTTTCGACCAACAAAACCATACTTTGATATTATAAAGTCCAATCTTAGCTTGTACAACAGTTTATCTGACGAAATTCTCTCGTTCGGATGATCAAGATCAGAATGAAGGTTACTCAGTGTTATCTGAGAGTAAAAGTATCCAAAGCTCGAGGGCTGTAAATCATCCCGGCAAGGAGATGACGAGTGTAGGAGGCGGGCGATTAAGATATCGGAAATGCTGTTTGCGGCTCTTGTTACACTACACTGTGAATTTGATCCCACTGTTTACAGGGATAACAGTTCGTTATAATGGGACTTTACGCAATGTTGCCATTCATGACTAAGGAAAGATGACTGGCAGATTTCTCCGGATAAATCGGTTAAGAATATCGCGCTGGTTAAGAAAGAATTTCGTGCGACGACGCTCGAGCAAAATGGAACTAGCGCAACCTAATAAAACAAGAAAGGACGAACTTCCGTCCCAGGAACAGCAAGAAGACAAATGGTTGCTTAGATTCACTTCTGCTTTGTCCGTGCAAGAAGTTCGACGCGTTAAATAAGTTTGGACAAGAAATATTCCCTTGTTACAACAGAACCATGCAGAAAGTAGTCAATCTTTAATGTTGACAACATAATTACTCGTTTAAATCACAAAAGCGCTACTATATTCCGTATAACACCAAACACTTGCTGTTTGCTTTATCAATACAGAAAATTCCACAAAATCGATCGGAATGAAACGCCAAATATTTCGAACACGTAAAGGCCACTGTTCGGCCACGAAATTTTTCCGATCTGGTTACTTTTTCGATTGAGAGGGGTGAGTTTTCCTCTCTCGGTCTCGCCACCTTATACTCTTGCCTTCTTCCGCGCGGGTCACTAAATTTTCCTGGAGCATAGAGGAGAGCGCGCACGCGTCCACGCTATCTGCGCCGGCGGGTATTTTTTTTTTCCGGGCGCGCCAGTCGTCCGTAAATCAGCGGCCACGTTCGTTTTCTCGTCACATCTAGAAGGCATATCCGACAGATTTACGAGATGTATAAATTCAGAACGGAAGGGGGTGCGCGCGCGCGCGCGAGGGAGAGAGAGAGAGAAACACGTATTTGTTGTCGGCGGATTCGAGTATTGAGTCGTCGTGTCTACCAGCGGCAATCGCATCCCATCTCGGTGAGCGGAGAGCGCACCGATAGCGTATCTTCCCACCTATTACAGCGCAACACGTAAACGAGCCCGGCGGAGTTCGCTGCCGTATAAATTTGGTAGTTCGCCTCCGGGATGCACTCCTACTTCCTGGTAGCATGGCGACAATCAGTACCGACCCGGCTTGCCGACTGGCCGACACACTCGTCGAGCACTACACCAGGAAGAGCCCAACGAAAGCTCTCCTCGAGGACTACGACGTAGATAGAATTGTGGAGCGCAGTCTGGGCAGTCGGGACTTCCGGCTGCTGCGATGGAATCTCGATCGACTCGGTGAAACAAATGGCTTCCTCGGCCAGTACTTTTCTCTCTCGGTGGTCGTTCGTGTTGTTGATGGAACGCGATGCCTCAAGTTCTTCGCGAAGACACCGCCACCCCCGGAGAGTCCGCAGTACGCATTCATGGTGCACACCAACACCTTCAATAAGGAGATCACGGTGTACGAGGAGGTGTTCGTGAGAATGGGGAAAGGTGTCGGCATGAACTGGCAGCCGGAATGCTATCTCGGCAAGAGGAATGAGATAATCGTGCTGGAGGATATCCGGGTGAAGGGGTACGCGAACCCAGACAAATACGTGCCACTGGACGAAGAGCATCTGGTTCTGGTGATACAGGCCCTTTCAACTTTCCACTCGAGGTCGGTGATCCTGGAGGAGAAGCTGCGACGTACCGGCAGGAGCATCCAGGAGGTATACGGACACCTGCTGGGTGAAGTGCTCTTCGCCAAGGAGGACGAGAGGTCGCGGAAAATACTCTACTCCGGCATCAAAGGCTCCAACACCCTGGTGGACTTGGCCGAGAGCTTGAAAGAGGAGGAAAAGAGCGTGGTGAAAGAACGCATCGAGAAATGGGGCTCGGCACTAAGCAGACTCCTCGAGCCCTCGAGTGAGTTCAGGAACGCTATATGCCACCGGGATGTGTGGGCAAACAATATCATGTTCAAGCACGACCAGCAAGGCACGCCCGTTGCTTGTTACATGGTGGACTTTCAGTTCATCTGTTACTCTCCGCCAGCCACCGATCTAGTCTTCCTACTATATTTAACTACTGACAGAGCGACCAGGGATCGCAATTACGACCGTTTCCTCCAAATTTACTATGACGTAATGCGCAAGGAACTCGAAGCCGAAGGATTTAAGATCGAGGAGATGATGCCTTGGTCTTCTTTTGTGGAAAGTTGCTCTCGCTCGAGACACACTGCGCTCGTATATGCTGTTATCAATCTGCAGATAATGCTGTTAACGGCTGACGCGGTCTCCGACTATTTCGAGGGCGACGTCGACCGGTTGGAAGACATGTTGTACGGTGATGGACGTATGGCAGTTGTGAGCCATCAATGTCGCGTTCAACCAGCTTACCAGGCGCGGATTCTCGAGATCGTCGAGGAGATCTGGGAACGACTGCCCGATCAGCCGAAACTTTAGACCGCAGACGACACGTGCCTTCGCAGGAGTCCCTGTCGCTCGTACATACTTGCGCCACCATCTGTAATAGAGGATTTGGAGCCTCGCCAACAGCCAGAGAAGATTCCGCCCTTATCCTGGCATTCCTACCTTGCGGAATTTGCTGCAAAAAAGGAGACCAAGGTCAATCAATGACGACCGCAGGATTTCCTTCTGCTCTTGACTTATTATAGACAGTATAATCGGTGATATTTAACCCTTTTAGTGCCGAACGACGATATATCGACGATATATCGACGATATATCTCAAAATAAATTTATAATGCGTTATAAATTAGATTTAAATAGTGCTTGCAAAAGAGAAATTAATTTCTGTCTTTTTCATAATGTTTTATATTTAAGGTATTCTTCGCATAAATGCGATATTTTTGCACGGCACTAAAAGGGTTACTCGATGCAATTAATTAATAATTGTTTTCCGTTACTGGAATGTTAGAATCAAAATCGAATAACATAAATTATCGCGCGTACTTTGAAAACGAATTGTTTGATATTTCTTTGAGTCTAATTGAGAATTCTTTGAATAAGGAAGAAGACAGTGAACGCGCTCCTACGGAGCGAAGGGGGGGAAATTGCAATAAAGCTCTTAGGAAATAGGAAGGTAGAGATTTCATTTGCGCAAATTTATTCGTCGCGTGGAGCGACATCCATTTGCCCGAGTGTGAATTATCTCCGCTCTTCACTCATAACTGATGATTCCCAGTCCTGTAAACGGACGGACGTGAAGCGTTTTTTCCTCTCCCCCACCCACCCGCCACAGGGAAATTCATTCCGCTCGTTTTTCAAGCCGAAACTCCAGTCATTCTATCATTTTTTTTCATTCGCGCTTGCTCTCTTACGTGGCTGAGATTCCTCTGATTGCTGCTTCCTCTCGTTGTTCTTGGCCGGCGTTAGGAGCTAATGAAGCGAAAGCTCCGTGAATGATGGAGCTTAGAATCCATTGTCTCAAGAGTGGGCACGAGCTCCTTAGCGGCTGCTTTTGCTCCTGCGGCGGGTGGCTCTTTCATCCGCCAACAGCACCAGCAGCAGCAGCATCCTTCGAGTTACACGTCGCGACATTAATTGTTTTATCTTAGCAATTCAAGAGCATCTCGCCGTTCTGGCAGCGAGCGACTCTTTTGAGTCTCGAATCGTCCGTGAAACTTAATGCGGCCCGCATTAAAGCATTGCGTGGACGTGGTCTTTGCCAGCTTAAACAGAGAACCATCCTTCTCCATTACTCGGCGGGCGGGCGAGCTCGCCCCCCTCCTCCCCGCCGAGGGGGAAAAGGGATTACGCGCGGTAATAAACTTTGCAAGGAATCCTTGCCCTTCTCCAAAGAGGAAGTCTAATATTTAAAGTAACTTTTTGCCTTAAGACTCTCGAAACGGCAATGCTCCCTCGGTGTTCGTCGGATTGGTATGGCGCGTATGGCGCGCGCGTTCTGCTGCGCTAACAAACCGTTACGATAACGCGTCCGTCCGCCCCGGCAGTCAAACCGAGGGCGTTAATTAAATAATATTCGAGGCTTTGATCCGCGTCGAGATTGAAACAAACCGCCGCCGCGTGTGCCTGGGCTGTGTGTGCTCGGCGAACGAAAGGCGATTCAATATTTGAGGGAAAATTCGCCGTGGCCCCCGCCAGGAGAGCCAGGAGGGCCAAGAACTTTATGGAGTTTGTCGATTGAGCTTTATCCCTAGGTTCCACCGCGCCCGCCAATACCAGCTTTCCCCTCTCTTTCCTATATGCGATGAGCCCGAAACCTTTCCATCGAATCATCTACGTATCCGAAATGGCCAGAGGGCGCACCACTCGCATACATAGGAAACAATGACCGGGTCAATTTGTCCTTCTCCAAGGCTTATTTCCGCGGCGATAAATCGACGCCCGGCATTACTCCTTGCCGGAGTCCAAGTGATGAAAACACTGCTTCCTGCTCAATGACCCGCGAGGTTATGCCGGATTAAAGCGGGAGTTCCTTTTATGGGGGAGCAGTTCGTGCCGGGCAGTAATCGCGCCCGTTTCTGCACTAATGATATCACCATCGGGACGTAAAGCCGCGCGGCTATCAATGACAGTCGCTGCTACTCGATTATTACCGGGCAGCAATATGTACGCGTTATCGAATAGCAATGCCAGTCGAGGTTGTCTCGAATCGAGGCCTCTCTCTCTCTGTCGACGAATTGCTGGCAGAGGTCCGATGATGGCGGCAAACGCAGCAGCGGCAAATCGATAGTGCAATTTTCGAAATCTCCATGGAGCCTGTTTAATTCTGATTGATCAAGGTTTTCAATGTGTGTGGCGGCGGCGAAAGGATCGCCAGGATGGCGCACTGGGTGGGGAAACAAGGGATTAGTGTAACGGGAAAGTACGCGCGTTTGGGAAATCCCGGCGGGCGCGAATTTCGGAATGAAGTTAAATATCGGTTATCTGGACACGGCGATCCTGTCTATCCGTGGCCCGGGGTCACCCTGGTATCAGGGCGCAGAGTTACTATCGAAAGCATAGGGGCGCTCTCATTGTGAGGGGATTACCCGATGGGCTATATGATTCCGATCGAACAGAGGGTAAAATTACCGGCGAGTCCAAGGTAGGCCATTCGCCCTCCTCCTCCTCCTCCTCCTCCACCTCCTCCGCAACGCGGCCTGCGTGAGCCTGTTAATCACGGAGGCTTACTAGCTCTGGTGTATCCATAATATTTCCCAAGCACCGTGAACACTACGGCGATCCGAGCGTTAAATTAGCTCGGATCACCGCTGGCTATTATCATTTCATTGTCAGCGAGCTTCTTCTCGCGACACAGGCAAACACTCGAAATCCTCCAAGTAGAATCAGTCAATTGATAATAACAACCCTCTCGCGAGTTTCATTAGAATGTCCCTGGCGTGGAATAAACGGGCAATGAAATTCAAGGTAAAGCAGCCTGGAAGTATCAGCGCGGGAGTAGCTTTGGAGATGCGGGCGTCGTCGTTGCGAGTTACTTGGAGCTTAACGAAATACTTTCAAGTTGGTGGTACGATCTGGTAACCTTGACTCGGCGGGGGTTGGACGCTCTCTGAATAGGAGGTCGCGCTGTTAAGCATGATAGAGAGTAGTTGGCGGCGAGGGTCTGGAGATCCGGCGTCGAAATCGTGGAGGGATGCACTGGCTCTCGGTGGAGCAGGAGGGCCTCCGGAGGCGAAGCGGTGCGGTGGTTCAACGTGGAGCGGCGGCCGGAGCGGAGCGCGCAGGCGTTCGGAGGCCGGTGGCGGCAAGCGGACTCCGATTTCGCTCTAGTGTCGCGTCAACTGCCGCTGGAGAGCCGTGCGTGCATCGCACCCCGCATCGTCGGCTCTCGAGCACAACCCCCATTCAACGCGCGACTCCCCATATCACACCTTCGAGCCCTCTCTCTTTTCACTCCTGACTCTCGACTCTTGAGCACCGAGAGCCCCATTCCTCCTGTCGCTTCCGCTTGACAAGCTGCCACTGCTCTCTCACAACCAACAGCGAAAGCCTTCTCTTCCCCCTTCGCATGTCCTTGAAAACGGGGTTCCAGCGATTCGAGTACAAAGTGCGATCCACGCCGGATGTGCACGCTTCTCAGCTGATCCACCCTCGACACAGATGGTGCGGTAACATCGCAGTTACGTCTACGCTCCTCGTGACCGGCTGTTTCTGCCAATGTTCGCTCCACTCGGCTGGAGCGTTCTCGAGTGAAGGGAAATTCGAGGGAGCGTGCCACTGTCCGTGCTAAGGACGCGCGCGCGCTACCGTTCGCGGCAAGCTGTCCTCGCGCCCTGTCAAGTCCTCGAGTTGTTTCATTGCTCGCTCTGCTTACCGTCGCTCCCTTAGTCAAGTTCAGCGACCTGTGCTTCGGATTGTGCTGTGCGTGCCAAGTGCACGGACCACTCTCGGTAGCCCTGTGTTGATTATGAATTGGTGCGCAGGCAAGGCCCTCGTGGCTCCGCTTCAACCCTCGTGCCGGTGTTACGGGGTGCTGTTTGTGTCGAGAGCCGAAGCATGAGGGACCCTGCACCCACGACGTAATGGTGAGTCGAGAGTTCTTTTCAACGCCACCGCTGAAATACGATGAATCACATTCCACTGGAGAGTATCACTAACATCCGCGCGCAACCCTTTTCATCCATCTCGAATACCTCATTCGGGAGAAAACAAATTCTCCAGGGTCATTGAGGATATCTCCTGATTCACAGGTCGCGGCAGCGCGCGCGCGCGCGAAATCGGGGACACGTAATTGAATGCGGTGGGTGGTCGTACATTGCCTGAAGAATTCCCAGTTGGGACAGGACGCTGTTTTTCGCGGCGGTGGGGCTAAAAGCGTCCATGCTTCCACGGCTTTCTCGTTAATTCGAAGGCCACTCGGTTCGCTTAACTGCATTTCAGTCGGTCCCGCGGGCTCGTGCCGCGCGAGCCTCTGCGCCGTTTAACCAGCCTGCACAGAGTCTGCTGCTGTAATAAATCTTGCAGATAGAGCAGCGTACCTGTGGACCAACGCCTCGTCTCTCTGTATCATTGTAACGCGAGGAAAATGCTGCGAGGTAGGCGGGATAGGAAAAAATGTCGAGGATATAAGAGAGAAAGAGGTCGACGAGGGTTCAAGCGATCACGGATTGTGGCGACTGGGGAAATTCCCACTGGCAGATTGCGCTCTCGCCAAATTACTATGATATTCAAAGTTTCATGGGGACCTCTCGCCCTCGTGACAGAGAGGCCCGGAGACAAAGGTAGTCGGAGCCAGAGTGCAACTAATGGAGAGTGACGTGTGGCGCACGCGCTCCTCTCAAGTGCACCGCAATTAAAAGCAATTCCATAGTGCGCGGCACCGCTCGTTTTTTTCCCCCACGTAATATCGCCACTTTGGCCCACTACTCTTGTTTTTTTTTCGTTGCCACGCTACTGTTGGTCCATCTAGTTCCTCTCTGTCATCTAACACTGTCCCTCTCTCTCTCTCTGTGCAGGGAGTGTTCAGCGATTTCGTCGCCTGTCCAATGTAAATAGCGATCTTTCTGTTTCTCTTCCATCGGTGTCGCTTTTACTTTGCCACCTCTGAAAATATTAGCTTCTCGCGGCATTCCTTGTAAGCGGTGTGTCTCTTGCAGTTCTCGTCATTTCGGAAAGAATTAGTGGGTAAAACTGTGAGATCGCAACTGGCAGTGAGTTATTAATGACAGTCATCGCGGAACGCGCCATTGGATTATACAGATTGTCTTGGACAATGCGATTCCGCGCTGTCTATGTTATTCTATGGTGCGTGACTGTCCAGTGTGTGCACATTAATTGGCCGCGTCAGAGTAATCGGGATTTATCGTATTAACTATTTAATCGATCCGCGGAAGCTGGGCCCGGCACAATGGAAGAATAGCTCTCTCTCTCGGGCGAGTGTAGGCCGGCCGGGCGTTTCGGTAATTAGGCCGGGTATCGCTGTAAGCGATATTAATCGCTGGCAAGCAAGCAAGCCGCTCGCTCTTGCCGAGCGGCCTATTGTCTGCCTCTTTCAAAAGCTGCAATCGAAATCGATCGGGAAACGTGTTTTTGCCGAGTGCCGTTTTATCGTTTCTAATCGCTGACCGGTCATTGAGGTGGATCGAGCGGCACACGGCAGAGAGTTTGTGGCCAATCGGGGAATGAAGCAATTCTACGAAATCTGATCGGACTAATCCTTGCCGCTGCTGGTGGGAGGGAAAAAGGTTTGAAAATTCCCTCGAAGCCTGCGCCCTCGTGTTTACAGTGAAAACGAGGCGGGCGCGCTCCACTCTCTCCCGATCGCTGGTGTGCCGGGCGGACTCTCACGCTCTGAAATTGCCGCGGCCGCTTTCCATCGGCTGGCGGCGCCGCCGCCGCGTCGCCGCCGCCGCCGGGCCCCAAAATGATTCCGGACATTTCCGATAACAGTAGGACAACATTTGTCGCCGATTCAACTTTCAATTTGGAAGTTCATTGCTCGCGTTTGCGAGAGCCTGTTTCCCCTGTCGTTCGTCCCCGTCACTCTTTCTCCCTCCCTCTCACTCCCTCGTATCTCTTTTTTATTGCCAATGATTTATTCGGAGGCAACGCGACGACGATACGTGACAGTGAAATGTGCCTGCTGGCGAACCGCGTTGTACGTAGGCGTATGTTTGCACTGCTGACAAACACATCGCAACCTGTTTACCCTATTCCCGTTGACAAATGCGACAAAGTGCATTACCAATCGTGGATACTCATACTGGTCTTAAAAAGGAATCCGGGCGAGAAACGGCGCAAGTGGAGATTTTGTCAAAAATCTCTGATAAAATACTTTCTCTCTCTCGGGTGACATTTAACAGCGCTGGTAGAAGTTGAGAAGTGTGTGCTGTGAAATCAGATTGACGTAGGTCTTGTTTTGAAAGCAGGAACAAACAGAGGATTAAAGGGACACAATAGTGTGGATTGCTGGTTTGCCTGTGAGAGGAGCGGTATTGTCGTGTGATCAGGCTTTGAGGGAAGTGCTCGGTGTGGTGCTGGTCTGGATGGTAGGCGGCCACATTAGGAGAGAGTGACGGGAGTGGAGAAATCGGCGGCAGCGGTGCGGTGGCACTGCGAATCGGCAAAGGCAAACGTGTCAGAGCACACCGCTCGCTCGCTCGCTCGCTCGCCGGGCAGGCCACGAGCCAGCACACATCGCCAATAGTGTTTGACAATGTTAACTGCTTGTCAACCAAAGCTGTGTCAATTTGCTTTGATATCTCGTGCGCAGCGAGAAGGCGTCCGGCGATGCCACCGCGACAGCGAGTTCTTGCAGGTAAACGCAGCAGCAGCAGCAGCAGCCGCCTACGTCCACTTGAAGATAAATTGCGTCGACAGGCTAATGACATTAAAGCCGCTTGGGAGTTGCCGGCTGACGTTCGATTCCTATTATGATTAATGAGCCTCGGTGAGCTTTAAGTCGCATCCTCCTCACAATATCCTATTCGCGCGCGCGAGCGAGCGCGCGCGTCTCTCTTCCTGGTAAGAACGTCGATCGAGAAGTTCGTCGATGGTGCGAAGTTATGAAATTTCCGACGGCAGCGATCTCCGCCGCTCCTCTTCGAAGCACCCTAAGCTTACCGGGGGATAGCTTGTAAAAAGTTCGACCTCTCAGGGGCCAGCAGACGCCGCGAAACTTCTCCATTTCGGAATTGGGCCTGGCATCGCAATTGTGCTCTCTCTCGCTCTCCTCTCACGGAGATTATCGAGCGCTTTCAAACACTTGCCCGCGAGCTAAGCAACTCCTCACTTGCTATTTTGCGTTACTTAAGTCTTCTTTGTTTCAACAAACTTCCTCGCGCTTTCACTCAGTTCCATACACATTTCCAAATTCGGGAACCGGCTTTCATCGTCAGTGCAACCTCCACTTTTTTCTTATAGCCTTTGGGTCATAAAGACAGAATACATCTGGACTTTTAACAGTAATAAAAATTATGGATGTAAAAGTACATAGAAACATATAACATGTAAAATAAATTTTAAAAGTTTCGGATATTCGAACGCTTTTGCATTGGAAGACCTTTTTGAAATAATGTATAAAATGTGTATACGCATTCATACATGATAAGTTCAATTTATTGTATTTAAATGTTTATCAATAATTCTTCTCTGATAGACTGCCAAAGATTAAAAATGTTATTTCTCTTTCCTAAAAGTCCTCTACTAATTTCTACACGTATAAAGAATCAACCTTCGCAAACCTAAAGATAACACAAATTAGTAAGGGTAGTTGATATTTAAATTCGAAGCACATCCCTGTGGTTGGAAGTAAATATGACTCCCCGTGAAATCTACTCTGACTAGGATCGATGTAGTCCTTGCTGTGAGTGAGTATTGCGCTGTGCATTCCAGTCTGCCGGTTGGATGAGCGGAGTTATGTTGTTTAGGTTTTGATCCTTTGAGGGGTGTACCTTTGCCGAGGACCACCTAGCGTGCGAACCCTGTGCAATTAGGCTAGGAAGCTTCCTCCTCCTCCTCCTCGACAGGGTGGAGACGAGGATCGGCAAACTCCGGAAACCGCACTCATGTGTCCTCTGCTCCCTTCATATATCGGGGGATGCTTGGACCGGCATGCCACAAATTGACCATGTGCGCGCAGCAACGCCGGGTTTTACGGAGCGGCTTCGCTTTGTGACGAACGGCTCGAAACGCACGTTATTAATTTCCACCTGTCTCTCGCGCTCGCCCCCTTCACGCCACCGCCGCCGCTGCCTGCCGAGTTTTGATGTCTCTCCAATTTATGGTGGTGGCCCATTAATGCCTATGCTAATAACGCGCTAATTTAACCAGAGATTTGCGGCCGGTGTCAATTTGAAAGGGATTACCCGAGTACTCGTATCACTTTCGACTCCGCTCTACCACTCGCCTTTCATCCCCGTCGATTAACTGTATTTACATTTTTGCCTATTGACAGTCTGCCAACACGGCCGCGCAGCATCCACTCTCGAAAGTCGAACATTTCATGGAGTTCAAGCTTGACTACTGCGACTGTCCTTTTAAAGCGTGTTCTCACTGGTTGTTGAAAGCTTGGTATTATTCTTATTAGTATTTTCCTTGTAGCATCATCGAGATATTATTAATCCTCGCAGTTTAGAATTTAAGATGAGATTTTTAAGGAATTTTTTCCAAGAAGCCACTTTTCTCAAGAAACAGGGAATACGAGGGAAAAGTTGCAGGTTGCTCGTTGGGTAAGGGCAGCTTTGCATTAGGGTGCTTTCGCCCTGCAGGCCAATATCCTCGCTGGCACGAGAGGGAGAGAGAGACGTGGCTACAAAAAGCGTTATCGTCCATTAAGCCTGATAAAAAATGGACACTGCTAATGATAGCTGAAATGAAGGAGCGACCGACTTAAGGAAAGTGGAACGGAGAACGCGAGGCCAGAGGAAATTAAAACGTTTCCTTTGAGCTATTCTAATCTAGTGCTGCTCGGCTGCAGTCAATAAAGCTTCCGTTATATCCGGAGCCTCCGCCTCTTTCGTTATAACACGCTAATGGCCAAGAGTTCAGCCTGTCATTACGAATTCATCTGCTCGCCGATGGCGTCGGTTAATCGGTTTCGTGAGCTTTCAACATGAGAGAGAGTTGAGCGGCAAAGGAAACTTCAAAATTGTTCGTTCTTAAAGCGCGGCTGGCTTACATAAGAAATCAATCTACTAATCATCCGCGTATGCAGCTTTGTCCGCGCGCGGCGCCGCGTAGGCTCGGCCATTCACGGCACGTAGAGGGGAAATTCAGTTGGAGGGTGTACTTGCAAGCTCCGTGAAAACGGATTGGGGTTAAAGTGCCGAAAGGCATACGCCTTCAGCGGGAAAATATGGAGTTTTATGAAGCCGAGCCCTAGCTAGGACGAGGCGGACGCTACGTGACTCTCCGGAAAATCACCAAACAAACTAGGACCTCCTCTCTCTTTCTCTCTTCCTCTCTCTCGTCCGCCTAGCCTCGTTCTCTCTCAGTCTCAGTCTCGTATTGTTGAGAGAAGACGCGGGTAAATACGCGGCGGGCCGACGTTTATAGCCCGGCGAGTGCGTCGCCGTCATAAATGCGGCGCACCAGTTTACGAGAGCTATCACGAGAACATCGGGATTTTCAGCAGATTAGTTCGAACAGGAGCCGCTCGTAAAAAAAGCCGAGAACAGAGCCTGCTAGTTCTCGGAGGATAATAGCGAGGACGTCCCGTTATTTCTGGGGCATTGATCAAACGAGGGAAATACTTTTATTGGTCGCTGCCAGGGAGATTGGCCGCAGAAAGCCGACGAGCCAGCTGAATCTAATTCCTTAGACTGTAAATGCATTCGGTAATCGGGAAGCTTAAGGTTTATACCCACCATCGTTCGAATCCCACTCGTGCTTTCGTGACTTCGGCCACTTCTTGTTATTCCATTTGAATCAAGGATACTTAGTAGATTACGCGCCAACACTCCCGAGACGCACATTGCATACAATTGCAGAATAATCCTGCGCGAACCTCGTTGAAACTTGGAGCGTTAGTGGAAGAGGCCTTTGTAATCTACAAATTTAATTCTAGAAAAATAAAGATACGGTATTGAAGATATTCACAAATAAAAAAGTTACTATAATTTAAGCAATTTCTATATTGCTGATTTTTTAAAAAAAGAATTACCTTTTTTTAACTATACGTTTGATTTCATTTGTCAGAATCTCTCATAGTTGCGAAGGTAAAATTTTTAAAGAAGATTAAAGGAATCGTTCACGAGCACCAATCGATGGATCATAGTGAATACATCTACGCAAGAATGATCGAAGTCTCTTGCACCTGAAGTACAAGCGAATGCATTTTTCATCTTCGGCATATTATCAGAAATGCGAGGGAAACTGTATTAAGGAATTTCAGCCTGCTGTACTTTTGCATTTGAATGTAAGAATGACTTGCACCGTATGAGCCAGATAGATTATTCGATGGATCATTGTGAATTTCCATATGCAAGGATGAAAATCTCCTACACCTACAGCACAAGTGTATTCTTCTCCTTTACGATGCTACAAAAAATGGAAGGCAAAGTTTGAATTTGTACTTTTACGTATGAATATAAGGCTGACTTGGACGAAATGAGCCAGATAAATTATTCGATAGATCATTGCGAATATGCATATGCAAGGATAGAAATCTTTTCCCACTAAAGCACAAGTGTATTCTTCGCCCTCGCCATAGCACCAGAAATGCAAGGGAAAGTGTATTAGGGAATTTCTGTCAGACTATACTTTTACGTTTGAATATGAGGGTGAGTCGAATGGCATGATCTAGATAGATTATTCGATAGATCGTTGCGAATATGCATATGCAAGGATAGAAATCTTTTCCAACTAAAGCACAAGTGTATTCTTCGCCCTCGCCATATCACAAGAAATGCAAGGGACAGTGTATTAGGGAATTTCTGTCAGACTATACTTTTACGTTTGAATATGAGGGTGAGTCGAATGGCATGATCTAGATAGATTATTCGATAGATCATTGCGAATATGCATATGCAAGGATAGAAATCTTTTCCAACTAAAGCACAAGTGTATTCTTCACCTTTACAATACCACCAGAAATGCAAGGGAAAGTGTATTAAGGAATTTCTGTCAGACTATACTTTTACGTTTGAATATGAGGGTGAGTTGAATGGCATGAGCCAGATAGAGTGTCTCAGGTTCTCATAGGGCCACTTTACACTGACATCACCTTCAGGGGTATCAGTCTCTTCTATCCGGCATGCAGATGGAACAAGATTCTCGGGCGCAGCGGTCGGCGATACGGAGAGGTGTGAAATTTCCTCGCAGTATGTCAGCGATGTCGAGAGCAAGCGTGTACGAGGCATGCCTATGAAACCATCGGGGCTAATGGTAGCCTCTCAAGCTGGGGACACGCAACACTATTTTCCCTGTACGTTCTCTCGGCAAACACATAGTTTTGCTAGCAGCAACCCTCCAGTCTGTTACCCAGCACAGCAACGACCACCCACGGGAAATGCCACGGAAACCGGGAGCAACACCACTTTTGCGGCGGATACACTCCGCTCCGCTTCCCCGCCGACCGAATGTTATATGAAAGCCGAAATAAAGTGCGCGATAGCACGCGCCTACGCTGCGAAATTACTTTGCGCGGGAAAACCTTGCTTTCCTCTCGCGGAGATTCGATTGCACTGCGTGCATTAAGGTTTCTCTTACATTCGAGCAAGCTTTTGTTAGTCATTATTGTTGATTATTCTAGTATTATTTTTAATACACTACAGTAATTTTTAACTTTAAGAAAATTGTAGTAAAGATCGTCAGCATTTTAAAGGGAACACGAAATATTCACATAAAGCTCGCGGTTATTCTTGCAGTGAGAATAGAGTTTTATGCCACTGGATTCTTACGGGCGAGAAAGAATCTCGTTCGAGTGCTCAGCGAAAACTGCTTCGCACTAAAAGCTCGTAGGAAAGAGTAAAAATGCTGCTGACACTCGGAGTATGTATAGGTAATAGATTTCCTTCGGTGAAATGGGAAAAGTGGGGGTTGGGGATGGGAAGGGGTTGGGGCGTATTCATTGGAATGTGTTAAATGTGCTCCGACTATTAGCTACATCGAGCGAACCACAGGCGCTCTCTCTTTCTCATTTCAAGGCAAGGAGAGTCAGGCGGGCAAGCAAGAGTGCTCGCGCTTCGTCGGCTATGAAACTGGAGGGCGGCTTGGCACAGCGTCGAATCTCGTTATCCGCGTTTCCACTCTGCCGCGGTGTTATTTCCATTTGAAATAACTTAGTGGCACGCTTCACCAATCGCGCCAATATAGCCGCGCGCCAGGAGTCGGGCAACGCATTAGTGCAAGACATTATTCCTCGCCGCCGCCGCCGCCGCCGCCGGGGAGGAACTTGTGTAATAGAAGGGTTGGGTGGCCTCGGCCAGAAATCAAGAACGAGGTCGCAGGCAAATTGATGCCTCGCATTTGGAAGTATCGAATGCCAGTTGTGCAGCAGCGCGCGCGGGGTGGATACTGGGCAGAGTCTATATCGAATGACACATTCGAAGATGAATTCGCCGAGTGTAGCAAGGGGTTGGCGGCGATCGTCCTCGTCCTCGAAGAGAGAGATCGATCGCAGCCACCTTCCCTCGTCTGCGAGAAACTTGCTCGTAAATCACGGTCGAATGTGTCGGGCCCAGTGCAAAGTGCCTTTGAACACTTGCAAAGTGGCGACAAGATGAGAGACTCGACGATGCAAAGAGCATCCTACCTGGTGAGGAGATCCGAGGAAAGCCTGCCGATATATATACATATATATATATCTGTCGGCAAGTGGAGTAGCCCGCGCGTGGTCAGACGATCGGGTGCACCGAGATGAGTCCCTAATGGATCAGTTTCTATGAGTTCGTCCTTGGAGCGAAAACGTTGGTGGCCGGGGCGGGTATGGGTAGATTATGCAAATCAAGGGAAGTAGTGGACCCGAGGAAGCCCGGCTACCCGGTTAACTTTGGGAATGACCCAAGTTCCAGGTTCCTCGCACTCCTCCCTCTCTCTGTCTCTCCCTCCCTTGGAAAGAGAGAGAGAGAGAGCGCGAGGGCGCTTCTTTGAAGGCATCAGCATGCTAATATCGCCGCAAAACTGTTTACACGAGCCAGCAATGGATTTCACCTGCTGGCACGTGGCGATTAGCCCTCGAAACTTGAGAGCGCGGCCGCGCCGCCACCCCGATAAATCCCCGCTCGGAATATATCGCTGGGATTGCTTGTTGCGGCATCGGCTCGCCGAGAGGAACGAGGAAGGATCACGAAGTCTTCGTGTCCGGGTGAGTTCTTCCCTGCGGCTGGAAGCATCCTAGCTGGCTAGTTGGATAATGGATACCTGCGATCAAAGAAGCACAAGTAGCGCGCGAGAGATATCCCGTGGTCCCGGCGAGCCCAGGCAAATTATCCGAGCACACGCTATTCTACGAGGCGCAGGGCAAAAAGCCGCCGCGGCGTGGCGCGCCCTGCTCCGGGAACACTGGTCACGATAAATCAAATCTTTTTGCCGGACAATGCATCTGGCGTCGAGTTGAAGCCGCGTATCCCACTATCGCCGCCCACTTGGCGTTTTGCCATTTCGGCTCTTCCTCCTTTCCCCCACCCCCCACCCCCGCCCACTATTTTACCGATGACAAAATATGCGATGTTGTACGGCTGCCATCCTCCAGGAGGTATGAATAGAATGCCTTTGTCGCCCGGGAATCGATACACTCGAGATACACGACACTATACTCCCGACTCCATTACAATGTTTGTCCAAGCACCGTGTACCCGAATTCGGACGTTCAATTACCCTTCCGGCATGACCCTCTGTCATCCTATTGGCCGGGATCGCAGAGTTTTCATAGCAGTTTTCCCGCACCGGGCAACCCGCGCTTCCTTTTTTTTCTCTCTCTCCCTCCAGCACCCCTCGGCGTCACCCCTGTTAGTTTCCACATGATATGTGGTCCGTGGGATGCGTGCATGCGCTTGCACAGTCGAGCGTAGGATGTAGCGCTGGCTCGGTCGTGCGGCTAGCTAAACAACGTGCTTACAAGCAACTGACATCGCTTACCTCTTCCCGGCGTGTTAGCCCTGATTGCCGTGCGGCCTGCGAACCGCGTTACACTGTTTCCACCGATTGACCGTCCCGATAATTGCTTTTTGCAGGGCAGCACGCTCTCGCTCTCTCTTTGCACGCATAGATGGGGAATCGCGTTCCGATATCCCGCTTGTTAATCCCAGTTATGGAAACTAATCATTGCGATCCGATACTTTTCCCTGCCCGCTATTCGCCGGCCGGCTTCTATTCAGTTCCGTAAGAGCGCGCCACACTACACCGCCGAGATCGGAATGAAGTAGCGGGGAGTTTTTGGAAGTTTCGATGTACGGCTGCATCTGTGCTTCCACAATAAAGCTGACTTGGTACTCGTGCCGTCTGAGTGAAGGCCGCCTGTCGGAGCGGGGCTTACCCCATTTCCGAAATCTCCCTGATTTTCCAAGCACGCGCTCGAAGGCGCGGCGAGATTTTTGGCGGAGATTCAGCTGCTCGTCATAGTTCCGTTTAAACCCCAATCCGAGCGTCGAACGAGCTTCCCTCGGTGACTAGACTGGCGGCAGCGGCGGCACCGGCGGAGTTTTAGTATGGGGTTACCGAATCACAGCCTGCTTCGCTCCTGCAGCAGTCGAGTCCTGTAGGAACGCAGCTTTTCGCGTCGGGAATTCGTAGAGCTTAGCGACTTTTTTAAGCCCTACTATTGTCCCCATTTTTGATCGAAGTACGTATGATTCAATCGAAAGTGCGTTTACAAAACTGTCTCACAGAGATTGGAATAATTTATATTGGCAAATGATATTTAAGGGTGCGTAAAATTTGATGACTAATTTCTACGCGTTGATAAAATATAAGAAACATTTTTGTTTTAAATTTATAAATTTAAGGTATATCATAAATAAATTTCATTAATCTATTCGTCATAATTATTAACTAAGTAAGTAAGTATTCGTCATAATTATTAATTATTATTATTCAATTATCATGCATGTAGAAATGTATTTTATATATCACGATTCACAATGCCCATTGCAGGTCAGAAAATTTTTATTTCAAACAAACGAAACAATTTTTTCTAGAAAGCAAATATTCAAAGCTACTGGCCAACGAAGGTGATTTTAAAAATGTTAGTTTTTAGCGAAACAGCAACCTTTTAACTTCAAAACTAGCTTTTTCAACCTTTGAACATTACCACACTTTTATAGCTCTTGGAGTATAAAAGGCTACCGTTTCATTAAAAAACTAAAATTTCGAAAATCACCCCCGTTGCGAGTACGCTCCCTAGAAAAAATTGTTTCATCCGTGGCAGGTAAAAGCTGTCTATCCTACAAAGGCTACTGTAATTCGTAATTTGTACGCATACTTTATAAGCTTAAAGTAAAAACGTTTTCTAATATTTCGTCAAAATATGGAGGTTAACCCCGAATTTTTGCGGTGAATGTGTACGCGCACCCTTAAGCATATCTCCTGGTAATATCGGTCGGAGTAAATACCGAGCGGCTCGCACGAGACTAGGAAATATCAGAGGAGCGAATTAGGCGGTATCACGTGTGGCTGCGTAAACGTATTCTAACGAGCTTTACCAACCGGTTTGCTCTTTCGCAGGGTTTTCGATGCGGGCCAAAAAAAGCACACACGCACTCGTAGCGGGAGTATCGCGTAGGACGGAAAGTGGAAACTCAAAGCCGTTTTGCTCGCAGGGGTTCGGCACGTTTGACGCACACACTCGCTCCCTCTCACCCCTTTTCATCGCGCTGCACATATACCGCCGCGCGAATAGAACGCCCGTGTGCATTGAAGTGTGCCTTGCGGCGAGACACTCGCCCCGCATTGATTACTCTTTTAATTATAGCCTCAATAATGAAATTAGCCCGGCACGAAAGTGAGGCGGCTACAACAGAATTCACTGTGCGATAATATCGAATGCGAAATTCAAAGGGGGCTGGTGGATGTGGCAAAGCGTGGAGAGTTGGACCATCGTGGCGGTCAAGCTCCGGCCGTTTTCCCCGAGCGAATTTTATGCCGCAGAGCGAAAATGAAGTACCGCTCCGGTGTTGGCCTTTATTCGCTCGCTGCAGAAGCGTCATCAGGTGCAGTGCATTATTACCGGGATGCGCGCAATTCAGCGCGCTGAAATAAAGCACGTGTATTCGCGCTTTTCTTCCTGCCGCTCTCCTTTCTCTCTCGCTCCGTTGTTCAATAACCATAATGGAGCAGCCCTGCAGTGACAAAGGCGCTCGTGATATCTGGCTTTTATCGTAAACACGCTTGCCGCCGACGCTGAACACAGCTGCCCAGCCAACAAGACAGTTTTTCAACGCTCCTCTCCTCTCCTCTTCTCTCCTCCCCCCTTCCCTCTGCCCTATCCACGATACACGCCGCGTTCATCAAGCCAGCGCGAAATTGCCCCGCCAATTATTCCAATCGACCTGCCAACTTTTCATAATTCAAAAGCCGCGATTCCATTTCGGGCCCCGGCAGAAAGATTCGTGAGAGCGCCGAGCACCAACTGGAAACGGGCCACGCACCGAAAATGGCAAGGTGAAAATTGGATGGATGATAAAACTTGCATTTTAAATCTGGCCCGAGTGCAGTATTAAATGGTCACTCCGATTTCTGCAGAGTAGTTGGACTCGGAATTATTGGCTTCGTAGAATTGTCATGACACATTCGTATAAATAGAGCGAACTCTGTCGCATGCATTGTATTTTATGCAGTGAATTTGTCGTTAAATATGTTCAATTGTTAGGATCGAAGAAACTAGAGAAAAGTAAACATAAAGTAAAAGATAGAGATTATCTTCTCTTTTACAAGCAACATTTAAATCTATGAACAATTTTGTCAATTGTATTGCAACGAAATTAAACTATTTATAAAGTTTTATACATTTATTTTGAGATAGACTTTTCGCAAGTGTTGCGAGCAACGATATATCGTCGATCGGCACTAAAAGGGGTAATGAAACTGACTTGCCGCTGCAAAGATACACTGTTTATACTGAAGAAATCATCTTATTTCCTTTAGTATCTCGGTAAGAGTGTTAGAATGAACAAGTACTTGAGAGAAGATACGCAGAGCTATCGCGCGTGTCAAGCTAGACAGGCGCAAGCTTCCTCCGGGTGGCGCGCGATTCAGGCGTAACTGTCGCGGAAATAGATTATCGAGACTTATCTCCGCAGTCATTATTTAAAATGAATAATGGAAGTGGCCGGGGCCTCATAAATAATTCAAGAGAGTACGGGAGAGTACTCTCTCGCTGGTCATGGGCGGGGAAAATATGAAATCATAAATAACGCGAAACGACCAGCAACCTGGTAAGATCGATAATCCGACGATGCGATTGCTGAGTGATGCCCGGGCCCGCTCGACGGCCACTTGCTCCTCTCCAGGATATTACTCACTTATAAACGTTTCAAGATGCGGTCTAATAAAATTTCAATGGCGTACTCGACATTTCGATCATCCTCCGCCGAGAGCTGCAGCTTGGCTTTTTATTGTCCAGCCGTCCGGAATATTCAAGGAATCTTGGAGCGCGCCATCGGATTTCCGAGTCTTTGATGTATCGGCTTCTTTCCTTGGGGAAGTCTGCTTCTCTTGGTGACAGATTTTAATTATGATAATAAGCCTTTGATCCACTAAAGTCATTTTCAATGCGGCTTCCTTACATTTCTGTCTGGCTTCTTTCCCTTGATTTCCCTTGGAATGCGCCGCGCCGTGCCGTTTCGATGGATCGAGTGAATAAAGTAGTTACAGGTCAGACAACGGTCTACCGTGTTTGGGGCTTGTAGGGGCCGGATTACGTGATCGATTACGTAAGGGAGCGATTGTTACCGAGCAAATCGGGCTGGCCGAAGTGTGCGTGATTCTAAAGAATTTACTTTCGACGGATTCCCAGCAGGTCCGTGGGTTCCCCGGCGAACCTCTCGGGGGGTTCGCAATCGACTGAGCGATGATGCCAATAAAAGGTGGAAATTTTTCATTTGCCAAGATTGGAGGACGCTCCATGGTTGCTGCTGGTCTTCTTTCCAAGAGAAAAGATAACGTTATATCGAAGTTCCCAGGCTGGCAGGGCTATCGGCAGGAGTACCCGAAAGGGGCGGGGGCGGCCATCGAGTTTTCAATCCAATTAAATTTTTCCCTTGTTCTCACGGAATTCGCGCGAATAAGCCCTTTCGTGTTATCTCGCTCGATTGAGACGCTGAAACTCCTGCTAATTCCCACCAGCTACCGAGAAGCCACCTCTGATCAACATCGCGACCCTCACATTTCCCTTCGTCCACCGTGAAATTAGAATCTCCGGTCCAAAAGAATTCATACCCAAATAAAACTCTCACTAAAACTTCTTTATCACCTCTTTGAATTCCAAGCCGAGTAATAAAGTGGTATATTTCCTCAGATTTGGCAAAAATTACTGGTTCCATATACTTTATTGAAATCCTCGAATGTCATTGTATATTATGTGGATTGCGATCAGTGAGTGTGGGAGGCTTCATAATCCAAAGCACGTGTGCGAGAGATCCCGAGGGGGTGTGTGAGGCTGTGGGCCGTCAAGAAGAATTCTGGCATTGGGAGACAGGGGTGGGAAAAGTGGGTCACAGCTTGGAAGGAATGGGGACATAAACAGAAGAAAATTGGAGCAGCCGGACGCCGAGGTAGATCGCGACGACTGAAAGGATAAAAGGACAGCGGTCTGTCGATGCCTGGCAGAAATCATTCTCGCGTATCGACCGGTTCGTCGTCACATTCTACAGATAATCGAGAAAGAATATGTGTCTGTGTATGAGCGAGGGAAAAAGAGCGAGAGAGAGAAGCAGCCCTTCGTTGCGTGCTGAGCACAGCCAGCACCAGTCGCGATAACAGCACTCAGTTTGTCGTTCTTATAAGAAATTCATGCGGCCCATTTCCTCAGCGCGCAGATACGCTTTTTCAGCCTGCTTAGTGCGCTAGAGCACTTGACAATGTCGGTAAAAGTACACGGAGAGCGTCTTTCCCGATCTCTGCCAGTGGCGAGGTTAAAGATCTCTCGTTCAGAGAGGGGAGAAGGGCTTCGCTCTAATTTGCAGAGGTCTCGCCAGGGTCAGTATATTTCCGGGCGGGCTCGCACTCGCGCCATAAAAGAAATCACGCCACTAATTTCGATAAGAGGGCACTCTTTCAATTTTCCGGGGAAGCGCCGGCTCGTTTAAGCCCCCGACAGCGGCGGCGGGAGTTGGGTCAGAGACGAATGGAGCAATGGTCTCCGCGAGTAGAGGGAGTACGGGAGGAAATTCGATGTCGGTCGTGTCCGAGGCAAGTTCGATCTCAATGGGAGCGAGGAGGCCGAAGCCGGAGCCATTCGTCGGGTCAGCCAGCATCTCGATCTTCTCTCTCTCTTTCTCTCTCTCTGATCTCAAGACTGTTCTCTCGCGGAGGGACAACGCGTTTCCCACAGAATACGTGTACTCGGAACGCGAGAAGGCCAAGGCGTTTCCTCCGGGCGTAGCGCGCTGCCAGTAGGCATCGTGTCTTCCCTTTTGGTCTGCTGGCGCGAACTAGAGCCGCTTCTAGCAGGCTCCAGTCCCGGCGAAAAACTTGTCGAAGAGAAATTCAGCGAAACACGCGGAGTTTCCCTTTTAGTATGGTTGCGTGCGCCCGCAGTGCGCGCACTCTCCGATCTCCTATGCTCGACTCTCCCGGATAGCTGTCCGTTTCTTTCCGCTGGCTCGGCTATACCGGTTTGACTGGGTTACGCGATGCCTCGACTTAATTGACCCTGGATTTCATTTACAACCTGCGCACTCCACTCGGCCGCTAGCCCGGCTTTGCGTAACATCATCCATCACTGCACTCCGATTCATCCGATACTCTCTTTTCCACTGGCCAGCACGGAGATACACCTTACATCCGAGATTCGCTTATTAACACTCCGCCCTACGACTCATTAATCCCCCGGGGCATTTCACAAACTCCCGCAAATGTCGATTTCTATAGGGAATTTGGTATTAGCGCGCTCCTGAGGGAGGCGTCCGTGTCGACTCATACTCAGACGTTCCTCTTCATTGCTCCAGCGAACATCCAGCAAGTGTGATACAACATATTGGCAGCGAATTTCTTTAGAACTATCGATCGATCATATTACTAGATAACCCTGTAATATGCAGATCAAGCGTGGCTTTAATTAGCCCCTGAGGGTGGGTGATCGGTGCTGCAGGAGGTACGCCAACAAATTCAAAACGCCCTTACAAATATGATCGCCACCGGCGCATTCAAACATTCGCGCATTCATCGGCGGCGGCCGCCGCCGCCGCCGTGGCCAAACCCCTCGCACCCGTAAATACAGCCGCTCTAATTAGTATCCGTTTGACAAGCTTCTAATTATTTCGCCAAATTGAAACTTAGCAGCGGCCGCGCCGCCTGCCTGTCCAATTCTCGTGATATGTCGAGAGACAAGTAGCCGTGCGCGGCTACTAGGTAATTAACACTAACCTCCACGCTCGGCTGATTATCATTCCGTAATGAAATGTAATTCACGGAGTAATGACATGCGACGAGTGAGGATGTCGGTGACGGTGGTGGTGGTGGTGGTGGTGGTGGGCGTGGCTCGAAATTGAACGCAAACACATGTAAATCCCGTGGCGGCGAGGAGAGAGACCTCCTCTCGCCAAGGGAATACCTTTTGACTAAGCGTATTTGGGTTAATTAGTTTAACATCGTGGCGGGCGTGCGTGGAGCGATGTCGTGACCGGCTCCTATCTGCTCCCATATATCTCCCTTTTCTCGCCAGGAGCATGCATCAATTGCGTCATTATCGCCAGGATTAGGCGGGAGAGTTACACTATGCCCTTCTAATCGACTGCCTTCAATGAAAACATGGATTAGCTCGCAACCACCACCTCCATCTAGGCACTATCCGCTCCGATCTGATCAATTGGATTTCTGTCGAGTGATATTTAATATCATGCAATTATTATCCAGCATAATGCAGTTATAATTTATTGACACTCATCGAATAATAATTTAACAGCTCGTTACCACTGGTCTAGATGGGAGGATAGTGCAGGTTGTATCGTAATTGATTGGCTCTGACACGCACATACATACACCACTCTCCACTGGCGTCGATCGTTCCATCGAACTCTCATCGCGTTCGAATCCGATCCTCTCTCAGTGTTCTCGAAAAATTCATCGGTCGACAGCTGAATTGCAAATCCTTTGTTTCCCGGCGCACTCGGCGCGCGATCCTCCGCGGCAGGATGATATTTCCATTCTTTCGCGACAAGAAAAAATGTGTATCCTCGCCGAAAGAGAGTACGCTTTGTTCTTCGCGGGACAATGTAACCCTTGGCCGGCGAGAGAGTCGCCGGCTTCTATTGCGGCCTCTAATTAGTTGAAATCGTGGACAATGCGCGGATTAATTCGATAGAGCGGAGGATGCGCTGACCGTAGAAGTAAAGAATAAACAGCGATAAAAGTAATTGCATTGTCCGAGTACGAAATAACGGAATTGGCGAAGGCTCGTCGGCCAGTTGGGGAAAGGGTGGAATAGTTTTAATGGGAGAAACGATCCTTTAATTAGTAGGGCTTTCCGTTCTGTCCTTATAAGGCAATTTAGAGGCGGAGGGCGCAGCTTGCATGCAAGTAATTCCTTCGGAGACGCGTGCTCCTTGAATACCGAGCCTTCATGCTCAATGCATTGAACCCACGTTCGACCGTTCATGCACGCGGAAATACGAGTTATCGCGCTGCACCTTTGGCTAATGCGATTTCACCGCCCAGACAATACACATACATGCCACTTCCACGTAAGCCACGTCTACGTGTATCTATCGTTATGCAAATAAGGTGGGAACGCGCGCCAAACTAGAAATATTCTCTTGCGTTTTATTGAGAACGTGCCGATATCGACGAGGCTTTTACGCAATCCATGTAAAGTACGCGCCGTCCTATATTTCGCACCCTCGTCACGACCTCAAGGAGATGCTCCGACGTTTCTTCAAATTGCTGTGATTGCACTACAGATTTCCTATAACGAGATTAATCGGCACAGCTGCGGTACAAACAGTAACCAGTCCTCCTAGATAATCGAATGCCAATAACCTCGTATTTATCGGACGTACACAGCTTTTGCATAGACACCTGAGCTTTTTAGCTCTCTAATTCTATGGAATTAGGAATATGTGTTGTTTATAGAAATGTTTTCTTTTAACATTTTTAGTGCCGAGCAAAAATCTATGTCAAGAATATCGTAAATATAAAACATTATGAAAAAGATAGAAATTAATTTCTCTTTTACAAGGAATTCTTAAATCTATGAACAATTTTTTCAATTGTGTTGCAACGAAATTAAACCATTTATAATGTTTGATAAATTTATTTTGAAATAGACAACACTTTTCGCAAGTATCGCGAACAACGATATATCGTCGTTCGGCACTAAAAGGATTAATATGCCTGTCTCGCATAGAATTTATCAGAGTCGTTAAATTTATGAGCAAGATTTATTTCAATAGTTTAATGAATCCTTCGGATTCGTGCAAGCAATAAGGTGTGATATAAAAATGTCATGTAAAGCGAAGAGAATTTCGAAATTACGTCAGAGGCGTAGAACATTTTATGAAATAAATGTAGCAGGACATATCGAGAGCTAAATTTAAAATTGCTACCAACCGAGGCTAATTAATATGTCGAAGGACTCAATTAAACATGAAATTCTCTAAACTCGCAAATCAGGCAGCGCGAAATGTGATTAATTCCCATATTTGTGAGTAATATGATTGCCGGTGCTGACGGCAGACGTATCTACAATTCAAGCCGTGTATATCTCCATAAATGTACAAATTCGCGTAATAAATCTATTCATTGTGCAAGCATGCCAGTGAATGCGAACGGTTATCTGTTACGTATCCACAAGTATTGTAGGAATCGTTGACTGCATATCGCGTTGCATCGGTGGTGCGCGCCGCTCGCTTTTGCAAGCCGGTGTAACCGCGATGTCAGGCAAAACGCTCGGTTTTATTCATTCATCGCAAGCGAGTACACGCGTGTGCCATGCGAGCCTTTTCGCACGCTGCTTCTTCCGTTCTTCTTTGAAAGGGAATCTTTCTATCGCGCCGCCGATTCAATTTAGCCAGGACAATCTTCCCGACAGCCTCCGACAGCCGGATGCTATTGCCTTAATGTGACCAGGGAGAGACAGGAAGATCTGGGCCAGACTGGTTACGCTGCACGTGTCATGTGTTACACGCATCAAACTAATACAGTCCGTAATAGATGCTTGCAGTTACGAGAGACACACGCGATCGCCGTGATACATATAACGGGATCAAAGCCCCCTCTCTCTCTCTCTCCTTCTCTCTCTCCTTCTGTTCCTTTTCGAAGGAGGAGTTCGACAGCGAGTGAGACGGAAGATGAGGATACTGACGTATTACATTAAGCCGCAGTGTTACAGCATCGTTAAGCGGGCGAGCGCTATCGCCGGGCACGACACATATTAGTTTCGAGAAGTTCGGATTCGGCAAACCAGTTAATTACCAGTTTGCGGGATGAATAGGGCGCCCTTAGCGGAGTCTCCCGAGTTACTTGGTAGACGTGCCTGCCGCCGAGCGCCAAGCAAAGTCGGTCGATCAGGACTTTCGGCCCAGGCCCGACGTGCTCCCGCTGACTAAGGTGGAAATTCCTGGGACAGAAGTACGTCTAATTTGGCAGTGAATAGCGGTGAGGCGTCGCTCTCTCTCTCTCTCTCTCTCTCTCTCTCTCTCTCTTCAATACAACTACCTAGCACTGTGTGCCTGTGTGTGTGGCTGGGTATGTGAAGGGATGATTCGGGCCGGGCAATTACAGCGCACGTAAGTCCGAGGTAAACCGAAATCCGACGGTTCCCGGCGGCCGAACTTCATCGTCGAACAACGTTTGTCGCCGGAAGCGCATTCGGATCCCGTGATTCCAAAGTGTCGTGTCGTTCGGGGATCGTTCTCGCGCGTGAACCACAATACCCGAGAGCTCCTCGGATTTCTAAACATCGGTCGGACGCCTCGCCGCCGCCGCCGCCGCCGCCGATTTAACGCCTGGTATAAATCCCCCGATTTTACGATGTTAATTCAATTTCCCCTGGCTCGCAAGCTCAGCGCTGCTAGCTTTTTTTCATTGGCCGACGTTCGCAGCCGTCGCGGCGCTCGAATTCCCAGGAAAAATCGCCTTCGCGAATATTGCCGCTGCTAGGGCTAACTGATTTCTCTGGTAATTCGTGGCTCAGCATGCTTATGGGATTGGCACGCACCGCGTAAACCCTCGCAGCCACTACAGCTTTACGCATTACATTCCACATTGTATGTACAGCATCCGACAAAACAGTTATCACAATCTACAAAGCAGCCACAAGACAAAAAATGAAGTTTGGTAGTATGTACGGGGTGATTCTCTTGTCTTTGAATCAGAACTCTCCTAGCCCTTATTTTTTTTGGTGGACTTCCTGACCTTCCCCGGGACTGAAATTTGGTGGAGAATGTGCCCTTGCCTCAAGGAAGAAGTGATATAAATTTCAGAGCCCTAGCTCAAAGTTTAGGTTTTCACCCATTTTCGACCCTCGAAAATGGTCAATTTTTTCAAGTTTCTCAAAATCGGCCGAACCCGGGATATTTTGATTGTTTTCCTATCAGGGTGGATAGAGAACAAAGAATCCGTGAAAAAAAGTCCGGATTTGCAACGAAAACGGGTCGAAAAACCGTCCAGAAAAGTCCATTTTTGCTCATTTTTAACGGTTTTTATTTTTTTTGGTGGACTTCCCGACCTTTCCCGGGGATGAAATTTGGTGGGTAATGTTTTTTTGCTCCAAGGAAAATACCATAAAAATTCCAGAGCCCTAGCTCAAAATTTATTTTTCGGCAAATTTTTCTTAAGGGGTACACCTTCAGATTTTTTCACGATTTTTCGAAGGTCCCCGAACTCGGTTTTTTTCTTCAGGAATCGATTGCTTATGAATTAAAACGGATAGAAAACAAGAAATCCGTCGAAAAAAGTCCGGATTTTTATCGAAAACACTAAAAAAACTGCCTTTAAAGTTCGATTTTTTCGGAATTTTCGCTGGTTTTTCCCATATTTTTTGGACTCCCCGACATTTTCCGGGGCTGAAATTTGGTGGAGAGTCTCCCCTTGCATCAAGGAAGATGTGATATAAATTTCAGAGCCCCAGGTCAAAAAGTTTTTTTTCCCATATTTTTGGCCATCGAAAATATCCAATTTTTGGTGGTGATTCAAAGGCAAGTGACTCACCCTGTACATAACACCGTATTTCGCTTTGTGTTCATCGATCGTTTTGTAGATTGTGACAACTATTTTGTCGGATGCTGTACAACCCTCGAACAAAACAAAAAGTGCTCAGCATTGATTCAGTTAATTTTCCATCACACCAGTTGTGCTCAACAGTCCGGAAATTGACTTTGCTTTAGTTTTCATCGTACCACGAAAATATTATCGTCAATATTCTACTGACAATAGACTGCCGGGAGGTTCCATGACATCTGAGCGAAAGTAATTAACAGAGTGTTAAATAGTCGTTATAAATGATTAAGTGATACTGTTTCTGAGGCGAAACTAACTAGAATAAACGGAGCGAATGATTGATTTTCGAGGAGATTATCGGACAGTTGGTGGGAAAGAGAGAGAGAGTGGGAGAGATGGGAATATCTCGCGAGAAGACACCGGGGAATTCCGATGAAAGCGGAATCAACGGAGCGAGGACATCTGGAGCTCGGTGTGCCGGGGGCAGGCAGGTTTAATCGGGGAGTTCTTGTAACGTTTTCAATTTTCGAGCGCGCCCGATCCCTTTCATTCAAAGCGGTGTACCTTCGACAAAGGGACAACTGTAGGCACGGAAACAATTCAGCTTCTTCGTCGGCGCTGCTTCCTCCGCCTCCGGTGCTGGTGTGACCCGGTCGCGGACCCTCGAACAACCCTCTCCGTCCCCTCCGCCCTCTCGCAATCTGGGTCATTCATTCTGTCCGCGTCCCCTCCGCTTCTAAATACACGCCAGTACTACTTGCTCCGTTTCGCGCGCGCGGGGCGAGCGCGCAAGATGAATTCGCTGGACGCAGAAACGCGTCCGAACGTACTGCTACGTCGCCAGTGGCCTTGCGCTTTTTCCTCGAGCCGGCCGCGCGGACTTCCGCGCCGATCGATCCTGTCACTCGCACGCTTTTCCACCTAACACACCTTCGCACAGCTCTGCTACCAGCGAGATTGGCCACCGATTGTTTTCATTTCACTGGCCGCCCGACGACTCCCTTCGGAGACATTCGCCGCTTGATCCCGCAAATCGATTATAATCGCGGCGCATTCAATAGGAAAGCGTTTCAACTTTGCTTGAAAGCAAAGCGCGAACCACCCCCTTTGGACGCGTGCGGCCCTCTATGCTTCGTGTCGGAGTCGAGCTAATTCTCGATCGGCAATGACAGATTAATAATTAGCTCGATCGATGGGCCGCGACTGGACTCGGTGAGGGGAATCGATTGGACGATAAATAACGCGAGTGTTTACTGGAGGCGCGTTCAAAGAGCTCGCGTTACAGTGCGCTCCCTGCTGCTAGAGGAGTCGGCTCCGCGCGGAAACGTTCCGGCAGTAAAGCGGAAAACGAAGAGTGCGCAATCATTCGAGTTCTCGCGAGGAAAAAGGAGGAATCCCGGGAGCGTGTTACGTTCGGCCGTTTAGATTGCGATGCGCACTCGTGATACCCAATGCCGCGAGGAAAAAGACTGTTTTAATGCGGAGCATCTCGCCGGCACATTTAATGAGCGGACATTTACGAAGGGAATCCGGAGTCAGTGGCTCCGCATCGAAACACTCGGCATGTTTCCTCTCTTGCGCGCTCGCTCGCTCGCTCGCTCTCCCTTCGAGCTTAAGGATCGCATTCCCATTTAAAGGCAGTCTTCCTATATTTCACGCTACATTTATGCCGGAAGTAAACGCTTCCCCTGCTCTTTATGTGCCCGGGGGGCTTGCGGAAATCTTATTTCAAGTGGCGCGCGAGCTAATAGTATTGACGGAGCATCCTGGACCGACAGGCAGGCTGCGTGAAGGACAATGTAGATCTGCATAATGCCATCGTCAATTATGCCTATAAGCCGACGTAATCCGATAGACGGCGCAAGACACTGAGCAGATATTACTACGGCTGAATCCGATCTTTCTCTTCAAGTTTCTCTTTCCTATTGCAACAATGCCGCGGCTTAAAGTATTCCAACTTTTATCCATTTACAGCTATCTTTTCTTTCTTTACAATGGATTAGCGCGAATAAATTATTTACCAACAATGGCGAGATCTTTTGTCGACCTTCTTGCGCCATAGCGGATATTATTTTTCTATGGTCAAGCATAACAAAGGATAAATTAAAGCAGCAATTTATTGTTCGGTTCCAACGATGACACTTCAACGATTCTTAGAACGGTTGCTTGTAGTCGTCCTCTCGATTTACTCGGCGAGCAGGCGTGGCTTCGTTATGGAGTCGCGTTAAAACCGCACTTAAGCTCTCCGAGCATCTCTCGACCACAGTTATAACTACGAACTTAATCCAATGAATCTTTGATTACCGAATTCGCCGCTCCGCTCCCGAATGTGCCATGTGCGCTTCTCACACCATGCTCATCTTGCAGACGAGCGATAAACCCTGAATCACTATAATGCTATTGAAATATTAATTTGGAAGGTTACCGCACTCCTTCAATCCTTTATAACTCATTGTCAGTGATAAATTTCAGCAAATCACATCGATCATGGTAACACTCGACGATTTTAACCCTTTCGATATAGCAGGCGAGAAGTGATTATGGAAGGATTATGAATATTATGTTTGACTAAAAACCATTCGTACAATCTACCAAATATCGTGTTCTGTGTTCCCCATTGCTCGAAGTTGAATAACACTTTCTTTTATTCATTCAATTTTGTTCATATATGGTTTGGGATATTTTATTTATTTATTAAATGAAGTTTACAATGGATAATATGGATTTTACACAAAAATAACAATAATTGTTCTCCAAGCTCTGAAATAAGTAAAGTTAAACAACATTTCGTTTTATTAGTACAATTTTAGTGCATCTCACCTTAGGTATTTTTTTTATTTATTACGTAGATGGAGTTTAAAATTTTCTCTGTGAATGTCGTTGATAGATTAGGTAAATTATTCTAATAGACTTGCCAAATTACGGGAACAATCCTCCACATTGGAATGCCACCTTACAAAAATTCCTTAAAAGAAGAATTTCACTCTACGCTTTCCCCAGACGCGTCTTAATTAAAACTAGCAATTACTAAAAAGGTTTATAATTATTCCGAGACTGTTAAGTGGCTTGTCAGCGGAATTGGGTGGAAGGGCCTGCATAAGGGTAGAGGTAAAAACGGCGCAACGTGAAATGTCGTCGCGGCGTGGGGCGGCGTAGGGGTGGAATGTCAGCTGGAGGCTGGAAACGCTCAGATCGGGCATGAAAAGAGCTGGTGCCGTGGCTGGAAATAATATCCCACGTGTCACTTCCTTGCCGAGATGCCCGAGGGAGAGAGAGTGGGAGAGAGGGTGAGAGAGTGGGAGAGTGGTGGCTGTGGTAAGGGGAGGAAAGGAGTCGTCTGAACCTCGCCGGGCTGTCCCTCTATTTGTCCGTGGAAAGCGCGCGACTCGATCTGCCACCGTTCTTTCACGTCCGAGCGAGATTATCGCGTATATTTTATCTCGACACTAGACATAGACAAACAGGGCGAATAAATAGTCGCGCATGCCTACGTGAGACTATTCCACCACTGCAGTTTTTCTCTCTCTATCTCGCCCCATCGCAGACCCCCCTCTCTCTCTCTCTTTCTCTTTCTTTCTCTCTGCCATATCTATCCTCCTTTCCAGAGGGATCCTCCACCTTTCCGCGAGATCCTCCTTTACAGTACCCTCGCTTTTTCTCGGAAGCCGCGCGCAGACAGCTCCAGCAAGAAAGCCGGTCCTGTTGCATACGCGGAAATTAGATTCGGGAGCCACACTATGAATCACTGCGGGCAAATCCTCGCCGCCGCCGCCGCCGCCTTTGAACATTTTCATCCAGCCAGCCTCCAGCTTTTCAACCGACCGACGAGTGCTCCACTTCCCGCAGATTAAGATACACAGCGAGCTATCACCCCACCGGAGACATTTAGTGTTTCGCTAAAGAGGATTGAAAGGGCTGAATCGCACGCAGTCCTCTCTCTGCGCCAGCTTGATCCGCCTCCAGCATGGATCCTCGGCTGAGATGCGAACAATAACGGAAATCGCGCGGGGATGCTGCTGTACCAAGCAACTCGGGCAACACTATTTTCCTGCGAGCTAGTGCGAGCCGATGATAAGACCTCTTCTCTCGACGCATGTTTCCTGGCGAGTCTCGCACTCTCCCATCTGCTGCTCTCGCAACACTCATCCCACGACGACGCCGAGAGAACCAGGTCTCTGTACCGCTGGCACTTTTCGACATATGAAATTGCAACGCTTCGTCGCCGTCGAGCAGCCGACGACAAGCGTCGCCGTTCTCCAGGCAATGTCGAATAATGTAGCGTCATTATTCGGCTTATATTTAATGCCCTTGCAAATGGAAATCTAGTGTCCGTTGACATTTCAGCTTTGTATATTCTTGCCAATTGCTTAAGTGCTACTTAATGAGATGGAAGAGTGCAGAGAGAATGAGAATGGGGGGAGTGCATTATGTAAATTGTCCGTTGTGACGCTTCCTGTCGAGGGATTGGGCAATCGGGCATGTCCTTTGTCGGCGACTTTATTTTTGGCGAGTGGAGAGGAGCGGTGGTGTGCCCGCAGGAAGCGGGCTCTCTCCTTTCCGATAAGTTACCGAAAGCCCTTGAATCAGGCACAATGTCTCCTGCAGTCTCGCCGAGCGATCCCCGCCATTGATTCCCATCGGGACACAAAGGTGAAATGCCTCAAAAGGAAGCGTTTTGTCGACTAGCCTTCGTAGCTGCATCTCGCCTTGGCGATCGTGCTCACGTGGCAATCGGGAAATCCCTCTCAAAGGAATTGGCTAGGACTTACTGGCGAGAGTTCTCTACCGCCTAGCAGTAATTATCTCGCCGGATATATCTACGAATCCTGTTTTAATTTTCTTCACTTTTTCCAGCGGCGTTCATATTAATTCCCGAGTGGACTTCCCAGCCTAATTAAAGTTTCATTACTCAGTGTATCCGGGGCGGGGGGAAAGGAAGGGGAGGGGTTCCATATTTTCAATGGGACTTTATTACGGCGGACGGCAGCTTGACTGATGCCACTTAGAAGTAATATCCGATTCCTCGCCTCCCAGCGGGATCATTTGCGACTTTTTTCCAAGTAGCGTCGACGGCGGCGCGGCGCGGCCCGGCGCGGCCCGGCGGCTAGCAGTTCGCCCACGGCGAGAAAGTGGAAACTTTAATTATCGCCTGGCCAATGAACGAAGAAACACGCTACCGCTTTTATTCTGGACGCCTTGAAGTTGCCGCTAGTAGTAAATTGCTTTAGTTCCCATCGAAAGCGATGCATCAATTGATTAGAAGTCGTTACCCGACGTCCCCCGCAGTTCCGGGCAACCTGCAGCATCCTCGAGAAGTCAAACTCGATTCTCGTTATTCCGAGGAGAAGTCAAGTATCGACTTTGCGCGGGAGTCCGCAACTTTCAATCATCGGGCTGCTATAATCGGCGACGGTGGCTGAAATTCGAGAATCATTGAAACGCTATCTCTTCTGCATAGCGGTTGAATCGATCGATCATCGGATAGTGCTCCTCGACATCTAACACCCACGTAATCATCGTCATCTTACAGGCCGTTATTCATTACGGTCCATTTAGCGGCAGGATTTCCATGGAAAGTGGTCGGGCATTTGTATGGGGGCGGCGTGCGCGTGTATAGCACCCAATAAATTCGCTCATCTTGGACCGACTCCTAAGCCGTCTTGATGGCTTTCCTAAGGCACCGTCGAAGATTCCAACCAACCCCCCGCGCGTGCTCCTCTTCTCTCCAGCGGCGCTTCGATTCGATCCTCCTAAAAGGCAGCCTTACGGTAATCTACGGCCACCCTACCCTCCCAATTCCCTCCCTTACCGCCAGGAATAATGACACCTGCACTCGTATACCTAGCTCACCCCCGATCGCCGACCAACCCCCTTTACGAGCATGGACTCACTGAAACTCCGAAAATATCCGCGCGACTCTAAGTCGAAATCTGATAGCGGCCCAGAATACTCCACTTCCATAGTCCCCTGGGGAAGCCTCGGAATTTTAATGGAGTCCGGATTATCTCGCTACCATTCATTTTCACGATCAGTCGAATGAAGGGAAGAGTGTCTCGACCGCGCTGATAGTCCTCCATTTGATTCTCCAAAGAATTTAACGACCGCTACGTTATGCTGGTTTAAAGGGAGCGGAAAGATGGGGCATGATATTTTTCTTGAATATCAATAGTTTGCTTCCCAGTTGGCTCGCGAGAGATTCAACGTGATATGTTTCGTTTCTATTTGGAGACGGCGAATGCTGCGCGGCAGATTCGACGAATGTTCTTTAATGCATAATACATGATCGTATTTTTATTTAACTTAACGTAGCTGTGCCACTGTGTATAAATACGGATATATATTATGCATTAAGATACCACATACAAATAAATGGGTCAAAAGAATCAAATTTTTCCCCAAAAATTGTGTTGATAATGATGCACGGCACAGGAATTGACGATTTTATGTAAGCATAACGAACTTTGAAACTTTCTGATGTAATGCGTAAAAAGATACAAAAGATATTTTCTAAACATTCCCAAAACTTCAAACACGTTTTTCTCAAAACACCGTTTCTGCCGGCGGTAGCCAGCATAACTAATTCATCATTGAACGGATCAAACTGAAAATTTAATCAGATCTTCTTAATAGGGTTATCTACTGCACTACGTAGCATGTTTTTGCATACCTATCCCAGTTTTTTTTGTTTCTATATAAAATACTTAATTCTGTAGGAAAAATCGATCTGATGATTATAAATAGCGATATGTTCTGCAAAAAATGAAACTTAAAGGATCTGCTTCCGTAGTGCAGTAGAGTTATTTTTCTATTATATAAAAAGTACTTTTTTATTCGATTCGGATGAAAAATAGTGGAGCTACACCGGTTACCGCAGGCATGTTTCGTTCACTCCGACATTACGAAAGTCGCTGTGGCACGCTAGTTACTGCAATATATTATTTACAATATGTATTTTAATACGTACATAATACTTTTTCCGAAAAATATTATTTGTAAGCAAAAAGAAATCGATTTTTTGTACCGTTTTCCAATATTTTACTTGTATGTGGTACCTTAAAGAATATTTGCCTTATTTGCCGGGTTACGTTCAATGTCTCTAAATATAAACGCACCCTTATTCCTCGTCACTCCTGCTCATCGGGGATTAAGGCGCCTTATTTTATTTTAACCCCATTCGCCGACGCGTTCCCAGAGCGTTTCCTTTACGCTTCTCGCATCCCTTTCCGGGGCCGAATTTCACACGAGCTTTATCCGATGCTCCGCGATATTTCACGGGGGTTGGCGGGGGAAGCGCGCGCGAGCGCCAAAAATATCCGCTCGCCCGATCGAAACCGAATAAATCAGGTTTTATCGGCGCATCGCGCGTATTTATCGGGATAAAACTGGGAGCGCTCGCCGAGTAATTTGAATTATTCGATGCCGACGCACATATGAATAAGTGGCCGAACATTATAACAGATTCGACTAGCAGTTGGAAAGCGTCAAGTTTTCATTGACACGCGAGGAGCTTGGCAAGGCTACGTTCTGACGTCGGCAAAAAATGGGGCAGATTTTTGAGTAGCCTATCGGTTCGTATGTATGCCAGTGATAAACAGAATTAAAAGGGGAAAAAAGTGAGAGATATACCGAAAGTGGGAAGAGAGAGAGAGAATGCGAGAGAGAAAGAGAAGAGGCGGCGGTGGTAGTGGAGTAAACGAAGGGCAGCCGCGCAAAAATACCTCATAAATTTTTCACCAAGCCGGATGATTTTAATTAGTGCGCGGATTAACGCGTCCCACCGGATCATCAAGGGATGTAATGCAATTAGTGAGGCGGTCCAAATGTGTCACCTGTGATGTAGTGCTCGACAGGCCAGCCTGATTCCAGACAAAAAGGGTGTCAATCGATCGGACCCGCTGAAGGTTAAACCACTCGGCCCCTCGAGCAATCCTACCTGCAATATTCGGCTGCGCCGAAAAAGGAGAGCTGCTTTTCGCACTTTCCAAAAGACCGAACATAACCTATCGCTTCTTCCGACAACTGCTGGCAGCCAAAATTACCGCCCCGCCTCGGCCCACAACCTCCACGTGAGCTGCTCCAGTCACCTCGTTATCGGCCTCTTAAAATTTTCAGGATGAACGCCTCCGAGCGGAAGCAAGGAGCAGAGGCTGCCACTCGTTAACGTTGTCCTGAAATTTTCAGAGCCACCGGGGAGACTTCTCCCAACACACTCCCGGATCGGCCGTTTCACTTGGATTACACCGAGCAATGTTTGAACACACTTTTTTGGAAATGTACCCCTGGTTTTCGGCGTTCTACGTCGATTATTCATTAGCACTTGATATCCGTTAATAAATCTTAGAGATTTTAATCGAACGGTAGAAACAGCTAAGTGACAAGTAGTCTGAGAAAAGTACTGCAGAATTCCTATAACTTTACATGTAGTCGCTGGTGGTGAATTCATATTAAAGTGATTCATATGTGCCGGAAATAATGGACGGCCGGAGTGCTACAGGATTTCATGCTGTAGAGCGGAGTTCCAGAGCGGCGGGCAGACGAAATTCGCGAGCCCTAAACGAAGTTTTTCCGGGGCGCAAATGAGGTCTCGGCCGTGGAAATTTCAATAGGCAGGCGGCGCTGCGCGGCGCGGCGGCGGAGGTGCGTCTGCCAGGGAACGTGAGTGCTCGAATTCCCCTCAACTAGGAAGCGTGCTTTACTTCTCCCTCGGGGGGCGTACGTGTAGGACTCCAAGGATTAACGCATAATCCGGAGCGACCCAATTACCTCGAGGCTCGTCTGTGCCTGAGCCCACAGGCGAATGGTTAATGAGAGGGCTAGATTATATTAACGATATCCATAGGTAATGCCGAAACAGCAAGTACATTGTCCGCGCCCTCTTTATTTAACATCTCCTCGTGTCCTGACATTCCTGTTCGCCATCCAAGAGTTTCGATTTCATCCGGACAAGTGATACTCCTTGATAATTGGGAAGGTTACCAGTTTCCCCTATGCTTTTTCGCCCTCTGCTTCCTCGTGAGCGAAGCACATGCTTCCGGAGGAAAGTGGTTCGGCCAGAGGTCTGACTAGGAGTGGGCTGCGACCACTGGCGCAGCTCTGCTGCAGGAGCCAGAGCGAATTAGGAGTTTAGTGTAATCGTAAGAACGAGGTCGAGGATAAGTGCGAGGAGCTCCGAGGCTGCAGAGGCCATAGTCCCGGGAGGATAACGAAGCCGAGGATTTGGCCGGGTGTGCAGACACACACAGCTCAGGATATACACGTAGTCATCGGGTCGATAACAGCATCTAATCCTAACTTCGATACCAATGCCTCGGGATGGAGTCGTCGTTAGCTAAAGCAGCGAAACGAAGCCAGTCCTACCTGGCGAACTCTAGTCCTACGAGAGATCGAACCGCCTGCCATTAATTGCCAACGCCAGTCGACGGAGTATCGCGTCTCCTTCTGGGCCCAGATGCTCGCGCTGATACTTGCCCTTTCCAAGCAAACAAGAAGAAAGTGAGGCCCACCTGGGAATTCCTCTTGGGAATGACTTTTGCCGCTAAACGTAATCGCGAGAGTGAGAGAGACTTGGCTCCGGTTTCGGTCTCTCTCACTTGGACTTCTTGATGCCTGTCCGCAGGAGACTGCGGCAATACTTGCGCGATGTCAACTCATCGATTCTCAGCGATTCAATTTCCCAAAACACTTCGCTAATGGAGCGTCGACGATTAATTGATCCAAGGCAGAGATACATATTTTTCAGAGGAAATTCGCGGTTCCCAAGCGCGCCGTATGTCAGCTCGACGTATAAGATTGTAGTGGGAGGAACGTGTTTCCGGGCGCTCCGGAACCTCTTGCATTAGTTGGAGTTCCGGAGCCACAAGATCTCCGAGCGATACAGCGGAGCGGTCGGGAAGTCTGCGGGTGCGAGATGAGTGAAAGGGGTAGAGGAAGGGTGCGTGAGGAAGATTTAGGGGAGAGGTAGATGGATAGGGGGTGGGTAAAATCGATCTCCGTTTTCCAAGGTGCATTTGCGTCTCTCACCCAACAGTGGCTCATTAGCTCTTCGGCAAACAGTGCTCTCTTCCCTCTGACTCCTACTATTTGTACCTCACTCCTTTCCACCTCTGTTTCTCCTCATCCCCTTTTCATCCCCTCCCCGCTACCTTTTCGCCCCCTTGTTCTCTGACTTTGTTCTTCTTGCTAGCAGCAGCAGCAGCCGCGCGCAGTCTATGTTTTATTTCGCAGAAGAGATCAGCATTGTTACGGAAGTACTTTACGTCTCGTTCTACCCGTTCTACTGGCAAGCTGCTTGCTGCAGCTCTTCCTTGGTTGGCTAGTCCTCTCAGCAGGCGCCCATGGCGCAAATGGCTTCTTGCTTTTTTCCCCGGCAGGCTCATTTCACTCGGAAGCGAGGGTGTTATGGACTGCGACGACTTATGTTTGATTTGCCAGTCCAACACTGCAATCCTGGAATCCGGTGGCTTCATCCCTTCGCGGTGACTGTCGTCCTCTTTCTCGAAGGCGAGTAACTGCTAGATTCTTAGCAGGACTTTTCTCTCTGAGAGCGAGTGGCGTATGAGTGAGTATTCATTTGGCGGAAGTATAGCCGGGCATTTCTCTCCGGAGTCCCCGGTGAGTCGGGCGATAGAGTAGGTGGTCGAGAGAAACTTTGCCAAGTCCTCACCTCACCGCGAAGGAAGTTTCACCTGCAGACACGACCTCGCTATCTACTCCTTTTTTTTCACCCGGTGCTCGCTTGCATTTCCTCTCCCCTCCTCTTCCACGGCTTCTTCCTGGTGTTTTCGCGAGGGCTCGAGGCGAGCCCTTCATTAAAGTTTCCGCCGGCCGCTTTTGTAGTTCTCAACTAACAGATGGACGAAACTCTCTACTTCCTGGCGGCCCAGGAGGCCTCCTGCTTGCTTGCTTACTTGCTCGCTCGTCGAGGAGGCGAATCGAGCAACACATCGGCTTGCACGGCGATAAAAATAAAGCAGGCATCGCAGTGCGAAGCGGGTTACCTCGAAATGCACTCTTTAAATTCGAGTGCCGGTGCCCTCGGGACGGCGAGGTCTCTCCAATGAAAAGGGATAACGCGTTGAACTCGGCTCCCTCCGATCCGATTAACTTTCGGCTTATCCGCTCTAATGCATCGGCCCGCCACTCCACCCGCCCGCACTCTTCTGTCTTATCGGGTTACCCTGATAAAGCTTTCATCCGACTTACGATTACACAGCGGACCGCTCGACTTCAAATGCTCTCATTATTCAGAGTGGTCCTCGAGATGCCCATACGTTCTCACGGCCACTCGCTGCTTCGACTTCGGTTTAGTTCGATTTTCCTGTTTCTTCCAGGTGTATCTCACCAATGCACAGTGGTCCAGCGACCCTCGAAGCCGCGCCATAAATAGAAAACTTCTTCATAGGCTGTTTTCTGTATGATTACTTAACACTAGGTTTACGGACATTTTTGTGTACTTATCCACCTATTCGAAACAACGTAATTTCTTTTAAAAAAGAACGAGTAATTTAATTTAAAAACAACTACAATCTTAACAAACCTAATATCAGTGAATTAAATCTGTTAGAATTGCATAAATAATAATCGGCATAAATTGGAGAAAAATGAATTGTAATTGTACTCATGAAGCCCGAAATCCGTCAAAATGACGGGTTCCGTAAACGTAGTGTTAAATCAATTCGAATGGAATAATTAAAGGAAGAACATTTCGAGGAGTACCTTTCCCTTTATTGAACAAAATTCTCAGACAAATGAAAGACAGTTGGACATAGTTCTAAGCTCATTGATACGAGATTTGTTTTAAAATCATACTGCGCAGTGTGGCATTTTACTGACCACCAATAAAAAATGTGCAAGTATCTGCAATTCTTATTATTATAGCCTTCAGATCTGTACTTTTACTTTTTAGAAAATGTAAGTTAGAAGGCGGAACTCGGTGGGACTTTTTTTAGTACTCTAAAACAAATTTGATATGAAAAATACACAGTATTGATTTCCGAGTCTTAACTTTCACTAATTCTGTAGGAATGCGAGTGCTTTGGACATTCCTCTTTTAAGAAAAAATTGTATAAAAAAATATTGTGGGACTTGAAATGTTGATTTTTAGCGTGGTTTGGACAGTATCTGGACCACTGTGCAATGGAAGCGTCGAAAGATTCCTGTATCCGAAGGATTTGCAGATAATCGCAAATCGCACTTATTTATAAATCTGCACGAACACTTCTTTTGTCGATTAATTACTCAACGCGTTTGCGAATTAACGAGTCGAGCGCGCCAGGTCGGCATGTAATTTCGATGGGATTGCAAGAAAACGCAGCGCACGCTGTTATGACGTAATTTTGCACTGTTCACGCAGGTGGAAAGAGGGGGATCGGGCTTTTTCCAGGATACTTCGAGCCGATCTGTTTATTGGCCGCGGAATCGAAGGCTTGCGAAAAAGCCGGCGCGGCGGCGGCGGCGGCGCGGCGCCCCGAATGGGAATTGAAATATGAATCGGACGCGGGCGCGTCCTCTCTAAAATGACTTGGGGAAATTGAGTCGTGCCCAAAAACCTCCGGCGGCCGTGCATATTGCATTCGGCTGGATATTGCGTTACCAGGCGAACGAATGCGAGCCTGCACTTACGGCTCGGCTCCTCTATCACCGCTCGCTTCCTTTCCTCCCGTTTGAAATGCTTCCTCGCTAGGCAATCCTTTCGTAAATCCCTCTGTCCTGCTGGTATAGCGCTATTAAATTATTAAGCACTGTTGGAATACACAGAGAGAGAGAGCGAAACGCGCGTTAGTAGTCTCGTAAGGTGGTACTTGCGGAAAAGTTTTTACCCTTCCAAGTTGATGCATTCAAATTTAATAGGCGCCGCTTCTTGAATGGTTGTTCGAGTATTATTCCATGAAAGCGTGAGAGGGCGGCACGCGAACCAGCCACCGTTCAAGTGATAATCCTATTCCCCGCTGGAATTCCTGTTATTGGAGTATCTTATCTGCTCGGATAATTCGCAGGATGGTTTAACTCTCGGCAGGTGTTATAATGAGATTGGGGAGGGTGTTGTTCCGGGGCTTTCTCCCTCCGGTTGGGAAATCAAACAGATTATGGGATCAAAAGGGCCGGTAATGCGATCAGCCGCGGATGATTCGCGTAATTTTTCTCTGCGGCTCGGCGGGAAACCGCGGAGGGCGATCCCGCCGGCCACGGATCAAACGACTGGATGCGAGCACCCGCTCCGAATCTCGTTAGCACATTGCTCGCTCGGAGATGCATGGAAGAGGCGCGCGGCCGCCGCGCCGCCGCTCGCTGCTCCAGTGACAATTTCCCCGCTCGTATAATTTAGCCGGCAATGCCAATTAGCTGCGCATAATTATACCGCTGGCTGCGAATTATTTCGGCCTTCATTAGCATGAGATCCTCGGCGAAAGAGCGCGTGCGGACTGGCGCGGCCACTCCAATTCCTTTTAAATAATGTACGTGTCAATCTCGATCAAGATTACTCTACGAGATTGCCAGCTATAAAACGCGAGATTCAATTAGACTTCTTCATCTCATTTGTCCCTCCGAATGCTTCTCCGATCCAATGAAATTCGTTGGTGCTTTCAAAGCCGTCTTACTTACTCACCAAGAATATTTTAGAACCTTTCATTTAAATCGTATACAATAACTCAACTTGAAGAATAAGTACAATATTTATTAAGGTAAAGATAAACTTGACATTAGATGGTGGAAAAACGTGAGATACAATTAAACTTCTTCATCCCATTTGTCGATGCTGTTCGTGTAATCGAATGAAATTCGTTGATACCTTGTTACTCAGTCTCGAAGTATATTTTCGACCCTCCAATTAAAATCGTATGCAATAACTCAACTTGAAGAATAAGTGTAATGTTTACTGAAGTAAAAATCAAGTGGAGACTAGCTGGTGGAAAGAAGAGGTTCGGTTGGGGCGTTCGCGGCAATTAAAATGCAAAGGTTCTTGAGATTTATCTCGCACGGGGAGCTCGAGGAGCAGGGGCAAATGAAGATGTATAGAGTTAAAATGAGGATGGCTTAATTATTCATGATAGCGGACTTCACGATTAGCTGGCTGCCGGCAAAGAGCTAGCGGCACGGCGGCGTGCAGCACCAGCAGCAGCAGCCTGTTACTGACTATGGGTATACACAAATTACCGGTAATATCGTTCCAATGCCGAGCGATGAACGCGCGTTCGCTCGCCCGACAACCTTGACGCATGATTGATCACGGCTGACCCCGTCACACGATTAATGTGATATAATTACACGGCTAACCAGTATTAATGGCGGATCATCCATATGAAAATGGCAGCGATTCGTACGAATATGAATCTCGCTCTGAGTGGGCACCGGTGCGCATGGTCTGCCGGACTCAGGGGTCATACTACTTACAATTAGTATCTCCCATTCCGGATCGGACAGCGCTAATCACTTTGGAACTCTGACAAGTTTGCATCGGGAGCTCGCCCATTCCATGATGGAGCACAAGCGGATTACTCCTAGGCTTGAAATTTCGCGCCCTGGGATTATAATAAATTACGATTGACTGCCTGCTTTTTCACGGAGCGCTCCCAATGAAGAATGACTCGGTATTCGAGACGAGTCTATTAAACGAGCGCGGCGTAAAACCAGAGTCCCGATGGTATACGCCGCTTCCTGTTCCGCTCGGTTTTTATCACTTCTCGTGGGGGAGTTTCGCGGCGATGTCCAGACTCTCGGAGAGGAAAGTTCGGCAATTCAATTACGAGGCCAGTTGATTCGAGGCTAGCGGGGATAATGAGACGTCCAGCGGATTCGCCCTCGCTCTCTCCGCCAGTTTCACTAGGGCAGTGTGCGAAATTGCTAGGCCGCAATCTAGCGAAAGAAGCGAGACAGCGGGCGCGCCGGCAAACGGGGAGCGGCTCGCAGTGGCCGCTCGGATTTTACCCTCTCATTCGGACAACTCATCGCGAAATGGCCAGTCGTCGAAGCCTGCCGCTCCCGTCGGAGGAAGCTACCAATTGGGGAAAAAGGCTGCGAGAAGCCGCACGCCCGAAGCCCATTCCGGGCGATTACTCGCGGCTGCAACCAGCCATTCGTCCTGCCACTGGCAAAGCCCGAAAAGTACCGGAATCGCGGCAGCAACCCTCTCCCGTCAAGCCTCATCCCTCCTCACTGCTCCCTGTTAAACACGCGGCTCCCCTCTATATTATATACAGCCACAGATTTGAGTTTCATTTACGACTCCACCACCATTCTACACCGACCACCACCCACCCTCGACGACATACTCTTGCTAGGCCGTGACAATGTGTTTGCGGTAACAACAGAGCACCACTCTGATCGCATATCCGTGTTTGAGCTACTTGTTAAGGGGGAAGCCCCGGTAATTGATCTATAACGACAACACACGCGCCCTACTCTCGAAAGCCCCTCTGCTACAAGCTTCCCCTGTGATTTGTGGAAAGAGGGCTGAATATCGAAAGTCCAGCGAGTCAGTTGCCGATGAAAAATGCCTGGGGAATCGATTAACCACTAACTTTTTCCTATATGGTGTGTGCCACCTGTTTCGATTTCAATCCGTCAAAGCGGACTTCCCAGCTTACAAACTGGAGCGCATCCCATCTTCCTCTGTCGCCGCTCGACTTTCTTCCTACTATTTTCTTCGCGAACTTTATGAGAGTCTGCTCCTCAAGGGGGAATGGAAGGCGTTGGACTCGCAAGACGTTTCCTATCGACGAGGGTGGCGTACCTTTGTCGCGCACAGATGTATATATACGCGGCGAGGGGCGACACTCTTCATCCCCCCGGTAGTTTAGCTTCGGTAATTCCGGCATTATTAAACCGTTGCGTTTCTACTCGCGTGCCAGGTTTACGAGGCACTAAAGCTAGTGTTTATTATTATTATCGCGTCTCGATGTTTCCCACTCGAGCGGCTTCTTTGAGCGCGGCTGCGGGCGAGTGTTCCCTCGCTAAATCAGAGATGCGCGTCAGTTAACTTATAGGGAGTGAAGGAGGCGGGTTGGGTGGATGGGTTGCCACCGCTTGAGCTGGCAAGTCACGCCTTCCTGTCGTCGCCGTCACCGCTCCTTCCGACCCTCTCATATCCTGCAGCGCAATTCCTTCTTCTCCTCTTCTCTCATCCATCCAACACGCATACCGCATCCCTTCTCTCTTCCTCTCTCGCTTCGCTCCAGAAACTATTCTAACTGCTTCCCGAAGGAGAGCGAGAGCGAAGTGTGACGCGGCCGCGCGCGTCCTCCTCGCTGTTACCACTCGCCGGGAATGTGAGCAAACTCTCGCCGCGAATGTTTTCGAGCTCAATCCGTTTCTCTTCTGCATGACTCTTCCCGAGTATTGAACTCCACTGGCATCACCCTCTATCATTCTCTATGTTTCCCTCGTCTGCCCGAACTCTGCCGGCCCCTCCTCTTCCCAGCGACTCTCCTTCCGGCCAAGTTTTCCCGCCCCCATATATCACTTCTGCTGGGAAGCGTCCCGCTGATTCTCCCCTCCAGTTATGATTCTTTGATCAAGTCCAGTGAATGTCGACGAGTTGTCGAAGATTGATTCGGCCCTGCGAACTTTAACACTAGGTTTACCGACATTTCTGTATACCTCTCTTTAGGGACACTTATTTTCATTACAAAAAGGTATTCATTTGATTTAACCCTGTTAGTGCTGGACGAAAAAGAGGTGTCTATGCGAGAATAACCGGCCGAATTTCACGATTTTACTAGGGTTTGGGAAAAGGCCCATAAAAACCAAAGAAAAAACAATATTTACATAATTCAAAAAGAGAACAAAACAATGACACTAATTTTTCTATATTCATTGAAAATATTTAGGTGTTTTAAATGGATAACATTTTGTTATTATAAGGTGCGGGCCGAAATATCGGCTCTGGTAGCAAAAGGGTTAAAGACAATTACAATCTTAACAGACATAATGTAAGTTAATTAAATCTGTCAGGATTGCGTAAATAATTGTCAGTGTCAATTGTTGCCGTAAACCTAGTGTTAAGTCAATTTTATTCTCGAAATAACAATGTTTTAACATTGAGTTACGAATTATTAAAACTTAGAAACACAGAACCTAAGAGAAATTCATATATCGCGTGCCGAAATTAACACAGAGGAACGCGCGGAGTTTGGACCGTTTGAAACCCCAGCAAATACCACATATTTGCGTTTACACGTGTATATATGTATTCAACGCTCCTCGTTTCCAACACAGGAAACCTTATCTATACTAGAAGCCTCCGATAGTATCTTGTCAAGTAGTATAAGTCACTTTCTAGTCAGACCTTCCTTATAAGTAATGTTTTATTTTAGCCAAGACAAGATTGTAGAAATAAATCTAGAGTGTGCGTGTCGCGAGGGAATTCTGGCAATACCAGAGTTCATATACCAACTTTATACAGTGAGGGATAAAAGTTTTCATTCAGAAAATGTACGAAAATAAAAATAACTATGAGACTACAATTAAACCTTTCTTTTATTAATTATTACCAATGCCGAATTCGATACTGGGAAAATGTATTCTATTAATATTCTTGTATAACATACATAAATTATTACATTCATATCACGCATGATTTATTTTATTAATCATACACATATTATTATAATGTATCATCAGATTTGTAAATATAATCACCGTTGATCAAACAGCAATTCTACTTATTTTCATATTATTATTGTACGTCTGCTTTTGCGCCGCAGTGTATGCATATCCCTTTCGAATCCGGCGGAGGGTGAAGAATCACGTTGGCCATAAGGCCACCTAGGTTTCCCTTGGTGGGATCGTTGTGGCGTCGGAGTGTTTGGGGTTGGATTGCATGTTCGATTGACGGAGGCGCATTTATAGTGGCAGAGCGCTCACCGGAGCGTCGCCGGAGATCGGAGCGAGGACGAAATGCAATCTCCACGGAGGATCGTCCCCTTCCAAAGGTGGGCGCATCTGTTCCCTGTTATTCCAGCGCGCGAGAACTTACTCTCGTTGTTCCGAGACGTGTACACACATACGTACGCTACTAGAGCTGCGGTGGAAGTGCGCGCGCCATTCCGCCGGTGTGTTGGTAGCCGCAGTTATCGTCGTTCTTACTTTATGATTTAGAGGGCCGCTCAAGTTTACGATTGTTGCAGCCTCCGGAAGGAAGCGCTAGTCGCGCGCTTGCTTTCGACTTGCAATCGCCAGTTTGTTTCTTACCGGAAAGCAATATCGCCGGATCTGTGCTAGCATGTCGAGCGACCGCTCGTAACAATGGACTGTGTAACATTACGCACGATCGAGTGCAGAGAGAGAGAGAGAGAGAGGGACTTGTGTCCTGTGACGCACGTATCGACGCAGCCGGTGACCCCGAAACATAGATTTCGCAGGTTGCGCCAGGTGGAAGAAAAGGGACAAGCGTTTCTCCATCTCCAAGGACCATCCACTGACCGATATCGGCTAGCCACTTACTTACAGCCGCCCATACATCCACCCCTCCATCTATTCTTCAAAAGCGAGAATCAGTCGATGACGAATATCGGCAACATCATCAATTCTATTCCTCTGCTGGAGACTTTTGTCCTCGAGGGGAAGAAGCTTTAGATACCGATTGCAGCCCGAGGCTTAGCGAGTTCTACATACACGAGGCATTAAAAAGAGCTGTCGTTAGTTGGTCGAGTTGGCTGGGAAACTTTCCTTCAGCCCGTCTGCTTATCTCTCGTTGGAAACTTGACAGCTTTACTCTTCGAGGTCTGTGCTCCTCGCCACTTGGATTGTTTCGATAAGGAGAGCGTTCAGTGGCGAGCGCCACTGTCAGCAGTGCGAATGGCTACATCGTTCTTAAGTGCATATACATTCTTGGCAGAAGGTAGAATGGCGTGTGGAGCAGGTGGGCGTCGTGTGTTTCAATTACTCGCGGAAAGGAGCGGCAGCATGTAAGATTACCTCGCTCGATGGGGGAGGTGGACTGATAAGATCTCAGCATCGCCGGTTCTCTGACCACGCGACTCCTAAAACTGCCGTGTTCCTTGCCCGGCCAACTCACCGGCAAAGAACAGGAGCGCGACTGCGTCCGGTTGAATGACCGCGTTTACCTTGGCCGGTGTCGGATGGCGCTTGCAGCAGCTTGCGCGAGATTGGCATCGCGCGCCAGCCATTTATGGTGGATTTAATTGCTTCTATGTTTAGTCGGTCGGTGTAAAGATTTCATTGGCGGGGCTCCTTTGGCTTGAGAGGAAAACGAAAACAAAGGGATGCATGTCCTGGACGTATTTTCCTCTGGGGTATGGCAGCCGCATTCCATTGGATCGCAGTGTCCTTTGAACTCTTCATTTAGCAGGCTCGAACGCTAAGCCGTCGCGCGACGCGCTCTTCCCTCACAGAATCAGAGGACACAAAGCACAGCTGATGCCTCTCCTAGCCGGTGACCCTCCCGACTGGCCCTCCCTCTCCCCGCTCCTCTCTCTCTCTCTCTCTCTGCAGCAGGATTTCGGGCTGAATTTCTCTGTGCCAGGCGCGCGCAGGAATGTCGTAGTGCATTCCACTGTCAATATTGCACAGTAACTCTATTGGCATTCCGATCAAGTGGCTACCGCGTGCGCGAACCATCCGCCTAATAACGAATAATCGCGCGCCCGGAGGGGCAGCTCCCCCGCTCGCAGCGGAATCTTCCGTGAATGCGCTTCCCTCGCGTTGATGACTTTGTACTCGAGATGATCCAACTAATACGGCTGCGAGGCCGGAAGTGAATAGCACTTGCAAAACAGGTAAAAGCTAGTTTACACGTAAAGGGAGTGCGGCGAAGGATGACGCAGCCAACGGGGACGACGAGGACGACGAGGACGACGGCGTCTCGTCGTGGAACGATAAACTTGAGTTACGTCGGCGGAACGAAACCCAAAGTGACGCGACGCTTACAACGCCTCTGTGTTACTCGACACAATGTTACCGGCCCATTTAATCGCTCGTTGTAAACTTCATCGCTGAAGTCGCCGCCGCGTTTCATACGCGCACATACACACACTTGTGTTCCGACAGTTTGACATTCTTTTAACAGGGACTTTTAACACTTCCCGCCTGGAAACTGGAATGCCACTCGCAAGCTTTGTTCACTTATACCTGTTTCTCCATGCGATTTGTCTGTCTTTCGAGAACCACCACGCGCAAAGGACGTCGCTCGACAAATGCGATATACCATATTACGCTATCGTAGCATGTAATTAAAAGGAACGAGAGCTCGACTGGCGTACTCGACGCACGCCGGGAAAAAAGCTCCTCCGGAACAAAAGAGGCTGCTGGTTGAAACAGTGGCGGCTTCTTTATTCATTAAATGTGCCGGTCAATTGAGTTAGCAGTGGTATTTCCCGGCGGCGCTTTGCATTCAGAGGGGGGGAGAGAGAGAGAGAGAGGAAAGCCGCTAATCCCGGAGGGTTGGCTGCCGCGAAATTGCTTAGCGTCGAATGTGTCGGAGGGGCAGGAGGCGGCGGCGGCGGCGGCGAATGCGGCAAAACTGATAAAAGTCGCCGCTTGGCCGAAGGGAGCTTTTGTTTGGGGGGCGGCCAACAGTTTTAATATCGGGCTTTCGTCGCGACTGGCTGCAATTGGGCTCGCGAGCGCGCAGCCCCACCCTCCTCGCCGCGTGAGATCTCTCGAGCCCTCGCTAGGAGAGAAGGAGAGGCTATATAATATTTCCTGCGGCCAACACAAGCCGTCATATTATACTTTGTCCGGCACAAAGCCGCTGGCATCCAAGCAAGCTCACTGGCAAGCCTACATATCTGACGCGGAGGCCACGCTTTCCCTGCTTCTGGCGCTCCACGTACGAGGTAGGACCTACCAGGACACACATCCTCCCTCGTGAGCGCGCAAAGCACACTGGCCCTGACCCGGCCCAGGACAATACACTCCCTCGAAAATATTTCTTCCTCCTGGCTTTCCAGCCCCTTCCATTCACCCCCCCCCCCTTTCTCTCTTTTTCTCTCGTTTTCTCTCTACGTCCACGCTTCAGCACCCGCCTTACGCCTTGCTTCCCTTCCGCCGTGAATTCGCCCATTGTTTTTAAACAGCGCCGCTCGCTTTTTGCACCCTCCTCTCTGCTTCCTCCCTTCGTCCAACTGCTTTTCCCCCGGTGATACTTTGCCCGGCTAGTGCTAGTTAAACTGGGTATGCACGCAGGAGGAATTGGACCCACTTGGTTCCTTTTAGGGTTCTGCACCCGCTCGTTGATCCAGTTGATTGAAACTGGACGATTTTTTGATCTTAGTTGTAGATCACTGTTATTATATGCGTGAATGTATAATGTGTATAATAATGCACTGTTTTATGTATGACGTAGACCGCTGGGGAGAATGTTTAACTAAGCGTATGCGGCATTCTACTTTGCGGCGAGTTACGCCGAAAGGGGAGCTGTGCACTAGGATGAATATTTTAGTATATTATATTATATGTATTAAGCATGTAATATAGTATGTATCGCGTGCAGGATGCCGGGAAAAGTTAGTAAACATTCGTGTATGATTCAAGTAACTAGATAATTTATAATTATCCTTTATAGAGGAGCTTATATTCAAAGGCAATTAAATCATCCTGTACAGTATTAGAATTGAATACAAAGTCTTAATTTGACAATCAATTCACGCCATACTCTGATACGTTCGTATAATTCCCTCTAAAATGAAAGCAGAGCTTAATTAATCAGTGCATTCATGATCAAGGAATTATTCGAGGCTGTGTATTGCGCATAGAAGTGCATCAACACCGGGGGTTGTTTTCCCGAGTGTTCGCGACTTCTAATCTGGGAGTACATTCTATGGAAATGCACAATTCTCGAGGTGAGCTCGAGTGCATCGGACCGGCGAATGCGAATTTCTGATTAGCAGTATGCCGGGTCGCGTAATATCCGTGATCTTCGAGCTGTTATGAAGCCATGAACGCTGGGAAAATAGCAATAAATGGTAATATCGACTAGAGGGAAGCTAGTCCCGATGCCGGAGACCGCACCGAGGCTTGCCGAGTGAATGGGACATGAATTCATATTGCTCCCGTTAATTGACATTTAGTCCGTGAAGTAATATTTCAGCCGGACTTACTTGTCAGCTCTCGATCCCCGCCCGATGTGTTACCCCCTTTAATCCCCGGGGGTAGTATAACAGAGCAGTGCTGCTCGACGCCTGATAAATCGCTTCATTATTTCGGGGCGAACTTAATTTGTTATTCGAATATCGCCATTATAATGCCGGGGCAACGAAATTTTCCGATGCATTAATGGATATCGCCGCGAGAGAGCAGGTGCAGTTTTGCCGGGGCTAACTTTCATAATGTGACTTTTGAAACGTCATTATCCAGCAGTATACACGTACTGTTGTTCTCCTCCACGAGCTCGACTGTCCTAGCTTTTTAATCCGGCTCCGAAGTACGGCCATATAAATTTAAATGGAATATTTATAGGGTGCGCATAGTTGCGCGTGGCAAGCCGAAATGAATGCTTAATAATTCTATCGGTCTCGGCTGAATCTTTTATGTCGGGCATTCGCGCCGCCCGATAAATATACATGCATATTGATTAGCCACAATTGCCACGGCACCGCGCGCCGCGGCCGCAGCGACACGTAAAAACGGTTTATCATCGTGTTATTTCGTAGAACAATCGCGAGCGATCCTCGACATTCGACGAGTCCTCCAGCCGACGAAATGACTGTCTGTCGAAATTGTATCAGACCTCGAATACACGGCGATATTCAAATGAAAACGAAGCGAAGCTCGAGAGCGGCCGCGGTAAGCGCCAGAGTTGCTCCAGTCTGCCTTGAAATCGGCATTGATCGAGAAAGAAGCAAGTGGCTTTTCGCTGCTGGCATTGCCAGCGACAACAAAGACGCTTAAAGGCGACGAAATTGTCGTGGAAAACACGAGAATCTTTCCGTTATTCCTTCCGCGTCGCAACTAACTATAACTGGTTTTAGTTTTAAGTGTGTGGACCTTTCTCTCGCGAGAGAATCCCGCTTTCGCCATCGGGATAAACACCTTAGGGAGTGGCCGAGGCGAGCAGCAGCTCGGACAAATATTGGACGAGGCTTGCTCAATGTCGCTAAGATCGTACAAATAGGTCAGGAATAAAAATTCTCGCCTTTTAATGCTCGCGCAAGTGAGATGAGACATTCGTAGTCAGACAGCGCGCGTATGCTCTTCGAGCCAGTGCGTTACGTGATACACACACTCGACTGTGACAAGTGGCGCACACTTGAGTCTTCCTCCGCGCGCGCGCGCGTGACAGCTCTGTTTAGAAATAACTATCGCGCGCTAGGCTTTCACGCGAATTTTCATAATATTCCCATTAACCAAAGTGGAACACTGCAGCGACATTAGCAGCTCGTCGCCTTTCAGAGTGTCTCATCAGCCTCGAACATTGACGCATTGCGTTACTCGTGCAAATTGTCAGTTCAAATTATCAGCGCGAAATGCCTCGCACCTCAACAAAACGCTCCTTTCCAATCTTAAATGACCGGCAATGAAAAATGCTGCTGAAACACTGCATTTGAAAAGTTACAATTTTCAGGGAATCATAGATGTTGTTGCCGTTTAGGGTGGAATACGATTCGCTCGGGGAATTTCATGGTTCGAGGGGAGCAGCAAGTATGATTTCCGGGAAAACATGCGTTTCAGCAATGCCGGTCATTCATCCGCGTTGAGCCGGTACTCGTTGCTACCATTGGGGAGCTTCATAACTGCTCGGAGGGAGAGTAATTCATTCCGCACAACAACGGCGAGAGAGTGCGCGTGAACCGGCGGCGAACTAGTAAACAATCGGGAAAGCCGGCGGCGGAGTGGGGTGGTTGGAAGGTAGGAGGGTTGTATTAACGAGGGGGTAATGCTAGACGGGTTGGTTTCATGCGAAGAGGCAAAGCTAGTGAATATCGAGGGGCGATGGAGGTTGGGTGAGGTTGGGGGAGGTTGGGGGGGAGGTTCTTCATTAAATTTCGCGCGTCGAAAGAAATAAAGCCGATGGAACAGAGTCGATCGCGAGGGCTTTCAGGGTAGGGCCGGTCGCCGAGCCGGCTCTGGTTTCCGGAGTGTCGGCAGGCGAAATGGGGTCGCCGATCGCATTGTGCTGCTCTCGCGCTGATGCCTGAAGTACCCTCGCAACAATTCATGCACTTTTGACCTTTGCTCCATTCTCTGTGGGAGAGAGCGCGAGTGCCACTGAAACGACGGCCTACTTCTTGTGTGCGTGAACAGTGGCTGCCCCGCCCGCGCCTCGCTAGCTAATACAATTTCATTGCACCGCCAGGAGGGAGGAATGGCGCCGGCAACTAGTGCGTCTCTGCGTAGGTGATTAGGCGGCTCCACCTGTGCGCCGGACGGGCCTTGTCTCCCGATATACCAGATCAGACTACCCAAGAGAACCCGTCCAATTACCGTTCAGCCCCGCTATGGATACGTTTCCGGTAGCATTCATTAGCCACGACCCCATTTCCCCGCTGGCCTTGATCTTATAATAGTTGCGCGCCAGACATCCGAAATCCAGCGGCGCGTACAGGGTGAGTCACTTGCCTTTGAATCACCACTGTCGAGCCTACACTGTTCTATATAAAATCATTAGAAATAACCTAGACATTTCAATTACACTTGTTGGGTGGTAGAGAAAACAATAGGGCTTTACTTTATTATATTATATTATATTAGATTGTACAGGAGAGTAATCGTCGACACGTGTACGTTGCTTTGAGTCTAACGGCAGAGTAGGAAGGTGCGAAAAGAGCTCGTTATCATTAGCCAAAAGATGGAGCGACAGGTGTATATGTATATGTATATAGTATAGGTATAGGTGTCGGAATTATGTTAACTTAGTATATTACAACAACACTCAAATGTTGCTCAATATTTGTCGGAATTTTATGCATTTATACTTTTACGTGTTTGAGTTATGCTAACTTGCCCATGAAATTTCACCCTGCAGAAGCCAGTTATACATAATAATCCCCTATAAATGTAATATAATAAAATATTGTCTCCTTACGTTGCTAGCCATTCGAAGGAAGTCGATGCTAAAACTTGGTAAAATTTTCGCTTCAACAGGCTACATAATTTAATAGAGTCTGTTGTTAAACACAGAATATATAGTATAATTAAATAGATGTCTAGTAAAAGTGGGCTAGGAGAGTTCTGATTCAAAAGCAACTGACTCACCCTGTAGATACTCCGAACCGACTTCCAACAATCCCGTGATCCTACTGTAAGCCGACAATTCGGAGGTGGCGATTTGTGGTCGTATTAAGAGGCAAAGTAACTCGCGGAATTAACGAGTGATAATATGTCCCGTATATTCCAAGAGCCTCTCGAGGCTTACGTTAGCCATTACAGAGAGGTCAGAATTACATTTCGAATTTGCTGAAACATTCGCGGGTAATTCGATCTTCAAAAATATGCTTTGCATACCGCTTCACTGTCCAATGATCGAATTGCAGTTTGACCACACGAGTTTCAATCACACGCACGGTTTTGAATTTCAGTCTACTTTGATGGACAGATCGATCGGAGAGGAGTGTTGAATTCGGGGCATTGTGTTAAGTGGCGGTCGATCAGAGCACTCGTTGACAGAATGGTCGGCTATAAAATTCTAAGAAGTCGCCTTGTCGCTTGAAATAGCGAGGTTATATATAGATATAGATATATATATATCGGACTATTCATTGAGAGCGCAATGAATTACGAGGAACGGTAGTGGAGAATGCAAGACCGCTGTGGTTTAATCGGCAATTCCATCGTGTGTCCGCACACTCGTCGGCCGTGTGTGCTCGACTGACGAATGTGGTTGTCGATGCACTTTTGACCCTGCCGACTTTCTGTCCCCGGCCTGCCTATTTCGTGTCGCGCACTCGCCAAATGAAACTAATACTCGCTCGGCCCTTCTCTGTCTGATGTCCGATGAGAGAAAGAGAGAGAGAGAGAGAGCCGACAAACTATTCCCAGCAGTGGAGGACTTTTGTTGCGTGAAATTTATTTACTGTACAACAGGCCGAGTGATGTTGAAAGCTCGTTACCTGACGCGCCTACGATCTCCCTTTGAATGCAGCTTGGTGCTTCAGAGTGCGCTATTGCATTCAGTGTTCTTTCGATACCGGCTTTTTTTTTTGTTCGCGAGAGGCGTCCGATTCTATCGGGCGCATAATATACTTCATTACTTCGGCTTCGCCATTGGCCAACTGGCGAGAGGAATTGAAGTACGCGTGAAACAGACTGCATTCGAATCAAATGGACCGAGATTTTTGGCGCGAGTCTACCCATTTATTAAGAGGTCTATATACACTTCTTCAATACAGCCTTTGTGGCAGAGTTTATTAGAGATCAGTCGAGCAATTAATCGATGGAAGCATTCTAAACCTTTTAACCTAGTGATTTTTCTAAATTTTCAATTATCTTTATTCTTTCACACTTAGCGCCTTTAATCTTCTCAGTTTCAACATTGGAGAGAAAGGTGATAGCACTGAAAATACATCGAACCCATTTGAAATTGAGTATATTCTCGAATGAGGATCTTCTAAGAATAAACGCCATTTGATTACAGGCAAACCTTCTGGCCGTAGCCTGAAAAAGTTGATACAACTTTAGAATTTGAATAATGAATATTTACTTAGTGCGCATTCGAGTTCATTTCTTTGTTCGGATCGCCGGAGGGAAGACTCGAAGGAGTCGGGTGGAAGTTCTAGGCGGAAGGCCGTGAATGAAAGCATAATCGATTATCGCGCGAACTAACGAGTGCGGAGGGAGAAATGTTTAAGCAGAGTTGGCCGAGCGCTGGCTAGTCTTCTGCATTTTTTTCTCGAGTGCGCCTCCGAGGATTTCCATGGGCATTGTGGGAGCCAGTATAAATTCATTGCAACCCGAACTATGCGGCTTCATCCCGCTAACGACTCGCAAATGTGCTTGCATCAGCTCTTTGCACCGATTTAATGACGGAACGTGGCTCGACTTCCTCCTCAGCCTTCAACTATCGACTGCTTCCTCTCTCTCTCGCTCTCTCTCGCGCGCGCTCCCCCTTTTTGCCACCGCGCGCGAATACTCGAATGCTGGATGGGGCTCGTGTTTAAGAACGTTATGATCACGCTCCTACCTTTTTTTCCAGAGCTTTCCCTTCCGGCTACCATGATTCAAGAGATATCTCCAAATGTATCTCGCACCTATCTTGACCCCGCAGACTCATGGACTATTTAATCTTAACTCGTTTCTTATCTCAACCTTTATAAACGTGGATTTTTATATTACTTACAGTGAGTAACGAAAATATTCCGACAGTAATGCGTTGGTAACATTGTGAGTTTATATGTTTGTTATTTGTAATGCAATTGGTCTTGGTTATTTCTCCTAAAATATTGTATGATAGCTGTATGGTAATATAATAGTGCGCGACAAAGTAAATAATACCTCATTTTCCTTACAATTATAGGTTAACTGTTAGAAAAAATATTAAATAATCAAGATGATTGCTTCATAAACAATTATAATACGATTTTACAATGTTCCCCATAAACTAGCATTCGAATATTTTCGTTGCTAACTATTAATTCCATCGCCCTACTATTTTAATTTCTTCCATTGTCATCCGGAAATCCCAGCAGAATAGTTTTAACGCGAGATTAGCAAATTCGTGTGTGAGGAGATTTCAGTGTACCGAAAGTCTGAGAAGCTCCTTGTACGGCGTGTCTGCGCGCGGGTGGGCGCGCGTTAGACAAACGTAGAGAGGTATTAGTAAACGGGCGGCCATGTTCGCCGGGTTCATTTGCCTTCGGTACAATGGATAGCGGCGGATTGCCTTATTGCACACACGTGTTAGACACCTGCAGGTATTTACGAGCACAGACAAGTAGGCCTGTTCTTGCTGGAAACACCCTCGTCGTTCTTCGGAGCGCGGGACTCCATTCCTGCATAATTAGAAGCCGCCCCATTTCAGTGGGTTTCGCCAGGGCACTGCGCTCAAGATTGTCTCGTCCTCCACGCAGACGAAATTTTCACCGCTCTATTAATTACACTATAGTCACTCGGCTTCGTGGCTGCCCCACTTTTGAAACTAGTCATTACTGGGTCACTGTTTTCTTCCACGTATTCGAACAGTTGGAATTTCGCGTTGATATGTAATACAGGATGGAAATAATGACAGGAATTTGCGGGGAATTATATTTAAATTGTGTTGTTACATTTGTTTTATTATGTACGATTAGGGGATGATAGAAATTAATTGTCGCTCTTTTTTTGCAGATGCAGAGAGCGGTGCTACTGTTCTGTTGGCTGCCGCTCCTCAACCACTGCCACGCCGTACATCCAGGTACTGTTTTTTCCAAAATGTCAAATATACTACCTATATCACAAAGTTCGACAGCGAAGGCATTCCCTTCAATTACTATATCTAGTATTATTATAATATTTCCCGTGATAGTTATTGCCCAATTAAAGACTGAACCAAGTTTTTCAACTGCATGTTAAATTGAAGTATCATTCGATGGAATCTTGGCTTTATTGCATTTTAATTGCGTCTAAATCATTACTTGCCTTTCATTTTCCAATGATATCCATTTCTATTTTTGACCTTTTTTAAATGAGGAAATAATTTTGGGGCTTGGTGGATTAAGAGGATTGGGACACCTTGACATTTTGTTAGACTTTCACATTTTTAGGAGGTAGTTATTTTCCAATAATCCACTGAATCCAAAAGACAGCAACATATTTCATAGCACTGTTTCCATTAATTTGTATTAATATATAAAAGTACTAATTTCAAAAGAACAAAAGTCGACCGACTATCTCGAACAGTAATGTTACAATTAAACCCCTCTTAAGAAGAACTATCTTATCAAAAACATTAATGAAGTTGGCGGCAATCACCATAGCAAGTAGTTTGCGCTTAGGGGGGCAGTTGTAGGACGATCAACTATCAGGTGAGAGGGCAGAGGTTCGCCGGGGGGAAAATCGAAGTGGACGCCAGTCGTTCTCAGAGGCACATTAGTATCCAGGCAACGCGCCGGACAAAAACATCGGGCTTGTTAGTGTGCCGGGCGTGATAGCCCTCGGCTTTAGTCTAAGTCACGAATTGCATCGGGGCACGCTTTTCCGCGCTCACCCCGCCGCGATTCATGTGTGCACATGTCGTGCACGCGCTTATTCCCTCTGCTAGCGTGTACATACGAGGCACGCTTGAAAGTCACGGCCTGCACGATTCCTCGTACAACACGGCTCATTGATTCTGCCTGAAAATGCTCGTATAAGCCCTTGCTAGAAATGGAGATAGGTTAGAAAAGGGCCCTAATAGGGAAACCCGGTCGAATCTGGGCAACAGCGCCCTCTGTTGAAACTCTGTCAAACCAGGATATTCAAATTGACCAACCCCTTCCTACTATTGATACAATTTAATTCAATAGTTAGAGGGCATGTAATGAGTGAGTTCAATCTATTATTTTGATAACAATAATTGTTGTAGATATATTCAAAATAATTAACATATTGAAAACGTACTATTAAACATAACAAATAACAGTCTTATAACAAGTGATACAGTTTTTTAATTTAATAATTTTATCAGTTATGAAAGAAATAATATAATGATGAAATAATATCGAGGGCCATCATCGACATCATCAGTTCGTAGCCCTATCGGCATTGAAAATCAATTTCGAAAATAATAGATCGCTTTTAAATTCATGCATTTCGAAAGTAAAATAATTTATACGTACAAATTAAACATCATAGAATAGCAACGGAAAAACGCCGAACGATATAGATTTCTCATTATTAATGGTTAGTTACTCTTGACAACTGTTCGTTCCCTTCGTAATTTGCGATGCCAACGGCAATTAATTAATGCAATATCTATCACGATTCTTAATTAGGTGGAGTGTCTCTCGAAGGTAGAGCGTTTGTTCCCAGTTTCACTAAATGCTCCATTGGTAAATAAAAGCGTTGCAAGTGCGAAGGAAATCTCTTCGTGATCCTGCAATAAAGAACAAAGCTTTATTTCTGTTAGCTCTGACACGGGGAAAAAATTGTCGGGAGTTCCTCTAGTTCCTTAATATCCCCGGGTGAAATAATCAATTAGGATTGGCTTCGTTGAAGTTTATATCACTTTGGAAAGTGTGATGAAGTTATTGGCTGAAAATGCCGGGGAAGGCCGGCTGAGTGAGAACGATCGAGAGAGACAGGAACTTTGCTGAATATTGTTACCGAGATTGCGCGTGCATTGGCGGAATGGACCACCCGCTTCCCCTCGCTCTCCTCGGCGCACCCACTCTCTCTCTCTCCGCGTATCTTAATTAACCTGGGCATAATTGTACCGCGCAACGTTGCTGTAAGCTCTATCTAAATGAACGTTCGCCAGCGCACTGGATTGAAATCATAAAACACTAGATATTTGACATCGATCATTTTTAAACTTTTTTTTCACCATTATACATCGTGGACGCATCATTATTATAAATATAACAAACGTAATAAACATAATGTCCACGGAGAAAATATAGAGACAATTTTTGGTACACATGGAAATTTTCCACGATTTTTATAATAATAGTATAATCATATAGAACGTTTATATTGTACATTATAATCATCGCGTGTGATTATATTAATATATTATATATAATAGTAATAAAGAAGGAAAGAAACGCATTCTATGAAATGCCTGGTATTTTATAATGTCAATTTACTGTCTGCCAGTCGAGTCGCACTTGCGGAATAATTTCGTGCCTGGCCTCGTACGCGCGATCACTTTTTTCCCCTTTTCACCCAGTTTTCACGCAAATTCAATTCGCTCTTTAATTAGTCGCCCTGGCACACCCGGCCGCGCAAATGAGGACTTTAACCCACCGCTGATTTCGCCGACTAATAATCATTAATTCAGGCTGTCGTCACAACAAGTCTGCAGTCGGCCAGTCAAGACACGCATCCAACGGCACCTTGTTCCACGCTTACAAGCCATTTAAACGAGATACTAAATATTAACTAGCCTCGCCGCAGGGATTTCAGTGGGCGGGAAAAATTGCGCTCTTAATTGCTCGGCGTCACGGGAGCCCGGCAATAACTCTATGCAAATCGAGAGCGTCAAACGACGTTTGGTGGCTGGCGCAGCTCCGCCGGCTGCGATTCGATTACAAAAGTTCGCAAGGCTGTAATCAGCGGGGCAAAATTGCCCCGGAATAAGGAAGACCCTCCAAGGTATCTCTGTATGGGTCCTTCCGGATAAATGAACGCGTACGCATCCTTCCGGCCGCCAGATTCCCCGCGATCCCAGATAGTAATCATCCGCCGGCAGCGTTGCGTGATTGGAAAAATAAATTTGCGCCAATTCCAGAGCAGGACTGATGGGAAAACTAAAGGGTACCATTGATATTTCATCATAGACGCATACTTCCAACTTGAGGAACGCGTTTTCGACTTTCATTATTCGCAAGGGAAAGGTTGGCAATTTTTTAAAAGTCCCCGCATTTCTGTGCTCGGCGTGCTTAGAGGAAAGTCGCAAGTTATAAGTTGGCCAGGGGGAAAAGGAGAACTGGAAAGAGAAGTAATGGGGAAGATCAACGTATTCCATTATGTGGGTGGTAGCAGCCAAGAGGAGAACGAACGTTACGGTGTCAGGCTATAACATTTAATTTGGCGGAGCGTGCACCCCGGCAAACAGTAGTCGTTGTTTGGCCAGTGGCATCATTGAATGCGTAACATCGGCTAACACGCGGATCCCGCACGTGTGACCAGCAGCACGGAACAAACGGCATCCTTCTATATAGTTTCCACTCTCCCTCTCTTTCTCTTTCTCTCCATTCGATAGTCCTGGTACTTTGCCACCCAACTTTTATCCATTTTCCCGCGCCGCCCATTCCGCAAACCCACTTTCCCGCGCTCCACCGTTCCTCCTCCAATGGGAAGTATTTGTCTCACTTTTAGATAGTGGAAGTGGCGTTAGCAGCGCTGTTAGTAGTGAACACGAAATCATTGATAGTCGCAATTCCCGAAACACTGTAATTGTTTGGCTCTTTGGAATGCCGACGAAAGCCGAGCAATTGGAGCAGCAGGACGCGAGAATCACTTCTCGAAACTCGAAAGCGAGCAGATGGATCTGAACGCGGAGGTGCATTGGACTCGTCGCCGGATGTTGTGATCCTCGTGGCATGTTTTGTAAACTTATCGCGTGGGAAGTTTCACACTTTTGGCACACTTCTGATGGTACTCCGCTTCTCTCCGAGTTGGGAATTCCTTGCCGCGGCAACCTCCAGTTCCCGCTGGCTCGACGGCTGATCTCTGTCACTGTTCAACTGTGTTTAGTAGTATTAATGGAATATCGAGCGGAGACTCTTCTATTCCCATACTAAAGTTCTCTTCTTCTTTTCCTAGCTTTTCAATGACATTAAGGAGGTTGCCTAACCAATTTTTGAGTAGTCAAATGCAATCTGCAATTAAGTTTATGTTATGTCACACGTGCTTTTATAAGCTACTTTTATTTCTATACTATTCACCACGTTATTTCTCCAAATGAAAATATTTGGAGATATATTTTATAATACTCTCGAACCGGGCAGATGAAGCTTTCGAAACTTTGCTTAATTATTCGTAAATGTCGCATTTACCACGTGAAATATTTTTGATTCATGTGTCATTATTCTGTCAGATACTTTCAAGCCATAAACGGCAATTTCTGCTCTCGTTGTCATAAGAGCCCATGCATAAGCATGGATTTTTTGACATTAACTACTCAAAAACTGTACAGATAAACAAGTTACAATTTTGACCATTCACTATCATTCTCTGTAAATTTCAATCCTATCTCATTATTTTCATGTTTGGCACCATCTCCCTAAGAGGAGAATAATAAAGAAGTGTGTGAGAGAGTGACAGATGAAATGATAGAAGGCTTTTGCGACTACTTGATAGGTTTCAGATGCTAGTGGCATTGCTAGCTAGGTAGAATCCTCAGGGAGAATTCATTGGACAGGCTTGTTTATAAGATCGGCTGGCTCCTTGTGACGTTCTCGATAACTCCTCCGGGGCGTTGAGGTGGCTCGGAAACGGTCACGACGTCACGTCCATGGGATATCGACTTGTATCCGCGGTGGAGAGGAAGTTTAGATCTAATCAATTCGGTTGTCACGTCGCAGAGAATAATATCGCCGGGAGTTTCGCTCGCGGGGAAACCCATCCAAGAAATCCTGAATGTAGCCGCCAGGCAAAAGTTCCCTATTACAATCTTAGAGAGCGACCGGCGGCGACGGCGGCGTCGGCGGCGTTGGTGAATATGCTCGCGCTTTTGGTTTACCGGAAGTTTAATAATACGGTTTGGAGAAGCCGACGAAACTTTGACTCTGACTACGTATTCGCGAATGAACGGAGAAATGTGGATTTACCTACGGCGAACGTCTACTCTCTCTGCATCTTCTGGATATTATATTGGTGTGTACTGCGAGGCCGGCGAACTCTTTAAGATTTTGATTAGACCAGCGATCATGTCAAAATATTGTCTCCTACCTATTCTCATAATTGACTAAAAAATGTTGTATTGTGAAGTCTATACTCTCTGCGTTTTTTGGATATTATACTGGTGTGTACAATGAGAGCGATGAACTCTTCAAGAATTTAATTAGTCAAAATATTGCCGACTATCTATTCTTACAATTGGCTAAAAAAATGGCGAAATCTAAACATTTCACTAGTTATTATAAAACGATGCATAAACTACTACAGCATTGGAAAGTACACTTTCCCCAAATTGTTATAGGATTAATTTGATTATGCTTGCTCCTCAGTGAATGAAGAAGTAAGAATAAATGCGTTACAAGACAAATTAAAGAGTAATTAATGCCCACGAAATATTATATAATCTCGACAACCACTGAATAGATTATAACGTTGTTATTACTGAATTAATTATCACTTATTACGTGGCTCTTTAAAATTTTAAGATTCTTGCAACAGAGAGAGATCCAATAACTTATTATTTATTACATTAAATTATTCTCAGAATTCACATAAAACGTCATCCAAAGAAAGTCGTCTAAAAGAGCAAGTGTGTTAGAATCGCATCGCATCTCCCGTTCGTTGTACGAGACGAATTGGAACGGTCGAATTTCGGAGAGTGCAACACTCAAAGCCGGGAAAGACGTGCGGTCTTTTAATTGATCGGAACTATGTCTTAACCTTCATTGGCGGAGAGCTTTGGGCTGTCTGGCCCTTATCGATCCAATCAAGTGGAAACCCGAAAGCCCGGACCCCCCAAGCCAATTGAACCGATTGGCAATACCGCGGTTTCATTGTGGTCGCGCGCCGCGATTGTTTGACGTCCTCCACCTTGTTAGAGCTCGAGTTACGCGCAACTTTGTCAGGACTGACTAGCTTGGCACCCCATAGTAATTCCCGGCCCCCCACCAACCGCCGTATTAAACTTATTCCTGGCTCGAAAGCTAGATCACTCGTCTCTTCAATGTGACCAAACGACATCCACGCAAACTTCCCCCTCGATTTCTGGATACATACTTGAGGAAGGAGCTGACAGCAATTCTGTTTCGAGAAATCGAGTCTTTCCAGTGGCGAAAGGAAGGAAGGAAGGCCAGCGCGCACCAAAGGCAGTGAACAATCGTCGGGGGAGTAATGAATTTCGCTAATTCGAAAGTTGGCGCTTCATGCCTTGAAAGTTCGCACTGCGCGAAAGTAGAATGTTCCACGGTGATGTATATATACACTGGCGATGTCAGACTTCTTTCCGCGGAGATTGAATTGTAAAGTAGAGGAGGGTGGTGGATGCGCGCCGACAGGGAGTTTGCGACTCGTTATCATCATCATCACGCGTTCGCGGGAGATTGTTTTCCGCGGCTCTTAACAGCGCCATTCTCGCCGCTGCTTTATGGAGATAAGCTTCGAGTTTACAAAATGGAAATGAGCCGGCAGAGGCTAAGACAGAGGGAGAGAAAGAGAACCGGAGAGCAACGCGCCCTCGGAAAAGTTTCTCAGCATTCTTTGGAGCATTATTTCGCGGAATACCAGCGCGCCGTACTTTGTCAGCGCGGCGCGACCCCTTCACGAGATTTTCGTTGAGTTCGCTCTGCGCATCTACCTATAACAATCCACCTGGAGCGAGTCTCCTCTTTTCCCGAAGGGAGACCGATTGTCCGCCAGGAGTTTCTAAGTTTCTAAGTACTTCTAAATAAAGAAAAGGATCAACACTGATTTTTTCGCCGCACTCCTCCCCTGTGTATCGAGGATACTCGAGACATTTTCTCCCTGAACTTTCCAATCGCCATGGGACTTGGACGACCTGTTATCCTCCAAATTGCCTCTGGCACGAATAAATAGGTTACTCCGAGTCTTTCATCGCTCTTATCTCCAATTTAACTATTACTTCCCAATTGATAAAAGACGCCTTTCATACAACCAGACATTCAATGACACAAATAAGCGAGGCACGCTGAAAAAAGTTCAGCCGAGTTTCGCGAGCTCTCATTGCCCTCGAGCACACCAGAAGACACATCGGGATAACCCAACAGAAAGAACCATCCTTTTTATTCGCCAGCTTGAAAAACGTAGACTAGGCTGTGGCTTTAAATACAAGAAAATTCCATTTGGCTGCTTTCATATCAGGGACGAAAGAGAGAAATATAAAGAACGCGGCCTCCGAGAGAAATTCTCTGTCATCGCGTAGCAGGGGCTGGCAGGGACTAGGGATTTATCTGATAAGACACATAGAAGCTCGGCGAATAATTACAGCTGGCAATAAGAAGCGCGTCTCCCCGGAGGGATGCTGGTCCCGAAAAAAATGACCTTCGTTCCGCATCTCGACGCCCTCTCTTACTCTCTCTGTTCGAGGCCAAGGGGAGAAAAGTGTGCCTGTGTGTGTATATATGTGTGCGGCATGAGAGTGGAAGAAAAAGAAGCGAGGACAGGCTGGAGGAGGAGGAGGGGGAGGAGACATCCTAGGGGTTGCTCTCGACACAAGCTCTAGACGAGATATGCCAGCTGACTCCGGGCGGTGAGCGCGCGCAAAGTAATAACGCGAGAGAGATTCGGGCATGCCAGATTTATCGCGGCGACACATACTACTGACGTGACAGGCAAGGCAACGAGGCCCAACGACAGCTGGTGCACGGCCCAATCCGTCAGATATCCTCGTGTACATATATCCCCTGTACATCCGCAAGCATAACTAGCTCCACCATGCGGCAAACGCTCCGCTCTATTTTTTCCCCCACCCCAACCAGCCTACCACCGAAGAAACTGGCGGCCTCGTGTAACCTGGCCGCAGAGAGTGGACGCAGGCCGAGATAAAAAAATGATTTAGCTAAAGCGAAGCGCTGGCCTGCAATAAAAATGATTTAGTTGCACGAAACTGGAATAGTCCCGGCCGTCCCGCTGCCGTTTGGGAATTGCTCTCTATTGAGGCTGACTAACGTCACGCTGATATCATCCGATAAATATGATGCGTTCCTTTTAATACGAATTAACTCCTCGCAGGCTTTGCGTGTTCGGTCCTCAGGAATTGGAGAAATTGGAATTGAGTGGGTTGAAATCATGCGTTATGGAGTAATACTAAAATTCCTGTAACATAATTTCGAATGAATATATGTAATCGAAATTGATTTGACAGGGGGAGTAATTTAGTTTTCAATGCGGGGCGCGCGGCACTCGGAGCGAATCTTTACAACGCAATATTCTATTTAGCAGTGACAGTCGGGGATGAGAGGAAATTCGTGTTAGCAGGGCGTCGTCGTCCCGGTGGGAGGATGGCTGAGCAATAAGTTAAAAATATAGGGAAAAACTTTGGCGCCAAACTGGGAAAAAAGCGGTGGGTGTCCGCGGGGGATAAAATCGATAGAGTGGTCGAACTCGAGCGGGGTAAGGTCAACTGGTTCTGGGAAGAGCAGTGCGACAGACGGCGATGCGAGAGCAGTCGCGTGACCAATCGACAGGGTACCATAAAAATTGCTCGACTGAAAAAAAGAGGAAAGCTGTGGTACGCACTGACACTGGCAGCGACATGCATTGCCATCGCTGCTCCATGGACCACTCTTCGCGACCAGTATCTGCTACGATTCAATTTCAAGCATCGTCGAGACCGATTGATCGACAACTGTCCAGACTCTCTTAAGTCCCGTAAAAAAGAATCGCAACCAGTTGGACTATTTATGAACTCCCACCAATTGAATCTCGAGATGAGAGGAATGTGCAGGAGTGAAGGAGGATCTTTAGGATCCTCTTAGTGCCTGGATAAGCAAGTTGCCGTGACGACCGCGGTCAACGGACTCCCAAACTTTCGTAACTACTGTCAAAACGCCGCCGGCCATTTGTTACTCCAGCAAACACATGCGAGCATTGATGAATTGGGGAAGAGCGGAGCAGCTTGCATCGAAATGCCTCGAATTCAGAGGATCCTGGCACCTCGTTGTAGGAGCGGTCCGCTCTTAATGTTCTCGACTGCTAATTGGAATATACGTCGTTAGAAATGGAGAACAGCTACAAGAGCAGTTTCGTTGTTCCGCTTTAAGGGCCACTCTCGCTAAAACAAACGATTCGTCGACAGCGGCTGCATTATCGCGCCCTTATTTTTCGACTTGCCAGCCACCATGTGTGTAACGTGTACAAATACCTATTTCCATGCTTTCCTGGCGTTCTCGCTGGCTATGAAAAATTATCCTGACAGTAAAAGATGAGATAAGGCTCCTCGGCAACGCTTCGCTTTGTTGCTCCCAACTGAAGGGAGTCTTCCCATGACTTTCGACGAGTTTCATCTTCCTCTCAACGCATCCTCCCGAGAAATTCAGTCTAGTAGTTTTGCAGGACCGCTCGAAATATCTAACGCAAACTTCAAAATCAACGGGTGTTCGTAAACACTGGGAATCGCAATCAAACTCGGCCAGCCTTTCAAAATGACTTCTTTTGTCGCGTCAGCCGTAACACCGTTCGCGGAAGATCATTGTCAGGAATATTTTTGTGCGCCAGTTGTCAAAAGGCGCGAGCGCGGTTTGACGTTTCCTGCGAACGGAAATTTCGAAACAGTCTTTTCAAGGGAGATGCAAAAGCGACTACGTTTGAACTTCACTGCTATTTGTCGTTTCGTCGCGCTTTTTCCCAGTTATTGCGAGCTTAAAGTAGTATCGCGTACTTTTGGAAGAATTGTTTAAAATTTTTTTGATATATCGAAGAGATCATTAACTAAGCACTCCTCTTACATCTACGTTCTATATCTAGCAAATACAAGTGGCACATTTTTAATTGCACCATCAAAATAAATATTAAGATTACAATAAACAACAACAGCAAAAATATAAAAATTATTGACCGTTTCATTAAACAGATTTATTCTTACGAATTAACGATTTAAAGAAAATGAATTTGATACGTATACCAATTCTATGTGCAAGAATTCAAAGTTAGCTAGAAGTTTTAATGGAAAACTCCCGTCGAGATAGTCATTGCTTAAGTTTGACATTTGAATTGCACATAACGCGCGACATTGCAGGTGGTAGTCGGAGCGGTTAAAGATCTTGTCAGGCATTTGACATTGGTGTGAGTACGAGGCTTGACGTATCAGATTAACAGGGGGTCATGGAGCGCAGAGGCATCTGGCTGAAGGGGTTAGTGTCTCGAGGCATTCGGGTTGGGATAGTAGCTGTAGGAAGGATTCACCGCCAGCTTTATCGCGACAGATCCCCATTAGCCGAGGAAATCAGGTGTACTTCTGACCACCGTATGATCGGCTCCTTCGCCCTCCAACATATCCAACACACGCTTTTACTGTCAAAGTATAGCTGCAGTTCTGTTCCTATTGCAGCAGCGAGACCGGTCAATTTCCACCCTTTGTGCCACTGCATCGGCGAGTCCATGCAAACACTGCTTCCGAGCGAATGACTGTTACTCTAGCTGACTGTCTCTATCTCCGGGATGCGCTCGTACGAGTTCCCTTTGAGTCTAGCGTGTGCGATACACCCTCTAAGATCAAAAGCTCTCGATCTAGAGCGCAGTCATCGGACACTTTACCTCGCAAAGTTTTCCAGTCCCGGATTAATCTCACTTTCGCGGCGACGACGCCAAAACCGAGAAACATTCGCTCGCGATGCGTGAAATTGCTTCGCCAGGGAGGAAGTGTTCTTAAAATCTCGCTGTTCTGCCAGTGGCAGAAAAGAATGCTGCTGCTTATTTATTTAACGTACCACATACAAGTAAAATATTAGAACATTGTACAAAAATTCGTTTTTTTCCTTATAAATCAATGTTTTCGGAAAAAGTGTTATCTACATATTCAAGTACATATTGTAAACAAAATATCCTGTAAATTTGTTTACAATCTTTGCAGTAATTAGCGTGCCACAGCGATTTTCGTAATGTCATAGTGAATCAAACACGCCTGCAGTAACCGGTGTAGCTTCACTAGTTTTCATCTGAACCGAATAAAAAGGTACTCTTTATTTAATAGAAAGATAACTCGTTATACTTAAATAAATTCGTTATACTTCTATAAAATCCTCAACTCCTGCGCCGTACACCATTATCACCACAATTTTTCGGGGAAAATTGGATTTTTTGACCCATTTACTTGAATGTGGTGCCTTAAAGCTGCGCTTCTTAGTCCGATTTCAATCGCTGAAGGGCGAAGGGTCAGCCTGGCAAAGGCGACGATCCGTTGTGAGTACTAAAATTGTTTCTGCCTTGTGATTTATGTGCCGCGTCAACTCTAACGCGGCAATTTTTCATACGCATCCCACATTACACGCGTGCGTGTGTGTGTGTATGTTTGCCATTGTTTCCGTGGTCGGCTTGCCACCCGCATTTCCCGGACACATCGCACTCGGCGCGGACGTATTATCGCGCCAACCTGCCGTTGTGTACACCTACGTGTGTGTCGCCGGTTTCGTGCGGCGACTCTGTCAAAAGCCCTGCGGTTTTGTTTCGAGAGGGCCACGCGGCCATGTAATTCTGCCGCACTTGTAACTCTGCTATTATCAAGAGCACTTCACATCTACTTTGCCCGGCAGGAACACCTCGTCATATTAGTGATCGATGACGCATGTCATTGGACGCTATAATGTCCGCTTGACAATCATCTTTCGCTGGCAATTTATTATGCATGGTACGCAAATATTATTGAATCTTCTTTTTTAACAGTTGCTTTATCAACAAAGTCAAAATGATTTGTTTAAAGTTTCTTTCTATTTAGAACGCAATTGTAAATCGTTTCAATTTACGAAATTTTGTCCTATTTTTATTGAAGTATTCGGATGATTAATGATATAATTTGATATAATTTTGTATTCTCTTTTTTGTAAGTGTTAAGATTTTTCTGGTAATGAAAATACATGCAGTATAGTTTCCCTAGGAGCTTTGTTGGTGATTTGCACGCGATTCTTACTGCGACGTCGCGACAACGCCCTTTAAATGATTACGCGAGTGAATTTAAAACATCTCCATTGCAGCTCGTTCCGAGCCGTCTCTTGCAATACGTCTCATACAGGAGACGTCAAATAAAAATACCACGACTTCCTCGTCCATCCAACCCCTTTTTTCCCAGAAGGCTGCGGTCTAATTATCGCGCCAGAGAAACGGAGAGGTTGGTTCCCTCGGTTTATTAAGAAAGTCCGGTTAAATAACCGCGGTCCATAATAACCAGCGATGAAATTAGCTGGCCACGAAGAGGAGCCTGGTCACGTGCATGTTAATGACACTGGCTGGCGCCCGTTGGATGGACGAAAATAATGGGCCGGCTAATTAACCGCATATCGAGGCATCGACCACCGCGATTCGCTAGGTCTCTCGCGCCATTCTGGATTGTAATCCACGAGATTGACGATTTCCTTGGCCACCAAGCACACGCGTGTCGCCTGGGCTTTCGTGCCGCATCGCTTGCTACGCAGCTGGACCGAAATTATTTGACGATAAATGATCGGGGCTGCGCCCACCGACACAGAGGTCCGCTTAATGCTCTATCGCCGGGATTATTGACAGGCAAACGTTATTTGCAACGGCCGCTGACGGCCGCTGCACACACACACACACACGGGAAAGAACGTTTATCGAGCGCGGCAGTGATATTTAGCCGGCACTTTCGCCCATCGAATAACCGGAATAATGTTTATTGCTGATTAAATAAGTCGTCGGCACGCGTGATCGCTCGACGCTCCAATTAAATCCAGCCGGCATTTAAATAATGATAAATCCGACTCTTTCCCTGCCGGCGGCCGGCGACGGGGTGATAACGCTTTTTCCGCGGGACCAGCTTGTCAGCAAGTGTGTCATTATAAATTTTAAATCCGGCAGCTGTCTCGCCGCGATAAGCTACATTAAGAGGTGGGCCGGGAAAGCAGCGGGGGTTGAAGCCTGGAGATAATTGGATTATTAATCTATGTCAAACAGCTTCTCCAGACTGTGTATTCCGCGCGCCGCCGCCGCCGCCCGGTGAGGTCGCGAAGAATTCCCCTCCCCCATTAATTCCCCAAAATGACCTTCATTGTCTGCTCGCGCAAAGCCCCCTTCCAGCCCGACTGCCAAATAATGAAAGCTGCCGGCAGCATATTCGTTATAAATAATTGTGTAACCTAAGTCGTAGCTATTCATTCGAGACAAAGCCGCGGAAGATGTCGGATGCTGCCGCCAGGGGCGCTGATGCTCCTCGTGTTGGAAGACATTTAATGCTGCTAATTAGGGGGGCTTTCAACGCCGCATCATACACCACTGAAGACAATATTCGCCCTACTGATGTACTACACTCGTAATGCGCGGATTATCCTTTGCACGCTCGCGCGCGAGCGCGCGCTCTGCCTTTCAAGTAGCTGCTTTGTCAGAAGTGACTTATGAGTGGCATTTACTGGTACCGTCATGGACTCCATAATGGGAGTGGGGAGCTTATTACCTTCGGATCTTCTACCCTGCCCTGCTGCGGGCGTCGCGCTATGCCACTTTTTTAGGATTTGCCAGAAATGACGGGTAGACGCGTACACGCGTACACGAGATTATTAATTAACCATTCACACAGTTTGAAGTTTGATGGCAGATCCCTTCGATTAAAAACTCGAGTTTTTGTACACGCTCTTTATTCCCAACAAGTAACACACTGTTCATTTTAGTATCGAAACGAACTTTATGATTTCGATAATAAATTAGAGAAATATCCAATCCACAAACTTATAAAACTGAACTTATAAAACTGAAGTTGCAATGATTAATGTGGCAAACTAATTATCCTCGCAAAGATAAAGCACGTAATTTCCAGTCTGACTTAATCACTCATGAAAGTACTCAATTTTTCTGTCACTCGATTTCTATCGGAAGCTTCACACCTTTCGAAAGGGAACGAGAACAGCCGAGTCAATTGGCGTGTATGTTAATGGCAATGCTGCGCACGCGTTGTATAAATGGACGTTCGAATTAATGATGTGGCGGGTGGCAAGTTAATTCTTGACAACAACAGGCGTAGCTATTACCAGGCTGGTGATGCGCGTTGATGGAGCCGAGACAGTGCGGCGGAGGAAGCGATCCATCATGCTGACCGATCCATCGCGAAATGCTCGAGCGGCGAAGCTCCGATCACCGGCAATTTATCGGCGCGCTAAAAGGCCGAGGCTGCCGTGCAGTGTACGCGTGCGTGAGAAAGCGTGCTCGGCGCCTACATACATACATATTCTTGTTTTCTTGCGATCAGTTTACTTGCTGTGCGTGTAATTGATACATCGCCCTCGCTCGCTGACCAAGCTCGTACTGCGTACTTGCTCGCTCTCTCTTTTTCTCTCTTCTCTGCCGTCGGAGCTGAAGGGCTCCTGGGAAACGAGGAAATATTGTTGGAGGGCCGATAATACGAGCGTGCATCATGCTGACGCGACGTAGCTCCGATTTATAATACTCCCCGGGAAACCGCTGCTACATTTGGGATTTCAGGCAACCGTCAACTTTGATGTACTGTAATCTCAAGTTGGAAGACGATTCCGGTCGCATTTAGAAAATCCGTCGAAAGTTCTCCTCGCAGCAGCCGCCTCGACGAGATCGATTGCGCCTTTCGATTCCTGACACCGCTGGAGAGCCGCTGCCGCGGTGCGCGTTCCTCTGATAAGTTTTCATTTTCGGCGAGATCGCTCGGCGCGCTCCAACAAATTGGGGCGAAATTCGACCGCGATTGCGGCTCTTCGCCGCGGCAGAGGCTGAATATCAAAGTTAATCCTCCGCGCGGAGAAAGTTCCCTTTGTCTTGCGGAATTATTTCGCTCTCGGCCCGAGGCGCCTCTCTCTCTCGGCAAAGTTGCCGGCGTCGTCATCGGCGCGTCGCGTAAGGAATGAAGAATATTGCTGGAGTCTATCGGCCCGCGTTCGCTCTTCCCTTTCGATACTGGTCGATTACATTATGAACGAGGAACTCCGGCTGCTTGCTTCGCGAAAAGAGTCTTTTGCTGTTTTTCATAGCATTTATAATGCGAATGAGATTGTCGTGTACGAAGGAACTTAGCACTTTAACTGCGCTGTTCGTATGATATTTCCTTTCTTCTGCGTGCAAAACTTTTAGATACGACATTTTTTTATAGTTAACTTGAAAAATCTTTTTGATTATTATAAAACGTCGTGGTGAAATCAATCACCAGTAGACAATGGTAGTAGTTAAAGGGTTAAAGAATTGATTGGAAAAATTCAGTTGATGACTTATTAGTACCAAATTTTCTGGCGATCTGAATATTCCAAATCGATACTTGAAGGGTGACTCGCTTGTCTTTGAATCAGGAACATGTATAATAACACACTATATTTTATATAATAAAACACTCTGCAAAAGAGAATGTTTTACTAAATATCGGCGAATTCTTACTGGAGAAGTGTGTAGTAGGAAATATTTAACAACCATACTGTACAATGTTATATCTAATGTATAGAATGCAGAAAAGAATTAAGAAATATTTCTGTATAATGAAAATTAATAGATAATTTATAATTATGCTGTATATAGCATCATAGTCAAGAATGGTGATTCAAAGGTAGATGAATCATCTGTTTTTCATTGTCCCTTCAAATGATCAGTTTAGTATTATCTTACATGGGTACAAGCAATTATCGCTCTGAAAATATTTACGAAAATTTTTAATTGCTTATTGTTCATGCTTACACGCCCGTGAGCACGTCACTTTCACTCCCCTCGTTAACAACAGCCGCGCGTTAAATGACCGATGCAATTTCCCGCCGTTTTCCGTCACGCCATTTTATTAACTGGCTTCAGTCGAACAAACGAGCCCAGCCGATTCTATCCGATAGATATATTTTTCGGTGCGTAAGTTAACGCTTTCCACGCAATTTTCCACTGACCTTCGCCTTGCGTGGTACGCGGCGGTGCTGCGAGTAATAATGAATCCGCAGGGGGATTCATTAATGCGTTCTGCCGCTAATGAATTTGGCGAGATCAACGAGCGCGCGGTGGCGCTGGCGGCGCAGCAGTGCGGCCGTTCCCGCCACTTTTCCGGAGGCGGCGGTGGCCGCGGCCGGTGCGCTCGGGTGCAATAACAGCGCGATTTAACGATACATTTCGCGCACGCACCAACAGTTTTAATTGCTCGGCTGGCGAGGACTGGGCCGAGCTATGCCTCAGTCCGAGCCGAGTGAGGAGGAACGCTCGGATTCCGGTGTATGGCGAGAGAGGCCGACGCATACATCCGTGGATTTCCCCCCCCCCGAACCGGCGGCTATCACCGCCTGGATAATAGTCGAATTGTACACTTTGCCCATTATGATCTGGCCGGGAGCAGACCGAAGCCGAGTATTTATGTAATGCGGCCGGAGAGTCGGAGAGGCTCTCTGCGCCTGCCTGCCTGCCTGCCTACCGCCGCTCGGTGCTCCCGTGCGGGCCCCGGTAATGCATGCATTGCGTATCCGTCGACACCGAGGGGGTTACAGGCCGTGTTAATTACCGGGGGCTCGTTACGCGTCATAAATTAATATTTCAATTACGATTTCGCTAATGCCGCGTGCCTTGCTGCGCGCCGCCCACTCCCATCCCGAAGCCTGCATATTTCGATCGCCATTCCCGGCTTATATCTTGATTCCCCGGCAATGTGCCGAGCACGCCGACACAAGCGCACCGGAATCAATGTGCCATTATTTCCAACGATACACCTCGCCTACAAACCCACACGTCTGCCAACATTCATGTTTTACAGAAACTTCGGAATACCTGGACAGGCATGGCGCGAGCGCCCGCCTTGAATTTCGAGCGATATGTGTTTTTGGAGCGCGCTTTCTTTGCTCGCTTTGTACCACGCTAGACGGAAACGATCCTCTGCCAGACGTGCAACGCCCTCCAAAGTACTTGTAACGTTCTTCGTGTTGGGAAGGTTCGGGGATGGTAGTCGGTAATTCTGCTATTTCTTTCGATATCACGTGAAAAGCGTCCGCACAAAAGGTAGGAAACATCCGGCGGCTCCATTGAGGGCCCCGCCCGAACCATCCAGTCGAAATCTCGCTTTGAGCCGTCTAATCTGCGATGGCTCGTTTCTACTGGTAGAAGCGGCTCCCTCCTTTAAAAACCTTGCCTCGAATATGCCGGGCTTTTTACCGGCACGCTTCCGCTATATCGTGTGATTTGTCATTACACTCTCTGCCGGCTCTAGCCAATTGGAAAATGCCCAGTTCGGCTACGGAAAAAGCGTATGGAATTCCATGAAACACGAGCGATATTATTTTCGAGCGGTTTGCACGCCTACGTTCGGTGACTGTGAGTTACAATGTCATTTCGGCGGTGGGGGAGGGCTTCATGAATAAATACTTGCCAGCCGGCAGACCGAAAAACGTTAAGCTCTCGCGGCAAATCCCCGCCGCTCGAGATAAAGCAATACCGTCGACTGGCATTGGCTATGTTTAAATTCGTGCCAGTGTGCTGTTTGCCCGAATATTTCGAGCATCTGCTCCTAGATTGATGTCGCCGACACCGATGCATCGCATACCGTTGTTCGGCTATCAAGCTGGAGCTGGTCAATTTATAAAGAAGCGCCGAAGCGTTGGAATTCCAGCTGCAGCGTGTTTCCCTGGCGGCGGCGGCGCGGCGGTGGCGGCGGCGGTAGTTCCCTGATCGTGAATAACGAGGCACAGTGTGGCCATTTGCGACTGAAAAGTGGGCCGGCGATCGTTTATAAATACAGCGGGAAAAGAGCGACGAGATTGAAAGGGAGCGAGTGCGAAAGCGGGCAAATAAAGGCCTCTGTTCCCTTTCCAATTGGCAGTATCATAGCAGTGGCGGAGGTGGAGGAGTGGGGGGAGGGCGCTGCTGTGCGCGAACCAGTTGCGGAAACACTTCATTGGCGCTAGCGGCGGCGGCGGCACAGTTCATACAAAAAAACAATCCAGCCACTACTGCCATGCAGTATCATAAATTACCGCGAAGATTTTTATCCGCCTGCTCGTTTTTTTCACTCGCCCCGCGCGCGCGCGCGCGCCGCCACCGCCGCCTTTCTATTCCGCCGGACTTTATATCGCATTCAGCGGAAAATCGCCCTCGCGCCAGCCTCGCGCCAGCCTCGCTCCCATTGTCTCCTCTCTTCCTTCTCGCGCGGCAGGACCGCTTCCGTTTCGCTCGGATGGCCCAGCGGATTTCTCTCTGTCGGCGCGCACCAAGCGAATTAGCGCGCGTGTGCTTCTGAAAGCGATTGATGCTAATGGCGGAGATATTTTCGATGCAAACGCAATAGAAATTACTTGGAATCGCATAGCGGAGGAATGAATTATTCTTTTAGAAGGCACGCGGGCGCACTTCAGTATTTCTTTCCTTTGTGCGCTGCGAGCATGGCCACAGAGGTGGGGGAAAAGCTTTTTCTTCGAATAAAGCGAGGCCGTGTTGCACTGCTGATGAGATTACAAAATGCGTGGCGGGCCGCTATAGAATTTCGCTCCGTAGCATCCGAGAGTCCGCGCAGTACCTCTCGCTAGGAAAAATCCAGCGTTCCTGATTAAACGTTATAAAGGATTAATAAGGAAGTCACGGAGGAGGTAGGGAGTCGAGCGAAAGCAGACAAGAGGTAGAAAGCAGATAAGAGGAGTAATATTAATTAAAGGATAATGTCAAAGAACTTGTTGCACGAGGGGTCAATTAAACAGGAATGTTTCTAAGCTAATCCTTGGAAAGACCTTCGGGCGAGCGATGGGTTATTGCCACTCGTGGAGGAAGTTCAGAGGCTGGCGAAGGGAAATCTCGAAGAATAATCGGTGCGAGCAGATGCTACGGAAGGGCGAGATCGCACAGACAAAGTTTGGGAGGCGAGGCGAGGCGAGGCGAGGCGAGGTGTGCCGATCTCGTAAAAACGGCACGTGGCAAAGGATTCCAGGGCTGCAGGGTATTATTCTCAATTTATCTCGCGGCCACTTAGCTTCTTCCGTTCGGTGGCAGCGGCCCTCAAAGGAATACCCGTGCCAAACCGATATCGATCGAGCCACAGCCTTCCAATGTATTCCTGCCTTTTTGCCCCGGACATTACCACCGAATTCTCCGTGAGTGGCTCCCACCAGAATCCCACCACTTGCCTTGTTTCGCACTCCAGAAGAAAGACGATTCCTCCGCTAGCCGATTACTTATTGTCCGACGCTCGAGTGGGCCTTCTAAAATTTCCAGGGAATATCTTCTGCTTGAAAACACTCAGCGACGCGATTCCCTGCCCAACTCGATCAGAACGAACGACGCAGACCGAAACCAGCGCGAGCGAGGAAGTTCGATAAATCCTGTCGATCGAAGCATTCGAGTATTCGATACTCACAGAATTATACGAATTAGCGGTTGATTAGCGACACGATCATTCATTAATTACACACTGATTGGTTTGAACTGGCACAGTGATTTGCGCAAAGAACACGAGGGGCGTATCATCGGCTAATCTGTTTTTACACAAGCTCATATTTCATATAGAGCAGACAAGAGTATAGCGCGGGTGATCGATCAATTAGCGCGCCCGCTCGCGAGCGTGTGTGTGTGTGCGTTCCAATAACTGGGAACGTGGTCTTTATCACTGCATTAGCCAGGCTGTGGGAGCGCGTGCAAATTATACATAATGGCTTAGACCAACAGTCGGAGCCCAGCATCAGCTGTAATTGTACAACTGAGTGCTCTGATTTACTCTTACCTTCCTGATATATAGAAGCACACTATTTCCCCCCCTCTCTCTCTCTTCTTGAGAGGATAATTGGGCTTAGAAGTCGTCGGGAGAAAATCACTTACTTAGTTTCGTGGAGGAATGCGAGGGATAAAAGAAGCAGTGCTAGCAGCCAGTGCTACATCGTTAACCCTCGGCGAGAAGTGTGCTCCTTTCTCAAGGCACCGGTAGCAGCTCGCCCGAGATATCCACTAAGTTCTTCTCCCACTTCCTTTTATCCACGAGCTTTTAGCAGAAGCCTTTCTGTGTCCGCGCGGTAATCGCGTGATCTCGCAGCAGCAGCGAGCTTTCGCCCGATATTGGGCTGAGCTTGCATCGAACGCCCCAAGGATTTACAAGTGAAACGGATCAGATATTCCAAGGCTCGGCCGATGTTTATATTTACCTGTCCATGTGTACACCAATGCAAGCATCCGAGAAGTAAGACAGCGCTTCGACAGCTAGCTTCAAAGTTGTCTTGGTGGAGCAACTTTCGACAAAAGGGTTTCGCGGCAACTGGCAAGTTGCGGCCACGAGAGACTAGCTGTTTCCACCACCTTTTCCCTCTCTCGCCATTCTGCAAAAGCCAACTCGCCCGAATCGGACGCTAAGTGATTTCCAGTGTTTCCGACTGGACAATAATATCGCGGCTTTCTCCCGAACCACTTGACAGTATTATCTCGAGGAAGAAAGAATGGGAAGAAAAAGTTTTCATTTCAATCTCAATGAAGGGATTCGATTCTTGGTAGTAATGAGTGTTAGTAGTGGAGCGGATTGCGCTCGAGTACTTAGCCGGCGGAACGAGGCTGCGACAAAGGAGCAATATCGGCGTAAGGCGAGGTTATTTCACGCGGGAGAAACTATCGCGCGATAATTATGTATTCTTGAATGGGTGCGCGTGTTCAAAATGGGGGGGCTTACAGGGAGGAAAAGCTTTCTTATCGAGGGTGTAAAAGAAGTAGCGATTGTAGTTGGAGCGGGTGCGCGCGGCAATAGCCTCATCCTCGATATTTGTATGGAGGCGGACTCTGCGCGGCAGTCTCTCCACAGAGACTCCATTCGGTGGGAAGAGGGTGCTCGCGTTATGCACGGAATATTAACCAGTGGCTCGAAACGCCGCGCCGCGCCGGCTTCCCACCAACTGTAGCCAGCGAGTCTCCTATCGAATGCTTCGACACTCGGCCGGCGGCGCACTAACGCATAAACTGTGCAATTTCGGATCGATCAGCGGCCAAAATGCCGCAGCACCAGCGTGCCTCGAATTCCAAGCGGACGCGGGAGTCGCGTGCGAAACACTTAGCAGAGAGAGAGAGAGAGAGAGAGAGAGAGAGAGAGAGAGAGAGAGAGAGAGAGCGGACTCGTCCCAAGCGGAAAGTTAGTTCCGTTTGTGCGAGAATGCAGTCGAGCTGTATGTGCATCGAGGTAGGAGTGCCGTGACTATAATACGCGTACATGTGCCTCGAGCTTGGATCCTCTCTCTGCGAGGAGAGAAGGAGGAGGAAGAAACCCGAGTCAGCGCGGCCGAACGTGACCGAACAATGATCTCGGTGGTGGCTTTCAGAGCAAGCCGTTTCCTTTCGAGGGGCTCCGAGCCGCGCCGCTCCAGTCAGAAACTACCAGAGCCCCTCTCATCAGACTCTATACAAGCTGGCCCACATCGACCTAATTCTTATCAGCGCGATCTTCGTGAATATGTAAAATGAGGAATCTTGATGAACTTCGAATTAGCATCATTTTCAGGAGAGACTTGCCTTTTCGGGTTAGTCGGACCTCCACGAGGAGTAGAGGCGTGTTTATATCGGACGAGTAGACTGGGCGGCTCGTGATCGGCAGGAGAGAGATTAATGTCACGGTGGTACTTAAAATATTCCCGCAGCCTCTTCAGCACGCGGTGCTCTCTCAGGCCGCGTCAGCTGTTTCGTAGCCAAGGGGGTTCGGCTCACGCTTGTCCCACTGACATACTCCGCCTCTCATAGACCGCTAACTAGATGGTGCAAACGATACTTGACACTTTTATTCTCTGCCTTATCTTCTCTGGCTCGAGTATTCTATCTGTTCCAGACGAGATGCTTTCTCACTGCGGATGTTTGTACCTTGGAAACCCGGCTGTTTTACTTTGCGCGCGACTCTTGCCTTTGAGCTATTCTAGAAATTACTGTTCGCAGCTTGACTGTTGTCGGGCAAGGTGGCTTCTTTGGCATGGTGATTCCTTGATCAAATACAACATTAATTGATTCCTGCTCCGATCGCTCGCCTTCGATTCTCCAATTGACACGGCTTTCTAATTAATTTGTCGCTGCCAGAGTACTGGGAACTTTTGCCCTGCGGTTCACCCTGTTTCGAGCTGTGCTGCCTGCCTCGTTTTTGCTCGCCGACCACCAGCGACGCCCTGGAAAACCGACTGGTCGTTCAAGGAACCGAGTAAAATGTCATTCGTGACGGTGCAAGAGACAGCATCACTTCGCTTTCTACTAATTCTAATCACGATCGCTTGAACCTGAAACCATTTGGTTGTCTAAATCTATTGTGATTTCGTAAATGAAACAGGTTCTAGTCGTTAAATGGGTGGATTTATTCATTAAGCGAGTTGCGGAATCTTGGCGAGGGAATTCTGTAACCTGTACACAGGAGTATTCAAGAGTGAAGTGAGTGAAGTGGAGGTGGAAAGGTCGTGGAAGGGGAGATTTCAGGGTTGGGCGAGAGATGACAAGTTGGCAGAATATTTCCTTATTTGGCTATGAGTTAGGAAGTATCTTTCAAGAGAAGTAGAAGGAGGGGCTGAAGGGGCCGGAGAAGTGAAGACAAGTCGGCAAAATCTTTCCTTATTTGGGCATGAGTCAGGAAGCGTCTTGCAAGTTTAGCGGAAGGCGAGGTTTAAGGGATGAAGGAGAGAGAACAAGTTGGAAAACCAACTCTTTACAGACACTGCGATCATATTGTCGCATGCATAATAATCTTTAAATACTTGTTCATTACTGCTATAATAGTATAATATTCGTGCGTTATATTTTCCAAATATCAAATATAAAAAATTACTATTTTAGGTTAGCTAGCTTCCTACACTTCAATTTCTACTTTACAACTTTAATTCTGTTAGAAAACAACGTATTTTGTACCGATAAATATCTGTAATAAAACGGTCAATACTTTGAATATTTTTTCCAACATTCATTTCGAATTCTTTCACAAGTCTAATGCTAAAATTAAAACTGTGCCATATATTATCGGTCAAATAGAACACGCGTATAAAAAGTATACTTTTCCATTAAAAGGATTTCTATTTGCCTTAATAGACTGTGAATTGACTTCAAACTTTGCGAATAGTTAATTAATCATTCTTTCTTTGCGCCATAAAAATGGTATGCAATGTCTAAAAGACGTTATCTTGCACGGCAACTACTTCATGCAACAATCTGATAGGTGTTCTCGGCTCAAACCAATTGCGTTGCATTCTCAAGGGATTCGCAAATGTGGCTGCTTTGGCTGCGGAGGGGGCGTTGTTCTCGCTGGAACAACAATGGATCCTTGTGTTTGATGCATCAAAGGTGCACGAATGTCAGAGAATGCCTTACGAGTCTATGCGACTTGCGAACACGTGCAGGCCCGACGTGTAGCTGGTACGATAGGCCACTCGGGTGTCGTTCCAGCATCGGACAGCTTTATGTACCTCAGGGCGGATGTCGAAAGAGAAGCGCGTCGTCGTCGGCGTCGGCGTCGGCAGCGGGAGAGGAACACTTCTCTGTCTTCAGCAAGAGCTCGCTTGAACTATACGCCTTTCGCACATGGATCTTTGTCTCCTTGCTTTTAAACTACCGGCTTTTACGATCGTGGCTCGCGCGCAACCAAGAAGGACCGCCGAGAATAATGGCGTCGAGTTTTTCAGCGGAGAGCGCAACTTTCACACGCCCGTCGTATTCCTCAAGAACAGAATTTTTCTAGCAACCGCACCTTCAATTTTACGATTCCTGCAAAACTTCGTGGAACTTCCCTGTTCGTAGGTACACACTTCTCCACAAGCCCTGCTTCTTTTAACGCAGTTATCACTGGGATACTTAATTATCAAGTGAAATTTAGTCAGACGAATTTCGTCAATCAGAGTAATTTCTATTCGTCGAGTTCGAGTAGTTAGAAGCTGGGTAAGGCGGAAATGCTTTTTCGCCCTGTGCAAGAAAAACTGTGGGAGATCCGCGGTGAAAAGGAAAAAGGGGGGGAAACCGGTTGGCCATTAAGCGCGGTGGCAGAGAAGAGACGAAGAAAATAGAGCGCTCGTTTTTGCTAATTTGCTAAAGATCCGATCGTACTCCCAGCCGCCGGACGATTAATTCGCGTTCTGCGAAACGTTATACTCTCTCGGTCGCTCCACTCTTTTCCAAGGGGCTTCATTAATCGCATTATCAATTTAATAGAGAAACCGATCGCAGTATTGCTTTATTAGTGATCGGTGCGCGGTATAATTTCAGTTTTAATCGGATATAATGAAATTCGAGTAAAGCCTCTGAGTTGAAGGTTCTCAGAGTGGTCGCCTGGCTGGCCGTTGACTTATACTACTTGCGCTCAATGTATCAGAGCTATCCGGGCGGCCATTCACCAAGGTTTCGCCTTTATAATTCAAGAGCTGTTTCCATACGGAATAGCAGTGGTTCCGAACTCATATACTCCGCATTGAACCCGATGGAGCAATCCCGGCGTTAATTGAAAAAGGCCAAATGAAAGTTTCTCCGGCCAGCGCGCATAGAGCCGAACTAGCAATTCCCGATAGCGCTAGTTTGCTAGAGTTATAAATTATCGCCTTGTTTTATCGTCTGGCATGTGTCTGAAACGAATAAGAGCAATGGCTGCTCGTATCGAGTATCGGCAGTTGCTAAAGGCACTAGGTGCTATGTTCAGCTACAGTTTGTAGTGATCGCTCCTAAGATAATTAACATCACTTGCTATCTGTCTTTGTGGATGCTGCTTCGCGCTCGGTGCAATTGATGAATCGGCAAGGTGGATTAAATAAGCGTCAAGGATTGAATTTCATTGGTATTTATTGAAACGTATATGTCTCACTGGGAATAAGTTCATTAAGATATTGAAGATCAAGAAGTCTTAGGAACTTTCCCAATGGACTTCAATATCCGTCGGCGAAGCATGCACCTCTAATCTTACCCAAGCCATTAAAACTTCGGTTTATATTTCCAATAGATGAGACGTATTAACGAGAGATATACTTTTAATTGTATTATTAATAAAGAGTTTCTATATTACTCACTTCGAAATAATGTCGTTTGGTTCTTGATTAACTTTTAACTGTAATTGCTTTATAAGTTCTCATAAAGAAGTGATCGTTATTTTATATTTTTCCACTGCAACTTCAAATAACATACAACAATATTGTTTATTTCTACATTTAAAGGACATTATTGAGTTTATTCACGGATACGTTACACGCAAACGTATAAAACTTATAAGTCGATCCGAGAAAGATCAGAAGGACTCGAGAATATACGTTTAAATGTTGAAAAAAAGACTGCGTTATCAATCTGAACGAGAAGGGAACTTAGGAAATATTCCCAGTAGATCGTTCTTTCTTCGGAAGCGGAGGTGAGAGTCGGAGTTTAATTTAATTCCTAGGGATTGACGTAGTGGCAAAGTTAGAGTCGCGGCCAGGTGGAGCTGCAGGGGATGAGATCGATCGATCGGCGGGGTGACGAGTTCATTTTCGAAATAAGAAAAGTTCCAGCAGATCGCTACTGTGCCCCGCCGTTCGGCCCTTCCCCCCTCTCCCGCCGGTCCACGGGGACACTGTCAGATGGTGAATTTCATTACCGAGGAATTCCGCCATCTTCGCATTAAAATTCTTAAAGTGCCCATCCCACCCTTACCACCTCCCTTAGCACATGGAACTCGAGAGCTCCCCCATGGATTCCACGTGATCGCACTTCCGATTGATACAGCCACCGGAAACTCTCGGATTCTTCGACAATTGCTAGAACTTGACGATCTTTAATAAAGTAGCCAGCCTCGCTGGAACCTTACAGCTTCATCTTTATGCCAAAGTACACCGCCGCGGCGCCCCCACTCATCTTTAATTCATCATTAAAACATGAATTATAAAGGATGTTTCTACAGCGAGGGCGGCTTGTTTTCATTACAGGTTGCTCGTGCGTCGTATATAGCAGCTCGGACAAACCACTAGGCGGCACGTTCACATCCCCCTATTATCCGAACCGGTATCCACCGAACATCGACTGTCTCCTATACACGTTCGTTGGACAACCCGAAGAAATCGTTGAGTTGACCTTTCATCACTTCAATATCCGTCGCACGCAGCCAGAGTAAGTATTCGATTTAATTATAATGCCATCGTTCACTTTTGTGGCTCCGATGAAAATCTTCTTAGTGTGTCTTTTATGTCGCGTGTAATTCGACTATTTATTTCATGGTAGTTGTTCCTTTCAAAGAGATAGGAAAGCGCAGTTGTAAGAGTATTTATCGTAAATAGACGGAAACATAGATTGAAGATGCCACTGAGCTGGAAATCGTATTACATTACAGGAATTATTTACGTCAATCAGAAAAAGAGGATCCTCCATTAAGGAGCTCTAGGATTGTTGTGCTTTCGTTGAAACGGTGAAAGGTTCGCGGAAGTGACGTTGATTCCCTTTGACATTCTCAAGCCGTTAGGCCAATTACGAAATAATTACTGGAAGCTTCGGCTTAAGTTAGCAAAGTGAGTGGGCGCGTCGTCGTCGTCGTCGTCGTCGTCGTCGTCCGATGGAGACTTAGCTCGGCAGTGGCGTATACAGGATTTTCAATGAGATAATTTGGCCGGAAGTTCCAGCGGAGGATGGCGCTTATCGGCGGGCGGGTCGATGGCTTTGAAAAGTTTCGCGACTTTCGCGTACTTTACACCTCGGGCTTTTATAAAGCCGCTTAGGCGTTCACTCTGTTCTTTTGTGGAGTGTGCGCTCTTTGAGAAGTATCGGAGCCTACCAGCTCCGAGCGACTGCTGCTCGCTGCCAGCTGGCGACGCAGCGCCGAGAAGCGTCGAAACGTGCGAGTACTTCTCTCGCTGGGATTTCTCCTGGCCTCGCAATCCTCCGCACTCTTTACCTTCCTCGGGCGACTTGACGAGCGTTTCGCGGAATTGAATTCCAGATGCGATTTGTCCCGAGTTCGCGGCCGAATGGGCCAATGAGTGGCGCGGTGACTTACGCCAGCCAGCCAGCCAGCTCTCGAGAGTAGGAAAAGCGTTGAGGGATGAGAGGGCGAAACGAGAGGGTAGAAAGTAACGGAGGAAAAGCGATGGCGGAAGGTGGGAAAAGGGAGACTGAGACCACCGAGAGCCAATTTGTAGGGCGTTACGTATTCAGAGTACGCAGCCGGAAGGATACGCGCGGCCAACAGACACACACACATATATATTCTCGTGGCGCGTCAGGTAATAAGAATTCACCGCTGACAGGATCATTAAAAAATCCTTCACAATGCGGATAAAGTACGTGGAGTGAAATTCCCCTGACTTTCCGCCCTTATAAACGCAAATATGGAACTATTGGTATTCCCCTTGCAATCCTCCCCCGGAGACTTGACCCGTGGCTTGATCTTGGAAGGTCGTCGGCTCGTCGTCACTTTAGGATGCTTTCCGAAATCGAGAAAAGTAGAGCGGCTGAACGAGGCGGGCATCAGAGGGTTGGCGTGTAAAAGAATTTAGCACGTGCGCCAGATACAGAGGACCGAGCAGGGAAACACGATCAGACATATTTGGCGCATGTTCGTCCCCGAGAGAATACGGATCAACGTCGGAGACTCCGTCTAGCTCGCGTCGTCCTCGTCGTCGTCGTCGGAGCGTTGCTAGTCGCAGTAGCAGCTTACCTGATTACTCGAAGGTTGTGCAAGCTGTTCCCCTGGTAGTTGCTTGTACCGGTTGCAAGCACGATTGCCAGGTCACCTTGTCCGTATCGGAACAGAGGAATAGCTATATCGTTCGCCTCAAACGCCACCGATACCGTGCAATCCGTGATCCTCTGCGAACTAACAGCCCCTTTGCTCTCCTTTGGCTTATTTGTGCCCGGTTCCAGCACAGAGAGCGCCTTCTCCTTTCGCCTCTATCTCGGCTGACTGAGATTTAAGGCTGCCGCGGACGCCGCCGCCGACGCCGCCGCCGCTCCTCGTATATTATATCGCCTTGGTATTATTTCGAGACGAAAATCCGCCGGGCACGCATTCACTCGTGGAGACGAGGGCTCCCGCTCCCGCATTCCAGATGCATCCCACAGAGCTGGTTACTACTAGGGTGGGTAAGCGCGCTAAGCTCACCCTGCACCGCGTGTCGTGGACTACTACCCGCTCAGGAGTTCTCCGAGCAGGAAGTTACGAGATGAGACGGGAAGATAGATAGAGAAGGAGAGAAAGGGAGTAGGAGAATGGGAATGAGAGAGAGAGAGTGGCGCTCTTGAATACACCGCGAGTGCTTCTGCGGATGGCAAGCTCCTGGTAGATTTTATTTTCCGCTCGGAGTGTGGCCGTCCCCTCGAGCGGAATATGAATCCTTTCCTTTTGTGAACTCGCGACTTGTACTCTCTTTTACCCGGCCCTCGGGAGAATGTAATATCATCGCTTTGCCGATTGTTCGGACCGCACAATGCAGCTGTCCCCTCCTTCTCTGATATAATTAGCAAGTGGTACGCCCGGACCGAAGGAAACCGGCAGAAATTGCCGGAAGAAACGCCTCTCTCTCTCTTTCTCTCTTGCTCTCTCTCTCTCTCTCTCGCCGTTACTGTGGACTGGATACTTGCTGGAGTTGCTACTGCTCGCCGGGATGATCGGCTAATTTGGCGCGGCTCGTCGCTACGATCGCGTATGCAAATGTGCGCTGGGATTTGTGCTGACGTGTATTATGCAGAGGGCTGCGATGTAGTCGCGGCGCAGGCCACCGGAGCTTCCGGCAGCCAAGACAGACCGCCGGAAACGCACGGCAAACAATTTGGTAATGCGCAAAGCTCGCTCGAACGTAATGCTCGCTCGCCATCCATACGTAAGGACCGAGAGAGAGAGAGAGAAGCAGAGAGGCAGTGAGAAGGAGAGAGAAGGAGAGGAAGAGAGAGAGGATCTGCCAGTTGCCCGCAACGGAAACGTCTATGACTCGGGCTATGTCTCTCTGGCGACCGCCGAGCGGCGGCGGCGGCGGCGGCGTTCACGAGAAAACATCCCCGTGGAAAATCGAGGGCGCCCGACTTCCCCGGGATTTCTTTGGATGCGAGAGATGCAAGAGTGCGCGCGTAGAGCATTCGCCCCGTCAATATTTGCTGCTACTGCTTGAAGGATGAACTAGCGTGCGCGCGGTGGATCCGAGCGTCCTTTTGTATCGCGCCTTCCTCCGAGCGAACCTCTCTCTGCGAGGTTGCGGCGATGATAATGGAAGTATGACAGCTTGCGTTTCGCCGCGCTGAATTCACTGATGCATCTCGGGAAAGGATCGGTTTCCGCCCTCCGTCGCCGCCGCCGCAAGTACCGGGCGCGGTCGAATGTTGCGGAAATTCGAAATCTCGCGAGGCGCTCACACTGCTCCGACAGTGGCGAAATTCAGCGGGGTAGTCTGAGACGCGACATGCTGACGAGCCGGTTTTATCCGAGCCAGACACGTTGATTTAAACGGGACTCTTTTTTTAGAAGTAGAATTTGGGAAACTAGACACATCTTTTTTTGTCTGCCAACGTTCGCTCTTAAAACCAACCCCCGATGTTCACGTTTCGTATATACTTCTTTCTGATTTTGACAGCTGGACCTTCTTGACAGTAGTTGACACAGGTACGATGTGGAGTGACAAAGTAGGGTGTGTGAAAAATTGTAAAATCAATGAGTAATGGTAAGTTTTATAAAAAAGAAATTTATAACGTACTTGAAATCCTTGCCGAGAGTCGGTCAAATTTAGTGAAAGATTTTTTGTGCCATCACCAATAACTTTCGAGATATATCACTTACACTTGTTTCCACCCCTAACTTCGAATATTGGTTTCACCCTTTAGAAGTGAACACTGGCTGATAAAGGAAACACGTGTCAAATAGATTTCTAAAAACTACTTTGTAAAATACATTTCGTTAAAATCGGTATGTCTGGGTTGGATAATACAGCATGCGAGGGATGTTCAAGGATTCATAATATTTTTCCCCAAAGCACCTAACTCACCGAAGAAGCATTGCCTCGCAGAAGGCCGAAATATATCAGAATGCAAATTAATATTTTCCTTTTGGGAGCATGAGAGGGCAGACATCTGACTTTTCGCAAATTCCTCATGGGAGCATTGGACAGACACTTATGCGAGGCGCGTCTTTTTCGGCAAGATTCTATTTAGAAATCCTGGAGCTCCGAGAGCCATAAATCCTGGCTCCTCTTGTAAGGAGCGAGCGGTGGGCATCCAATATTAAGCCGGGCATGAAGATGGCCTTATTAATATGAGGCACGCGCTGGTCCAGCAGCGATCGTTTACAGAGTGGGCCTGCGGCGGTGGAGTGTGTATGCTCGAAAGCTGAGAAAATCCCTCTCGGAGAAGAGGGGAAACTTCGCCGCTAGATCGAGCCGCGTCAATATTAAGCCGGCAGGCACTACTGCCGATGGCAAAGCTGTATGTCTGTGTACACCCGGAAGAGATACTGGCTGAAGTTTGCAGCGGGAAGCGAGCTTCCATGGAGGAAAGCTCGCGCTTCTAATTATCGAATGGCCATACACAATCGCGTCTAGTTTGCGTGCTGCAACTTCCCGCTTCCCAATGGCCGTATACACTCTCTAGCAACTCTGAGTACAACACAGCATCCCGCCGGCAGCCCATTCGTTCCTCCCTACCTCTGCGCCACTGCTGGTCTTAAACGCTCGGCAACGGCCGAGCGAAATTTATTCTCCTACCATTACACCTCCGAGAAAGACTGTGCACGAACGGAGTTAATAATGTTCGCGGAGAATCTAGGCAGACGAGGAATCGTAGGAACTTGCTCGATTTTCACGCTCCGATGTTTTTCGATTGCTCTGACTAAGATGGATCGTTGATGGTCCATTGGGATAGGAGCGAGCCAGTAGAATTTCGACGTGTATCGCCGATGTGTTTCAGTCACATGTATTTCGAGGCTGCGTCCTGAAAACAGTGTATCGGACAGGGGGCTGCGCCCTCCTCCGTCCCGGAGCCGATCGATTATTCCCTTTTTCGGCTACTCCCCCGGGCCATTTAGCCGAGTAGCCTCACGGCGAGCTGATAGTTCTTAAAATACAATATCATTACGTGATGGATCGTGCCTAGACTGAATAATGGATTCGTCGGATCTAATGGATCGAACAGATCGCCGTGGCTGTCCGCTACGATAACGAGAGCGATCCTGGCACCGGGCGCAGGACTTCCGGTGATAGATGAGGAACCGGACGAGTTTAGCTATTGATGCGATTTTGCCCCGTGATGGAAGCCGGCAGCCTTCCTCCGACATACACATCGGATAATGATCTCGCTTCTTAATTAATTCCGCCAACGAGCGGCTTTAATCCTCGAGCGGAGGAAATTGAGTTTTAAAGAAAACATCGCCGGCATGAGCTCGCTCGTGTAGCCGAGACCGAAGCAAGACTCCTGTTAGCTCGACAAATTGATCAGCCCGCGGCTCGTCGTCTCGTTGCCGCTCAATGAAAACAGTCGCGGCATGGATGGCCCACTTTATTTTCCCCTCGTAAATCTCAGATTTCGCTGGAAGAGAGCAGAGCAGCGATATGGAGGAGTGTTGACGCGCCACGTGGCGGTTCATTCTCGTCGGGAATGCGGTAATCTGGTCGGGCGATGTTTGAGCAAGGGGTGCGAGCTCCGGATCCAGCGGCGCGGCGGCGCTCGCTTGTATGCTCGCGTGCGAGAGGATATCGCTGGGAAGTGCGGTCGAGAGAGGAAGCAGGCGTGTGTGTGGGTGTACGGAAGGATAGGAAAGCTCTCCGGGTCGCTTGACAAGGGGGTGGGAAAGGGGTAAGTGGGGGCGGGCGAGGGCTTCCTAGTGCGGAACGTTGTAGCATCGGCTTTCACGGTGGCCTGGGCAAATACCTGGCGTCGCGGAGCACTGCGCCGCGCGCGCGCGCGCGCCCCTTCTGGAATTATACTTGTCTGGTGCGTAATTGCCGAGATTAATTATGTGCCGGATGAAATTCCGAGGCGGTAGAATGTGACAATCCAGGATTGCTCGTCGCCACCGACCTTACGACCACCGAGCGCCCTCGCGTCCTCAGAATGGCCTGTCCTCTTTGTCTCCCGTCTCTGCTCCCGCTTCGCCCGGCTCTTTCATTTACACCCACATACCCATTCCTTCCCGGCGATATTCTCTAACCAACGTCCCTCTCCTCCGGCACCCTCCTCATCCCCTCGCCACGCCGCGCCGTTCGGTCAGGAGATATTAAATTAGTGGGCCGCGGCAGGCATTTGGCCGAAATACGCTGGAAGGTGTCGGGTCAGCCGGGCGCGCAAGGAATCGCCCTTTTAAAACTGGTACAATGTCACCTTGTCCTGAGCTTCGCTACTAATTGTCATGAATATTCCCGAAGATCTCCCTCTTCGCCTTTCTCTCTCGCTTGCTCTCTTGGTGTGCCTGTCTCTCGGTGAAGCTTGAGATTCTGCGGAGCGTGTGAGCAGGGACTTTGTGCTTCTCCCCGCTTTGTCCTTGCGGTTAGAAGCGAGGTGTTCGCGATTCCCCGAGATTGTCGCGGAATTCGCTTACGCCCGATGCTTATAAATAAGCGGGCTTCGCGTGGTTTGGCGAACCGAAGTGCCATTATCGCAGCCGCAGGCTTTTATCCCGGCGTAAGGAAAGCGCGCGAGGGAGAGCCGAGTACGCCGCCGCGCCGCCGCCGCCCCATCGTTGCTTTATCTTTTTCGAGCTTAATGCGAACACGCAGCTTCTCCAGCCTGTGTAATGCGTTCGCCAGCAATTCCGGCGGTTTGCTTATGCGCCGCGGCGCATTCTGCATTTGCGGTGCATTTGCATAAATCTAGGCGGAAAATGCGCGCCGGTGGCCGGCGAAGGATTCTAAACTATATATGGGCGTCCGCCGCCTGGCGGCGAATCGGGGAAACTCTAATATAGTAGTTAGGTTAGGTGAGGAGTATGGGAATTTCGATCGATCTCGTAGACCCCGATCGTCGACGGATCTTCCAATTAACATAAACGCAACAACGTTGACTTCATGAAATATTCACTTGGCTTGGAAAGTGGCCGCTGGGGACGCAATGCTTGGCTACTGGACGCAAACCGGCTCCCTCGGGAAATAAATTCTCCAGCTAATGTCGCCGGAGAGAAAAAAGCGAGTGCTCGCTCGCCTTCAGTTCGTTCATTGATTCCTGAAGTCGTCGGTTGGCGACATTAATGGTAATGGGGGAGAATATGGAAATGGATACTGCGTCTAGGGTTGGTGAAAGTCACGAAGAATGGAGATGTCCGGCTGGAGTGCCTGGAGAACGCGAAGTAGATGGGATTCCCTGCCCTATATTCACACCGAGTCCTCTCATTCTCTCGCTCTCTCTCTCTTTCGCGCTAACTCGCATTTTCCAAGGTTTTACGTCGCGAATGAGAAGGAAGAAGGAGAAAAAAACAGCTCGGCTTGCATATCTGGACATTTAGGTGAGCAAGTCTTTCTCGGGACAGTAAGTTTCAATTGAAAGATTTTAGACTGAAGCGGAAATAACTGTTTCACGCTCGGGCTTAAAGTAGAATGGGGCTTTCGCGATGATCGGGGTTTATGTTTCCTGCGCCGGGCGTGGGAGGCTGCGCGCTCGCTCGCGCATCGTAAAGAGGATCTTCCGCTAGGAATCACGATCCTGTCAGAGCTACGGACAACGGAAGCTTTCTCTTTATTCCCTACCGATCCCATTCCCATGCATGTGTATCGCTGTATCACTCGAGGTCCCGAAGAGCAAGAAAGAGAGAGAGAGAGGGACGGACGAAGTCGCAAGGTGCTAAAGAAAGTGGCTGGCACTTGAGCTACAAAGGGATAAGGGATAACGTACTCTCCTCAGTCAGTTTGGTCCTACCAGCTCCATTTATCTTGCGTAACTTTCGAAGGGAAACACTCCCACAGATGCGACGTTTAACAGATATACATCCTACCGACTGAAGATCGCTTTGGAGGCATAAGTTTTCCTATCCATAAATATGAAGGGATGAAGGGCTAAAGTTCCTCATGTGTGACGTGTTCAGGAGGGTCTTCTAGTTCCGTCTGGTCTTAGAAATCTAGTGTTTGTTGTGTGGCTTTATTTAGGCCTCGCGTTAGCCTGTCCATTCTGATCCAATCAGCTGTGGTTAGAGCGGAGCCCTTCTCAGAAAGGAATCTTCCCGTTAGCGATATTGGCTCTATGGGGTCAGTGCTCCCGCAGCATCCCTCCCGTGAACGCGAGCGCACCATTCACTGTGCGGCGAAGGACAAAAGTCGAGAAACACGTCCGGGGACCGGTAAGTACTCGTTATTCCATTCACGGGACATTTCCAATTTCCGAGGGGGAGCAGTCACATCCACAGCTCCCGGGGGGTGGTTCTCCAGAATCCAGTCACTCCCGCGAACGGCGACCCTCGCACACATACACACGCACGCACAGACTGGAGCGGGCTGCCGATGATTAAGCGTCCCGTTCTTCCGGCGGCGTGTACACACCTACAGCGGCGGCCGCTCTGCGAAAAAGGCTCTCGCCACGGCAGCCAGCACGAAACACGAATTAACTGAACGTCGGCACTCTGATTGCGCGAGTTCTTTCACGCTCCCTCTTTTTTTTTCACCCCGACACCCACCATGAATTATTCAGAAACACTCCCAACCCCCTCGCCCGCTCCTCCCCCTTCCCTCCCGCCAACCCGCTAGCAACACAGCCGACGACGCTCCTCCTATACTTTACCTCGTCCCCTTTCCACGCGATCAGCCTCGCCCGTTCCCACTGTCTTTCCGAAGACTTTGGTGGCTCCAGGACCCCTGCTAACTCCCTGTAATTTCCGGAGTCATCCTTAATTCTCCATAATACATTTTTTTCACGAGCACACGAAAATTGTGTAATGTGAATCTAGCAAGCAGAACTTCTGAATATAAATTACAAATTAATTTCGATTTTTCAAGTAGACAACAAACGCCTTGATACAAATGAGAGTGTAAGAAATAAGTTGTGTCAGCCATAATTGTATCGTAAAGATGGATAAAGTCTAAAAAATATTGATATAGCAATATAAATGATAAATTAATGTCGCATTTTCAAGTAGATAACGAACTCTTTGGTACAAATGAGAATGTAAAAAATAAGTTGCGTAAGCGATATTGCATCATAAAGATGGATTAAGTCTAAAAAACTATTGTTATAGGAAAATATGACGTGAATGTTAGGTGGGATCATAAAGGGTTGAGGCGGCTGCATTCTTGGCCCTCGATATTTTTGGCTGCTAGTACGTAAAGGCGGCAAGACGTAGAGGGCAGTGTACTTCCTGGAAGTCTGGGGATACTAAAACCTGCGAGGATCGGCGAGAGCGTACGTGCGCGCAGCGTTCCTCGAGCGATAAAAGCCAAGCTGGTGTCATCACCTTACCTCGGCGAGTACATCGTAGATCCAAGCGTATGGATCGAGGCGTAAGGCTAAAGGGTAAACACGAGCGAGTAATACACGTGTATTGCAGAGGGCGATGCCATAGCGGCAGTTACGCGCGCGCGCTAGCCTCTCTCTTGCCGGCTTGCTTGCTTGCTTGCGAACGACTTATTTCAAGAGCAGCTTGCTCTCCCTCGGATAACAACCCCTCGCATCGTCTTCCTTATAACGCTCCGCTCCGCTGAATTAAGTCGGCGTCGCTCCAGCCGCTTCGTGATATGACGTCAATCGCCGAGTAAAAAAGCCAGGCGCGAGCGAGTCACGGCTTCTCTCTTGTAATTTTGCATGGTAAATGTTGCGGGCGGAACCCGCTTTAATTATAACGGGGCTGCGGGTTTACCACACCGATGGAAGAGCGGCGGGGCAAAAAAAGCAGTGAAGGTGCGAGGGCGTAACAGCGCCCTTTCAATTGGCGAGAGACCGACACTCGAACGCCGATCAATTATATTCTCATCTCGCCTAATGGAAGTGGAACGCTCCGTAGACTATTATGAAAATTAAATTCGAACTGTACAAGTACTTATCGCGAGCGAAGCGAGTCGAGTCGAATGAGGTATTAATGCCGAGCGAGAGAGAGAGAAGATAGTCGAGCTTTTGTTCGTCGGCGCTCCGCTCCGCTACGGACGGCCGTATTCCTTTTATCGGACATTATGCCGGATCATTAGTCTCGTTGGCCTGTCCGGGGCCGGGAGCGAGTGTAGCCGCCGGGGGCAGCGATTGTCCGCGGGATAAATCGCAAGATCGCGTGACTTATTTTTCGAGAAACTGGCCCCCGAGTCGAGGGGATGCTCGATTCTTTCGACGCGATGAAGGAAAAAGGGTGGGTGGCGCTGCTGGCGCGGTCGCGGCTCATGACTCTATAAGGGCCACGCCAACCGTTTGACTTTTATGAGAGCGGTAAAAGTAAGTGGGCATGATACTCCCACCGCCCTCCAAGACGTATCGGCCTTATTCATCGGCTGTTATATACGGCCATGGAATTCGCCGGGTAATCGCGAACGAGCGATGCCAGAGCCTCGAAAGAGGAGGGGAGGGGCTCGCAGTTGGGGAGCCTTGGAGAGCCACTTTTCTTCGAGTCTCACGGAAAAACCGAAGTGACCGACGCCCGCTCCTAGATAGACGTCGATAATGGCCCGTCCGCGAAACTTTCTTTCTAATTAATTTTTAAATGAAAGTGACTTGGAACGAAATGAGAAAGAAGGGCCGAAGGAACCGGCGAGTGGAAATCCTTGAGATGGAGGAAGACGGAAGGAGCGAAGGAGAATGAAAGGGAGAGGGAAGGAGAGCGCGGGAACTGGTGGTATGTCCGTGGAAAACTTTCCACAGCTTGGAGTGCCGAGATATTATTCAACCGGTGGAGACCTTTATTAACTCCGAAATTAACCCTTGTATTGAAAATTAAACCGGCGGTGTTAACGCCGCGCCGCCGCCTTCTGCGGCTTCCCGGCTAAGATATTCTCGAGAATCTAAAGGCTGCTTTCAGTTTACCGCTGTTTTTCTATCTAACAATATATCATTGAAATTACGCCGAGTGAATCATTTCTCAGTATGCACACTTGTGAAGGTATCAATCATTGTGAAACATGCGAATGCATATTCACATCGAACTGTATGCCAAGCATTCATTCTGCCAGGAGAGCATATAGTATATTCATGTTCTAATGGCGTAGTCATGTATGCAAGAATACTCAATATGATTAAGCGCACTGCAATTCAATTCGTAATACAAGTGGATCGAGACAATATCTCCGATTATAGATGGCCATCAGCAGAAAGTTAATTAAATCTCTGTTCGCTGTGTCAATTTGACTATGAATGTCTAAATCCATATTCTAACTAATGCCGTGGCTGAATACCGCGTTATACTAAAACAAATGTTGTACTACAAACTGGAAACATCGGAATTCAATTATTAGCTTTTATGTAGCAACAAACACAGAGCGGTTGTTCTTCCGAGAAAATGGAGTGTCGATTTTTTTTCATTGCCCACATTTTTTTTCCCACTCCGCCCCGCGAAACTGTACATCGCGCGAAAGGTTTCACGGGCGGAGCGGAAGGAGAAGTGCGCCGATGGCTGGGCCGGAAATTTCTCGCTCACCAGGCCAATAAATGAAATCGATCCGCTGGGATGAAACTTCGCGCTTCGCCCAGCCAATTAGAGCTGAAACAAATCCCGTGTCGATTAAAACATTCGATTAATTGTACAGGGAAAAAGCCGAGCGATCGGTGCTGCGCTACGCATACAGAAGAGAGAGAGAGAGAGAGTGATTTGCTCTGGTCGACTTTTTCCTCTCGTTCGTGGTCTTCTCAAATAATGAACTCACTTTTTTCCCTCCGTACAAAGCCGAAGGAGTACTTAGTTGGCCGGAGTTACGGTTAAAACACTCCGTAAAAAAGGCAGCGGTTGTTGATATCTTAAAAAGTTTGCACTTTTTCGCCTAAATCAAATATGCAGAGTCAAAGGCCGCGCCTTTCGATCGCCTGCAAGTATCAAGAAAGTTCTTGGTCCAATGCTCACAGGACTTCCTCTGCAAACACATGAATTTCTATCGGGCGTGTCATAGTAAAGGGAAATGTTGAATTACACTAGCACTGAAATAACAGTCGAAAAGAGTGTATATTCTCCCGGGCGATTCTCAGTCCATAAACTTTGCAATACAAGTAGGTCAAAGGTGGAGCGGGCTCGTAGATGCGGTGGTCCACCTTTATGAATACTTCCCGCTAAGTTTACTAAGTGCACTTTTTACCGCTGATAAACTATGCGGAGGACGAGCAGCATGCTCCTTTTTCCTTGGCAGTTGCCAGCGGCTGAATTCGAAATAATTAAGTACCGCGGTTTCCTTTTAGTTGGGCAAGATCCGCGGGCACCGAATATAATTTAACCTTGGATTACAAACGTAAACGCTTGCCGCGCCGCGCCGCGCCGCGCCGGCGAAGTGGTGCGCTGCGCATATAATATGTAAGCCGAGCGTGCAACACACGACGGTGTCTCTTTTTACGACTAAACACTCGCCGCTTTTTGCCCCAATAAACAGGCTTGTTTCGCGCATAACTAAACTGAAACAGGGTTGATGGCGACTGCGAGCGAGTAGCAACACTTTTTCGCAGCCGGACTGCAAAAAGAAAGTGAGGAGAAAAAGGGGGGAGAGGAGCTTTCGAGTCGTGGCACTCGGCAGGAAGACGTAAAGAACACGATAGGATCGATAGAATGTCTCCAGTAGAGTAGCACGGACCAACTGGCAGCAACTGTAGTGGAAGCTCGAGTTCACACTACAATACTGCCCGGCAACACAGTTTCCATACTGCGCAAGATTTTCTCTCACTCACAATTACTGGAACGCAATTTTTTCCCCTCCCAACACTGCGAACTCAGTTTAACAGTAGAACAAGGAAGATAGGAGGATTCTACAGAAATCAGATGGTTGCTCGGAGGGTTGGGGGTTGCTTCGCTCTACGAGAGACGTAATAATTATCGCATAATTATAACAGCAACCCTCTTCTCTGAACCCCACCTCTCTTTCTCCCTCGCTGCACCCTTTCTCCTTTATTCTCTTGAAAGAGAATACTCGGCCCGCTCCTTCTCGGCCGATGTAAGGAACCGTCTTGTAATAATACGTGCGGCGCTCGGCTATCCTCGATCGTCGACCATCTTGTACTACATTCTACAGTGCAGCCCGGCAGAACTTGCCTCGGAAAAATAATGCAGGGCGAAAAGCAGGAATGTATCCTAGGTAGGATTGAAAATTTAATATAACTTTCGCCTTTCCTTGAGCAATTTATTAGCTGTTAGATCGGGCTTGCAAGAAACTTAGTTTATAATGGCTCTATGCTCAGTGCATAAAGCTGGGCGTGGAAGGCGATGTTCTCTCTCATCGGTTGTGGTAGGAAAGGAAGCGCGAGGAGCATCTGGCAGCCCTCAATGAGCCTCGCACTCGGTAAACGGCAGGGCTGCGTAAGACGCGATTAAGTATAATTAGTTTCTTAGGGCGGACCATATGATTCTCGCTTCCTCCCGCGGCAGATACTAGAAGCCGGTCTTATGTGGTGGGTTCAATTATCCTCTGGCGCGGTGAGACCTACCATTCTCACGACATTCGCCCGCTGTCTTACAATGCAATCTCACGGAACGTGCTCGAATATCATACATGTGGACAGTGCTTCGTCGGGAACTAGTGCACTTGCAGGAAAGTACGGTCGACCTGAAATCACCGGTGACTCTCTTCCTCGTTCCTCTTTAGAACGGTTTTCTCTCTCTCTCCCTCTCTGGCTTCTAGTGTGTTCAAAGACAGTGATTCAGCAAAGGGCTGGGAGGGCAGGTGCGATGCGACATAGGGAAAGCGGGTCACGGGTCCGCCGGGAATGATAACGCGACGATACGCGAGCTCGCCTTGTTGCTCCACGGAATTCTTGCTCAATAAAGCAAGAGCGATAGTCCGATTTCCGCGTTTCCCTCTCCGATGCAAGGATCGCTCCCCGTGCGAACGTTGCCCTTAAGGTACCACATACAAGTAAAATATTAGAAAACCGTACAAAGATTCGATCTTTTTCCTTACAAATAATTTTTGCCGGAAAAGGTATATATTGTAAACAATGTATCCTTTAAATTTGTTTACAATCCTTGCAGTATAATGTCATAGTAAATGAAACATGCCTGCAGTAACCGGTGTAACTCCACTATTTTTCATCTGAATCGAATAAAAGAGTACTCTTTAATTAATAGAAAAATAACTCTACTGCACTACGGAGGCAGATCCTTTGAGTTTCATTTTGTGCGGAATATATCGCTATTTATAATCATCAGATCGATTTTTTCTATAAAATTAAGCACTTTATATAGAAACAACAAAAAACTGGGATAGGTGTGCAAAAAAACGCTACGTAGTGCAGTAGATAACCCTATTAAGAAGATCTGATTAAATTTTCAGCTTGATCCGTTCAATAATGAATTAGTTATGCTGGTTACCGCCCGCAGAAACAGTGTTTCGAGAAAAACGTGTTTGAAGTTTTGTGAATGGTTAGAAAATATCTTTCGTATCTTTTTACGCAATGCATCAGAAAGTTTCAAAATTCGTTATGCTTACATAAAATCGTCAATTCCTGTGCCACACATCATTAGCAACACAATTTTTGGGGGAAAATTTGATTTTTTTGACCAATTTACTTGTACAGCACCCGACAAAATAGGTGTCACAATTTAGAAAATGTTCGCTGAATAAAAAATGAAATTTTGTACTATGCGCACCTGTTATACATGACTTTGTAAAATTCCCCTTTTAGCGGAGGAGGCTTTCTGTCGCAACCCCCTAAAAAAGTCTTGCATATCGTGTCTACATGCTACCAAACTTCATTTTTTGTCCAGTGGCTGTTTCGCAGATTGTGACAACTATTTTATCGGATGCTGTATGTGCTACCTTAACTGTAGACTGCTTCGAACGAGGCAGTTGTCCCGGCGTTTTCATGACTCCACGCACATAAATCTGAAGGGTCTTGGCCCGCATCGTGGAAATAGTGGCTAAGGGCCGAGGAAGAATTGGTTCGGTGGGAATATTCGTTTCGCCGCGTGGTGAACTCGCGGAGGCGACGAATCTCAAATTCGCCGGGATGTCGATGCATAATGGAATAAAGCGGTCGAATATATTTCCGGGTATGCGCGTCATTTTCCGGGTAGTATCGACGAATTACGCGGTCGATCGGAAGTTGATTTATCGTTGACGTTGATAAATCAGCGGCTGATTCGCCCGGACGTTTACTGATTCGTCGTGATTGCCTACAACGAACTCTACTTTAAAATCGTGTCCGGCTCGCACGCCGCGCGCGCGCGCGCGCCGGCCGTTTAACGCGCGCTCGCGAGAAATCATTGGATGCTCCTCCACATCGGTACCGTTTTACCGGCATTCCACACTTATCATTCGCCCACCCACCGAAAAATGTCATCCGTTCGAAATTCCAACATAGAGAGAGCGAGCGAAAGAGAGAGAAAGAGAGGAGTTTGCCGAAATTCAACATATTTCGACTGCCAGTGGAATACGTGTTTTTGATATTACACCGGCCGTAACTTACCGGAGTCGCTGGCAAAAACCCGGCTGCATATTTCATTTAGAGTTTAATAACCATTTAAAAACATATCCACGCCGTGTATATCGCCGGCGATACATTATACGTGCCGGGGAATCGGTCAGTAGCGAAATCGAAGCGTTCCGAATACCAAAGTGAATTTGCCAAGGTATATTTTATTATGAGAGGAAGGCTAACAGCGCGAGTGTATATATAATATATCCACTAGCGTTGATCAACCCGAATATAAAAAAAGAAGAGCGGTGGGGAGGGGGTGGTGGTGGTGGTGGTAGAAATTTGATAATTGATTGGCCTCGATCGGATTAATAAATCTGACTCTTTTATTGAGCAGAATATAACCGCGCAGCCGATCTGTTGCACAGAGGGATTTTCATAGTCTAATAAATGGATTTGCTCGTCTGTAAATTGACGGGGGAGTATAGGTGTGGGGCCGGCGGCTCTTCAGGATATCTGGGGGAATAGGGGAATCGATGCGGGATGGCCGCCCGCCGGTTCTGGCGGACGGGGGAATTCGGGCCTCGTATATCACGTGTTTTGAGCGGCCGTTTCGCTGAAATGTAACGTAAGGTTACGCTCGGCTTACAGCGCGTGGAAGTCAGCTTTACGATCCTGGCAGCAGGGAGTTCGCAGAAAGACTGGTCTACGAGCTTCCGCCGGTGTGCAGCCGCATTATTTACGCTCGCGAAACAAGTCCAATAAACGCCAAGCCGACGCTCGACGAACAGAAAAAAAAGGAAGAGAAGTTCTGGTGCGGCGCGCCTCCGCACAGTGCATAGGAAAGCGACGCCACTTTTCATTCAGTGCCGTCCATTGCGAGCCGATGCCGGTGTTGCTCCTCCCTGTTTTTTTTTCTGTTGCCCGACCACTTTCGTCCACTTCAACGAAATCCATTGTGCGTCTGCCAAAGCAGCAGGGACGTTCCCGTGGCGCGTTTCTACGAGCTGGTGTGGCTTAATTACTTCTCGGTCAGGCGAGCTTGCGAAACCACTGGAAGCAAGCGAACGGTTGCGCTCTTTCCCAGGCTAGACTAGTCTCGAAGGGTCTTCGTGACTGGTGCTTTCGAAAGCCGGAGACAACATCTCCGCGCGACAAAGGATCGCGTGCAAAGCCGAGAGGAAAAGGTGACGGCGGTAAAAGAAGTCGCAACGTTGACGGGAAAAGCCGGTCGCGAAGGGAAAAGAGGAACGCAGAAATTCCGAAACGCGCAGGAGTATACATATGTCTATGCGGAGAGGAGGCAGGAGAATGGCACGCGGTCCAGTAATCACTGGAGTGCGGCTGTTGAGCCGCTGCGTTCCACTTTCACCTTCTGTCCCGCAGCGTCTTGCCGGGTCAGCCTCTTTTCACTGGCATATTCAGACACACCTCCGCTCAATGCACTCTTGTCCTTGAAAAGCTCAGCGTTCACACTCCCAGCGCATTTCCGTAATCCCGAAAGCTGTCTGTAAATGAATCACCAGGGAAAGATCGGATTACCAAGCGAATGCTACATTCCTTCACTCGCCGATCCAATTGGATTACGAAGCAGGATGAAAGCAAGGAAGAAAGAAAGAAAGGACAAGTTCGTAAATGGCCGTGTTAAATGGGGGTGATGTGACGCGATTCGTATCGAGTTCACGCAGAAGTCGGATATGGATAAGCTGTCAGAGCGCGCGTTCGACGATATTCCATGAAGGCCTGTCTCCGCTTTTTGTGCTCGTGCTTTTCATTTCAGCGTTCTTTCTCCGCCGCTGCAATTGATAACTTTATAGTTTATCGGGCTCGGAGAGAGTATTGATCGAATATGTCGACGGGATACGCCAGCGGGAGTAGAGTGCGTCTGATACACAGCTAGCTGCTTTTCCCGTTTTTCCATTGTAGAACTGACGCTCGGAAAAATTGCCAGCTTCGAATTTCACGGGAGAAAGGAGCTCGGCAGATAGAGTTTTATTTACATTCTTTAGTAAGGAGAGACCCGCCGGCAATAGCAACGAAACCTTGCCAGACAGATTGGACGCGCGTACTAACACACTCTGTGCATGTATATGTATGTGTGTGCCTATAGTTTGTCCGAGATCCAGCATCGGTTCGCCTGTAATTACGAGCGAGGCCGTAGCGTAACTTCAAAGTACGCTCATCCATAAAGTAATCAATATTCTGTTGATTCTACAAAGCAGCCCATTGCAGGATTTAACTCGGAATGGATGTAACGAGGGCAGTGAGCGATACTGCTTACCAGGATGATAGAGTAGCCGGGATGTTTCGTCAAATAGTGATACGTCTCGTTAGCGATCGGAATTATGTAGCTCGGCTCACTCGGAGAGAGCAAGCACACTGCTACTCGCTTGGCTCCTTTATGGCGGAACGGGACCAACCGCCAATAGAAAGCACCCTCTGGATCGCCAGTCAAACGGAACTGATATTTAAAATAGGATCGGAGCTCGTAGATTTAGACGGCAACTGTTTTCAGCTTGGCCAGAAGCAATTGGGTCAGGAGTTCACGAAATTTTCTCAGGGGAAGTCCGCTTTCGAAGTGCAGCAGGCGTGCATCCGGGAAATTTAAGGGACTCTTAGGGGACCTTAACCGACATTCCCGCCACTGTTATTTATTGCTAGGTGTGCTTAAGACGTTACGATCGAAAGCCGCCACCCGCCCTTCCACGATATTGAGGCCCGCGCGACTTTAAATGCTCGGCGTCATGTGGCTCGGGTGAAAAGTGTCAGCTTTGTATTAGAAGATATCTTCCCTTGGAATGATCTCTCATTCGATAGTCGTATTAACTCTTTGGAGCTTGGTAGGATTAAAAACGTCCCACCTTTTTGGTGTACGGTAAAGCATGGTGCGACATTTTTAGACCCACCACGTAATATTGCAATAATCGTGTGCGCATAGCTTTATGTTTAGTCTTTTGTTTAGTTTAAAATGCAGGAAAATGTCTGTGCAATATGGCTCTAGTTATTCCCTGAAATCCTGTGACTCAAAGAGTTAACCGAGAATGACGATAGTCTCCGAGAAAGGAATTCAATGTAGTCTGAAATGGCTGTTAAATCGATGTGAGATCAGCTGGAATTGCTGGCAAGCTAGCTCCAAATCGGTCATAAAGGGGTGAAAAAATGGGTGGAAGGAAGCCGCATTTGTGTGAACGTGAGTCGGTCGGTCGGTCGGCTGCTGGCTCGGAGGTACAAATCTCCTGTCGGCAGGATAGTCCCTTAGTGGTGTTTGCCGAGGACTTGACCGCTCGACTGGGCGGATCGGGATTTCGGAGGATTTGAACAAATTGTTACGCCGAACTAACTTCACTCGATTCCTGCTCGCCGAGACGCGCCGGATTATGTACGAAATGCGCTCTTCCCTCCTTTTATTTCCCGTCGTTTACACTGCGCCGGCCCGCCCGCGCGCCACCCATTCCCCCCGGGAACACGAGCATTTTTCTCTAATAGTATTTCCAGTCGAAATTACCGTCGTCATCGGAGAGTGAGGGAGAGAGTCGGAGAGTAATCCAGAAACTCTGCAGGAACTCCATCTATCTCTTTAACAAAATTCTAATCGGTGACGGTGGACCAAAGCTACCGTCACAGGGAGTACTCCAACGAGGATAATCCGGATCGAGTTTCCTCTCCGACTAGAGCGAACTTACCCCGGCCAAGCAGAAATTCGTTATTCAAGCGGGTTTAGGATTTAAGGAGGGAAAAAAGCACCGATAGAATTAAGTCAGTCACTTGATCCGCTCGGGCAACAGTAAGAGAGACACGCGACGCGACGCGGCGCGGCGCTGGGTTAGACACACCGAGTCAAGAGTCCTTCGCGTTACATCCATACATGCATGACCTTGCCGGAGAACCTTGAGAGCTTCTTTGCCACGAGTCGACTGGCCATCCACCAGGCTGAACCTCCACTTCCGAATGCCCTCTGCCGACTCTCTTTCCTCATTAATAATCATCAAGGCGGCGCCATCCCATATCGCGCGGTCCAGAGATGCTTTTCAGTTTTCCAAATGCATCAGCAGGATATATCCGGGAGAACAGAAGCGAGCGGGAAAGCTCGAGGGCAGCTTACTGTGTCTTACAGTGTGCTCGCTGAATTATTGCTCCGGATAGCCAGCCGCCGCCATCTTCGGATCGTGTTCCCGGTAGAGCTTCTTCGTGCTATTAAGAAGTGCTACGAGCTCCGCAAAGAGCGCCGCCGCCGCCGCCGCCGCCGCCACCGCCGCCGCCACGGGTTCCCGGAGATCAGAGAAAGGCGAGCTTTATTCTCCCGGCGTCCGTTTCATAAGGATTCTATATGAAAAGCCGGGAATATTCCTCCGGTAATTGTGATTACGTTTCGTAAGTTTTAAAGGGTACTTCAGCCATTAGTACACTCGGTTCTGAGAGTGGGAGCGGGCGATTTTTCATAGGAAAGTTTCTCCGAGCGTATCAGCGTTCGAGGAAGGATTACAAGGTTTCTCAAGACTTGATGGCCAATTCGATAGCCATTCGAATGATCTCCCTCTCATTTCCTAGCCATGGGAAACGAGCTTTCGTCTCACTTATGGGTTTTACCTTAACAGGCTAAGTGTCAGTCGATTCAGGGATGCATGTCACTCTCCCAGAAAGCCCCCCTGGCTGCCTCACCTTATCCACTTTGCGCATTATCTTTCCGTGCCTGGCGTCAAACTTTGCCTATCATTGCATAAGCCGAGGCCATCAGTTTCGTCGTCATCGGATATTAACTCAACCTTTCCACCAAATAATAAAGCACCATCGCGCCTTCATTATTCTCGTAAATTTTCCAGCGGCCCAGGGGAAAAAAAGGGATTGTTTGCGAGCAGGTGGTTGGCGCCGGGTACACGAATCTTAATCGGCTTAATGGCGATGGATCGCCTGAGATTCGGCGATAATATTCGTGTACTCGCAAGGATTTTCGCTGGGCTTACTGCACGAAGTCACGAGATTCTCGGGCGTGTATGAGCATCGCTGGAGAGAGGAGAGAAAGAGAGGGAGGAGAGGAGAGAGAGCAGTACGATAAGTGTACGTGCTGCCGGAAGAGAGGGTCTACGCAACTTGGTAGAGCCGGGAGAACACAGATCGCATAGGAACCAACTGCGATTATGCGCACGCCAAGTTCGCTATCAGTGTTGGCTCGTAAGTGAGCCGAGTGCGCCGATTAATAACGCAGCCTGCTCGCCTCAATTCCATGGAACCACTGAGAGCTTTTTGCCGACGCTTTACTCGGACTTGCTACGGTCATTCCCGTATTTGCTAGCCAACCTGACGAGATCTTCCGCTTTCCACTTTAATGAGAGCTTTCTTGCCGACTTTTTCCTTCCGCTTGCCATTTATCTAGATGATAGGCTCGCCCGCTTCCACTTTCACGAGTTAGATAGCCAGAGACTTCCACCATCGATTCCACCTTTCGTTTTTCATAGCGGCGCTAGACTCATTCCTGTTAGCAGATGAGTTTTGTAAATCAGGCTTGGTCCGCAACTTGATTTCCCTACCGCGAGCTTCCACTCATCCGAGCGCTAAGGAAGTTGCTGCTGGAAATCCGGGAGTTGTAAGTATTCGTTGGAGAGTGCGCATGGCGTACGTGCGGTATTGGTAATTGCTCGGCGTGGCGTGCAAGGCTTAACTCGATGGCCGCCTCATTTCAGCGGTTAATTATGTAAAAGTAAAGACTAGGCTTAGACTCGTGCGCGACGAGTTTTTAATTGATGCTTGAAGCGGCCCGTCCCTAGCCATGCCAGCTGGATTAACCCGTCTGATTAAAGCTGATGCTTCCGCGGATGCTTCTCCCGTCAAACTTCCGCCCTCTCCCACTACTCCTTCAAGACTTTCGAGCAATGTGTCCGGGACCAGCCAAATTTCGGATATCCGCGCCGACTTCTTGAAAGCTCTCCCAACTCCTCTTCACTCATCCGCTCGCCGCCAGATTTGCCACGGATCCTCGATGTAAGTAGAATTTTATCAGCCAGCGTGCATTTTCTACTCGGCCGCGCCTACGTCCTTCCAATGAGCACTTTCCATTGGATTCGTTGAGGAAGACTAGGAAATTATTTCGAACTGCGCCGCTCGAGCAAGACAAATGTTTGCTAAGATTTAGTTCTTCGCTGAGCAAATAGTCGGACATACGCGATCTGACAAAATAAATAAAAGCGAGAACATAAGATTTACTCAGCGAACTCCTCTGATTGTAACGCGACAATCGAACTGTGTAGAGTAAACTGCTGGAAGCTTTTAGCTTTATATCAACAATGTCTTATTTGTTTAAAGTGTAAACTTGTTATAGCAATTATATACGGCCGAACGCTTTTACTACATGGCTCATTTCTATAGAAAGTTCAATAGGAAGTAAATACAAGGGAAGATTTTACTAGATCGTCTTTTAAACGAGTCTTTGCGATCATTTGTGCGTGCATCGAGGTATGATTTAATTCTGGGGGGGGTTCAAATTCTTATTGATGAAGTGAACAGCGAGTGATGTGTGCTATCCATTCCGACGGATTTCGGCTTTCATAAAGCTGCCCATTGTTTTGCCAGGAGAGAGCACTTATTCTCTCTGAGTCTCTCATTCCTAAATCTCCATTGTCGACGGGTACAACTGGGCGTCGCGCTGAAAACGGTAGGCCTTGCTGGCTGCCTTGGTTAAGCCATTGCGGATTGAGCGATGGACAGCGGCGACCCGGCGAAACAATGCCAGACTTTAGCCAGCCACGCTTCTCCGCGTTTTGCCGTTCGCGAACAGCCGCTTAGCCGGCTGGCGAACCCTCGGGAATCACGAGCCGGGCACCTGTCGCCCTCTCCAAGTATTATACAATCCGAGCGTCGAGCCGGCATTTCGTCGACTTTACATTAGGGGATCAAGTCTTAATGGGATTGCGTGTAAGTCCCGGATGAAGGACTCGCCCGAGTCAACTGCCCACCACCAGACTACTGTTTGTGGTCGCCCTGCTAATTGCACTGCGCACAGGCTTAATTACTTCAAGCTTTTAGACAACACGAGTATCCATGTACTCGGAAATTGCTGGCTTCCATGGCCATTTGAACCCATTAGATTTCAGTGTAGTATTAATCAAAGATTTCACTAGTCATTTTGAGTATCGTACTATCGTATATCGTATATTATTTATGACAAGTCATGTAAGAAAATCCAACGGGGACATTGTGGGGACACATTCAGATGCCCTTTGGCTGTCCAATTGGGCCCCACCATGGTGGACAGCGGGGATGATAAATTCGTACCAACATGGCGAGCCTATGATGGGCCACACATGGCAAACGAAATGGGGCCCACAAGGGTGCCCATCGTCAGCCAGACTTCACTAATAATTGTTTACTCTGCCGAAAAAGGGCTTCAACTGAATTCTTTAGCGAATGCTTTTATGTCGTGCTGAACTAACGGGCTAATGTTTAGTTGAAAACCTCCATTTTCAGTAAAGAACTAGCATGAGTTTCAAATAAACAAACATACAGAAAACGCGTACAGATTTATATAAGTAGAGATTATATACTATAATATGTTCTTGGGGAAATCCCCGATAATATGTTCTTGGAAAAATTCCGGACAATATGTTCTTGGGATTATTATATACTATTATATACTATAATGCATGGCTGCTAATTGCACTGCGGACAGGGTTAATTACTCCAAGCTTTTAAACAACACGAGTATCCATGTACTCGAAAATTGCTGGCTTCCACGGCGATTTGAACCCATTAGATTTCAGTTTCGTATTAACCAAACATTTCACTCGCCATTTTTCATTATTAATCAACGCGCAGCCACTCCGAAATATACGAATGTCCGAAATATTTATCAAGCGAATCAGAGACTGAGCTGTAAACATTTGTTAACATTTCGACACACTGCGGCGTGCTCGACTAACGGGCAGGGAAAAACAAGTTTGTTTCATTCTTCCTTATCGAGGCCGATAAACTTGATCATACAGCGAAATGCAAAAAGCTATGACAAATAATGTTTTAACTCCTGGTATTCCGTTGAAATACATATTAAACGCGGCATATGTCCAAATACTTTTATCATGTTGACTCTGAGCGTATTTACGTTCATTGCACGCAGTATAAAAAGCAATGGGGATTAAATAAATATCGGTGTAAATGCAATGGATACAAAAAATGAATACTGTTATAAACGAATGTACCCGAGAATAATCTCTTCAACGCGAGGAAGTCCGAATATTAATGGCAGCACTCGTATTGTATAATCTATATAAATGAAATCTGTTTTATATTATTATAGTTAAGAGAACAATAATACCATTGTGGTTAGCGCAGTTCATTGTTATGGACTTTCGCCTTAAGGGGGATATGTAATTTTATATGAATAACCTCTAATATAACTAAATATCTTGCAGAATTATATTATTAAATACATTCTGGTTGGTTCAGTATAATAATAATTTTCCTTTTACTATTTCTTTTGCCACTTAATCAAAAATCGTATAACCACTATTTTAACGTATTTGGCATCATTCGTCATTTCTTAATGGGTTTGTAGAAGACGATGGAATATTGGTGATTGATTCTCACCGATAGCGCGGCCAGGACAATGTGGCTGCAACCGAGAAATTTATTATCCTTGCCGGAGGATAAGCGGTGAAATGTCACGTTTGTTACGGCCTCGTAAAGTGCACTGTATCACGCTCGGCGAATACACGCTTGCTGCTTTCGGGCAATGGTTTTTCTCGGCACTCCGATCGAGTTTTACTTTGTCTTACGATTCGGTGGTCGGACTGCGTCGTAAAGTGGTAAGTGACAAGTGGTTCCGTCCGTGGCGGGACATTGTCATTAAAGGTTCATGGTTACAAACGATCGCAACGCTCTGACGCCGTGGGGTTCTAATTCACTTGTGAGTTCTACGCTTTTCTGATTTAAACCCTGTCAAAATCAATGCGATTTCCAGCTTGTAATTACGTAAAAGTAGACGAGCATATGTATTATCTCTCATGACGAATTACATAAATTACGTCAAATTGATAGAACTTCATTGATAATTCAAAGAAAGGTTGGAAGGTCCGATCGGACCTGCGGTTTCCCCGTAATCCGAGAATTATTGGAAGAGCGGGGAATGTAGAGTGCGACTGGTAGCGAAGAAAGCAAAGTGGGCTTTCATCAGCGGATAATCAGGGGAGTTCAGAACATCTTGATCGAAGTGGCAAGTGCGGATCCAGCCCGAAGATTGAAATAATCATCCCCCGGAAGCTCTCCGAGCGAGAGTTCCCCCTACTCACGGCTCACATACCACCACACGAGAATCTATACGTTATCTGATTATTAACACTTGACTCGCACGCAATCCCGAGTTTTCGAATGACCCAAGTAAAACTTCCTCCGGGGAGATGCTATACGGAGGGTTTACTTCTGCCCCAAGTAGAAACCATTCCGCCGGTGATACTTCACCTACCTACCAACTTGTTTCACTCGTTACCTGTTTTGCTTCACTGCCGATGAATTTATCCGATCGAGCATAACAGTTTTGATTTCTGCGCGCAGCGAGAAATCGCGTCGAAAAGGGGGGAAAGGAACCGATTACATAAAAAGCGTCTACATTAACAAATTGAATCTCGCCTTTGCTTTCCTTCATTCCTCCGTCAAGAGTTCTTCTCGCTTTGCTCTATCTCACGAACTCTTACAATAACTCTACTCTACTTGCACCTTTTAATGGGTGGCATGGATGAAAGTGAGGGAGGAGGGGGATGGGAGAGGGTGGAGGCCTGGCAGGGTACGTCTTTTACAAGGAGAGCTCGTCCATGGAACTCGGCATTCGGCGCTACGCTCGTTTTGAACTGCGGGCCATTCTCTGATTTGCAGCAACGGCAGCAACGGCAGTAGCAACCTGTGCCAGAAAAGAATGCAAAGGCCATCCGAAACTGTTCGCCCCATTTTCCTCTCTTTCTCGCCTTCTCATTTCCCGTGCCTCATTCTCCCTCGGTCTCCCCGGGCCGGGTGTACCTTTCATTCGGCAACGGTGAAACGTTCACTTTTCCCTGGCAGCGCGCGGACGTCCGATCCCTTTGAGCCACCGGCTTCGAAAGAGGAAGCGCGGGCTACTTGCTCGGAAGAAGAAAATTACCCGTGAGGGCTGAATCGTGGCTTCCTGCGAGTACGGAACTCGCTCCGCCCGCTCGCTGCTTCCCGCTCTCCACGTGGCTGCGCCCCGTTTTGTGCCTTCAAATAGCATTATTTATGTTGCAACCATACAGCCGGCTTCCATTCTCTTTCATTCAGTCTCTCGTCTCCTCTTCTCCTCGGCCTCTCATCCTCGCTCGCGCTAGCGCGTTATAAGTATATAGGGGGCGCAGATTTTCCACTCAAAATACCAAGTGGAAAAAGAGTCCCTTGCAATCCAGCCTGGCGGCGCGCAGCCTCGATTGCGCCCAGCTTCCCGAAAATAATTTCAACCTGGCCAACGCTCGGGGAATAAGATTTTTCGCTGCTTTTTTTCTCTCTCTCTTTGTAATACACCAAGCGTCCGGGATTTGGGCCAGCGTTACGACGCTAAAAATAATGGCAGATATTTCCCTTGTTCCCTTGAAGTGGCGCGACCGGCGGCGCGGCGTGTACCGTTCGCCGTAAATCCCCGCGCGAAATTCCAGCATGGGGAATTGGAAGTTCGAGTAGATCGATCTCTCGCGTTTTAGGAAGTTCGTCGAGCATGCAAACACATTCGAAGTTACATTCGCGATAAAGCATGACATTGGTGATTGATGGTATTCAATATCCTAATGAAAGCTCAGCGTTATTGCGGAGTATGGCGTGCTTGCACGGCGGAGCTTTGGACTTAGAGTTTTGTGGCTTAAGGCCGAGCCTGCCAGGCCATCTCGCCGAGGGATTCCGATGATATACATCGACGTATCGGATGCCCGTTGCTAGGTTACGGCCGACTTACATCAGAGATATTTGCGTGGACCATTAGTTTATCTCCGGCTGGCGAGGATAAACGTATGAATGCCTCGAGCAAGAGTAACCGAACGGCGCCGCGGCGGTGGTACATAGGTGGGTGTATCGCGCCGGCGGATATCGTCGCAGGAAGCATTCGCGCTATATATATCCGAGGATCTGAAATTAAATCAGAGCGGCTGATTGGCCGGTACGTGGGAGAATTGAAACGTCGTTTGCACACGATAGCTTTCCCGTGAAAATCTCGGCTACATGCCGCTGGCATAGAACTCGCTATCAGTCAGACGGCAAGCACTAATGGTGTATTAAGCTTACGGATAAAGCCCGCCGGAAGCTAGAGAACCGTACGGAATTCCTTCTTTGAGTCCATGGAATACGTCAAATTTGTGCGCCTGACAAGCTACCGCTGCGCCGCGCCGCGCCGCGCCGCTCTCGCATACGAAATTCTCCCTCTTTCTCATGCGAGAAAGAATATCCGATACCTTTACTTTGCCCTGCACAAAAGACTTTTAATTGAATTCCAGCGGGAGATCTTCCAGACATGAATTTCTGCCGATTTGCGAGAAGCAATTGCGGCTATTAAATGCTTTCAGATTTGAGAGTGTAGGTATCTCGGAAAATGGTCGAGGAAACATCCTTCATCTCGAGAAGTCCCAAGGGATGCTTGGCTCGAGGCCAATAAGGGAGTGATCTTTCCCCTCAAGCAGTGCATTCTATATATGCTCAACGATTTTATGCCAGAAAGACTGCTTTATAACTCCCGAAAACTTCTGTAACTAATCAGATCGTAATTTCATAGCAATCACTCGACTGCGAGCTTTATCGTAGCTCTGAAACAGGCGGCAATTAGATGTTAAATTGTGATCTGTCAGCTGGAGATTTCCACTTTCAAACTTTCAGGCAAGTGGGCGGTTATAAAAAGAGTCGACATTTATATGGGATAATTAGTACCTCATCGTCGTATTTATAAAAGACTGTTTCAAAGCTCTTTCTCGCATTCGCGCTAGGTGAGAGAGCAAGCAGTGGCAATATGCCGGACCCACGCTTTTAATTATTTTTTCGGCGGAGGCAGGAAGTGACGCCAGGGTCGACGGTAAAGGTGAGAAACTCGTTCCCCGTAATAAATTGCGAGTGAAAAGCTTCGCTGGCCCTTTTTCTCTCGCTCTCTCTCTCTCTCTCCCGCTCGCTCTCTTTCTCGGGGCGTACTTATTGCCGCACGAGCCCGAGAAGAGTTGAGCCACGTCAGGCGGAACAAAGCTGGTGGAGGAGTGAGCGCACGCGGACTCCCGTTTTCATCTTTGACTGGCGGTCTTCTCGCGCGCGCTGCAAGCTCAGCAGGCCTTGCCTTTGCGAGGCGTTTGACGGGCCGCACGCCTTTCTGCTCCCACGCTGCGCCACTCTCGCTCCTTTGGCCAAAGTGCGTAAGCCTGCATGATATTATGACGTTGTCACGGACCCATGGCAATTCAAAGCAGACCCTAATTCCACTCACACTCACACACACACACTGAAGTTCGAAGCTCCAGCTTAAATAGAAAGGAGCTTTTATCAGCTTCACGCCTATTAGCCGTCCCAGCCAAGCTCAGGACAAACGCGCTCGTCATCCTCGCCTATGAATTGCTTACGGCTAGGAGGATGCTTAATAATTATCCAGCAACTTCCTTTAATTGACAAGTTGCGCAATGGCCGGACGCTTGTCGAAAGTACGCTCAGCTGAGCGTACAACTTAGCGGCGAGAGAGAGAGAGAGAGAGAGAGAGAGAGAGAGCCAACTTGCAACCCCTGCTTTGCTATACTTCCGAGCAAAATGCTTCAACGGGATGACGTTGAGTAGTCATTGAAGCGCAGCCCTTGAACGAGCCGGCTGCCACTGTCGCGCTTCTGTATTACACTAACTAGCACATTAAAGCCTCGTGGAGCCTGAAATCCATAACATTGGAACATTTGTCATTCCTCGGCCGGACAACTTGTCGAGCAGAGATCCACCAGCAGTACAAATTGCACGCTGGCCCGCGTTGTAAGCGGAGCCGAAACTCTGGATGATGAGACGCTCCAGGACGGGGCAGATGCCAAGCTTTAAGGGCCCCAAGATCCCAAGTCCTTCCGGAATTTAATTCTGTACGTCAGCGAAGACTGCCGCGGGCCAGATTGCCGAACGGCCTTATGCTTGCAAGCACAGTTCATTGGACCTAAACTTCATAGGGGATGTGTAATTTTGTATGGATAACTCAGTAGTTTAGTTGGGGATGTCTGGCTAACTCTTTACCTCATTTAATAAACACATTCGTACTGTGATATGCTAAAAGTTGTACCAGCTGATTTTTGAGGTTAGTTAATGCAACTTAATAAATTGAAAGTTGCTTGAAACGCTGCTGTTTCTTGCTTGGTCGAGTACAGTATTACTGTATATTTTATATTATTTGTGACAAATGGAATGTGACTGTCAATTAAATTTGAAGTATAAAATCGCTATTATACCCTTAACATATATTTCTTTTGTAATCCATTATTTTTTTAAGAAAACGGTCGTGTTTTATGGCTGCGAATTCTCTTTAAAATACATATTAAACACAGCTGTGTCCAAATACGTTTACGACGTAATTCTGACACAGCTTCCGTAAAATAGTGTCGTTAAGCTAGTCGTTACATAAAGTCGAAACATAACAGATAATCTGTCGAATCGAGAGCATTTATATTATATTGTCGAATTACAATAAACAAACTGTTACAATCTACATCGATATTCCGTTATTCCTAGTAGAAATAACAACAATAATCGGATCTTTTTATATCTCTTACACATATTCAAAGAAATCTCTTTGCAGTCGCTCGCTTTCTGTCATTTATTCTTTTCTAAACATAATCTGCTGTGTGGAAAGCTGTGTTTTCTAATCATTTCACTTTTCCTTCACTCGACTCATGCATTCGTATCTCCGCGTTCCAATAATTTTGCGAGGCAATCGTTCGGCAAAGTAGAATATTGCACGTGTCATAGACTGCAGATAGGACGAGTCCACGGTGGGCCGTTCGGTCGTTGAAGGGCGTCGTGGAAGCAGGTATATTGGTGAAGGTAATGCCTTCAGTCTGACAGGAGAGGCTTTATCTCGAGGGCCCTTATTCTCGCCCTCGAAAGCAGTCCTGTCCTGCGCGGGCCTTCTCCTCTATCCAGCTTTATTTAACAACGTCAAATGTTATGCGCTCAAGGCAGAAGCTCTTGCAAACTGTCTGCAGGAGGAAGCGGCTCGCTGGCGGAAATACGTTTGGGAAATTAAGGCACTGGATTAACATGATGTTCGCGGAGAGAGGAGAGAGAGGAGAGAGAGAGAGAGCGGCGCCCCCATGCGCCCAGCGGACGGCTTTTGTGTTTCGTTCTCTCTACGATCACCCCCCAACTCCTCCTCTAACCCTCGCGGACGATGATGAATTATGCAATAATGAATTACCCCCGGCCGGACTATTTTTTCTTGTTACCCTCTTTTCGTTTCTCCGCCGGCTGGTGGACTTCTATCGGTGCAGCCGAGACGGCCAGGACGAAAGAGAGAGAGAGCCTGCAGATCCGCGCCAGTTTCTTAAATTAATTACTCTTCCTAAGTCCCCGAGCGGAGGTGGACTGTGACCCGAGGGTAGTGGTCGACACAGATGGAATATGCCAAGGGCTACTGCTATTAATTAATTATACAGAGGTAGAAGCCAAATCCTACCGACTGATGAGTATCTCGTCGGGGATCATTAAGGCTCCGTGAACCAGCGCGCAAAGTGTTACCAGCTAGTAATTACCGGCTTTCTGAGTAGAAACGATTCTCCCCCCGCGGTGGAGATTCCACGGTACAATTCGGTGTCTCATATGGCAGATTGCTTGGAGTTTAAGTCGGCGAGCGTGCTAAGCCGCGTTAATGGTGGCGGGCGGTCAGGAATCGCGTGTTAATAATTGCTGGGAAGCGCGTCCCGCTGACTTCTGTTGGCTGCTAACGAGCCGGCTAATTGTTTTTGCGAATATGAGCCAGCATCATACGCTCTCGCCCGGAGTAAACCTGTAATCCGCTCTAATTTCAGCATCGCATTTGCTCGAACTTACGGGATCAGGAATGCTCGCTCTAAGCGCGTGCCCCGTAATCTGTGTACAGTTGGACTTGCGAACACCTGTTCCGTTTCGGTGTACCGGCTAATTAGTCAATTAGCTATTCAGTGGGTATTACTGACCCAGGGATTCACTGGCGCGCGTTTCTCCCGTCTGTTGCATAACGTAAGCCCGAATTAATTTTGCGCTCGGCGGTGCACAGGCGCGTCGAAATCGGAATCGCGTTACTTTGTCTCCGAGTAGAATCCCGCATAGAACACTCTCCTCCTCGGAGAGAATAGATGAAAGCCGATAGATTTAGTCCGAGCTGATAACTCAGTGAGTGGCAGGAATGAGATTGAATTGCCGGCTTACTTTTATTTCGTTCTCGGGCAAAGTCAATTAAGGGCGCCCGCTGTTTTCGAGGGCGGATGATTTAGAGATTAGTCGGTCGAAGGGATGCCAAGACAGCTCGAGAAAGACGAGAGAGAGTGAAAGAGAAAGAGGGTGGGAGCAATTACCTAGGTTTCGTCGCTTTCATCCGTAGAATAATTTTCTTGCACATTTGCGCGCGCGCGCGCGCCGCTTCTTTAGGAATAAATCGCTGCAGAGCTGAGTAGAGCTGAGATCCGAGGCTTCCTTTGAATCCAAAGCGAGCAGACTTACATCCACTTTGATCATACTCCGTGACGCTCTTTCAACTCCACTTTTACTTATCTCGACAGCTCTACTTATTTCTATAACTACGCTTTAGAGAACAATTTCCAGCGGGCAATGCTTGGGCCTACTCATTTAAGCTCTCCCGGAGTATTATATCTCACTTAAGCTTATTAAACTCTGTTTGAGTACAACAGCCTATATTCCAGTTCTGCTGTGTTCCTCATTGTTACTGCACCATTTAAACTTTCCCCTTTCCAACCCAGCCTTACCTTTTGGCGTGTCAGTCAGCGCGTGCCGCCACGGAACAGTAAAGCATAGACTGCTGTTGAGTGCAGCGCGCCACGTTTGTTGGTTAGGTTAGTTGTACGTGTACCGTGTGCATCGTTACATCTGTTTTGTGAGTTCACTTAAGCTAACTGTAATCTAATTACCCATAAAGAACGATTGTGTTTCGGAGGGAATGTTGATGATTTGTTGCTTTGATGTTGCAGTTGTGCACGCGGCGATTTCGTGAAAGTGTTTCTGCACCTGGAAAGCACCGGCGTCTCGGAGTACACGCCTTGGACAGGAGTTTTGTGCGGCGAGCTTCGAGACATCCCAGAAGTCCTCTACAGTTCGAGGTCGACCCTTATTCTCGAGCTGCACACCCAGGGAACAGCACCCGATGTCGGCGGATTTTCCGGCAGCTTTCGCTTCATCGACAGACGTGAGTGAAAGCATTGCTTCTTTCCATTTGGCGCTCGGTGAATCTTTATTAACCTTTTCAATCTAATGAAAGTGTTTGCACTTATTTAAATAGTGTATGCTTGGATAATCTTTATTTGGGGTTTTATTACAATTTTATTGATGTTTTGTGTGTTTTTAATACTATTATATTTTCTGTAGTACAGAAATTTCTATTCTTTTTTCTTTCTTCTTTTCATTTAGCACTTGGTGAATCGTTATTAACCTTTTCACTCTAATGAAAACGTTTGAATTTATTTAAATGGAGTATGTTTAGACAATGTTTACTTGGGGTTGTATTATGATTTTATTGGTGTTTTGTGTGTTTGTAATACTGTTATATTTTCTGTAGTGTAGAAATTTCTATTCTTTTTTCTTTCTTCTTTTCATTTAGCACTTGGTGAATCGTTATTAACCTTTTCACTCTAATGAAAGCGTTTGAATTTATTTAAATGGAGTATGCTTAGCTGAACAATCTTTATTTGGGGTTGTATTATGGTTTTATTGGTATTTTATGTGTTTTAATACTGTCATATTTTTCAGTAGTATAGAAACTGATAGAATCAAATAGATTAGGAAAAGTTGCAGTGTGTAAGAGATTGCAAGAAAAAGGACGGATGCATATTTCCTTGTTTTTTTCTGGTTTATACAGAATAAATACAATCCATAGGAATTTATAAAAAAAGCCAGGATTGCAAGGATTAAAGCGTATCCGGCATTCTCGTTATTCGTGATGCTTATGCAAATTGGCGGATCGACCACGACAAAAATGAAATGATAAATCCTGGCATGTACCAATAAGCTGGGAAGTGGCGTAGCCCGATTAATGGGAGATCAACATTTTCGAGCGGTGGTCGCCGTTCGACGAAATTAAATAGAGGCTTTCGTTGCTTTCGTTCAGCACGTAGGATGGAATTGACTGTTCGATCCGATTGAAAGCGTCCGACAGTGTCGAAGGAATCGAGTGGGAAATAAGGCAGATTAAGACTGACGGCTTTTCAGGGAGGGAAAGGCTGCCGCCACTGCTCGAGGAAGCTGAGCGTGGTTCACTTGACTAGCGCACTTATCGAGAAATTGCAGCTCTACCCTTATGATACCACTCGAAGCATGCTTGCTCGATCGCTCGATGGCTTTCACCAGACTTGGGAAATATTTTCCAGTTCGCGCACCCCACATTCCTACTCCATGTTACGTGCACGCCACAATAATTCCGCTCCCGACACCCTGCGGATCGTAGCTTACTCACTTTGGAATTCCATCATCGACCATCTTTTGCCTACCAATTCTCGAGCGCGTCGTGAATTAACCGATCGAACGAATCTTTGAACGTTACACGCTTACGCCAATTTACCAGTCTTTCATTCCATTGATTTCCTAGAACGCTCACGCATTCATTCAGAAGGAAGATTCTCCGAGAGCAAACGATAGCATCGTGTTATATCAGACTTTCCAAGGGGTTTTTGCGTATATCTAACAGAGGAACATACATAATATTAATAGCAGTGGGCGAGGAAAATTACGAGGCGAGTGCGAGTCGGAGAGTCCGAATCGAGTTCGGTTTAATCGCGCGTAGCCTGAAATCGTGGCAAAATATCTAGGGGGAATCAGCGGGTGAATGTTTGAATGTGTGGTGGGGCATGTGCGAATGAGAGGGTTCGTTCGTAACGGTGTTCTGTTTGGCGCGTGTGGGTGGCTGCTGGGTCGTTGAAGATTCTATGGCGACAGTGTGTCTACAGTGGGGGGGAAAGAGGGGGAGGAGGGGCAAAGAGGGGGGGCCTGGCAAACATTCCGGCCACGTACGGCCCTATTACATTCGGTGGCTTCGTAATATCGGTTAAAACTCTCCGATTCTGTTTATCTTTTTACGATTAGAAGCTCAGCCCGATTCGGACTAGATTCCCTCCACTCTAAATGCAAGCGGTGGCGCCGACTTTAAAGTCTATCGGCGCGGCGCGGCGCGGCGCGGCGCGCGTCCCCTCCCAAGCCCGCCGGCATTTTTCAAGCGTCCTTTTCCCGCCCTTCTATCTTTTCTAGGACGGCATTCTACTCTGCCGAGATTTTTACGAGCGCAATAATCACGCCGGCAGTGTCTCTCGACGCGCTAGACGCACCTGACGAATTCGCCGGGCGAGCGTGCGGGAACTTTTTATTCTCGTCGGCGGTTTACAGTTGCTCACTTGGCTTTGCGCTGACGCGAAGCTAATTAGCTATTTACCCCGCGGCCTTGTTACCAGTGTAACGCATGTACCTACGAGCGCGCTCTGCCGAGTAGGCCGCTTTGTGCAATGAGGCCAATGCGGAATTTTCGGAGGACTTTTTGTCTCGGCTGCTTTCGAGTGGCTCGCACGATGAACGGAGCGGGGAGCTCGCTCGCTCGCTGAATTATTATGCTCGCCGGATGAATAGGTAATTCTATCCAGCGACGCATTCTCCGCGAATGACACGGGAATTACTTTGATACTCGCCGTGCTAGAACAAAGGACGCTCGTTTCGTTGCCACGCTCCAGTCACGCACGCGCGCCTCCCCGCCGGCCGCCTCGCTTTATCCAGTTTGAAGCGGTAAACCGGCAAGAAATAATGGCCCGGCTGATTAAGCGTGATTTAAACTAAATAATCCTGTTGCCCAAACGCTTCATTACTTTCGGCCTACCCTCTTTAATACTAGCAGCTGACAGTGACATTATAATACCGACGCGGCAACAGGACGCTCTGCTCTTCTTATTGAAAGAGAAGATTCGGACGAGTTCCTCTCGCTGATTTTCCTTTGCCATTACTGCTCCTCTGTAATTAGTGCGTTAAATAGTAAATATTGCGGTACTTTGTCGCGGCTAGCTTCGCTTCGTTAGTAGACCTTCCAGAGATACCAGGGACAATCCGACACATGCTCCGAATACACGCTAGAATTTTCCCTGGGTTCTGTTTAATAATGGCGTAGCTCTCTCTGAATAAAAATAATTGAAGCTGCCCAGTAATATCGGAGTACAAGCTGGAATAGTAACGCGCCCATTTAGCTCCACGTGATCATTAAAAATTCGTTTGGGTATTCTATGTCGAATTCTACAGAGCGATTCAGATGTTTTTAACTTAACACCGGCTCCACTTTTATTAAACGTGTTACATACATTATACATAATATATATTACTTAATATAATAAATAGAATAAAGGAAGTCGTTGGAAAACGTTGGGGTAAAATTAAAATGGCCAGATCATTTATAAAAATCTCGTATATGGTTGATTATAATTAACAGTGGTGAGTCGTGAATCATCCAGTACAGAGCGATTCATATGTTTTTAATTTAACACCGGCTCCACTTTTATTAAACGTGTTACATACATTATATATAATATATATTACTTAATATAATAAATAGAATAAAGGAAGTCGTTGGAAAACGTTGGGGTAAAATTAAAATGGCTAGATAATTTATAAAAATCTCGTATATGGTTGATTATAATTAACAGTGGTGAGTCGTGGATCATCCAGTACAGAGCGATTCATATGTTTTTAACTTAACACCGGCTCCACTTTTATTAAACGTGTTACATACATTATATATAAAATATATTACTTAATATAATAAATAGAATAAAGGAAGACGTTGAAAAACGTTAGGGTAAAATTAAAATGGCTAGATTTATAAAAATCTCGTATACAGTTAATTATAATTAACAGTGGTGAGTCGTGGATCATCCAGTACACGTGGAGGATAGGAATTCGCTATTTTTGCTGGGAGCTATTTCATCCAACGGCATTAGACGCTAGTCCCTTTTACGAGGCTATTCTCTCGGAGGGTTTCATCCCCTTATTGTAAGCTAGCGCGCGGTGTGCGAGGCCTGGCGCCGCCGCCGCCGGGCCGAGAGACAGATTCCGGTGCAAGGTTAATCCGAGGCGAATTCAAATCCGCGTGGAAGCCCGGCGAACCATTATGGATGCTGATAACCGAAGAGATTAAGTAGATACAGATTAGACGGCAGATAGCGAAATCGGTGTCCGACAGCTGGGTTACCGTAAAGCCTGTTATCGAGGCAGCTTAACATATAATGTTTCGTGCGAAGGAGCCTCTGATCCTCAGTAAACTCGATCGATATTCAATTTCCCGGCAGCCTCCTCCTATCTCTCAGTCTCTAGACAGCCGGTTCTCTCTAGTTACGAATTACAGTACACGCTGAATCACATACATCCTGGTAAAGAAATGCCGGTATTATCGACGAGTGTCAGGAAAATCGGTAAAACTATCAACGCGATGAATTATTGATTGATTGTCATTGGTGAACCTGCCGATAATGTATTTTTCCTTTTTTATCAACTTAATCATTACTTGATACACTAGATAAATATGTTCGCTTTGTAGATTCGTGCTTTCCACCATTAACCCTTTGACTGCTAAGTAGTTTATCTCAATAACTATCGCTGGGCCTGAATACTTTTTCACGCAACATGAATCTGTTCGGCGGTGTGGTAAATTATAATATGGTACAGAATCCAATTGCTGTTACTTTATCCACTTAAAAATTGAAATTTTTTCATTTCTTTATTTTTAATATATATTGTTTATTCATCAATGGTGAAGTTTTAAAATACCATAATTTGATAAGTATAATGTACGTATTTGCATATTGAAGATTGAAAAATTGAACATGTAATAAGTAAAATAAGTACTTTATAGAGAAACAAAAACGATCGAAGCCTTCGCCGAGCGCGCATATGTATGCGCTGATAGGCTGCACCGATGCTTCTTACTGGACGCAAATGTGCGCTCATAGTAATCAAAGGGTTAAACGTTCTATCAAGGGAGTCTTTCAGACAGTTGTGCTATCTGAGTTGATATCCCTTTTGGCAGAATTTGCTTTCACTGTCGCTTGAACCTACTACAGTTTTTCTTTTTACGCACTCACTCATACAAACACACAAATCTGCAAAGCGAACATATTTATCTAGTGTATCAAGTAATGATCAAGTTGATAAAATCAGAAAAATACAATATCGGCAGGTTCGCCAATGCCAATCAATCAATAATTCATGGCGTCGATAGTTTTACCGATTTTACTGACACTTGTCGATTATACCGGCATATCTTTGATCAGGATGTAGGAAAAACCCTGGTCAGTAATTCTTGATTGAAAGCCCCACGCGAAATGGCACGAATCCTTTCTCTTTCGATCCATTATTCAGTCGTACGTTTTATCGACATGTTTAAACGTACGCTTTTAATATTATATTGTCACAAGTTTTAATAAGGAAACTTTAGCAGCGGGGAGACGACCCGCTACCGCATTGGTTTCCCGCAGAATAGTTAGATGTGCAAAGCAAAATAGTTTGAATTGTGTAAAATAATTGGACCCTTTGTGGAATCAGAATACCAACGATATATAATTGAAATTCTTAAGCAGCCATAAAATGGTAGAAATGGAACGCGACCTTTAATTAAATTTTGTACAATTATTATACTTTGTGTCTCCAAGGGAAAGAAAAATGTTTATGGCAACTAGTAGTTTTTATCGATTCTAACCTGATCAGGTATGCCAAGCCTTTTTCTCACACCCCAGTCGCACTTCGATGATGAATTTGCTTACATCTCCATGGAGAACACATACGATTCGAGACTTCTGGCTGGAAGCTTACCACATAGTATGCGGAGCGGTTGATTAAACGTGTGTAATTAAAGTGAAATTCCTCGGGGGGTTCTAGAGTTTTAATCCAACGCGCCGTCTGTCGAAAGTCCTCCAACATCGGTGTGATACTAGAGTAGGAGGGAGGGAGCGCGGTGACAGTTCGCCGGTGGTGGTAGTTCTGGCGCAGCCCTTCTGCGTTTCCCATTCGCCGGAGGACGCTCAGGGGTAGTTTATGATACCTAATGCAGCATGGAGCGCTAATGTGCTTATAATTTAGCTTTCGACGAAGTTACACTTGTCGCTTAACGAAAACTGGCTGCGTGCCGGGCGGGCGGGCGGGCTTGAAGCATGGGCCTATTAGTATTACAGTGAGAGACAGCAATTAGTCGCATAGCTCCTCGCGCGAGGTATTTCCGTGCGGGCGCGCGCGCGCGCGTGTTGCAGCTCGTTTCGCCCTGAAATTAAAGCCTGGCAATAGCTCAGACATCCGGCCGACTGGCTGGGCGGCCCCCGCACATACATTTGTCTGTCGATAGCGCGCCTCAATAAAACTGCACCCGGCTCTCTCGAGCCCTCCCACCGACTACTAAAGCCGAATTCACATTATAGCTACACTCGTGCTTCACTCGGAACGACCTCTCTTTCGAATTGATGTGCACTCGGTTAGTCAAGCGCGAGGTGAGCCTCACTTCTAGCGCGAACGGACCATAGTCGAGGGAACTCGAATCATGCTTCTTGAGCGCGAGAGCTAATGCGAGCCGAGGTTAACTTATGCGAGAGTAAGCCCACCGATTAGTTTATTTCCCGATAATCACGGCTTCGCGCTTGGCATCGCGGAGTGATGCCTTCGGGAAATTCGATGGCTCGGCTCTTGCGATAAGTGGAAGACTCGGGAGCGAAGGTCCTCGTATAATCGTAGTGGTGTGTCGGTACACAAAGCTCGCGCGGAAATGGACGGGATGAGAGTTACATCGGCGGTGGCGGATAATTCATTTAGCGAAGCTCTCTGCCACCATCGTCGTCGTCGCCGTCGTCGCTGGCGCTGCTGGTGCTGCTGTCCAATCTCGTCTGGCTTCGGCAATTAACAGGAAAATTGCCGGAGCGCGTTCCTCCTTCGCGGTTTTCATCGCTCAGGGGGTACTTTCCTTCAGTCGACTGCTCCCGGCCTCGTCATCGATAATTACAGGCAGCTCGAAACCATGTTAGTGATTGCGGCCCTTTCGAAAAAGTTCCCTCGAATGGAGTCGTTACCAGCGGCGAGGTCAGATAGGGAAGTCCACGCTGGCGAGCGCGCGCGCGCTCGCCCGCACAATGGATAATGATGGTCGGGTTCGAAGTTCGAGAATGAATATGAGAAATTCAGGAGCCTGGCACGCGGTGGTGGCTGCTTGCTGCCTTATCGGGTAGAAGCGCGCGCGCCCGCGCGCGCGATGGTGGCGCTCAGTTAAAATAGCGAAGATAACGTTAGAAATATGGTGCAAGTCGGAGAGACCCACCGGCTATTTGCGCGCTATTGATTAAAGTGGCTGATTCCCGCTGCTGGACGGCTTTCAAGTTTCCCGAAGGCTCATCCTCCTACTCTCCTCGTTCCTAGTGCTAATTACTGGGAGCGCGCGAGCGCCTCTGCCAGGCAGACGAGCATGCTCGCGCCGAGGAATATCGACTCGAGTTCGATTTCCTCTCCCCCCTTATCAGAATCCATTTTAAATCTTCCGGTAATTACAGGCCTCCCTATCAGCGCGCCGTAAATACTGATCAAGATTCGCGCAGACTTAATGCATGCTCGTCGAAATTTTAATAGAACCAACAAACTAACTTGAATTTTTTCTGTTTCATCCTTTTGAAAACATCAAAGTATAATCATGTATGCTAATAAATATAGAGAGAAAGTTCGTATGTGTGTGTTTCAAAGGTAATCCGAGAAAGTTTTCAAAGCAATTCTTTCACCATTTGAAAGTACGTTCCCTTCAGATAAACAGGGCTTAGATTTTATTACGTTTACTCCTCGGGGAAGCAAATAGCGAGTACAGATGTGCCACGAGACGGATTGAAATAAATTCTTATGGGCAAAAAATGTTATATGATCTCGAGAACCACTTAACAAATTCTCATACATTTAACAGGCTACAAAATATTATAACATGTGATACATGTACAACTTGTTTATTGAAGGAACAGCAAATGTCATGCCAAGCTATACATTGTTTAATAATTTTTACAAGTTGGGTAATTGCAACAACCTATTATTCTTTAAATTATGTTATTGTTACAGTACACAAGAAACGTCAGATATGCTAATGCGAAGACAAAAGTATATCACACTTTTTTAATTATCCTAATGTTACTGTTCATGTATTTCAAAAGGAACCACAAAAGAATAACCTACCAAAGAATTCGGATAGTAGAAAATTCGGACAATGCGGTTCGTGTAAGAGAGCAGCTCTATTGTACAGCTAAAAAGAGCGCCAGTAGTATAAGTCAGCATGTGGTCAGACAGGATCATCCGGCGAGGAGAACATCGGGCGGAAAGTTTTTTCGGCTTAGCGCGGGAGCGGGGCCGATAATTTCGAGGGCGTGTAATCCTCCTAGGAATTGGAGCGGTGCGGTGGTCGGAGTCCTATGCAATCTCACGGTGGGGTGGTGCGTGGTCTATGGTGCCTAGGAGACATCTGATACGAAAAGTACTTAAACTCGCGGAACTTTTGCGACGCGCGGCGTGCGGCGGCGGCGGCGGCGGCTCGCTTGCCGTAAATCTTGAGCGGCGGCAACGGCGGCGTTCTCAAGCAGTAGCAGCAGCGTGGTGACCAAGGGAAAGTTCACGCGTACGTCTCCCTGGCGAGCGCCGTAAACAAGTTCGTATGACGTGAGCGGCCAGCTTTAGTAGCGCCTCGCACCAGATACTATCTTCCTCTAATGAAACGCTCGCGCACAAATTCCCAACGCCTGATGGAAGAAGGCTGGCGAGCCGCGGCTAAGATCGCTGTCTTAGCCGCCGAAGCGCTAAATCGTTTAACAAGGCTTGGCCGCTTTCTAACTCGCTGCAAAGTTCCCTTTCTCTCGCGCGCACCCTCCTTTCGAGAGCCGCGAATTGTCTGCGTCTTATCGTCCCTCTTGTTTCTTCTTCCTTAGCTCCTTGGACTTCCGGCAACAAGCCTGCCCTTAGTTTCCCCTGGCATCCTAATGAAACTTTCCACGAGTATCCGCCGAACTACTTGTTCCCCATCGCACTCCGGATAGTTCTTCGAGCAAATAGGAAAATGCTTTGCAATGGGCTGCTCGAGACAAATTTTCCTTGTCCGCAAGATCACTACTGTGGCCTTCGAAGAAGCTTACGGAGACGCCGGTGTTTCCTAGACCATCGGAATTGAAGTTCCACATAGAAAGGAAAGGCGGTATTCAATACGACACATAGAGATTCCAACAGAATATGCTTGGCTAGAAACTACTTTCAGATAATACAATGTCGCGTGGCAACGGCAATACAGAATTTATTTTCGTGTAACTTCTTTTTACAATACAACCAAAACTTCTTTACTTTTAAGTTACCAAAGATTTCGTTCTTCTAAAAAGACATAGATCAATATTCATTAGATGGTGGGCGGACAAGTGCTCGTGGTGGGTTCTCGCTGATAGAACGTCGGGGAAGTTTTCTCCATCGGCAGGAGTGAAGGAGAGGAGAGTCGCGGAACGATGAATAACGATGCGGTAAAGTGTAAATTTTCCGAGGGGAACGCGTATTGCGCGTTCGCCGGCCGAGCGTTTCAATCTAGCCGGCGCGGCGGCGGGACGAAGTATGTATCAAGATTGCGGAAGAATTACGGGCAGAAACTTTGGTCGTTTAAGCTGGCCGTTAGCCTTAATGAGATTACCGAGTAAAGATACTAAAAGTCTCGCTAGATTCTCGATCCCGGCGACCGCTGCCACCGCGTGTTACAGCAGCCCGGATAAAGCAGGGTTAATTGGCCGTCATTTTATTGCAGTTTAACGCACACGCGCCGCCCGGCATGTATCTCCGATGGTGGCATCGTTAAATCCAAGTTTACGGACACGATTTTCCTCGGAGTTCTCAGTTTTTCATGCTGCTTCGTCTTGTTGGATCGCACGCACGCATCGAGCTCGAGTGATGGACGGGAATTTCAGTGTTTCCCTGGGATTTGGCGAAGTTGCTGGCAGCGGGGCCAGCTTATAGTCGAGGGCACTCGGCGCGCAGTGAATTTCGCGAAAATTGTCGGTCGCACGTTGCTCACACGTGAAGCATCGCGTTCCTGAAACTACTGCCGCTCGGAATGAAGTTAAGGGAACTTTCGGGCCAGCAAAGCTGGCCGGCTTCGCAAAGTATCAAGGCTGCCGTAGAGCGGCGTCAGAGAGTGTGCACTCTTAACTGATCCATAGACGTGCGCGCGGATGCACCGCCAAAAATTGCTCGCAGCTCTCTCTCCGAGGTAACTAGCGGAAGCGGTTGCCAGCGCGTAGTAAATCGTCCTTCCCATCCGCTCCTGTCTTCCATGAGCGGTAGTGCACATGTGGGTAGTTTTCGCCTCATTACTGCATCGTTTATAGATAATTGGAACGCAGAGTTCATGCATCGCGTCGCAGAACCGCAGAGCGCGCGCACTCCGCCCGGCCATTACAAATCGAATAATAAATACTCGATCAGCTAACGATCGGGCGTAATTTAACGCGCAAACAGCTTTCGAGCCGGGCAAGGTTTCAACGGCGTTTTAAAATCAGCCCCGATAATCGCATTAGTCGCAGTGATTCGCCGTACGCCAGCTGAGCTCGTCGTGGCTCCGGCAATTAAAACAATATAATTCGTAAGGTACACCGATTGGGCAGCAAGTGGAGGAGAAACGATTGCGATATCCGGCAGCAGTGGGCCAATGGGCCATCCTCGACGAGAAGCGGATAGCTCGCCGAGTCGAGTGTATCACGGCGATTGCCTTAATTTACGCGGAAGCAGGTAAATTGATAATGAATCGTCGGGCATGATTACGCAATTAATTTACGGAATTCAATCGGGCAGGCCAGCGCCAATTACTCGTCCTGAAATCGGGCGAGCATCGGGATGCTTCTCTGGGATGCTGGCCGCTTTTGGCAGGCGGCCTGCGATCGCTCGACGCGAAACTGCAGCACCACCGGTAACTCTGTTATCAAATATTGACACATTCGCATACGCAGTCTGATGGTCGAATGACAGAAAAATAGCTGCTCCGACGTAGCCGCCACTCTGATTCGAGAGATTGACTCGATCGGCATCCGCCGTTCTAACAGCCTCTTTTTCTCTCTCGCTCTCACTCTCTCCAAGAGCTTTCCCATTTCCTCTTAACGGTGCTTTGATAGAATCCCAAAGGCCGTGTGCCCGCTCACAAACTGCCCGCCAATTGAAGTGCGCGCCGGGCACAATGGCCTTCTCCTTTCGAAAGTTCGGCGGACGAAAGAACAGCCGGTATTTTTCACGGAAAGTAGCTTTTCTAATGGGATTAACTGGGTGGGCGCGCTAGGCACGCTAAGCGGGAGACGGCGAACGAGAAGCGGAAAAAGCAAGATTAAGCTGCTAGTTTAACCCGCAAGGAAAATAGCCGATGTAAAAAGATTTTGCCGCGCTCTCTTCCGAGGTAGAAAAGGAGCAAAGCTTATAAATCACCGCGGCCACACCGCGTGCACTCTCCCACACCGAGAGTCCCGGCTGCCCCCGGGGTTAATACCACGACTCAGCGTTCCAGTAACGCGCGATTATAATTTATAAGGGAGCCCATAGATCTTCCCACGAAACAGCTACGCCCTTAAAAAATTAATCCCTTCCCCGCTCGCGCCCCCGCACTTTATTTCCTAAGCGAATAGTTATCGATGAGAGGAGGAACGCTTCATGTAAATGGGAGCCTTGCCACCAACGCAATTAAGTCTCCGATATTTGTAAGCAGGAGCATGGTTACATAAACGCTCACTCGTGCGGACTGATGCGGAGAACGAAAAGCGGTGAGGTTAGGAGAAAGGGAGAGAGAGAAGGTAAAGCCGAACAGAGAAAGAGCGAGGGTTGTACGATGTGTCTGTGTGGAACCGGCAGCGCAAAGTGACTACGTGTCCGGCGTACCAAGCCCATTAAAATCTATCTACGACCAGCCGTTCCACGAAATTTAAGAAGATCCTTGAACGTACGCTTCTACCAGCCACTCTTTCCCTTCCTCTCCGCTTGGAGGGAGCTTGGAATGAGAGATTTCCGGTGATGTACTACCGATGCTCTGGTACAGGGTCGATGTTCGGTTTTAACACTAGGTTTACGGCATCCGTCATTTTGACGGTTTTCGGACTTCATTAGTAAAATTACAAAGCTTATTAATTTTTCTTCCAATTTATACTGACAAGTATTTATGCAATCCTGACAGAGTTAATTAACTTATGTTATGTCTGTTAAGATTGTAATGTCTTTAAATTCAATTAAGAGTTTCTTTCAATGAAAATAAGTGTCCATAAAGAGAGGTATACAGAAATGTCCGTAAACCTAGTGTTAAATCGCGGCTGGTTCCGCTGAATGCCTATCGTCTTATTCTACTAGCAGCTTTGCATATCGTCTTATTCTACTAGCAGTTTTTGCACCGTTTCTCTTGCGATTAACCTTTTCAGGAGTGGCTTATTTCGTGGAATATCACAAATTCTCTACTTTTTAAGTCGACTTATTTATCTCTGTCAATAGCGCGGCATACGATTCCTATTGTTGGAAAGTTGTTCTTTTACACCGCGGCAAGTATTGTTTTATTGAATGTAGGATGGGTTGTAGGGGAAGTCCGCGTTCGGCTTTAGTATCGGCTTGCTCGGACGTCAAGCGTTCTTGCAGTTCTCTTTCAGTACCGCCAAGGGTACAATCGCAAAGTTTTCCCCGGGATTTCCAGGACATATAGATCGAGGTTGGCGGCGGTGGGGGGGAGAAGGGGCGTCGCGGCGCTGCAAATCGAATCAATCTCCTGGTCAAAGAAAAAGGTGCACTTCCGTCGTGTGCACAGCGGTGCGCACCGCTTATGCGCTTTTTTCGTCGCTCTGACGAATTGCGGGCCGCTCGATCGTCCCGCGCGCGCCGCCGTCGTCGTCGTCGTCTCCTACTTTCCACAAGTTCCCGGCTGTCTCGAGCCGTCGCTCTTAGTTATTGTGAATCCCTGCGCGAGAGCATCGTGTAGCGAACGGCAAGAAACGAATGAACTGTGGAAGGATAACGCGCTGCTGCTCCGAGACATTGCTCTCGTTAACATCGCGTCTGCGGCGCGGCGGTGCGGCCCGAAACTCTAGATGAAACAACGAATTTAGCTCTCGCCAGCCCTCCCCTACCATTAATCTTGCCCCCTTTAAACGAGATAAATCCACTCGAAATTAATCTCCTCTTGTTGACAATGGATAATTCGCACCATCGCGAAATACTTCCTCCTGGGATCAGTCAGTTTGCCGTGCAGACTGCGCCAATTGGACGGCTCGCCGTCGTTGATATTTGTCGTTGGCTCAATTCCACTGGTAATTTCATCGATGCCGATAATACTTCTCGTTCCAGTTAATCGGCAGCGGCCATTAGCGTTCGTATTTTGATATTATCGTTTAGCGTGCATTAAACGACGCGAGTGATTTCTGCGGAATAATAATAATAACGAGGATGATGAAATTACATATGCCGACGTTTCCGCTTCGAGTGTCGACTATCGCTATCGCATTTAACGTCGAATTTATGAGATGCGCGATATGGAGCAGCGCGCAGAGGACTCTGGGCAGTTGCCGATAGAGAAGGTTGGAAGATAGAGTTATCGGGCTAGTGGGATTTTACGAAGGGTGAAGGTGCGAGAGCCGGTTAGAGTCGGGTTCTCTTACCTTATACGATAAAGCCACTCGGTTTCTTGACGCAACGATCTCCTTTGCCGAGAGGAGGGCGTATTCTCCTTTCGGTTAGATCGCCCTCTCTATAGCTCCGCCCTTATGTAACGAAACTAATGTCCCTTTCGCCTCGCACCACCAGCCAACCCTGGCCGAGGTGGCAGCGGCTTCGAGGATTTAATTATACTCTATTTGACTCTCGACAACTTTCCATATATACAAAGCGAGTACGAGTACCTTTAACGAAGCACTACAATTTCCCGGGCTTCCTTCCCAATGGAACTTCAACTACGTTCGATCTCGCGGAAGCATCCGCTGCTGCCAATCGTCGGGGCGAACAATGCGCGATGGCGAGCGGCCGCAAAAAGATTGACGTAGTGTGTCATCAGCGAGAAAAAGCGTTTTCCATCGAGAGCGGGGGGTATTAAGCACTCTATCTATAATTCGAGGGGTAGTCGAGGGGAATCGATATTGAATAGGACTTCCATTTTCTTAGATTACGGTTAGAAGCCCGATCCCAGCGGTCTGCTGCTGCCTGTGCCCCCCTTTCCTTTTCTCCCAGCCGACTGGATAGTATTTCGTGATACGAACGGCCACATATCTCTCGAGCTCTTTGTTACGCTGCCGAGAGCTGCTGTATGCTGACCGCCGCAGATTTCCGCACTGGCCTCTCACTCTTCGACTAGCACGTACCCGAGCTACTAGTAGCTAGCCACCCACGCCTTTGAAAAATGTCGGTTCTCAGCAGCTCGCCTCTCCAGACTAACCTGCGGGAGTCGGCGGCTTTCTCCGATGGCGAGAACTAATCGGCTCCTCGTACGATTTTCCTCCCTTGCAACTGGAAAACGAGCAGATCGATCCTACGTCCTTCGAAGCGTCACTTCCCCGGGCTATATTCAACCCTGTTACAGTAGACTCAGCCGTGACGTTCCTCTCGGCCAGTGTGTGTATGTATGTATGTGAATGTGCAGTAGTCGAAAACAAACAGGAGGTGGTTCGCCGGCGAAGCGGCGGTTGAGCGGAAGGCGCATGCGGTTTTGTGGTCGAGCGGGTAAACCGTGACAGCGATTTTTGCGTTAATTCATTCCATGGAACTACGAAGGCTTGTTGTTTTGTCGTTCGGCCAATCTCGCTGGTCGCGCGCTGCCTGCTTCGTTTTGGTTACCGCTGCTCGACGAGTGGCGATGATCGCTCGACGGATCGGCCGCCGCTGCCGCAGCGGCAGCGGCTGGTTGCGAAAAGGATTTAAAGCGGTTTTCACGTCGCTCCGCGGAAAATTCAATTATTATTTTCCAATCCCATACAATCTGCTGTGCGTTCCCTCGCCATTCTGCCCTCTCTTTTCCCGCCAAACGATCAAGCGCCCGGACTATGTTAGCCTCATGCTAATCCACTGGCTGTCCAACCAGGAGAAATATTGGCCCGCGCGGGGTACACTTAATTTTCACGGTGATTTGCATGCGTGAGCTCTTCCGCGGTGCTCTTTCTCTTATGTAGTCTGGCAGGGTTTCAGTGAACATCGCTGAAAATTCAAGATTGCGTGCCTCGCCACATTGTTCGAGCTCTGCTCTCTCTCTCGCGCGCGCGGCGCGGCGCGGCGGAGGCCTTTGTAATGTCCCGCGGGATATATGTGTATGCGCGTCTGCCGCACCTCCGCACATGTTTCATAATGGACGGCCGAGATATTCGGGGCACGAGTTCACCACTCGTAGCTACTTGCCTCCATTTCTAATTACTCTCTACTCATGGCGTCACTCGGAATTATTTTGGACGTGCAACGCCGCCCTTCCCTACCCTCGCAATGTAATGTTGCGCCCTATCTTTTAACTAGACGTTTTCCTGACAGTGACGGATCGGTTCGAGATCATCAAAGGGTTAAATTGCGCGGGAGAATTCATCAGCCTCGGCTAGGAAGAGCTCTCTCGGTCAGAGAACCATCGTTTTTTAGGGCTCTGTAGTTCACCAGGAACCCGTATAATTTCTCCATTTCTATCTCTTCGTCCATCTGTCACAGCCGAAATCTTCTCACCCCTCGAATACCGCAATCCTTTGATCTAAGAATCTAACATTACTTGAAAAAATAGTATTTAATACGTACCTTCAAATAAAATAATAATAGTTACTATAACATAATTAGTTTAGAAAAAATACGAAAAACTGTTTTCAATTTCGCTTTTTTCTATATTTTTGGGAGAATTTGAATAAGAATCTACCATTACTTGTAATAATAGTATTTTATAAGTACCTTCAAATAAAATAATAATAGTTACTATAACATAATTAGTTTAAAAAAATACGAAAAATTGTTTTCAATTTCGTAAAGTTTTTCTATATTTTTGAGAGAATTTCAATAAGAATGACTAGGCCATTTTTCCCTATAGAAGAGAGAGAGAGAGAGAGAGAGAGAGAGAGAGTTTAGATAACCTTCATCCATTGCTCGTAAAAAAGGGCTCGCTCACTTCTGATAGGATTCGATCGAAAAGGGAAAACACAGGCGAGTATGCGGGCGAAAATATTGGAACAATCGTCGAGCGAAGTCCGCGGAGATTCGTGCTGGCCGGTGGTCCCTGCAGCACGCCCGCTTAATTTCTCCCTTGTTCCGGCGATCGCGCGATACAGCGGGAAAACACGAGTACAAAACATTTCTGGACGCAATTGCATTCTTGCGTGCCGCGCGGAGAGAGCGCGGCGAGTTCAGCCGCGTGCAAGCGGCCGCTCCGACGAGATTATCTGCGGTAATCCAATATCTCGAAGGGCACCGGCTAATATGTATGGAAATATGTACGACGCGAGCGCGCGCGCGCGAGAAATATGTAGTCACATTAGAGGCAGTGGCTGTGGTGTCACGCCGCTTACATAAAGTCGCGTCATTTCCCCGGTAATGTCCCTGCGAACGCAGGGAGGCGTCCCATCGCGCGTCTCACGGCGTTTAGCGTCGATGCGGAGGAGGAAGGCAGCGATAGAGAAGCTGCCAGTGTATGCGAGAGAGAGAAAGAAAGAGTGGCTTCGAGAGAAGAGACGATGTGTGGGTGCTGACAATCACGGGGGATTGCGCTACGAAAGAGCTGGCCATTTTTCCACCGGCACGGATGAGAGAGCTGAGAGACATTGCTAGAGCGCGGAGAGCGCGCGAACCGGCAGCATTGCAGCTACATCGATCCCAGGGAATAACTCGCAGGCTAGATTTATCCCAGCCGAAAACACTTACGGCTGGAGAAACGGCCCGAGACTCTCGCAACGTCTTGCCCATTTTTTCAAGGAATTACTCCAGTCGAGTGCCAGCTAGTGGCTTCGCACTCAGCCGGAGGATAATGACCGCCGCCGCGGAGACCTGAGACGCCAGGATATTTGTACTCCGATTGTTGAGTCGCTTCCATTAGTTCGAGTTCAGCAGCGTAAGAGCTTCGGGACTATTTGCGCCAGCCATTTGTGCATCCGAAATTTCCTGTCGCCAGCTGATTGCCCGACGATTGTCCCTCCAAGCCCCTTCGATTACAACTCCAATCCGATGGAATCCGATCGATCGAGAACCGTTTCAGTCTAATCGCTCGGCGCGAAAGTCTTTTCTAATCGCACCTGCACCACTACACAGCCACACACACACACACACACACACACAGACACAGATTCGTATATAGAATATCCTGGAGCGTGGTTTTGCGAAGTAAAGCTCCGCTCCCAAATTCCATTACGGCGAATTTGAATAATTATATGTGCGCAAATACCAGCGGTGGCGCTGGCGGTGGCGTGTCGACTGAATTGCTAACACGTACCAGCCGCCAGCCTCTCTAACGAACTCCGCGGTTTCCACCAGTCCTTAAGACAACAAAGCACTCGTCGTCAGCGCGACAAGGCGTTAATTGGTCCGGTATTTACGGTCAAACGAAAAAGCGTAGGTCACACCGAACTCTTCTCGGACTCGCATCTTGTTTCAAGGCAGATTCCTTACCACTGGAATCGTTGAACCTATAAAACTATACGGCGTCTTAAGTTGTGTTGGGGGTCGTCTGGAATTAACCCTTTGACCACGGCGAAATCTGATGGGAAGCGCTAATTTCAACCAAGGACATGTTAGCTATGATCAATGCAATCTTAATGGATTTTTAGAGAGCCTATAGACGCCGAAATTTACAGTGTGCAAAATTTGAGAGCGTCTAAAGGCGCCAATAGTAGTCAAAGGGTTAATATAACACGTCAGGGATTTGATAAAGTGAAACGTGGAGTATAAATGTATTTAAATATCAATCGAAGAGTTCAGTCGTGTGGAAACCAAAGTCCATCCAAGGGTGATTGTTTTGGGGGTTTATGAGACCCTGGCTTTTCCCTGAAGGGCAGAATATACTCTGTGTAAGGCAGTGCGAAAAAGAAATTTTGTAGAGACATATATGCGTCCTTGACGGCGTTCTGATTGGCCGACGTACTGTTATGGCCACGACGCGACGATCAAAATCAAAGAACACCTTCGACGTGTCTCTGGCCGATAAAAAGATCGTCAGTTGAACGCAAGAAGTGCAAGAAATCATACATCCAAATAAATCTCCATATCTACTTCTAATTTTCTAACAAATGTAAAACTATATTGCGGCTTAAGTTGTGTTGGTAAGCGCGTAGAATTAATCCTTCGACTACGGCTAAATCTGATGGGAAGCGCTAATTTCAACCAACGACATGTTATCTATGATCAATGCAATCTTAATGGATTTTTAGAGGGCCTATAGGCGCCGAAATTTACAGTGTGCAAAATTTGAGAGCGTCTAAAGGCGCTAATAGTAGTCAAAGGGTTAATATAACATGTCAGGGATTTCATGGAGTAAAACGTGGAGTATAAATGTATTCAAATATCAATCGAAGAGTAAAGTCGTGCCCAGGCCAAAGTCCATCCAAGAGTGATGCGCTCGGACATCGTCAGATTATCTGTGTTAGCATAGCTAGTTTTAGAGGTTATGACACCTTGGCTTTTGCCTGAAGGGGAAAGGAACTCTGCTTCACCTCCACAAGGTTTGCTTTACACGCACATTTCCATGCCAACTTCTAATTTTCTCACAAACCTGCTTTTTTGCGGCCTCAAACATACTCGATGATTTAACAGTGTGTCTTGTCTTGGGGACGTAAACTTTTCAACAGGGAGTGCAGTATAAAATGGTTAGATAGAAGAGGGCGATAGGAGCGGCAGTTGGGGTGGGGGGTAGCGGCGATGAATAACGAGGCGGCGAACAAAGGGAAAGTTTCGAGGAGCCCGGTGGCCTTTTCGATGCATGCAAATGGCCCAGCAGTCTTTTCTTCGCTTTCGGGTACGTACGCTGGCGCGCCAGACCTGCCTCAACACAGAGGAGAGCAGCCGGCAGCCGGCTGTTGTTATCAAGATCCGAGCTCGGAACACAGCGTGCCAGCACGCAGGCACGCACGCACGCACGCACGCTCTGGTGGCAATCGAGGCGGAAAATCAAAGGAGGCTTCTCCGCCGGCGGTGTAATAATCGAATACCCGCGGAATCAGACCAGCCACGGAAATAGAGAGGATCCGAGAGAGCGGAGCGGGCTGTTTCCAGAGCGTCAAAGGCGGCGCGGCGTGCGCGCAAGCTGCTTCCTCGTTCTTACGCTGACTATCGGATGATCGGCACTGATACCGAGCGCACGGATTCCACTTCAATTTATCGCTCTATTTACCTCGCCTCGAGGAAAACAAGAAGCATATCGCTCGGTCTACTACCGTCAAGCGGATCGACCTCTCACTATGCAAGAGTACTTTTCAATTTACTCTTGGAGAGAGCTACGTGTTTGAGCGCGACATTTAAGGCTGATTCCTATCTGGCTGGGAGGTAGATTCGTGTTTCTTTTCCCTCCTGACATAGCATTGTCTAGCGGCCCTCTTGAGTTCGCTTGGGAGAGCTTTCGATCTGGCAAAGGTGGACGATAAATTGTAAGGGTTCCGGGGAACCAGTGGCACTTGAGAACTCCGGCAATTCTCGGATTGGTGTTGGTTAAAAGCCGGCCTATTATAAAGTGGCTCGAGATGAGGGAGGAGGACTCCTCTCTTGAGAGAGAGAGAGAGAGAGGGCCAGGCTTCCCTCACTTTGGACGGATTTCTCCGAGGGAAGGTCGCCGTCTTCGCGCAACTTCGAACTTGGAGGGCTCAAACTTCTCAGATTCAATCCTGGAAACTGGATAGTGCCCGGCTCCCTTATTGATACCCGGAGTTCGGCCAGTCATTAAACAGTGTTTGTACCGGCCAAACATCGGAGCACAACGGCCACTGACGTTCGCTGTCCCGGAACTTAGCTCCGGGACATTATTAAATCTACCAACAGTAGCTGCCGCGACCTCTCTCGACCGACAGGGCGCGTCAGGTTGCACCGCTCGATTAATTCTAAATGAACACTTCACCATTAATCGTACCGCTTGCGGGAGCCATTATCGCTTCATCCATTGCTCGAATTAATCCACCCTCGGCGAAAGAATCATTCAGCATTTGTTCGAGCGGCGCGGCGTATCAATTTCTCGCGAAACACTCGCCAGCCCTGTGAACAATGCCGATCACGCGCTCGAGTATCGATCGCCAGTGGATCTATCTCGAGCAGGTATAATTGATAGTCGCGGGAAGTTTCAACTCGTTAAGTTTTTTATCAGTTTTAAAACAGGCTTCTCTAGAGCTGGTTGTGTCAGGGCTGGGATCGATTTGCCTCGAAGTGGCTGGTTGGTTCATCGCATCAGAAGCGAGTGACGAGAACGATTTCTCTCTATTAACATTCGCCGCCGCTGACAGCTTTCAGCGGCGCGATATTTCCGGGCGTGTGTATAGCCGACGTCGGTGACGTTGTGCAAATCTAATTTCCCCGCGTGACACTTGGGAAAGCACTTACAGGCCGCTGGAAAATCCAAGCGCGGCCTCCCGCTGAAAAGGGCTTCCTCATATATCGATACGTCTATCGATGCGGCTCGCATGATCGAAGCGTCGTCGTCGTCGTCATCGTCGTCGACTCGGTTAAGATAGTGTCGATGCAGCGTCGCGGCGTCGAGCATCCTATCAGTGAATAATTATGCGAATGGGAGCATCGGGGGCCGCGTGTCCCGCACATTAGATTCGTGTCATCGATTTGCTGTTTACCCGGTGCGATCGCGAGCGTGTGAAACACGGCCTGCAGACACGCCGCGACGGCCAGTCGACGTCCGCTCCTCTTCGAACAACATTTACTTTCAGCGACGTACGTGCCGCCGCTGCCGCCGTCGCCGCCGTCGCCGCCGGTTTGTCCGAGGCTCGGAAAAATATCGGGCGCGTCCGATCGCTCCGAGTGATGCGGCGCGCTCCACTTTCGAGAGGGTCGTCCAAGGCTGGAATAAACCTCGGCCGTCCAGTGGAGCGCGGGAAATCGTTTGTTTACCTGTGCACGCGATTCGCCAGCGCGGCCAGACTCGGCGGCGACACCCGCGTCCGATATCTCCGCCACCTTGAAACCCTGCTGGAAAAAACAGCTCGGATGAGAGACGACTGCGAGCATTTGCTATGATTCAATTGTACGCCCCCAGCGAAGGGAAATACTTCCACTTCCGCTGGTAAATGGTATCTCCGAGTTATCAGAAGGGAAGTTAGTTTTTCGAGCAATATTATTCCTGCGGCGACATCCCGACGGCCGAGCTCCATCAATCTTGGCAGCGGCGCGGCGGCGACGGCGCGTTGAGGACTTTAAAGCGATAGGGGTAGTTTCTACTTGGGGTCGAAGGTGGTATCTCCTGTCACCGGCAGGGACATCAGTTTTTACTGCTAAAAGTACGGCCTTTACCTTTAACCTTTCGATCGTTATCCCTGTAGGACTTCAAAAATTGTTTCTGCGTGACTCCCTTAACAAGTGGACTGAAACTTCTCAGGACTTACTCTCTCCCGGCGCTCTCTCTCTCTCTTCTCTCATCCTCGCGGAGTTAGTCCGCCGAAAGGCTTTCTACTTTCCTCCGCAAATGTCTTTACTTCGCCAAGAGCTTTCCCTCCCTTCCAATTCTCTTCATGAATCAACGCTGATTCGGCCGAGTATTCTTCCGATAACCCAACCAGAACGACTCTTCTTATACATATAATCATCATCCTCTTATGAATTAACCTCCATTTTATCAGATGCTGATAATCGCAGCCTCGATTGACATCGATGCGTCTAGTTCGCAGTAATGGAATATGTAGAACAGGCGGCCATGCTTTCCGACACACGGACTAACGTGGATCGACATTCTGTCGCGCTGTTTATCCGCTTTAAAACGTTGTGAATTATTTAGTGTAAAAGCAGGCGCAGTGTTACTCCATTATCAAGCCGGCGAGTAATTATTCCGATTATCCTCTTCTTCCGACAAGGCTGCTCGTTCCGTGTCCCTTAACGATCGTTAATAAACAATACCGGCGAATATCCTGCTCGCAGGCAACCTTAAAAGAGCGCGCGCGCATAAAAGAAAGCTCCTGTCGTCCATTATTCCACAATTTTTCAGAATCACTTCGTTCTCGTTAATCATTAATTTGAGCGGCGGTCTATTAGATTAAGGATTTCTCGAGGTAAATGAAGTGGATGCGGAGGTTTAATATGCGCCGACATTGGGGACGCGAGAAGGAGGAGTGCGCGGGTTAAACTGGGGCGATGAGAGCGGCGAGGGGCGGATCGTAAATAAATAATAATGTCTGCGCAGCGGAAGCCGGCGGGGTTCGGTGCTTCGGGCTAAAGGAAGAAAAATGGATCGATTTCCGCGGATCGTATCGGGTGATAATGTATTCCCTTCGAGTAATGCATTCAAATTCAGGGGAGAACGTTGTCGGGTTGATCCCCTCTTTCATAGCTGGAGAAGCCGGCGGCGGCGGCGGCGTCGGGTGGTAGCGGCGCTTGGAGAAAGGAGCGATCGACTTCGAGCGAACCCGAACCGGAGCAAGTGGCAAGCAGAGGCAGGAGCAGAAAGCCAACGAAAGAGGAGGAGAGAAGGATCGCGGGGGAATTTCCAAGAGCGAGGAATAAGTAGGCATGCGGAGCCAAGTATATGCGCGGGCGCGCGCCCGCCTGACGCTTATTTTCGCAGGCCGTTCGCCCACTCGGACCGTAAAATCCAAATAAACCCAGCCATTAAGCACTGGTTTTTCTTCGTTTTCATCGGAGCGGACTGCGTCACTAGGTCTATTTACCATTTTTTCCCTCCGCCACTTGCGATCCTCTATGCGCATTGCCTCTCCGCCTCCCATCATCGCCAGACCTTCCTCTTTCTTTCCTCATCCCAATGTTCTCTCGTTCGCGCGAACCAACACACGCGCGTCCGCTCTTATCCTTTCGGCCGATTTATATTCCGCTTGGGCACCGAGGACGTATTTTTCTTGGCAACGGTCGACATAAGAACTTTGCATAACTCTCATGATATAATTAATATTTATACTAATATTATAAAGAGAGAAACTTTGTATCTGAGTGTTCGAGATACTCTCAGAAATTATGCAAGTTGCTTGGATTAATCTTTCATTATTGGAAAGTATATTTTTTCTAGTTAGACATGGATTATATAAATTTTATTATATTTACTTTCAAGAGAAAATAACGTATCTATTTTATAGAATTATGATCCAGCAATATTACAAGCTACAAAGCACTGCAATATCTATTACTTATACAGGGTGCTTATAGGTTCGTGCAAGGGTTCAAAGTACACGAACCCAGTTGAAAGTTTTGATAAGAGAACATCGCTGAGGTAGCAATTTCTTATATTTAATGTTCGGATAATATACAGCGCGATAACTGGCTTAACTATGGACTCCTACTCAATATTCATCATTTGTCGCTCTGGGTTAGCACAGTCAACGTTTGAAGATCTTTCTCTGCCGGTACAATGATAAAGTCTATCATTTAAGGACTTATTATTATATTATTACATACTGAGATATAATAATCTATAAATGATCTTTAAATATGTAATCATGGACATGATTGTAAAAAATTGTTGTCTTTATGTATTATTGACAGGAGACCTTAATTTTCGAAATATTCATAGAAAATAGTAGTAAAGTAAGTAAAAGTAGTAAAATAAAAAATAGTAAAAGTACTATCGGTACAAAGTGCAGCGATTTCAGTATATAAAATAAGTATATAATAATATATAATATTATGACAGAGAGATATAATAATACAATAATAATTTGTACCAAAATTTTTTCTACGAATATTTCAAAAATTAATGTCTACTGTCAATAATATGTAATGGGGAAATTGTTTACAATCAGGTCCTTGATAACATATTTAAAAATCATCGAAATCATTTCATGTTATATCAAATACTCTCTATTATTTATTTTCTGTATTGTCTGAAAGCTAAGATGAAAAAAGATTGTCACAGATAGATTCAACTGCTTTCTGGGCGCACGTGCTGGGTCATTGGTTGGTGGAGGGTGTGCGTCGAGGTGAAAAATGATTACCGACCTTGCGTGCTTGGAACTCGGGACGTTATTCTTACGCGAATTTCTCCTGGAATGGCGCTCGATCACCGAGCCACTTGACAATCGATGGGGAGGCCCGTCGCGTGCTTCGCGCCACCTTATTCCGATCACGCGGTAAACTCGCGTGCTGCGCCTTTGATTCCAAAGCCATTCGTTTTGTACGAACGCACACGGTGGCGCGCGCGCGCGCATTCGCAGCCAGCAGGACGAGTTGTCACGCCACTGTCGTTTCTCTGCCGATCGTCGAGCGATCATGCGGAACGCATTCGTGCCGCCGAGCCACCAATCGCAAGAAGGAGCACCGCGTGCTTTTGCCGAGCTTCCAACTCCAAAGGAGGCGAATCGACCCACACTTTCCATTTCTTCGATCTTTGTAACATCGATCGCAATATCGAGCTTTCCACCGCGAGTGTCCGCCCAGGAAAAATAGGACAAGGTGTGCTTCTGCTTGCCTGAAGTATTCAACGCGCAAAGTGCACAGCCCCGCTGAATTATAGAGCGGCAGACATGCCGTCTGTTTGAGGGAAGTTCCAGGAAGTATTTAACTTGAGCCCGCACGGATCGGGCAACTTGCAAGCCAGCCATTTGGCGGGCAAGGAAACTTGCCGGCGCCGAAAGCTGTAACAGCTCGAAATTAGCCGGTGAATCAAGCGGACGCGCGCGCGCGCGCGGGCCCCTGAAGGTGGGATGGCGAGAGAGTGAGTGCGTATTAGCATTTTCGATTCCATCCGAGGGACCAGAAGCATCACGTACGCGCAGAGCCGAAGCAAGCAGAGGCAATTGCCGTTGCGAACAAGACTCCCGAGACTTGTTTGAGCGAGCGAGTGTCGGAGGCTCACACATAAATTACGGATAATTGCCGGGGGCGTGCTTTGTAAGACGAAGGGGACGAAGACGGCGAAAGCGGTGCGGTTTTACCTGAGAGAGGCTGAAACACCGCTGGGAACATTAGCTATCCAGGAAGAAGAAGTCGTCCTCCTATATGTGTGGCCGCGAGCGCAACTTTAGACGGCACTCGCTACTCGTCCTGGAATTACAAGATGGAAGTTGAAAGTTTGCGCGGGACAGTGGCGCGGCCCGTCGGAAAAACAGTCTAGTAGTAGCTGGGGAAATTAATTTCGCCGCTTAACGCACCACTCTTATACGTGTCGCGCGGGATTCTCGGCTTAAATGGGCTTCGCGTAAACCGCGCGTCGTTCGCCGCTGTCGTCCCCTTTTGTTCCGGGCGAAAGTACGCGCGCACAAAGTACGAAGACTTTGCCCGGTGCCCCTTTTCTTCAACTACCCTCAGACTTCTTTTTATTCTCGAGTGACTCCGCGCCGCGCCGCGCCGCGCCAGGTACACGCTCAGACAATTTCGAAGGATATTTCTGTCTACTCCGACGAGCTTCTCTTTTCCTCTTCTCGCTTAGCCGCTCGAATTGCCAGGCATGCTAACTGCCGCGTGAAAGAAAGATTCGGAGCTTTCCTCCTCTCGGGAAAGACTTCTCTCACTGTGAGTCTCTGTCTGTGTGCGTTCGTTTGTGTGGCAATTGCGGGCGGCTTTATTCGAGCGTAGTTGCTTACGATCTCCTTCATTCTCACCTGTCTCCCCACGGACAACCGGCGAAGCTCGACGAATAGAGCGAATTAGTCGTCGCTCGTGTTAGCCGCGAAAGGAGAATTGCGCCAACTTCTTCGAGAAAAGGTCATAGCAGCACAGAGAAAGAAATGGCGAACTAGTTTCTTTTAGATTCTTGCGGAATTGGGCGTTCGAGTGCAGCAAGTTATGCCATTCGCGATTTCCAAGAGACCACAGGTATTTATAGGGAAGCGATCTGCTATCCGACAGGTTGCCGTTACTCCGTCGCCGGCAAGAGAGCACATTTCCCAGTGATAGTGATTCTTAATTCATAAGGAAACGGTATTCGCCTCATATCGATCTCAGCCGTTCTACGATATTCCTAGATTGCCAGCTCGGCTTTTCCTCTATCGTAACATGATGTAGTATTCGGTTAGCGAGTTAAACTACGTCGACTTCCAAACCAAAAGCAGATAACTGCAATTGCTCCTCGAAGTGGGTCAAACGTGGATTATTAATGATGTTTAGTTTCACTCTGAAAAATGATGATATTCAAGCGAACGAATGATATTTGACAATTATTGTAGGAAATACAAATGGTTGAGGATTCGAAGAAAAGCATTCCTTGGTTCTCGCAGCGTTGCGAGGCCTTCCACACGAGAGGATAGTTAAAATGCACTTCTCTCTGGGCAACGCTGGCGAAATCTTTCTTCTAATTAAACGCAAGAGGCACTCTCGCGACGCGACACGAGGGTGAGGGGAATTTTTTAATTCTCCACCTGGCAAGCCTGCCTACTAGTTCTTGACAAGTGGAAATTACACCTGTCGCCTTCTGTAATTGTCCGATGCACTTGCATATTCATTCCGCGGGTGATTACAAGAGGCGCGATTCCTTCTGTTTCTTGGCTGGCACTTGACTTTAAAATTACAGGGCTCGCCGCGCGCGCTCCCGTATTCGCCGCGGTTGCCAGCGTATATTTCCCGCGTTTCCTTCTCTCGAAAAAGACTTGAAACCAGTGGAGAATAATGCAGTGCATCGGCAGAAATCGATGCGCACCTTTCTTAGCCCTCTCGCGCGCGTGTGTGTGTGTGTGTGTGTGTATACAGAGCGGCTGGTGTTACCGAGTTCGCTGGGTATTCGCGTGCGATCGCTTTCCCCTTTACGTTCGAACTCCTATCAATATTCATGTCGACATTTACATGGTAAAGGAGAGCGCCCGATTATTTCCAATTTTAAGCAATACCCTGTTTCGATATTTATTCGAACGAAGTACACACACACGCGCATAGGTAAATCTCTCTAGAGGTAGGAATTGAGGGAGAAGTCAGTGGTAAGCAGCTTCGAGTTCGTTCGATGTAACTGACGAATGCAATCCATGTAAATAGAGCGCGGCAAGCCAGACGTATAGAAATGAAATATTCCGATGGATTGATTATAGATTTCTGACGCCTTGATTCTCGTTGGAAAACTCGATACACTATCTTGTATCTTTCACTATTACGCTTTCCCTTCGATTATTATATTTCCCGCAATTGGTACGCGAACGAAATCCTCCGCCCTTTGAGCGGAGTCCGATGAAAGTTGATGTACACTTTGACCAGGAGCGCGCGAGGCCAGTGCTTGCCTGATCGAATTAAAGCATTTTCCTGTAGAGCGGGTTGCCTTATACAAACGGATATCGTCGACGCGACTTAACGTCACAGGCAGATTTTAATTCCAGCGGGCATAAATTCACGTCTCACAGCAGGAGCGCGCGTCCACAAAGCCGGAAAGTTTTTTCCACGCTGCAACGAGTCACACGTAGTCCAGCCGAATTAGACTGATATATATGTTTTTCAACGCCGCATTTTATAATCGCATTTTTTGTCCCGTCGAGCGTGCCTTCCGGAGGAAGGAGAGTGGGTGGTGGTGGTGGTGGAAGGGTTGGCGTGGAGCGGTGAGAACGAACAGCTGTAATTGGCAGAGGAGGCAACATCGAGGAAGTTATTTTCTCCTGGCTCGAGATGAAATGGAGGCGGAGGAGGTCGCAAGTCAAACGGAAGTAGCCGGTATACGCGGCCTCGATATCGTATCTACTGTCCGCTCGCCGGAGTAGTTTCCGTTCCCGGAATTCTCTTTTATTTCGCGAAGTCGTTCTTTCCTGGCGCAGAGAGAGAGAGGGAGCAGATCGAATGAGCCGAGTCCCCAGTAATTCCATTGTCGAGTTCCCCGCATCCGCGAATATATCCAGTTGTTCCGAGCGACATGGATTCCTTGAGAAGCGGCGAAGCCCGATGGAGAGAGAGAGAGGGTGGAAATTCGCATTCGAGCACTTTTCTTTCAAGGAAACTTACGATAGGCATTCATAAACTGCTCTTTTCCCGGAGTGTGCTAGAGATGTCCATTGGAAATACGAAGCTGGTTATTATTCCAAGTGCAAGGTTCGTCTCTGGCGAAGCATCTTGCCGGCTAAGCCGGTAAGCTTCCTCCTTGAGATATCCCCGCTTTCTTTTGTAGCGTGGCGAGCGCGCGAGGTCATATCACGCGCAGGCAAACTTTAAATTATCCCTGACAACCGGTGCTACTCCCGATAAATCCTGCGCGACCACAGACTGTGTACAAGTGGAAGTAGTATACTTTGGCCACACCCTCTGACTACATAACCTCATCCTCATCCGGGGCTTATGAACCTCCTCGAAAATCCACTTGATCCATTCGGAGCCACGTGACATAAGCTGGTTACGTCGTCCTGCTTGACAGATATTTATCTCCGCTGGAAGACAGACGTGGGATTCTGCATCGCTTACCAAGTGATTCGAGTAAAAAATGTGCAAGCTTTCACAATTCACGTGTTTCGATGGACGCGTGTAAATACTGTACTTTGTATAATGGGCAGCGGCTTTCTTTGAGGATGGCCGCCTTATTAGCAGGACGGAATAGGATTACTCGATCCTTGTTCTGAGTGGGAAGCGAGTAAGGCGGTCTACAGGGAGAGAGAAACGGGAAAGCCCTTTGCCGCAAGCCCCGGTGACCGGAAACCTGGGCCACGGCAGCTGCTTTAATTAAAGCCGTATTCCGTGACACCTTGTCACTTTGCATCTTCCCTTTTTCCCAACGGCAGCGTGGAAAAAAATGTCCCTTGGAAATCGCGGGGATCTCGGCGTGACAGAGGCCTTTGTGTCACCGATGGACGATAAGGTAATGGGAAGACACGCCCCTTGCAAGCCCCGCCATTAATTGGATGAGTATTAAGCGACAGCGTAATATTTTAATCAAGCCGCTATCTTCATCTGGCAATTACTTGGAAATTATCCGAGATTGTTTCGGAACTATCCGGTGCGAGGGTTGGCGATGGCCGGCGCGGCGGCCGGTGCTGGCTTTCAAGGGCTCGCAAATTTCGGTATTAACCATTCGCCAAGTGTCACCGACGTAGCTGAGAGGATAGTAGAGCCGGCGAAAATAGAGCAGCTTCAACCGTAAGCAATTAAGAGTAAGCGTTCCCATTACCCCTCATTGTGCGAGCAGTCATCAGCGAGACAGGCGGGGCTTTACATAAGAAAATGGAGATATCCTCTTGCTCGCCGGAGAGCCTGGTAGAGTTGAAAGCGCGACAAGACCAGCGCTTTTACACTAAGCTACGCCGAGGAAGACAAGGCTAAAGGTGGTGTGTGCGAAGTAGAAAGAGCCCAGCGGCGGCGGCGGCGTCGGCGGCGGCGCGACGGCCCGAGCGCTGCAGAAACTTTGGAAAGGCAGCCGCCCGTCCGCGCCGGGCATTGTTCGGCCTCGCAGGGCAAAAGGGAAAATCGGAAGGACGAGTTCCGCGGAAGTTGAAACGTTCGCTCGCGCGGCGGCGTTACTCAGGGCGAACATTTAAATGTCCCTTTTTCTATCCTCGTTAAGACGGACAAAGCGTTTAAGGCGGCGGCGGCGGCGGCGGCGGCGATGGCGAGTACCGGCGGCGTCGCTGGGGAAAAAGGCCGGCCGCGCGCGAGAATCTCTTGGAAACGCACATTGAGCGGCTTCGCCCGGAAAGGACCGACGATGAATCTTTCAGGAAGCCACAGTGCCCCTTGTTGAACGCGCCCGGAAATACGCCCTTCTGCTTTTTCTGCTCCTTGGCCCCAATCTGCCAAGCCCTATTCACCGCTGCTTTCACCTCACTTGAAACAAATTATCAAATGATTCGTGTAATTATCACTTTAACAACGACATATACACACAATGCAATCATTGTGAAGCTGTCGGAAACGCAGTCAAAGACTGTCCGTTTCATTCAGTATAAATAAAAATTCTCTGACGTTTATATTGAAAGGCTGACATCGCAGCGCTCGCAAGTAGTATAAGTCAGTTATATGCCAGACACTCCGTTCAGCTGGAAAGAATAGTCGACGTGAAGTGGCTAATATACTTTTAATCAGTTTTTAGTATTCCGATTATACATACATGGATGCTTTATTCTATGCAGGAAAAATGCGTGCTGCAAACTTTAAATATTTATGCATATTAATATTTGTTTTGCCAATTTCATTATTTACGGCCGAATGAATGATCGCTCGGCGCAGTGACCGCGGGATTAACATTAGAAATTGACAATCAGCCTCGCCACTGGAAAGTTTTGTCATTTCCGGGTAAAAATGCACCATCGACCAGGCTTTTCAACGCGCGGCTTTATCGTGCTAATGCCGGCCTCCCCCGCGTTAAAACGAATGCAGGCTCCATTATGCAGAAATTTTCCCACAATTGACAAGCGCCCGTTCTCGCGCTGGTCGACCTCCGCCGCAGTTGAATATCTTCTCGAAACTAAGGTCTGTTCCTTCCTCTCCTGAAGATATTTAACACTAGAACTACCCAAGATTAAACCGTGCTTATATCTTCCGAAGTCAAATGTTTGCTGAAATTGAAGTTCTCGAAGGAAAATAACATATTCGTTATATGAGCCGTTTATTTTGAAAGTCGCCTAAATCCATTTGTCAGTTCGTATATCTTACACATTTATTTTCAATTTCTATTAAACCACGAATTCTCTAATATTTCAATTTTACTATAAATGAACTTCGATTATTTCCAAATATATATTCGTATAAATATATAAATAATACAAAAAACATATAAATTATATATTATGCTTTTCAGTATAAATGGACTTAGGTCACTTTCAAAATAAATGGCTCATATAAGTTTTTACATTCACTTATTGGAAATATGAAATATGGAAGAACAGTTTTCGTAGTAAAAATTGTAAAAGAGGAAAACTAATTTATAAACATTGGTAAATATTTGCTTGATAAATTTTATAAATTAACGTGTATTCGAAATGTGTAATAAGTATTTATACAATTATAATACATTGTATAATATAATATAATGCAAATGTTAACCGAATCATACCTTGTAGTTCCAGTGTCAAACTATGTTGCCACTGAAGGAATAATCAGAAACTTCTTGCCGATATCTCATGTACGTCGACAAAACGCCAGTCCGTTTTCTATTGCTAGCGTCAACAGCTGTCTATTACTCATGCTCGATGGTGTTGTAGACAAAATAGCACCACGAGTACTACCAAAATACTCAGGAACAATGAGCAACAAGAAACTCTCTGTTTTTGCTGTCGCGTGGACACACCTTTAAGCAGCGTGTATGCCTCACTGACATATGGAGTCGCATTAATCAGAGGCGTTGGCGCGTAAACAGGCAAAACAAGTAGCAGTGGAAAGCGGAGGTTGTCTGGATCCACAAGTGCACGAGCGTCTCCTATCTGTCTAGCAAGCAAATCGAACACCCGAGAACTTTTCCTTCCCTTGGTACATTTTCTTTTGGGGAATGCGACGACGGCGTCGGTGGCGTCGGCGGCTTCCTTTTTACATTTGTTCCGCGTTCTTCGGGCATCTCCGACGGAGTGCGACGCCTGTGTATGCATGTGTTGGCGGCCTCTCGCCCCTTTCGCAAATGTCCGAGGATGTGACGTGAAATTTTATGTATCGACACTCGAGAGAGAGGAAGAGGAGAGAGAAGGAGAGGGAGAGAGGAAGAGGTTGCACCTCCGGCAGTAGAAGCGTGGGGGCGGCGGCCCCCGTGAAATATTCAGATGAGAACTGTCGGTCTCGTGGAACGCTGCCTCCTGAATTTCATGTACCGTATAATACTTGCGTATCGCAAAATATATTACCGGCACATGTTTCCCGGCCGCCAGGAAGCGGGCGGTTTTGGTTTTCGAGCTGCTGGCGATCGGTCCCACCCGTTTTGAATAATTCCCCCGGCAGCGAACTCTCTCGCTGCCGCGCGCCGCCCCGCGCCGCGCGCCCAACCCTCTCGATTGCCTTCCTAATGAACAAATAACTTTCCGCTCTTGCAATTCACAAATCACGCCGACTAAACCGGATATTTCTGGTGCACAACTGATTCCGAATTTCCTCGATCGCATGAATCCTCGAGTGAAAGAGAGAAAGGGGTGAAAATGCTTGGCTTCTCTTGCCGCGTTTATATTCCGAATGCAATGGCAGGTAAAGATTGCTCTCGAGTGTTTCTTGTGCATTTTCCTGCCAGGCTTATAAAGAAAAGCGTAGCAAGCAGAATATTTTTCTCCGAGAGAACTTTTAGGCTGCCTCCGACGCCAACTATTGAGCGCTCGCTGTTTTCGGAGTGTTCCACGGTATCCGGCATTATAAGTCAGTTTGCATAATGCAGTCCGGCGAGGCTTTGAGCCGGAAAGAGAAATCCATTCTTTAAGAAATTGCGTTTGCCCTCTATGCATTATAAGCGCGGGTCCCGATATTTATATTTGCACGTGGAACAGGCCGACTTGCCGATGGAGTAAACCTCAAGTATGATAAAGCTCGTTCGCCGGACAATAGAAGTATTTTTATGGATTCCTGTTCTTACGTCCCCGAACGTAACCTTCTCCCTTCCGTATTTTTCAAACTTTTCTCTCATCCTACTTTCAGCACATGATCGACGAATGCATAACACTTATTATTCCGCGCAAATTTCGAACGTTCGCACTTGGATTAAAAGCTTGGAACAAAAAGCATTTACAGTCCAGTGGAGGAAGGCTTTCGATTGGAAGTCGTTCTGTAGTTCTGGTCTTCCACTCGAGGATACACGTTCGGGCCTCCGAGTTTCGCGAGTCATTCGGTGGCAGAAAAAACTTGGCAAAAACTCGGCGAAGTGTTCGGCCCCGTGCGCGCGCTCTGACACTTCATCGGGACACAATTCATCGAGTTCCCCTACTCCCGCACGTCACAATAAGTCACCCCGAATTTCACGGGATGTCGCGAAGCGTTTTTCATTTTTTGCTTCTCCTTCTTTTTTTTCTTTTTTTTTTGATTTTATCGACGTGGAACGGTGGCCGAGAGTTTCATTGATAAGAAATTTCACACGTGTCGAATCCTGCGGTCAGCGTGCGAAGGCTATTCTCCCGTGCAACGAATTTGGATTTCCGGAAACACCGGCGAAAAAGCGGATTCCGTGCGCCCCAGTGAGAGATAATCGTGTCCGCTCGCCTCGAAATACTGCGACCCCAAAAGCAGAGTGCAAGCCCACGCCATCCTTTATTTCTGCTTGCTCTAGCCCATTACAGTTTCCTATTACCCGAGCGTTCGCCCCGGCTGATTCCGAGGCCCCTTTTTTCTGCCACGCATATTCAAAAATTATGCCAACTTCCACTGGGATTTACAGACGCGGGAGAGTGCGATGCATCCTCTAATTAATGTCATTAAAGTACACGCCTGGCAACACAAGAGAGAGAGTGGCCGCGGAGACTGACTGGCAGGTGTACGCGAAAAGAACATAAAGGAACCTGAAAATTGAATGGACTACATTTGTGATCGCCGAGCAGAAATAATTCGATCGCAGTAATTAATGGCTCGGCAAAGAGAGAAGAGGGCTTTGCAGAGAATAACAAGGCGGCGGCGGCAGCGGCGGCGGCGGCCGGTGTTCTCTTTGGTTACCTAACAGTACCTCGCTGGAGCACGGGCTGCTAAGCACCTAAGCGTTTTAACGAAAATGGAAAGTCGAGTTAAGCCAGAACTGCTAGAATATTTTGACGAGGTTATCCTCTCCCTCTGCGAGCACAGTAGAACCTATCGGTTTTAGTCCACTCGTTAGCTATCTAGTCTAGTAATTTCATTCGAATTGGAGTGCTCTTCCCCAATCAGAGTCGATACTTGGAAAGGCTTCTGTAGATAATCAGAAATCCCTAAAGCGATTTGCCAATTTGCCGGGAGGAAATCAAATATTTCTTCCCCTTGATTCGTCCGACCTTGACTCCTCCGAGGATGTATATGAGGCCGGGCATTTAAGCTCCGTGCACGTACAACCAGCCATTGGTTAGCACACATAGAGGGAGAGAAAAGAGGGGAGGGGGAAGGGTGGCAGAAAGCTTCTCACAGAGCCGGAGCTTCCCGGAGAGAAAGAAAGCTCGTGAGCGCGCTTACCCTCGGGCGGAGCGCCCGGAAGGCGGAAGAAAGGAGCAGGAAAAAGGGTATTTAGACACTGAACGAAATTAATTTGAGGCCGTAATTTACGGCATAAAAAGCCAGGCACGTTATATTTCCTTCCTGTTCATTACCGGAGCTCGAAGGCGTCCCCGGGATATAAGAGATCACGGCACCCTGTCGCAGACAGCTCGCCTCTCTCTCTCTCTCTCTCTCTCCGTTCTACCAGCTGTTATTAAGGGAGCTTGACAGAACATCTGCTATCTTATTTCCCTTTTATAATACACCTCTTTTGTCCCGCCAGACCATCATTCGAACAGCAAGGCTAAACTTTGGTTACTTGCTACTTTAAGCGCTTTCGAGACAGTTGTGCTGGTACTGTGCCATCGGAAAGTCAACCACTGCCTCGTTCTATCGTTAGTTTTGCTTTGTATACTTTGTGCGGAGGAGATTTTTGTCGCGGTTTATCCTCACACACGCTGAGACCTTTGTGCACTGACAGATGCCAGAGCCGTATACAAACTATCGAGCGACGTATACCAAGTTACGAGCTCTCTAAGTCCCACTCTTTGTTAGCCAACTAGGCTCTATTTCACGGAAATCTCAGCTTTTCTAGCTCTCTCGCTAACTCTATTCAGCTTTGTTCGTTTCTCTCTGATTTTTCATGCCAGTTATGCAATTGAAATTGTTGATATGTGAACTTTCAGCAACTTCAAAGTCGATTATTTTACAAACAATGTAGTCAAGTCCTGTAAAATACGGTCAGCAGTTTCGAGACCTTGTAAAGAGTGTTTTGTCAAAGTTTAAAGAAAATTTTGAAGAAAGTGATTTTCCGGGCAAAATACCTATTAGTGATCGAGGGGTGATGATTCTTCGGAAGGTCTGCCTGCGAAAGCTCGCAACCCCTTAAAGATCCGTTTCCGCTAACACAACTCGCCGTAACAGAACTACGAACATCCGAACAGAATCGCGAACTTCTAAATTTTCTCTACAGGAAAAAAGGGTGTCCATATCATTATCTAGTAAATTTTGTTACGAAAACCATTTGACCAATCGCTCAGTTGGCGGTTTTCAGTTCGACGAAATGCGTCGCTCAAAGGGAGACGCGAAAGTGTGAGCTCTATGTGAGTGAATGAGTGACGTATGAGAGAGTATATATAACTCCTTGAAGATTAGAGACAAGCGAGTCCTCGCGGTCAGACCTGATAATTTATAACCGTCACTTCCCAAAAATATTATCTTAATAAAGACACTATATATGAGCAACCTTTTTTTCTCTATTGTAAGACTATACAGCATCTTAACTTTGTGTTTGTGGATGTGAGGAACAAATGTAACTCGTCAGGGAGTCGATGCAACAAAACGTAGAATATAAATCTCTTATAAATAACGAAATTAAATAAAGTATTGGAATCTCAATTTGAAAAGTACAGTCGTGTCGAAGCCAAAGTCCATCCAAGAGTGATGCTCTCGGACATCTCTCGCCGTCAGGTTACCTGTGTCAGTGTGGCCAGTTTTGGGGGTTTATGGTACCTTGTGTTTTCCCTGAAGAGGAGAGCTGTCCTACATAACCTCCACAAAGTCTACTCTACACGTGCATTTCCATGCCTACTTTTGATTTTCTAACAGTTCGATGTAATATTCGCTGAAATATTCTAGTGAAAACGGATCTAATGCCAGTTTCTGAGAAATAATTGGAGAAAAGTGAAACTCCTTTTGCGCGTATCGTGTTGATCTAATATGGGGACAGGTCGGACTGGAGGGAGGAGTTGTTGACACGTCATTATGTCGGGCGGACGATTACGTCAGTCAGGCATGGCTAAACCAGATAATCGCCATTTGTCAAGATAAGTAGCTGTGCTCCGTCACGCGAAAGCGTACATTGCTCCAAGCATCTTGCCAGGTTTACTCACCCCGGTTGACTGGCCTCTGCCCACTGTTTCTGATATGCTTCGATGATGCGTGTAGAACGTACATATTACTGGCAAACCCCAGCGTTCCCACACCTGGAACCACTGCCATTCCTACAAGGCCGATTCTGCTTTGCCAGATATGAGAAATGTTAGCTGAAAATTACTCTCTCTCCTGTTTATTCAGTTTACTCAATAATTATATAATTATTTCTTCCGTTACACAACTTATCACAAATGTATACAATAAAGCTTTGACTCCTATTGGCGCTTTTGCAAACTGGCGACCATGGGTGCTTTAAAAATGTATTAAAATTGCATTTGGCAGAGTTAAAATTCGGTTGACTAAAACTAGCATTCTCCAGTAAATTCAGGCGTAGTCGAAAGGTTAATACAGGGTAGTGACAGAGTCCGAAGTTGGAATATTGACGTTTGAAATTAGTCGCTTGTATAAGATAATCCAATCAGCCAACTTAAGAATAGCGACTGTCATATTGAGGGAAGGCCAATTACGTTTGCAATTAAATCGGAGAATTCCCGGGAGATGGCGGCGTACTTATTTAATATCGAGCTCGAGTTGTAGATTAACTTTGGAGCGTCAATTTAGCAGGAGCAATCCGTCAATTGGTGAAGTGATCCATTACGGATAAACATTGTAATTGATATTCGATGGAGTGACGGTAACATCGGCTTTAAAAGAGCGGCGAGCGAGAGGATGTGCGATGAGTTAATCAATACGTAAGGCGGTGGGTAGAGGCGCGCGTCTGTATATATACGGTATCTGTATTCTGTTCTGGGGAGTTTCGCAAACTGGCATTCCAGTTGTCCGGAGCCGATTCGTTTGGCGCCTTAATGAAAAATAAGAGGAGCTCGGGAGCCGAGTGAAAATTGCACGGCCCTCCTACGGGCAAGGTAGCCGCGATGAATATTCAGCGGAGAATATACATTACTTGGTAAATAAAGGACGAAGTTCACGGCGGTGCTGGCCTCTGCCAGGAGCAGGAGGACCAGGAGGAGGAGGAGGAGGAGGAGACGCTCGAAGGTGTCGGTGGCGGGCAAAAAAAGGGCCGGTGCGCGCACACACGTGCGGGAGGATCTCGGGAATCAAAGGGCTCCAAGGCCATTCTAGAAAAATTCCAGTGGAAAAGGCGAAGGCCCTTTTTGCTTCAAAAAAGGCACTTTAGTTGCGAGATGGGGGTCACGAGATGTGTCGTTACATAAGAGTACACTTAAGGGTTGGAAGGTTTTTCAGGCAGCCAATGTATCTTCACTTAGAATCCTTACGGCTTCTCCTCGGATTAGTGTCAATGATGTTTTATTTGTACAGATACATTGCTCTCGCTTATTCTCGAGACTAGCTGTGCAACTCAGGAGTTGTAACAAAGTGTGCACACGTTGCACTTTTCTTCTTCCTCTGGCACATATAGTATCTTTTAAGGAGGTTGATGTCGTAAAAGAAAGTAATGAGATTGGATTGAAATTTATGATTACTGAAGCTCTCATCAAAATTTCAACTTATTAATAATAATCAATGTCCAAAAATCCATTCTCATGATGACGAGAGCAGAAATTACCGTTTACGTTTTAAAAATACATATATGATACAATAATGACACATGAATAATAGACATTTCATTTCAGGCTAAGTTTCAAAAGGTTCATCTGTCCGGTTCGGGAATATTTGAGCAGAGAATGAAAAGGAAATGGTTTCATTTATAAAAATAACACAATAAATAGTATATAAATAATATAACTTTAATTGCAAATTGAATTTTCGTACTAAAAAATTGGTTTTATTGTAATTTCAAAAGGCTACTATTCTGTGTCAGCGCTCGCATGTTTCCCTCTTACCGCAAATCAAATGACCTCATCAACCTCATTAATTCCAATTCGCAGCTGATTTTCTCCTCTGTTCTAACCGAGGACTGACGCCTATTATCTATGTGTTACAGATTTGTTCGAGACGGATGGTCTGCTGATTCCTGGCACGATGTGCGATCACGAGTTTATCAGCTCGCAGTCGACGCCCCAGTACGGACGTTTCTACTCGCCACGTTACCCGTCCGCCTACCCGAAGAACATCCGGTGCTCCTACCTCTTCCGGGCAAGGTAACTAGACTGACCTAGGTACGAGGGCGGCAAGCTGATCCAGCCGTAATCCATATATAATGCATCTCGAGCGGCCAATCTCCCAGCGGCTCCAATATCCATGCTCCTCTCACATTTAATGGGCCTCTTACTCCTTAATCGGATGGTCACTTGATTAACACCTAACTCGACGCTCTTCCCTTAGTTCATCACTCTCCCAACTCCCAGCGTCCTTTCCATCAAGAACGCGAATTGATTCATTGCAGTTGAAATACATTTCGTGTATATTTCTGTTTTCTGTCTGGCGTGTAATTGGTGCGCTGTGTGCTTTTCCACGCTACTTTCACATCCTGGAAAAATTTGAAATCCACGTGGCTGGATATATCCGGCCTAATCCGCGTGGAATGCTCTTTCCCGTTCGCTTACGTGGAGCGCTCTTAAAGCAGCATTACACTACAGACGCGCCGGCGGCGGCCCTTTCCCCCTTCGTTTCACCCTTTCTGTCTCCACTCGTCACCAGAAATTTTCCGGCTTCCTGCTCTTTCCAAGCCTCCTGTACCCTTCACTTTCCTCCGCAGCCCTACTAAGCCAGCAGGCTCGCTCGCGCGCGCACACAGCACCCTGTTTCGGTGGTTCTGGCCGCGAGGAAAGTTTACGCTCGAGCTCCATTCCTAGTCGAGCGGCGTAAAAGGTACAGATAGAAGAAACGCCGCGCTGTGTTGGTTCTTAGCCAGAGCTCTGCCAGAAGAGAGGCAGCAGTCTGTTCCTGAAGCCGGATACCACATGATACCCAGACTAATGGAGACTGCACACACCGATCACAGTGAAAATGTTCCATTGTTTCGAGCGGTAATTAACTTTCTTGTTTCCCGATCGGATCGCCGGCCCCGCGCACGGGTGGAAGTCCTTCTCTCGCCGCTGGATGCGGCACGTTCCAATTGCTTTTCCAGCCGCCACTCGATTGATCCATTCTGCGTCGGTGGTCCAGTTCGTTTTTCATATCGAACCAGCAATTTTCATCCGGCATCGAAGATTCCCTGTTGACAGTGTTACGGTGACGTAGCCGGGGCGACACAAGGAATTTATAGGAAAGCGTTGGTTTTGCATTGTAAAGTAGTCTCGTCGTAGAATCGGCGCGAGCTTCTGTCGGCAAAAGCAGCCCGACTGGACTGTTTGGACATCGGTGACGCAAGGTTTCCGGAGGACAGTCCCTCGGCACTCTGGCATGATGGTCAGCCCCATAATTTCAGGACGTCGTTCGAACGCGCTGGATTTAATCGCGCCGCGCCGCACCGCGTCGCGCGCTATGCAGATATGATTTCCGCAGTATTGTGGGGCTCGCTTAATTGCAGTAATTGTATCAAAGTAGCGTTCGCAGCTCGGTATGCCAAGCAGTTACGTCAGCGGTATATAGCGCTTCTCGCAATGCCGTAAACCCGACGTGTACGGATGTGCTTGGCTCGATCTGTCTGGCTACGAGCATCACTTCCGGCCGCATCTACTGCTCCGCTTGAAATACATATACATATATCAGCGCGTCAAATTACAACCGCGATGTTTCTTTCCATTAAAATGGATGTATAAAAGCCGAATCGAGGTCAAAGTGTATCCCGGCTGGAGGTGCCGTCACGAACAGAAACTCGTCACTCCCGGAAACTCCATTTTCCGCTGCCATTAAAAAAAAACGAGGAAAACAGCGCTCCTTTTACGCCGGCCGCTCGCACTTTAGTTCCAGAGCGATTTTCACGGGGCACCATCGCCGCTCTCTCTCTCTCTCTTTCCCTCTTTCCCTCTCTTTCTCTCTGCCGCCCCGGTAATTTCATTCGCGCGGCCGCAATGTTTTTAATAAATTCCGGCAGTGACGGCCGGCGCGTTGTAACGAGATTAATTACTGTACTCAGTAGTCTTCTTTCAGCAGCCGCGCCCGATACATGCCGCCGCCCACTCCGGTGACGTTGCTAATGGTACTCCCTGCGAAATGCATATAATGATATTCCCGCTATTCCTGAAATCCCCACTCGGCGCCGCCGCGCCTTGTTTTTGAAATTGTTCGAGAAATTTAGTGGATTATCCTTGATGAGCTGCTATGAATTCAGTACTGAAATTGAATGCTATCAATTGTGAAAAGTGCCTGCTCGACGCTCCCTTTGTTATTGATAAGAGATAACCTTTTTATTCTGCTTTTCAGATTAAAGGAGAGGATCCGTTTGGTCTTCGTGCAGATTTTGCTGCAGAAGGGCGACCTGAGGTATGCTTACTTTCCTGATATTTATCGCTTTAATATGATGCTCCGGAGATCTGGCGAGCCTAAGTCGAAGAAAGCTCGTGGGGGCTAAAGTAACGCGGTCATAGAAGGGACTTATCCAAGCGATATCCATAAAGCAGGCCAGTGATCCGATATTTAAAGATACGTTGTAATGGGTGGCGGGCAGAAGATTGAAAGCACTCGAAAGCCCAAGTTTCGATCCAGCGAACCAATCTAACTGGAGTCGATAAATTAAAAAGTGCATCCGGAATTGAGCACTTTGAAGCGAGCTTGCCCTTTCCCTTCTGTACTCTCTCGGCTGTACATCCTCCACATATATATCCGCGCGCACATAGATGGATATACGGCTGCGCACACTTTTAAAAGTTCATGCCGCATAAATGATTTATCAATTTTTCTCGTTCGGCTCGCTGCCGAACTTGATAGATTTGCAAAGGCAGCACAGGATGGCGGTGGCGCACTCGGCGAGCAGCACATCTGCGAGGAAAGTTGGTCGTATGTACGTAACTCGCATATTCCCCGGGCCGAAAATTGAGTTGGCCAAGTTCTCGCGGGGGAGAAAGATGGCTGGAGATTTAGCGAGGCGGGATCAAAGTCGCAAATTCACCAAGTGCACGCCGGACTGTCGCGACTCGGTAAAAGGTGAGCCATTAGTCCGGCGCGATACATTCCAACCGATTTACAAGTTTCGACGCGCCGCTATTCCGAGGCGCGTGAATGAATGACCGAATGACACTTCAGACCTTCGACGAAACAAGTGTAATAAACGGAGTCTTAACTTAGTTGTAACAAAAAGTCGTTTTCTATCGATTTTTTTTTAAATTTTAGCAAGATAATCTTTTCGTGGTCCTGCAATTACTGGCCAAATTTTATTCAACTTGACCGTGCTGTTTCCGGAATAATAAACTTTGAAATTATCAATTTTAATACGTCTAGCATAACCAAAACCCGTCAGTTAGTCACATTAGCGATTTTAACGGCTTAACTTTTTTTTATAGATTCCTATGAAAAACTAATCCGTGTTTCATCAATATTCAACGAAAGCGTACAAATTTTTGAGGAATTTTTTACCGTCTTGCATTTACATAATATAGTTAATAATATTCAAATTTCCGAGAAATTAAAGACGCTCATTGATTATCCAAGCTGAGTGACGTTGCCGCTATTGTCATACTAATTTCCACGCGAAAGGGAATCGCCTTCAACAACTACTACCTTAAGTTGATGTGTGGGGGTGCTCGAAATAAATGTAACTCATCAGAGATTTGATCGTAGAATAACAAAGTGTAGAATATCAATATATTAAAATTTGAATATCATAAGTAGAGTGCAAAGGACAAAGTCCATCCAAGAGTGATGCTTTCAGGTTTGGGGGGTTTATGACACTCTAAGTTTTTCTTGATGATCAAAGATGCTCTACACGTGCATTCCTCTGGCCATTTCTGATTTTCGAACACAAGTTTTCCTCCGGCACGATTCCGAGGGAAAGGTGTCTTTTGTAATAACTTCCGCAGTTGAAGGAGTTTTCCGGGCGATTGGAAGACTTTTCCAAGGCGGCTAATGTGCATCCGCGCGCAAGAAAAGTTGGCGTCCTCGCCCGGCGACCATATGTGTTCGTCAATTTAGAGTTAAAGGAAGTTTCTGTCGCATTATGAGATTTTTTGCGCCCTCCGAGCGCGACGGCTCGGCTCCGGGAGCGCTTGCTTGTAAGCTCATTGGATCACCGATAAAGCTGGAGGCCGTGCACCGCCTCAAAATGAAAACACTCCCGGTCGTTAAAAAGTTCGCGGCACTCAGGCGAACGGGAAACTTTTGCTTCAGGGGACGCTCGAAAAAAGGACAGGATCGAAGCCGAATTTACGAGGGCACTCTCGATGGTTACTGCCTACGATAGCGCGCGAGGCGCTTCGCGATTTCCGCTTCTGTATTTCGTTTCGATGCTCTTCTCTCTGCCTCTCTCTTCTCCTCTCACCCTCTCTCGTGCGCGCCCGCACCATGAATGTGGCTCTCGACTTCATCGAAAAAAGAACCCACCGCGAACGATAACGTCGCGCGCGCTGCGCGCTGCGAGGGGGGAAGCTTCCGAAACTTGCTAACGCCAGCACCGATCATTACGAGCCAAAGCCTCGAGAATCCTTCGGGGACATTGCCGAATGCTCGACTCGACTGTAGAATTGCCGTAAATCCAGTAACACCTCGCGCTTTTAGTTACTCCTTCAACCAGCGGTAAATTCCAGTCTCCATTCAACTTATTGTCGCTTTCACCGGCTGAATAAAGTTGCTAATAAAGTGGCTACGAAGCCCATACAACCGCACCGGTTCAACCTGCCGTAACAAGGGCGTTCCAACTATTTCAACAGCAGCGCCCCTACACTTATTCGTTTAAACCTCCATGAAAAGAGTTCCGCCAAAGTTTTTCCATCGTCCGCCTAATACTCGTTCTCTGTTATTTTAACGTTACTGTTGCGTGTTCGTTCGAGACGCTCGAATGCCTTGACAGTATCAGTAACAGTTCTGCCGGTATAATAATTTAATGAAGCCAGCCGGCTGGCGCGCGAAGCTTGCCCTGGAAATTCGCGGTGTCCATATTTGCGGTGGGTGTCTGATAAATTTTAAAGAGGGCGCCGCGCCGCGGTAGACGGCCGCAGCTCCTCATCAGTCCGGTTTCTATTACGCTAATTGTGAATTACGATGCCTGTCGGTTATTAACGTTTACGAGGCAACGAGCCAGCACGCCGGCGGCTGGTAATGAGTATCAGGATCGCGGTGAGAGAGAAAGAGAGAGAGAGGGAGAGAGAGCGAGGGAAGGAAACTTTTCTATTTAAAAGTTTCGTGAAACAACGTCCTATCTATTGTGCGCGATGCTACGTCAAAGTACAGAAGCTCGCGTCCGCGAAAGCAACGCGTGCAGCCAAACCCCTTGTCCTATTAAGCACGCAATGGGGATTTGCTTTTCCTGCCCTGGCAAAGTTAACCCTTTCGGCTGGCAGCAGCGCCCCGTGCCTTTCAACCGGCGCGCCGCTGCGTCACGAAGGAGTACATATTGATACAGTCATAATGAAACTCGTAACGCGATGGGCCGGCGATACCGTTGCGATCCACGCGAAATTGCGTACTTCAATACACTCGGACGAAAACATGTTTTCATTCTCCCTTGATTAAACAAGCCGTTCAAAAATGAGCGAACTAATTAATCGTTGATTATTAACAGGCTGCTCGGAGCCTGTTAATTTAATTCTCGTTAATATCGAGTTGAAAGTTGCATTTGTAATTCTTTCGATTGCACTCGATTGGATTAATTCTCGATTGGAGTTGGTAGTTATTGGTGAGCTGTTCGGGTGGGTGGGAGGGTGCGAGTGATTGTATTAGAAGAGGAGGGTTGGAATGTTTGCGGGGGGAGGAGGGGGAGGTGAAGTAATGGGCGAGGATCTTGGCGCCTTGGTCCATGGAGAGTGCTGCTCTTGGTCCTCGTGGCGAGAGGACTTTGATATAGGGCCACCTAAAACTGACTGAGCCAGCTGGCGAACTATCACAGGGGACAGAAGTCCTGTTGGAGTCGAGGGCCGCCCGGTATTCTTCCTCGATCCTCCGTTCATCTGGTAAAGCGGCTCTCTTGCCTACATCTCTATGCTAGTCTGATCCTCCTCCTCCTCCTTCTCCTCCTCTTCCTCGGACAAGCACTTCTATCTACGGCGAGGTTCGCGCGCAGGATGGCGATAATGCGAGCCATATATTCAGCCGGGCTTCGAGATCGACGAAGCGAGCGCCCTCCTCCTCCTCCTCACCACTACCTCCTCCTCTCGATAAGTGGAACCTCCGCTGCTTCACTATATCCTAGCAAGCTCGCTACGGCGAACATTGATTTCACAAAGCAGGACAACGCGCTACCGCCTTCCGCTCCATTCGTTCCAGTAGTAGTAGTGCGCGCCCGATAATCCCCGGACTTTCGCCCGGATGCCGTCGCGGCATGTAAATAGTCCGCGCGGCACGTTATACCTCGAGAGTACTCGTCAAACCTGAAACATCGCATCCGAGGATTTTCGGCGATCGGCTCTCCCTCTTTCATGGATGCTAGCGACACATAATTTTTGCCTCGATTTCAGTAAAATCGCCCTCTCTCCCCGCGAGGGCAGCAGCATGCATATGTATTTTTCGATGGGCCGAACTCGATTTCAGGCCAGGGCTTAATATCATATCGGGGGAATCCAGTTCAAGTGGAAAAATCTGCGGCGCGGCGCCGGCGCCCTCCGGGGGGCGCGCCACGATAAAGCGATTTCCCGTGAAAGTGCGGATAATCTCGTTTGAATACTCAACGTGCGAATGCACAAACGAATTTTTGATGATAGAGTGAGAGGGAGAGGGAGAGATGAGCGAGCGTCACTCGAACGAGAAAGAAAAGTCTATTTTCGTTATTACGTTATCCGAGCGAGGGGTATTATTTACACGATGCAAATCAGATGTTTTCCCTCCTTCCGCCGTATTACATTTGTGCACGCGGTATATTGCGAGAAAAGCAGGACGTCTGACGTATTATCAGCCTATGAATCAGGAGACGGCCGGGCTGTGCTGCTCTCTTCGGAACTTTACGCTCGCCAATACGTCAAACGCCTAATGCTTCCGATATTACAGGCATAAATCTGCCATCCGGTAATACTCAGGAGCCGACTGCACTCCCTTCAAGCAGGTTATCATGAATTTCCTCGTTTCCTCCTGCCTCCTGACCTATCTCATCGTCTACCTTTCTCTCTCTCATTCTCTTTTTGCCACTCTCGCTTTCAGGCGAGAGAGACGCTGCGAAAGGTGAGATCGTTAAATTTCCACGGCAGAGAATCCGTCGTGGCGCGCGATGTACATACACGCGTAAACGCGAAGCGAATAGCTCTTAACGTAGCAAGGATGATACCGCAGCGGCTACGCAAAATTTAATGGGCAATATATCACTGGAACTTCCGAGCGATCTGTTTGCCGTCCGCGTTTGGTTGAGTGTCTCCTGTCGCGCGTAGATAAAGAGCAGGCGTATGCACCGGCACACCACTGCTGCCGCACTAGAAAGTGAGTCGGTTACAGAAATGGCGAAAGTGAATTCAGAGCCTTTGTTAAAGCTGTTGGGAAAGATTAAAGTGGTTGTAGAGTGACTTTTTTAGGAATTTCTTAAAATTTGGAATAAATATATTTCGAAGTGATATGTAAAACCGTCATTCTGACGGATTTCGGACTTCATGAGCAAAATTGTAAAACAATTACTGTTAATTTTTACACATTTATGCTGATAAGTACTTCTGTAATCCTAACAGATTTAATTAACTTATATTATGCCAGTTAAGATTGCAATGGTTTTTATATTAAATTAATCGTTTTTTCCTTAAAGAAAATTGTGGTTTCCTTTACCCATCAATTTGACGGGTGTCTGTAAAGCTAGTGTTAAAGAAAATTTTCCTTTCCACACTTTAAATAATTGCACTCGAAATTAGCGCTTTTTGTACGTACGAGAAAGACGTATATTAAATTCTAGTATTTTAATTACTCGTGGAATTCGAATAAAAAATGACTGACTAATAAAAGGATATGATATAAAAATGTATGAAAAAAATCGGGAATATTCTCTGTTTGATTTAAAAGATATGAGAATTCAAAGTATAAAATTTGATGTTGTCTGTCTGGACTTTTCACGCGATCAGTATGTGCGCATCAATATCTGTACGTAATAATCGTACACATAAACTTTCATGTGTCAGTGCGCAATACGACTCTACAACCAAAAGTCTGCCATATCATTCGACTGATATTATTCGAGCGTCACGACACACATCGTACCGTAAAGTTTTTGATGCGAGAAATCATTTCCGCGCCATTCAATGAAAACAGAAGACACACGAGACAATAAAACAGAAAGAAGGGACTTCCAAGCTATAGCAGAAGAACAAATACTGCTTAGTCTCACTTCTGTCTTGACAGAGCAAATAAAAACACGTAGCAGATGTCAGAATACACAAAACACACAACGACCAACCATTATAACTAGTATAATTAGTATAAGAACCAGTATAAATAGCTTTCAGCTTACACATTACTTATTTCTTTAAGGAAGTTGGCGCCAAAAATAAAAATAATGAGGTCGGATTGAAATTTACAGTCAATGATCACTGAAGCTCTCTTCAATATTTTAACTTATTTGTTTGCACAGTTTTCGAATAAACAATGTTGAGAAATTAATTCTTATGACGATGACAGCAGAGATTACTGTTTACGCTTTAAAAATATGTAATACAGTAATGATACATGAATAAAAAACATTTCATGTGATAAATGGGATATCAACAAATAATCAGGCTAAGTTCCAAAAGCTGCGACTATCCGATTGGAGAGTATTTTCACAGCGAGTAAAAAGAAAATGATTTCATGTGTAGAAATAACGTAATAAATACTAAAGAAATAAAAATAGCTTATAAAAGCTGGTGTGACATAACATAAGCTGCATGGAAAATTGAATTCTACTCAAAAATTACTTTTACTCTAATTCGAAAAGACTTCAAAATTCTGTTACCGTTCACATGTTCCCCCTTTACCGGCGCATCAAATAACGGCACCAACCTCCTTAAAGCATAAAGCTATTACAAGCATTGTACATTTTACAACAGCGCTACTAAAATTCCACAAATGGGAATTCGATAATGATTCCACCGTTCATCTGTCTTGTTCTGCGCTTTCTCAGGAATGTCTTTTTTTACACTCTTGGGAATGGGTGTTCGAAGAGGCAGGAAGAGCTATAGGTGGTAAAAGCACACGCGAGTTTAGCTTGAGCTTCGGCGAGCCGTCACTGGTAATTAAGCCTGCCACAATAGGTACTTGAATTGACGGGGGGTGGAGTGGCCAGCAGGGTACTTTCGCGGGAAGCTCTCGCTCTCTCTCTCCCTCTCTCTTTTTAAAGCCCGCAATGCCGGCTACACCTGACCCTTAAATCCTTTAAGCGCGCAGCACGGGCCACGGTTCTACTTAACCCATATAAAGTTCCCTCCCCCCTCTTCCCCGCTTCTCACTCTTTCGCTCTCTCGAACTTGCACTCAGCCGTGTGCGCGCGCGCTCGCGCCTCGGAAGACTTAGAGCTCGGGACTAGCGATAGCGAGCTCAAACCCAAAGATGGAAGGCTAAGGTCTTCGGTCTACAGCGGCGGCACAACCTGCACCAGTTAATCCTTGATAAATCCTCGAACTCTGCCCTAATTCGGTATTGAGTTGCCTTAATTTCATTTGAACGCCGAGCGCCTCTGACCTACGCGCCCTCTCCCTTGAAAGCTTCGACCCTGCGTGAACTAACTGAGCGCAACCACACGCTCATCCTGTAGATTGTTTCGGGATTGTTTCCTCGGAGAAACTCAGTCAACTTTGGACCGGTGACTGTGATACAGTTTGGACCTCCCATGCTTTGTTTATGCCAGGTTGTTTCTTGGAGAATTGGGACGCTCGGTGAATTGTGGAATTACTGGGAGAGGATGGACGGTTTGTTTTGGGATGGTAAAACGTGCTGGATTTATTTGCGATAATTTGGGTGGTATTTGGGAGGCAATGTATGACAAATATCGAGATATATGTTGGGATCGAACAATACTGGAAAATGACAAGGAACGGGGAATAAAAAGCGCCGGCACCCAGCTGGCTCTCGGCTCGCATAATGCAAAATAAATGCAATCTCCGTCGCCAGAGCCAACCAGCTTCTTTCTCCCTCTCTCTGTCTCTCGGAGGAGGAGAGGGAAATAATGGACAATTTTGAAATCGCATTACGTTATTACGTAAGTCCACAAATATACGGAAACAAGATAGCGAGGAATGGAAGGGAAATATCGTCAGCGGGTATAATCAGCTTTCTCACTGGCGAGGATGTTTTGCCTGCTGGCAGCCGCATTACGCGCGACAGACGAACTTTCCGGGGGTTCCAGCACGTGCGAGAGAGCTGTTGCGCGCCGCCATAGAGAATTTTGATTGGCGCTTTTCATTTTTACGCGGAGAAACACACGGACATCCAGCAGCAGTCCGATATCGTCGGGGTAAGCGAGTCGTACTAATCGCATCGTTCCGGCGCATTAGGGATCGGAGCGCGCTCGTAAATAACTCTCATGTTTCGGGAGGAGTAATCGCGCGCGCGCCCTCTCTGCCCGCAGATACTTGCTTACCGTCAATTCTCGGGTGAACATGCGCGTGCCATCATTCGATTTCCCCCGTTACTTTGACATATACAGGTTGCATCATCGCATTTCATATCCCCCGGCCAATAGCAAACAGTGTGTGCGCAACAATCGCTCGCCGTATTTCCCGCGATTGCTTTCCCTCCGATTTTTGATTGCTAATCAAACGAATTTTAATTGTTCGCATGGATTCAGGCCGAGCGAGTGGCGGGGACAGCGAGCGCGCGCGCGAGGGACAAAGAGAAAGGAGGGAGAAAGCACGAATGGGTAAATGCGAGAGAGTATGTATACATTCGGGGTGCAGTAGTAAATAGTCTGAAAATTTAAATGAAAACTTTTTTCGCGGTGCCCACCTGGCAATGTAACGCGATCTCGTTTTGCTTATGGCTGGTTCCTATGGGCACTGAGCGGTGATTCACAGCCAATTCGCCGGCGGCTCGCCGACAAAAGGGCTGCAATTACAGGAACTCTGGTAATTTGTGACTCTCAAATATTGGCTGGAAAGCTCACCCGCCCAGAGCTAGTAGTGCATATGTTTTCTGTGTGTTTCGCACGGCCGCCCACCGCCTAATATTGCCGCCGGATCGTTACAAGGATTCCGCTACAGGCCAGGAAACAGTCTCTCTTAATGGGGTTATGTTATCGTTTTCAATCGACTACTGTGCTGCCGCCACTCCTCCGCCAAACTAATTATCCTGTCACACTCGTTCCACCGCCAAATATTGCTTATTCGCCAATTGCAGTATTTTTTTCGACGTAGAGGAGAAACTTTGTTGGTAACTTTATTAAATTTAAGAGATTAGCGTCTGATTTTTAAGTAGAATCAGACATCTTACAAGGATTTGAAGTGTTAATACATGTGAAAGTGGTTGGCATGTTGAGAATCCTTCTAAGGACTTTAAAAAAAAAATTTATTTAAACATAGGATTTTATATTATTAATATAAAACAAAAATGGTGTGCTACAACCAAATATTGACTGAGAGAAAATAATATAATGGTAATTTATAAAAGCATTTGAGCGGTTGCAATATAAATGTATATTTTCAACATTTCTCTTTCAATATGTTTTTTTTCACCACTCTTAATGTTGCGTTCGGCTTCAGAGTACATATTCGAAACCTGCTTTTATCAGGAAGGTATTTTTCTGTGTAATTAGAACCACATATTTTGGTTTACTGATTCATTTACATGAGATATTATACACAAATTTTCTTTGAATCCACCTGATGAGAAAATACTCTGTCAATTCGTCTTTATTTTCTAAACCAAAAACATACTTTTCCAGTCTGCTAAACACTTTGCAAAAATTCCTTCACTAGAAGTTACTAAGTTCCACGTTTATTTTCACAAATCAAGACTGTATCTTATTTACAAATTCAGAATCATTCACTTGGCAAAGATTTTTCCGGTCGTTTCTCAATACTTATCAAGAACCAATCAGTAAAAACGCGATCATTAACTTGGAACATTACTTCGTCATTGCATGGGTTTACAAGACTGGCAGATCGATCGAAGACAGCAGCCCGGTATCGACAGAAACTGGAACAAGATATACGGTCCTCTATTGACGCGGAAGATTCATTCCACTCTGTCTGCCTCAGCACGCATGTATTATTTCCAAGACATCATCATCTTTCCTGGCAACGTGTCATCCTCCCACAGAAAACCTCTTCAGCTATTACACTACCAATTCCCCAATTGATTCAATCCGCCCACCGCAATTTCAAAACATTCTTTCGAAACTATAATCCAACGAAAGTTTCCTCGCTCGAATCGAACCGAGATTCTTCCTGGCAAAAAGGAAGCAGCTGCAATAGTAGCGTTCGAGTCTATTAGTCTATCGGATTACCGTAGCCGAGTTTACCCTCGCCGGTCAATGTACAAGCACTTACATACATTATTCCCAATTAGCTGGAAAGCAATTTCCGGCTGGGGAGGCGGAGGGACGAGAATAGAAGCGGGGCAATATTTATGCGTATCGATTTCCGAGTATCCCGCGAACTTGCTGGATTATTCTGGCGGAAGGAAGGTAAGAGAAAGCTGGATGATTCTTGGATGCATGTCAAAACTAACTCCTCTCGACAAAGAGAAAGAGAGAGAGAGAGAGAGAGAGAGTCCAGTCTCTCTTTAGATTAGCTTGGATAGCTTTCGGTTATGCTTTGGAGGGTAATAACGCTAGGCATAAGAGGGTGAAGGAAGAGCTGTATATCTAAGAGTTAATTCGGTGGCTCGTTTAGTGGGCGATAGAACGGATTTCGAAGGCGAACCCCGGCTGATCCCGTTAATTAATCTCGCGCTCGATAGCGTTTAGCCGGAAGGTCGCGGGCCGAGGCGGTAAAACTCGCTAAGAGCTCGGGCAACCGCTGAGAAATGCCACGATATATCAGTGTTAAGCCGGCAGCGTCAGGCGCACACTCGGATATTATCCTGAATGGAGCTGATGGATACCATGGGAGAGTCAGGGTTGCAGAGAGAGGAAGAGAGAGAGTTGGTCCTCTCTTCCAGAGCTAGCAGCAACCACTCGATACAGGCATTGTCGAGGAGAAGCGCGAACGCCTCAACGTTCGAGTGTGCCAGGAACGGTGAGCCTCCGCCGACGTTCCTCTCGGCGAGGCACTTTCAGTCGCTCGTAAAGGCGATGTGTCGATTTCCCTGGCAATACGACGCGTTAAACTCAACGCGAGTTCGTCGCCGCGACGCCACGGGAGGCGGCGACGCACTCGTATGTGTTATGGCACGCGGGCCGCAACCCACCCCCTGTCTCCGCGAGCGTCACTGACGAGCACGACAAATATTAATGCAGCACGCTCTCTCAAATTTCCTCCGCCTCTGCTGCCAGCATCCCCTTCCGGCGCAGCGACGCACGCATATCCCAGAAGCGAGGCAGCCGCTCTCTCGAAATCGTTTTCTTTTGCCGCGCGATGCAAAACGACTTCTGCCAGTGGCGCTGGTGGCTTCCTGCTGGCGACGCCACCGACGACGCCGCCGCCGCCGTCGCCTTTCCGACGCGATGCGATAGCAGCGTATATGTGGCCTTTTAATACGCTGCCCGTCAAAGGAACCCGCTCGAGCCAGCGTGCCTCTGCTACTCTTCAGAGGCAAAAGCCTGCGCGGCTCCACTCCTTCTTGCTGCGGGCTTTCTCCCATTTTTCTGTATACTCGAAACCGAGAATGCGTGGTTACCTTGTTCCCCTCTTCGTCCCTCTCTTTTCCACCGATGGCTGACAGCGAAACTCGCGGAACTCGAGTGCCTTTCACGCGTGTAATCACTGAAATCTCTAAGATATTGCTTTTACCATGTCGACTTTCCTCCAGTATTGTCAACCCCTTTTCGGTAGCGGAAAATATCTTTATTTGATTTTCGTGATTTCCCGACGAATCCAGCCGAGGGAAAATTCTGTATAACGAAGAGAGAAATGCAATAAGCGGGCGGCAATTTTAGTGGGTGTGGATGAGTTTCGGAACTCGATTATGATGGAAAGTTTTATTATGCTTGGAGAGGAATCGACATTGCCCCTTTCTGCACTGAGCGAAAGGATACCCGGAACGTTACTAGTTCCAACGCTAGGGCATATTCGATACGCAGTCGCTTAAATTGCTTTTAGATTTCCCAGCGAATTTTCCTCTCTTCCTCTCTCTCCCCCCTTCTTCCCCTCTCTTTCTCTCTCTTTGCCCGAGGGGTTATCCTGTATCGCGGCGCCAGGGAAATTCGAAATTTTTCAAGGGGATAAAAGTCTCCGGGGGGGCTCCCGAAGACGTAGAAGCAGTGGATGGTTCGCGGATAGGAATCCGACCAATCGAATCGCAAGCGAATGAGCCGTACTTTGAAGTTTTGCCAAGAAAGCTCGAATTAGCAATGTCGAATGCGCGCACCGGGCATTGTCGCGATTCACGGCCCACTGATTCCGCTTGCTCGCTCGCCTTCTCTCTCTCTCTGCGTGCGTCGGAATCCCTTTGAGGGAGAACGACGCCGAAGTATCGGGCAATAAAGGGGTCGAAACGCAATGTAGCCACCACTGCCAGGGAGAAACTGAGGATGTACTAACTTCGCCAAGCCAACTGCCTCTTCCGTTGTCAAAGTGGAAACTTTTCTAACGACGCAAGCATATCCCGTGCAGCGACGATCCGTGACTCGACACAGTGACCCGCCGCGTCCCATCAAGAGCGGTCGATCCGCGCGTTAGAGCGCTGAAAAATTCATCGGCGTCATTAAACGCACACATCAGGCGATCGATAATGTCGGGTAATAACAGCGCGCGCGAAAGAGAGACAGAGAGAGAGAGAATAGAAGGTATAAGAGTGGAGGGTAGTTGGAATTCGCGCTATTATTCAGGCACGCTTGGAAACAAGGGATCACAAGTGTCATCGGCGCCCGGAATTCAACTGGGTAGCAAGCGGGATCACGAACGTGCACGGAAAACGAGTTCGAACTACGATCTCTCGAGCAAGAGAGATCTACCATTCAGGGCTAGAATACAAGAGGCACGTGATTCGCACTTCGTGTCGAGTTGAAGCGAGAGAATATACCCGCTAAAGTTGCTAGCACTCAAGAGCGAAGCGTGTCGAGGCCAGAGCGAAGACTCTGCCAAGCTGGACCGTCTGTAATCTCCGACCGTTCCCAGTGCTAATCTTACTCCGGCACTGCGCTACAGTAATTCCTTAAGCAGAGCTGGTAATAAGGTTACCGGGATCTTCATCGATCAAGCGATCACCGCTAGCTGCGATTGGAGTGCTGGTCTCTCCTCGTGAGAAGAATAGAAGCTCTCAAGCAGCAGGGAGAGAGAGAGAGGGAAGCTTTTAGTCTCGGGCTGCTTGTTTCGTTTAGTCAGCGTCTTTGGTGGCTCGGCTTTAACCAGATCGCGATGCGCTCCTCCGACGGCGACCTCGTCCTTCTCTCTGACTCTCTCTTTCTCTCTCTGCGCCCATCCCTCCCTTCTGGACGCCAGCACTGTCAAGCCCGCTAGCCCTCTCGTTCTCGTTCTCTCGCGTGCCCTCCAGTCTCGCTTGAGCCGAGTCACTCGAAGAGAACTTATCTCACCTTACTCGAGAAGCAGGCCTTGAAGAGAGAGAGCACGTGTACCTACTATGCCTGTGTAGCGAACCTCGCCTCGCGGCCTTCCAGTCACGAATCCGTGCCAGCCACCAGTCGATAAATGAAACACGACATGTGCCTCGTAATGCCTCTATAATAGAGGCGAATACTTGCATAATCCACTCTGTCTCGTATAATAAACCCCCTCGCCAGGAATTCCAGGGAATACTTGAATAAATAGCACGCGACGTACTCCCGGATATTTTTGGAGGTTAGAAAATTGACGGTATGTACTTCCCGCGCAAATTGGATGCTCGCAATAATAGTCCCACGAGCTTTCCTCGTAATCAAGGAGAAAGCACTCGGCGGCCTGTCAAAATATCCTCGAGATTTTGCGCGGGGCGAAAAAGATAAGCCGGTACTTAAGTCGATGAGGGGGCGGGAAAGCTTGCTGGGTTAATTAAGCATTGCCGTGGAGAGAATGATCTCGTATTATTGGTTTAAAATGTGAGCTTCGAAATGTTGGTGGGTCCTTGAAAGAGGGAACGTCGATGATGCTCTCTTTCTAATTGACTAATTCGAAAGCGAGCGTACACGAACGCTCTCTCCTCGCATTGATAATTCGTCCCTCTTGACGAAATGTATTCCTGTTACAGTTGCCTGAATAGGGCGGACTTAATCAAGGTGCACGATGGCCCGGATTCGGGAGCGCCTACAATAGCCGTTCTCTGCAACCAGGGTGCGGAAGTGGAAGTGCTCAGTACAGGGTCAGACCTTTTCGTCGAGTTCGTCGCCAATTCGGATAGGCCCGGCCAAGGCTTCAAGGCGACGTTCCACTTTCAGCCGGTCGACGATGGACCACATTCAGGTGAGTGCTGTCCGATATTAATATCAACCCACTCTTCATACCAATACGTTGTACTGCGACCTCACTCGAGGTACAGTTCGAAACTTTTTGTTCATGTTTCGCGTTTCTTGAAAAAGCTCCCCGGATTCTTGCAGAAAATTTCTTAAAACTCCCTTAAGATTTATGTCGACATTATTGCATTTGCGCATATTGCGATGTTAATGTAAGAACGAGTAAGAAAAAGTTCATCGTTGCTATTCCACAATTACCTCATTGTTTCCTATTTAAGAATTAAGTTACGCGAAGATTTCAAGAAGAGGTATATGAGTTATCTCCTTTCTACTCTGATCTGTGTCTAAGAACTGGGTTAACAACTGTTATTTAAACGCGGCACTCCGTAGAAACAGTCGGAGGTTCTTCGTGCTTATTTTTATCATGAGAGTGTCGAGCTTTAGTAAACGCAAGCTCAGTGTTGTACAAGCAGCTACCGTCGGTATCGCAGTTCTAAAATCAATAGCCGGAGGCACCGGAAGCTCGAGCTTGGCAGAAAGCGACGCTAGTGGCGCACTAAGACAGAACTTGCAGTGCAACTCGAGCTTTCGTGGGTAGGTAAGGCAGGAACCTGTGCTTTCCAACAACTCGTAAGCGAAGCCCTTAGGGCCAGAGTAGGAAAGCTTATCCTTCGAAAGTTAAGATAAATCTCCGTACCCTCGCAGGATACGTTACAGAAGTCTGTTTTACCACACGCGGCTCATTAAAAGCACAATACCAATTCAGTAAGCTCCAAAGAAACCTGTTCTTTACGATTTCTCTTCAGTAGATACAAGTGATCCGCATTCAAGTCCTTTCTTTTCGAATCGACGACGCTGATAATTATAGTTGCACCAGTCTCCAAGGTGGCTAGGCCGAAAAGCTGCAATTTGCTTGATCCTAATTAATGAAGCTAATTTACAAGCTCCCTCGAGAGCTGAATAATTGAATGGTGAGGGGATTGAGGGGGGGTGGGGTGGGGGTAAAGCCGAGGCCCGCTGGAGCAAGTGGGTCGAAAGTATTAAAGGCGTCCGCGCTCGACCCCAGTGTATTTATGAGGCGATAAATCATGAACGATGGTCCCCTTTGTATTAAGGTAGATTGGTCACGTTGCAGCATAGTCGCGCGGGCGCGCGCGCGCGCGCGCGCACCGCTGCCGCGCGCCGGCGAGCTTCTCCCAGCCGTAATTAACGGCACTGTATATTCCGAGGATAATTACAATAATGTGTTTCAGAGCCGGACAACAAGGTCGTCCCAGGGGTTGTTACCGGTAACCCCAAGTACTCGGTCATCGGGCCGGCAGTCAGCGCGACCAGTAAGTATATAGCGCATCAGCACCGATTTATTGCCCGTCTCAATCAACAATGGAGTTCAATCACGGCGGGCCGGCGGAGCGGAGGGCGCGAGCACGCGCGCGGGCGCGCGATGATTGCGCCGTTGGCGAGTCCATCTCGCACATAATTCGATGAACTGGAGCGGCCCGCTCCCGTGCAGGACAAATGTTTGCCCGCAATAACACGGGTGTATCGATTACGCGATTAAATTTCGGCTCCCGCTGGTTTTATCGCCGCTCCGGCGGCGCACGGTAACCGGATAGAGGGCGAGCGTGAGTGGGTCGGGGGCCAGGAATACAGGTATAAAATTTTAGTTTACACCCCGTGTCGGATAGTATTGTGTGCCGGGCGTAGAGAAGAGAGTGAGAGAGAGAGGGAGAGACCCGCAGCATCCAGGGAAAGCTGTATACATCCTTTCTATAGCTTCGCGAAGAAATTACTTTGATGTCCCGAACGCGAGCGCACGTCACTCGTACGTGGGGGGCCGATATGATTTCCTCCAGCGAGTTTCTCGAGTGTAACTTTTCCAGAATGTCACGTAAACTTCGCGTGTACTGTAGTGCACTTTCGGAATCATCGCTCGCATCGGGAAGCGCGCGAGCGCGTCCCACTCGCGCAAACACCCCTCCCCCCTCAAGACTGGCAAACTTTAGATCTTTTTCATGAAAATAAGCTTCGCCGGATTATGGGGCTGCCGAAGGCATTGATGTAAATTCGGCTGACGAGACGCAGACGAACGTGTCCGATCTTTGTGCGAAACTTCGCCAAACATTCCAATACGTATTCCGCGCGAAGTCGAGCCAAGTCGTTCGCGGAAGTTTTTAGGGGCCGCCGTAAAAAAGCACTAGCAGCCAAGATGCGCCCGGCAATTATTGCTCGCAATCAATTTCTCTCGTTGTTACTGCCCAGTAAATCCTCCCTGGAATCCGACCGTGTGTCCTATATCACCGCTACGCCCCGCACATAACGATATGCAATTGCTCGAGCTTTAATTGATCTTAATTAATCCAGGAGTTCGAATAATTCCAATATTCCAGCGGGCTTAACTGTAATCTTAATTTGCGTATCGCTCGCCCGCCCGCCCGCCGGCCGGCCTCTCCGTGTTTACCTCTATGAATTTGTCGCCCCGGCAGTTGCACACTCTCTGTTAGCCAAGCCCGGCAACAGAAAGGGGCAATACAAGCCGAACAAAGCACCGGGAAAGAGAGAAGGGTAAAAGCGGCGGAAGGTAGGTCGCTGGTACAATAGTGACCTTTATCGGAGCAAGAGAATTCCAAGGGTGCTCGACAGAAAGAGAGACAGCGAGTCTCGCCACGAGAGAGGAGCTTGGTCCTCCTGTTACCCTCTTCACGATACTCAACCTTAACCGTAAAACAAGATGCGCGACGTATCTATGCGCCACTTACGTGCCAGCTCTACTTTCCTATGCACTAGACTCTCAGCTAAGTGCACTAAATTATCCGAGTACCTGCAACACACCAGCCACGCATAAGTTGCGCCCTCTCTAATGATTTCAGTCAGCCATTTGCATCCTAGAAAAAGTTCTATCCAAACCGCAAGGATATCTGTTAATCCTTGACATGTAATCTCCTTGTAATTCAGGGACAAGCGCTTTCGTAAATGATTCATGCGATCCTGCGTCTGACCGGTTTAGCTCGCCGTCTGACCAAATGCGGACCTGCACTACTTAGTGGTGCATACGATCGCGGCGCACTTAAGATGGATCTACATCACTTACCGCGGCGCAATCGTGACGAAGTTCTACTACTTGTAATCCTGTTACGTTAATGGCACACGCACACCGACTGGTTTATTGGTTGCCGGTGCTGGCACGCATTCCTGCTGAAGTTTGATGTTGCATTATTGACGCACCATGAGAAATTCATCGGTTTGCGTGGGAAATATATTTTTTGCAGGAGATTGCGTGAGTGAAGCTAATCGATAAACTGTAGCGAGTTCTGTCGATACTGGTGGATGAGAGAGGAAGTGGGAGGTAACAGGTAATATTAAATTAAATGGTCGCAACGGAGCCCAGAAAAATAGCGTCGTTCCGACGATGACAGGCTTGAGGATTTTTACTTGGCTGGAACGGCGCACCCCTGTTTCTCTTTTCCTTTTCCCCGGCAGGAAAAGGGTGCGCGTCGATAAAGTAATTACCGGGCAAACTAATTGCGCCGATAAATAGATGAGGAAACTTGCTCGCCCTCGGTGGCGCGTTAAGGGAACCCAGGGACGGTAAATTTTCAATTTCCCAACGAGCTAAGAAAACGAGTCGGTGGATCGCGCATCGGAATATCGCGAGCAACCGGCCGAAATGAAGCTGAGCCTAGTAATAATCGCTGGAGATAATGAGTACATGATTTTCTATTGCTTCTAGAATTTTATGGGCCTCCGTAAAGTTTAGGCACTGCCAGGCAACGTCGTTTGAGGTCCACGCGAAGTTTCGTGGCAGGTTGCGCTTCCCTCATCAAGCACCAGCACTGCTGGTGCTTCGTCCTTTTTCATCCACAGCATCAGTTGCATCAGATGTAGAGTGATCTACTTGGCGAGAAACGAGCTGCCGTGATAAAGTGGCCACTAAACTGGCAAGGCCGCGGTCGGGCAAAAAGTCGAGGTAGCCTATTACCGACACTTGTCCGACTGAAATCCCGTGTAGACGGACCACTGGAAATTTACGAGGCAACTTTCGCCGCTCCTCTCTTTTTAAACAAGCTCGCGAAACCAACGGAACTATTCGCTGCTTGCCAAAAAGAAGAGCCAACCAACTCATTGGATAGTCCATCCTTTGATCCTCTATTCTTTCTACAAAAGCATCCTCAAATACAAGTCGACTCCTCATCAAACCACTTCACCGAATACAGCTAATTTTCCAACCAATAACTCATGTCCTAATAACGCTTCAACTGCTCTCTCTCTTGAGAAATACAAATTTTCTTCAAATTATTTAAATAGTAGAAATTGCTCGCTGGAAAACCCAGCAGCCTAATCTATTTATCATCCAACCAGCAGAGAGCGACAAGCTGGGCTCCGCCATCGTGGATATTAAGACTCTCCTCTTAATGCAGTTTGCATCTTTAATGTCCCTGGCTCGGCCCAATTGCATTTTCTCCCCGGGATTAGCACCGCATGTAGCGCGCGGGCGCGCGCGGGCGCTGCAAGAGGCCTCAGAATATCTTGTATTTAACGCTAGGTAAACTAAATACAGTAGCCGTCGAGGGATTTGCATATGCTGTCGCCTATTTCAACAAGTAGCCGAGCAGCTGAAAAGTCTTTCGGTGTGCTTGGCGTATCGTGTCCATAAAAGTCATGTTCTGCGGTGGCGTTCGGGGCGTTCGGTGTAAACAGTGTACGCCGCTATCACTGACACGTGTAAGTACACCGCAATAGAATGGTGCAGGTGTCGAGGTATAGGGTGTTATCGTATCTCTTTGTAGGAGGTTGCCGTGGATGGGGGAGGATAGCCGGAGGCAGTGTTAGGGTGCATCGACGCAGAAATCGGGCGGAACGCCGATAAATCGTCTGGTACTCACGTGGCCAAGGGCCTCTCCACAGCACAGCCAGTAGTAGAGCTATAGTCCTGGCCTAGCAGCTCCAGTTTCTCTCTCTCCTCTCTCGAGAATCCCTTATCCACACACCCACCCATACAAACCTAGCGGAGCAGTCTCACGCGAGAACAAGCTCGAGCGAGTGGAAAATGACTGACGCAGATTGACGTTAAAAGAGAGAGAGAGAGAGAGTGCTCTGCTTTATACGCACCTGTCTTTTTGTCGGTAGTCCCCGGTGATATGGTGTGCAAGAGAACAGCACTGGCCTCGGTAACCACTTGGATGCCCTGGAAATCTAATAGACCGCAAGCGGGGGATGAGATATTGGCTGTGGAATCGGCGGCGATCGATGTATCGTCCAATTCCTAGATGTCCACGGAAAACTGACTGCGATCTAGTCGCTCCTTCGGACGCGCCCGCTACCCGACAACGCGATTAGATTAGCGAGCCCGCTCTCGCAAACTCTCGCCGATTGATCGATTAGTGGGCGAGCATTCCCACTCCAGTCGAGCGCTCGGCGAAAGCTCGTAAAAGGCCGATCAGAAATACTTGAAACTGCTTCCCTCGCCAGCTTCAGAAGGAATTTCCGCTCCTTGAAAAGCGACGAGTTTATGGACATGGTAATAACTCGGCAATTCAAAGCTCGTTTACACTCATTTTTGCAGTACTCTCCGATAGTTCTCTTCCATTCTCCTCCTTCGTCTCTCTTTCTCTCCCTCTGGCTTTTCAATGGCCGAGCCAGCCACGCCTGTTTCGCGAATAAATTCGTCATGGTAAACGGGGTCATGAATAAATCGAACCTTCCTATTTGTTGGATACCGGCGGCGATCCGGATGACCCGGGCATATTAATTATTTGCACACGTTGATCGTTCGGACCTGTAATAACATCATTACTTTAATGAAATACTCCCCCAATTGGTACGCATACATGACTCTCGATATCCTGTCGTGTATGCCTGTATCACGAGTGTCCTCATTTACCCCGAAGATCAGAGCGTCGGCTATGAAATAATACAGAGTATCGCGAAGCCCCGGCATAATAAAGACAAACGAGAGAAGAGCCCCTCGCTTTGCAATCCGACGCGAGCTCGATCCCGTTCGGGGAGCCGCTCGCTTTTTCCACGAGAGAAAAGAGGAAGGAATGAAAGAGAGGCTCGCAGATCGCGCTGGTCGATACTTGTCTGTATTTCTCCTTTGGTCGCTAAATAATTGTGGGAGGCAGCGGGTCGCGCCGCTCTGTGAGGGACGCGTGACAGAATTCCACAAAGAAGAAGAGAGCGAGCGAACGCTTTCTCAACGAATTCCGGCTGCGCAAGATGCTCTTCGCCCTTCGAGCCATTGCTGGCCTTGGTCTTAGATTATTCCGACTGATGTTACACCCGGGGATCCGGAGCCTTTTTAAATAATGATACCAAGAATGATTATTTGATACGAACGCGACCGACATTCCGCCCTGCCAGGCTCCAAGTGTATCAGAGTCGAGGGTGGCTGGACAATCAAAAGAACCCGTATCAATGTTTCAAAGCGGTTCAACCCTTCAAACAGATTCCTCCGAGCGCTGTGTGTGTGTGTGTGTGTGCACTCGAGATTTAAAACACCTTTTACCAGGAATGCCTACGTAGCCCGTCCAGCCAGAAATCCGTCACGATAAATATGAAAAACTCGAGGTAACTCCAGCGTGGCAGAGTTCCGCCTGAAATCGGCCGCGCTCCCGGGCTTCAATGTCGCTCGTAATTTTTGTAGCACAGCCCTTCCGCCAATTATTCCTGGATTAGCGAGGAACTCCCGGGCGCAGTTAACTGAGCCAAGTTGGAGGTGTCGGTGTTCGCGAAAATATTAATCTTTATTTGGAGAGTACGCGCGCATAAGGGAGTAGATCCCGCGGGAGAGAGGGTGGTATGGTAGGAGCGTAGTACTGTCCTGTTCGCCGGGGGCCATTAGTCTACGCCAACTTTCGCGCTACTTAATCTAGGCATTAGACTTAGCGTCAAGACGTGCCATGAAGTTTCTCCAATTTTGTGCTGCATAATACTAGGGAAACTGGGCCGCGAGCGCGAGCGCGCAGGTCCGAATAGAGCGCCACCCTTGGTTCGACTTGCAAAGTCTCGTTTTCAAGGCGTCCCCCCCACCCTGTTATTTTACATATTTCGCGAGCGACAGCAAAATATCACCGGCGAGAAGTTGCCGGCGTGAAACTAATGTGAAAGCAATCGAGGCTGCCCGCTGTAAATCGATTCCCGTTCCCCGGACAATGTGGCAACTGCAAGAACTCTGCGGTTATGGAGGGAGAGTGCCCGGCGAAATTCTGTTACTCGAAACTCGACAACTAGATTTTCTGGATTGCGCACATTCCGCCCGGCAATATACTTTCGTGTCGGAGTGCTCTTGTACTAATTATCTGGGTTCGCTATTGTTCGATCCTGTGTACTGCTCTCTTGCGAGCATTGCGTCTGCAAGATGAGAGCGGAAATGGCGAGGGTCGAATGCTGCGCAGAGGGATTCGAGCGTAGATTATCGTATGTCAGAAATATCGGTGGTGCTCGTTCCAGGAAGAAGGAGGGTGGAAAGAGGAGCCGCGAAGTCTTTAGGAAGTCAGAGGGGAACTCTACGTAGCTGTTACATTTATTACAAGCATTTGTATCCAGGAATTATAGTGGCGCGCTGGCCGTTCGGCGAAAGTTGCTAACGTCCTCGGTTTTTGTAGCCGGAGCCCGCCGAAAATAAAAGCCACCATCGCCTGGAGCAATTATCATTAGTTGCACTCGCGCGCGCCCGCCTGCTCGTGCTACGTCCCTTCCGCCGGAAGAGTACGGATTCGGGACAAAACTAGAAGACCCGCCGCGCTTCTTTCCGATCCCAACGCGCTATAAGAAACTAACAGCACTGAAGTTATGGTATCGCTTTTGCTTCGACTAGCCAACCAACGCCGAAGTCCATCCCAGTTCCAGACATCCTCTCTTAGCCATTGATACGATTTTTTCGGGGAACCTACCCCTTCGCAAGGGGTCACGGATTTTCGGGAGCGTGCCACGTCACTTCGGCTCTCTTTGTTCTCCTTAAGGTCTGTCCTCATTGGAGTAACAACGATGGACATTTTGTTCCTCATTGGTGCTAAATGTTTTTGCAATATACATATGCGCAAATCATAATAATTCTTATCGCTGATAACAGAAACATCAAGAGAGCTTTAGAAAATTGGTAACAAGAACCTTTCCCTTTTTACAAGCGCAGAAAATATCAGCAAAACCTCCTAGCGATTTTTCCAATAGCAACATAGTTTTAAGCCAGCCATGCATGAAACCATGCGCGACAAATTGTCAAGCACACAATGTTGCTTGCCACATCTTTTTCCCAAGAAGATTTCCCGCAGACGGTTTTGTCTGTTGCCGCGCCTTACTTCAGCATCTTTTAACATTACACTGATTTTCCAAGAGGGAGTTGCGTCGGTGCTTCTCTCGGCAGACGGTGCGCGCTTCTCCTATTCGCTGGCCTTTGTGTAGCAAAAATGAAGGACGCTACGCGAAGTCAAAGGGAATGCGGAATGCCAGGATATAATGACTAAGGCGGTGAGCTATTTGCAAGCACTTTCCAAGATAAGGAATCCACCTTACGAGATCGCAAATACCATGTAGCTGTTACGAAGGTATGTTAACGAGAAAAAAAAGGACTGGCGAGCAGAGCGGCGCGGCGCGGCGCGCTGGTAGCGCATTTTCCTACTTCACTGGTCCTGCTAGATGAGAAGGGGTGTGCGCGGGGCAGGGGCGCAGCTAAGTTTGAAGGATGATAGGACGCAGGGAGCCGACAATTTCGCGAAAGTTATGACAGTTTGTCTACGTCGTGGCCGGGCTATCGGGGAAAGTTAGCAGCGCGAATAAGCTGTTCCTCGCCCGTTCTCGCAATCTCCGACGCTTTATTTCCCTAGCAAGCCCCAGGAAAAAACATGGTGACGCATTAACCATGGCGCAGTTATTTTAAGAACTTCAAGATTCCAAACTGCTTGCCGCCTTACTCGCTCGCACGCTCGCGAATCATACTTCGATCCTCGGCTGCCATGTGTTTTCGCTCGCTCGCTCGCTCGCTCGCACTCGTTATCGTAACTTTTTTACTCCCGATATTTACTATATCGCAGGAAGGGGCGGAGGCTGCCACCGGCTATTAAACTTGGAACACTTTTTCATCGTTCCTCGCCGCTCCAGCGCCAGTAAAAGCGTGGCCGCTCTCCCCTCCCTCGTCGAATAGCGTTTGAAAAGCGCTAGGAAAAGGCACGCGGAGAAAATGGAGAGCGCGCGGTCGCATGATTCGCTGGTGGGAGCAAGATGATTAGGAGGGACGAGATAGGTTCTTGATAGTGGGAACAAGAGAGGGGGATGGCATCGTTTCCAAAATAGAGGGTAGTTTTCCCGTTGCCGCGCGGTGGATGCTCGTGATTGCTTCGGCCGGAAGTACTTTCGGCCGAGCGTAGAATGGATAACGGAGCCAATAAAATCTAATTTAACCTGGCGGAGTACAAACTAGGAGATGATACATTTTGCGGTCGACTGACTCGAAGTTCTGCGGTGTGGCAGACGGAAAATAGGGCTGGCGAATAGAGCCATCCTACCCTATGTGCACACACCGCGCACCCTTCAACCTCCCCAAACCACCCTCAACCCCCTCGATTCCCGTGTAGAGTCGCGCGCGTTCCACATACGCGTGCGTTTCTCTTGTACGTGGCGAGTATGCTCGCCGCATAACTGTGGCCATACGAATACACAGGTGGGCTGCATTCACGTGAATGGAGGCACACTCTGCAACTGCACGGCCCATGGGAGCGCCAGTCGTACATCAGGCGCGCTGCGATTGTGATTGGCAAGTCCACATCGTCAATGCGTAATAGCCAAGCTATTCGACTAGTAATCTGGCTTCTACTAATCCCGCGCGTCGGAGAGAGGCTATCCTTTCCGTGAAGCTGACGAGAGCTGCGATCGGATTAACAAGCTGGCCGAGTGAACTTCACGGACATATCTCCTTATCTTGGAGGCGATGTATGGCAAGCCAGTCGTTGCTAATCCTTGCGGCAACAGCCTGACTTCACTCTTAAACCACCACCTGTTCTCCTAGCGACGGCGACGGCGCCCAGTTCCCGCCCAAATTCGCGGGGACGCCTGACAAACTTTATTAGCGGCATTAGCCGTATAATATTTGGCAAAGGGGGTAATTTGTTTCGGCGGATAGGTGCGGCTCCTGCCACTAGGAGTTTGCCGGGTTTAGCGTTAGCCCTCTGTGCTCGAGCCATTAATTAGCTCAGGCCGTAAACTGTGCCCGTCCATCCGAAGGTATTATGCTCTCGCCCTGTCAGAAGGTATGTGCTATGCTGGGCTGATCATAAAAAATCCCCCTCTATCGCGAGCTGTCCTCGTTTGGCATTCGCAAAAACGAAGCCTTCGTCCTACGCCGATATCGAACCAGCTTCCTGCCGAGGTTAATTTATACGCTCGCGTCCTTCTTGTAAATCTCGATTCATATTTTAGCGATGATTAAATGCCACTGTGTTCGGAAGATCGCGGCTGGAAGTGCGCCGCTGTCCTCTTTTGATCGTTGCAGAAGCACAGACATTTTTCCCAGCTTCTTTCAGAGTAAGACGAGCCGCGGGGGTTCATCAGAGCCTGCGCAAACTTCTCCTGAGTCTGTCGGGAGGTAGTGAACAAGAGCGCATTCCCTTGCGTGGAGCTCATTTCCCGCGGGATTGAATACAATTCCCGTGCTGGGCCGGCGCTGCATAATGGCTCGAAATCTCATAAAATACTAGGTATTTCATGGAGACCGTCGATTTGTTTTTACTTCTCTATCATTATATATAACGATGCATAATTATTGTAAAAATAATGAATATAGAGTAATCGTAATAATGATATTTAGTCTCGCGAGAGTGCGGTGAATTTGAGCAATTAAGGAAAATAATTGCGGTTGCAGTCTCAAGTAGAGTTGTAGTTGCTGTTATATTTATAATAGCAGTGTAATCATTCTACACGATTATATTAATGTATGCATAATAATATAAAAGAGAAGAAATATTTTCCCTCGAATATCTAATATTTCATGACGTCAATCGACTGCGCGAGAACGCTAAAGTAACAAGCGCGCATTATAAATTGATTGGTCCGAAGTTGCTCATCGGGCGGTGGCGGATTTACGATGATTAATAATTAAAAATCGTTCTACGAGCGTCGGCAGTCTACTCGCGGAGAGTTGGCTTCCATCCGCGGGAGGAAGGACTTGCCGCGGATATAATTGAGTGGCGCACTCTTCCATTTACTCGTTTCTCGGCAGGCGGCGCGGCGCGCGAGTGCAGAATGGCGCGGGGCGGCGCGGCGGATGGAACAACAGGGATTCCATTTGCTTTGAATTTAACGTCGGAAATTGCGCGAGGTGGTAGTGGTGCCGGGAGCGCGCGGCGCACCATGAGTCTTGCATGAGTCGAGGCGAGCAGAGCGCGAGCGAGCGAACGAACCACGTGGCCGCATTCCAGCGTCATGCATAACACGAAACCACGAGCCCTCTCACCTTTTGACCTACCGCGATGACCCATGAGCCGGCTCTAACTCCGAGCGAGCCTTCCACTCCCACGTAACTCGCGCTGCGATGAGAGGGCACTCGCATTGCGGGCATCTCGAGATGCCCGCAACTTTTTCGGCAGCGCAAATTCATTTGAAACCGTTGCCTCCCACCGACGCCCGACGCCCGCCGCCGCCGTGCCGAGTGGCTCCTCTTTGAATTGCGTCAGTGCTTTCTTATGCGGCACACTCACGCTCCCTCGGCAAAACAAGCTTTAGTAATTACTGTGGTCTCCCAGTCCACGATACAAGACAGTCTCCCTCTCGCTCTCTCTGTTACTTTCTGCTCCAGCTGCTCCGATGCTTCTTGCTGCTTCGAGAAATTTCACTCGCTCGCGTCCCTCGCTGTTTCGATAATGTTCCTCGAGTGGTCATCTCGGCGATGTTAAAACAAAGCATACGCGAAGGTTTACTGATGTTTCTTATAGTCTTATCTCGACGAATAATCGTTAATTTGAAGTTTGAACAAAATTATGCAATATAAACATAAAATTGATAAATGGAACATGAATAATTTATCGGAGACTGCAATGTATATTTGGTGCATTTTATCTATTACTTTCGTTATGCTATAGTGATTTATTTTATTATTAACCCTTTGACTACGGTGAAATCTAAGGGACAATGGTCATTTCAACTCACGAGATTTTAGCTGTGATAAATGCAATCTTAATAGATTTTTGACTAAATAGGGAATTTAAAAAAATAAATATCAATATATATTTATCTCGTTAACGTCTTAACTGTGTAATTTAGTTTTCAAAATCCCCCACACAGTGCGGAATTAAAATTAAGCAATTGCAAGTACGACGAGTATACACGTCAACCGCACCACAATAGAGATTTGGTCCGACGTGTATACACGTTAAACGCACTTAACTGGTTAAACAGATAAAAGTTAGTACAAGTGGTAAAAGAAAACTACAAACAGTTTCTGCAATTTTTCTCATAAAACTCGAAATGCATTAAAACGACGCGTCCCATAAACCCCCCGTTAACATTGTAGAAGCCGTTCTGTTTAAGGAAACTTGATTGATTAACGAGAGAAAAGAAATTCCTGTCGGAACTCATTGAGACTTATTCCATCCACGCGCCCCCGGGACACGGTGGCCGCGCGCGCGCGCTCGCGTCTCCTCAACGCGGAACAATGCATTTCAATGTGTCGGTGGCGCGCATTCCAATACTATCTGCCACAAGTTAGGGAGTGCGCGGCGCACTTGGAGAGGAAGAAAGTAGGTACGGAATGGAGAGAGGCTCTGCCGAGAGCAGAGAGATACGAAGTCGGCAAGAACTCAGGTCGGAGGTCACGGCGAACCTTTCTGTCTATTTACCCTGCTCCATCTCCCTCGCAAAGTACTCGCAGCGCTCTAGTATGTTTCGAGTTACAAAAATACCTCGCTTGCCCTTTGCAAAAAAGAAGCACGCCAAGCAACCTTTCCTTCCTCTCGCCGGTGAGATTCGACCTCTTTGAAATACTTGCCCTTGGAAATTGATCGTCCGGTGATTAGTCTACTTGGCACGCCAGATCATTTATCCGAAAATTGCTGGAATCCTTGTAGCACATAAAAGAGATTATTAATTTATCATTTGTAAAGTTTAAACCCAATTAACTGTCTATGAAGCTAGGCAGGCTTGATTAAAAATTGTACCTTTTGTTTTAGTTCTCTATATACGGCCGGCAAGTGCAAACGGTACATTTTTAATTTTAGCATGAAAATGCAGACTAGAGAAAACATGAAAAATCATCGATTGTTTTATTAAAGAGACACAGCTCCAAACGAATATTAATTTCTTATTAAACTACGGTTTATAACGTTGGACGTATCAATATAAGAAATACTTATTTGTGCAAGGCTTCAAAACTACAAATCAACCTAAAACTTTTTATCAGAGAAGATCAATAAGACGATCATTTCTTATGTTCGACGTTTCGATATATTTGTCAGCCAGAATATACACATATTTCCAACTTCCTTATTAGATCTTCGGTTGTAGGTGGTCCTAGGAGAACTCGTTATTCCTGACGGACAAAGTAAATGACAATCAGTAGCTGGAGGGGGAGGGAGGGCGATTTAGCATGAGGGAAATAGTTCGCGAAACGTGGCGGGCCGGGCGCGCAATAAAACTTTCTCCCGACGTCGCTAGTCGAGCTAATCTCACGGCCTGATAAACATGTGGACCTTTTCGCGGGGTTCGCCCCTCCCCCCCACCCTCCTCTATAAATTGGGTCACCAGACGGCAGAAACATTTGTCATTTGTCGTTTTCATGCACCGATGGATCCTCCGCTCGGCCAATCACCGTCGACCACCGCTAGCGTTGCTGCTTCGCCGAAAATCAAGCGAAAACATCCCACTTGGTTCTGTCGGTGCGGGCAAGTTCATTTATCCTCGAATCAGGTAGAGCCTCGCATTGATACGGCCTCGCTGCTTTCTCCGGCTCTCTCATCGCTCCCGGATATTTATCCTCTTGGCTTTGAAGCGGCGGCGGCCGCTGGAGCTCCTCCTCCGAACGGTAGCAGTCTGTCCGACGAAAGAGAAAGAGGGAGAAAGCCAGGGCCAAATTAATGGTAATGGATATCGCGCGATGAAACCCGTCCTGATAAAATTATAAAGTTTTCGAGGGGCTCGCGGCGAGGGCGCGCGCGCGCGCGCACGCCAGCGAGGAGAAGAAGCCCACGGAGAAAGGGGTCGCAGTTGGATAAGAGGAAAAGTTGGGCGGGCGTGAAAAGGCCCTGGAGAAGTCGAGCTTCAGCCGGAGAGAGAGCCAGACTTATAAATTTCCGGCGCGCGACTTGGCCGAGCGTGCCATATCGCGACACTGGTACAGTCACAGGCTCTGTGTGTGCCACACGCGCCTCTCCGCGCGATGAGCCGAAGCTGAAGAAGGCTCCTCTTTATTCCTAGATGCACGCACACACATATACACACAGAAAGAGTGTATCGCCTGGCCACTGAAACTTTTTGGATACGCTAAGTGGTGCTGTAGGAAGAAAGCATACTGTTGGAAGATACATAGCAAAGAGAGAGGAAGAGAGTGGTTGCGAGGGAAAGGGTGATCATGAGTCAGAGTGGCGCGACGCGTTGACCCAGTGAAAATTATGACTGCTCATTTAGTGTGCCAAACCTTTCTCCCTCGCTCCTTCCCATCCTCAGCCTTTCCTCCTTCTCCTCTGCGTTGCTTTTAAAGCTCCAATTCCGTACAACCACTGCACTACTCTCTCTCTCTCTCTTCATCTTCCTCTCCATCTTTCTCTGTACTTATATAAGGCATACGTGTGCACATGTATCGGGGACGAAGTATTGCACCGGTCTTTCTTGCATCGAGGCAAAGGCCGCTCGCTTCGGGAACTGATTACTTTGCAGTTCAAGGAGATCGTAGTTCTGTAACAGTAGGGGCGTGACCTCGTAGAGCGGGGTCGTTCGCAGCCGGTTCTACCGCACTTCATAGAAATCTTTCATTTCGAAAAGACGGATTTATTGCCGCCGACGCACAGTTGGCTGAATGACGAAAAACGCGGACAAAATTATTTCTTCAGCTGTTCATGAACTCAAAGTATTAGGAACGGCTTAAATATTGAAATAAAAGGAGTACAAACGTATTCAAATGAATAATGAACAACAAGAAGATCTTATTAATTGCAAGTAGTATAAATAACGCGAAGTAGACATACAAATATGTTTAATATGGCATTTTTCGATACTTGATCGTTTATTGACGCGAATATATTATGAAGTACAATTAATATTGGGTGGAATGATCAAAGAAAGATGATCTCATCAATTAGATATAGTACAAATATTATGAAATAAACATATGCAATCACTGTTTTTCATAGTATTTATGCATATGCAAACTATAAATAGTAGCAAATGTATAACATTTATCTAATACAATTCGCATATCATTATAGTTTATCATAGCCTTCGAACTACACTCGCCATTCATCTTCTACAAGGTTCTCAAATTCTTCAAGTTCAAAAACTAATTTTGTCCATATTTTTCTCGATTCAACCCTTTGCTGCTTTCAATCTCAAGTTGCGAAGCACCGCTCGCGCGCGCGCCAGTTAATAGTACACGCATATTCGGACAATCTTGGTGGCGCTCATGACTCGGCGCGGCGGCGACTCTCAGCGGATTCGTGACCAGCGCTCGCCCGGAAGGATTATCCCTGGCGGACTTCATAAGTTGGTGCAGCGCACGCGTTTAAGCGTATCGCGGAGTAAGCGCGGATTCAGAAGCTTTCGAGTTTCGCCGGGCTGCTCGGGTAATAGCTTGGATGTTCTTACGAGGCAGTGCTGAGAGAGCGAGGGGTTGCTGCTGGGTGAGTTAGTCGGCGAAACAGGATGCACGTCCCAATGAATATTTGAAACGGATCACTGGCGAATAATCCATAGGTGGTCACGTAGGCGAAAGCTCGTAGGAATAAAATGCCAGATATTCCCCGGTTTGTAGGATACGGAACGAGGTAGAGCGCTGGAATTTCAAGGTAAAGAGGGTCTAAATCACACGGAACACGCGGAACGGATTAAGTTTTAAGGGGAAGAATGCTCCCAACGGGTGGGCAATAGCTCGCCGGGATGGAGGGGGAGGGAAACAAGGAGGAGGGGCGGGAAATAATCGGCGGGATAACTGGCGAGAGCAGCGCAGACGGCATGGTAGAAGAACAACTGGCCCGCTTCCTACCGATACAACGGGAAAGCGGAGGATTTCAGGAACAGGAGCGCTCTTGCTCGCTACGGCTTACTCCGACGTGAGCGTTGCCGAGCCTCGCCGAGCGCAGAGCAGCCGTTCGGATTACGAGAATGATGTGTCGGCGCGAAATTATCACTGCTCGTTTACCGAGGCCCGAAATCGTAGCGGAACTGTTTCACCGCTTCCCAAGGCTCGCGCGAAGCTTTTATTGGCGCGGGACTGGTACGAGCGGGCGCCGTGACCGCGTCCTCTCGCGGGCTTTCATCGCTCCGGGGCGGCGAGAGCGAGCGAGAAAGCCCGATAAAAAGCGGCGCGGGGCGATAAAAAGGAGACATAATTTTCACGCACCGTGTCCCACCGTGCGAGTGTTTCACGCCCGCTCCCGTGAATGGGAAGGCCGGACAACATTTAGTTCTGGCGTCGATTCAAGCTGATGTATCGTCGCTCCAAGAGCCGCTCCGCTGTTAAAGCCGGCTGACGGCTTTTCCATGTATGTGCCCGTCTGCGCCATTCCCTCTCACATATCAACATATCTACATATATCCATACATATATCTATATATAAATCTTTTGATAGAAAGAATGGAGCAAGAGGGCGCAATTGTTTCGCGACATATCGTTAAGAGAGAGAGAGAGAGAGAGGGCGGTCGTTGTAAAGATCGCTCGGCGACAAATCGAAACACGCTCTCTGCGGTTCGGACTTGGGAGTTTTGTGGCCCCGGCTTTAAGAGAGCTTGAAGTTCCTTTGTATTCCAGCAGTATCTGCCGGCGGCACGCTCTCGGGGCAACGGCTTTCGCGCTGAATACCGTAGAGGCGTGTGTTCTCTATCGAAATTCAGGCTGCCACCAATGGCATCGGGCGGCGGCGGCGGCGGCAGCGGCGGCCAGCGAATTTTTCACGGCATTGTTCCGTTTACCTCGGCCCGCTCTGGCCCCGCTCGGCCCCCCCTCCGCCCCGCCGGGCCCTGATACTACCAGCGGAGTACAAACGCCGACTGGCCGGCGGCACATCGCTTTTTCATGCCGGCACGTGCGAATAAATATTTGTCGGGGATCTCGTCGGTCATATTGCTCCCGCTCGCTCTTTCGAATCGTAATCGAGCGGGGCGAGCGTCTCTCCAACGCCTGTCGCATCCCGTTCCACCCTCGGTCATTTACTCTCGGCCTGTCAATATTAGGAAAATTAACAGCCGGCCCCTTCTTATTTCGAGAACTCGCCAGCGATGACCTCGGATCATCCCCTATGTTAGAAAATTAGAAGCAGGAAATGCATGTGTACAGGGTGATTCACTTGCCTTTGAATCAGAACTCTCCTAACCCCACTTTTACTAGACATCTATTTAATTATACTATATATATTCTCTGTTTAACAATGGACTGTATTAAATTCTGTAGTCTGTTGGAGGGAATATTTGACCAAGTTTTAGCATCGACTTCCTTCGAATCAGTAGCAACGTAAACAAAAAAGATTTTATTCTATTATATTTACAAAGGGATATTATATGTAACTGGCTTCTGCAGGGTGAAATTTCATGTGCAAGTTGACATAACTGAAACATTTAAAACTATAAATGCATAAAATGCAGAGACAAGTGTTGAGAAACATTTGAGTACAATTGAAATGTCTAGGTTATTTATAATGATTTTATATGGAGTGTATGCTCGACAGTGGTGATTCAAAGGCAAGTGACTCACCCTGTACAACAGGACATCCATTTCAACTCCGTATAAGAAAGAATTTATTGACGGAATAATAATTGATAGTCTGATTAAAAAAATGCAGTAATTAACTGTGGTGGTGTATATTTGATTTTAATACATAGTGGCAAAATCAAATAGATACATTTTCATTTTATTGTATTTGTCAACTCATCTCTATTGCTACAGATATACATTCATAAGCGCAAAACTGCTATGTGTAATGATTAGCAGAAAATTTGAAGAGAAAACGAATTTATTTATGCTAAGTACACGTAATTCGGTAAATTATAGAAAATAATTTCTCGCGGTTTAACTATGGTGCTATTTATTTGATTTGAATACATCGTAGTAAACGCTTCCGGGAAAAGCCAAGGTGTCATAAACCCCCAAACTGGCCACGCTGACACAGCTAACCTGGCAGCGAGCGGTGTCCGAGAGCATCACTTTTCGACGCACTTTTGTCCTGACAACTGCACTCCTCATATTGATATTCGAATATACTTTATATCTCACTACTTGGAATCACCGGTGTGCACATTTATTTCACGCGTCCACCAATACAATCTAAGACTCCTTTTTAGTCTTACACCTACGTTTATTGTTCGTCCGGTGACGGATGGACTGACGGACAACTGTGTAAGATACATTTTTTGCTGACAGTGGCAGAGAGAAGCCAGCTTTCGTCGGGTTTCTGGTGGCATGGCACTTCTTAGCTGGAGGGAAAGTGGGACGTGTAAATAGTGTAGGAGGCAGGAGAGCGACCACCGGAGCTTTGTTTTAAAAAGTAGGGGAGGGGGGGGGGGGGTGGAACTAACTTGGGCAGCGACGCAGAGCTCTACATCCTGAGTGGGCTTATCCTTGGTTATAATAAGGATAAAGGAGTCCGCGCTCTCGCAGTCCGTTTAGCCTAACTCGGGCCGGAATTTCCTTTAGCGAGTGGCACGCTTCAGAAAGTTAATTGTTTATTAACCGGCCGAATAGCACGCGCAAATTACAAGATTACCGAGCGCAAGTGAAGCGAGCCAGAGCGCGCGCACGCGCGCGCGCTCCGCTCTTCGTTGAATTTATAACATAATTCATTTAACGTTAATGGCCGGCGAAAGAAAGGAGGACACGGCTCCCTGGAGCGCGGAGCTCTTGACGTTGCGATGTGTAGGTAACGCGAGCGAGCGAGCGAGCGAGAAATACGCTTTTTAATCTTCATAATTAAGGTCGATTCGCATTACATAGCGGAGCGAGGGAACAAGATTAAATAGCGACGCATCGCGATGACCGATGTGTGGCGATCCGGACGCTCAACGATCCTCCCGGCGAGCTCATTAGTTCGAGCAGTGGAATGGTGTAATCAATGGGAGAGCAGGTGTTACCACCGACCTAATAATAATCATTCCGATCATAGTAGCGCAGCCAATCACCGCGGCAGAGCTACTGGAGCTCTTATTATTCGCGGGGAGGCAGGTGGTTTCGAGCCAAGGGTGATAAGAAATTAAAGAGGCTGCTAGGAAAAATGTATGATCGTTGTAAGGTCAGTGAGGAGGAGAGAAGGCAGAAGGGTTGGTCGGCTCGGATGGGCCGCGCGCCGCGCCGCGCCGGTACGCAAACATCGTAGCGCCCCGCCGAACGACAATTTTTCTCAAACAGCTCTTCTCCTCGTTTTAGTGGAGTTCGTGCTTCCAGAAAATACAATCGGTGTCCCAGATCCGCAGGGCAAAGTTCGTCCCTTTGTGTACCGTTCGAAAGTGGAGTAAAGTGCTCCTTCCCATTCTTCCCGCTTCGCTTGCCGGCCCTCTTCCCTTCCTTTTCCGTTGGCTGCCTCTTCCTCCTCCACCTCCTCCTCCTCCACCGCTCTCCTCTTCCTCATTCTCTCTTTCTCTCTCTTCTTTCTGCACTCATCACTCTTTCCGATTTCCATCGCTCTCTTGCCCCGCTTCCTTCCACTTTGCACGTCCCGATCAGCTCGATACACTCAAAAGAGTATAACGCGGCTTGGAAGGCGAGCAGCTCGGCTCAATGCCGAGCGGGAGGGAAGCTCGCGCGGTGGTAGCGCGCGAGGGTAGCATCGGAACAACGCCCTCCTCAAGAGGATGGCGGTTCAGGGCGGCAACCTCCAGAACGGCGAAGTAAAAAACCACGTAATACGAGCGGCACGCTGGCATGGTTCGTTAATGCCGTTCAAACGAATCGGAAATCTCTGCTCTTGACTATTCTTTACGGCGGAGATCGACAGGCAATTTTTCCCGTTAAGTCGCCGGGAATCACGCGCCCGCTTTCCTTCCTTCGCTTTTCCCCCAAGAGTCGCGCGAAAGGAAAACTCCTTGATTGTCGACGAAACGCCGCGACCCTCGTCAACAAGGGTTTCGTTTCCCTCTTTTGTAATCAACCGCTTAAACGCCAAGTCCAATTGTGACGTATCTCAGTCTTCGGACTGTGTCTACTTTGCAAGGGAGTGTTATGAATCGCGTATTATTGTCGAGAGTGAGTACCACTTGGATGCGGCGCTCGTAAAGCACCCTCCAACTAGTGCTAGCTCTTCTTCTCTGGAGTCTCAATTATTTTTCAATATGGACTCCCCTCGCCAAGAGCTTGGTGGCATAGGGTGAAGGTTCCCGGGTGATTCTAGGTAGGAGGAAGGCGGTCCAATTGAATTCCTGAATTCGAATTGGCAACAGGCCTACCTGCATTTTGATGCCGGCTACACCGGCGGAGTAGAAATAGCCCGGGACTTCTGAAACGGAAGCCTTGAGTAGAAATGGTCCACTAGTCAGACGTAATGGTTGGGATAAGGGTGGGTGGGTGGTTGCGCCGTTCCTCGCGAGGCATTTACCAGCGGCGTATCCCGTCGCCAGTTCGCATCAAGGTTAGATCTATGTGTTACGAGGTACACGCGCGATGCTGATTACACGCGTTACAATGTTGAAGGCCTGTTAGAGGGCTGCACGCGACGCTGTTTTCAAGCGAGGCTTCCGAGTGCGGGCCGCGCGTGCGATACTCCGCTCCTCGCACGCGCTCACCCCCAACACTCCCTCATAGCCTCGCACACACACGCGGACACCCACGCGAACACAGAGAGGGGAGGCGCGGTTGAGTTGATTAAATTCCACGCAAATTCTCTCTCCGTGCATTAAGCCGCTTAAAACGCAAATGCCTCCGTCGGAAATTACTATCTATGCCAGTGGCACCGTGAGAGACTTCCTAGACGGAATTTGCGGCTGCCGATACAAAGCGCAAGCGCCCAACTTGTCTACCTGCCGATCGCCGAGATCAAGATCACCGTGCCGAGCGCGTGCACTGCTTGTTCCCGCCGGATGCTGCGGTCCCATTGCTCCAACTCATTATCGGCACTTGCCGAATTAGGCGGAGATGTTATTCTCCTGCGGGCGGCAAACAAAATAGCGGTAGAAGCGCGCCGCGCTGTTCGCGCTTCGGGAGTTGGGGATTGCGATCGATGGGGAAGAGAGAGAGAGGGAGAGAGAGCGGAATCGAGTTGCAGAGAGTTCATTAACAGCCCTTCATCGGTGAGCGTTAGCAGGAGGTATTTTTGACAGGGCCGGTGACTGGGAGAGCGGCTCTGAGGTTTTATTGAAATATCGACCAGGCCGATTGCCAGTAGAGCAGATGCACTTGGGCCAATGGATGGGAATTAGTCGAGCCGTCGGCGGGGAAAAGATAACCGCGTTTACCGCTCGCATCCAATTTTCGCTGAAAGGGCTGGGGAAACGAGCCGGTGCCGGTGCTGCTGGTGCTGCTGCTGCTGCTCACGTCCTGCCGCGGCTTCCCTTTAAGTCGGCATTCCGCTCGACACGAGCGAGAGTGATGCGAGCTGTCCTCGTTGTTTTACAAAGTTAATTCCACGACGTAATTAGGGCCTTTTCAGTGCTGGCCGGCTCGCCTTACCACCCTTTCGCTATGTGCAACGCTAGCCGACAAAGCCGGCTCTCACGTTGACCGCGTGGTGTCTTGGACACGTGTGTGCCCAACGCTGCATCGGATAACCGCACCCGGAAGGCGAGATACCCGGCCGTTTAATCTTTCCTGCTTCCTTCTCTTCGGCCGCACCACCGACCACCACTTCTGTCTCTTGGATTACCAGCTCCCCCTTCACATTCTCTTTCGAACCTCATTTTCACTCGACTCATTTTTCGGTAACCGGCAATCGCACTACTCCGCCGCCGGCTCTCCTTAAATTATTACTCGAATTGTAATAATAATGGGCAAAGAGTATAGCTTGGTGAAGGGCGTTCCTGAAAATTGGAATCCAAGGAACGATATTAATACTTCATTCCTCCGCTTAATGCTCCCACGGGCTCCTTTCGTTCTGCAATTTTCTGTGACCATTGCCAGGCTACAATTGTACCGAGTGCGAATACTCTCTCTCTCTCTCCCGGCTCCTCCCATTTGACATACCGAGCTCGTTGTAAAATTCGGCGTTATTCTCTCGGCTAATGTCGCAACATTCTTAAGGGAGTATGAATATTTCGGCTAATTCCGGCTCGCCTCGTTCCCCTCGAAATGGAAAGGAAGACTCCGACTCCTTCCGCCGGCTGCTGCTGCTCCGCTTCGAGCCACCGTCTCATCCACGTGTTTCCCTGAAATGGAACATCCCCTTGTAGATTGTCTCCCGTATATTCTTACCCCGGCCGAATAGATGACTCATTACTGTCAGCCGGACATGATTGCGAGACTTGAACGCAAAAGTCCTCTACGATTCCAGACTCGAGCTTTCGTTCTCCCTTATTAAAGTCCAATTATTCGTGAGTCCACTGATATCTTCATTAGTGCGACACAGTTCCGAGAAGAAATGGGGGTGCCGCGCAAATAACCACCCGTATATTCCTCGTGCTCTCATTTGTGTAGGATCAACGCTCGGGATTCACGATAGGGATTTCGTTAAAATTAACAGAATCCAAACGTTATTCTCCTGAGAGGAGACGAGTTGTCCTCTTTCGGTTGACGAACATATTCCCTTTTAGTTCTCTTTACTTTTAGTGAAAAAAAGTCAGTAGTATTCGTATCGAGACGACATCTACCGACTCCCCGCTAAACAGTCCCCTTTTATCGGCGTATAGTGTGCCAATACTGTACTTACTTTATATCAGCAACAGCGGAACAAACACCGGAACACCAATATTGGGAAAAGCTTGTTTGTTGTAACTCAGAATGTAACACCTTTTATCTTTATCGATACAACATGATACTTTTGGCGATACGGAGCATTAACTTCCAAATAAAAATTGATTGGACAATGCTTTTTTAGAGTGCTGAGGAAATGTGACTTTTGGTCCATTTAGAAGTCCCAGGAAACCACACACGTGTGTGTTATGTGCGTTGTCGACGACTTTTTAGTGTCGCGTAAGTCGCGTAAGAACTCAAGCGGCGTAAGAAGGAAACGAGATTTATCGGAAGCCTGACAAGAGGTTCCTATCGTTCGGGATTTCGAGACGAACTCGTTCGACAAAAGCAGCTACGTCGAAAGGCGTGGCGTTCAAATGAGCAGCGGGGTGAACTCCAGGGATGATGATCCAAGGAAAGGATTATCCGATGGTCTGCAGGGCTTAGTGCGCTCAAGCCATCGCATATTAGCTTTTAAGTTGGCTCCACATTTACTCGGAACTCTGAGAGTGTCGACTTCGTCTTTCTTCTTTTGCTGCGTTCGCATATGTACTGTCAATACTGCCAGTACTAATGGAGGACCGATTATAAGCCTTGTGTAAACTTTGATGCTACTGGAAAAGGTTTAGTCATGAAAATATCACATTTTTTGATATTTAAGTTTACTTAAAGTTTATAACTGAGGATTCAATTAAGGGGATTGGTGCCAAAAATTGATTGGAATTTACAGAGAATTTAAAATTTAAAATTTCAACTTATTTGTTTGTGAAGCTTTCGAGTAATTAATCTCGAAAAATCCATTCTTATACATGAGCTCTTATGTAAAATATGTAAAACAATAATAACAGATGAATAAAAACATTTCATGTGGTAAATGAGACATTTACGAATAATCAAGCTAAGTTTTAAAAGCTTCGTCTATTTGGCTCGAGAGCAATTGAGCAGAGAGTGAAAAGGAAATGGTTTCATTTGTAGAAATAACGCGATAAATAATATAGAAATAAAAGTAACTTACAAAAGCAGGTGTGTCATAGCATAAACTTAATTGGAAATTGAATTTTCCTACTCAAAAATTGGTTTTACTGTAATTTAAGAAGACTTCAAAACCCCTGCACCAAATTACAGCACCAACCCCCTTAATAATAGCAGTACTGGCAATATATATCCGAAAACAGCCTTTATTATAATACAAATGATATGAACTTGCTTATGAAATGAAGTTAGAATCAATTCATTTGGCTTTGTAGCCTTTATTGTTAAGTGAACTGGCTTTGGCATCGAATTGCTCAGCTGTTCCGGGCCGCCTAGTGTTGCAAGGAATTGCTGGAGGAGCTCGATGGAAGCGTTACTGGGCGCAGTAGGATCCGCAGAGGAACACTAGGGGCTTTTCGAGGCATGCTCTCGCTTCTTTTGCCGGCTTTCTTTCTTCAAGGCTCGAACTTCATTCGCTCGGTTCGCTCGGTTCGTTCGAGCTCGAGGGCGGAGTGGCTGGCTCTCGCGCTCGGCGGAGCCAGCAGCATGCGTCGCTCTTTCACCCTTAATCCCACACTCCTCGGCCTCGTTACTCGCGAGCGCGCCCGCTCCAGAGAGAGAGAGAGAGAGCCTTACAAGCACCATTCAGCGGGCCAACTTTTACTTCCGTTTTATTTCGCTACGCTTAAAGAATATTTCCCGCGATAAAGAGATCGGGTTATGGGGCACAAAGGGTGCGAGGCTTTCATTCTGTTTGTTCCGGCAGACCGCCGGAAGAGACCGCAACGTGAGCTCTGTGTGTACGTGTATTCTCTTCCTTCGTTGCAGTGTTTTTTGCAGCTGCGCTGCCGCTGCCGCCGCCGCCGCCGCCACCACTTCATACACCGGGCCCGGACGCGTGAGCTCCTCTGTCCATCCGCTCTCGGTGAAAGCTCCCTCGACATCGCCGCCGCCCGGCTTTCCTTTTTCTGCCAGTTTCCACTGATCCCTATCAGTTTGCCCCGCGTCTTTACGAGTTCCTCGCCCTTTAATGAAAGCCCCCCCTCCGCCCGGAAATCGGAGTAATGCACTACCGGCTCGCTAATTAGAAGCCTTAAATATCTCGAGGAAACAGCGTGATATTAATATGAACGCGAGCCCTCCGAGGATCGTCTTGATTTCAGCAATAAAATCACTCGTTCGCTCACTCGATAATTAATAACCAATGGGAGAACGCTGTGTTTCTTTCTCGTTGCTTGGACAGTGTTTGTAGAAGCGCGCAGTTTAAATATGGCCAATGCTCGCAGTAAGATCGGAATAAAAGTGTCAACAAAATCGGATTTCCCGCCCACCCCTGTGTTTTCCGCCCTCTCTTCCCCTCGCCGTCGAAAGCTCCGGGGACGCGATGCTCCGCGTCGAATCAAACATTCGATCGGCCGTGAGCCAGCGAGCTTCCATCGTTTCATCGAGGGGCAGGGAAAAAACGCACGGGGGTAAAAAAGCTGCCTGGAAAATGTAGACGATCGAGAGAAGAAGAACGGATTGATAACGATATGTGTTGGAGAGTAGTAGCCAAGGCTTCCTCGAGACTCTTCTCCCTTCGAGATACTTCCCGGTTCGAGTAATTTCCATTTGCAGAGGCAGCGTAAGTTCCCACTGCTTCAAACGAAGCGCACACACACACTCTCAATCTCCGAGGGGTAGCAAGTAGTTCGCTGGAAATGGCTGAGTAATCGGTGTCACTTTTCGCAAGGCGGAGGCCAGTCTTTGCTGTGGATTCTTACCGCGGTGGACATCAAAGGCTCGTCAACGAGCGCTCGATCTAGAAGGGCCGTTAAGTGTCCACCGGCTCCGCAAACTTCACCGCAGCAGCTTGCAGCTCCGAAACAAAGTTAGTTACGCGCGGCAGTTCCCTGGGAACTGCCGCGCCAGAAGATGTCGTAATGCACTTGGCCCGGCGTAGCGTAGCCGAGCGAAATTTCAAAAATAATATTCCGTGCGGTCGGCCGCTTAAAGCGATGCGGTCGCTGCGGTCACCGGAAGTCCTCAGTGCGCTCCAATGGCCATCGGAAAGATCTAGTTTTATCGGCCTGGCCAACCGTATCGCTGGTAATTTGCACTTTTCAAGCACACGCTTGTCGTACACCACGATTATATCTCTAATGCTTCGTTTAACGTCGCCCGACGCCTGGCGTCGTCGCGGCTTTTCCGCTACACATTTAAGCTGCGCGACTAATCCTCGTAGTTATGAACAACGCGCCTGATAAGCGCTTCATTATCACTACTGGCAGAGCGCGTCCTCAAGTGTTTTTGTGCCATAATATCTCGTCAATATCAAGATTAAGCAGTGTTGCCGGACCAGAGACGAGCCACTGGCAATATGCGATCCTGGAAAGCCTTGTATACTATCGAAACGTTAAAGATTAGAAATAACTATGCCAGCCGTATGCTCCGATTAATAGTTTTAGCTAGATTTGTTTCAAAGTGTCACGTATATCGATACACCCGTGCAATCGAAATTTAGTGCTGCGATAATAGTGGCAACGCTGCAGATTCAATACCGGCAAAAAATAACATTCGTTTTCCAGTTGTGTCTCCAACAAAATGGTCAATAATGTTAGAACGTTTTATTCCATATTCGTACTTTTCTATCAAGCCAATGTTTTTCACCACAGTTTTAATATGCATTTCGATAAAAGGATAAAAGTCATTTGCACGTACAGAGCATAATGAACGCGTGCAAAGGGTGCAATTTTTATTCACCCGTCCCCGTAGATGTTTAATCGAGTTTAAACTTTATGAATGATTAGATCTTCTTTATACGTGTCACAGAAATTTCGTGGAATTCCCGAAAAAAGTATAACGCGACAGCAACGCGAAACATCGGAAATTACGATATAAGCCAAGGGAAGAACAAAACCTCCACTTGTCCATCCGTATTGCTGAAAATCACGGGGATTGGTGAAGTTTCAACCATTTGAAGTCTGACGTGTGCATGTTTGTTGAACGAATTAATTAAAAATGCAAGGTTCGCCCGGAAGCATCTCTCGCGCTGCAATTCGCCGAAGGGTGAAAGCTTCCTTGCTACACTTGGTCGCTCCAGCCTGGGGTGATTTTTTTCTTCATTACCGCGTTCGCTCCAGCGGAATTAAGTCAAAATGATCGCCGGTTAAGGATTCGCCTGGGCGACTTACTTTCCAGCCGGTGTCACAACACGCAGCAGCGTATTTATCGAATGCAACTACGCGATGCCGCCAAGAGAGAGAGAGAGAGAGAGAAAGAGCACCGACAGAAAGTACAAGATTGAATTGCAACTTGTCAAGTAACTATCTTAGCGCGCGTCCTCTCCTGGCCGCTTCTATTTCCCTGTTAGCTGGCCGTCGCTGAAACAACTCCCATATTACACACGCGCACATTATATCCACGTGTGTGCGCGAAAGGCAGGCGCGGTAATTTCATCGGTTCGTTTCCATAGGACGTTAATTCGCGTGCACGAATGACTCCACAAGCTAACCAGCCAGCCGTCTGCAATTAAGAGAGCCGAACAGAGCGCGAGAAAATTTATATCTTTTTTCTTCAGCGGATAAACGATTTGCCGGGCTAAAGAGTTAAAAGCTGGGGGGTGGTGGTGGCGGCGGCGTCGACGGGGGTGGATGGACGGATGGAGAGTACGCAGCATTTTACAAACGCGCGGGAACACGAGAGCCTCGTCGTATCGTGTGCCGTTTATTAATTATTCCGTTTCCCTTCGTAGCTGGCAAGCGAGCCTTCTCGCACTCTTGCTGCTCGTGCTTCCTCTTTGCGAGCGAGGCGCGTTTCTTTCTCGCGGCCTTTCAGGCACAGGCTGCCAGCCAGGCAACCAGCAAGCAGACAGGCAGCCTGACAGGGAAAGCAGTCAGCTCTAGCGTTTGCTCCGCACGCCGCCGCCGCCGCCGCCGCCGCCGCCGCCGTGGCGGCGCGTACGATTTCCGATAACGGATCGCTTCGCAACGAATGCGCGGTCGACCATATTTTATCCCTTGACTCCTAATGCTTATTTATCCCTGACCTGTTTCGCCGGCGCGGCTCGAATAACGCGCGGCTCGACATCGATAATGTCTTGCTGCAGCCGATACCAGCCTCGAGCCAGCAGCCCAGCATCCCCCGCAACTCCTGGAAGATGCTCGCTGCGCGCCGGCCAGAGTGGGAGAGAAGGGCCGAGCTAAAAATGCTTGAAAATTTAATGGGCTACATTATGCTCGAGAGCACGGCGAACAAGGACGCCACTCGTAAACATGATATTGTTAAAAGTTCGCCGAGCGACGTTTAACCTCGATGGCGAGAAGGAGAGGCGAGTCCGCCCGGCTCTATTCCAACGTATATTTCCCACTCTGGAATTCGACGTTGCCTGCCTGCCTGCCTGCCTGCCTGCCTGCTGGAACTTCGCAACGCACGCGGCGCACTCGATACAGCCGGCCATAAATACTGCTGCTCGTTCGTATTTTTTCGAAAAGTCCTTCGCCCGAAATGAAACTCGAAAATTGCTTGCAGTATGCCGGGAATGTGCATGCGCGCTTCCGTTTGTATATATGCGTGGGTGTGTGTGTAGATGTGTGTGGAAGGTTGAGAGCGGCGGAGACTTCTGTGAAAATCGGGAGGGTCGATCGGCGTAGAGCGGTAATTTTTTCGGCGCCCCTTTAATGGAACGCTTTTCTGGCATTGGCTTGGCGTTGCTCGCTCGCACACGCTCGCGAAGCCGCGGCCGCGCCGGGCGAGCGCGAGAGAGCGTAACAATAATGTATCGGCTGTGCAATCAATCATTTTTTGACCCGTGACACGGCCATTTTGCCCGGCACTATCAATCGTGACGGATTCGATGCGTCCTGCTACGTGACCGGGCGATCCGCGGAGCTAATCGAATTTATTTTACACTCTGTTTGAAAACGCCTGGCCAGCCCGGACCGTCCACTGCAAGCTGCCGGATCGGAGCGCGCGTATTGTCCCAATTGCTCGCTCGAATCACATCGATTCCCAAAAGTATGATCGCGAGCACTGCCACGGACCGTTTGTCACATCGAAAGCAGATTATGACGGACCAACGGCCAGCAGAGAGTGACGCGCTAATTGTCAAGATTCCTATCTTACACACTCTAACCTGACAATCATTACACTGTCACTCGAAATCGACGACAGTGACACTCGATATAACTTTTCACTATCTTTATTCATCCACGAACTTCATACACTCGACTGTGTTACTCTCCAAACATGTAATAAATTTCCGAAAGTTACAACGTCGAAAAAGAGACGCTTCAATATGTCTCTGGATTTTTCCTGAACTATTGATTCATTGCGTCGGTGATTGGAAGCTAGCGAGGCTGTCGTTCGAATTTAGGTTGGTTAGGAAATCAAAGGGAAAAAGAATATTCGCCATGACAAAAGCCAGGCAAACGAAAGAAAAATGTCGAATTTATGAGAAAGCTGAGGCGAATTCAAACGTAGATGTAAACCGAACAGCGCGCAGCTAATAGTCTTGTATTTTCGAGAATACTCTTCGTCCCATCTCTTTCCATCTGTGTTTCCCTCCGCGTAGGGAAATACCAGAGCCGTGTTCAGAGTAGAATCCGCAGAGGGCTGCGTCCCATTGCGAGGGAGAGTGGTGCGCGGCAGGCACGGCAAGTGCCTCTCGAGTTCTCTCACCGCCCAGGACTTTAAGGTATCTCACGAATCCTTGCCGGCTTTCTTACTCGGCGAGCGCACCGGCCGGAATCCTTTCGTTAATCCCCAGCATCATCTGCTTCATATACCACGGACGTATGCACCATTTGCCGCAGGTTTGCTCCTCGTTAAGTCCCGAAAGCCACGCCAGCTTTGGGAAATCGCGAGCGTTGTCACGCCGGCTCGTGAGATCGGGACAATTTTAGGCGCGCAGCCGCCGGCGCCACTCCTCGGATTCCACAATAAGCGGCTCGAAGAGAGTTCGAGTAGCCGAGCGGGAGCAGCTTCTAATGAAATCCAAGCTCCTTTTTCATTTTCATTCCCCGCAAGGTGGAGCTCTCCTAGCATTTTTTCGGCGAGCTCGGCATGATTTTCTGATGGCACGGGCGCTCGATAGAAACAACCACGAACACGGCTTTCCGCTAGATGTGCGCGAGCGTGTGTGCACGTTGCGAGGGAGTATTAGGTGGCTTCATATTTCGCGATCTACCGATTAGTTATTGCCGTCCGACGTCGTAAACACAGCGGGCCGAATTGGTGTACGCATTACGGGCGAATACATTTGGATATACGTTAAACACTCGATATCCAGAAAGCCCGGCCGGCTGGAATGGCGATTTATGGGGGCTCGGAGTATTCGCGGCCCGTTGGATTTATCTCGGCTTTCTGCACCGAGATCGAATATGCTTAGGATACAGCGGCTTTATCTTTGATGGGAGTAGTCGAACGTCAGAGAGAAAAGCTAGTCTCTCTCTCTCTCTCGTCGGAACTCCATTGCGCCCGCTTCCGGTTAAGTTGGAATTCGTCGTCTATAATGTACTCTCGGCAGGCTTGTGGATTCGGATTGTGGGCGGACGGTACTTTCGCGAACGTGACTGAGGACTATTCACCTTGCTATATCATCTTTCTAAGTGATGCCCGCCAGCGGAGATTTCCCTTCGTCCCACCACAACAGCAGAACTAATACTTCAAAACTCCAGCTCCGCACTAGTTTTACCTAGCTGCTTTCGTTGTGTGAGTAGGCAATTGTAATTCCACGGGAGTGTCTGTGTGTATGCTTGTCAAAGGTATATATTACGTTGCATGGTTCGGGCTGGCTCAGTTTTTGGCGGCAGTCGGAGCTCTAAAGATCGAGGCAGCCGATACTTGGGTGAATACTAATTCGGATATATCTCGATGCGGCAGAAAGTACAGCCAGTCAGGCAATGCAGGAGCGTGAGGGTGTGTGTGTGTGTGTGTGTGTACGTGGGAGGAAAGTTGGTAGAGGAAATATCCGTGGAAGGGCAGGTAACGGGGGACGCGATAAGTTTATCGGGTCGTTGGATGCATTGCGTAAAATTTCATTAACAGTATCAGCTCGCTCGGATCGCCCTCGAGTTTTCGTGTCCAGCGGAAAAACGTCGTGCGGCCTCCAAGTTCGGCGGACGAAGCATTTTGCGCGGACGTTGCTTCGACAAAAGGATCTCGTAAAGATATAGCCAGGGCATCGAGGGTGAGTGCGCCATTGTAGAGGGCATGGCGGGTCGAGGGCATTCGGGAGTCACAGTAAAAATCCGAAGTCACCGAGCTCTCGGGAAACGCGAATCGCTTCGTCTCCCGGCGGATGACTTCGTCCGGCTATATCTCGCTCGAGGCAGCGACCACGAAAACCGGAAAAATTCCGCACTCCGCGTCCACTGGACCCTCGCATCTCCTATTCCCACCAATCCGAGGGAGAGAGGGAGGACTTTGATCCCAGCACGGAAGCACCCGCGAGAAAATTGTTCGGACGCGCGTCAAATCAAGCACATCAATAATGCGATGAGGGAATTCCACTGAAACGAAACTGTATTAGCATATAAATTTGGACCGCCTCTTTTCCCCCACCGCGGAAAGAAAGAGAAGATCTCGGAATATCGGAGAAAAACATGGCTGGCGTCACTGAGAAGATTTGCTAAATTATACTTAATAAAACGGCACCGGCCAGTCTCGCTCAAACTCTCTGCTGTGGTGTGCTGGAGAGCGCGGCGACGGCGCTTCGGAGAAGCTCAGTCGCGCCCGCTTATTTTCTCACGCGCCTGACGAACAGCTTTACAACCCCATGAGCGTTTCCACTGACCGCACAGTATAAATCCCGTGGCAGTTGCGAGCCACCGCAGTGAGAGCACTCCGAACACAGAATCTCCCTCTCGGAGAAAACTTGCGGCGACTCTCTCTCTCTCTCTCTCCTTCGCACAAGGAAGGACTGAAATTCGAAAACTCGAACGCAATTCGCGCCCAAATCCACCAGCGGCGAACTTTCCGAATCTACCCTGTATTACGTATGCATGCCGGAGGATCGTCAAGACGAGATCAAGCGAGATTCAATTCCAAGGGGCGAGGAAATCTTCCGGGACGAGTGCGTCCATCACGAGGAGAAACTCTCGCGGAGCACTTGGCCCTCGCTCGAAGGGAGTAACTGGCGGCCTGCGGCAGCAACGTCCGAGATAACTATCATGTCAGAAGAAGAGGAGTCGTTGCAAAGACACGATAAACAACCGAGGGAAAATTGCTATACCCTTCCGCGAATAATGTCTCAAACAGCTCGTAGTTACCTGCGATGTCGGCGATCCTCTCTCGCGGGCGCATTCTCCCACAGAAGCACCGCTTGAAGAATGTAAAAGCGCGGTGCCGCCCTCCTCTCCGTTGGAGCGGAGCCCGCCGCCAGGCAATATGTCGGTCAGGTTGGGGAAATTTAAAATTATCAGGAAGTACGGCGACAAAGGGGCGCGCCGCCACCGGCGGCGTACGGCGGCGGGAAGAGGGTAACGAGGACGGCGAGAAAGAGGTTGCAAGCATAGAGTAAGGTGAGCGGAGGGTGGCTGGACCGCGGTAAGACAGAGATACCGGAGGAAGCGAGGCCTACCCAAGAGGAAGACACCGCAGCCTTGTCGGGGAAGCTTGCTGGAAGAAGCAGGAGCAGAAGGTGACCAAGTGTGAGGCTGGCGCCGGCTCGAGGTGCAAGTGAGAAAACGGAAGAGTGGACAAGGCGATGGAAAAGAGCGGTTGGAGAGAGGGCAGGAGGAAGAGAGAGAGAGAGAGGGTGTGTGTGTGTGTGTGTGGGAGAGAGTGAGAGAGTGAGAGAGGTGGGACTGTGGAGGCGAGCGAGAGGAGCACAAGGGGAGTACGCGTATTATGGGGAAAGGTTGGAGGGCGCAGTCTCGGCTCGCGCGCCGGGCATTCGCGTTCGCGGGCCGCGTGCTCGTTGCTCAGTTTCGGTCCAGACAGAACAGCACGCGCTTCCTTCCACTGCAGGATCACGCTGCTCGTACAAGTGTCATCCGCGCATCTCCATCGGAGCAATCACTCTCTGGCGGGATCACACGTCGATCTCTCTACGACAACATCGGAGACCGTGGATTTCACTTTACTCTCAGCGGAGCATCCTTACAGATCGCTTTGTACATCGTCGTCCCGGAAGCATCGACCTCCAATCGACTGTGGGCCGATTAGTGCACCTTAATAGAGATATACTTCTTCAGGTGTTTGTTTCTGCAGCCTTTCAAGCTGACTTCCCACCACTTTTCTTCAGTTTCGAGACTTTGGTATTGCTCGATGCAGTTCGATTAAAGCGGAGGATCATTCCGCGGATTTACTGGTTCACTTTCTCCGGGGTGTCGAGAAGTATTCGCGACAACGAAGTTGAGCGGCTCACGATCTGGCAGTTTTACGCCGGTAAGATTCAGTGATAGGTTTTCTTTCGTGGGAGAACGGAGAACGGTCCCGGCAAAGGCTCCACAACCGCGAGCGATAAATCGTCTGTCCGCAAAGAGATTTCGCCCGATTTTATCGCGGCTCTAGTTTACGAGGGGCGATTAAAGGTTCATCGTGCCAGCATTTACGAGGCTCGCGGGGCTCGTGCGCCGCGAAAACCGGCAGGAATTCCGTGATACGCGCGCGGCCACATCGCCTATGAGATCTTCCTTTGGCACAACAAAACTTCAGTGCACTCGAGCGGATCCTCTTACCGTTCGCGAGAGTCTCCGTGAAAACGATCTTTCGAGCTCTCTTCAATCCGTTAAGAAACCAACCCCGACGAATCTTTTTGAGCACAAAGTAATGGCGCGCATCGGTTAAAAGGCGAAACTCGGACGATTTTTGGAGCTCGATAGAAACGAAGCTTGGGTTCGCGGAGGTCAAAAGCTCGACTATTTCGGGGGTAGGTGATAACACGAGGGTGTACAAAGCTCGCTTTTAGCTTTGATATTGCTTTTTTCGGTGGGTTCCCCTTGTCCCGTAGTCATCAGCGAGGGCCGGAATAGCCGGGCTGGTGAAACAAAATATGAGCATCGATCTTTGGAGCCGCGTGCTCTCGGCCGGGCCGCAAAGCAACCGAGAGTTTAATCGGTAAATCCGCGGGGGCGCGCTCGCTCGCTCGCGCGCGCGTGTCCATTAACTCGTGGTCTGATTGTAGGAAGGGCGGCTTAAAAAGCAGCGGAATGCTTTTGCTTAATACCCGGGAGTTCGCGTTCCCCGGCCTTTTCGGCAGTGCTGTGTAAGCCTTCTCGCCGGCGATTACGGCGCCCAGTTGCCCGCTCGAGCCCGCCGACTTGAGATCTCTCTGTGAACACCAACGATAACAGAGTGAAACCAAGAAAGACCGAAATAGAACCCAACGCATTCCCTCGAAGAAGAGTCGGAGGAATAGGTGCGCGCGAAATTCCACCGAGAAGAAGAAAGTTGGAGTTTGAAACAGTGAACTCTCAAGTACAATCAAGATACTGCGTAGAATCAAGTGATAGCAGAATGCGGCTCCTTATGTTTTGGTGGATCGTCTGCAGCTCCTCGATGGCCCTGGCGGCGCAACGGGCCAACGGTGACGGCAAAGGTAGGCAGGCAAGCAAGCACATCGATGTTACGCCCAACTTACGCTTATCCCAGCCTCTCCCCAGAGAAACTCTCGCGACAGTAGTTGCCCTCATAAACGACACGAGCGTATGGCGAGAGACGCCCGATGAGAATCGTTGCGAGGATACTTCTGCCACCGGGAGAATTGTCTAACCCGGCTAGGCGAATACACTCCCCGCAACTCTCCCAGAAATACACACCTACACCGCCGTGTAAGCTTCAAGCTCGCGTAAGCGCGTAAAGAGAAAAAGTTACGATCCCTTGGAACCTGCGCGATCTGTACCTCCTTATTAAAAGATACCTTGGGAGTTTACGACTTCAGCAAGAATTCCTGCGTAATATTATATTAGCTCATCGAATAGCTCGTCGGTAGTACTTGGTGCTTTATTATACTTGGAAGATTCCTCTACGTCGACTTTATTTTTCCTCGATACTTGTTGTCTGACAAGGCTGTAACATCGTCAAAAGAAAAACTCTCTTTCTACGCTGCGTATTGTTTGAAACTGGAATGCTGGGGGCTGCGTTATTGCGTGTCTCGATAGCAGTGATCGAAGTAGCATCAATGCGGGAGCGTACAGCTCGATTTCCTGCTTGACCAGCGTCAAGTAGAATAGTCCGGTTGTCATCGGACCTTCGGGCATACTAACGCCAGGAGCGGATCGCTTCTCCAGTTGCTTTTGTGGATGCGTGCTTTGCGGATTCTCAGGTGATGGCTGCCGGTGGTAGACGCGAATGACTATCGGCGTTTATCGAGCGTAAAATTCGCTGGGCCCTTCGCCGCCGCCGCCGCCGCCGCCGCCGGCAGAAGCATATACAGCGGGCAGGCAGTCCGATCGCGTTTACGGGCCGCATCAAACAACTCGGCCCGGTATAGGTCGGCCGGCTCTTCGTCACCGCCGGATTTATTTCAAGCACCCTTTATTCGGCCACTTTGACGCCGGAGTGGACCAGTTGCGGATGCTGGGCTGCTCGCAAGCTTGCCCGCGTGTACCGCTTCGGGGCAAACTGATCTGGTTTGAATTACACACAGCCGTTCGTCAGACAACCCGCCACATAAACGCCATTCTACTCTCGTCGATTTCCGCCCTTGCCAATCTCAACCATAACGAGAACTATCTGAATTCCGCTGCGTTCACTTTCTGCCTTCGCGTAATTATTTTCGTGGACTAGTCTTGAAAAGCGTCGCTGTTTTACTGGCGGCAACATAAATTTCAACGTCGAGTGGGACACAAGTCACTTGTCGCAGTGTAAAGATTAATGAAACGCTGGTCGAAAAGAAGCGTTTTCTTCCTTTAGGGAAGTTTCCGCGATACTGGACGCATCGATCGTTCCCCGGGACTGAATCCTGTTTTAGACTGTGCGCGTTTTATGGGCTTTTTGACGCATTGCCATTGCTAGTTACAGCGAGCCCAGTCGGGCTTCCTTTCAGCCGATTGTCCGTGAAAGTGGGCGATGAACGGCGAGGATTGTCGGGCAAGCGGCGTGTAGTTGAAAATTAAAATTCATTGAGCAGCAGCGGCGTCGGCGGCAGCGGCGGCACATCAACAGGCTCGGCCGAGCGGACAATGTCAGGTGCAGCCGGTGATTTCGAATAAAATTAAAATCTAAAATGCCCGCCTGGACACGTATGTGACCATGCACCACTGCCACCAAGCAATGTTTCCCGAATAAAGGGAAGTAATTTATCTCGAGCCGTTCGTTCGCGAAGCCCCCGTCCCTGGCATAGGAATGGATTTCAACGTCCTCCTCCTCCTCCACCTCCACCGCTACCCCCTTGACATCCTCGTGCATTCGGTCGTCCTGTTGCATTGTCTCAGAGAGAAAAAGAGCGGGGCGCAGTTTTATTTCGCGCACGAGAACTCGCACAAAGAAACGTTTCGGTGGCACACGTTGACTTCGTGGTGAACAGCTGCTTGTCCGCCCTCTTTCTCTCCCTTCCACCTTTCATCCCTCATTCCAGCGACGCGAGGTTATGCTTTCCGCGCTCCTCCTCCTCCTCCTCCTCCGCCGATCCGCAATCGCCGGCTTCGAATTGCGCGGCGGCTTCCAGCAGCGTGTGTAGATTGCGACGCCGATAGCGTCGCCGGATCGACTTAAACGAGAAAGGGAGACACACCAGCTACATTACCACCACCCATCCACTTCTCCCTGCGGCTTTCCTCTCTTCAGCGGCGTTCCGGCCTTTTTTTGCGCGGCCCGTCCAGATTAAAATCGCCGAACAAACGCGGAATTCTGTGCTCAATGCCTCGCGCATCCAGCGGCGCCCCGATGCTTCATTAGAACTTCGGCGGATCGAGATTAGCGCGCATTCCTTTCGGACACCCGGGCCACTTTTTGCACGCCCCAGTGGAAAAAGTGGTAACGCGTCCACTGCACTGCACTAATGAGAGATTACTTTCTCTTCTTAATTAATCCAAGAGCTCCCTCGTTCAGCCAACACGCGCGCGCGCTCGCGCGCGAGTACTGCAGACTGTATATTCTATACATTTAATTAGCGCGCGCCACCGCCGCGACCGCTGCTGCGTCCACAAAATAGAATAATTCACCGGGATCGAGCTTGTACAAGCGTACCAAAAGAACTGCTCAAATTACTGGAACAGAAAGGTGGGGCGGGGGTGGGAGGGGATTGGTCGGAGGTCGCAGGAGGCGACGATGGCGGGGGTCGGTGGCGGATAGGATATTATCGAGTATTTCGAGCGGGCTAATACATTTCTCGAGGCTATTAATAAAATTAATTTCACGGTATAAAGAATGTCATCGATCGAGCGGGCCCGTTATTAAGCCGCGCGCTAACCAGATTTCCCTCGCTCAAGTGGCCGTTGTTATTACAAACACGGGGCCGGGCCCCGCGGTTTAATTAATAAATCGCGACACACTTGCTCGCCCGGAGTCCCTCTTTTCCACCGTCCAACGCCCTCGCGCGCCCTCGCGCGCCCTCGCATTCTTTCTCCGTCGCGCCGCCGCTTTGGCGCAAAAATGTTCCAACACCTCCGCGCTTCGTTACACCTACGCAACTTCAGCTTAATTAGCGATTATGGAAATGCAATGAGCCCGTTTCATTACTGCCGCCGTCACCACCACCACTTAACTATCCCAAGTTAGCGAAGTTCGGCCATTTCCTCGTGAACTCCTGATATTCTACGGTGCGCGCTGTCTACGTGCATTAAAAAGCTCTTGGAGGTAGAAAACTCGCCGAGTACACGTGTACGGCATCCGACGAAATAGTTGTCAAAATCTAGAAAACATTCGCCCAATAGAAAGTTGACATTTGGTAGCATGCACACCCTGTATGAAGGACTTTTTAAAACTCCCCTTTTAGGGGAGCATGACACCCTCTTGCAACCCCCTAAAACAGTCCTGCATATTGGGTGTTTATGCTATTAAACTTCATCGTCTACTTGGCGGCCGTTTTGCAGATTGTGACAACTATTTTGTCGGATGCTGTACTATTGGGAGCTGGAAAGTTAGCCCCTGGAAGGCAGACCGTGCTTGAGTTTGCCCTGCCAAGGATTGGCGGTAACGCCTATGATACCTGTGAAAATTTGGCCCCGTATTGCTTGATTACCTGCTTATTGGTATATTCGCAGCGGTAAGTAGGGCACCGAAGGGACTTAGGCCCGTGAGGTGGTGGTGCCCGACACCCTGCCAGCCAATCGAAGTTCGACCGATAATTAGGGGCCGTAATTTCTTTTCTTTAAAAGTCAAATTTCTCGCCAATCGGGGCCAGAAATATTTTTCTAGTTAGGGTCTGCCTCCCAAGGGCCAACTTTCCAGCTCCCAACTGTACAGCATCCGACAAAATAGTTGTCACAATCTAGAAAATGTTCGCTGAATAAAAAGTGAAATTTTGTGCTATGCGCACCTGTTATACATGACTTTGTAAAAGCCCCCTTTTTAGGGGAGGAGGCTTTTTTCGCAACCCTCTAAAAAAGTCTTGCATATCGTGTGTACATGCTACAAAACTTAATTTTTTGTCTGGTGGTTGTTTTGCAGATTGTGGCAACTATTTTGTCGAATGCTGTACCTTGAAAAGGGTGTCAAGTATGGTGGATGTTACGTAGGTTTTGCTGGCTTTTGCAAAGCTCGACTTTCTTTTGGTAACGCTTCGATGCTGTCTGAGTGGGCGCATCGGAGAGAGAGAGAGCTGGGAAAAGCGCGTAGGCAGTTCTCCTGGCCGGAATTTCACTGGCGTGACCAAAGAGTATTACTAATTACCGGAGGCCAGGGAAAGCAGCTAGCAGTAAATTGCCGCCGTTAGCAGCGCCGGCACAGTTCGTACTCGTACGTACACCGCGCCCACTTGCCCGGCCCCGCTCCAACTTCGCAACAGCTGCGTTCCAGGAGCGAGTGCCGCGGGAAACTTTGACCTTAAAAATACAGGTTCATGCAGGTGCACATCGTGCATATCGCGCAGTTAATTCGAGCCGTTAATGGTCTGCCCGAGGAGGGAAAAGGGAGAATTTCGTGTCGAGTAGGGATGCCCGAGGGATTCGAGCTCTCTGCGGGTCTTTTGACGCTCCTTGACCCATCGCTGTTAAGATCGGAGCATCGAGAGAAAAAGAGAGAAGGAAGACAGAGAGAGTGTGTCATATACAGTCGGGCCGGAATTGTGGTTGAACGTTTCCTGCCGAAAGATAATACGAAGTTTCTTCTTGTTGGCAAGGAGGAAGTTCCGGGGGCCAGTGGCGGGCGCGGGCGCGCGCGCGCGCGGCCCTCGCTAATGGCTTCCCGCCAGTCACGTTCCATACGAATCCGGGCATTTACGAAACTCTCGAAAAAGGAGGAAGTAGCAAGGCTGCTGCTGCTGCTGCCGAACTTCTGGACGATCGGAGCCGCCGCTCAAGCTTCTTAGAGCCGAAGAGCCTCCCTCGGCAAGTGGTGTAACTGACGTATTCATTAAGTTCACGGATTTCTTAGCTATCCAAACTCGTAGTTCAATCGGAAGATACTTTTCCCTTGCACAGTATACATCTGACGTGCTTGCCTTGGCAGTGGCCAATGGCGCAAGACTAAGTGCTTTCCGGGCTGGGTGGGTGAAAGGGGAATGTCCCCATCAGTATGGTTATCATCGATTCGCATAGCATAAGCATATAATCATCATCGATCATTGCGACTAGCTGGAGACCTGGTATGACCTTAACAAGCAATGCCTTTGGGAGGGATGATGCTCTATAAACGCGTAATCTATGTTAACAGCAAGCTAAAGGAATGCTTATGCAATCAGAGAACAGCCGGCGTAAAAGTGGATGGGCTCTCTCGCTAACTTATAATAGCGTTGCCGTAAGCGTGTTCCCGTAATTCGCTCTCGGGCGCATTCGTCACAGTTTCGCCCGCCGCTGTAACCCTCGGTTTAACGAACGCGCGACTGCACGACGAGAATCCGGCTGGACCAGGGATGCAGGCAACGAACGACAGGCGGACAGAGAGAGAGAGAAAGAGAGAGGGGAGGGTTAAGGATGAACGGGTTGAACCCCAGCCCACTTTCCGGTAATCCATTTGAGAGGGAGGGCGCGCGGATCGAGCCTAATCGGCTGTGTATACCTGTACGCGCGAGCTCGTGGCTATAACTTTTAATTTAACGAGTTTTTCCACTCAGATAATTGCCATTTAAATTAAGGCACGTCGTCCGGGATATTCGGCGACAGATCGATAGACGGAGAGCAGCGAGGCTGGTGTATAGCGGACGAGAAGAATAGGGATAGAGAGATAGAGAGATAGGTGGAGAGAGAGAGAGAGACGAAGGAGGGAGAAGGGTCGAGCAGAGCTTGTAACGTGTACCAAGGGTCCACCGTTCTTAAGCCGACCTAAGCCAACTTAAACCCAGTTAAGGTCGCGCCGTTTCTTCGCGAAACGAAATTGGAACGCGCGGTTAGTCCAGCCAAATTAAATAGCACGCGGAAATGACATTCCTCGAGGGATGTTCCACCCAATGCACATGGATACGCCTCTGTTTGGGGTTACGGCTAACCCCTCATCCTGCTTTTACTCTCCGGCGTCCCGTGGGACGGAAGCTTCTGAGGGTAAAAAGTCTTATTAACTCGGGAAGTAGGCCTGACAGGTGGATCAAAGTTCCCGACTACCGGCTGCCACCTAGCTAACTTACTTATCGGGGCTGCTAAGCACGTGGCCGCTACGATCGTTTCGCCCAAGTGTCACCCAACTTGCCACTCTTTAACCTTCTCACGTGCATAATCTCCCTCTTCCCCAGTAGCTCCCTCTGGCTATAAAGGGGCAATAAAATCGGACGACTCGCGGCGTAGTAAACGTTGAATCCACAAGGAACGAGCTTTCCTCACCCTCGCCAACCCTCTCTGTGTGTGTCTGTCTGTCTGTCTCCCTGTCTGTCTGTGTAACGCGTCTGTTTTTTCTTTCTTTCGCCGCCGGCAGTGGTGGTCGCGTAGGATTCTTTGCGGAAACACGTCTCGCACGGAATTGGAGCTGACCGTTTCACGGTTCCCCAGCGTTCAGCGCGCGGTGAGTTCAACGCAATGGGAAAAGTGTCACGCGTTTATTCACCACCATAGGAACGCTAGGCGAGTTGCTAGCTTTATCGCTGGTAGCAGGCTCGCGATTCTTTTCGGCGGAGATCGCTCTCTCTCTCTCTCTCCCGCTCGCTCGCTCGCTTTCTCACTGCGCCGCGCGAGATATCCAGGTATGCGGAAGCGGAATCGAACGCGCGGAATTCCGGGCGCGAAGTCTCCGCAGCCTGGCTTTTCCTCTCGATGCGACACGTCCCACGGGTTTCTGGCTGACGACGCTTTTCACTGCAGCCGCCCTCCGGGATGGGCGTGCACCTTAACAATGGGGGAGAGGAGCCCCGGTGCCCTCAATTTTGTGGCATACATCAGACCGCGGTTTTACACGCGGAGACACGTGTCTGTGTGTCTTTGAGTATGCGTGTGTGTGGAGGAGACGTCGAGGCGTATTGTCACAATGGCACAATGACATCGGTACACTTCTGGTTCGCCACACTTTTCTCTCGTGTTCTCCCTCACTGATCCTGATTCTCTCGCGTATCCTCTCAGCTTCTCTCACTCTCTCTCTCTTCTCGGAGACGAGGTTTGTCTCTACATTGGATCGTCGACGTCTCTCCACGCCTTCGATTTCCCAGGTTAACATTGCCCGCCGTAACTCGAGGAGCATTGTGATCGGCCGAGCTGGTGCCCGCGATATAATATCGATCAGAGGTTGTTCTTCAAACAATCAACCCTGAAAGCGAAGCCATTATTTAAGTCACGATTATTGAGCCGCCGCCGGCGGACCGAATTGAAATCGAGCAGGCACTTCCACCCCCCCCCCGCATCCCCCTTCTCTCGCTCTCTCTCTCTCTTTCTTTCTCCTTTGGTTTCCAATTCGCGCGCGAGTACGGTCCATAATTATTTGCTCAATCAACAGGCCCTCGAGGGAATGCGTGCAAATGTGCGCCGCTACCAAGTGAATCCACGGTCGCTGGCGACGCGACGCGACGCGCGCCGTTGACCGTCGACGACGCCGTTTCGTTTTTGTCTCGGTACCGCTTTAATTAATTAATTAATTCTACTTTATTTGCGAGGCTCGACTTCCGCGCCCCTACTCTTTCTCCTCGGCTCTGCTCTCGGTGAAAAGCCGTCGACTTCCATTATCGGGCTTATAATTAAAGCGCGCCGAAAAATCTCCGTCTGCTAAGTCGTCGACGATTCTCCAGCGCGGCCCATTTTCTCCGCTCAAGTAGAGGGTGGTGCGCGCGGCTCATTGTCGGCCAACGATACCAGTCGCACTTAGAAGAGAGAACATGGAGGTGTTCCTACATCCGCGCGAGGGAGGGAAATGGCAGGGCCGAAGCTCCCGAGGGTTGCCGCAAGGTAGTTAGCGCGCATTTCAATGAGTGCGATGCCTGACACTGCTGCCGAGAGACGAACCGTGTACAGGGTGAGTCACTTGCCTTTGAATCGCCACTGTCGATCATACACTGTTCCATAGAAAATCATTACAAATAACCTAGACATTTCAATTATACTGAAATGTTTCTTAACATTTGTCTGCATTTCATGCATTTATACTTTTACGTGTTTGAGTTATGTTAACTTGCACATGGAATTTCACCCTGCAGAAGCCAGTTATATATAATATTCCCCTATAAATATAATATAATAAAATATTGTCTCCTTACGTTGCTAGCCATTCGAAGGAAGTCGATGCTAAAACTTGAGAAAATATTCCCTCCAACAGACTACAGAATTTAATACAGTCTAGTAGTAAGCAGAGAATATATAGATAGTTTAATTAAATAGATGTCTAGTAAAAATGGGCTGGGAGAGCCAAACTCTCCTAACCTCACTTTTACTAGACATCTATTTAATTATACTATATATATTATCTGTTTAACAATGGACTGTATTAAATTCTGTAGTCTGTTGGAGGGAATATTTTACCAAGTGTTAGCATCGACTTCCTTCGAATGAGTAGCAACGTAAACAAAAAAGATTTTATTCTATTATATTTACAAGGGGATATTATACGTAACTGGCTTCTGCAGGGTGAAATTTCATGTGCAAGTTGACATAACTGAAACATGTAAAACTATAAATGCATAAAATGCAGAGACAAGTGTTGAGAAACATTTGTGTATAATTTAAATGTCTAGGTTATTTATAATGATTTTATATGGAGTGTATGCTCGACAGTGGTGATTCAAAGGCAAGTGACTCACCCTGTACATACGTGTGACCTCCATATCAGGCTTAGGTCATTTCGACTATCACTGACGCCCGCCTCTTCAACCCCACGGCTTCATTATGTTTGTGTAGAACAGCGTGTGACGCCTAGACAGGCGATCTTGCAAGCAAATATACACTTGGTCTCCACCGAGAGAAACAACAAGATGTGATTCTCTTCCTCCCTCTCTCGCTCTCTCTTGCATAGATTAAAGCTAAACTCTAGAGCAGAATAGCGCTCAGGGCCGTTCCTGACGTAGGTGCAAAAGGTGCCAGCGCACTTGGCCGGCCAAATCTAGAAAATTACACGTGAAATCAATCACTTTTTTCGGCAGCATGACTTCCGATTTTGGCTAAATTGTAATATGTTTTTATCTACACGAAATAACAGGGACACAGAATCATTATTTGGCTAAGTTCGCGATTGCTTACAGTTGCAATGTACTAAACAATACGACTCTCGTCCAACAATCAATCATCTACACAAATGAATTTCTATTTCTTTAGAATTATTAGTTTTCTATTTCGACTTTCTAAAGACACGTTTTTCTCTTAATACAGACTTATTTTTAACCACCAGTTAGATTGTTAAAATTGTTCAAAAATGAACAAACCTTTCTTTTTCATTATTGCTGTCTAAAAGTATTTGTACTCTTAAGTAAGTAATGCTCAATAAGGGCGGTGATATTGCCTTTGCACCTGCGCGGCCAGCAAGTTAGGAACAGCCCTGAAAGCGCTCATAAGCCTCCGAAGCGCAATTCCCTCGTGTCACTCTTGAGAATTACAGTGATACTCTGCGTTCGCCGTCAACGCGTGCGCTTCCCAACACTAGAATTTCCGAAATCCGTGGAATTGTAAATCACGCCGGGGAGGATTTAATAAGTCGTGGATTGCGCGCGGTATTAAAAATACTAGGCGGTTCCAACAGGCTGGAATCCATTTACAGGGAAGATTCTCGGTCGGGCCAGACAGAGGTAACGCGCTCTTCATTAAAGAGTTGCTGGGCTCGACAGAACAGTCCTGGCGACAAGTGCTCTTATTTTTCAAAGGCACCAGCCGCACTATACCCAAGCCACATCAGCATTGTAAATCCCCCACCCTTCCTCCTCCTCCTTGGCTTTCTCTGGCGCGCGATACGTAAATCTCCGGTTGTCAACCAATAACGTTTGAGGCCGGTTTTCCAGCCGCCAGGTATCACAAGCTCTCTCTCTCTCTCTCCGGTTGATGACGGTGTCGTGGCGCGCCACTCGTCTCGAGTGTAATAGACTTTCAGATCGCTGCCCAATTAATTCAGCCCGCCAACTTTTACTTCCGGCCAATTATTAGCGAGCGCGTCCGTCCGTCCGCCCGCATACTCCTGACACTCGGCGAGTGTTTGAGACGGCGGCTCGGCGAGTGCATGATAGCGAGTATTAAAGTGCGAGAGGATCGTCGACTGTAACAGTCTGGCAGTTTGCTCGTAAAGATCGCCGGAGTACCATCTACTTACTCTTTCTCTCTCTCTCTCTCTCGGTGGAAGAAGAGAAAGAGAAAGAGAGAGAAGGAAGAGAGTGCTGCTGGCGTTGCCACCAGTCGAAGAAACGATTCGTCCGTCTGTCAATTAGAGAGCGATTTACTATCGCGAAATTGCCGGAGTTCAAGGCGTTCCCAGCCGGCTGGTTTCTCCGGCTGGCCGAGAGGGGGGGCGGTAATCGAGATTTAATTCGAGGACACGCCGCCAGCCAACGCCTCACTCACTAACCTTCTCTCGAATCAAGCTGCTTGCCGGAAGTCCGATTGTAACGGCAATTTAGTCGGAGCATCGATCCCGAGAATGCTTTTATCTGCGAGCACACTATGCTGGATCGCTATGATGGAGGGGAGCTGACACGCCAGGGTCACAGCAACCTTTTTGTGCATGCGACAGCCTCGCGCCGATTCTAGCCGGGCGTTTTAGTGATTAACGTTAACGGGTCTTTGAAAGTGTGTGCCTTTAAAAGCGACCGCAGGGATGCGCACACCAGCGTGTCACACACAATGCCCATAATTACCCGAACCGTTTCACCCCGTGTTGGCAGCTATGTAGGATTGTTTGCGTCCATAGGTGGCTGCGCGAGAGTTTTCATCCGACCATCCATGCAAGATTGGGTTTTTCCCCTCGCTTGGCATCGACACATCTACCACCTTCTGACCCGTAGATTGGCATCGCGTGTTCCTAACTCTCTCGACAGTATGTCGTTATTAAAAAAAATGTATATGTATATATATATGAGTCTCACATTTTTACATATGCGCGCATTTCGAACTGGCACACCAGAGCGAGATGTCTATCGACACGCGGCGAACCGTCGGATTTCCCGTAAATTTCATTCGCACGCGCGAATGTAAAACGCGGCCGCCGCCGCTGCAGCGATGTGTGCCGCATTAATCTTGCTGGAAAATCGTTGGCCAGTGTACACGGTGCATTAGCGGGCGCACACACACAGAGCGTGTACGAAGGACTGTGTGTGTGTGCCGCGCGGGGGCTATTCATGCGAGTCACGAAAGTATCAGCCGGAAATCCGCGTGACACGTTTAACTTTTGTCAGGCTTCCGGCGATGACAGCCGCGAGAGGAAAGTTCTCTCTCTCTCGCCGCCGCCGTCGCCCTTCTCTACTTTCGAGGCGAAAAGTTGGAGAAGCCTCGGCCGAAACTTCGGGATTGATATCCTAACAAAGTAGCAGCGGACCCGAACCACCACCGTCGGAATGAATTCCCTCTACATACTCCCCGAATACATCTAGTTTTCCGTGATAAACAGGTCGTGCCACCTGGGATCAGGTGATTCCCAAGCGGTGTTCATCGCTCCAAGGAACTCGCAAGGAATAATCCTGATATACGTTAATCTGACTTCACAGCGATCCTCGAGCTCGACTAGCATAGCTCTAATAGAGCAAGTTGCCCCGACGAGCCACCGAGCGATTTCCGATTGACTGGCTTCCTCCTCTCGAGGAAATATCGTCCCCGGAAATGCTCCACAACCATGGGATATTTAAGCTTCTCTTCAAGCTGCACGCTTCTCCGCCGTATTTACCGAAACCTCTTCCTCTTTCTCTCTCTCTCTCTCTCAGGGAAGAACTGTCGCTCGAAATATTTCCCAATGGAAGCCGAGCTGTTGGTTGCCATTGCACCGTTCGTTCTCTAGTTCTCGAAACACTTTTAACAAAAGCTTTCTTAGTCATCTCGTCGATGTTCTTCAAATCTCAGAGTGGGTTTTGAAATCATGTTTATGTTCCATTAAAAGATATGTTTGCCTCCGACGAAGTACGAAATAATTCTTGTAGGAAAGAACAATTGCTAGGATTGGATGGAAATCTCGTTGGTTGATTTCTGCTGACAGGGTTAGCGATCATTCTAGCTTTCAGTGGATCGCGACACGACATCGAGTCAGCTCTCCGGGAGACAGAGGTCCGACATTTTTGCTTGCGCCCATCCAGTGCTATGCGTTCTTGGGGTAAAAGTCGGTCAGTCTTCTCCCATTGCGCCGTAAGAAGTATGAGCGAGCAAAGGGAATAAGAAAGATCGAGGGAGATGAGAACGCGAAGGTTCCCAGGATGGAGGACGTTGAGGAAACGGGTGCTTCTCAAAATGCCCGTTTGGACGTTCGAGTAATAGGAAAGCACGTGTTCGACTTAGAAATCTATCATCGAATCTCGCAAATCTTCCATTTCCGGCGCACTCCAACTCACTGCAAACCTCCGCAAAAATTGGCAGTCAATTAGTCGTAGTCTCCTCATTTTACTTCGATCTTCGCATTTCCTTTCTGAGAGTGCACAAGTGGGTTGGAAATAAATTATAAATACGTTGAAACGCGGAGATTTCAGGATCGAGGACGTTGGCGAGAATATTGAGAAAACGGATACTTGTCAAACAAAAGGTGTGAATGAGGAGGATTGTTAGATTAATTTTTAACATATGGCTATAATAATTTTACTTTGAACATGTTTGTGTGTTTATCAGTCTTTTTGGTAATCAAACTTTCGAATTTCATTTCTCGACAGATTCTCAAAAAACAAACCTTCAACAATAAACGTCACAAACTGAAATTATTATAAAAAGACCCGCAAATAATAAACCATACAATTTCATGCGAATATCACATATATTCATCTTAAAGACTAATCCAACAGTAGAAAAACGCGTGTCCGACTCAAAAATCTATTATCAAATCTCACAAATTTAAATTTCCAACAGACAGCAAACGTCAACAAAAATTAACTGTCAATGGTCGATTCTTCTCTCCAACTGTACGCCGTCTCATTTAGCTTCGATCCTGGCGTCTCCTTGCGGAGAGTGCGTAAGTGGCTTGTAACTAGGTTATAAATAGGTTAAAGCGGGCGCGATACAGCGGAAAGTGGATCGTTACCGCGACACGCAGATGCAGCAAACACTTGTAGAGAAAGGGAGGGAAGAGGCTCTCGGAGAGAGGGTTGGTTGATGTGCACGGGGGAATTTGTAGTCGGAGGACAAGCGCAATATTATGTTAGCGATAGGGGTAGGTTGCTCAGAGGCAGGCGTCATTAGCATCGAGGAAGGAGAAGTAATTTCAGTCGGGGCTTACCGATGTTTCGAATTGATCGTTAACAACGTAATTAAACTATCCGTTACCGTGGACTGGCTCGACGGCCAGATCTCTGCCTGGTCTCCCGCGCCGCTAACCATAATCCGAGAGAGATAGAAGGGGCGGAGAACTGGTACGCTTCGATTCTCCGCAAAGCCAACGATGTGCATTGCTAGTTTGAGTAGCGGCCTTGATTAGGACCACTCATCATTTCACTCCCTTGTAACGTCGTTGTTTGTGGGAATTACATGATGCCTGCCCGCCAACCGGACACAGCCTCCTGCTCACCTAAATCCTGAGGTAACATCGCAACCACGCGCCAGTTGGATTAATCGTCACTGGCAGCGCTGCCTGCTGCTGTATTAGTCGTTCGCTCGAGGAGAAGCGTTAAAAGGGCCGCGTGTCATCATCCCTCCGAGTAATTCAGCCTTCCGCAAGCTCAATTAAGCTCGGCAAGCACATTCACCGCTAATCTCACGGCGATTCAATAAGCGCCGGATACACTTCCACCGAGGTTTCTTCTGGCCCACTTTTTCCCGCCGCTCGCGGTCCATCCATACTCTGAAAACACTCTCGTTGACGCGCTGGCCTTCTAGAAAAAGCGACGCGCGATTTATAAGCGCGAATCTTGTACGAAAGATTCGCCCTGGTTAAATACCACTGGTTCTCGTCGTTGCTTATTTCTCCTCCTTCATCAAGAAAAAAGATCAGGAGAAAAGAGACGAGAGAAAGGAGCTGACGTGATGAAGCAATTGGGTAATACATGGATTCGCCGCGGTGAAATTCGTTGATCGTCATTTTAATTAGGCTGACCCGGTTTTCCCCGACGTTCCCGCCGGGATAGTAATGACAGTAATTACGCCAGTTGGCAGTAATGCGTGCGTGCTCGCTATCCGCAGCTTGTAATTCAGTAGCGGCGGATAAGGCGAGGCGGAGCGGCCGAGCGGAGAGGGTTGGTTGGGGGTTGAAAGGGAGGGGTGGGCTCAGTAGGCGGTGGGTTTAATTAGCCACTATTGAGATGTTTGAGGAGGGCAGTGTTGTCGAGTAGTCCTTCCCAGCCGCCATCATCACCATCAACACGACTATGTTTTACACTAATCCCTCCGACTAGCGTGAAGCAATACGAGCGAGTAGTTCGAAGACGCAGTCACAACCGAGAGAGGAGTCTTCCTCCTCCGCCCGCGCGCGCGCGCGCGCCTTAATACAACACACGAGCGAGAACCGGCAGCGGTGGCAGAGTAGCAATTTGGAAATAATTACCCCTCAGTGTTAATGATCTTCCTTTGTGAGGGGCGGCATCGGCGGCAAGTTGGGACGAGTCGGCTCTGCCCGGAGGGTGGATTATTACCGGCGCATTCAACTATCGGGCTGTTTGCTTAGCGCCCTGTCTCATTGTCACAGAACGACGCCTCTGTGCTTGGCTGCATTAGCCGCAGCCACAGTTGGCAGACTTTCAGCAAGCACGCACAAAGCTCCTCATCCCATGTGCGTCCCTCCCAGCACGCAATCACTCGACGAAGGAGTCCCACCTTTTGCCACTTGGCATTCGCTCGTGTTTGCGCATCCGTCGATGCGCAAGATTTCAATGTAATGTGATTAGTTGTACTCGAGGGCGTCTTGGAGTTGGATGCTGTAGGCGTAATTCTTAAAAGCATTAATGCCTGACGCTTCCCAGCGCCGAATGGATTTTAATCGGGAAGTCAGTTGCGCGTTAGCTCTAATTATATTGGGTGGGAGTGCGCGGGACGAGGAACTCGGCAGGAGCGGCCTGGCTTTGCTGAGTGCGAGGATTCTGAGGATTGAGAGGGAGCCTCGAGGCGCAGCAGCAGCAGCAGCGCACCACCGGCAAGCCGTTACGTCCCATTAGGGTGTTTGATGAATAGCACATTGCCAAGGTCTATCAGCTCCTTCATGTTGTCTGCATTTCGAAGCCGAAATTGATCACGCCGCCTCTCTCGCTCCTCCGACATTCGAAAGCTCCCTTCTGTGTGTCCTGCCAAGGTGGGTAAACAGAAGACTGGAAAATTAAGCCGTAATAATACGTGTAACCTTCGATGCCAGAGCAAACACCACTCGGAGTCTTGATTTATCCTGCGAGTACGTGACTCGCTACATGAAACTACTTTATCCCCCACAAGGAGAAGCTGGCTGCCGCGCGAACTTGTGCATTCTCTTTCAAAGATCCTCTTAATTAACCCCTCGGCTACCGGCGGGGATTCTCGAGATTGCTTCTCTTACTCTTTGAGCTCGTCGGGGAAGCCGTCACACGCCTTCTTACTTTTCCCCTTGCGAGCAATGCGATCTAACAAGTTAATTCCTCCTTAGCAAGGATTATCGTGTCTCTCGAATGAATGACGCATCGATTATCGCTCGTGCGAGATGGTGGGCCGGCGGCGGCGCTTTTCGATCGAGAGAAATTGCAGCTTCACGAAAACTGGCGGCGATTGGCGCGCTGCTCGATGAGATAGGGGAAGTTGGCGCAGCGAACGCACGTTCTACAATGGCGCGACGACAAGGGCGACGACGACGACGACGACGACGACTTCATCCGGTTTATCGGGCGAGTACACATTACCTTTGGCGTGGCGGCGCAAGCCGATGGCAGGGATTGCCGCGATCGGCGCTCATTTTACGAGAGCAATCGATCGAAATAAATATCGGCGAGCTTTTTCACGGCGGCGCTGCGGTAGCCCGACGCGCGCTGGGATTAATAAAACGGCGTATTAAGTTGAAAGCTCCTGGCTGAAACTGTGGCTATAAAATCGGTCTTAAGACCGCCGGGATCGGCACCGTTCCCTCCGGATAACGCTCTCCGGCACACACACACACACACACACGCTCCAACTTGCGAGATGTGTTAAGGAGCCATTGCAACCGAGCGACGACGACGTCGTCGCCGCCGCGCATCCGGCGTCCTCCGCATAACCGTTCCACGATATGCGAACCAATGGCACGTAAGAAACATTGAATCTAGTATGTCGTTCGCGGCCATTAACGATGATTAGGATCACCAATGCGCTAGTATTAAAATCACCGACTGATGCCACACACTACTCTTCGATGTCTCCGTCGCGGGAGTCTGTATATGCTAGCGAGAACTAATTAGCAAGCGTACGAACTAAGAATACTAATTAGACTAACGAACTCTGAACTTACTCATGAAAATTCTATCGGAGAGTCTCTCGTTGTTGGTTAGTCTTAAGGAGGTTGGTGCCGAAAATCAACATAATGAGATCGGATTTGAATTCATAGAGAATCATAGTCAATGGTCACTGCAGCTCTCTTCAAAATTTCAACTTATTTGTCTGTACAGTATTTATGTGACACAATAATAACGCATGAATAACAAACATTTCATGTGGTAAATGAGACATTTCCGAGTAATTAGAGTACAAATAACGTGATGAATAATATACAAATAAAAGTAACTTATAAAAGATGGTGTTACATGGCAAATAGAATTTCCTACCGAAAAATTTATTTGACTGTAATTTGAAGAGACCTCAAAATTCTGTATCAACACTCACATATTCCTCGATTACACCAAATAATGGCAGCAACCTCCTTAATCAGGAATGCATTCATTTTGTCACCCGGGGAACCGAAAATCAATTACGACATTGGTAAGTCGTACAAGGAGCATTAAGAGCCGAAGGGATGGAAAAAGAGAACTAGATTTATTGGGAGCTCGACGAGAGGCTCGTATTGTTCGGGATCTCGAGACAGTCTCGTTTGACAAAAGCCGATACATCCAAGTGAGTATCGCAATGAACTTCAGGATTCTTTTCTCTTTTACGATTGCAAAAGAGGGTTGATCATCAGGAGCGTAACAGTATCCGTAACATCGGGAATATCCAATATTCGTGGATTCGACTTCGCCGACATTCACACTCCCTTTTAACATTTCTAATAAAGCATCGATCTGTAACAGATCGTTACACAAGCGAGAAGAATCTCGAAGGAGAGTCTCGGTGAGCACAGCTGAGCTGTAGTTGTGAGGTACACAGTAAAGCGGATAAAGCAGGCGAGAATTGAGAGGCTGGGTCGATTTTCCTTGAGCGGAAAGAGGCGGCGGCGGATGCTCCAAGAGACGAAGAATGTGTGTGTCTCTGTTGCTCTCGAAGCCGAGCTGTGAAAATGCGATTTCGTCAGAAGACTAGCCATTGTGGTTGCCTCGAACTTACTTTCAAGCTCCACCGCCAAGACCGATATGACCGAGCGACGAATTGCCTTCGGTTTTGAGTGGCTCGACAGTTCGCCTACCACCGACAGTGCGGTCCAGCATCTTCTCGTATTGGAGCACAACTACTCTCTGTACTAGTGACTAGCACTCTCGCGATGTTAGCTTCGGTTTCAGACCATCCGCTATTCCCGAAGCTCGCGCGCGCAAGTAATTTCGAAGTCTCGAGCCACCGGCAATGATGTGCCCGGCCGAATCGAAAGTGCTGCTAAAAGCGGAAAGAGCGTCATTACTCGGTGCCGGAAGCCTGCTGGAAATGTGGAATAACATTTTTCGCTAACTGCTCGCGTTGCCAGGCATGGAAGCCTCTCACGCAGAAAGAGAAAGCTACTAGCATAGTCTTTTTTTTTTGGTTGGTATCTACATTGAAATTTGTGATTGTGGTACCCTAGCAGGTTGTCCAGTTAACCCACATTACATGATTTTTGTTTTTAGTGAATTATTGGAGAGTTTTGTATGATGATTCTTGACTTACGCGAAGAAGAACATTTTCTAAAAACTTGTTCCCTGAGTTTGGTATGCTTTTGCTTGGTATTACTAGGATAGAGTCGATCGTTCCTCGTGGGCTTTATAGACGGGCGCATGAAGAATGCTAAGTTTCGGTGAAATCAAGTCGAGTGCAGCTGGCTATGGTAAATGGCTGGCGGTGGGGAGTCACTTTTTCAGAACGATAAGAGAGCGGCGCACACGCGGGCGGCCGCCGCTGCGCCGGCTGATGAAGCGGGCTCCCGCGCCCTTCTAATTCGTCTTTCACAGCCGAGCAGCCCCCCTCCACCTTTGATTTACGGATGCACTTGGTACACTGGTGAGCCAGTACACGAGTGTGTAAACTTGTACGCGAGAGAAGGTACGAGGGGTTATCGCTGGTGTGAGTAAGCGGAACGGTGGACTGTGTGTTCGGGGAGGTCTGTGGCGGGCGCGTACGTGGCGGCACGTAGGAACTCCGAGAGGAAGGATTACATGACGATCGAAGCTGCTGCGCCGTCGGAAGAGCCGGCTCATACCTCTCCTTCTTCGGGTAACCTCGCTGGTTACTGGCCTCGCTGATTTATTGCCGGCCAAATTTATATCGCAATTAAGTGCAAGAGCGTGCGCCGCTGCTGCTGCTTCGCCGGAGATATCGATGCCCGCGCGATCCCCGAAAAATGAGCTGCCGATGCGCCACTGATACCAACTAAGCGAGATAATGCCAGTGCTTGAATTCGTATGTGTGTGTGTGTGAGCGCGCCCAACCACGGAATCCGAGAAGAACTAATCAGTCTTGCTTGTCGAGTCGAGCCGCTGGATTAAGCTTCTCGAATAACTCATTACTCCCGTTCAGTCTTCATTTCCGGGGGTTTCTTCTTAGCGCAATATCGGGTTAGACGATATGGACACCGAGGGAAGCAAGAGTTCTCGCTGCTAGTTGGAGGAAAGAGAGCGTAAAGTTTAAAGGCAGGAGACCCATTCGGTTGGATGGCGTGTTTCGCCGATCCGGCGCGCACCTTATCCCCAAAAATCGGCCAGATAAATCGGAGCGGTGAAGGCGTAGCTAGTTTTACGGAGAGGTAAATTTCATTTTTAGAGGCGCCACACTGCACTGTAAGAGCAGCGTGTCGGATCTACTCGAAAGTAAAAGGGTTGTTCGTTACTGGTCTCGGGTTGTAAGTGTCGGGGGGGTGGGCGAAGGGTGGGAATAGCGAGAGAGCGATGCTGGATAGTTGGTGTGTGCGGCACCCGCCAAGGAGAACAAGGGGTTGGGGAGAAACCGAGGGGGTGGAAACGAGCAGTAAGAGAGAACAAACGCCTTCTCGGTCGGTGAAGACGTTATTCGAAGGAGTCGAGGGAAGTGCATTTCCTCTTCTCCCTTTCTCTCTCTCTTTCGCTCTCCACGGCGTAAGATGATTTTACGACGAATGACGCTGTCAAAGGAGCACTTTCATTACCGTAATCGCGCGCGTGCGCCCCTCACCACCGCTGTTGACGCAACCTGCCGGATCAATGAAACTACCGTTCGATTCTTAATCAGTGGAAATGCCTTCGCCCTTCCAAGTGGAAGTAACAGACGTTCAGAAAAATTAAGCTTCGGGAAAACATAATCCTTTCGCTCGGCGCATTGGATTCACTTTTCCTAATGAACCAGCAGTGACACGGATCGACGATGAAATTCCCCGAGATTTCCATCGGACAGGAATGCTCAAGCTCGCCTGGAACGATTCACTAACTCTTCATTCTTTTATTAACCATTTAAATATCTCGAGTCACAGACAATGCGGATCAACATTTCGCAGAAATAATTCCCGTTATTCTTGAAATTCCTGTGTTCCGAGGGCGTTGACCCGATACTATTTAATAACTGATATTGCGGATACCTCGCTGGACAAGTCGAAGTGTCGGCTGTCGCTTACAATTACACATTCTTAACAGGAAGTCCACATTATTCTTTTCCATCGCGGGAAATTGTAGAGTGGCGTGGTTGTCGCTCGGCTTTAAAGGGACATCTCGCCGGCAAATTGTCAGGACAATTGTCGCGGGAGAAGTAGGTTGGCCCTGATGCCACTGTTGTTAAAATCCTTGGCTGGCTTCTCCGTCGCTTTAGCGGTGCCGCTAGCATAAATTCTGCGAGCGTTAAAGGCCAGCCGTCCTGGATAATTCAGATCGCCGTTAGCTCCGTCGGGGGAGAAGAAAGAACGCGAGCGAGACGAAGCGAGAGCGAGAGAGAGAGAGAGACGAAGAGAGTCAAGTGCCTTTTCAGGTTTCTATAATGTGACACAATTAAAACAGGTGGGAAACGAGCGGTGGTAAGTTGTTCCCTTAAGAGTTGGCTCGTTCACCGGATGGCAGTGTAATTCTTGGTCTCGTGCCTACTAGCTGGGAGCGCCTAGCAGCCGGCGAGGCTGGTTCGCGCGAGTGGCGTTCCCGGCGACGAGGAGCGTAGGAGGAGGCGGAGGAGTCAGTAGCAGCCGGGGTGAAAAGCGGTTTGAAACAACACGTGCTTATCTCTCTACCACTTCGCCGTCATTGTGCAGCCGTCAGCGAGTTTCCGCCGTCAAAAGTGTGTCGCACCGCGCGCGGCGCGGCACCGCCCCTCTCGCACGCGAGAACTCCTCGCTTCCCATTGTCGAGACAATCCCGCGCGCTCAAGTCTCACCAAGCACCAGAACCAGCCGGAGAACTTAGTTCCAAGCTCGATCGCGTCCCATCCCGATGAACACGTTCGTCCTGACGCAAAGGGGAAGAGGCAGCTCTTGCTAAACGCATCTAATTAATTGATCGAGCGCACACCGGAACCCGTGTACTCTCGGAATCGCAAAGTTTTCCTGGCCGATCGGTGAAAGTTCAGCGGCGCGGAAGGCGCTACTAATTAGATTTATCCCTGGCGAAACGGAAAGAAGCAGCACTGCGGAAAAATAATAATAAGTCGAGCTCGGCGATATCTCGATCGGAAGAGGGTTGGGGGTTGAGGGTGGGCGTTCGAGGGTAGAAAATCCTTTAAATAAAGTCGAGGCCGATTGTCCCCGCCTCTTGAATGAGAGCTCGAAGTTTTAATGACCGGATCGCGCTCCGCTCGAGGTCCCCACGACGACTTCGGATTGACCGAAGTTTTAAAAACATTTCACAGCGGCATCTTCGCGGTTCAAAGCCATCGGCTAATTTTTCGTAATTATTCGAGTTTTTCGACGGAAGGCGAAATCGTGGAAAGAGAGAGGTGGGAGGAGAATCAGAGAGAAAGAGAGTCCGAGAGAAAGGGGTAGAGAGACTTGATTACATTTTGTTACAGCACCATCCATTCTGTTAGCAGCTCATTGTGTTTGTCGTTTTAAAAGCTGTGCTAACAGGCCACTCAACTCCTAAACAAGAGAGTGTGTTCTCTCTGTTTGCCCATCTCTTCATTTTTATAACCTACGCTCGCCCTCGGCCGCTTTGTTCGCCGGCTCGCATAACCGCGGATAATATAGACGACGACGCGTATCCCCGCCGCTTCTAATTAGCGCAAGATAATAAGTGATTCCGTTTGTCGTGCCAGCGAGAATTTCGAAGTAACCGGCCGCCGGCGAGCGTAATCAGCCTTTAATCTCTACACCTGCGCGTATGCTATCGCGAAATTGGCGTATGCGTAGCTACGAGAGAGAGAGAGAAGCACTAAATTATCTCGCTATCTTGGCAGAGGAGTGCGCGGGCAAAAATGGTTTCGAGAGCGAGGAAGCCTCCAGTGCGCAATTTATTTTCGCAATAACCAAATTCCACGGAGACACGGCGTCGGCGGCGGGCGCTTTTGGGCGGACGGGCGTAGCGAAGCCACGCCAGCCAAAGCGGATAACACGGCTCGACTTTGAGATTTTTCGCATGGAAAGATGCCTACGTGCAAATATAAATTTCTACCGGCGCGGCGGCGGCGGCGCGACGGTGGTATCGCGAGGATGTTGGCGGCTGGGACACATTGCTTGCCGAGACCGATGAAACCCCTAATCCTTTTGACGTGTCCTCTTTACCGAGCACTTTGCCGAACGACCCGAAAACGACGCGGAGAGATGGGACGCCCGGGTGGAATCGGTCTGGGATGCGGCCGCGCGAACCAGCCCACCGGGACTCGTAAATCATGCGTTTCCTCGGACGACGCTCCCGCGGGAGCGTTTCTTGGATAGGACAGTGATTTGTGAGGACAGCGCTAATTGCGATCGGTCACGATCGCCCTCGTGGTGTGTAGGCGTCGCCGCCGCCGCCGCCGCCGCCGCGAAAACCACCGTGGTAAATTCAGCGGGGATTAAATACGATCCCGCTCTTTCATTATATCTGGCGCGCGTTGAAAGCTGCCCGCTCGCTCGCTCGCTCGCCGGCGACACCGATGCAAATGCTGCGCGAGGGAAAAAGCATCGGTGATGTTGTTTTCCCTGGCATTCAAAGGCCCGCCTACCGTGGATAACGACTGCGCCCTCCTCGCATATACTTTGCGCGGTGAAAAAGGTGCGCGCGCGCGCTCGCGCGCGGGGCCAGCACTCCGTCATTGCCGAGAGGAATGTAAACTGCGGACAGCATCTTTCCCACGTCGTCTCTTCAGCGAAACACATGAAATACCTAACCCGACAGTCGCTCTCTTTCTCTTTCTCTCTTTCGCGTATAATTCCTGGAATTTCCATGTCCTCGGCCGTTCCCTGTTTCGTAAACGCTTCGTATCTTTCGTTTCTGCTTATACCGTTCGTGTCTACATACATGCGCGCGCGCGCACGCTCCAACCTCTCCCGCGTCCTTTGACCTCTCGCTCGCAACGTTCCATCACTCACGAGTACATGATTCTGTCGCGTTGCCAGTCTCTGAAGTCCCGCGCGATGCAGTTCACCAGCATCCCCACTCGTCCCTCCTACACATTGTGTAACCTCCGTCGTGCTGTTAATTTTCATAGCTGGCGCCCAAGGCGAAGTGGTTGCAGACTCTTATGAGCAGCCAGATAAAAGTTCCTCTTCCTCGCTACTCGCCCGCCCCTCTTATTGTTCCCTCGCGCCCTCTCTCGCTCCATCTTTTTCTCACTCGATTGATGGTTATGTATTGAAATACACGTTACACACTGGCTGCTCTATCTGGCTTCGCTCGGGTAACATTTCCTGCGCGTGTGGTCAATAATTTCATTTAACACTCCGTTTATCAAACAGTTAAAATGACTGAAAAGGTATTTTATCGCAAGTATTTATGTTGCAGGAATTTTAGTAGCCAATGTTTTTCGCCGCTTTTATCGCGATGTGTGTGTGTGTTATTTTTATGGACGTTTTATCATTAAGTAGCGCGTGCATATGGAGTTTGAACTTTTTCAATTCAAAGCAATACGGATTTGCTTGTATTGATTAATCTTAGCTAATGAAATATTATTTCATTTTATTACATGTTTCGCTTTGTAAGTTCGATTTGAGATTTCCTATTTTTTGACAAATATTTATTTCTCTGGTGAAAGTACGTGTACATTAATATCAGCTTGCTGGGAATACTTTTTAACAATGCATAGCGAAAGCTTCCGGTCCTTTGAAATTTTGGAGCTACACTTGAAATACTTCGTGTAAGTAATTAATATTGCAACATTTCGCAGTCCACAATTTTCCGGGGTCGTAGATTTATTCCGGGCGGGAAAGCCGCATTAAAATCTATTCAGTGCTTCTCGAGATTGTATCAAGTTTTCTGTGCGTAAGAAGCTATTTTAATCTGTCTTGTGGCACATTTATGCTCACTGCTCGGTTCCCCGCGGACTAAGCGTAATGAAACATAGTTCACGTCTATCCGAAGGAAATACAGTTTCCAATGGCGAAAGAATTATCCAAGTCGGTTGTGTAATCTTTTTGATTACCTCAGACACATGCAAGCTTTCCCTCTTTCTATATTCATTTAGACTATTTAATAATTCCAGTGCCAAAGTTAAATATTTTTCACTCTCTCACTGCAACTTATTAAAAGTGTTTATTAACGTTATATTCGTCGAAACAAATATGTTTGCGAATGGATGCTCCAGCGTCAGTCAAATATGAGTGACGTGCCGAAAAACACTTTAAACTATATTTATATTTTTACAAACATACATTTTTTTAATATAAACAGATTCTAGATAAGATTAATATTATTATCAAAGTATAAATAAGATGAATGAATGTTTGAGTGTCACTCAGATGTAGACGACGTGGCAAAGAAACTACATTTCTATTTTTATTAACATAAACAGATTCGCGATAAGATTGATTTATTATCAAAGTATAAACGAGATGAATGATTGTTCGAGTGTCACCGAGATGTGGGAGACGTGGCAATGAATTACATTCATATTTTTACAAACCTAAATTTTTATGAATATAAACAGATGAAATCAAATTAATATTACTGTCAAATTATAAACAAAACTATCTCAATTCATGGACATTTCTCCCAAGTTTCCTGACTCTGTCGTTCTACAAGCCATAAAAGGTGGGTCAGGAGAGTGGAGGAGCATTTTCCCGAAATTATAGATAGCGGCCGATAAGTCGAGTGGAAAGTGGTATCCGTGAATGTTGCGACAGCTTGACATTTCGAAGTACACATTACATTACCTCGTATGTGTGTGTGTCAGAGCTGTGTACGTATAACATCGATGACATTTGGGAAAAGCCCACTTGGGCTTGGAGTCGCGAGAGCTTCGAGCCTCGAAATCTGTTTCACAGGCGAGTCCCTCGCGTCTTAAGCCGAGAGAGGGCCAACGGCAGACGCTTCGCTCGCACGTACGTCAGCGAGTACCGCTCGCTTTTCATTGCACTCGGGGAATATCAAATTTCATGGGGTGTTATTGGCGCGACAGCCTTTGAAACGTCGTCGCTCGTCATAGGAGGACGCACGCTTGCGGCGCCAGTGGCGTCTCCGCCAGAGTGAAGGATGGCATGAGATAGTGCGGGAAAAGAGAGCAAGCGAGAGAGAGAGAGAGAAAGGAAGAGGAGTGCGAGAGAGGAGCTTGCGGAGTTCTCGACTCCACGAGATGTGGGTCGAAAAATATTGCGAAATGTTTATCGGCTTTTCCGCGCGCCCTCTCTCCGAGCCGGCAGCAGCGCCAGCTCCGCCGTCGTGTTGCACATTCGAAACGGGATTGTCAGGATGGCTCCCTGGGCGCTCGCGCTATCGTCCCCGTGCACACGCTCACTCGCTCGTCGCCAGGATGGAAGCCGGCATTTCGGGCATCGCCAACTGATGGCTTTAATTACCGTCGCGTTTCCCACTAAGAGGCCAATTTAGTCCTCCGGCAAACTTTACCACCAACCCGGAAAAACCTGCTCCCGTTAGAAATGAGAGAGAGAGAGCGAGAGTGAGAGAGCGAACTCGTAAGCAGTCTTGCCTGGAAACGAGAGCTTAAAAATGTATGACAGTCTGCGACTACGTCACTCTCCGATCACACGAGACAGACTTTTCTATTAATATTCACTGGGAACTCTGTCGGTGGAGCGCTTGATATAGATTGCCGTGCCAGACAGGAAAACAGGTGAAACTAAATTAAATGTAAATTACTGCCCTCATTTTGGAGAGCGACCAATTCAGCAAGGCAGAGACCGAGCGAGAGCGAGGCAGATAGAAAGGGAAGCTGTGAAAATCACGGTGTTAAATAGAGGAAATCGGTAAGATAACGAAGGATTATCAGGGAGCGAAGAACACAAAAGGAACGTCGACAGTAAGCGAGAGGAGACAAAGCCTGCTCGGAGGGCGCTAGCCATGCTTGCCAGCAACAAATTACGCCAGCCAAGAACGATGTGTATCTATCCGGCAACGTGGCGGGGCGATTTTCCACGGGAGCCTTGAACGGTGCCGCGCGCACCACCTATTTTCAGCTCTTTATCGCTCTCCGCCGCGCTGCGCCACCACCATCGCCAGCTTTATTTACGCGCTCGTTATAAAAACGCTATCGCGAATGTTTTCGGACAATTAATCACGCTCAAACTAGATGCTGATTACAACACACACACGTACGTGTATCGCGTACATATCTGGATCCACGTCCGCCCGGAGAAGAAGAGCGCGAGAGCAGGCGGCAGGATGAAAATTGTGGAGCGCGCTGCTTAATTAGCTTTGGCCCTGGCACAAACCAGCCAGTTCGTTTATGGGACAAAAAGAGTGCGCCCGATCCTTTCAGCGGCTCCTACTGTTGCCATGTGACATCTAACGAGCGCGCCGACTTTGCGCTATAATTACGCGAACGAGCACTCGCTCTTTCCCGCGGGAAGGAGCGACCGAGAGAGAAATAGACAGAGAGCGAGAGAAAGGAGCTACGAGGATATAATGGTAGCTGACTGTATATGTGCCTTTGATGGTTTCTAAGAGGCAAATTACGCGTGCGCCCATTAATGATGACCACATCTATCGCTGCCAAGAAAAGAGATGCGCCCTGAATGTGACGCGTCGATTCTCCTTCTCTCTCTCTTTCTCTCGCTAGCTTTTGCATCTCGTCCTCTCTCCATCCATCTCCCTCGCTCGTTGCCTCCCGCACGACCTCGTTAAACGTATTATTACTAACGGGACGTTAATTAAAGTAATGTTTGCTGATCGCATTAACCCACACGTTCGGCGTTAGCCTACAGCATCACGTTTGCCGTGTGCGCGCGTCCCCTCTCCCCCGCGCGCGCGCGCGCGCGCACATTCGGCGCTTTAATTACCCAATTACTATTAAAATTCATCCGCGCCCCGGCCGTTCGAAACACTTAAGCGACCTGTATGTACACGCGACGCACGCCTCTTCATGTTTGCGTCCAAATGTCGGCCTTCCAATGAAACGTTATCAGTTTGCGAGGAGCGACCGACTGAATTATAGCGGAGAGAGCGTCGGCGTCGCGAGGAAACTCCGTGTACACAGGAAGATCAGAGTACAAATAGCTGGATGAAAAGCAATGGCGCGAGCGTCTTGCCGCAGGGATATTTGGATGCAGCAGGTGCTAAGGCATAGTTCCGGGGCGACGGCGACGGCGGCGGCGTCGCGCCGAGCATACAAGTGGAGTCATGCCGACGAATCGGCAGTCGTTCCGCTGGTAAGTGAAAAATGGCTGGCGTCGCGGTGAGAATGCATCCCGATAATTCCACGCTTTATATTCATCGACGCATACTTTATAATTATGTCATTCGGCGGCGCTCGTGACCGCCAACGCCGGTAAGATAGCGCGCGGCGGTTGGCGAGGCGGGTGAATTTCAAGCAGACAGCCGACACACAAGTTGATGCACAGGGTGAGTCAGTTGCCTTTGAATCAGAACTCTCCTAGCCCACTTTTACTAAACATCTATTTAAGTAATTATACTATATATTCTCCGTTTAACAATAGACTGTATTAAATTATGTAGTCTGTTGGAGCGAATATTTTATCAAGTTTTAGCATCGAATTCCTTCGAATGGCTAGCAACGTAAGGAGACAATATTTTATTATATTACATTTATAGGGGAATATTACATATAACTGGCTTCTGCAAGATGAAATTTCATATGCAATAAATTGCATAAAAAAGCAGACAAATATTGAACAACATTTAAGTATAATTTATAATGATTTTATATGGAACAGTGTATACTCGACAATGGTGATTCAAAGGCAACTGACTCACCCTGTACATACTTTTGATGTATTATGTTTCTCTACGATATAGAAAAAGGGAAGAACAAAAAGAGCTAATGAAAGATGTGAAAGACTGTGCAACGGATTACAAAAGATCATTTTTCAGAATTAATACAAATGAATTAATAAATTATGTAGACTGTTGGAGCGAATATTTTACCAAGTTTTAGCATCGACTTCCTTCGAATGGCTAGCAACGTAAGGAGATAATATTTTATTATATTACATTTATAGGGGAATATTACATATAACTGGCATCTGCAGAGTGAAATTTCATGTGCAAGTTAACATAACTCAAACACGTAAAAGTGTAAATGCAGAAAATGCAGACAAATGTTGAGAAACATTTGAGTATGATTGAAATTTCTAGGTTATTTATAATGATTTTACATGCAACATAGTGTATGCTGGACAGTGGTGATTCAAAGGCAAGTGACTCACCCTGCACACCCAGTATGCATGACTTTTTAAAAGTCCCCTTTTAGGGGTGGAAGCCTTCTGTCACAACCTCCTAAAAAAGTCTTGCAAATTGTGGGTACATGCTACCAAACTTCATTTTTTCTCTGGCAACAGTTTTGCAGATTGTGACAAGGATTTTGTCGGATGCTATACAAGAAATGTCTCGCGGTTTAAGGGGATGTAGGACAGTTAAACATTTAAATTTGTCTAAGTTTTATAAAAATTGGTGTAACTAATCCAATCACTTGGAAAGCACAGTCATTTTACCTTTAATTATACACTTGTACAGAGTAATTTGAGATATAAACATTCAAAATTAAATAAACAACAAGGCAGTTATTAATTGTTAAACATCACAATATTAATTATGCGTAATAGGACTCTGCAGATGATTTCTTTGGTACGGTTGGTCCAATGAAGTTCAACTTTTACAGAGTTCTTTTTTAAGATCATACCTAAGGCAGGCACAAAAATCATCCGGATAAGTCATGTGCAAGTTGGTTCAAATCAATTGTTTATATTGTTAACCATAAAACTTGTAACACAAAGACAAAATTTAGAGAAATTCGAATGTTAACTGTCCTACGTCCCCTCAAGTCGACTAGGAAAGAGTGATCTCATAAGACAACATTGGAAAATGTGCCAGCCGATCGTTCTAATTACACTAGTGGCGCTTTTCACCTGGAATTCCCTAGAAAACTCTATGCAACTAGATGCATAACGCGCACCAGTCTTTACTCGGCGAGGACAATGCGCGCGCCACGTACGATCATGCGGTAGAACGTACGAGCGGCACACTTGCTCTAATTGTTCGCGCGTCGACAATAACACTCGAGCACTTCTCCCGGACGAGGAGTACTCTCGCGCTGAAATCAAAAGCGGGGAGCGAGAGGGGCGTCGGCGTCGGCGTCGGCGGTGGTGGTGGCGGCGCGCCGCTAGAAATAACGATATAAAGCTTCGGTTTTCAAGGTGGGTAAGCGTGCCGCTATTTACAGGGGGAAGAGGAAAAGTGCGGTGGTGGTTGGAATAGCGTCGGGGGGGTTGGCGAGTACGGCAATCTCCCATTTGCTCGTCGCCGGGGCCGACGCCGCTGGTGGTGCCGGCGCTGGCCGCCGGTTTTTCGTGTCCCGCGGGATAGGGCGACTGTGTTTTTACTAGCGGCTGTTCTCCCGTATAACTTGGGGGGGATGCGCGCACACCGCGGAACTTCATCACCATTAATAAGAAGTTAACGAAGTTGCTGCTCGCGTTGGCGTCCGCCGCCTCTGCCACCCTCCCAGTTCCCACCCTCCGCGCCCAGGCGTACTTCCAGCCTGGCGCAGCCCCTTTCCGTACGGAACTACTTGCATTATTACTAGCTGCGCGAGGATATCGCGGCGACCCGATTCCGCTGACTAGTCGATATCTCCTCTTCGCCCGGCGACGCTAAACAATGAATAATTGTTCGCCCTGACACGCGCCCGCTCCTGTCCCCGCCAGAGACACCTAAACACACACACACACGCACGTAGCGGATTCGAGAGTGAGGCGGTAAAGGGAGCCTCGCCGAGATAATGCATGTTAGCCGATGAGGCCGCGTCGAAGGAGAGTTCGCCCCGCGCGCGGAGTGACTGTTCTCCCATTTGCGGCTTTCCTTACTCGACACGTACAGTGTGAGTCACTTGCCATTGAATCACCATTGTCGAGCATACACTGTTCCATAGAAAATCATTAGAAATAACCTAGACATTTCAATTACACTCAAATGTTGCTCAATATTTGTCTGCATTTTATGCATTTATACGTTTACACGTTTGAGTTATGCTAACTCGCACATGAAATTTCACTCTGCAGAAGCCAGTTATATGTAATATTCCCCTATAAATATAATAGAATAAAATATTGTCTCCTTACGTTGCTAGCCATTCGAAGGAAGTCGGTGCTAAAACTTGGTAAAATATTCGCTCCAACAGTCTACATAATTTAATACAGTCTATTGTTAAACAGAGAATGTATAGTATAATGAAATAGATGTCTAGTAAAAGTGGGGTTAGGAGAGTTCTGATTCAAAGGCAAGTGAATCACCCTGTACATGATACCACATTTCACTTTTTCTTTGGCGATCCTTTCTTCGATTGTGACAACTATTTTGTCGGAGGCTGTACAAATGGAAAATCATTCAATTTCAAGAATAATAGCTTGTTGGAACTATCTTTCGTCGCAGAATTGTTCTAACGATGTAGAACTCGACCGGCGATTTCTCGTGAAATTTTGGACTTTCTTCGAGTTTCAGCTCGCTCGGATCATAACTCTATAAAGGAGAGAAAACTGCATTAAAATCCGTTGAGTGGTTCTCGAGATTATTTCAAGTTTTCTGTGCGTAAGAAGCACTTTTAATTCATCTTGCGGCACGTTTATGCTCGCTGCTCAGTTCCCTGGGGAACTGGCGTAATAAAATACTGCCTATGCCCATCTCGAAGTATACTTTCCGATGATGGAAGAATTATTCAAATTGTTTAAGTACTCCCCAAGATTACACTCACATAACTTTCTCTCTTTATATATCAGAATAGAAGTGTGGAATTGACTGACACTGTGTTTGAATATGTGCTGCCAGTATTAATTAAACACTTGGTTAACACTAGATTTACGACAGCCTTCATTTTGACGGATTTGGGAGTTCACGCACAAAATTACAAAGTTTATTCATTTATCTTCCAATTTATCCTCACAATTATTTATGCAACCCTCATAGATTGAAATAACTTACATTATGTCTGTTAAGGTTTTAATTGCCGTTAATTTAAATTAATAGTTTTTTTCAATGAAAATAAGTATCCATAAAAATGTATACAGAAACGTCCGTAAACCTAGTGTTAAAAACCTTGCGAAAACTTTGAGAGTACTGAAAATGCTTTAGAACATTAAAAAATTGAATAATTTGTCAAGTAAACCTTTTCCAGTAGTATCAAACTTTACACAAAGTTTATAATTGAATCGTCAATTATTACTAGCAGTATTGACAGTGCAAATTCGAACGCAGTATGTGTGTGTATGTTTGAAATAAAAATTGAACACCTCCAACAAAGCGCAGAATGCACCAAGTTGCATTGAAAGGAGTCATTCGCAACATGAAACATCGTTACAATTAAATAAGAAACAAAGTATCCATTTTCTTATAAAAGCACTTTCCCGTTATCACGATCTGACGTAAGGAAGTGACGGCGAGGGTTGAAGGATTCATTCCATATCGGCTAAAACTTAATGCTGGGCGTCACAGTATGCAAATAGGGGAGAGGGTGGAAGTTGAGGGTGCGGGCAACGTCCGGGCAAGAAATTGCGTTTGACGGGCACATCGGCCCTCCTGCTTAAGAGTATGTACCTATGTACCGCTGGCTTCCTCTCTCCCTCTCTCTTTATATGGATCTATACACGTGTGTGTGTGTGTATGTGTATATACAGAGCTGCACTTGACATGCTTATATCAGGTGGGCGGCTGCTCGAAAGGTGGGGCACACGCACTCACGGACACCTAACTAGCGTGTGTTGGGTGGCCCTTAGAAAGCGGGAAATGGGAGCGACGCCTAATGCAACTGCACGAACGTGACCTTACATAAGCTCCGTCGGGGCCAACGACACTCGAACGAGCGAGCGCCTTGATGAAATCTCTCTCCCCTCCCCTCCTCCTTTTCTCCCATCGCGGCTTTTCACGTCGGATATATTCAGTTTGACCTGGAACTTGGGTGGTGGCGAGGCGAGGCGAGGCGAGCCCTTCGTATTCGCAAAGCCGCGCCGTTTCATCCGCGGTTTGCCAACCAGTTCCTCAGAGCTGGCTGGTTGGCTGGCTGGTTGGCGTCTTTAAAAGTTTCTCGCTCGCCGGCACCGTTGAAACGAAACATTCTTGACTGGAAAGGCGATCTATAGCCGGCGCGCACCGTGCACGATTCCCGGCTCGGTAACACTGGGCTAGTAAGGTACGACGCAGCCCGCCGTAGGGAAATCTCAGGCCGTCGAGCCATAATTCAGCGGCAGCGCAAACGAAACTCGACTCGCTCGGATACCGTTTGCTTTTGCTCCGCTTCACTCGGATTTCCCACCCCGTACTTCTCGGGGACGCCGCGACGCCCCACGCCGCCCCACGCCGCGCCAACCCCGCACAAGGCGCATGGGAGTTGTCGAGGGTCAGGGCTGACTCCGAGCGATTTTTAACCACCTTCCCTCTCCAAGGCCGCACTCTTCCAAAGAGGGTGGATTCCACTCGAGCACGGATTCCGAGAAAAGACTCTCGTATATATATATATACTCTCCCTTCCACCGAGTGCTACAACCGTACACTTAGCTCTTTACAATCGAATCGTGTACAATATCAATCTCAGGACTCCTTAATCAAGGACTGGTAAGCGCTGCCGGCTGTCGGGCGAACGCAAGTAGAAATTTGTCAAGGCAGACTCAAGAAATTCCTTTCCGTCCCTGTTGTTGTTGCTCTGATAGAATCTCACGTTTCTCCTCCTCCAGCTGTGTATCCAGCCATTTTTCTCGAAACAAGATTCCCTTGCTCGAGTGCGAGCGCGCGCTCGCATTTATAAGCGGATCTTCTCCCCAGCAGCGACAGCGACGGCGGCGGCGAGCTGCCTTTCACCGAATATTATTAACGTGAATCAATCAGCCGGCGGCTTTCCAACTGGAATATTAGTCGGCCATGATAAATGCCGACGCGCGAATCAAATAACGTCGTCAAAGAGGAAGGTTCGTATCCATCAAGAAGGCGAGCGCATTCATACACGTTGTAGCAGGGTGGTCGCAGCGAGCGTGGAAGAGTTAAAGATCTCGGGGATCTTGGCGAGGTCTCGGTGTGCCCGACAATGCAGCCGCTTTTAAGAAATGGCCTGTCATCCCTCATACCGTCCTCGCTTAAGAATAGAGCTACATGTAGGTATGCGAAACGTAAAAAGCCACTGGTATCTCCGCCACCTCCCTAATCGCTGCCGCCATCATGTCCGTGACAAAGGGAGCCCAGCATCCACGTTCCAGCAGGTACGTTCCAACTGCGAGAAAGATCGAGAAGCGTAAGTCGGAATATCGAAGGCCATTTGCAGAGTTTATTTCTTGGTGAGCGACTTGGGGGGAAAGCAGTGAGAATATTGTCGGCTGGGATGCTTTTGAATTACGAGGAGAGAGCGAGGCGGTAGGGAATACATCACGCAACGTGTCTCCGCGATCTCCTTATCACCGAGAGTTGTGGCGAACGAGCAGAGAGCCTGAGTGCCAGAGGAAGGCAAGAGCGGTTTGGATAAGGGGACTAGCTATAGGCGAAACAAGAGGATGCTGGAGATGGAACGGAGCAGGAGAGGAACAGTGCTGCTCGGGTGTACCTCTCGCCCGCTCGAAATTGTCCAAGGATCGATACCAAAATGGAGAATGGAATTCCTATTGCAGGAGACGTGTGCCACGCGTAAATCATTGCCAGACATCGAGACTGATTGGTTCTCCGAGTAGAAAAGGTCTTGTTAGTTTCCGGTGGAGGTCGCTCGACCCAGTTGGCCGGCTTGGAGTTCCACTGGCCGCCGCCGGCTGAAAGTCTACGGTGCAAACGATCCTTATGGTGACCGTAATCCGGCTTATCGAATAATCCCACCTACACCTGTAATCGTTCAGTGCGCGACTGGGATTAAGCGGGAATCCCTTTATGCAACGGGCGGCAGCCGGCGAGTCATCTATACGCCGCGCCTGGAAGGGGCCAGCGCCGTTAAATACCGGGCTCGTTCAGCCCGAGGAAAATAACTCGCTCCTCCTACCTTTTTTCCGCCTTTTTTCCAATCTAATCTCTCCTAGCTGCCGCACCGCCGGCAAGATTATTTTCAGGCCGGCGAATGCGACTACCGGGAATTATTAATCGCAACTCTGTAAGCAGAACGCGCGCGCCAGAATTGGAGTTCAAAGCTTCGGAAAAAGCAGAGTTAGCGGCGCTATGTTAATTTTCGGACGTTTGTACGCCGAAGGGGCTTGCAGGCGGATTGCTCGACTCGATTAACTACCTTGTAACGCCGCCGGATTCCCAGCCCCATCCGTCTTATCTGACTTTTCCCCGCACTCTCCCGCGGCAATTTCATCCGCGCCCGCTCTTTTTGCTGCTCGCAGCCTCCGCGCGCGCACCACCCCCTTCGAACAAGCTCGAAATCACTTATAAACTCGGAGCGGAGCCGGCGCTGCCAGAAGAAAGGCGCGAGCATCATCCGCTACTGTTGCCGACTGTAATATCCAAGCACCGCTGCGACCACCACCGCGTCAACGGGCTGCGTTGTTATAACGAATAAAAAATCGTGGGCGAACGTCACGTATATTACAGTACAATGGAATAGAGTTTGCTAGGTTGGTTAGGAGTATGAACGAGACAGATAGGACAGGCAATGTGTACGAAAAAGAAAGAGAGAAGGAGAGAGAGAAGCAGCGGTGGAAGAGCAGTCGGCGCGTATTCGAGCGTAGCATCATCCCTCGACGGTCGAGTCGGCCCGGTGGAAATAATTCCCGGGATTATCGTGCTTTTTCGTCGGCCCGGTTGGTCCTTGGCCTCGCGCGCGAGGTTAGTGCAACGCTGGAAAGCCCGTTCTCGCGAGAGAGGCACGATTGTGCTCGTATATTAATGCTGGTAGATGCCGCGCAGTAGTGGCTCGTTAATAATTCCAGTGGGCCGCGCCGGGCTGGGCCGGGCGGCGCCCGACCACCGACGCTCTCTATCTACTTGCGCACCGGCAACAGCAACTCTCTCTTGCTCTTCTGTCTTACTAGCTGCGGCTTTTGCTCTACGCGTGCATCGCCGCGCACCTGCCTGCTGCCTTCTCCAGCTTGCCTCGACTTCTGCTCGCCGCACTCCGCTCTCAGTCCACATAATTCTCTCTTCGGCCACGCGAGCACCAGCTCGAGCCAGCTTAATCCGTATAACAGCGGCGCACAGTGATCCCAATCCTTGATCTAGCTGGACAAAACTACCACTTGAGGTTTTTCACTTCAGTCAAAGTTTTAGCATTCGTTTCTGCTATAATCGGATTACAATGGCGCTGTTTAAGATTAGAAATAGCAGGGCGCATGCTTGGGCATTTAAAAGATTAACGCATCTCGCATAAAGATTGACGGATGGTTCGACTATCGAGCTGCGGCTATGCGAATCTGACAGTGTTACAGGAAAATGGAAATATTATGCACCTCGGCACTTGTCGCCAGATGAATCTTCCTTTGAAAGTTAGATAATGAATGACAGAATATATAGACAAACAAAATTAAGGGGGAAGTAAGCTGAGTTCATAGTTAAAAGTTTAAACAAAGATCACATTTGATTGTACACTGTTCATATCCGTAGTATGAGTAACATTGCGTGGTTGCCAAGGGCGTTGTAGTTTTCTAAATCGATTTATTGTTGTGTTTTCACTTAATTCAATCTTTTAGCAAACTATTCATATAGAAATAAATCAAATCTGTAATGATCGTCATACTAGATTTTCTCCAGCTAGATTCAGTTCTTGAACCACTGTGCGGCGTCGAAAAGCTTAGCCCGCCAAATCAAGTGATAAAGTCGAGTTTCTTTCTCGTTTCTAAGAAATCGCCACTGCTATTCCTCAATAGTCGATTCATCCGCCAATAACCGCGCCCGCCCCCGCTTTATCGACTCTCCTGAGCAAATGCTTGCGCCTCCCGCCATTGAGAGACTTCAGTTTTTCCGGGCGGCTGCCTCCGCAACCGCCAAGTATCTCTCGCGTCCATCCGCGCTCCATTTAGCGGATTTACGATTGTATCCATTTGCGGAACGGCCGGATTCTCCATTTTAACACGCTAGCCAAGACGAATGCCGGTGGCGGACTCTCCACGAAATCATATGAACTCGTATTTTTGCGGCGAGACTCGAGCCCGTTGCCGCCGCCTTTCGCCGCCGCTAGCCGCTCTCGTAATAAGACGAACTTTTCCGTTTACCCGAGCGCTCGCGAGAGAGAGAATTCCACTGCACCGAGGATATATCGTTCCAGCCTCGGGGTTATTTATATGCGTGCCATTATTGTTATATAACGCGGGGAAGATGGAGAGGTGTACAGGAAAGGCAAAGGAGAGAGAAGGAGAAAATGGGAGGAGAGTAGCGCGGTTGAAGTTAAAGTGTCAGTGAGAAATCACAGGGACGATTGCAAAGGTACCGCATTACGTCTGTGAGGCTTACCGCTTTTACCAAGATTCCTCTGGCGGCGGCGGCGGCTCACGTTCCGCCGGAAGGGCTGGGCCAAGGGAATCGAAAGGGGCGCGAAAGAGAAAAAGACGTATTAAAGTCTCACTTGGCCTCGATTGCCCCGGAAACGAACGAATCCCGACGGTAAGAGAGAGAGTATCGCGTAGGAGAGATAACGCAGAGAAGCGTAATCCCGTGGAGTTCGACTCACCTGCCTCCTCCTCCTCCTCCTTTTCTCCGGGGCTCCAAAAGCGGTAAAGGGAGGCTGGCGAAATTTTGTCTTTCTTAGAAAACATCCAGAATCCCAGTGCTTGCGCTCTATTCAAATAAGGAAGTGCGGAATTGCGCGCATTTTCACTACATAACACCGTTTAACGTACCACATACAAGTAAATCGGTAAAAAAATCAAACTTTCCCTAAAAAATTGTGTTGATAATGATGTACGGCGCAGGAATTGATGATTTTATGTAAGCATAACGAATTTTAAAACTTTCTGATGTATTGCGTAAAATGATACGAATGAAATTTTATAAATATTCCCAAAACTTCAAACACGTTTTTCTTGAAACACTGTTTCTGTCGGCAACCAGCATAACTAATTCATCATTGAACGAATCAAGCTGAAAATTTAATCAGATCTTCTTAATAGGGTTACCTACTGCACTACCTAGCGTTTTTTTACATACCTATCACAATTTTTTTGTTTCTATATAAAATGCTTAATTTTATAGAAAAACTCGATCAGATGATTATAAATAGCGATATGTTTCGCACAAAATGAAACTTAAAGGGTCTGCTTCCGTAGTGCAGTAAAGTTATCTTTCTATTAAAGAAAGAGTACTTTTTTATTCGATTCAGATGAAAACTAGTAGAGCCACACCGGTTACCGCAGCCATGTTGCATTCACTCTGATATTACGAAAGTCGCCGTGGCACGCTAGCTACTGCAAGGATTGTAAACAAATTTACAGGATATTTTGTTTACAATATGTACTTTAATATATATACAATACTTTTTCCGAAAAAGAATTATTTGTAGGGGAAAAAATCGCAGTTTTGTACGATTTTCTAATATTTTACTTGTACGTGGTGCCTTAAAAGGTAATAGTGCAATCGACTTTCTCTGTAAGCGTCAGCACTCGATATAGTTTCGCGCTCGCTTCCACGCTCGGCGAAACTATATCCGTAACATTAAAGAGAAGAGACACTTCACACTCCGTTTAACGAAGCTGGATATCCCCGCATTGCGTAACTGTGTCAAGCATATTTCAGATTAAGTGCTGCGCGACTGCTCGAGCCGGCTCCTATTCGAAAAGTCAATGGCGGAGTAGGGCTTTCTCTCTCTTGGAATTTTGGAAAAGCGAGCTGCTCTCCCGAGAGTCGGCGTAGCCTAATTCCAGTGGAGTATGCGCGCAGCCCGGTGATCGGCGTTGCGGCGCGGCGCGGCGCGGCGCGCCGATGAAATCGACGGGAGGGAAATGCGAGGGGTTGACGTATTCCCAGACGTTACGAGAAATTAGGTCACGTGGCGCCCGGCGTGTACAATAAAAGTTTCAACTGGGTTCGTTGACAGACGATCGTTGGATACGTAAGCGTCGTTCGTTTGCGCCGCTTGGAGGGAGTTCGGAGTTCGCTTTAAACAGCTCTTGCTCCTTCAATTAAAGCGAGGAACTCCGTCGTCCGAGCAGTCGGCTCTCTCGCTCGCTCTCTTTTTTTTTCCAATTAAATTACTGGCTGCTCCGCTGCTCTATTTAAACTGACGCGAGCGAGCCCCGTCGATCTCGCTCGGCAGCGAGAGACGCGTCACTGCTGAATTTCCCCTCCGCGAGATTTCGATAAAAAATTATTCTTGTGTAGCGCGAGGCCTGCCGGCAAGAGGAACGCGCGCGCACGGCGTGCAGCGCTCGCGAGCGAGTGGGCGGTCAAAATTAAAAACTTTTTTCATTTCCTCGGATGAAACGATGTCAGGGCAAGCCCGCCGCGCCGCGCCGCGCCGCTCCCGTTTGTCCTTTGGCCGGGGCAACGTGACCCGCGGCGCTTCCTAACTGCGACGTCGGCGTACGCTCCACGCACCGAGAATCCAATCTCACGACATCCTATACACCTTGCCCTCGACTCTCGTTACCGGAAAAGGGCGCCGCCGTCGACGTCGTCGCCGCCGCGCAAAGTAATAGACAGAGTTCGTCTGATCGAAATTAACATCCGAGCATTCCCCGAACCCTCCATCGAATCCCTAAACCCTTTCTATTACAATTCACATTTAAATCGACGAATTTACTTCTACTTATCCATGCAATTTCCCTCTCTCTCAGCAATCTGTTGCAAGACGCTTCTGTGCGAAGGTGTCTTTGGCAGAGAATTCGAGCCTGTGTAACAGGATCGATGAGACAATCGCGGTTAGGGTGTTAAGGGGATGGGCGAACGGTGGCGGATGCTACAGTCGAGATCGATTTGGTTCCTTGAAACGTGAGTACGCTCACCCTCCTACGTGTACTTACAATTAGCCGGACCCAGTGTACAGTCATTCGGATCGACAAAGGTCGTCGGGCCGGCCGGCCGGCCTGGGCTAGGATATGTAGGAGGATGGGCGGAACAAGGCAGAGATACACTTGAATGCGTGCGAATGCACGTCGGGCGCGCATAATTAGCGAGTGGAAAGGCAGAAACGTGACCGGTGGCCGGAGGAGAGTGCGCCTGATTGAGGTGCATCACAATGGTGCTTCACAAGGGCTCGCTACAACCAACACGCGTTTGCAGGGAAAATTGTATCGCTATCAGAATCCCTCTCTAACTCTCTCTCTCTCTCTCTCTCTCTCTCGTAAGTTTCTTTGTTGATGAGCAATCCCGGCTGTATCAGGGTGGCTGGGTGAGCGCCACGAGCGAAGTCAAGGAAGGTCAGAAGTGTGCTTGAGCACAGAGGCAAAGGCAGTCGCGTCCAGGATCCAGCAAAGGAAATTAATCAAACGACTCTGTATGCTGGCCGCCGCCGCCGCCGCCGCCGCCGCCGCGCGCGCCCTACCTGAACTGAAATTGAAATGCCGAGGTCGGACTGGCCAGCAGTAGCACGAATATTATGAGGATTATCTCGGGTTATCCAGAGCACGCCAGCATGCTCGCGCGCGCGCGCGCGCACCACTCAACCAGAAGTGGCAAACCCTCGCTGCGTAACCCATGGACTAGATTCGAATCATCTCTGCCACCTCCTGATTTATTCGCCCACCCCTTCCGCTTCCGTCCTCCTCATTCACTCGGCTTCTTGAGTTCTCTAAAAAGCCGCCGAATATCTCGCGCGCGCTCTCTCTCTCTCTCTGTCTTTAGCTTTCTCTGTAAAGAGAAAGAGAGAATTGTTAGCTTGTATAAGTGGGGATGATCCGTAGCGTCAAAATTCTTGGAGCGCCGGCCGAAAGATCTTGGACCGAAGTCAATGGGAATTCCGCGCGAGCTCGTCGCGCCCGACGTCCCGAAAATCCAAGTTTTATTCGAAATTCTGGAATGCCACGGGACGGCGCGCGCGTCGCATTGCCAGGATTTTCCTTTCCCAGCGGTCTCTGATATGCAGCCGGGTGAGAAATACAATGAAAGCCAGCGATCCGTTCGGGACGACTGTCGCTCCCAAGGAATCAGCAGCCGGGACCGTCACTTTCGACTGAGTCTGATGGCTCGATCGTAAGAAGCCGAGATTTCGGCGGGCAGAGTTCCTCCAAGCGGAGATCGGAGAATGAGTTTGATCCATCGTCGGACGCGTTAGCGACGCTTCATTAAGCGGCATGCACGATAACCCCCGGGAAAGCCGTCCCGAAACGCGACATGAATTTTTCGCCAGAAATCCTGAAAGGAAGACGCAAGCAAACTAGCGTTTCTCTCCTCGTGGCGAATTATTAAAGCTCTCCCGCGTGGAAAATCTATTTCCTTTACTTGTGCATTCAAAAATCAATTGTAGAAACATAACCTAAATTTCGTATGTATGTGGGAGAACCGCCAGACAAGAAACATCTTTCGCTATCTGAAATAGTGGCGGAATAATGCGGAATTGCGCGCATTTTCACCACATAATACCGTTTAAGGTACCACATACAAATAAATGGGTTAAAAAAATCAAATTTACCCCCAAAAATTGTGTTGATAATGGCGCATGGCGCAGGAATTGACGATTTTATGTAAGCATAACGTATTTTGGTACTTTCTAATGTATCGCGTAAAAAGATACAAAAGATATTGTCTAAACATTCCCAAAACTTCAAACACGTTTCCTGAAAGAAATCCTGAAAGGAAGACGGATGGAAACCTAAGCTCTTCCGTGTAGAAAATCTATTTCCTTTACTCATGCATTCAAAAATCAACTCTAGAAACATAACCTAAATTATGTATGTGAGATAACAGCCAGACAAGAAACATCTTTCGCTATCTGAAATAGTGGCGTGTCAGGCAGCACTTCGACACTGGTCGGCTAATACCTGAAATTCCTGAAAATCCCGCCGGTACGTGCATACTATTCTAAGCTCATAACGTGTGCGCGCGCGGGCGCGCGCGCCGGGCTTAGTGGTACTCCATATTTCACGCACGAACATTTTTCCAGCCTCGGTGGCCGGAGATGATAGTGAAATAGTGCGGCAGGTACTTTAGACTAGTTTTCATCCGCGCAAAAACGGCGGGAAAGAAGAGGGAGGAGCCCTCCATTACAAGGTTGAAATTCTCTCTGATATTATGCTTGAGGGATTTCGAATCTCGAAATCCAAACTTCTGTTTTATCTGCGAGGGTGAATGGAGAAGCGGTGGCAGGCCGAGAACAGGTCGCTCGAAGCTAGCTTTGTTTTCACTTTCAGCGGGAAAGCGGCGGAGTTGGCGGCATCGGGCCAAAGAAAAATGCGAGTAGCAAAAGAGGCGCGCGCGCGGCCCTTCGCCGTGACACTCGGCGTCGGGAAACGCTCTCTCTTCTTCTCTTTCTCCAACTGTTTCAAGCGCCGCTCAACCCTCCACTCGCAACGAGCCTCGCGGATAATGCTCGCGAAGAATGCTCGCGAAGCATGCGCATAAAAATCGCGAAAAAGATCTCGTAGCGTGCTATCGTAGCGGCATGCCGTCTACTCTCTGTGCACTGGGAGTGCTGCCGTCAGATTTCGAAGAGCGCACGACACAGTTAAAGCGAGAGAGAGAGAGGTGAAGAGAGACCTTCGACATCCGTCGGGCCCGAATGTGCCGCCGTTCTGAATGCAGCTTCCGCTTTTCAAGTCTCCTGCCGGCATTTCCTGCGGCATCAGCGGCCGCGAATTTACGTTTCTGCGACGCTCGCAATTGCATTTCGAGCATTCAGAGGGAAAGAGAGAGTGAGAGAGGGGGAGAGAAAAGGGGGCGAGATGAGGGAGAGACGTGAAAAGCGGTGAGAATCTCGGAGCATGTGCATCCAGAAGGGAGAGAGGGCCTCGCACTCATTACAGGAGAAAATGTGGCTTCCTTCCAGCAAGCAACAGTAACCGGTGGCAACATGCTCGGTATAGATAAGCGTTACCTACACAAAATTCTCCATGAACGCCATTCTTCGTTATCGCGCGCCACCTCTTCCCACGATGCACCGCGTTCTTCATTCTCGCGGTCTTCCGCTTCCATCCTCTTGCAGATTCTCCTCGCTCTTCTCTCGTTTCCTCCAACTTTCTCTCTCACATTCGCCAAGAGGCAACTCTTTTCTCCAGTATGCAAAAAAGTCCCCCTGCCTGTAAGGGAGAATTTTTCTCTCCTCGCGGCACTTCGCAGTCTTCACTGGCGAGAAGTCTTCACTTTTGGCTGCGCGTCGAATTCGGTTTTGGCCGTGAGCGAGAGTGCGGATGAGTGGGGGCTGTCGGAAATTGCCTTACATAATTCTCGGGCGCATTAATAGCAAACATGCGCGAAAGCATAACAAACCGGTAGGAACGGTCGGTGCGGCGTACAAAGCGGGGAAAGGCTCGAGGCTGCGGGCGCATTATTCGGTAACGAGAATCCTGGCAAAGCCCTCATTATCGTTCAATTCACGAGGAGCGAAACAGCCGGGCCAGCCGGAGGCCGAGCGTACCAGATCCGACAATCCGGTCAAACAAAATTATTAAGGCCGCCACCGGAAAGCGAAGCAGCACGGGCAGGGGAGTTGGCGGCTCGGTAGAGTTCGAGGGTGAAGTAGTTCAGTGGTTAAAGGGTAAAAAGAGCATAGGCAGCGGTGTGCCGCTCGATCCTCGCCACGGAGAGGAACTTTGCGAAAAATCTCACGAGTGCCTCGGCGAATGCTCTGAACTCCGGAGGCAGACGTGCGGAAGGTGAAGCGGACCGCTTGAGTATTGGGCCGGGAGGAGACCGGCTGGACCGGTAATCGATCGTAAGCCCGGATCAAGGAAGTCTCCTTACGGAGGGCGGCTAGTACCCTCATCCCTCGAGCAGAATTGAGAGTGGTCCATTGCGTCGGCTGATCCGAATGAAACAGAGAACCAGCAGCCGGATTGCGTTCCTGGCAAAGGCAGCAGGCCGATAGTTGAAGAGGAAGAGGAAGAGGAAGGAAGGAGGAAGGATGAGGAGTGTGTGTACGGGTTCACGCGCGATACCCGGAGCGGAGCAGCTTCGCAGGACGAAGGCTAGTACGACATACAGGTAAAGCCCTCGACGTATTTCCCGAGAGAACACCGCCTGCAGGAATACCCGCACCGTCGGCCGTGTAACGCGCAAGCGTTACGGCATACCGTTACGTTTCCCTGGTCGACGGAGTGTGGGTTGGTCCGCGTTAACGTTAACACGGCCAAGCAGCCTGACCATGGCCCGGCTACTGCTCCGAGCCAGCCGGAAACTTGCCCGCCGCTCGCTCGCTCACTGGGCGACCTTATGCGGAAGACTGAATTCTTTATGCCGAAATAATGGCGGATTTCTGCCGGCTCCACCGCGCCGCATGCAAGTTTCACCGGTGACCCAAGCCCAGTCTGCTTAATGTAGTGTTATTTCGTCGGCAGCCGAATCAAATATAAATCGCTGACGCAGCCCCCGGCGCATATTCACGCGCCATTTCTCCGCGCGCCATCTCACCGGGATGGACTGTACATATTCCGAATAAGGCAGAAGCTTGCTTTTGAATATGTGTCGGCGCATAATTTACCAGGTGCCAATGTGCACGCGATCCACTTGTTCTCTGACTGGGATTGTTACAAAGCATCTTTATTATATATTTATCGTATTATATGATTACTTTGGCGATTGTGATGTTTGTAATATTATAGCGTGTTGCATATATGTATGAACTAACAAGCTAAAGAGAATGTTTTACTATGCATTACGTATTGGGTGATCGCGTATTCTCGGTTATGCGATAATTATGAATTACCTAGTAATTTTAATTATCCGCCAATCTTTCTTCGAAATTAGCAAACATATTCATCCATGGCCAGTTTTGCGAAATGAAACAGTTTTTATTGTTTCCGATTATTTGCCTTAGTCAAACACCGAAATATTAATATCTGTGATTGCAAAATACATGCATCAATGCGTACGTTATGCATACAATATAATGTTATGTGCATATAGTATATCGAATGGAGAGAGAGAAGCTCGGACATATTCGTGCTTTATTTAAATTACTAGATAATTATTAATCGTTCTATATGAATCGGTCTATACTCGCCAATGGTAATTTAAAGGCAAATGAATAATTCTTTACAGTGAATATTATCAAGTAAGAGAAACAAACTGCTGGTGCATTGATGAAATATCATGATTTAAGGTACCACGTACAAGTAAAATATTAGAAAACGGTACAAAAGTTCGGCTTTTTTCCTTATAAATCAATTTCGTCGGATAAAGTATTATCTACATATTAAAGTACATATTGCAAACAATATACCCTGCAAATTTTTTTACCACAGTGACTTTCGTAATGTTAAAGTGAATGAAACATGTCTGTGATAACCGGTGTAGCTCCACTATTTTTCATCCAAATCGAATAAAAAAGAATTCTTTATTTAATAGAAAGATAACTCTACTGCATTACGGAAGCAGATCGTTTAATTTTCATTTTGTACGGAACATATCGCTATTTATAATCATCAGATCCATATTTTCCATAAAATTAAGCATTTTATATAGAAACAAAAAGAACTGGGATAGGTATGCAAAAAACGCTACGTAATACAGTAGATAACCTTATTAAGAAGATCTGATTAAATTTTCAGCTTGATCCGTTCAATAATGAATTAGTTACGCTGGTTGCCCGCAGAAACAGTGTTTCGAGAAAAACGTGTCTGAAGTTTTGAGTATATTTAGAAAATATCTTTCGCATCTTTTTACGATAATCAGAAAGTTTCAAACTTCGTTATACTTACACAAAATCGTTAATTCCTGCGTCGTACAGTATTATCAACCCAATTTTTTGGGGAAAATTCGATTTTTTGGATCCATTTACTTGTATAGGGTGAGTCACTTGCCTTTGAATCACCACTGTCGAGCATACACCATTCCATATAAAATCATTAGAAATAACCTAGACATTTAAATTACACTAAAGTGTTGCTCAATATTTGTCTGCATTTTACGCATTTATACTTTTACATGTTTCAGTTACGCTAACTCGCACATAAAATTTCACTCTGCAGAAGCCAGTTATATATAATATTCCCCTACAAATATAATATAATAAAATATTGTCTCCTTACGTTGCTAGCTATTCGAAGGAAGTCGATGCTACAACTTGGTAAAATATTCGCTCCAACAGGCTACGTAATTTAATACAGTCTATTGTTAAACAGAGAATATATAGTATAATGAAATAGATTTCTAGTAAAAGTGGGCTAGGAGAGTTCTGATTCACCCTGTACAGGGTGATTCACTTGCCTTTGAATTACCACTGTCGAGCATTCACTGTTCCATATAAAATCATTATAAGTAACCTAGACATTTAAATTATACTCAAATGTTTCTCAACATTTGTCTGCATTTTATGCATTTATACTTTTACATGTTTGAGTTATGTTAACTCGCACATGAAATTTTACCCTGAAAAAGCCAGTTATATATAAAATTCCACTGTAAATATAATATAATAAAATATTGTCTCCTTACGTTGCTACCCATTCGAAGGAAGTCGATGATAAAACTTGGTAAAATATTCGCTCCAACAGACTACGTAATTTAATACAGTCTATTGTTAAATAGAGAATATATAGTATAATGAAATAGATGTCTAGTAAAAGTGGGCTAGGAGAGTTCTGATGCAAAGGCAAGTGACTCACCCTGTACGTGGTAGCTTAATATGAGCTAGGTGTAGATTTGGGAGGTTATAAACATAGGCATTCCTAGAGTTTCTCAAGTGGTTGCGAGTCGCCGTTCTCAGACACATGAAGGAAGAGAGCCGGCTAAGTATTATGTTACCGAAATGCGAGCGCCTCATTTCTCAGCATTCGGTATCAAGTCTTGCGTACTTCGGAAGGCGCGCGTATACACCATGCGCCCCTCCCCCCTCGAAAAGTTTAGCCTCCCCCTTAGCCAACTATAAAGTAGAGAAGGAATTTCTTTATAGGTTCTCGTTCTCGGGCGAGCGAAACAGGCTGTGCTGGGTGCGCCAAATAGTTGCAGCTGTTGAAAGAGCGCGCGCGCGGGCGAGCGCTCGCCGCCCCGGAGAGAAGCACGCGCGGTGCTTTCGATGCGCCATTTATTCGTCGACGGGGGCCAAGTAAGTTTTATTAAACTGGGAACTATGCGCCCAATGCGCCCGCCTGTTTCACTCAGAGTCCGATATACCAATATTAGCTTTGGCTCTCGTGGATGCGGGACTGTTGGTGTCGGCTGGCCATTAACGCCCCTTTTGTAATATCCTCCCGGCTACCTACAAAACACGTGTATGCACTAGTATTTCCCCTGGTAGCAACTCGACAAGCCCCGGATGAATCCCATTAACGATTATAGCGGCGCGCTTCTCTATCCCTGCGAATAAAAGTCATTAAAACCTAAGGTCGATACCTTTCGCCCGGGCCGGCCATAAAGAAACTTCGACTGGCCCTCCCAGCTCTCAGTAAAACGGAAGAAGACGGAGCGCCAAGTACTTCCGACCCCTGTGTACTTTCGACGCTGACAGGGTCTAATCAGTTCCAACGTAATTAAAGAGACCAGTCTCCAACTACAGCGCCACTTTGAGCAAGTACACAAGTCCTGTTCGGGAAATAACAATTTCTCTGTGGAAATCGGGCCAAAGCTCCGGGGGTGTCTGCTCCGGCAAAAGCGTAGCACACGCCTTTGCTCCTCTACAACAATAAACAATGATTCTATCGGAACGAACTACCTTAAACCAAACAACTGATAGAAAGCTTCATCGAAAAGGATTCAAAAATACTGGGACGTCAACAAAAACTTCCACGGTAACCCAAAAACAGGCACGAAACAAATACCAAAAAAATACCCCTATGAAAGGGTTGTGCGAGTAAATGGAGAGGGTGCGAGTTCGACGAGCGCATGAAAACGTAGATAGGGGACTATCTCTTTTGGAAAGAATGGTTGGTGGGTGCGGTTACGAGTCCGAGTGGGATTCGACACCTTCACAGAAGGGTTAGGCGGGTTGGGGGCGCGTCCGGTGTATACAGTTTTAGTTGCGGCCTCATGATTGCTTTATCCGCGACCGAGTGAGCGACCGCGCGCGCGAGAGGGAGAATCGGGTGAACAGCGTCGCGGTCAGGCCCATATTTCGATCGGACGATTTGCCGAGGCCATTCGTATATGCTGCCACGAACTTTCGGTCAGAGTGGCGGTAAGGGGAAATGGAGCCGGGGAGAGCGAGTGCGGCGAGTATGAGGGAACGGACGAACCCCCGGCCGGCGACCAAACGATGATGGCTCAACGGAAAAGGGGGAAAAACGCGGCGGCGCGGCGCGGCCAGCCACGTCGTTTCAGCCGGTTCCAGCTTGAAAATGGCACTGGCTCTGCCCGGCCACCACCGCGCCCAGTGAATTATCGTAATTCGTAATACATCGCTGTGTATATATCCCCGCGGAGCCGAGAATCCCACCGCTCGAGAAAAACAGAGTGATGGAGTAGAGGAAGTGCATTTCTCATGCTAGCGTATGCTGCGCCGATGAAACCGACTGCACGATGAAATGTTAATCAGAGTGCTCGCCCACCGCACGATTAATCGCCAGTGATTTTTAAGAGGCTATGCTACCAGATACATTTGTCCTGATGATTTCCTTCTTTGATGGCACAGCCACTTCGGATAATTGTGTATTTAAAGCAGCTGTCGTGTTACATTCTGTTTAAGGGTGGTTCCTTTCGCGTAGAAATTAGTACGACTTTTAGGAAACAGATAGAAATTTATTTGAACTTAATCAAGCGACTGACTTACAAACATACAAACATCATGTGGACTGAACTTATTAAATATGAATAACATAAAGTATTCATGAATGCTGCAGGATAGAATCTAACACATTCCACTCTTTTTAAAAATATCAGGGTATTTGTATGAAACATAGAGATTATTAACCGTTTTAGTATCGACGAAAAATATCGCAACTATGCCAAGAATAGCATAAATATAAAACATTATGAAACAGATTTCTATTTTATAAGCAATATTTAAATCCATGAACAATTCTTTCAATTGTTTTGTAACGAAATTAAACCATTTACAATGGCTTATAAATTTATTTTGCGATAGACAACATTTGTCGCAAGTGTTGCGAACAACAATATATCGTCGTTTGGCACTAAAAGCGTTAATCAATCCTAAAGTTTAAGGTCAATTAACGCTTTATAAACACAGACTTTCTAAATTAAAAACGGTGCCTTTTACACGCTGATCCTGTGCCTGGTAACTACAAATGGCAGATTGTTAGTTTTAACGTGAAAATGGACGTCGCAATATCGCTAACGAACTACAAGCTTATCGAACACTATGATATGAATATTCGAAAAATATTCTCCATTTTTCATCGTTTTAAACTGATCGACCACCACAAAGAATGTAACTTTTTTTTATGAAACTGACCTCGCAGCTTTGCCACTATTATGCTTCTACATATATGTATGAGCCTTCAAAGTGTACAAGCCCAGCTAAAAGTTTTCATCAGAGAGCATAGCTGGGATGACCATTTTTTATTTAAGCTTTTAACGATGTTTTATGAGTATACTCGTCACGAAGAACTAATCATTTTTACAGTAATGGCCAACATATTCATCGTGAAGAAAAACAAATTACCTTTTCTTATAAAGATCGAAATTATTATAACAAACGAAAAATACGTTTCTGCTTTTATAATAAAAAAATCAAATGGACACGAACTTTTTGTAATACGAAACTATTGTTACATATGAAACAAACGAATTAAAATCGCAATAAATTAAGCATCCTCTTTATCACTCGGTTTTAACAATGCAAACACATAAACATTTTCAGGGAAAAAAGTCTACTTTAGAACTATTAAATATCAAATAATTCACAACTTAATAACTACAATACATTCTCACCTCATTCTCAAAGTCTCGGCGTACCTGGCACGCAAAACCCATCAAGACGGATATGCTGTGAGAAATCTTACATGCCGTCTACACTGCTTTTCACGGAGGTACAAGTTTGTTCTCGGGACAGGTCTATCGAAGCGCGCTCCATTTATGGCAAGGTAGATATTCTTGGAGATGAGAAAATAATAGGTAGAAAGGGAGCGGGCGATAGAAAGGCAAAGACAGAGAGAAAGAGAGAGAGGGAGAGAGGGCTTCGAAAAGGGATGGAAGATGGAACGCGGTAGTTTAGTGGATACTAGGCAGGATATCGAAAGGAGCGTTTACCGAAATGCAACGGGCGAGGAGAGGAGCGAGTAGCATCGGGCCATGGCTTTGCCGGGGAAGGAAAGTCGGGTCGCGGCTCTCCATAAAATACGACAATACTCCGAAAGGCATTAACGTGATCTGTGTAAGCCACGTGAGGCCGGCTGTGGGTACACCCTCTCGCATGCACAGCCTGCACATAAATAATGCAGAACACTCCTGGAGCCGCCCGTTCACGTAGAACCAATACGTTCCTCGTACGGAGAAGCAAACTAGATGCTTAGCCCAGAGTGAGAGGGAGTGAATATACTCTCCGCCGCCGTGGAAGGCGAACTTCCCCGGTAGCGTCCTCGCCTTCTCAGCCCCGAATTTCAAGACCTGCGACTTCGTGTCGTCGCTCCTTTAACCCTTTCGGTAGGAGCGCCGGATATATCCGGCATCCATCTAATGACCTGTGTGGATTTTATCAATATAGTTCTTTCTTAACGCTTAACCCTTTCGGCGCCTAAGTTGCACATTTTTAACTCTTGCGCCACACCTTGTTACAAATGTTTATTAACGTTAATTTTGTCGAAATAAATATGTCTGCAAATAGATGTTCCAGTGTTACCCAAATATGGGTGACGTGGCGCCAAACGTGTTAAAAGAGTCTTTATAAAAGAATGACAGACTGCGAGTTGTGTATGCGTTATTGGAGATGCGCCTCGTACATACATTGAGAATGCCAAGGAGGACACACAGCTCGTACCAAAAGAGGTTATAAACCTTGTTTGTTATATACCACTCCTTGCCCTTTTACTACAATACTCAGTTCTATTAAGCCACGTGATTAAGCACACTTATTGGAAATAAGTTAAGCGAAGTTAGAAGGAAATAAGTTAAGCGATAAGTTAAGTAAGTTATTAAGCGATATTAAGCACACTTTTTGGAAAAGTCCGTAGTTCCGAAAGGATTAATCGCCTTTCTTCGCGCTAACATGCGAGTCTCATTCAGCAATCCTGATGAATCTAACATCGTCCATCTTTTTAAGGAGTAATGCCACTCCAACGATCAAGAAAATATATGAACTTTGAGAATTTTGTATCACAATGCAGTCAATGTAAAACAAAATCTGTTTGAAGACGTTTTTTGTATGTGCTTTGATGTTTAGAGTTTTGCTCTGCAAATGAAACCATTCGTTATGCGTGGTGTTTCGTGATCGGAAAGATTTCTCCTGGAATTTTCGATCTGGTGGAATAAAACAAACGTTTTTCAATTTTGTATAAGCTTAGTTCGAGTAATACCTAGGAAGATTAAAAAGTATTATTTTTTGTTAGAATGGCGCACAGTACAAATAAAACTTCTTTTTTTCCGTGCACATTTTTTCACGCGTTTTTTAATCGAAAACAGAAATTTTATTTACTTTTCCAGCCTGTAAGAGAAGTTTTTAGAATTGTTGTGTTATCGACAATTTTCGAGGTTGTTTTATATAACCCACGGTTATTACCAGAATTCCATATTTTCGTTTGGCGTAGTATGACTTTTGCATGAATAGGAAAAGTTTTGTAATCTCGACACATTGTCGCTTTGCTACTGAATGCTTTCGAAGCAGGGCCAAACTCGGCGCGGACAGCTCGCGCTCTGGGCCGACGGAACGCAAATTTTCCTACATCAAAAAGATGGGAACTAAGTTCGAAAATTTGTAACAGCAAAAGAAAACTTAAAAAGGACAAAATACTTTCTATTTCTATAGTTATTGACAGGTGCAAAATAGGAAATATATTCGGATTAAAAATAATGAGCAAATTCACACATCACTGCTGGCTGTAAAATAGCACGTCGAAAGAGAACTTGTCCTTCGAAAAGGAATCCCTTTACAGTTGGCATTTTCAGTTGGAAAATCGAGTCTGAAATCGCGGCGCAGTCCCTCGGGAGCCATTGGCGGGGCATCGCAACAGCAATGATCCTCGGTCTCTTTCATTTTCCGGTGCAGTCAACAGTTATTTCGCATCCCCCTCCCCCACCCTATTGATTTCCGCTGTCCATCGGAAATCCGTGTTTTTCGCGGAAAAACGGCAACGGGCGACGACGAGCTGATTCTGTGCCCACCGGCGTTTAGCGTAATGGCGCATTTCGAGTGATACTGCCGAGTCTTCCTCGACCGCGTAATGCCCTATAAAACTCGGCAAGCATTCTCCGAGCCCGCTCGGAACTATCATCCGGGGAAAACGGTATCGCGTTAAGATTCGCAATACGCCATTCCGCCTTTCGATTCGCCTCTGTTGCGGCTCATTCGTTATCGGCGGTTTCGTAAGACATTTCGCGAAACACGGTAACGATCGGAGTGCGACCAAAGAGAACAAGCAGCCGCCCGGGTTCTCGAAACTTTGCGGAGTTCAAGATCGCCCGGGTTTCACGGACTGACGGCTGACACAATAGAGCAGAGCGGATTGACGAAGTTCAAGGTGGCAAGCAAGCCTCGGATGCGCAACCCGCCCAACACCAGACAAAGTGCTTTCATCCGTCCGAGCGTTCGCTAACTGTCGCCTATTCCGATGCCAATCAGACACTGAATATTCAAAGCCATGCAAATTGTTTTCCAGCCCGTAATTCGTGAGATTTTACTTGCCAAGACAGTGAGACACACCGCGCCGCGCCAACTACACTGACGTGATTTGATAAAACACCAGCTGTTTGCTTTCAATTACATACTCCCACCGGGTTGAAGGTAGTTCGTAAACGATGGCGAGTCGTACAATCCTGGCAAATGGTATATGCGCATTGCCTCTGACATATCTGCCAGCGGTACTCGCATATTACGCGTCTGCCAAGATTCACTCTGGCATTAAAGCCCCCGAATATTATACACCGCGCGGCATCGGCCGCATAATGGAATCCAGCCGGTTTTATAAGAGTAGATCGAAAGATACTCAGAAAAATTCGTGCTTTATGCTTCCCTCGAACGCCTTCCGATGCGGAATACCAATCGAAATTGCAGGCTGGCATTAAACAGCATCGAGCTTTCGTGTACAGGAATACTGTTAAATGGGGCTTTCTATCTACTTAGGTGACACGCGGCGGCGCATCGATCTTTCGCACCCTCCTCACGAGGATTCCCTCTCCCAGGAGGGTACACCTCTCGAATCTCTTCTCGCTAGATCGACGCCTCGAATCGATAAACGGGTTCCGATTTACCGCAACCCTATTGGCACAATGCATACTTTATACTTGGTTTCTCTTCGTTTCAATTTCCTCGGCGACTCCTGGCGACTTCTCGAGCGCCGCGCTGCAAGAAGAACTCCGCTACGACGACGAGTCTCAGCTTCACAGTACTTTATCTTCAGTCTCCGGGGCCTTTAATCGGATCAGTGACGTGTCGTCTCGTTTTCTCCACTTCCGCTTGGACCAGGTGAAATCAATGACTGGTCACTTCGACGCCCTTGCGAATATGTCAGTGATTCGGTGATTAGTTCGATGTTCTATACTTATCGATCTCTCTCCGGTTCTCTCTGTGTCGCATATCCCTTCGCTAATCGAAGCAAACTTAGGCCTGCGAGATCCTAGCGGGCAATCCTGCCAGATGGCCAACATTAGACAGGCAAATTGCTGATTGCCAGCGGATCCTGCATTCCCAGTGAGGACTCCCGAAAAGGGAATACAGACGGGCATGATCGGGGAATCCCAGAGACTGTACCAGTTATAACTGACATTCCTCAGCCGTCTATGCAAACACTGTGTCGCATCGCTTTGTCGTCCACTCTCGAGTCAAGCTCGAAGTCACAACTCCATTGTGCGCGTCCGCAAGCGGAAGAAAAGTTAAATAAGCAAAAGTAAAACTGCATCTCCCGGCTCCTCTACACTTGTTAGGATCATAATCAGAGAGCCAGTTAGACGGCAAAATAAGTTCGGCGCGGACGAGCGCGCGCGCGCGCGTTCACCATTCCCGCAAACATTGTTATGACTTCCAACCGCGGCGCGTCGACTTCCGGTGAAAACAATTTTTCCCGGAATTTCCCCGTGACTTATCATCCCGCCGTTCTCTCCGGGAGTGCGGCGGCGACGGCGGCGTCGCGACGTATAGCTATCGCTACTTATATTCCAGCGGAATAACCGAGAGAAATATGCAAAGTCCTGCTCGACGCGCGCAAACCTCGCCGGCCAGTGTTGTGGCGATGGTGGTGGCGGCGGTGGTGGTTCGTCGAGGAGTGCGGCTCGCTTAATTAATATTTGGCGGAAAACTTGGGTGGCAAGTGTGGCAACTAACGCTGTATATTTCTTTAATGCGATGCGCATACCTGCGGGGGTTGTTGTTCGCCCGCGAGAGCTTTAAGGGAAAGTGTAATTATGATGTCGAGCGCCAACGAAAGGGGTAGTAGGAAGGCTTCGCCAACTAGGGAAGATAATCTAACTTTATGAGAAAGAGTAATAGAGCGAGAGCGAGATAGAGAATGGGAGGGAGAAAGAGAAGGAAGCTGCTAGGGTAAGCAAGGGAAGAGCCTGATTGTGTCATGTATTATTAGCTGTATAGGCACTTGTTTTATTATTGATGCCGGTACCCGGATGGGGTGGCAAGTGGCGCGGCAGCCAGCTCGCGAGTTCATCATCCCTCAAAAGAGCCTCGGGGGCGTGTAAAGTGAGGTACTTCCTGAAATATGGAGCAGCCAAGCCGGAAGGATCGCTCTGCCATCGCGTTCGGCCTCTCCCTCTCCCCCCTCCCCTTCTTCCTCGGTAAAAAGGAGACCCTGAGAGATTTAAGCATCCTCCTACCAAGAGGAGAGATCGAGTACGCTAGCCGCCAGGAGAAATTTCACTCGGGTTTTCGCTTCCGTCTCTCCTCGGTTAAGTGCGCCGCGGCGGGCCGCGCCGCGCGACGACGAATCTTTGGTAAAAATTTCGAGAAGCCCTGAGAACGGAACAGGACAGAAAACGCTGCCACGCGCAATCAGACTTCTTTTCTCGGTGGCGCGGTAACTGATATCGGCTTGTATTAAGACTCCTCTCATTGGGAAGTCCTGGCCTCGTTTCAGAAATGGACTTAAGCTCGAAGAAAGTGGGACACTCGACAGCCAGCCAGCCTGGAATATCATTCGAGGGAGATAGTCCCGCAGCAGTCGTTTAATTTCCAGACACGAATAGCTAAGAGCTTCATCTCTCGCGGCGAGAGTATAGTTAAAAGCTATCGGGGAATAAAGCAGGTGTGGATTATCAAAAGTATTGGGAGTTGGGATGGCGAGCGTGTAATAGCTCGGTATCAATCGGAACGGAAAAGGGGGACTTTTTCAATTCGTCATTAATCCGGCGAGCGAACTCGCAACAGGTTCCACCGCGGCTGATCAGATCTCCCCGGGGCTGAATCCAGGGGATAGAAATAAATCTGGTTGGTGAGCCGCGGTAGAGAGACGAATTTCCAAGCTACCACCCTTATGGACGAGAGAGAGAGAAAGGGAGGGTGGAGGGTGGAGGGTGGGGGTGGGCTTTACATCCATATTCACACGATGTCTTATGTTTTACGAATCAGACTACGGCGAAGGAGACGTCGTCGGGATTCTCGGGACGGCACAGCTGTCCTCGTCGTAAGTGGTCCCATAGCGAGGCAGTGTATTTGCTAAGCAAATGGCCAATCATACATAGCTAAGAAGGGTCTCGCCTGCATCTCATGCATTATAGAGCCCTGCTCTTCGGCTCCCGGTGCTCTTACCATCCTGCCAACCTGTCTATCCCGAGGAACTAAGCTCCACCGAATGCCTCCTCTAATATTCTATTATCCCGCACATTCCAATAACTCTCCCTCTTAACTGTACTCAAAATTTCCTACCTCTCTTCGACTCCGGTCATACGCCTCGCTTTTGCCCTGATTATCGCTGGATTTGCATTACGGATTTCAAAAGTTTTAACACTGCCAGAATAGCACTCAAAGTTCAGTCGGCTTCGGGATTTCGAACCTTTCTGTCTGGGCATTTGTATTAATTCTGAAAAATTATCTTTTGTAATCCGTTGCACAGTCTTTCACATCTTTTATTAGGTCTTTTTGTTCTTCCCTTTTTCTATATCGTAGAGAAACATAATACATCAAAAGTATGTACAGGGTGAGTCACTTGCCTTTGAATCACCACTGTCGAGTGTACACTGTTCCATATAAAATCATTATAAATTACACTTAAATGTTGTTCAATGTTTGTCTCCATTTTATGCAATTTATTGCATATGAAATTTCATCTTGCAGAAGCCAGTTATATATAATATTCCCCTATGAATCTAATAAATAAAATATTGTCTCCTTACGTTGCTACTCATTCGAAGGAAGTCGATGCTAAAACTTGGTAAAATATTCGCTCCAACAGGCTACATAATTTAATACAGTCTATTGTTAAACAAAGAATATTTAGCATAATGAAATAAATGTCTAGTAAAAGTGAGGTTAGGAGAGTTCTGATTCGAAGGCAAGTGAATCACCCTGTACATGAACTTTCCTTTCAAAACGAATATTTTCACAAATGGAGTTTCCCTAAGGACAAACTTTATTTGATTATACACAGGCTTCTTCTTGGGATCCAAAAAGGTTAAAGAATCTCGTATTCGCCATTTCGACAAGTATCGCAAACCTCAGTAAAACCCTTGTAAAATAAACCGAAATGGATCCGTTAACACCATTACAATAAGCCGCAAATTTCCCCAGCCTGAACCGCTTTACACGGGCGGATTTCAAGAGGAGCCTCGTAAAATCAGATACTTGGGCGCGTAGAGGGCGACAGTGTCTTCGCGCGCTAATATAAGTACACGGAGAGGGAAGGGTTGACTCATTCCGCTTTACGGCTTCGAAACACGAGGACATAAACGCTCGAGGAATTGTTCATTTGGGGGCGAAAGTTTCTCTCGTCAGGGACTCCTGTGCCGGAATCATTGGGCAAGCCGCTTCAGCGCGAGGGTGGCGCGCTGATGGTTGGGGGTAGGTGGTTGTCATTGAGGGTGCCGCGGAAGGATAATTTGCGGGGAAGTAGGAGAATGTCAACAATGGGTCCTTGGCCTGGGCGAATAATCTCATTAGCGGTGAGCTTGCTTAAAGATCCGGCAGACAGAGGAGGGAGTTGCTGTAGGGGGTTGAGGGTTGGGGGGTGGTTGCGCCGGCGATAAGGCCCCTCTTGAAACTCCTCTCCCACCCGACGATGTATTTGCTTCCTCGAGCAGTGTGCCACGCCTAATTATATTACTCTTTGAAACTGCATCCAGCCTCTTTAGAACATTGAGCCAGTACGATGCGCTATAACTAAGAGAATTATACTTCGTTACGGTCGATATCGTGCCGTATTTCCCTCTTAGGTGCCTCCTTGAATGCGCCCTTCGAAAGCCCGAGCGCGCACTCCTGCCAGCCGAGAAAACCCGCTCCGGGAAGAGTAGGGTGGATGGCAAAGATACAGAGGAGGGTGGCGAAGGAGGGGGCGGCTGGTTGATCAACTCGCCGTTGAAACTTTCCGCGATACTCCTATCTTCCGCGAAAGCGTTGAAGCATTAGGCGGCAACTTTCGGGAAAGTTTAAGTCTAAGGTCCGGGCGGACTCGTAGTCTGCATTTAATTCGGAAAAATAAATGGCCGGAATCAACGTGTACAGCCGAGCGACGCTCGGACGGAGACGCTCTCGGAGGATTGCTCGGCGCTCGGAAGAACGCGGCGGCCGATAAACAAAGTCTCGTTTTTGGCAAGCCGGCAATTGTTGGATTAAACGATTCTCGCGCGTATGCGCGGAACACAGCGGCGGCAGCGGCGCGCGCGGAAGGGGGAAGAAATGAAAGACGCGATTCGGGGATTTAATGACGCGTTCGAAGCGCGCGGATGCTCGGAAAATTGGCAAGCTAAAAACGGTCGATGGACGCGCGCGCGCCTCTCTCTCTGCCGTCCGGGGCCGAGCTCGGCCGCCGAGCCTTCAATGGAACCGGCCAGTTATCGAACCAATCTAACAATGTTTTTCGGCGTAACAAACCCGTCAGATTTATTCGCCACAATGTAGACACCGAGATCAACGGAGGTCTACCACACACACGCGCGTGCACACACACACACACACACATAGCCGCCATACATATTGACGGTGCTTTCACGTCACCCGCAAACTGTTCGAGCCGATGGAAAATATAGGGAAATGAAGTCAAAGAATAACATCCGTATTCAAGTTCGCTCGGAAATAACTATTAAAACGTTTTCGCGTTTACTCGCCGGCCGAGCCACCGTCACACTGGCCTCCTACAACTTTTTTATGACGCCCGGCCAAGTATCAGATTTATCCTTGCAGAGCGAACGCCGGAAAAGGAGCAACTCCTGGAAACCGGCTGAGAACAGCCGCGAAACTATCGATCTCCGCCGGCTAATCTTATTGCTCCTCGTTTTTAGCCTCATTAGGAAGCGGAACTTTTTTAATCGATTAAATGCGCACGCGCACTTCCTTTCGAACCCACTGAATGATTAATGCAATCGACAGGCTTTCGTTCTCGGCTTTTTATCACTTGAAAAGGGATTGATTCGAGAGCCAGCTTAGTTGTTACGCTCTACATTATCCTATTATCCAAAGGTCGGACGTAAGAAATTACTGTCTCAGCTGTGTGCTCTGATCAGAAATTATAGCAAGGTTTCTATGTTTTAAATTGTTACATGTACAAGTGTCATATATATCGATAGATTTGTAGAATATTACTATTTGCAATTCCAGTTGGATAAGAAATTAATATTCTTTCTTGAAATTACTATCACAGTCATGTTATTTAATCAAAAATTATAGCAAGGTTTTCATACTTTGAATTCTTACATATACAAGTGTCCTACATATGGATACACTCATAAAATATTATAATATACAATTCCAGTTTTATAAGAAATTAATATTTTTCTTCGAAATTACTATGTCAGCTATATGCTCCAATCAGAAATTTTAGCAAGGTTTCTATATTTTGAATTCTTACATCTACAAATATCACACATATGAATAGTCTCATAGAATATTACAATTGCAATTTTATTGGTATAAGAAATTCTCTCCGTGGCTTATCTTTTTAATCAACCGTAAAATAATTTCGATTAATTTCTGTTGTGTTCCATTCTAAAGGAAACCTTCTAAATACGCTGTTTATTCTTCGCAATCGTATAAGGAACGCGTACAAAAGCTACAATTTAGCCAATTCACCTCAAACTTCATAAACAATTACTTAATAAACTCGCCTCTTCATCACAGAAATTCAAGAGAATTACTAAAAAGAAAAGTAATAAAACGCGGTAACAAGCATAATCGATGCAGCAACTGGATTCCCAGAAGCACAATTCGCAACACATTCTCGTATACCTTGAAGAGAAATTGTAGCTTTGTCTCACACACAGCAAATGCATTAAGAATATTATTACGCGCGATGAGATAGGCAGTGCAAGAGTCTATTTAATTAGAGAAGAGGAGAACTTTTCTGTAAGACGTCAAAGGAGCGCGCATCGCCGCCGCTCAGGGATGAGAGGACTCGCGTCGGCATCGCCGGGCAGCCTCGGGCGTTGTGGCATTAATGTTCTTGACAGAAGTCACCCTGGCAAGTCCTCCGCCAAAAGGATGATAGAGACTTCCGGTAGTATACGTGCGAGTGTGCGCGCAGGTATCTGCTGGTGCTGGTGTGTACGAGTTCAGTGGCAATGGGCCGTGTACCATTCTTTACAGCTGTCTGGCTAATTATGATGAATTGTTGCTGGCAACGATGCCGCGGACAGCAAGCCTGCCTCGGCAAATGCTCGCCGACTATCCGTAAAGCGACGATGGCCGCTCGCTCCGTTATTGGATTAAAATGCGATAAAACACTATTACAACTTCATTGGCCGAGAATTAGCGGGCATCGGTCGCGCGACAATGAGAGGGCACCGCTCCTCGCCCCATTCTCCCATACCGCGTAATTCTAATTTACTTGCGCGACGCGTCGCCAACAACCCGAATAAAATCGCGGCCCGGCCACGCACTCGTGTGCCGCCGCCGCCGCCGCGCCCGGCGAAACGGCCGATTACACAACTAATGCGATTAATCGGATCGAGCCGACGGCGTTTAAGGCAATTGGCAGAAAAAAACACCGGCTATTTCATTAGGGTTGAATAAATCGAGCGGATGACTCCCCGCGGGATATTTGTCACTGCTAGCAGAAGGATTGGAGAGTGTTGGAGGATTGCTTTCCTGGGAGGGTTCAATGGACTCGGTGGTATCGGACGTCAGAGGCATCGAACATTTCTCGAAGCTTGCAATACCGCAGCCTTTACGAATCGCTGAGGTGTAGCAGGATCGTGGTGTATATATCTTGTTCCCGGTGGGAGCGTTAAAAGTCTGAGGCCCCATAAATGCAGAATTCACGCGCCTTCCACCGGAGCCAGCAGCGAAATCCCTTTTCCGTGCGGTAGCACACGTGTATGCAGCCTCGTAGAGAAAAAGTGAGAGGATGAAATGGAGCGAGCAAGAGAGAGGGTTGCTGGTGGTGGATATGCAAGCTGAAAAATTTCTTTGGCCACCCCCACCGCCGGCTCGTTTGTGACCAGAGCTAGCAGAGCTCTGGTAACGGCGAGGTCCGATCGTCCATTATGCAGGAAGCCGTATGCATTATTTAGCGCACACCTGGAGAGAGAGCCGGAAACGGCAAGTGCTCCCCCTCTCGCTCTGCTTCTCCCATCGGCCATTTCTCGGGCGGAACTTAATGGGCGGCCAAGCCGGCGGCGGCGCCGAGTTCTGCAGTCACTGTAAAACATAGCTAGGCCCACTTCTCTTCTCGGCTTGACCAGCCGCCCCTTATAAATTACATATCATACATTCATCTTAGCTCGCAACCCTCCTCTTCCTCCTCCTCCGCGCCCTCCCAGCAATTGCCCTGCTAAAGAATGCACTTTCGCCCTCTGTCTCGGCCGCCCTCTCGGAGAAATGGGTCGGCAGAGTTCGCGTGAGTGCTGGATGAGGGTCGTCGAGTGTTGAGACAGTTAAGCATCTGAAGCAGGCCCCCCAAGCCCATATGAGAGTCTCAGAGCTCGATTTAGTTCCGATCGCGACCACTTGGAACCGCTGGTGTAGACTCACGTACACATTAACACACTGTCAATGACATAATACATTGATATCTCTCTGTTCGGCGGGACTTTAAATTGGCTGGAACCTCTGCTTAGCGGGCTTAGCCCATTTGGTGGGTTCTCTTAATTGCTGTGCTATTGCAGTGCTTGTAAGACTAAGGTTCATTTTACATATTTGTTAGAATATTTCAATTCGTTATTAATTTAATTCCACTCATACACTTCCGTGAGAACTTCTCTTTATTATTACTTAACTTTTGTAGAGAAAGTAGTTTGTTTTCGGGTTTCTAGCCGTCTTCCTTCTCTATATTTTTTTTAATTTACATACTTTAGTGGTCATAAAGTGTTGAATTACACAATTCAATGATGAAAAGTTATCTAAATACCCTTGATAACCGTTCCACCATTACCACTTACACGATACTACGGTATTACTTCATGATACTTCATTCATTATATTTAAGGTGAGGGTAGAACCAATAAAAAAGTGTTTAGTACCCGATCGCGACAACCAGATGGCAGAGCAAGCAGTTCCACAACTTTTTGCGTGGTGGCTTGGGGGGCCTGATCTGAAGTTTCAAATGTATCCAGCCGCTCCTTCGTCAAGAACAATGCGGCACACTTCGAGCCATTGAGATATACTAGGATCGTACGTCTCCTGGACTCGACGAGTACTCTTTCTGTCTCTGTGTATGTTCGTCGGCGCGTGCACGCTCGCGAGGGCACGTGGGAGCACGCGCTCCGACTCATTATCCCGCAAGCTCCCCTTCTGGAAGCGGTAGGTGGCGGATTGCGCGAGCGCGAGGGTTAAGGCGGTGAGGGAGTGTTGCAAAAAGAGAATGGGGGATTTGGAGAATGAAGTGGCTGCTCGCTGCCGGCGCAGAAGGCTAATTCCTTATTCAAGAATGGCCGGTCCACGCAATTTTTTCCTCCTCTCGCCACCCGAAAATGTTAATCCACACCGTCGGCCCTCTTGGAAGTCGGCCAATAATGCCCGAGTGGACGCCCCGACGCCTTTACTGATCGCACGATCCCTCCACGAATGAACGTCTTTCTTACGAAATTAAGTATTCAGTAATTTTGCGTACTTCTGCCCTCCTCGCCGAATTATCTCGCGAGTTCTCTCACCTTTTTGTCGTCGTCCCTTTACGCTCGACGAGTCAAGCAATCGTACACTTCTTGCGGAAGAATCAACTCGAGAGTGGGGGAGGAACGCGCGGATGTTGGCGAACCAAACCCTGAATGGTTGAGGCATCCGTTGTCGCGGGAAAATTCCACTTAATGCCTGGCTGCGCTCTGTTGCAATTGTAAATAATACGGAATTTAATTATTCCGCGAGGACGAGCGAGGCGGTCGCGGCGCTGTTCAAGCGGCGCGGGGCCGAAAAACTAAGAGAAATGGATATTCCGGGTAACGTTATTAAATTCCGGACGCGGGATCCCCCGGGAAAGTAAAATGAGCCGGTGGCGGTCGGCCTCTTTGCGTTGTTACCCTTAAATAACGCGAGTCACAACACCGGGACTGCGGTCTCTCATAGCGGGCCAAGAGGAAATTCCCCTCCCCTCCTCCCTCCGCCCCCCAAAACAGTCACATTGTTTCCATAAACGGGCAACAATAATATAATGCAGTCAGCACTCACCGCTGAAAAGCTCGCATTCTGAAATTGGATCTTTCCTCCTCCCTGGACCGCAGAGAGAGAGTGACTTTGAGTCGAGCGCAGGCCTGAAAAAGGGGTAAATTGTCGTAAATCTGATGTCGAGTGGAGAATGCGTGGAGTGTGCTCCGACGAGTGGACGTTGTAAACCCCGGAAATTATCTCTCTCATATCGGATGTAGCGGAGAATTTATGTAAGAGTTACATTCGAGGGAAAAAGCGGAAGAGAGCGAGGGAAAATTGGGAGAAAGCAGAGGAAGAGGGAGGCGAAACGTAATCAGAAATAGAGCGAGCCGTAAATTGGTAGTTAATGCGAAATTCTATGGCGTCTGTGGCGACAATCTAGCATCGCCAGCTTTGTGGCGGGCTGGCGTTCGCGAAGGTGAGCGACGTCGAGGTCGACGCCGCCGTCTTCCCAGGATATTCTCGTTATCGCAACGCCGGCAACGTCGAATCGCTCTCGGCGCGGTGTCGTGCCAGCATGATTCCCAGCGACGAGCGCTTTGCTTTAGCGATGAACACTTGTCCATGCTTGCTAGATTCCTCGAGCGAACGCCTCCGTTGGCAAACACGAGCAACGCTTTTCCGCTGTTCCCTTCATCCGAACTTTATTGGAATAATGGCTCGAGCTCAGGCAGAACACACACACACACACACACACGCGCGATCGAAAGAATAATCGACGTTTCGGTGCGTTTCCTGTGTAACTTTATCTTTACATGGTAGAACTTTCGAGGCTCGCCGGGAAATTACAAAAAGCCCTGCGGGCTAAGGCCATGCAAATTTATCGTGGAGAGCTAATTACTGTTCTGGAATCGGGTTCGAATCGCTCCCGAAAACACTTTGTTCCCATCGCTTTCAGCAGGCTAGGCAAATATTTTTCTTGGCCGGCCGATTAAAGCGGCCATTCACTAGCCGAGCGAAGCTTGCTCGCCGGGAAAAAGGAGATCAGCTTGGCGAAAGGAACTCTTTCTATGCGCATAGTCATCCGGCTTCTGTCGCCCGACACAGTAGCACTAGCACTGCTAGCCGGTGCCTGCTGCGTCTTAATGCTCCTCTCTCAAAGCCGCTGCGTCGAATAATGAGCAATTAAAGTTTTAATCGAGCACTCGGCGCCCTCGGGAAGAACGATGTTCCACTCATCCGTGGTCGAGCGCTCCTGATTGCTGGACCGAGTGTCTAATAAGGCACCGTTCACAGCTGCTGCCGATGGTGCCATATTACAAGTCTCGCCAAGATCCTTCTACCTTTCGCCTACAATTCCCAAGAAACCACGAAAATCCTCTGCTACATTAACAACAAACTATTTCCTCTCACACATGTCTGTGATATTTTAAAACACAGAGATTAAATAGAAACAGTAGGTGTTATAAAATGGTCCTGTGGAGAGGAAGTCCACTTTCCTCCGTTCAAGGCTTCGTCATTGTTTCGAGTGGTTTAATGTCTATGGGATGAAGAGGGCTTTATCCGGGAGATTTTTCGGCCGCGCTGTCTGGCTAGTGTAACGGCAGGGCGGAGAGAGAGAGAGAGAGAGCGAGCGGGTCGTTAGGGATTGTTTGAAAACTGGAAGGAACCGAGAGGCAGGCCGGAAACAACAACGGGCACGGCCGACCAAGGCAGCATCCGTTAAAGCCGGCTGCTAGTTGACCCGACACAATGCCAAGCCCTCTGTTCCGCCAGAGAGCTGAGCAGCAGCCCTGAATTCATCCTGGCCCTTCCACTTTGTCGAGTTCAGAGCTTTCGCATAATGACGCTATCGGGGAATTCTGTAAAGCCGACGCCTACGCACACTGGCAGGTGGAGAGGTGGAGGAGCGTCCTCCCTCTCCGTCACACGCCGCCGATAGGATAATCGGAAGGACCAAGCAGGGCCATTCCTAACTTGGTGGCCGCCCAGGTGCAAAGGCAATATCGCCGCCCTTATTCAGCATTACTTACTTAAGAATTCGATACGCTGTGTTTACTTTTATATCTACATATAGGAAGAGTATAAATACTTTTAGACAGCAATCATGGAAAACAAAGATTTTTTCGTTTTTGAACAATTTTAGCAATGTAACTGGTGGTTGCAAATAAGTCTGTATTGATAAAATGAACATGTCTTTAGAAAGTCCAATATATTGCCATGTGAATTAAACAAAGTATATCTGTAAAACTAACTTCTTTCGAAATAGAAATTCATTTGTGTAGGTGATGATTGTTGGACTAATGTCGTATTGTTTAGTACATTGCAACTGTAAGCAATCGCGAACTTAGCCAAATAATGATTCTGTGTCCCTGTTATTTCGTATAGATAAAAACATACTACAATTTAGCCAAAATTGGAAGACATGCTACCGAAAAAAGTGATTGATTTCACGTGTAATTTCCGGTAATAAAAGGTTTGGCCGCCCAAGTGCGCTGGCACCCCCAACACCTACGTCAGGAACGGCCCTGGGACCAAGTGTTCGGTAGATTCGCCGGTGATCTCGATACTCCGATAAGCGTTAATCACGGCCTCGCTAGATCCCCACCGCGACGCCCTGCGCCGCGCCGCTCTACTGCTGGCTGGCTTCCCAACCGCGGTGATGATCACTTTAATTCATCAGGCTGCCTTTTACCCCGTATTGTAGCACACCGGACACCGCAAGTACCTATTCGCCGACGGCCAAGTACCCATTCGAATTGAGAGCCCCTCGAAATCCTCCCCCTCGGCCAACTATGAATACCGTATGAAAAGTACTTTCCAACCCAATGATCGAATGCTTTTATCACCCGCCGAATATTATCCCCCGTCGCTCGCTCGCTCGCTCCTGAAGCATCCGCGCGGACTTGATCGTAAAAAGGGCTGAGTTCCGATAATAAAAGTAGCGCCACCGGCAACAGATCAACTGGTCCAGTACTCGGAAAACTCTCCTCCTCCTCCCTATTCCAGAAAGGTGATAATTTTATTAATGACACGAGCTATTTGCCCGATGTCAGATTTATATTCGGTAGTTGAAGCGACGGCCCGGCCGGCGCGCACTGTTCGCGCGGTGCGCGCATTCGTTTATTAGGCCAGCTGACAGAAATGAATGCTTAACGACTCCGGAAACTACGCGGATATAAAGCTCCCGGCACTCTCGCACTGCTGGAATGCGCGCGCGGTGTCGCGTGGCTGAAAATGCGCCTGTTAATGCTCGGAGTTTCGGCGCTTTCGCGCAACGCCCCGCCGGATTATTAAATTAAGCTGTCATTACGCGACGTACCGGCAGCGTGTCGGCGGTGGTGGTGGCGAGGAGGGGGGAGGTGCAACACGACCGCTTCTTATTTGCATATTTTCTGCGATTCCGCTTGCTATGTGTGTGTGTGTTGGGTGGTGCGAGGGGGAGAAACCGCGGCACGTCCCGTCACCACCATTCCGACGGTAATGGACGATTTTGACGTGCCAAACGGCCGACGCTGAATCCCCGACGGATGAGAATACTCGCATACCATTCTCACTCCTGTATCCGACAGACTCGCACTCTGCCGCGTGTAAGTGTACCACTACCCGTGCCTCGAATATTAGTATTCCTGGAATTATTTTACCAAGCTGACTCGATGATTGACGAATTGACGATAAAGCCCGCCGTGGAACGCTAACTGTAAACGAGCGAGTCAATAAATATTCGTCCCTGGACTGGACGTCCAGTTGTCCAAGCTCGCCCGCCCCTCCGCCGCCGCCCCTTTTGAAAATGGAGCGTTATTGTTCGTGCCATTTGCAATTTTCGATCCTGCCGTCGAACGTGATTAGCGAGCCATTAAATCATGCGATACCACCACTCGTCTTCGACGCTGAACGATTGCACTTACTTTGTCCGCGCGTAGCTCTGTAAATTCGTGCTGTGTTCGAGCGATGCTCGCGTGTTGCTGAATCGAGGGAAAATTCGTCGCAACAGCCTCATTGTAATGGACACTGCGCTCGGTTTGTTTAAAAAATCGCGTGCATTCACATTACCAGGAACAAGCGGCCCTTTTTTGCCGAATGCTCCATCAGCGTGCGAGCTGGCGCGCTTTTTCGAGCTTGCCTTTTATCTGAATCTCGTCCAACCGGAGGAATATCGATGTGAGACAAGGACTGGTTACTCTCGCGCTTCCATTCTTCGGCCGCTTTTAATTAGAGCCATTTCGACATACTTAACGGACGCGCGAATGCCTCGCGTTAATTGAATCAATTATCACCGGGGGGGACTTCAATCGTGTGTGTTGGTCAAAGCCGACAGGGTGGCGGGAAATTGAGGGTGGTTTGGGTGGGTGGGAGAGCCGGTGAATGAGAAAAAAGGCCGGTCGGAAGGGCGGGAGAAAAATGAAATGGAGGACTGGTTCCGAACTGACGCGCTACGCTTTCAGCCGCGCGTTATCTCTGCAGGCTGATGCTGCTGGTGCTGCTGGTGCTGGTGCTGTTGCCCATCCTCGCGAAAATTCGTCTATATTTCAGTGGCCGCTTGCCCGCCGATTCTCTCCGTCTCACTGGTGACGCTCGGCCTTGCTCATTAGAGCGTCGGCACCGGCCAGTTACACGCTAATTTATAAATTATTTTATTCACGGCTCGCTCGGCAAACGAGGCCCGTGCCAGTTTCGCGCTGACCGGCGCTTCGCTCGCCCCTCGATTTTCCCCGCTGATCGCCCAGTGGAGAGGTGGGCGGACGCGATCCTATCTCCACGAATGAATCACGTACTACGATGGGCGTGATGTAAATACAGGAGGCTGCTCTCTGTTGGATCTCGCAGAGCATCCGACAGCGGTCCAACCCGCGGCGAGATACGCACCGGCGGCGGCGGCAGCGGCGGTGATGCGAGTGTGTTGAAGTAATGCACGAAAAATCACGATAACGAGCTGGCATTTTCGGCTGGGATCGTTGCACTGCAATTATAAGTGAAAAATGATCGAGCACGCATCGCCGCAGCTGGACCGAGCACCGTGAACGCATGTGTATCGATAACGAAGAGCAACCCCCAACCCCCTTTCCACCCCTACACAGTTCGCTTCAGCTCTCCTGCCCGCTGCGTCCAATTCCCATGTACAACTGATTATTTCTACCAGGTGCTCTCGATAATTGGCCCGACAAATTAGACCTTTCTTCGCTCGAGTCGACATTTTCGAAGGAAGCGACTATCACCTTCTACACGAGCAAATACTCAATCGGAGCCAACTCAGCGCGAGAAAAACTCGAGGGATTTCGAGACACGTACTTTCTGTAATTCTACAAAAATCGTATAAATAAAAGAATCCGAGATGAAAATGGATCGGCCGCAAGACTAACTAACAGTGGATTCTCGAGATCTTGGTGAACGGCTTGGCGCCAACTGAAGCGCCACTTCTCCAGCAGGAAACCAGTGACACGGCAATTAGAAGAAACGTGTATCTAAATGTAGGCCAGCCTGTAAAAGCAGTGGACGGACGAGAGGATTAATGGGAGGAATTAAGCGGAACTCGGTTTATCTGAGTTAGCCGATGGAGCAGCTGGGAGAGCGGCTATTTTACGAGAGTCCGCCGCGATAAATCGGACGGTAGAATGCGAGAGAGAGGAATCTAGGGGCTGGTGATGCCGGGGATGCTGCGTGCCGTTGTGTTTCTGTAAATCATTAATGCACACGTAACGACCGTCCGTCGCGAGTGGAGTCGCCAGACTCTCCTCTTACAAAGGGGAGAGCCGTTGTAAGAGTGGTGGGGGGAAGCTCAGTCGCCTTGTAATAAGGGAAAAAGGAGCGCTCCAGCCTCGACAAACAAAGCGAGCTACTTATCTCGGCGCAGTGCTACGGAAACAAGGAAGAAGTCCGGGCGAGACGACATCTCGGCAATGACGGCCTCTCCCCTTTATAAATACATAAGCGAAAGTACCGAGAGCCAACGAAATTCCCGCGTCTTGTCGAGTCGGCCTTCTGATTGCACTTGGCTACCTTCCGCTTACCACCGCACCACTTTCCTCCTCCCTTTGTCACAGATGGTCCTAATTTTCGTAGGGGAAGGCAAGCTCCTCCTCCTCCGCGAAAGTGACATACGCGACGCGAGAACCGCGAGTGCTGACATTTACAACAATTACACGCGCGAGATGTCGAGCAATTATAGAAGAAGATTGGGAAGATGAATGCCAACTTCCTTTATGTCGTACATGAAATCCTTCTGCGTTATATGATATTTTATGTGACTTCGAAAAAAGGAGGCATTTAATTCCATTCCAATATATTTTTTTATTCATTCGAAAGTCGTTGGAGTACCAAGCATTTTCTGTAAAATACGAAACTACTCAAGAAATTCAGATCACTCTTTTACCATTAGAAAGTTTCCTCCAGATAAACGAAGACTATTTGCTTATGCTTACTTCTGAGGGAATTGAGTGAGTATAAATGCGCACAAAGTCGGATTAAAGCAGTCTCTTATGCACAGAAAACTCAATGTAATCGTGAGAATCACTGGACGGATTTTAATACGGTTTCAAGATTTCAAACGGACTGGGAATCTTCTTTAAACGAAATTATTGTTAACACCTTGAGACGGAACTTGCAGATTCTCAACTCTTCCATTACAGCTTGCAAACATTTACGAACATTTATTAATGTTGGTTTTGAAAAAATAAATATTGCTGTGGATGTACACAAGGAATATCTGATGATATAACACTCGAAGTGTTAGACTCGTGGAACGAAGATTGAGTGAACATTCCTGCATTATTTTTTTTAATATTTTAGGAATTAGGTATTGAAATATTCTTGATCATCACTTGTACCTTTTTTGCTCAAATTTCGACGATCTAAATGGTACGGCAAACTTGGTCACGAAAGATCACTGATGTGAAGTGGAATAAGACAATTACTTAATCATATTTTAGCATATTATTTCGAAAAGAACTTAGCCAGATTTGGAAAAAATGCAAGGATGCTACGAGATAATTCTGATCGGCGACGGACCAAACAGAGTAGAAACTCGACTAGCGTTATTCGCCGGATTATTCGCGTATTCCCGATGCTGGAAAAGGTAGACCTTTGCCGGCGGATCTCCGATCATTCATCCCCGAGGTAAACTTCATCGATAATGCAAGCAGCAGCCATAGGGCGCCTTGGGAAATCGGCTTAACGAACACCGACAAAAGACTGCATCCACTCATCTGTCTCCACCGCAGGAGTTACTGCAGGTTTTTGGCTCGTATATTGGTTCCCAGGGCCATTTTTTCCCCCAACTTGGTTATCTCCAAGAGTGCGCATCGCTCGAGTTACGAGTCATTCACTCAAATATCGTGAAAAGTTCTTCCGACAGAGGCTATTAAAAGCACATGAAAATACCGCGAGAAGTTACTAAGTTCGTCAAATTTTATTAAATTAAATTTGTTTCCACAAAATACCTGAAATACCGCAGAATTTCGTGAACTGTTTTGACTGGTTGTAATTAAGATCGGGTGGGCGTGGAGGGTCGAAGCGTAATACATAGTGATTGCGAGTGGCCAAGACGGCCTGTCGCAATTCGGAATGCGTCAAACGCAGGTGAGGCGTGCGGTGGCAGAAAGACAAGGTGTACTGGCAGTGGAGATTGGTATCCAGTGTGCCAGGGAAAAATGGTGACAGTCCGAAAGGGAAAAGCCTGGGAAATGAAAGATTTCACCTGCAAACCATGCCGCGACCCTTTTCGATATGTTACACAGAGAACGCGTTATACCTGCATTTGTTCTCGCGAGCGTCCTCCACCTCTTACTCGATTGTTTCCACGATTTCAAATTTGCCCACCAAGCATGGAATAATCGTTCAGAAAGTTACACAGTGCTGAAGATTGATTTTTTTCGCGGGAAAATCTGACCGATGACGGCGCCGCGCTTAATATTCGAGGAAGTACAATGTAAGCGAGCGGCCCTTTGTCAAGAATTAATTTCGAGCCACGACTAACCGGCCGTCCGACTAGGCACTGGCCTATTCTACTGCGAAACACATTTCCACGAAGTTGACGTGGAAATTTCATATTTTTATTACGGCTGACCTGCGAATATTCCACTGATGTGCACAGAACTTGTGAAATCGCATTTTTACAGTCGTTCTATTCCCGCGACTTCCTTTTTGTCTCATTTCAAACCAAGGGAATACGAAGTAGACAAAGTATTGGGAGGGAACACTGCCTTCGATATGTTCATTGTGAAGTAATCCCTGCTATTGAATATTTTATTCAGTAGGAATTGCATGTACAGCGATCTACACATCACTGTAATCGAACCTTTATAAGTATCAATATCAATCGCAATACGTTACTGAGTTCGTACAAAACGGGCGCGTACATTGAATTATTTTCTATTTAAAACACCGGGGGAATCCTCTGAATAATGGCTCTGGTAAATCCCATTGTTAATAAACACTCAGCGACACCATAAAGCGAGGGCGGGGGTGGTGGCGATGAGCGCGCGCTCTGAATTCATCAAACACATCATTCGTTGGAGTTCGTTTTTGCGCGAAATTCTCACGCTGCCCTCATCATAAACGTTAATCTGTGGCCTCCGTTATTACCCGTCAAAATGATTACGGAGACAGGCGCGCGCGCGCGCCCACCGCCGCCACTGAAATACATGGGTGTTTCGGTAATTCTACAGCGCGGTTTCAAAGTGTGATCGATACCTGAAAATAACGGGGCGGAAGGACGAACGTGCGGCTCATAGTTGGCGAAGCCGAAAAAAAAAGAAAAGGAAGTGTTTAACGAGCAGCGTTGAGGGAAGTTGGCTAAGGGAAAATAGACTATTAAAATATTTCTTGGCCGAGTGGCTGTCTTGAAGCAGTGGGGATGGTTTGCCTTGCATTTTCGGGTCAGGCTAGCCTCGCCGTAGGTCGAAGTTCGCCCCCGAGGCTTGCGTGAGTTTAGAATTTCAACGCGTAGCCGCGTTAAAATTTCAAAGCCCTCGCTCGTGCTGCTACCGCTGCTGCTGCTGCTGCTGCTGCTGCTGCTGCTCCCACCGGCAGAGCATGTATGTACATCGCTCGTCGGCCTTCGCCGTAAGCCCAGGATATCCCTCTTAAAGTTCGCCGGGCGCATTATACACTTTAGGCTGAAACATAAGCTTGGGCATTTAAATTAACGATAATTTGACCCGCCGCGCCACCGCCGGTTTGCCTAGCTGGGAGCCCACGTAATTTCAGCAACAGGGCCAACCAGCCAGCGCCAGCTTCACCCTGAGAGAGAGTGAGAGAGAGAGAGAGAGAGAGGGCCCGGTCGGCTTGTAATCGCCCGGAGCCTTTGTTTCCCAGCTTCTTGCTGCAATTATATCCCCGGCAGCAGCATTCACGTGATTCGCGAGCAAGCGGTGCTCTCTGTGTTGCGCAATTCGAGCAAGGATTCATCCGACGCGAAGCCATCCGTCCACTCGGCGAATGATCGGACGCGGAGACCTTCCTCTTTTTTTGCGCCGCCGGAGAAGAACGGCTCTCTCGTCCAATTATAAATGCACCGGCCCCGCTTTTTCTGGCTGGCCGGAGCATTGTCTTTCATCGGGGCGAGAGGAACCCTCTCTTTTTCTCTCTCTTTCTCTTTCTCTTCTCTCTGTCTCCCTCTCTCTCTCTCTCCCTCTTGGCGCTTGGTGATCTAGTACACCGGCTTCTGGTATCCCTCCCAAATTAAATCCCTCCGAAGCAGCAATACTTAGTAACGAAGTTAGTTGGCAGCAGTGATTACGCAGTCACAACTTGATAATTGAGCGCGCTATTCCTTCGGGAGTTCGGCCGGCGGAGCCCGATTGGCCGGGGAAACAGCCGTCCCCTGCTGCTGGACATGATTGGCAACAGGCCAGTGCAAGTCTGCCGATAGCAATTCCCCGATCAAACTTGCTCGCCAGGAGATTAGTCTTGAGCGCAGGCCAGACAGTCAGCCACTGCTAGACAAAGTCAAAGCGATAGGCAAAAAGTGCGAGTCCGATGTCAAATAAAATCGTTTAGATACAATATTATGAATACGATCTTTTGTTTATCTTTTGTTGACACTTTTTCTTCCCTTCTTTTGGAAATAATATTTGGGGAATGAAAGGTTAGAAAATTAGACATTGGCGTGAGGATGCACGTGGAGGTTATGTAGGACACCTCAATATAAGTCAAAGTGATCGGCAAAAATTGCGAGGTGCCAAATAAAGAATTATGAATACGATCTTTGTCTTTTGTCGACACTTTTTTCCCTTCTTTTGGAAAAAACCCCATGCGGAATAAAAGGTTAGAAAATCAGAAATGGGCATAAGAATGCACGTAGAGGTTATGTAGGCTACCTGTTCTTGTTAGGGAAAACCCGCGTCTAAACCCCCCAAATTTAGTTACAAATTAAAGCGGTAAGCAAAAAGTGCGAATCCGATGTCAAATAAAATCGTTTATACACAATATTATGAATACGATTTTAGCTTTCTGTCAACAATTTTTATCTTGAAAAAGCCCTTGCGGAATGAAAGGTTAGAAAGTCAGAAAGAGGCATGAAAATGCACGCGGAGCACTTTGTTACTCGAATTCCAAACGTCTCACATTTTTTGTTGAGCGCTCAGACGACAATACGCGATTTTGTACTCTTAAAGAAAGGTGCTATAAAGTTAAGAATGGCAGATTATAGGAAAGAAATACGGTTGTCTTAAAAATAGCTTAATTAGCCGAGGCGTCTGCAAAACAATAATTCTGTAAGCACGAAAGGTCGAATAAGCGCAGTTGTCCCCTCGCGATATTAAAATACTTACATTTAAGAATAGCAAAGGAAAATAATGAAATAAAGAGGAGTTTATTTTCCACCAGACAGAACATTTTAAGCTAAAACTAAAAATGTCACATCACCGAAAAATACAATACCTGATTTAATTTTTAGTTTCACTCTGGCGAGACAACGTAACAAACAGGACAATCACTTATCAAAAATTAATTCATCTAATTTTATGTTCTGACGCCTGCACCACTGCCAATATTAAAGACAATTTTTCTCTTTTCAAGATTCTACCGAACATTGCGTAGAAAGTTAACAGTCTGGCGACAGCAATTCCCCAATCAAAGTAACTCGCCAGGAGATTAGTCTCGAGCGTATAGGATCCCGTGCGCCAGCGTTAGACGTAATCAAAGGGATGGGCAAAAAGTGTGAGTGCGCCGTCAAATGAAGTCGTTCATACACAATATTATGAATGGCACGATACGGTAACGAGGTGCGCGTCTAATGATCCCCAAGATGCAAGAGCACGGAAGAGTAGTTCTCCCTAGGGTGTGCACTCCATATAGTTCCTGGAATTGGAATTACATCACGATCGCATTCCGAGTGATGGTGGTGGTGGTGGTTGGTGGGAGTCTGATTCCGGGCGCGGAAGCTCGAACTCATCGCCGGGCCAGCCGAGGATATTCCGTGCTCTCTCGTTAAAGTAAATAAGGCTTTTTTGTAGGACAGCCGGCAGTGAAAGAAAAGTTGCGTCCTGCAGTGGGAGCGAAGGGTAGTAAACGAGTGTAATTAGACACCCTATCTCGCCCGGCGGCGGCGGCGGCGGCGGCACCGATCTTTTAGCCCCGCTCTACTGCTTACCCCCTCTCCTTCTCGTTCGCGTTCTCGTTCACCCTCTTCTTGCGCCCTCTCTTCACGCCTTCCATCTGTCTCTTTCAGCCCGCCGTATATCCTGTCGCATTATGCGAGACACAAACCCGCCGGGGAAACGTTGCAGCCTAACGGCCCACGCCATTCTCCCCCACCTTCTTCCTCCCACCAAAGAAGCCCCATCAATCGTGGTAATCTAATCGAGCTAATTAGCGTAATTGTCGCCCGATATTACCATTTTTAGGAATTGTCTGACCCTTATCCTGACGTTTTCCAATTTGAAATTAGTAAAGTTTCAAACCCTTTGGACTGAAAATAATAATTTTTAATTCAAAGGGATTAACAATGGATTATAAATTGTTAGTTTTAATCTAAAATTGTGCGCCCAGCTGGAGCAAACGGCACACTATGAGTTTTTGCATTAAAATGAATTTTAGAATAAAAAGAACTTAAAAAGCTTATAGAAACGAATGCTAGGAATACTAGAAAAAATAATCTAAAGCAGACCATCAAAGAAAATATTTAACCACCTTCATTTCTTACCAAACTTAAATTGCAGTGCTACATCGATGTGATAATCATTACTTATCTTTCATCTTTCGATAACACACAACGTAACATTTACCTTAAGAAATTCCTGCAGCAGCCCTGCGGTGGTTTTCAACGCTCGACAAAGATAGATATATCCAGCTTTCTTCTTGAAACGCCTAACAAGCCGAGTCTTCTCGCGGGCTATTGAGCTGTTAGTGTTGTAGATTGTACATGTAATCCGCAGGTGTAATTGCGTGCTCGGAGCTTGGTGTACGTGATGTTTATACATCGAAGCGCGGTTTAGGGTGGGCAGCGTAATAGGGAATATTCAGTGGGTCGGCTGTTGCTACTAGCTGGAGCACTCTCGCTCTTCTGCTCCGTTAGTATCACTTCGCTCCTTCTCTCTCTCCCTCTCTCTCTCTCTCTCTCTCTCTCTCTCTCTCTCTCTCTCTCTCTCTCTCTCTCTCTCTCTCTCTCTCTCTCTCTCTCTCTCTCTCTCTCTCTCTCTCTCGCTCCCAGCGAGAGAACTGTTAGCTTATGTCGCCAATAAATATAAAGTATAGTGCACGCGATACCGCGCTCTATGCGACAACGTTCTACGTGCCGGCGGTGCGGTGCGGTGCTATCTTCCGCACACTCCGGCACGACAGCGCCTGATATTTTGTAGGCCGATGTCATTGTGGGCGAAGATTAGCGCGAGTTCGCAGACCGCAAACTCTTAACCTAGGCTTGGGAAGCGCGTTCACCTATACGATACCAGCCGCGTTCCGCCGGACTAAATCATCGCCGAGCGCTTCATGCCCGCTTATCTAATTCCATTCGCTCGTTTTTTCACCGCCCGCTCGCCCGCTCGACAGCGCTACCCGGTTACATCGTTACCGCACACCGCCCCCAGAAGAGAGATAATGAAATCGACGCGCTCTCACTGGCGCCCGACCGCCCGCCCGCTTAATTTCTCCGGGCTAGAAACTTTTTGATTAGACGTCGATGGCCGCAATGAAATGAGAGGTCCGCAGGAAAAACGGATACAGCGCGGACGGCGGAGGAAAGATAACGAGAGAAAATCGAGGCAAACCGTTGACCCGAAGGACCAGCGCCCCGAGGCTCTCTCATCTCTCTCTCCTACCAGAGAGAAAGGGAAGAGCGGCCGCATTCCAAAAGTTTTGTATCGAAAATTGGTTAACCGTGCTAACTGCGGATCTGGAGTTTTTAAGCCTGGCCAACCGCACCAGGAGACGTAATATATATCCGTGGTAATAGGGCGGCGGACGTGAGGAAAGTCCCGTAAGGGGAGTGTCGACCCTCCTCCTCCTCCTACCACCGGATAACATATCCCGCGGGAGAGTGCTCGAGCGTTGAAACAATCTCGGGAGCTTTGGACTTGTGGTCCTAACGAAAGATAATGAGAAAAATAGTGGCGAGTGGAGTGTGCGGTGGCCGTAAAGTATAACGTGTCAAGTTGCGGCGGCGCGGCACGGCGCGGAGGAGGGTGTCCGCTCCTGCGGAGCTCGGTGAATGGAATCTCGCGGAAATGAGGGTAACTAGCCATACGTTGGTGGTGCCGGGTTGCGAGAGGAGTTTGGGTCATTGGATTCGTGCGAACGTGCACGAGCGAATAGCTGCCCCGGCGCTGCTTTGGCGAGTGGCCAGCGAGAGAGAGTATATCTCGTGTGCTTGGCAGAATTTTGCCTCGCTCTTTTCCTCTTTTTATTTCGCTCTCTTCCTTCTTGCTTTTTCCAGCCGCCGCGCCGCGTTCCTGCTTCTCCACGGTCTGCTGGCGCGCTCTTCTCTTTCGAGCCTTTGTTCGTCTTGTACTTCTCTCTGTCGAAGCTCTCTCTCTCCCGTCACTTTTCACCCTCGCGCGCTACGCTACACTCCCGCTCTATCTAGGAGTGTGCAGGGCGTACTCGCGCGCGCGCACGCTCCTCGCGTCTGCTTAGGTGTGCCGCTCTCTGTTTGGCTACGTGGTATGCTCCCGTGCATCCCAAGTCGAATGTTTGATGGCGCGCTTCTGTTTAAACACGAACCTAGACACCAAGGCTCTCGCGTCTTCGAATCTGCATACATTCACTCCCGGCCCGACGATCCTTCCTTCACCCTCTCCGCCTTCCCAACCCTCTCTCTCAACCCTCTCGCGCGCCCCTCTTCCCTCCACCTTGGATACAGACAGCCAAGCGCAACCCTCTGTCAAATTCAATTGAGGCACGCGAGGATCCAGCCAACTTTGCGACTGACCCCAACCAGATGCCGATCCTTTAATCATGTCTCACTCCGTGTTTCCTCGACCTTGTAGTATTCAGATTTCTAATGGTAGACACACTCTGATCTAATAACATGCCAACCGAGTATCGCTGCTACCGCCTCGGAGACGTTTCAGATCTCAATTCGCACTGGAAACTACTGCAAATTAATCGAGTCCTAGTTCTGTTTGGAGGATTTAAAAGGATTTGAAGGATATATTTATTTGGCTGTTTATATGGATTTCGTCAAATTACGAAAGACGAAAGCGACGTATATTAAAAATGTGTGTTTTATTAGTTAGCAATATATAATTCAATTTCTTGAAAACTTGAATATAGCGTAGTTTATAATGTATTTATGAATCATTCTCAAATATTCTAGTTTGGAAAAAGTCATTCGAGTTGATCAACAATTTATAACTCGTAAGATATGTTTAGAAAACTTAAACATCCTTCAGAAAATATACGAAAGAAATCCATACTAGTTTGACTTATCTAAAACTAGCTCGAATTTACTATCCAAACTCGAGTTTTCAAAATCTAAATACGAGATTCTTTACAAGCATAACTATATTCGTTTCTTATGGGATGGTTGGACGTCGGAGAGAAAGTAAGACGCTGTAAAAGGGCGATATATTATTACAAAGGGTAATCTTTGTTTATATGGATTTCGTGAAAATACGGGAAACGAAAAAGTCGTATATTAAAAATGTGTCCTTTACTTTTTGTTCAATTGATTAAAATGACCTCGCAAGATATATTTACGAAACTTAAACATCTTATAGAAAAAACATAAAAGAAAATCGATACTAGTCGCAGTTATCTCAAACTGGCTCGAAGTTACCATCGAAACTTGACTTTCCAAATCCAAATCCGAGATTCTTTACGAGCATAACTATATTCGTTTCTTATGGGAGGGTTGGACGTCGGAGAGAAAGTAAGACGCTGTAAAAGGGCGATATATTATTAGAGAGGGGTGATCTTTGCCGAAGTGGCGAACGAAATCAGTCGGGCACTCGATCACCGAGAATTGTCGAAGCGTTTCATTTCTCGACTGGCGCTTTCCCACCGCCAGTGAGTCTCCGGCGGCGGATTCCCGCCTTCGAGTAGCCGAGCCCGCTTTCCGGCGGACACATAATTTTGCCGAAATCTCTTAACAGCAGTGCGCTCCGTCGCTTCTCGGGTTATTAAATTCGACGCCCGGCCAAATTTAACGCCGGCACGCGATTCTTCGCGCGCGCGCCCTCTCTCTTTCTCCCCGCGAACCTTTCCACCGGGAATACAATAAATTATACTCGCTGTAGCAGCGTGCTACTCTCTCGCGCTCAGAGAGAGAGAGAGAGAACCGGATCTCTAAGAAAGTTCTGCCAAGTTCGCGCAATAGAAAAACATCGTAAATCCATATCGATCTTTCTTTAGCATCGAATATGAGGCCGCAACATGGAAAACTGTCGAAGGGGAAACGCCTATAAGAGTCTAACTTTATTCAAACAGTAAAGTTAGGATGCAAAAGTGATCCGCATCGCCACACCAACTGACACCGTCTGCCTGCTTCGTCGGGGAAAACTTGGGGTTTTTGTTTTGCAAACCCTCTTTTTGTACTTAATTTTTTATTGCCTTACTGAAACGCTAATTCTAACACTAAAAGGTCATTTGACATAATCATATATATAAAATTCGCACGAGTCTTTTAACATTGCGAATTTTGTACATTTCTCTATGCTTATTTCTTTGTTTAAAACAGCTCCTTTCATCGCTCCTTGCTTGTTTGTCCCACCGTGGAAAAAATCCCTTATATCATAATAAAATTTGTCCAAGCTTGTAAAACTCCAGTTGATTACTTTCATATGCAAATATGAAATACATTTCATAGACCGTAGACGCAAATTAAGAAGGTTGCGAGCCCTGACACAGAATTCTGAAGCCTTTTTAAATTACAGTAAAACCAATTTTTGAGTAGGAAAATTCAATTTACAATTAAGCTTATGCTTTGTCACACCTTTTATAAGTTACTTTTATTTATACACGATTTATCACATTATTTCTACAAATGAAATCATCGTCAACTCAGACGAAGCTTTTGAAACTTAACCTTATTATTGGTAAATGTCTCATCTACCACATGAAGTGTTTTTTATTCAAATATCTTTATTGTATCACATATTTTTAAGCCATAAACGATAATCTCTGTTTTCGTCCTCATAAGAACTCATGCATAAGAATGGATTTTTGGATATTAATTACTCGAAAATTGTATAGACAAATAAGTTGAAATTTTGCAGAGAGCTATAGTGATCATTGACAATTATTCTCTGTAAATTTAACTAACCTCCTTAAGTACCATCTGTAAATATCCAAAGAATAGCATTTTTTCCGTCTCTCACTGAGGATTGTGCGCTATGTAGCCATTTCTCTCGGACTGGGATGGCAGCGATCATCGAAAAATCTACGTGCAATGCACTTTGTCCGCGTCATCCAGGGCGTCTGACAGATCCTCGCCTAGCAGGGACGGATTTACAACGGCTGGACTTTTCGCCGGTATGAGTGACTGGGTGGATGATAGCAGAGGGTGTGTGCAGCAAGCAAGCCTCTGCTTTTTCGCGGAGTCCACACTGCGCCGCGCCGGTTGCTCTCGCGCGCGCGTGTTGTCCCGCGCGCGAGCTCGGACTTCCGCCGTAATTCAATTTGTCACGCAGAGGGAAGTTTTGATAACATCCTTCCGCTTGATTTGTACCCTTGGCCCGCGCGCGACGAGAAAAAATGTCTCCGCGGCATCCTAGTGGATACAGAGAGCACCATGTTTCCCCATCGATCCCTCGCTCTTTTATCGCACCACATTTATCCTCCTACCGTTTCTCAGTGTTTGCTGCCTTCTGTCTGACTCGCGCGCCTGTAACTACTGCAGCCGTTCTTTCACCCACGCAAATGGACTGTTCTACAACTACCCTTTGCGAAACCCCAGATTTGTTTATCTCGCAATTCTCACCCTAATATAACAATACGGTTCTTACCATACATTGTACCTGTTCTTTACCTTTCTTTATGTAAAGTCTCGAGTTTTTAATTTATTTTTTGCAATAATTAAGCCACAATTTATTTGAATAACTTTAGAAGATGTTACCGTACAAACTATGGAAGAGGAGTTTTTGAAAGGGTTGGGTTGGGTCGCTTCTATGTATAAAGAATAAGGAAAATAAGCTGTTCCTTAATAATTAAAGAAAATCTAAAGTTCTACTTAAAATGGGTAAAGAAAAGGGAATATTCTCTTAAAGCGACCGTAAATTACTTTATTAAAGAATGCTTTAATAAATGATTTGCTCTTTAATAATTTTGTGCTTTAGTGGATAGTAATTTGGAATATTACGAAATATCCTGAAACAATAGTGCATTTGCATAATGAGGAACACAGCTTCCGTCAACATGCTCTTCTTTCCTTCTGGGAAAAGTCTCGTGCAGAGTGCCATAAACATAGAAATGGTGGGTCACGCGAAGGCGTTCCCTAGACGCTCTGTTGCCAGTGTCACTTTTGGCTTGACTGCTGGCGAGACAACGCAACAAATAGAAACACTCGCTTTACAGTTTCTCTTACTTTTATTTCCAACGCTCGCACCACTGTCGATATTAGGGACACCTATTCTTTTTTACAGATTGAAACAATCCAGAAGAGAGAAAAAGAGCTTTTTGCTTAGTTTCAGTTTGCGTGTGCCGTTTTTATGTTGCAAAGGTACAATTAAAATTTTTGACACTCTAAAGAAACGCAACCTAGTTTCGCAATTGTACCAGCGTAATTAACATGCCTCCTAATTTCAGTAGTATTTCATTTCGTTAATTTAGACTTCTTTTTCAATAGCGCTTTTGTCAAAAATTGCTTTGACTAGAGAATATAACTTTTTTATATTTTTTACAATTTTAATCTCTTTTTGAGATTGTATGAAACATTACATAGAAATAATATCCATCGGGCGATTACCCGATTAGCGTTCAGGTGTTCTCGCGTTTGGGTGAACTGACGGATGTGCTCGCGCGGAGATGGCGTGCTAACGCTGACAGATCAGAGGTAATAATGGGATAGCCCGCGGAATTCCATGGAGCGCGCGCACTCCGTTGGACTCGCAGTGAGCCTGTCTTGAAATATCACCCTCCTCTGTCATGCCTGCAGGTGTGTATAGCACCTCCACTCGAATATAGTATCGCGCGCGCGCGCGTCGTCCATAAACGTGAATCTCGGGAATTTTATGTGACACTGTTTCGAGACCACGCGATGCACGGAGCCGCGTACTGTTTGCGAGCTAGTTCTCCCGGTAACGCCCTGTCAACCTCGATTTCCTGACGAGTATTATCTCTTCTTTCTCATCGGCATACTTCAATGTTTACACAAGTCAGAGATTTACCATCCGGCGGATACTTCCGGTTAACATTTTTCATTCATCACTCCCATTTACCGTATTATTATCGGTTGAGAAGAGTTCGCGTTGGCTGAACGATACATTTTGTATTAAGGGACATTCCTGAGGTAGATATAATTCTATAATAATTAGCAATTTTGTACTTTTGCCACAATATACGCTAATATATTTTGTATTAAGTGTATGAAATACACACGCAAGATATTTCAATGCCTTTTATTGGCAGACTGCAGGGAAATCAGGTCCTGGTCAGGTTCATATCGGGATATTCCCCGGGATGGATATAATTCTATAATAATTCGCAATTTTGTACTGTTCCCACAATATACACTGATGCGTTTTGTATTAAGTGTATAAAATATACACGCAAGATATTTCAATGCCTTTTATTGGCAGATTGTAGGAAAATCGGATCCTGGTCATATCGGGATATTCGCCGAGATGGACATAATTCTATAATAATTCGCAATTTTGTACTTTTTTCACAATATACACTAATATATTTTGTATTAAGTGTATGAAATACACACGCAAGATATTTCAATGGCTTTTACTGGCAGGTTGTAGGGTACTCAGGTCCTGGTCAGGTTCATATCGGGATATTCCCCGAGATGGATATAATTTGAAAATAATATACACTGATACATAGTATATTTTAATCGGGTGTTCAAAAAGGCTCCCAGAGAGTCAAATCATTTCAAGATACTCCCTGACTAGAATCATATTCTCTAACTGATCTTCTGACGAGTATTATCTCTTCTTTCTCATCGGCAAACTTCAATGTTTACAGAAGTCAGAGATTTACCATCCGGCGGTTTCTTCCGGTTAACATTTTTCATTCATCACTGCCATTTAGCGTATTATTTTTATCGGTTGAAGAGAGTTCGCGTTGGCTGAACGACGTCGTATAAAAGGCCGTTAGAAAAAGGGTCCGGGAGTACGTAAGTTCCGGGCTCAATTTCATTCGAGGTAGCGCGGCATAATTATAAAGTTTTATTAGTTCGGGAGAACGGCCTGGACAAGCCTGTTCTCCGGTGGGATCGTTCCATTCTTACGCGGAGCAGCGACCATGCGCAAGGATGTCGGAAGAGCAGCTCAATGCTTCCGGTTCATAGGAAAGAATCGAAATTCCAATGGCAACGCGAAGCTACCTTCTCCTGGGCGCTCGTGCGTTACGAAGATCGAGCGCTCTGTAATTAGTTGGCTGCCTTGTCAACTTGAATGCGAGCTCATCGCGCTGAATTGGCCAAGCACAACTTCGAGAAGTCGTAGTCCCTATTTTCTTCGTTATTCAGGATAATTTGTTCAGTAATTGCCAATGATACTTGTGTAAAGCTACTTGTGTTATTCATTACTTTCAATTAACTTTGAAAAGAGTTTTTTTAGTGTTTCTCCAACGACATCTTTGCGATGAAGATGAAGTTTTCTACTTTGCAGAACTTCCAAAATGGTATCTTTATAACAAAACTCAAATTTATTCAGCATTAACCGTTGTTATTGCATAAAATCAATTTATCTTTTGTCCTAATGTGGCTTGATTGAATCACGGGAATAATATTGAATCTTTTGTGCTCTTTCAACAGAAATACACAAATACTAAAAATCTTGCTAAAAATATTTGCAATACAAGATCCGTCGCCATAAATGGGTGGCATTAAAATACGTTAAACAATATAAAATAATTTCCAGGTTATTTACCTTTGGCAAATATATCCGTTTTCAAAATCGGTTCTTTTATCTTTCGGTTCTTTTGTCGCGGCGATTGTGCAACTGAATATTTCGAAATCCTCTAACAACTGTATTTGTTAGACGCTTCGATGCAGAATTCAGTTTATTCTTCTACTCGAATCACCGAGCGTTCCGTACAAGCTGTTTCAAACAAAGGTGTATTCTGCCAGGGGAAAATATGGGTGTTCGCTTCATTAGCCGTGGCAAGTTTAGCTTAATTAAAGCAGTCGTAGGTCCCTCGGCCTCGAAGTTTCTGGACGCGACGCCGGCCGTCGGCGGCACGCGGGGGTGTGGAACGCGCGCGCGCGCAATTCCGCGCGGGCGATCGTGCGAACAATGCGCGGTTAATCCCGGACCATTGATCAGGAGCCAGTGGTCCTGGGATTTACAGCCTCGCTCGCTAATAAATCTCAGTTCCATTAATTAGAAATTTCACGCCGCCAACAGAGTTACCGACTTCCGCCGATTGACCTTCCGCTGAGTGCAAGCGCGGCGGCGCCCGAACTTGTTTGGAGACCTTGAGTAGTATAAGCACCAAGAGATGAACGCGGATGATTTATTAGTCAAATTTGTTATTTAGTTATCACCGTTGTCCCATTGTGTACAATTCGAGACACAATGAATCATTACCTTTTCCATTATCTCTTATGAAAACTTTTAGGCGGCTTTGTAAACTTTGAAGCTTTACACACGCAGGTTGTATGAATATTCCTCATAGAATATAAAGTGTCGCGGCGATGGCGGTAACGCTGCAAGTTTAGTTTCGTAAAAGAAAACATTTTTGTAGGACTACATCTCTTTAACAAAACAGTCAATATTTGAACCTTTTTTCTGGTATTCGCATAATATTCTTATATATTTTAAGCTATCGCTTTTTATTCAAATCTTGAAATCCATTTTAATGCTAATGTTAAAAGCCATTTACACTTATCAGCTTCCAGTGAGTGCGTTCAAACTGCAATGGTTGTTTAATAATCTTCTTTGTTCCTTATGAAAACGTTAGGAAAAAAATTGGAATCGATTTAATTCTAATAAGATTAGACATGAAACATATTTTTTTGTTGCTGCCTAATTTGATCTGCTTTAAGTTCGAGATGATATCCAAAAATGCCTTTCTTACGGAATCTCAAGCATTCACACTTCTTTTTCTTTAACTACATGTAAACTTATTCCACATTTAATTCACACAACCCTTGCTTGTTACAAAACTATCAACCTTCCCTTCAATCTTCATAAAATATTTCTAATGCTTTAACTTGATTTATAACAAAAAAAATGCTTTAACATTAAACTTACGATCTACTGGCAAAATTGACTGTTTTGAATGGGAAAGTATAGGCATAAAAAACTGAGGATAGGTTTAAAGTTAATTAAACGTTTCCATTGTTAACTCTCGCCGAGTGCTTTTACACGAATGACTCTCAATCAATAAAGAGAATCCTCTTGGTAGACGATTATCTTTTGACAAACCTTCACGCATACTTGACGCATTCTCTCTCGCTCTCTATCAATCTCCCACTCCTTCTCATAATTATTATTACAAAGCCAATGAAGTGAAACAGAGACTCTTTCCACTTTATGAGGTCGACGCCTCAATAAAGTCACTGCTTTCTCAGCAAGAAAAATTGACAGTTAAGCTTGCCGAGAATCGAAGTGCTTCCCTTCTAATACAAACGTACTACTTGGAATGGCGGCGGTCATATAATGGATCGACTCGCAGGATAAAACATCAATTTGATGTGTATGTGTGTGTATGTCATGTACGAACGGTGCGGCAGAAATTTCCACGCGATAAAATGTGCCGGCCTTCACCTTTCCAGCCGTTGTGTTCTCGAAATCTTCTCTGGGAGCATCTTTCAGGGGCTCGCCGGAGTTCCATCTCGGCTGTGCGTCCCATCGGCAGAGAGTTCCGCCATAAAGCTGGCCGTAAAAGAGAGTGGACCATCTCTGAATTTTTACTAGCAATACGTCGGTCTCTCGCACACACACACCGGCAGGTCCTGCGGCGCAATATTTGCCTAAAATAATTTCGCACGTATAAACTCCCGACAAACGGGCAACTAGTGCCTCGGGGGAATTGAATACGGGCCGAGAGAAAGCCGGCTGAGCGGTGCGGCGCGACGCGGCGCGACGCCGCAGCCCTCCAGCGTCGAATCCGCCAGTGTGTAGTAACGCTGCCATTTGAAACTTTTCCTGTTTTCAGCGGCAAAATAAACACGCGCGCGCGAGCGCGAGTCCTTCGACAGAACTTTTCTAACAGGCTAATGCAAGAAACAGGGAGAAAATGTCGAGCGTCCTCTGCACCAGCAGACCGGTTCGCATCGAGAGAAGTAGTATGCGTGAGAGTGTCGTGGTAGCGTGACGGGCGCTAGTAGTAGTAACGCCAGAATCAGTAGTTGTGTGCTTTGGAAAGAGGCTTGGGAGAGTTGTGGCGGGACACACAATTCGGCAAGGATAACTCTCGAGACTGAGAGTCCAATCTCTCGGAACTGGGTTCGCCCGTAAATGCTCGAATTTACGAAAGAAATGCAGTGGAAAGTTCGCAAAGAGTATCGGCGCTTGGAAGGAGACGGGCGGACGGGAGCGGACGGACCAAGCGGAGGCGAACTTTTTTCCCGGCCGCGCCGCCGGAATCGATTCGCTTTATCCGCGGCCGGTCTTCCGCGCTGCTTAAAGTACCAGAGAACAACGAGTGTACGCGGATCGGATTCGGATTCGGATTCGGACTTAGCCAGTCGGGGAAGCGGCGCGGCGGTTCTCGCGCGCACCAACTTCAAAGATCGCCGTTGGCCACGAGAAGCGGAGGCGTCCAGCGATAAACAGGCCGATGATACGGCTGCTGGTGAATAAGCGCTCGCGTGAAAGGCCATGTGTGCCAAAGTACCGTCTAAAAGCCCGCGTTTACGAGCACTGTACGTGCTAGTAACCAGCGGAGCGTGCGGCCATGCGAATCGATTGAGTTTCTGCTCGTCGGCCCATTCAAACATCCCGAACGACGACGTCGACATGCTTCCTCCCTTTCTCCCCCACCAACCCCCCTTTCTCCTCACCAGACATTGTCATGCACAATTCGGCGAGGTTACAAGTTTCTCTCGGCGGCGGCCATCTCCGATGGCAGTGCTAGGAGGCTAAAGTGCGCTCGTAAAGTCGGGGCGGAGAGGGCGCGAGCAATTTGAGCGATGAGAGTTTATTCTAGACATCAGCGGCTAGATGGATGGCCAACATGCCCGCCGGGGGGTAACAAGCATTTAGTGACTTCTACTCGACGAGAACAGGGTCATGCAACGTATATCACGCTCCTAGAGAAGCTGTTACATCAAGCGCGGCTCGGTCATGTATCAAGGCTGCCGCACCGTGGACACGAAACGATACTTACACTGCACTTGATATTCCTTATTCCTAGCGGAAAGCTAACAAGCCGAAACTTGGTCGATTCTTTTCCCCTTCATCAAACACTCTGTACAGGGTGAGTCACTTGCCTTTGAATCACCATTGTCGAGTATACACTGTACCATAGAAAATCATTATAAATAACTTAGGCATTTAAATTACGCTCAAGTATTGCTCAATATTTGTCTGCATTTTATGCATTTACATCTATTTCATTATAATATATATTCTCTGTTTAACAATAGACTGTATTAAATTATGTAGTCTGTTGGAGCGAATATTTTACCAAGTTTTAACATCGACTTCTTTCGAATGGCTAGCAACATAAGGAGAAAATAGTTTATTATATTATATTTATAGGGGAATATTATATATCACTGGCTTCTGCAGGGTGAAATTTCATGTGCAATAAATGCATAAAGTGCAGACAAATGTGGAGAAACATTTAAGTGTAATTTAAATGTCTAGGTTATTTCTAATGATTTTATATGGAACTGTGTATGCTCGACAGTGGTGATTCAAAGGTAAGTGATTCACCCTGTACAGCTAGTCGGGCTGCCAAGAGAATGAACTCGGTGAGGGAGGATAACCAGGCGGACTCAGCCGAAATTTTACCCTCTCCAGTTACGCTTTAGGAGTTGTCAAAAAAAGTGATGCTTTCATTTTTGTGAGAAGTGTATTTTATGGTTAACTTACAGGCAGGGATTATGACTTTTTTTCGACTTGCCCAGAGTCAATGATCACCGTAGGTAATCCATTACGAAGTCCGCGTTGGATAGGTAAGCAGGTATCGCGCGAGGAGTGACGCTCCCCGGTTAATTGTTTTTATTCAATACTTGAAATCGCTTTGCCATCCTGGACGAAACAGTAGTTGGCAGGTACAGGAAACTCCTATAATAGTATAACCTCTTAACTGTGGAATTTAGTTTTAAAAATCCCCCACACAGTGCGGAATTAAAATCAAGCAAATGCAAGTACGACGAGTATACACGTCAACCGCACCACAATAGAGATTTGGTTCGCCGTGTATACACGTCAAACGCACTTAACTGGTTAAGTCAGTCTTCGAGTGGCCAATCTACCCCAACATTACTTTATTTGCAAATTAAAAGTTTACTTGAAACAACAACCCTTATAATATATCAATTAATTCTGATCAATGAGAAATCATAAAGTAGAACCACAGTAATCTCGTGTGATGAAACTAGTATCTGATTTTCGTCTAAATAAGCGATTCAATGCAAAAGAACTGATCCGTCTTAAGAAAAATGGCTGTCAAGCCTGGCTTGCGTGTCACCCAATGTGTCAAACAGAGACAGACGCAGGTTCTCTATCTAAGTTAGTCTGATCCTATTGAGCCAGGCAACCAATAGTGAGGCTGTAAGTGCATAGGTCCTAGGACTTCTCTTAACGGCAGCACATAGTCGAGCGCTTTCCAGTTCTCAGATATGCTTGAGGGCCCCGGTTGCCCATAGCGCTCGCGTCCGCTGTTATTCCCCTGCCGCTTTTTCGACTTCCGGGAGGCGCACGGCTTTCCTGGTCCGGTATCGGAGGAACGAAGCGGGGAGGAGGGTTGGGGCTGGCGTTCGGTAAAGGCAAACACGAGAAAGGAAGTGGAAATAAAGAAGGAGGCAGCAGGAAGTCTTAGCGCACGTCGCGATAGAAAGCGAGCCCGGAGGCGGGTGCGGCTGTCGGTCGATTGAGCTCTGTTCGACCAACCATTTAAATATTATGAAGAGCACTAGCGATATATCCAGCCGGTGCAACCTGTGATATTTTCGCAATCTTCCGGAACTTAGTTCATTTGGTGGCATTTCGTATAAAGCAAGGTAGTAGATAATGATATTTATATTTTTAGCAACCTTATGTTGCATTATCCTACGTTTTTATCACATACGAAGCAAAGTTGGACCCATAAACTGTCAAAAAAGAGAAAAAGCTATTGGCGAACTTGGCATAGCTATTGTTGTTTCATGAATACAAACAGGTATTATTTTACAATACTTATTTTTTAACAACATTTTACCGCAAAATACCATATTTTCGTCATATACAAAGTGAACCCAGACTCCAAGATTATTAAGAAAAATGTTGCGCATATTTGCACCTTCGCAAGAAGACTGTAATTGTTTTTTAGGAAAACGAGTACTATATAACAGTATTTATACGTTCCGCAATATGTACAAATATGCGCAACATTTTTTTGCAATAGTCTAAGAGTCTCGCTTCACTTTGTATATGACGGAAATGTAGTATTTCACGATGTAATGTTATTAAAAATTAGATATTTTAAAATAATACCTGTTTGTATTCGTGGAACAGTAGCGCTAATGTGTGCAACAGCTTTTTCTTTTTTTCGACAGTCCATGGCAACTTCATTTCGTACATGATAAGAATGCAATAATGTTGCTAAAAATATAAATATCATTATAGAATACCTTGCTTGATACGGCGAGACAGCAAGTGAATCAAGTTCCACTAGATTGCGAAAATATGACACTGTGCGGTGTATCGACGCTCCATTGAGATCGTAAAACCGCGTCAGTTCCTCCGTGAACACGAAGATTACAGGGAATTCATTTGCATGGCATTCCTCTTCCGCTTCCGTTCTTTCCGTTATTTGTATCGGAAGAGGAGGCGAGCGCGCGTCCCTGCGGGCAGCACTCGTCCTTCCTCAGCACGGGCCGTCGCATTTTATGGTCTATTACTGGGCAATGCATCACGTTTAAATGTCGCGCGGACATATAGAGCGCCTCTTTATGGCCGAGATTTAATGGCGCTAAGATCACGTCTTCAGCCGCCAGAGACACCAAGCGAGTCTCCCGTGCATTAAAAAGACATTCCTCTTGCCGTCTGGATTAATTCGCCGTGTGCCAAGTTACAAGAGAGAGAGACGCGTCCCACCTGCACGGAAATGCGCTCCGGGACGCACGCATACATTCGCCACTCGAATATTCGAGAGAAATCTTGCGCAGAACTTAGCAAAGTTTTATTCGTCGAACGAGTAACTTTCAAAGAGAACTTGATTAACACTAGGTTAGAGACGTTTCTGTACACCTCTCTTTATGGACACTTATTTTCGTTTGAAAAAAACTATTAATTTAATTTGAAGGCAATTACAATGTTAATAGACGTAATATAAGTTAATTAAATCTGTCAGGAGTGCATAAATAATTGTCAGTATAAACTGGAAGAAAAATGAATGAGCTTTGTAATTTTGCAAAAACAATTACAATCTTAACAGACATAATATAAGTTAATTAAATCTGCCAAAATTCCAGAAATAATTGTCAGTATAAATTGGAAGCAAAATTAATAAGCTTTGTAATTTTGGTAGTGGAGTCAAAAATCCGTTGAAATGACGAGTTCCGTCAACCTTGAGTTAATGAAGTATGGAATTTTGTAGACAAAAGTGCCCGAAATTAAAAATTCTTAAACATCTACTCGCCACATATAGAAAACATAGGCACAAATGACTCAAATGATAATTAATATTGCATATTTACTCGTAGAAAGGTATTTCTCACTCTCTTAACGTCTTTGCAGCTAAATTTACGATTTTTCTGATTTATGCAACAAAACTTTTAATGGCGAAAATGCCTTGAATCTAACTAAGTAACGTACAAAGTTTTTCGAATGAACATCCAAAGTTATACGTTGTATTCAGTCAGTGGTTATGTTCGTATGCTATATTTCTCACTTCCACTGATGAGCTGCAAGTTAGTCTCAGTTGCTTAGCTGATTCCAACGATACCGCATTTCCATAGCATGTCAAACTTCAAACCGTTCAGAAATATAAGTTTTTGCAGTTAATAATTCATTTCTACAATTCGATATTGTGAAACATAATGAATTTTCACACAAGCTTTCGGTTGTTCATAAGTTATGGGTCCAAAAAAATTCAAGAAGTTAGCACTGCTTTTTCAAACAAATTTTTACGATTTCATTCGACGAAAATGGTTTCGCCATAAGAACGCGTATAAAATCAATGGCATTTCAAATCGTAATAACTCAATAACGGTTGAGCGAATCGCTTTGAAACTTTTTGTGGCCCTTCGAAAAGAGAAAGAGAACAACGCGGGGAATTTCCATCGATTTAGCACTGTTTTTAAAAGCGTCCCACCGAGTGAATCCGCGTCCTCATACAGCTGTGCGAATTAACGCAATGCCACAGAAGCCAATAAAAGATTTGACAGACAGTGCCTGGAAAGTGGGGCGGAATATCCCCGAACGAGAGGAGAACAATTTCATTCTCGCATTCGCGGAGAATTCTATTCATTTCATTTCATCCGCGATAGAGCGAGGCGTCTAGCGCGCGTGGGCGCGGAGGGAATTGTTGGGTGCGAGAGACATTGGTTAAAGCGGGCTGAAAACATGTGGCATATCTCAGATTGATAATAATTTCGAGGGGACGCCCGTGCAATTCCCACAGTATGCCGCGTGCATGACAATGGTCAAAGTCTAATAGACTTCTAGCCGGGGCTTTCCAAGCGCACTGGTCGAGGGATGCTGCGTCAGTGTGGATATATCTCGGGTAGGAAGGATAGTGGAGAGCGTAGCAGACTCGGTTCCCCAAGAGGGAGCATAATGCCAGGAGCGTTCGACGCTTGCCCGATTTGCACGATCGCGCAATTCACTCGCAAGGAATGTGCCATCTCGAGAGATCCCTAGTGGTCCTCTTGCTCTCCTGCTGCGTATGTATGCTGTGTCGCGCGTTCGATGCGCACCGCACCCAGAGAGACGCCAGACAGCCTTCCTCCCCGTCTCGTTCTCGTCGTCTTTATCGCAAACCCAAAGCTCCCAAGCTCGTGTCAATTCTCCTCTTCCAACGGACAAGTACGCGCCCGTCAGACACCAAGCATTGGTCACGGCAACCCTCAGGAATCATGCGCGTTCAACATCCTTGCCGCATAATTAGCGAGAACCGTAAATGAAATATCAGCCGACGGTGAAATTTCAATTCACAAACAGCAGACCTGCCCTCGGAAAAGTTCATTGAAACGTTATCGAGTTCGGAACTTGGTGTAAATCGAGTGGGCGTGTAATCGGCGAGTTCGTCGGCAGAGCAAATTCCAAAAAGCCACGAAAACTACGCGGAGCGATAGGCCAGGAACCATCCAGTCAGGCTTCCCACTAACGCGCTGGAAGACAAACAAACAGGATCGACAGGAGAGCGTACAAACGTAGCCGAATTCAAAGATCGACGCTCTGCTGTGAAAAAGCAGTGACAATGAAGCGTGTCTTTAATCGAATTGAAAGTTTCATTCTCCTCGTTCTCTCGCTTTTCTAACAGGGCAGAGCTCTAGTAACGAGTCGCAATTCAGTTGGTCGATTCGGAATTTCCAACGATTCTCCAATTCGATTAGGCATTCGGGGCGAGTTCGCACGTGCTAAATGCCGCTCGCGGCCAACTGTCACAAGTAGTTCGGCATTCGTGAAATTATGCAGCACTCGTACCGGCAAGGTGAAGGACACCTTCCTCGAGCGTATCCTTTTGTGAGGGCTGCGCCAGTCCACCGTCCACTGCTCTCCGAGCATTGTGATATTATGCGGAAGCGCGAGCGGAACTTCCGTTCGACTAACTACAGCGCTGCTAGAGCTCGGCCATTGATACACTCGTGTAACTTCCTAATGCCCCTTGCTGTCGTCGCGTCGGGCCAAAGCAGAATTCATTCGCCTCGCCAAGCGGAAGTGAGAGGAGCCACTCGCCACCTACGTCCTCCATTCAAAGATACATTCCCTTCAGTCATGCATAATTCTTCGAACGGTCCTCTTGAAAGCATCCACAATGCGCGAAATATCCTCCTCAGCCTTATCCTCGTTCCCCGGAGGCTCGATATTGATACAGACATCATCGATAAGATCTCCGCGATTCTCCACGCCTGGTATCAGAACCCTCGAAATAGTCTATCCAACCAGCTTGCGGGAAGCTTTGGCGGCCGCGTCTCGAAGGGACTGAAAGCCCTAGAGCCGCGTATTTAGGCGCGTCGGAATTCGCAAGATGTTTCCCGGAGAGAGGAAAGCCTGCCGCGAAACATATATAGAGAACCGAGGCGAGAGTAGAGCGGGGTGAAGCGAGGCCGTCAGAAAACAGAATTGCAAACAAGCAGCATCAAGTGTGAGGAGGGAGCGGGAGAAGTGGAATCTCAGTTGGGGGTTGGTTTGGGGTGGTATTTGAGGGAGGCGCAAAAGCGGTACAATGGGTCGGTTGGAGGGAGTTTGGTTGTCTTCAGCGACGGCCGCTGTCCTGAGGGATCAGTCGAGAGTGGCTGCTACTGCTAACCACGTTCGATAAGCGGTCAGGTCAGATCTCACGAATCCTCCACTGCTCCCTCGATCCCGTTCGAGCCTGTCGCTCTCCTGTTCCTTCCCAGTCAGTCTAGCAGCAACTATCCCAGCGGCATGTTCTCCTTCTAGCTTGGAACTTTCGCCAACTGTCGAGACGACGGCAGAAGGTGTGTGCTGCTGTTCCAACAAGGCCGCGCGCGACTCCTCCAGCCTCCTCCTCGGCGAAGAAGTTGATTGCTTCGGTGCTCCGGAGCCCTTGCCATATAATGTTTCGCTCGCTCCCGCAGGAGCTCCGGGTACCTCGTTATCATAGGCAGCAGTGCATACCCTTAGAGAGAGAGAGGGAGAGAGAGAGTCGAGCGCGCTGATAGAGGTGTACAGGATGTCGCACACATATAGAGCCGTATGTCACGAGGAGCGAGACGTCGCCTCGGACAAATGGGATTCGTGCCGTACCATTGACTGCGAGCGACGTACGGACAGATTAGTGTTAATGTGTTTTGTTGTCCCGGGCCTTGCGGATCCTGGATCCAGAATCCACATGATATCCTCTCGCTCTCTGTCTCTCGTTCACTAGTGGAACTCGACTGATATCCAGGGGATCGGAAGGAGTTCGGTCTAGTGGCTAAAGTCGCTTCAGCCGTGAAATTGCACCGGTCCCGATTTCGCCGCGGATACACCCTGACCTTCGGAGATCTCGAAAGACTGGCAGAGCGTCCAGATGATATCGCGCAAGAAACTCCCCCGTCGCCGCGATCCTCCGATCGGATAGGTGCGAGGCAAGAAGCGACGCTAAACCCCGGCCAACTTAATTGGCCCTGATATGAGGACACCACTTCTCTTGCCCTCCCGCTCTCCCAGCGAACGGTTAGTGAAACAGGATTACACTCTTATTACGTTTGCCTGATACTTCGATTCTCGAGGGTCAGCTGGAATCGCTGCAATCGCGCCGCGCTCCCCGAGCCATTTCGAGAGATAGACTTCTCCACGGATGACCCTTCCACTAATTCCACAAAGTAGCAGATGTCCGATGAGCTCCCTCGTTTTCTTTCTTTCCCCTTTTCTCTCTCTCTCTCCCTTTTTAATATGCAATTTGCCTCTTTGAGAGTAGCCTTTACCAATGTTTCCACACGGTGTGGCGCATCGTCCCTCGAGGGAAGAATTCAGTGCGCCGCGGCAGCATCGAGTAGAGGAAGGAGACAGTGGCCATAGCGAGCGCGAGTTCAACCACGCAAGGAAGCAAGGAGACAACCACAGAGGAGCAAGTACGATACGCCCTGGATTCCTAGCCGAGATTTACAAAGGATTGCTAGCGAGAGTTAATCTCATGCGAACCGGAACGAAGTGAACTCTCCGCCACCCAGCATCCTGAAGAGAGAGGCTGCTGCTTCCTAGCGATTCAACCCTTTCTCCGTAGGGTAGTCATACGATGTCCTCTCTTTCTCTCTCTTTCTCTCACCGTTGCTTTCTTCGTCGTATCAAATGCCCTGCTTCTTCCTCTTCTTTCTAGTTCTCGGAAGAACGCCACCAAGCGAATATTCCCCACTCTCCATTCCTCGAATTACACCCTCGCCTTTTAAGCAGCTTACCTTGGCCCTTTTCGCAGATTAATTTATGGGCTAACTACTTGCCCGCAAAAGGCCCGGAACTCTTTGCCGGGGAAATTCAAGCGCACATTCGATAAAAGGACCGCCAACCACCAAAACCCTTCCCCTTTAGTTTCTCCCTGGCATTTCGTACTAAGTTCTCGAACGCGTATCGAGTAACATTTCTCGTTACCGAATGACTCATTGTACCATCTCGAGGAACGCACTGCGAATTCGCGCTAAGTCGCTGATAAGAAGCTTTCGTTCGGCGCGCGTCACGAACTTGCGCGCTATGTATCCCTGAATATTCATTTGACGGATCACCAACTCTTTATGCAAATAGTCGAAAGTTCCCGCGCTCATACCGCTCGCTTCCGGGGTTGGGGGATGGAAGAAGGGGATTTCCATGTGCTCGGCGACGATTAAGTGGAGATCAAACGCAGTTGCCGGAAACTTAGTCCGGTCCGCTTGGTAATTCGCGAGCTCGAATTATAACTTAATTGGGAAGAGAGGGGGTGGTTATAAAAAATCGATAGTTGAGCGAGCGAGGGATCGTCAGCCGATACGCGTCACAATTTTTTAACACGATGAATAATTCATTGGTCGATGGACTTCGCTGGCTCTTGAATAATTGAGTTAGAGAAGCAAGAGAGAGGAAGAGCGACTAGCTATGGGGGAGTAAGAGAGAGAGAGAGCCAATGGAACAAGCGAAATTTCGGGGAATCGATGGGAGAGTAGTGCAAGAAAAGCACTTTCGTGCGCGGCAGTCGTTAATCCCGACCGCAACGAGCTCGTATTCACTCTTAACGCTGGTATCACCGCGCAACCATTGTTGCTCGCTCGCCACCAGTAAGAGAGAGAACGGGAGAGGGTGAGGAAGGGAGAGGGAAATAGTGGCGTCGTGTCGATTTATCGCAAATCTTCATAGCGGCTCTCGTTAGTACAGGCTTATGGTTATCAGAGTTTGCGGGAGCGGCGCGTTCGACCATTAAGTATGCCCTTATATTTACGTTTCCACGGTGTGCATCGATATGCATTATGCCGTTGTTCTGCCGTATTAGTCGAATATTTACTGGCCGCGCTAAAGTGCGGTCTCCGCACGCTCGTTTCTCTCCTCGTGTCTACCCTTCTCCCAGCTACACACGCTGATTAACTTCTCTTTGAATCAGCACTGTTGAATCAAACTTTCTGTCAGTCATGTGTGGAATATTCTATGCGTGTGCATAATCTCGAAATAATAGATTATGTTCTGTGGAAAGTATAATCTCATGGGAAGAGTATTTTAATATATTATGTTATTGTCGTTATATATGTAATATAATGTTTTTGGAAATGATTGTTCTTTCCGGTTTCACGCTGGTGGAATTTTGCGTTTTAAATCCGGGAAAAGAGGTTAGAGTGACGCTCAAGTACAGTTGCAATACGAAATCCCCAAAATATCCCCTAATAAATTATATTCGTGTTTGGTACAAAATTTGTATTACAAGTCAGAGTCTTTAAAGTACGGCAAGGGGTTTATAATGACGTATTAAAAGAGATTGGATTCTTTCAACGATTTGACAGCTTTATTGCTAGCCATTTAAAAATGTCGAAGTTATTTTTATAGCAAGTAATAAATATTACAATATTTTGCAGCTTGGCGGGGTCGTAACTATTTAGAGGAGAGAAAAGCGCATTAAAATCCGTTGGGTGACTCTCGAGATTTTATTCAGTTTTCTATACGTAAAAAGCTCTTTTAATCCGTCTTATGGCGCTTTCATGCTCACTCTTGGTTTCCCAAGTAGGGAGCGTAAACAAATCTAGTCTATGCTCATTCGAAAGTAATAAACTTTTCAATGCTCGAACAATTATACAAATCGGTCGAGTTATTTCTGACATTACTTCAAACACACACAGACACACAGCGAAAGAAACCTTCTCTCTTTATATATTAGCCTACTTAGAGATAAATAAGAAGGAACTTGGGAAGCATTCGTGCATAATTAAACTTAGTAGACAACTTATAATTAAGCTGGGTAGAGCGGCGAATAGCTAATACCACTAATTCAAAGAGAAGTGAATCGCCTTATATAATCCTGACGTGAAAGAGACGAGTTGTTCTAACGATTTCGGACTTGGTATAATAAAGCTTCTGGCGGGAACATTGTCGAGCGGGACTCATTCAACCACCCTGATTTCATCGCGAGCAGTCAGCCACTGCCACCCCCCTTTTTATCCCAAGAGAGAGAAAGCGTTCTTGCGCTTTGACGAGCGTGCTTTGCCAAGCGGAGTCGAACTACTTCCTGGGAAAAATCCGCGAGACGCCCGAGCGACAACTACGCCGAGCAGAACGGCGAGGAGTCTGCGCTCGCCAGGTGGGGCAGAGAAACATAACGAAGCCAGCGGGAAATATTTGCGGCCCGTGATGCCTATTTCTGCCGACGGCGAGCATTGTATGCCAGATATATCCGAAAGCTTGCTGCGCTTTACATATACCTCCCGAACGCGTCCCGGCACAGATGCATATATCTCGTAGTTCGAGCGGGACGAGCTCAGTCAAGGAAATGCTCGGCAGGCGGCGCGCATCGATGCTAATATTGAGAATATTTCCTTGTTTTTCCCCGCCGCTGCTGCTCCACTTCCATTAAAATATTTCGCATTCGCCGGCGATATTGACCGCAGAAATAGGAAAAGCAAGTATTTCATATTAATAGCTCGAGTTAGATAACAGATGAGAGGTTAGGAAGAAGGCGGGAGAGAGAGAGACGAGCCAAGGGGAATTCGGCGTGTCGGAAAATGCAAAATATCATTCCGCCGAGATCCGATTACGGTAGCGAATGCCGGCAGCAGTCACTCGGTTGTACGTGGTTGGGAACGCGTGGATCCAAGAGAGGAGAGAGGTATATCCGCTTTTTTCTCGCCTCCACTCAGCGACGCGAACGATCGGCAAGCCGGATATTAAAAATCAAATAACAAGCCACTCCCGCTAGCTTGACTTTTATTTTGCCTGGGAAAGCAGCCGGCCGCCGCCGCCGCATACGAAACGCGTTCCTTCCATCGCGGCGCCCTCCTATAATTTATCTTGCCGAGGGAGTTCCGCAGCCGAGCGAATCACCGAGCGAGTCCTACTGGAAAAAGTGTATCGTGGCATTGCCGAGCTTCGATGCTGCGCCGCGCGGGGGAGCGCTCGCGTGCGCTCGAGTCGGGAATAATAGCACGGGACCTTTGACAAGAAGGGATTCTAAAGCGGAGCCGTGAAAGTGATAAATGTCGTAGTGTAATCCAGACGCTGTTGGCCGCTCGAGGGATATCAGACTCGACATTGGGTGTTCCAGCCAAAAACATCAGGCGCGCTACTGGGAAGCTCTTGTGCCTTGACGGATCACACTGTTTATGATTGCGTGATGTCGAGCAGCGCCAGGCGACAAGTTGAACGCCACCTCCACAGGCAGAACTCGGCTAATGCACAGCGAGCGCGCGCGCTCGCTCGGGATAGCAAAACTCGAGCGTTTTGCGGGCCACCGCCTCGAGAACGCAATTCCTCAAGCGGCCAGTGACACTTAATTGCCGGGTTCTTCGTCTTGCGTCTTGCGGGGAGAATACGCGAAAAAGGAGTGCACCGCTGTCGGGTCGCCGGCTTATACAAGCGCGGCATGATGAACGAGCGAGCTCATCCTCGGTCACCGGCGAACATTCCTTGGATTCCCGGGATTCCACGCGGGTTACCGCGAAATTTCACGTTTCGACGCAGACACACCCGCCTCGCTCGCTCGCACTGCGGACGCGTTAATCATCGCAAACGCTAGCACACACACTCTCCCTCTCTCTCTCTCTGTCTCTCTCTGTGTCCCCGTCTCGCTCACACTTCTCGCAGCAGCCGCGGCGGCTACAAACCGGCCACCCGCTGCTGGAATAACCTGCTCGTTCTAGCGTAATGCCTGCTACACTATCGCCTGGAAACTGTAATCCGTCGAAAATTTCTCTCTCGTGTATACTGGCAATGGCGGTATCAAAGGGTCGAATTCGGTGTGCGGATATCTATCGGTTCTGCCAGGGGCTATTGATGCTTGGGACTTTGTCGGTAGGAAACTTAAGATGTTACCGAACGATTCCATTCGATACGTCTCGCGAAGCCCAGTTGCATCCCAGCTACAGATTCCCCCTTCCAGGGAATCTTTCGAGAGAGGGAGAGAGAAGGAAGGAAAGAAAGCAAGATTCCCAAGGGGGTGAGAGTGCTAAAACGCTGTCCTCCGGCTAAATTCCGCAAGAGCGATCGGCTGTCACGATTACCGATCGCTCGCAGTTACGGCTCGGCGGTTGAGGGGGAAAAAATAAGAGAAGCTCGCTCTCGGTAGTTTAGGGTGAGGAATGGATCCGCGCTGGCTTCCCAGTCGGACTTTAAGCCCTGCCTTTTGTACCTCTCGACGTACGCATCGCATAAGAATGAAGCTGGGAGGGTGGAAGCGCGCGAGTTCACACCGGATTGCGGATGTCTCCTTCTCGCGAGAGCCACTGCACGTTCGCTGCGTACCTCAAATCCTTTATTCCCACGTAAAAACACACTGCACTACCATTCCCTTTCTCTTTCTCTCCCTCTCTCTCTTTCTCCCTCGCCTCGTAAAAGCGTAATTGCGGCCATTCAACGGGGATAAATCTCAGATTTACGAGAGGTTTACGTGGCGGCCGACAACTGGCAAAGATCAAGTGCAACTATACACAATGCAGAGTGGGCCTCCGCGCTCGCCTACCACCGAAAACCGAAGCCCCACCACTCTGTATATATCCAGTGGGCGCTCGACACACGCCTGACAGATTGAATGGAATTTTTGGCTTTCGGGCCGCGGACCGAGTGCAATCCGGTAACGACGGCTTTCGAACGGAGCCAGAATGGGCGCGACCATCAAGCTGACAATTAATAAATTCACGAAAAAATGGAGCATCCTCCGTTAGCGGTGGTCAACGCTTGATATGAGAGAGAAAGAGAGAACGAGAGAAGGGTGGAAAGAACGAGTCTCGTTACACGCGGCGGGGACAATGGACCACGCGAGTGGCGCGTTCCATTCATTTCGAGATCTTTATCGCCGCTAATCGGTCCCTTGATAGACGAGGGAGAACCTTCCCCATCTAGTCCGACGGACTCTCCAGCGAGATGATGGATGTTCCGGTCTATGGGGTCAACCTAAGAGGGCGAGCGCGCCCCGTCGAGAGAGCATATCACGGCTATCGATTTGGGGGGGGGCGCGCGCGCGCCAACCCCGAAAGGAGGTGAGGCCGCGTCGCGTCGCGCGCGGCTTGAATCTTTCATGGGAACTGTCTCGTTCCGAATTTACAAAACCAAAGGTCCTGCTGCTGTGGTAAGCGCCGGCCGAGGGGGGTGCGAAACGCTCTGCGAGCGTGCCCTCGCCACTGTGGCCACGTGCCCTTAAATATTTCATCCCCAGGGAGGAACTAGCCATCGAACTCTCGCCGATACCGCATTCTACAGCTTCACCAGCACCACTCGAACCTTCTCCCTCGCTCTTTTTACCAGCGTCATTCGTCTACGAACGCCAGCGAGCCATCAGCTAATGGAAATGCGATCGAGCGGCGAAAACCGTATCAATCAAAATATTTGTAGCCTGCCGCCGCCGCGCCGCTCTCTTCGATATCGGAATCTCCGGAACTCGGAAAGGTCGAAGAAGGTAGAATGGATAGCAGTAGCCCCGGCGAGAGTGACGGGAGAGGGAAAAAAGATATCGCGACTGCATAATAGCGGAGAGAAGAGCAGCTGACGTTGGAAATAAGCGGTGGTTCGTTCAGTGGTGAGGCCTCTCTTCTACACGAACGATCAAGAAACGACCTGACGCAGGAAGAGGAGGATGGGCTGACGATGGTGCTAGTAGTCGCAGGGTGGACGGCGGCGCGGCGCAGGGACTCTGACGAAGTCTAGGTTCGCCGGGACGAACACTTTCGAAAGTGACTTTGGAATAGACGAGGCAGGAGATCTCGAAAGGCGACGATGAAGTACCAAAAGCCGATAAATCAGCCGCCCTAGTCAGAATTAGTTACCGTTCCATTCTGCCGCGACGTTAAGTAAGTTCCCTTCCTTCCTTCTTCCTTCCTTCCGGCCGGGACCCTACGTCCTCTCCGGGATCCCTCAGCGTGGGACTCGGCTTCGCCGGAGCTAACTCCCACCTCGATTTCCTTATTCCGCTTGCCACCCTTATTCACCCCCATCCTCGAGCCCTCTCTCTCCGCCCCTCCTCCCATCTCACCACCCCTATATCTGCCCTAGTCTCCGTTTGCCTGCCTCTCGATCTTCCCTCGTTTCCTCGGCTTTTCTTCGCCGCTATCCTCCGGATCCGCGTATCCTCCGCGCTGAGACAAAACCGCCCGCGTCTAACCACGCTTCGCCAGTTTTCCAGAATTCCGCGCCAGACATCACTCTCTACGACCTTTCCTACTCTCTTGTTCTCTCTCGGTCTCGCTGTCGGTCTCTCTTTCATTGTGACTGGCACACACATACATCCGGCGTGACTGCGCTACTCCGTACAAGTCAGAGTCCCTTGACATCGATCTCCACGGTTCAGTATCGCCCGCAACACCACTCCTCTCGATCCCCGAGCATTACCGGCAGCTTGACAAAAGATCGTGGATGATTGTCAGACGACTGTCGTGGATGTCTGATGTGTCGCGAGATACACAATGCCGCCGCAGCATCCCCCTGGCACCCGAGTCGGCACGTCGAGTTCCCCCGGCAAGTAGAATGGGGCGAGGTCTTACACGGCGCACAGCCATTGAAATGTTCCTGCGACTACCAGCGCTTTCTCTTCCCGGCGAGTCCTGTGTAATGGGATAAATGACAGGAACGCTTCTCTCAGCGCGTGTGTGCGCCTCCATGTTTGACGAGTCCTCCGATTAACTTTAATAATGGAGAATTCCCACTCTGGAAAATGCTCAGCGAGCATTAACAGTCGACCTCCGGGGGAGGAAGAGTTGGCGCGTCCACGGGATAGTCATAAACTAGAACGGATTTTATTGCCGCGATGGTATCATCATATTTCACGGTCTCTTTCAAAGGACAATAGAGAGGAGGAAGAGAGAGAGAGGGGAGGAAGTGCGGAAGTCCTTCGACATCGGCGGTTTAACACATTTATTTTCGGCTTGCGGCCGATTAAATATCGTTAACCCTCGGCGGAGATCGGCAGACCGTAGCACCCCCCGCAGTAAAACACACCGGCGCTGATACGAATGAGAGTGGGGCGAACTAGCGCTAGCGGTAAATCTCTCGAATGTAACCACCGCTATTGTTTACCCGCCGCGCGAAGGAGAGCGATTTACGCAGGCGAATAAACACTCAGAAATATCGCGAGTCCCGCAGATGGCAGCCAGCTCGGCGGCAGTGGTGGATTGAAAAAAAAGAAAGATAGAAAGAGAGAGGAGAAAAAATCATGTAGCGAGTGTATCTCCGATGCATTCGGCGCTCACGTGAAAACTGTGTTAATATGTTGCTTCTCCCTCGAAAAATAATGCTTCCAGTTTTGAAAGAGCTCGCCTTTCGGCGCACGACAATAGCGCGCGCCCGTTATCACCGCATCCTGCCCACAAGAGAATGAGATCAAGAGAGAAAGAGAGAAAGAGAGAGAGAGAAGTTTGCGGAGAAGAGGCGTTCCGCTTTAATTCAATTTCAGATTATAACGATAAAATTAGCAGGCGCGCGATTCCAACGTCGATGAGGATGCTTAAGGCTGTACCGTTGAAGGTCAATTAATATAGACCGGCGGCGGAAGAGTGCAAACAACCTCGTCACGTTGCATTCTCCCTTTTCTATCTAGCAGTTGCACCGGCCTCCGAGCGTGATAACCTTTATCCGGAGCACGGACGAGAACCTCTTTACCCTTTTCCCATTTTCCTTCGTGCGTGCTAATCGCGCGCCGGCGTACTCGCCGGCAAGCAGCGCGGCCGAACGCGCCCCGCGTTCCAGGAAGAGAGTACTCGAGAGTGCACTTAACCACGTTTATCAAGATACCATTATTTAGAGAGCGCGCCGACTAAATCCCTTTAAGAGGCCGCTGGGAAACCGCGCGCTGGTAATCCCAACCGGGCGTCGGCGTCGGCGGTGGGAAAAAAGCACCGTCGACTTACCCGCCCAGTCATTCTTCGCGCCCTGTTTTCATTGTATTTAATAATGCCGGACGATCAATTCAATTAACCTAATTCGACGAATTGCAGCAGTGAACGCACTCCGTTGCTTCCACGCACTTGATTTAATTTCGAGCGAGCGCGTTTAAGGCGGACCACGAAATATTTACAAGTAGCAGGAGCCAGTGTGATTTACGGAAGGACAGGGTTCCTCGTCGGATGGTTGGAGGCTCCGAGAGCGGAAAAATCGGAAATGGGGGTGGCAGTAACCGCAGGCGAAATCCTCCCGGGCGAGTCCATAGAGCGACCATATTTCAGGTGGAAGGTAGCGTCGAGCCGCTGAAATAAGGGGGGCGGAGGCAGAGCAAGAGAGAGCGAGAGGGAGGAGGAGGAGGAGGAGGAGGACGTGAGTAACGCTCGCCGCGAAATCCGCAAGAAAATATAAAGGCGCATTACACCGACGCCGGAAGAGACGGGATATTTGGGCGAGCGCGGATATTTCCACGGTATGGATTCCGGATTCCGGCGAGAGTGAGGACCGGCCATAAGCTTCCAAAAGAGAGGGGCGAGCGAGCGAGCGGCAAAGAGAGGGGGTGGATTCGGGCTGCTTAAATCGGTGGCGGAGTTGGGACGCCAGGACTTACGGGGAAGACGCGAACCGCCGCAAATGGCGTTCAAATTAATTTCGGCGAAGTTTGCTGGTAAATTATTAATAACCGGGGGAACCGGCGGCGACGGCAACGGCGACGGCGGCGACGACTGCTGACTCGGTCGTCCCAAGCTAAATGTGCTGTTTAATTAGGAAGCCCGCAATTGTGGCAAGTCGAGGATTGTCAGCGCGGTTTTGCCGGCCCCCGGGGCTTCAGAATCCTGGGACACACGGCGACGGACCTGCCTTTTCTACCTTTCACTCACTGGTTACGTCGCCAAGCAAACTGCGTGCATGACCACTGAGACAGTCGAAACGAGCTTAAAACTAGTCCCGACACCGCCGGTCAAATATCTACTATTGCGCGAACCTCTCTCTCTCTTTCTCTCTCTCTTTCTCTCTTTCTGTCTGTCTCACTCGCCAGCAATTACTTCCTCACCCTCCCTCGGAAACAAGAGTTTAGCAAACTACGCGCGCATTGCCATACGTGCATTGTAACGCGCCAGTTTCCACCACTCCCCCCAGCCGCGGATTTCTTTCGGCGAAGACAGCTTGAAACGACAGCTTGTCGGGTCGCGCGCTGTTATAATTTGAAGTTTCAAGTGTGCCCGCAATTTCCATGAAAAACAGCACGACGTGCTACCGAGCTGCGTTTCGAGTGCAATTCAGCTGCTGCTAACTGCAAAAGTACAGTGTTACATGCTATTCAGCCAGCAAACACCCCGTGACAATTCTCCCACTCGACGAGTATCCTGATTATGCACTTGCGTCCTGTGAATCACATATTTTTGAATTTCTAAATAGCATAGAACGTCTTAAAAATGTTTCTTTATACAATTTTCAAGCTTGTACGTCTTACGACATTCGTAGAACGATTTGGAGATCTTCTGTCGAAGATGTTTCGACGATGTTCACATTTTGCCAGTTTTAAAACGTTTCCAATATGTCATATTTATGTCTGCCTTTTTGCAGTATTCTTAGAGCGTTACAGACGTCGACGTCGAGCGAAAGACATTTTAACAACGACTGAACTTTATATCTTGCGAACGTTTTAAAAATGCGTTTGAGATGGGATTGGTTTTATAACCTCAAAATTGGCTGCCTTCTTCAAACCATATGTCATTCACATATTAATCCCTTGCCGTACTTTGACGAGTCTGATATGTGATTCAAATTTTGTACCAAAAATGAATATCACAAGTTAGACTGGCGGAATGAAGATTTGGGCGAATATTGTTGCATTGTTTTTTTGGATGTTTTGGGAATTAGGTATTATAGATATTCTTGAGAATCATTTTGGTATGTTTTTCCTGATTTTGTCGAACTAAATGGTACGGAAAGGAATTAAAGACTTATTTAAAACGGCTTTTAATGTCTTCTTATAGTTCTGAAGCGATTAAAAATATATGCTAACGTCTTTTCGATATCTCTTCGGACATATTATTGACGTCCCTCGAATATTCCATTTCGTAACATTCGACATCTATCGAATGTAAGTGAGACGTTTTCGGGACATTGATGAGCATCTGAAAGACGTCGCGAATATCTTTATCGGACGTTTAAAGACGTTTTTAAAGCGTCATTTGACTATCTGGAATCCTGATACTCTGATATCCGTCGACTATTCCCGCATTGAATGCTATCAGCGATCGTTCCATCACATTCATACAATTTGCTGTCACAAAGTTCTCCCACATTTCACTCAGTAATATGAAAGGCGATAGTCATCGTTGCTTCCTATTCTTTGCACAATGCCTGTCATGGTAGTTGTCGCATTCTATGGGCTGATGCTTTTGTCTTCGAATCAGTAAAGTCGCTATTATCGTCTGTGCACAAAATATGTTTTCACACGTTCGGTGTAGTCCAATTAATTCTTCTCGAACAACAGAATTGGTTTCAGCGTTGAATCATATGTGAAATATAATACCACAAATTATTTGTGCGTACAAACAACTGTTGCCAATAAAATATAATATATTACACATATAAAATAATTACACACAATGTGGACTGCAAAATGTTATTTAACAATTTATACAAGCGTTAAAAAATGACATTCTTTCCAGAATATTTCTTTAAGAAATTGATAAATAATTTTGAATATTGATAGTCTTCATAAGCCTTCAGCTTTTAATCAAAATGTACTGTAAATTATTTTTGCGTGCAAACTGTTGTCAATGAAAGGTGAAATTATAATATAAAACACATAAACACAGAATGTGGACTGTTAAATATTATTTAACACTTTATACAAGCGTTAAAAAATGACATTCTTTCCAGAATATTTCTTTAAGAAATTGATAAATAATTTTGAATATTGATAGTCTTCATAAGCCTTCAACTTTTAATCAAAATCTGACGATCCTTTCCGATGCTAAAATGGGAGGATACAGTTTTTAATCGAAAGTATCTGCCTTCTTAGACGCTTAATCGAGTTCAAGCTTTGCGAACGCTAAAGTAATAATCTCCTCGGCACGTCATAAGAAGGTCAGGTAATTTATAAGCAAGTGGCATACCTCGACAACCAGCTTAATTCGCCGTGTACACCAAAGCCATCGAAATCTATGGGAAGTCGGTAGTGAACGGTGGGAGGGGAGGGGAGGGAGATGGCACATTGGCCGTCATAAGTGAATTCGTTCGTTTGAGCTATGAACGGAGACGCAGCCGGAATACTTTGCTCGCTCTAAGAATTTTGCGAGGGGAACGGCTCATGAATGCAAATTAAAACGTTCGCTCGATCCGCTTCTCTCCGCTTGGCATGGTTGGGAGCGGTGGTGAAGCGGGGGTGGCGGTGGCCTCTCGCTCTCTTTTCTCCGTGACATTCTGCCGTTTGACTGTGGGCCACAAGCATCGCTCGGAAAGTCGATAATACCGTGGCGACTTAAATAACGAATATCGCGGTAAACAAGTGCACGCTCGTTCTACCGCCAGCAATTCCTCGCCGGGATTCATTTAAACAGCGGTCGACCATACGAGCCGCTGCGAAAAACAGTCGGCGCGGCGCGGCGCGGCCCCCATTTTATTTTCACGTACGCACATAAATCAACGCACGCTGCCGAAAAACACCGGATAGCTGCTAGGTTGCGTGCAAATATCATAGTATAGTACGTGCGCTGCTGGCCGAGCTTTTTTCCCCCTGCCAGTCGTACAATCGGCTCGCAGAGCTCGCGAGATTGTTCTCGCAACAAATATAAATTACAACTGGGCCGTGCTGCTGCTGCTGCTGCTGGCTTAAAAGCAAGTCGGACTCGCTCGTTTGCTGTTTCGCGGCTACTATTAGTATGCGCCCTGCTGCTGCTGCTGCTGCTGCTGCTTGCCCGCTCTTCGTCCCGATTTGCCTTTCACCAAATTAACGAATGCCTTATTAGCTCTGACCCATTTTTGCCCCTTTTGCTCGAGCTTCTTGTTTCCCCTCTCCTCTCCTCCTCTTCGTTTGCGCCGGCCTTTTAGAGGGCCCTGTTTCCCTGATTTCCTTCGTCCGCCCAGGCTATTGTCCCGACTAACGAACGACTCAGTTCCGCGAACGGTTCAATCGCTTGTTGGCTTGCCTTCCTTCGCCCAAAGGTCTCAAGCCTAACAGCAGTTGTACTTCCCTTCAAATTGAACACCAGCCGCGCAAAGTGATGCAGTAATCATTCGACGGGAAAGAAGAGAAAGCTGCGAGAAACCTAATTATCGGAAAAGCTCGTGCCCAGTAATATATTAATTGCAAACGGATTCCCTCTCGCGCTCTCTTTCGCTCTAATTAACCGCTTTTCTCTTCGTTAATTTAGACGGTGTTAGAAACGAGAATACTTTCAGCCGTGATTTTTCTCCGCGTATAACCTCAAAACTGGTTGTTTTCACCAAACTAAACGTTGATTTTACTGAACAAATATTTTGAAATCCTGTTTTCAGAATTAAAGTTAGATATTAAAGACGTATTTACCTTCCTAGTCACGGGTGAATTTCGCGCGCGGTTGTTTATTTGCACAGCAGAGTTCAACGCGAATTACGCGTAAACTGAAACCGCTATGGTGATGCGTCGTAATATAAGATGACATCTGCGAAAGCCATTATAGTCGCGCGTCATTCCTAAGAGGTTAAAATGGGTTCTACGTGTCTTCTTCCAGTATGGTCAGATGATCTTCTAAACCTATTAGACATGTATTCTTAACGTCTCTTAGATGTCTCTTCCGAGATATTATTGACCTCCTTAAAATACTCCATTTTGTAACATTGGACATCTGTCAAATGTAAGTGAGACAGTTTTGAAACATTGATGAGCATCCAAAGACGACGCAAATATCTTTATTGGACGTTTAAAGTCGTTTTTAAAGCGCCGCCCTTTAAATACACGGCGCGCAATGGCCGATTTGGGCCTAAAATGCGCGAACCTAACCTTATTTCGGACAATCTAAAGCACAACAAATGTTAGTAAACAGTTTTTTAATTTCCAATCATTTTGGAGATAATAAGAGTTTTATATATTGTTGCCCGGTGATTTATTTTTTCCCGGATATTTTGGCGCATAATTCACCTGCCAAAAATTGCGAAAATTTGCATTATAAATTAATGCTCTTATAAAATTATGTTTCAGTGAATACATACGATCGTATTTTATAAAACTCTCATTATCACCGAAACAAGTTGAAATTAAAAAATTGTTTATTACCATTTTTTATGCTTTAGATTATTCAGAATAAGAATATAATGATAAAGTTCGATTTCTGTTTTATTATGAGGTCAGATGCACGCATTTTAGATCCAAATCGCTGTGTTTTAAGACTCAAAGAGTTCGAAAGCCAATACACAACGCCGCCATATTTCTGTCATACAAGCGAGGTCAAATTTCGCGAGCTAATAACTCTTGGCATCGGCTCGCCGAATTATTGTAGTGAACAGCTGGCAGGCAAAATTGGAGTTTCTCGCGCGGGCCACATTCATAATGTCGCCATTGACGTGGCAGTTCGCTCTGTACATTTGCCCAGTTTGAATACAACTTGAGATTTTCCACTTCGGAGTTAAAGTGGTGGTAGCGCGCGCTCGCGGGCCGTCTCGCCAAATGTCTGAGGAAAGGTCAAACAGTGCTCGACAATGCCGAACCAGCGCGTATATTTCAGTCGCAGCCGCGGCGTTAAACTTTCGCCGATTCGGACCTCCAAACTTTCCCCAGGAAAAAGTCAATCGTCTCTCCGCAGGGAATAATTCGAGATGTGCATTTTAATGCTGCTCCGGCCGACGGGAAACTTTCCTCACGTATCTTCATCAGAGCGGAACCCTGTAAGATGGAAATGTACAGAGTGATTCACTCGACTTTGAATCATCATTCTCGAAAATGCTCCGCCATTTATAAAAGATAACAATGCATTATGCAATGACTTCATTCAGCCGTGAATATTTCACCGAATCTTCCTACATTCTATTAATTATGCATAATATTATATCACATACAAAATGTATGTACAACTTAATGAACTTATATGTTCGACAGAAAGTGGGAAACTGTTGCCAGCTAATGGATTATACGAGCTAAATATCACCGCAATTAATCAACCATTAAAAGGAGGTTCGAGTTATATATAATGTTGACATCCGTTTAATTAGATTGCCTACAGTTAGAAGTAAACGTGAATTAATATCAGAGGTGATTCTATGAAAATTCTGTCTTTCTATCAATCAAAATATTTTCTGTCAAGGCATTCACATTTAATTATATAATATTGTACGACTCACATTTTACTCGTGTTTCCTTAATACCAATAATTATTATCTTCCTTAATTGAATTACATTTTACAAAAAAATATAGCGAGCATCAATTTCTTTTACTGTCTGTTTTAATATATTATTCTCCATTCTGTTATCTTTATCAATACTTATATATTAGTTTCTACAACTCCAGGTTCATTATGAATGTATATTTCATTTGATTAGGCGCCGAAGCAGATAGAGGAGAGTGCTGACACGAAATCAAATGAATGAGGTTGTAGTTCCGGGGAGGGTGAGCCGGCCAAAATCAGTTTAGGAAGGGCTCGGTTCGATTGGGCACAATATTTCCGATATGCTGATGGGAAGCAGGAGGCCGATATAAAGATACGCCAGTGGAACTGTGATCGGCGCGTGCTCATGCAAGATGCATGGCGAGCAGCCTGCGAGCGTATCGCTTCACCTTTTCAAGCGGCGTGCATTAAATCCTTGTCCTATCCGGCGCGGCGGCCCACTCTTTCTCGCATTACAGAATGTTCTACTCCCGAAGTCCTTTGAGCGCCGGCTATGATCCTTCCGCTGATTTGCAAGTAATGCATTGCACTCTGGTGGCAGCGCTTGTTCGATTTTTCTCTCTCCCTTTCTCTCTCTCTCTCTCTCTCTCTCTTGGGTTCCGATCAAACAGACGAGTGAATCGTGACGCGCGAGTTCTCCGAGAGGAGAGCAATCGCGCGGAGTAAAAGTGGGCCGATGTAGCCGGCAGATGAAAGGAGATAGACTCGTCTCGAAAAGCGGGTAGCGGCGCGAAAAAAGGGCCGGCAGGGAGAGAGAGAGAGAGAGAGTCGGTGCGAGGATATATATTTCGCCGTTGTACACGAGAGTCCTTTCTATCGATTTCGCTTCAGTCACTCGAGAGCGCCATCCGAGCTGGCATGTTACAGTGATCTCATTTGAGATTGCTTGACCCTGTCACTCGGATATTTCGAGCCTCCTCCTATCTCATTCGCGAGAACAGTTGCCGGGTTAACGGCGGAAGCTTGAAAAACAGTTCAGCCCTGTACTTTAATCCCTGACTGTTGAAGAGCCGCTTTATCCGTACTTGCTCGAAGTTCGCCTTTAAATATTCGAGGAGGCACGCGGCAAAAGTCTACTTGGTCCACACGCGCGCGGAGGGGTTTTATCGAAGCGAGAGGTACAAATTCAATTTTACACAGTGTTTGCATCACAAGAAAAGTGAGGATCGCGGCTGCTACCGGCTGCGAGTGTGCGCTGATGGAACTCGAAGGTCGGAACAAAGCGATCGGATTTTGCGCGAGCGCGCGCGAGTATATGTCGAGAGGGCTTAATTATTCGCCGCTCAGCTTTGAAGAGCTTTCACTCCTCGACTGCCGCGGCTGCGAACTAATTACGCAAATAACTGGATGAACCGACTAAACAATAAAATGATACTCTTTGTATCCGATAATTAGCGGTTTCCTGATGAAGCGGAGCGTCGAGGCAGCGCCGGCCAGGCTAATGCCGTCGCGATATCGCTGTGCCGTCGAAGATCGTAAATAAGTATAGCAATTTTCGAAGTTTCAGCCGGCATAAAACCCGCCCAGCCCTCTTTCTTTATGACTCCGCTGCTCGCTCGGTGGTGATGGTGGTGGTGGTGGTGGTGGTGCAGCAATAGCAGCAGCCAAGGCACCGCCATACTTTGGCTGGCGCACTCGGAATGGTTGTAGCCAGGAAAGCACAGGGAGCTCAGAATCTCGCGTTTCCACCGAGAGCCGCGTTGTCAAGGCTTACGAGCCTGCAAATAGCTGGACTGTTTATCTGGCCGCCCGGAACTTACGACTCTTGGCCGGAAATATATTTTCCGCCAAGTGCGCATACCTGCCGCCTTCCACGCTATATCTAACATGGAGACTTCAGATTCAGCCGTGAACTTCACTTCACTGTAAATCCGTGTGACGTCGATATTGACATGTGAGGTTTAGTCGCGTCAATAAATGTGCACTGGAACTTTTAAAGGACCCTGTTTCGCTGATTTCCTTCGTTCGCCGGGCAATTCTTATGAAATTTGAGACAGGCGATAAGTACAATGCGGTCAATTAAGTACCTAACCTAAAACTCGGTCCAAATCGGTGTTGAATAGGTTAACCCTACCAAACTGAGGTCTTTAACTTTTTCACATTAAACAACACAAAGTCAATTCAAACAAATGGGGGCAGATATTTGCAATGGCTAAGCATGAGGTTTGACCATAATTAGTTAGTTATTTTTACTTTGTGATGCATTTTTTCCATACTATGCAAAGTACCGAAAATTAGGTACAACCGTCTGACAGGATTGAGGTTACAATACGACTGTCCAGATGTCTAACCAGGCCCCTGTCCAATTAGACCCAAAGTGAAGGTCAGAAACGGACGTTAATAATGTAAAAGAAAGTAGAATGTTTGATTATGCTTACAGACCTACAGTCTGACCGTTGAGAGAATGAACACGATATTTCCCCCTCCTAAGCGCAGTCCCTGCCCCTTCTCTTGAGACTTGGGCACGCTGCTGGCCCAATACTACGAAGCGCTTGAAGGGAAGTCAGGTTCGGAACTCCCGAAACGTAACTGGAGAGGGTAAAATCCTAGTTGAGTTTATTCTCTCAGCGGCCTGACTATAGAGTACCAAAGGCAGGCACTTTTATATTTTAGAGTATTTTGGACACTTTTACGTTGATTGTCAAACTAATAACATTATACAATTGCGAAATATACGTCTCTACTTATATTAATTCACCCGACTCTCACTGCCCACGAGTGTACTATAAAATATTTGTTAACACTATTGTGTCGACTAACGAACGACTAAGTTCCGCAAACAGTTCTACCGCTTGTTGGCTAGCCTTCCACCAGTTTGCCGAAAGTCTCAAGTCCAACAGGAGTTTTACTTGTGTTCGAATTGAACACCAGCGATGTAAAATGATACAGTAATCATTCGACAGGAAACAAGAGAAAAAGAAACAAGTGCGCATACTTGGCTTCCGCGTTATGTGTAATACAGAGACTTCAGATTCAGCCGTGAACTTCACTGTGTATTTGTGTGATGTCGATATTGATATGCGGGCTTTAGTCGCGTCAATAAATATGCACCGGAGGATGTACGGGAGAATGTTTCTCGCTCGAAAGGGCAGAACTTCAAAGGCATACTTGTCGAGCACTCGTTAATTGCTCGCACCCCTGCTCGACACTTGTTTCTCAATTAATTATCCTCTGGTTGGAAGGCTTGTTTGTCACAGCTGGTTCGCAGTTTTACATGGACGCTGAAAACCGATTGCTCGCTTTTTTGTTGCAGCGTCACTGTGCGACAAGTTCTTCAATAGTGACTCGACGAAAACGGGAGTGGTTACTTCGCCAGGCTACCCCAGCCCTTACGCCGCGAGGACACACTGTACATACGACTTCCAAGGCCGAGGCAAGGAACGGGTCCAAGTAATATTTCAGGAATTGAGCCTGCACAAGGCCGGCGACCCGACTGAGTGAGTTTTCCAAGCTTTAATTACCAATATGCCGCCTTTCACCTGCTACACTTTCGTTTTTCCCCTCGGTTATTTCCCCCTCGCAAATCTACCAGCAGATATATACATATATATTATTCCCCGGCCGTTATTACGGTGGCGCAGCGGCGAAAAGCGCAATTATTCGCGCGCGCAGTCACAGACAAGCGCGCGCGCGCGCGCTGAGTACGCCGGTATTTATCATCGGGAAGATTATTTTCAAAAATTTACGCATGAATATCGGCCGCTCTCGAATGTTTAATTCAGGCCGTTGCCGAGCGTGACAAATTGGCGGCCTCCCAAAGAAAAAGGTAAATAAAAATAAATGTTTGCGTTGTCCCTTTCAGGAGGCATATTGCCCGGTTATATATGGCTAGTTCGGAAAATGGCATCCGCTAATTTATTGCTTTAGTCCATCAATTTGCCGAGAGAGAACGCTCGCCCTTCTGCCAATATATATAGAACAGAGATCGAGCTGCTCGCGGCGAACTTTAAGCACGATTTGCACAATGCGCCGTCGAAATGCCCTGAATTACCAATTGATTTCACTATCGTTCCTCCGTTTATGGAGGAACGCGCGCGCGCGCGCGCGCTTCCAGATAATGCAATCTAATTTAAAAATAATTCAATTGCCAATCCTCTCGCATCGAACCTCATCCTTTCCCTGTGGCTATACCTACTCAATAAAATAATCACCGGGCGAAATTGAATTCTTTGTGTGCCCCGGATAGCTGAAAAATCGAACACCGGATTCTCTCCTGCCGCCGATTCACCGCGTTTCACCGACTGCCGCCAGTAATTGTTTAATTCGAGCGAATAACATTTCACCGAAAGTTAATTGCGCGAGAACCTCATCGATTCTCTCATCGCGTTTAATACTTCTTGCTACGATCAAAGAATATCCTCGCTTGTACCAGCGTCCTTTTCATGCCGCGCAATTCAAGTAGCTCTTCTACTGCTATAACATCCAAAAGTTAAACGCTGATCAATAGAATCGTTAGCCTTGTTTCGTACACTTTGTCCGGCGGAGACTTTTGATAGCATTTATCCGTTCACACATAAGAGTTGCGTGTATAAATAAACGCTCACAAACCACCGAACGGCGTATGGAAATTTGCGTTCTGTTATCTCTTTCATCAAATAACAAACCGCTGATAAATTCTGTTAATTTTCTATGCGATCCATAAAACTAATTATAAATTAAAACTCGTAACGAATGACAGACACATAAAAGTACTTACAAGACAGAGATTATTCTGTTCAAAGACAATCTTAAGAAAAGTAATTTATCAATAGAATTAACCGAATGGCGACCGACAGCGATTGCGATTGATCTTTGGTGGAATGCTTTCGCAGATGTTGCGCCAAGTATTGTGTTTGCGGGTAATGCGCGTCGACTGGATCGTAGCAGGAAACAAGCGAGCGAGCGGGATTCGACGTGGCATTCGACGAGGAATTCGAGGCATTCGCCTGTAGGGAAAGGAGGGAGTGCCGACGACTGCAATCGCGATCGGTCATCCTCTCATTCATTTTCCACATGTTTGGCCTTAAACGCTGTTTAATAGGCGGCGGCCGGCTGCCCCTTTCGTCAAGCGGTAATTCGACGCAACCTTTCTCCGTCCACCGGTAATAACCGTGCAACATTCCGCGGAATAATCGGCCGCGACATTATCGGGCGGAAACCACTTCAGACGCGAAAGCCCGTCGGCCAAAGTCGTTTCTGGGGGTGGAAAGTTTTAAAGTGTACTTGTGTCCCGTGCTCTACTTCAATACCGCCTTTCATCCAGCATCTTTTTATCGGGGACACCTGCTAATGCAGATCGTGGTCAGAAAACACGGCGCAATCGGAAATCGGCTTTTCAAGCGCAGCAATTGGAACGATCGTTTTAACCCTTTTAGTGCCGCACGACGATATATCATTGTTCGCGACACTCGCGAAGTGTCTTCTCAGAATAAATTTATAAAGCGTTATAAATAGTTTAATTTCGCTGCAAAAATTATTTATGGATTTAAATACTGTTTGTAAAAGAGAAATTAATTTTAATGGTATTCGTAATGTTATTCGTATGATTTTCAACAAATACTGAAATATAATTAGCATTACTTAAATCTCCCTTTATTACGTAATTTTAATTTTATAAAAATTATTCTTCTTTTGTTTTTTATGGGCTTTTTTCTAAGCTTTAACAAATTCGTCAAATTGGTCCAGTATTCTTCGCATGGCACAATGAAAATTTCTTAATAAACTGGTTTCTGTATAATTACTTAAGTGAATTGGAATGAAATAATCAAAGTAAGGACAATTTGAGAAGTACCTTTCGTTTTATTGGGAAGTATTCTCTGACAAATGAAAGACAGTTGAATATAGTTTTAAGCTCATTGATACCAGATTCGTTCAAAAATCATACTATGTACTGTGCCCTTTTACTGACCACCAATCAAAAATGTGCAAGTACGTGCAATTCTTATTATTATAGCCTTCAAGTCTGTACTTTTACTTATCAGAAAATGTAAGTTAAAAGACGGGACTCGGCAGGACTTTTTCTTGAACTCTAAAACAAATCTGATATGAAGAATGCACAGATTTCCGAGTCCTAAGTTTCACTAATTCTGTAATTCTGTGTGCCTGCAAGGAATTGACCAAACAAAAATGATTTCGAGTGCTTTGGATATTCCTCTTTTAAGAGAAAATTATCCAAGAAAATATTACAGGACTTGAAATACTGATTTTTTGGCGTAACTAGACCACTGTGCATAGGTGCGATACTTTCCATCGTGACTAAAAGGGTTAAGCACCGGCTGGCTTCCTCTCCATCGTACATTAGGAGTTTCTCCAGCTGGAGTAATAAGCACACAGCGGCTCGATTCTCACGAGACCTTAAATCAATTTGCTCCGGAGTTATCAGATCTCTTCATCACCGGATGGCCCGGCGAATGTAAGCATAGGAGGCTGCTAGCTCGCGGGCCAATCGAAATTGTGAAATGTCGGAAGGTAAAGATTAAATTAGCCCATAATCTGAGCCGTAACAGCCGCCCAGCAATATCGTACGTTTGTCCAGCAAATATTGAAGCGTTTTCAATATTTGGACAGTCCGGATGTCACTCTCGGGCAAAATCTCGTGTAAGGGAGGAACGCAGCGCGAGCGAGCGGGCGCTTGCTGGATGCTGGGCTGATGCAGCATACGATATACATATACTACCAAGTAGCAGCAGCAGCAGCAGTAGCAGCAATGCTAGTAGTATCGGTAGCAGTATGCCGGACGGGAACCGCGTGATTTCGCATGCATCAAGCATCGCCGGCGCCGGTTTGCGAGGGGTGCTTTTCATTAGAAAAGTGTCTCAAGTGCTCGTAGCCTGTATCATCTTGTCGGAATGTACACGATTCCCGCGGGCGCATTCAAATACCATGGCAACAGAGCGAGAGGCGAACGAAAGAGAGAGAGAGAGAGAGGGGGAGAGGGAAAGGTGTATGTGTATATAGGTAGTAGAAAGGGAGAGGGCGACAGTGAGGCAGACGCATAAAGAAGGTTGGAAAAAGAGGGAGATAGGATTCGAGTGAATAGCGCATGCAGAGTGCTCTCCACGGCGCGGCGCGGCGGCAGCGGCCGACATCTGATTTTCCCGGCCAACCCTTCCAATCATCCGAGTGGATTGGTCGAAATTTTCCTCGACCGACGGCACTGCCAGGCGCATACATGCACACGACGATGGGCATATACCTCTACCCCTCGGCATTCATGTCGACCACCGCTCATACCTGCACCCAACATCATCCGAGACTCACGCGGGCGGCCGTGCGTACAATACCGAGCGAGCGAGCGCGCACACACACACCAACCCTCCAACACCACCACCACCAACCCAGCCGATAACATTCTTCACGACCTACCTCACGAGTCAGTGAGTGCGCATTCGTATAAATTGTAAATTGCCACGCTACGAATTCTTGGCCGGCATCTGCGCGCCGCGGAATTCTTCGATGACTGGCAAACACGCGATTCCGATATCATAAGTTTCTTTTCAACATCGTTCCCCGACTGCCACTTTTTACGCTCCCTCTCACTCACTCTCGTCTTCTCTTCCTTTTGCCTTCGACTCCGCGAGCGAACGCGAACGCCATTCAAGAGGCCCTCGCCTTTGCTCTCGCGGCGCGCGCTTTGAGGGCAATTCGTCACGCTGTTACTCGCCCCATGAAATTCATGATCGAAGCGCTCGCGCTTTGTGAATATTAACGCTGTATAATCCAGGATTTCTCGCGGAGGGTAGAAAGAATTGGTTGGTCGCTCTCGAGTGACTCACTCTAGTTGGAGGGCGAGGCTTTTATTTATACTTGATATTTCTCAAAGGCTTCGCGCTTCTGTCAGTGTGTGCAAAAGAAATTCATTATCGCGCCAGCTAATTTCGTAATTATCCTAATGAAGCGTGAGTGCCGGACTGAGCAGCGTATCTCGTCTCGGTAAATAGAAGAGGGGAGAGGGTGTAAAGCTCGACGGAAAGTTTCCCGGTCGCGAGAAGTACAACTCGAAGACGCCAGGGAAAGTTACGAGTGCGCGAGGAATCCCGACTTCACCGAACAGGCGTGTCCACGCTTCGTATTTTATTTTTCACGAGCGGATTAATTCATAATTCAAATACCGGGAGAAATATGGAGGCAGTGCCGGCCTCTGCCAGCTCGAGCGGAGGGGCGGTGGAGGGGGAAGAGGAGGTGTCCTGAATTTTTCAGTGTTTTCACTGGCAGGCTCGTACGATGTATGTATGTATGTATGTATATGAGGAGCGAAGCAGGACGAGCCCGACTCCCAGTTATCGTTCCGGGTTAGAGGGTCGAATATAAAATCGGACAACAGCCGGCGACGTTCCGAACGGCCGGCGCGGCGCGGCCGCCGTCGCCCACTCACTCCTCGTAAACCGTCTCCTTCGGACAGTGTGTGACGCATGGCCGAATCCCTGGGAAAAATGCATCTTCATATCCGTGTGTATTTCGAGCAGCGACGTGTGTAGAGTCACTAGTGAATGGAAACACACGGCGGCGCTCCCTCGGGCGATGCTGCTTCCTTTGTCGAAGGAACGAAAACTTCTTCACACTGAATACACTTTCCAGTGACGCGTGTCCCAACTCTCTGCAACACACGGCCCAGATAAACCTACCGACGACGAACCATTGCTTCCAGTTTCCCACAGATTTTCTTCATTCGCCCGCACGCTCTTCCTCAATGATTCGAAATCTTGTACAGCATCCGACAAAATAGCTGTCACAATCTGCCAAACAGTCGTCGGAGAGAAAGTGACATTTGGTAGCGTGTACAGGATTCACTTGCCTTTGAATCAGCACTGTAGCACTCCACTTTTAATCAGACATTGAAGTATTTTACATTGTGTTCATTATAGATACATAATAAAATATAATAGTACATATAATGTACAGTATGTACAAAAGATCTCTGAATAATAAGTGGATCTTTGAACCATCACTGTCGAGCATACACTGTTGCATATAAATTCATTATAAATAATCTAGAAATTTAAATTATACTCAAATGTTTCCCAACATTTGTCTGCATTTTATGCATTTAGACTTTATATAATATTTCACTGTAAGTATACTATAATAAAATATTTTCTCCTTACATTGTTACCTATTGAAAGGAAGTCGATGCTAAAACTTCGTAAAATATTGGCTCGAGCGGATTACATAATTTAATACAGTCTATTGTTAAATAGAGAATATATAGTATAATTAATTAGATTTCTAGTAAAAGTTCGGTAAGAGAGTTCTGATTCAAAGGCAAGTGAATCATTATTGTTGAGTACACACTGCTGTAGTGATGATAATTATGAATTATTCAATAATATTTAGTATCCACTTATATTTAATTAATTTCCCCCATTCCCGTAATTATTTAATGACTTTAATTATCCACCTACTTTCCCTTAATTTCCCTAATTACTATGTGGTTTAAATGATCCACTTAGTTTTCCCAAATCTTTTCTACATACTGTACATTATATTTAATATTGCATTTTATTATGTATCCATAATAAGTACCACAATGTAAAATTCTTAAATGTCTGATTAAAAGTGTAGTACTACAGTGCTGATTCAAAAGCACGTGAATTACTCTGTTCAGTGTCAAATGACAAAATAGTTGTCACAATTTATAAAATGGCCGGTGAATAAAAAGTGACATTTTGTAGTATGTATAACTATTATACATGACTTTTTGCAAAGCCCGCTTTTAGGGGAGGGTCGCACCCTGTCGCAACCCCTAAAGAAGCTTTGCATACCGGATGTACAGCATCCGACAAAATAGTTGTCACAATCTGCAAAACGGCAGCCAGAGAAAAAATGAAATTTGATAGCATTTACTCAGGATATACAAGATTTTTTTTAGGGGTTGCAGCGACAGGCTTCCTCGCCTAAAAAGGAATTTTTAAAAAGTCATGCATACTGGATGTACATGATACCAAATTTCAATTTTTTTTTAGCGATCGTTTAGATTATGACAACTATTTTATCGGATGCTGTACATACAACCAAATTCCACTTTCTATTCAGCGGTTGTTTTGCAGATTATGACAACAATTACATCGAATGCTGTACAATTGACAGATTAATATTTTCGGCCGACTTACCTTTAAGCCATGTGTGAATGCTGCTCGAATCTCGCTGGAAATCAGTGCTTGCCGTAACTGCGTTCGCCGCGGCTGACCATACACCGACCCATTCTACTGGCGCTCCTATACCCGTTCTACTTGCTGGCCATTGTTCCGCGCGTTTCTCTCATTGAGCGCCGCTGTAATGGATCCGGTCCCTGCAAATTCGAGTCAAATATCATCTCAAGCCACCAGACAAACACTGTGAATGTTCGGCGGGTAGGTATCGATTGAAGACAGAGTCGACGTAAATGCATAGCTTTAGGCATTTACTTTGCCGAAGCGTGAACGAACGAATGGTTCGGTAATTCCCGCGGCATAAAAATGATATCGTTAGCAGTGGAAGAGACGCGTCTGATTCAAGTGGCGGTTTACAGTTTCGGACGGATGCGATAAATCGCCTGTTTAAAAGAACTATTCTAGATCTTTTGTGTCCGGTGTTTTTGCAGGGCGGCGAGCGGCATCGCGCAACATTCGTACTTATTATAGTCGCTCGAGCGGCTTTGGCAGTCCTGGGAAAATTTACTGGCCCGGCTGGCTGGAAAGGGCGAGGTTGCGGGGGTTGCGGGCGAGCTAAAGCACGACTCGAATCCTTCCAGGCTTGTTTTATCGCGCATTCGAGCGTTTACACTAATGAACCCACGGATTGTGCAGTGACATATTAATATTGAACGCAGCCTGCACGGTACGCGGTAATATTTGCATCCTCCGATGTACATATGCATATCGGTATCCTCTCCCTCTCTCTCTCTCTCTCTCGCCCTTCCTCGCTCTGCCAATGATTAGACACAGTATCGGCCGACCGAGAGCCCTCCAGCAAATATTGGCGGTTCGATGTGTCGCATAAATACGATAATACATTTCGCCGATATTCGTTACAGGCCCCGAACGGAGAAAGAATGTGCGTATCAACGTGATGATATCGGCCTCTGCTGACGGTGGCTCGTTGCGGCCACGTCACCGCGAATCCACACATTTCACCGAATATTCACTTTTGATACTCCGCTACGAATAATACCAACACACCGGGCACAATTAGCGCCACTATGAAAATGAAAAAATGCTGCTCCACTGCCGGCAACAAAGTAGCAAGCACCAGCATTGCGGTACTCCATATTTTAGCCCGTGGAAGCTGTAAAAATTAGCTTCATTAATTAGAGCTCCTCTTCTCTTTCTCTCTCTGTCTCGTTTCCGCTCTCTCTATCTCTGTTGCTCTCTCTCGCTGCGCCAGCGGCGGCTTCGATTTATACACAATCCGTCTAATTACACTAATTGAGCCCCGGCGAAACCGTCGGCGGCCGTTGCTGGCCCCGGCGAAACCGGCGGATGATACTGGGACGAGCGAGCAGACTCGCGCGCGCAGCTTGCACGAACCTTTATGAAAAGTGTAGCAATTAAATGGTGAAACGAGGCCACAGATATCAATCGTCTAATTTGCCACCCGGAGCTACGATTTTCTCATCAAATGACCCATGTAAATTGCTTGTTACGCTGGCTTTTTGCAGGTGCAAGGGCGTCGACTCGCTGATGGCTTACGTGTACATAGACAACAAGAAGGAAAAGATCGACGCATTCTGCGGGAAAACGCCGCCGAGACCTATCATGAGCAACGGGCCACGGCTCTCGCTGGAACTACACGGGTTAATATCGTCCCGAGACGCCAGAGGCTTCAAGGCGATATACTCCTTCACCGAGAGTAAGTATCGTAGAAAGAAACCCAGTGAAATCTCATCTCACTCGTATTTATCGCAATCTCCGAGGAATCCGAAGCACTCTCCGACGAGAACATCAGGCGGCCCAGCATCCTCCTCGAACCGAGAACTCTTTTCTAGCACTCTTTGCGGAGAATCGGGCGATCATTGATCTCGGTGACATTAAATTCGAGGCCGCCATCGCTGGCAGGATATTGTCGCTCGCGGACAGTTAATACTGATTCGGCGGCGCTCGGCCGAATTAAGCTTCGCAATAATAATTGTAATTCGGTATCGAATTTTATAACCATTGCTGCGACGTGTGATATTAATGCAGAGTACGCGCGCGTGCCACGGCCGACCACCCTCCCAATCAAACGCTCGTTAATGACGTGTCGCGCCTGTTGCGGTTTTATTGCCGCGACATGATTGGATTCGGTAATCGGCGGGAGTCCGCCACTTATATTACGCGCTCGCTGGTGTGTGTCCCGCGGATTTTCCGGGACGATTCGATTGGAATCGCGTAAGTTATACGAGGGAAGAAGCGAGCTGTCCAAGGAAAGTGAGGCGTATTGGATGTAAAGGACATTCGAACCAATAGATCTCCATTGTCTTTTATTAGAGGAGGGAAGAAGACAAGGGGAATGGGCGCGTGGGACACATAATCGGGCGCTGTCAGCAGCATAAATCGAGGCAGGATGCGTGCCGTAGCAGTAAGGGAGAGGACAAGCGATACGCATCATTCGGAATAAGTTATTGGAACGGAACGTGCTGGGAACGCGTCACCGGAGCATGACGTACGATCTTATGTGCGCGCGGCCCGCTCCTTTCTCGCGAGCGCGCGTCAAAATTTCAATTTCCGTTGAGCATTCTATCGCGATCGCAATGTGTCTCCCTTCGTGCGCGCCGTTTATCAGCCCCAGGTGAGTCCAGATTGCAGGGGCCACACACACACACACCCCCTCCAATCCTCGAAAGGTCCCCCTAACCCGCTAACAAATGGATCGTCCTCTCTGTGGTTCTTGGCTAGGATTCCACTGATGCGGCATTGTTAACAACTGCTCCTACCCAATCCTGCCAGAATAGAAGCGAGCGAAATATTCAGAAATTTATTTAATAGCTTTGTTCTGCCCTGGCAAGAAGTCTGATATAATCAGTGCTTTACATAAAGCAAGTTTTTACGGTATTCACTTAAGAAGGTTGGTATCGTCAACATGCGAGCGCTGACACAGAATTGTCAGGCCTTTTCAAATTACAGTAAAACCAATTTTCGAAAAGGAAAATTCAATTACACTGGCTGTTCTGTTCGGTTTTACCTGTGTGGTACGCTAACAATGATTCATTTTGGATAGGCTCGATTGTAAGCAAGCTAGCGATAAAATAACTGAGCCGTTTATTTTGAAAATGGGATAAAAACAGTTTATCAATTTTTTGTGGTTGACTGTAGTAACGTGTACAACTTGGCGCAAATTTTGTTAAAGAGGTTGGAACATGTGATCGCTGATACAGAATTTTGAGGCCTTTTCAAATTACAATAAAACCAATTTGGAGTAGAAAAGTTCAATTTGCAATCAAGCTTGTGCTACGTCACACCTGTTTTTTAAGTTACTTTTATTTTTATACTATTTGGCAGGTTATTTCTACAAATGAAACCATTTTCGTTTCACTTTCTGCTCAAATTCTCTCGAATCGGACTGGCGAACCTTTTAAAACTTAGCCTGATTATTAGTAAATGTCTTATTTACTACATAAAATATTTTTTATTCCTGTGTCATTATTGTATTCGTCGCCATAAAAGCCGATGCGCAAGAATAGATTTTTCAACATTCTTTACTCAAAAACTGTATAAAAACTATTGTTGAAATTTCCAAGAGAGCTCCAGTGATGATTGACTATTATTCTCTGTAAATTTCAATCGGATCTGATTATTTGCATTTTTGGCGCCAACCTGTTTAATCCTATTTGCGAGGAGTGCAAGTTAGGTTATGTGGGAGTATTCGTCGCAGTGTCGCCGATATATCTTCGAGCGGTGCGCCGGAGCAATTACTCTTCGGCATAACGCTGCTAGGCGGAAAATTTATGTGCCCGCGGCAGCAACGATATTGCCGGGGCACCGTAAGTTTTTAATTGGTCGACTGGCCGAGCCAATATCTCCCGATCACTTCGCTTTAGCTCGGCCGGAAATTCAGCGTGTAAAAGGGTGAATACAGAGGGCCGGTGTGTGAAGGTGTCATTGATGGAATGCGCTCTATGAAGCGTGTGCACCGAGAGAATCTCGGTTAATTTTTAAGTGAGAGGTTCGCCAGTCTCGTTGCTGCTACGCTCCACCAGTTATCACCCGGCTATTATTGTCTGGTTTCTGTGGGAGTATGTGAAAGCTGTGTATATGTATTGCATTGTGCGCGCATAGAGGGCGCTCGCGCTCGCGGAGTGACGGGCGGCGTTCTATCATCGCTTAATTGAAACGTGAACAAACGGATTTCGAGGCATTCATAGCTGAAGGAGAAAAGGGAGAAGGTTTCCGTGCCGGCGCCGTGCAAGTTCCTTGCTCTCGAGCGGAGAGCTCAGTCGATGCGCTTTCCCCTTCGCAAGGAAGCCGACGATAAAAAGTTTCGCTTTAATTTCTATGGGGAAGACCGAGCGGGCGGGTGGGCGGACGGGCGGATTCGTTCCCAGTATAGTATATATCCCGGAGAAAACTTCAAAGCTAGATATCGCCCGGATAGATCCGGATCTCTCATCGCCCGCACGAAATGCTCATAACTGGATTTCCCGGAAATCTCAAGGAAACCGGTCGCTCACTCGGCGCCGCGCCGCACCGCTTCAGCCACCACCCCAGCCGCGCCCTTGTCTTTGAAATCAAAATCCGCCAAGAGGTATCTTCAGAGTGCGCCTTGAAGGCTGCTTCAAAACAGTGAAGGCTGCTTTGTGTGCGAGGGGAGCGAAGGGACGGCAGCTGCAATCGTCCTCGTCGAACTCAATCGCCTTGTGGAAATCAGCTGACACTGTTTCAGCTTTTTCCTCGAATCTTCCAACCCCCTCCTTTCCTTTCGAAAGGACGTCGACGCCAATCTGCGGCAAACTGTCGGCGTAACGTCGCATCAAGACTTGACAGTATCCCCGAGACATTAACGGCAATCCTCATCCTCTGAGCTCGCATTCTCGCGAGAATGCGTGTGCGCTCGATCGCGCGCGCCAGTTTTCCGCGCGACGGAAATTATTATCGAACTCGGTTGGGATGACACACCGCGTCATAAGGGATATCCTCGACGCTCCAGAGGGATATTATAGATTCCTGGCGGAAATCGTCAGTTGCTCCGCGAGGAGGAGTCGGGGAAGCTTGCCAGGAGGACGTGAGGCAATTCCCCGGGTAAACTCCTAGAATTCGAAGTCAGCCACTGCTAAGACGGCCCCCGTCAAACTGACAGGCCATTTCATCTATCCGATCGGTGGTGATATCGCTCTCGATCTTAAGATCGCTTCCTTCCTGAAACAATGATTTGCATTTTATATTCCTCTCGGTGAGTTTCCATCGATTTGGAAAATTAGTCAGGGGCGTCGGATGATTGTGCGAGGGCAGTCGGAGCAGTAACGACTACGGGGAGCTCTCGAGGAAGCATGGAACGACGTCGCTGGCGACGGACGCCCGGCGAAATCGTCGCGAAACTTTCGGCAGCCCGTCGAACGAGTCAGATAGCATCGACTCGTATCAGCCGCGCGCGCGCGCGCACAGACACATATACAAACACAGACAGAGAGAGAGAGAGAGATTTCGAGTTGGAGCGACGACATATTCTTCCCGTTGCCGTGGCGAACTCTCTCCGAGTTGGCAGTCTGACGGATTTACGGGGGTCGCTCGCCGCTCGGGTCAAAGGCAGGGAAAACAAACTCTCGAGCTCTTCGCTTTGTTCCTTTCACGCATAAATATCGAACTCACGTATTACGCCTAGAAGTACAACTATATCGGCTCCTCTCTCTTTCTCTCTCTTGTGTATGATAGTGTTGGATGGGAGCAGCTGGTTCCTTCCCCTTGGCATGCGGGCCCCGCTACTATCAAACGGCGAAACTTGCACGATTCCTCCTTCGGAAGGCCCCTCCACTCTCCGCCCCTGCACCTTTAATGTAACCGGAGCGGCCAAGTTTCCCCTGAACTTTACGGACGATATTTCCCTGGACGGGTTGCCCGATGTACTCTCCGAGAACTTCCTGTACACCTAGATCAAAAGGCTCGACGACGTGCCGCGAAAAATGTGCGTTCAACGCGCATCTCCCCTGTAAAATCCCTCTGAAAACCCACCCTCGACTTTACTGGCAGAAAATTCCAGGGATATACGAATTTAACTTGGGAACGGCTAGCGTGGAAGTTGTCCCTTTCAGAGCTCAAACTGATACACATGCTATTGAGTAACTGATATTTCCAACTTTTTGACCGATTTCGAAAAGGATTTTTTTTTTTTCGCCTGCCCCGCTGCAATATACCGGCAATAGGTGGAGCGATTGGAATGAGTTTTTCGAGTTTATAGTGGAAATTGCCGGAATCGTCTGTGTTACTGAAAACAGGCAAAGTTGTTTAAGTTATTCTATTGGTATTATAGAATGTCTGATTTTTGTTTGCTTCAACATTCAATTTGTATTAAAGGAATCAAATATTAAATAGAATGCATGGAATTTAGAGAAGTATTGTGAAATATTCGTGAATAATTACAATTTCTAGATAACTTCCAATTATTGCATAAATATTTGTGTATATTTGACAGTAACTTTTCAAAAGCACGTGAATCACTCTGTAAATGTCTTGCTTTGATAGAGAAGCTTGTTTAACAAACGTTCAATGTTATAAAATGGGACAAATATTTCCGTGTATTTTTCTACCCATGTGGATATGAATGGAATAATTAAATTTTTTTAACGGAAATGCGTATATTTGTCCAAATATGAAAAATCCAATATCATGTACCAAACAAATACCAAACAAAAAATATTGTCCATTTACGTAAAATGCGACCTTTTAGAGATATTGACAATTCATCGAAGGAGATATATAAATACAATACAAATACATTTCAATACAAATACAAATATAAAAGAACATATACAAAACAAGCTTAAATTCGTCCTTAATACTTGGATAATAGCACTTTCAATGTATTGTTCTACTATATTTTAAAAGCAGTGTTTTAAAATATTAATTTAGTAAAATTAACATTTGGATTGAAAAAAACAACCGTATATTGAAGGAATTTTTACAACGTTCAAAATATGTAGAGTTTAGTTGTTGTTAAAACGTTTTTTTACCCGACGTGCGTCTTTGTGACGTTCTAAAAATATTGCAAAAATATTGATATCAAATATTCATAACATATTGGAAACGAATCTGACCAAACTGCAAGAAAACATGTAAAAGCCGTTCTAAATTCAAATGATAAGACTTTCAATATATATTCCTGCACTACATTTTAAAAGCAGTGTTCTAAAATATTAATTCTGTAAAATCAACGTATGATATGAAGAAAACAACCAATTTCAAGGTTATACAGCACTATTGGAACAGCGAGCAATTACAAAGCAATCGTATCTTAAACGCATTTTTAAATCGTTCAAAAGATGTAAAGTTCAATCGCTGTTAAAACGTCTTTCGCCCGATGTCTTTGCGACTCCCAAGAACTCCGTAAAAAGGCAGACGTAAATATGACATATTGGAGACGTTTCAAAGCTAAAAGAACATGAACAACTTGGAAAGGTTTTCGATGGAACATCTTTAAAACATCCTACGAATGTCGCAAGGCGTACAGCTGTAAAAATCGCGTAAGTCGACATTTTTAAGACGTTGAGTAGTATTCGAGTGCCGCCAAAAATCTACAACGCCTAAAATTTCAAGGTGTCTAAAGACGCCCACCGGCAACGAGAGGATTAACACTGAGTGATTTTCATTTACGAACAACCACAAATCACTGGCGGCGAACGTCAGCTTACATTACTGAGCCGGTGGACGTGCGAAGTTCGCCGGTGTGGAATTTAATTTCTAATCGCGTTGAGCTAGTCGCAGGCGCGAAACGCTAATGGTCGGAACAATTACGCATTCCGGTTCTCTCTCGCTCTCCTTCTCTCTCTCTCGGTCTCTCCGTGCAGGACGGCAGTATCGAGCGGCAGTTAAGCAAACAATTGCGCGGAAGCGCTAAATAAATTAAGTGCCAACCGAATCCGGTGCCGCGTGAATCCCAAGGTCCCTGATAATTCTGGCGCGAACCCCTGTCGGAGTTTGTCCGGCGCGCGATATATTCCCCGAAATCGGAAGAGACTCAAAGGTATAATCGGCCTCGGGTTACCTCTCCGCCCTCCGCTCGCAATCGCTTTGTGCTTCACGAGTTATTCCGTGCGAATGGGGAGCGTTCAGCAGCGTTGATTACAATTGCAAAATTTTTCGCCTTTCGAGGTAAGCCTCGCCACGAAAGGGAAGAAAGTAAAGGAAGGAAGGCAGGAAGGAAGGAAGGAAGGAAGGAAGTGGAGGGCAGTGCCGAAGGCGCTGAATACGCGCACTGCCGATCTCCCGAATCCTTTTGTAATGTAGATCAACGGCCGATTTCGCGACAGTTATACCCCTAGAATTTCTGATAAACAACCGACGACGCGACTGTCGGCCATGCTAGGAAATATAGCGAGCAGTCCTAGGGGAATGGGGGAAGAAGGCGAAGGGTGGTCAAGGGAATCCGTTGAATCGCCGCTGTCTGCCAGGAAGAACATAAATTGCCGGCCGCTATAGCATACTTGAACATTCTTCAGCCGTCCTTGGTATTATAAAAGTTCGCGCGAAACTTTATCAATTTTACGGATTCGCCACATGTACCGCGTGAGGGAGAACGCCTGAGTAAAAAAGCCGTTGACTTCCACTGGTTTCAATTACTCTCTCACCTTCTCTCTCCTCTTTCTCTCTGCGAGCGTTCCAACTCCATCACAACGCAAACTTCCCAAGACCGCTGTACTACCGCTTATGAGAGGGTTACGAGGCGGCTCACACCATCGGAGCATGTGGGAAGCCTGACAGTAACGTGAGAATAATATCTCCGAGGAAAAGTCCTACCTGTTATTACGAGCTCCCGCGATTTCTTATCGAGCCTAAACTTTCGACATTCCTCTTGGATAGTCGCGCCGCCACCCTGCAACGGCTTTTCAAGAGCTCGCATTATTTAACACGTTAAAGTCATTCAATCCCAAAGCAGCCGGAGCAGAATGCGCAGGTTAGCTTCTCGCAAAGTGATTGGAAGAGCGATTCCTTATCGGGATTAAACTTTTGACGTTATCCTTGGATAGTCGCTCCGCGTTACAAAGACTTTTTCTACTTGACAGGTTGCATCAAATCGGACCAACGCGTTTTAATTGTAGTTTTGTGAAACATTGTAGGTTTCTAAATTTATTATCGTTGAAACGTTTGTGGAAAGAAATTGAATGCGTCAATATTTGCTAATTTATTTACTACTACTACTACAATCTAAAAAAATTGTAAAGTTTACCAATTAATGCAATTTGAATACAAAATGTATAAAAAAAATGACATTAATATAACGAGTTTTCTTTTTATAATAATTACACTGATATAACAAAATTAATAGAAAAGCATTAATAATAACTGTGGTCTTTGTGGCAGAAACTTGAAAACAATCGAAACATCATTGATACTCTACGAAAGTATAAATTAATTTCATAAAAACCGAGATGGCGATACATGTGAATTTTTCAGCGAGCAGTTCCAATGTAGAAAAGACTGCGATTTTGGAACGCCATACTTTACAAAAATTCTCCCAACTGCACATATATTTCAGGCGCGACAGTAATTAGATTACAATGGAGTTGGAGCGGAGGGTGGAAAGTGGATGCTCGCCGAGTGATTGGCAGGGCGATTCCACAAAGCCATTATTCCCAATAGTTGGGTGGATGGAGAAAATATGAAATTGGAGGGATGAGCGCTACTTTTGGCTGTAGGCAGGCAGGCAAGGCCGCGGATAAAAAGTGATCGAATGTATATTCAATGTTCCCGTATGAATTCAGTTTTCCGGGCGCGTTTGTTCGGTTTTTTGTTGGGATGAGGTTGTGGCGCGCGGATGAGAGCTGCGGCTAGTACACGTTTGGGAGAGCAATAGAACGGCATAGCGGATGGAATGGCGGAAGGTGGAATTTTCTCGGGGGGGGCGACCTTGAAAAATTGATGCCATCGCTCGTCCCGACTGGGTTTTATCGCAGCAACGGGCTACTAAACGTACCATTTTATTGGATCGTACACACACCGCTGCCGCTCGCAAATACGAGCGACCTAGCCGCGCTAGTTTCTAACAGTCCGCGAATCTCAATGCTACCGTCTTTCTCTCCACTCTCTTTCTCTCTTTCTCTTTCTCCTTCTTGCGCTTTTCTGTCTGCTCCGTCTCACATAAGTTGTCTGTTGGCGAGATCGCGTTTCCCGATAGGGTCGACGTTACCGTTGCTCCCCGTGATTTCGAAGCAGCCCCATGAAAAATGCACGCCCGATGTAAATCCTCGCTCTGATATTATTCAAATCGTAGCGAGTGGCGGGCGCGCGCGCGTACGCGCGTGCGACGGAGGCAGAAAAAGAGCGAAGAAGGAGGAGGAAGGTAAGGTGGAGGAGCTCTTATCGCGCGTATAAATCGCGCGAATTCACCGCGGAACTCGCCCCTTTGATTTCGGCTCTCTGGCTCTCCTCGCCGGAAGTGGAAGCCTTCGCCGAGTCTTTCGTGCTCGGCGTGACACACGATCCCGAGAAATCGGCCGAATCCTTGCAATTTTCTCTCATTCCCTTGGCCGGGAAAGGATTCGAATTTCCAAGGCACCGCGGCAACTTTGGCTCGACTTCGCTCGCCGTTTTCATTTGCTCGACGCACGCATCGTCTGCTCCCTGAATAATGTGGAGCAAGCGTGCCCGGCTGAAGAGTGAGTCATGGCATGCGAGCGAGAGAGAGAGGAAGAGAGCTCGCCGTTGGGAATTCGCAAAAACATCGGACGAGCTTTTTCCGGGTACGCTCGACGTGCTTTGTATAATTCCGTAAATATTCGCTACTCCGTGAAGGCGAAAGGGTGACTGTGGCTGAGGATACAATATCAAAGCCCCTCGAAACTTTGTTACCACAGCATCCAAGCGAGCGAGCCAGCCAGTGACGACCTCTCCGTGGTATCACGGAAGTGTGTCCCGAAGCGCAAGTTCGCGCGCGCGGCGGCGGCGTCACGCAAACAAGCCCGTGTAATTTCCGTAAAAATGAACAAAGCGCCGAGGGGAGCCGATGGGATCTCGTTACTTTAAAGCGGCATTCTAGCCGCGAAATCGAGGACAACGCGACTACTCTCGCCTGGCTCGACTGCCTAACTCTCGCTAGCTTGCTTGCTTGCGAACCAAGCGAGCGCGAGCGTCCCGACGAAACAGGTAAATACTGTCGTTCGACGGTATTCCGAAATGAAAACCTAGCCTCACGCTGCCCGAGGCACGCGGCTCGCGGACAGTTGAAAAAAAAAAGAGAGAGAGAGGAACCAGCATCAAACCGACTCTGGCAAACGCCCGGCAATATGAGACTTTAATTTGGGAACGTACGCGTATTGTCCAGAACACGAACGCGCGCGCGTCTGTGCACTCGTTCTCTTGGTATCCTAAAATCGCGTGAAAACTCGTGGTGTCGAATTGGTGGGCGCGTTCCCCTCCGTCGTATTCGCCAACCGGGACAGGCCGGCTGCAATTTCAGCTGAGCCACTGTTTGCCGACGGGGCTAATAAAAGATACCGCTTTAATCAACATCTGCGCGACGAATCGCCGCTAATCGAGATTGCGCCCGGTCATTCTTCCTTTATAATTTCGAGAATCCTGCCGCAATGGAAACCAACCAGTGCACTGTGGTCCAAATACTGCCTAAACCGCCCCAAAAATCGATGTTTCAACGCCCATAATATTTTCTTGCATAATTTTCTCTTGAAAGAGAAATGTCCAAAGCACTTGAAATCAATTTTGTTTGGTCAATTCCTTGCAGGCTCACTCTTACAGAATTAGTGAAAGGTTGTACTCGGAAATTGGTGCATTTTTCATATGAAATTTGTTTTAGAGTTCGAAAAAAGTCCCACCGAGTCTCGCCTTCTAACTCACATTTTCTGAAAAGTAAAAGTACAGATTTGAAGGGTACAATAATAAGTATTTCACATACTTGTACATTTTTTATTGGTGATCAGTAAAAGGGCACAGAACGCAGAATGATTTTAAAACAAATCTGGTATCATTGAGCTTTGAACTATGTTGAACTGTCTTTCATTCGTCAGAGAATTCTTTTCAAAAAAACGAAAGGTACTCCTCAAATTGTCCTTACTTCTATTATTTCATTCCAATTGATTTACGTAATTATACATGTTGAAAATAATTCTCTTCGTAGCGAACTCGATCAAGACTCGTCGATGTTAATCGAAGAGTTGTTATTTTGTATTTATGTCGTAAAAAAACAATCTGTAATCTACTTGCGGAAATGTTCAGCGTTGTGTGAGATCTTGACAGACATAAGAGCTTAACAGCTATATCAGCATACACTGTTCCATATAAAATCATTATAAATAACCTAGACATTTAAATTGCGCTCAAATGTTTCTCAACATTTGACTGCATTTTATGCATTTATACTTTTACATGTTTCAGTTATGTTAACTCGCACATGAAATTTCACCCTGCAGAAGCCAATTATATATAATATTCCCCTATAAATATAATATAATAAAATATTGTCTCCTTACACTGTTTTCCATTCAAAGGAAGTCGATGCTAAAACTTCGTAAAATATTGGCTTGAGCGGGCTACATAATTTGATACAGTCTATTGTTAAACAGAGAATATATAGTATAATTAAATAGATGTCTAGTAAAAGTGGGCTAGGAGAGTTCTGACTCACCCTGTACAGGGTGATTCACTTGCCTTTGAATTACCACTGTCGAGCATACACTGTTCCATATAAAATCATTATAAATAACCTAGACATTTAAATTATACTGAAATGTTTCTCAACATTTGACTGCATTTTATGCATTTATACTTTTACATGTTTCAGTTATGTTAACTCGGACATGAAATGTCACCCCGCAGAAGCCAGTTATACATAATATTGCCCTATAAACATAGTATAATAAAATATTCGCTCCAACAGACTACAGAATTTAATACAGTCTATTGTTAAACAGAGAATATATAGTATAATTACTTAAATAGATGTCTATAACAAAAATTACTATAATAATAATATAGTAAAAGTGGGCTAGGAGAGTTCTGATTGAAAGGCAAGTGAATCACTCTGTAGGTGTGTGCGGTACGCGTTGGGGATAGTTTGAATCTCGGTTGAGGCTAGGTGGCCGATATCGGTCGGGCAGAAACGTCGAAAACAGTATGAAGGAACGTCGAGTGTCTGATAGCGGCTGAGGCCAAAGAGACGGGCATGCATGATGAGCCTTTCGTTTGAATAATGCACCGTGGCCGCTCGGATCGAGCCAGGTCAACGAAAGAAAAAGGGGTGATGGTGCGAGGAGCAGCGCTGGGAATAGTCAGGGACCAAGAAAGATCTGGTAGTTTCATCATTGATTCGCGCGCATCCCCTTGCAGAGGGCGTGCAGCAGATAGGAGAGCACGGCTGAAGGGAGATAAACCTGTTTATCGGCGCGTTGTCGTTAATTACTGAATCAAAGCCGTTCGTTCCGTAATAATCCTCGCTTTCGGCCGACTTGCTCGCATGTACATACACGCATAATGTTGCCGCCGCGCCCTTCCCTTTCCACCCCCGCACGCTCTTGTCTCCCTTCTGTTGTATCTGGGAAACGTTCAATTATTATTGCATAATAGACCAAATGATCGGAGCGTATATATTTACACGCGATCGCGCCCGCTTAATTAAATCGAACAGAGGCAGGAAACCCGAGGTTTCCCAGTGCTCTCCCGTTAGTGCTCTCCCAGTTTCAATGACTATTTACACGCGTAGCGTTGCGTGCAACAAGGCTTCCCCTCAAAATCCAAGCGTAGCCCTTTTTTTCCCTGCCCTCGAATCTCACGCTAAATTTGAAAACTTCCCTTTTTCCCGGCCCTTCTCCCTCCAGCAGCGGCGCGCACTGTTTCTCCTCTCTAAATTAATTACCGGCGCGCGAGAGGTGCATTGCCGTGAACTCGGGAGTTTCCATCGTCCGTGGCTGCCGAGGGCCTTGCCGCGGAGAAAGCGCACTCTCAACTTTTCCCTATCTTTGAATTTCTGCTTATTAGCCGCACCGGGCTGCCCTCCTCATCCCAACCCTCTTCCTTTCTCTACCAAGGTAACTGAATATCCGCGGAGTTTTGACAACTAGCCCGCGGCCGGGGTCATTCTCAGTCTTAATCTTGTATCCCGTTAACTAACTAGTAACGGCGAGAGCTTTAAGTGGATAAGTAGTAGTTATCTCCTTCTCCCTCTCTCTCTCTCTCTCTCGAACTAGTATAAAGAAAGGGAGATGGAGAGAGAGAGAGAGAGGAAGCTGCGGCATCGTTGAAAGGGTACATGCAAAGAGCAGCATCGGGATGAAGGAGTGGCTCGCGAAGGGTATCGACTCCACCGCCACCAACCCATAGTCGTCCGCCTTTCTCCGCGAAACATTCAATATGAAAGCATCCAGTAAAAAGCAGCCCTCAAACTTCTCTTTCTTTCTCTCTTTCTCGTGTTCTCTTTCTCACTCACTCTCGCGAAGGAAGCTTTACCAAGCTTTGTTGCGCTACGGCCAATTAAGTAGCGCAAGAGCAGCCTCCTTAGTCGAGCAGATCGATTCGGCCAACCGCGCGCGTTCCTCCCCCTGGGAAACCAACAATCTGCAAAAACTTATTCATACTTGCTAGCATTGCTCCCAATAGAGGTACAAGGGAGATTCAATTCCTGAACACGAGAAGTAATAGCGAGGAGATTTCTTGTGGGCGAAAGGCGAATATGTATGTGTGTGCTTTTTGGTGCAGGCAATTAATATTGCGAGGGAACGTTTTTTATATTGGTTTGATAAATTGGGCGAAAGTTGCATTTGGGTCAAATAAAAATATGGTATTTTAAAATGAGAGTTGTGTTAAATAAATTTGAAAATGTTTGCCTTTGGAATTATTCTGGAAGCTTATTTTAGAAGATAGGAAAGACATTCGGAAGGACTATCATTAACATTAAAATTATCAACAGTTATTAGTGTATATTTATTTTTACCAGATCATTAAAAGTGACTGGCAATTGATAAAATATTATAACCAAAGAAAATAGAATTTTCCATAATTATTCATCAAATCTAAGAGTGAAATATTTATAAGATATGTCGTATTTTCTTTTTCATTGTTCATACACATTTGTATTCTAGTAAATACAATCTAAGAGAGGTTATAAAATAGAAAATAATACTACAACGATTATTGGGTACAAGCTGCTTTGTAAATCGCTTATTTATTTAATAACCACCGAATGAGATAGGGGTGGTCGTCAAATATAAACAAAAGACTGCGCGTAACAGCGTTTGTGGTTCTTTACAACATGTTAGCTGTACACAAATATGTTTGTGTTATAAATACGCTGGTTTAACTGTTCTTCTAATCGCCATTTTTTAAAGTTTACAATTCTTTTTGCTGCGGTACTAACAAGTCATTTTGACTGGTATTGTTATATCTTGCTATAACATAAATATAACTTTGAATAATGAAAGAAAGGTGAAGAACACATCAACAAACTTGATCCTTTAAATATTGTAATAAATCTAATTTAAAATTCCTTGAAAATACTTCATAAATTAAAAGAGTTTTCACCAAAAACTTAAAACCAATCATTGTTACTTTTATTGTGTTTGAAGATTGTAGCAATTGTAGTGTTAAAAGAAGGATGAAACAAATACACTCGACGAATCGAAAAGCCGCTTTCAAAGTTAGTTAAAAACTATCAGGGAACATTGCCAGGTGAGAGTGAGATCTGTCGCGCGGCAGGTGGCTTCTTAGCAGGAAGTTACAACTGATCACTCGGTTGACGTTTATTTCTAGCTGGCAAACAGTAAGCGGAAAGCTCGGAAAACAACAACAGACGCTACAAGTCGCTTCTCTCGGGGGTTGCGAGGGGAGAAACACGCGCCACTAATTATCCGAGCGGCAGCGAGCGGAACGCGCATACGCTTAGTGATAACTTGCCGCGAGCGTGGTTGCGATATCACGCTCAGCTTATAATTCCTTTCGCGTGTACCAGCAGCGAACGAGACACAGAATATCTGCGTGCTTGCACACATATGTGCACGAGAGCGCGCGCGCGCGCGCGTACATGTGTGTGCGTGTGTGTGACGAAACGTTGCAGAACCGCGGAAATCCGCGGTAGCACAAAGGACTTCTCGTGGCTGGTAGGATGTGGAGCAAGTTCAAGTTGAGCGAGGCGGCTTTGGATTTAATAACGAGCAGAGCGGAAGAGCGAGTTCTCGCATCGGCGAGAGGCACAAACCACCACGCTGCTCCGCTTCCTCTCCGCTCTAGCTACTTGTTATCGGGACGCCCTAATCGAGCGTCAATATTTCGCGGCCGGCAATACGAATGGCGAACGCGCCGCTTATTTCAGCCGGATATTATCTCCTGCAGACACACACACACACACACGTACACACACAAATACACAGACGAATGGTGAACAGTGGGCTGTGGATTTGCGAGGAAAACCGCTCGGCGAGTTCGGCCTGCGTTTCGCTAGAGCCGACGAATTCAGTTCGTTCCTGAAACAAGAATACAGTTGCGCTGCTTTTTCAAACATTTCAAAGGCAACAGACGCGCGCGCGCGCGCCCGCAACCCCCTCGATTCGACAACGCGCTGCTAGGGAATCGACGCTCATAAAATAGACGTCCCCGATGCTCCTCGATGCGCTTCGATACGCTCTGTTTACTGTGATGCGCGCCCGCGGAAGGAAGTCGCGATCTCGGAAAAACAAGTCTTTAATTAGCGATAATACACGCCGGAAGACGTAAAAGTGAACGAGTGTGGGGGGGGGGAGGGGGCGCAGTCGCTCGCTCGTTCCTGCCCGCCGGAAGTTCGACGAGGAAAGTTTTGATCGACGCGCTCCGGCCGGCGGCGACCCGATCCCGCTAACAAATGGCCTTCCGATGAAAGAAAGACCGCATCCCCGAGGCGCTCTCCTCTCCTTCCCCCCCTTTTACCCCGCCAATCCCAGATATTTATTGTCGATGACAGTCGCCTCCGTGGAATTACTTCCCTCTCGACGCACCACCACCCCGCCGCCACCCATGTTTGCACCCTCTGATGTTTGCTTTGCCGATGTTGTTACTTATCCAAGTTTTTGCCGAGCCTTCTCTTCCGTCCGGTTCGCTGGGAAAGCAGCATCCTGCCACTTTATTCGAGGAACCGAATAAGATCAGATATAAAATGAGCTTGGAATCCGGCACGAATGAAATTAGCTGCTTCCAGCTTAATCGGCGCGAGTTTCTCACCACGATGTGTGTGTGTGTGTGGGGGGAGCAGGGCCGTTGCTGACGTAGGTGCAAAAGGTGCGAGCGCACTTGGGCGGCCTCAGATCCTTTGTTACCGGAAATGACACGTGAAATCAATCTCTTTTTTCGGCAGCATGTCTTTCGATTTGGGTTAAATTGTAATATGTTTTTATCTATACGAAATAAAACAGGGACACAGAATCATTATTTGGCTAAGTTCGCGATTGCTTACAGTTGCAATGTACTAAACAATACGACATTCGTCCAACAATCATCACCTACACAGATGAATTTCTATTTCGAAAGCTTAGTCTTACAGATATACTTTGATTAATTTACATGGCAATATATTGCCATGATATATATGCCATTTCTAAAGACATGTTCATTTTCTCGATACAGACTTATTTTTCACCACCAGTTAGATTGTTAAAATTGGTCAAAAATGAGAAAGTCTTTCTTTTTACTCTTTCTATATGTAGATATAAAAGTAAACACAGCGTATCGAATTCTTAAGTAAATAATGCTCAATAAGGGCGGCGATATTGCCTTTGCACCTGGCCGGCCACCAAGTAAGGAACGGCCCTGGTGGGGAGGTTCGGTTAACCCTGGCTCGCAGAGGTGGACTCTGCCTAAAGAGAAAGAGAGAGGAAGGGAAAGGGTGCGAGAGCAGGTGGGACGGTCGCCCGGTAATGGAAATAATTCCAGACGTTATCGGTGCTGGTGCGCGGAGAATAATCAAGCGATACAATGCACACACTAGCCACGATTATTCGGGAATGCGTCGGCCGGCCAGCGGCGCGGCGCGGCGCGGCGTGCTCCGCCGGACACGCGTGTCCCCAGCTGTATCGAGGGCAAATATTTACGAATCATTCAATCATCAGTTAGGACAAAATTTACTAAAAGCAGATGGGTTGACACGATGCTTTGTGGTCGATTTGCTCCGGCCCGGTAATTACAATCGGCGCGATATATCCCATTGTAACACGCCGGCACAATCTATTCCCACGGGAATTCATTGCCCGTTGCCTTCCTTCCTTCCGGCGAGCAATTAAATGGCGATTTTTAAATCGAGCGAAGATGATGGCAAACATCGCCGGTGAAGAGTTGTTGCTCGATTGACAAGCGGCCACGCGGAATATAGCGCGCGGTCTATTACTCGTTTTAATTACTGGGTGAGAAGGTAGCGTCTGAATATTAAAAAGTACTCTGTGTTCAGGAGGCTCGCACAAATTGAGATGGAACTGTGTTGATGCGAGCGAGCCGGCCCCCGCTATTTAATATGGGAATTCATCTCAATTTACTGGATGGGCCCGCGCAAAAAAAAATCTGCCCGCTGTTCATTTCGCAGCAGCGTGTGAACCCATAAACACATCCGGCCTGCCAGCGCTACTTTGCAATTCTACCTTCGAAAGTCGGCGAGAGAAAGAGAGAGAAAGAGAGAGGGGGAACGAGCAACACTTCCCCGTCACGGTTTACCACCGCGACAAATCGTGGAGCCGTGTCGTGCAACATTTTATCCCGGCCAACATTTTGCCACTTCACCGCCTGCGAAATGTGCGCCGCAATCTGCGCGCTCGCTCGGCCCAGCTTTTTTTCTCAGCCTATTTGCCCCCCGGCGAACTGTAGCCTCGTTACGACTAATCATGCAGGACTCTCATTTATACTGGCTTAAAGTACTTTGCATACAGTTATGATACCCGGAGATATTACGCAATGCGGAATATCTTAAACGGGCTGGCCCGGCCACTAATGGCTAGCCGGGCATTTGGTTTAGCCGGCTGTGAAAAGAGAAGCCCGAGCAGCTTACCAGGAGCAATGCAATTCGTGCATTGTGCAAAATGCAGGACACGCGCGGCGAATATGGTGGTGGCCGACGAAACTACCGACGCCGCTACCGACGCCCTCACACTGTAGAAAAGGGACAAGGCGCCGCTTTCCATCTATTTTCATTTAAACGAGTTAAATATTCGCATAACTCACCGGGGCGTCGTTCGAACGAGAGAGAGTGTGCCGGCTTTTGATTGATGTCGGCAATTTTTCAGCAAAGATTTACGGGGCCGCGCGACACTTTTGGCTAGGTCACCGTGCTACGGCACCGTTTACGCCAGAGATGCCGCAATCTCATCATTCTTTCAAGCTGTTATATTTCAAGTTCCGCTCGCCGCCACCACCGCCCGATCCGCCTTTTTCCTAATAGCAATTCCGGGCAATCACCATAAACAATACTCTGATTCGACCTCTCAAATGCTCGTATCCCGCGGCGTTCTCGACGATCAGTGTCGACGGAAGGCCGTTGACCATCGGCCAATCGACGCCGTTCAAATCTTTACCCTTTGACTGCTAAGTCGTCGATCTTAATAACTATCGCTGGGGACTGAATACTTTGTCACGCAATACGAATCTCTTCGACGGTGTGCTAAATTATAATATGGCACAGAAGCGAATTACTGTCACTTTATCCACTTCAAAATTAAAATTTTGTCATTTCTTTATTTTTAATGTATATTGTTTATTCGTCAATGGTAAAGTTTTAAAATACCATAATTTGATAAGTATAATGTATGTATTTGCATATTGAACATTAAAAAATTGAACATATAATAAATAAAATAAGTACTCTATATATAAACAAAAACACATAGGCCACACCGATGCACAGTAGTCCAGCGAGCCTCGAAACCACGCAATAAACAGAAAACTTCTTCATAGACTATTTTCTGTGTGATTACTTAAATCAATTGGAATGAAATAATAAAAATAAGGACAGTTTGAAGAGTGCCTTCCGTTTTCTTCAAAACAATTCTCTGAGAAATGAAAGACAGTTGAACATAGTTCCAAGCTCATTGATACCAGATTTGTTTTAAAATCATACTGCGTACTGTGCGCTTTTACTGGCCACTAATAAAAAATGTGCAAGAATGTGCAATTCTTATTATAATAGCCTTCAAGTCCGTACTTTTACTGTTTAGAAAATGTAAGTTAGATGGCGGCACTCGGTGGGACTTTTTTAGAACCCTAAAACAAATTTCATATAAAAAATGCACAGTACAGATTTCCAAGTTCTAACTTTCACTAATTCTGTAATTCTGTGAGGCTGCAAGGAATTCACCAAACAAAAGTGATTTCGAGTCCTTTGGACATTCCTCTTTCAAGAGAAAATTATGCAAGAAAATATTATGGGCCTTGAAATATTGACTTTTCATTGAAGAGTGATTCTTTTCCCGTAGAAATGAGTATGAAATACTTAGGAAACGAATATAACTTTATTTGATCTTAACTCTTTGAAAGATTGGTGACGAATGAAACATTATGACAAATTTAAAAACATACAAACATCATTGTGGACGAGACGACTGAACTTATCAAATATAAATAACAGAAACTAAGCTTGAATGCTATATGATACAATCCAACATTTTTGGCGCATTTTAAGCAGTACCTGGACCACTGTGCGATGGTTCTTACTAAAGGCATATGTGCGCCCATAGCAGTCAAAGGGTTAACTTTCTTAAAAATCGATCGAAAGCAAAGGGAATAGTTGGAGGAAGCTATTGTAAAGGGATTGGGCTTCAATATTTGAGGATAGACAAAGAGTGGAAGTATGAGGGCTGGGCAATTGGGTCGGCGCGATTTGGTGCGGCAGAAAGTGCAATAAGAAGAGACTGATTGCCGAGAGTCGGGCTGTACCATCAGCTCCAGCTGAATTTCCTCGGCCTCTCAGTCGCCGGGTTTGTTCTCTCCTGTCTCTCCGGCGATGAAAATCACGAGTGCAGCGCCGGCAATGGTTGCGGCACGCTACGTAAATCAAGATATTACTGAGTAACGGCCTCGCGCAAAGGGCCCGTTGTTTTCGTAAGCCGCGCGTGTACACGGAGAAAAGCACGCCCAGAGCAGGATACACGGAATTCGCATTGCTCTGGCGTACTGCTGCATCCCAGGCTGGCGGCTAAAACAGTTGACGTGGATGCACACGTACACACACATACACACACGTAGCTGTGCTCTCTATGCTAGTAAAGATGCCGGTAAGTACCGGGATGCACGTGGAGCCGTGTCTTCGTAACGCGTACCGGATGCTAAACGTCGCAATACTCTCGGGGGATGCTGCGATACCAGAATCGTGACCCCGTTTATGAGGCTGCCAGCGTAAAAATTATGGCGGCCACCAGCCAAGGCAATACCGGATCGAACAGCCAGCCCTCTCACTCTCCCACACCTACGCCACACTGAGATCATAATTATTTGCGAGTTCAGCCAACTTCCCTAAATCCCACCACTTTTCATATAAAAGATGTTTATGCTGGAATGAGGAAGAGTATTTTTGCATTTTCTAGGTTATGGCAGAGAGCAGTATTTTCTCTTTCTCGCGCGCTTTCTTGAATTTTACAACGTCGTGTTTATTTTGAGAGTAACTTATTTTGCAAATCTTGTAAGTGGCGCGATTTAAGCAACAAGTGTCTTAAATCGTGGCGCAGCCTGCCAAAATCACACGGAAATTTGACATTATAATTTCAATGTCGATTATGTATGTAGAGCGGAATTTAATGAATTTTTCCTATCTGTGGAGGTAATAGGCTGAGTCGACTCAATAATTAAAATAGAAAGATATTTTCGAAAGGTTTGAAACAATTTATGTGCGAAAATGCTTCCTTTCGGGTCAGCGGTGCGATTTAACAAACCAAGCGATATTATGGAATGCTTTAACCTGTTAACCTAAAAACGTGCGGGGGCACGGTATTTGATCAGCCAATTTAAATTTAGCAGTATTGTAGTCATTACTAATTCTCGCAAACGTAACTGTTTATTTTACCCGTTCTGCAATTCAACTGGAAAACTGTGTCGAAAAATCGTAACAATATAACGAATTTTCTCTGAAAGGCAGGAATAACTCTGTTTTTTCAGCGATTGTTTATAAACAATTGAAGCAGCAATGCTGTACTTTAATGGATCAATCATTGTTATACGAATGCTCTAAATATTTACTGAAAACTCAAATGACGCTGTGTATGAATGTTTGAACAAAGGGTGCGATTTCGAATTCGGCACGATTTCGATAAGCTTATCTTATTACTGATTATTTTCGGGGGTCGTAGAACTCGTTATTGGTTCGCATTCCTGTTAGGAGCTCGGCAAAGAAGACTCAGCATCCGCGCGCAGTAAATTGCGGAGGCCGCGAACAAAGGGAGAGGAAATCTTTCGACACAATCACCATTCGATTTCGTGGGCGATGGCAGCGCCGGTGGCGGCGGCGGCAGCGCTGAGGAAACTGCGGGGCGGACGCGGAAAAAGGAAACGGCGGGGGCATGGAAATGGAATTCGTCGGATAACAAATAATTCAGCGGTAAATAAAGCCGTGATTACGTCGATCCTGTTACACGGGCGCGCAATCATTTATTTACCGGGAGTCAATATATGCCCGGTGCGTAAATGATTAAAACGTGCTTTGGTTTAATCAGCATGGGAGCACCGGCGAAAATTGTCGGTCGCTGGGCCAGCGCGAACGCGTAAATATACAATTTTTAACTTACTCCGTAAAACGGGCAGATTTTCAATTTGTCTGGTATGCTTGCTTTTTCTATATTTTTTCAATAATATCTCTGCAACTAATACATTAATCGCCATGAAACATTTTATATTTTGTAGCGTAAGTTATCCGAATGATCGCATTACAATTTTTTTTCGAATTTATGTAACATAACACTTTGCTGATACATCAAAACTGATTTTTCGTTTGTCCTGGCAAACCTTTTAACCGAATGCTGCAACGGAAATTAAATATTTTGCATCTTGCAAAAAGTGTTGAAATGCAGGAAAGCATATAAAAAAATTTGAGCCGATTTCCGAACACAAAAACGTGGTACAAAATGCTTTTCCTCCCATTTCTACTTATTCCATATCTTAGAAAATATCTCTTATTTCGGAGAGGCCACAAAACACATTTCCACTGTAATTGCATATTTGTCTTATCTATTTTCGAAGATGTTTCACACTTGTTTCCACGCGTTTTCATAAAACTAGCATAACCGAGAAAACTGCGATCGCAGTTGCGATGGCGAATGCAGCGCCTGACACTAACACTATTTTTGGATAAGAAGGAACATTCGCAATATTCCATTCGAGTGCGATGGTGGACGGTATTATGTCGGACAGTAAAGGTGGCAATAATCTGTGAGGCAGCCGGAGAGAGGGCGCGCGCGCGCGCGCCTATCACTACTTTAGCCGGAAACTTTACTGCGAGGCTATCATAAAACTGCAGGCTGTTGTTAGCGCACATTGCCAGCTGGCGATTGCACCAACGAAAGTAGAATAGTCCCGTCTGTGTTTCTTCGCGGCATGTCGTCGATACTTGTGTGCACTTCCCCCGCTTTTTTTAGACGCTCCGCGCTCTGCATTTACTATCTTTTATTTTTTATCTGTCAACCAAGAGCGCGGCAATCCAGCGTATTCGCGGGAGTCCGCGAAATACTTTGGTACAATCGCCGATGAAGCCCCGATTATACAGAATAATCCAGCGGGTATGCTGTGTTCGCGGAGAATGAAGGGGAAGCAGAGAAAAACGGACAAGAGGGAGAGGGAGAAGCCGCTCGCGAAAAGCTCTCCACGTGCGTCGTGCTCGCTTATTTCTCCTCGTGAACAATTGAAAGCGCTTTGTTAACAGTTGTTTCTCTTTTTGCCACACCAACGGCGAGGGATTTTGTCGCTCGCTCATTGGGAGTGCTCGATGTGTGCGGAGAGTGCGTGAGGAGGGAGCCACTGTAGCAGCGGGCGAGAGAGAGAGTGCGAGAACCCTGTGAAGAGAATACCTTGTAACAAATGCGGCCAACTAAGCGTAAAAGTAGGCGACCGCTGTGAAAGCTTATTACTCTGTGTTTACAAGCCCGAGGAAACTTGGCCGCGGTGCGCCGCACTTTAGGAACTCTGCGTCGTCGACAGGCACAGACGAGAGAATCGTAGAAAGAGAGGACGCGCGCGCGGACGCAGGAGTGCGCGAGAGGCTTTTGCAACGTGTAACTAGCTGGCACTGTAGTTGAAACTGGGAGTGACTCGTTCGAAAGCAGAGTGCCTGACAGCACTCGATCTCGTAATTAGCGTGCGCGCTCCTAGCTCGCGCGGATCCTTCTTTCCACGGGGACTCGAACGAGACGCGCATACCTAACCTCACACTCATCCACGCCTCGCTGCTCCCACCAGCACGTGTAACCTGCGTGCAGCAGGCATATGCGCGCGCGCGCGCGTGCACGTACTCTCGAAAAGGAGATGACGAAATCACGTCGAGGAGAGCGGCGTGGCGCGGCGCGAGGAGCGGGCGAGCGGAATATCGAAGGCTCGGGACATTCCAGCGGTTGCACATTTGCGCGCCACGCAGATTTCTATGCGCCGGCAAGTGCGGAATTCGCTGGTCGCGCATGGAACTTGAGGGCAAATAGAGTGATCGCTGCAAAAAAAACGGCCAGGCTATAAAAGGACGCTCGCAAGTTTAAAGTGGCATCTCGGGGCCTATTTGTCTGTAGGAAGTAGACCATGCCACGTGATGAGAGGAACACGAGGCCTGGCTGCCACGATACGCTCGCATAATCGCTTGGGATCATCCGGTACTGGTGGCGCTGCTGCTGCTGTTGCTGCTGCTGCTTCTACCAGTACGGGACGCGTGCATGTGCACGCCGGAAAACGCGTGTTTGTCAGCAAATTGGGACGCTCGCTTTACCGTTTGCTTTGTTCGAGAGCATCTGGTTAATAATACGTAAGCAATTACGGGCCTATTGTTTATTAACGTCCGTCGTGTTATAATATGTTGGCCGAGTGGCTCGGTATCACTCGCGCCGGCTATCTAACCGGTCCTGCCCACACTGGCCTGCGGCCTTTATGTCTCGGCGAGCATGCGGCCGTTCATTAGCGCGCGTCAATATTTATTAATCGAACCGGCCGGAAAACAATGCCTGAGTAGCCGCGCGCACGCCATCCCCGCGCACGGATATTACGGGATAATCAAATGTTGTTTAAATATGGCTAATAAGTGGCGATGATAATTATGCAGTCGGATGCCGGACACTCGGACGATTCACTCTGCCGCTGACTCTCGTGTCCGTCCGGCCATAGACGGACTTTACTACTTACAGGGGCCGCGCGTGTTATGCTATTCCATTTAGTTCTTCCTTTCAGAGATCACAAAGCCCCCGGGCGAACAAAGCTCGCGGAATACGTGAAATTTTTGCGAACGCTAGGGCCAATGTGACGCGCGCGTATGTGGAATGTAAAATACTGAATAATTTCCAGTGGAAAAAGGGGCTCAATTTTCCCTCTGCTCTGCGGAGGTTCGCCGAGACCGCGCGCGCGCGCGCGCCCATAAGCTCTCCTGCGACCAGCTGTATTTATTTATCTGCTCGCCGACCGCACTTTGAACGCACGTTAATTTACCGAAATTTATGCACGACCAAGCATCGAGAAAATATGGCGAATTCTCTATCCGGCTTTGTCGCCGTCCGCGGAGAGTAACAGCAGAGACGCTTGCCAATTTCAAGCATTCTCGAGCGCTACTTCTTTCGTTACTTCAACGAAATAAATTCCTCCCTCATTACCCAGATTACCAAGAACTTTCGCATTAATCTTCGCGAAAAAGTTTATCGGCGACGTAAACATGAGTTTGCAATTTGACGGGAGGCTCGGGCGAATTCGAAATTTCCGGAATCAAAAGGAAACTCCAGCGTTGAGTGAGGGAAGAAGGAGAGAAGGGGGAGAGGGTCATAGGCAATAGGCGAGCTGTCAATTAAAGCACGCGACGCTTGTATTCGGGCATTAATCGTTATAGCTAGCGGCGCTTTAATTAACGCGCTTACGGTGGGGGGCGGTTGGTACCCACGAATCTCCCAGTTGAAATGGAACCGACCAGCTAGCCAGTCAGGTGAAAGAGTATTTCTCGTCGCAGAGTGCACCGTTTGTCCGCAGCTGTTGCGAAGTTTAAGGAGCTTTAGCGGCAGCCGCAATTGTTTTACTGTTTCAGACTTCGGCATAACGACGGGCCGGCAGGAGGAGTCATTCCCGTGTGCCTTTGTTTTCAACAGCAACGAGACTCGAAACGGTACCTTCGCCTCGCCAAACTACCCGGGCTTGTACCCCCGCGACACCGAGTGCCACTACTTCTTTAATGGCCAGCGCAACGAGCGGGTTCACCTTCACTTCCATTTCTTCGCCGTCGAGGGAGTATCGCCGTAAGTCCTTTCGCATTATCCTCCATATTCATGTTTCTTTAGTTCTTACACTTCTAGCATATAAGTGGTCGAGCAGAGGAAGCTTGGACAAAGTGGATAACAGCTTGTATCTGCGTTATTTTTGTTGGGAATTTTCATATTCTTTGGATTTTCTCTGCCTGTACCGTTGATGGCACACATGCCACGTGTATTACTCATTGCACACGCTGATGTATTTCTTTAATGCGAGAAACATATTTTATGACACATTTAAATCTCTACACTATATATTTTCGCCAAAAGAATGAGTCATAAATGATACGCGATGTGATGATTATTCTATACATGCTAAGTAATCATGGATTGTGTGATAATATATCAATCTTTAGTCAAAATATTAGCACAGAAGGTGTTAAGGTATCGCCGTAAGTCCTTTCGCATTATCCTCCATATTCATGTTTCTTTAGTTCTTACACTTCTAGCATATAAGTGGTCGAGCAGAGGAAGCTTGGACAAAGTGGATAACAGCTTGTATCTGCGTTATTTTTGTTGGGAATTTCCATATTCTTTGGATTTTCTCTGCGTGTACCGTTGATGGTACACATGCCACGTGTATTACTGACTGCACACGCTGATGTAATTGTTTAATGCGAAAAACATATATTTTATAACAAATTTAAATCTGTATAATATATTTCCGTCAAGAGAATGAGTCATAAATGATACGCGATGTGATGATTATTCTATACATGCTAATTAGTCATGGATTGATGATGCAATGAAATGTTGTGTGATAATATATCAATCTTTAGTCAAAATATTAGCACAGAAGGTGTTAAGGTAGAATTGCGAATTTTTGAATGTAAAAGAACTATAATTTTTGTTGCAATTATATAAAAAATGTGATAAGTAGAACTTTGACAAATTTCAAATTTTTTTTCTTGTTCTTTCCCACAACTAATAGTTTAGATAAATTATGTGAAATTCAAAATACCAAGTTTAATAACACAGACATTGATTGCACAATTTAGATTATTTAAAACTTTTATACAAAAGAATTTCGAAATTAAAGCTTCTTAGCAAACACAGTACTCTCAAAAAATGGATAAACTACTTCAAATTGAATAAATCCTCTTTATTATTACAGTTATCACTCTATAAAGAAAATGCATCCGTGAGATATCGGTTTATAATCGTATAAGGCGTGTCGATTGAGCAATCAGGAAAAATACATTAAATACAATTTAGATTATTTCAAACTTTTATACAAAAGAACTTCAAAATTAAAGCTTCTTAGCAAACACAGTACTCTCAAAAAATGGATAAACTACTTCAAATTGAATAAATCCTCTTTATTATTACAGTTATCACTCTATTAAAAAAATGCATCGATGAGATATCAGTTTATAATCGTATAAAGCGTGGCGATTGAACAATGAGGAAAAATACAATAAATACAATTTACGTTATTTCAAACTTTTATACAAAAGAATTTCGAAATTAAAGCTTCTTAGCAAACACAGTACTCTCAAAAAATGAATAAACTACTTCAAATTGAATAAATCCTCTTTATTATTACAGTTATCACTCTATAAAGAAAATGCATCCGTGAGATATCGGTTTATAATCGTGTAAGGCGTGTCGATTGAGCAATGAGGAAAAGGCAAGGGTGAGAATGCAGAGGCGTAACAGGATCTCCGATGGCGATAGCCAAATCACCATAAATAATTCCGTGATTCTTCCTCTCAATTACTCGCATCCCGGCGCACTCTCGGCGATCACTGTCGCCGAAGGGCATTGGCCATCAGAGCGCCTTCATTTCCAGTCCGTCGCCGCCAAGGGAATACCATCGTAATCCCCTTCGCATTACACACTTCCTATTAATTTCTAATTGGCTTTCACAGCGGTAATAATTATTCCGACGCCTCTCGCGTTTCCGGAATTATTGAAAGATGTTTATACTACGTAAAACCGCGAGTTTATAATCGCACAAGTTGTATCGATTAATTTATTAGTAAGCAGAAAGGATTAAAACGTGCAAGTCCGTTCGCATTACACTTCCTATTCATTTTTAATTAGCTCCTACAACAGTACTAATTATCGTGACGCATTCCCGGAAATGAAAGATGCATAAATGATGTAAAATCGTTCCGATTAAGTTTCCAGCTACTGTTATCGATTGCCGTATAAGTCATACGAATGAAGGCTTAAATACTTCATTAAAACCAAGTGTGAAACTGTGGGCATACGTTCGCATTACACATCCCATTAATTTTTCTTTGCCTCCTACAACAGTAATAATTCTCCCGCCGCAGTGGCAGAAATATTGAAACCGAGAGAAGCACGTGAAACGAATAAAATGGAGTCGATAACATTTACTGCTACAGTTATCGATTGGTAAAAAACGAAGTCGAGGGGCTTATATCGGTCTATAATGGTATAAGTCGTATCGATTAAGCGGTTAGGAAGAGGCGAGAATGAGAATGTGGGGGCGGTAACAGGGTCTCCGATGGTGAAGAGCGAAATGGACGGTACACGCGTGAGAATTGCATATATCCTAACGGCAGCTCGTCAATCACTGTGCCGGTGGCGGGACAAGGCGAGGACCCTCGAGCGAGCGAGCGAGCGAGCAAGCGAGTAAGCGGGTGGGCGAGCGAACTGCTCGTGCCAGTGAATCGATACTTGTTCGATTGGACTGCCAGGAGGTAGTTTGGACGTTCCGCTAAATCAAACTACGTCAAACAAAGTTTGCCTCTGCCTAGTCGGGAGAGGAAGGAAGAGGAGGGAGGCGCGTCCTCGACGAGTGGCTGTGCTGGGGTCAGTCAGGAGCGCGCGCGCGACCGCTCGCTGGTGGAGTCGACGGTGCGACCGAGGCAATTACTGGCTGTCTGCGCGAGGGACAATCATTAACGAGTATATTAACGAGCATCGTGTCGAGTGAAAAATAGGAAAGGCCATACTTTCGAAAGTGGAGCGCGGAAAATTGCAGAGAACCGGGCGAGCGAGGACAGAGGAGGATAGAATGGCGCGGCGCGGCGCGGTGGCGGGCCGAGGATGCGCGCTCGGGGGTCGCGCGCGCGATACCTGTTCCTAATTGGATCGTATTAAATCACGGGTCCACCGATATCTCGACTGAAACTCAGCCCTCCCATTCATTAGCGGATGTCGCTAATTAGAGCTGTTTTGCCGGACCCTCCCTCCAATTTTTCACCCTCCCGACCCCGCCGCTTGTATTTCCGGCGCAGCTAACCGGAACTATCCCTCCCAATCGGCCCTCCAAGATCAGGATTTAAATGAATCATAGAACTTTAAATGCTCTAATTGCGTTTTCAAGCCTGTCGGCTGTACATTTATGATAGTCGCCAGTGACTAATCGTAGCTGCGCTCGGTTTTTCCTTGGGCAGGTGGAGGGAGGGCCGGCATCGTAAATATTGCTCGGCGGGTGAGGGTTCAATTAGTCGAAGTGCAGCCGGCGCGGCGCGGCGCGGCGCGTTACTCGCCCGCATTTCATTTCCATCGCGGCCACGGGCGAGACATACATTTCTCTACGGTAAAACCAGCGAGATATATAGGTCTCGCGAAAGAGAGGATCGCAGGAGATGATCAATCACGGGAATTGCCACTTATGTCATCGGGCCGAGGAGCCGGCGGCCATTCACCCTCCGAGCGATTTATATGTCCCGTTCTCAGGATAATGGCACTCACACGTCAATATTTCTTGCGACTGTTATATGTTATTTATCGAAGTGAATGCATTCCTAGGCTCCTCGAGGCCTTCTCCCTAAATCACTCTTATTCCACCCATTTATCTGCTCAAAGGACTTTCCTTTCCCCTCTAATCGAACTCCATCAGGAGATCCATCGTTTCCCGAAGTAGCAAGGACGCCCAGTGAGAGCGACATTGTTCCTTGGTTTCAATGGACTATTAAGCTGCTCTCGAACGACGTCGGCCCTCGGTGCAACAGGGACAGAAATAAAGCGCGTTATTTCGAACCGTCTACGTCGACGCCCTCAAGACCCGTTTAATTATAGTTGCCGTAATCGCGAATCGTTGACTCCCTCTTCTCCGCTCTCGACGTATTTATGTCAGTCGCGAGAACGAAACGAGAGCTCGCCAGCAAGGAATACTATCATCCGCCATCTCGTTCCTTCGGCTCCGGCACAGATTTCACTCGGCAGGAAGTGGCAGTGTGAACGGGGCTGCATTGGAATTATGCGCGGCAAGAGCCAAGATTGGATTACTTATGAAATTGGCGCTCGAGCGGTGCGAAAGCAATTTATGTGCAGGGCTGGCCAAAGCGGAGAGTCTTCGCGGCGAGAAAGATCGCGCGAGGATTCGCTTGCGATACTTGCGAATAAAGGTGAGGGCGCGCGCGCGCGCCCTTTCCACGACGGGACGCGACACTCTGCGTGAATTTATTGCTGATTATGGGATGTATAGCTTGCCCCGGAGACATAAATCTGCCGATACCCTCGAAGATCCTCGCGGATCGAGCGCGATACTCCTAAATTTACATCGAGCTTCCCGCACACTCTTTCACCCAACCTAACCTCAACCCTCCGAACTGTTAATGCATCAAAACACTGTGGCACAAAAACGCACACATACACGCAGAAGATCCTCGAAGATCCTCGCGGATCGAGCGCGATACTCCTAAATTTACATCGAACTTCCCGCACACTCTTTCACCCAACCTAACCTCAACCCTCCGAACTGTTAATGCATCAAAACACTGTGGCACAAAAACGCACACACACACACGCAGAAGATCCTCGAAGATCACTGCTCGAAGATCCTCGCGGATCGAGCGCGATACTCTTAAATTTACATCGAGCTTCCCGCACACTCTTTTAGCCAACCTAACCTCAACCCTCCCAACTGTTAACGCATCAAAACACTGTGGTAAAAAAACGCACACACAGGCAGAGCAGACTGATTGGAAGTGGTAGCGAGAGTGAAAAGGTTCAAAAGCGGCGAAATGATTTAAGCTCCGTTAAGTCGGTCCGGCAACTGTGACGCGTGAATAGCGGGGCGAAAATGCGCATTTTTTTTATGGGACACGCGTGGTAACGGGAGTTGTATTTCACAGAGGGCTGCCAGCCACTTTTCCAGCTGGGAAACGCGCGAGAGACTCGTTTGCCAGAGAAGGGGAGTCTGGTAGCAATAATAATATAAAACCCAGGCTATCGAATATTCGTCACGTAAATTCAGCTGGGCTGTATCCGATTGCCATTTGTTATTTTCGGGCCGAGCGGTGCTCTACGCGCGATAACCCGCGCCAGCCGCGGGCACATTTTTTATCGGTTAACACGCTGACATATTTCTTTTTAATTTTTTCCCTGACCGCGCTCACCAATTAAGTGCACACGTCCATCGCTTGATATCCGTTTGTCGAAGCAAATGAATATCCACCCGCTCCTGCCACGTGTGCCGAACCCTGGTTGGTACGAGCAAACTTCCGCTTTAGGAGATAGGACGGGAATAGAATGACGATCGATCATAATACGCTAAAGGGGAATACCGGATGTACTATTGCTGTCTCTAATTAATTATTTCTATTTACTGCTTTGCATTGACATTTCTCAAAAACCACAGGAATTCTATTGTTTTTATCTACATGCATTTACAAATGTATCAGGGAGAGGCGAAGATGTGGAGCGCTGGCACAGAATTCGGAGGCCTTTTCAAATGAAAAATAGCAATAATTAATTAAAAATAATTAATTTAAAGTAAATGTCAAAACATAAAAATAACTTATAAAAGCAGATGTCCTTTCCACTCGAAAATTGGTGTTATTGTAAAATTACAATTACAATTTAACAATTTTTTATATTTATCCTATTTATCACGTTATTTCTACAAATGAAACCGTTTCCTTTTCACTCTCTGCTCAAATGCTCTCGAATCGGACAGTCGAAGCTTTTGAAACTTAGCCTGATTATTCGTAAATGTCTCATTTGCCACATGGAATATTTTTTATTCCTGTATCATTATTGTATCACGTATTTTTAAGTCATAAACGGTAATCTCTGCTCTCGTGGTCATAAGAGCCCATGCATAACAATGGGTTTTTCGACATTGATTGCTCGAAAACTGTGCACACAAATAAGTTGAAATTTCGTAGAGAACTGCAGTGAGAACTGCAGAACTTTACATTGACTATTATTCTATGTAAATTTGAATTCGGTCTCATTATTTTCATTTTCGGCACCAACTCCCTTAACCAATGCCTTTGCCCAGGAATCAAGAATATCGATATTAATAATATAAAACAAACGTTAAAAACGTGGCAACTATTAATACAAATCTAGCAAATACTGCAAACAATAAAATAATTAATAGGCAGCAATAAATACGATAAAACTGATTTATTTCGCGAAATTAATACTACGTGGAAATACTTGCTGCCTCTAACACAAACACATCACGATGTGTTACATGATTGGACTTTGCGCCGCTACCAACCAACCAGCAGTGTCACATCGCGATCACCGGTATAAACGTGTAAACAGGCCTTAAAAGTTTGTTCACACGCATCAGTGCAAACGGCAAATAGCGTTCTATTGTTTTTAAGTACACGTACTTATACAGACATAGGAAGCGCATACATATGCATTGACATTGTTCGACAGTGGCACGTCACGTTCACTGATGTATGCAAAGTAAATCGATCTTTAATAGCTGCCGCGCGCGCACGATAGAATATCAGTGGCCGACTATTTCGCCACCGGGAATATTCACTGTGTATTTGTATGCAGCACGGCACATGAATGACTAAAAAATGGACCAACCGAACGAATTTGAATGTATAATGAACAGTCTAACCGACACACAATGGCCCGAAATCAGAAAATACTAGCCATTTCGCAGACACCAGTTTTTCATTTCTCTATTATTATATTTAATGAAGCAGAACTAGAATAAATGCAAGGAATGTGATAAATATAATGAATGTGAAATTTCCGCATGTGCAGAATATATATTAATATAATTATGGGAAATATTAATATATATAATAATCATAAAGAAGAAAAGAAACGTTTTATGATTGTATGATAAAAAAGTCAGTTCACTCGATGTGTCATATGTGGCGAACTTTAGAAACTATCGAACTCCATAAAATAGCGCTTGTTTATTTTTAGGTTATGTTTAAACGCCATTTACACCGATAATAAAACTAGCAATGAGAGTGTCAGACTTGTCAGGTCGAAACTTGTGCTTATTATTTTATATAAGTTCGTAAACCAACGTGGAATATTTTCAGCGAAATTCAACTGTCATAATTAACGTAAGAAGTTTTTAAAAATGATTGAATAGCCGATTAATACCTATTTGACAGCGTTTAAGAAGTACCTCCGTTATTTTGGAGTGTCAGACTTGTCAGATGCAAACTGGCCGCGATGTTTTCCAGTTGAGAAGTTTCAGCTGGATGAAGCATTTCAAGTGTGTGAACATCTAACTGACGTTCTTAAAAGCTATCGAATTAATATAATCTGGCACATCGATGAGTTTTAAAAAAGATCTAGTTCAGCGTGACAGTTTAATTACAAAAAAATATTTCCTAGTGTAGAAGAACTATAAAATAATATAGAGAGAAAGATAGAAACAGTGAGAGTGAAGGATGCTGCTATAATTATCTAAGACTACATTTGTATGTTTTAAAAAAAGAGACTACCGTGTGCAAGGATGGCTCACTCATTGATTTGTGAATTCATTCCTTTCCGAGCCTTAAAAGAGACAAGACGCGTAATAAAATCGTTCAATCACTCGCGTTCCTGTTTATTTACTACAATATTGATTTAGGAATTTATTAAAAAAAGGAAATAGTTAATTTAAAAAAATGAATTTAAAGTAAATGTCAAAACATAAAAATAACTTCCAAAAGCAGATGTCTTTCCCACTTTCCCACTCGAAAATTGGTGTTATTGTAAAATTACAATTACAATTCAACAATTTCTTATATTTACGCTATTTATCACGTTATTTCTACAAATGAAACCATTTCTTTTTCACTCTCTGCTCAAATGCTCTCGAATCGGACAGTCGAAGTTTTTGACACTTAGCCTGATTATTCGTAAATGTCTCATTTGGAGCGCGGGTTTCGATTTGGCGGGTGTGACATTGTTCTTGGAAGTTTATAAATCGATGATAAGACACATTGAACGTTGCACAGAAGTCACTCATCATCGGTGATTCTCATGTGTCGGCAGTTGCGACGAGAAGACGGCGAGCGACTTCGTGGAGTTCTCGAATTTCATGGCGAGAGACCGCAAGTACCCGAGGCACTGTGGCGAGCTGAAGGAATTCGACGTGCAGAGCGACCGGAACTTCTTCCGCGTGACCTTCAAGAGTAACAGCCGATTGGACGCCACGGGATTCAACGCGAGCTATGTATTCGTCGACGAGGAGACGAACGACACGACGAAACCGCCGACGATCAACGCATCAGCGCGACCAGGTGAGTTAATCGGCCTTATAAGACCTTATTTTATCTATCAGACAAACTTGCCGCTAATTGGTAGACGCTCGACTTAACGCGAGAGATAAAACCGGCGAATTCCCTTTCATAATCGGGGCCGAAGTGCAATTCGATTTGAAATTATGCGGATGAAACGAGCGCCCGGACGCCGCCGCCGCCGTTTCAACACTAGAACTTCGAACGAGGTCAAGATGTCTTCTCTAACATTTATTCATGCTTGTTACTCGTTTCAAAAACATTTTAATTCATGAAAGCTTCTCTCACTTTTTATTCAAATATATAGCTGGTTAATTGTGTGAATAGCTTTTCTCTTTTTACGTGCCGACGCGGCTTTTTTCAAGATTTTAATGCAGAATACCTGTACATACCGAACCGAGTTAGTTTCACCGCTGGCAAAATGTAGGTAAATCTTGGTAACATTTCGATTTCAAAGGTTTCTTATAAACTTTCAAGACTTTTACCAGTACTGAAATAATCGTATATAATACACATAATTTTTAGAAAATATCTCAAACGCAAAGTATAATACTATTGCTTGCTATCAATAAATCAATAAATTATCCAAATCTAAAACATAAAATATACATTTCTTTATATTTGCATTTTCTTACAAGGGATGCTTGCCAGGAGCGGAACACCAAATGGGTTAAAAAAAATTGGGGATGTACGGTTCGACCCTCTAAACAAAACCTTATAACACTTTTTCAGAATGCGCCCTGGTTGACGAGAAAAAAATGAGCGAATATTGGTACATAGCGTAGCCTTATGTTATTAACAGGAATGGTCTGGAGTGGAACACCAATTGGGCTGAAAAAATTTCTGTACGTACAGTTCGACCATCTGAACAGAACCCCATAACACTTTTTCAGAATGTGCCCTGGTTGACGAGAAAAAATTGGCATAGATCGGTCATGTAGTGTATATAATCTTTATATTATTAACAAATTCTCGCGTACCAGGATGGCAGAGAGGTCGAAGTAGTTTTTACAGACATACGTAAAGAGTAAATTTAAACATAAATATCACCTTATTTGTTATTAGACGAGTAATTAGAAATTGTATTACAAAAAAGTATTTCGCAAAATCATTACTCAGGCTATAAACAGGCTACACAACTATTTCTTAGTTGACTTAGTTGACTATATCGCGAATTTTTTTCTCGGTAACCAAGGCGCATTCTGAAAAAGTGTTACAGGGTTTTGTTTAGGGGGTCGAACCGTACATCCTCCATTTTTTTCAACCCATATTTAGTGTTCCGGTCCTGACAAGCACCCCTTGTTAGTAAGGAACGCAAAAGAAATCAATATAAAAATACATTCACTTCTCAAATACCATTTTTTTCACAAACATATCACTTTGAGACTTCAAGTAGCAATATCTTAATCTTCAGCAGTTCTGGTGTTAAAAGAGGGGCAGTTTCGCAGGAAGCTCGTCGCAAGGATAAGGCCGAGCCGCGTAACTTCTAATCCGGTGTCTCGTTACGCGGTATTACGTAGAACGGCGAGCGTACTTTCTACAACAATGATAAAATAATATGGTAATGTAATAGAGCAGCTGGTGTCCTCTCTGCCGGCGCGGCGGTTCCATCGTCGAACTTAATACAGCCCTGTCATTAGTTGCATCCGGCTAAAAGAGTCTCTGCCGAGTCAGGGGTGACACGTACTATCCACTTAGTATACTACTACATGTACAGGGTGACTCACTTGCCTTTGAATCAGAACTCTTCTACTCCACTTTTGCTAGATATCTATTTAATTATACTATATACTCTCTGTTTAACAATAGACTCTATTAAATTCTGTAGTCCGCTCGAGCCAATATTTTGCGAAGTTTTAGCATCGACTTCCTTCGAATGGCTAGCAACGTAAGGAGACAATATTTTATTATATCATATTTATAGCGGAATATTATATACAACTGGTTTCTGTAGAGTGAAATTTCATGTGCGAGTTAGCATAACTCAAACATGTAAAAGTATAACTGTATCAAATGCAGACAAATATTGAGAAACATTTGAGTATAATTTAAATTGCCTTGCCTTTGAATCGGAACTCTTTTACCGAACTTTTGCTAGATATCTATTTAATTATACTATATATTCTCTGTTTAACAATAGACTGTATTAAATTATGTAGCCTGTTGGTGCGAATATTTTACGAAGTTTTAGCATCGAATTTCTTTGAATGGGTAGCAACGTAAGAAGACAATATTTTATTATATGATATTTATAGGGGAATATTATATACAACTGGTTTCTGCAGAGTGAAATTTCATGTGCAAGTTAGCATAACTCAAACATGTAAAAGTATAAATGTATCAAATGCAGACAAATATTGAGAAACATTTGAGTATAATTTAAATTCCCTTGCCTTTGAATCAGAACTCTTTTGCCGAACTTTTGCTAGATATCTATTTAATTATACTATATATTCTCTGTTTAACAATAGACTGTATTAAATTCTGTAGTCCGCTCGAGCCAATATTTTGCGAAGTTTTAGCATCGACTTCCTTCCAATGGGTAGCAACGTAAAGAGACAATATTTTATTATATTATATTTACAGCGGAATATTATATATAACTGGCTTCTGCAAGGTGAAATTTCATGTGCAAGTTAGCATAACTCAAACATGTAAAAGTATAAATGTATCAAATGCAGACAAATATTGAGAAACATTTGAGTATAATTTAAATTTCTAGATTATTTCTAATGATTTTAATATGGAACAGTGTATGCTCGACAGTGGTGATTCAAAGGCAAGTGACTCACCCTGTACATCCGGTATGCATGACTTTTGAAAAGTCTCGTCTTAGGGTTGGAGGTCTCCTGTTGTAGCTCCTTAAAAAAATTTGTCATACCGGATGTACACGGATATTACATAAACATGTAAAAGTGTAAATGTATCAAATGCAGACAAATATTGAGAAACATTTGAGTATAATTTAAATTTCTAGATTATTTCTAATGATTTTAATATGGAACAGTGTATGCTCGGCAGTGGTGATTCAAAGGCAAGTGACTCACCCTGTAGAAGCGCGCGCGATTCACTTTGCAAATTCCAAGTCCTCGGTTCAATGGTGACATACCTATGCAAAGGAGATTACGGCCAGTCGATGTAAGCCCTTACGACTGCTTCTACCTTGGAGGGAAAGCAGCCCACGATGCTCATACTTTGAGACTTTTCTTCTAGCAGCTTCTTACCAGCCATTGAAGCGCGCGATACCGTAAATAATAGTGAGTCGACATTGAAAGTAGAGCCAAGTAGACGGCTCCTTGTAAAAATGATTATGCGCTTTTTATAAGAGGATTTCTAGCAGCCCGGCCTGTTCACCTTTTCGCCGTAGGAGGCGCTCGCGCTCGCGCGCGCACCTCCTCCACAGATATTGATAGAGTAAATCGAATTTTAGTGTACCTTCCTCCATTATTAAATCACTCGGGAGATGGATTCGTTTGCTTTAATCGCACCGCCCAGAAAGAACAAACTGCCGATAGAATCAACACGATGAAAGGACACGGTAGGAGATACGCGAGTAATGAGAAACGTTGGATGGAAGTCTCCAGTGAAAGGCACTAAATACACGCTCGCCTGTAATGGTTTGTAGGTTAGTGAATGGAAGAGAAAAAGCCCTCGCGTAAAAGCAGACAGGTTTGATCGATTTACTGCTATTAGATAAAGAAGATAATATATAAAACAGTATTTTCTTGAGTGGGCTCTTCTTATTGGACTGAAGAAAAGGCGGGAATTCTTCGTAAAAATAAGAGGCACTCGTAACTCGTGGCAATGGATCTCGCACTAACCTCAAAGTAGGCAAATGCAATCCCTGGCGAAGATACTTGGTCACGAGAAGCTGCGGGGGTGGTTGCAAGTATAAAATCATAATCCAAAAAGGAGTACGGCGGCGCGAAGCACGTCCCACCACTTTCAAGTTGCACTTCGCGCAGGGAAATGCGGCCTATACGTGGAAATCGTAAGCAGCATGTACGAGAGGAATTCCCGCTCGGGTAAAGAGGAAGTCGGAAGAATTTATGAGGCTCTCGCCGCGCTACTGTATTTTGCATTGCACATAGATAGTTGAGAGGCGTGTGCTCCTCGAGCGGATCAGGAGTGGGATTCGGAGCACGGCTCGAGCGAGTACTCGAAGGGGGCCGCCGCCAACCGGAAGGTCCTAACTCGGTGAATCTATCGGGGAAAATCAATTAAAGACAGGGCACTTTAGCTCGTCCCGTCAAATCGAATCGCGCGGAAGGAAGGGTCCGCTCCGTTATTCTCTCGTTTTCAGAGAACGGGCGCTGCTGGCCGCTCGAATGGGCTCCGAGATTGGCGGAACTTTTGTTACTCTTTGCGGGCATTGTCGGCCGCTCAATGCCGGGGCCACTCGCTCTCGCCAGCAATAGCTAAAGGAATTTAATGGCCCCAATACGTCTTCAAACATTCGGCCACTCTCGGCCACCAGCTTATAGTACACTCTAGTTCTATTATAGTATAGTCGAACAACATCAAGCCTGACAGGGGGTTTGGAGGGAAAAAATGCGGAGCTAAGTAGATTGGCGGCGTCGAAGCCCGCCAGCCAAGCCGGCGCATTCACCTACGAAATTGATACATCGCAGTGAAAGCACCCTCTCTCCGTTGTACACATATTTGTTGTCGGAGCTCTATTATCGTTCACCTTTGTTACAGCGCTTCTCCTCCTCCTCCTCCTCCTCGTCCTCGTCGGCCGAGAGAGGAGCGATAGGCAAGAGATGGATGGCCATCGTCGACACGATGCTAAATTGAATGCCGGTTATTTCGATCGAGCCAGAATAACCCGAGACACATTGTCCACGATCTAGCTATCGGGATTTTTATAAGCGATCGGCCCGACACACTTAATTGGACGTGGCCACGCTCGACAATGAAGAAAAATGCGAGAGATTAAAGGCGGCGGCGGCCAGGCATCACTGTGTGATCAACAGGTAGCCTTAATCAATGGCTGCTGGTTCCAAGAATGCTCGGCTCGCGGAGATAGATGTGCGACTATACCGCTTTGAATACTAGCACCAAGGGCGCCACGGATAACGGCGGGCAAATTGTCCTGCTAATAGTGTTAGTCGTTTTAGTCAATGAAATCGCTTTCGCGGTGAATAAACGAGTTCGCCCGAGCAGCGGGAATTGCGTAATTGCTGCTCCGCATTATACTTGACTGGCTGTTCTGTCCAGCTTTACCTGGATAGCGCACTAACAATGATTCATTTTGGGCGGAGCCGATTGTAAGCATGCTAGTGATCAAATAACTCAGCCGTTTAGTTTCAAAGTGGTTTCAATCCATTTGCCGATTTTTTATTGTTGACTGTAGTTAGGTATGCAATTTGTTAATTCTTTAATATTTTAATTGAAATATAAACGGCTTACCTTACTCTTGTAATGTAAATGCATTTATAGTATTTTTGTTATAAATTGTAGCATTACTAAGTTAAGCCGTTCATTTTGAAAGTGACCCAAGTCCATTTATATTTCAATTGAGATATTAAAGAATTAGCGTCAAGTTGTACACGTTACTACAGTCAACAAAAAATCGAGAAATGAATTTAAACCACTTTTAACATAAGCTGCTCAGTTATTTTATTTCCAACTTATTATAAATAAAATTGTAGCGTATAAAATAAGCGTCTATGAAACACACGCTTCGTGTACCATTTCGTCTTGTATGATAACATTTCAAAGATCCTATTACAGTTTCTAATGTTTTCCAGATAATCTTTTGAAAATATGATAGCTTGGCAGTAGATGAGCGCGTTGACATAAATCATACGCTATCCACTCGGAATCAGATTGCCGCTTCCTCGAAAGTCTAGCTCGCCCGAGCGCTATTGGTCTTTAGCCGTATTGTAAACGTTTGAAAACACACTCTTTGTAACGCGAAACTGAAACAACTGTCTGATCGTGATCGACGATCGTTCTGCATCGAGATTGGCGAGCGTTCGTTTTGCTCTTCATTTCCTGCGCTTCTCAGTTTGCGCCACAAGCGCTCTCGATACACGTTTTATATGTTTTAAATTGTTTGCCAGCCTGTGATTGACATAACGCGATAACACAAAGCTTATGACGATCTCGAGATTCAAAGGAATAGAGAAATGAAGGTTTTATCACAGTCAATTGAGAAGCTTCAAAGATCACTTGTTGTATTCTAAACTTCTATCTTTGTATACAATTAATACAAAGCGCAGAATAGCTTAAGGAGGTTGGTGCCGTCATTTTGTGCGAGGGTAAAAGCAGAACATGCGAGCGTTGACACAGAATTTTGAGGCCTTTTTAAATTAAAATAAAACCAATTTTTGAGTAGTAAAATTCAATTTCCAATTAAGTTTATGCTATGTTACACCTGCTTCTATAAGTTACTTTTATTTCTATATTATTTATCACGTTACTTCTCCAAATGAAAACATTTCCTTTTCACTCTCTGGACAAACACTCTCGAACCGGACAGATGAAACTTTTGAATCTTTGCTTGATTATTCGTAAATGTCCGATTTGCCACGTGAAATGTTTTTTATTCATGTGTCATTATTGTATCACATACTTTTAAGCCATAAATGGTCATTTCTGCTCTAATTGCGATAAGAGCCCATGCATAAGAATGGATTTTTGGACATTGATTACTCGAAAACTGTACAGATAAACAAGTTAAAATTTTAAAGATGTCTGCAGTGACCATTGTCTACCGTTCTCTGTAAATTTCAATCCGATCTCATTATTTTCATTTAAATAAGGGCTAAGAGGAGAATATGTGAGACCTGACACAGAATTTTGAGGCCTTTTCAAATTACAGTAAAACCAATTGTTAAGTAGAAAAGTTCAATTTGCTTTTATAAGTTATTTTTGATTTCTATACTATTTATCACGTTATTTCTGCAAATGAAACCATTTCCTTTTCACTCTCTACTCAAGTATTCTCGAAGCGGACAAACGAAGCTTTTGAAACTTTGCCTAATTATTGGTAAATGTCTCATTTACCACATGAAATGTTTTTTATTCATGTGTCATTATGGTATCACATATTTTTAAACCATAAACGGTAATCCCTGCTCTCGTCGCCATAAAAACCCATGCATAAGAATGGATTTTTCGACATTGATTACTCGAAAACTGTACAGGGTGATTCACTTGCCTTTGAATCGCCACTGTCGAGCATACACTGTTCCATATAAAATCATTATAAATATACGTTTAAATGATTTAGACATTTAAATGTATAGATAGAGACATTGAAATTATACTCAAATGTTTTTCAACTTGTGTCTGCATTTTATGCATTTATAGTTTTACATGTTTGAGTTATGTTAACTCGCACATGAAATTTCACCCTGCAGAAGCCAGTTATATATAATATTCCCCTATAAATATAATATAATAAAATATTTTCTTCTTACATTGCTACCCATTCGCAGGAAGTCGATGCTAAAACTATTGTTAAACAGAGAATACATATAGTATAATTAAATAAATGTCTAATAAAAGTGTGCTAGGAGAGTTCTGATTTAAAGGCAAGTGAATCACCTTGTACAGGGTGATCTCTATCTATACATTTAAATGTATATTTATAATGATTTTATACGGAACAGTGTATACTCAACAGTGGTGATTCGAAGGCAAATGACTCACCCTGTACAGATAAACAAGTTAAAATTTTAAAGGTGTCTGCAGTAACCATTATCTATCATTCTCTATAAATTTCAATCCAATCTCACTATTTCCATTTTGGCACCAACCTCCTTAACAAAGCGGCTAACAAATCATCAAGCAGACTCGTACGTTTTTAGAGGACTAGCATAACATGGGAATGTGGTTGGTAGAGGCGTGGCAGAGCGCCGATGGAAAAAAGGGGCCTGGTATTGCTGCGTTGGCAAGATAACGAGGGCATTTTGGTATCAGCAATAACCGAATGATCGAGTCAGCGGAGCTGGGCCGCGACCGCAACTTGTAATTCCATTATACGCGGAAAGTAATTAGTGCGTCCAACTCAATTTCCGGGGGATTGGCGCACCAGCGCTCCCATCCAGTTAAACAGGAGCGGAAAGGGAGAGGAATAATAGAACGGAAAAATATGCGGGTTGCCTAAACAGTGAGAGTTATTAGGGCATCGGCGCCTCGAACAATGTGCCGGGCAAAATTGAATTGGCCATTGTTCGGGGAACAAGTTGCAAATGGAAGAGGATCCTTTCTCCCTCTCTCTCTCCCTCTCTCATTGACGATCCCTGGTATTTATGGGACGATAATATCAGTCGCTCGTCCCTCTAATTCGATTCGCCCTCTCTTTGTAACCGCCGCCGGATTCCTCTCTCAATTTCGCTGCCGGCTTCCGTCTCTCCCACCCTTTCTCCCTCTCTCTCCCTCTCGCAGCTTCCGCAAGGCAGCAGATTGTACATGGCCGATTCAATATTCGCCCTGGTGAGATCGCATCATTGCCCGGTAATATTTACCGTGACGAGGAGCCGCGTGATATTGCATAACTCCCGATTCATTATAGGAGCGATGGGAACGGCTGGTTCGAGGGGGCCTCCAGTTTTTCTTCCTTATCTGCCAGTTCAATTAACCACTTCTGTTACAGCGTGGCGTGGCTCCTCGAGCTCTGAAAAGCCCTACGCTTCATACGTCCTGGTGACAGTTTGCCATGGAGATATCGGGCATGCGAAACATTCGCACCGGCTGCTCTGTTGCTCTCTCTTCCGTGAACAGGGCGTAACTTGGACTTTTTGTTCGGCGCCCGGAGCCAACAAAAAGCGACGAGGACGACCTGACACGCGAGATTGGACGGTCCAGTCGCTCCGACTCTCCCTGTTGGGCGCGTTCTGTCGCGAAGCCGTGTTGTGTTTTGCCGGGCACACACAGAACCTTGTCAGCGAACACACGCGGCACTGATTGTCGTAAAAAGAGTGTGTACGCTCGAGAGTCTACTGGCCGAAGCTCGCCCTGAATGACTTTAATCGTAGTTTCGTCATTGTCCCTGTTGGAGTTCGTGTACGTGCTCGGAGGACTAAACGTGTGTCTGTCCTTTCTTGTGTTCGAAGGTACGGCACCACCCTTAATGCTGCTGCTGCTGCTGCCGCTGCTGTTCCTGGCGAATACCCCAGTGTTCGGCGGGCTTTCGCTTTAATCACGATCGACATCCGTTTCGCCGAGCCTCGGCTCGATCTGCAACAACGAAAACTAGAACTTCGAGGAGCAGGGTCGGCCGGCATTCTCTCTCTCCACCGCTCGAGATGTGCAACCAAGGAAAGTGGCTGCATCGTTCACGGGTCAAGGGAAATGCGCCGAGGAGCAGGAAGAAGAGAAGGAAGAGGAGAAGGAGAGCGGAGATATTCCCCGTAGTGGCGTCTTTTGGGATTCGCTGGAGAAGATTGGCGCGCGAATGTTGGAAGATCATCGTACTAGCAGGCTGAAACACAAAGGCGCTCATTAGTCTCGATGGCGTTGCCAGCTAGGAGCGGAGTCTTGCGGGGAAAAGTATTGGCAATAAAGTATTTGAGGGCTTGGAGCGCGATCCGAGGTGGTCGGGCGATCGCGATTGTTCGTCGGGTTGAAGTGGCACTGGGCTAGTTGTATAGGTAGCTCCGATTTCGCCGGTGCCACCACATCTTCTAGAGTCTAGGTGCGTGACGATTGAAAGTACTCGATTGTTAATGATTTTCTCCACGCGCGATACGAATTTATTAAGACTTCTACCAACTATCTGTCCGATGGAAATACTCGATGAGCCATGCAACCACACACACACACTACACACACGTTCACTCAATCAATCACACACGTATAAACGTATAATTCGCCTTCCTAAATCTGCACTGTCGACACACAAGCGAGATATTGCATCCTCTATACGACTGTGATGTTTCAAGTTTCTCTTTTAGTTGATTAGAAAGAAGACGATACGATAACACAAGTCTGATTAATCACGCGCAGAGTATCCGGCGAGTTCGTGCCCAGTGAGCGACCAAGAATCGACCCCTCGCGACATTTACATTTTATTACCAGCGCTCTCGACGCGACATTCCAACTTAACGAAATAGGAAGGAACTATCGAGAGGATACCAATCAAGCATTGCGTCAAGCTGTTAATGTACTTGGAACGAAATAAACTGAAGGAAGCAACTAACCGATGGTATACAACTGCTCGATCGAGTGAGGGTAGTTTGAAATACTTTTTCGAGAAGACCACTCCCATTCCCACACATATTCCCGATTTCCTCTCTTCCGCGCCTGAAAATCGACAGGTTTTAATGAATCATTCATCAACTTTCCATACATTAGTTATCCAAAGTTATTAACCCGTCAAGTTACACCGATCTTCCATGCAAAAGTTATGTTAATAGTAGAATAATCCGGGCACTAGTATTCGCCGAGGGAGGCGCGGCGTTAAAAAATGCAATGGATGTGTTTAATAATGCAGTACTGCGCTTCGGGATCGGCTTGCTATAATGTAAGTTGGATAACTCCGGCAGGAACTTATCACTATCGAACTTTATGACAGCCGCATTGAACTTTGCCTGGCGCGCGGTCGCGCTCGCGCGTGCCAGAGTTCCGCCTTCGAAAAATTATTTCAAACTGCAGTTTCGCCGACGACGCTCTCTTCTCCGGAAGTTATCGCGCGATAGCGCGGCTCTGGCGTTTGTATAATAATTACACGTTACGGTGTGCGGCGCAACTAATGACAGTAGAAACAGCACGGAGAGAAAAATTGATGCTGGACGAAAGAGGGCGAAAGACCTCGAACTCTCACTGAAAATACCGATATATCAAGATTGTGTATCCCCCGAGCGAGAGACACATAAGTAGCAATACTGTCGTCATGTGTGTGTGTGTGTTAGACCACTGTGAATATTTTCTAATAGGTTTATAATGCGTTGGTAACTTTCCCCTCCGCGAGTTTCTAGTTGATTTACACGTGCGCGAGGTATGCCTGTTGTGCGCGAGTGTTATGCCGCGGCAAATCGCAAGAATTGTACCGTCGGTGTGGATGAAGCTACCACTTACGTTCATTGTTATTTAATATTGTCATCTAATCTATGAAGGAGAGACGAAGAGGAGAGTAAGAGAGGAGTGAACGCTGTTAGAGAGATGTATACACAGAAGGATTGGCACTATGAAGATGCTTGCATGTAACTACTACATTGTAAATATTGTTACATTTAATCTGTTCAAAACGCTCGCTCTCTCTCTCTCACTATTACATACATCGCCATACACACCGCTTTACCACCCTTCCACCCACCCACCTCTTATTGCTGGAATGAAACCGACGAAAGTGATCGAATTGATCAAGGAAAGCGGGTAAGTCGGGGTGCGCGTACTTCCGTTGCGTTTCGACTTGCTAAGTACTTCGTTTTAACCCTCGTCTTCTGTTTAGAAGCGACCGATTAGCCAAGCTTGTTCTCTGTTAGCAGTGGATTAGTTGGCGGCACGAAAGGGCTCCGATCGAAGGGTGCCGATTAGATAAGAGATCGGATCGGAGAGGGCCGAGCGAGGAGTTGATAAGCGTACGCTTGAAATGGCCGAGGAAGAAGAAAAGAGTACTTTATATCCCTGTGTACAGGTGGTTCATTTAATCCACGGATAAAGGGTGCAGTTGAGTTTCCGGAGATTAGTGTACTTCATACGCGTTTAAGAAGGGTCTATGTGTACAAGGGCGACGTAACTAGTTGAATAGTTATTAAAACTTCGAACCTCTTTGCGATTCGCGACTCGGCTCGAGTGCTCCGTAATTAGGCGGGAAGTTCAGGGGCGGCCTAGCAGCAAGTTCCTGAGTCCGAGAAATGTAACTTTTATCCTTAACACACGCCGCATATTACTGGGACCTGCGAGTTATCAAAGTTGCGCCTGGGGCGCTCCAAACTTTGCCCTGCGGTTAAAACTATTCAAAAGCATCATAGTCCTGCCGCGAACAAAGCGCGCCACCGTCGTTCATGATGAGAGGTTGATCGCGGCGCTGACTATGGTATCCGCCAGTATCCGCGGATGTATTTTCTTATTCTGTTTTGAGGCTCTTGCCGGATCATCTCACGCATAAGTTTAACTGAACTGTAATACAATCATCGTTACTGTCCTAATAAACCTTAACATACCAATCCATACGTTCTCTACACCGTAGCCATCGCTCGCTCATCATTTCTCGCCACAACGACACACCTGTTAATTTACTGCGTAAGAGAAAGTGTGTGAAAGATGTGAAACTATACAGCAAAAGAGAAACTATGAATCAGCAATCATTTCTCACCCCTGAGACCCCAATCCCACATCCGTCTATCTCTCAAGACTTGAAAATAAAGAATCTCGCCGTGGGATGCTGTCTTCTTCAGGAAAAGGAGGACATCTTTTTCAATAGTACGAATTACGAGATTCGGCTGCACTTGGCTTTTGTGTAAGCGCCGCTGGATAATTGTTCGACATAATTGTCTCCGGCAATTAGAATGACTGAAAAAGAGAGGAGGGTACATTAAGGGCGTCTCCGGCAGGCCGCGGACCGTCACAATATTTCCCTCAAATTCTTTTTTCCCCGAAAAAATCTGGCAGTAAATGCGCGCTGGCGTGTGCCACGTATAAGTGAACGGAAGACTTTTGGTAGCCTGCCAAGTATGCATTAGGCAGGGAAAAATGCACGGCATCGTAAGATGTGTGTCCAGCAGGCCAGGCTATTGGTAAGAAGCCAACAGATTTCATTCTATCCCGCGGATTTTTATTGATATTCAAATATATCGCAATTCCAGTCAGCAGTACAGACATTCCTGTTAAGAAAGACTGCCTATACGCTTGATCGAATCTAAATCCACAAAAAAGAACCTCTAGAACCTAGTTTTCCATTATTTCCACTGCTCTTGCAAAATTCAAACTGACAAATACTCGCTTTTCACAGAAAACTTACAAGATTTTCTTATGATAAACGACAAATACGACTTTTCTACTTTCATTTCATTCACTAACGTTCGATCAAAGAATCCGACTATTCCAATATCTCGTTACCGGCATTCCGCAAGGCTGATCTCCGACCAGTAACAAACGAGACTCTTGCATGGCGAGGAGCGAGCGCTTCTCCCTGGATAACGAAGGATTTCCTCAGGGTAAGGTAAGAGAAGGGCAGTCTCATCGACGTATCGTAGCGTAGCGTCGCGATGTTCTGTTTTCCGTGGCTCGGCTGAGATACGTGGTGCCCCCTCAGCATCGGCAGCGAGCGTCCTCCTGTACCGGCGCTGCCCTGGCACCGTGGCGTCTGCTATCCGAGCAACGGGAGAGTCGGTGTCGCGTCGCCGTGGCGCACGGTCGGATCAGCTGGGGCCAGTCAAGTCGGACGCGCGCGCGCGCAACCAACCGAGAGAGAGAGCCAGAAAGATCTAAGAGACGGTTCTTCCCACTGGTGTGTTCGCCGCCGGGGTTCCCGCAGTGGTGTACCGTGGCACGTAACGGAACGGGCAGCGTAACCTCGTCGGAGCGTGGCGAGCGCAGTAGAATAGAGCGGCTTGCTAGTCAGCCGGCTTGGAGGGCGCGCGAGAGAGAGCGTGCAGTTAGTTCCCTTGGTAGTTGGTGCGCGCGGTCGCGGGATAGTCGGCATTAGCCGAAAACGCGCAGTCGCGCTTTAGTCCTTAGAGCGGGTGGGAGGTGGCGATCAGCTGCTAGAGCGGACACGCGAGCACGCCGAGATGTTCGTCCTGCAGAGGTCTATCTTGTGAGTAGAAGAATCATACACCCCTTTCATTCAGAGCTACCGTTCTATATCTCTCTTCGGCTTCTTCGGCCACTTGCTGCTGCTCCGCCAGAGCAATTACGGCCTCGGGAACGGGCGTACCTGCGAGAGCGCACGCACGTGCGCCCTAACTACCACCGAGCGAGCGTTCCAACAGGCCGAAGGGAGATTTGAGAGAAAAGAGAGCCGGCTCTTCTCGCGGAGCGGTGATCGCATCGCGTACGGGCGAGCATGGACCGAGCGTGTCGCATTGCGGTGCTGAAAATAGGAGGGCTGGGAATCACCGGATCGATACGAGGCCACGCTTACCCGTGCCCTTGTCGGGCAGTGCCAAACCGAGACCTGAACCGCTCTCGAACTCTACCATTCTCCAATCTCACCCTCCAATCATTCGCGACCTTTATACTGCTTTTTTTAGTGGTAGTTTAGTCACGTAATACTTGCTGCATTCATTTTTATTCTTGTCGCATGTTGCTTTCATAGCTGCTTCGCATCGATTCCTTACCTTTCCTGAACACGTGATTGGCGGGGCCTTTGTTCCATCCTAAGAACTACTTCGCTCCTATTCCCCTCTCTTTCTCTCTATCGCCCTTTCTTTCTCTCCGTCGCCGGCAGTCGACGCCTGCGTTCATTCTCGCACACATTTGAACCGCCGCCGCCGCCGCCCGGATCATTGACCGAGCCGGGCGGCGTTCACGGATTTTGGAGCAACCGTGCGACCTTGCATCCAGGAACTAACGTGACCCGCAGACTGATGGAGTGTTCGCGATAGAAAGCTACGATTTAGAAACTCTATTTCGAGGGATTTGTCAGATTGGCTTTTTATTCCATTTACGAAATTGTCTTTTAGAAAGCCGCACCTGCGGCCAATCGCAGTCGACTTACCCATCGATCGTTTCCTCCTTTCTTGTAAAGTGGAGGTCTGCGCGTACCGCTTCGAAGCGGCGCGTCACCCTCGCCGGGATATTTTCTTAGACGCCGACAAGCGCCTCGTGTTAGTTTACTTTCGCCTGGGAATAGTTCTCCGGATGCACTTCGCTGTGTGTGTTTTGGAGGCGCGGTTGGTCTTCTAGGAAGTGGCGAGGGCGGAAACGCGAGAACTAGCTTTAGCTCGGCGATGCCTGGCAGCCTGGCAGCTCGGCTTTAATGTTTTCGATCGATCCCGCTCGTAATACCGTGTCACCGCCTCTGAAACGAGGACCACCGACTTCTCTAGTACACATGCACTATGCTTCGCATGTACAGGGTGATTCAGTTGCCTTTGAATCAGAACTCTCCAAGCCCACTGTTACTAGACGTCTATTTAATTGTAATATATATTCTCTACTTAACAATAGACTGTATTAAATTCTCTAGTCTGTTGGAGGGAATATTTTACCAAGTTTTAGCACCGACTTCCTTCGAATGAGTAGCAACGTGAGGAGAAAATATTTTATTATATTATATTTATAGGGGAATATTATATATAACGGGCTTCTGCAGGGTGAAATTTCATGTGCGAGTTAACATAACTGAAACATGTAAAAGGCTGAATGCATAAAATGCAGGCAAATGTTGAGAAACATTTGAGTATAATTTAAATGTCTAGGTTATTTAGAATGATTTTGTATGTACATCATACACTGTTTCATACAAAATCATTATAAATAACTTAGACATTTAAATTATACTCGAATGTTTCTCAACATTTGTCTGCATTTTATGCATTTAGACTTTTACATGTTTCAGTTATATTAACTCGCACATGAAAGTTCACCCTGCCGAACCCAGTTCTATATAATATTCCCCTTTAAATATAATATAATAAAATATTTTCTCCTTACGTTGCAAGCCATTGAAAGGAGGTCGATGCTAAAACTTGGTAAAATATTCCCTCCAACAGACTACATAATTTAATACAATCTATTGTTAAACAGAGAATATATAGTATAATTGAATAGATGACTAGTAAAAGTGGACTAGGAGAGTTCTCATTCAAAGGCAACTGTTGCATATGTGCCCATAATTATGACAGTGGTCTGTCAAAATTTAAAAGAAACATGTTTATCAGTTATTTCACACCACATTATTTTAAACTAAATTTATTCAATGTAACTTTCACGATATCGTCAAAAATGAATCATTAAATAGTGGTTGTAATTTCAACATTATGTGGAATTCATTTAGGAATTGGACAACTTTCATAATTACAAATCTACTTTATATATAATATTATACAGTTAAAAGTACGTATTCTTTGAACGCCCACCATTATTTTACAAATATCTTGTTCCAAAACAATAATATTACCACATTTTTAACAAATTTTGAACTCTTTCACTACATCTTGTTAACAATGTTTATTAACCCTTTTAGTGCCGAGAAAAATATCGCACCTACGCCAAGAATATCATAAATATAAAACATTACGAAAAAGATAAAAATTAATGTCTCTTTTGCAAGCAATATTTAAATCTACAAACAATATTTTCACTTGTGTTGCAACAAAATGAAACCATTTATAATGTTTTTTCAATTTATTTCGAGATAAACAACTCTTGCACGTGCTGCGAACAATGATATATCGATGTTCGGCACTAAAAGGGTTGTTAATTTCGTCGAAATAAATATGTCTGTAAATAGATATTCGAGAAGTACATGACATGACGACAAACGTGTTAATTTATAAATAAATAACATATATTAGAATATGTACTAGGTTAAAATCAATTCGTCACAAATACTAGAATATTTCAGGAGTACTAATTAAATATTCTTCGTAATCAGAATAATGCTACTTTGCAAGTAAGAAAGACTTGGAAAAGAGCACAATTCAACGGACTTTCTTTCATTTTTAACACTATAACACTGACTCATGAAGATAAAGCGTTTCTATTTATATGCCCGCTGCTGCATACGCGTACAGCAGCGGGAACATTCGTTCTGGTGAATCGTCTTCCGCGTTTGCTTTCTTTATCGCGCGTTGCAGCGTTCGGCAATGTCATTATTGGACTAAGTCTCCGCAGGGAGAAAGGAAACAATGGGCGAGCACAATATCAGCGTCTTGAATCGCCATTATTTATGAGCTATTGCTTCTGTTTTAACGAGAGAGTCCCAGCGGCGCTTATTAACGGCGAGCTCGTCGTCGCCGATAGGAATTTTTCGTCGCCGCGGGAAAATCCTCGTCGGCAAACATCTGTGTCAATGTTGCGGCCTCGCTTCCCTCCGAGCAGCCGCTCGCGCTTTTTACACAGTTTTATTTAGGCTCGCTGCTCTCTTCGCCCGGCTAAAATCCTCGACTCAAGTTCTGACACACATACGGCACCCGACAAAATAGATGTCAGAATCTAGAAAATCTTCGCTGAATAAAAAGTGAAATTTTGTACTATGCGCACCTATTATACATGACTTTGTAAAGTCCCCCTTTTAGGGGAGGAGGCTTTCCTTCGCAACCCCCTAAAAAAGTCTTGCATATCGTGTCTACATCCTACCAAACTTAATTTTTTGTCCAGTGGCTGTTTGCAGATTGTGACAAGTATTTTGTTGGATGCTGTACTGTCGAGCCTACACTCTTCCATATAATATCATTAGAAATAACTTAGACATTTAAATTACACTCAAGTGTTGCTCAATATTTGTCTGCATTTTATGCATTTATACTTGTACATATTTCAGTTATGCTAACTCGCACATGAAATTTCACTCAGCAGAAGCCAGTTATATATAATATTCCCCTATAAACATAATATAATAAAATATTCTCTCCTTACGTTGCTAGCCATTCGAAGGAAGTCGATGCTAAAACTTGGTAAAATATTTGCTCTAACAGGCTACATAATTTTATACAGTCTATTGTTAAACAGAGAATATATAGTATAATGAAATAGATGTCTGGTAAAAGTGGCACCAGTATCGAACATACACTGTTGCATAGAAAGTGATTATAAATAACGTAGACATTTAAATTACACTCAAGTGTTGCTCAATATTTGCCTGCATTTTATGCATTTATACTTGTACATATTTCAGTTATGCTAACTTGCACATGAAATTTCAGCCTGAAGAAGCCAGTTACATACAATATTCCCCTATAAATATAATGTAATAACATATTGTTTCCTTACGTTGCTACCCACTCAAAGGAAGTCAATGCTAAAACATCGTAAAATATTTGCTCGAGCAGACTATATAATTTAATACAGTCTATTGTTAACTAGTGAAATTAAATAGATGTCTAGTAAAAGTGGAATAGGACAGTTCTGATTCAAAGGCAAGTGACTCACCCTGTATGTGTTTGAGATGATAACACAGTGTTTCGTCGCGTTTCTGTTGATCCTCTTGGATTCTTATATTGGCAAATAACACCAGTAATATATGCCACTAAATTAAATCACGACACGCAGCTATTTTGTTTTCTTTCGTTTAAATGGCAGTGCGATAAAAAAAGTATCGCAAAATCGCGAGAGAAATTACACGATTTTAGCAAAACGCAGCGCAAAGGCAAAAATAACTTTTTTGTCGCCTATCATAATATTCTTCGTCGCGCGGAATAAAAGATAAAATCGTGTGTAAACTCATAAAAAGTGGCACCGGTTGGAAATGCATATTTATAATGCAGCAGACTAATTTTTTTATGGTCGTCGTATGATTGTATTTTCAGTAACATATGACCAAGAAAATTGCGATAAAAAACTATATATATATTCTGCAGTTTTTCGTATATTTCGTGGGGTTTACATTTGACTAAAAGCCTGTACATTAAACAGCTTTTTTTCCCCTTGCAACGCTCCAATTCGTGAGCGAGAGACGACACTCGGCGGTGGCCGCTCGCTAATAATAAAGCGGGTCAGCTTGCAAGCGCGTCAGCTGGTACGAATGTGAAAAATCGTGAGGAGGAAAGAAGGAAGGCAAGAAGGAAGGCAGGCAGGAAGGAAGGAAGGAAGAACTCTTGGTTCACTGTTCATTTGCAGGGGCGATTACGTCTTTAGCGTTCTGTTTCGCGCGATATTGTACCGAGCGTACCTTTACGTAATGCTTTAAATCGACGGTGCCGCCGGTGCGTATTACATAATACTCGCTAAGCAGGCTTTTACCGCGCGAGCGCGCGCCTCTCCATGAGTGTCAAGAATTTTAGCGAGAATTTTCGCCCATTTACATAACATCGGCGGCCTCATCGCGCGCGCCACTCTTCTCCCTCTTGAATGTAGTACTTACGTGCGAACGAACCACTGCAAGGCCGAGACCGGAAGATTCCTTGGTCTCAAGTTCGCCGTGTCCAATGTCACGATTCACTGAAATCGCACTCTTTTATCGCCGCCGCCGCCGATTCCAAGAGAACTCGATTGCGATCGCGTGCACACTGCTTTCGATCTTGAACAACCCACTCACCGTTCACTTTCACGGCCACGCTAATCGGCCAACGACACACGTGGAGGATGCAAGGTTAATAATGCGAGCAAGGTGTTGTGGAATTGTCGGATTCCAGGAATCAATATTAGCTGCTTTTGGCAAATCAAATAAACTGTTTATTTGGAAAGAATGATTTCAAATTGGACTACGATTTGAGAGGTCTTCTTGCATATCTTGACAGTAATCTACTCGCAGTTTATGTAAAATTATTTCGCCAATTTAAAATTATTTCGCATATTTTGCGAATTTCAACAGATAATTGTGAATTTAATATGAAAACGAATCCATAAAATAACATGTAGGTAATAATACAAAAATATATATGTGTATATTCAGTTTTACTTTCAACAAGAACGGAAAAAATCGCATAATGAAATTAGTATTGCATACTGAGTGTTAATTGGCTGAAGGTTAGCTTGGTTTTGCTGAAAGAACGTTGCAGAGGATAAGAGATGCTCCAAAATATAACAAGCCCGATGATTTGAGTGTTTCAAGGGCCTTTTCAACTTGACTCCAAAACTTGCGATCACTTGCAAACTCTTGCAATCAATTATAAAGGATTTAGTAATTTACATTCTACAGGAAATTAAAAGAATTATACAGAAATGCTTGTCAACTTTTAATTATATCATATACACTGCACTTAATTACAATACAACAATTACCCAATTAAAATAAGAATACAACATTATGTTCTATAGATAAAATATATAATATAATATAGCAAAATATCATCTTGAACACTTTGCTCTACTTTCGGAATAAGTCGTCGCAAAGAAAGTTGTCGTTGGTGCTTACGAAAATATTTTCTCCAGCAGACTGCATTATACATATAGTAGAATGCATACTTGCGTCGACAAAAATAGGATGGCACAGTCCTGAAATACACTGTGATTCACAGTTTGGATTTTCCAGAGACTAAACATTCACAGTCAAAGGCAAAAGTATGTTTAATTACGAAAAATGTTTGTGATAAAAGTTTACGCATCGTAATATTATTGTAAATCTAAATTTTATTTCTTACCTTTCTTTTCGCTACATGAATTTATTAGTTAGTAATTATAATTATTAATTACAAGGGGCATACGTGGTGTACGTTTAGTTAATAAATCAGCCAATTAAGCAGGGAGAAAAGTAAGTGCATACATTACGTCATACAGGCAATTATTAAATAATAATACAAGCAATCATTATTTTGAATAACAAACAATTCATAATTAGTATTTGATATTGCCTCGCTTTGCTGGAATTGCTCACACCAAACGTCATGGGAAAATTATTTGCAAGCTTGTCGATATAATCTTTACCAATGCAATCAAAAGCTAATTGCGGATTTATATAACATAATGAAAGTGAACATTCGTTATAATAATTCCTATTATTTGTCCACGATTGTTTACGTTGTTATTAAACCAAATGCGATATTAATGAAGGCTTTCTAGGGAATTTCCAAGTTACCATAATAAATTACACTCGTGATTCACTTTTTGCCCCAAGATTGAATGGGTTTCTTGCGTATACATTACGTAATACAGGCAATCATTATTTTCAATACTAATTAATTAATAATAAATACTTGCTGTTACCACGCTTTACTGAAATTGAAACTTGCGAAACGTCATGGCAAAATTATTTATGAGGTTGTCGATACAATCTAAAGTTAATTGTAGATTTATATAACATAAAGAAAGAAAACTTTTATCACAGCCATTCCTATTATTTCTCCACGACTGTTTATTTTGTTATTTAACGAAAAGCGACATTAATGAAGGGCTTCTAGGGAATTTCCGAGCTACCGTAATAAATTACACTCGAGATTCACTTTTTGCCCCGAGAATGAATGGGTTCCTTGCGCAGTCCATTCGGCTGTAATCGGCCAAGCGGACTAGGATGCGAGAAACGTGTTGCTTCTCGGGGAAATGGAACACAGAGCGATTGTAATGTACGATCGGCATTGTAATACCCACGCGTGTAAAACATCGCGTCGAAGCCCACACTCTGCCGAGTTATTCTCCCGAATCTGGCCGAACGCCACTGTAATAATAATAGATTACCCTGCTCTCGTTAGAAAACTTTATCTTCGGGCTGATTCGCTTTTGCCTTTGAATCGGGACTCTCGTACTCCACTTTTATCAGAGATATATGCGAACTAGAACTGTTCGTACTGGTTTCACTCGGATAGAATTTCAAATGCACTTTAGCAATTATTTAATTTGCGGAATAACGAATTGCTTGAAGTATCTTCTAATGATGTATGGTTTGACCTTTCATTCCACTTGAAATGATTGCTTTTTTCGAAGCACCCTGTGTGAACAATAAATATTGCAATTTTTGATAGTTTGTAAATTATTTGGCTCGTAACTCGATGCAAGAGAGAAATATGTATAACATTCTTTAATCCTGTCAGACTTGAAGCTCTGAACGTTAAACCATACAAAGTTATTTCAAATATATGGTAGCAGACATTTGCTATGGCTAACCATGAGATTTGACTACGATTGGTTGATTACTTTTAGTTTGTACTATTTTAGTTTGTGTTACTATTATTTTTAGACGCATTTTTTTCATGTACTTGGCAATGTGCTTACCAAAAAATCGGTAAGGTTAATAACTTGAAACTCTGACCAATAAACCATACAAAGTTAATTCAAACACATGGTAGCAGACATTTGCAATGGTTAACCATGAGATTTGACTATGATTCGTTAGTTATTTTCAATTTGTGCTATTTTAGTTTGTGTATATTATTTTTAGACGCATTTTTTTCATGTACTTGGCAAAGTGCTTACCAAAAAATCAGTAAGGTTACCATTAAACCTACCAATTAGCAGTCGGAAAAATAACCGTTTTCAATGGGAAAGTATAGCTATAAAAAAATATCGCTAGATTTAGTGTTAAAATATTGTACTGAAATCGGTGTAACTCTTTTCGATTTTATTGCAAACAGACAGATAAGTAAACGCCCTTTATATTCGTTGAAATTATGTTGTCACGGCCCTGGCGAACCTTTCTTTAGCTCGTCATCTTTCAAGTCCGCCTCCTTCGTTCGGACACGCTTTTGAACGTTACCCCTTTTGATGTACCAGTTTTTGTCCGAACAGTCCGTCTCGAGATTCAACGGTGTACGAACATCTGTATTGGGCTCTCCAATAAATCCCGTTTTCTTTTGCAGCACTTAATTTTTAATTTCGCTTACAGTTCCGAAAAACTATACTTAATAACATTATGGGCATTGTGTGTCTATTCACGTAACATTTTATGTGCACTTTAGCAATAATTTAATTTAATGAATATGTTAACTCAATCACCGTATAGTTCGGGGGTTCATTCTTTTCGAAATTGTTTTGTTACTCTTGAAATTCCCTGTGTTCCCTAAAATTACCCTATTTTATTGCAATATTTTATAGCTTACAATTCTTCCTAGTTGATAATCCTATACAAGTGCGAAAATCGTATTAAAGAGATTGATGCAGGGCTAAGAGGGGAACATGTGAGACCTGACACAGAATTTTGAGGCCTTTTCAAATTACAGTAAAATCAACTTTTAAGTAGGAAAATTCAATTTGTAATTAAGTTTATGCTGTGTCATACCAGCTTTTATAAGTTTCCTTTTCACTCTCTGCTCAAATACTCTCGAAGCGGACAAACGAAACTTTTGAACCTTCGCCTAATTATTGATAAATGTCTCATTTACCATATGAAATGTTTTTTATTCCTGTGTCATTATGGTATCACATATTTTTAAACCACAAACGGTAATCTCTGCTCTCGTCGCCATAAGAACCCATGCATAACAATAGATTTTCCGACATTGATTATTCGAAAACTATACAAACAAATAAGTTGAAATCTTGAAGAGAGCTGCACTGACTATTAACTACATTATTTTTATTGTCGGTAGCAACCTTTTTAAAATCTGTTAAATTGTTTTCGAAGGTATTGCCAACATACACAAAGATAGACAAAAGTAGTTCTTCCACGAGAGTTCTGCAGATTAGTGAAACCCGCATTAAAATGCATTCGGTAGTTCTCAAAACGAACACATTCATATAAGCAGACATACGAATATTTCCTTTCACACTACACCATGAAATAATACTAATCATAATATTCAGAACACTGCCACGAGTTATGAAACATTCACATTTAACCAAGGCTGCCACTGGCGTTGACGCCTTTAGGCATTTGGAAGTTTCTCTCAGTGTTGATTGCGAGGGTGTGTATTTGTTACATCTAAAATTCCGCCGCTTGAAATTAGCAATCCGCATTAAATTTCGCCGTGTAGCGGAGAGCGTGAGAATTACAAGTTAATTTACAATGATTTGATATAAAGTAGCGTGGAGCGGACAGGGCTGATTCAAGAGGAAGTAAAATTAGCTTGGAGAGCCGTGGGCATCGCGCGGTACACTTTTCTCCCGTGGGAGCGGCGGCAGCTTTCTATTATCTTTGCGTTATCTCGTCAGTGACGCGCTTCTCAGTTACGAGGAACTTCCAAATGAGTGGTTGCGACGGCGGAGGGGGAGAGTTGGTTACATACGAAAATTAACTAGCCTGTCCTGAGGGCAGCTTTATTAATCATGTGCTGCTCCCGACAAGGGCACTTTACGCGCCCGATAGTGCGTCCTTCGATATACTTAATTGGCTTAACCATAACTCTGCGGGACCTCCTCTCTGATCGATAATCAGTTTCATGCCGCGTTTGCATCCCGTATATCTACTCGGCATACTTCGCCATTACCAGCTCCGCCTCTATCGGCTTCGTTCCGCATAGCATTTCGTGTGTGAATTAACAATAGTTCGCCGATCAAACGCGCCGACATTTCGGCATAACAATGCGCGCACTCGGCAAAGGAAGAATTTGAATATGTACTCTGAAAGCTCTGGAATTTTAGCAATAACTGGCATTACTATGTTTGTTATCTTTGAAAGAGGCGTGCAATTTAATTTAATTTAAAGGATAATTCGTTGCAGTAATTATTTCTTCGTAATTCTTACCCTTCAAACAGAATTATAGTTTGAAGTATCTTTAAAAGATAATTGAAAGGATTTATAAATTCTTTAAAACAGATTATTATTCGTTCGCGTTATTCAGAAATTGTTTGCGTATTATACATTAATTTATTCCATATGACAAGTAATATCGTGTGCTCGTTAACAATAACTTCATTGAAATAATAAGCTTTTGTTATTATCTTCGTTATATAAATCTTCAAACAGTGTACAGCTTGAAATTCCTGTTGAAATTTTAGAACTTCTCTTGAAACAGCCTGTATAAGTAATAAATGTTGCAGGGTTTTATAACCTATAATATGCTTGGATCATAAATCGCGAAAGTCGTGGAATTTTCTCGAGATTACACAAAGTTTTCTGCATATAAGAAGCTATTTCAATCTATCTTGTAGAACATTTATGCTCGCTATCCTTTACAGTTTATGTCTATCAGGAGAAAATATACTTTCTAATAGTAAAATAATTATCCAAATTGATTGAGTACTTTCTCAGGTTATGTTTGGCAGCCATAGAAACTTTCTCCCTTTATAACATTATAATGTTAGTATAAATTACTGCTTAATATCGGTTTATCATAAAATCGCCGCACAGTAATTCGAATCGAGAAAAATGCGGAGAAAATTAGTTTTTGATCTTGAAGAACTTGAAGACCTTCTAAAAAAAACCTTCTAAATTGAAGTAAATATATGTCACACATTTGCTACTATTGATAGTTTCCAAATATACATAAATACTATCACAAAATAACTAATTCTATCAAAGAAAGTGATTGCATACATTTATTTCGTAATATTTATACTATCTATAATTGATAAGATCTTCTTACTGTTCATTATTCGCTTGAATATATTTGTACTTCTTATAATTCATTATTCTTTTGAATGTATTTGAACTTTTTATAATTAAATATTAAAGGCTTTCCTAATTCTCTAAATTCACCAACAACTGGAAAAATAATTTAGTTCGCGTTTTTCATGCTCCACATAATTGGCGCGCCAAAATTTCACGTTATTTATACTATTTGTAATGAATAAGATCTTCTTACTGTTCATTATTCATTTAAATATATTTGTACTTTTTATAATTCAATATTAAAGCCTTTCCTAATATTTTAAATTCGCAAACAGCTAGAAAAACAATTTTGTCCGCGTTTTTCGTGATCCACATCATTGGGGCGCCAAAAGTTCACGTTATTTATACTATTTGTAATTAATAAGATCATCTTATTGTTCATTATTCATACATTTATTCATACATTTATCCTTTTTATAATTCAACATTAAAGGCTTTCCTAATGCTTTGAATGATGCTCACCAACCGGCTCTCGCACTCGGAACACCTGTTTCTCGGCCGTCATAATATTGCCAATACAAACTCTTACGTGCCAGCGATTCCACGCTTATACGTAATTCGTGTAGACGACTGATAACGCACCACACGTAACACATCGTCGACTGATAGGAACTGGCGCAGTACAATATCAATCGAACAGCTGATAACAGTGGAACTTTTCGATGACGCAGTCATCCTTGAAGCACAATTGAATTCACCTGACGTAATAATTCAGTCCTTCGATGAGAGAGGCGCGTTTTTCTCCACTCATACTTTTCCTGGTTAATTCTTTAAGGCACAGGATTTCAGAGAATAATTAGATCGATGTTGCACAGACATTTTTTAGCATTTTAACACTAAACCTACCAATTAGCGGTCAAATGACCGTTTTCAATGGGGAAGTGCGAGTATAGAAAAAGTGTTGGTAGGTTTAGTGTTAAATTAAACAGAGGACTAAATATAAAGCTATACGCATACAACTATTGCAATATTACGAGGTTATCGTTCATCAAAAAGGTGGGACGTTTTTAATCCCACTGGGTCCCAAAGAGTTAAAGAGATTGATGCCGAAAGTGAAAATAATCAGATCGGATTGAAATTTACAGAGAATGGTAGTTGATATTCACTGCAATTCTTTTCAAAATTTCAATTCATTTGTTGATACAGTTTTCGAGTAATCAATGTCGAAAAATCTAAATGTTGTCGAAAGCAGAGATTACCGTTTACGGTTTAAAAATATGTGATACAATGACACATGGATAAAAGATATTTCATGTGATAAATGAGACATTCACGAATAATCGGGCTAAGTTTCAAAAGCTTCGTCTCTCCGGCTCGAGAATATTTGAGCAGAGAGTGTAAAGCAAATGCTTTCATTTGTAGAAATAACGTGATTAATAGTATAGAAATAAAACTAACTTATAAAAGCATGTATGACATAACATAAACTTAATAACAAATTGAATTTTCCTACTCAAAATATGATTTTATTATAATTTGAAAAGCCCTCAAAATTCTATGTCAACACTCACATGTTCCCCTCTCACCCTCGCATCAAATGACGACACGAACCTCCTTAAACTCATTACGACAATGAAGTCTCGTTCAGCCGGTAATTGGGGTAATCTCGCGAAGATCCACGCGTTCCGGGCGCGCCAGTTGCGCGAACATTTCCTCGTAAATGGTCGGTGGTTTTGAAGCGAGGCTGACATAATTATTACAGAGGCCGGTGTATTCATATCTGTCGTCTATTACGTGTTCGTGGTAGTAACGTGCCAACAATGCCGCCGCTATCGTCCAACTTGATTTACTCTGCCATCGCACCTTGGATATTTGGCAGAGCGCGGCGCGGCGCGGCGCACAGTGGGCTCAAATGCTAAAAACGCGGACGTTAGCACTAAATCGTACTTTATCCTAACAAAAACGTATTTATCGGTGTTCTCTAGATAATTTATCATATAAGTTGTATGATTTGGATGTGCTTTCATTTTTGATATTATAACTTTAGTCTCTAACCTATCCTCTACCATACAACGGCATACCATATGATGTATAAAATGGATGATTTTTTCTCTCGAAAACTTCACCGGATTTCATATATCAGACATAGGTCAAAATATTCGTCAAGCCTTCTACTTTAACGCCCTGAAATCAGTTGGTTCGTTTTTTTGCAATTTTCGAAATGGTAGCGCCATATACTTTATCCTAGCAAAAACGTATTTATCGGTGTTCTCTTTCGTTCGTTGTACTTTATCCTAACAAAAACGTATTTATCGGTGTTCTCTAGATAATTTATCATATAAGTTGTACGATTTGGATGTGATTTCATTTTGATATTATAACTTTAGTCTCTAACCTATCCTCTACCATACAACGGCATACCATATGATGTATAAAATGGATGATTTTTTCTCTCGAAAACTTCACCGGCTTTCATATATCAGACATAGGTCAAAATATTCGTCAAACCTTCTACTTTAACGCCCCGAAATCAGTTGGTTCGTTTTTTTGCAATTTTCGAAATGGCAGCGCCATTCGTAAAATGAAAGCACAACATCAAAGTCATACAACTTATATGATAAATTATCGAGAGAACAGCGATAAATATGTTTTTGTTACGATAAAATACAATGCAGTTTCAATATCCGCGTTTTCAGCATTTGAGCCCACTGTGCGCCGCGCCCGAAATTCATGGAGCGCCGCGAGGAGTGCACGTACGCTATTTGTATTTCCAATTGAAATATACTACGCCTTTCTGTAAGCGGCTTGGATGATTGGCTGCGGCTCACGTGTTCCTAGTGTGTCGATTTATAATAACGCGACGTAACACTGGGTAGTTTTGATGAAATAAAAACACTCGACGGAGAGATGCGGTTGAATGGAACGCGATATATTGTCATTCTTCAATTGGGGATGCTTTTTTTGTCTTTTTAATTACGTAGTTAAAGTAAAGCGATCACGTACAGGGTGATTCACTTGCCTTTGAATTAGAAGTCTCCTAGCCCACTTTTTTAGACATCTATTTAATTATACTATGTATTCTCTGTTTAACGACAAACGATATTAAATTATGTAGTCTGTCGGAGCGAATATTTTACCAAGTTTTAGCATCGACTTCCTTCGAATGGCTAGCAACGTAAGGGGAAAATATTTTATTATATTATATTTACAGTGGAATATTATATATAACTGGCTTCAAACATGTAAAACTACAAATGCATAAAATGCAGACAAATGTTGAGAAACATTTGAGTATAATTTAATTTCTAGGTTATTTATAATGATTTTATATGGAACAGTGTAGGCTCGACATAAATAAAGAAGTATATATTGTGTATTAAATATATTATACAATGCTTAGTTTATATAATGCATTATATAGATAGAATTTAATATTGTTTGAAACAAATATTGTTGCATCTAAAATAAATGAATTAGAATTGCAAGAGATTGGACGAACGTCACCGCTTTATTTTCACTACGCAAGTAGAAAGACACTATATAGATGTTTATAAACATTATATAAACATCATATAACAAGGTGTTAAATATATTATATATGCATCGAACATATAAATCTGCAACCGCTGAAAATTGAAGTATAACTTGATCCAAAAGCAAGTGAATCACCACGTATATTTTATTTAAATGTTTCAGTAAATAGCTATCAATCGATTTCAGTATTTAAATATTCAACAGTACTTCCACACATAGTGCTTGCACTTTATCACGTTGACTGCCATGTCACCCGAATTCGGGTGACACTCGAACATCTATTTACAGACGTGTTTATTTTCACGAGAATAACTATAATAAACATTTTTGTCAAGGTGTAGTGAAAGAGTAAAAAATTTGCAATGTTGGCTGTCAACGTGTTAAAATAAAACCTGTCTATGAAAGTATGTTTCTCAATGCAAATGTATAGCAACGCCGCTATCATGCGAGTGAATTAGTTGAAATTGCCGTCAATGATAATGCGAAAACAACTATAATAAACATTTTTAACAAGATGTAGTGAAAGAGTAAAAAATTTGCAATTTTGGCAGTCAACGTGTTAAAATGAAACCTGTCTATGAAACTATGTTTCTCAATGCAAATGTATAGCAACGCCGCTATATCATGCGAGTGAATTAGTTGAAATTACCGTCAATGGTAATGCGAGAATAACTATAATAAACATTTTTAACAAGATGTAGTGAAAGAGTAAAAAATTTGCAATGTTGGCAGTCAACGTGTTAAAATAAAACCTGTCTATGAAACTATGTTTCTCAATGCAAATGTATAGCAACGCCGCTATCATGCGAGTGAATTAGTTGAAATTGCCGTCAATGGTAATGCGAGAATAACTATAATAAACATTTTTAACAAGGTGTGGTGAAAGAGTAAAAAATTTGCAATGTTGGCAGTCAACGTGTTAAAATAAAACCTGTCTATGAAACTATGTTTCTCAATGCAAATGTATAGCAACGCCGCTATCATGCGAGTGAATTAGTTGAAATTGCCGTCAATGGTAATGCGAGAATAACTATAATAAACATTTTTAACAAGGTGTAGTGAAAGAGTAAAAAATTTGCAATTTTGGCAGTCAACGTGTTAAAATAAAACCTGTCTATGAAACGATGTTTCTCAATGCAAATGTATAGCAACGCTGCTATCATGCGAGTGAATTAGTTGAAATTGCCGTCAATGGTAATGCGAGGATGAACCATCTGCATCCCGTGCACGCAATTGCCCTGCACTTTTGTTCCAAGTGCGTGCAGTCCCTTTCGTTGGGTAACTCGCGCAAACGGTGACGAATAAACAGAGCAGCATATGCGGAGTCTGAGAAGGCGATATTACTTTTAATGACGAGTGAATTGCGTTTGCGTATTGGGCGGTTGCAAAAACTGTTTGGGATTATTAACCCTTTGCCGTGCTATGTCGAGTGTGACTCAACTAAATTTAAGGAAAACGACATTTAGCATGAACCGCAAAGGGTTAACATACAACAGACAAAAGTTATCTTTTATATTTTATGTTTTATATATTTCTTTTATTAATGATTTATGCATCAAAACCTTTCTCGAAAAATGTCTGATTGTAAGACAGTGTGAAAAAAAAGGAAAATATATAATTTTGTACAAAGAGGCATCGTCGACGTGTCGAAGAGAAGATCGTTAATCGGACGCAAAAAGTCAAGGAGAACAAATCGATCGCTAATAAATACCCTGATTCTTTATGTGGTCGTTCTCATTGGTTAATCTAACTCAATGCCCAATAACGCTAGACTATAAAACGATCAAACTCACATTAAAATGCATCGAATCGTTCGTGAAATTAATATGTTCGTAGAAACAGACATACAAACATTTCCTCGTATGTTTCAGTGAACTGATGACAATGATAGTATTCAGAATTTTGTAAAGCTTAAATATCTGTATTTAATTTAAATTATTACGTAATTTACGTCGACGTTATCGGTAAACAAATAGAGGAACATGTGGCGTCTGGGAAGCAGACGATATTTCTTTAATGACGCGTGAATTACGTTTGCAGATTGAGAGATTGTATAAAACTTCGCGGGGTCATTAAAATTGGTTCAACAGTTTTTAAGTTTATGGCGAACACACAAGCAGACTGACAGACATTATTCTTTATATTACTAGAATTTAATGTTTTCAGCATGAAAGTCTTCCTCAAGAAATATTCCGTCGAAACAGTGGTAAAAACTCGCATTAAAATGAGAATTGCATAATGTAATTAAAACTCCTCATGATGAAAATGTTAATATACAGAATATTGTAAAGAGTTGAGAAAAATACGTATTTAATTAAAACTACTAGGTTATTTAGAATTATACATCATAATGAGCATGTGGAGTCTCGAAAATAGGGAATATTACTTTTAACACTGGGTTTACAGTACCCGTAATTTCGACAAAATTCAGACTTCATGAACAAAATTGCAAAAACAATTACTATTAATTTCCTTCCAATTTATGTTGACAATCATTTATGCAATCCTAACAGATTTCATTCACTTACATTATGTCTGTTAAAATTGTAATAATTTTTAAATTTAATTAACCATTTTTTTAATAGGAATACATGGTTTCCTTTTTCTGTCAATTTGTCAATCTGTCTATCCGTAAAGATAGGCATATAAAAATGTCGGTAAATCTATTGTTAACTCCTTGACATACAATATCCGACAAAACAGTTGTCACAATCTGCAATACGACCAGAAAGTGAAATTTGGTAGCATATATTCATAATAAATTTCCATTAGTCAAGACTAATAAAATTATAAATGACAATGTCGCATAATGTAGAAATATTTTTTAATTTATTCAAATACAATTCATTAAATATCTCGAAACAAGAAATATACGACTTATACCACTTTCATAATTATGTGCACGTATAACAGTTGACACAAATTAAATTCGTACAATTTCGTGTTACTTGTACGACAAATGGTTAACAAGAGTGAATTGTATTTACAGGTCGAGCAGTTGTAGAAACTGCGCCGGATCATGGGCGCGAGTGGTGCCGGCGTCGCATCCTGCGGCGAAGGATATCCAAACGAGAGATATCCACGAGGTGTCCGGCGATATCGTGCCCATCAACATGGTCAAGGGTATCGGACATCTCAGGGATCCAAGACTCAACAAGGTATTTTATGCTCGGCAGATTCCAAGCATTTGCGTGTCAATTGTGCACATACAAGGTGTAATGCTCGTCTCATACATATTTACGTTCATTGATATGTTAAATGAACCTTAAAAATTCACGTGTCAGTGATTAATTCATGTGTCAGCTACCATTGTTTGATTAGTACATCTTATGTTTTAAAACAAAATTTCTTGCAAAAGGACATTCGGTCCTCTAAAGGAATTTCGTTTTTCTTAAGAAGAACACATTCTAGTTCATGAAAATATATTTCAATTTAGGGAAGAGAGTTTCTTTCTATGCACAAATTTTATTCAAAAGCACTGAATGTGCGAGTCGTTTTTTAATGCATTGTATGGGGAACTGTAAACAATTCTGAAATTATATATAATAACAATTAAGTCAAAAGTGTTTTGTATTTGTGGGCAATGTTAAGCAAATGCATTTGTCAGTATATCAAAATGTAGGCTAACAGTTGTGTGTATTTCTAATTCTAGTACACATGAACGTATTTTATGATGAGGAATTGTTGGTTTAAATTAATGACACGTGAAGGTTTACACCCTGTACACAGTGACTCATTGATATTTGGACATCCTCGTGTTCAGGATGATTATTGTTGCGTACGTTAGTTTATAATAACTAATTGATTACTATTTGCCGGATGCAAACGAACAATGCGGCTTGTAGACATATATCATTTATTTAATTAATGACCGTGGTGCGAGCATGGCAAGGACGCTTAGAATTTATGTCGCAAAATATATGGACACACACTGTGGAACACATCTATTTTAATGGAGTGAAAGACAGGAAAGCATTATTTCACACAAGTTTCAACTTTCTTCCTGTTATTAAGGTCGTCAGAGATAAAGAAAAAATTATTTCTTCCTGCATTAATTAAGGTTTCCATAACAATATAATGTTAGGGAAGTTGATGGGACATTTCAACAATAATTTAATTTAATCAATGTGTAATTTGTGCATCCATTCTTTTCGAGATTTTCTTGTTACTCTTAAAATTTCCTAAATAATAAATATTGTGTGAAAATCGTATTAAGAAACATGTGAGCGTTGACACAGAATTTTGAGGCCTTTTCAAAGTATAACAAAACCAATTTTTAGTAGGAGAATTCAATTTACTTGCATTTCTATTCATCACGTTATTTCTACAAATAAAACCATTTCCTTTTCACTCTCTGCTCAAATACTTTCGAACTGGACAGACGAAATTTTTGAAACTTGGCCTGATTATTCGTAAAAGTCTCATTTACCACATGAAATATTTTGTATTCATATTTCATTTTTGTATCACATATTTTTGAGCCATAAACGGTAATCTCTACTTTCTTCTCTGCCCATGCAATGAATTCTTCGACATTGACTGCTCGAAAACTACAGACAAATATTCTCTGTAAATTCAATCCGATCGTATTATTTTCATTTCCGACACGAATCTCCATGACAAAACTTCTCACTCATCTCTGATTTATTTGAAATACCAAAGACACAGATAAAACACGATTGTCTGTACATTTTTATGAGTCACTGCAGCTATGAAATGCTGACGAGTGCTATTTTATGGGGTACGTGATGTTTTCCGATTACAGGGATTGGCATTTACTCTGAAAGAAAGGATATCCCTTGGTATACACGGCTTGCAGCCGCCAAGATTCAAGACGCAAGAGGAGCAACTGGCGCTGTGCAAAGCCTCGGTCATGAAGTACGACGAGGACCTCAATCGGTACCTCTACCTCGTCGAGCTTCAGGTAATGAGGGGTTCGTGCCGATACAGAGAATTCGACTTTCCTTCGGCGCACCGCCATAGATTTAAGGACTCTCTTTCCACATCGCCAATGTTCGTGCGGCGCACCTTGAAAACATGTTTGCTTGCCGCAGGAGAGAAACGAGAGATTATTTTTCCGCTTGCTCAGTGAGAACATCGAGCAGATGATGCCTATCATTTACACTCCCACCGTGGGAATAGCCTGCCAAAAGTTCGGCTTCATTTATCGTAGGCCACGTGGTCTCTTTATTACCATATACGATAAAGGCCACATTTACGAGATCCTAAATAACTGGTTCGTATCAGCCTCACTTTGGCTTTAGTCTGTTTTTTGTGGGCGAGACACGCGAGGATTCGGTCACACATACACATATACAATCAGCTGGAAGCATTACTCGAGATTCTCCTGAATAAAACTTTTCCACTTGCATACCGACACTGAGAGATTCCTATTATCGCAATGCCAATTATTAATACGTACAGGCCTTGCTTATTGATTGAACACACCGCCACTGCATGCGTTATGTACTCTCATAATCGAACCTCAAACAAGGCGCTTTGCCAGCACTGAGAAACATTGTCAGGTAGCACCTTTCCAAGTAAGAGCTTGAAGAACACGATAAGATACTTTAAGCTCGCCGCGTTCTCAGAAGCATAGGTCCTCGCATGTCGTCTGTAGCTTGTCTCGTCTGGTCTTTGGAAAGTAGATATTTTCAAGAGTGCTTATTTTTAACTAATTTCTTAATGACAGGCCGGAGCAGGCGGTGCGCGCAATTTGCGTGACAGACGGCGAGCGCATTTTGGGCCTGGGCGACCTTGGTGCCTGCGGAATGGGTATTCCGGTGGGCAAACTAGCCTTGTACACTGCTCTCGCTGGTATCAAACCGCATCAGTGTCTGCCAATCACTATCGACGTAGGTACAAATAACGAGGAGCTAAGGAATGATCCCCACTACATCGGCCTGAATAAACCAAGAAGCAAAGGGCCGGATTACGATGAATTGATCGAAGAGTTCATGGCAGCCTGCGTCAAGAAATACGGTCAGAACGTTCTTATCCAAGTACGACGATAAGTTTACCCCGCAAGATATGTATGCCATCGAGATGCAATCGTCAGTATACTACGGCAATCTCTTTCTTGGATGTTGCAGTTCGAAGATTTCGGCAACCACAATGCCTTCCGATTTTTGGACTTGTACCGAAATAGATATTGCACTTTCAACGACGACATTCAAGGTACGGCAGCTGTTGCAGTTGCTGGAATTTTAGCTTCCAAGAGAATAACAAAGAAGAATATGTCCGAAAATAAATTCGTCTTCCTGGGTGCCGGTGAGGTATGCGATCATCAGGCTCGTCTGAGTTAAGATTAATGATAATTCGCAGATCCTTAGAGACCATTTGTACCTTGCCCGTATTTAGGCGGCGATCGGAATAGCTGATCTTTGCGTGAAAGCGTTGGAAGCTGACGGTTGTACGGAGGAGGAGGCCCGCAATAGCATCTGGATGATGGACATTGATGGATTGCTTGTGAAAAATCGCCCGGAGGGTAACCTCGAGGGCCACAAGGTGTGGTACGCCAAGGACCACAAGGTGATGAAGACTTTGATTGAAGTTGTACGAGAAGTGAAACCCACAGTTCTCATCGGTAAGCTCGTTATTTTTCTTGGCACGCTTGGGAGCTTAGTAAAACACCAATTTTCCACCCACCTACAGGTGCTTCAGCAGCTGCGGGCGCATTTACACCGGAAGTCTTGAAGGAGATGGCTCAGAACAATGAGAGACCGTTGATCTTCGCTTTAAGTAATCCAACCAGTAAAGCGGAATGTACCGCTCAGCAAGCCTACGAGCATACTGGCGTATGTATCACAATATATAAACACTTATATGACAAGAATGATTAATTAGTATTAGAGTCGAATATGACATGTTTGGTTTGTGTGTCAATTCACACCATGCTGAAACGGTAGTCAACAGTCGGGCGCTTTCGCAATTCTTGATTTAAAAAAAGACCATTGTGCGTAGTGCTTCCCGAGCACTCGGTATTTTGGTGATTCATAGATTATCGATAGTTAGTACTAGAGTGTGAATATATAAAATTTCGCGGATGGGAATAATGGCCTATTGTTATGATATCTTACAGGGTAGATGCATATTTTCCTCGGGATCGCCGTTCGGCGAAGTGCATTATAACGGCAAGACATACAAGCCTGGCCAGGGCAACAATGCCTATATCTTTCCGGGAATCGCTCTCGGTGTCATCGCAACCGGATGCCACCACGTCACCGAGGATCTGTTTTTGATTTCGGCTCAAGCAGTCGCCGATCACGTGAAGGACGAGGACCTCGAGTTGGGAAGTCTCTATCCACCGCTGAGTACCATTCGTGATTGTTCCATTGAGATTGCCGTAAGAATCGCAAACTACGCCTATGCTCATGGTACGTTTTAAAATTCTGTGTAATCTATCGAGCGCAATCTCGCTTATCACTGTCAACGCATTTGGATTATGTTCTTTTTGTACTTTCCTAGGTGGCTTGGCAAGCGAATACCCTGAGCCGAAGGACAAACGAAAGTTCATCATGAGCAAGATGTATGATGCAAACTATGATAGTCCACTGCCAAACATTTACGATTGGCCCGAGGATTACGCCAAGCCTCGCGTTTTACCAGAGAAGTAAGTATAAGTGCATCAACACCTTGCAGCATTTATCGATCTATGATTTCATTGCTCGATAGTGTAGGATCTTATTTTAGTGATACGTTGTAAACTATCGCGTGTAACTCGTAGACTACATGAGATTAGAGCTGAAGAAACCCAAAGTGCCGTGTACAGTAAGATAAGCGCGAGCTGATTTAATGTTGATTTTCGAAACGATATGATTTCTCAAAGTAATCTAGATAAGGATTACCTAACATGCACGTGCTTCTTAATCTTTTCCTTTGGATGCCATTTTTTTCTAGACTGCTACTCAACTGCACTTTTTGTATCGCTTTATATCGTAACAATTGCAAGATACGCAACACCCGCAGAACTAGTCTTTTTTTAGCACGAACCAACCAATTATCGATGCAGGCTCTTGCTTCTAGTATAACTCCCATGATAGTTCGCGTAGTTGAAACAGAAGTAGTTCTTCTGAGGAATATTTTTTATAGTAATTAAGTGAAGGGAGGAAAGTGTTAGCCTTCTTGGAGATAATGAAACCCCACTAGGACACTCTAGTCACATCAGCCCGTGTTTTCTACGCACCGCCCGGTCACACATACGATCCACCTTATTGTGTTCCCTGGCTGTAATGGCGGCAAATCCCTTTGGTGCAGGTCGCTGAAGCTTCTAATTAATCTTTTTCAGAGACACTGTAGAAATCCGCCACGATTTAAAACATCAGTAGCGGATTTCATCGAGCGGATTATGTGTCAGAGGCTATCATTATTATACCATTAAAAGTACGAATAGAAATCTCGGTGTATCCTGAATCGCAGAGTATAAATGTCCGTCTCGGGTTCTGGCGAAACGCAAACGAGAGAGCGAACCAGTCGCAAATGAGCCTTAGCGCTGCTGTAAGAAATGTGTCACACATTCTGTCAGTAACTAACGCCACTGCTTTTACAGTCATAACTATTCTGTGTCTTGCACGGCGAGATGCGTCGATGAAAAAGAGAGAATGAACGAGAGCATGAAAAAAAGCGAGGCGATGGCATTGTGTTATTGTTAGAGCATCGAATCTGTCGCAGTATGCTAACTTTGCAGTATTTTGAATGTCCTCCTTCGTCCCACACGCAGTATTAAGAGATACACTAGTTATCACTCGGACAGGTGATATCTATTGACAATTGAAAGTATTTGAAGAAAGTTTCTCGAGTTGTTGTTCTCACTCGTGATTTATAGTTGTGTAGAGCACTGTGAAGACTCACAGATTTGGTAATTAGTGAGTCCGATCAGTATAGAACGGTACTACGTCATAAATCTTTAGAAATAATTCATCATTTAGTTCAAGTGAAAGGAGTACGTACGAAGAATTCTTATTAGTAGACGATTAATTTTAGCTGCGCACTTATTTTATTTAATTCTCTATAATTGGCAAACGATTAATTTTATTGCGTTCATGATCATTCTATCTCCGAAGTCCAACGTCCCCACAAAAATGTCTTCGGGACGTGATACGTCCAAATGAAATGCAATCAAAAAGCAAAGCAGCATTGTCCTTACCTTTTCCTAGTGAAATCTTACTTCGACAAAGTCTGAGTTCTTACCACTAACCGAACTTCCTCACTTCAAAGGATGAGTGTTGAAGATTGATGCACGCTTTTGCGCTAACATAGTTTTACTTTGCCGTGTTTTGTATTTATACATTAACTGCCTAGTACCTAACACTAGGCGTCTTCTAATATTATGACTAACTGACGGACTGTAAAAGCGATCGGTAAGCATCGTAAGCTGACGATGCCCCGCACGCGGTCTTTTTCTACTTGTTTTCTATTGACTGGACACAATAGCTCATCCTTCAAATCAACATTACAAAGAGTAAGAAAGACACGCAACATATCAGAAATTGGACGATGCCGCCGTATTTACTGGCGCAATGTGAGATCACATTTAATTCGAACGCGCCTTTCACTGTTAAAACATATTTCGCCATTTGTTCCTTCGGGGTGGAATACGGTGCTGGAATAATCGCACTGGGAAAAGCACTTCTGTACAAAGGAAATCCCCTATTTTTCTCGCGTATGAAGAGGGTCTATTTTTTCGAGCGGGAGCTCTGCCAACGTTCCTCTGGATGTTCCATGCATACTTCAGTCTATAGATTTTTATGATACGTACTCTCAGGTTTCGCATGCTGTATACTGTGTAATACTGTAAAGTGTTAAAAGACGTGCTATGCGTGTATAACTTAATGCTTGTTATGTGTCATACCTAGTATTACTACTCGCAGAACAATGTAGTGAGAGAACGATGTACTATATCGATGATGTATACCGCAGAATCAAGTATACATATTACACTTCATGGCCGGAGGTGTTGTGTTGTTTGAACCGGCAGCTAGATTTCGATACGCACTGCTGACGTTTAGCCAAGCGACGCGAGTACGCGCGACAAACAATTGTTCTTATCAGATAAATTTAGTAGCAATAAATTGGCTGAATTAATCAAACGAAAGCTACCGTAATCGGGCTGTCCTGATATTTCGAGAATATCAGGCGACACGGTATGTGACTTTCGGGATCTTTGCTCAAAATCGCTCAGTTTCGTTCGCTTGGCTCAACGCGGTGACGTTACAATCGATGAGAGGGAAGAGCAGATATCTTACTAACGGTATTCTTCTCCCAACAGATTATGACGTGTTGGCGAGTCTAAAGACAAGACGGCTACTCTGACACACACACACACGTATTAAAATAGATTTTTATTCTCGGCAATTCCAATAAGTGGCGGCCGGAACCTCCTTCGGGTCTCTAATGACACACACGTGCGGTCAGTTAAACAGAAATCTGTGAAATTTGCAATTGAGAATTGACTCAATTCTTCGCGTACGCAAATATATATTTTGTACTTATTTATTGTTAACCCGTGCCAGCGTGATTGTTGTATGCGACTGTAAGCGGAGAATGCAGCTGCGTCTGCTCACTAACTTTCGAGATTGGGTTCCCGTGCGCCCGTGGTAGCTGATAATTTATTTTATTTATTTGTACAATACACCCGCCTTTCCTTCCCGCCCCCCCTTGTTGTATTTAGAGCTCTTAACGCTGGACGTGGCACAAGCACTTTTACTTGCCGCACTGGTGCGCACCTGCCCGCCTAGGAAATTGGTGAATAGTCACTGCTTTCGACGTTTCTCCACTTTACAAGTGTCCGCGACACGAACTTGCGTTCGTGTGTACCGCGCGTTAATACGGCAATTACAATTCCTGGAGACAAAATTAATCGATATTAAACAACCGCCGAGCACGTTTAAAGTGGCGCGTGTACGGAGAAATTGTCTTGGATTCCGTAGCCCCGCAACAACGTACGCCGTATCTTTGGTAAAACTGTATTCGCGTAGTTAAAATTGGCATTAAAGTGATTAGAATAATTAAATGTTCAATATGGAAAATGTGTACCTTTCGTCCTAAGAGACGCCACGCGTGTTGTCCTATTGTCTTGTAATTTAGCAGGAAAGTGTATCAGAAGGGTGTTGGACGTTAGCAATGCGGATATCAAGCAGCAGTATAATGGTTTTGTACTCGTCGCGTTGTGTATCTTAATTTCGACGACCACACAATCTAGTGCAGCTAATTCGAACAGCAAGGGTTCCTATCTTAATTTTAAATTAGTGGCACTGTCCGATAACATCGATTAGACTACCATTACTGCCATGTCCTCCACAGAAGTAAGATTACGTAGTACGTGTCTTACGCGCTGTGGGGTTCTTGTCAAAAGAAATGATTTTGCGATTCTGTCATGGTTGTATGCGAGCGAACAGATTCCGAGTATCAGGTTCGCCCTGACCCGCGGCTATCCGTTAGTAGGACTTGTTGCTAATCGTATAAATTATATTCCAAGCCTATCAATAAATGTTAAGTCCTGATCGTTATGTTCACGCAAAGCCTTCTTTTTAAATCCCTTTTCATTTCGCAAACGGCGTCATCGAAGGACCAGGAGCAAGGAAGAGTAGGTCACAGCAACAGGTAAAATATTAGACAAATCACCAAATTTAGTAAACAAAGCTTTATGAACAAAATCTTGCTATGTACATAATTAAAAAAATTACTTTTATCGTTACGCACTCGTATCTTGTTTCGTCGACGCTCAAAGATGGAAAATTTATCTGCTAGAAGAGGTGTCAGTAACATTCTGCTATGGCGTACAATGCAAATAGCACCAATTAAATTATTCCTTACTGCCACTTTTGCATTGAACACATCATCCGATCTTCCTTCGGTGGAATCTTGAGATCACATAGAGAATGGTGTAATGGTGTAATGTACAATTGAGGGAAGGTACATTTAGGCACTATCGTCTGAGTCATTTGGATCGTAATCGGGATCTTCATCATCGTCTTCTTCCAGTTCCAAGTCATCAAGGTTTTGAAACAGACTTTCATCTACTTTCACCGCATCTCCTGTAAGAAGTAACGTAAGATTCATATATAGCATCTAGTATCGAACTATTCGAATTATGGAGACATATAATTCTATGGTAGAAGTTGTTATTTGTATCAAGGACATTATAAATACAATTATAGGAATCCAAATTCAAAAAAGAGAACTTCTACACTAAACTTACCATCATCAAGGAACTTAAGATCAGATTGATCCAGAGTTTTATCAGTCATAAATAATTCTCTGCCGGTCAGTTTCTTTCCCTCACGCTCTGCTATCTCTCTCCTCTTGGTGTATCCCATTTCCTCATCAAACTTCTCCTTCCAACTAAGGAATGTCTCTACCGTCACTCTCGTTCCTTCAAACCTTTTCTGTAGTAACAAAGTAACCATCAGTATTACAATAAATTTCAAACTTGTATTATAATAATAATTCTAGAGTACGCAGGATGTCAGTCAATGTATGAAAAGTAGAATATATGAGTAACAATTGTCTTATTGTAGACTATAAAAGATTAAATTGAAGGTTTCCATCTGAAATATTGCGATTGGATGCTCTAAATGATGTCAAACAAAAGTTTTGTAAATGAAACATCTAGCAATTATGTGATTAAAGGAATAAAAGTTGTATAAACATAAGAGAAGCGTGGGAAGGCAGTTCTTGAGTATCATCAAAGAATTCCACAACGGGCTAGCAGCTGTAGCGAATACATATTCTGTCTGAACTCATGCGTATAATAAACATTTTCTTGGCAGTAAAAGGAACGCATACCATTTCTGCCTCCTCTTCCTCCTTCAGTTTTCTTGCAGCACTCTCCTCGTTCTTCAGTTTGATTTTGTCCCATCGTACATTCAGCCACTCCTGAGCAGCACTGACTAACGTGAACACCATCACCATGCCTAAATTCTCCTGCATCTGTTCCTCTAGGTGTTCCTTTAATTTCTCATTACTGTCCTCCTCGAAGTTCTCAAGATCATCGATGGAGACAAGAAGAGGCTCATCCGGGTACTTCGGAGTATACGTGAACTCCAATCGACAGCTGATCCCATTGGCTGTCTCGGGATCATACTCTTCTGTCTTAATTGGGATAGTGAATGTGTAAAAGGGCTCGGCGGCTAAAACTGTAAGAGGTTTGGATTTGTAAAAACTTCTAAGGACAAAACGTCATTCGTATGGCTGGCATTTCTTCCCGCTTGTTCGTAACGACCAAGTAGAAATAGAGATTTAGGTTATACAAGAGAGTGCCCATACTTTCCATCTCGCCGCAATAAATCGACTCTAGTGCCTCGATTTCATTATGCTGCTCGTCCTTGTAATCCATGATCGGTCCTTTCGCCCAGGCTAATGATTCACTCGCTTGTTCCTTGCGAATTCGGAAAATAACATTACCAATAGGAATGCGGGATACACATGCAACACAAGCAGCATATACAGACAGCACAGTATTGTGATTTATGCTGAACAGTCGGTATCAGTGGTAGCGCGGCAGTCGGTTTCCAAAAGTATTACCCGAACAGATTGATGTATTTTTTTGATTACTCGCTTTTGTCGCTAAACCACAAACTTTATTACAGTAGATTAATGCAATATAATTAATTGGAGTAGAGAAATACAGGTTTAAGTTTATAGTTTTTGTTACAGTTAATACATTCTTGCAAGTATTGTATACAAAAGTTTACTGCAATGATGCGATGGACAACTTTTACATTTAGAGCACAAATGCACCTGTCTAGTACCTAGAACCTTATGCGAATCAAGTTATCAAAATTACCTATTATCCGAACTTTCTGTTATACTACCATTTCAATTTTTGTTAAGATAGTTATCACTTAGATGTATTTTTCCAAGAATTTTGTAAAATTCAATCTACATAAATATTCCTAAGTCATATCTAAAACCTGGTGCAATCTAATGAAAACCCTATTCACAACTTAAGATAATCGCCGTCGAGATTGGCACTTTTTGTATGTATAGCTTTTAAAAAAATGTGCTATAACGACATCTATTAAATTTTAGTGTTTTATCTGCTGATAGGAATCGAATGAAAAATTGCCCACTAGTAAAAGGGCGTAACACAAAAATGTCAAAAAACAGTAAAAAATACTCTCTGTTTGATTTCAAAGTAGAACATTTTTAGTGGCGTCGCGTCGTCTATGTGTATGTTGAATATAACCGTGGACATAACTTCCATGTGGAAGTGCGTAGTACAACTGTACACACCACCAACAGTTTACCGTCATTTGGTTTCTATTATTTGAGCATCTCCGCAAAGTAGAAGATACAAATACAAAATGGGCGCCGATTAGAAACAGAAATTTGGACATGCGCTTCTGGGTTATCGCGTGGTTGGTGGCGCTCGCGTGGTAGAAATAGGCAGCCGCCTGCTAGCACAATGAAATGGGTGTGTGTGAGAATACGTTACCGCAAATTATGACTATACTTGTGCACTACTATAAGCATGGATGACTTTAGAATACAAATAAAGGATATACCAGAGAGTAATTAATAGAAATAAATTGTTTATTAAGATATGGGGGTTAATTACGCGGTAGACAGCTATATCGTAATATTTCTATAGTTGTTACTTTATCAATTAGCAATTGGAAAGAGTATAAGAGGGATGAAGACGTAAAGAAAATTAACATTGTTAAAACTCTCATCACATTTTTATTACTAGTCTGTATGGGTTTACACGATAAATATACGTACACACCATAAACTTTTTAATACCACTGTCACGCGACAACATCCTTATTGCTAGTCGTTATATATTTCAGAAAAGCTATGAAAATAATATAACAGAGTGGTTGGATAGTAAAAAATTCGGATGACATAATAGGGATAAGAGAGCTTTTACTGTACTCTAAAGCTAAGTGTCCATTTGAGAGTGAAATTCGCGAGAGTGATATTTGCCAACACATATCACTTGAGGATATTTTCATAAAGCCCTTGTTTGAACTTTCAAGGGCGACATCAACAAATATTCTCTAGTCTTACTCTCGAGATTTTTACTTTCAAGTGGACGCGTAAGTTAAACAATGTAAATCTTATTCCAACAGTAATAAATCATTCATAATTGCATCCTCCGACTCAAGTTACATGTTTCATAAAATGTATGTCATCTAAGTCCATATGCCTATATATTTATATAATTCCTCATTTATATAATTGCTACTTAGTCGCATACTTGTGAAGAAGAAAAATAATGAACAATTATTGTTCAAAAAATGGAAGGTGCTTAAGTAATATGAATCGTATTTCAATGCTAATCAAATCATTTATAATTGCATCCGTCTTAAGTTACGTGTCACATAAAGTATATGTCACTTAGGTCACGTGGCTATATACTTTAATAATTCCCATTTACATAATGACTATTTAACCTCACACTTTTGTAAAAGAATAATAATGGACAATTACTATTAAAGAAATGCTTTTTTCACGGGGGAAGCTCAAATAATACGAATCGTATTACAACACTAATTGAATCATTCGTAATTGTAGCCTCCGAGCCAAGTTGCATGATATATATACACCACCACCTGGGTCTTCCCGGCGTATATTTACATTAGTTACTGATTTACATAATTGCTACTTAGCCCCACATTTATCAGTCTTCTCGCACTCGTTAAAACTCCTCTCGTTAAATTGCCGCGGCAAGCATTAACATTTAACCTACAAATTGAATTTCAATACGAGGCGTTCAAAGTCTATTTCTGCGAAGTAATTGTATTCGCTCACGGAACACTGCGTTTCGCCAAGCCTTGTTTCAGTAGAGAAAGCATCCGGTGACAGGTTTTTCCAGAGAAGGTTCGTTTATCGTTTGCGCTAGTAGCTCAGCCCGGCCGATCTAGGTGAGAATCAAACGCTCAGGGTGCACGTGTGCAGGCGCGCTCGACGAGCTTCCAAGATTAAAGGCTTCCAGTAAATGTAGTCGGTGCGCTTGCATAACTCCATCGCACTGTTCTAATTTCTTCCCGGCTCTATTATAGCTTCCGCCGGCGTAGAGGTCCACATAGATATTCGTATATCGTGCTGTATCTCGCGTCAGAACGTACAAGAGCTCGCATGTCCCAAGTACAGGGTGGACAAAAATTATATGTCGTGCTCTGTACAGGGTGATTATGGAACTTTCGAAGAGGTTTTATTGGGGTTTCGCGCTATAGCATTCTTTAGAGATTGCATGCAATTTTTCTGACGTATGGCAAACATTAACTTACTATTCATAAAGTTTGTACTTGATTCACCATGTACAAAGGCAGATTTAGATTTAATTTCAGCATTAGAATGAACGTAAAGAAAGAAAGAAAATCCACATTATTGACTATTTTATTAAGGAAAAACAATGACAGAAAAATTGTTACTTCTTTACAAAAGAGAGTGCAAAATATTCGAAAGCTAAAGGCTTCGATTACAGAAACTGTACAAGAACTCCCTTTAAAAGAAGTTGCTGACAAAACTGATTTTTACATTAATATTCAGGGTGAACTTTTCTTTTATTATGAACGTATTCTAGTCAATTAGGGGAGCAAATATACTAAAGGAAATATGTGCTCGATCCAAGGGTGCAAAGTCACCTTGTGCAGGTCAGCACACATAATTTTTTTCCACCCTGTACAGCCCCGCAAACTAACACATGCTATCGTCATCAGCGAACGGGCGTGTTTCCTAGGAGGGCTAATAAATGTCACCTGCGAGTGGCAAGTTTGAGCATGAAATATAAGCCTCGATTAAGATTACGTTTTTAATACACCCTCTTTCTCAGGTCACCCCAAGGAATTCAAATGAAGTTTTAACATTACCGACGCAACCCACTTTTTACGCGGGCTTCGCATCCACGGCAGACGTAGAAACAAGACGAATCGGCCATTGTATTCGCGACGATTCACCGCATATTTCCGGACTATCGACCGAGGATTTACCGCGGCGGAGTCACCGGAATTATTATTGGCGTCTCGCTTCTGAATTATAAAGCGGGCGGAATGCAATGCGCCTAACAAAATTTGCACGGTGAACGAACTCCGTATTGATTGTCGTTTAACATCGAATCGGCGAACGGAGCGAACGACACGTACGTTTCCACATTGCAGGGACAGGAATCGGCCGGCACTAACCTCACTTTATCGTAGGTAATTCATCAGATTGCCGAGTAATTACGTGCGATATGTACTCTGGAGTGGAAGGGTAGGAGAGCCGCTGCTGGGTAAAAGCCAATTTCAACGGTAAACGGCTCGCGCGACCGTTCGCCGGAAAGTGAAATAGTAAGAGCACTCATGCAGGAGGGCATCCTGGAGCGCAAAAACTCGGGAGGACGTAGTACGAGTTTACAAGAGCCAGTCTGCGTATGATAAGCGTGTCTCTGCCAGGGGGATTAGAGGAGGAGGAGTAGGAGGAGGGGGGTGGGGGATGCACGCAGATACAGAGCCACCCCGGCAAAAAGCCCTCGAGGGGTTGAGCACTCGAAATCCTCCGGTGTCGCTCCATGCGCAAAATTCGAGAAGCACACGGCTTTCCATGGTGCTCCGCGAGAATTGGGATGGCCAAGAGGCTCGCTCATTAAACATACATAAAAGCGCAAGTTGCGTCGTAGCGCTCCGCTCGACATTCGTCATCCCTCGGAGTCGAAGGAAAGCGCGGAGCGCGCGCCAGCAGCCTAACTAACAATAAGGGATAAGGCTGACAGCGATGTTACCTCTTGAAGGCAGTCGGATTTGCTGGCACGAGTGGCCCTCCTTGGAGTGCGTTGCTCGTTATCAACCTCGAAATCTATCTTACCATGAGTGCAACCTAGGTATAACCATGCATCCAAGCACGCGTGCAAACAACTGCAGTACTAATACCACGACATACTACTAATCCATTCTCTCCAAAATACACAGATCCTGCAAACTACGCCCCAGCAATCCTTGTATACTGCAAAGGACTTTGAAAGATCATCATCTTCGCTGGATTATTATACACCATCCTAAATTCTGATGCTCTAGAAGGGACTTGGAAATTTGTGATGCTGTCAGATTGGTTATGTACGTATTTGCGTAAACAGGTAAGCGCGCTGCTTGACAGAGCTGATAGCGTAGCTTCGGGGCTATTGAAGTTGCAGGGAGTAAATAAGAGAAGGGCGAGGGCGATCAGGGTAATTCGGGAAGAGACGCAGAAGGAAGCGCGTACTGGGAGGAGAATAGGGACTGGTATCGGGCTGGGTGGCAGGCAAGGAAGCAGGCAGGCAGGCAGGCAGGCAGGCGGCGCGGCAAAAGCTTGCAGCGAATTTAACGGAGCCGGGTGGTATCGTAAGGTGGCCGCAAGCGCAATCAATACGGCTGGCAGAGCGCGGTGGTGCCTCGTGCGCGGCGGCTCGCCCCGAGCTTTTCAGTCGGTCGTACGCTCGCGTCTCGCAAGCTCCCTCACCCACGCCCGCAAGCCCGGACTCTACTCACGACGCACTGCCGCCCGCGCCCGCCCGCCTTTCCTCGCAACCGAAACCGCCGCCGCCGCCGACGACGACGACGCCGCTGCCCTGCCTGCCGCCCGCTCCTCCTACCGCCTCCTCTTTGTCGGGCCGCTCGCGCGCCTCAGTTCCCAGTGGCCGTTCAGCGCGAGCTCAGTGACAGCCAGCAGCCATCGGCCTCGCCACCTCCACCAGGAACACCCGGAGAACCCACCTCCACTGCGGAGCGAGCCCTCTCCGCTCGCTGGATTTCACGAGACACGCCGGACCATGTCGCGGAGCCCGAGGATCCCTCGCTGACTCCCTCGACGCTCCTCGCCGCTTCTACGAGGGGTGCGCGCACGCGATTTACTCCTGCCTGTTACGTGCACCGCCTGATAGCTGCAGTAAAGCCAGTCGTCCCTCGTAAATCTCAGTGAACATCACGGAAACCAGCCGAGAATATCCTTGCACCTCTCTGCACCGTGGCACGCTACTGTTATTCCTCGAGGAGGAGACAAATCTGGATGGCTAATGCGCGCGAGGGACTCCCAGGCATTCCGAAGTATCAGTCGATCATCGACCGCTGAGATCAATTGGAGGTGACTGGGCGGGTGGGACTAAGGATGACCGATGACCGCCGGGCATTGGTGTGGTGAGCGCGCTTTCGTTCGACTTCCGAGGGTGTATGTCGGTGCCGGCCGTCCGATGGCTTGATGGACCTATCGCGGTGTACTCGATCGAATTGCGATCATCATGCATCTGCACTTCGAGAAGAACAGCAACGCCAAGTGCGACTGCAACATCCTGTCGCTCAGCTGGATGGGCAAAGTGCCGGATGAGTCGCCTGAGGTACGTGACTCTCTTCTATTGTCAGCCCTCTGTTTTCTTTTCAGATTCCTCGGGAAAAAGTAGGGGTCAATATGATTAAACTTTTTGTAGATCTTAATAGATTCGCTGTTTTACATGATTTTAATGTCAAACTTTATAAATTGTTATAAGTTATTCTTGTTCTATACAAAGTTGGAAGGATTAGGAAAGTGTGTGGGTCTCTTTCACGATTCCTTCGTAATCCAAACTGTCCTACATCTTCCTTAATAGTTTTTTTTCTATAATTGGGATATAATAGAATGAAATATATTCATATCTATGAATAGAATATATAGATATATTCTATTATATACTAAAATCTATTACATCTGCACAGAAATCTCATAATATTGCAAGTGTACGAAACACCATATGAAATCAAATATGTCTCCAAATGAAGTTTTCCTACAGCTTAACTGCATTTCATTACATATAACCAACTTTGCGGAATTGAAATAGTTCACCTATTTCCTACTACGCACCAAAGATGATATTAGTCATTTAATAGAAGTGCCGTTTGAGAAGATCTGTTCTAGCAACAATGTTCTATTTTCATTTCATTGCTAGGGAAGGTGTTGGTCGTTCGGCATCTCACAAATCCTCGCTGCAGTATCGATAAACCGGCGGAATGGTCGGGCGCGTATTTGTGTAGGTTTTATCGGCGCGAAACAACTCTAGCATGATCGTCTAGCATTATTCTTCGAAGAACATACGAAGCAGAGAAATGTGAAGAAACTATGAGACTTTCGCGGAGGAGAAGATCTCGGTGAGTTGCCGGCGCTATAATCCATTGTGCGACTCGTCGCAAGCTCGTAGGCCGTCGGCGCTTTTCCAGCGAATTTTTAGATTCTCGGGACGCCGCCGCCAGTTATTTAGGCCCGCGGCCTCTGCCCGTTCGCTGAACTTAACAGGATTGAAAGCGCTCGTTCGTGCGGCAGCCAGCACGGCGTACGAGCGGAGCGTCGAGCGTCTGACAATGCCGGTCCGAGGCGTCTAGCGTCGTCGAGCGAAGATTGCCCGCTTTATTATCTCTGCCACGAAAGAAAATCGTCTGGAAATCCACCGCTCGATTACCTCAGATACCAAGGCAATTTTTTATTCTACTTTTCAGATAGCAATCTTTGGTTTATCGATACAGAGCGCTTAAGAAGGAGGGCGATAAGGGGGTGGAAACCTAAATTTGTTGGATCGCCAAGGACCGAATGAATTTAACTGTATTCCGTATAAAGCAGTTAAACTGTCGCGGCAGTAGTGTGACTGACGTTAAACGCGCCATGAAATTAACACTTGAATGCATTTATCTCGGAAGCGGTGGGTTGGTGGGGGCGCGCGAGCCGGGCCATCGCGAGGCACTCGTTATTAAATCACACCAGGTTTTCATCGGGGAAGTGCGCGCCCCCGGAAATCGGCCGATTTCCATCCGCTCGCCGAGCCCCTTTTTTCCCTCTATTTTCAGCCCGAGCGCTTCTATTAATACTCGCCGTGAAATCGCGTACGAGTTCGCATTCGACGTCCGCATAGAAGCAAGAAGGGGGTGGTTTGCAAAGCAGCAACGAATAAATAATCAGGATTTGTATTAGCAAAATCTAGCATGGTGCATCCGCTCTTGAGATCCTCCGCTATGATAGGGAGAAAAAGCAGCGGGCGTATCGATGCACGCCGAAGAAGATCAATAAGCCGTAGCAGCGGAGAAAAGGAGCCGCCCGCTCCCTCGATATATCGCGATATACCGCATCGGCTTTTATTGTCCAAGCTCTGGGAGAAAGCATCGTTCAATGTGCGTCCCCGATGAAACTCCGCATATGAGCTACTCCTGTTGCGAGCATACACACGTGAGCGAGCGCCCCGTCGGATTAATTATTGAACTCGACTACTAATTGGCAGGATTCCGCGCACATCCGTGCACAATGCGCGAGCCCGCCGTGTGCGGCTTCCAAAGGATTGGAAGCACGTAGGAACGCTCTCTCTGGCTGCGATTCGATTTAGCCAGGTTTCACGGGGAAGTAGAAGCGAAGGCAACGCGCGGCGCACAGAGAGAGAGAAATAGAGAGAGAGCGAGTATTTAGCTGTGTGTCGGGTTAATAACGGGGAGCGGGAGATACGTGAAAGAGCAGACTAGCGTCATCGAATACAGGGAATTCAGCGTACGTTGTTGGATGGTGGTTGATGGCCGGAGGGCGAAAGCAAGGTGCCATGGGAAGAGCGGAAGAGAGAAAGAGAGGGAGGGAAGCGAGGGAGCACAGTATCCCGTTAAGGGGTGGCTGGGACATATGTATACGTGCGCAGCGTACACTGGCTTTTCCTTCAGCGGGGCCGAGGAAGATGAAGATCGTGGCCGGTGTCTCGAGTGGATCTTTTCATGGCGCACGACACAAACGACCTGACTTTCCTTCCGCGAATATTCTCTCCTAGCCGTCGGCTCGCTCTGCTAAATGACAGCGAGCACGCCGAGGACTCCTTGCACCCCCCAGGGAACTCGCGCGCTGCAAAGTTTCGCCTGACCCCCGCAAGCTCAGCCCACTAGCAGAGAGAGCACCTATTGATTCTCTTAGCAAGTGTACTGCGATGCAATCTCCTCGCATGACACTTCCTATACTTGCTTCTTCCATTCCGTGGAATGATCTTCTCGTGCTGCAATGGTTCCTTGGAATCTTGTGTACAAGCTGATTCACTTGCCTTGGAATCCAGATTTTTGTACTTGGTTTCTTATCAGGCATGTAGTGATATTCAGCGCGCTCGACTCATTCTGCCCACTTTCGCTATTTCGTAGATATAGGTCATGTCGAATAGAATAGGTTATGTGTATGGTTTGTGCTCTTTATTGCGTTTTTGCAACGTGAATTACCAACACATAATTTCAGCGGACGCTACATGTCCTGACTATTACCAAAGATCGACTTCCTCATTTCGAACAGACTTTTTAACAATATTTCTATATAACAATACTCTGAATTATATAGGTTATAAATAGAATGTACATATTAATGTATAGTTATAATGGGTTTAATATAAATTGTACAGGGTGAGTCAGTTGCTTTTGAATCACCACTGTCGAGCATACACTGTTCCATATAAAATCGTTATAAATAACCTAGACATTTCAATTATACTCAAATGTTTCTCAACATTTGTCTGCATTTTATGCATTTAGACTTTTACACGTTTAAGTTATGCTAACTCGCACATGAAATTTGACCCTGCAGAAGCGAGTTATATGTAATGTTCCCCTATAAATGTAATATAATAAAATATTGTCTCCTTAAGTTGCTACTCAGACTACATAATTTAATACACTTTATTGTTAAACAGAGAATACCTAGTATAATTAAATAGATGTCTAGTAAAAGTGAGGTTAGGAGAGTTCGGATTCAAAGGCAAGTGAAACACGTTGCACATATAATGTTATGTATACGTGGAGAGGATTTGGCAAACGTTTGTGTACAATTGAAATTACTACATAACTTGTTATTATCCTGGATATTACGGCATAATTCGATCGTGACTATTCAGAGGCAAGTGAATCAGTCTGTGCAAGGTCAGGTAAATGCTACTGTACACAAGAGAATGATAAATTATCTATCAATTTGAATTATACACGAATGTTTGCCAACTCTCCACCATATCCTACATATTACACGCAATATTATACTGTTTATACAATTTACATAATATTATATGTACATGTCTGATAAAACGTTCGGTTCACCAGTGTTGATTCAAAGTTCAGTGAACTACCCCTACGAGCTGTTATTAGCTTTACATTGTTGATTTCTTTAAAGATCTAATTATTTAACTACTTTTTGACACCATGTAATTTTGGAATCACATACTGATATATCAATATTTTTTTATTCTTTCTTAATTTCCCTCCTTTGAAAGCAAATAATTTATTTGCCGGAATATGTAACTTCTAATTCATTGAAATTTTTAAATTAATTCATTTAAATTAAAATAATTCATAAAATAATTCATTTAAATTTTGTAGTATGCTTGTGGATTCATTGTTAATTCATATTACGATATTAATTTTTGTTAGTTCAACGTTATACATGTTTTAATACGTTAAACAAATTAATTATAGAGGGTTAAGACACGTTTTAGGCCACCCTGCGTTTATCTTCTTGCCGGGCTTTCTAATAGGATCAACGGGAGCAATGGATTATTGGATGAACGATATTAGTACGCGCTTCTAGGCACTAACTCGTACAAACAATACACCGCGCTAATTGAGGAGAATTACGTATACCGATGGATCAATGATCAATCTTTCTTAATAGAAACGCACTGCACTTGGGTAGCTTTCAAGTTCGAACGGGCCGGTTCCTGAATAGCCATTCGGGCGGTTGAGCCGCAATATGCTGGCAACAGTTTAAGGTTAGGAAGGGGTGTTAACAGCTTCCTGTTAAAGCCGCGATAGACCATTAGTTCATAGTAATATTAAGGTTAGGTTGCCTGTTTGTATATATTTGCGACAAACTCGAAAATGGCTGACTTGATTTTAATTCTGTTTTTTCTTTTTCATAAAATTATAATCCAGGCAAAGTATAAATTATTAAGTATTGTAATATTTATCTCTTATGCAGGATGATTGCAAAGTGATGAAAACATTTCGAACTGAATAATATATCGAGCTCTACATTGTTAAATTATTATTAACATGTACGAGTGTCACTCGATTAAAATCAGCAAATCGTGCAGATTTTGCACTGTAATTTCACCCTTGTGCATATAAAATTCACCTTTTCATAAATCAAAGTTATCTCCCTGCAACGTAAATTTTTCGACAACCTCAAAATATTTCATAGAAAAATTGTATTGCATATATGTAAAAGTGGTCATTGCTTGAATAATTAGCTAAAATATTCCTGGTACAAAATTTAATTTTTGAGAACATTTCCCCAATGGAATTTATCATTGGAGAACATGAAAGCGAAAATAACAAAATCTGAGTTTCATTTTAATTATAACAGCTTAAGAAAATAAATTCATAAAAAAAGTCCATTTCCAAGAGAGTGAATTTCATTTGCGAAATGATGATTCCAATTTACAGAAGAGTGAATTTAAAGTGAGAAAACCCTGAATTTGATATACAAACGAGTGAAGTTGGAGTACAAAACTTGTACGTTCATCATTATATTCTAAGAGTTGTGGTTTTAAAATAATTTCTAGACTGCTGTGCACATTATTTCACGAAATATGATAAGATAAATAACAAACTTTTAAACTACAGCAATACTAAGCCACGAATTACCAAAAGAAAAATAATAAGAAACAATAAAAGGCACACAAAACATATGAATAACGCAAGTACTCGAGGTTAACGATCCACTAATTGATGGATCGGCGTTTAACCTTCCTTAACAGAAGCGCACTGCGCTTGGGTAGCTTTCAAGTTTGAACGGGCCGATTGGTGAATAGGTGTGTTCGGGCGGCCGAGCCGCAATATGTTGGCAACTGTTTAAGGCGCGAAAGGGGGGTGTTAACTGTTTGCTCTTGAGGCTCGCGCCTACAGGCCGCGCTTCAATTTTCCGATCCAAGCAGAAGGCACTTGTCTCGCGAGCTGGCATTGTGCGGAGCAGCTCGCTCCTCGCCGATCGATATCTAGTGAAAATCGAGCACACGCCGCGCGCGCGCTCCCTCGCTCGCACACCAACCGGCCGCCGTCGCCGCCGTCCATTGTCCCTCGTCTCGTAAAACCGAGAGTCGGGTTACTCCTCGGAAGCTGGGGAAACGAGAGGAAGGAAGGCGCTCCCTCTCCCCCCTCTCGCCGCTTGCTTCTATATTTCTTTAAATAGAGCAGAAATTATCGAGGAGAATCGAGGCTTTGGTCGAGACGACGACGTCGACGACGAAGTATTATTTACGGGCGCGGTCGTAGCGCGGTGTGAAAGCTCTCTCGATTTACCACACGCTCGACGCAGCAGCCCACCGCCAGTGAAGATTGGATTTACCCTTGGCTCTCTGCGATTTCCTCTCCTTTTTTTCATTCGCCCACCCTCTCTTCTCTCTTTCAGAGCCGAACGGTTCCTCTCTCCCCTTCTCTCTCTCTCTTGAGTGCTTCCCCCGCAGGATGTCTTTGTCCTGGGAGCGGTGACTCGCGAAAAAGCACCTGCACCACCGTCATCAATCACAAGTGTGGAAGCACTCGCTCGCTCGCTCGCTCTGCCGGATGGAGTGCGAGCTGGCGATATTTATCGGAAGCGAAAACTCGCCTCTCGAATAAATGTTTCAGCCACGGACGAAGCACGCCTGCTCGCGCTCTTGCCTATCAAACTGTCGCCACACTACACTCACGCACTAGGTTTCCGAAATTGTGCCGATAAAATCAAATTTTTACCCAAATAATTGTGTTAATAATGGTGTATGATGTGGGAATTGACGATTTTATGTAAGTATGACGAAGTTTGAGACTTTTTGATGTATTACGTAAAAAGGTACGAAAGATATTTTCTAAACTTCAAACACTTTTCTCGGAACACTGTTTGTGGCTGCGGTAACCAGCATAACTAATTCATCATTGAACGGATCAAGCTGAAAATTTAATCGGATCTTCTTAATAGGGTTAGCTACAGCACTACGTAGTGTTTTTTTGCATACCTATCTCAGTTTTTCTTTGTTTCTATATAAAATGCTCATTTTTATAGAAAAAAACGATCTAATGACTATAAATAGCGATAGGTTCAGTAGAAAATGAGACTTAAAAGATCTGCCTCCGTAGTGCAGTAGGGTTTTCTTTCTATTAAATAAAGAGCACTTGTTTATTCGTTTCGGATGAAAAATAGTGGAGCTACACTGGTTACCGCGGGCATGTTTCATTAAGTAGGTGGCACGCCACCTACTGCAAGAGTTCTAAACAAATTTACAGAATATGTACTTTAATATGTAAATAATATTTTTCCCGAAAGAAATTGATTTTTAAGAGAAAAAACATCGCATTTTGATACCGTTTTCTAGTATTTTACTTGTATGTGGTACCTTAACACTAGGTTTACGGATATTTTTGTATACCTGTCCACGTATTCTTCTAAACAACGTGATTTCTTTAAAAAAGTACGACTAATTTAATTTAATAACAACTAGTATCTTAACAAACATAATCTAAATGAATGAAATCCACTTATGATTGCATAAATTGGAGAAAAATGATTTGTAATTGTTCTCGCAATTGTACTCATGAAGTCCGAAATCCGTCAGAATGACGGCTGCCGTAAACCTAGTGTTAAAAGACTCGGCGAGTCGTCGCTGAAACAAATGTATTCTCGTCCGGGTAAGTTGAGATCGATGCCTGCCGGGTTCACTGGACTCGATGCTATCTGCCGGCGGATTTTTAATCCCGCTCATTATGGACGTCGCTCGCTCGCTCGGCCGCCGCCACCGCCGCGCCGCGCCGCGCCGCGGTACATATGTGAAAGTCTGTCGTTCGGGGGGCGCATTCTTCCGTGATGCGGCTAGAGTTTTAATGGTGCTTCGGACCTGCAGAGTCGCTAGAGCCGCTTTACACCTAGCGGACCATTGTTTCCCACTAGGAGGAGAGAGGAGAGCCACTAGTTCTCTATGTCTTTCATTCCCTCGTTTTTCCGCCCTCCGAAACTACCCCCCACCCCTCTCCCTCCTGAATTGTATGCGCCAACATCGAGCTGCATACGTCTTCCACTAGCAGCAGCAACTCTCGTGTTCAGGTAGTCTCGTAAATCGTATTTAACCTTTCCAGTCCCGGCAAGAAGCTTACAAGTAATGAGATAGAGTTTATCCTTAGAAAAACTTCATTTACAAACGTATTTGCATTTGTCGAGATAGGACTTCGTATAAGGGTGCGTTTGCTTTGCAATCGGCAAGTATTGATTGTACTAAATAAATAGTTTTCTCGTATTTATTAGTGGCTTTTAATTGTGTTGCTGGTTGTAATAAGTGTAGGATGATCGTTAACAGTCTCCACGTTTGTAATATTTTTTATTACTATAATATATTTTACTATAATACATTTTTAACTCTTAGACTACTGTGGACGCCTATTGGCGCTTGGAAATTTTGGATTTATGACACTGAGGGCGCCTATAGGCGCTCTATAAATTCATTAAAATTGCATTTATTGCAGCTAAAATGTCGTTAATTGAAATTAGCGCTCTCCCTTAGATTTTGTCGTCGTCAAAGGGTTAATATACTATACTAGCTATTCTTCTGAGCTTCGTCTGGGTGACATTTCATGTGCCTAAAATGTCGACTTTAGGGATGGTTGGGATGTTGGAAACCCTCGCAGTATTTTTTCTAAGCTATCGAAGAATATTCATGCAGAATTTTGTGTAAATAAGTTTAACGTCGGTGTTGGAGCTTTTAGAGGGGGTGTGTTTTAGGGGTGGTTTAGGGATGGGAACCATCACAGCATTTTTTTCTAAGATGTCGAAGAACATTCGCGTCAAACATTGTGAAGATGACCTACCTTCACAGTGACACAGAAAACTTTGTGGAATATACATACAGACATATTTTAATTGTTATATATTAAGATTATACAAAAGCGATATCCTTGTTTCCATGGAAAATGCATCCCCTCGGAATGACGCGTTTGTATTAGTATCAGCAAGTATTCTTTTTAACTATTAATTTTACTAAATAATAGTGCGTTTGCTTTACAATCAGTACTTAAGTATTTTGACCAACCATTCATTCTGGTAAATAAAATAGTTTTATCGTATTTATTATTGCCCATTAACTTTGTTACTATTTGCACTAGAAGCTGGTAGTTCTCAAATTTTTAATGTTTGTAATATATTACAACACATAATTCCTTCATTATTGATTTCAAGGCAAATGTATGATTCTCTATTTTTAACACTATCTCTGCAGAGTAGAAGTCTGTCTCTGCAATGCAGATTGTGAGAGAATGAAAAGGCCTAGGCAAATATGTGGAACACTATGTCGGGAATCGTGAATGGAAGGACACATAAAGCAACTGACAAAATAGTTGTCACAATCTGCAAAACAGTCGCCAGACAAAAAATGAAGTTTTGTAGTATGTACACGTGGTATGCAAGACTTTTTTAGGGGGTTGCGACAGAAGGCTTCCTTCAAAAGGGGGCTTTTAAGGACGTATGGTGCCAAAAATTAAAAATTGCATAGTTGCCGTGAGAAATGTTAGTTTGAATTGTCAGTGAAATGGAAATATTAGGTGGTGTTATAATTGTAGTAGTTGTTGCGGTATAACATTGTTTGGGGACTTTTGACGAATTTTTATAATTTCTATAATGAGATCGGATTGAAATTTACAGAGAATGACAGTTGATGGTCAGTGCAGCTCTCTTCAAAATTTCAACTTGTTTATCTGCACAGTTTTTGAGTAATCAATGTCGAAAAATCCATTCTTATGCATGGGCTCTTATGGCAACGAAAGCACAGATTACTGTTTATGGCTTAAAAATACGTGATACAATAATGACACACGAATAAAAAACATTTCGCGTGGTAAATGAGACATTTACGAATAATCAGGCAAAGTTTCAAAAGCTTCGTCTGTCCAGTTCGAGAGTGTTTGACCAGAGAATGCAAAGGAAATATTTTCATTTGTAGAAATAACGTGGTAAATAGTATACATTGAATTTTCCTACTCAAAAATTGGTTTTATTGTAATTTGAAAAGGCCTCAAAATTCTGTGCCAGCGCTCACATGTTCCCTTTTTATCCTCGCACCAAATTACGGCACCAACCTCCTTAAAAAGTCATGCACACCGATTGTACATAATACGATATTTAATTTTCTGTTCGACTGTTTTGCAGATTGTGACAATTATTTTGTCAGACACTGTGCACATACTTTCATGTCCCTTCTTGTCAAGTACTTAAAATAAAAATCATTTTTGGACATTTATACAAATATCGGCCAATGAAAGGGTTAAAGTTTAAACGAGCGTTGAGAGATCTCCAAGCGATAAACGAGATGCTTCTGGCGTTCCACGAGTACGTGTATCGATAGTAATTGGAACAGTTGGTGTGCGCGAGGACGGGAAATCGAAACTGTACTTCGCACCGCAGTTTCGTCGAGTATCGTCACGATATAATAATTGTTCACAAGTCGTTCAGTTTCACGTTCAATTTAGCAGTTTCATGCTCTAATTAATTTATTGAAATAGTCTCAGACTTTCAGAGGAATAATAAATATTGAGGTGGTTGATGTCGAAAATGAAAATAACGAGATCGGATGGAAATTTACAGAGAATGATAGTCATTGGTCACTGCTGCTCTTTTCAAAATTTCCACTTATTTCTCTGTACAGTTTTCGAGTAATCAATGTCAAAAAATCCATTATTATTTATGGGCTGTTATGACGATGAGAGCAGAGATTATCATTTTTGGTTTAAAAATATGTAATACAATAAGAACATACAAATAAAAAACATTTCATGTGGTAAATGAGACATTTACGAATAATCGGGCTAAGTTTCAAAAACTTCGTTTGTTTGCTTCGAAAATATTTGAGCAGAAAGTGAAAAGGAAATGCTTTCATTTGTAGAAATACCGTGATAGATAGTATGAAAATAAAAGTAACTTCTAAAAGCTGGTGTGACATAGCATAAACTTAATTACAAATTAAATATTCCTACTAAAAAATTGGTTTTATTGTAATTTGAAAAAGCCTGAGAATTCTGTGTCAAACCTATGACCGCACCAACCTCCTTAATACGATTTTCATACTTGTATAGAATTACAAACTAGGAAGAACTGTAACCTATAAAATATTGCAATAATTATTGCTTAGGGGAATTTTAGGGCACACAGGGAATTGTGAATTAAGAATGTTCCCCTTTTATAAATTATCCCACCCTTCCTTAAGTTGTGCTCACGGAAAGAACAAAGAGGAACTTCTTGTTGCACATTGTTGATAAATATTTACGTATTATCCGTGTTGGTATTTTATCTACACTAATATTGATATACAAGCAATATACAGTAATTTTTATCATTAACAATAGAACCATTAAGTATCTTTCCGCGAAAGATGAATTATCGACAAACAGTTTCCGGTTCTCCAGCGGTGAGAACACAGTTTTAGACATTCTAAAATTGAATGTATTTCGACCCTGTTAATTGACAGAGTGAGACGAGAAAACTGTGGAGATTGTGAATGCGACATGCGGACTGTCCATTAGTTGGTTCCGATCTCTTGAATAATATAAAAGGGAGCGGAGTGGACACCGAAATACACCAGGTTATTTGCCTTCTCCATGAATTTCGACACAATGCAACGCTCCGAGTGGCTAACGTCAAGAACGGCAAAGAAGATTCCACGCTCGGAAAGATGAAAATAAAGATATCTAAGAAGAAGGAGATTCATTTGATGGGGTCTTTCGTTCTCCCGGTGGCGTTGAATAATTTAACTCCCTAACTCGAGCTCTCGGCGACATCGCCGAGAGTTTCCAGCGAGTGGCCGATAGCAACGGGAAAAGAAGCAACGGAGAAGTGGAACGTCAAGCACTCGAGAGCAATTTTCACGGGGAGCTTGAAATCCCTCTAAACTGATAAAACTCCGTTTCTTCCATTTTTACATGAATCCAAGCCGGATTCAATGAGCCACTGGTCGTTAAGGTCAACCCGACCGTTCTTTTGAATTCCATTGACTAATCTTAGTAGTTTAGTTGTTTCAAATCAACCGTTGTATTCAGAAATATAAGAAGATATGTGCCCATAATTATGAAAGTGGTCTAATTGTAAGTCATATGTTTCTTGTTTCGAGATATTGAATGCATTGCATTTGAATAAATTAGAAAATATTTTTACATTATGCGACATTTTAATTTATATTTTTATTAGTCTTCATTAATGGAAATTTATTATGAATATGAAATTTTGTGTGAATTTCATACGAAAATATTGTTTTCAAAGTTTGAACTGACTTAGACCATTTTAAAAATTAACTGAAGTCCTATAAATGATTTAAAGCGATAAAGAACTATGAGTTTGATTTGAAACAATAACTTTAATGAAATAATTCATGAAAATTTATTAATTATTTTTAAAAGTGATCCATTTTGATCATTTCGAGATTTTAAGATTCTTAAAATGTTTCTGACAAACTGGACGGATGTATGGTAGTAAACACATAATATCTTTATATCTTTCTTCCGTTACTGGTCTAGTGGTGGTGTATGTATAATGGAAGTAATTTAATATTTTCGTATATTTTCAAGATATGTTTATATAATCTCTTTAAATTTTTGACTTAGACCACTTTCACAATTAACACTAAATGAATTCCATATAATGTTGAAATTACAACCATTATCCAATGATTCATTTTTGACGATATCGTAAAAATTACATTGAATATATTTAGTTTAAAAAAATGTGGTGCGAAATAACTGATAAACATGTTTTTTTACAAATTTTGACTTAGACCACTTTCATAATTATGGACACATATAACTGTGCTATACAAAAGATGTCTTAAATTAAATAGATGTCTAGTAAAAGTGGGGTTAGGAAAGTTCTGATTCTAAGGCAAGTGAATCACCCTGTACTTCTCTTCACTGACGAATTATATAATGCCCAAGGTACAATAGATTTTAAACTACAAACAAACCGCGTCAGGAATTACCAATAGAAGATTGGTGAGAAAGAAGAAAAGCTATCGAAAGTATCGAATAGGCGAAATGGTTTTGTTGAGATCTCCTATTGGATAGATAATCGTATATCGGTTCAGAGAGTCTATTGCGAAGTTAGTCCGGCAATAGTTCCTCGAAAGAATCCAACTACGCTCTCTTAGAACAAGAGAGACATAAATTATGAGCGGTTTATCGAAAGTTGGCCGGTTCGATTCCTCGCCAGGATTTACCAAGACAAACTGGCATTGTTCTCTTAAGCCAGGGCTACTTTTGTTCCTCGAATTACGTACTCGCTGGTCAGAAAAGCTCCTCCTCTCCGAGGACTTTAGTTGCTCGAGTAGCCGATGCACACAGGCTTCATATACCCTTTGGAAATAGAGTCCCTTTCTCGCGAGAGGGCTCGTTGCTATTTCGGCGGGGCAAATTATACCTCTCGAATGAAGTCGCCACTTGCGACAGGCAGCTCTCATTCACGAACCAACAACCTTTACCTAGCCTCTGTTATCGGCTGCCATCGGAATATTCAATTATTCCTGTCGAGCGAGCGCCAAGATAAGCTTGTGAAACTCTTATTAACAGACAGATGTAGATGGTTAAGGCTCGATATGTCCCGTCGCTCGTAAACAGAACTACACCGAGCGAAATTACGAGGACGATAAAACTCTCCGCGGCTTTCAGTCTCCTTCGCCGCTAAAGTTCAGCCGTGGCAGCGGCGCGGAACTCTTTTCCCCTCGGTTCGAATCGTATATATCGCGCGATGGGATCAATTTCACTCGTGGAGGAATTGTTCCGGCGAATTTCTCAGTAGAGCGCAACTTGGCATTAACCGAGGATTGGCCTGTTTCCACAACTTGCGCGCCGTATGCTTCGGCCTCCTCCGAGTAACCGGATATTTTCGAAACTATTACCAAGAGTCCCTCGAGCGCTCGGGCTAATCTCGCTGGTGAAAGGGGATGTGGATTACTCGATACGGTCCATGGTAACCGGGCGCACACCCGCTGCCTTTTCTCCCGCTAGCCAACAATTCTTAAGAGAGAACTGATGACCCACTTCGCGCTCTTATACAGCCCCTATAAATTGCGTGAGTTCTAAGAAGAAGCCAGTTTACACGCTCGCACCGTCACTTTGTTACTCGCGACAATATTCCAGCTGAGGTGTATTGGCCTATCATGATCCATTTCACGACCACTATTCTGCCCTTTCTATACTAGGTCTTCTTCTGGGCAGTCTGTTCTTCTTAACAGTCTTCACGTTTGTAATATTTTTCTAATATACTATAATATATTATAATACGTTTTTAACCCCTAAACTATAACACTGAGGGCGCCTATAGGCGCTCTAAAAATCCATTAAGATTGCATTTATTGCAGCTAAAATCTCGTCAATTGAAATTAGCGTTCTCCTTTAGATTTTGTCGTAGTCAAAGGGTTAATATACTATACTAGCTGTTCTTCTGAGCTTCGTGTGGGTGACATTTCGTGTGCCTGGAGTGTCAATTTTAGGAATAATTGGGAGGCTGGAAACCTTTACAGCATTTTTTCAAAGCTACCGAAGAACATTCATACAGAATTAGGTGCAAATACGTTCAACGGTGGTGTAGAAGCCTTTTAGAGGGAGTGTGTAATAAGTGCAGGATGATCGTTAACCGTCTCCACGTTTATAATATTTCTTTAATATACTATAATATACTATAATACGTTTTGAATCTCTAGGGCGCCTATAGGCGCTTACAAATTTTGCCTTCAATTACAAACGTCACTTCATTTACAAACGTATTTGCATTTGTAGAGATAGGACTTCGTATAAGGGTGCGTTTGCTTTGCAATCAGTAACTATTTTAACCAACTATTGATTGTGCTAAATAAATAGTTTTATCGTATTTATTACTTCCCATTAACTGTGTTACTATTTGCATTAGAAGCTAAATAAATCAGTGATAGTTTTCACATTTTTAATGTTCGTAATATATTACAACACATAATTCCTTCATTATTGATTTCAATGCAAATATACGATTTTCTATTTTTAACACTATCAAATGACGGTGCGTTTGCTTTACAGTCAGTAAGCATTTTAACCAACTTAAGGAGATAACCGATGACCCACTTCGCGCTCCTATACAACCCTATAAAATTACGTGAGTTCTAAGAAGAAGCCAGTTCGCACGCTCGCGCCGTCACTTTGTTACTCTTGACAATATTCGAGCTGAGGTATATTGGCCTATCATGATCCATTTCACGACCACCATTGTGCTCTGCCTTCGAGGATCGGTATTTCGCGCTACACTCTTCAAGAATCCATAAAAAGCTGCGATATACCTTGAAGAAATAGGGCTGTAACAGTATTTCGAGCAGCTGGCGTTGTCGGCACAGTCTTTCATCGGGTTATTGCCGAAAGTCCTTCCCGTGATCGGAGGGAATTTCGATGAGCGATAAGCGGCTAAAGGCCAAAAGCTGCATTGTTCCTGTCACGCGAGGCTGATGTCTCAAAAGGCGCTCTATTAATTGTAGAGTCATCTTATTGCTTCTCGAGTAAGCCAATATATACGTGCATGTATATGTATACTGAAAGAAAGTGAGAGAGAGAAAGGGAGAGAGAGAGAGAGAGCGAAAGAGAAGGCTGAGCAAATTGGGGTTGAAGGGCTGAGCCAGCTAGCGGACGGGAAGGATGCCAAGAGAGGGCGAGCGAGTGTGACGCGAGGCGAGTCCAGCGTGAAAGGGATCGAACTCTTCCTACACTCGTAATTGCTTCGCACACCCCACTCGCCCTTTGTTTCCTCAGTCAAACATCACGCCATTTATTTCTCTGGAAGCTAAGTCCCGTTAACCGAGTGCTAACGCACTCCGGGAAATCAGACGCCGGCGCCGCCGTTCCCAAGAGCGCGTCCTACCAACACAAGAGAGAAAATAACGCCTGGAAGGAATCCTCGTCTATTCCCATCGCCGGCGACATAACAGCAGTGCGTTTAAAGGCTCCGAGTTGAAAATTAAGAGCTCGCCTCGCCTACCAGGAGACTCCGGCTCGCTCTGTTAAGTCGACTCGAAGAGCGCTCCGTTTTTTCGCAATTAAGCGTAATTGAAAAGAAGCCGGGGCGACGAGAAAATGGAGGAAAGGCCGGCTACGCGCGAGGAAGTGAATGCTTTTCCACGCTCGACTGGGGCGCTCGGTATCACCGGTCGAAATCCGTCTCCGGCGTCGCGAACCTTCCCCTCGGGCACCGGCGGCACCGGCGGCGGCGCTTATTTTTCTAAGGGTTCCCGCTCGCTGGAGTAATTACGCCTACATATGTATGACAGGTCTGAGGGTGGAAACCCTTCCCTTGCATTGAAGCCCTCGACCCCCGCACCTGACGCCGCTTAAGTGCAAGAGTTACGTGCCGACGAATAGTAATACATACATGTATACATACCACTCGGCAGCCTCTCTATCTCCATCTGTTTCTCCCCCTTTTTCTCTCTTTCTCTTTCTCTTTCTCTCGTTCGGGTTCACTGAATGTTCATTCGCCTACGCACACAAACCAACCCCCGCTGTATTGAGAGACTAACTGAGTGAATACAATTTTCCTGCCCAGGCTTATTTAGCGAGACTGACACGCTCTCGCGTGTAAGCTCACCGACACCCTTAATCGCGAAGTATCATTGTCACCCTCGCTCGCAATTCGCAGTGCGAGAGTGCAAGCAAACTTGGAAACGCGTAATGCGTCCGTCGCGTAAGCCACTTTGAGTGTCACGCGAGCGCGCGCGCGCGCATCCCTTGCGATGGAATGAATGTACGCGCACGTACGCCCGCCGCGCCGCTCCAGCGTAATTTCGTCGTCGGGTTCAATCTCGCGCGAATCGGGGACACCAGGAGATCGAGCGGAAGAGAGCACGGAACTTCAAATTAAAACCCTTGGAAGTTTCTATGCGACGTTTTACGTGGCAATGCAGGGAAACGATTGGATTGTTGTCGCGAGATAGGTTAGGTTGAATTGTCATTGAAATGGAAATATTAGACGATCATATAATTGTAGTAGTTGTTGAGGTTATGATAGTTTTTGGAGAATTTTGAGGAATTTTTGTAATGTCTACAGGAGATTGTTATTTAAAGAGATTGGTGGCAAAAATGAAAATAATGAGATCGGATTGAAATTTACAGAGAATGATAATCAATGGTGACTGCAGCTTTCTTCAAAATTTCAACTTATTTATCTGTACAGTTTTCGAGTTTTCATTCTTATGCATGGACTTTTATGGCAACGACAGCAAAGATTACCGTTTACGGTTTAAACATATGTGACACAATAATGACACATGAATAAAAAATATTTCGTTTTTGAAAGCTTCGTCTGTCCGGTTCGAGAGTATTTGAGCAGAGAGTGAAAGGGAAATGATTTCATTTGTAGAAATAACGTGATAGATAGTATGAAAATAAAAGTAACTTTTAAAAGCTGGTGTGACATAGCATAAACTTAATCGCAAATTGAATTTTCCTACTCAAAAGTTGGTTTTACTGTAATTTGAAAAAGCCACAAAATTCTGTGTCAGCACTTATATATTCCCTTTCTATGCTCGCACCAAATTTTTTATAAACTTTGAAACCATTTTACTGTTTGCGAAGACAGATTATTTCGATTAAAACTTAATTTCTGATTTTAGCATTAAAATAGATGTTTTGTAACAAAACTGTGAACTAGGGTTATAGAAAAATATAATACAAGTGTTAAAAATAAATAGTCAAAGTCATTGATCGTTTTGTTAAAGGCATACTGTTTTTATTGCATGGATTGATATTGCATCGTTGAATTAAGTCACTTTCTTTAGGAAATACCTGAAATTTGCATGACATATATTCGATATTATCGATTAACTATTCATAAAGTTTGTCCTTTTGATTCAAAAGTCTACCTTTTATACCTGCTCTCTATACGAACGGCAAGTGCAAATGGCACAATTTTAATTTTAGCATCAAAATCGATTTTATTCCAATAAAAGCTACAAGCTTGCAGCAAAATATGAAACGAATCCTAAAAAAGCATAGAAAAACTCATTGACCGTTTGGTGAAAGAGATTTACCAGCACGAAAACTACTATTTTCTTACAAAACTGAACTTTATATTAAATGCATGTATTCATAAATGCAACTCTTCCACGTGTAAGAATTCAAAATATACGAACGCAGCTAAAGCTTTTGATTATAGAGAATCACTAAAACCCTCACTTTACATATTTGACGTTTGGATATTGAACCGAGCAACGACAACTACCTCAAATAGATTCTCAGTCTTGAATATCTGGTGCGTGAAAAACTAGAAAGTGCCGCTTACACGATTCGCCAGCGGCGGCTCTAATTTGACTTTCAAATCGACGCGAGAAACTCTGCTATTACGAATTCCACGACGGTGAATTCATAATATTTCATTTGGCGGGTCGGTTTCAACGATTAGCCGAATCAAGTCGTCCTGTATCTACACATTTCACTAACAAGCGTGGCATATCCGTGTCTCATAGCGCGCTCCGGTGAATCCCACTGTGGAGGATTGTTGGCGAACGAAAAAAAAAGAGAAGCGGCGAGTAAAAATCATTTCATGCATCTCCATTGCAGGATGTATCTGCAGCGAGCGGAGCCATCAAGCTATCAAGCTGGCGAGAGACGCGCCGCGGCGCACAGTGGGCTCAAATGCTGAAAACGCGGACATTGAAACTAAATTGTATTTTATCGTAACAAAAACATATTTATCGCTGTTCTCTCGATAATTTATCATATAAGTTGTATGACTTTGATGTTGTGCTTTCATTTTACGAATGGCGCTGCCATTTCGAAAATTGCAAAAAACGAACCAACTGATTTCAGGGCGTTGAAGTAGAAGGTTCGGTGAATATATTTTGACCTATGTCTGATATATGAAATCCGGTGAAGTTTTCGAGAGAAAAAATCATCCATTTTATACATCATATGGTATGCCGTTGTATGGTAGAGCATAGGTTAGAGACTAAAGTTATAATATCAAAAATGAAAGCACATCCAAATCATACAACTTGTATGATAAATTATCTAAAGAACACCGATAAATACGTTTTTGTTAGGATAAAGTAGCATTTAGTGCGAATGTCCACGTTTTTAGCATTTGAGCCGACTGTGCGCCGCGTAGCGTATAAATCCCAAAATGGTATAAATCACGCGTTGTTGTTGGCCGGTTGTTTTTTCTGTCAGGCAGGAGGATGCGGATTCTGTAAGCGTCACTCTTTTCTCTTATTTACAGGACGAGGGATGGAAGCTGGACCGTACAAATTACTACCAGGAGGGCTGGCTCGCCACGGGCAACGCTCGCGGCCTAGTCGGGGTGACTTTCACGACATCGCACTGTCGCACCCGCGCCACCGAACTTCCACTCAGGGCGAATTACAACCTGAGAGGTCACCGCAGTGAAGTAAGTTTCCTCGACAACCTGACGCTTTTTATTAGCGCGACCGACTTCTCTTCTCCTCTCCTCTCCTCTCCTTCTCCTCTCTTGCGAACGGCCACTTCTGCCATCTTTACACCGGCAATACAGAACCGGGCCGGGCAATAGTGTACCCTCCTTGAAATTAGGCGTCCATTCTCTCTTGTTCTTCCCTCTCGACATAGCGTTTTGGAGGAAGCGCCCGGCAGGCATCCAAAAAGTTTAAGGTTCAAGGCCACCGGTTGGCTCACTCACTCATTCTACTTGGCTCATTCTGCTCTGTCAACCCTCGTATAAATGTCCTCCGAAACACTCTCGATCGATCACTCGAGCGAGCTTTTTTGCGCCGATCTCGCTAGGATATAATTCGCGAAACTAGCGGATTGTCGCAATCAGAGAGGGCGGAGGGTCGAGTGGGTTGGGACTCGGAAACGCGGCCAATTCCGGCCGAGCTGCACAGTTTACGGGGCGGACATTGATTGCCGGAACTTTCGGCGAATGCAAATTTAACTTTGCACCCTCTCCGCTTGCCACCCCCCTCGCGCGCGCCCTCTCCACCGAATCGAGCTATTTCGATGGACAATAATCGGAGTGTAATCGGACGGGGCGTCACATCGCGGAAATTATAATTACTCGAAGTCATTAACGAATGGAGAGCGCACCGCATTCGCCCGAAGAATGCTGATCCACTCCATTAGTGGATATTAATTGTATCGCACGCCCTATTAATCCTCGAAAGAAAAGTGCTCTTGATTAAGAGAGCGCGTGTGCTTTGTAACCGCGAGAGAAACGGCTTTACCGTGAATGTATTTTGAAAAAGCTGTGGTGTGAATCGTTGCGACTCGTTCCTTTTTTTATTGGCAAGAGAATACTGTGGATTATATAGGAAAATTGTCAAAGATTTGTATAAGCCAACACGGACAGGGATTTCATTCCTGCGCAATGCTAACATAGCTTCGCTGCCTGCATGAGAATTCTCGGGATGTTCAATATTTTTTTGTGAAGTTTAGTGCACGTACAGCTAACAAAACTACCTTCAATTGATCGGACCATATTTTTCATTTCTTAATAAACGGTCTTATGAATTAATAATGCAACATAAAATTTCAATTTTTTAAAAAATGGCATAATTTGTAAATCGGTTTAAACAAGTCATATCAAATGCCATATAGTTTAATACTAAAACTATCAAAACCAGCCGAAATTACTGGTTTATACCTATTTTCATGGGCATAAAAAAATCCCCGCAGTTCTAGTGTTAATAAATGTTAGGTTATCTTTCAGTTGAAGTTTGTAACAACTGGAAAACATTAGTTTATATGACCTTTAATAGTATATTACCTTTTCAGTAAAGAAATAATTCTGTAAACGTTCAATATGTCTTTAGAAAATTTAGTGCACGTAGAGCTAACAACACTACTTTCAATCTATCGGGCCTTATTTTTCATTTCTTAATAAACGGTCTTATGAATTAATAATGCAATATAAAATTTCACATTTTTAAAAAATCGCATAGTTTGTAAATCGGTTCAGTCAAGTCATAGCTAATGCCATACAGTTTAATAAATTTAAGGTTATTGTGAGATCAGATCAATATAAGAACCGGAAATTACTTCCGTGGCCATATTTATTTCCACGAAACTTTAGTTTTATATATAACCTTCAATATATTACCATTTCAGTACAGGAATAATCCTACATTTTCACATAAATTCAACTCTTCTGTAATAAATTCTTCGAACGAGGCTGTTCTCGCTACTCCGAAAGTATTTACGCCCTGAAGCCTAAATTCATTAGGACGCGTGACCTGAATGTATCATCGAGTGAACAGTGTTATCTGTTCTCTCACGCGAAGAGCGGGCGCACTCGATCGAGAGTAACACCTTGTCAAGTGCCGGGCGATATCAGCGGTCAGTCGCATAAATCGTGTCTTCTTCGTTGGGGCCTTGGTGAATTTCGGCCGGGCAGCTAATCCAACATGTCAGGGGCAGGAAATTTAGGTGGTAGAAGCGAGAGAGGGCGCGCGCGCGCGCGCGTGCGGAAAGGTCGTATCGCGGCGGGAAGCCGTATCACGGTTTCACAGTGCAGCAGAGCGCGGGGAACTTAATTTCACAGCTCCCCTACGAGCAACCGATACACTAACAAGTCATTGGTGCGCGCGCGCTCGTTGACAGATACGCCCGGGAGATACGGTTGGTAGGCACAATGTGCGTGGCGTTCAATTGGCGATCAGTTTTGCGCGAACGAGACAAGCTGTATCGGAGGGTGCCGGCGACGCGCGGCGCCGCACCGCTTGAAGTATATCGCTCGCTGGCTGCACACAAAACCCCCTATCTACTGCCCGCCACTCCCCGTTCTCCTTTCGGCGGCGCGGCTCCACGCTAAATCGTCAAAGAAATTGGGCGGGTGCAACCGCCAGATAAGATTGGCCCACCACAACTTTAAAGGGGGACGCTAACCTAGAAGTCTTAAAAATAGATGCGCTCCCGAGATTTGTTTGTTAAAAACTTTACGTGGTATGATCGAAGTTTTTGTATTTTAAGATGCATATTTTGAGGAAATTGTAGTAATTTTTTAATTCAAATATAATTGAAATTGTAAGTGCTACTAATTACTTTATTGTAACACATTCTTTTGACAGTGATATTTGAAGCTGGATCGTCTAAAATTGGATTTGCGAATTTAAATTTGGATAGCGAATTACAATGTGTTAAATACGAGATATAAATTTTTTGCAAACCAATTGTCTCTTTCTCACTTAAAAAACTGGAGCATGCAAAAATATTGACTATGTAAGGTCCTAGGTAATCTAATACGCTATCCAACCATGTATCATTTTTTATTTAAAATGATCCATCTCTGAATAGCAACGGTCATTAAACTTTAATCACACAATGTCAATTACACTAAATTCATTAATAGCACATACAATTTGATTATATGTAAATTTAAAAATTACTTAAGTTTCCGCAAAAAATGTCTCTTGAAATAAAACAAATATTGATCGACAACGTTAAAAAATTCCGATAATGCATCTATTTTTAAAGCTGCTATGTAGATGTCCCCTTTTCAGGTGGTTGCCCCGCGATAGTAGCATTGAAAAGTTGATGTTTCCATGTATGTATTAAAGCTCGAATAATATGAGTCAAATCATGAAAGACTTTTCGTTATGTATGACGACAAAATAGTTGTCACAATCTGCAAAATGGCCGCCAAATAGAAAGTCAAATTTGATAGCAGATTTTAAGAGAGGATTGCTTCCTCTAGCAGCCCCTAAAAAAGTTTTACAAATCGGGTGTTCATGTTACCAAATTGCACTTTCTGTTCGATGGTAGTTTTGCAAATTATGTCAACTATTTTGTTGGATGCTGTAAGGCTGTTGCACTAAATGGGGAATCGTAATTTAATAGAACTTTAATTTAGTATTTGTTAATTAATCGATAAGCCGCCGTTATCTGTTATGATTCACTTCGTGTAGTGCTCAGCGACACATAACACAAATTATATTACACGGCTACCAAAACAATTACGCAATATTGGTATTATCGATAATTCGACGGTAAAAAGCTGATTCCCCGTTTAGTGCATCACCCTGTACAACTCGCATTGTAAACTAACACGTGGAAGTTTCTCTATACATGTGTGCTTACTCACGCACATTGATGGCACGTTGACATGCACATTGATCGTGTCAAAAGATGAGTGAACCACTAAAAATGTCTTACTTTAAATACTTGTATCTAGTAAATTAAACAGAGAATATTCTTTATTGTTAATAATTGAGCCGTTTATTTTGAACGTGGCCTAAGTCTTATAAAGTCTAATAAATGAACTTAGATCACTTTCAAAATAAACGACTCTATTGTATGAAGCATTTATTTTGAAAAGTTCTTTTATAGTTAAAAGCAGAACATATATTTGGAAATAACCTAAGTCCATTTATATTAAAATTGAGATATTAAGGAATTCGCGTTTTAATAGAAATGAAAACTATATTTACAAGATATACAAATTGACAAGTGGACTTAGACTACTTTAAAAATAAGCGGTTCCTATTGTGCTCTGCAGAAAGTGATACGTATTTGGACAGCAAATTAGGTTATCTAAGACCCTATGATAGAGTTAGATCTTTGCTAAAAAAAAGAAATACAACAGAATGACAATGTGTTAAATACAAAATATAAATTTCAAGTCATCAGACTTCAATAAAGTTAAAGTCAATAGAAAATGTTTATTATAGGCGATACAAAAGAGTTCTAATTTCAATGGCGATTACTTGAAGTTTAGAACAGAGAATTTTCTTGAAATAGCGAGGTTATAAATACTCTCCTAAGTATATATAGCCCGAATTTTAACAAAGCCTTGAACAAACAAATCTACACCGCAAGTATTTCGATGTTTCGCCGCAAAGGAATTCGGAGCTCGGCAGTGCCGATAATGCCAGCGGGCAACCCTATCGAAACCGACAAGTTGACTCGACTACCTGGGAAAATTGATATCCCTCTATAAGGGAGCTCGGAACTTTGTTATTGAACGACACGGCCCTCTAATATGGCAGGTGGATTGCAAATGAGTTAGAGAACCAGTTCGGAATGCAGATCAAGCGGCGCGTCGCGGCGTCCGATCGCTCCTTCTCACGATTCCCTCATTCGATTCACGTTCTTGCTTATGCAACGTCTGCCGAGTTGCCCGCCATGACTATGAATATCAAGCGGCGCCATATTACAGAAGGTTAGTTCGACTAGGATGCGATACAAATTAGCGAAGATCGATCTGGCAGTGAACTATTTCGTAATCTCCGGCGTGTAGGTGGCGGTAGTGCGGTGCGCGCGATTAGCCGCCGGCTAAATTGGCCGAGTTAAGGTAAACGGTTCGCGTGCCAGCCGCGTTTCCAGCCAGAACGTACTCTTAATTGCCGGAACCGGGCGGCGCGTGTACGCCGCAAATACAGGGAGAGCCGCGCGATTACAAAACGAGCATTAACGTACCACATACAAGAAAATGGGTCAAAAAAATCAAATTCTCCTAAAGAATTGTATTAACAATGATGTATAGCGTAGGAGTTGACGATTTTATGTAAGTATAACAAATTTTGAAACTTTCTGATGTATTGCGTAAAAAGATACCAAAGATATTTTCTAAACTTCAAACACGTTTTTCTCGAAACACTGTTTCTGCGGGCGGTAACCAGCATAACTAATTCATCATTGAACGGATCAAGATGAAAATTTAATCAGATCTTCTTAATTGGGTTATCTACTGCACTACGTAGCGTTTTTTTGCATACCTATTCCAGTCTTTTTTTCTTTCTATATAAAATGCTTAATTTTATAGAAAAAATCGATCTGATGATTATAAATAGCGATATGTTTCGCGCAAAATGAAACTTAAAGGATCTGCTTCTATAGTGCAGTACGGTTATCTTTCTATTAAATAAAGAGTACTTTTTTATTCGATTCGGATGAAAAATAGCGGAGCTACACCGGTTACTGCAGCCATGTTTCATTCACTATGACATTACGAAAGTCGCTGTGCCACACTAGCTACTGCAAAGATTGTAAAAAACTTTACAGGATACATTATTTACAATATGTACTTTAATATGTAGATCAAACTTTTTCCGAAAAAAAATCATTTATAAGGGAAAATATCGTATTATTGTACCGTTTTCTAATATTTTACTTATACGTGGTACCTTAAGGTATATATTATAAAATAATTTTATTAATCTATGCGTCATAATTACACAATTACTGCCATGGGTGTATGGACATTTTTTTATAAATCACGTTTTACAATATCCATTATCCGTCCACACGAACCATTTTTTTCTAAAAACAAATACCTATTCGGAGATGTATTATATGTTCTCGATTTTTCTGTTCTTTCTGTGGATGGCGCTAGCATCTCCGATATCTGAGTGAGTCAGCGGAGTGGAGGAGGGTCGAATGAAAAATGACGAGGCCAGTGAGCCTTCTCGCTCGCGTTCAGTAATGTGCAATGATGGCCCGATTTATTTAATGTAGGCGCCGCCAGAGCCACCGCCCAGCAGCCGCACATAGAGCGCCATAAATCCTTTGGATTTATTCGAAGCGGCGCACGGAATCCTCGCTCTTTCTTGCTTTCATTGGGAGGCGAGGCCGAGCTAGGTGCAAATGCCGGCGGATCCTTTGTCGAGGAGTTAATCAATATTAAGCCGGGCCCGGCTCCTCTAACGAACCGCAACTCTACTCGAAACGCACTCTCACCCGCCGCGCCGCGCCGCGCAGCGCCGGCCATTTCACCAAATACGTTGCCGTCGACGCCGTCGACGCCGTTGATACCTCTGTCCGATTCCAGCCAGCAATCCTACTAGTTCGTAAATAAATTGCTTTGTGCAAATAAAGGCGGTCAAGTGCGTGTCAGCCATTGGAGTCGCTTTCCCGTACTTTGGAGTGGAAACAAAATCATTTTTATTTTAGTGGAAATATTGCGGGTAGCAACCTTGTCAAATGAAAACACGTTTTTCTTCTGTGTCCTTTTTTTTGCCGAAACCAATTATTTTATAGTGACCACTGTAATTTTACTTGAAAGCACTCACTAAATATTATTCTCACAGATTGTTTCGGAGTTTTGAATAAAGGGATTACAAAATTTGACAGCCATTGAAGTCGCTTTTCCGTACTTTGGAGTGGAAATAAAATCAGTTTTATTCGGTTGGAAATATTGTGGGTTGAAACCTTGTCAAATGCAAACACGCTTTTCTTCTGCTTTTTTACTAAAACCAATTATTTTATGGTGACCACTGTAACTGTACTTGAAAGTACTCATTAAACATTATTCTCGTACATTGTTGCAAACGTTTAAATAAAAGGATTGTTAAATTTGATTTGGAGCACATTCTGACTGTGTCAGACAAATATGATGAAATTATAAAGATTATGAAAATTATGCGATTGGACCGTGGTTTAATTAGACAAGATATTTTCGAAAATGACTGTGATAACCGAAGGTTATCATCTTTGGTGGAAAATTCCTTGTAAAAACCAAAGGAATGTCTAAGAACAATGTACTTATTGTGCAATTTACAACTTTTAAAGACTCTTTCGTACTTCAAACTGAATTAAAAGAGAATGACATCATTTGCGACATTTATAAAACACCCCGTACAATACAGTCTCGGACAAAATATACAAATGATTTTAATGATTTTGATATATGTTATAGCTAACGCTTCCCTGATTAGTCTGATATTTCGTTCTCTCCACGTGCAAAACTTTTAGACTCGAAATTCTTTTATAGTTAATTTTAAAAACATTGTAATGTAAAAAAGAATCGTATTTATTATTATAAAATATCAGGGTTAAAATCAATCGCCAATGGACAATGATAGAAGTCTACCACCCAGATCGCTAATAGACGATGTTAAAGGATTAAGCAGTTAAAGGATTAATTTTGTCTAACTTTTTTCCTATAAGTTTCCCCCAAATATACACATATATAAAAATAATGAGCTTAAATCGCCCTATAACATATATCAAAATCATTAAAATCGGTTGTGAGTATATTTTTGTAAATAATTACCCAGTTCCGAAACATCAAACTATGCTATCATGCCATGAGGAAATCTTTACCAAGTTCATATCTGAGGATAGGGTTGAAGATGCGAGTAAAAGGGAGGATTGGTTGGTGGTAGGCGTGTTGAACGGCAATTTTTCCTCGGCGATCGACTGTTGCCGCGACGGCTTTCCTCGGTATTAATATCGGCGGCTTAAAATCCGCCGGTTTCTCGCTCCTGATACTAGCGGCGGCCCCCTTTACGGCCCCTCCGCCTCCTTCATCCATCGCCGCCCGCCCGCCCGCCCATCCTCTTGACTTCCCCGCTCGACGTTATTACCGCGTGCACCCTTCTCGCACCAACCACTCACCTCTCCTTCAGAGCAGCATCACTATGCTCTCCGCTCCTCTCCTCTCCTCTCCGCTCCGCGCCTCGCCTCTTCCTCGGCGCTCCTGTGCGCGCACGTTCGAGCGGAATGCGCGCCTACCTGTTCCCGTGCGGCCGTGCAAGCACAACACGCCCTCTCACCCATACACAGAGCGCGCCGAGCGACGAGGGCTCACTTTCATTTTCCTCGCTTCTTTTCACACGGACCTGCTGCCTCTTCAGCTTACGGCTTCGTCGCCCCCGTCGACGCCGACGTCGACGCCGCCGCCGCCGATTTTATCCCCGTCGTCGCCTCTCCAGACAATTGGGGATCTCACCCCGAATTCGAATGCTCCGCGTCCCACTGAAAGAGAGCCTGGGTGTAAGTGAGAAGAGGGCGAGGGAAAAAAAAGGGGAGAGACGCTTTCCGTGAGGATTCCATTGGTGGTGATATCTGACGGCTCGCGAAATCATCACGTTCCTCTTGCATTGGCTTAGAATACTATTAGGCGGCTCTATTGAATTAGGTGATTGGATTAGAGTGCGTTATGTGAGAAGGGTGGCCGCCACGCCGGTGCGAGCGTAAAACTGTTCTTTCGGTGTGTTGGCGTTCTCACGTGGTGCGTGGCTCCCACTTTGCACTTCAAAGGTGCGAGTCGCCTTGTCCGGGCGGTCGTACATTACGGCCTGGAATGTGTACTCGCGTTAATTAAATTGGAATCAAGCGTATCGCGCGCGCGCCTCCCCCCCACTCCTCCGCCGCCTCTTCCTCGCAACGCTCCGTCTACCCTCTTCTTGTGGATCATTCCAGCAGCGCCCACTCCTGTGTAACTCGCCTGTTTACTCGTTAAGCTCTGTTTTCACTGAAAGCACCAAGTTGGACTTTTTCTTCCTCGATCATTCGGTTTGTGTATAATCGCTTTTTGTTTGCTACGATTGTCTGCCCTCATTTTCTCGCTCCCAACAGTCCCTTGTAATAGATAGTTTGAGGTTATGGCGTAAATTTGTTTCTTCACGAATTCGCTGAAATTTTTACTATGTGTATTTGGAAGTCATATTTAAAAGTTGGCGTAATTAAAAGGAAATTTGTTGATTCTAACTTGTAATAATCGATGTCGAAATTAGCACTTTTTGTTGGTATCGTCTAACTGTGTTTATTAATAACATATATTAAACTTTAGTGTTTTATTTATTAGTAGGATTCGAATGCAAAACTTTAATAGGACTTGATACAAACGTTAACCAAAACAATAAAATATATTCTCCGTTTGGTTTGGAAGATACAAGTATTGAACACTAAACCTACCAATTTCGGGTTAAATGATCTCTTTTAATGGTGAAGTACAGTTATAAAAAAAGTGTCGCTAGCTTTAATATTAAAATATGTATTTTGCGGTAGTGTCCTCCACTTTTTACGATCGACGCATCGTCAATGTTTATGAATACGTATACGTATAACCGTATACATAACCTTCCATGTGGAAGTACGCAGAGCGAAGTACAGAACTAAAAGTCTAGCATCATCTGACTCATACTACTCGAGCTGCAAACTATAAACATTTTTTGGTTGGAACGAACGGTTTATAACAGAAATATGGAATATTATTAAATACAGAAAGTTGCAACAGTGATGACAAGTTTTTAAATTTCCCTGTTGTGTGCATTGGAAAAGTTAAATATAAGAAATGGTTGTTTCACGAATGTTCGTCGATAAAAAGTTTTAGCGAGGTTCGAACATATTGTGTCCTTACGCGTGCAAGTGTTGGACACATCGATAAACCTATAGCACGATTTAAACTGATTGCGAGTAACGCGCTAATGGCAACACCGCTGCACCTGTTTTATAAAAATGTAACATTATTTATGGAGCTTTTTATCTTTTTAATACAAACCTCAATAATTCGCAATATTTCTTTTTATATTTTTGTGATACTCTTCTACAAGCCTATCATTTTTATTGGAACTTTAACATCCATTTTGATACTAAAATTGGGGCTGTGCCATTTCCACTTACCGGGCGTAATGAATGTGTACAAAGTTTCTAATCGAATGGATCTGCTTTCACAGAAGGTCGACTGAGTTCAAACTTTATGAATAATTACCTAATAATTCCGCTCTATACATCATACAAGTGTCAAACAACTTCTGAAAAAGTATTCTAACTCAACAACTACCTTAACAAAACAGTTCATAATTTGGATTATTTTTTACATTATTCCTATCATACACTTTTACAACTCTGTTTTCTTTTATAAAATATATCACATTCATTTTCATACTAAAATTAAAAGTGTATCATTTGTATTTGCCGAGCGTAAGGAACGCGTGCAAAGTTTGTAATCGAAAGGATCTGCCTTCGCAGACGGTCGACCGAGTGCAAACTTTATGAATAATTAGTTAATAATCTTCTTTATATATCAAACAAATGTCAAACAATTCTTTAATAAAAGAGAAATAGCAAAGCAAACCTTAACAAAACAGTCAATAAATATGAATAGTTATTTTTCCTATTTTGTTAATAAAATCAAAAGTGTGCCATTCCCACTTATCAAACATAAGGACATGCGTACAAAGTTTTTAATCGAAAGCATCTGTGTTTGCAGATGATCAACCGTGTTCAAACTTTATGAATAATTAGTTAATAATCTCCTATACATGAAAAAAATGTCAAAGAATTCCTATGAAACAAAACGGTCAATAATTATGAACATTTTTTTGTATTAGTCTTCCTATTTTGTTAATAAATCAAAAGTGTGCCATTCCCACTTATCAAGCATAAGGAATTCATACCAAAGTTTTTAATGAAAAGCACCTGCATTTGCAGACAACCAACCGTGTTCAAACTTGACGAATAATTAGTTAATAATCTCCTCTTGTAAATGAAAAAGATGTCAAGGAATTCCCATGAAAGTGGTACAGTTCAACAACTACCTTAACAAAACAGTCAACAATTATGAATATTTGTTGTATTATTCCTCCTATTTTGCTAATAAAATTAAAAGTGTGCCATTCCCACTTATCAAGCATAAGGAATTCATACCAAAGTTTTTAATGAAAAGCACCTGCATTTGCAGACAACCAACCGTGTTCAAACTTTACGAATAATTAGTTAATAATCTCCTCTTGTAAATGAAAAAGATGTCAAGGAATTCCCATGAAAGTGGTACAGCTCAACAAATAGCTTAAGTTCATGGAAATAATGTAATCTGGGAAGAGCCACCCACACCCTTTAACAATGCCTGGTTAATAAGCAGCGATCCGTCGCGGCTGAAGATATCGTAGCAACTAAGGGCGAAAAGGTGGGCGACGGCGGCGGCGGCGAGTATTGCGAGGGAGTTTTACGGGGGATGAAAGCAGCCGATTTACATGCGGCTTCGTCGTAGAATCCGTCGCCTCAAGTACGAAAGAAGCATCGCTGAATTAAGTGGATGCAAGCGTCAAGCTAATGTGCCGGAAAGTTTTCATGGCGCCTCGAAGATAAGTCTTACTTAGAAATACTAGCCGCGGCGAAAGTTCCGCGCTGTGCGGCTCGATGAAACAAGCCTCGTACTGCAATGCTTGCTGGTACAATCGTTAATTAAAGAGCGCTATTTGCCCCGGCAACTTCCACGCCGCGTAATCCGTCGGTTTCGGCCGCGGCATTTAAGAAGAATGGCCAAAGTTACCAGCAAGAGCAGAGAGAGAGAAAGAAAGAGAGAGAGATCCTCTCTCGCCGCCTACCGCGTGGAATGTGGCTTTTGCGTTCGGTTCGGTCCACATTTCAGAGTTTAAGGGTAGCCGACGGGGTATCGATCTGGCACGCAGTGCTGTTTTAAGCCAGCGGTGCTCAACCACCCCCAAAGTATACTGAATTCTCAGCAACCGATTCTAGGAATTCCCTGTGTCATTGATAGGAAATTGATGATTCTCTTGTCGAGGATTGTGGCTGTCTCGATTTCAATGGGAGAAACTGCGACTAATTGGGAGTTTCGTTGTTGCCAACGAAGCCATGGCAATCTGTGCCACGATTTCGCGTGATGCCAGCCGATCCTTATCGCGACCCAGTCTTACCTCGTGCTTCGCACAGCTCACTCCCTATCTCGGATCGGACGAGGGTGATTTTGCAAGTCGGCCGCGCACCCTCGTCCCTTCGCGCCACCACCGCCGCCGCTTGCATTCCTGCGGACGCAACCTGCCAGCATATGTGGCCATTAGTAGTAATTCATAACCAGTCGAGCCGGCGCGACGTACATTATGATTTATTCGCGATTCGATCTTGACAGCGCGGACAAGGTCAATTCATATGGGAGAGAAAGAGAGAGACAGACACGCGTGCGATACTCCCCGCTCTAATTGCCAAGTATGAAATTATTTCGACGTATCGCATTCCCTCGGGCGACATAATTTTATCGCTGGGAGTGGACGGAATGAAGTGGCCAAGATCGGCTTTGAAATCTCATTATTGCCGAGCGCCAGCCATTACACTCGCACACCTCTACCGATAGCCTCCGTATTTTCAGTTATTTCTGTTCTAGGCCGTGCCGAGCACACACAGTTCGGACCTTAGCAATCGATAACGCGATTATACGCGTCTCGACTCCTAGTCGACCTTATCATTTCTTACATCGATAACCACTCGGCCGTCCCATCCCTCGAATTTTCAACACTGTTAACCTTTAGAATCTAACCCATATAAATCTGCCTGCCTGGGCATTCGTAGTGCTTCACAATAAAGGTACATAATCTTTCAAAATCATGAGAAAAGCCATAAGAATATAAGAAAATTGAATTTTTTTTACTACAAATTTTTCCGACCGTTAGGGACCGGAGAAAGAAATGGTGTTCTAAACATCATATTCGACATAGATATGTACAGGGTGATTCACTTGCCTTTGAATCAGAACTCTCCTAGCCCCTATTTTTTTTGTGGACTTCCCGACCTTCCCCGGCACTGAAATTTGGTGGAGAATGTGCCCTTGCCTCAAGGAAGAAGTGATATAAATTTCAGAGCCCTAGCTCAAAGTTTAGGTTTTCACCTATTTTCGACCCTCGAGAATCGTCAATTTTTTCAAGTTTCTCAAAATCGGCCGAACCCGGGATATTTTGATTGTTTTCGTATCAGGGTGGATAGAGAACAAAGAATCCGTGAAAAAAAGTCCGGATTTGCAAGGAGAACGGGTCGAAAAACCGTCCAGAAAAGTCCATTTTGCTCATTTTTTACGGTTTTTATTTTTTTTGGTGGACTTTCCGACCTTTCCCGGGGCTGAAATTTGGTGGGTAAGGTTTTTTTACATCGAGGAAGATGCCATAAAAATTCCAGGGTCCTAGCTCACAAATTTTTTTTCGGAAAATTTGTCTTAACGGGTACCCCTTCAGATTTTTTCACGATTTTTCGAAGGTCCCCGAACTCCGGTTTTTTCTTCAGGAATCGATTGTTTATGCATGAAAACGGATAGAAAACAAGAAATCCGTCGAAAAAAGTCCGGATTTCTATCGAAAACACTAAAAAACTCCCTTTAAAGTTCGATTTTTTCGGAATTTTCGCTGGTTTTTCCCATATTTGTTGGACTTCCCGACATTTTCCGGGGCTGAAATTTGGTGGGGAGTCTCCCCTTCTATCAGGGAAGATGTGGTATAAATTTCAGAGCCCTAGCTCAAAAAAAATTTTTCCCCATATTATTGGCCATCGAAAATATCCAATTTTTGGTGGTGATTAAAAGGCAAGTGACTCACCCTGTACAAATATAGGCCCAAAAAATGACGATTTTGGAAAAAAAATGCCGGCCCTCTAAGGGTTAAAATAGTTGTTGCGCCGAGTGCCTCGGCTATACCTCTCTAATCAAAAGTTTTAGTTAAGTTTGTGCACTTTAAACCTTTGCACACGCGAGTGTCGCACTATAACCTATACAATGTGAGCAAAGTATCGCGGCCATCGTGGCAACTCTGCAACTTCAGTTTTGTAAGAAAGTAATATTCTTGCCGGAGCTTCTTATCTTTTAACGAAACGCTCAATGTTTTCAATATTTTTTCTAGAATTCACATTTGCTATTCTATAATTTTGTAGTTTTTTTGTTAGTGAAATCAGAGAATTTAACCGGCCGAATTTCACGATTTTACTCGGGTTTAGGAAAAGGCTCGCAAAAACCAAACAAAAAACAATATTTACATAATTCAAAAAGCAGTGTATTAAGGACGAAATAGAGAAGAAAAACAATGACACTAATTTTTCAAGATTCATTGAAAATATTTAGATATTCTAAATGTGTAACATTTTGTTATTATAAGGTGCGGGCTGATATATCGGCCTCCGGCATTAAAGGGGTTAAGATTCATTTTGAGGTTATAATTAAACGCATGTTATTTGTACTTACCTCGAATCTCCGTTGCTGGATAAATTATTTAGTAATTTTAATCATTTCACAAATATATTCTCTACCTTTCCTATGTTTTATAAATTATATATAATATATATAATATAATATACATCCACCACTGATAAAAAACAAGTCCAATTACTGATTAAAAGTCATTTAAACCACCCTGTACAGTTTTTAATCGAAAGGATCTGCCTTTTATAGATACTGAATCGAGTACAAACTTTATGAATGGCGAGCTAATAATCTCCTCAACACGTCATAAAAGTTCCACGCAATTTGTAAAAAAAGCGTTATATCGCGACAACTAACTTAAACCCACACTCCGGGTAAAACCTAGTTCCCAGCACTGACGCAAAGTGGGTTGACATTATAAAATACTAGGCATTTGAGAGAAAACATTTCCTTTCTTCTTTATTCTTATTATATGATTATACGTGCATATTAATATAAGCACGTAGGATGATTATTTCATTATTATTATATTATTTTAAACAGACAAGTTTCTGCATATTCATTGCGTTTATTATATTCATTATACTTATAATAATAATGCTTCCATGAGATAAATATAATCAGAGAGAAGTAAAAATATGGCTGCCACTAACCTCAAAAATATTGTGTTTCTGGCACTGAGAGCGCTTATAAGCGTTCTAAAAATCCACTAAGATTGCATTTATCACATCTAAAATCTCGTCAGTTAAAATAGCGTTCTCCCTTAGATTTCACTGTAGTCAAAGGGTTATGTGCGTAGCGTTTTATGATTTCGACCGACTGTGTGACGGCACCTTCTTTTCCCGCTCGGCGAGGTCAGTGAAAATTCGGCGAAGACGGTCTGTTTCTGCTGAGCGTCGCAGCTGGAGCTGGAAGGTCTCCCATGTGGATCTTTCAATATGGGTCAAAGTTCTCGAGCGTATTCCTCGAGGAGGAGGTGGAGGTGGATGGGGGTTGCTTCCTTTTATAATATCGACGCTATCATAATAAAGGCTGGCTGGAGTGCTCTTCTTCAGAGGCTCCGTTCTGACATCATTAGCCTCTCCTCGGCCTCCGCCTCGTCTACGTAAGTAACGCTGCCGAGGGCTAAGTGGGACGGTGAAAACGGCACTGCGGACCGCCGACGCCGACGTCCGCCGCCGCCGCCGCTAATCCTGCAGAGCGCTATAATGCTGGAGATACGTGCCTGTCCATCTACCACCGCCGCTAACTTTGACGCACAGACACGCTGCCCTCGTCAGCGCCTCCTCCTCCTCCACCCACGCAGAGCCAGCACTCGCCGGAATATTAAATGCCTCGTATTGGATTACGGAAGTGAGTGCCACGGCTGATGAACCCGCGCGAGGGTTACCAACGCCACTCTCAACCAACTTGTTCCCCAGCAAACTTTATTAAAAGCCGCGTGTACTGTGTACTGTAAATTCCACTCGTGATCCTCCATGTCGGGTGAAAAGACGGAATATCTCTCTTCTGTCTCTTTTTTGACACTACCAGGGTCGAAATGACTTGGTAAACAGCGTATGCTTTTCAAGAAGGAAATGCATATTTATGTATATAACTTTATTATTATTTTAGAGGAAATAATAAATAGGATTCGTATTCTAAATAGCAAACCATGCATAATAATCCTTTTTACTAAGAAAACGTGAATGTAAAAATATACATTTATGTTTCACTTGTTAGAAATTCGTAATTCATTCGTTTCTCGAAAGCAAGAAATACCATTATACCTTGCATATACCATATTTTCTTAAATTTGTACGTATTGTTCCCAGTTATTCCACTGATGAAAAACTATTGAAAGTTTATAAGAAACCTTCGAAACGTAAATACCAAAATTTCCCTACAACTTTCCGTTGTTCATCATAACCTCGCAAAGTACAACCAGCACATATGCAATAACTTTATTCCACCAAAGCAGAGAAAAGATTTCGCAAACTAAACCGCTCTAGAAACTTCGTAACAAGTCCAACTAAATATTAAACAAGTCATATTGACCCGGTTTCTAGTCCCAGTGTTAAATATACATAGAAAAGGGGGGAGGTGTGTGTGTGTGTGTATGCGAGTGATAAATAGATTATTAGTTGAGTCTAGGAGAGACGTTGTGCGGACGGGTCAAGGGTGTTGCCAAAATGAAAGTTGCACAGCGGGCAGATGCAAGATTACGTGTACAAAGGTTGGATGCGGCTGTATCGCGGAGGGCTAAATGAGAGGGGCTCGCTTCAAAGTGGACGGACGTTCGTCATTAGCATAGAGGGCGGAGAGGTTTGGCACAATTGTACGTGCCCAAAAGTACCTAGCTCCGCAGCCGAGCACACAGCTTGCTATCTGCCTGCGTCAAGCTGTCGGGCCTGTTTCGGTGCTTGATAAAACTGTGGACACGTATAAGGCTCGCTGGAAATGCTGAGCGGGACATTGCGCAGGTTGGAGGGCGCTGCCGACACGTAATCGACTGCAACTTGACCCTGCACAACATTACTGCCCACATGGACCTGGCAGCCATGAAAGGAGAAAAGGTATTTATTTCCAAAGACATACTCACAACCGATTTCAATGATTTCGATATATGTTATAGAGCGATTTAAGCCTATCTGTAGATATATAATCGCGAGTCAGAACAGAAACTAATTACTGTCGTAAATAGAATGTTTTGAAAGTACGGTCAAGTACGGTCATATTTGAACTCCAGAATCGAGGCTTTCCTCAACATCGTGGCATCGACTTCTACAACACCTATCAGTTTATCTATAAGTTTCCCTCATCTTAAAGGTCTAGGTTAGGTCTAGGTTAGGTCTTGATTATTTGGTATACTCACTGCTTTCTCTACTTGGATCACATGAAATCCGCTTTTAACCAGTTAAGTGTGTTTGACGTGTATACACGTCGAACCAAATCTCTATTGTGGTGCGGTTGACGTGTATACTCGTCGTACTTGCAGTTGCTTAATTTTAATTCCCCACTGTGTGGCGGATTTTTAAAACTAAATTCCACAGTTAAGAGGTTAAGTGTGCCTAACTTTTTTCCTATAAGTTTCCCCCACATATATATGTATATGAAAATGATCGGGAGAGCGTACTCTATAACATATATCAAAATCATTGAAATCGGTTGTGAGTATGTCTTTGTAAATAATTACCGAAGAAAAGAGAGAGAGAGTAGAGAGAATCGTTGGGACACGCCAAGCTGGCTGAAGACGTACACCGAGATATTGTGCAGCGTGGAAATCGAGCCAAGAGAGCGCGTCGTCGTCTTCGCCGGACGCATGGCGCATAGTCTCACCTTGACACTGAAAAGGAGCCCGCTCGTGTATGGCGAGGAACATCATTGATTTACGAAACGAAGAGCTCGTCGGCGAAACATTACCGGCACTTACCGCAGCTTTTACCGCAGTGCATTAGTCGTAGCTCGAACGTTACGTGACACTTGTCTCTCTCTCTCGCTCTCTTTCTCTCTGTGCCCTTCTCGTCGAGGGAAGAGTTACTTGCGGTGCTTCGGTGCCCGCTTGCTTCGCCGGCGCGCAACCTCCCAACGCTCGCCGAGTATGTCCGCTGTCGTCAAATAGGCCTGCCAACCCGATCAATTCCTACGCGAGTATGCCACTGCGATACGTCGATCCGCCATGCGACTTAACCCCCGAGCGGGCTTAAAGGGTTATGTACAGCGAGCAAAGAGAACGTGAAGTTTTAAGAATATATCTTGAAGATTTGACCGCTTAATGTCAACTATTTTCTTAAGTTTCACTCTCGTTTGCATTATAAAAAAGAGGATACATTGTTACCTAAAATAGCAAAGTAAAACTTCAGATGGGCGCCATTTTATAATAAAAAGTGATAACCAAAACTGCTTGCGATAAGTCCTAGAAAATTATATGAGCTTTCAAGTGCCGTTTTATTTCTTAATTTTTAATAAGTCGCTTAACCTGTACATTGGTCACCGCCAAATTCCAAAACCAGGCTTCAATCAGTACAAATACTTCTTCCATTTATTACAAGTTGTAAATCAAAATTTATGATAAGAACAAATGATTGAAAATCCCGTATTTCCCTTTGTCTTCTTAGCCAGACGCTCTCTGTGGCTCTTTAATCATAGTGTTCAAGGAATCGAGGAAATTGCTTAGACCCTTCGCTTCAATCTGCGTGCTTCGAGCACATTTTTGGTTACGGTGGCTGGAAGAGTTCGTCTGGGAATTTGCCAGTAGGGAATAGCGCTCTCAGCACGCGTCGGTTTAGGTTGAAGTCAGAAGTACGGCGCCAGGCGTCTTTAGAACCCCATGCTCGAACGGCAACGGCTCAAAGGTCGACCCATCGCAAATGCTTTCGAATCAGCTCTGTCATAACCTAGTTTTTATTTGACATTCATGCATATTATTGTGTACATTATAAATACAATACAAATGTATTTGTATAATACAATAATAATTCATATGCAGAATGTATGAGTATAATACATTCGATGCAAGGAAAAGCGAGAAAACATTTGTGTGTAATTAAAATTCCTACTTAATTTACATACTGCAACGTATGCTGAATTAACAACCATAATGACTATGCTGATTCAAAGGCAAACGAATTACTCTTTACAGACATACTGCAGATGCAGTCATTTACATACCTGTTTATTGTATATATAATATACAACAATGCATTATATCATACATCATTATAATACATATGAATCTGAAAAGAATAGGGAGTTTGGTTATCTTCACTGCACGCTTGCAAATGATCGCATAATAAAATCTAGCTTATGTTCATCCGGACGACATATATTTTATAATTATTCAAATCTTTTGAGTACTTTCTGAAATATAATTTAATGTTGCTACTTCTATCGATCCTACTTTAACCATACTTTCCAATGGTGAAAGAATTATGTAACTCGATTTAGTAGTTTCTTAGGTTACCGCAGACCGACAAGCACAAAGAATCTTTTTCAAATCAAATTGCAAACATCCTTCTTTCGTATATTAGTAGAGATTAGTATTGCACATTAACAATTAAATATTACTTTCTGCATTCGACAGAAATAGTAACTTGATTTTACAAACACGTAGAATCTTTTTCTCTTTGTAATATTAGCATAGAAGTATCAACATAACCAACAAAAGCGCAACACAAAAAGAACCTTGGCTGTAACTGTCGAATAAATCTGGATATGTTGAGCTTACACATACACGTGCAAATTTTCTCCCTTTATATATCAGTAAATATTACTTCTACATGTTAACAATTACATAAAACAATACATTTTATCATACATCATGCATAATACACATAAATCAGAGAAGAATAGGGAAGCTTACGCGCGCAATAAAAATGAGCAAATAATTTACAAGGTTCTTTTCTACTCGAGCATATATGTTCGACAGCGGTGATTTAGAGGCAAGTAAATCAGCCGGTGCATGGAAACTACAATTTTCTGGGCGAAATAGTCTCGGAGGAAGCATTATGCGAGCGGAGAGCTCGCGCCCGGCGCCGCACAATACTGCGGAGAAAGAAAGCTAGAACGGAAGGGACGAGCTGGAATCTATGTGTATAGTACATACATACATACTAGACAGAATAGAGGCAGAGCGTATGTCGCAGGGGAAGAAGTGCAAGTGAAGTCGGTCTCGCACTCCTCGCAACCACGCGACGTGGAAACCAGAGCGAGGGAATGCACGAACAAAAGGGACAAGACAAGAGGAGTTCAGTGTGCGCGCCGAGCGTTTCTCACGTCCACCTGTTTAGCAAGCGTGAGAGAGAAAGAGTGAGGTGGTGGAAGGAAGAGAAAAAATCTACTCGTAAAATTTCGTCCGCTGCTGTTAATTCGAAATAGTAATCTAGTAAAGAGAGAATCATTAAAAAATAGTTTTTAATTGTCAATTTCTCTTCGTTACTTGGGTTTGAAGAATATGTTTTATTGTAAATGAAGTATAATTTCGAGGAGAAACACTAAGTTGGAACAAATCGATTTTAGTACTCGCGTAGGTTATGTATTGAATTTACTTATCGTTCTTTTTATATTCGATTAACTTCCATTACAATTAACATCACAGAGGTCGTTACTTGTTGTTCGATCAGAAAAACATGTTTCACTGCAAACAAGTTATAATTCCCAGATAAAACACTAAGTCGGAACGAATCAATTTTAGTAGACGCTTAGGTTAGGAAGATTAACTTATCGCGTGTTTTCGATTCGATTAACTTCCATTAAAATTAACATCACAGAGGTCGTTACTTGTTGTTCGACTAGAAAAACATGTTTCACTGCAAACACGTTATAATTCCCAGATAAAACACTAAGTCGGAACGAATCAATTTTAGTAGACGCTTAGGTTAGGAAGATTTACTTATCGCGTTTTTTCGATTCGATTAACTTCGGTCGAGGTTAATATCGCAGCGGTCGAGAAATGCCTTGTAAATCTCGGACGGAAATACAGCCGGTGTTTCCTCGTTGGTGGAATTTCCCGGGGAGTTCGGGGATATCGGTTTCTGCCGATGTGGTTCACAATCTCGCATTCTGCACGGTTCCGCCTGCCACGGGGAAATTCGAGGCAACCATAGCTTCTTATCGATCAGCACCTTCACTTTATCTCCGTCATTCCTGAACTCTCTCTCTCGCTCTCTCTCTCTTTCGTACCGGAATGTCCACTCCGCCTATACCGTATTCCTCATTTTTCGCATGCCCGACAGATTCGACTTTTACCCGGGCGTTTCAGCGTTTCTCGGCCGACGGGAAATTGCAGTGGCAAATGGCGGTGTCAAAAGAATATCAAGACACAATGGCGGAAATTTCTCCCTCCTTTGCGCGCCGGATATTACATAAATAAATGCGATGAAAGATTGGGGTCGTCCAAGATAATTCACTTGCCTTTGAATCCGAACTGTCGTATACCATTTTTTGTTGTACACGGTGATTCACTCGCCTTTGAATCACCACTGTCGAATATACATGGTTGCATATAAAATCGTTATAAATAACCTAGAAACTTAAATTATACTCAAATGTTTCGCAACATTTGTCTGCATTTTATGCATTTAGACTTTTACGTGTTTCAGTTATGTTAACTCGCACATGAAATTTCACCCTGAAGAAGCCAGTTATATAGAATATTCCACTGTAAATATACTATAATAAAATACTTTCTCCTTGTGTTGCTACCCATTCAAAGGAAGTCGATGCTAAAACTTCGTAAAATATTCTCTCGAACAGACTATATAATTTAATACAGTCTATTGTTAAATAGACAATATATAGTATAATTAAGTAGATGTCTTCTAGTAAAAGTTCAATAGAAAAGTTCTGATTCAAAGGCAAGTGAATCACCCTGTACATACATGTATGTGGTTATACATTTACGTGTCTCGCATATATATACTTATATATTGTGTATAATAATATAAAATATTATATATAAAAAGTAGCCTGTTTAAGAGAATGTTTTAGCAACAATGAGTAGCGACATCTTACTTTGCGACGACTTACTTCGAATGGGAAGCAGTGTTTAGAAGAGAATCTTTGACAATATTGCACTTTATATATTATGCGTACAACATAATATTATGATGCGAGGAAAGTCGACTTATAATAATCCTGTGTGTATAATCTCTTCTCGATACGAGTTTTTGAATTAGCACTTTCACACCATTTTTTGTCCTCCATTTTTTGTTGGGCATTGTAGGGTGATTAGATCAGCTTTTTACCATCGAGTTATCGATAATACCGACATTGTGTCGTGTGCCTCTGAGTACTACATGGAATGAATCGCGACAGATATTGGCTTATCGATTAATTAACAAATACTAAAACAAATTATGGTCCTACTAGGATTTTTAGCCCCAATGATGAAAAAACGCCTTAATAGTAATCCTTTATCCTATTAGGACCTATTGATAATTCTACGGATAATAAACATATTAATAAACCTGCTAGTGCTAGTAAAGTTCCTAACAGGGCTTTTTTAGCTTTAGGACTAGTTTAGCCCTAAAATAAGCCCCAATAGGTCTATTAGGTTTCTCATCCACAGATCTATCAGTAGACCCTAATACGACCCTAATTTAGTATTTATTAATCAACCAATAAACCGCTTAGTGCTCAGCGATACATCTACCAAAATAATTATACAATGTCAATATTGCTGATAATTATAGAAAAAGCTGATTCCCCGTCTTGTGGATCACCCTGTATATGATATTAGATACATTACAAATATAAAGTACTGTTATATATCACTATGAACAAAGTTTACGTGTAATTAAAATTAGTAGATAATTTTTAATCATCTTTTACACAGATATACTTGATAGTAGTGCTTGAAATGAATCACCGTGTATATTTCTCGGGCAATATAGGACGGCAGCCCAAGCATTTGCTCGTACTACTGGCGCTGGCAGGAGCTTAATCAAGCCGATTACCAAATTAGTTCGAGAACATTTAATGTTTTGCCGGGGTGAGGCCGTCGTTAAGTAGAGACAGTCGAGCTATGTAGTTGAGGAACACTTACGAAAAACACATCGAGAACTCGAGTGCTTTCAGCCAGCCGACCTACGTCTTCCCGCGCCCTCCCGCGCACGCTCGCGCCCTCTCGCGACGCGCGTCCATGCCCCTCTCAGTTTACTTAAGGGTACACCTTGAAAAAATTGAGGGTAAACTTCAACATTTTGACAATATATAAAAAACAGTTTTATTTCAAGCTTATAGATTTCGTGTGCAAGTACATGATTTAAGATATATTATAAGTTAATTTCGTTAATGTATCGGTCATAATTACAAAATTAATGTCGTGGATTTACGGTATTCACTGTAAGTCAGGAAATTTTTATCTGAAACACACGATGTCAGATTTTCTTGAAAGTAAACACTTAAAACTAGTCCGCGACAGGGGTAAATTTCAACATTTTAGTTTTTAATGAAACGACAGATATTTAAACTCAAAAAGCTATAAAAATATACTCATTTTCAAGGGTCAAAAAGTTATTTCAAGTTTAAATTAATCAAAATAATTTATGCTATATTTTTAATCATGTACTTGTACACACATTTTACAAACTTAAAAGTGTTTTTCACATTTTTCAAAATGCTGAAATCAGCCATGAATTTTTCCACTTCAAGCGTACTACCCCTTAAACGAGATCAAAAGTATTGTGGCGTCGGTCGAGTTGCCTCGCCACAAACAACAGAGAGGGGTTTGCGGGAGTAGACACCGGAGTCGTTCACACGTATTTCCAGGCAGCCGGTTCGGCCGCAAGTGCTTAACCGATTAGGGAGGGCGCTCGAGATTTCGATCGAAGATCATCGTTGCAACGTGACCCTTCGGCTCCGGTTAAGCATGATGGGAGCGTGCGAGCGTGGCGAGCTGGCTGGGAAGCTTCCGCAGGTCGGTGGAAGCCTTGCAAGCCGTGCAAGTGTCAATAATTCCCTTGAAACGGTGGTTTGCGCGATGGGCGCGTGTAGAGAGCATGCTGGGTAGGTGGATGTAGAGGTGGATGTAGAGGTGGATGTAGAGGTAGTCCCAGCATGGTAGGAGCAGGAGCTCCGAGCAATGTGGGGTTGCCAACGAACCCTACGCACCAGACGACCTAAATATCCCGTTGTCACACGTGTCACGTACCGAGGACTCCTCTTTCTCTCCCAGTTTTTCACTCCCTCGCCTCCTTCGCGCAGCCCTTCTTCACTCTCACTCCACCCTCTGCCTATCCCAGTCCCCCTTATCTGCTCTATCGCACTTTCCTTCGTCTTTCAGCTCCGGCCTGCGTGATACCGCCGGAGCAGATGTCCGCGGATCGATCGCGCTCGAGCGCGAGCACGTGGGGAACGCAATTAATCTGCCGCTCGAGGCTTATGCAACGGGGGCTGCCTCGCTCCTGGAAAAAGCGAAGCGAACCTAACCTTCTCTGCATGCGTGCCCTCGCCAGACCGCCAAGACTCCGCTCCCACTTCCTCACGCTCGATGCCTTTTCCGCCCTCCTGACGAGCCACCTCTCCGTAACCCCGTCGCCTCTTACCCGCAATTGTTTGAGTAATAACGATGATGGGCTTCGGTAATAAAGTCCGCCTCGAGAGCTCTCTTTCTATCTCGCTCTTTCTTTCTCTCTTCTTTTTCGATCGCTCGCCCTGATCAAACGGCTGACCGTTCCATTTGCTTTATGAAGCGAGCCGCACTGCCACTCGCTCGTCCGAGGGCGCCGAGTAACTAGCTAGGTGTGCCGCGCCTTTACCAGTTACTACTTTATAAATGCCAGGGTATTGCCTGCAACTTTCAGCAGTCAGCTCACATCGGGTGCACGCGATCCACCTGGCACCAGCCCGCTCAAGTTTCCCTTTATTTTTCCACCAGCTGTCTTAGCCGGCTTCGCTCCACTGACATTTCTTGGGCATATTACTAATACATTCATTTAAGGAATAATGCATTCTTGCGATTTTCTCTTTTTATTCGTGTATGATATTCTTTTTGAAATGTTGGAATTGGTTTTGAAACGGATAAATAATAAATATTGGAATATTCTATAGCCTGTAATATGGTAGATTCTTGAGAATGATAGATTATTGTGACTATCGCTTTTGGTTTCTGTATGACATTCGTTTTAAAATTTTTGAATTATTTTTGAAACGAATAGATAATAAATATTGGAGTATTATACAGCCTATAATTTGATAAATTATTGCGACTATCTCTTTTGGTTTCTGTATGATATTCGTTTTAAAATTTTGAAATTATTTTATAAGCGAATAGATAATAAATATTGGAATATTTTGTAGGCTGTAACTTGCCTTAATCATAATTCTAGGCGAGAGAGAAATCGTATTAACATCCCTTGAGAGATTCTCGGGATTACATGAAGTTTTCCCTGCGTGAGAAGCTCTTCTAATCCGTCTCATGCCGCATTTATGTTCACTGCTCGCTTGCAAGAGAACGCATAATCAAATCTAGCTTACGTCCGCCTGGACGACATGTATTTCATAATTATTCAAATCTTTCGAGTACTTTCTGAGATTACATCGAACACAAATGCAAACATTCCCCCTTTCACGTATTAGTAAAGCTTAATTTTACATATTAACAATTAAATATTATTTCTTGCATATGACAGAAATATACTTTCCAATAACGAAAGAATTATCTAACTCGATTCAGTACTTTCACAAACACATAGAATCTCGTTCTCTTTGTAATATTAGCATAGAAGTATCAATATAACCTACAAAAGCGCAACACAAAAAGAACCTTGGCCGTAGCTGTCGAATATATCCGGATATGTTGCGCTCGCACGAGAGAGACCAGCGTCTGTGTATGTGTGTACGAGCGCCACCGGCATTATTGGAGATAGCATGGTTGCTCGCGTGATCAGGAGCAGTGCAGCCGATGTTAATAATAGCGGTCAAATTTGAAAGAAGGGACAAGGGAATAGCTCACATTCCGCGGCATAGTGGTATCAGCCGGTACGATAAAGCCAGTACGAATTGAGAATGCGGCAGCCGGTGGAACGAGCCTTCATTTAAAGAGTCCTATTCGCTGGAAGCGCTCGGCTATAAAATCCCACCGGCATTATGCCCGCTCGGTGCACAAAGGCGCGGGAAAAAATCGATCGATCTGCGGCAATACACTCTCACGATGGAGCAATGACACGTCACCAAGGATAGCTAGAGGCCAGCTTGGAATTTATTATTTAAAGACATTCGTTCACTTTTTGCACCCCCCACTTTCTCTCTTTCTCTTTGTCACTCTTTTCGTGACATGGCGCATGGTTGCGATCGGTGCGAGTCGCACAAAGAGGTTAATTATAACGTCATCCACTCGTACGTGTCCAGCCAGTGTCAGCCAGTGAAGATCAATCGATTTGGCGACGACGTTTCTACTTTGCGCTAGGGCTTCCCCGAGCCAGCCCTGTCTGGCTACCCACCGCTCGCTCTACTGTGGCAGCGACGAGCGCGCAAGCCTAAAGCGGGCGCTGGCGTTGCGAGCTATTTAAAAACTAATTCGCCGCCTCTAAAAATACCCTGATCAAAGGTGGAAGGTGGTGCTGCTGCTGGCAGGATTAAAAGCTTTCGAATTTAAATGTTCTAATGGCTTGCCGAGAGATAAAGACAAAAGGGGAGAGTAGGTGTAGATGGAAGGAGAAAGAGAGAAAGAGAGAGAGTGGGAGATGGCGTGAGCCTTTGATCTGGCGAGTGTAATATACCGCCGTAACGGTAAGATGAGCAAGCGGGCAAAGACAAATTACAAAGACCGCCCGGGTTACAGAGCTTCGCCAGTGCAAAAAGTCAAGGAGCAAGTTCCATTCAGCGTCGAGATCGTTAGACTTTAACCACACTCGCCGAGCGAGAAACTATTGGACTACCCTCGAATGAAAGGGATTCGAGGCAGACATCAAAATCGGGCTTCCGCTTACTCCTTACGTTTTCCGTTCCGCCTTCCTTCGGATGCCAGTCGAGTTCCTTTATTTTCGAGGAAAAAGCGTCTTACGGACACTGCACTATTATTCTTTCAGTCTCTGTTCCTGCCAGATGAAACTGTATTATCGTCGGAGGCCTTCTCTGGTGCCGATATTACAGGGAGACTCACTTGCCTTTGAGTCAGCACTGTCGAGTGCAAACTGTCATATGCGGAATAATGATAAATTATTCGTGTACAATTATATTCATTGTGCATAATTGTTTCCCAACTTTCTCATGCATCCTATTTATTATAGACATACAGGGTGATTCACTTGTCTTTCAATCAGAACTGTCCTAACCCCACTTTTACTAGACGTCTATTTAATTATACTATACATATATTCTCTGCTTAACAATGGACTGTATTAAATTATGTAGTTTATTGGAGGGAATATTTTACCAAGTTTTAGCATCGACTTCCTTTGAATGGGTATTATATTATATTTACAGGGGAATATTATATATAACTAGCTTCTGCAGGGTGAAATGTCATGTGCGATTTAACATAACTCAAACATGTAAAAGTATAAATGCATAAAATGCAGACAAATGTTGAGAAACATTTGAATGTAATTTAAATGTCTAGGTTATTTATAATGATTGTATGTAGAACAGTGTATGCTCGACATTGGTGATTCAAAGGCAAGTGAATCACCCTGCACGCTGGATAAAAAGGTACTCACATTCCAAAAAAGAAAACTCTTCTCTTTTGAATTCTTTAGAATTCTATTTACACTTAATAAAACATATTCTTTAACTGGTTGCGTTATAGAATATCACGTATTATATTCACGATAAAAACTTGATGTATGACACTATTAATAGAAAGATAATTTAATTACTCTATAAACGCGGTTAAATAATGTCTCAAGCGTCCCTGATGCTTAATCATATATTATCGCCCCCGTGCAATTGCACCGGAGCGCGCTAATTAGAGCGAAGGGCAAATTAAGGTGGCAGACAGATGGGCACACATGTATGTTCGGTCGACTATGAACTGCAAACACCTTGGAAGTGTGCTTCGAAGACCCGCGCCATTCAAACAAAGGATTAAGACTCGATTAAGGTTAGAGGTCGTTACAGGAGCGCTGGGAATCTATTCACGATCGCGAAGGGTGGAACGAAAGGGCGGACTATTAGAATTTGCGAATTATCTTGTTATAGGATCGGCGGAGATGGCGCGTGTTGGTTACTTTATAGGGCATCATTCGGGATGAATTATTTCGGGACAGTGGAAATATGGAGAGCTTAATGGGCAGTGCTTTCGGTAATTAACCCTGATTAGTTGGGTTCAAATCAATCTCCACGGATGCTCGCGAGGGAGTAATATTAGCATAAATTAATTAGCAGCAGTGAAGCATAGATTTAAGAGATAAGGCTTCGGTAATCCGTCGTATGATAGTCAGTATAAATTCTTAAATAATACAAGAAAGGAAACCAATATCTGGTATACAGGTTGATTCACTTACCTTGGAACAATCACTGATGGATTACGTCGCAGTACGTACAATAATTGTAAATTATACACAAATGTTTTCAGACCCTTTTGTTGCATTCTGCGCATCATACTTAATATTTATAAGGCATATAATATAATACGGGTACGTTTCCGAAAAAGTAGAACACAACGAAGTAGTAATTCATAGACAAGCAAAATCATTCTGCATTCACTTAAAAAACACAATAAAATCATCAAATGTTCACATTCACTATTTCTTGACCTTTATTTGGATGAGGTACTGACATACAAGCATGTCACTCAGGGTTGTATAAAAAATGCAGGTGTCTTCCTGGCGAGAGCCTGCAAATGAAAGTTGCACGAGTCGCGAATAATTCAAGCAGCAAACTTCTTTTAAAGTGCATTCTCTCACTTGACATTGCCTTGGAACTTGCATTTTTCGAGCACGCGAGGGGCGTGTGCGTAATGGGTAATTCAATCTTGTGCGAACAGTTGAAAGAATAGGTCGCGACGTGGCTTCGGCATTTACTTCCTATTTCAGAAATACATCGTCGAGACTTTTCTACGACCTGATTCACTCGCCTTTACATTGAATTGCACAGAATTGTTACAACGTTCTTTTTATTCAATACGTCTGTTATTTGCGAACGGTAGGATTCTGGTGAACTGGGATAGTCAATAGACGAGAGTGTAATTGTAAAAAAATAAATAACTTTATTTAAAATATCCTATTGATGAGTTGAGCGTGAATGCCACAGGTGGCAACTATCGCTGAGTGGTGCTGAGTCGATCACATTTAACTACTGCGATGATTCACAATGATCACCAATTGAATCGGTGAACAATACGCTTCAATACAATCACTGCAGTGATGAGAGATGACGTGAGCTCAAAATTTGAATTTAAATCGAAAAGATTTGCATGTCCGTTTCAAACGAAAAGGCAACCAATAATGGCTGGAGGCGAAAAAGGACACGAGCATCACGGAAGTTCCCTAAGGAAAACTCTCCAGGAACGAATCTGGTGCGCAAAGTCCAGATCAAAAGTATGAGTGTTGTGGGAATGAATTTAAGCAACGTTTGGAAGTCGGAATGCAAGAGGGTTAAGCAGCGAGTGAGTGTGTGTGTGTAGAGAGACCGAGACGGCAGGTATGGATGCAGAGTGTGGTGAAGAGTGGTGTGAGGGATGAGCGAGTGGAATGGGGAACAGTACGGATGACGATTAGGAGTGACTGCAAAGACGTACGAAAGTAGGAAGGGTGCATGAGGTCGTAAAGAGTGTAGTATATGTGATGTCAAGTGGGTAGCGATAGGCGAGCGAGTGGAATGAGGTACGGATGCGATGACCAGAGTGTCCGAGCAGGAGTGATTGGGAAAAGAGTGTACATGGTGTAAGACTGACCTGTCGTGTGTGCAAACTTAAAGAGTGAATTATGGGATGCAAGGGTTCGAGTATAAGGAGATGTGTGAGTGCGTCTGTACGAATGCGATGTATGTATGAGGGTAGATATAAGATGTGCTCCTAGGGAGGAGCACAGAGTCAAGCGAGAGAGTCAAGTCAGAGAGTCAAGTGACAGAGTCCAGTGACGGAGTTCAGAGACGGAGTTCAGACACAGAGTCGAGTGACAGAGTTCAGAGACAGAGTTTTGAGAGATTTCAACAGAGTGTAATAAGAGCGGAGCTCGAAATAATAAAGAAAACGAAAACCTTAAACGGTTCACGATATTCTGACTTATTTCCCCACAATCCCCACAGTGTTATTGATTGCTCGAGCCGAGCTCTCTGTCGCTGCTGCAGGCGGATATCGATCTAAGATCATAGATAATCGATACCGGCAGGTGCGCTGCCAATGAGCTGGTCATGATTACTGAATATTCCGCCCGCCATTATCAACAGTGTTGATGAGTCCCCTTTTATTTTAAACTTAACGATTCTTGAGTCTTAACGTTGAGCGACGATGATGATGGCAAGAAAGCGTGCTTTCAGATGGGTCTGGTGAGCGTTGTTCTTGCTGTCTTGAGTGAGACTACCCTGGCGAGTCTGTCCTTACCAGGGTGAAGAGCAATCAATCTGGCGAGTGGCCACTTGAAAGACGGAAACCGTTCATCGGTTCTGACGAGTGCGCCCACAACAATTTGATGAAATATATGATGCCTCTTGGAAATGGCCCGATGCTGCTGAAGATAACTGGTCAACCGGGTTGACTATAATATTTGTAGCTATCGTTGAATGAACTGCCATCGATCCAATCTTGAGCTTTTCAGATCGATGAGTGATGGTTCAGACAGTGTCTTGAGTGTTTGACCAATGAGAAACTGACCTGGAATAAGCACTGATAGATCTTCAGGATCTTCAGAGCTTCCAAGGGTCGAGAGTTGAGCACTGCCTCAATTTGTACCAGAAGAGTCGTAAATTCTTCAAAAATGAGCGCAGTATCGTTGAGTCTTGATTGAATCGCCGGGTGATTCGATCTCGAGCAAATGAGTGAGTCAATAGATCTTGATGTGTATTGAGGATCTGCAAGCTGCATATGTGTAGATCCTCTGTAATGAGGAGGACTATGGGACAAGAGTGCAACTGAGCCTGATGAGAACCGACCGAGTAGTAGCATTGAGTTGACTGGTGAACATTTGAACAATGAGTCATAGTATGAGTCAATGAGCAGTCCCGTGGAAGCAATAAGCCTCAATGAGCAGGGCTTCTTTTCTTTCATCAATGCTGTCCCACTTAATGTTGAGTAGATATGTACATGAGTATAAAGTGCTGAGGTCCACAATAATCACAGAGGTACTGTGAATCCTTGTGACTGAAATGAGCATATTGAGCTGGAACCTGATGCCCATGGTGGTTGAGCAGTGAGTTGTAGACCAAGAGCTGTTCACCATTGAGTTGAGCCGTAACTGTATGAGCTTGACCAATGAGTTGTGGACCAAGAGCTGTTCACCAATGAGTTGAGCCGTAACTGTATGAGCTTGACCAATGAGTTGTGTACCAAGAGCTGTTCACCAATGAGTTGAGCCATAACTGTATGAACTTGACCAATGAGTTGTGGACCACTGGGTTGAGCCGTAACCTTATGAGCTTGACCAATGAGTTGTAGACCAAGAGCTGTTCACCAGTGGGTTGAGCCGTAACCTTATGAACTTGACCAATGAGTTGTTCACCACTGAGTTGAGCCGTAACCTTATGAGCTTGACCAATGAGTTGTAGACCAAGAGCTGTTCACCAGTGGGTTGAGCCGTAACCTTATGAGCTTGACCAATGAGTTGTTCACCACTGAGTTGAGCCGTAACCTTATGAGCTTGACCAATGAGTTGTGGACCACTGGGTTGAGCCGTAACCATATGAGCTTGACCAATGAGTTGTTCACCACTGAGTTGAGCCGTAACTGTATGAGCTTGACCAATGAGTTGTGGACCAAGAGCTGTTCACCAATGAGTTGAGCCGTAACTGTATGAGCTTGACCAATGAGTTGTGTACCAAGAGCTGTTCACCAATGAGTTGAGCCATAACTGTATGAACTTGACCAATGAGTTGTGGACCACTGGGTTGAGCCGTAACCTTATGAGCTTGACCAATGAGTTGTAGACCAAGAGCTGTTCACCAGTGGGTTGAGCCGTAACCTTATGAGCTTGACCAATGAGTTGTGGACCACTGGGTTGAGCCGTAACCATATGAGCTTGACCAATGAGTTGTTCACCACTGAGTTGAGCCATAACCTTATGAGCTTGACCAATGCATTGTGGACCACTGGGTTGAGCCGTAACCTTATGAGCTTGACCAATGAGTTGTTCACCACTGAGTTGAGCCGTAACCTTATGAGCTTGACCAATGAGTTGCTGACCAAGAGCTGTTCACTAATGAATTGAGCCGTAACTATATGAGCTTGACCAATGAGTTGTAGACCATGAGTTGTAAACCAAGAGCTGTTCATCAATGAGTTGAGCCGTAACTGTATGAGCTTGACCAATGAGTTGTGGACCAAGAGCTCTTCACCAATGAGTTGAGCCGTAACCATATGAGCTTGACCAATGAGTTGTACACCAAGAGCTCTTATTCTCATATTGGATAGTGAGTTTCCCAGTCAGACTGGAATGAGTAGCCAACATAGGAGTAGCAACTATGAGCTGAGCAACTAGTCCTGCAATTCTGGTCCCAAGATACTGCAGGTATCTAAGAGTGAATTCTGACTGATCACTATTCATGTGAACTGATCCCTATATATGAGCCTAGCCTTTCTAGCTCAGCCGACTTCTGCTAAGCTGAGCGAGTATGAGCTCTCGAGCTGTGCCGTTGATTGTGCGGTGTCAATGATGAGCGCAAGTTGAGCTTTCTGAACAGTAACCGTCATGTTGAGCAGTGCTGATGGCGTCTTAAAACGCGAGGATGAGAAGTACCGAGTAGGTTTACAACTCGTTGAGTTCATCGCACGGGATGGCCAAAGTGGCCACGTGCTTCGTAGCCTCCTTTGTCCCAAGAAGGTCTACATGATCCGAACTTCAATTCGGTGGAGATGAGCCAGGTTGAGCAGGAACGGGGTCCTTCTTCCCCATGATGAGCGCAATTCACTATTGATAATGGATGAGCATGAGTGATAGTGAAGCTTGAGTACAAAGGATGAGCGGCCATTTTGACTACCCCAGTATCCGGCACGAGGACCAAAAAAATGTTCGAGAGCGGTGTGAAGATTCCAGTAAACTGGGATAGTCAATAGGCGCGAAAATAATTGCAACAAAATAAATAACTTTATTTAAAATACCTACTGATGAGCCGATGCTAATGATGAGATGACAATGCCACAGGTGGCAATTGTCGCTGAGCGGTGCTGAGGCGATCACACTTAACTATGATAATTCCACAATGATCACTAGTTAAGTCGATGAACAATACGCTTCACTACAAATCATTGTAGTGATGAGAGATGAGATGAGCTCCGAATTTGAGTTTCGACCGAAAAGATGATTCGCACGTGAGCAGTTCAAATGAGAAGACAACCAGTAATGGCCGTCAGGGAAGAAGGACAAGACCGAACAAGAGCACAATGGCAAGACCGCACGGAAATTCCTCATCCTCCCAGGAGCGAGTCAATGATGCACAAGGCCCAGGGCAAATGTATCATTATCATTGGTCGCTTGAGCTCTGAGCCCTCTGTCGCTCCTGCAGGCGAATATCGATCGAAGATCGTAAAAGATCGATACTGGCAATACCGCGCTCCTAACCAATGAACCATTACTGAGCATATGAATATTATATTATATAACAAATATAATACAATAGATATAATACACAATGCAGAGAACAACTGGGAAATACTCCTGTGTAATTAAATATACTGGATAATTCATAATTATTCCTACTAATAAAGGGTAACGTTCGTCGGTTTGCAGGTTTGTGGTAAACTCGGAAACAATTATCGAACCGACTTTAATGCGATTTTCCCTTCTGGGTACAGTAATGATTTAATCAGATTATATTCTACAGAATGTTGCGATGTTTATTAATTACACAGGGTTTTTCAAGACTAGCATCAAAATTTAAAAAAAAAGATGGATTCACATTGTTAAAAGATTGTTACAACAATTTATTCGTTTAAAATTGAACTATTACTAAGGTACTATGAAATGTTTTAACGAGTGGAACCGGTTGGAAGGTCTAGTTCTGTAAGTAGCACAATATATTCGACAGTGGAGATTCAAAGGGAACTGAATCACCTTGTACGTTGCAAATGCCCTGGAGCCGCTTGCGAAATTTCCTCAGATAGTCGAGCGGTCAAGAAGCCGCACTATCTGCATAGTCGAAGAAGCATGCCGCTCGCGGCAAATTATCCCATGAATAAGGTACCACATTGCCCGAGACCTTGATGCTTTTAGGCACCACGTTCGACGAAGTGACCCAGAACCGCTCGTGGATTAAGGACTCCCGACTCTCCTAGCATTTCGGGGCTTGCTCCGAACTTTCAGGCCGTGCTTGAACTTTCGAAACTCCCAACGAAAGCCTCGAAAACTCGGCTGCGCACCCCTCTCGAATATATCATTATGTATAACCTAACTTATTTACCTTTCAATAGCATTATTGTTATAAATTGTTCGATAGTTTTAATATACAATGTTATATTATATGTATAATGTAATATATTTACTTGATTCTGTTAGTTCTGAATGTTACTGTTAATAAATATACTCTGCTTTTTATATGGGATAATTATTATGCAGTTATTTTAATTATGTACAACTGCTGTCCATCGCTTCTTTATAATTCGGTGATACTTTGTGTGCGCTTTAACAATATTGAGTTAAAGTTGATGATAAAGAATAATAGGTTGATGCAACTATGTTTGTCGCAAATATCTTTTAACGATCTTTGCAATTACTTTTGAGAGACCCTGTATAATGGATCAATATTGCTATATTTTATTATTTGAGCCATAATTCTATACAGGTTGATGAAAAATGAAGTTATATTACAATACTATCGGAATAATTATATTATAATATTATGAAGATAGAAGGAAATTCAAAAAGTGAGATACCATAATCCTGATTCAAAGACAAATGAGTCGTCCTGTACGACCAATTTGTAAATGCTCGAAGAAGATTGAACGTTTCTTCCTAGCAAATAACACTGGGCTGTTTTTGTGCGTAGGTGATCCTGGTGAAATGGAACGAGCCCTACCAGAAGCTGGCGTCGTGCGACAGTTCGGGGGTAATCTTCGTCTGGATCAAATACGAGGGCCGATGGAGCATCGAGCTGATCAACGACCGGAGCACTCCGGTCACGCATTTCTCCTGGTCGCACGACGGACGTATGGCCCTTATTTGTTACAGGGTAATTGGATTCTATTTTTACACGCGCCGATGCGCCACCCAGTCCGCCCAAGGGCTGTGGGTGGCTCAAGCTTTTTCTCTCTCCCAGTAAGTGTGTACCCTTTGGCTGTGCGAGCGAGGCATCGCATCGCATCGCCGAGAAGGCGGCCGAGGACGAGAAAGCGGCCAAATCGAATCGATCGATCCCACGTTATTTGGATTGGCTCCAATCCCTCGTGTTTATTTCCACTCGCACCTCGCGCTGGACCTCCTTTTATCGGGGCCGCTCCGTACTTTCCAGTCCGCCAACGGCAATCTAATATCCGTAAAATGTGAAAGGGATACCACTGTCAATAGTGACAACTATTGCTTGGAAATAAGATTGAGATTGTTAAGGCAGTTCTCGCGATGTTAGACGAAAGGTTAAATATAAGAAATTATTTAATACTGGTAGAATACAAACTATGTAGTGAGATGATAGTGGCAACCCTGAATCTTCAGTTTAATAAAAAGATAACGTACTTTGCGGAAAGATTCTTTTAACAAAGTTTTAACAAGATGATACAAACTTCTATAAGCCTTCTATTTCTCTTATCAAAGTTTGAAAATAAATTTTCATACTGCAATTAATGTAGAACACATACAATAGCGACAACTATTGCTCGGAAATAAGATGGAGATTGTTAAGGCAGTTGTCGTGATATCTTTTAACCAAAAGTTAAATATAAGAAATGATTCGCTCATATATGAATGATGAAATGAATTTTTAGTTGGGTTTGTACACTTTGAATTTTTATGCATAGAAATATTATATATGTTTATCAGTATACTCGTAGAATATAAACTATGTACTGGGGCGATGGTGAATCTTCAGTTTAATAAAAAGATAACATACTTTGCGGAAAGATTCTTTTAACAAAGTTTTAACAAGATGATACAAACTTCTATAAGCCTTCTATTTCTCTTATCAAAGTTTGAAAATCAATTTTCATCCTGCAATTAATGTAGAACACATACAATTGGTAAAGTTTTTACTTGAAACGCTCCACTTTCGTAAACGATTATATAACAAACAATTTCCAAAATGGTAGCATAGAGCTTGTAATTTAAACAAAACAGTCAATAACTTTGAATATTTTTGCTAGCATTTATATCATGCATTTTTATATGTCCAGAGTTGTTTTTATCAAAATCTTAACATCCATTTCGATGATAAAATTAAAAGCGGAAAATTAGCAGTTGCCAAGTGTATAAGAACGCTTTTAACGATACAATTTACGATCTAAAGTACCATCCTTCATAGATCGTCAACGGAGTTTAAAATTTATGAATGGTGACTTAAGAATCTTCTGTACGCGTCATCGAAATATTAGACAGCGCCTAAAGAAAGTGCAATATCGCGCGAACTGCCTTAAAACGTTTTGCAGACGCGGCAAAAGTTCGACAACCGGAGCCGACTTCGCTGCTCGCATCAATCGCTCGCGCTCGATGAGGAATCTATGGATTGGGTAAATTCGAGCCCGGTGAATTGTGTTTCCAATTGTGTTTGATGTATTGATCACCGAAAGCTGGATGTGCCACTGGCTCTCGAGCGAGAGAGAGTATGTATGTACATATGCAGCAGCATTATGCCGGCTCAGTGTTCTTCTTCGACCCACTTTCCGAGCTGCATTTCAATCGGCGAGTGGATCCGAAGAGCGACGGCATTAAGAACACAAGAGACTGAGAGCCAATTAAAAGAAATGGAGATCCGCACGCTAGATTTCCCCCGATTTCATTGATCAACGAGAATCTCCTCGACTGTTACAGGACGGTTTCGTGCTGGTGGGGAGCGTCGCTGGTCAGAGATATTGGTCGTCGATGTTGAACGACAAGGCAACCATAACTTGCGGTATTTGGACGCCCGACGATCAGCAGGTAATACACCAGCCCAGAATCATTGTGGTCGCGCCCCGCAAACTAATCTGCCAGCCAATAATTCGAAAATATAATCGGCCTCCATAATGGCGCGTGGTACGCGCTAATTAAATAGAATTATCGGGGCAACATGCACGCAGTGCCGTTTGATGCAAACTAATTAGCTCGAGCGAACGATAAAGCAGATGCGCTGAATTACGATTGGATGAGAAGGCTCTCGGTGAGCCATTTAAAGTGCCCCGGTATACTTAAGCACTCGGCAATATGATATCACCGGGCGCTCCTTAAGTTTTCCAAGTGTTCACCGTCATTATACGCTGCAGCCTTGCACTCAATCACGTATGACAGGAACTCATTACACAGTAAAATCTTCCTTAGCTTCCACAAGCATTATCATTGCACATCGTGCGTGGTATGAATACACGCTGCCACTTAAAATAGATTCGCGTTGTGCACTATCAAAATGTCAACTATAAAAAATGACTACTTACATCGACGATACTCTTCTCGTAAAAAGTTGCAGGTAGCTTCGTAAACTTTGTTTCGTTATATACATACAACCATATAATAAATATAAACTGAGAGTCGCTATAATGCTTGCAATGTTGCAATTTCAATTTTATAAAGAAATATTATTTTCGATACTAAATCTCTTTAACAAAACAGCCAATGATATTTAACCCTTTGCACTCGAGGGCTCCGGAGCGGAGCCATTTAAAATCTGTCTTCAAACTCGAAGGCTTCGCTATAGAAACAATGCAAAGAATTTTCAGTTAATAACATAAGGACAAAGCCAAATCGTAAAAATGATTGTATATAGGATATTTCGCTGGTGTGTTCTAATAGAAAAATTGCGGGCGAAAGACGGCAGACACATTATTTTTGTGATAAGATTACAAAATGTAATAATTTTACAATTTTTTGCTTTTTGATCTACTATCATATTTTTATCCATAGTCAATTAAAAAAAACAATTACATTTCTTTTAATGCGCATATCATTTACTTATATGTGAATATGATCTTTCCACTGAAATTGCTTCCACTTGCTGGTAATATGAATAAAAAAGTACTTCGAGTGCAAAGGATTAATATTTTGTCTAATATTCATATCATACTTTTCTATAACCCTGTGTTTTTTTATGGAAATCTTAAAATGTGTTTTGATGTTAAAATTATAAATGTGCCACTTGCACTTGTTAATCGTATAAAAAACACGCGAGAAAGGCAGAGTTTTTAATTGAAAGTAACTGGCGAAGTAGACAGTCAATCGAATTGAAACTTTCGAAGTAGTTAGTTCGTAATCTCCTCAAACGTATAAAAATTTCGCGCTGTACACCAACGAGCCGTCAAACGCAAGAAATTGGTATCTTAACTCTCTTATAAAGTCTTTTAGCACTTTAAACCTTAGACATAGAAGAAATATAAATAATGTAAAATGAGTGCCACGATAATGGCGGCAACGCCAAGAGATCAATTTCAGAAAAACATAATCTCTTTAATAAAACGGTCAATAAATGTGAATATTTCTTTTGGTATTCACGTCACACTTTTTTATTACTCTGCAATTTTTTCATCAAATTTTGAAAGCTACTTTAATACTACAATTAAAAGTGTAGCATTTGCACTTGCTAGGAATAACAAGTTCAAGAGACACAGTTTTAATCGAAATTTACAGTTTTAAAAAAAATTTAATTCATTTCGAATTCTTATTTATAATTTCTTCTACATAATGTAACAAAATTCAGCAACTCTAAAAAAATATGATACAGCGCAACTATCTTAATCACGCGTTCGCCATCATCAATCACAATCAAAACAGCCTAACGTGATTTCTAATTAGTCCAAAACTCCAAACGGAGTGATCGCGTTCGCGAATCACAGCTGTGACAAGCAGCAAGCTGTTACAACATTATCACGTACACGGCTGTCAATGATTGTTGGTGTATCAACAGGTGTATTTCGGGACGACGGCCGGCCAGCTAATAGTAATGGATGTTCATGGTGCGATGGTGTCGGAGGTCCAACTGGCAGCTGGTGTCACCTCGATGGCTTGGAGCGCCGAGAAGTTCACCATGGAAGAAGGCGACGATGACTTAACGAGCGATAGGTCGCATCGAGGTATGCTTTTCTATCATATTCAAATTGCTAAGAATATCGTTGAGTAATAATTTCGAACCAGATTGGAGTAGTACGATTTAATACAAAAATGTATAATTGGATCAAAAGTTTCTTCTATAAGATATGCAAAGTTTGATCAAGATCGGTCGATTCATCTCAGAGATGATTATGTAATAACAATGGTTAGTGTTAACAAATTTTAACAAAATTTATAATTGGACCAAATTGTGAGCTGCTTCTATAAAATAGGCAAGGTTTCATCAAAATCGGTCCATTTATCTCAGAGATAACGCCGGATAAACAAAATTTTAGTAGGAAAATAGTCAGCGAAAAATTCGGTTTTTATGGAATAACAATGGTTAGCGTCAAACAATTTTGACAAAATTTATGATAGGACCAAACTGTGAGTGTCGTCTATAAGATATACAAGCTTTCCTCCGAATCGGTCCATTCCTCTTAGCGATATCGTCGGATAAACGAAATTTTAGTAGGAAAGTAAAGTCAGCGAAAAATTCGGGTTTTATGCAATAGCATTGGTCAGCTTTAATCAATTTCAAAAAAATTTAGAATGGGTCCAAACTGTTAGCATTCTCTACAAGCTATGCAAACTTTCATCAAGATCGGTCCATCCATCTCAGAGATATTGCCGGATGAACGAAATTTTAGGAGGAAAGTAAAGTCAGCGAAAAATTCGGGTTTTATACAATAGTAATGGTTAACATTAAACGATTTCGAAAAAATTTATAATGAGATCAAAATATGAGCTCCTTCTACAAAATATGCAACGTTTCATAAAGATTGGTCCATTCATCTCAGAGTTCTCGCTGGACAAACATTAAAAACCAAAAAATATATGCAGCTGTCGAATTGACTGCCTTCTCTTTTCCGAAGTCGGTAAAAAGGAAACTTCTGCCCTAGAAACACTAAGCTATGAAATAAATACTTGCTTAGTTTCACTTCTGCTTCGAGTCTGCAAAAAGATAAACGCATCGAATAACTTTTACAAAGCAAATCCACTGATTCCAACGAAATCTTGTAAATAATGTTTTTATTTTCCATGTTGATAACATATTACTTGTTTAAATTGCAAAGATATTATTGAGATTGTGAATGACCCATTTGCTGTTTGGCTTAACAATACGTAACATTCCACAGAAACAATAAAGCGACGGATTGCATTGCGTGCTACATTGCTGGATAATGTCTGGCGTTACTCGTAAAATGGAAATGTGATTCTCACACTTGTCGCTGTACACTGTGCGACATTTGGGTAAATTTAGGTAGCAGTCGAGTAGACATAATTGTTTCGCGACAGTTTCCAAGTGAAATCAGGCATCACACAATTTCAAATCGTAGTTATAGCTTTTTAACCTATTTTGAAAAAGAGGTTCTCAATCCGTTGTGCGCATTGGGTTTTATGTTTGTCCAGCAATGCCTCTGCGTCAAATGAATCGATTAGCTCGAAACCTTTTGCCCTTTATCTCTACCTTTTATCTCTATTACCAAAAATGTTTGATACTTTTATTGGCGACAGTTCAAATTTTGTGCATCGTCAGAGAACGATAATAATTACCGTAGTTTCTTTTAATAATTTACATTTTTTGAGGAATAAACAAACTCGAAACAAGGTGTTATCTCTATTACCAAAATTGCTTAACATTTTTATTGTTGACTGTTCAAATTTCGTATTTCATGATACAACGATAATAATCTCCGTAGTTTCTTTTAATAATTTAAATTTTTTGAGGACTAAACAAACTCGAAAACAGGACGTTAATTTAAGCAAACGCGAATAGCCGCATTGCAAGAATGGCGATTTTTATTCTTTGCAAACGTTCCAATTTCATACTTTTGGCGATAGAACACTAGGAGCCAATGCGGCTTCTATAGAAAGTGCGTTGAAATGGGCTCTTTTTTGCAAATGCGATGACGGTCGGATTTCGGATTGAATCGAACGAGGTCATCCGGGCCAGTCGATGTAGCCTGGATGTACATTGCGTCCAATCTGGCTGATTAGCCGGCGAGAACTCAATCCCCCGAGTGATTACGCATGGATTTCCAGATGACCGAAATTACGTGTTGGCCGTCTGCCTTGCTGACGGTAATATCGTGATGCTGCGATCCTTCGACGACGTCTCGCCCATCACGATACGCACCAACCTACGAGCACCCCTGCATGCCGAGTGGAGTAACTCGAGGAAGCTCTTGGCGATCGCTGGCACCAGAGAGCTCGACTCCCTTCAGAGCAACCCCCACGAGTACACGAACCTCTTGAAATTCTACTCGGTCACCGGCACTCTCGTCTACACCACTGTCATCCCCTACACCCAGGTATGTCATACATCAACTGCAGCAGCCTCCCTTCTGCACCTACCCTTTCAATTACCACCGCCGCATTCTCCACCTTTGTCCGCCGCATATAACTCTTATATAATACATAGGCATTATAGAAATATGGAGGGGAAAAATCTCGATTTGTGTATTCAAGGTAATCTCAGAACGTACTGAATTTATTATATAATTCTTTCACTATTACAAAGTTTATATCCTCCAAATGCCTGCAATGTTAATTTTTAATATCAATATCTATTAAACATAAAAAGATCTATTAATATATAAAAAGAAACAATTTGGATGTGTGTATCTAAGGTACTCTCAGAAAGTACTGAATTAATTTAGATAATTCTTTCACTATTGCAAAATTTATATCCTCCAAATGCCCATAATTATAATATTTAATATTAATTTCTATTAATATATAAAAAGAAACAATTTGGATGTATGCAGCCAAGGTAATCCCAGAAAGTACTGAATTAATTTAGATAATTCTTTCACTATTCCAATGTTTATATCCTCCAAACGCCCATAATTATAATATTTAATACTAATTTCTATTAATATATATAGAGGAACAATTTGAATGTGCGTATCTAACGTAGTCTCAGAAAGTACTAAATTATTTATATAATTTTTTCGCTATTACAAAGTTTATATCCTTTGGATGCCTGTAATATTAATATTTAGTATTAATCTCCATTAATACATAAAGATGCTGTTTGCTCTCCAGATCGAGCAAACAGCATAACTGCGTTGCAAGACGGATTGAAGCAGCCTCTTGCATACGGAAAACTTTATACAACCTTGAGAACTACTGAGCGACTTTTAATGTGTTTTGTTTCTCTTCTACAGAATCATAACCGAGGCAAATTATAGGTTAAAAAATATTGTAATGTCGAGTAATTATAAGGCGTGCTTCAAGAGTAACTCTGAAATTTGAAAAATAGTTAGGGCAGAGCAATATGTTGTTAAAAGATGTTTTCATCAAAGATGTTTGGAAAAAGCCATTATTATATAAATTAAACATTTATTAACGGTACAAGAATTGTTGTCCTGATAAAGCAGGCTAAAACAATTACTATAATGTAATATTACATAAATGAAAATCAAAATCAATTTCATTGCATTTATTGGTACCTATTAATTGGACTATTATTACCACAAATTACGAGATGACCATTGATGGTTTCCACGCTTTTATTATTAATATATCAAGCAATTTAATATAAAACTTTAATACAAAATATAATTCAATATAAAAACAAGGCAAATACATCACTTTGTACTAACGATTTGTCATTTAACAAATTGCTAATAGGACGCGAGTCAAATATAAAACGTAAAATATATGAATAAATGTAATATAAAATATAATTCAATATAAAAACAAGGCAGATGCATCACTTTGTAGTAAGCATTTGTCATTTAACAAATCGCTAATAGGACGTGAGTGGAATATAAAACGTAAAATATATCAAACAATTCAATATAAAATATAATTCAATATAAAAACAAGACAAGTGCATCGCTTTGTACTAACGATTTATCATTTAACAAATTACTAAAAGTACGCGAGCGGAATATAAAACGTAAAATATATCAAACAATTTAATATAAAATATAATTCAATATAAAAACAAGGCAAGTGCATCGCTTTGTACTAACGATTTATCATTTAACAAATTACTAATAGGACGTGGGCGGAATATAAAACGTTCCATTAGCACTTGCATTTTAATTTCATCAGCAAAGTGATAATATATGTATCTATAAATCTGTCATTCCATTTATCATTGAACTTTAGTGCCCGGTCTCGGCTCTTACGTGGGGACACAATGACAGGAGACTGTTCGTCGCGACAGGCGCTCGGGTTCATGCGGCGTGGGTCTCAAGGTAATTCCCCACTGTTGTCTCATTCAGAGAGGATCGGCGTACATCTCGTCAAAATTTATTCCCGACTGTCTCTCAATGATTCCAGGCGGGTTGGCTCGCTGCAATTACTGTCGCGGCTGGCAGTAAGGGCGGCTTTAACGAGGGAGTCCAGTGTTCAGCAGCTCCCGTTGCCGCCGCGATTGAGGGCGTCGGTGGCTGCCCTTTTCGCCAGTACAATAAGGTGAACCCACGTCCTTCCTCTTCGCGTATTAACACTGGAATTGCTAATGGCCTCGCAATCGCTTGTTTACCATTTGTTTATACCGAATACATTTTTAAAATATTTTAATTTATAAAGTTTCTCTCACTTTTGTTGAAATGAACTGATATAACAAATGTGGTACGAGCAGTCGTTATGAACATTCAGAAAACAAATAAATCTTGATGACATTATCCTAGTTAAAAAACTTCGTGTAAACTTTAGAATTTTGCTGAAAAACAAAACATTATTTTCTTTGGCGAGGAATATGTTATACATCATTTACATTGTAGAATAGTAATACTGATTCGCATTTACATGAAATCTTTCTTGAAATTTATATAAATACAAATTCGTTTCTCGAGTTGCTTTATTTTTGAGACAACTTATTATGGATCCTATGATGAAAATAGACGCAATCTTGATAGTTGAAGCGTGAAATAGCAGCCGGCGCCAAGGCGCTCTGACGAAATCGGGAGCGGCGATTATATCCCTAGATTCTACATATTCATAAGCGCGGTGGCGCCTCGTTACTGTGAACGTGAATCCATTTCCAGATGTTCGGTGCCAGAACCGAGGGAGCTGCGCCGCTTTGTCTCGCGGCCGCCGCCAGGGGGTGGCAGACTGCATTGCACGATGTTGAGACACGCGGTAGAGCCGGTGCCCTGCTACACATTGTACTTAGAATACCTGGGTGGTCTGGTGCCATTGTTGAAGGGCAGACGGACCAGCAAGATCAGGCCGGAATTCGTGATATTCGATCCTCAGAGTCAGGAGACGATCCAAGTGTTCGAGGACACCTCGCAATGCCCCTCGTTTAGCGACGGTTCGGACACCGAGCGCGACACGGCGGATCTCTGCAGCTCGCCAAGGAACCGACGGAAGAACAGGCGGAAAAAGGAGGAGAAGTCGAACGACGAGAGCGATGACCTCGCTTACGTCGACACTTTGCCGGAGGTGAGTTCACAGGAACTGCTGGTTCCAAGCTTTTTAAAGCACGAAATTAGGGGATCGTTCGGATCAGCGAGGTAAACGGGAAAGTTTTCTTGCAACGTCTTTGCTTGACGATCGATGCAACGGCTCGCGTGAGCTCGGCTTATGCTTCAGCGAGACTCTGTTGAGGCTTGCGGAGCATTGCAGGCGATTCGCGTGACCAATGAGTGTCGCGCCGGTTCCTCAGAGAACGTATCTGTTCGCAGCACGCGAGGCTGGTCGAAGTAACGTCGAATATCTGGGGCACGAAATTCAAGTTTCATGGCCTGACGGATTCGGTGCCGGCGAACCTGGGTCAGGTCACTTATCGGACATCGCTGCTTCATTTGCAGCCGAGACAAATGACCCTAGTGATGACAGAACTTAGAGACGACCTACCCGCAGGTACCGCTTCACAATCTCCTTTTACTGATTTAAGGTGGTTGTCGCGTTGTAAACTGTCACGATGTCACCCTTAAGAAATAATTATCTTGTGGATCTTCCCTAATCCAAACTTTTCGCTATTTTCGTATACTTTACATTCTATGCACCAAGGAACTTTTATAAATAATAAATAGATAAATAGATAGATTATAAACATTTTTTCTAGTTTTTTATCGACAGCTTAAAATCTATTTTGAAGGGAAAATTAAAACTCTATCAAGAATAAATAACCCGTAGAAAAGGTGCAGATATTAAGGAAAAACTTGATGAATGGTTAGTTAAAAAATCTCCTCGACAATCACAAAAATATCCAGCTATTCTTAAGAAAAGTGGCGCAGCGCGACAGCTACCTTAACAGATTCATTCGTTTGGATGGGTCGAAAATAACCGGAACGACTTCGATGCAGGACCTGATCCGACTTTCAATCCGAATCTGTTCTCCGAGGACGAGGAGGAGACGTTCCAAGAGATGCAAAGCACCTCGAGGGCGAGTTCGGAGGCGCAGCCGCCGCCGATCGCACCGATGACGCCACGCAACGCACGACTGAATTCAAATCGTCCGAAGTCTCAACTTTCTAATCAATTTATTACCACAGAAGCCTTACCGCCGTCCCTCGCGAGGGTCGAGAGCTACGAGAGCGAGCTGCCTTACGGCGATTTGCCGGACCTCGGCAATTTGTACGAGAACATCCGAAGCGCACCCAGCAACACCTATCGAACGCCGCCCAGACACAATCCGTCGCGATGCTGCGACGTGCCTGCCCTGCAATCGCCGAAGAACGCAGTGGCGCCAACGCAAACCCTCATAGCGACCTCGAACACGGGAACAGACTATTCCGGTAATATCCAGCGAATGAAAACTGCCCTGGCCGACCAGCAATCGGGGGTCGTCACGAAGAAGGAGCTCGAGAACAATAAGATCAACCAGATCGGACAGGATGAGAAGACAGTTCTCTCCAGCTGTCCCTCCACTATTATTCCTATGTCCCTGCACAACGGCCAGGTTGGCAATGCCGAGGCATCCAGTAGTAGAGGGTGCTCGCAAGCCTCGATTATGAACGGTCTCGATAATCCCGGCGGTTGTTCTCAACCGCAATCGATATACTTAAACGGTCTGCAAAGCGCACCGTGTTCCAGTAGCGTGGCCGGCGCAACGTCCAATCAGAATTACCATCATGGTAAGAGTCACTATAGCGCGGCTCTGCCCTCTCTAAATCATAATGGGACTTCCTCGCTGAACTCGTACCAGCAATTCGGTGGTACGAGTAGCCCAATCAATAAGAACGGCTTGCACTTGACCAGCGGATTAGGATCGGCGGCATGTTCCTACCAGTTCCCGGAGAATCTCGAGCTGTGCGTCGCGGCGCAGTCTTGCTCGCAGTGTCCCTCGAGCGCGAAGGAGACAAAAGATCCCTGCAAAGCGGGCGCCAGCTGTGCGAACGCATGCGGCCCGTCCTCCGTCAGAGTGGATGAGATGCGTTTCATCGACGATGAGTCACGCTTCGACTCGGAGATGTTGGAGATGATGCCGTACTCCCGTGCGGTCCATCGAACTCCAACGGTTGTCAGCATCGGACCGCTCTGTGTCAACGACTCGATTGTCCGGAGCTGCAGCGTCGGTTATCTTGACCTGGTCGATGCACAGATGGTGCCGTGCGATATCGCATTGAAGATGCTGCGTAAGGAAGCGCCGAACAAGAGGCTGGTGCTCGTCTCGCGTAAGACCAAGCGGAGGAAAAAGAACAAGACCCAACACGAGATCGTCCAACAAACGTCCAAGTCGCCGAGACTCCGCAACTGCGGCAAATCCAAGAGCCTCGACTCCAGCGACATTTTTCCGACCAACGAGCAGATCGCGGCGCCCCCGCAATTGCCGGAACACGCGGAGGAAAGTGCGGCTGCCGCCAATCCGGAGACACCGCCGGAGAAGAGCAATGAGTCATCGGAGGAATGCCGCAATGTCGTGGAGACAGTGCTCGAAAGCGAGAACAATGTCGCGAGTTCGAGTGCGGGTATAATTAATCCTATACCCAAACCATGTAGGTTAGAAGCCTGTGCTACTCCGGCTAGGTAAGCTACGCACAGATTTATATCACAAATCCTTTACAACTAGGCTTTCCCATACTCTACTTTTGATTAGCCAATTACTAATAACACTCTTCAGGGGATCCAGTCCGAGTGGGTCGTTGGCATCGTCCTTGGATGGCCTTGCCGCCCGATTACGAGATTTCGATGAAAGTCATTCCCTCCCACCTCCATCACCTAGACCTTCTTCCAGGTAGATTGAAAGAGACCAACAAATCTCAGCCTACATTAAAACAGCCAGATACATGAGGATATGTATTTTAGACTTCCCCGAAGTTCCCCAAGCAGTCCGGCACCTTCTAAAAAGGGCAAAAGGCCTGCATCGGCATCTCCCATAAGGAGAAGACTTTTATCGAGTCCGTTGTTAAGTAGAAGAACAAGGAAAAGTCGCGGTGAGAGTTCGGACGAGGAAGGTCTGATCCAGGACGACACGTCTTCGAGTTACCGGGATCTCGAAACCTTCCAGAAAGCTCAATTGCGTCAGAAGGTGAATACCAACGGCAGACACATCAGAAAGTTTCGCGAATACTCTTAAATACTCTCGGAGTCACACTATTACAGTTGAAACAGAGAGGGGGAGCTATGCCGAATGCTAAGCCGGAAGCAGTGAGGCGGGAGCTGGTGATGCACAACAAGGCGCCGATGTGGAATGAGTCCAGTCAAGTGTACCAGTTGGACTTCGGCGGCAGGGTCACGCAGGAGAGTGCAAAGAACTTCCAAATAGAATTCAGAGGCCGACAGGTATGACATATCGAGAGATCAGTATGCCGAGATATAACTAGCTGTGTGATCGAAGCTTGTAATGTTCTCTCTTCGGCAACAGGTCATGCAGTTCGGGAGGATAGATGGTAATGCCTACACGCTCGATTTCCAGTATCCATTCAGTGCTTTGCAGGCGTTCGCCGTTGCTTTGGCAAACGTAACCCAACGGCTCAAGTAACCATCACTCTCGAGTACCTCTGTTAATGTACGTACTTATCGGGAGACTAGTCAACCGCGATCGGATCGCGATCGCTCCGGGGAAACGGAGATTTCTACCGTGCGCGCCTTCCCCGCCATTACGCTACTAGAAGTTACCTTGCAGGTCCTCGCGAACTTTGGATCGCAAGTTTTTAACGATGCTGTCCCGAGCATATCCTGTAATTATCGCGAGATATTCGTCCAGAGGCGGGTAGTAGTTTACCGCGGGGGGTAGAAAAGTCGAAGCTGTAAGAGCAGCAGCGTAGGGAGCCGCCGGCAGAGTTAAAGGATCGATAGGCAGATTTCGGAGGTGACTTTCCAAGCCTGTAATAAAGCCACGCGTCTTTCGATTATTCATAAATAGTGTGACGGGCTAGATTAAGTTTCGAGATGTCGAGATTCCGAGATGAGAGAGCGCTCTTGCGCGCTCGATCGAATCCTTGGACGCCGATGCTCGAGACGCACTCTGCACCAGCATCGTTACATCGTGCGCGGATAGCGCGTGGGTAAGAGAGAGCACACCGAACTCAGGCACTACTTGTCGAGCACAAAGAGTGTCCAACCGGGGACACTGGAGGTACCGTGCAAAAGTAAAGAGGAAAGCGTGAGTCTAGGATTTCGTTGGAATATATGCTTCTTCGTCGTACGTACCGTCCAAGAGGTTTCGTTTCTCCCAAACTTCGAGCGCGCTCATTTCACGTATATAGTTTATGCAACACGTTGGAGTCTAGTAAATGCTGTTGAAAGTTTTCCTCTCGCCTCGTTCATTTTTCGCGGTCCGCCGGGTGTATTGGAATTTTATATACATATATATTGAGACGGAGACGCGCTCGCGCGCGTGTATTCATGTTGTTCAATTGAATGTTTCTTAACGCGTAATTGTCGAATTAACGATAGAGCGAGAAAAGGGTGCGTGGGGCGTCGTGTTCGGTAGGCGAGGGTGCCCGCCGAGTCGTCCGGCTGGTCGCACAACAACCAACCACTCACTCCCTGATGAAATACGAGGGCAGCCTCGCCCGAATCCTCGACGCACTCCTCAGTGTACTTATTCCCACGATCGTTATACTCGCGTCGCCTAATTGTAAGTGACGATCGATGTCAGGCCTACTATCGAGAAGAGTGCTTAAGCGAACTCCTCCTTCGTCGAGACGACAAACAAGATGGCGGTGGGCACCGAGCGGTTCGAGCGCGACGACTTACGAGATTCGCGAGAAATTCGCGTCGTCTATCTGTGTACATAAGCATTTTCCGAGCACCCACCAATCATGTAACATAAGCGTGTTCCGTGAACGGGAGCAGTCAGCGATGCAGCTTCCCAGCCGAGTGTTGCGCGATATTTTTTCACGAGAGTGCATTGTACATTTCAACGAGCCCTACTACCACACTGGGGGCGCACACCGCCCCAAGCGGCAATTGGCGACTAATGACGATAAATCAGGATTTAGATGCCTTTACACCGAATCGTACTTTTCCACGATGTTTGTACCTGCCGCTCGAGCCGCCCTCTGTCCACCCCGAGTTACTTATAGGTGTATCAACATTCGCGCCAGTTAATCACACTAATCATGATCGTCGGTATACACAGAGAATCGCTAGCCCATGCCGTCTTTCGTTTTATAGATATAATATGATCCGCCTCGAACCGCAAAGCTACTTTTAGACGATCCCTTCGTTTCCTTTAATACAAGGTACACCGGAGAAAATGTTGTACGCAAGTCGCGTGCAATTCTGCACGAGAAACTGGCATCGTCTACACACACCATAACCTCAAACCCATTGTCCGAGCACCCCTAGCCGATAGCACTCGTACTTATATCGTCCGAATTCTGTTGTTCGCCTCTCTCCAGTCGCTTATGCCAGACAAGCCCGCAGAACTACGCAGAACCGGATATCGTTATTAATAGTAAGACACCTAGTAATCCTCTGTCAGTGAATGGTGCACCGGCAGAAACTCTTAGAGGTTACCTCGATCTCCAGTGTAATTACGATCTAGTACCCTTTTTACCATCGAGCGCGAGTACTCGACAGCTAAAATGCGCGCAACACTAGCGACACCACCGAATGTTTTATGCGACGATTGGACCGCAGTGTCATCCCTACGACGACTTCGACGCAAAAAAGGGGGGAGGGGAATTGTCGCCGCCGCTGTGAAACGATCGGGTATTATCACGAAAGTTTCACGGTGGTTACCAATTTTCATATTTGCATGACATTTTGATATGGAGAGGCGCCCGCGTCCATGTGTGTAACTAGATCATCGGCCGTTTATCGTTTTAAGTACACGATGTTTCTATTCGACCCGCCGAACAGCTTGCACTCGAGTCATCGCGACGGAAAAGAGAAAAACCGGTGTGAGTCATCCATCCAGAGTTGATTAAGGTAGTGTGCTTTATACCATTAAAATGTCAGACATAAAAAATTATTGTCAGTCATTCTCTACGATGCAAACTTTTTCCTAGGTTCGTTGTATGCATTGTATGCATACACTCAAACAATATAACAACCCAAAAACTCTACAATTTTAGTTTCAAATAACTATATAACTTTCTCGATTTTCTTTAATAAAACAGTCAACAATTCTAAATGCTTCTTCAAACTTTCATATTATATTCTTTTATAAGTCCTAGCTTTTTTCATCGAAATCGTAAAGTCTAACTTGACACTACAGTAAAAACTATGACATTTGTACTTGCCAGGAGGAATCCGTCTGCATAAACGATTAATCGAATTCAAGCTTGACGAATGAGTGCAGCGTCGAAAGAACAGTGGTATTACAGCGCAAGAACTACCTTAATCTTTTTCCAGCGTGGTTTTCCCGAGAAAGTCGCTCGGTTTTCCGATTATTGTTATTCGCTGGTTGTTATTGCAATAGATCGAGTCGATGTGAGCGAAGTTCAAACTGTTCGGCCTAGCTCAAGTTAGAAGATATACGTATGTTGGTCTGTAGGAGATTTCTCTTTCTCTCTTCCTGTCTCCTCTCTCTCTTCTCTCTCTATCTCTTTCTCTCTAGCTTTATCTAAGCCACCTTGTTACCTTATTAATCGTAGAGCTCCGCGGTTTTCTTGGTTGTCTTCGTTATTCCGCCGAGAACAAGAAACGGACGTGCATCACGGTAAGGTCGCGTAGTTAGTCGGCCGAGTTCTTCATCCGGTGTAAGCAGCCCTCTTTTAAGCGCGTGATACGATTGACACTGTGTGTGCGAGTATGATTGATTGCGAGCGACGACGGAGCGCCGAGTACCGAGATTGATTCACTGAACAACACATGCAACAGCATCACAAACTCGAAAGCATTCTCACCGGCAATTGTTTCTCTGTCGTCGTACGAGGAAGTTGTTAATTTATTCGTCTCTTAGTGCTAAACGACAATTCTGTATAATTGTGCAATGCAATTTTGTTACCGAGTACAGTAACGATTATGTCGGAGTATTTGTAAATAAAGGAAGGAATTCTACACGGGATCGCTGAGAGATTCTTTTACCCGATGAAACACCAATCCTATTTTTAACCACTTTTAAAAGAAGTTCTTTATTTGTTGGACATATTTTGTTTTTTTTGTATTTGTAATTCTTTATCTTTAATGCAAATTTTTGTATTTCGTAGAGAAAGTTTCTGTAATGCTACAATTCGTAAGTAAATGTTTCTATATTAAAAGCTACTGAAATCTCGAAAATATTCGACACAAGAATGAAAAAAGTAGAAAATAAAAGTGGACAATATTTATAATAACAAAATATCTTTTATTTCGGATGCGATATGTTAATATTAGAAAAGGTGGGTCCTATCTTGATAGAGTTCTATTTCTTATCTCCGAAAGCAAAAATACTTTCACGTTTCCCTTTTTCGAAGACGAGTTACATTCTTCCACAAACTTTTTTCACGTAAAATACTTTTGGTTCGTTGACAGGTGATCGATTAACTGGTTATAAAGCACTCTGAATGTTTAAAAATCCCATTAAAACGCCTGATAGAGATATTTACGTTGTTTTTGGAGTGTTTTCCAATGTCCCAAAAACGTCTCACGCACTTCTGACACACGTGAATCAGAATACGCTCGAAGGCACACGTAAAAGACGTTACAAATACATCTCTAACACTTCTAGAACACGTTCTAACCAAGCTGCAAAAAAACAAGTAGAACCCGTTTGAAACACGTCTTTAATACAGGAATGATAGGACTTCCAGCACATATTGCTATACTGCAATATTCTAAATTATCAGTATTTCCAACTGTTCATTCAATAAAATCAACGTTTAGTTTGTAGAAAACAACTAATTTCGAAATTATGCATACGATTGGAAAAATATGGTAATCATATTTAATATAATTACCAAACAAGCGTATTTTAACGCTAGGTTTACGGAGATTTTTGTATACTTATCGGACACCCGTCAAATTGATAGTTAAAGAAAATCACGTATTTTCTTTATAGAAAAAACGATTAATAGAAGTATGGCTGAGGACGAAATAAATTTGAGTATATATTCATCCCATTACATTAAATTAATAGTAATTGTTTTTGTAATTTTGCTCGCGAAGTCCGAAATCCGTTAAAATGACGGGTCCTAGTGTTAAAGGCGTTTTGAAAATGTTTAAAAAATAACATTCAGACGTTGTAAAGATGATGCGTCGGAAAAATGAGGACATTTTTGCAAAGTCTTTAGCACAATATCTTTAAGAACACTTTCAAATTAAAATAAAACCAATTTTTGAGTAGGAAAATTCAATTTGCAATTAAGCTTGTTATGTCACACCTGCTTTAATAAGTTACTTTTATTTCTATAGTATTTATCACATTATTTCTGTAAATGAAACCATTTTCTTTTCACTTTCTGCTTTAATACTCTCGAATCGGACAAACGAAGCTTTTGAAACTTAGCCTAATTAATCGTAAATGTGTCATTTACTACATGAAATATTTTTTATGCATGTTTCATTATTGTATCACATATTTTTAAACCAAAAACAGTAGTTTCTGGTTTTGTTGTCATAACAGTCCATGCATAACAGGATTGTTCAACATTGATTACTCAAAAACTGTACAAACAAATAAGTTGAAATATTGAAAAAAAAAACTGCAGTGACTATTGACTATCATTCTCTATAAACTTCAAGCCGATCTCATTATTTTCATATTCGGTATTAACTTCCTTAAGACGTCCTAGGAATGCCGTAAGTCGTGCAGACGTGAAAATCGTATAAAGAAGATGTACTGTAAGACTGTGTGTGGGATTTGCCGAGTGGGGGTTGGACGATGACAATGTCAGGTAACGTACTGGTCAGAACTTGGAGCGACGGTAGATCCGACACGGATCTATAGATCCCTGCCCCCTCCGTCGATCCGTTCCTTGGATTTGATCCTGATTTCGGAGCGAAGCAATGGAAGCCGTCAGTCGGGAGCTCGGCAGTGCAACGAGCGGAGCTCTCTCAACACGCGAAATGCACTTACAATAAGCGCAAAACTTTATCACGATAAAAACCCCGTTAAAGTCCACGCGATTCATTTCCTTTATAAATCATTAATAACAAGAAAACACAAAGTCTGCGATTTAAACAATTCGTAAGCGAGGTAATTGAACTCGACGGTCAGGAATTCTCGCAGCAGGTAATCAGTAATGAGTGAGAAAGTCGTTTAGACAAGTGCGCCAAGCGATAGTATGAGTTTCCGTTCGGGTCACCGGTTCCCTTGCTAGGTGAATTAGCAGTCGGCGAGCGTTCATCGCACGCTTCTTGTGAACTGGCGAGAAGATTCTGTGAATTATAGCACGCAGATCGGAGTGACGGCTGGCGAGGTAAGTGGAGCAAGGCAGTTCACCCTTTGACTTAAAGCGATTTCAGAAATCGATCGACTAATTCTATTACACATCGAGAGTGAACGAACTGCGCGCTGACACAGTCAGCGAAAAGGCATCCTGCAAAGTAGTCTGTTCGATTTTATTGCTATTACCGGCAGAATAGTACTCGTTTCTCGGATGTGCGTGAGGAGGAAAGAAGGCGCGGTGCGAAGAGAGTTGCCCGCGATTTGATTGAGCAGCTCGGTAAGATCGACGCGCCACGCCGGAGCGCAGAATCCCGCGCTCGCTTCATCCAAGCGATCGGCCGAAGGAATATAGGCGAGTGTAGAAAGTAAGGAGGCAGAGCGGCGGCCGCGGCCGCTCGAGAGAAATTGGCCATAGTACGTGTTCGCCGCGGAGGAAAGATCGTGAAGCGAGCAGACGGGAGAATAGCGCGGCCTCGTCTCACCTTTCTCGAGTGCTAGAGAAAAGGTGCGCGCGTTCTACGTGGATGTAACCGTCGCCGCTCGACGTTGACGAATCGCTCAGCATCCAACTTCTTGCCTTTATTACTCCTCCGGACAACGCGCGATTTTTGCCGGACTTTCGAGAAGACTCGATTGAAAGAAAGTAAACGCTCCGCTTCGCTGCTTCTTTTTCTCCCCGATCCAGTCCGACGAAGAGCGAAGGTGCAACTTTCGATCCGTGCGCACCAGTAAATCATTCCAGTCGCCGGGAAAAGTGTAAGGGGGTTACAAGTGGCCCCGTTACGTCCGCAAAAGACGTAATACAGAAATATGCGTGGTGTCATCGATATCGCGGCCTGGTTTTACCAGGCGATCCTGCTTTTGTAATCATTTCCTAATTATGCACCGAATACAATTGTTCCTTTTCTTGTACCGTCCATTGTTATTCTCCGAGACTATCTATTCCCATTGTCAAATGATTCTTTTACTTTTTGAAGCCCCTTTTTTCCTCGTCGACATTAACTATTCATGAAATGGTATTTTTACCCCGCTGTTTTTGCCAACTGCCAGCCCGGAATTCGTCGTCGATCTTGGAATAGTATGTTTGTCGGGATGGCGTGCGCGACGCAATTTCCCGCTCTCGCTTCCAATCCCAAATACTGACATTCCCGGTAAATGCTGTCAGCCGATTATCACTTTGATGGCGAGATTCTTCTTCCGGAGAGGTGGAACCTTGAAATTAATCGTTTTGTGGAGCAATGAGAGATATTTAGATGAGCGGCATACGCATGAGATTGAAGTGCTTTAGAAATGCCGCGGTCCGAAAGAAGCTGCGCTGTTGCTTCCCTAAGGTTATGTAATTCGCAATACACGGAATAATAGCAGGAATGAATTTGTCCATTAAGGCCTGCTTCGAGATTATCACTAGGAGAGTCGTAGCATTTTCTTTTCTCATGGATACTCTCTTCCTCGTTTCACCTGTTGCGCAACCCCCTCTAATGTTCGCATAGACTGGACTCATTCGATCATTATGTCATCGAAAACACATCAAATCGCTTACAGCGCACTCACTCAACTTCTGGAAATTACTCCGAATGACTCGTGTATATTTAACGCCCGATTATGCGTTTGCAAGATTCTATTGCACAACATTTATTTATTACTGCCTGAACTATTAACACTAGTTTTACAGAACATGTCATTTTGACAGATTTTGAATTTTACACAGAAAAGTTACAGGAAATGTGTGAATTTTTCTTCCGTCATTTGTAGTAATGCATTCACGAGAACTTCCATTTAACGAGACAAATATACATATGGATATTCATTTTTTCAAAACGTCTTAATTTTGACATTCCGCACGCGACACGCCTGTGTCTACAGACACGCGCCATTGCTGACGCAATAGTAAAATAATGCTAGATAGTAGATTGCCTTCACTTACTAGCCATTAGCTACAGTAATCAATCTAAATGTAAAGAGTTAATTTTTCAAGAAAAGTAAGCATAAATAATAAAATACATAATGCGGCAATATTTTGAAAATCTGATAGATCACTTTTTCTGTTCTACGAACTTCAATTAACTACTGATCGAGAAATGAAATTTATGTTCTACTTATTAGTTTTATGTTTAACCCTTTGATTACTTTTGGCGCCTTTAATCGCTTTAAAAATGTATTAAGGTTGCATTTATCACAGCTATAAATTCGTAATAATACGCGTAAAAATAACCAATTTCGAAATTATATGTACTATCGAAAAAATATGCAATTACACGTATTTTCTTTAAAAATAGGATTTAATTTAGAAACAATTTGACTCTTAACAGATATAATATAAGTTAATGAAATCCCTTAGGATTGCATAGATAATTATCAGCATAAACTGGGAAACAAATTAATAGTAGTTGGGTTTGTAATTTTGGTCGTAAAGTCAGTTGAAATTAACGTTCTGCCTTTCGTTTCTGCTTTCGTCGCAGTCAAACGGTCCAGTTAACCCTTTGACTACGGTGAAATCCGAGGGAGAATGCTAATTTCCACTGACGAGATTTTAGCTGTGCTAAATGCAATCTTAACGGATTTTTAAAGCATTTATAGGCTCACTCAGCGTCACAAACGCCAATAGGCGCTCAGGTTAATAATATATACTTAGATTTTTTCAAGGAAGAAATTAAATGGTTTTGTCCGCGCGTGAAAATGACGCGTTTCCGCGGAGATACAAGAAACGTTCGTAAACCTAGCGTTAAATGGCTCTCACTAGTCTTTGCTCGCATAAAATGCAAATGAACTATTGCCGAATGCAATCACAGATCGATATTTCTAGTTTGGTGATTGCATCATCCACTGATTACGTATTGTATAAATTAAGGGAGAATTACTTCCATCCCACTGACGAGAAAGAACAGACAGCCCAACGCGTTTTTGTTGGGAAAAAAAGCGTTATAGGCTCACTTTACGATCTATTCGTCAAACTCGTAATTAACATTTATAGGGAATTATCAGCGATATGACGTATGTTATTCTAGTAATAAATATTCTGAAGTGACTGGTTTTTATTGTATTCGCATATTAGATTAACACTAGGTTTACGAACGCTTCTATATACCTCTCTTTATGAACACTTATTTCCATTAAAAAAAACTATTAATTTAATTTAAAGATAATTACAATTTTAACACACATAATGTAAGTGACTTGAATCTGTCAGGATTGCATAAGTAATTGTCAATATAAGCTTTGTAAATTTGCTATCTAGTGAAGTCCAAAGTCCGTCAAAATGACGGGTGTCGTAAACCTAGTGTTAAAGATCGAAGAGGTCGAAGGGGAGAATCTAGGATGGTTCAGTGTCAGAGTTACAGGTGGCATCTTTCATTAGAGAGGCTCGTCACGGTGTTCCGATAATGTAATGCCGAAAATAGATGAATGATAAGACTTTCAATACATATTGCTATACAATATTCTAAAAGCAGTATTTCAAAATGTTAATACGCCAAAATCAACGTATGATTTTTGGAAAACAACCAATTTCGAAATTATACGTACTATTGGAAAAATATGCAATTACTAAACAATATTAACACTAGGTTTACGGATATTTTAAAGATGGAAACCACGTGTTTTTTTTCTAAAACCAATTAGAATCTTAACAGATATAATATAAATTAATGAAATCTCTTAGGATTGGGTAAATAATTGTCAGGATAAATTGGAAAACAAATTAATAGTAATTGTGTTTGTAATGTTGGTCATGAAATCCAAAATAGGTCAAAGGGAACCACGTATTTTCTTTTTAAAAAAACGATTAATGTGGGCATGGTTAAGGACAAACTAAATTTGGCTATATGTATATTCGTCTCATTATACCAATAATTGTCAGCAGAAATTGGACAAAAAATGAATAGTAATTGTTTTCGTAATTTTGTTCAGGAAGTCAATATTCGTCAAAATGACAGGTTTCGTAAACGTAGTGTTAAAGGCGTTTTGAAAACACTCAAAACAGACGTAAAGATGTATCGTAAAAATATGAAAACCGAAAAAAAGTGAAGATCTTTGAAGAGTCTTCACATATTCTGAAGTGACTAGTTTTTATTGAACGAGCATATCAGAGGAAAGATCGAAGAGGTCGAAGGGGAGAATCTAGGATGGTTAAGTGTGAGAGTTACAGGTGGCACATTTCATTAAGGACGCGCGTCACGGTGTCCCGATAATGTAGCGCCGAAAATAGATACACGGAATTATAAATAGTGGCCGAGCACCGCCAGCGGTGATATTTAACATAGAAATGAAGCGATCGAAATTCGTGAGGCGACGCGCGCGCGCCCGTCCAACTCCGCCCGGCCAGGAATCTCTTTCTTCATTCGTTGCCGTGCTCGCCCACTCGGTGTCAACAAACTACCATCCAAAATAATACATCTGCCCGATCGACTCCGATCCGCAGATTAAATAAGCCCGTGCGTCATTTGGCAGCGTGTTATTTAATTCCTCATTAATTAAGTACGACCGCGTGACGCACTAGCTATCTTTTTGGCATAGCTTCCCGAAAACATAGCGCGTACCAAGAAGGACTTATAAGTTTCTCAGAAGGCTGCTTTAAATTCGCTCCGAATTTCCGTGCAATAATTGTGAAAACCGGTGGATAAGAGTTGCACAATCGGCCTTGCACTGGAAATAGCGAGCGATTGGAATCCACCAGCTACGCGTCCCGCGGAGAAAGCTCCTACGATCGTCTTGTTTAGTATCTGATTATCTAATCAGATTTAGATAATCAAATTGGAACTATCCGGACGCAGAGAGTACAATAGCCAAGATAAGAGACGCCAATGTCGCGGGCGTCGCTAAAGGACAACCGATTATGAATATTAATGCTCGATTGCCGACACTCGTGACTCAATGAGGCACGCGCGCGCGAGCGCGCGAGCGCCTTCTACGGGCGAGCAGTGAATTTTTGCAAATCAATAAGGATCTCGTACTCGGAAGATCCATCCTGCCCGAAGCCTCGAACAACAAGTTCAAGGTGTCGCAATTATGGATACCATTATCGCCGAATCATCAAGGTGGACAAGAACAAGTCGGATGCCCAATTTCCGTGTTAATTAACGACGAGACAGCACGCGAAATTTACTAGCAATTATCCTCCATTGATGGAAATAAGGAAATGTTTTTTCTAGTTGCCTGTGAAATTATTATTATATATATAGATTTGTTTTTGCTGCAATTCGAACACAATCGATTTGCATTTTCTCTTATCGATTCACGCGATTACGTGCAATTGAAAAAAGAAAGTAGATGAAACGCTATAAATAGTGGAGCATTAAATAATCGTAATAGTTCTCCGAGAGTTAGTTATGGAATTGGTTTTTGCAGCAAGTCGAACACGATAGGTCTACATTTTCTCTTGCAGATTGACCGGATCGATCGACCGATCGACCGCCACAATCCCGAAGATGGGAACGGAGTACGCAGTCATCGTTCGCAATGCCCAAAAACGATATTCCTCACAAGCACAGATCCTTAACGGGTTGAATCTGAGTGTGAAGAAGGGCACGATGTAAGTGAAACTGATGCGTCCACTGATTAACATCACACGTTGCCATTAATAGCTGGTACCTTAGTGGCCCTTTTTTATTTGTTAAAGTTTTTCCATCGCCTTTGAAAAAGAACCGCGTAAATATTTTTTTACTATTTTTTGTGGTAATACATCTGTCTATCACATTAATCGATCCAGATAAAACTATTTTTGTATCGTTGAATAAGTTTTTAGAATGGCGGTGTTATATAAAATATTCAAATTCGTTTAATAGTAATTATTGATATTGCATAAAACTTGATATTTCGTCCAGTACTTTTTCGTTGATTTGCGTTTGTGCTATAACTTTGCCGGTGAATAGACAGAAACTTTTGTGCCTTGAATATGCAATATTCAAATTTGTTTAACCAAAGTTATTGATATTGCATAAAACTTGATATTTCGTCCAGTACTTTTTGGTTGATTTGCGTTTGCGCTATAACTTTGCGATGAATAGACAGAAACTTTTTTGCCTTGAATATAAAATATTCAAATTTGTTTAACCAAAGTTATTGATATTGCATAAAATTGTATATTTCGCGGTGATAACTTTGCGATGAATGGACATATCAGACAGGAACTTTTTGTGTCTTGTAGAGACAGTTCTTATAGTTCTGTTCGCAAACAAATCTCATATACGAAAAGGCGTGAGACGAAATGTTTCCAAAAAATGTGAATCGACTTCGAAAACAGACAACACAGAAATACGTGCTAAAATACCTCTCGTTTCGGAAACACCGCGAAATGAATATGATAATTAAATAATGATCCCAAACGTTGAAATATCACACAATCAAGACAAAGTCGAATTTTTCTAAAATGAATATTACAAAAAGGGAAAATATTTATGAAGGAGGTTGGTGCAGTCATTTATTGCGGAGGTAAAAGAGAAGCATTCGAGGGTTGACACAGAATTTTGTGGTGTTTTCCAATTACAGTAAAATCAATTTTTGAGTTGGAAAATTCAATTTGTGATTCAGCTTATGCTATGTTACACCAGTTTTTATATGTTAATTTTATTTCTATATTATTTATCACGTTATTTCTACAAATGAAATCAATTCCTTTTCACACACTGTACAAATACACTCGAACCGAACAGACGAAGCTTTTGAAACTTAGCTTGATTATTCGTAAATGTCTTATTTACCATATAAAATGTTTTTTATTCATGTGTCACTATTGTATCACATATGTTTAAACCATAAATGGTAATTTCTTCGCTCGTCGCCACAACAGTCCATACATAATAATGGATTTTTCGACATTGATTACTCAAAAACTGTAGAGACAAATAAGTTACAATTTTAAAGAGAGCTGCAGTCACTATTGACTATCATTCCCTGTAAATGTCAATCCGATCTGATTATTTTAATTTTCAGCACCAACCTCTTTAAATCTAAATAACAATTATTATGGGTTGACAATTTTCGAAATCGATTACATTTTTATAGAGACACTTTTTCGACAAACATTTGAAAATTCCATTATTCCAAAGTAGAGTAAAACTTATATAATCTTTCGTAATCTAAACTCGAAGGATCAAGTACTCGCAAACTTTTGATGCATCTCGTTAATAAACAAGAGAAATGAGCAGGCTTTGCGGTAAGCGAAGGGTCTGACAGATGCGTGTGTTGATGGTAGATACGGATTATTGGGGGCAAGTGGCTGTGGGAAGACTACTCTGCTCTCGTGTGTGGTGGGGGTGCGAAAATTGGATGAGGGTGACATATGGGTGCTCGGTGGTCGACCGGGTACTCCTGGCTCGGGCATACCGGGCCCACGAGTGGGTTACATGCCGCAAGAGATCTCGTTATGCCAGGAATCCACTGTTCTCGGCGCTCTCTATTACTTCGGACGAATCAGCGACATGGAGGACTCCGATATCAGTAATACTCCCATTTCAAATGCTATAATTTCTTGATATTCTGTATAGTTATATAGTTCTTTGAAATTTTGCATAGCTCTATAATTACTAGAAATTTTTAATTAATTTCCTGTCAAACTCATCATACTTGACTGCAATATCAGTAATACTCCCATTTCAAATGCTATAATCTCTATAAATTTTGTATGCTCTATAATCTCTTGAAATTTTTAATTAATTTCCTGTCAGACTTGACATACTTAACAGCAATATTAGTAATACTCTCATTTCAAATGCTATAATCTCTAAAAATGTTGTACAGCTCTATAATCTGTCAAAATTTTGTATAGCTCTATAAGCTCTTGATATTTTTAATTGATTTCCTGTCACACTTGATATATTTGACAGCAATATTAGTAATACTCTCATTTCAAATGCTATAATTTCTTGAAATTTGGTGTAGCTCTATAATCTCCAGAAGTATTTAAGTAATTTGCTGTCAGACTTGACACGCTTCACTGCAATATCAGCAATATTCGCAATGCGAATGCTATAATCTTTAGAAATTTTGTATAGCTCTATAATCTTTTGAAATTTTGTATAGTTCCATGATCTCGTGAAATTTTTAATTGATTTCCTGTCACACTTGACACACTTGACAGCAATATTAGTAATACTCTCATTTCAAATGCTATAATCTCTTTCAGACTTGACACACTTGACAGCAAATTAATATCACTCTTTTTCTATCTTCCATTATATATTATATACATACTATTTTTTGTATTTTATTATATCACCAAAGGGTTTGCTCTTGAATAATCAGAATAATAATACTTCCTGGTAAATTTCTTGGTTTACCCGCTTCATCAGAACATAGAGCTCGGATCGTCGTTTTATCGTCCAGTTTGTTCATGCTTCTTTCGTGTTTGATTAGTTGATTCGAATGACGTACCATTTTGCGCTGCACAGCATATAATTAGTGCTCGGTTATAATTGATTTTCTTTTAGATAAATGACTGAGCAATTAATCGGGTGAGTTTGATCAGAATCGCTGCTCTTCTTAAGCGGTGTCATACATTATTTCAGAGGAGAGGTACAATTACCTGAAGGATTTGCTTCAATTACCACCAAGTAATCGATTGATTAAAAATACAAGCGGTGGCCAACAGAGAAGGGTGTCTTTCGCGGCAGCGTTGATACACACTCCGGAACTTCTGATCCTCGATGAACCAACTGTTGGCCTCGATCCAGTTTTAAGGGACAAGCAAGTACCCTTTATTTGGAGCATCTTTCATATTACTATGCAAAAATCGGATTGCCGATAATTGAATCCCATTCCCTCCACAGTATTTGGAACTTTCTCATGAAGATGGCCGAGGAATACAAAGTGACCGTGATAATTACGACGCACTACATTGAAGAAGCGAGGCAAGCGCACACGGTATTAAATGATTTATACTTAGCGCCCTTCCCTCCAATTCTCTAATTCCCCGCAAGAACAATATCAGTATGCGATTTGTTAATTATCACGCGCGATATTAATTGCTCTCCGATTTGCCTCCACCGGTTCGAACTTGCTCTCGATTGATATTTGCATTGTTGGAATAATTAGATCGGTTTATTGAGATGCGGAACACTTCTTGCGGAATCATCGCCTGGCGAACTCTTGCACAAGTATCAGACTGACTCGTTGGAGGAAGCTTTCCTCGCGCTTAGCGAAGCGCAAGAAGGCGATCTCAGGAATTCGACGACTACTCGTCCCACCGATTTCAATGTCGACGGCAACTGCGACATTTACGGCAAGAACAATAACACGCAAAGCCAGGTGCGTGAGTGTCCGAATAGTTTTCTCCTCCCTCCAGTCGCCGCACAGTCCTTCAAAAACCGAATCTAGCTGGAGAAAATCCATTATGGCGATCATTACAGAATTGATTTATTTCTATATGAATAGTTTGCTAAAAGATCGAATTAAGTGAAAACACAACAATAAATCGATTTAGGAAACTAGAACGCCCTCGGCAACCACGCAATGTTACTCATACTACGAATATGCACAATGTAGAATCAAATGTGATCTTTGTTTAAACTTTTAACTATGAACTCAGCTTACTTCCGCCTTAATTTTTTTCTCTATATATTTTGTCATTCATTATCTAACTTTCAAAGGAAGATTCATCTGGCGACAAGTGCCGAGGTGCATAATATTGCCATTTTTCTGTAACGCTGTCAGATTCGCATAGCCGGAGCTCGATAGTCGAACCATCCGTTAATCTTTATGCGAGATGCGTTAACTTTTTAAATTCCCAAGTATGCGCTCTGCTATTTATAATCTTAAACAGCGCCATTGTAATCCGATTATAGTAGAAACGAATGCTAAAACTTTGACGGAAGTGAAAAACCTCAACTAGTAGTTTTGTCCAGCTAGATGAAAGATTCGGATCACTGTGCGCGCCAGCGACAAATCTCATTGACGTCAGGAAGTTGTTTCGTTTCAGTATAAGACCGAGACTCGCAGTTACACTGCCAAGAAAATGAAAGCACTGATCAGAAAGAACATTATGCAGGTCATTCGAAATCCTAGGTAATTCAACATGATCGAACACCTTCCGTGCCACGTGCGCCGTTAATGGTTCGCGTTAAACTTAACTTTCAGGCCACGGATATTTATATTATATATATTTATATTTATTTAATGCAGAAAAGTATATATTTTATGACAAAGTTAAATCTGTAAAATATATTTCTGTCAAAAAAAATGAGGTATAAACAGTATTCGATTTGATGACTGTTTTAAACAAGCTAATTTGTTATGCATTACTTATAATTATTTATGAATGCGCCAAAAACATATATTTTATGACAAATTTGAGTCTGTAAAAATATATTTCCACGAAAAGAATGTGGCATAAATGGTACACGATGTGATGATTATTCTAAACAAGCTTATTACTTATGGATTCTTTAGAATGATTTATGAATGCATCAAAAGCATGTATTTTATGACAAAGTTAAGTCTGTAAAAATATTATATTTCTCTACAAAAAAATTAAGCATAAATGCTACACAATGTGATGATTATTCCAAACAAGCAAATTGCTTATGGATTACTTCTAATTATTTATGAATGCATCAAAAGCATGTATTTTATGACAAAGTTAAGTCAGTAAAAATATATTTCCATCAAAAGAATGTGGCATAAATGGCACACGATGTGATAATTATTCTAAACGAGCTAATTGCTTATGGATTGTTGATTTAATGAAATGTTGTGTGACACTATATGAGTCTCTAGTGAAAACATCAAATAGCCTGAACGACAATTCCGGGAAGAACGGTGTGGCACGGAATGTGTTAATAGAGCTTGGCGGCAGGTTTTAGGAATCGAGTTATTAAAGATGATTTTTTTGCGCACAGTGAAGTCGCCTTCGCCGTAATCTTGCCGGTCATACAAACATTGATATTCTTCTCGGCGATTGGCGGCGATCCGAACGGCATAAAGATCTACGTTGTAAACGAGGAGGCTGGCAATTGCAATAATCGCATGAATTGGGGAAACGTGTCCTTCGACCAGCAGGAGTACACTTGCAACTTTAACGATCTCAGCTGTAGATTCATAAACGAGTTCGGGGATTCCATCGTCGAACAAGTATTTGTCGCTTTGCTAATTCTGCTTTTTGATTTTATTGCCCGAGAATTTTCCATCGGCTGACATTCTTTACTTGTTCCTGGTTGGCGTAGGTGTTTTGGGACGATTTTAAGGAAGCGAAGGCCATGATCAAGGAAACTCAGTACACCGGAGTGATACACTTCTCGAGGAATTTCTCCCAGGCTTTGGAAAACAGAATAACAGATCTCCTGAACGTTGAAACGGGAGATCTTCTTTCCAGCGAGATCAATGTGTATCTTGACATGGGTGGTAATGACAGCCGAACAAATCTATTACTATCTTCCAGATGTAATCGCGTCGCGAAATTTTCACTTACTTTTATAAGAGACTCATTAACAGCTTGATGCTTGTTGATCAAAACTTTTTGCTGGATTGATACACTTTGAATTGGTAATCGAAATGAGGAACTTTTCTTGCTCATTTGTGTTGGATATTGTTTTATCTGCTCTAACATCGACATGTGAAAAACAAACGATTTGATAAATTTTCGCGAAGAATCAGCAACTTTTCTCAAAAGATTCGAAATATCTTTAAAAAGTTCTTCCTTTTTTATGAAAAATCAAAGAATATGATACACATACAAATGAACATCGCATATTTTATATCATAAAAAGATGAATAAGTTTGCTAATTTCTTCCACTTTTTTTATAAGCCATTGACGATCAATCGCGTTCTAGGAAATTCTTGACAAAAAGTTGTGTAACGCGATTCGTATTATATTAATACGCGGCTCATATTTTCCTCGTTTCCGTAGACCGTCAAGTCGGCTTGTATCTAAAGAAGAGATTACTCGAGCGTTTTTTCGAAATCTTCGAAAACGTGGTCTCGGAGTGCCGGATCCCGCCGAAATTTGCTGACCTTCCAATGCGCGTACGTATACAATGACCAGCGATGACAAAACAGCAATTTGGCAGTGTGGCTAATTTACTACGTGGCTCATTTCCATTTTTAGTTCGAGACACCGATTTTCGGCACCAAGGATCAGAACTACGCGGACTTCGTCGCGCCGACCTTCCTCACCACGTGAGTCCCCGCTGATTACGCATTTAAAATCGCCTGATTACAAAAGCGCCAGTTGCAAATGCCTCCATTTTTAGACTGGCATTTTTCCTCGCCACATCCATTTCCTCATCGATCATTATTGCCGATCGGCACGACGGCGTGTGGAATAGGAGCCTCGTCCAAGGTAAACCAATTGCGTCCTTGACCGGACTCACTCGATTATACGAAAATCGCTCTAATTCCCCAGGTGTCAAGAGTTACGAAATCCTGCTGGCGCACGTGACGATACATTTGCTGCTGGTGGTTGTGCAAGTGGTAGCAGAGCTCATTGTGACCTTTGGCGTTTACAAAGTGATCTGCAGAGGACAGTACGGTTTGGTCTTCGCCTTGGTTTACTTGAGTGGCGTTTCCGGCATGTCTTACGGTGAGAAAACTACAATTTATATACTACCAATTAGTAAAATTCATTAATTATTGTCTAATAAATATGTGTTTCTTAGGATTCTCGATATCGGTTATGTGTACATCGCACTTCGTCTCGAATTTCATCTCACTGGGCTCGTTTTATCCATTGATTCTACTTTGCGGTAATAACTCTGCGAGTTGCTTCAGCGGCTCTTTTACAAGTGGCGCTTGGCATTTGACGGTACTTAAAAAATCCCTGCTCGATCATAGGTTGCATGTGGCCGATCGAGGGAATGCCAAAGTTTCTCAGGTGGATTGGCTTGGCCTTACCCACCACCATGCCCGGCATCGGCGTCCGCTCTATCATGGTGAAAGGCTTCGGCGTCGACGAACCAGAGGTCTACATGGCACTTATCGCCAATCTCGTGTGGATCGCCGCCCTCTTCGGATTCTGCGTCTACAATCTGCGGACGCGCAAGGCCTAACCTAGAATTAGAAGGAAGGCGGGAACCCAGGCAAGCTGTTTTTCCGTTCTGGGCAGTAGTGAAGTCACTTTCATGAAATAGACAGGGTCTAATTGCGTCGGGTTCGCCCTTTCCGGGCTTCCTTGTCTCAGGTATAGCTAGGCACTAGTTCTTGTGCTCGAGGAGCGCTCCCGTCATCAGTGCAATAATGCTCTGCTAGAGGCGCTCCTCAAATCGGACTGATTACCTGCGGTGCAGGTGATCAAGCCGCCGCGGACGTACAATCTTTTTTCGCCGTTACTTTTTGTCTAGATGTAAGCTCGACTTGTCGCGCGGGACGAGCATTAACTTGCTCATGTGATAGCCGTGACGTTGCGTAATAGGACCATGATGGAACGCATAATTGCCAAGTATCACCGAGAAAAGATAGAGGGAGAGAGAGAGAGAAGGGGTTACACGCTGTGAGCCTTGAATATTAATATTTATGTAGATCGGTACAATCGACACATTCTAGCCGATACTTCGAGAATCGCGTGGGTTAACGCTGATAAATCTGCTCGGATAGCAGAGATCTCGCCTGATAGCGACAACTGCTAGGCTGTTCTTTGGTAATATCGGTCATAATTCAGCCTTGCAAGCTGACTGATCAGGTTGCACGAGTTTTCTCATGGAAATCCGGGCTTACCTTTTCATTTGTACATAAAGATTTCTGTATAATGGCGGACATAAATTATTTATATAGCAACCTGTTCTATAGTCGTACATGCGAACATGATGTCTTCACTCGGTGCCGTCTCCCCTAACGATCCGGAGCGCACTCCAAGTGTTCTCGGTGCAATTTGCATCTAGAAATATCGGAGACAATATTACATTTGTATTTGCGTGGCTCGGAAATCTCGTATGTGTAAATAATTAGCGATGTATAATAATAAGATAAGATCCGTGCTCGGCGTGACAACCATTTATAAGATATGTAAGGAAGGTTTCGACGATGCCTTTTTTCGGGTATTTAACCTCTAAACTACTTTTGGCGCCTAGAAATTACGCGTTTCTCACTAAGAGCGCTTATAAGCGCTCTAAAAATCCATTAAGATTGCATTTGTCATAACTAAAATCTCATCAGTTAAAATTAATGTTCTTCCTTAGATTTCGCCGTAGTGAAAGGGTTAATTTAGCGGGAGAAGAGGCATCGTTCAAATAGAATCGTAGGACAATAAATTCGCGAGGGACTAAAGGGAATTGAAGTCTCTCTGGCTGAGAAAACCTGTTTTTCTTTTGTGTTATTATTTATTCACCTTTTACACCATCTCGCGTCGGATAACTGACAAATGCAAGAAATTCGATACTGCACTTAACCTCTAAACTACTTTTGGCGCTTAGAAATTATGAGTTTGTCATTGAGAGCGCCTATAAGCACTCTAAAAATCCATTAAGATTGCATTTGTCATAGTTAAAATCTCATCAATTAAAATTAACGTTCTCCCTTAGATTTCGCTGTAATCAAAGGGTTATTTTGGCGGGAGAAGAGGCATCGTTCAAACAGAATCGTGGGACGAAGAAATTGAAGTTTCTCTGGCTGAGAAAACCTGTCTTTCTCTCGTATCATTATTTATTCACCTTTTACACGATTTCACGTCGGATAACTAAGAAATGCAAGAAACACGATACAGCATTTAACCTCTAATCTACTTTGGACGCTTAGAAATTATGAGTTTCACACTGTGAGCGCCTATAAACGCTCCAAAAATCCATTAAGATTGCATTTGACATAGTTAAAATCTCACCAATTAAAATTAACGTTCTCCCTTAGATTTCACTGTAATCAAAGGGTTATTTTGGCGGGAGAAGAGGCATCGTTCAAATAGAATCGTAGGACAATAAATTCGCGAGGGACTAAAGGGAATTGAAGTCTCTCTGGCTGAGAAAACCTGTTTTTCTTTTGTGTTATTATTTATTCACCTTTTACACCATCTCGCGTCGGATAACTGACAAATGCAAGAAATTCGATACTGCACTTAACCTCTAAACTACTTTTGGCGCTTAGAAATTATGAGTTTGTCATTGAGAGCGCCTATAAGCACTCTAAAAATCCATTAAGATTGCATTTGTCATAGTTAAAATCTCATCAATTAAAATTAACGTTCTCCCTTAGATTTCGCTGTAATCAAAGGGTTATTTTGGCGGGAGAAGAGGCATCGTTCAAACAGAATCGTGGGACGAAGAAATTGAAGTTTCTCTGGCTGAGAAAACCTGTCTTTCTCTCGTATCATTATTTATTCACCTTTTACACGATTTCACGTCGGATAACTAAGAAATGCAAGAAACACGATACAGCATTTAACCTCTAATCTACTTTGGACGCTTAGAAATTATGAGTTTCACACTGTGAGCGCCTATAAGCGCTCTAAAAATCCATTAAGATTGCATTTGACATAGTTGAAATCTCACCAATTAAAATTAACGTTCTCCCTTAGATTTCGCTGTAATCAAAGAGTTATTTTGGCGGGAGAAGAGGCATCGTTCAAATAGAATCGTGGGACGAAAGGGAATTGAAGTCTCTCTGGCTGAGAAAACTTGTCTTTCTCTCGTGTCATTTATTTATTCACCTCTTACACCTCCACGCGTATTTCATACATATATGTACGGTACTCGCTATATATCTGATAACATAGTATACAAACATATACAACGTGCGAACTATCGGCATCCTCCTCCCTGCTCGAGATGCAGACTCGAGTGTCTCCGGTGGGTGGAGGATTACGCTGGTATATTATAATTGCACTGGGGCACGTCACATCGATCATCCATTCTCATTAGAGTCGGCTCTAGCGAAGACACTATCATCGATTTCATGATCACACCCCTTCCCGAAAGAAACAGGAGTCCGCGTGCCTCGGAATATACACACACATATATATTTATTATATACTCGTATCAAAGGTGAACCAGCACACTTGGTACCAGACCGTTAACGGAAGTCGAACTATAATACAATAATCTGGCACATACGGGAAGGTCGATTGGATCTAAACAATAGCTAGTGTTCGGTTAGAGTCGGTAGAGTATAAATTGTCGGCGATAAGGAATGGTTAGAAAGGCTCGTTGATTCTAGCAACCAGAGGACCTAAGAAAAGTGTGAAGGATGACGGATGAGTTAATAAACGAATCTGTTTCAACAGACAGATCATTGCGCCGGGCGCCTGTGACACACTCGCTAGCCTCGAGACTCGATTGATTCCCGCTAAAATTTCCGTATAAAAGTCCTCGCCATTTGCTTCCGCTTCATTCATTACATTCTCTCGCTCGCTCGCTCGCTCGCTCTTTCTCGCTTTCTCTCATCCGCACTCGTATCATGTGTACAAAATAAATGCTCGAATGCCTCGATCCTCTTTTAAGATACACGCTCTTTCTCGCGACTATGCCACATTCAGTTACAACGAAGGTACAAAACACTTGTCTTTCGAGATACCAGCCGCTTCGCGATACACGTGTCCGCCGAAATTAGAGGCCTTTAACAAATCCACGCAAACGAAGGACAAGCCCTTCCTTCAAATCAGACTATCAATCCCTTGAAGCGACTGTACTATTAAGCGAATAGAAAGCATGACTAGATGGCCCTAGGAGTGTGTGTCTTACAAAACCCTGTCAAGTTTTCACCGACTCCATCGGCTTATGAGATTCCGTGGTTTCAGATCGCCCCTGAATTTCAGTGCTTCGGTTACAATAGAATCATCGCGCGTAGTAAGCGAGACAACGTGTAAATCGATCTGGAACGAGACCGATCATTAATCAGAGATAAAAGAAACCTGCGTAAATGCAGAAGCGCAAAAACAAGTTCTGTTTTACAGTGTAATCATTAATCAGAGAACAAGCCAGGCTGGAGATAACAACACACTGATTAGAATTGATCGATGATCGTCGCGCGATAATAATAATAATCATAATAATAAGGGGACTGAGTGCAAGGTGATTGGTATTTCCATAACGAGTGTAAATTAGGAATTAGTCGCGGAGATCGATGAATTGATCGCGTATACTAAAGGCCTGAATCTCCTCGTAGGCGAGAGGCACGCTCTCGCTGTAGTTGATGTTGTAGCTGTTGATGTTGTTGCTGTTAGCCGTGCTGCTAACGCGGCTGCCGCCGCTACTAGCGCGATTGTTAGTAGCATTATTAGTACTTTTAGCAGTGAGACAGGGGCCGCATCGGATTGGCATGGGTCGAGCAGCAACGAGACAGTCAACTATCTGTCTTACAGTAGGCATGCAGGTTTTGCTGTACCCTGGAAAACACATATCACATGCTCCATCAGAACCGAACCACGCAGCGACTTCTATCGGGCGATCGGATAAGTCCCATTAAATAGCGGCCCAGATAAGTCCCATCAAATAGCGGCAAAATTCTCTAATCTTTGGAACAGTAATTCTTCGCGATCCTAAAGAAGAACCCGAGAAACTAGAGCGGTGAATTGGAGCGAGTGGAGCCTTGCTGTTTCGACGTAATTAATAACGCTCGTCTACGATTGCGCGATAGAAGTCGTGTTGGCCAAACAAGTGTCACAAGTCTGACAGAAAAGTCGAACAAGAGACATAGAGAGAGAGAGAGAGAACCGAGGGTGGGCGCAATAATAGAAGAAAGAAGCAGAGACATTCGAAGTATAGAAGGGGGAATGGGCCTAAGGCCCAAGGTACATTCGCAGTTAGAAGCACCTATCGTCCGCCCGATTCACCCAAGTTTCAGCCTCCAGCGGATCCCTCGCCATCGTCGTCCTCTAGTTATGCGCAAAATCTACTGCCAGAAAGAAGAGCGAACTAAACTCTTGCAAGAGCAACATAAAGAGGGGGCGGGCCAGGGGGCAGAGGGGGGTGTCGTGGCTCTTGCAGGGAGAGAGGAAGGTGTTCGCGGTTGCGCGGAAATCAAGAGGGCGCTCTCAAAGGATTACAATATCTACGTAGAGAGGGCCGCATACATAGCAAACTGATGTAACAAGGTTAATTAACTATGCGTTAGAATAGAGAGACGCCTAAGAAGCTGCAAATGAGTCATGGCCGAGTGTAACAGGTACTCCGTTGCATCTAATCCGCCTGACTCGTGGAAGAGTTCAATATTCTCAGTCGACATTGGCACACAATTCCTCTGAATACAAAAATAATCGCGAAGATAATATATCACGACTAGATGCAATGGATTTTTCCTTGGGTGCATATGAATTATGGCACATTTGCGAACTTTATACCAGTTCTCAACCGGTTTCTTCAATGCTTCTCGTAGACTCGTTTTGGATTCCTAACCCTTTTCAGACTAGTCGCGGCCTTCGAAGCTGAGCTTTGTACCATAATGCATAATTACTCTGCCTGGTTTTCAATAATGATTTCGAGGGAAGTTCCAAGCGAAGTTGATAGTAAACTTGCATGGCACCATGCACTGGGATATGAAACGAAACATAGAAGGAAGAAGTAGACCGATTAGAACGCCAGCATACGTTCGACGCCAGAAGCTATCGCTCTAATCAGACTACTGATGTAAGTAAAAAGTCTCGACGCATATGTGTGATGAGCGTGTAGAAGATTTCCTAGGTCGCGTAGCTCGTTGGTCTACAATGCGAAGGATGAAACTAAGTAGAAAAGTGATGGGTCCACTCGTGTTAACTATTCCTCTACCGCCGGTAATATAACAATGGAATGAGAAGACGGGATTGGCACTTAGTCGAAAGAAGGCCCGAGGCCCTTAAATACTGGCGCATTCCTCCCGGAAGGAACATACTTCCATGGTAACGAAATAATCATAAGAACAAAGGACTGTTCGCTCGAGTCCAGTCACTAGTTCGTAGAGTCCTGCTGCGGCAACTTTCAATTCCGAGATGATCGCAATTCCTACGCGCATTCTCCCGATCGATGTATCGCAACCCTTAATGAATCCCTTAATGAATGTCGCTTATTACGTGTAATTGAAACGGTTCTCCTTTTGTAATATTGACACGTTAATAGGATTGTCTTGATACTCGTCACCACTTGTTGCGCGCGCGCGCTCGCGCTCGCTGCACGCCAAGAATAAATGTGTATACGTATTTGCTAGAATTGTTTCGCGAGCAGACCTTACACACTGCCGGGTGCTCCTAACATTTAGTCCGTAACCGTTGGTCCTTAGCCTAATATATGTGTATATCTCTGACTCACAATCAGTGTGTATTATAGTGCGATACACCGCTATTTCGCTACTGACTGCAAAATCGAGAAATTCCGCATCGCAATTCCATCGATCAGCACGTCTTTAACAAGGCTTACAAGGCTGCTTCGCAGCTCCTCTGCAACTTTATGTGTATAATAAATCGGGGCGGCCTATCTCCCCGCCCTTTGAAATTCCTCTCGAGTTATTTTATAATAAGTATCTGTCGAAGGAAATATAATTTGGAACAGGATAATAACTGTAACATCTCGGCATTCGTAGCGTCGGTCGAAAAGGCGTCTTTCTTCCGAACTGAATATAGATTTTCTTGTATGTATATATATATATGTAAATCTGTATATATATATATTATCGTATATAATATTCTTCCGTTAACTAGTTTGTGTTGTGTGTGAGAAGTCTTGCGCGTTGCGGTGCGAAAGAAATCCATCGAGATTATCACAAGTGTTCCGAATAGACCTGCGACCAACATTTCGCCAGAGTTCCATGCAGCTGCGCGCTCGACGCATTTGGAACTCTGCCACCCAAGTTTAATGAATGTAATGCGGTTTGTGGTAGCGGTGGAATTACAACGCCGTCTCCTTCTCGCTGATTATTTTAATTCCATGTTTGGTGAGAATCATCTTGACGGTCTCGTTGTCCCTGATTTTCGGCTTGCCAATCCATTCGATCGCCCGTGGCTTATCTTCCTCCTTGACGAAACCCTCCGCCAACGAATCGAGATTATCGGTCGACGAGTCCAAATATCGAACGTTATCGGCTGATCTTTGCAGAGATTTACAACGTCTGGAACTACGACTGGAGCGTATGTTATCAGCAGAGCCAATGAGCTTACTATGCTTCGACCTTAGAGGTCGTTCGCTGACCTTCGCAGTGACCTTGCTTCCCTGGAGATTATCCACCGAAGAGTATCGTCGCTTGTCGTGAGAAGCACTGCTGGATTCTTCGGTAGTCCTTCGTAAAAGAGATCCTTTACGACCTATTCTCCTCGCGCCGCTCGTTAAAATAGCCACTTCATCCTTCGGCACGAAATAACGCTCTCGAAGCGTCTCCTTGAAAACAGGTGGGTCGCTCGTTACATTAGCGGCGGAAAGTGGTTTCTCGCTCTTCTTGATGGGTTCGGTAGCTGCAGAAAATATTCCCCGATCCTCCATGCATTTCCCGCCACTCTGGAAACCGCAATTCTCGATCTCGAAGCTGTCATCTTCCAACGAAGGATCTGTCATCGCATTGTCCGGAATACGATAACTCGATGCATCTCCGAAATTTCCTTCTCTCGGCATTGGGAGAATCGAATCCTGACTTGTGTCGTAGGTTGTGCTAACTTCGCCGCAAATTTCGCAAACTTCGCAGAAAGGATCGCCTTCGGACGCAAGGATCTTTCGGTCCAGAGTATCAGTTGATTCCTGTAAATTCCAGGAGCTACAAATATCGCATTCGGTGGAGTCCTCGTCGGCAAAAGAGCTGCAGTTGGAGCGCAGAGTATAAAATGTTTCTTGAGTAGGACTACCAAGTGCCTCCTCGGTTCTCAGGGACATTTCATTGGCGTAACAACAAACCGAACAATATTCGTCAGTCTGCAGATCATAATCGTTGGCTGTTATTAATTTCGACGTGCTATCAGTCTTGGAAGACTCTTCCAGGTAAACTTCTTGGATCTTCTTGATAGACTCGTAACTCTTCGACTTCTTCGAGAAGGCCTTCTCGGAAGCCCGAGCTTTTCGTCCGGGTATTTCTCTAGGATCGCTTGAGGCTACGACGGAATCGAGACTGCCCTTTAAAGGAGCGTCGTACTGCCTTACACGTCTCATTCTATCATCACTGACACTCGTGAATTCAGAGGACCTCGCATCGTAAACGCATCGCGGGTACGATCGACTAGATTTTGCCTCCTTCTTTGGACTTTTCGACTTGGAAGGTCTAGCGGGTTTGTGGAAGACGTCATCCGAGCGACTATGAGTCTTCTTTGCCTCCTCGGCTGTGCCCTCATCGTAGAGGTGCATCTGCTCGCTTTTCAACTTCCTCGGACTCTTTCGTGAATTCACCACTGACTTCAGGTACTTACCATCTATTTCGAGATTCACATCGCGTCTTGCCGAACGTGTCTCCCCAACGACAGCATCCCCACCATGGTTTGTACTTTCGGCTACATCGTCAGTAATCTCCTGTATCGTGACCGTGCTCTCTTCGCTTATGGTAGTCGGCACCGGCGATTGGATGGTAAAGCTAAGTTTCTCGGTACTCGTTTCAGGGTCACCCTTATAAATGGTAATTTCGCCGGTGCTGCACGTGTCATTTTCCTCGACGATCACAGTCGTGGTGGTTTCTTGCTCGACATTGTTATGAATCATCGCGCTAACTAGAACTAGAACTTGGGTATTGGAACACCGAATACTATCGTCTGAGAAATTATCTTGGTCCAGGGCATTGTCACTTTCATTGTCAATCCGGTCTTCGGTGACAGTGTCCTGGATCTTTGGCATATTGTTCGTTTGGGAATCCTGCGGAAGATCATCGGAATAGGAGTGCAGGTCCTTCGAATCGAACTCGTGACTTGGACCTTGCGGTTCGTCTTCTGCATCTTGGTCTAAACCGTACCGCGTTAGTCTATAGTCCTCTTTATCTACACTAAAGTCGGAGAGGGCGCATTCGTGTCGGCCACTGTTATCTACCGCAGAATTTGTTGAGAGACTCGGGGAAGAAATGGAAGATTTGTTTTCGGCGTCTTTACATGCAACTAATCTGGCACAGAGAATGTCTTCTTTAATGGTAGACTCGTCCCTATTCTCCTCTAATCTAACAGTCTCTTTGACGGGCTCGTCGGTAGACTTTGAGCTACTGCCCGGGTTTTCTTCGACTTTCGAGGATTTGGCGGCGCCACTGCTAGCCAGTGGCTCTTGTTCTACCTGAGTGGGCCGAGGCTGAACCTTAACAACTCTCCTGACCTTCTTATCATCGTCAGCGAAACCTACCTCGCCGAGGATCTGCGACTCGCCGGTTTCGGTGGCGATGATCTGTTTGGCGAGACCCGGATAGGCCGCCTTAGCCGCGGCTAAGTGTTTGGCATTGCCGTTCTCGGCGACGAGGGCATTTATGAATTTCTCGCGTGCATCCTCGAGACCGCTGTGTCGTGCTGCGACACATGACACGCTCGTCGCATTCTGCATATTCTTACGTAGAACAGTATCGGGCACATCGATGGATATGATTTCAATTGGGCTCGGGGATTCCATAGTAACGTCGCTAGGCGACGGCGTGAGGAAGGTGTTTTGGTACTTGGAATCAATAGTCAAGTAATTATTCGCGTTGGGCGAGGTCAGTTCCAACTTACTTCAGTGTCCAAGGAGATTGCCAGCGTGCAAAAACAAGATTAGATCGTATTTTACGGACGTTCTGTTAGTAATTCCATGCCTGCGAATTCCGGCTCACAGATAAGCAATTGGTAAGCAGGAGTGTTTGCGTACTGAAGTTTTTCAGTTGCAATATGCAAAGCGCGGAGTTAAACGAAAGTGTAATTCTGATCAGTAAACTCTGAAGAGTCTCGCGCCAATAAAGATATCTGTGAGCCAGAGCGCGCATTAGCAGTTTCTTAAGATACTACGAGATAACACATTAACTACGATAAGGGGATATAAAAAACAAAATTGCTAAAATTTATTCATGTATCCAACAAGGGTAAAGGATTCTCGAAATTCGATTTATACATCAATGGAAGGTCATTAGACTAAACTAATGGAGTGTGTTGTACAGATACTGTACGATAGCTAACTCTGCTCGTATTTACAAATATATACGTATATGTATTGAAAATATCACTTTGTGCAATATATTTACAAACCCTTATTCTAACCAGCTTTCATACACTCTAAACTCACCCAATCGTGTCGAGTAAGACTGCTATAAAAATATATCTGCTCTTCATACAAAATAGATAAAAATAAATTTCTCGAAAGCCTATTGCACTATGCACTAGTAAGTCACCAATGTCTTTTCCAACTACCACCCCTGATAAAGTGTTAGAGACTCACATTATGGCTGTCGTTGGCTTTGCGTCATAGATGCCATGTTTATAGATATAATCAATCACAGAATCTTGTAGGAGATACCTGACACTCTCGCCCCTCTTTAGGGCCCTACGTATTCTCGATGAACTCACTTCGTTTGGGATCCATTCGGTTACAATGTATATATTGTGCTGGAAAGGAAGAAGCTTTGTAAGTATTCTCCGATATAAAAATATGTCTAGCGTACAATAGAACGTCTTTTATGCGAATTACATAATCCGAATTTTTTACCATACAAACAGTATGGGATCTTTGTTTTTTCTTGTGAAAAATAGAGGCTAGTGTTATGGAAAACCATAAAAAGAGTATAATAAAATGTTGGACTTCCAAACATGTTATTCAGATAAAAGAGATTCTATTGTGGTTTCTTTGGAAATACACTTACCATATGCTTTGACAAAATGTCAGAGTCATATATAAATTTGTTTGGGCTAGAGCCTTCCCTTGTTATAACTACTAGGCCGTGCTCACCCACAATTGCATCAATCTGAAATCGCCAGACAAAACACAGCTATATTAAATCCTTTCACATTTAGAAAACATGTTACTACTGAATCCAAAGACGCAAATTTTAACAAATTTTTGTTGAGAAGTAAATTAAAACAGAGCTTGTTAATGCATTCTTTTTTACAAGTGGTATAAAAGCAACCAGCGAGATTGAAAGTAAAAATGTATTGAAGATTGAGAATAAACTCCTTCATTCCTTGTGATTTGTCAATAAATAAAACATCTCAAGTAGTTTTCTGCAATCTACTTCTCCAAAAATAACTGAAGTCAAAAATCAGCTGAATAGGATCCAGTAATATTCCTTGCCAATCCTTAACAACTTACATCTTCCTCAGCCCAAAGATCACAGGTACCAAAACTCTCCAACAAATCACCACCACATAGCAGTTTAATCTGTATGGGAGAAGTATCTGAGCTGTTCTTCACATTCTCCGGAATCCATTCAAGATCCTCCGTGTCCACATGATGTTTGACATTATTCGAATCAAGCAGTACAGAGTTCAATAAGTTCTGATGGTGCTGGAGGCTTATTCTCGTTTTTGTCCAACCGTTTTGCCTGGTCTCCCAAGAGCTCAGTTTGATCCAATCGCTATTCTGTAATGCTAGCCTCAACATGGCGCATCTGTGTGTAGCACTAGCCAATTCTTTCTTTGCGTATGCATCGTGTACAGGAGATATAACACCACCTACGACGATGTGTGTTCCCATTCTGTGCAAATGGTCTCGTGCGATCTCTGTAAATACACAAAATATTCCCAATTATTGTAATAAACTATTGTTTTTTGCTGAGAATATTCTTCGGAGTTATTAACTCGAGAAAGACAAGGACAAAGGAAGCAACCAGAATGTTTCTTATCATTTAATCAGTTAGATTAATGTGCAAGGTGATGTGTATGCCTTTGTAATCAACATTATCAAACTGCATTGTTTATCAAACAGATAAATATGTTGCATTCTATAGAATCTTGTACAACATAATGTTGCATATAAAGTATAGGAAATAAAGGGTTGAAAAATATTTGTGTATAATTAAAATTACTGGATCATCTAAATTATATTCTAGAAGATTCATGCTTAAAGCAAAAGTAACAATTTGTTGTGAAGATAGATTTAGGAATATGACATCATCTGTGAAACAGTTTGCCAGAATGCAGATGGATTTAAGAAACTGGTTCTAACACTATGATGACATATGTCCTACATTAGAGTAACTTACAATTTATATATAATAATTTGCTTCTCAACCAATATCAGAGCTGCATGATACATTAAAAGTATTTAAAAAAGGACTATCAATAATCATCTAGCAGTTGGTTCAAATAACACAACTAATAAACAGTAATAAATATGATAAAACTAGTTTATTTAGTAAGATAAATAATAGGTAAAAATGACTCAATCTGCATGTTCGAATTCACGTGCGTGAATCAAAGACGGCAATGCAACATTAGGATAGAATATTAACTTAGGGCTGTGACATCATCTGCGATAGAGTTTGCCAGAACGCAAGTGAATTTAGAAGTGATCCTCGTCATGCATGGCGTAGTCATTCGAATTGTTGTGCGTGTATCGAAGAGAGGAATGTAATGTTGAGATAGGGTATTGATTACAAGGGTAACTAGCATATATGTACCGAACATCCGTAAGTGCATATTCGTCGGAGGGTTATAGCTGCCGCACGACATAAGGATAACCCGAGTCGGTGCCATTTCCTTGGTTCGGCAGTGGCCGCATATACTGACAACCGAGTTCCCAAGCTCCTCGAGCCTCTCCCTCGACGCACACCGGATCTAAAACAAGCCAGGTGAAAGAATCCGCGCGATAACTGGCCGAGAACGAGGAGCGCGCACTGTCATAACGGCGAGGCGGACTGCGCGCACTACACACCGACTGACGTTTCAGCCATACTTGATTTCCTCGGACTACTTGGATCGAGCGCAACACTCCTCGTACTCCCACCAGAAACATCTGTCGCGGATCCGTAATTCATCATTGTCCCTAAAATTCTCGCATTCCCTCCTGGCATGTAAGGGTCAGCTTTTTTCTCTGCCACGCATCTGCAAATTCGCCGATAGTCAATTGTCAACTTGACGCGGCTCAGAAGTTTTTCCACTCTTTTGAAGAGGCCTCCGAGGTCGCAGCGAACCACGTCATCAGCGGGTGGATATTGAACTTGCTCGCGAGAGCAATACTGATAAGGAACTGACAATGAATAATTAGAGGATGTCTATTTTCGTAAATGCTTCTCTAAAAGTCGCGGATAATAAGAATGTTTAAAAGTAAACGTTGTTCTGGAGGAAGGTAACGTTTGCTCTACTTTTCCGATTGGCGATCAGTTCCACCCTGTGCTCTTTCACTCGATAATGATATCCGATATATTCGTATTCTAGCAATTAGTACTGTTGCGTATCAGTTTGCATCGGATTGGATGGTTTACAGTTGTATGCAATATCTCGATGCATCTACCTCGATATTAATTCTACGCCTCGGTGTAGAATCAATACTCGGCTGTTTGTCAATCTGTAAGATGGCGCCAGAACATGCAAATAGCAGTATATCTTCTAGCAGCGAGATTTACGACGCCGGGAAGCTCGAGTGCTAGCGTGGTAGTCGATTTCCGGCGAGCAAAGCAGATTGTCGCGTGCGAGCACCTTGTCATTTAATTATAGCTATTGTATAACAGGAAGGTCAGAGTTCAAGATGTAATGCGAGACGCACACGCCTCGCTTACTTTGATCCAAGGGGTGAAATGAAGGTGTATACACAGTGATGCTTAATAATACACAAATTTTATTTTATCATTTTTTTTCTTTCCGCAGAAACGAGGAAATCATTTGTTGAGAGAACAAAAACCTCTGCAATACGAATAGCAGTTACAAGTAAATATGTACAATAATATAAGTGGTTGCCTTTGTTTTTTTTTATTTCTGTTGTTGTTGCTTCCTGTCAGGTATACTTCTACTTTCGCACTGTTAATGATAATCGATAATGATAATCAATTAATTAATTAATAATAACGAGAATAATCATAAGGGTCGTACTGAATCATATTAAGAGAATATTTTCCATACATCCAGCTGGTAATGGAGGTCCGATCGTAGGCATACCAACCAATCGACCATCGAATCATGACAATATTGACAAATTGACAGAACGTGCCATCGTTTATTCCTTTCGCCACCTATATCTTCGTATCCCTTGATCGTCTCTCACCGCAGTGTTCCCTTCGGTTCTCTCTTAGCATTTCTAGCAATCTCTTCACTATCACTTCCCCTCTTCCACGCCGCTAGGCCCGCTTTATACGCATTTTACTCTGACAGCTATTTTGTATTCGGTTTCGTATTACAAGTCTCGCTGGTTCTTTTTTACTCTCTGCTTACTATCTCTCCATCTTCTGCATCCCTCTTCCTCTTTTGCATCGCACAAGCGCAAAACTTCACGCATTCTCGCGCACACATGCACACTCTCTCTCTTTCTCTCTCTCTCGCTCTTACTCTCGCTCTCCCACTAACAGACTGACATTGTTCATTCAGCAACATTCCCGCAAAAGTTTATTTCTCGCTCTCTTGCGCCACATTCATCTTGCATTTGCCTCAGACTCGCCTGGCATCTCCGCCTTTCTTTCGCCCCTAAGCTTTGCTCGGCCGAATTTCGCATCGCTCCACCTTTTCCCTCTCGCTATTTCACTCGCCGACTTCTACCAATGTATGTATTCTTCTACCGACAACACAGCGTCGTCAATCAGCCGAAACCGAAGCTCCCGCTGCCAGGTTCCTCCCGTTAAATGCATTCAAGATCCGCAGGAACCCGCGAGCCTCTCTCGATTCGGTTTCAGCTGCTTACAATCTGTTCCCGTTTACATTTTCCTCGCACTATCACTGCCTCCTTCTTGCCTACTATTTTACTGGCTATCGCTTGAACTCGTTTTTGCGCATATCGACTATTTTCACCGACCTCTGTCTCCTGTGATCCGGTTTCTATCGCTCTGCAACCAACCCTATCGTGTTTGTTTTTTTGTCGCCCCGCTCGATCTTTGCGATTTGCGCGCTTGCCTTTAGCCGGCTAGCAACTCAATCCGCCTGGTGTCGGCTAGGGACACTTTCCAGACGGCGCACTCGAGGATCGTACTCCTGCACCTGCAGGCCATCTTTCTTCGCGTTTAAATTCGCCCCTCGTCTCTACTGCACCCCCCTGCCAGTCCACATCCACGTACGACGGCCTCTTTCTCCCCGCTTCTCGCCTGACCGGAGAGACTTCTGCTCTTGCTGGTGGCAGCTTTACGTGGCTCAACAACGACCGAGAAAAGGACCGCGCTTTTCGTCTGAAGGAGTATCGCCACGCGGCAATTGCGCGATTGTAACGTCGGGCGCCGTGAAAACCTGCCTCCGTCTTCCTGCTTTACCTCTTTCCCCGAGCTAACCTCTTTCCGCGCAACCCCATTCTTACGTCGACCGTACGTCCTCTCCGCGTTTCCTCTACTTCTCTGCTTCTTCTAGTTCTAACCTATTGCTGCCAGTATCGTTCTAGTTAGCTCTTTCTCTTGGAAGACGAGCGGAAAGGTCGAGGCTGGAAGAGCGGGCGGGTTCCTCTCGGCGCTACCAACGAATCTAGTTTGAAGGCCGGGCTGCCGCGGACAGGGAGTACTGGCGAAGCGCGGATAATAGTTTGTCTTTCGATCTAGCCGACTGGAGAGGCACGCCAGTCCTCCGCGGACTTGGAGTGCTTCGATGGGGTACTCAACGGGGGCTGGCCTTGTCAGTGCGCCGGAAGTTCCGCGCGATATGATATCGAGGGATATATCGTGTCCGCGCGCCCCAACATGGAATAGCATGCGGTGCGAGTGGGGGAGTCGATCCTCGAGCGGCGGTTAGTCGGCCTCGGCGTGCGCAACAATAGACTGATCGTTTCTCCCAACATTGCATTGGAAAAGAAAAGCCCGCTCCACTATATATATGCGCGTGTGTGTATGTGCTTACGACTTAAGGTTTGCGTGTTACGCATGTGTAGGTATGTGTCCCTGGTAGTTCTGTATGCACGTTTCCTCCTGGACAACCATCGACCTCGTTACTCTCTCTTTCTCTCCCCTAACCTCTCGCCCAATCTCACTCTTTCTTTCTCTTTCCACGTATGTCTAGGTTTTCTCGCATCTTGGCGCGTTAAATAGTAATCATCTAAACAATGAAAGCGGCAAAACGTCTCGAGGAAAAAGGTGTCCCTGAGCGCGCGACGGAGGGCGACGACGACGACTGCCGACGGCAAAAGCGCTCCCGTCGCTTTCTCGCTTCTTCTTCTTCTTCTCGGAGGGAGGGAAAACTGGCCCAGCCGTCGCCCTTCGTCGTCTTGTTAGTCCTTTTCACGCCCATGCTATATAGTCGCACCTGCACAGGACTCCCGCGACGGCGTCCAGATAGACCAGAGATTGTTATACAGCTACAATGCCAACATGTCCGACATATCACTTGGGACAGAAAAGAAGGGGGACGACGCTGCGAACTGCCGTGGCGCAAAAGAGAGTCTCTGTGTGTGTATGTGTGTGTATGTATTCGTGTGCCTGTACACTGCAATCCGGCGTCGGCTGGTCCTGCGCAGGTATATCATAAAAAGAGGGACGCTCTTCTCAAAAGTTGCATTTTGTGAAATCGCATCAACTAAGTTCCTATGTCCTTTAAATCCTTATTACAAGTACGGTAGTAGTAGTAGTAGTTGTAGTAGTAGTAGTAGTAATAGTAGTAGTAGTAATAGTAGTAGTAGTAGCAGCAGCAGTAGTAGTAGTAATAGTAGTAGTAGTATTAATAGTAGGTTCTCATTTTTTTATTCCTTTTTATGTTTAAGCATTTTTTTATCCTTTAGTTTCTGGTTCTGATAATCTAATAGACATCTAAAAATAACACCCATTTTTTCATTATTATTTCATATTTGTATCTCCTTATCATCCGTTTTTTTTTTTAGTTATCGATCAAGTATTACTTAAAGATTCCTTAAACGTTAGACTGGAGGCCGCGTGGTGCGCCCGTCGCGCTCGATCATCTCGCCGCCGCCGCCGCCGCCGCCGGGACTTAATTATATTTTACTGATTCGCAGTGACCCACCACCCACCTAACCGGGCAGGCCCGAATCCCACCCTGGAAAGCAGCGTCCTCCTCCCCTTTCAAAGGGGACACAACTGAATGTCGCTCGGGGAACGCGCGAACACGCGAAGTCCGCGAAACTCGAAGTGTGCGAAAAGTCGCCGGGACACAGCGGTGAAAGAACGGAATCGTGCGAAACTAACCGACAGGGAGAATAAAACGGCCGCCGGCCGAATGCCGAGGCCGCCGCCGCCGCCGCCGCCGAGCGAGCGTGCGATGATCTCGAGCGCAGAGTGGACGCGACCCGCGCACCATTGAATTACATCTTACATTTATTCTAGCGGCTGGAGTAACAAGTTTTTTTATTTTTGTCATTCGTTTTGTCAGCTCAATACTGCGTCAATTCATATTGCTGCTGTTGTGATCTGTGCCCAAACCGTCATTCACTATTAGAACCTTCACCATTCATCCACTCTCTTTCTCTCCCTTTCTCTCGTTCTCTCTCTCTCTCGCGTTCTTTCGCTCTTGCTCTCTCGCTCTCTCTCTCTTTCTCGCTCGCTTTCTCTCTTTCTCTCCCGCTGGCAATTTCCTTTCTCCAACGTTCGCCGAACCCTCCGTGTGTTACCCAATAGACGCTTGTATCGGCGTCCCATCCTCGCATTACGCGCGTTTCGTTCCCTCCTCTGATTATCGGCTCCCTCACCGAAAGAAGAAAAAGGCGCCCATTCGCACTATCGGATCTCATGGTAAGCGGCCTATCCTCCGTCCCCGCGCCTCCTCCTCCTCCTCCTCCTCCTTCTCGCTTTTGCCTTGCCCGTTTTAATTTTAATATCACATTTTCGTGGGAACAGACTGGCCCGATATATTCGAAACGGAATTTTGCAATAAACAGTTCATCATCATCGTCATCATCTATGCCGAATGATTTTTCACCTGCCACCAATCACCATTCTCGCACGCACGCATGCGCGCGTGCGCGCGACTATGTATACTTTCTCTTGCCTGGGACAAGGCTCTCGGCTTTTTAACCTCTCGACTCTTGGCAAACGGGAACTGCCATGCTTCCGATTCAGCCCGGCTAGCACGCTGCCAACAATCCTAAGCAATATCAATCCGACTGGGATTCCTCGGCGCTTTTAAAGTACGAGAACCTCATCCGTACAATTTGAAGTTGCTCGAGAGAAACAAGTGGCCGACCGCCATATTTGTCGCTCTCTCGCCGACAGTCCCTTCGACTGTCCCCGATTGCCCTTCTTCTTTTTGAGCAGGAAAGCAAATTGCAATACATCGGGCGAGTGTGCCCCTATTTAATATATAGAATACATACATCTTTATTCTCGCTACGACAAGGTACTACGAACCCAGATCAGAACGACAAATCCATCGCTTATGAGATATACACGGCACGTACAATGACTGGATGGCAACGACGAAACGAAACGGAAAATGCAGAAGAGAACTCAATGAAACCATCACGGAAGGAGAAAAGGACGAAACAATAGAGTAACATTGTTACGAAGGTGCGATCATCAACAATTCTATACGTTCAAGAGACATTCATCGTTAATTACTTAATGAAACTCCTTATATTTGTAAAGTGTTAATTATGTTTGCTCGTTATCCCTCCCGCGGCCCTTACTAAAGAGGTCTCCCGTTACTTTGTAGACTTTTTTTTTTGTAATTACGACCTTCCTCTCTCTTTCTATCTCCCTTTCTTTCTTTTTTTTGGTTCGCTTTGTGGTGGTGCTTGGTGGTTCCCCTCGTTTAGCCCGTTCATCTCACTATATCTTACACATACTGCCACCCCACCGACTCCTCCCACACCCACACACCCCTCACTCTCTCTCTCTTTTTCTGGTCACCATCGCAAAAAGCACCTGCTCGCACCGCTGGACGAGGACACTCGCGAATCGGAGGACTTTGTCATCCACTGCCTTTCAGACGGGAGTCAACGACGCCTCCTGCTAAGAAATCCCACTACTATCATCATCATCCCAATCAACCCCATCTTTAATCCTTCGCAATGTCCTGGCAAACGACAGCCAACGCTTCCGCGTCCGGTTATCTCGTCGCTGCTTACTTTCCCCGTGAAAGAAATCAAATGGTACAGAAGCGCGATGATGTCAGGTCACCGGGCGACAATCTGCAATTATCTTCCTCCGAGTGATCCGCTCCTCGTCACTTTAACAACGTGACGCGCGCGCGCGCAGTCGCGTTGCCAAAGCAGCAATCGTTAGAAATTGCAGACTGTCCGTGTCCTGGCATTTCGTGAACTCTAAAATAGAAATAGAAAAATAAGTGTTTAAAATAATATCGTCCTTAATATAAAATGAATATTCACTGCGACCTATTACATAAGCCGCGCGTAATACTTTTTGTTCTTTGTTTTCCCCGTGCTTTTTTTTTTGTTGAAAACCACCGAATTATCGTCGGTTCGCGCTCGCCGACGCCGACCCAACGCACCCGAAACTCCGAGTAAAGAATAAATTAATTTCCAAACGCACAAACCCGCCAAAAGTTTGGCCTCCCCCGGCGATCGAGGGAGATGCGAAAGGCAAAGGAGAGAAAAACAGAAAAAAGAGGACGAAAGTGAAAAGCGTCGCCGTGGCGTCCTCGCGACGAACCGCTGAGAACTCTCCTAAAAGCATGGTCGGCGACCTTTGCCAGCACGAGCATATCATTAAATCCCACCGCCCTCTAAATATGATGTGTCTGCCGCGGTAAACCTCTGCAACAACCAATATGATTGCGTTCAACTATAGATAAGGTCGATTGTTGATACAACAACGACGACGGGAGTATCATTACGTTTAATATTAAAAAGTGTCGCGGCGTGCCTTGCTGAAAATATTTCATTCGGCTTGGTCGCTTTCGCGGTGGGATTTGAATAATTTCTCTATCTTCCTTTCTCCGGCTGTCTATCTCACGCTCTCTCTGTTTCTCATTCTTCGATTCGTGCTCGCTCTGTCTCTCTTTCTCCGCCGCACTTTTATCACTGCTGCCATCCCGTACTCAAAGGCCGCCCTCCGATTCTCTTTTAGTTTCGTTCCTTGCCAGCTTGTCGTCGCGCTCGCCAAGACCATCCCCGTTTCCCGTACCGATAGACGACTCTCTCTGCTTGCCTGCTTGCTTCTCCTTTACTTCTCTCGCTGGCTGTCGTTTACTCTCTCGCTCTCCCACCCCCCAACTCTCTCCTCTCATCTCCTCTTTCTGCCTCCCTCGCCCCTTCCTGCGAGAATCGCGTTACACCTTTAATCAGGTTCTCCAGCAAGGTTTCCCTATCTTCCGCTCGCTCGAATCTCGTTAACTCGAAAATGATTTTCCTCGCCCTTAACTGCTGCTTGGAGAGATCGCGCGTCACGCTAGTCACCGTGGACGCTAAATAGTTTCGTGGTGTCGCAGCACTAACTCACTAGTTCTCCTGTTTCCTTGCGTTCTCTGTCTCTCGCTCTCTCGTTCTCTTTCATGCCTCTCTCGTACTTGATAATCGAGGGTTACTCTCCGCGAGAAAATACGCCCGATGCTCCTCTCATCTTCCTCATCTTTGCGTCCCGGACCCATTGCCGCTAGCTAGCGAAAGCTCCGTCCAAGCATGAACTTGTGGCTTTTCGTTTTCTTTGTTTTCCCTTACAAGCTAACATCGTCTTAATCGTTTGTGTTTGTTTGCTTTTTTTTGTTTCAGAGATCACTCGTTACGTTTGGTAGTCAGTCTATCTGGTCTGCCTAAACCTACCCCGCGATTTCGATTTTGCCTCAATTAGCACACATCTTTCCCGACCCCGTTGCTGCTCGATCCGAGAGCTCACGATTGGCCGACTCGAACACGCTCGCCTGTTACATATCGGAGAGAGAAGGTCCTGCCAGTTAGAAATCACCGGAGCTCACCACTTTCTTCGTCCTGCCGCGACTTGCAACTTGTTGGGACTACTGAATTATAATTGCGAGAGATCCGCGGGAAGCGCTCTTCTACGTAATTCCGGAGCGCCGGCCAATAAAGCGAGGTACGTGCGCGGCGGATCTCGATGGGAATATCGGAGCGAGTTGACAATTATCGATGACGACCATAATGACGGTCGACGCTCGACGTGCGCGGATCTATCTTTCAATAGAGGAGTGTTAAATACTCCGAGAAGAAGGAGGAAGCCGAAGCCGACGGAGCTAACTGCTAGGTTTTCCAAGTTAAGTTCCACTTGAGCCACAAAGTGGAAGCTCCGAGCTTTAACTACCGGCAGGTTTCTAAGTCTCTGCTATTGTGTAACAGGCTTTATTGCGTCAGGGTGCTGGCGGCCGATCGATTTTGCTCCCGGAGCACTTGGACCCTTGTACGAACTGCTCTTCCATGTGTTTCTTTGTTTCTTTGTTTGCTTTTTTTTCTGTTGTGCTTCGCAGCAAAAGCGCTGCCCCGCGCGACACATCTTTTAATTACCGCTCTCGATCTATCATAGGTTAGATACGACGACTTCCTTCCCTCCACTCACACACTCAGACACTCAAACGCATACAATCTTCCTTCTCGAACGTCTTCTCCTTTCCTTTCAAGCCGTAGAAATGTCTTTCATCCTACCACTATCCCTTTCTCTCTGACTCTTTCTCTACCCTTTCCACTCTCATTCGAACGCGCCGGATAAAACTGCCCTTTTATCACTTCGAAAATCGTCGGCACCCGCCGAAAGAAACATATAACGTAACAGGTGGTACAGCCTCGAACACCCAACGAGGGACTTATAGAATTTGTACTCTTTGAATGTGTATATGAGACGATGTATGCTTACTTATAGCGTACAATTATGAATTACCTTTTTTTGCCTTTTATACCGTTTAGTTACTTAATTACAGAATAATATTAGCGTGCCCTCGCGCGCACGCCGATTAAACTTATACGTATTAACTCTGCCTGCTTTTTTAGTCTGTTGATGATCGTCTTTCCAGTTACTTGTGTTTTGTGTGTCTGCTGCGATATTGCGCGTAACTCCTCTGCTAATTTTCTCGTGACCAACTCAGCCCCTCCTTGACAGATGGTAGTTTTGGTTTTAATTAACGCCTAGCGTGCCTGAAAAGATTTCCTCGACGGACGCGCATCGATCCGACTCTCAGCGAGGTGCTTCGCATTTCTGCTTCCTTTGTTCTCTCGGTTCCCCGAAGGAAAATGATCAATCAGTATGTATTTATGTCTCGGTTCCTCTGTCTGTATTTCTGTGTGTGTGCATGTAACCGGAAGTGTACTTGTTTCTGCGGCATAGACATGTTTTTCCTGATGGTATCTTTTGTGGCTCTCTGAGTGCTCCGTTAGGCTTGCTGCCTAGTTAAAAAGGTCACGGCAATAAACCGCGAGGAGAAAAGAATGCTCTGCTTCGGAAGTCCCACTAAAAGCTCTAAAAGGATCGAATAATCAGCGCTCCCCGAACGATCAGCCTCGCGACGAGCTTCTTTCGAAATCGTACGATACACGGCGGATAAGATTCTTGCCCGGAGCTCGTTGGCTTTCAATCGAAGCATGGAAAGATGCTCGCTGTATTCTCCGAGCTCAAGTAACTACCACATGCATGTAATGCTTCATCCCCGGGCAATGATTGTGCTTTCAGGTCTGTGGCACGAGTGAGCCGCACGCCGCGCGAATGAACTCTCCTCGAGGACTCGAAAAAGTAAGCGGTGTCAGAGTGTTGTCGCGGTGAAGTGAAGCCTACGCGTCCGGGAAGCCGTCGATACTCGAGAGAGAGAGAGAGAAAAGGAAATGCGTCCTCGTATCCGACAGAAGGAGAAAAGAGCAAGTAAGTGTCTGCTCGGAAAGCCTCGTGAAAGGAAGCGGAGCACGAATAGCGGCGGCGCGACTTCGAAACTGAAAACATGTCGACGTGGAGCAGCGAAGCTTCGCATCACTCTTCGATCCTCGAATCTTCCTACATTGATTCTCCGAGTGTGTGTGTCCAGCTACCTGGCGTATCTTTTACAGCTTCGCCAAATGCGCCACCGAGAAAATCACGGGCTATGCAACGTGCTGCTGCAGCAGTTCTCGCCACCTACGTAACAGTCGCAGCAGCCGCGAACGGTCTCCGGGGAGTCTAATGTTCAGCGCAATCATTGATCAGGCCGATTCGATTAATTAGCCCAGCGGTAACCACTGAAGGGGCAACGAGGCCGGCGGCGAATCAATTCGATCAAGCAAGTATCGCTGGATTTTTACCTTGAGCGCGATCACCAGTCAACTGGAAGGAGTACGATCGGCAAATTAGCCTTAAATATTGCCGAGCCCTCTTTCCAGATGAATTTCTGGTGGCGTCGATCAGGTGGACCGTACTGAGTTGCACAGCTCCCTAATCGAGTTTCACGGTGAGCGCGACAAGTGGGTTTGTTCCTCAGAGACCTTGCTCTCCTCACGTTGCTCGACAGTGCAGTTCTCCATGACCATTCGGCACTGGACTCCCAATCACCCACCCGTTTCCCACTTCCCCTCATCCCCAATAATTCTTCTCTCCCGTCTAGCATCGGCTCTCTATTATTCCCTCTTCTCCAAGCACTCGCGATAAATCTGATCCCCCTTAAAAATATATACAATATTCGTCCGCGCCCGATAATTTACATGACGTATTTTCACAGGTCTTCCTCGGAGCGACCCTCGATCACTGCTCCTCCACCCAGATTTCACTGCTTCCTCTTTCTCTCTTTCATCAGCTTCCGCTCTCTCTTTCTATCTCTTTAACGCAATTATTTTTCCAGCTCCAGTAGCGAGCGAAGGGGACGAGACTCCGGTCGACTTCTTCCTTATGCATTACATCTCCGCTCTTGCCAGCTTCCCTGCAGCTGCTCTCTCAGCCTCTCCTCGGATCCTCCAATTCCCAAAACATCTTTCCATTTAATTCCACTGTGGATCGTTCGGCTTGTGTTGCGGCATCCTGGTCCAAGTCCGCTCTCGACTGGCTATCTCACTGGCCGAGCCTACAGCTTCAGTTTCCTCTCGTTCTCGCTCTCTCTCTCTCTCTGCAGACGTATTCCAGCGAGCAATTTCGCCCGGCGTTGTTTCACAGTGTTCGATTGGCATTGCAGGGCCTGGACTCTCCGGTGAGAGATAGAGTTCGTATGTATGTACGTATAGGTGTGGCTGAGCTGATATTTCGCACGCCGTCGATCTTCGTACGCTCCGATGGCTTTTTCCTTCCGTTGCCATCGCCACTCCACCGACACCATCCTTCTCGCTTGCTTTCAGCCCCTTTTATCCTCTTGGTTCGTCCTCTCTTCCTTTTCTCCGTCCACTTCCTCCGCTTGCTCCTCGTCTACTTCCTCTTCCGTATCTTCTTCCTGCTCTCCCTCGCCATCCTCCACCCCCGAATGCTCCTCCTCCGCTTTCTTCCACCGCCACCGCGCCGCCTCTTTGTCTGCAAATAGCACAGAGAATCGGATGTGAGAATTTATTTGCCAAGGATTTCTTGCTTTTTAGTGTCACTGACCTTTCTTTTCAACTATCTACCTATCTTTGATATTTTTGTATTGTTCAGTTCCCTGCAATTCGATGCCGGATTTTATCTTTTTGTATTTTTAGGTTTGTTTCGAGGAAATGCAAGAGATTTATGTTTTACATTTTGGAGCAAATGCTCGCACTGTCTGATCTTTTTATTCTTTTGAAGTTCTTCGTTCTGTATTTATGTCCCGACGACTAGAAAGCAAGCTCGAGTGGATTCAATTAGAAGTTTAATCGCGCGGAACTTTCTTCATTTGGCTAGGACGGCTCCCTCTCGTACTATGTATGATACATGTACGTGGAAGGATCGCGTGAACGTCGACGGAGGCTTGTATGACCTCTCAATGATCGTTCTAGCTGTGTCTTGATTAACGTTTCGAGTTAAACGAATTTCTCTCGACCGCTTCGCTTTTCGCGTTCAAACGAACCTTTCACTCCCTTGCGCTCTGACATTTAAGGAGGTTAGGTTGGTTGCGGTAACAGGGGAACATGTGAGCACTGACACAGAATTATGAGGCTTTTTGAAATTATAGTAAAATCAATTTTTGAGTAGGAAAATTCAATTTGCAATTCAATTTCTTATGTCACACCTGCTTTTATAAGTTACTTTTATTTTTATATTATTTATCACGCTATTTCTACAAATGAAACCATTTCCTTTTCAGTTTCTGACAGACAAAGCTTTTGAAACTTAGCCTGATTATTCGTAAACGTCTCATTTACCACACGAAATGTTTTTTATTCATGTGTTATTATTGTATCACATATTTCTAAACCATAAACGGTAATGCTTGCTTTCGTTGCCATAAAAGCCCTTGCATAAGAATAGATTTTTGGTAATCGATTACTCGAAAACTGTAAATTTTAAAGAGAGCTGCAGTGACCATTGACTATCATTCTCTGTAAATTTCAATCCGATTTCATAATTTACATTTTCGGCACCAACCTCTTTAAATAACAATCTCCTCTACACATTATAGAAATTTCTCACAATTCCCCAAAAACCTGTCATATTGTAACAATTATTACAATTATATCATCGCCTAATATAATATTTCCATTTCAATGACGATCTAAACTAACCTATTTCACGACAACACCCAATCGTTTGCGTGCATTCTTTGTAAATTTCACTCCGTTTTTATTATTTTCATTTTCAGCACCAACCTCCTTAAGTCCTAAACTACTGTGCGCATCTATAAGCACTTAGAAATTTTGCGTTTGTGACATTGAAAGATTCTAAAGGCGGTCCAAAAATCCATTAAGATTGCATTTATCACAGCTAAAAATTCGTCAGTTAAAATGTGTGTTTTTCCTAATGTTTTCAAGTCTGACTATTACAAAAACGCTTGATTGAAAGTAACAAAAAGACGAAGTAACATATGGGAATTTGTTTATACCTAAAGATTGTCCATCATTTCGGCGAGGGTCAGCCTGGAGGTGGACATTGCGACGCCACTATCGCTGCTGCTCTGCACACTGCTGTGATCATCGGTGTCCGACTGGTTGCTCGTATAACCGATCACGTCCACTTCGTCTGTAAGCACAGAAAGGGAAAAACAGGTTAGAGTTGCAGTCATATGCAGGTTAAGTTGTAAGGAAAACTCCTTTTTTATCGATTTCCTTTAAATTTTAACAAAACAATCTTCACGTGTTCTTACAACTATTGACGAAATTTTATTAAAATTAATCGAGCCGTTTCCGAGATAATGGACTTCGAAATCGGCACTTTTAGTATGTGTGACATAACCAAAATCCGTCAGTCAATCACATTAGCGATTTTAACAACTTAACTTTTCTATAGAATCCTACAAAAAACTAACCCGTGTTTCATCAATATTCTACGAACGTCTACAAATTTTTACAAAATTTTTCATCGTCTTGCATTCACATAATACTGTTAATAATATTTAAATTTCCGAGAAATTAACCCTTTTAGTGCCTAGTGTTGTCTATTTCAAAATAAATTTATAAAACATTACAAATGGTTTAATTTCGTTGCAACAGATTTGAAAAAATTGTTCACAGATTTAAATATTGCTTGTAAAAGAGAAATTAATTTCTATCTTTTTCATAATGTTTTATTTTTATGATATTCTTGGCATAGATGCGATATTTTTGGTCGGCACTAAAAGGGTTAAATACGCTTATTAACTATCCAAGCTGAGTAACGTTGCCTTTATTGCCTTCAAATACGTGTGTATGTGTTTAGAAACTATTAGTAGATGCAAACTTGTGTGTGTTGATAACAAGTGCTGACAAAAGTCTAGCCAATCGGCAGTATGCAAAGCGAAGTTAATATTTTCTTCGGCCAGCGATTGACTTTTGGCTGTTACTGTACCCAACTACCTCGAATATGTAGAAAATAACATGTTGAAAGGAATTCCAGTCGTAAAAGGCTTTCGAAAGTCGGTGGAAAGGCACACCTTTCCTTGGGAGCAGCAGTCATCCGGTGTTTAACTGGCCAGTATACAATTCCTGTCAGTTGGCAATAGGTGTCGGTAGCCGGACGCTTTGGCGTATTCGATAATTTAAAAAACGCAGGTGCTCGAGACGCGCGCACCGGATAAATTGTAGATGCGATCAGGCAGCTGTGCCTCATAAATACAACCGGTTACAATTCCGAGTCGAAAGCGTTCGCAAATTTCGAACTGAATCAATACTACCACTCTGTCCTTTCCGTGTGTGTGTGGGTGTGTGTTGGTGGACTGGCACACAGATGGTTCTTAACGGATTTCGAAAACGAAGAGATTTTCAACTCGATGTGTGCGTTCTTTTTCAATTTTTGCTAAAACCTTTCAACGACTACATTTTTCTTGTAAACGTTGTACTTTCGTGGAAGGGAAAACCGAAATTGGTGATTAAGAATTGTCAGCTATATTTTCTATCGTCTTCGAAAAGTAAGAAGTTTATTTATGTATATTTTTATCAAAGTTTGATCAATTGGGATGAAATTACCAGAACGGTAAAATCCCCATTGCAGAAAAATCTCGTACATTAAAAAGCTTAAAAAACAAATATTTGAATTAATAAAATGACTTCCATCGCATGCATTTTCGATGATGCAACGTTACGCCAATATTCTACAAGTACACAATTCGAAAAGTAGGAAGTTAATTTATGTATATTTGTTTCAAAGTTTGACCAATTGGGATGAAACCTTTTATTCCTTATAAGGGAAACTCCCAGAATGGTCCCTGCACAAATAATTGTTGAATTTGTTTAAAACTACTTTTACAAGAACGATCAAATTAATACAAAATCCCCTTTGCAGAAAAATCTCGTACATTAAAAAGCTTAAAAAAACAAATATCTGAATTAATAAAGTGATTTCCATTGCATGCATTCTCGATGGTGAAAACGATTGCAACGTTACGCGAATATTCCATAAATACGCAATGCAAATGCAGGATGCTGCAATGGTGCTGTGCAATTTCGATACTCGCAGGTCTATTTGTAATTTTCGCCGGGCGCTCTCTTGTTATTCCCTCTGATGAGAATGGTCGAAGCGGCGGCGTCGGCGGCGTTGGCGGCGTTGGCGGCGGCGGCGCTGGCTGCCCTCCCGTTTTTAATTAAGTTAGACCGGACGGTGTCGCCGCGGGGCGAACATAAAACACCGTGGATAAACGTATTGCGGAAGGTGCAGGGAAGAAAAGTGCGATAACAGTGTGCGAAGGAGGTGGGCGTCCTGGCCGATTGGACGGCGTAAAAAATTGCTTTATGGACAACCGATGCTGCTCGCCGCCACCGAAAGCTGCTGCTGTTGCTGCCGCTGTTGCTGCTTCACCCTTTATCCGCGCGACTATCTCGAAGAATCCATGGCTTTTATATCGAGCGTTGCCGCCGGCTTAGCCAGCAGCGACTGCATACACACACTTTCATTCCGGCAAAAACAGCGCGCCAGTCAAAAGAATTTTATGAAGGCGAACTTTCGACGACGCGCCCAACCCCGCCCGCATCAAAGTCTCGTTAAACACTAGTTTAGCCTAAGCGATCCCCAATCTTTCACACCGAATCTCCGTGGAGCCCTGCCGGAAAGAAGTACGCGCTCCTATATCAAATTGTTTGCCGGCCTCGAATTTCCCGCCCTACTCCACCGGATAAACTTCCTCCATCCGCCATTATCCTTCGCACTCCTCGAGTTCGCAAGCTTGTCTAATGGAAGCGACATTTTTGCCAGCTTGACTGAATTCTCTTCATCACTCTCGTTTAGTATTATTTATACTTTTATATTGATATATTCATTGGATGAAAGAGCATTTGTAAATCCAGAGTTTTTGAAAAGAATTTTCGCGAAAATAACTTTGTTTTCTACGTAGAAATATATTTTCTTAACCTACAAAATGTTCTTTTTAAGAAAAAATATATTTCCTTAGTGGAAACAGTTTTCTTTTTTAAAGAAAATTTATTCTCTAATTACTGAGTGTGATTTCCTTTTTACCCATTGTATAGAAAGAGAGAAAGTTTATGCATCCAAGATAATCGCAGAAACTGCTCAATCGATTACGCTTACTTCTCAGGGAACCGAGCACTGATCATAAATGTCCTACAAAACGAATTCACAGACCTTCTTACGCATAAAAAACTCGATTAATCGCAGTTTTCTCTCCTAAATAAGGTTATGATCCAGGAAAATGAGAAAAAATAGAATATCACAATATTTATTACTCATGCAGAATCTCTGAACATAGCTAAAAAATTTCAAAAGTAATCAGAAATCGAGTTATATAATGTTGGAAGATGTTGGCAACAAATATAGTTGCAAAAATGTATTATTCTTTAAATTAAATTATAATTAACCTGCACATGAAATGTTATCTTCGCATTAGTTTTTAACTTATAGTTTATTAATTTATTAATTAAAAGCTGTTTGGAATAAATCAGAAAATTGAAAATGCAAAATTGGCGCCAAGATTACATTTCACTTGGAGGTTAAGTGTAATTTAATTCAAACTACAATAAGGAAGCGTGGTGGCATATTTGGTGGGTAGAACAACTCTACCTTACTGTAGAATACCATGATTGCTGCATTGTTTCATCCTCACTAGTACAGTGCATAGTAACATGATAACTAACGCAAAATGCAGCAAAACAATGGGATCCATTTTCACCCCCATAAAGTGCAGCCGGGCTACGTAACCAGGTACGCGTTAAAGGAGGTATAAAGTGGCATTTAAGTGCTCCCGCAAGTAGAATGTACACCAAAAGTATTCCCACAGCAGTGCACAGGGAATACTATGACTTCATATTTCAGTTGTTTATAAAGCAAATGTTTGTACATTTTCAGTTCAATTAAAATGGTTGATCTACAATTTGTTATAATTATTTATAATCAATCTGGGAGGAATTATTTCTGATCCACGATGTATTATAATTACTTATAATTAATCTGAGAGGAGTTATTTTGCAAAGTATCCAAATATGTTTGTCATCTAAAAATGCATTATATTCTTTATAAATTGTTATTGTGTGTGAAAGAAACTAAAGGCGATCTATTATGTTTATTATTTACGTTCTGTAGTACTTATAATTAATAGTCTGTAATAATTGATAAGAATCAAGCTATAAACAGAAAATAACAAGATCAAAATCTGTTAAGAGGTTCTCACGTTATAATCGAACACACAGAAAAATTATTTGTATTTATAAAATGGCATATAAAGATGTAATTTCTTTTAAAACGTATATTATATGCCTTTGTTAGAAATGTTGCATCATTCATTTTTATAAAAAGTAAATAGGAATCGTCGCTGTATAAATAACTGAAAGATCGAATCATGAAACACTGATGAGCACTAAAAAAATATAGAGCTTTGAACTTTATAACGTGATATAAAAATATTCTCTAAAATTTTAAAACAAACAATTCTGTTAAAATATTCTGTAATAGTTCTACCAATTTATATGTAGGATTGTATTGTAAATGTTCAAGGAAATATATTTTAGGAATTAACTGAGGAAACTTATTGCATTTTAGCGAAGATCATAGTAGATGAAACTTTCTAATAGGTGCTTTGTTTATCACATTATTAATAAATACCAAAAATATTATAATGGAGTTTTGACCTGTCAGATCTGACACTTTTTTTAAAGTAATAAGTCTCACACTCGAATTGAAGAAACCGTAAAAGCCGCTCTCCGTTTCCTTTCTACGAACCCGCAGGATTGGATTCAGCGAAAGGGAGACAATCCAGCGAAAGAGAAGGTGCGTCCAAGATACATGGTCGTCGCAGACTCTCACGCTTATCTCGACGGACATTGCGGTGCACTAACGTTGTAGATGACGAGCTGCGCGCGCGCGCCCGTGCGTTACGTAATGCGTAACAACGCATTTACATAATGGGATTCCGGAATAGCTTGCCAAACAATTGTTGCTGATCCGATCGCATTATGGCTCAATCTACGTAAACACGCCGGGGCTGATTGCAATTCTATAAATGGACCAGTGCGCACGCCATGGTGTTTCCGTCCAATAAGGATTCACTGCTTTGGCTCGACTCTTAGCTTGAAAGCGATTGTACAGCTGTTGTGTTCCATTGTTGGTGCGTCTGCCCTGCTCGAGAATGGTAGAGCAATCCTGGCGGAGTCGAGTACTCACGCATTCGGTCGGCAGAGGTCGATTTTCGTTCATCGCGAATGAAAATTATTTGTGAACGTAATTAAATGTGGATGATTACGTATTGTGGCGCACTTTTAAATTGATAGAAGTATTACAGAAAATTTAATCGGAATTGTTCGGTTTTAAATTTTAGAGAATATTTTTGTATTACGTTACAAAGTTCAACGTTTTGTATATTTTTAATGCTCGTCTCGCTGTTTTATGAATATTTATTTCCGCAGAATAGTAATTTTAATTTAGAAATAAATGGTACACGTTTAAATGCTTGCTTACGATTTATTCAAAATATAAATCAAGGCTTTTTCACTGAAGCACTAACCCCAAATATTAATGAACAGCCAAAACCTTCTAACCGAGTACATATATAATTTTACCTTTGGATTTTTAACAATATAACATCGTTCTAGTTATGAAGATGATACTTTCGGAGAATTTGAATGAAATTATTTACTTTTTGTAAGTTTTAGATACATTTTTACATAAAAATATATACAGTTCAATAAATGTACTCTTCAAAAACAGTTTTGCGAATATTTCCATCTCTAACAAAATAATATTAATCTCGAAGCAAGCAATACGTATTTAAATTTCGACCAAAAATCAGTCAAAAAATAACGTAATACTTTTTAGAAATATTAACCAAGACTTGTTTGTCCTATGAGGAATACCAACTTCCAATCAAGAAAGTCAGTATTCCAAGTAAGCATCATTCGATCGGAATAACGTAATATTTTTTAGAAATATTAACAAAGACTTTTTCGTCCTATGAAGAATACCAACTTCCAACCAAGAAAGTCAGTTTTCCAAGTAATCATCATTCGATCGGAATAACGTAATATTTTTTACAAATATTAACAAAGACTTTTTCGTCCTGTGAAGAATACCAACTTCCAGCCAAGAAAGTCAGTATTCGAAGTAAGCATCATCGGATCGGAATTTCTTTTGTCTCTCGCAGAAGAATGTTGCTTTAGTTATGAAGAGACAATGTTCCTATTTATATCTTCTGGCAATACAGAGGCGCGTATATGTATGGCTTTAGCCGGTGCACGGGAGGGCAACGAGTGTGTTTTTCGCCGGATGCGACCGCCTGATGAAAGGCGAATCCGACTCGTAATCAGGCGTATTAACGCTCGCGCAAAACATAATGATCCCCGTCGGTGGAATGCGAATTGTAAATTGAGCCATTGTAAGGCAATTTATCGTGAGAGTATGGAGCGGCCCCGCAATGGCCGGATAATTATTCTTCGGAAAGAGGGGGCGGCGAACGCTATCCTCCTCCTCCTCCTCCACGCATATATTAGCGAGAGCGTTGAATAAATCCTTTACATCGCTCGCTAGAATCGCGGAGTCCATTCTCACGTCGCACAGTGGTTCAAAAAGCGAATCTAGCTGGACAAAATCTAGTATTGCGATCATTACAGAATTGATTTATTTCTATATCAATAGTTTGCTAAAAGATTGAATTAAGTGAAAACACAACAATAAATCGATTTAGAACAACTACAACGCGCTTTGCAACCACGCAATGTTACTCATACTACGAATGCACAGTGTATAATCAAATGTGATCTTTGTTTAAACTTTTAACTATGAACTCAGCTTACTTCCGCCTTAATCTTGTTTTCTATATATTCTGTCATTCATTATCTAACTTTCAAAGGAAAACTCATCTGCTGGCAAGTGCCGAGGTACATAATATTGCCGTTTTTATGTAACACTGTCAGCTTCGCATAGCCGCAGGTCGAGATGCGTTAATCCTTTAAATTCCCAAGCATGCGCCCTGCTATTTATAATCTTAAACAGCAATTCATTGTAATCCAATTATAGCAGAAAGAAATGCGAAAACTTTGACTGATGTGAAAAACCTCAACTGGTAGTTTTGTCGAGCTAGATCAAGGATTCGGATCACTGTGCATCGGCTCGCCACAGTATTTCTGCGAAGTGCGCCAATAATGTGCGCAACAGCTTTTTTTCTTTTTTGATAGTCTATGGGTCCAACTTCATTTCGTATATGATAAGAATGCAGGATAATGTAGTATAATGTTGCTAAAAATATAGATATCAAAATACAAAACCTTGCTTTATACTTCATGCCACCAAATGAATAAAGTTCCGCTAGATTGGGAAAATCTCACACTGTGGCGCCGGGGGGGGGGGGGGGGGGGGGGGGGGAAATTGACGAATCTATCAGTCGCGTCGATAACCTCTCGATGAAGTCGCCCGACGACGCCCCGGATGACTTAATCGCGGTTGAATAACTCGCTCTTCCAACTACTTCAGTGCTTCTTCTTCCTCCTCTTTTTCTTTCGCCGAATGCGACTCTGAATTTCTACGAGGCTCGAACGCCGCCTCTCGATCGTAGATCCACGCGCGGCCAAACTTGCCCGCTCTCGTCGATCGTAATTGTCGCTGGGTGTCCTGCTTTTTCGAGTCCAACTTCCAGACTCTTATGAATTGCTGATTCGCCGAGCGCCGAGCGATACCGGCTGCTGCTGCTGCTGGCGCTCGTCTTGTAAAGAGAGAAAGAGAAAGAGAAAGAGAAAGAGAGAGAACATTGGCGCCAACGGCTTTCCACCGACCTCCTAAATGCTCCGACGGTGAAGAACTAAAGCTCTCCTTTTGTTATTCGCCTCTGTGGAACTACTGCATTAATGTTCGCGCAACTCTCCTCGCCCTCTCAACTTCGGCTTACTCCACCGCTATTTCTCCTTCTCTTTTCATGGCCCTCATTGCCGAAAATCTGACCCTGTAATATTAGCGAGCTTGCCTGGTTCTTCATTAAGCCATTGGATTTGTTTAAATGTTGTTATTTGTATGAAGAGCAGAACAACAAGCTCGTTAAATTTAATTTGTTAGTATAATGTTGGAACTGCTGCATTAATGTTCGTGGAACTTCCGGGTAGTGCTGCTATTTCTCGTTCTCTTTTCATGGAACTAGCTGCCTAAAATTTACCTCCATAACATTGTTCACAAAATTTTCCCAGTTTTTTACTTAGTATAATTTGAAAAATTAATTTTTTTACTAAGATTTCTTCAGTTTTTTTTACTAAGCTGCTACTTCTATTTACATGTAATTATTTATGTTAAGAGTAGAACGACAGTGTGGATTATGAAAGCTTGTTAATCACAATTTGTTAATATAATAGAAGAATTACTTTACACATTTGTAGCTTCATACAATTAACAAGGTCGCAGCAATAAAATACGAGTGAAACTAGAAAACATTATTCTTTAACGGCTAATGTTTGAAGTAGAAGAAACTTTACAAGTATAAGTGTAAATTGATAATATTAAAGATTTAGGGATACGGAAAGACTTTAATCCGGTTTTTCCATGTGAGAGCGCTGATTTGAACAAATAAATCATATGCTATTTTATTTTAACGTTGTTTTTTTTATCTGAACACCATCTGACTATTGTCATTCATCTAAGCAGTATAAGAAAATAAATCTTTTGCTACAATAATTTACAAAATATTTTTATTTCGATGGGATTTTCCGTAGATATTTGAATATTTGTATTTTTTATGTAATATACTATTACGCTGTTATATGTTTGCCCACTTCTGTAACAATCACCTGCCTTTGTGCTTACAATATTTCAAAGAAGTTCACAAAGATAAATAATTATCCCATGTATATAATAAGCACACATGCCTTTGTGCTTATAATATGTCAAAGAAATTCACAAAGATAAATAATTCTCTTATGTGTATAAGAATCCAAATAAATTTGTCAATTTTAGTACTAAACTTCTTAATTAATAACACGATTAACGCGTCAGTCCGTTCATTCTTGAATCAAATATAAAACGACAAATACATCCCCAAGATTATTGACTCCAAGAGAAAGGCGTCACGGCTCCACTTAAAAAGAGACGTCGGACCAAACCAATTCTAAACAAGCAGAGACGCACTCCTTAACTCGGTGACGCATGGCGCGAGCCTGTGTTTGCTCAGAGTTCGGAGAGAAGAAGGATCGCGGAAAGATAATAAAAGCAAGAGTGCTCCTGTTCGGATGCACCCCCGTTGTAATCAACTCTCGCGGCGATCTTCTTCCTTCTTCCGCTGGTTTTGTCGCTCGGTCTCGCTCCGTCTTGGGCTGCCTTTGCTCTTCGCGAAGTGTGTCAGAGGCCAGAAATAATCCGGCGGCTTCGTTAAAAATATTCTCTGCCTGCGGTGCGCGGGAAAACAGAGAGCGAGAGAGAAAGAAAGAAGAGATAGTGCGGTGTCGACGCACTGCAACCAAGGAAAACAGCGTTATGTCAATGCTGACGTCAGGTATAATAGAAAGGATTTTCCTCCTTCGCGATGCCAACGACCGAGCGAGCGAATGAACCAGAGAGAGAAAGAAAGAAGCACAGACACTTTGGGAGAGATGTGCTTCTCAGAGATGTTTCACGCCGGCGACGACGATGAGCAGCACGAAAACGAGCGCGCCCAGTAAACCTCGCGAAATAGCAACACGAGTCATCCGATAAGCGTGCTTTATTCTTAATCCTGTGTGCAGCGCCGCCTTTGTTTCACTCACTCTCTCTTTTTCTCTCTGTTTTTCACTCTCTCCAGACTGTTTAAAATTCCCTGGCTTACACCGACTGTTAAAGGCAGCGCGCGCTGTGCGCCATTGAAATGTCAAATATAAGGAATAACTGTCTCGTTCGTGTTCTGTGATTAAAAGTTTTTGCTAGGTTCGTACACTTTGACGTCTTGCGTGTGAAAATGTCACGTGTGCGGAGACACGTTTTGTTTTATAAGACAATAATTCTTTTTGGGTTTACGCCTTTTTAATAAGACAGTTAATAATTTTAATAGTTTTTCGATTATTTGTATTATACTTTTTTATAAGCCTGTAATTTATTATAGAAATCTCAACATCCATTTCAATATTACAATTAAGTGTGGCACTTGGCAAATATAAGAAACGTGTCCAAAGTGACAAACAAATAACTAAACTTTGTGAATGATTAATTAATAATCCCTGTTTTTCTCATAATTATTTCAGGCAATTTCTAAAAGTGGTAAAAGCGATGCGAAATTTATTTTCCAAATAAAAAAACAACCTCTACTTGTTCTTTCTTTATTTCGATAATAAATCTTGGACTGTGTTAAAAACTTTATAAACAAACAAACAAAGCATCAAACTGTATAAACGATTAGTTAATAATCTCTGTTTTATCACGATAATTTTAGGCAATTTCTAAGAAAAGTAGTATAATATGAAATGTATTTTTCAAATTCAAGTTATCTTCTTCCTTTCTTTCGGTAGTAAATCTTGGACTGTGTTAAAAACTTTATAAACAAACAAACAAAGAATCAAACTGTATAAACGATTAGTTAATAATCTCTGTTTTATCACGATAATTTTAAGCAATTTCTCAGAAAAGTAGTATAATATGAAATTTATTTTTCAAATTCAAGTTATCTTCTTTCTTCCTTTCAGTGGTAAACCTTAGACTGTGTTAAAAACTTGTAATATTATAGATTTTCAGCGAGCAATTGTACGGTGTGGTCAGAAGGAAAATGGAATCCGGTTGACGGGAGGCGTAACGGTGGTACACGACGAGACAGAAGAACTGACATGGAGGGCATAAAATAAGGAGAGAAAGAGGGCGAAAGAGAGAAAGAGAAAGAATGCTACAATTTGGGGAAAGAGGGTCTTTCAAGCCGAATCGGAAGTCCTCCTGTATTTTGCCTCCTAACAATTAAACTTTACGATCCCCGCCGCTTAATTACAACCAAGTGAAGCCAACCTCGGCTCAACGGATCACGGTTAATTTCACTTTAACGACGCCTTTCAATTCCCCCGGCATTTCGTCCTTTCCACGGGGAATACCGTGGCGGGAGAGAGTTCCGTTAAGTCCGCAAAACACTTTTTCGCCGTCTTTCATTGGCCGAGCTCTTCCTTCTCCTGCGAGGTTCCTCTTTCTCTGCGGGAGGAAATCCTCGTGGATACCTGGAGAGCCCATTGACTGGGTTCTCGAGGCAGCAGCCGAAGGGTTGGATGGAAAGCAGAAGGGAGGGGGAGGGCGGAAAAATTCGAGTCGGTCCAGCCAATCAATCCCCCACGGCGCAGGATAACAAGGATCTGCTGGCGGTCAGTCACTCTTAGCCTTTTCTCTCTGCCGGCCGCCGCTCTAATCAGGTCCGCTCGTCAGCGCGCACACCGCTCAGCTGTAACGAGGAACCACCAGCGGCCAAATCCCTATTCGCAATCACTGGGGCCACAGTAACTCATGATCCTTTGACAAGGCTCATCCCTCCCACCGCACAGTGTGATATTTTCCCTATTTAGCGGAACTTTATTCATTTGGTGGCATGCCGTATAAAGTAAGCTTTTGTATAGTGATATCTATATTTTGAGCAACATTATGCTACATTATCCTGCATTCTTATCATATACAAAATGAAGTTGGACCCATAGACTATCAAAAATGCGCATTACAATGTTGTTAAAACATTGATATTGTCAAATAATGCCTGTTTGCATTGATGAAATGATTGTTTTCTCCTGAGTGCGCAAACATGCGCAAGATTTTGTTGTTGTTGTTAATAGTCTAAGAGTCTAGCTTCACTTTGTATATGGTGAAAAGGTGGTATTTTGCGGTATAATGTTGTTAAAACAGAGATACTGCAAAATAATATCTTTTTGCATTGATGAAATGACAGTATTTCTGCGAAGTACGCCAATGTACGTAATATTTTTTTTTCTTTTTTGATAGTCTATGGCTCCAACTTCATTTCGTATATGATAAGAATGCAGGATAATGTAGCATAATGTTGCGGAAAATATAGATGTCATTATACAAAACCTTGCTCTATACGGCATGGCACCAAATGAATAAAGTTCCGCTAGATTGGGAAAATATCACACTGTGCGCCGGTCCAAGCCACTGAATGACGCTCTCTTCAAACTACCCCCTTTGTTACGGCGTGTAAGTAATCACGACCGTAAAATATGCATGTTACCGTGAATGACCGAAATCTGGAGAATGTCGACTTTCACCGGTGAATGTCAACAGATACCAAATACGTCGGTGAAAGATCGAATATTTCATTACATTGTTGTACAGCATCCGACAAAATAGTTGTCACAGTCTGCGATATGGCCGCCGAAGAAAAAGTCAAATTTGATACCATGCACACCCGGTATGATGACTTTCGAAGAATGTTTGAATGTTGAAAGCTTGTTAAACACAAAGGGAATTGTGTTGTCTCCCCCGAAATAGGCCATACGGACTGTAGCCGAAGGACTGGCTAGTATTGCTCAGCGATCTACAGGAATAAAAGGGATTCCACGTAATAACTCGTCTTATCAATCACCGATCCCGAATCCAAGCGCCATCACCATCCTCGTAGCCATCAACGAAGACCTTACACAGTTGGAATAACCCAATCAATTACTATTACGATAGTTTGACAGAAACTGGCTTAAGGGGTTACATCAATACCATTGGGAATAAATAATCGATTTTGTTGTTGTTGTATTTTCGTAAAGAATAAAGATCGAAGAATGTACCCTAAAAATTTCAGGTTGATATCTCAAATAGTAACAAAGTTGTAGTCATTTATTAAATGAATCTATTAAACCAAAATATCTCACTTGAAACTTTAAACGCGTTTTTCTCGGAACACTGTTTTCGAGGCCCGTGGACAACAGAACTTAAAAACCAATCATCTAATTTGCATGAAATTTGAACACTATAATTTGCGATACATTATCTGGTCGCTGACGTAGAAAAATGTATTTATTTCGACTCCAATTTTTTCCTATAGCAATAAGCCCGTCGAAAATCAAACGCAATTTTTTCAAATTGCTACCGTTTTGAAACAAAATGCAAAATAGAACATTAGGCTACGTCAACGACCGTCAACTTTCATCTATTTATCGAATCCGTTCGAAAAATTAGTTTGAGATGCGTCATTTGGTCTGCGGAGTGTCCACCGGAAACCTATTTGAAAGGGAAGCGTATACATTGCAACGCCAAGGAATGAATCTTGCAGTTTTTGTTATTTTTTTTATACATATGGATAAAATTCTGAAAGAATATAGCTTTTAATAGAAACTACTTTCATTTTAATCCCATTACGATTTAAAAAAAAAAAAATCCCAAAGTTGGCTGCTGTTTTCAGACTTGAGTATAGATGTGACCCCTTAATTTCTTTCCATCTCCTGTAGAAGTTCATTAGCGAGAAAACACCCTTCCCTCTTCCACCCCCTCTTTTCCAGAGAGACTGACCGGCACTTTTCACTGCATGACCCAATGACGCCTGAAAAGCCGCTCGCCCCAACGTTACGTCCAATCAGAGAAGGACAAAGCCATTGCCAAGCTGATGATTCGCAAATGCAATTGTATCGATATGCTTGGCACCACGACGCTGAGAGCGAGCGTCCCAATGAATAGCGGAGCCGGCGCCCCGGCGTCACTGTCTCGTCCGTTAATTAAGCTAATTGTGTAAGCGAAAAGCCCAAGTGGGTGTACCGCGCTCGCATTACCCCCGCTGACATTGTATATGTTTCGCTGGCGGAGCGCCGCCGATCAGCCGCGCTCCCAATCGCGTCGAATAAATGCGAGCGACGCCGGCGTCCCATGTACTGCGAAGAATTCATGAGCTTACAGAAGTTTCATTATACAAACAAATGTGATTAATACTGGCAACTTGTTAATCGCCGCTTTACGGAATATTTGATGGAAATTAGTGGAAGTTGTGCTTTGCAGGGTGTTTTGTAGATGTGAATTATCACAGTCGAATTGTAGATAATGGAACGGAGATGCAAATGGCTGTTTTTGGAAATTTTGATGTGTTTTCTTTCGTAAGAAAATAACAGTGAGATGATTTCTTTTGTTATATCGATTTTATCACGTGCTCTGAAAAAGCACATTACAAAGTTGCTAAAATTATTATTAATCCTTTCCTATTATTAACTTAATTTCGGATTGCTTTTAACCCTGATATTTTATAATAATAAATAAGATTCTTCTTTACATTACAAAGTTTTTCAAATTAACTGTAAATTATTACTGATTATATTAATAATTTCGAATCTGAAAGCTTTGCACGTGGAGAGAGCGAAATATTTACTAATTGCGCAATTAAGGTATTCTCCTTTCAAAAAATTTCGAATTGTAGTTTTTAACATTTTTTAATAATAATTCAGGAACAGCTATTCTTTTTAAAAAACTATTGCTATATTTATATATTTATACACAATCTTTCATGATTTTTTGAAAGACGTATCATGTTGTAATCCAGGAGTAACGTAGACCGTCAATCGTACTTCTTTTCCCATGATTTAAACGATAACTTCCGCTAAAGTTATAGGAAACTAAGAAAACAAAATTATCATTGCTTGGTATGAACGTGGTTATATCAATTATTATTAAAAAATCCCAAAGATCTCAATTGCAAAATGTGTTCAAACGTAAATGTCCCCTTAAAGGGTTAAATAACTTGCAACTAAAGATCAACTACTAATTTTACAAATAACTATTTCGATCTTTATTTAGCTATCTTTGCTTCAACTTGTCAGACAAGCTTTCTGTAATAGAGCAGAGCAAACCGCACCTAAATCGAAGTGCTAGGCAAGATTATCCTCGCCGATTGCAATAGATTTGCGGGACAGATCGGAAATTAGGCTACATTTTAAAGGAATCTGCCGAGCGAAACAGCTGTTGCAAGAAAGAGAGGGAGAGAAGGGCGAAGAGAGTGAGAGATAGGAAGACTTACAAGCCGATATGGGATCTTATGCATACTAACTGGCAGGATGCCACCGCGAACCCCATAAAACAGTGCACCGAAGATCGGCGGCTCCTGGTTTCCCGTGATAAGCGTATCTATCTCGCTGAGCTTATGCATCACAATGAGACACTTTTTTATGAGCTCGAAATCGAATGCCGCCGCCGCGGCGCACAGTGGGCTCAAATGCTGAAAACGCGGACATTGAAACTACATTGTATTTTATCGTAACAAAAACATATTTATCGCAGTTCTCTCGATAATTTATCATATAAGTTGTATGACTTTGATGTTGTGCTTTCATTTTACGAATAGCGCTGCCATGTCGAAAATTGCAAAAAAACCAACCAACTGATTTCGGGGCGTTAAAGTAGAAGGTTTGGTGAATATTTTCACCTATGTCTGATACATGAAATCCGGTGAAGTTTTCGAGAGACAAAATCATCCATTTTATACATCATATGGTATGCCGTTGTATGGTAGAGGATAGGTTAGAGACTAAAGTTATAATATCAAAATGAAATCACATCCAAATCATACAACTTATATGATAAATTATCTAGAGAACACCGATAAATACGCTTTTGTTAGGATAAAGTACAACGAACGAAAGAGAACACCGATAAATACGTTTTTGTTAGGATAAAGTATATGGCGCTGCCATGTCGAAAATTGCAAAAAAACGAACCAACTGATTTCGAGGCGTTAAAGTAGAAGGTTTGGTGAATATTTTGACCTATGTCTGATATATGAAATCCGGTGAAGTTTTCGAGAGAAAAAATCATCCATTTTATACATCATATGGTATGCCGTTGTATGGTAGAGCATAGGTTAGAGACTAAAGTTATAATATCAAAATGAAATCACATCCAAATCATACAACTTATATGATAAATTATCTAGAGAACACCGATAAATACGTTTTTGTTAGGATAAAGTACAACGAACGAAAGAGAACACCAATAAATACGTTTTTGCTAGGATGAAGTATATGGCGCTGTCATGTCGAAAATTGCAAAAAAACGAACCAACTGATTTCGGGGCGTTAAAGTAGAAGGTTTGACGAATATTTTGAGCTATGTCTGATATATGAAATCCGGTGAAGTTTTCGAGAGAAAAAATCATCCATTTTATACATCATATGGTATGCCGTTGTATGGTAGAGCATAGGTTAGAGACTAAAGTTATAATATCAAAATGAAATCACATCCAAGTCATACAACTTATATGATAAATTATCTAGAGAACACCGATAAATACGCTTTTGTTAGGATAAAGTACAACGAACGAAAGAGAACACCAATAAATACGTTTTTGCTAGAATAAAGTATATGGCGCTGCCATGTCGAAAATTGCAAAAAAACGAACCAACTGATTTCGAGGCGTTAAAGTAGAAGGTTTGGTGAATATTTTGACCTATGTCTGATATATGAAATCCGGTGAAGTTTTCGAGAGAAAAAATCATCCATTTTATACATCATATGGTATGCCGTGGTATGGTAGAGGATAGGTTAGAGACTAAAGTTATAATATCAGAATGAAATCACATCCAAATCATACAACTTATATGATAAATTATCTAGAGAACACCGATAAATACGTTTTTGTTAGGATAAAGTACCATTTAGAGCGAACGTTCGCGTTTTTAGCATTTGAGCCCACTGTGCGCCGGCGCCGCCGCCGCCGCTTTCGTACTTTCCATATCCTGACACTTGGATCGTCCGACTGTCACTTCCTCTTTGCGATTTAGGTTCCGCAACTCTCGCAACACTCGCCTCTCCGAACCCGCTTCCCTCGTAATTGCATTTGTGGCGGCGGCAGCGGCGGTGACCGTTCCAGATACCTTGTTTAGCAATCGCGTGAGGGAACAGCTCCAATTATTATCCGGTAATCGGCAGACTGGACGTAATTTCCGGATACTAACGATTCCAGTTCAATTGATTTAACACTGGCACTCGCCGAAGATTAACTTGAACCCAGTTCTGCCGGAGCGATTGAAATTATTTGTTCTTGAAACAATACGGTGTTTAATTCTTTTGGTGCTGAACGATAATATATTGTTATTCGCAACACTTGCGAAAAGTGTCCTCTATCTCAAAGTAGATTTATAATCCGTTATAAATGGTTTCATTTCGTTGCAAAACAATTGACAAAATTATTTCTGGATTTAAGTATTGCTTGTAAAAGAGAAATTAATTTTTGTGTTTTTCATCATGTTTTATATTTATGTTATCGTATGACTTTCAAAAAATATTGAAATATAATAGGCATTACTTTGTTCTCCTTTTATTTCCTACTATTTTCCTCTTTAAACTTTGTTAATGTCATTCTTGTTTTCTTCGTATTTTTATTCTTATTTTTTATTCTTCGCATAGGTGCAATTCTTGCGGTCGGCACTAAAAGGGTTAATAAGTAAATATTCACAGTGATTCCTATACACAGACGGGGAGCAAAGTAAGTGGGAAATTAGTAGAAATTGTTGCGATATAAGGTAAATATTCATTATAATTGTAATTAATAATTATGATTGTTAATTATGCATATCCAATTATGCAGGGAGGAAAATAAGTAAACATATTATTGCACGTGTAATACTGGCGATTATTATTTTAAATAATAAATAATTAATAATAAATGCTTGGCGTTGCCTCGATTTGCTAAAATTACTGCCTTCAAATGTCCTGGCATATTATTTATAAGGTTCTCGATGCAATCTTTTCGAATGCAATTGAAAGCTGATTGTAACATAAATATACAAAATACAAAAACTTAAGTGTGTAACAATAATATTCTTCAAGCAAACTTCTATCACAACATTTGGTATGTTTAAGTATATATTACATAAAAATCACTGAAAAAACGTAAAAACAGAAAATTAATTTATACAATTGATCGATTTGTACATTCCAATAAAATCAGGGCAAATTTGACAAATTGAAATATTTTAAAAATGAGTCGTTTATTTTAAAAGTGAGTTGAATCCATTTATATTTAAATTGAGATATTAAAGAATTTGTATCAAGTTGTACATGTTATTGCAGTCACAAAAACAAATGTACAAATGGACGTGGGCTGCTTTTAACCAGTTAAGTGCGTTTGACGTGTACACACGTCGAACCAAATCTCTATTGTGGTGCGATTGACGTGTATACTCGTTGTACTTGCATTTGCTTAATTTTAATTCCGCACTCTGTGGGCGATTTTTAAAACTAAATTCCACAGTTAAGAGATTAAAATAAACGGCTTTAATGTATAAGTATAAACGAACATACAACTCATTGCAACTGCGTTGCAAGTTTCAGTGTTGCCGATTCCTACTGGAAATCAGTGGGTCAGCCGTATCTTCAATTGTAATTGAGAAACGATGGCTGGTTCGATCGAAAGGAAGCGGAAGCGAGGATTTCACTCTACCGAAAGAGTTGTTACTCGAAGCCCCGGAGACTCATTAAGCCGAAACGAAATGTTTCTAACAGCGGCGGCGCGCGGCACACGCGTGGCCGCGGCGATACCAATGAAATCCCAAACTCGTTTGTATGCAAATGCAAGACTGCTCCGGGCAATCTCAGCGGCGCGCGAATACCGCACTTGCTTCTTCCGGTAGTTGTTCGTTGGTTGGGTCCTTCGGATATTTCGCGCGGCCCTCCACCACGAATCGGAATGCGATTTTCTGCGAAGCAGCGTGATGCCGGCAAGAACACTCGCGGGAGCCACAACGCACAGTGGATTCAAATGCTAAAAACGCGGACATTCGCAATAAATCGTACTTTATCCTAACAAAACGTATTTATCGGTGTTCTCTAGATAATTTATCATATAAGTTGTATGATTTGGATGTGCTTTCATTTTGATATTACAACTTTAGTCTCTAAGCTATGCTCTACCATACAACGGCATACTATATGATGTATAAAATGGATGATTTTTTCTCTCGAAAACTTCACCGGATTTCATATATCAGACATAGCTCAAAATATTCGTCAAACCTTCTACTTTAACGCCCCGAAATCAGTTGGTTCGTTTTTTTGCAATTTTAGAAGTGGCAGCGCCATATACTTTATCCTAGCAAAAACGTATTTATCGGTGTTCTCTTTCGTTCGTTGTACTTTATCCTAATAAAAACGTATTTATCGGTGTTCTCTAGATAATTTATCATATAAGTTGTATGATTTGGATGTGCTTTCATTTTGATATTACAACTTTAGTCTCTAACCTATGCTCTACCATACAACGGCATACTATATGATGTATAAAATGGATGATTTTTTCTCTCGAAAACTTCACCGGATTTCATATATCAGACATAGCTCAAAATATTCGTCAAACCTTCTACTTTAATGCCTCGAAATCAGTTGGTTCGTTTTGTTGCAATTTTAGAAGTGACAGCGCCATATACTTTATCCTAGCAAAAACGTATTTATCGGTGTTCTCTTTCGTTCGTTGTACTTTATCCTAATAAAAACGTATTTATCGGTGTTCTCTAGATAATTTATCATATAAGTTGTATGATTTTTATGTGCTTTCATTTTGATATTGCAGGATTGTTAACGAGAGAGAGACTGCGAGCGAATGGTGAGAGAATGAGATGTGGGATTGTGAATGCGTGTATGTGTTTAGGGTGAAAAATCGTAGGGCATGTGGTATGATCGACAGAGTGTATCGGGATGTCTGGGATTGGCTGAAAGGTAAGACCCGAAAAATAAGTGTGATTGGCTAGTGCGTGGGTCAGCGAAAGTGTATATAAGAGGTGTGAATCTGAAGGGCGAGAGAAGACGAGGCGAAAGAAGAAGAGCCGTATTATTGTTGTGCTATCCTAAAGCGATGATGTACAGAGAAAGTGTGAGCCGAGGAATAAAAAAGTGTACCGAGTCAGAGTTGAGAAATTCAGCTAATAAAGTGAATATTGAAAAATCCTACAATATTACAACTTTAGTCTCTAACCTATGCTCTACCATACAACGGCATACCATATGATGTATAAAATGGATGATTTTTTCTCTCGAAAATTTCACCGGATTTCATATATCAGACATATAGGTCGAAATATTCGTCAAACCTTCTGCTTTAACTCCCTGAAATCAGTTGGTTCGTTTTTTCCGCAATTTTGGAAATGGCAGTGCCATTCGTAAAATGAAAGCACAACATCAAAGTCATACAACTTATATGATAAATTATCCAGAGAACACTGATATATATGATTTTGTTACGATAGAATACAATTTAGTTTCAATGTCCGCGTTTTCAGCATTTGCGCCCACTGTGCAACGTCTTTTGAAATCCTTAACTTCCAAGGTTTTTCGTTTAATTGTTGTTTATCGAGCGAAATAGCCGGCCGTTCTCGCCTCGTCCAGCATTCTTCTTGCGAGCCGGTTGCATTTGCGAATTCTGCTGAAGTTTCGTCTGTCCAAGTTCCACCTCTCGGTGCTCGCCGGCCAACCGGAAGATAATTAAACTATTCGGAACTAATGTTTGTTAAGCACACGCCGCGAATGCAAACCCACGCACGCTCCTCGAATCCGAAGTACCAGCTCTCCTGCGAACGCCAAATGCAAGCGGATCGAAATGCAGAGAGATGTGTGTACTTACTGGGTGATTCAGTTGCGTATAAGTCGCTACTTTAATACGTTTCTGTTTATCAGACAGGAATGTAAAATGTTGTATCCAAAATGTTGTATGTATTTAAAACAGTTTTCCTTATTTTTCTCCAAAACTCGTTATTTTATAGTGAAAGAAATTTCGAAATAATAAGAATTTCTTCGTGATTCATTTGAGTACAAATCGGTATTTTAATACGTTTCTGTTTATCAGACAGAGAAAATATTTCAGAGAAAATATGCTATTTAAAACCGTTTTTCTTACATTTGTTTCCGAAACTCATTATTTTATAGTGACAGATATTTCGAAATAATAAAAATTCCTTTGTGACTCATTTGTGTATGAATCGGTTATACTATCTTTTATTCTTTAAATTAATTTATGTTGAATTAATTTCTGGCATTCACACAATATTGCATATTTTGTTATTTACATGTAATACGTTCAGTTGATGACGTTTGTATGTTTGTTAATCGCTTTGCTGTTTCATTCCTCATTAAAGTTAATTGTGTTTCCAAAAGTCACACTAATTCTTACATGGATAAGGAACCAACCTTCAACAATTTATTGATAATCTGCACGCAAAATATTCTCCAAGTCAAAGAGGTTAGAAAAGCTAGTATCGTACAAACAGACACATTGATTTAAAGGTATATGAATCACCCTGTACATTCCGTGATACTCCTTGCCAGAGTGAAGTGCGGATCCTCCAAATAATGTTACAAGCATAGAATTTATGTACTTCAATGGGAGCACTAGACAGGCGAATCGAATGGTGCTATCGTCGATGATATCCGTTCCAAGTGGGTTGCCAGAAATCCTCTCCCTCTCTCTCTCACTCCTCTCGAGTATTGCCACGTTGTTGACACACATCAGAGAGCGACAGAGGGAGAGAAGTTGGAGGCAAGGATGTCACGTTAAGTGCTGTTTAAAATGGCGAGGTGATTGGCACGACGGCGAATATAAGTTCGATCAAACTCGCCGATATTTTCATCGACTTTCGAAAAATCCCGCACGCCGCCACCGTCGCGTCGCCTTCCAGGTCAGCGACGGCGTCAACGAGTTTCTCGATGGACCTTTCTCATTCCGCCGTATATTTTCCACCGGCAGAAGAGACCGCCGAGAGGAAGTGCAAAGGGGACAGAAAGAGTGGGGAGGAAAAAAAGGAGGTTAGGGAAGACAAAGACTGTGTTAGTTCCGGTATCTAGTTTTACTGTCGCGGGCAAATTGCGTTTGGTATCAGCGCCGACTGGCGGAGCTGGGAAGCGAAGCCGAGCGGCGCGGCGCGGCGCGGCGGAACGTAATAAGCGAAAGAGAGGAAGTGTCGACTGAAAATCCTTAAAACTCGCCAATCACTCCTCTTTCTGTCGGCGGCTTCTCCGAGCCGCAGAGAGACTCTCCATTTCCCACCTCTCGAATCTAATATCGGCCAGTAGTCTCTCAGCGTCGTCGCTTGCTCGGCAAACGGGATTAATTTACGAGCCAGCCGGAATGTACACGGGGTGGCGCTGCTGTCTCTCTCGCCTCCACATTTCAAAAATAGCCGATCGAAATACTGCCGCAATAATCCTCGCCTATCTCTAGCTTCTATTACGCTGCTGCTGCTGTTGCTGCTGGTGCTCGCTCCCGAAATTGGAGCAGAGTATCAAGCTGCGCCCACCCGCTCGCACTCACTATTAATTCATGTGATCCCGATTTATGCCCAGGAGCAACCCTTCCCGCACACATGTGTGCCCGCCCACCCACTGGAGGATTTGACGCTCGGCGAATATTATTCCGCTGGCAAAAATGAAATCGTCATAGCTAATGCCAACGCGCGGTATACTCTGTGATCGATCTCGCGGCGAGAGCCGTACACACACACACACACACACACACACACGCGGCTCTCGCCGAGCGCCACAGTTAAAATTATTAATACCGGCATTTCCCGACGGCGTCCGATTGAAATGCCAAATGCAAACACTTCAATAGCAGGCGCCTCGATTTCGCGCGATTCCGGAAAAGCGGTCGCGCATGGACTGAATTTTTCCCGTGCAAGCTCCACGCTTTCCGAAAGGGCACACCGGAACTGGTAACTAAGAATAGTCCGGCGTAATCGAACCGCCAATAAACTGCATTCAGCGAAAAAAGTATAGTAAAAATGTTAAAGTAGAAAAAAGCGTGGTATTATAGTTAAGTATTTTCGACTCTTCTAATAAATAAATCTAATAAATAAATACTGATAATGTTGTGTTGAAATGGCTGTGAAAGATATGTCAATATTATCACTGATGAACAAATTATTTAGTTTCATTGTATATTTGCAATATACAATATAGCAATAATATAAAGTCCTTTTTTAAACGGACTCTTTTACAAATCACGTCGTTTTTAACAGTCTTATCTGAAGATCTAAATTAATCTTTCAATCATTTTTTGTACCTTCTTTTTAGTTTTATCGTTATCGTTTACTAAGTCTCGTTTTATAGTAGCGCACTTCGGTTTTGATTTGAGCGCCATGTTCGAAATTACTTTTAAATAAATATTTCTCAACGAATGTGTTAGGTCGAAATGAGTGCTCATTTTTTTTTAATAAGCTCGTAAAACAATTTACAGAGTAATGCACATGCATTACAATCAGCAAGAATTTTCCACTAGCTATTAATTATACGAAATAGCACAGTTTTGTCGTATTTATTGTATTTATTGTCTATTAATTTCTTATTTTGTGCATAAAGTGTTATATGTTAAAATATCGATATTGTTGATTCCAATGCAAACAATGGAGTTTTCAACAACAATTCTACAGTGCAATGCAATGTAGAATATTTCTCTCAAAAATTCAGCCGTCATAATGAACTATACGTACTTTTTAAAAGTCATTGGAAAGCTAGGTTTTAACTAGGTTTCTCGAACATGTATTAAAAAGATGGGAGCAGCTTTCAACTTGACAGGTTTGACACTGTCTTTGTCAGGTATACAAAGCATGTCCATGTGAAACTGCACGAACCATATTGGCGACGCGTGTGATGCTAAGTTATTCTGGAGATTGGCGTGGATCCAGAATCCTCCTCTTTCGCGCTCTCCCACCCTCTCTCGAATAGAGAAAACCTCGTCTTATCTTACCTCCCTTTTTCCATTCCCAATCCTCCGGCAACTTTCCCCCTCAACAACCCCTGCCAGTGACGCCGACGCTTCACCCCCTCGCATTCACTTCCGCCTCATCGCAGCCACTGCTACTATCTAATAAATAGAGCTTCTCCAATCGGAGTCAGTACTGCCTGCTGTAGAGCAGACTCTCCAAGTATGAGGGTCCTTCTCACTGATTTAGGGTGTGTTTGTTTTCGACGCTTATAGGTTAGGTTAGATTTATTTTGAATGTTGTCAGGCATGGAAAATGTTTTTTAGTGCGTGGAGAGACGAGTAATTTTAAAAATGATTGAGATTAGTAATATTAAGGCTTTCTTGACAAACACAAATAGTATTGAAATTGTAGACTTCTGTTTAATATAAAACACGAATAATATCCAAAAAACGGATGGATTTATATCGACAAATAAATTTTGTATTCAAATTTGATTTGGCGCTGTGTGTTTGTTTTCGACGCTTATAGGTTAGGTTAGATTTACTTTGAATGTTGACAGACATGGAAAATGTTTTTTAGTGCGTGGAAGGACGTGTCAAGTTGTAGTTTAGATTTGAGACGTTTATTTTTATTAGTTAACGGTAATTTTAAAAATGATTGAGATTAGTAATATTAAGGCTTTGTTGACAAACACGAACAGTATTAAAATTGTATAAAAATAGATTGATTTACATCGATAAATAAATTTTGTATTCAAATTTGATTTGACGATGTATTAACTCACTAATCATGACATGACATCTTTTGGGGTTAGGAAAGCTCACGAATGTCTTTTCTTAAAAACTAATCCAAAAAAATGGTCGACAACTACTAAATTCAATACTACAATATTGCACATTTAACCCAAAAACAAAGAACACAGAAAAATAATATCTCTAAGTGCTTAATCACTTATAACAACCACCGCCTAACCTAAACCACAATTCTGTACTCGGACTATGCGGCAGTGGAGAAAAGTACTAATGACGCTTGCAGCTGAACAGATTTGCAAATGGTTCCGGCGGACGATAACACTCGGACGGAATTCGAAATCTCCGGTAGGCGGTTTGAGAATAAATAGCCGGGATGATGCATTGGCCGGCGTCTGTGGTGGGTGTAATAAATAGCTTCTTAGGATGCAAAGTGCTCGAGGGTACGCGCGGCCCTGAATCAGAAGGTCAAGGTCGGCCCATTCCTGCATTAAACTGCTTCTCCCGGGACAATAGCATCAAAAAGTTGATGATACGCTGTATGCAATGAACCTCGAAGAATATGCGTCAAATGACGGCTGATTTTTGGTTGTTTACTGTTCTAGTGTGCATTTACACTTGGAAGTTTCTAATTTCAATACTTGTATTTAATTATTTGTATTTAATACAAGTTCTTCTAATTAAATAGATTTTTAAATAATACACGTTAATAAATAATACAAATTTTAAATTTTAAATACAAGTATAAATATAATGTTTTAATTAAATACTTGCATTTACAACTTGTAATTGAAATACAAGTAAATTATGTATTTGCACTTATGTATAATAAATAATACAAGTAAATTAAATTAGAATAGACAAATTACATACTTGTAAATATTTGTATCTTTGAAACAAAACAGAGAATGTTTATAACTTTTTTTGAAAATGTTTAATAGATAAAACACTAAAATTTAATAGACGTCATTAGCAGATAACTAGTAGCAATAGTGCTAATTTCGACAGTGATAATTCAAGTTTGGAACAAAGTTCCAAACGAGTTTGAAATATATATAGCCCGAATTTGAACAAATCCTTGGAAAACTGACTCTCCCTCAAAACTATCTTAAAATTACTACGCGGATCATTTCGAGCGCGTCCAATCGTTTCTCTCGAAAGGGCCAGAAAAACCGTGGAGATGGTCCAGGGAGATTTTCGAGGAGCGGAGGCATTCCAAGCGACTTCCGCGCGGCCGGCGAACAATGCTCGGAACCTCTTTCAAGTACTCATTAGCCCCGGCTTTAATGTGAACACGGCCATAATGCGTAACTCACACACACATATTCCTGCCCCCCCTCTCGACGTCTGTCCTCCTCCTCCTCCTCCTGCTGCACGTGTGTGTTATGCAACGAAAGTCGTTAACGAATTGCATCTGGCGGCGATTACGTAAAGCGGATTCGCGAGGCGGGCGGACCGACTGGCGCGGAGTGGAGCGGAGTCATTTCGCAAATTAGCGGGAGCGAGGAGAGCGCACGATTTCCTGGCGTTCCTGCTCTCTGATACAAGTTGACTCAACTCCTCCGCGCTAAAAGCCAATCTCGAGAGCGGCCTGCGATTAGTGTGACCGTCTCTCTACATCGGCACCAACCCTTCCCTCTCCTACTTCGCCCTCACCCCATCTCTCTCGCACTCTCTTACTTCTTCGTCTCCATTTCTCCCTCTCCCTCCCTATTTATCTCTTTCCCTCTCTATTTCTATCACCCTCTTCCTCTACTTCTCTCTCTCCCACTCGCTCTATTTCTCACTCTCTCTTATTTCTTCGTCTCCATTCCTCTCTGTCTATTTCTCTCCCTCTCCCTCTTCATTTCTCACTCTTCTTCTCCCTCTCTGTTTCCCTCTCTCTATTTCCCCACTCTCTCTATTTCTCTCCCTCTCCCTCTATTAGTCTATGCTTCTCTTTCTATTTCTCTCTCCTTCTCGCTCTTTCCCCCCTCACCCTCTACTTCTCTGTCACTACTTCTCTCTCTATTTCTCTCCCGCCCTCTCTCACTACTTCTCTTTCTATTTCTCTCCCTCCCTCTCTCTATATTTCTCTCTCTCTCTCCCTCAGTTCATCGAGAGTAGGATCGGCTGGCAATAGTAGAGAGAGAGAGAGGTGCCGGTGGTAGCTTCTTACACAGAGCAGGTCGTCTTCGGTCCCGAACTCGTCGACAGACACCACAGCCCGAGGGTTGAACTTCCGAGATAGATAATACTCGGGGATGTCCAACTTGGAAAGCCGTCCGACGAATCTCTCTCTTGCTTGTTCCATCCACTTCTATCGGCCGGTGGACTTCCTTCTCTCCCTGTATATCTACTTTGCACCCTTGCCGACCCTTAACCCACCCTCTTTCCTTCTCTGGCTGTGTAGTCTGCTTTTATGCTCAGCTCTCACTCTATCGTTTTGTACGTAAGTCATTAATCTGTATTAATTTATTTAATAGTAAAGGTAGTATTAAATTATTGGCGATGTGTGTTTGTAATTTTGCTTTTGGTGGTGGAAGTTTTATTTGGGTTTGTTTTTATAATTTTTGTGAGTGATGAGACAGTGTTTAGACAGTGTTAGTTTTGGTTGAAATATTAAATGGGCATTGATTTGTGTGTTGCAAGAAATAAACTAAAGTATGTTTCGAGTTTATGATATAAATAGAGAAGAGAGCATTATTTGACAGAATTTTTAGTTTTATTCTATATTGTTAGCAGTAATTAAGAGAAAACGTTCTTTCTTGTATTAAATGAGGATATTGAAATAATAAAATAATAACAAACGTTGATACCAAACATATACTTGAAACATGTATGTTCATTTTGGTTAAAAGAAAAAGTCCACATTAGAAAAAGTCTACAGTAGTTAATAGAAAAAGTTCTTTCTTGCATTAGATGACGATATTGAAATATTAAAATAATAACAAACATTGATATCAAACATATAGTTGAAACATGTATGTTCATTTTAGTTAAAAGAAATAGTCCACATTAGAAAAAGTCGACATTAGTTAAAAAAAAGTTCTCTCTTGTATTAGATGATGACATCGAAATAATAAAATAATAACAAACGTTAATATCAGAGATACACTTGAAACATGTATGTTCATTATAGTTAAACGAAAAAGTTATCTTTTACATTACATGACGATATGGAAATGACAAAATAATAGCAATCGTTAATATCAAACATATACTTGAAACCCGTATATCCAAATATTAGTCTCTCATAATCACTCCCTGGAAAAACTGGAATTCTCGCCGGTCCTAGCTTGGAGCCAACTAACAGCAGACTGACTCGAGCAGAGGGATAAGCCTGGTATTTACGAGGAGCCATAAACTCTCAATTCGATCCCGTCTAGGCCAGCCACAACTTGTGATAATGAGTTTTGAAACTCTTTTGACCAACAGCTAGACGTATATATCTATCGCCCGGACTTACGAGGGGAAGCGAGCGTTGTAGATTCAACGAGAGACGATCGAGCAAACTCCATTTTGCGGAAAGAAAGTAGATGTAAGAATTGAAGCCCTTAACCTCAAAAATGCATCTAATATTGATGAACAAAATAAAGTTACCGACATTCTATTTAATTATAAATATGTAAGGAAAATGTAATTACCTAATCTGAATATTGCCGCGTCTAAGCGACACATGCTCGGAAAAAGAATTGCGAGCACATGCGAATTAATCACGCGTAATTAACTGTGTGTAAAAGGTTCTTTTCTTGTTGGGGAACTGACATTGTAATTAATAACATTAAATGTCGTTTCTTTAAATTGCAGGCAAGGTTTTGTAAATAGTAACGATTAAATTGTGAAAGAGTGTAAGAAAAATGTAAATAAAACTTCTAAATTGCAGAGAAACGCAATGATGTTTATTGATCTACAGTGTTAACTCTCCCTGATTTGAAAAACATTATAAATATATCAAGATCTTCCTTGTAACTAAGTATGTATAAAAGTTACACCATGTATAAACAAATTACAACGATTAAAGCTGGACTGTATTTCCGATCAGTAGGAAGAATTTCGACTGTCGTAACTTATTTCTTTATGATGTTTAAAAGGGTAAGCATTAATATTCGCATGCTTGCGCAATTCGTTGCATTATTCAGTTTAAGAAATAAGTCAGTGAGTGACAATGTTTATTGCTATGATATTTTTTATTCGTTCTTTAAGGGTGGATTTTTTAAATATTTAGCTGCTTGTGTAGTTAACACCTTCATTACGGCGAAATCTGATAGAGATCGCTAATTTCAACCAACGAGACGTTAGCTGTGATAAATGCAATCTTAATTTTGATTTTGTGCAGTTTTCATAAAAGCAATTGTCCAATATCAAATATATACCTTTCTCATATGTACATATAAAAAAACATTGCGATCGAATTGAGTACCTCCTCGTTTTCCAAGTCGGTAAAAATTATGCCATATCTAAACAAAAAGAAACAATGTTCCCAAAATATCGAATAGTCATTGACGATAAAAGGCGGAATGTATTTCCGACTGGAATCAGTAGAAAGGTCCAAACTGTTATTAATTAAATTAGAATGAGACATACAAAACTCACCAACTCGTACTTATTAAGTCAGACTACTAACAGACCACTAACCACTGATGGGCCAAATAATAACTAACCACTGATTGCTAAATAAATAAATAAAAAAACTCCAATTTTCTTCGACCAATTGCTTCCAGATTTTAATTTCCGCTGCTTTCTCTAGCGTAAATGTGTTTCGAACTGTGCAAAGGCTTTCGATCTTAGCCCCAATGTCCTCTCTCTTATCTACCACGTACAGGTTCACACTGACTGCATTCCGGTCGAGCACTTGGCCGTTCTAAGCGCTTACACGCTCATAAGCGCTTATGATCCTTGTTTGCTTTGGCGTGTAAGCGCTTGGAGGGTTCGCAAGCGTAAATAAAGACGGCAAGGCAATGTCAGATGTCGATTTGCGACTGTTTGTATGGCGAAACCGAACAGTGCGAGCGTCGTTTATTACTGCTTAATTGTCTCCAGGCAAAGTGCAAACGTTCTGTGTGTTTGTATTAATTTCGATATCTTTGGGTGTTCTTGACGCAACTCTCTTGCTTGGTATCAACATTTTTTATCACACATTCAGTTATAAAATATTTCTGGTTTGTTGTCAAATAAGAACGTTGTTATATTATATAGAATGTATTATTTTCCAATCAATTATTCATGAAGAATGTAAGTTAAAAAGAAAATTTGTTGAATGATTTAAAACACAATGTAAAACACTAGGCATTTGACGAAGAATATGTTTTTATTTCTCTGTTATTATACGTATGAATATGATAGAAATATAATTATTATAAATATAATGAATATAGAAACGTAGCAAATATACAGAAATTATGCAGAACATTTTTGTTCATTCGGAAATTTTACTCGTTGCGATAAGCGGTCAGTTCATATATTTATAGCAATAATATAATCATATAATAATAATAGAGAATATTTTATAATATTTTACGATGTCGATCCACTTTGCGATGTTCTGATTAATACAATCTATTATTTTCCTCTTAACCATCAATGAAGACCATCATTTAAAAGGAAAATTGATCGAAAAATATAATATAACAAATTCAATCAACAATCCTCTAAAAAAATAGATTACCCAATGCATCGACAAAGACATTTTACGACGATTCAAATATAACCCGACCGCGCCCTGCAGCATCCAAGACTAAATCCTGATGGAATCCAACAGCACTTTATCTCTTACAAACGCTGAAAATAAAAGGCCGAAGCAAGCCTCGCCGTATCTTTCTGCATTATTCCACGAACAATTACAATGTCAGCCCAATTTATCGGCATTAAAGGAGACCATCTCTTTTAGTTCGGTCCAGCATGGAGATTGCATGGACGGGATGCAAATAAAGTGTGGGCATAAGCGGATGCTGTCAAAGGGAAGGCTCGGCCGGGGCGCGGAAGGGGAAAGGGAAGGGGCGGAGGAGTGGGGGGATCCATTGCGGTCGGCCTGGGCACAGGTAGACACTTACGGTCCTCCCCGACGGCCATTAATTAATCTAGCATGATAAATGTTAAGTCGTCTGCCAGGCTGGAAGATCCGATGCGCCCGGCTTCGCCCGGACCAGCTGTGTGCCAGCGTCGAACCCGCCACCGGAGAACGGCCAGACACTCGCGGCAGATGTTACTGCATAAATTTCTGTTAATCCTTCGTGGCACCAGCTCACTCTGTGTCTCGGCGAATGCAACACCGCTGCCACAATCCAATCGACTCGACTGCATAAACGAATCCATCGAATATCCACGAATTTTCAGAGGTTTTAATAGCTCTTGATAGAGAGGTTATGTTAGGGAATTTAGCATTTGGTGAGATCGAAAGTGATTTGGTTTTCTTCAATTGTGAATGAAAGATGCAGACTGTTATGGCGACGTATTAATTCCAATGACATTTAAGTGCAATCGACTCGACTGTATAAACGGATCCATCGAATATCCAGCAATTTTCAGAGGTTTTAATAGCTCTTGATTGAGGTTATGTTAGGGAATTTAGCATTTGGTGAGACCGAAAGTGATTTGGTTTTCTTTAATTTTCAGTGAAAGATGCAGACTGTTATGGTGACGTATTAATTCCAATGACAATTAAGTGCAATCGACTCAACTGTATAAACGAATCCATCGAATATCCAGCAATTTTCAGAGGTTTTAATAGCTCTTGATTGAGGTTATGTTAGGGAATTTAGCATTTGGTGAGATCGAAAGTGATTCGATCTTCAAGGGAAAAGGCGCGAAGTACAATTAGGATTTAACTTCACTTGTTAAGTTCGTTTAAGCATAACAACTGTTTTATCGCATTATATGACAAATACTCATACAAAATATTATTAATCGTATAAAAAATAAAGTTTTGCAAAAGATTTTGCAAGATACACAGATCTTGACATGGCTTAAACATGTGAATGCAAAAAAAAAACATGTAATATTATGCTGATCTTAAAAGGAAAAGGCGCGAAGTACAATTAGGATTAAACTTCACTTGATAAGTTCGTTTAATCATACAATCGACTGTTACACAAACGAATCCCTCGAATATCCCGCAATTTTGCTGGTATCATTGTGGTAGATCGAAGACAGGATGAGAATGAGTGGGAAAATAAGGGTGTTAAGAGTGGTTGGTTTCGGAGAGCTGAAGAGTGAGTGAGTGTGCGCTTGTGGCAGGGAATTCTTGCTGATGCAGCAGATTTGATAGAGTGACGTGGGTGGTTCGTGTGATAATTAAGAGAAACAGGATTCCAGGATGACTATTGTCAATATTGAATTTGTACTTGTATTCTTTCGTACGTTTTTCGTTGCTGGCTCGAAGTAAGCTTTCTTTACATTCGCACTTTCTTTTGTACATTTCATAATCAATCAAGCACTGTCTTGTGTGATTAAAACTGAGTCTGATCTGCGTAGATTTTAACCCTTTAACCGCGCAATTAGTCTGATATTTCGCTCTAATATTTCTAATAATTATTTTTATAGTTAATTTGAAAAACATTGTAGTGTAAAGAAGAATCTTTTTTATTATTATGAAATATCAGGGTTAAAATCAATCGCCAGTAGACGATGGCAACAGTTAAAGAGTTAAAACCAGAAATTCGTAACAATTTTCACAAATTGAGCTATTTATTTTGAAAGTGGCCCAAGTCCATTCGTCAAATTTTTTTGTGACTGCAGTAACGTGTACAACTGGACGTAAACTTTGTAATATTTTAATTTAAATATAAATGGACTTAGGTCACTTTCAAAATAAACGGATCAATTATACTCTAATTAAAGTTATGTAACTATTACATAAAACACGTTACTTGTTGTTTATATGTTTTATATTGAAAAGAAAAGACTGCGAAACCTTGGTTTATTGCAGCAACACTTCCACCGAGTAGTTCTTTCACCATCCTCCCATAAAACCGAGCAATTATGCAAAGGCAATCGATAAAAAGCGCGATTTTTCAAACAAGCTCTTTAAAAGGAATAACGAAATTTGATGACACTGGTATACCATAAACCTCGTCTCGATTGGCCTTCCATTGAAAGCGATTGCCGGCGAGATCGCCGGCAATAAAGATCAAACTTTTCTAACATGCCCGTCCGATCGGCGCGAACTTTCCGACACTCGACCAACTTCCGTTCCTTTCGACGATACTTTAAGATCTCGGCAAAATTCGTAGCGACGTTCGCCACATTGCTTGGTCGCTTGATATGTTCAGGCTGATTCATTTGCCTTTGCAACAACTCTGTTGAATACACTGTTTTGCATAAATGATAATTGCGAAATATTTAATAATTTTAAATGTAAAGAAATATTTTTAAAATCGTTTCCTTTTCGTGAATCTTTAAATGTTATAAAAAAGTATCGGTATCGATTTTGTTATATTGTAATTAAAGAAGTAATTAATCACTTTTGTTGCGGTTTGTTTTAAAGTGTTTTGTTGAAGTGGAGAAACTAAACTCATTCTCATCGATTTTTACGAATACTCTGAATAAATAATAAACATTGCAAAATTAAATGTTGCAAAATGTCATAACCTACAATTTGTCCTAATCATTCTTTTTTAAATGGGAAAAAAACCAAACCAAGCAATCAAACTTCTTGTCCTTTATGTGCATACATATAAAACAGTATTTGTACGTACAAATTACGTTATTACTTAAAACATACATAATTGTATGCATTGCATATACACATTGAGTAAAAAGTGGAATTGGATAGTGCTGATTCGGAGGGAAGTGGATCGGGCTCTGTTGGAAGGGGGAGAAACTAAACTCGCTCCCATCGAACTTGGTGACGCGCGTGAGCCAACGATTTCGGCTGCGCTCGTGTCGAGTGGGATCGCGCTAATGATCATCGCTTTACCCGCTATCTCGCCTCTCATTCCCTGGGATAATAACTTGTCCCACATCGGCTGACACCTATGATCCACTTGATTCGAATCTCTCTACCAATGTAGGATTTCCTCTCAATTTAGCCGATCCCCGCTCGCTCTCGCCTCACACAAGCACACCCACTGTCCGCGCCAATAAATACAAAAGTGCCAAACAAACTCTTGTTACACGACCTAACTAACTTAGGGTTAATTTAAGTTTGTGTGTGTCAGCATTTTTAATAGTATTTTAGAGTTACAAATACGAAGAGTATTTTATGTCTTTTTAGGTTTATGGAGCAATTGGAATAATTGTTTAATACTTTTGATAATTAATAAACAATTGGGTGAAAGTAATATGCGTGATAAGTGTGCATATTACTTTGTTTGTGTCGTGAAACACTTTCTTTGGATATGTTTGTATGATAGCTGAAGTAATATAAATGAATAACTGAATTTGGCGAAGCTGCGTTCAAAGTTTTTACTTTGTGATATAATATCGGCTGTGGTAGACAGAAAACCTGATTTAATTCATCTGCAAAATTTGTATATTTTAAGATATTTGTTGTGTTGTACATTATTAAAAGGAGCGTTTTACTTATATTCTGTGATCGAATTTTGTAGCTAAATTTGTAACTAAATTACTAACAAAGCTTATACAAAGCTTCAAATTTAGGTTTATGGAAAAATAATATTCTTCAAACTTAGATATTTTCAAAAAAACGGTCAATAATTTGTGTTATTTTCTCTAAGATTTATATCAGACTTTTCTATAAACTAGATTTTTTATAATCCACAGTATACATTTCAAAATCCATTTTATTGTCATAACTAAAAGTGTGCTGTTTGCATTTCCTAGTTATATAAAGAACGCGTTCAAAGGGTACAGTTTACAATTGAAAAAAGCAGAGATTTGTCTTGGTGGACGGTCAATCGAGGTTAAACTGTATGAATGGTTACTTAATAATCTCGTTTCCAAGCGAGAACAATTTCAGGCAATTCATTTGAAAGTGGTATAGCGCGACAACTACCTTAAAGAGGAACATCGAGACTGAGCGTCCGAGAGAAAACCAGCGAGATTGGAATGGAAATCACGTTATATTCAGCACCAGCGATTATTTTACTGGCGCGTATTTTCCAAGAGGTAAATTAATGGTGATTCTGAAAACCAGCATTTGTAATATGCGACGACTTGTTTAAAAAAAGTTATTATTCTTTTTACAATAATTTGTGTGATTCAAGTGACGTTTTCACGCACATTGCTGTCAATCGTTTATTCATATATATAAATGAAATTGATGCACAACTCGCTTTAGATTATAACCTTTCATAAATATGTAAGGAATTGTACATAAAGCAATTCTTTATACTTTAAAGAGATTAAGATACTGTAATTCAATTGCTTTATTCATATATACACATGAAAAAATTGGTAAATAAACTCATTCGGGCTTTTCGGAAACAGATAACAAATTTAGTATAAAGCAATTCTTTATTATTTAAAAAGATTCTGGCATTTGTACTTCAGTGTTAATTTAAGTGACATATAACGCACCACTGCGTCTTAAATGTTTATTCTTATATGTACATGAAAATATTGATAAACAACCTCCTTAGAACTCTGTCTTTTTATAACCAAATAATAAGTTTAGCACAAAGCAATTCTTTATACTTCAAAAAAATTAAAACACATTTCTCTCTTTTTTAATGTACTTAACATATGACAAACTACTGTAATTCAATTGTTTAATTGATATATATACATGAAAAAATTGATAGAGAACCTCCTTCGAGTTGTGACCTTTCATAAACACATAAAAAGTTACATAAAGCAATTCATTATACTTTAAAGCGATTAAGATACTTCTCCTCCTTTTCAATATACCCCACATAAGAGAGTGCTTAAATCTCCGAGAATAGCCAGACAAATCCCAGTAATTAACAAAGAGTCGCGCGTCCGACTGGGCAGATTTTTAACGACGCTTGCACAGGATAAGATCTAGCTACGGTTTGAACAGTGTCTTTTGCGCGCGCGCGTTCGCCGAAGAATCGTATGTCCCAATACGTCCACTCTCACCCCTCTCTCGAGCGAGCACAAAAGTAACGCATAGAGTGAACTTAATGAGCGCACACGTCCGGCAATCTGCGCTAATGAGTGCTCCCTCTCGCCGGCACATTCGCACCGCTCTCCCCTTCCCCTTCCGAGAGGGTGTCGCCGCCTTCCTCGGCCGTCCTGGTAACGAGCTGATGGAAAAATTGCGCGAAAGAGAGCCGAAAACTCTGCCTCGCACACATCACCCGAATATTCCTGTCTGTGTGTACAGCGAGTCGCATTAATATTTGAACACCGCCGTTTATTTACTTGCAATAGCGTTAAATAATTCTCTGCTTTTCAGTGAATTCGGATACACAGTGAAATTTGGACAGCAATATAATCTATTTACTTTTTATCTGTGTTTTTTCTCTGCAAGCAATAATGCTAGAATGTTTGGGTTTACATTTTGTTTAATTTTGATTAATAATTGGAGAAGACATTATTCCGGGTGCGCCAACCAATCGATTATTTTTTATTGCGTGCCAACACACAGACAGGAAATTCCAGGGATATATCGTTCATTTATTTAACGATGCCGATTGCTTTTTATCCTGCATTGCGGTAAGCTAAAATATGCAGTGGATTTACATTACAAAAATATTCGGAGGGATGCTGTGTTTAACTTGTATTTTAACGGAATGGAGGAAGCGAAAGCATTATTTGACATAGCTTTTTGCTTTATTTCGTGTTATCAGGTGCATCGAGAACGATGAAGGAAAAGGACAATATTTTATCGCAGTGATAAAATACTAATAATTAATTCTCTGATCACTGATTTATTTGGATTATCAGACATACACCTGAAACGTGTACAACCAAATATTTATCAGATATTTAGTATTTATATTTTCGATTATAACGATTATACCCTTATAAACGTATCAGAATGCAATTAACCTTTATTTTAACGCAATGTTAAATTAACCAAGCACGGTAACGAATAATTATATAAAATAATAATTGCTCTCTAAATTAGTTGAAAAAGTCGCACGGTAAAAAATCATTATTCTCCATAAATTAGTTGATTCATTCGCAAATTCTTATAAACATATCAGAATGCAACTAACCTTTACTTTAACGCAATTTTGTAGAATTTTAAATTAATCAAGCACGATAAAAAATAATTATTTCTCCATAAATTAGTTGAAAAAGTCGCTTTGACTTAACATTATCAATCTTTTTCACTCATCTGCGATTCATTCGCATATTCTTATAAACACATCAGAATGCAATTAAGCTTTACTTTAACGCAATTTTGTAGAATTTTAAATTAATCAAACACGGTAAAAAATCATTATTTCTCCATAAATTAGTTGAAAAAGTCGCTTCGACTTAACATTATCAATCTTTTCCATTCATCTGCGATTCATTCGCATATTCTTATAAACACATCAAAATGCAATTAAACTTTACTTTAACGCCATTTTGTAGAATTTTAAATAAATCAAACACGGTAAAAAATCATTATTTCTCCATAAATTAGTTGAAAAAGTCGCTCCGACTTAACATTATCAATCTTTTCCACTCATCTGCGATTCATTCGCCGTGAAACCTGCTGCCGTGCGAATATTTATGAGTGGCGAGTGTGGGTGTATCGCGGCACTTTTCAGCGGCGCGGCGCGGCGCGTGAGCGACAGCAATCGCGATTCTGATTGCTCGAATTATCGTCGACGAGATCATCGTGCCATGGCGAGAAACGTTTGCGCCGGTGAAAAACGGGTGGAAAACGGGCTGGACAGAGGCCTGCCCGGCTGGCTGCCTGTGGTGCGGTGGTGTTGCTGGCAGTCCGCCGTTTGATATACCGGGTGAACGGCGATAAACGAGCGGAGTGCATTCCGCGAGCGAATGCCGAGCGCCCGTTTATATCCTGGCTGATGTAATTACGGCCGGCATCGGAGTCTAAAGCGCCCGGGAGAATTTTGATGCGCGCCCCGACGCCGACGCTCGATGGACGATCGCACCCGTTATAGCGAGGCTCTCGCTCCTCCTCCATTTGTAAGTGCGCCGCTCGCCACCCGGAATGCAATAAAAAATCTAATTCCCCGTACACCGCCGCCGCCGCCGCGGAGATGCCAAGAATTTCCTCGGCGCGAAAGGCACCAAGAAGTATCGGCAAGTCTTCTTCATTTCGGAGCTTAACCTTACTTCCTGCAAGCTTATCCTCGAACCTTAATTAATAGCATCGTTGTTGACGATATCGCAGAATCGAAGCGTTGAAAGTAGTTCTTGTATTATTTCACTGTTTAGAAGAATTTCGGAAAAGTTTATGATGTACATCAAAGATTATTAGGAAAAGATATGCTTCAGTAGATTCGGGCGATCGGTAATCAGCCTTTTAGGATTTCGTATTTAAGTAGTTGCCGCACTGTACCAGTTTTTTTAAGAATTCCCTGAAATTTGTTTGAAGTATACAAAAAAATGGTTGACTAACCATTGGTAAAATTTGAACTGTATTAAACTCTGCTGAGTAGTTAAAACAAGAAAATATTTTATTGCCATTGAAAAACAAGTAAAAATATGTTAAAATGTTTTGTTAGTAAAAATGACTATTTTTGGAATGTAAATTTAACAGTATTGTAACTATTAGCAGGTTCAGCAAGCATTAGAATTTATCTTATTTTTTATTTTGTAGCAACTTGGCTACAAAATGTAGCCAAAATAAAAATCTACTAAGATTGTAGTTTTTTTATTTATCAATCTAGAAATATTAGCGGAACAATAAATGTAATGTGTTCTAAATTTTTAAAACCAGGACAGTATAATGACTTTTCTATAAACATTAATAATACCTCCAATTTTAACAGCAAATGTTTAAAGACAATATAATATCACTGCTATACTTTGAAGGTATAAACCAAAAAAGCAGATGGTGGTACGCGTGAATATTTTGGCAGCGGAGCGCGGTTTAGAAATGGATGCGATTTTGGCAACCTAACCTAACTTTTTCGGCACGCAAATGCCGGGGCATCCACGTGCTGCAATTAGCATGGCATTCTTCCTGCGAGGTTGCGCCGATGGCACCACTATTTATTGCAAATACATAGGTAACCGTTTCCGCAGAAATGTATATTGCCCGCGTTATTTACCTCGCTTTTCGTAACCGGCAACTGCAACTGCAACACGCGCGCGCGATAATTGCGCGCGGCCCGGCTCTTAATCATCGGGATTACTATCCGGCAATTTTAATTATTGCCCGAGCTCGATTGTGCGGATAAAATCGATGCCCGGCAATGCCGCCGCCGCCGCCACTGGTTCGTATAAAGCGCCCCACAGTCCACCCGGCGAATTAATGCAACTGCGAGCTCTTTTTTTGCCCGTCCCAGTAGCATCCGCCTCTTGTTTTCCCTGGAAATCTCACGCGTAAACCACACCGCCGAAGCACCGCTGAGGAACAAGTATTTTTTTCGCGAAATGTGAAACGATTCTGATGATAGGCAATATAAAAATGTGCTAAAAAGTACGGAATAATTTCTGCGGTGTTTGTATCTTTGAAATTGAATTTCTTGCCGAGGACGCCGCATTAATATCGCGAACAGTGAGTTTTATCTGGATGGTGTTATATTTTGCAGTTTATCCCATAAGTATAAATGAGATAAAAAAATGTCCGCACTCTACGTATTTTTGTGTTTCCCATTTTCGAAGTTGGTTCATATTTTTTTTAAAATGATCCTTTTCACAGTTTTTAGCTTAGGAAGTTTTTAACAAATGAGACTAGTGTGAGAACACTCTCCACGGAATACGAAAGTTTTCACATATACGTAATTATTCCTGGAAGTGTATAAAAATATAGTACTTTACAATAATTATATTAAACAATTTCCAACATTTCACTAACACTATTACTTCGAAAGCTTCCTTTACAAGGTAAAGAAGCTTTCATCCTTCCCGAATCTTGCATGCATTCTTAATAACTTTTATCTAAAGACTTTGTATAATAGTTACAATCAATGTTACAATATATAATTAATACTAGGTTTACGGGACCCGTCATTTTGACGGATTTCGGGCTTCATGAGTACAATTACAATTCATATTTCTCCAATTTATGCCGACTATTATTTATGCAATCCTACCAGATTTCATTCACTTATACTATGTTTGTTAAGATTGTAGTTGTTTTTAAATTAAATTACTCGTTTTTTTTCAACGAAATTACGTTGTTTCGAATACATGGATAGGTATATAAAAATGTCCGTAAACCTAGTGTTAAAATTTTATCTAAAGACTTTATACTCCTGCGATAGTTAAACCGATTAAAAAATCCCTAAATTATAACTAGAAGATGAGAAAACAGGAGAGGATATTTCTTGGATGAATCTGCCGAGTGAAGGAGAAAGAGCGTTTGATAGGTGTCGCGAACCTACTGACTCTGGCATAGTATTGGATCGCTCTTGGAAGCGCACCAAATCGCTCGTACAGCATCCTTACAGAGCGCGTGTATCGCCCACGACAATGGACCGTTTCTCCGCGAGATACGTGTTCCGGCGGCGGTGGTGCGCGCCGCCGCTGATGTACACGCGAGAGAAACGGGGTCAATTGACCATGCGGCGCACATGCGACAGAACGCTCATGCTTGCGAGTGTGGTGGATTCTCGATTGGCAGGAGAATTTGTCGCGGCTGATAAATATAAGAAAGCTTTGTTAACCTTGTTACGATCTTTGATTCAACTGTAGAATTAAGATGTATTTTCAATTTCGCGCTTTAATTTTTAATAATATAAGATACGTTATTATGTTTGTTATTTCATTTGACTTTACAATCACAAAAATAGACTTCCTTAATTCTTTAGTGTTAAAAAAACCTAAAGATTTGATTCGTAAACTATTTTTATTATATTTTGGAGACCAAAAAGAGTATTTTAGTTATTTTCTAATATTTATCGTTTTATTCGATTTTATTATAAATAAGTATTTCCATCACTGTGTCTTAATTTCTTAGGGTTAAAAATACCTAAAGATTTAACATGTAACCATTTTTATTATAGTTTAAAGAAAAATAAAACTATCTTAGTTATTTTATATTATTTACTATTTCATTGGAATGTACCATAAGTAAATATTTCCATCATTAAATTGTGTCTTAATTCTTTAATATTAGACAGAAAAAAAGATTCGACATGTGAACTATTTTTATTATATTTTAGAGAAAAATAAGACTATCTTAGTTATTTTCCATTATTTATCCTTTTAGTCAACTTTCCTATAAAGACACATTTTCTCAATTTAATTGTTTCTTAAGTCACAATGAACCATTCGAATTATTTTAACTCCGTCTGATTTAGGAAGGTTTAATATAAACAATTAGCCGGATGACCGAATTTGTATCGACAACAATAAACTATTACTGGAACAGGTCTAGGCAAGGGGCGAACTCTTTTCGGGAAGATGGATGAACCCGTGGAAGCACGGGGACCGATAATCTGGGTGAGCCGGTGGTACACACCGGCTATGTCCATAGTCAATCCATCTTCCAAATTAATAGTTATTCAACTATTGCGAAGCCTAGGCGAACACAGCCAAGGTAAACTTTAACACAACACCGCCGGCGCTAGGAAACACATCAACCCTCCGAGTCTTCTCTACAGGGTGATTCACTTGGCTTTGTAACAAGATAGTTATCTCCTATTTCTTGTTAGATATATATGTATATAATTATTCTTATATGTCTGATGGATGTAGAATGTATATAATAATATATTAAATTGTAGTATAAAGTGGCTTGTTAAAGAGGACATTTTGTTAATAATTAGAGATATTAATTACTGTGCATCAACCCTGTGAATGTACAGGGTGATTCACTTGGCTTTGTAACAAGATAGTTATCTCCTATTTCTTGTTAGATATATATGTATATAATGATTCTTATATGTCTGATGGATGTATAATATAATATAATAATATATTAAATTGTAGTATAAAGTGGCTTGTTGGAGAGGACATTTTGTTAATAATTAGAGATATTAATTACACTGCGTCTATCCTGTGAATTTACAGGGTGATTCACTTGGCTTTGTAACAAGATTGTTGAGATATTATAAGAAGAAGATATTCTATTTCTTGTCAGTGTATAATATTATACTACATTGTAGTATAAAGTGACTTGTTGAAGAGGAAATTTTATTAATATTAGAGATATTCATAATTACAGCGCATCAACCCTGTGAGTGTACAGAATGATTCACTTATCTTTGTAACAAGATTGTTGTATCCCATTTCTTGTCAGACATCTATGTATTTGTATAATAATTATTATTCATCTGATGTATGTATAATAATGTATTATATTGTAATATAAAGTGGGTTGTTGGAGACAAGATTATATTAATTATTGATACAGTGTTGATTTTAGTCACTAGCGTGACTTTTAGCAAACACAAATAACTTTATTATTTGGGAATCTAATAAGGAATAAAACAACAAAGTGACTGACAAACATACAAACAGCACGAACCGAATATATCACAGTAAATAACAAACTATAGAATTTCGTGCAAATGCCAGAGATTACTACAACAGATTTAACAGTAAGAGAATCAGCGTGTACGGGGAAAGCGAAACATCTGAAACTATTTTAGAGTGAAAGCAGATATCCGAGAGGATCTTTCCTTCGATTCACCTGGGATTCGCTTTGCCCGAACGAATCCTTGAATCGAAGCAACTCTTTTCCCATCTACAGTTGGAGCAGCGCAAACTTTCGACGACCGAGAAGATACGAGTTCCGCTCTCCCGGAAGTGGAATAAAACACGAGGGAGTTCCGGTGCCGGCGATATGAATCCAAGGTGGAATTGTGGGAGGTCAATCATGTTGGCGGTGGGCGCGAGGAATCGTATAATCAGAGCGGAGACCGGCAATGGCGATAACAGGGCGAACGAGCACAACAGCCCCGGCTTCGGCCGAAACGCGATGGCATCGACGTCGCCATAAAACGCAAAGAACCGTCGCGAACGACGACGACGACGACGACGACGATGATGACAGGCGAACGAGAAGGAAGGAAAGTACGGCGACAGCGACAGCGGCGGCGGCGGCGGCGAATTAATTCGCCGAGCGTATTATCGGAACTGCTCCGTCCATTAGACCGCTTTTTCGAGCGACGTAACGATCCGTCCGCCAATGTCGAGGGACGTTCTTTTATTCGCGAGGCGATGCTTAACGAGGACGACCTTTCGTGCGCGCTGGCCAGCCGCGCGCGCTCGCCCGCTCGTTCTATGTATGCCGTGCCGATGCTGTCCCTAATGATTCCCTCGGCGGAGCGAGGCTCAGCCAGACAATGCAGCCGAGCAATGCCGCCGTCGCCGCCGCCGCCGCCGCTACCAGTCGAGTTCCACCGAGCGGCGAGTCGGAAGGCATATGGATATATCCGGAAAACTGGTTAGCCGGGGGAAGCCTGTGATACACGTACACGCGCGAGCCATCAACTCGAGAGACAGAAGCTCTTTCGTCTCGACTAGACAAATAGGCAAATGTCGAGAAGGGAGAAAGCGGTGAAAAAGCGAGAGGGAAAGAGACGTCGAGAGGAGATGAGGGTTACGAAAAAGCAGAGGGACGGCCAAGATTCGGCTTTTTATTCCTGGTGGAAGTTAGCGTCGCGACGCCCGGCGTCTCGGTGCACTTCCTCTCCTCTGGGTAGTGGCTCTTGGTGCGCGTGCATACGCACGTCCTCCTCACTTTTCGGCTGGGGCTTCGCTCATTCGGTACTTCGCGCTCCTCCGAGAGCCGGTTCTCGTCGCACCCCTTTCTTCCCTTCGCTGGCCCCTATTTTTCTCTTCTTCCTCTCCCGTCTCACTTTCACCCTCCGCAATGTTCCGCTCGCCCCACCGCGCCCCACCGCTCGGCGCTGCTTCCTCCTGGCGGCAGTGCGCTCTTTTTGTAGCCGCGAAAAGCACATTGTTCGACGAAACGCACGTCTCCGTCTCCGACGCCGTTACCGCCGCCGACGCCCCCCCTCCGCGCACTACCAGCCGTTCACCAAGCACACACCCCACGTTCCTCGCGGAGCGAGCGTCACTCCGCCGAAAGTGTCTCCCGACGAACCAGCTACCGCCACTCACTCTCTTCCAACCGCCCCCGACTCTCTTTCTCTCTCTCTCTGCCTTCTCGCATTCTGGAGCTCTCCTCGTTTCGCCATTGTTGTCCGGCGAGTAAGAAAGTGAAGAAGGGCCGGAATTGCTCGAGACCGACGGTGAAATACTCGACGAACTACTACCGCCGCCGCTCCCCTCCGAGGGGGGGCGCTCGCGCGAGCGTCAGTGAGAGAAGGATCTCGCAGCTCCTAAGAAGATGCCGGTAAACGCTTCTCGAAGTCAGAAACGAAAGTACCGCCGTCCCACCCACCGTTCCGGCTCTCTTCTTTTGTCTACTACAAGGATTTTCAGCGGTTAATTCTTGCCGAGAGTGGCGAGAAGAAAATTTTTCTCCGCCAGCCCACCAAGCGGCGCAACAACTCCTTCGCGTATTCCTTGCCTCTTTCCTTGTTTGAATTCCTTTTGTACGCGCCGCCAGTTTCGACGATGGGATGACGCGCTGCTTCCTCTCCTTCTTGGGGTGGGGGGCGACTTTCCGGCGAGCGGATCAAGGGCAAAGTAGCGGTTCACGGTCCGGGTGAAGCCAGAGGGCTGGAAAGCCGGCAAAGGAGAAGTGGTACGAAGGTACTCGTCGTCGTCGACGTCGTCCCCTTCAGTTCTCTCCGCTCGCCCGCCTCTTTCTCTTCCAGGCCGACTGGTTTCAGCCATCGTTAAGAAACAATTTCGTCTTCCTTTCAGGGCGAAGCTTCGCCTTCGGAACTTTAAGGTGGCGGCGAGGTTGCGGTGTCAGCTCGTAGTACGCTGCTTCCAGGATTTTTTTTCCCGATGAGACCAACGACAGACGCAGAGGGAAAGAGAAAGAGAAGGAGAGAGGAGTTTGGGGGAAAGACACACCATTTGTCGCGCGAGGAAAGCGCCGGAGAATTATAGCCGGAGGAGAGCCGCGGGCAGTTAAGGGATGCTTAATGAAGATTAAGGGCTGACTCGTCTTCGCGAACCTTCCTGACCCCCGTCGCGCCTTGCTTCCTTCTCCAAATCCGAGGGAACAAACCGCGCGCATTACTGCCAGACGGAGAAAAAGGGGGGGGGGGGGGGGGGAGGAGGTAGAAGAGCGGCATGGTGAACTCTGCCAGGATTGGATGGATAGGAAGATTCGCTCCTTTCGAGCCCTTTCACCCACAGATTTCAACCGGTTCATGCGAGTCTGGACTTCGTGATCAGCCTCGCATACTAATCGCTGCCGCTCCAACTCTGGCAATAACACTGCGAATCAATCTCGAATTCGTACGGCGATCGAATAAGAAATACTTCACTCCTTTTATCGTAACAAAGAGAATAGTAATTGTTTATTAGATATTTTTTATATTACGATATTTCGGAGCTGTTTAATTCGAATGAAGTAAAAAAAGTTACGAATGTGGAGAGTTGAGAAAAGTTATTTAAAGATTATCATATGAAATTAAATAAAAAAATTCTTGGTGTTTTGTAGTAATTATTTTTAACCCTTTTAGTGCTGAATGACGATATTTCGTTGTTCTCATCTTAAAATAAATTTATAAAACGTTATAAATGGTTTAATTTCGTTGGAACACATGTGAAAACATTGTCTATAGATTTCAATATTTTTGTTGTTTTATATTTTTGGCATTCTTTACATAGGTGCAACGTTTTGGTCGCCACTAAAAGTGTTAATGCACTAGCATGTGGTATTATGCAATTAAAATTCACCTTGTACTTCCTAACTTCGTTAATTTATATCACAAGTATTTGGATATTAATATAGATCCTCTTTCAGATATTTCCAGGACGTTGTTCAAATTAGGCATCAGTCGCCCTTTTAATTCATCAGGTATTGTGTTAACTATTCGAATAAGTGAAAAATTAAATTCGTTGCCTATTACGTACGTTTTAAACGAGTCAATCTCGAATTAGAAATATCTATTGTGACTATTAAGGACTCTCAAACGTTCCAGGATAAACTGGTACTTACTTCGATTATATAACAACTATGTTATCCTTTCGCTCACATTAATAAACCCATTATTATACTAATGATAAAAGTAATAAGAGGGGAGCAGTGACAGGTGTTAAAGAATGACTGTACTCAGCCGATTATCATTGATGATCATCGTGGAGCGCGTGTCGGTTTTATCAGCAATCCAGAATTGAAAGGATACGAACATTCGCTCCTTCCAAGTCCTTTCACCGAGAGACTTCTTCCTGCTCAAGTTTAAACTTCGCGATTCGCATATTAATGCGTCGAATTCCAGGAATAACACTTCGAATCAATCAGGAATTCTCGTAGCAATCGACGAAGAAAGGCGACTGCTACAATTGCAAGGATAAGTCTAATGCGCGGGTTGAGTATGAAAGCTCGCAAGGAGTAAATTGATCGTCGAGGGAGCTTCGAGCGGAGCGCTCATTTCTATACACATCTGCCAACCGCCCCAACCATTAGAACTTTATCAATGGATTCAATCGCGAGCATTATTGCCCAAGCAGCAAAAGTGGCTCGCACCGTGAAACGCCCGCTTTAAGATCGCTCGTACACGCAGCGTAGGAAACGGTTTCAGCAAAAGGATTGCTACGTTCTGTGAGGGAAATTTGTCCAACGACAATTTTACGTGTTTGTAATTAAAAATAATCTCTAAACGAGAAACAAGTCTGCTAAAAACGTCTCACATATGTTTAACAAGTGTTTGTTGTTATAAACTGGAACAATTTAAAGGTGTCCAGAATTCGTTTACAAGAAGACATGTAGAAGTTGGATTGAATACGTTTTTAATTTGTAAATGATGGGAGTTGCAATATATATTATTATACTACATTCTAAAAATAGTATTTCAAAATGTCAATTCAGTGAACTCAATATTTCGTTTGGAGAAAACAATAGTAACGAGATTGTACATATTTGCAAGTGGGATAATGTGGAGTTGTCAAACAACCATGTGCAAAAGACATTTTTAAAACATTCAATTATTAATTCAATTATTTTTTTGCGATGTCTTTGCGATGCACCAATAATATCACAAAAAGATAAACGTAGAAAGACGTTTTAAAAATGAAACATTGTGCATATCTTCGAAATGTCTTCGGTAGAATATTTTTAAAATACCAAGAAAATATTTAAAATGTCCCAGGACATGCAAATGCGAAAAAAGCATAAAGAAAGCATTTTTAAGGTGTTATGTGCTATTCGGTTGGTTTCTGGTTATATTAGCATAATATGTGGTTTCAGAAAAGCGAAACAGATTCAAAATGTTGGAAGATGAAAGGATAGAACGATTTTGAATTTCTCACAGAAAAGTAGAACGAAATATTCTTGATTTCTTAAAAGAACTTTGTTAGTTTTGCTAGGTTATAATCCAGCATTCTAGTATAACCTCAAAAATCACCTAATAATATTCCTAACCTTTCTAATTTCTATTACAATCTTCTGAAAATTAATACAGAACTTTAGAAATTTCAAAGTACTTCAAATTACTATTCTCTATTTTAAATGAACAAAACTCGTTTTAAACATTCACTTTACCACCAACAAAGACTCGCAAACACATTAAACAATAAATTAGCATTTACTTCAATCATTTACCAATTCAACTCTCTTTCCATCCACATTAAACAAATTCCACCACCACCAATACAAAATAAAAAAATCAGGCAGTAAAAAAGAGTTTCAGCGCCGGCATCTCGACAAAGCCGAAGAGAAACTCTCCCGGCGAGGATTCCGCGTCTCTGTAACTAAAAATAATCGTTGCGCGAGAGATACGGCCGGGCTTTGGCGTATCCCGCGGGGCAAAAGGATGCAAAGGTATGTAAGTATGTTAGGTAGGTGTACGTTTCAAGAAAGTCGAGCGCGAGAAACACGAATAACTCGAGCGAACTTCTGGAAGCTCCTTCTCTCTATTTCTCTCACACAGATACACAGACACACATTCACTCTGTCTATCTGGGAGTTAGTGCGAGGGGAATAAGGGATGGCGAGGGCGCGTGGGATGTTGGAAGCGGGCGCGGCGCGGCGGTGCAGCTTCACGGGGCGAGTTAACCCCTTCGCGCAGGGGAGCAGGAGAGCAGAAATTTTTAAATATGGCCGGAGGCGAGGGGCTGGCTTTTGGGATCAGGGAAGAGCGACTGCTTTAGCTGCCTCACCAACTTGCTGAAGGGCGAGCAGGGCAAAGTAAAACCCTCTCTCTCTCGCTCTCGTCATGACGTCAGAAGCCACCGGGCGAGCAACCCCCGAGAACCTCCGCGAACACTGCCGCTCGAGTTCTGATAGATTTACACTAGAAAGACTGAAACTTAGTATATGTATAACCTATATTGTCCAAAAGCAGTCAAAATGAATGTATCTATCACTTACAATATTTTATATCGAAACTTATTACTCAGAAATGTATGTACAGGGTGAGTCACTTGCCTTTGAATCAGAACTCTCCTAGCCCACTTTTACTAGACATCTATTTCATTATACTATATATTCTATGTTTAACAATAGACTGTATTAAATTATGTGGTCTGTTGGTGAGAATATTCTACCAAGTTTCAGCATCGACTTCCTTCGAATGGCTAGCAGCGTAAGGAGAAAATATTTGATCATGTTATATTTATAGAGGAATATTATATGTAACTGGCTTCTGAAGAGTGAAATTTCATGTGCGAATTAACATAACTCAAACATGTAAAAGTATAAATGCAGAAAATGCAGACAAATGTTGAGAAACGTTTGAGTATAATTTAAATCTCTAGGTTATTTGTAATGATTTTATATGGAACAGTGGTGATTCAAAGACAAGTGACTCACCCTGTACAGCATTCGAGAAAATACCCATGTAAGAATATACAACGGGGCCAACGTGGGGCCACATCCGGCTACCCTACGTGCGACATGGGCACAACTTTGGCTGCCCAATTGGGCCCAACCATGGTAGAGAGCGGGGATGATAAGTTCGTGCCAACATGGGCAGCCCATGATGGGCCACACATGGAAAACGAAATGGGGCCAACCATGGGTGCCCATCGTCAGCCAGACTTTATTAGTAATTTTTGACTGTGCAAAAAAAAATATCTGTATCCCCCCCCTGGCGGATTCTTTTGCGTCGTCGAGCCGAACTAAGGGGCTAATGTTTACTTGATTTACTTGAAAAAACCCATGTTCAGTAAAGATGATGGAGTGACGTCGTCTATGTGCCAGTTGGGATTCGAACAAGGGTCCTCAACATTGCTAATCCGTTACCCTTCCACATGAGCCAATCCTTCGTAATTGCTAATAGTTTCCAATTTTCTCTACTTCCACATATGAATGATAGAGTCTATCCATTACTGGTGTTTACAAGACCGCGACTACTTCATCACGTAAAATTAACATTAATGCGCTTTTGCATTGAGAATATTAAGTTGATACCATTACGATAGACAGAAATGTTAAGAAAAAGTTGGGTATGGTATCAAGACGTGGCAGCTTTTTTAGTAGTGTTACTAATTGCTTATAAAAGTCTACTTTTATTAAACTATGCGTATAATAATCGGAAAGCAGTAAAGATACTGATTCTCATGATTGAAAGTGTAACGCATGGCTCTTAGTGGGCAACCCACTCCGTGCCCACCTTGCTGCCCAGTCTGTGCCCTCTCTTCTACCACACTCAGTATCAATCCATGCAACACAAACTGTATCTTTGTATTCAGCTACAGAGAATCCAAAAACTTCTTACACCCCAAACAAAGAAACCTTTTAACTACATAATATTGACATGAAATCGAAATTATTGTAGATTTATTACCGATACAATATTATTATAGTAACAATTCCGGCATAATCAAAATCTGAAAATTCTCGAATGATCCTATCATTGACGATTACAAAAGCGACCGTTGTTATACATTACGTATAATGCATACAATAGGTAGAAATTAACAAAGATATTGATTCTTCTGAATATAGAGTACAACGTTGGGCACAGAGTGGGCAGCCCACTCCGGGCCCACCTTGCTGCCCAGTCTGTGCCCTCTCTTCTACCACACTCAGTATCAATCCATGTAACACAAACTGTATCTTTGTATTCAGCTACAGAGAATCCAAAATCTTCTCACACCTCGAAGAAATACACCTTTTAGCTACATAATATTGAGATGGAATAGAAATTATTATAGATTTATTACCGATATAATATTATAACAGTAACAAGTCGGGCATGATCAAAATCTGGTAATTCTCGAATGACCCTGATCACACTGTTGTTATACTATACGTAGTATGCATATAATAATTAGAAATTAACAAAGATATTGGTTCTTCTGAATAGAGAGTACAACGTTGGGCACAGAGTGGGCAGCCCACTCCGGGCCCACCTTGCTGCCCAGTCTGCGCCGCACATTCAGCGCAGTGTGGGCAGCCCACTCCGGGCCCACCTTGCTGCCCGGTCTGCGCCGAAGATTCAGCGCAGAGCGGGCAGCCCGCTCCGGGCCCACCTTGCTACCCAGTCTGCGCCAAACATTGAGCGCAGAGCGGGCTGCCTACTCCGCGCCCATCGTGCGCCCACCTCGCGCCAAACTTGCGCCCACTATGGTCCACTGTATCTTGCCCATGATGGGTCAACTACGGGCAGCCATATAGCGCCCCACACTGGCGACGGGCTGATCGTGGGCAATTCCTACATGGGTAGTTGTCGCAATCTACAAAACGATCGTCAAACAGAAAGTGAAATATGCTATCATGTACACACGGTACGCATGACTTTTTCAAGGCCCCTTTTGGGGGAGGAAGACTTCTGTCGCAACCTCCAAAAAAGGTTTTGCTTATCGTGTCTATATGCTACCAAACTTTATTTCTTGTCTGGCGACTGTTTTACAGATTGTGACAACTAGTTTGTCGGATGCTGTATGTATCTTATTAATTACAACTGTGTAATGAATTTGGTGTTACATCTTTGTCACATCCATCCACATCATATTCCGCGTCACTGGCTTAGAACATAACCTGTTCCTATCAACGTATATAAACATATAACCTACTTATAATATCTGACATGAAGGCTTATTATTCGGAAATGGATGCATTTTATTAACACTAGAAAGACTGAAACTTAGTATATGTATACCTGCTATAGTATATGTATATCAAAATGACTGCATTGTGAAAGAATAACTAATGTCTAAAGAAATTGATTTAAAATTAATTTGTAATTTTATTGTATAGTTTATTGAGCAACGGGCCTATTTAGACGATGAAGTTTTTGATGCAAGAGTCACGAAAAAAAGTAGGAGGTACGCGGAAAGAGACGAAGCTGTGATGCTAGCATCAAAATAACTTCCACCTAACCTACGAAATCAAGAAGCACACATAGTTGTATGTTATCATGTAACGGTAATCGAAGAAAATGAAAAATGTTATTTCAATACAAAGCCGAACTGATCATATAAGAAATTTACTCAATTCAATAATAAGAGTCATTTGATTATTTGAAATTTCCCAAGCAATCAAAACGACTGCTTTTCGGCAATATAGGTATAACACATATATATACCGGAAATGAAGGAGGTGAGAGGTAACTACAATTATTAATGAACGCATTTATATGTTGTACAAAAAGTCACAAAATTCTAAGAAATTGTATCATTGTATACATAATTTTTTTAATAATTGAAATGAAAAAGCAGTCAAAATGACTTCCTTGGGCAATCTAGTGTTAAACAGCCAATCGCACGCAACCTTTTGACTCTATTTTAAGGATCACCCGCCGAACGGTCATTCTCCCCTTCACGACTTTTCGGAAATATTCCCAGTCCCGTCAGCGCCCCTCTCGCTGTAATCAGGCTAATCCAGATTACGTCGGGTACGTCGATATTTATCGGGATTGCGCGACGTTGAGTACCGATAAGCAGGGTCGTGCGAGTAAGCAGATATTCCCTGGCTTATCCTTGTGTTTTAATTGATTTTGTAGTATTATTGCTGGGTTTACTTTGGGGCATGTGTGGTAATTATATGTTACTTAATTGCTTTAAGTTGTGAATTCTTATGTGAGTGGTTAAAGTATTTGTAAATGCTGTGTTTATTGAACAAATTTCCTTAGGAAAGAAAACAGTCTTTTCTAAATAAATTTATCTTTCCTTAAGGAGACTTTTATTTAAGAAAGTTTTTTTTTAAATACTGGGCGTTTGAGTATTATTTTAAAGGAAATTGCGCCAGGCTTTGTTATGATATAACCGAAGAACTAATTTATCAATTTTGACAAGATTTGTTTTAATATGTCGTGTAATTTTCAGTGAAGGTTTTAGGCTATTTCAATATATCGGTTTGCTAGTGGCTGCAATTCCATATTCGAGTTACTGTTATGACCTAGAACAGCCACCGGAACCACGTATGCTGCGCGGAGTCGATATGTTCGAGCCTGTCTGTTGCCAAGCGGCGATTTCCATCTGTTTTCTTGCTGTTAAAAAGAACTGCTATAAAATAAACGATATTAAATGTTTTCTAACAGTGAAATAATTGAAAACTGAATATTTCCTGTAACTATTATTATTATAATTCCAAAAAGATACTTCAATTCAAGGTTATGTGTTACACATTGATTTGAATTATTGTATAATAATGTATTTGTTCGAGCCTGTCTGTTACCAAGCGGCGATTTCCATCTGTTTTCTTGCTGTTAAAAAGAACTGCTATAAAATAAACGATATTAAATGTTTTCTAACTGTGAAATAATCGAAAACTGAATATTTCCTATAACTATTATTACCATAATTCCAAAAAGACACTTCGATTCAAGGTTATGTGTTATACATTGATTTGAATTATTGTATAATAATGTATTTGTGTGTGAGCATTAACGCTTTCTTTTTAATATAAAAAGTTCTGCGGATAATTCAGCCAGTACTAATAAAAAGGGCAACGTTTATACGTCTGTGTGTTCATAATAACCTCGAAAACGACTGAACCATTTTTAATGCAATGTCTGCTCTTCCCTCGTGTTATAATCCAGAAATATTATACGTTATAAACCATTGCTTTACACACCAATTATACAAGGAATTCTATAAGTAACAATAAAACTGCAAAAATACAATCGAAACTACTCAACAACATTCGCTCAATCTTCAAATCAAATTACCCTTAACAAATTCACGAAACACGAGCAAACGCACTAAAACATTTCACACCATTCTGCATTTCCTTCGTCTCCACGGAGAATACGAAAATCAGCCAGGAAATTCGACGAGAGGGTGCTGGAATCAATTTGGATCTCACGTTGGCAGATTGTTATTCGACGGGCGACGTTAACAGAGCGCGAGGGTGATTGCGACAAGTGGGAAGCGAGCAGCGATCTGGCTTATCGGCTGGCAGGGTTGGAGGAGGGTAAGATCGTCGAGGAGGAGGACATATCGTTATTATGACGTCACAGGGTCGGAGGAGGGGGGTGATTAGGGAAGCGGGGGTTGTGTTGCGGCGGGTGAGGAACACGGCAGACAGAGAATGTGCTCGGTGTATAGTAGCCATGACACCGGCTGGGAAGCATGCTTTGAAGATGACGGGGGTGCCGGCCACCCCTGCGACCCTCTCTCGCCGCCCCTGAGCCAAGGGTATTTTTCCATAATCAATAACATGCCTCTATTCTCGTCACACCGAGCGAGCTCGCTCCTCTGCCCTCGCCACCCTCCTCTCACCCTCTCTTGCACCCTCTCTCTCTCACCCTCTCTCGACACCGCCAACCTGTCCAGGTGACAGTGGTGCTCAATCGCGAGCTTGCGCAACACCACCGCAAATAGACCCGATCCTGATACCAGGGCTTGTTTCTAGCCGCGGATAAAATGAAAGAAAGCGCTAGATTGCCGCCGCCAGTAATACAATAATTTTATGGAGATCAACATCGCACTTCTATTAATGAGACACAGGGTCGTTCAACCGGTGTTTTTCTCTTGTGGAGAAAAAGAAGGATGTTTATTTGGGGGGTATTAATTTATATTTGGGAATTGTGTAGATGTGTGGAAGTTGGAGAGGTTAGGAATTTTGGGAGATGAGAGGATGGGGATGATTTAGACATTTTGGCGGTAAATTAGAGAAAAGTGTTCTTGGCTTTTTGTAGAAAGTCTGCGATTTTTGTTGAATTGTGAATTAATATTCTACAATATGGCGACAAAAATCACTTTGTGTTGCTAATTTTTTCAATTTCAACCGTTTGAAAATTAATGCAGATCGTCTTACAGATAGTTCCGAGGAATATAGTTTAAATTGGGTGATAGAGTTACTCATTATTTAGTTATTCTGTTAATTAGAACGAAGATTACTGTGCTTTCGATAAGTGCAAAATTAAATTTGTTACTTATACCAATAACTGCGACCAATAAAGACTTTCAGATACATTTCAGGATAAAGTAGCGTTTACTTCTTTACGTACCAATTATACTCGCATTTTAAAAGCGATTTGAAAAGGGTTTTGATTTTGCGAGTATCGATTTCATTAATGCACTTGCCTGTGAATCACCAAGTATTTTAGTCAATGAGTAATCGTGCAAAATAAATCAGGCTTCGTCGCCCTTTAAATCATATAATTGTCAATATCGATACTTTAAAATTTGATCAGTTAAGAGAACAAAGCTTGCCTATCCAATATAAATTACAAAATACTAAATGCAATCATTTGCAAATTAAGAATATGATAATCATTGCTTAGTAAATTTGGTAGTCCTAACACTTTACTGCCTACTAATTATTCTATTATTGAAACAAATTACCAGATGACCGAAGATTATAAGTAAGTTTTTTGTAAATTAAAACAGACTGTCAACAATTTCGACGTTTTTCCTATCCGCAACACCTCGCAATTCCAAAATCGTTCACTCCAAGACAAAAGCATCTCATACAAAATTTTAAACAAACAATTCTCAGGATTTATCTCGATCCTTCACAATAACGGTAACAATAATAATAACTGGAGCGCAATGGCAGGTGTTACCGAGGAGATACAGGAGGCGAGCAGAGGTCCGCGGCCGGCGCGGCGCGGGGGTAACGAATGGCCGTGACCAGCTGATTATCAGGAATGATCGGTGGTCGAGCGTGTGCCGGCTTTATCAGTGGCGGAGCGAGTTAATGCGGTCGCGCGGCGTATCCACGTTTCCTGGGTCGAAAAAGAGAGAGGGCTGGTTTGAGGGCAGCGGCGTGACTCGTTGCCGAGAACAGAGAGACGAGAAAAGAGGAAAGAAGAGAAGAGGAGAGGAGAGAGGAGAGACAAAGGGCGGAGAGAGCACGTGGGCGAGCGAGGGGAAGGAGTATCGACCGATGCGCGAAAAACGCGCAACGGTAGTTTGAGAGCCACCGGTAAAAGCGGCGGTTTAAGGGTGGCACGAGTGCCGGGTGAAAGAGTTCATTAAAACCAGCACCGTGTGCACCCACTCCTCCCCACTCCTCCCCGCTCACTCTCTTTCTCTCGCTCGGCGGCGCCCCGACCCCGCCAATTCGACGCTGGCATCGTCGCCCCGGTCCTCTTCGCCCTCTTACCGAAAAAAGGGGTGCGTCGTGCAAAAAATAGCCGAAACATTCGACGCTTCCGTCGACACCGCCCTCTCACCGCCCCCGCTTTTCGCAGGGCCTCGAAAACTCCATCGCCAGATTCCTCGTCTCTCCTCTCGCCACGCTCTTCCTACCGCGAAGCGTTTGTCAGCCCTACAAATTCCAGGCCTATCTTTTCTACGCCTCTCGCTTCCTCCCCCTGCTTGCCGTTTTTGTTCCGGCGTACGTGACAATGATAGGTTTTCGACACTCCTCCGATGAATCTCTATCTTTTCAGGCCTCCCCCCCCGTTTTATTTCAGTCGAAGAGTCGATGCATCAGGATTCAATGTGCCGGAAAATGTGCTGAAGGGCGACGATCCCTCAGGTGGAGATAGAAATGTTTCTGGTTTACGGCTGGAAATGCTTGCTGGTAATGTTTCCCGCTGTCGGAGGACACTCGCGTGTAATCAGATGGAGCTCGTGCGATGATAAACTCCGTTTGAGAAGATATTTGTGCTCATAATTGTGAAAGTGGTCTAAGTCAAAATTGTGAAAAAATATGTTTATCAGTTATTTTACACCACATTATTTTAAACTAAATATATTCAATGTAATTTTTACGATATCGTCAAAAATGAATCATTGGATAATGGTTGTAATTTCAACATTATATGGAATTCATTTGGTGTTAATTATGAAAGTGGTCTAAGTCAAAATTTAAAGAAATTATATAAACATAACTTGCAAATATAGGGAAATATTAAATTACTTCCATTATACACCGCCATTAGACCAATAACGGAAGAAAAACATAAACAACATTTTGAGAATCTTAAAAACTCGAAATGATAAAAATGGATCACTTTTAAAAATATTTAATAAGTGTTCATGAATTATTTCATTAAACTTATTGTTTCAAATAAAACTCATAGTTCTTTAACGCTTTAAGTCATTTATAGGACATTCAGTTAATTTTGAAAATATTTAATAAATGTTCATAAATTATTTCATTAAAGTTATTGTTTCAAATAAAACTCATAGTTCTTTATCGCTTTAAGTCATTTATAGGGCATTCAGTTCATTTTGAAAATAGTCGAAGTCAGTTCAAACTTTAAAAACAACATTTTCATATGAAATTCACACAAAATTTCATATTCATAATAAATGACCATTAATCAAGACTAATAAAATTATGAATTAAAATGTCGCATAATGTAAAAATATTTCTTAATTTATTCAAATGCAATTCATTCAATATCTCGAAACAAGAAACATATGACTTGGACCACTTTCATAATTATGGGCACATATTGAGTTTCAAATGGAGTTTCGTGTACTTTCAATAGTATTGGCTTTGTCGGTAGTCTTGAGAATGAGAGAATAAAAGGCTCTCGTAAAAGGGAATCCTGACAAAGAGACAAACACACGCGCGCTTCCTTGTTTCTGCTTCCTTTGTACGGAACAACGATAATTTGTAGGAATGTAGAAAAATGTCGGCACCGAAAGAATTTAATTTAATTTCGCATTCCTGATGCTCCGACATTTGCAAGCTTCGTGCAACGGCGGAGAAGGTATTCTATTATGAGTGGAATTTCGCAGTTGTCACATAATTCGATTCTTCATTTTTCACCAAGTTTGGACGAGTGACTGAAGATAATTCTGGAAGCCTATCAAAATGTCGGTTGAAAGAATTTATTTTATGCCTTTTGACTACTATTGGCGCGTTTTGGCGCTCGAAAAATACATTAAGATTGCATTTATCACAGCTGAAATCTTGTTGATTGAAATTAGCGCTTCACATCAAATTTTTGTGTAGTTAAAGGGTCAATAACATAGAAAACGATCTACCATGAATTCAGTTTTCCTTTATTTTATATATTTCATAGTTTATTCAAATGTAACTTTAAAACCTATTGCAAAAATATACAAATTTTGACTCTTCAAATGTGATCAGACAAATTTGACTCTTCAAGCACTTGCAATCTTCATACAATAACATAGAAAATGATCTACCATGAATTGAATTGTACTTTATTTCATATAATTCTTATTTCATTCAAATATAGCTTTAAAAACTATTGCAAAAATATAAAAAATTTTGACTCCTTAAATTTGATCAATCAAATTTGACTCTTCAAGTACTTGCAATCTTTATACAATAACATAGAAAATGATCTGCCATGAATGGAGTTTTACTTTATTTTATGCAAATATAACTTTAAAAACTATTGCAAAAATATAAAAAAAATGTTTACAGACTTACAAAGCGAACATATAATACTACGATTTTAACAGGGAGTGCGTGAGTGACGGCAGCCTCTATTATTTCATACTGCGAATCGCGGCCAGCGGCGATTGGCACGCTCCCTTTTTTCACCCCCACTCCCGCGGTTCATGAGACGCGATTAATCAATCCGTTATCAGATGGTAATAAAGACTGTGACGTGCGGGGCTTTCGTTGCGTGTCCAGCGCGTTATACTATTTATCGTAAAGATACCGCGAGTCGCTGCTCCGCGACTCGGCCGAAAGGGGTGGCGCAGGGGTGGGTGGGAATCGGCGGCCATCAGAGGGAGCAGTGAACGCCGGGGTGGGAAAGAGCAACGAAAGAGAGGGAAGGAACGGGTGACGGGTAGATAAGGATAATGCTCGCCAGGATTGCGGTAATTAATCCTGGCTCTGTACGAGGCTACTCAAAAGTCCGGCGAGCCTGCCACTCGCTGATATACAGGGTGAGTCCGAGCAAGTGTTTGCGATATTGGAAGAATCGATTGTCCCCGCCAAACCGAATAGAAAATGATAAGGTTCCTTTGGAAAATTCGATTTCGTTTTTTAGTTATTGTCATTTGAAAAATCGTGATAGTTTCGATACAAAAGCATTTGAATCACCCTGTATAATGTCTCGTATTAATATTTGGATATCTTCGAATTTGGGCAATTACTGTGATTATTGCTTTTTATAATTGATTTAACCAGCTCACTATTTTTTATTGCAGTCAAACAATAATATTCATCATGAAAACATATTATTTATTTATGCATGATATATGAATGTATGTTACATTTAACGTGGTTTTAATGTAATGGAAAAAAGAGGGCATTAGTTGACTCCTGTTACTAAATTGATCGGATATGATAAAGAATAAGTAGTTGCCTCTTGCAGTAATTGAAGATAATAATAGCGACATAATGTTAAAAAATATTTTCACTCGTTACTGTAAATATTTATAACATATAGAATAACTATAAGATATACGACATATTATAGCAAACATAGATCTATATTGTATTATTATATGTTTTATTATTGTATTATCATTGTATTATCATTGTATTATTACTGTATTATTATTGCATTATTGTTGCAGTATTATTGCATTATTATTGCATTATTATTGCATTATTATTGCATTGTTATTGCATTATTATTGCATTATTATTGTCTTATTACTGTACTATTATTGCATTATTATTGTATTATTATTGCATTATTATTGTATTATTATTGCATTATTATTGTATTATTATTGTATTCTTACTGCATTATTATTTGTACATGTACACACGTGCATTACACGCTTCTATAATATTCAAGATGCAGGGAAGACGTGGAAAAAGAAATTTATAATTATCCAGCACTATGTGGAAACGAAATGAATCACCGTTCGCGTTGTATATTACAGGAGCGATAGCGAACATATCCGGCAGCAATTCTCGGTGCGCACTACTTTCTAAATCGGTGAGGGCAACTATAATTTCCGTCCGCCCGCACACACACACACATCCACACACTGCCGCCATTATGTACGGCAGTCTCGCGTCATTCGTTTGTATTATTAATTTCCTCGTTGGCTTTCTTCCGCCGTATTTCTTTATCAGAAGAAAGCGGCGGACCTTCGCGGCCTTATCGTGGTGATGCATGGCCGACGTTTACAAAGAAATATTCGAGACCATAACGTCGCCGCTGCCATTGCGCGGCTAACTTGTCCGCGGCGACGGCGACGGCGGCGACGGCGGTCTGGAAAGTTTCAACCACCGAAATTAAATATACACCAGCTAGAGTGAGAAAGTCTGCTGGTGGTGGTGGTGCTGTGCGTGCGCGCTAGGTGAATGCACGTTTATCGGTAATTAAGCCACTTGTTAGGCCTCTGTTATCGGTCACAGTCCTGCTCGAGACGGGCTTGTTTAAACTTTACCTGATTCGGTTTCGCCGTCTTTTTTTTTATACATTTCGAGAAATTATCTTTATTCTGTGGAGAGTTAAATGAAGCGAAATTTAATGGGGACAAAGTTTAAACAATCCTGTCTCAATAACTGCTGTAATGATTGATAAGAGCTACAGTTAAATCTACATTATCGATTATAGTGGTAGTCGAGAAGGGGTTGCTTAAATTTTAACTAGTTCAGGCATTTTTATAAATTTCTAAAAATTGTCGTTATTTTATATAAAGTACGAAAAAATAAAAATGTATGTGATCGATAAAAACGACAGTGTTAAATTTACGTTACTGATAATAGTGGTAGTCAAGAAGGGGTTGTTTAAATTTTAACTAGTTCAGCCATTTTTATAAATTTCTAAAAATTGTCGTTATTTTATATAAAGTACGAAAAAATAAAAATGTATGTGATCGATAAAAACCACAGTGTTAAACCTGCGTTATCGGTCATCGCGGTGATCGAGAAGGGGTTGTTTAAACTTTAACTAGTTCAGACATTTTTATAAATTTCTAAAAATTGTTTTTACTCTACATAAGGTAAAAATAACAACGAAGTATGTGAGTGAGAAAGTCTGCTATTGCGCACTTCGGTGAATGCACTTTTATCAGTAAATAAGCCACTTGTTAGACCTGTGTTATCGGTGACAATGCAAAGCTGCCAACGATGGTTAAGACAGGGTTGTTTAAACTTGTACTCGTTTCATACCAACATTTCTATAAATTCTTTAAAAATGTCTTTATTCTGTACAAATGTGTAGAAGTGTCTTTTGTTTCGCTATGTCACACAGATTTTCCCGCCACTGTTCCTAACCTCTTTTATTCCGTCACTTTATATGCTACAGACAAACGGTAATTATATTAAAACTTTATGAAACGCCATTGTTTATATTGGTGCGTCTGTTATTAGATATTTTAATATAAATATGTATAAATGCATGAGCTATCAATGATTATTTAATTTTTGTATTGAATAGCATACCACTTGTATGAAACCATTAAACTAATTGTAAATTAAATAAGCCCATTACAAGAAATAATTAAATATCCAAATCAAACATAAATACCCATCCCGAATTTCAAGTGTTGCTTTCACCCTTTACAATTAAACACTATTAACTTTACAATTAATTCCCTTCGCATCTATTTCTCTACAATCCACTTCTCAACAAAGTTCAAAATCCTCGCAATCAGCTTCCCAGGATCAGGAAATGTCCCTCATTAGACTATTACCGCACGCCCGAGAACTATTAATCCCCATAATTTGCGAAACACCCTTACCAATCGAACCTCTAGCAATAGGTCTGTCGCATCTCATCAGCGTGCGGGAGACGTGACGAGCACGTAGGGTGGTGTGGTCCAGGCTGGGAAGCAGATAGGTGAATGGGGAGCACAGCATCCCAAGTACAGAGAAACAGAGAGCGAGAGAGAGAGAGAAACAGAGAAGGGCAAAGCTGCTTGGAGGAAAGTGAGAAGGCAGACAAGGAAGGAGAGCCAAAACGCGACGACCATTACCACTAGTTATGGTAACTCCGTGACTGGTCAATAGTTAGTCGGGCGACTGCCGCGGGCTTGCGAGGCAATCGCGTGCATCCCGCTGGAGCGGAGACTGCGTTAGTTTGGCTGGAGTGGTTGGGCGTGTGTATACGTGACGGAGAGGAGAACGCCGCCGGCGGGGCTTGCAAGCCGGTCAATTGTTTCTCGCTCGCAGGCATGATTTACCGGCGATGCCCACGCTCTCTCTCTCTCTCTCTCTCTCTCTCTCTCTCGCCGGTATAAATGCGCGAGTGTTGACAAATAGTATTTCCCCTCGCGCTGGTTAAGTGTACCCAAGCACAGAGAGAGAAAGAGAAAGAGAGAAGGTGGAAGTAGAAGTGGAGAGTGAATAAGGGAAGAGAAGGGTGAGAGACTCGCGAGATTCGCAAGCCCCGAGAAAGCAGAAGTAGTCGAGCGGGTAAACAGAATTGGAGTATGATGCGTGCGAGGGTTGTTGGCGGCGGCTGCAACGGCGGCGGCGGCGCGGTGGTGCGCGAGACACTGTCTCGAATTTCAATTTGCGCCTTATTCGCAACCACCTCCCTTTTTCCGCCGATCCGCAAGATAAATGGGAATACAGCCCGGGACACTCGACGCCCGATGGAAAAGGGATTATTAACGTTCGAGCATCATACCGTTGTTTTATCATACCGAGAAATATGTGTGTGTGTGTGTGTGTTGCCGTCGTCATCCGGTGAGCACGTCGTCTCGCTTTCTAGACAGCGCGCTTTTTCTCCCCGTGGAAACCGATACCGCGCCCGCTCCTCTAATAATACCACTGAAGGATCGACTTTGTCATTGGACGGAAACCGGAGTCCAACGCTTTTATAGACTGCTCGATTCCAGGTAGTCATTTTGGTAATTTAGGTTATGTTCGAATATGTACTGTCAGTATTAATTTAGGGGTGGATTATAGATCTTGAGGAATCTTGTTGAGCTTTGTAAAAGTTCAGTCGAAGTCTATAACCGAATTTTCAATTAATAACAGTAGTCAGTAATAATTGTACATGTCCGAGCGTAAGTTTAGTTAACTATAGTAATTTTAATACAGGGTGTAAACGGTATGACCCGCATTATCTTTATAATTTAGGTTATGTTTGAATATGTACTGTCAGTATTAATTGAGGTTAGATTATAGGTGATGGGGAACTTTTTCAATATTGTAAAAATTCACTCGAAGTCTATCACCAAGTTTTCTATTACTAACAGTAGTACTTTCGTTACAACTTTAACAACTTTAGTTAATTATAGTCATTTTAATACAGGATGTAAACAGTATAACCTGCATTCTCTTCGGGAGTGACAAGGGATGAAAATTCTAGACTATTATCCGTTCTAATAGTTTACAGCTAATTTTAAAATGGAATAACAATTCTTCTCTATAAATAACATATTACAGTCAAATATTCTTTCCAGTAGGCCACTTTATACATATAATACAATATTGTATTATTATTTGCATAAATACATACATGTTTATCTCCTTGTCGTACAACAATAGTTTGACGAAATTCGGAAATTGATTTCAATGATATTTGAAAATAGTTACAATGCCGAATCTCCAAAATATCCGAAAAAACAATGAACAATCCTCGTCGAAACTTCATTCCACGTGTCTAACACGTGATATTCGTGTTTGGTACAACATTTGTATCACCAATCAGACCTGTTAAACTACGACAAGAGGTTAACAAAAAGTGGAGAGTAACAATTCTGATTCAAAGGGAATTGAATTACCCTATAAATGCGACATTCATGCACTATTGGGGAATCCCCAATATTGCACGTTTATAGTCTACAATTAGGATTTAGATATATTTATATATAATTAAAGTTGTTTAATAATACTGTAATTCGGCAAAAATAGACGGAAATTCCCTTTTAATTAAATTCGCTTGGCCACGCAAGGCATTCCGTATCGAGCGTTAGTATAATTACACAACCTACCTGGAAGTTTATATGCAGCCGCAGTATCTATGGCTTCGCCGAGGACGGCTTGTTTTTGTTAACAAGGTACGCGTGTTTCGTTCTTATAATCAATCGGGGAATTTAATATCTCGAGAGTGCGACAAAGGCATTCCAGCGTTATGAAAAATACGGACTAAATTTCGTAGCCGGTGAAAATATTGTTCGGCTGCCTGCATAGCTCTTTTTATGACGACAATCTTTGTTTATAGGATATTTAGTTTTAAATGACATTTAGTTAAACGGATATTTAGTTAGACTTGAATTTGAATCATATCAATTAACGCCTGATTTTTTATGAATCTTGTGCATTTTATATTACATATAAAAAAAATAGATTTGTATAATGAAATCTGTGTTAACATTTATTTCGCATGTGTTAACATTTATGTGACATTTAGTTAAACTTGGATTTGAATCATAGCGATTGACGCCTGATTCTTTATGAATCTTGTGCATTTTATATTACATATAAAAAAAATAGATTTGTATAATGAAATCTATGTTACAATGTATTTCGCATGTCTAAAGTATTCCGCTTTTTTTATACGTTTAAGAAACAGAACAGATACATTTTTTAAATCCAACTTGCGTGACCAATTTATTTTATATTCTGTTTTATATTCTTAAAGGAAGATTTTGTTTCCATTCATGGACGACGTTGTTTCTCTTTATGTAATATTCAAATTTCAATGATACGTATCTTGTTATGAAATATTTGGTCAAACAGATTTACTTAGACTGTGCTTTTCAATGAATCCATTCACATACCTGATTAATATTGTTAAACTGGTTAAATGAATAATTTTCTGCTCCGCACTGTTATCATTTTTATGTCGAACTTTGCTTTGACTGAACAATTCAACAGCTATATATGTTTTTTAATGTTTGTCCGGTTAAAACTCTGAGACGAATGGACCGATGGGGATGAAACCTAACCTCTCTTATAAAAGATACTCACAGTTTGCTCCCATTATAAATTTTTTCGAAATTCTTCAACGCCAATTTGTCAAGACATTCTTCGACATCTAATTTCATTACATTTCATGACAAACCACCTCGAATTTCTCCTCAAAATAAACTCCCTAATGAAATCACTTAGCTCAGCAACGAATTCACCCGGAAATTCTACCCCGGAAGATACATGCGTAGTTGAGAGTGAAGGACTCGAATCTACACACATTTGTATGTATACTAGTGAGAAAGAGAGTTGGGTGGTTGGTCAGAGGAAAAGACAGTCCGCCACTTCCGGATGCACATTGGCCGAGAAGGGAACTGCGTACTACTGAATTTCAAAGCAGCATGCGTGACCAACATGATCGAGGTCGCCGCTGGAAGTTACCGGAGGACGCCCGATCTCTCTGTATACTTGCAACAGAGAGAGAGAGAAAGAGAATGCCAGGAGTGAAAGAGAAGGAAAGACTTCGGTCAAAAAGCCACACAGCCATTCGGCATTTGCGTGCGCGAGCGTGCGAGCGAGCGAGCGAAGCCGACAGCACGCGCGCAAACGCTTTAAGCCACGGTAATCCGGCTTAAAGCTCGAGTTAACGTGCAGCCAGGCCCGTGACAAAAGCGACGGGTGCCCGCGCTTAAAAAGATTTCGAGTTGTTAGTCGGGTTACGAAAGGGCTACACTGCCGGCGATGCAATGGGAAAGAGAGTGGGGGAAAAAGTAAGAGAGGCCTCAAAGACTGGGATGGGTTGGAAAAGGGAGAGGACGAAGATCGTGAGTGAGGGACGAGGCGTAGCTACAGGAAGAAGAATATCGACCTCGCAAGGTACGTCCACCAGGCAGCGTCGAGAACTCCTGTAATTAACGAACTTTTCGCCGGTTTTCCACTTCACGTCTTACGGGCGCAGCCCGACTGAGCCGCCCTCGGCCCCAATCCGCTGCAGCTCGCTTCCGAAGGGGATTTTGTTTGGCAAACTGCAATTTTTCTAAATGATCAAAGTACTTCATCCGGCTGCTGGCCCCCCCACTCTCTCCGTTCACCCCCCACCACCGCCGCCACGCTGCCGATGCTACCGTGCGCTCCCGACTACCGCCAGGGTCAACCCTGCTCGCCCCCTACTTGCACCGCCACCGCTGGGGCCGCCGGAAATCTTCTCGTAAAAATTGCAACCCCATTGTTTGAGGAGTGCGGCTAGCAACCGGGTGCTCGAGAGTCGAGATCGCCATCGAGAAGCGTTATTAACGATAGAAGTACCCGGGATTCATCTCTGCCGATTTCTAGTGAAAGCGTTAAAATGATTTTTTTAAAATAAATATTCGGTTGAAGAAGAGAATTTATGTTTAGAGATATTTTTCTGTGGATTTCGTTGAAATACGTAATAAGATTATTATTGTATAAAGTAAATTAACGATAGAAGTACCCGAGGATTAATCTCTGCCGATTTCTAGTGAAAGCGTTAAAATGACTTTTTTTGAATAAATGTTCGGTGGAAGAGGAGAATTTATGTTTAGAGATATTGTTCTGTGGATTTCGTTGAAATACGTAATAAAATGATTCTTGTATAAAGTAAATTAACGATAGAAGTACCCGAGGATTAATCTCTGCCGATTTCTAGTGAAAGCGTTAAAATGACTTTTTTTGAATAAATGTTCGGTTGAAGAGGAGAATTTATGTTTAGGGATATTTTTTTATGGATTTCGTTGAAATACGTAATAAGATTATTATTGTATAAAGTAAATTAACGATAGAAGTACCCGGGGATTAATCTCTGCCGATTTCTAGTGAAAGCGTTAAAATGACTTTTTTTGAATAAATGTTCGGTGGAAGAGGAGAATTTATGTTTAGAGATATTTTTCTGTGGATTTCGTTGAAATACGTAATAAGATGATTATTGTATAAAGTAAATTAACGATAGAAGTACCCGAGGATTAATCTCTGCCGATTTCTAGTGAAAGCGTTAAAATTACTTTTTTTGAATAAATGTTCGGTTGAAGAGGAGAATTTATGTTTAGAGATATTTTTCTGTGGATTTCGTTGAAATACGTAATAAGATTATTATTGTATAAAGTAGAATATGTATGACAAATTCCTTATTGTGAATATTAAGAATATATGAATGTTTTATGTTTTATCAAATCATAATTTAATCATTTCAATAATTTGTATGTATGGTAGTCTTAAGAGTTAATGAAAAAAACTTTGAAATCTAAATGTTATTAAGATTTACCTACATTTCCTGCAAATATACTAGATAAAAATCTTAACCAACAAACCATAAAAGACACTCCAATCTAAAAAGTTAACAATTCATAAAATAGAATCAAATTCGCAAAAGATTTCACAAACTTCAATATTTTCGAAATAAGTAACAAATACGAATATACATATGTTAATTCTTTGGAGCACGGTGGGATTAAAAACGTCCCACCTTTTTCGTGTACGGTAAAGCATGGTGGGACATTTTTCGACCCACCTCCAAATATTTTAATAGCTGCATGCGCATAGCTTTATATTTAGTCTTTTGTTTAATTAAAAACGCAGGAAAATCTTTGTGCAACATGGACATATTTATTCTCTGAAATCCTGTGCCTCAAAGAGTTAAAAAAATCATTCACACGCATATCAAGTAGTTCAATTACCGGCGCAAGCTCGAAAACTTTTTCGTCAATGAGCGGTATAATGAATCGCCAGTAATTCTGGAGAGGTTCGACACCTCCGGCTGGCTATACTTCGTCAAGATCGCCTCGTTGACCACGAACACCATGGTTATCATTCCTCTTCTCCCCTCTCTCTTTCGCGCGCGCCCTCTCTTTCTGCTCGTTTTTCCCTGGTGGCTCACAAATTGGCAGGTTTCTTGGATGACCCGTCGAATCGGCCAATCGAAAGAGGGAGGGGAGAGGGGGGAGGGGCGGCGAATGATCAATGCTGGAAATTTGTATCAGTCGAGGCTGTGTATCGCGGGGGCGCCCCCCTCCTCGTTACGGGCCCAGCGATATATCGTCGAGGAGACATCGAACACTAAATTACACTGCGGTAGATGCTTGTATTGGTGGACACACGCACGCCTATCACTTCGCACACGCACCTTTTCCCCACCCTCCACCTAACACACTGGTGTAAACCAATCGATTCGACCGATAAAACGCCTCTGCCCTGGTAAACAGCTGCTGTTACGAGTGACCGTAATGCGTCGACCGCGTCGCGACGCGACCCGCTAATGCACCAATAGCTGTCTCGGAAAGATACGATCCTTCGCTGGCAAGGTGGCCCTTATAACCGGCGAACATCAAACTGTATTCTGTCTGGGACACTTTCAGTTGGACGTGGAACGAATGGAGGTAAGTCCAGATAGTAGAATGATGGCTTAAAAACGTCTTTGAAACATCTGGTAGAAATATTCGCATAGTTTTTGGGGTGTGCCCACTAATTTTCTAAAAATTTCTCGCTTTTTATAACCAGAACGTCTTTGAAATATCTGATAGAATTATTTGCAACGTTTGAGGACTGTGCCCACTAATATTCCAAAACCATCTCACGTTTTATAATCAAAACGTCTTTGGAACATACAAATATTTGCAACGTCTTTGGGATGTGCCCGCTAATTTTCTAAAAACGTCTCGAGTTTTATAACCAAAACGTCTTTGAAATATCTGATAGATATAATTGCAATATTTTTGGGGTGTGTCCACTAATATTCCAAAGATGTCTGACGTTTTATAATCAAAACGTCTTTAGAACATCCAAATATTTGCAACGTTGCAACTAATTTCCTAGAAAGATCTGACGTTTTATAACCAAAACGTCTTTGAAAGATCTTCGCCTTTGAGATGCTCACTAATGTTCCAAAAAGGTCGGAAGTTTAATAACCAAAACGTCTTTGAAGTATCTGATAAAGATGTTCGCAACATCTTTGGGATGTGCACATTAATTTCCCCAAAAACGTCTCACGTTTTATAATCAAAACGTCTTTGAAACATCCGATAAAGTTGTTCGCAACATCTTTCGGATGTGTCCACTAACGTTCTGTAAATGTCTGACGTTTTATAATCAAACGTACAAAGAGACATATAAAAGACGTTCCAAATACATTTCTGATATGTTTACAAGCCGTTTTAAATGCGTTTTAGTACGTGAATATAGGATCTTGAATAAATATTATTATACTATATTCTAAAAGAAGTATTCCAAAATGTTAATTCAATAGAACCAACGTTTGGTTTGGAGAAAACAACAAATTTCGAAATTATGCGCATATACAATTGAAAAATTGTGCAGGACCAATAAAAAAGAGAAAATGCGGACATCTTCCAAACATCTTTAGTAGAACATCTTCGAAATATCCTAATAATATCGTAAGACAATTAATTTACAGACATGAAAATGACATAAAGAAGGTATCTTCAAGACATTGTGTGTTGTTAGGAAACGAGTGCGAGAAGTGCAAACTATTCGATGACCAACAACGGAAGAATTCACGAGCTTAGCATATCCGACAGAATCTGCAGTGACTCGCAGAAATATTCAGTCAGCCATATGTTCCACATGTATATCCGGTATTCCAAAAGAATCTGCGATGAGTGGAAGCATTTAAAATTACATCGTTGCGATATCTTTAATTAATGGCAGAAGGAAACAACTCTTTTATCATATCCGATGAAATGAATATCAGTAGATAAAGTCATCGTTCTTTACTCTCCATTAAAACACATGTTAAATTTGACACGTGTTATGATCAATACAGATAAAAAATATTAAATGCACTGCAACTGCATTCTCAAAGTGGAACACCTGGTAAATTGCGATCTTTATGAACGGCAAAAAGAAGGAAGTTCAATCAACCATAAGATTTACGATTTATTTTCAAATAAGAATTGTGTGCGGATTTTTTCTTATATCCTAAAGAAATAAATTTATGTTACTGTTTTCAAGTCACTATAAACTCAATTAAGCACTGACACTTTATAAAACAATACACGTGGATTGTATATTTTACAAAGTAGTGTTAATATAAGACTTACGATTTATTGTCAACAAATAAGAATTATATGAGGAATTTTTATTACATCCTAAAGAAATAAATTTGTGTTACTGTTTTCAAGTCATTATAAACTCAATTAAGCACTGACACTTTATAAGATAATACACGTAGATTGTATATTTTATAAAGTGCTATTAATATATGTGGTCAATAATATTTATGCATGGATGATTCCTTCACAAATAAATAATAAAAAATCGCGTGGACCGCATTGTATACCGGAGGAGTTAATTAAAAGGAAAAAGGGAAGCCAGCGAGGTCTAGTAAAGGGAAGAAGAAGACGAAGAAGAAGACAGAGGGCGCAGTGGTTGGGGGGGTGGCCTTTTCGAAAAATCATATATTTCGTTTGCCCTTAGGAAGACTCCCCGGAGGGTTCTGCCTCTTTGCCGAGGGTCAGGAAGGGTCTGTCGGTCGGCCATGTTGAAAGTGACTATCTTACGAGGGCGTTAGCGCATGTTTGACTTGTCAAAGAGCTTCTCCCTCGCTGTACCCGCCAGCCTCCTTTCTCTCTCTTGGCCTCTCTTTCCCTCCTCGAACTGTAGCGGCGTTGCGTCTCTTCGGGGGTTCTTCCCGGCTCTCTCTCGCACTGTCCGACACCGGCCATAGTAATTCCCTTCGCTCTCGCCTCTTCATCCTCCTCCACACACTTCCGCATCCCTCGGCACCACCCTTCGCGTCCTACCATCCCACCTATCTGTGCCCTTTCTTTCCCAGGGCCCGACCAGCCGTCGCGACGCCGCGTCCCCCCGAAACACGTCGATTTCGCGAGACTTCCTACCCTTGTCATCGCCCGAAAAGAGCCTTCCCGTCACTATACATGATACGAAGCGCCGACATCAACTACTTTGTTCCCCGTATCGAGCACCGTCGAGCTTTCAAGCTTTTCAAACCCGCCGAGACACTTACATGTAATCAAAGGGGACTTGTCGCGAGAAAGACAGCGATTTTATTTGGGGAATAAGAAGTCTTGGCGAGTATTCTTCTTGGAAATATCGTGTAATGATGGGTAGTTAGAGTCTGGTTGCTTTTGATGATCTAGAGGTAGTTTTAATCAATATTTTATGGTGTTCTATATCGAAATAATATTGAATATGATAGAAATATAACCTCCTAAATTTTCTGTGTTTCCTGTACATTTATATTATCTTGTATGTTGTAATATATGTAATATAAAATATTAAAACACTTTTCCCAGCAAGCTAATTTACATATGTAACATAATGTATTATTATAAATATTATGTACATGACATGTCTGATAAAAAATGGGGCGCAGTAGAATTGATTCAAAGACAAGAATACCACCTTGTACAAGATGATGAATTATATAATAATACCGCCCTTGAATTAATACTGTCGAACACCAATTTTTATATATTTTTATATATTATGTTATCTGCATTGTATACGTGTCATTTATTTTGAAAGTGGCCAAAGTCCATTTATCAATTACTATTCTATACATATATTTTTAATTTTATTAAAACGTAAATTCTCTAATATCTCAATTTAAATATAAATGGACTTTGATCACTTTAAAAGGAAACAGCTCACATAAGTATAATGTAATATTTTATATAATATATAGGATGTAAAAAATGTATAATTATCTTAGAGACAGCGTCTATCCGAGAGTAGTGATTTAAAAGCAAGTGAATCACCAGGCTGTGCTTTCAACACTATCATCATTCTCTACAATGTAGAACGTGACATAATGAAAGGAGCTGGTGAAACATGTAGGCGAACGTGTAAGGACTCCTAAGAGCTACGACGACACACACATGTATATTCCACCATGTTCCTCTTCTACTTTGCATAGAATAAAGATAATTTTTCGAAATTTCGAAAAAAGTTGAAAGGGTTGAGCTCGAGAGTGCCATCTTTTATTAAACTATCCTTTATGAAAGTAAGCTGCGGGCGCAACTGGAGACTATATTTCGCGGAGGTCTCGGCTCCGAAAAAGGCGGGCCAATAAGAAACGGGCATCCAACGCCGGGCAGGAAATGACGCGGGGAAGAAGAGTCTGGGAGAGTAAAGTTGGCCGATCGACGAGGAAGCGGCGAAATAAAAAGCGGCCGAGTTCCTGCTTCCCAGGACCATGTATCACCTTTTATTAAACGATAAATCGGCGTAACGAAACCGCCCTTTCGACACCGGAGACTCCAACCTTCAAAGTTCTGTGTGTGTGTGTGTGTGTGTGTGCAGGCGAAGGTGGATAAAAATGTGCACACCAGGAAAGAGACAGCGGTTACGATCCAGCAAGCGAAATATATCGGCGAGCGCACCATCTTCTTTCGTACTTCCGCAACTCTTCCTCAATGAGGGCGAGAAATCGCGCTGGCTTCGACGATGCCAGGAGAAATCGCATGCGAATCTCCCACAAGCCTGTCTTTACCAATGCGCGCAGAAGCCGAAGAGCTCAAATACCGGAAATCAAAGATCCCATTGCCGACAGTTCATTTGTACTAATATTCTCCACCCCATTAAAACTGATCTATGGAAAATAATCATTGAAATGTGATTTGTAAATATGCTACATTGTTGAAACTAACGAATTGCAGTCGGAGAAGAGTTACGTAATTAATAAAATATTTAAGGTCTCCATTTGAAGTTTTTTAGCCTAGAAAATACTAAAACAAAACCAGGTAACAAAGGCGCACGGTTATCGCATCAGTTCGCGGATGCAAAGCTTCCACGTGGCGGGGAGCGTGACTTGGCTTGCGGCCGCTGGTATGTCTCTTTCAACACGTTGCCAGAGGTAATAGCCGAGGAAGAATACAGAGTGCAAACCGGCGGACGTTGGAAAGAGTGTATATTCAAATAAAGAGCGAACATTGAAAAAAAACCTACAAAATTATCTTTATTTTGCGCAAAGCTGCCGCTGAATCTTCAAGCTTTGCTGGCTTTAATTCTTTTAGTGGTCAATTTGACGAATTTGCTAAGGTTGGGAAAAAAGCGCACAAAAAATATGTTAGAAAATTAGAAGTAGGCATGGAAATGCATGTGTAGAGCAAACCACGCGGAGGTTATGTAAGACAGCGCTCCCTATCGGCGAAAACCCAGGGTGTCGTAAACCCCCAACCTGGCCACGCTGACACAGCTAACCTGACGGCGAGCGATGTCCGAGAGCATCACTCTTGGATAGACTTTGGCTTTGACAGGACTCTACTCTTCAACGGATATATTTGAATACATCCCGCGCAATGGCTCAGGGGGATAAGTACGGGATAAGATGCAGAGAGATGTGTGTACTTACTGGGTGATTCAGTTGCGTATAAATCGTTACTTTAATACGTTTCTGTTTATCAGACAGGAATATAAAATGTTGTATCCAAAATGTTGTATGTATTTAAAACAGTTTTCCTTATTTTTCTCCAAAACTCATGATTGTATTGTGACAGACATTTTGAAATAATAAGAATTCCTTTGAGAAACTACGAAACCCTAATGTTAGGAAAAATTGGAAGTATTTGTGTATAAAACAACTGCAGAAGTTATAATTATGTCTTATGCATCAATTTATACCCAATACTGATGTTTTTGAATCGCTATTGTTAGGTACTCTAACCTATACAAAATAATTATAAATGACCTACCAATTTTAATAATATATAAATGCATCTCCACATGTTTGTAGACTTTTTATATCATACTCAATATTATTTCGATATAGAATATTTATTAATGTATTTATTACTTATACCGGGTGAAGTATTTGCATTAGAATAAGCACTACTAATAAGTAGGGGTCAAGTACCGACGGCGGTACTTGACCCCGTAAGTAGGTTTTTTGCAAAGCTTTCAAATTTTCCTACAGTCAACCACACTCATTAAGCAACACACATGAACATACACACCGAAACCGTAGTACCTTATTAATATTAATACTCTGCGAAGGCAATTTATTCTATTAAGGATTAGGTTAAGTAAGACAAAGAATGGATAAACCCCATGAGGTTAGGAACCCTTATAGATATATATTTATAATATATACACTGATAAAGTCGTAGTTATAAGTACTGGTAAGAAATTTCATACCGATACCACAACTCAATGTACAAATAAATGAATAAAGACTGATTTTGAAAAAAAAAGAGTATTGACCCGTAATTAGCGGGGCTCGGGTTCGATCCCAGCACCTGTCATCGCTGATTTTCAGCACGTTTACGCACTGCGCGGGGGGTGGTTCGGAATCCATCTTAAAAATAGTAGGTCCACCCGGTATAAGCAGAAGTTTGGTGCCCCCCTCCCTTATGGACGAGCTTATACCGGGTTGGTATGTGAATGCAGGAGGTATTCCATACCCGTCGCGAACCCCTCAGGGGAGTCGACGTTAATTAAATACGAATTTACGAAATTACGATCTTTGAATACACATTTATACTCCACGTTTTACTTCATCAAATCCCTGACGTGTCATATTTGAGGCAATTATTTTGAAAGTGACCTAAGTCCATTTATACTTAAAAGCGTATGTGATTTATATATTTGTGTATTATTTATATATTTCTACAAATATATGTATATGGAAATAATCGAAGTTCATTTATATTAAAATTGAAATCTTAAAGAATTCGTGGTTTAATAGAAATAGAAAATAAATGTATAAGATATACCAATTGACAAATGAATTTAGGCCACTTTCAAAATAAGCGGCACATTTATTCCACGCGCCCACTAACACAATTTAAGACGCCGTATAGTCTTACAAATCAAACAAGAATGATACTTACAAAATTCGAAAAGGAGAATATTACGTGGCGGTATGTCTCCTTCAACACGTTGCCAGCCGGGTAATAGCCGAGGAAGAAGACAGTGCGCGCGCTCCACCAAGAGTAGGAACCCCCGCATCACCGCCGGGCGTCTTGAATGAATAATGGGCTTGATCGTTACCCGGCTGCGATGTGAAACAGGCCGCGCGTGCACTGCGCCGCTATTAAAATGACAAAGGTTTCCCTCGCTCCGTCTCTCTGTATCACCTATCATTCTTGGAAGAGCCGCTCTTCCGATACTCGCAGGCTCATTCACATGCCTTTGAATCAACACTGTCCTACCAACTTTTTATGAGACCCGCACGCGTGTGTATTGCATTGTGCGAGTTGTTCTACATACTTTCACCCTGGTAATATTTGCTGGTAATAATTATTTCAGGAATAATAGGATGTAGCGCCACAATAATAGTTCCATCGACCTATTATTCTTCAAATTATATTTTATAGTTTATTATATTTTTTATTTTATAGTTTAGTTAGACTTTCTTTATTGCAGATCTCTTTTAATAATGTGTAGAATGACCTTTCATTTTTATTGGAATTTTGCAATTACTTTTCGAGCATCCTGTATAAGTGATAAATATTGTAATATTTCATAGTCTGCTGTTTGATTAAATTATTAAATTATATTTATACAGAAGAGAAATTCGCAACAAAATTTGTTTAACTATTTTCGAATTTATCGCAAACGTATAAACAAAAACGTTCCTTTGAATCACCATTTTCACCCGAGTGATATTTTCTGGTAATAATTATTTCATGAATAATACGATGTAGTGACTTTCTTTATTGCAGGTTTCTTTTAATAATGTAGTATGACCTTTCATTTTTACTGAAATTTTGCAATTACTTTTCTAGCATACTGTATGTAATAAACATTGTAATATTTTATAGTCTGTTTTTTGATTAAATCATTAATGTATAAAGAAGGGAAATTCGCATCTATATCAGTTTAACGACTTTGGATTTTATCGCAAACATATAAACAAAAAACTAAGTTATACAATAAAGACCTTGCATCAGTAATAAAAATTATATTTTACAGACCAGAGTTTGTCTGGATTATAACATTTTATAGAAGAAGAAGTGAATTTAAAAGAACATTAGGCATTTTATTCGCGAGCTATTTGCAAGTTTTATCGCCAAATTTATCAGGATTATTTTTCCGAAAAATATGCAATATTACAGGAAAAATTACACGCGTGTTCTAGCGAACATATTATTTATAGCATTTGCTCTCTTGTAAAGCATGGATCGTTGCAGGAGCCGAATCAAAATGACCCCGCGTTCGTTGAACGACGACGGTTAAAAAACGATCCCACCATTACACGTAGTCGAGAGCGAGCTTGAAAACTAGATCAATGAAGAATACCGGCTGGCTGGGAGTTGGGTCCATCAGTCTGGCGAGCGGTGGCGGACAGCGCGCCAATTATTTAACGTGTCGATAACACTTGTAGAGAGCGCCGGATTCGTTTGTGCCTCCAGCTGAAATGGTAAAATGGCCCGATGCGAGCTTCCATGGCCAGTGGTCATCGCCACGGAAAATCTGGCTCTATCAATGACTAGAGCCAAACCAATCAGAGATAGTTGGACAGAAATAGCCATGCTCGCTTGCCCGAATGGTAGTAGTTATAATTTAAAGAGTAGTGAATGCTAAATATAAACTAGAAAATATAATTTAAAGGATAATAGGTTGATGGAATATCTTCTAAGAATCTATAATTCAATCTTCCATTCCTTTTGAAATGTCAAAATTACCCTCAAAACACCCAATAAACATAAGGAATAAAAAGTAATTTAAAGAGTAATAGGTTGCTGAAACTATTTTTATAGCAAATATCTTCTTAGAATCTATGATTCAATCTCCCATTCCCTTTGAAATGTCAAAATTACACTCAAAACATCTCATAAACATAAGTAATAAACATTCAATTAGGAATAAGAAGTAATTAAAAGAGTAATAGGTTGCTAAAACTATTTTTATATCAAATACTTTCTAAGAATATATAAATCAATCTCCCATTCCCTTTGGAACGTTAAAATTACTCTCGAAACATCCCATAAACATAAGTAATAAAGATTGTAATAAAGAATAAAATGTAATTAAAAGATTAATATGTTGCTGAAACTACTTTTATAGCAAAAACTTTCTAAGAATTTATAATTCAATCTCCGATTCCCTTTAGAACGTCAAAATTACTTTCGAAACACCCCATAAACATAAATGATAAACATTGTAATGAAGAATGAAAAGTAATTAAAAGAATAATAGGTGGCTGAAACTATTTTTATATCAATTAACTCAATCTCTCACTCCCTTTAAAACGTTTAAATTGTTCCCGAAAGACCCGATGCATATAACTAATAAATATCGTAATATTCTATAGCCAATAATTGGAGGAATGCGAGTCCATATAGGCAGCGGTTATTCCCGCGTAAAATCTGGTTTCATCAGCGAGCGGTCCCAAAACCAATGAGAGATGGACAGACAGAAACGTCGACACTCGGCCAGGGGGGAAGGGGTGGCAGCGGGGTTGTTGGCTGCGTGTGAGCACAAGGTTGGACATCGCACTGCCATCGAGGACAGAGCGGAGTGCCGGCGAGAGCGAGAGGAAGCATCATCGGCTGGTGGTGCACCCTTTCCAGCGGGGGTGTTTTCGATTAATATCCGTACATCGCTCTCGCGTAATTACGAGAATGGTGGCGTACACCCGCGGTATAACGTGCCACCATAACGCGTCCTCCACCTTTGCCACCCTCGCACACACACTCTCGTCCTCGCCCTTCTGCCACCCTTCGTCTCGCTCATTTCATCCGCCTCACTCTTTCTCTTCAATATAGCTCTCTTGCTCTTTACATCCTAATTGGTCTCTCGCTTTAGCATCCTTCTTGTTGTCTCTGTTTAATGTACTCTCTTCCTGCTCTCTTTAGCCCTATCGTTCTCTTTCTCTGCTCGACATACTCTCGTATCCTTTTCTTGCTCCCTTTCCCTCTCTTTGTCTTTTCAATGTACTCTCTTCCTGCTTTCTTTAGCCCTATCGTTCTCTTTCTCTGTCCAATATACTCTCTTATTTTCTTCATCCTTTTCTTGTTTCTCCTTTCTATTTCTCTCTTCAACGTACTCTCTTGTTCTCTTTAATCCCTATTTTATTTCTCCGTTCAGCATACTCTCTCATTCTCCTCATCCTTTTCTTGCTCCCTCTCTCTTTCCTGTATGTACGCTCTTGCTCTCTTTGTCCCTTCGTTCTCTTTCACCGTTCAACATACTCTCTCACTCTCTTCATCCTTTTCTTGCTCCCTCTTTCTCCTGCATCTAGTTTTTCACTCTGTTGATCCCTTTATCTTCATCCTTTTCTTGCTCCCTCTTTCTTTCTTCAACATACACTCTTCCTGCTCTCTTCAGCCCTATCGTTCTCTTTCACCGTCCAACATACTCTCTCACTCTCTTCATCCTTTTCTTGTTCCCTCTCGCTCTCTTCAACATACCCTCTTGTTCTATTTATCCCCTGACTATTTTTCTCCCTTCAACCTAATCTCTTATCCGAGGGTCCTTGTCGCGCTTGCGCGGACAACGGCAGCTCTCGCTCCCGGTGATTAAAACCTTGGGTAGGCTCTGCTGCATCCACGCAGGCGGCGTGGCGGTCAGGTGCGAGTGCCCGGGGATACGCACCGGCCAATATTCGCGGCCGCGCCGCCGTACTTGGATTTATCGTTAATTACCCGCCCACTGGATTAATTACATCGATCTGCTCGCTTGGTAAATATCGGTCAGCGCCCGGAACTTCTCCCCGCAGAAGCTCCCTGGTAAAGATAATGCGGTTACACGGATGTTGTAGATGAAATTGAGTCGTAGTGGTTTTTATGCATTGTTAAAAATTACCTTTATTTTGCGCAAATCTAAATCTTTAAGCTCTGCTTGCTTTAATTCCTTTAGTGATGAATTTGACGATTTTTGCAAGGTTTGGGAAAAAGCGCATAAAAAAGAAAATAAGAACGATATTTACAAAATTCGAAAAGGAGGATATTACGAAGTAAATGAAGAATAAAGTAATGCTAATTATATTGTAATATTTGCGGAAAATCGTAAGAATAACATAAATATAAAACATTATGAAAAACACAAAAACGAATTTCTCTTTTATAAACAATACATAAATCCATCAACAACTTTTTTAATTGTTTTGTAACGAAATTAAAGTATTTATAATGTTATATAAATTTATTTTGAGATGGAGAACACTTTTCGCAAATGTTGCAACAACAATATATCGTCGTTCGGCACTAAAAGCGTTAAGCTTTAAAAGTTATGATAATACTGTTTTCTTTCCCAGTACCTTTTACATATTTTTATATATGTTTCAAAAGTCCACAATTATAATGTGCGTACATTAATGGAATTATATTTTTATTATATGATTTCAAACATTTAAACCATTCATGGTAAAATTAATACGTTTTTATCGCTCATTACTTATTTTTTATTATATTATGCACGTTTTGGTTTTTATTAGTTTTCAGCGTAGTGAAAAGAAAGGTTATGTAGAATCGAATGACATTTATCCTTAGAAAAACTTCATTTGCAGACATATTGGCTTTCAAATGAAGTTCGATGTACTTTCAGTACGATCGTCCTTCTCTGCAGCGTAGAAAGTGGCAGAACGAATGGAAAAATGGAAAGGCATAACTAGTCAAATTTTATTGGACTCGACCACATAGTTTACGCGATAATGAACGTTGAAGCTGACACCTTGTTACACTTGCGGCATAACAAAAACCTGTCTATCACTCCCATTATTGATCTTAATTACATAACTTTCTTAAGAATCGCGTAGAAACCTGAGCCGTGATTCATCAAAACTCTTTCAATGAAAACAAAAGATTATTTCTTCAGCTCGTTGTTGCATGATAAAGCTAACAAAACAGTCATTTTCGTAAAACGAAGGAAGTTGATTGGCTAACCAAGAGCGGATCCGAGAGAGCTCGCAATATAAGCTTGAAACCTTATAAGTGCTTATAAGCGCGAGGCGCTTGGAGCGCGTAAGTGGCCAAGCCGAATGCAAAGAAACTTCTCGAATGTTCGCCAACTGCGAAGAAAGGACTGCTCTTTGTTAGGGACTTGGTTGTAGAAAACCCCGGACTTCGAGAACCACGCGCTCGACATTTACAGTCACGTAGATTCACAAAGAACTGCTGACAATTTCGAAAGAATAAAGAAAGGCTAACCGAGTTTTCTTGTTGATTGCCATTCTCGTCTCCTTTTTAACTAACTTCGAACAGAATGAAGTTCTCAATTCATCGCATATATTTACTTAATTTAATTTTTCTATTTAATGTGTGTTGGTTTAACTTAAATAAGAATTCGGTTCCTTCTAAATATCATAGTATAAAAATAATATTGCAGATATATTCCATATTATTAGAGATTATATGCAATATAATATTATATATGATATACAAAATATAGCGAAAAGTTATAAAGTACATTTCCTGTACAACTGAAATATCGAAATATGTTTGTACGGATAAAAACATGTGGTTGATCCACATACAATTAACATCCTAAAGTACTAATCATTTAACAGAAAATGTCTCTTTTCTTTTGCATTATTATTGTACATGCATTAATATAATCATATAGAATGTATAATAGATTATAATATTATTATAAACATATCAAAAACTGCAATCGCTTAACGCAAATGCAACAGGCGACCGTTGCGGACGATTATTGTCCGCACGTCCATCAAATTTTCTTCACATTTTCTGCATATTCGTTATCTTTATCATGTTCATTATACTTCTAATAATTATACTCCAATACATAATGATAGAGAAGTAATAAAATGGTATCCGTCAAATGGCTAGTATTTTATGATTTCGATCGAGTGTTCGTCGTATTAAAGTGACAGGAACTCCATTTGCTAGAGTTTATTCGCTATCTCGAGGTGAGTGGTGTTATCGTGGCGCTAGCGTCTATTCCGGCATGCCGTGCGTACTTTGCAGTCTGATCGGCGGCGGCGTCGTCGTCGGCGGCGGCCGGCGCTATTTTATTGAACGCTTGTTTTCATTGCAAAGCTCGACACGATCCATTAAACGTCGTTACCTACGTCAACAGGGAGGCCATTAGGTTTTGTTCATCGGGCGCTGAGAGCAAGTTGAAGCCGCCGACATGGTTCAATCGATCCTAGACACGCGCCCACTATTGCCGCCCCCTCCGATAGCGAAAAAGCATAGTCGACCTCACTAAAATGCAACCTGCCACTGCTTCTAAGAAACTAAGTTGTATACCATGGAATTCGTTACACTTTACACGAACTCGTTACATTGTTTGTTTGACTGGGTAAAAACTTGGAGGTAATTTTTCGTTCATTTCTACTGTGTCGATTTTTTTGAAATGATGCTCGCATACGTGATTGCGTTAATAGTATATTTTATTCGAAAAGTTTTAGTGAGAAGAAATTGGATTTAGTTGTGACATGCAGGTGGACACATTTTGTTTCCTTGTATTTTTGACTGGGTAAAAACTTGGAGGTAATTTTTCATTCATTTCTACTGTGTCGATTTTTTTGATCAATTTTAATCATAAATCAATTTTAGTTGCGACATGGAAACCAGTTTTTGTTTTCTTGTTTTTTTTAAGTAACACTGTTCTAGTAAAAGATAATAAGAAATGAAAAGTCCTTGTGTAAACATTTGTAATCACATATGACTAAAAATAAAAATAAAAGAATTGTATATTACAATAGAAATCTTTTATGGGGCCCCACGATTTTATTCTTAGTCACATATCAAGAATATTTCGACGGCTAAGCAAACTAGCATTCGCTTTTTAGTATATTCCACTAAAACCACATAAATTAAAACGAGTTTTATATATCAGGCGCCACGTTTTGCTTTCTTGGGTTTATAAAATAAATATAATAGCAATATAATATAATAATAAAAATAAATACATAATATCAAATATTTTTTAAGTAACACTGTTCTAGTAAAATATACTAAAAAAGTAAAAAATCCTTGTGAGAATATTTTTAATCACATATGACTAAAAATAAAATCGCCAAGTATTCATAACAGAATTGTGCATTACAATAGAATTCTTTTACGGGACCACACGATTTTATTCTTAGTCATACATGAAGAATATTTCTACGGCCAAGCAAACTATCATTCGCTTTTTAGTATATTTCACTAAAACCATATAACTTAAAACGATTTTTCTACACCAAGCTCGATGTCACGGCTCGCTGACCACAAACGCGAGCATTTTCTCCAACTACTTGCGATCTTATCCAGCTATGCGTGACCGATGGAACCGTTTGACTTTCAATATCGCAACTATTCTCGAATCACCGAATCTATCAGTGCATAAAATATTCAAGCGGAAGGTGAATTGCGTAAGATTCGCAGCTGGTGAACCACCGCCGCCGGCAGCGAGTATTTACGTAGCGCGACAACAAAGAGTTACCGGCAGTCATTTATCCGGATTGCAGTGCGACGCAGGGAAAAGGAGAGGAAACGGAGGAGGCTGGGCGGCGCGATGCACTCCTGCAGAAGCAGATGAAAAGGTTAAAAAGGAAAGCGCGCCGCGCGTACGAAGGAAAAGGTGGCGGATTGAAGGAGGAGGAGACGAGTGTGCACTCAAGGAGAGGAAGGAGAAAGGAGTAATCTGCGATATTGTCGGGAGTTCGCTCCCTACAAAGAGAGCATTCCTGCTCCTGCGGCTTCAGAGAGGAGAGGACGCTCCTCTCCTTCCCGCATTTCTGTATGCATGCGCACTCTCCGCCGTACAATTCGACAACTCCTCCAATTCTGACATTCCTATCCTCCCACTCTCTCAACTCGGTGATTCACTTGCCTTTCAATCACCGTTGAAGTATCCCACTTTTTATAAGATATATTTGTGCTCCTGTTTTTTCAGCTCTTAATAATAATTTAATTTAAACAGTAATAGGTTTGTGCAACAATATTCTAACGAAATGTAGCTTCACCATCCATTTCTTTTTATCTCATTATTTTTATACCAGCTTTTCTAATTGTTACCAATAATTTAATGTATAGAATCATAAGATTAAGGAACAATCTTTCAGTGTTTACTAGCTTGGCATTCTATTCCTTTCAAAATTTTGGAGTTATTTTTGAAATATTGCAATATGTTATAGACTATAGTTTAATTAGGAAATTGCATTGAAATCGGTTTGGGTATTTTAGAAATTATTTTAATATATAGAAACACTGACAAGTATTATTCTTGATAATAGTAGGGATTAACAATAATTGAATTTAAAGAGATAAGTTATTGCGACACTTTTTGTTTCAAAAACCTAAACGAGTCTAGCACGACCTCTGATTCATTATCATACTTTACAATTATTTTTGGAACACGTATAAATGACAAATATTGCAATATTTTATAGTCTTCAAAATTGCTTCAAAATCATTTCATCCGTTTTAAAGTTTATTACGAAAATCCAAAGAAATAAACCTTGCCGATTACGTTCTTGTATTTATTATATAATAGAAAAATTAAAAGCATTCCTGCATAATTAAAATTGCTTTACTTAACCAGTTAAGTGCGTTTGACGTGTATACACGTCGAACCAAATCGCTATTGTGGCGCGGTTGACGTGTATACTTGTCGTACTTGCAATTGCTTAATTTTAATTCCGCACTGTGTGGACGATTTTTAAAACTAAATTCCACAGTTAAGAGGTTAACGTTTCCTAATAATCCTATATAGCAATATTTACTAAAAGACAAGTGAACTACTTTGTAAACACTAGCTCAATACAAAGCTCAAAAAAGCATCGAAACTTGATTACCGAAAAGTGCTGGAAGCAGCACCGAATCTTCAAGCGCAAAGACGAGTAAAAAAGCAGGGAGAGAGAGAGAGAGCATTAAGCTCAGTTTTGTCTCGATTGTGTCAGTTACGTAAACGGAATTACATGAGTCTTATGTCAACGAAGACTATTTACTGTCAACGGATATCCTTTCTCACGGAGCTAGCCATCAAGTCCGAAGCATTCCAGAAGAATTGAAACCGTCGGGATGACAGTAATGAGCGGGTGGGCCGCATCGCTGCGATGTTAAAGCTTTTACGAGTACGACACCGTAAACTGTATACGAAGCAGAGATTGCGGGCGGGTGCGGCCTGTTTTGCGAGGGCTGATAATATGATAAAGAAGTATATAGAGTGATGCCAGCAGCCACTATCAACTCGGTCGATTTCCTCCGCGGGACTTCCTTCTTTCCCTCGATTTTCTAGCCGCGCGCCAAGCTTCCCGGCAAGTTTTACAGCCGACTTTTATCGCGGCATGTACGCGCGACATTTATCGGTTTCGGTTTAGGCCCGACTTACTGCTCATAATACTGCTTTACGGGCCCGTAATGCTGGCAAATTATTCCCGATAACGAGACATTCGTACTGGTTGGCGAGCCCCGCTGCCTTTAGTGCCCGCTCGAGCACCGGGAATTCCTAATGAAGCCTGACTCGTCCACTTCCACTCGCCACCCGGCTAATGCCCGGTTTCACCGTGTAGCCGGAAGTGCTGTTTACCCGCCACATTTTGCATATACTTAACGGTGGAACAACCGAAGATATTAGCTGTGTCTATTTATAGCGGCCGGTGAAAACGATTTGTTTTCGAAGAATCATGTTGGATAAGAAACGATGCTATTCTAAGAATGTTTTAGTGATATTGTTGTAAAAAGTAAATCGCATGTAATATTCCCTGTTACAATAAATATATATTTTGACATTTTGCATATACTTAACGGTGGAACAACCGAAGATATTAGCTGTGTCTATTTATAGCGGTCGGTGAAAATGATTTGTTTTGGAGAAATCATGTTGGACAAGAAACGATGCTATTCTTAGGACGTTTTAATAATATTGTTGTAAAAAGTAAATCATATATAATATTCCCTGTTACAATAAATATATATTTTTACATTTTGCATATACTTAACGGTGGAACAACTGAAGATATTAGCTGTGTCTATTTATAGCGGTCGATGAAAACGATTTGTTTTGGAAGAATCATCTTGTTGTAAAAAGTAAATTATATGTAATATTGCCTGTTGCAATAAATATGTATTTTGACATTTTGCATATATTAAACAGTGGAACAACTGAAGATATTAGCTGTGGCTATTTATAGTGGCCGGTGAAAATGATTTGTTTTGGAGGAATCATCTTGGACAAGAAACAAGATCTAAGAATGTTTTAATAATATTATTATAAAAAGTAAATCATATGTAACATTTCCTGTTACAAAAAATATATATTTTGACCGACAATTAATTGTGCGAAATAAAATTGTTTTGTTGTATTTATACCTGCTTAATAGTTGTCTTATTGTTTGTATAATCTTAATTAAATAATTATTGGTAGATCTTACATTTGTTTTGGAAGAATCATGCTGGAAAAGAAACGATGGAATATTTCTAAGAATGTTTTAATAATATTATTGTAAAAAGTAAATCATATGTAACATTCCCCGTTAGAATAAATGTATGTATATTTTTACCGATTATTAATTTTGCGAAATAAAATTGTTTTATTGTATTTATTTCTGGTTATTAGTTGTCTAGATTCTACGTATTTAATATTTGCAATATATTAAGAGACAGCAATATTGTTGATTCCAAGGAAAACGCATCATTCAACAACCAAGTAAAAGCATTACACTTTAATAATCAATATGTGAACTAGTGTATATGATTAATCAACATTCCTATATAATGCAACAAAAGTCGTGCGAAAATCTCGTAAATTAAAATGTCTAATAAATGCGTACCAAGTGCGAGCAAATGTAAAGCAAGTTTTAGTCTTTAACACTACTAACGATGCCATTTGCATCTTTTCTTGTTAAAAATAAAAACGTAAATTTATAATTTTTGTACTATACTTCAAATGTTGCTTAGTGTATTAGTTATCATATTAAACAATTAGCTACTTCCGGATCGGGAAAATATAGACTTCATTTTATAACCGGTCATAACACTAACGATGCTGCTTGTTTCTATTGTTCTTGTTACAAATAAAAGTGTAAATTTATAATTTTTTTATTACTATTGAAATGTTGCTTTGTGCATTTATTGTCGCATTAAACTAATAATTAGCTAGTTTCGAATTATAAAAGTATAAGCTTCATTTGATAACCGGTCGCAACAATGTTATTTCTTTTTGTTTTGTTTTGTTATTTAAATATAATATTTAAATAGAAATAAAATATTCGATCGTTTAAGAGAGGATAATAATAGCTATATAGATATAAAGAGCGGGTACGGTTAGTGTTAAACGAAAGAGAGAAAAGGGAGGATGAAAAATGGGAGGTTTTGGTGTGGCGCGAAGCGGTGGCAGTGCAATGACTCGTTACCGAATTAACATTCCCGTGTACGCACGGTACACTTGTCATCGGTACTAACGAACATTCCAGTATCGCGGAATTTTCTGAATTAGATCCCGTGAAATTCGGCCCGACCGCAGCCATTCCACGTGACGAGCGTATATAATTGATACTGGCGAAACGCAATATTACATTTCCCCGAATGCGAACAGCGCCGGCTATTCGAGCAGTGCCACGTGGACAGCGCACACACACACATACATGCGTTACGGCGCACAGTAGGTTGAATCGAGAAAAATATGGACAAAATTAGTTTTTGACCCTGCAGAATTTGAAAACCTTGTAGAAAATGAATGTGAAATATGGTTCGAAGGCTATGATAAACAACAATGATACGCAAATTGTGACAGATAAATGTTATAGATTTGATACTATTTATAGTTTCCCTGTAAGCATAAATACTATCAAAAATAGTGATTGCGTATGTTTATTTCGTAATGTTTGTACTATCTATAATTGATAAGGTCATCTTTCTTTGATTATTCCACCGGTTTCAAACGTAAGGTCAGATGAACTTAAGACGCTTTATGGACTCAAATTGGCCACTGCGCGGCGATGAAATGCACACTTGGAAAAAAAGTCGAACGCCACGCGAAAGTGCATGCAATATGTTTTATCGGAAGAGAGACAACAAATATGTCTGTTTTCTGTAGAAAGGTACACACACACACACACATCGACGCTTACGTCGCGTATCTTTTCAGCGAAAAATGATTCATGCATGCGCGCCGGACGCCGCGAAAAAAACCACCGGCGGAAAAATATGGCAAGCCGCTCTGCGAGCCATGCGCGTCGATGGTAAACGGATTCGCAGCCACCTTTTTGCTAGATTCTGTTTTTCCGCTTGCTCGCGCGATTGCCCACCCGTAAGAATCTTGCGGAACTTGCAATACGTAGCTGTCAAAGCCGAGCGCTGAACAAGCTGGTTCTCATGTTTTCAGAATTTTCTTGCCGATTGCCACAAATTAACTATGCAATCATGCATTTTTAACGTTTGAACTAGATTCGCCGAATATAAAAGTAGATTCTTTGGATTGTAAATTGTATCTTTGTTATGTGTTTCTTGTACCTGACAAGTGGAAATTGTATGTTTTTAATTTTGATATTGTAATTAACACATCTTGCGCGGGAAGCGACTAAAGTTGTTTTTCACGGATTATTGATGGGTTTTTGTGATATTTTTACAATAAGATCGGATAGACGTGCGTTGCAAGAATGAATTCTTATTGTATCGGTAAGACTTTGGCGGTAAAGTGCCCGCGCAAGATGTGTTCATTAAAAAATGTCTAGAAAAACGACATGCTTACAGAAGGATATAATATGCAAAAAAATTAAATTAAAACTTATTCACCTTATTAACATTTTGTTGAAAGATATAACGCCAGTAAGAATGTTAATTTATTGTAAAACTAGAATTTCAGCACTGCCATTATATTAACAGCGGTATATCAACGAATATGTTAATTGTATTTGTAAAAGTGTGGAGTTTAAACCAGCCATAGAATTTTCATCAAAAAACATAATTGGTATAATCAACTTGTAATTACAAATACTCAAAGACATGTTTCAGGGTTTTTGGAATTTTTATCTCTAAAGGGATGAAAAGGGAGTTCAATATTTTTTTCAAGAACGTTAATTATGTTTCTCGAATTACTTCAGGTAGAAACCTGGAATTTGTCAAGAAAATTTGTACTGAATTGTATTTTTACAAGCAAAGTATTCTATGGTTTTCGATAAATGATCCATTTGAGAGTTTAAATAATGTTTATTTTTTTAAAGAAGGTATTCTAAAAATTAATTTGAGGGTTCAAATAACGTTTACTTTTTCTTAAACAAAGTATTCTAAGGTTTTCTAAAAATGAATTTGATAGTTCAAATAATGCGAGGTGGTAATTAGCAAAAGGTAATGCGGGCGAGTAAAATTGCTGCTACAAGTTGGTTATACTTTCGGTCGAGCTAGTCTCGACAAGGCGACTGCCTCAAGTTTCTTCAGGCCAACTATTATGCAAGCGAACTCGATGCTTTGGCAATAGCAATCATATTCGGGTTAATGCACTTGAAAGCCAGTGTGAGCACTCTGCGCTCAAGTTTCCCGAGTGTCGATTCGAAAGAGCGAAGGCATTGGGGGTACCGCGTGACTCAGAAAAGGCGAGCGGCTAATTCAAGAAATAATCGGACTGAGAGCCTCTTTTCTTTCTGGGCGAGCCTTCGTCACGAAGTATTGTCTTTCAAGCTGACACTCGACGCCCGCTGCGAACCGCACCCGCCGCGAAATAACTTCCGCCGAAACTCGGCTGACAGGAAAACTAGCCGGCGGCGCACAGTGCGCTCGAATGCTAAAAACGCGGACATTCGCAGTAAATCGTACTTTATCTTAACACTTTGACGGCCGGACATTTCTTTTATTTCTTATACGTTGCCGCAGGTGGAATTAAAGCATATTTCCTTAACCTTTCAACGGCTATTGAAACGCAATTGTTTGTAAAACAGTCATTTGTAACTTTATTATTATTTAAAATGTCAACGAGGTTATTTTATAGCTTTAAATAGGTCTACTTATGTTTTCAATATTTGGAGTAACGAAATACTGTTTCAATCTAAACTAACAAATTACAGAATAAAAGAGCGTGAAAACCCATAAATAAATATGTATGTTTAAAGAAATATAAGAAAAGATTTCGTAAATTTTTTACATTTGCACATCTCTCTTAGAATACACAAAAATAAAACATTATTTTTTTTAAAAAGTCACGTATGCGTGACAGCGGCCGTCAAAGTGTTAACAAAAACGTATTTATCGGTGTTCTCTAGATAATTTATCATATAAGTTGTATGATTTGGATGTGCTTTCATTTTGATATTATAACTTTAGTTTCTAACCTATGCCCTACCATACAATGGCATACCATATGATGTATAAAATGGATGATTCTTTCTCTCGAAAACTTCACCGGATTTCATATATCAGACATAGGTGAAAATATTCGTCAAACATTCTACCTTAACGCCCTGAAATCAGTTGGTTCGTTTTTCTTGCAATTTTCGAAATGGCAGCGTCATTCGTAAAATGAAAGCACAACATCAAAGTCATACAACTTATATGATCAATTATCCAGAGAACACCGATAAATATGTTTTTGTTGCGATAAAATACAATTTAGTTTCAATGTCCGCGTTTTCAGCATTACATAGCATACAGGCTGATTCATTTGTGTTCGGAACTGTTGTCGACTTTGTCTCAAATGACACACACCTTTTAAAGGAACATCGTCTTCTTTATGCGATTTTCATGTCTGCGCGTCTTACGACATTCCTAAAATGTTTCAAAGATGTTCACGTTATGTCACCTTTTTGTGGTATTTTTATATCATCACAAAGACGTTCATTAAAAGACGTTTTCACGTCTAAACTTTACATTTCTAGAGTGTTATAAAAATGTCTGTAGTATACGATTATTTGGTAATTGCACATGTCTGCAATAGTTGTATGTATAACCTCGAAATTGATTCTTTTCTCCAAATTAAACGTTGATTTTACTGAATTAACATTTTAAAATACTGCTTTTAGAATGTCATATAGTGATAATACATTAAAAATCCTGTTGTGAAAGTATTAAAGACGCATTTAAAATAACTTCTACATGTCTCCTTGCAGTTTATACTTTGGAAATTATTGCAGATACAAACAAAGCTTTTGAGAAATTTCTTTGCTTTTTTGTGAATAATTAAGCCACGTTTTATCACAACAATGAATTGAATAAAAATAGAAAACCTACAATTATTTGTGACTTTTCCAAAGATCCAATAACATTGTAAAATTTTTTTCAAAAATGCATGGAAATTTTTCCGTAAGCTTTTGGTTCAATTTTATAACCATAAATTATTTTTAGGGATACAAGAGGAGTTTTAAGTAAATGTCTCACACTCGTTCGTTCACTCTTGCGCTTTCTGTTCGTGCTCTTTTCTATTTTTAGCTACCATTCACTTCTCATCAGATAGGCAATTGCCTGTCGCTCGCAGCCATCCGTAACATTCGCACTTCGCACGAGCCAAACTCAAACTGATTTACATTATCTAGTAATTTTAATTATACACGAATATTTTCCAGCTGTTCAATAAAATATTGTCTTCAGCTGCTCGTTTAGAGTAAGTAAAACAGCAGACTGCTTCATTGATATAATATAATCATGTATTATTTAAATCAGTCAAAGAGAATTAAATGAAAGTATCAGCACACTTACTATTTTTAGAATATATTTTCTTGAAAAAGAAAATTATGTTCCCTAAAAGAACACTTTCTTATTCAATAAAATATATTTTTATTCATAGAGAAGAATTTTGATCTTGAAGAACATTTATTTCAAGAACACAGTAAACATTTTTTTAACTACTGCACATGGAATATAAATATAATGCTTGATAATAAAAATAGTGTGGAATATGAAGATCGTGATTCAAAGCCAAGTAAACCGCATTGTATATCTAAATGGAGAGAATCGCGAGCAGGCTGACGGGAGCGTCACCCATTCCACTTGTGCCGGGGAAACACAAGGATGACACTGGTGAACCGGCTGCGACGTATCCGGGAATATCAACAGGAGGGAAGGAAGAAGGATGTTATTCTAAAGATGTTTTAATAATATTATTATAAAAAGTAAATCATATGTAACATTCCCTGTTACAAAGAATATATATTTTGACCGATTATTAATTTTGTGAAATAAAATTGTTTTGTCGTATTTATCTCTGCTTATTAGTTGTCTCATTGTTTGTATAATCGTAATTAAATAACTATTGATAGATCTTACATTTGTTTTGGAAGAATGATGCTGGACAAGAATCAATGGGATATTTCTAAGAATGTTTTAACAATATTATAGTAAAAAGTAAATCATATGTAAGATTCCTCGTTAGAATAAATGTATGTACATTTCGACCGATTATTAATTTTGTGAAATAAAATTTGTTTTGTTGTATTTAATGTTGCTTATTAGTTGTTTTATTGTTTGTACATTCATAATTCGGTAACTATTGATAGATCTTACGTACTTAATATATAAAAATAGTGTGGAATATCAAGATCGTGATTCAAAGCTAAGTAAATCGCATTGTACACGGTGAGTTACTTGCCTTTGAATCACCACAGTCGAGCATATACTCTTCCATAGAAAATCATTAGAAATAACCTAGACATTTAAATTACACTCAAATGTTGCTCAATATTTGTCAGCATTTCCTGCATTTATTCTACATGAAATTTCACCCTGCAGAAGGCAGTTATATATAATATTTCCCTATAAATATAATATAATGAAATATTTTCTCCTTACGTTGCTAGCCATTCGAAGGAAGTCAATGCTAAAACTTGGTAAAATATTCCCTCCAACAGACTACATAATTTAATAGATTCTATTGTTAAACATAGAATATATAGTATAATGAAATAGATGTCTAGTAAAAGTGAGGTTAGGAGAGTACTGATTCAAACGCAAGTGAATCACCCTGTACATGTAAATGGAGAGATGCGAGCAGGCTGACGGGAGCGTCACCCATTCCACTTGTGCGGGGAAACACAAGGATGACACTGGTGAACCGGCTGCGACGTATCCGGGAATGCCAACAGGAGGGAAGGAAGAAGGAGGAGGAGGTTTCGGCGGAGAGAAAGCAAAACTCCGGCCAACTTAGGGAAACTCAGCGTGTCGGTGTTGTAAGGAGAGACTATTCCAGCATTTTAAAATCCTCGCGGACCCATGCTTCCTGCCTCGCCTTTTTTGGCGAGCATCTGTAAGCCGATACTTGAAAGAGCCGGACACGCCGCGCCGCCCGGCCATCCTCCTAACCACCGCATCCAACTACCCAAACTTCTTCGGGAATATCCTACCAACCGCTCGCGAACCTCCCACTCTCTAATTCCGCCCAGAAGAAATGGACATTGAGCGATCGAGTAACTGTTAATAAATTTCGGTAGAAGTAATGTATCCGGCATGAACATACAGTCGACGAAAAAAGTTCTCGCGCAGCTAGTGTTTTTGGAATGAATTTGGTGGAAACAGAAAACTTTTCGGTCTGAAATAAAATACAGTTTCTTGAAGAAGACAGTTTTGTTCTTCGAAGAAAATATAGTTTCTTAAAGAAGACAGTTTTGTTCTTCAAAGAAAATATACTTTCTTGAGGAAGATAGTTTTGTTCTTCAAAGAAAATAAATTTTCTTGAAGAAAGCAGTTTCCTTTCTTGAGAAAATTTCTTCCAAAAAAGTACTTGCTTTGTTAATACTTTTTTTATTCATCGCATAGTCATACTATTGTTATGTAGAATCAAAATACAGTGCTCGTTAAAATTTATATCATTCTGATGTAAGACTTCAACTGTGATTAGGTAGTTAAATATAAAAGAATCATTGCTGAGTTGTCGAAATTTTCGAAGCAGTTGTGTATTCGCAAAAAGTAATAAATACGCTTTCAAAGTTTTTGGAATATACAAATGCAATAAAAAATATAGTAATAATATTAAATGACACGTAAAAATCTACAAGCATTATTAGATTTTACATTTCACGTCAGTTAAATAGCACTTTTTCGTAAATTAGAAAAGAAGAATAGCGTTTTGAGAATTTTGGTCTTTCCGACAGATATTCCAAAGAAAGACAGTTTTACTTCAAAGGCAGACATCTTTTTTTATGTCTGTTTACACATTTCCATTTTTAAAACGAAAACTATTAAACGTATCGCTAATTCCTGATAAAGTATGTATGATAAAAAAATGGAGCGATTCTCTTTTAAATTTTTCCGCCATTGTTACAAACACCCGGCAATAATGTCAAGTAAGGCTTGATCACAAAAATGGGCATTGTAGTGCGGGAAGTAGAAAGCGAGTTTCCCTCGAGCAGAAGAAGTCATCAGAAAAATAGCTTAATTAGTGCAAGGGTTGGAATGAAAGTCTCATCAAGACAAAGGGCAGGGAGCGCGCAGCTGTCTTGCTACGCTATTAGAATACTTGGGCATGAGAGCGGCAGAAAAAAGTATCCAAATAAGGTGAAAGCGGTTTTTCCATTACGAGAAGTATCCTTGAAACTCTGCTAGTAGAAAAGGCAACGTTTATCTGTTTCTACGATCGCGGTAAACTGGAGAACGCTCGAACCGATTTTTATGCAACTTTGTTCTTATATAATATTACAACATTTATTATTTATGCGTTGCACAAATAACTTCAAAATTGTAAAAGAAGGAAAGTGTAACAAAGAGAGTTATATGAACGTATTATTCTTTGAATTAAGTTATTGTTAACATTACAGGAAATGTCACCCAAGTGAAACTGGCTGGGACAGTTGGTTAAGAATTTACAATTAAACTAGACCAACTATATAAACTATTAAAGAAGCTTTAACTTCGCTCTCTAAGTTTCTCGGTCGAGGGAGTGCTGGAGTGGGCGTACACAAAAATAAAGAACATTTAAACCAACTTGAAGACTGTACTTCTTACAGAGCGGTCCAACCGAGGATGACTCATTCCACTGCCGCCAGACGCACGTGACCGATCACACTGACAGAGACCTCCTGTCACAGTGTCTGTCGCTAACTTTCTACCCTGCGAATTCTACACCAGCTCGTTTTAAAGCGCGTACTGGAACGGCGGGTCGCTTGTCTCGCATTTAATCATGGAAAGCTAGAAATCCTCGCACAGTTGTTCATATACTACATAAACCGCGTCAAAAATCGACATTTCAAGTCCCACAAAATTTTTTTGCGTAATTTTCTCTTAAAGAGGAATGTCCAGAGCACCCGAAATCACTTTTGTTTGGTCAATTCCTTGCAGCCTCACAGAATGACAGAATTAGTGAAAGTTAGGACTTGGAAATCGGTGCTATGCATTTTTCATATCAAATTTGTTTTAGAGTTCTAAAACAGTTCCACTGAGTGCCGCCTTTTATCTTACATTTTCTGAAAAGTAAAAGTACAGATTTGAAAACTATAATAATAAGAATTGCAGATACTTGTACATTTTCGATTGGCGGTCAGTAAAAGGGCACAATACACAGTATGATTTTAAAAGAAATCTGGTATTAATGAGCTTAGAACTATGTTCAATTGTTTTTCATTTGTCAGAGAATTCTTTTCAATAAAACGAAAGGTACTCCTCAAATTGTCCTTACTTTCATTATTTCATTCCAATTGATTTGAGTAATCATATAGAAAACAGCCATAGAAAGAAGTTTTCGCGATTCCTCGAAGCAGATGAGATTCTAATTGCCTGAAGACAACATTCCTGTTCATATAAATGATCCCATTGAGAGGGCAGTCCACCGGATCTTCAACATTGTTTCGCGAGGGGGAAAAAACATTCTACTTGGCTGCAGAGAGAGTTGTTTCCGGTGGGTTGGTAGTGGAAGGAGTGCTGTCAACCGGATGTAGAAACGGTGAGAGAGAAGAGATTATCCGTTTTCTACAGGCTGGGGTGTGTAAGACTACGAAAAAAGGAACGGCCGAGACATATGTGCTTCGGACAGAACTTCACATGGCAGCGGCGCACAGCGCGGTGGATCATAAGAATCGCGGACAAAATTAGTTTTGCTGCTCTTCGCGCGCAAAGTATCAGGAAAGGCTTTAATATTGAATTATAGAAATTAGAAATATATTCAAATGAATGATGAACGATAAGATCTTATTAATACGTTCCGTGGGAAACCGCTTTTGCCCCACTTGTTGTTTTAACTAACAATTGATGTATTATCAGGGTCATTCCACGCCAAGTGAGAAGCTGGATTTTGGTGATGTCGGGGATTTTGCTGAAAATTCATCATTACATTGGGACCAAAGTACGAACATCCTCTACGCGATAAACCTGGTTTCATCAATTTCGGTCCATCCATCTCGGAGATATCGCCGGACAAACGAAATTTTAGTAGAAACGTGAAACCAGCGACAAATTCAATTTTTATGCAATAACAATGGTTAGCGTTAAACAATATCGAAAAATTGTATAATGGGACTAAACTGTGAACATCCTCTATAACATAAGCCGGGTTTCATCCCGATCGGTCCAGCCGTCTTCCCGTACTCGCCGGACAAACATTAAAAAAACGTACCTCCTCCTTTTCAAAGTCGGTAAAAATATTGTGGGACTTGAAATATCGATTTTTGGCGCAGTATCTGGACCACTGTGTGGCGAATCTAAGAGTTGCACTGGTCGCGTGTGCCTTACTCGAAAGCTGGTATTACTTTTATCCAAGCTTACCGGCACTCTCACACACCAATCTCCGCACTTACACCAGCCTTAAACGAAAGGATCGCATTCGCTCGGCCGCCGGCGCACAGTATGATATTTTCGGGATCTAGCGGAACTTTATTATTTGAGTTCAAAGCGTTCTACTATTACTCTTCATATGTTATTATTATTGATACCTGCATTCTCTAATTCTTTTATTAATGGTATCGTTGTTCTCTGTTTGCCAGCTCAAAGTTACCTTATAAAGTTACGCAGTAATTATGTTTCACATTGATAATGCATTGCATTATAATTACTGTGGTACTTACACTAAAAATGTGTCGGAACACGCGACTTAGACGAGAAACTCATTCATTTATTGTAAAATGACAATATTTGGTATATGTGCAAATTTGTGCAATATGACATTGATTTTGTTGAGTTATTTAAGAGTCTACCTTTGTTCCGTATATCATGAAAAACTGGTATAATGTAGTATACCGTATAAAAACTCGAGATATAATGAAATAATGGCATTTTCGAAATTAATTGTTAGTGTAAAATGCCTGATTGGCGAGTTTTTTGAATTGCAAAAATACGTAACTTTGAGCTGGTAAACAGAAGACAACGATACCATTAGTTAAAAAAAATTAGAAAATGCAGGTATCAATAATAATAACATATGAAGATTAACATTAGAACGCTTTGGACTCAAATAATAAAGTTCCGCTAGATCTTGAAAATATCACACTGTGCGGCGCCGGGGAAAGAGAGAGATGTGCTCGCAGAAGTACATATCCGCCCCGATGCCCGGAAATTTCGTATGCTTTATCTGGCGGAGTCTCACGGAGACGTCAGATGGGAATATCGCCGGCTGCCAGGCGAAACTGATCGGAATAAAAATCAATATCAATATATACCGACAGCCATGTCGGCCAGACGGAGATTTTACATGGGCATACACAAGATATCACGAATAATGCATTATGTACTTCTTGCAAATTGCTATCAATGCTGGTAGAAAAAAGAAGATTTTTAGGGAACATGTGTCTTTGTATGTTTTTAATAAATTGTTATGCTTTTGCAACACATGATATGTAATGTCAGTTAACTTAATTTATTTTATATACTTTTATATTAATTTGTGCTTTCTGTAATAGAAACTAGCTTTTAAAAGTCTCTTTTACAAGTATTTTCAAACAGAGACCTCGAATGCTTTTATTAATTATTATTATGTGATTGTACTTCTTTCTGTAATTAATTATTTTCAATATTTGTTAAGCCAGATACCTTTGATCCGTTTAGTATAAACATATTTTATTGCGTTTATTCCTGCAATGCGTAATTATAAACAGCTCTTCTCTTCAAATTCGAATGCTTTTATTAATTATTATTATGTGATTGTACTTCTTTCTGTAATTCATTATTTTCAATATTTGTTACGCCAGATACTTCTGATCCGTTTAATATAAACATATTTTATTGCGATTATTCCTGCAATGCGTAATTATAAACAGCTCTTCTCTTCAAATTCGAATGCTTTTATTAATTATTATTATGTGATTGTACTTCTTTCTGTAATTCATTATTTTCAATATTTGTTACGCCAGATACTTCTGATCCGTTTAATATAAACATATTTTATTGCGTTTATTCCTGCAATGCGTAATTATAAACAGCTCCTTTCCTCAAATTCAAATTGCAAAATCATTTAAATTACTATCCTCATTGTGGGACGTGTTTACTTTTCGTACTTTATTTTTTCTGGCGAGTCTGATTTGAACTAAATTATGTGCCCCATCTTTTGTTAATATAAAACAATAAAGATAAAAACACCAATTGTTGTTTCTGTCTGAACTACACCCGACTGTTGTTTTTAAAAATAAATATTCTGCTACATTTATATTTTTTGCATAATATGTTATATAACGTTTGCGCATGTATTATAATGTGTTAGCTGCAAGTTGAATTTCGATTAAAATAATTATTATGAATGAAAAGGCTGTAATTTATCTGCTACTCTTCAAATGAGAGTACATTAGAAGAAGAATGTAATATTGAGAACACATAGATTATATTTTCGAATTTACATTTGTCTACGAATTACAATACGAATTTGTTAAAAACACATACGTTGATAATTCAACCCATCGTAAACATACTAAACTTTTAAACCAAACTACCAACTTTTAAACCAAACCTTTAAACAAACATTATAAAACCAAAAAAAATCCCTACAATCACAATATCAAAGAAACACATTTCCAGGGATGCTCCGAATTCAGTAGTCCGAGCGGAACAATAAAGGACTCCGCCACTAGGAAGACTCTCGTCCGCTAATTATCCAGGCGGAGAAGAGGGCGGCGGCGTCGAGTAGAAATGCATAAATAAGTGGGAACTGGCGCGGCGCTATTATGGGCCTCTGTCATTCGGGGTCATCAGCGATTGATTGGAAAGATAGTGGACGGGCCGAGTTCCAGCGGTGAGAGCGTATAATGAGATCCAGGTTGCACGATACATCGATGCGCGGGAGGGAAGAAGAGGGAAAGAGAAGAGGAGAGGAAGAGAGGAAGAGAAGGAAAGGGGGTTGAGCAGGAGGGAAACTTTTCCACTATGTTCCTCATCCGGCGGCAGGGCGAATCGCGATGGAACTCCCGTGAGCAATCAGTAGCACGGTTCAGCGGACAGACCGACAGACGGAATAGATTCTCTTCCGTGAGATGCCTACCTGCAAGTCGAACTCCCATGTACTCGAACTTTCCACCTGACTGCTCGCTCGCTCGCTAGCTTCCTTCGTCAACCGGCGTGTAATGCTCCAAACTCGCCCACCTCCCCCCAAACGAAAAAGGGAGGAAGCGCACGACCAAACAAGACGCCAGCCAATCGACAAAGAGAAATCTATCTGTTCGAGCATCCTGCGTTTCGAGTGGCTCGCTGTGGATGATTTTGATATAAAATGCGTGCATCTTATGCTTATGGTGGAAAAAATCGAACTTTATCGTTATATTTTTGTTCTGGAGAATCTTAAGCACAAGAAATGTTTGTGAAGATTCTTTTAATTTCCAATTGTTTTGGAGATAATGAAAGAAAGTCTAAAATGCGCACATCTGATCTTATTGTCGATAAAAGTTGAACTTTATCATTGTATTTTTATTCTTGGCAATCTTAAGCACAAGAAGTGTTAGTAAACACTTTTTTAATTTACAATTGTTCCAATAGAGAAATTTAACTTTGTTTGCTAATCGTGCATCCTATTCTTTCCTGGTGACTTAGTTTTTCTTCCAAAATATATCTTTTCCCGTGTATTTTGGCGCATAATTCATCTGCAGAAATTTGCGGATAATTGTGTCATAAATTAATACACATAAAATTACGTCGCCGCACGGAATAGTGTTAATTGTTTTCAAACGTTAAGGTAATATGTCAGTTTTGTATAATATGTTCCTATGTATTTAAATGGAGCATTTTAACTTTGTTTGCTAATCGTGCGTTCTATTTTTTTCTGGTGATTTATTTTTTCCCTGAAAATTGATACTCAAGTTATAAATTAATATACTTACAAAATTACGTTTCAGAGAATACATATTATATAAAACTCTCATTATCACCAAAACAATTTGAAATTGAAAAATTGCTTACTAACATTCTTTATGCTTTAGATTGTCCAAAATAAGGATATGTTGATAAAGTTTCAAACGTAAGGTCAGATGAACTTAACGCGCTTTATGGACTCAAATTGGCCACTATGCAGCGATGAAATGCATACTTGGAAAAACTGTCGAACGCGACGCGAAAGTGCATGCAATACGTTTTATCGGAAGAGCTGTTTTCTGTAGAAAGGTGCGCACACATCGACGCTTACGTTGCATATCTTTTTAGTGAACGATCTTTTCACTAATACAATTTGAAATTCAAAAATTGCTCACTAACAATTCTTGTGCTTTATATTATCGAAACTAAGCATATATTGATAAAGTTTCATTCCAGTTTCCTTGATTGTTTTCAAGCATAAGGTCAAATACGCGCTTATAAGCTCACTGTGTGGCGCCACGCGCAATTTTTCTGCGCCAGCGTAATTTCCCAGTCAAAACCAAGAGAAAAAGAAAGACAGACAGAGAATTGGTCGCCCTTTAAATCTGCCGATTGCGCTTCCGATAAATTCCACTTGTCCAAACAGAGAAAAGATTATCCGAGAATCCTCTTAATCCGAAAGCCGGACGATGAACGCTCGCTCGCTCGCGCGGGCGCGCGCGCTTCGGCGCAGAGTACACTGAAAGCTGCCGCGGAGGGAATCTCATTGGAGGAATAATTTGTTCGGCCGCCGGCAGATTGTGCAAATACAGGGATAAACGGGAGAGCGCGTGGCCGGATGATATTTTCGCCGATTGAAAGGGTAAACCGAGCGCTCTTTTTTTCTCTCCCCAACTCCACCGCTGCTGCTGCTGCTGCTGCTGCTACGCTTTGCGGATTAATACGAAATAAAATGGCGCGCGGTTGACGTGTCTCCTCCAGTGGTGCACGCGTGTCCGCCTTTGAAGCGCTCGCGGACGCGAGGACGGGCGAAGCGGGTGGCTGACCCCGTGGAAATCAATAGAGCCGATAAATGGGAAAAGATTCAACATTGACTCTGTCATTTTAAACGTAATCATAACTCCGCTCTTCCATGGAATGTCAGTGGAACACGAAACTCAAAGAGAGAAAGAAAGAACCACAGAGAAAAAGAGAGAAAGAGAAGCCACAAGCCCGAGCGATTTCCCGAAAGCGTCGCCGGCGCCCGGCATTCCGCTCAATATTCCACGAGCGGAATCCTCCCACCCTCTCTCTCTCTCTCACTCGCGCCTTCGCACACGTGGGATCCGCAGGGCTGAAACATTAAACGTTTCGTTTCGCGAAGGAGGATTCGCATGGAGTGGCGGCCAGTGGATCGGCCGCAGAGTAGAGCAGACTAGACTAAAGCGGAGAGTAGAGTGTACCGGAGAAGAGCGAAGGCTCCAAGAGAGGAAAGAGGCGAGCGGGAGCTAAAAATCCCTGGTTGTCGGCATGGAAAACTGAAATAGCCGATGCTGGACGTGCGAGAGAGGAAAAGAGAGAGAGAGATAGGCCAGTGTCCCTTTCGAAGCGGAGGCGCGCCAGCGTCTCTGTCTCCGGAGGGATAAAATACTCCGGGTTGCAGCAAATCCCCCGGGCATTTGCGGTGGCCATCTCGGCCGCTCCGAAAACAGGGGTTCGAGCGGAGAGCGAGCGAGCGAGCGAGCGCGCAGCCTGCGAGAGCTCGGCGTTCCCATGTTTTTAATCACTTTGCACGCAGCCAATGGCACGGAACGGCCTCCACCACCGGCAGAGGGTGGTTTCGCGAAAGCCACCCCTTCGCCTCGCCACCCACCGCCCGCCGCCATCCCTCTTTCTCTCCCGCACGCACACACACGTGTACTCTCATCCCGTGTAACTCCTCGCTTGCTATCTCTGCTGTGCTCTCTGTCTAACGAGCCGCCTCTTTCCCGCATGTTTCTCCGCTCTCTCGCAGAACATTTCGCGCCTCGACGTGCTACGCCAACCACCCACCTTCCCTTATAAATGTTACAACTTTAGAGATCTATTGGGTTCAGCTGGAAATACTTATTGCTCGGGAAGATGAACAATTCCGGAAGTGTATGTGTGTTATGTCTCGGCGAGATTGAGAATCGTGTCAAGGGGGTGTAGGACAGTTAACTTTTCAAATTTTATTTTTTAAATAAACAATAAGGCAGTTATTAATTGTTGAACATTACAATATTAATTATGCGTAATAGGACTCTGCAGATGATTTCTTTGGTACAGTTGGTCCAATGAAGTTCAACTTTTAGAGAGTTCTTTTTTAAGATCATACCAAAGGCAGACACCAAAATCATGCGGATAAGTCATGTGGAAGTTGGTTCTAAGACTTTTGGGGAAAAAAATCAAAAATGCATCTATTTTAAAAGCTTCTACTTAAGCTTTCCCCTCAAGCAATCTTCCCCTAGTTTTACAGCTTGTTACAAACCCAAAACACCATTTATATGTTGGATTCTATCCTATATCCTATAGCATTCACGCTTAGTTTTGTTATTTATATGTATGTGATAAGTTCAGTCGTTTCGTCCAGAATGATGTTTATATGTTTTAAAAATCTGTCAATGTGCCATTCGTCACCAGTCCTTCCAAAACAGTTCAGATCAATAAAGTTATATTTGTTTCCTAAGTATTTAATTATTTCATACTGATTTCTACGGAACGGAATCACTCTTCAACATTACACACTAGAACAACATTTGCATGACTAATCACCAATAAATGATAGCAGCAGTTAAAGGGTTAAGGATCGCGTCGACTCTCTCCAACCCAAGTATTGCGTCGTCGGCCTCGGCGACGCGGACACAGAGCGCTGGGACGTTGAATCGGCGCGGATTGGCGCCGGCTTCGTCGTTCTCCGAGTCGTAGCTGTCGCTCGCGCGTGATGCTGCTAGCCGAGAATCGTCGCCCTCGTTCGCCGCCGCCACGCTGCTTTACCGTTGTTGTTGCTGCGTTCTCCTCCGCGGCGTCGAAACAAACAATCGGCCGCGATACGAAAACACGCTCCCTCCCACACAGTTGGAGACAGAGAGATAGAGCCAGAGAGAAAAAGAGAAAATGAGACAAAGAGAGTAAGAGGCAGACAAAGGGTGAAAGACAGAGAGAGTAAGGGGGAGACAAAGGGTGAAAGACAGAGAAAGCCAGAGAGAGGCAGAGAGAGGTAGATAGTGAAAGACCTAGAGAATGAGAGAGAGAAAGAGAGAAGGAGTGGAAGACAGAGAAAGCCAGAGAGAGAAAAAGACAGTGCGAGAGAGAGATAAAGAGTGAAAACACATAGAGTTAGAGAAAGACATAGCGAAAGACCTAGAGAATGAGAAAGAGGCAAAAAGAGAAAAAGAGACAGAGCGAGAGAAAGAGACAAAGAGTGGAAGACCTAGAGAATACGAAAGAGAAAACGAGACAGAGCGAAAGAGAGACAAAGAGTAAAAACACAAAGAGTGAAAGAGAGACTTATAGCGAAAGACCTAGAGACTGAGAGAGAAAGACAAAGAGTAAAAACAAACTGAGTAAGAGAGAGACTTATACTGAAAGATAGAGCGGGAGAAAATAAAAGACACAGCAAATGAGAGAGAAAGAGGAACTGCAGGGGTGTTAGAGTGGAGAAAGAGCGAAAGAGAGATAGCTTCGTGAATCCAATGGACAGATAGTCCGGCAACCCGCCGTGGAATTGCATGGGCGAAAAGAAAACACGCGAGCGGAAAGGGAATCGGCGGTTAAAGCGAGAAATGGAAATTTCGGAACTGAGGGAATCCGACGCGCTACACACTCACGTACTCTTGTGCAACACTGTCTCGAGTCTAATGCTGATTTGCGTTGAGAATGATTCACTTGCTTCTGAGTCAGCAGTATTGAATATAGAACGCTTTATATTTACAGGATTGTTTTAAATTATTTAATAAGTTTAACTGTTTTAGCGCCGACCAAAAATGTCGCACTCATGCCAACAATATTATAAATATAAAACATTAACACTGGATTGACTAGGATTTTTTTATACCAGGATTTATTATATTTTATTTTAAATAGGTATAAACCAGTCATTTTGACTGGTTTTGGTAAATCCAGTGTTACGAAAAAGAGAAAAATGAATTTCTCTTTTACGAGCAATATTTAAATCTATGGACATTTTTTTCAATTGTTCTGAAACGAAATTAAACCATTTATAATGATTGATAAATTTATTTTGAGATGGACGAGACTTGTCGCAAGTGTTACGAACAACGATATATCGTCGTTTGGCACTAAAAAGGTTAATTGTGCAGAATGCATCTCATTATATATATTATGCAGTATATTGCACATATTATATGTGTTTCCTTTCTAATATATAAGTAAATATATAATATAATACAAAAGATTATACACAGTGGAATATTTTCTTCAACAGGCTACTTTATACACATATATAATATGATGTATCATTATAAATATATTAAAGACAGGTAAGTCTGATGGGAAGATAAGTATAATGAGAAAAATTTGAGACATGTCTGATGTAAAATGTGATACGCCAAACCTGAATCAAGGGGAAGTGAATCGCCTTGCACAGGATGTGAGATAATCATTGGTTTATTAATAACTGATATTTTCTTGGAACATTTGAAAAATCTGGTAGAATTCGTATTGGATGGTTTATTTAACGCAATCTTTTGTCTTTATCATCCAATTTTTTTACTAAATACACTCACTTTTCAGCTGTATTATTAAAACTTATTAAACAAATACTTAAAAGAAGGATTTATTATAATATCGTGATAAAATTCGAGTTCTATAATTTGGTTTGAAGTTATCTTCACAACAAATCATTTTTCTCATTTTCTCATAAACCAATCATTTTAATTATGCACCGATCTTCACTAAACCTACTTTGCATCCCAAGAAATATCATCCTGTACTTAATGCACATGATACAATTGACAAATTTACATAATATAATTCCAATTCGAAAGTGAATCACCTCGTACATTTCCACAGAGCCTCTTTCTCTCTTTTCTCCTTCCATCTCGCTCGCTTTGTTCGCTCGCGATGGAAACACATCGATGCCGGGCGCGCGCGCGCGCGCTTCGCTTTCCCCGCTCGATCGGACTTAAGTGAATTTGGCAAATTTGCGCGCGGCGTGTTTATCGATGCAGCGCGCCGCCGCCGCCGGCAGCGGCGGCGTATCGATATGGCAATCGCACAAATGGCATTACCTAATCAGCAGCGCACCGCGAAAGGGTTCCCTTGACGTCACTCTCGCGTCCTCTCTCTCTCTCTCTCACGCTTGCATTTTCTCTCTCTCTCGCGCGCGCTTGTCGTATTAGCATTGCGTGCGCGTGCACGATCGTCGACCGCGCGATAAGACTGCGCTGGCCATTGTTGCAACAATCGCCACGTTTCACCGTGAGCGGCGCGGCGCGGCGCCGCGACGCGCCGCGCACCTGCCCTCGCCCACTTCTTCCATATACATCTGCGGCTTTCAAGAACACGAGCGGTGTTTGTAATCGAATCTACCCAGCCTCGTCTGGCTAGGGATTAATACTGAATGTATAGCAGGCCCGATCGAATGACCGCTTTTAAAATTCGATTCGATTATGCTAAACCCATTTTTCTCCCGTTATTGTTCGCAGTCATAATGAAAGTGTATGATTTCTGGTATGTAAATGTTATTTTGTGCATTGGCTTTTGGTTTGAATTGAGAATTTCGGTGCGTGGAGATTGTAAAAATGTGAGAGGTTATTTTGTAAACAGTTGTTTTGCTGGTTAGTATGCAGCGACCGAAAAAGTATTGACATAGTCGATATTTTTTTAATAAATTTTGTTAAGAAGAAGAACTGTCTCCTCCAAAAAAATCGATTTTTTCCAAAGAAAAGCATTTTCCTTTTCAAAAACAATGTATTTCTATGGAAAAGAAATCTCTAGAAACTAACAACTATTGCAAGAATTGAATTCTGCATTGTCATTCTTTAGACTGAACTGTGAAATTTTATAATTTACACTTTTTGTCCAGGTGTAATAGGTTTCGAGATAATTGACATTGAATGAACTTTGGATTTTCTGCATTCCACCCCAATTTTCCCTGCTTCCAAATTTAAAAAAAATATGTATCGAATGGTTTTTCGAGAACTACATTTTGGATAAATTTGATGAAATATCGTTTGCCTTCTATTGTGACGTAATAATGTATAGATCATGTTATTCAGAAAGAAATGCACTTTGAGATAGAAAAAGTATTTTTCAAGTTTGTTTAGAAGATTTGGAAATTTACGTCACCTTATACCACTCATCTTTTGTACACATAATATCCAAAAATCGTATTATCTGCGTCTCACCCTTTATATCACTATAAATACAAAATCTCAGAACGTCTCACACCGCGTTATTTTCCCCCCATTTCGCAAAACACCCTAATTTCTATCTTCGCCAGTAATGAATTAAAAACAATATCCTGCCTAACATACACCACACATAAACCCCGGAAAACACTCATACGTAATTAAAATTATAATCTATAATGATCCTATGCAAAGCAGTCTACTCTGCTTTAATTTAAAGGCCGACTAAATTACCCTGTACATGCATTCACGGAGTATCATAAACCGTGGAGAAGATTCTTAAGCCTTAAAAGCCGTCGCAGATGGAAAGCCGGGTAGGGAAATCTCGAGCGTAATTGCACGTAAGATACAAGATCTCTGCTACTCTGTGTAACATCGGTTGGTAGGTTGCACGGTAAGTATGCGCTGCCAGGATAGCGAGTCATTATGACACATGCTTCCACTGACTATTCATGAAGCTCTGCCGAACGCTGTTATTAAAGATACCGAGAGATACGGCTGTTGAACTCGCAGCTTGCTGGCGGATGTTGCCATCAACAGGATAACATACAGCTCGTTACTGGAAAGAAGGCGCCTCGCTCTAGAATTCGGAAAGAGTGGGACTGAATCAGGGATGGGCAAGTATGAATAATATAAGGTCTCGATTACTAATAATCGTGGAGAAAAATTCGTGATTATTTGTAATCGTGGAGAAAAATCCGCGATTATTTGTAATCGTGGAGAAAAATCCAACGATTCAAAGTTGAATATTTCGAATTCGAATGATTCAAAGCTGAATACTTTACTCATTCGAATTCGAAATATTCAACTTTGAATCATTCGAAATTGAAATATTCAACTTTGAATCATTCGAATTCGAAGTTTTAAACTTTGAATCATTCGAATTCGAAATATTCAACTTTGAATCATTCGAAATTGAAGTATTCAACTTTGAATCGTTCGAATTCGAAGTATTAAACTTTGAATCATTCGAATTCGAAATATTCAACTTTGAATCATTCGAAATTGAAGTATTCAACTTTGAATCGTTCGAATTCGAAGTATTAAACTTTGAATCATTCGAATTCGAACTATTCAACTTTGAATCATTTGAATTCGAAGTATTCAACTTTGAATCATTCGAATTCGAAATATTCAACTTTGAATCATTTGAATTCGAAATATTCAACTTTCAATCATTCGAATTCGAAATATTCAACTTTGAATCATTCGAAATTGAAATATTCAACTTTCAATCATTCGAATTCGAAATATTAAACTTTTAATCATTCGAATTCGAAATATTTAACTTTGAATCATTCGAAATTGAAGTATTCAACTTTAAATCATTCGAATTTGAAATATTCAACTTTGAATCATTCGAAATTGAAATATTCAACTTTGAATCATTCGAAATTGAAATATTCAACTTTGAATCATTCGAATTCGAAATATTCAACTTTCAATCGTTCGATTTTTCTCCACGATTACAAATAATCACGAATTTTTCTCCACGATTATTATTAATCATGACCTTATATTATTTATGCTTGCCCATCGCTGCTTACAAGGTTGGGAAGCACCGCCTTTCCTACTTTTCCTCGGACAAAGCCCCTAACGGCCTTCACCTGGCCCTTTTTATACCAGGCAAAAATGGTATCCGGCTCAGGTCAAATTGTTTCCTACTGGCCAATAGAAACAAGACTACGGCTTGCTAATCATAAAACCTTTTGTTTCCATCCCTAAGTAATTTTGAAGGAGGAGACAAATTTGTTGGCAAATCAGAGCCAGGCACCTTCTTTCCAGTAACGAGCTGTAGATCCCTCGATATAGACATCAATGGAAGTGAACGATCGCCGCGATGAAATCACCCGATGATTCCCCTTTGTCAGAGTTAATTAATAACCGTTAGACAGCAATTGTTAAGTGTAGAAAGGTTAAATTAGTATTACTATTATTCCGCGTTATAAACATCTGTTATGCATGACGGATGAGGCAATTATATTAATGTCGGAGAATATTCTGTTATTATGAACGTTGATGTATTTATATGTATGTGTGTGCATAATGATCGTAAATTGTAAAGGATGCGCGCGGACAGTGAAAGTGAAATGTCAAGAAAATTAGGGACAATAATCCCTGCTTTAAGGCTTAAAGATATAAGTACATGCACAATGGAATTTTGTATGCGTGGTGCTCGGTTAATTATGCTTTAAAAGCAACATCGAGCGAATCGGGTGACGAGTGTGAACTGCAGGGATTTATATTTCGAAGTAGTTACTGATAAGGAAAGAACATATTTTTCATCTCTCTTTTTTCTTTTCTATATATTTCTAATTCATACTAATATACGTATATTTCAATTTAAACATATTATTGTTTTCGTTGAATAAAGATGAACGGTATTTATTTGGATGTAAATCTCCGAAACTTCTGAATAAATTTGAAATACTTGTTAAGTATTTGGAAACCTATTAAGAAAATTAAGGAAATACACTATTTATAGAATTTTCTAATGTTCTTCAAATTTCGTAAGTAAAGATTTACCTATATAATTTCAAATTTATCTATAAAAAATCTATACTTATATATAATAGCAACATTTGAGTGCAATTTAAATGTCTAGGTTATTTATAATGATTCAAAGGCAAGTGACTCACCCTGCACATAAACAACATCAGAAGACAAAAGCGCGCTCTCCACTTTCCGTCAAAATATTTCCAAACTAAAGTCTTCGAAATCCAAAGTGTGCAAGCTCGTCTGCGAGGGACTCTGCTTACACGTGCGAAGAGAGAAGAAGACGTGGAGAGGAGCGGATCCATACGGGAGCGAGAGGCATACATAATGCGAGGCACTTGGTATCCTTCCTTCCGCGTCCTAATTGACATCCTGCGGCGACGGAATCGGCCAAGTTCGCCGGCTCGCGTTCTCGAAAGCTTCTGCCGCGGCAAACGGCAGAGGGATGCAAACAGTGAAAGGATGAAGCAGTAGAAAGGGAAGAGGATGAGGAAGAGGATGAGGAAGAGAAGAAGGGAAGGAGCCGAGAGTACTCGTGACATTTATACCTGAGCTAATTATCCCGGCGCCGCGAACGGCTCCTTTCTTCCCCGAAACTCGACAATAGCGGAGACAGAAGAGCGGTGAGCGCTCGCCGCAAACGCAGACGGAGCATATGCGAGCTTCCATATGCAAGAGAACGAGCGAGAGAAAGAGAGAAAGAGGGTGAAAGCGAGCACGAGTCGGCAGGTTTGAGAGTGACAGCTTCCCTGATACGGTGAAACTCGACGCTCGCTGGCATTTATGTGCGACGACGTTAGTGTTTTAGCCTTTGGGCCGAACAAAGCCTCGGCGCGCTTTCGAGCGCACGCGGAAGAGAAAGAAGAAGATGGCGAAAGGAGAAGCGTTCCAAGGTGTCTATGTGTGCTGTGCTGTGCTCTGCGCGCGAAGAGAACGACACGACGAGAAAACGGATATGCCGTAATCGATACACAGCGCACACGCACGCTAGGCCTCTGCCGCTCGTTTCCAAGCTAAAAAGAATGTATTACACTCTGACACGAGAAAGGAAGAGGGTGAAGGGCGCGCGCGCGCGCGCCACACGATGAGGACTGAATTAGCCTTGGTTTACGGTAAAGCGCGGCGAGGTCGTGCCTTGAAAAAAGCCCTTAACAGGCATGACTTTGTTGAGTCAGTTTATCATCGGGCTGCGCTTTGACTCTGCCTCACTACTGTCAATATCTTGCTGTGCGAAGTCAGTGTCGCGTGCTCGCCATTCACCAGTCACTCGATTTAGTCCGAGTGAGGACTGACGCACACTCAGTCGACATCATAAAATATTAGGCATTTGACAGGAAGCATTTCCTTTCTTTTTTATTGTCATTGTATGATTGTATGTGCATTAATATAATCTTTTCTGCTTATCATGCAACTTTTTTTAATAAATACACTCACTCTTCAGCTGTAGTATTAAAACTTAGTAAACAAATACTTAAGAAAAGGATTCATTGATTTATTTACAATCATTAATTAATTCAAACACCCCGAAAGTGTATAAATTATAAATAATCTAGAAATTTAAATTGTATTCAAATCTTTCTCAATATTTGTCTGTAGTTTATGCATTTACACTTTTACATGTTTGAGTTATGTTAACTTGCACATGAAATTTCACCATGCAGAAGCCAGTTATATATAATATTCCCCTGTAAATATACTATAATAAAATATTGTTTCCTTACGTTGCTACTCATTCAAAGGAAGTCGATGCTAAAACTTGGTAAAATATTCGCTCCAACAGACTACTTAATTTAATACAGTCCATTGTTAAACAGAGAATATATAGTATAATTAAATAGATGTCTAGTAAAAGTGGGCTAGGAGAGTTCTGATTCAAAGGCAAGTGAATCAGCCTGTACATCCGGTATGCAAGATTTTTTTCGAGGTAGCGAAAGTATGCGATCCTCCCCTAAAAGTGGGTTTTTAAAAAGTCATGTATGACAAGCGTACATAGTACAAAATTTCACTTTTTATTCTGCGACCATTTTCTAGATTGTGACAACTATTTTTTCGAATGATAAATCGTAATTTAATACAGTCTATTGTTAAAATGAGAATATATAGTCTAATGAAATAGATGTCTAGTAAAAGTGGGCTAGGAGAGTTCTAATTCAATGGCTAGTGGATCAGTCTGTACATAGTGGGCATCAAGAGAGACAGTGACTGCGAGGCATGCTACTTATACGGGAGAGCGTAACAGTTAAGAGAAAAGCCGAGACACAGAGAATTAATTCGAGGGTGCGTCTATCCTTCCTCTGCCAGTGGAAGCAGACGTTCAGGAGACTCCAGTTATCCCTGGAGTTCTCTCTCCCTCTCCCTCTCTCTCTCTCTCTCCGTATGTACCTGAGGGGACGCGCGGCCCGTGCATTTTTCATACATCCTTTCGCAGTCACGTAATGAAGGATAAAACTTGCAGCGTTCCCAACCTATGCCGGAAGATAAGGGAATGTAATTTTTAAGCCGAGATACCGTTGCGCCCCGGCTGAATCGCGCGACTTAATGGCCGCCGCGGGCGGATTCGCCGCTCCGCCGGCGAATATAAATTGGAGTAATGGAGGACTAATTAAAAAACAAGGCCAGCAGAGCGCTGTCTCCGCTATGGCGAGAGCGGCACGACGCGAGGAATTAGATTCGGCAAGTGGAGTCCTCTTAGCCGGGTTCTTCTCACGGCTTCTCTCCAGTTCTGTCCCTAAGTCTTTTCGCCACCACTTCCTGCCGCGCCGAGACGGTGCACAGTGGACGCAAATGCTGAAAACGCGGACATTGAAACTAAATTGTATTTTATCATAACAAAAACATATTTATCGCTGTTCTGTGGATGATTTATCGTATAAGTTGTATGACTTTGATGTTGTGCTTTCATTTTACGAATGGCGCTGCCATTTCCAAAATTGCTAAACAAACGAACCAACTGATTTCAGGGCGTTAAAGTAGAAGGTTTGGTGAATATTTTGATCTATTTCTGATATATGAAATCCGGTGAAGTTTTCGAGAGAAAAAATAATCCATTTTATACATCATATGGTATGCCGTTGTATGGTAGAGGATAGGTTAGAGACTAAAGTTATAACATCAAAATGAAATCACATCAAAATCATACAACTTATATGATAAATTATCTAGAGACTACCGATAAATACGTTTTTGTTAGGATAAAGTACCATTTAGTGCAAATGTCCGCGTTTTCAGCATTTCAGCCCACTATGCGGCGCACAATGGTCCGAAACGAGAAAAACCGTGACATAGGCATTGAATTGCGCTCTATCATTAAAGCTATACAATCATTCAGATGATTCTAGTATTTGTTCATATATTTATCATATCTGTTACATAATTTGGTTGTTTCATAATAATTAGGGCTCAAATGCTAAAAACGCGGACATTCGCATTAAATGGTACTTTATCTTAACAAAAACGTATTTATCGGTGTTCTCTAGATAATTTATCATATAAGTTGTATGATTTGGATGTGCTTTCATTTTGATAATATAACTTTAGTCTGTAACTTATGCTCTACCATACAACGGCATACCATATGATGTATAAAATGGATGATTCTTTCTCTCGAAAACTTCACCGGATTTCATATATCAGACATAGGTCAAAATATTCACCAAACCTTCTACTTTAACGCCCTGAAATCAGTTGGTTCGTTTTGTCGCAATTTTAGAAGTGGCAGCGCCATTCGTAAAATGAAAGCACAGCATCAAAGTCCTACAACTTATATGATAAATTATCGAGAGAACAGCGATAAATATGTTTTTGTTACGATAAAATACAATTTAGTTTCAATGTCCGCGTTTTCAGCATTTGAGCCCACCGTGCGCACTTTTACTAGACGTCTATTTAATTATCCTATATATTCTCTACTTAACAATAGACTGTATTAAATTCTGTAGTCTGTTGGAGGGAATATTTTACCAAGTTGTAGCATCGACTTCCTTCGAATGGCTAGCAACGTAAGGAGAAAATATTTTATTATATTATATTTATAGGGGAATATTATATAGAACTGGCTTCTGCAGGGTGAAATTTCATGTGCGATTTAACATAACTGAAACATGTAAAAGTCTAAATGCATAAAATGCAGGCAAATGTTGTGAAACATTTGAGTATAATTGAAATGTCTAGGTTATTTATAATGATTTTAGATGGAACAGTGTATGCTCGACAGTGGTGATTGCAGCGCCATTCGTAAAATGAAAGCACAACATCAAAGTCATACAACTTGTATGATAAATTATCGAGAGAACAGCGATAAATATGTTTTTGTTACGATAAAATACAATTTAGTTTTAATGTCCGCGTTTTCAGCATTTGAGCCGACTGTGCGCCGGCACTCTCGAGCGCTTCCAGTGGGCTCGCGGAGGAGTCCGCCAGGGTGGAGAACTGGCTTCGTTAACAAGTGCATAGCGGGTTTCTCGCGCAGATGGAAAGGAAAGCTGGTGTTCCGGCGGGGCGAATGGCGGCATTTAACGACGCCAACTAGACGACAGGAACTATTAGTAACGCCCCGGGAGAGAAACCTTATCCCGAGGGTCCTTATCGTGTTTAGTAATTCGGCTAATCGCCCGAGAGCTCACTGCCCTCGAGGCATTAAGCTCTTCCGAGGAAATCGTTCCGAAATAACTGGCCTCCGCGAGTGTTGCCGCCCGCTCGCTCGCCCGCTCGGCACACTGCATATTAGAGCGCTGCTACCCTCGCACCTGCTCGCCCGCGCATTCCATCCTCTCCGCTCCTCTCCGCTCCTCTCCGCCTACATTCCCGCTCTAGTCGATTACTGCCACCGATTCTCCTACAACCCGGCGAACCCATGATTACTCCCCGATGAAAAGCACTCGCTGTGTAATCGCCCGTTGACTCTCTCTTCGCAGTCCGCAGCCCCACATACGCCACCCACTGTTCACCCCGCGCTTGGCAGTTTTTCAGGCTGAGAACGCCGCGCTTGCCGCTTTCAATAGGAGTTATGGTAGTTGACGCTCTATATCATTTTTTTGGGATTGCCGCTAATTCTTATGAAGTATCGTGGAGATTATTAATTAAAGATAGTTCTGTTGAGTATGCTAGTACAATATGATCGTTGAAAATCGTACTTCAGTAGATTTGGGTGATCGGCAATCAGCCATTTCTTATTTAAATTTAAAGTAGTTATCGCCCTGTAGCATTTTTTAGGGATTGCCTCAAATTCTTGTGAAGTATGGTGGAGATTATTAATTAAAGATATTTCTATCGCGCATACTAGTTCACTATGGTCCTTAAAATCGTACTTCAGTAGGTTTGGGTGATCAGTAATCAGCCATTTCTTATTTATATTTAAAGAAATTATCTCACTGTGGCATTTTTTTGGAGATTACCACAAATTCTTAAGAAGTATAGTGCAAACTATTAATTAAAAATATTTCTATGGCGCATACTAGTTCAATATGATCCTTAAAATCGCACTTCAGTAGATTTGGGTGATCAGTAGTCAGCACATTACTATTTAAATTTACAGTAGTTATCGCGCTATGCCACTTTTTTAGGGATTGCCTGCAATTTTTATGAAGTATGCTGGAAATTATTAATTAAAAATATTTTTACCGCATACCCTAGTACGGTCTGGTCGTTAAAATTTGTACTTCAGTAGATTTGGGCGATCTGTAATCAGCCCTTTACTATTTCGTATTTAAAATAGTTAATACGCTATGCCACTTTATTTGGGATTACCTGAAATTTGTCGGAAGTACGCTGGAGATTATTAATTAAAAATTTTTCACGCAGTAAAGTCTGGTCGTTAAAAATTGTACTTCAGTAGATTTGGGTGATCTGTAATCAGCCTTCTACGACTTCGTATTTAAAATGCTTATATGGCATTTTTTAGAGAATGCCAGAAATTCTTTTGAAGTACGCTGAAGATTATTAATTAAAAATTAATTATTCAGTAGATTCAGGCGATTGGTAGTCAGCCATTTACGATTTCGTATTGAAAGTAGCTTTCGCACGATACCATTTCTTTAGAAAGAACGTCACATTTTTGATATTCAAATGAGGTTATTAATTAATCATTCATACACTTTGATATACCCTTTGATATACCCTAAACGGTAGACTTTTCATTTTATCATCAAAATGAATATTAAGATTTTGATGAAACAAATACAAAATTATAGAATAACACTTTCTAAATATTGACAAAAAGTATTAAAATTTATTGACGTTTCTTAAAGAAATCTATCATCGGAGAGAATATCAAAATACGAAAACGTAATTAAAAAGCGCACTTGAGCTTCCAATTCGTTATGTTTGACGATTGGATAATACACAACGCGAGAACCACCTTAAAGCTGAGCCGCCACTATTGCCAATGGGAATTACATTCATGGAGGGACGTGGTCAATTAAAGTTAATGCAAAGCGACGACGTGTTTCTAGAGGGTGGGACGAGGTGGCTGGAAAACGAAATCGAAACAGGGTGTTCGTGACCCTTCCGCAGAGTGGTTTCGGTGGTCGTGATGTCACGATACCCTCAACACACACGCACACAATTAAACAGACAGAGAGAGAAAGCAGTGTGTGTGTGTGTGTGTCGCGGGACGAGTGGCCCTCGGTGTTCCCTCCCGACATATGTTTCTGCTCTCCCATATATCATGGCATTTGTAAATATCCGGCGAGATAGCGCGCGAAATGCACATTGCACAACTATCACCGACACACACTCTGCCAGCCAGCAGCAACACACGTCTCGCAATCGTCCGGTTCCATCGACGCCGTTTAATTTTCATCAGCGCGCTCGACGCACCACCGCCAAGCTATTTTGTTAAGCAATTTTTGCAGCCGATACTTCTGACGAGCGAACACGTCGGCCAATATCAATTTAGTACGACGACGCCACCGCCGGCGGCGCTGCTGTTCCTCCTGCAAAATGCCTGTCGCACCGCTAATCGCGCGCCGACAAATGTACGCACCGCCGCCGCGGCACGAATTCCGTAATCTTCTTGCGAGCATGCGACGCGCGCGCCGCACGATAACCCGGAATTATTTATTATTAGCTGCAAATAATGCAAGGGATCGCGCTGCCCGCCAGTCAATAATCCGCGCGGGATTGCCTGTGTCCTGGTATTCGCTCTCGTACACGCTTCACCGACAATCTCTCTCGCTCTCTCTCTCTCTCCTTCGTTCTCTTTCAATTCTCTCGCTCGATTCTATCAGGTTATCGCGTTTACATCAAATTTATCTGCTATCAGTCGGGCGGCCGCGATTTCATTTGCATTATGAAGTTATCCTTGAATTATGGAGCGATCGCTGCACTGCTGACGGCTTTTGCCGACCACTATTTGTAAGTGGTAACATCGTGAGCAGGCTGTTTCGCCGATGACCTCACTCCAGTTATTTTAAACTGCGTTTATATGGTAGACAGTGTTGGTATTGAATATAGTTTTTCATGTTTTTTTTATTGATATTTCTACATTTTGATGCTTTGTTTTAGAATCTTTATTAACTTCCCATCGTTATTTTTATTATATGCTTGCTGTTACTTTGTAATAGTTTAATTTGAAGCATGATACGTTGCTGGCTGTCTTTATTGCAAAAATCTTATAATTATGTGTAAAGCCAAAGCATCGTATTACTTTTGAAACTTCATACAAATATTGCAATATTTTCTAGCTTGTAATTGATATAGAAAATCATATTAAAATCGTTTTCGAATCTTCGAAAAGGAAACGTAATAAGAATCACAAGTTTTATACATTGGTGCTAATGACAATTCTATTGATGTTTCGTCAAACACATATTTGTGTTTAAAGAAACATATGTCTTGAAAAACACACTTTCTTTGAATCTATAATATTCATAACCTTAAAAAAAGTGCGGATCTTTATTGTAATTCAAATTGCAGCAAATAAAAGTAGCAATATAAATAAAACAAGGGTTGAGCGCCATTAAATCGAATCACGAATATGCAGAAATGTTTTAAACCATATATTTGTGTTTAAGTGAAGCTTTTCAAAGTCTAAGCTTCATTCGATTACGTTACTTTAATTACTCTTGTTCAAGTAAAAATTCTGAAAAGCTAAGCGTCATTTCGTTACATTAATTTAATTCCTGAAATTAACAACAATGACATTGAAGTTTCACGAAACGGTCAATTCGTATTCAAGTAAAACTCCTGCAAGGTAAGCGTCATTGGGAAAAATCGCGAACGCGGAGAAATTCTCCGCGGCACATATTTGTGTTTAAGTGAAGCTTCTCAAAGTCTAAGCTTCATTCGATTACGTTACTTTAACTACAGGAACTAATGACGATTGTATTACGATTCTATGTATTCGAGTTTCATAAACGCTCATGTTCAAGTAAAAATGCTGAAACGCTAAGCGTCATTCTATTATGTTAATTTAATTACTAAAATTAATGACGATGGCATTGAAGTTTCATGAGACGGTTAAGGTACGGTTCAAAGTAAGCGTGATTGGAAAAAATCGCGAACGCGTCGAAATTCTCCGCGGCACATATTTGTGTTTAAGTGAAGCTTTTCAAAGTCTAAGCTTCATTCGATTACGTTACTTTAATTACAGGAACTAATGACGATTGTATTACGATTCTATGTATTCGAGTTTCATAAACGCTCATGTTCAAGTAAAAATGCTGAAACGCTAAGCGTCATTCTATTATGTTAATTTAATTACTAAAATTAATGACGATGGCATTGAAGTTTCATGAGACGGTTAAGGTACGGTTCAAAGTAAGCGTGATTGGAAAAAATCGCGAACGCGTCGAAATTCTCCTTGGCACATATTTGTGTTTAAGTGAAGCTTCTCAAAGGGTAAGCGGCATTCGATTACACATAAGCGTGTTCCGGAGTCTGAAAAGGTTGAGGTGGATGCTTAGGCGCGTACGTGGATGCAACGTGGTTATGCATCAAAGCGAAGGAAGCTCTCTCTCTCGAGCAGTGGAATATCGAATCGATATTCGGTCTGACGCCCCTTCTCTTCCCAATGATCCCAGCGTTCCTCCCTCACGAAACGCTACGTGCTCGCCGCGTTCCCTTCCCGCCACCCCGCTAATCTCATGATTGCACTGATTAACCTGGGCCGCGCGTACCCGGGCAGCCATCGCCGATCACGCTAGCCCATGCCAGACTCGATCATGATCCAGCTAGCTAGTGCAGATCGACGCGGAACGAGGACGATCCCGATATCAGCCGGCTCTCTCTCGCCAGAGATGACGGATAGTAACTGCGCCCTCTCTCGCAAATCCCTTCACCTACTCCACCCTACGATCCTCCTCTAATTTCCACCTGACACGCGCCCCCAGAACCCCCTTCTCGCACAACCTAATTTTTCGAGCCGCCAACGCCCGCGTCCATGAATCCACTCGTCTCTAATGGACGACCGAGTTTAGATCCACTTCTAGTCAACATTCCTCACTTCATTTCGTTTCTATTTGAGATTGGATTTGGGAAAGATTTCGCTGAAATAGCACACAACACCTTAACCCTTTGCACTCGAGGACTCCGGAGCGGAGACATTTCAAATTTGTCGTCAAACTCGAGGACTCCGAATCGAAAAGGAATCGTAACAACTAGTGTGCATAGAATATTCCGCTGGTGTGTTCCAGGGATGGACAAGTATGAAAAATATAAGGTCATGATTAATAATAATCGTGGAGAAAAATTCGTGATTGTTTGTAATTTACAAATAAATTTGTAAATTACAAATAATCACGAGTTCGAATGATTCAAAGTTGAATATTTCAAATTCGAATGAGTAAAGTATTCAATTCGAAGTTTTCAACTAGTTTTCAACTTCGAATTCGAAGTATTCAGCTTTGAATTATTCAAATTCGAAGTATTCAACTTTGAATCTTTCGAATTCGAAGTATTCAGATTCGATGTATTTGTAAATTACAAATAATCGCGGATTTTTCTCCACGATTACAAATAATCGCGGATTTTTCTGCACGATTACAAATAATCACGAATTTTTCTCTACGATTATTAGTAATCAAGACCTTATATTATTCATACTTGCCCATCCCTGGTGTGTTCTAATAGAAAAATTCCGGGCAGACACATTATTTTTGTGATAGCTGTATAGAAAAGCCAAGATTACTTGTTGGCCATTGCTTTTGAAAAAGATAATACATATCACCCAAGAAAGCAAAGTTTTCATTTAAAAATACCTCGATTTACCTCGCATTAGCGATGAACAATAAATAAATAATAAATTAGCGATTAGTGATACAAAGAATTGTATTTACTATATAAGAATTCAAAGTGAACGATTCTAGCTAAAAGTTTTATCACAGAACATCGATGAGGTAATCGTTTCTTTTATGTTGAGCAGATGATAATTGCGGGATTTCCAGAGTCCTATAAAAACGATGGTCGAAGGATTGCGAAGGATAATGGAGGAATAAGAGAGTGAAGGAAGGATGGAAGATGGTCGAGAAGTGAAAGGAGAGGAGCCGATAAATCGCAGTATACCGCCTTAAAACTTAATTCCAGCGGGATGTATCGCTCGGCGGAGGAAAGCTCCTCGCCGCGTAACCATCGGACGACGCCTTTTCCATCAAAGTCGCCGGAGACGAATCTTTTCTTCGGGAAATCCACTGCACGTTCCTGCTCCGCTAGATTGAAATATATGTTAACGGCAGAGTCTGCCATCCTCTCTCAATTGCTGCTTAACTGCTTGCTCACGCAGCGCGCGCCGCCGCCGCCACCGCTCGAGAATACCGATCTCGATAAACTGCTCTTCTTGTAGAAATAATTGTTCCGCCAGGCTGATAAACGTATCGCAGCCAATTTTATCGTTACTGGTTTACTTGATTATACAAAGTACGATGTTCGCGTCGACTTATTGTTGTGTAGTTTTCTTTAAACCATTAACTGCCAAATTCTTTTTTGAGGAAATTGTCATGAAATTCGGACCTATCAAATTTATATTTGTATTTTTGGCGTCCAGTGGTGTACGTAAAATTTCTAAATCCCCAAATAATTGTCCCGCTGGTTTACTTGATTATACAAAGTACGATCTTTGCGTCGATTTAGTTTTGTGTAGTTTTGTTTAACCTATTGACTCCGATTTTTTTTAATTTTCATGAAATTCAGATCCAAATATATTTCTATTTTGAATCCAAATATATTTTTGGCGCCGAGTGGTGTATGTAAAATTCCAAAATCCGAGTCGATTTTCTTTAACTTTCGCACTGTATGAATTTGCGATGAGAATAGCTACAATATTTGATGAAATTTGCAGAAATTAAATTAAGTTATTGCATGGAAGTGGTTAAGAATACAAAATGGAGAAATATAATCGAAACTATTGTATCAGAAGAGGTACAAGATCAGTGTCGGAAGCCCTGGTGGTAATTAAACCTTATCAAAATAACATAAACTGTATAATACATTAAGTATAAACAATATACAGTATATAAAAAAACTTTTTAATGTTTAAAACATGAAAAACGTTTGTATTTGTTGGGAATGCATATTATTTACCAAAAACAAATGTTAAATATCACTTAAAATGAGACCACGATTTAATTTCTAGTCTACATTTTACCATACTTCACTAAAACCGTGCAATTTGAAAATTCCCTTCTTTCCTTCCACATTTTTCCATTTACCAATAAAAATCTTTGCTCAAGCTCCCGTTAATTACACCCACGTTCGCTCGCAATCCATCCAACACAGCCGGGTAGAATTCGTCCCCGGAAGAAAGAACTGTAATCCATTATGAAACTAAACTAAATAATACAATGTCGTTCCAACATATAGTCAGACTTGTCAATAAAAGCCTTGTTAAAAATTCTCATTTAAAAAGCGAGAAGGAGTTCTGCCGCGGAAACCTACGGAAATCTAATTAACCCGAAGCGAGTCGCATTGCCAGTCGGCAGTTTCCCGGGGTATTCAACGGCTGGAACAATCTACTGTTGGCTCTCCCGGACACACAATAGGGTCCATCGCGATTCAACATTGGCGAGAGAGTGTGAGAGAGTGAGAGGGAAAGAGAGAGAGAGTGAGAGTGGCCAAGCGCAGGGTGTTTCCAAGATCGGCATCGTCATCGCTCGTATCTCAGGCTTTTCGCACGCGTCATTACGCCGCACGCGAGAGCACAATGGGGAAAGTCTGCGAGTGGCAACGGGCGAAGTAGATAAGGACGCGCCGCGGTGCACAGTGGGCTCAAATGCTGAAAACGCGGACATTGAAACTAAATTGTATTTTATCCTAACGAAAACATATTTATCGCTGTTCTCTCTGATAATTTGTCATATAAGTTGTAGGACTTTGATGTTGTGCTTTCATTTTACGAATGGCGCTGCAATCACCACTGCGAATCACCACTGTCGAGCATACACTGTTCCATCTAAAATCATTAGAAATAACCTAGACATTTCAATTATACTCAAATGTTTCACAACATTTGCCTGCATTTTATGGATTTAGACTTTTACATGTTTCAGTTATGTTAAATCGCACATGAAATTTCATCCTGCAGAAGCCAGTTCTATATAATATTCCCCTATAAATATAATATAATAAAATATTTTCTCCTTACGTTGCTAGCCATTCGAAGGAAGTCGATGCTACAACTTGGTAAAATATTCCCTCCAACAGACTACAGAATTTAATACAGTCTATTGTTAAGTAGAGAATATATAGGATAATTAAATAGACGTCTAGTAAAAGTGCGCACAGTGGATTCAAATACTGAAAACGCGGACATTGAAACTAAATTGTATTTTATCCTAACAAAAACATATTTATCGCTGTTCTCCCGATAATTTATCATATAAGTTGTATGACTTTGATGTTGTGCTTTCATTTTACGAATGGCGCTGCCACTTCGAAAATTGCAACAAAACGAACCAACTGATTTCAGGGCCTTAAAGTAGAAGGTTTGGTGAATATTTGGACCTATGTCTGATATATGAAATCCGGTGAAGTTTTCGAGAGACAAAATCATCCATTTTATACATCATATGGTATGCCGTTGTATGGTAGAGCATAGGTTAGAGACTAAAGTTATAATATCAAAATGAAAGCACATCCAAATCATACAACTCATATGATAAATTATCTAGGGAACACCGATAAATACGTTTTTGCTAGGATAAAGTACAACGAACGAAAGAGAACACTGATAAATACGTTTTTGCTAGGATAAAGTATATGGCGCTGCCACTTCTAAAATTGCTAAAAAACGAACCAACTGATTTCAGGGCGTTAAAGTAGAAGGTTTGACGAATATTTTGACATATGTCTGATATATGAAATCCGGTGAAGTTTTCGAGAGACAAAATCATCCATTTTATACATTATATGGTATGCCGTTGTATGGTAGGGCATAGGTTAGAGACTAAAGTTATAATATCGAAATGAAAGCACATCCAAATCATACAACTTATATGATAAATTATCTAGAGAACACCGATAAATACGTTTTTGTTAAGACAAAGTACGATTTAGTGCGAATGTCCGCGTTTTTAGCATTTGAGCCAACTATGCGGCGCAGCTATCTAGTAGCAGTGCAAGGCAGGAATAAGGCCGAGGAAGAGGAAGAGGAAGAAGAGGAGAAGAGCGGTGACCGAGAGAGCCCAGCAAAGCATACAAGCTAGCCCTCGCGAATACACAAGCCCTTGTATTGATGTAGCCGTAACACGCCGCTCTCTTCGCCGATCTCTCGCACAATCGCAGCCTCTTCAACATCGGCGCGACGACGCCGCCGCGCCGGACGCCGCTCACAGCTGGATCCGATCCAGTGTAAACTCCGTTCTCGGCGGCACTCTCCATCCGGATTGAATGTCAATTCGATCAGGCTGCAATTCTATCGAGAGCGGCAACCGGTCGTCGCCGACGTCGAGCGTCGTCGCTCTCTCCGAACGCACCCTTGCCGAGCCGCCGAGGGACGACGCCTACGTGATTGGAAAATCGACGAGGAAAGTAGACCAGCCGCGAGCTGGTCTTTCTGTACTCCCACCAGGTGTGACTATCACCGGCGACTGCTGTGACTCTTAAGTTAGTTGTAGCGTAGATTTGTTTTGTCGTTCGTTGGAACTCCGATCGGATTTATTTGTAAGTCGTATCTACAATTTGGCGCCATTTAAAGTACGTTTTCTGGTCTAAATTTGGGGTAACTGTCGTCGAACTTAGCGCTTTTTATAAGTATCTGCCAATGGCATATAGTATTAAAGTTTATTGGTTTATTTATTACTAGAATTCGAATAAAGCAGTACTCAACAATAGAAATATATGATATAAACATTTGTAAAAAGAAAAACAATCTCTGATTCAACAGATACAACTATTTAAAATAGGGAATTTGAAGTAGTTTTGCTCGACTTTAAGGTAGTTGTAGCGCAAACTTATTTTTTCAGGAATTTGTCGAAATTTGTACTACATGTATTTAAAAGTCATATTTAAAACCTAGCACAATACGAAGCAAATTTTCTGTTCGAAACTTGCACTAATCCTCGTCGAAATTAACACTTTTTACAGGTATCGCCTAACTATGTATCTGTTAATGACATTTATTAAACTTTATTAAAATATATATTGAAATGTTTATTAAACCTTAGTTTAATATATGTCATTAGCAGATATATTTATTAGCAGATATGTTTAGGTTTTGTCTACTGGAAAGATTTGAATGAAAAGCTATTAAAAATCATTCTCCGTTTAATTTGAAAGCTACGAGTATTAGAAATATGAATTTTACAGTAATATTTATCTAGTTTTTATGAGATCTTATAACTAGATACAGAAATTTCCATGTGTAAGTGCGCAGTACGAATGTAAATCTCTAAAAATCTACTGTCATTTGACTGCTATTATCCGAGCATCACCGGATACTGCTTATCATCAAGTATTTCATAGTGCAGTCGCGAGACAACCACCTTAACACTATGATCGTACGTGGCTCCGGCGGGGCACACGCCGGACAAACAATCTGGGAATTTCCGGCGCGGCTCGGCGCGGCGTGCCTTCCTTCTTTGATGGATCGAGGCCGAAACTGCTGAGCCACGGCGCCTCGCCAAAGTGAGAACGATTTTCCGCGCCACCTGGCCAGCACTCTCTCTCTCTCTCTTTCTCTCGCTCGCGCGTGTTTCCCCGCTTACGGCTATATCGACAAGAAAATGCAGTTTCGGGCGAATTGCGTTTACCGATTCGCTCGGTCCGCGCGCGCGCGCGCGCGCGTTCGTTCTCCTCTCCTCTCCCTCGACACACGTTTCGTATTACCAGAGCGAACTCTCCCGCGATCGATGAAATAAATATGCGGCGAGCGTAATTGAAAATTTCACGCTTGCCCCGGGATCGCGAGCGCCCTCTCTCTCTCTCTCTCTCGATCGATGTCCAGCGGAAAAGAGAGCGCCGGCGAATTTCCTGGATCATTTAACGGCCATGCTCCCGGAAAGCCGGAGGGCGAACACGCGCCGAGAGAACGCCGCCGCCGCTGAGAGAGAAAAGGGCCGATTCACCGGGAAAGAGTGAAAGAGAAGCAAGCGTAAGACGACGGATTAATTTCTCGCTCGGCGGCACCGACATTGCCACGCACCAAGGAAATGGTACTCGAGGCCCTCGATGATAAATTAATCATGACGCGGAGATAGAACCAGCTACCTTTCGAGACCTACTCCTTGCAGAAGTGAGAACGCAATACTATCCTTCTTCTTCTTTCTCTCATTCTCTTTCTCTTTAGAGTAAGATCGTAGGGAGATCGCAATCCTCTCCTGCTCTCACCCCTCTCTTTTTCTTTCTCTTTAGAGTGAGAACGCAATTTTCTCCTTCTTTTTCTTTCTGTCTTTCCTCTCTTCCTTCTCTTTCTCTTTTTCTGCAGAATGAGAACGTAGAGGGAACGTAATCCTCTCCTTCTTCTCTCCTCTATTTTTCTTTCTCTTTCTCTTTAGAATGACAACACAATTCTCTCCTTTTTCTTCTTTCTCTCTGTCCTCTCTTCCTTCTCTTTCTCTTTCTCTCCAGAATGAGAACGTAAAGAAAACGTAATCCTCTCCTTCTTCTCTCCTCTATTTCTCTTTCTCTTTTTCTGCAGAATGAGAACGTAGAGAGAACGTAATCCTCTCCTTCTGCTCTCTCCCCACTCTTTCTCTTTCTCCTTAAAGTAAGAACGCAATTCTCACCTTCTTCTTCCTTCTCTCTTTCCTCTCTTTCACTTTGTCTCCAGAATGAGAACATAGAGAGAACGTAATCATCTCCTTCTTCTATCGCCCCTCACTTTCTCTTTCTCTTTAGAATGAGAACACAATTTTCTCCTTCTTCTCTCCCCCCTCTCGTTTTCTTTCATCCCTTCTCACTCTTTTTCTTCCGAGTAAGAACGCAGTGAAAACACAATTTTCCCCCTGCTTTCTCTTTCTCTCCAAAGTGAGAACGCAATTCTCTCCTTCTTCTCTTTCTCAACCCCTTTTCTTCCCCTCTTTCTCTTTCTCTCACGAGACTCCGAGGGAATTCAGTTTGAATAAGATCGACTGGAAGTGTGCTCGGCTACCATAATTAAGAGCGAACCATTGACGTAATATCCCGCGTCACGATCGCTCATTGTGTTGCGCCTGCTACGTCGCAATTAGCCGTGCGAATGGCCAATTTGCACGGCAGCTCTATAATCCGCGGTGCTTCTCCCTGGATCGTTGACTTCACGCCAGACTAATATTAATTGATCGCGCGCGCGCGCGCGCGGCAACCGCCTCACTTTCTCTTTGCTGGCTAAATCAATTCGCATTGTCACCGCCGCGCCGCCGTATCCAAAAACCTGGTTATACAATGACCTTGTTAATGGAGATGTCGCTTGGATCGATGATCGAACGCGGTCTCAACTTTTACTCGATTAGTTGGATTAATTGACCTCGTTGACCTTCTTTGTGAGAGGATGACGATTGTTATGCAATCGAATGGAGTTTGATTAGTGAAAAAGTCTATTTGAATATGTAGAGACGTGGAGAAAAGTAAGTAAATAAATATTAGTAAGAAAAATTGCGACAAAAGTTTACTTGAATAATATTATTTTTAGAATTTTTCCCATTTTGTATGTTTGTGTTCAATGAATTTTGCAATCAACTTTCGAATGCATTAGTAAAGATTACATTGGGAACCTTATAAATACTATGCCAGGACATTTGGAAAGAGTAATTCTAGCAAACCGAAGCACCAAGCACGAATTGTTAGTTACTTATTATTGAAAGTGATGGTTGAAGTGAAGCTGTCCACTTAGTGTTTGATTTAGATTGACGAATTAAATTCATTTTGCTTTACTGTTTCTAAGTTAATAAATAAAAAAAATGTAATTTTGTCACGTTGCATTTTATAGCCGATTTGCCAAAAATATAAGATAAATACTAATGCTTGGTAAGTCTGGTAATTGCAAAAATACTGTCAGACTTACATGCCAAAAATAAGTACTTTTACTAACAAAACAGTTTAACCCATTTCTACACATTTTTCAATGACGTCGTTTAATAAAGTTTTTTATTATTATGGCTATTAATAATACCATAAATTACGATTCGTAGAAAATGTCCATACATTCATGGCAATAATGTTATAATTATGACCGATAGTTTAATAAAATTAATTTATAATATTCCTTGGATGAAATACTTGTACATACATGCTTTAGGTCAAAAACAAAAATCTTCCTTCATAAAGCATTTGTTTACAAATATTTTATTATTTTAGGTAATAATAATGAGGTAAATTACGCTTTTGTAAAAGAAACGCCCATAGATTCGTAGCAAAAATGTTGTAATTATAACCGATAGATTATCAAAATTAATTTATAATATACTTTAAATCAAATACTTGAATATAATGCTATATGTCTAAAACAAAAATATTGTTTATATTTTGTCAAAATATTGAAATGAACTCTGAACTCTTGCGCTTGGTGGTGTCTGTGCAGCCTCAACCCGTTTCGTGTCGAACAATAATATTTCGTTGTTCGCAATACATGTAAAAAGTGTTCTCCATCTCAAAATAAATATATAAAACGTTATATATGGTTTAATTTCGTTGCAACGGAATTGAAAAAATAGAATAGAATAGAATAGAATAGAATAGACTAGAAGATAAAAATGAATCAATATTTAAGAATTTAAATATTGCTTATAAAAGAGAATTCAATTTGTATAATTTTCACAATGTTTTACATTCAAGGTACTCTTTGCACACGTGCGATATTTCTGGTCGGCACTAAAAGGGTTACGAGGGAAAAGCGGGGCTGAGGCTAATGAGGTTAGCGAGTGGTAGGCCATTGAAGTAATCGATTTCAATGAAAGTTGCACTTGGCAACGAGTCTAAGCCGGGGGATGCTCGGGATCGCGTGTCGATGCTCGAAGGTAGTCTGGGCGGAAATTTATTGGACAGCCAAGCAAGCGAGGAAGCAAGCAAGTCGAGCCGGCCTTGTCTCCGGGCGTGGCGTATCGTATTAGAATAATTTCATATGCCTTGAGCGACGGGAAGGCGAGACGACGCCGCGCGTCGCGCCGCCGCCGCTTCCAGGGGATCAGAACTTCGGCTTCTTGCCCCGGGAAACTGTTACGTGGAACGTGAAACGGCGCGCGTGCTTGCTTGCCAGGCGGAAGAACGTGTGCTCGACACGCCCCGCGGACACACACATCACACACATCACACATACACGCATACTTTGGAGGGGCCTCGTTACTATGCGAGTTTGCACCCGCCGACGAAATTGTGACCACCGTGTCATATTTGGTTACACGCGTCACTCTCCTCTCGCGGCGATCCGACATTCCGCCGAGCTACTCCAATGGGATCACTCAAGAGATTCTGGTCCTTCAATGGATCGTATCAATCTCTCGATTTTATTATCAGATAATAAACAGCCACGATGAATATTTACGCGATTGAAAAAATTTAATAGTTAAGTAATATAATAAAATAAATAGTATAATATAAGAAGAGAGAAAAATATAGAAATCAAAATATAGGTCAAACAACTTGTGGCAGTTATAAAAGAATTGTATTATGGGAAATGCATTTGGTAAAGAGTAGTAGCTAGTTTTAAATGTTTAAACTGGTCAAAGATCTTATTTTTATCCTACATTTTAACATATTATTTCACTAAAATCATGTAACTTTAAAAATTCCACAGAGATTTTGTATTAGATTCCCTAAGAAATTTTAGTTTTCTATATTATCAGCTAATCACTCAAGAAATTCTAGTCCTCCAATGGATCGTATCAATCTCTCGATTTTATAATCAAATAATAAATAGCCAGGATAAATATTTACGCGATTGAAAAATCATTAGAAGGATGTTCGAAATGATTTAATAGTTAAGTAATATAATAAAATAAGACAGAAAAATATAAAAATCAAAATATAGGTCAAACAACTTGTGGCAGCCATAAAAGAATTGTATTGGCTGGGAATGCATTTGGTAAAGAGTATTAGTTTTAAATCTTTGAAGTGGCTAAAGATCTTATTTTTATCGTACATTTTAACATATTTCATTAAAATCATGTAAGTTAAAAAGTTCCATTGAGATTTTGTATTAGATTCCCTAAAAAATTTCAGTCTTCTGTATTGTCAGCTGATCAGTCGTGCAAGCTACATATGTTCGCAATAAAGCAATCATTAAAAGAGTGCTCGGGTTGATTTATTTTATTTTTAATATAATTTAATTACAATTGAACTATTAAACTATTAAATTAACATTTAATTGGACTGTGCAAAGACGGAAGTATCCACTAATTAGTATTACAATTATAATAATTGTGATGAATATCTTAGAGTGAGGCGTTAACTTCCAATTATACAAATAATATCATTGCACTATGCAGACTTGAATTAAATACACTTAATAACAATAATTACTATTTCTTTTGAATTAAATTTCAGAGAAAATATACAAATATCTGTTTTTTCCGACTGCTTTCTTTATTACATTAAGATATAATATTATATTAAAACTTCCAACATATCTTTTACCACGAAAACACATTCCAAATCTACATTTCAACCAATCAGAATCCCAAAAGGGATTTTCACCCTTTGAAACCGAAGCCTATTTAAAACTTGCGCGATGTTCTCGCATGGCGTGATCTAGCACTCTTCCAGGAATCCGAGTGAAAATTTGAGAGCAGACGCGAATAAGCAGCGGTAATAAAGAAAGAATTACACGGCAGAGTATTCTAGCTGGTAGTACTCCGAGCGAGAGAGTGAAAGAGAGAGAAAGAGAGAGAACACGCAATACCAGAGGCATCGCTGTTGGAATTCTCTGCCTTTCCGAGATCGTCGGCCTTTCGTAATGCGACTTCGCCGAGAACTCCCAAGAAAGTCTCTCTCATCTCTCTCTCTCTCTCTCTCGTTGCCGTTCTTCTCTCTCCATCAAATCTCCAGGAGGAATTCCATGCAGGTGCGCGAACAAATGCTCCGCGCACATTCTACCAAGATATCTCTGTCAATGTGTGTGTGTGTGTGTGCGAGCGAAAAGCAGCCGCCCCAGCACTTGGCCTAAGTGATTCCGCGAGAGAAGTTTACGATTGTCGGGAAGTCCGTGATATCTTCTTAATTGTAGGGCGACCGCGAACGAGGAATACTTTGACGGTGGCGGCGGCGCGTAGAGTGCGATATGCGCGCAGGGTACTTGGCGAAAAGAGAGCCTCGAGGAGGGAAGTCGAGCTTTATTTTAAGAGAGGCTGTATTTATAGCCCGCGAAGTTAACAACGCGACGCGCCGCGCCGCGACGCGGAGCGTCCCAGTCAGGATCGATGGAGCAGCATCCTGTCGAGTTTATTTCTGCCGACGATAAAGAGAAGGCTTCGCGCCAAGAGAGAGAGAGAGAGAGAGCATCCGAGGGCTCCAACTTGATTTTACCAAGATATCCAATGGATCAAAGAATCAGCGGAGCAAGTAAGCACTCGCCGCTCGATCTCAGTTCGCTAGAGTTCGAGATAGTTGCGAGGGCGAAGAAGAAGTTTCGAGATATAGATGGAGTGAGAGGAGCGGAGTTGCGGTGACTTGGCAAAGTCGATTACCGAGCTTAAAGAAATAATCGACTTGCGCGCGCGCGCGAGGTGTCGGAGACGCAAACCGGCAAAAGGAACAACTTGGAGGAGTGCAACCTCATCGCCAAGAGAAAAAAGAGAAAGAGAAAGAGAGAGAACTGTTGCTACTGGTTGGTAGTGTGGCGAGGATTCGCTCATTTTTGCCAGGGCTTCAATCCTTTCAGAGGCTTCGCCGTCGCCGAAAACATGGTGCGATGTATCACTCTAATGCGATTAACCCTCGAATTTTCCCCTTAAAAGGATTACCCCCAAGGCTTCGGCTACACGTGCCGCATTTCGGCGGCTAACGACACCCCCGCCCGCCCCCATTTTCGCATATTACTCGCCAACTTTGCCGATACCAACTCCAAACCACCCGGAACCGCCCCCAACCCCATCCAACTTCCCTGTTAAATCTACTTACCGATTGCGCTGAATTTACGCGCGACTTTATTATCGTCTACAGCCGCAAATCCTACGTCGTAGATCGGAATATTCCGTCGATCTTGGGTTACTTGGGAATTAATGTTGAGTATAATGTCTTTTCAAATGATCCTATCATTTTATTTTATTCTAGTTTTTAGTAGGTTTCATTAAAATCGTGTAAGTTAATAAGTTTTATTGGGGTTTTTCTTATTAGAATTCTTGTGTTAATCTGGCGATCTTGTTTTACTTGGGAATTAATGTCGAATATCTTTTCAAATGATTTTATCATTTTATTTTATTCTAGTTTTTAGTGGGTTTCATTAAAATCGTGTAAGTTAATAGTTTTAGTGGAGTTTTTCTTGTTAGAATTCTCGTGTTAATCTGTCGATCTTGTTTTACTTGGGAATTAATGTCGAATATCTTCTCGAATGATACTATCATTTTATTTTATTCTAGTTTTTAGTGGGTTTCATTAAAATCCTCTAAGTTAATAAGTTAAGAAGTTTTACTGGAGTTTTTCTTATTAGAATTCTCGTATTAATCTGTTGATCTTGTTTTACTTGGAAATTAATGTCGAATATCTTTTCAAATGATACCACGATTTTATTTTATTCTAGTTTTTAGTACATTTTACTAAAATCATGTAAGTGAAACATTTTTACTAGGGTTTTTCAATAGATTTCCCAGGAAATTCTAGCTTTCCAATAGCTCGTCTTAATTTGCCGATCTTATTACCAGTTAATTAGTTTTGCAAGCAAAATATCTACGTAATTGAGCAACTAGTAGAACGATATTCGGGTTCATTTATTTTATGTTTGACTAGTTGAATTGAACTATTATTTGACGTTTAATTGGACTGTCTAGAAACGGAAGTAATCATTAATTAGTATTAGAGTTAATTGTATTAGAAAATCCGATAGCAAGGTATTAATCTCTAATTACAGAAGTAGTACCGTTTTACTCCTTACTTGGATTGTGTCTACTTAATAACAATAATTATCATCTTCCTTGAAATAAATTTACAAAAAAATATACAGGTTAGTTTTTTCTGGCTGCTGTTTTTATTATATTATTTCTGTACTAACAACTGAAAGATCGATTAGTTCTACTAAAACTTTCTACACATTACTTAGTGCAACTTCAGGTTGATTATAAATCTGCATTTCAATTGATCACAATCCGAAACAGCTCTACCTTTCGAAACTTTCAACTTCCCCGTTAAATCTACTTATCGATTGCGCAAAATTCTCGCCGGACTTTATTATCCTCTCTAGGCGGAAATCCACGCTGGTAGATCGGACTATTCCGGCGACCTTGTTTTAGTTGCGAATTAGAGCTGAAGAGCCGTCGAGTGTGAGCTTGAAGTCTGCTTTGCTCTCTCTCTCTCTCTCGTCGCTGCCGCCACCACCGAAAGCAATCACCCCTTTCAGCCGAAGGCCGAGTGACTTCACTCGGTTAGTTTAATGAGGAAACTAACTAATTTCATGAATATTTATAATGAAAGTATCTGCGATGCATACTCCGATGAGTGAGTTTCCCATTAGAGTTCTTACCCTTTCTCTCTCTCTTTCGCGCGCGCCATCGTCCTTTCTCTTTCTCTCTCTCTGTCTCTTTCCGCGGGCGCCGGCGCCTCTTTTCTCTCGGCATTCGCCTGCTTATGAAACATTCCCTCTCACTTTATCGCACTAACTCACCTAATGCATATTCCGTTCGGCGTCCGCCGACACCACGAAATTAATTACAGTCAAATAGCTTATCAAATTTCATCCCAACAATAATAGGCCGAGTTACTTTGGAAACTATAATTGCATCGGCTCCTTGGGGATGTTAAGCAAATTTCTCCTGGCAAGTCTCGATCTTTGTTGGAGGGCGCAAGCGAATACTCCAAGTTCCCGGGGTTGTAGAATTCCTTGGTTAAAGCGATTAGTAATAGTATTTTTATAAGTTGTTCAATGTTGTTTTTATTTTGTACAAGATGATTCTGTTACCTTTGAATCAGAACTCTCCTAGCCCACTTTTACTAGACATCTAGTTAATTATACTATATATTCTCTGCTTAATAATAGACTCTATTAAATTCTGTAGTCTGTTGGAGGGAATATTTTACCAAGTTTTAGCATCGACTTCCTTCGAATGGCTAGCAACGTAAGGAGACAATATTTTATTATATTATATTTATAGGAGAATATTATACAATATAACTGGCTTCGGAAGGGTGAAATTTCATGTGCGATTTAACATAACTGAAACATGTAAAAGTATAAATGCATAAAATGCAGACAAATGTTGAGAAACATTTGAGTATAATTGAAATGTCTAGGCTATTTAAAATGATTTTATATGGAACAGTGTATGCTCGACAGTGATGATTCAAAGGCAAGTGACTCACCCTGTATATTGGGAGAAATAAGGAACTGTTTGTGCGAGTGCAGGTTTGTATAGGCATTCTAACAATTTATACATCGCGCTATCTGGTTTCTTAATAAACTAATTTTTACCTCCAAAGTGCGACAATGATGCTTCAATTGTTTGTAAACATTTGCTGCAAAAACATTTCCACGTTCTTTTCAGTAGTTTCTTTTATTAAAATATTTTTTTATTTAGACTTTTGAAGTTAGTGCTTCGTTTGAAAATATTAATCTATCTAGTGTTATACACTTACAAATAAGAATTGAGATAAAAGTGATGATTTTCAAATGCAGTGCGATTTTGGCAACCTGGGATTCGATTTAGAAGACCAAATGATTTTACAATTTAGAAAGTTTGCAAAATCAATTATTTTCAAACTGATCATGATGTATTAAAATTCTATCAACATTCCATACGAAAGGTGAAATACTGATGTTTACTATGATTTAAAGAATATAAAGATATGATTACTCATTTCTGAGTAATAAGCCTTACTAAGTGTAAAAAGTAGAGCAATTTACTATATTCATATGTCAAAGATTTTATTTTCTAAAATATTTCCTGTCAATTCTTACAATAAAATAGTTTTCTTTTCTAAATTTACTTTTCACTAGTTAATATTCAAGCAGTTTCTGTGTCAACTCACTTTTGTCTCGCCGTGAAGAAAGTTAAACGTATCAAATAAATTTCTTCAAGCAACATTCATTAGCAGCAATAAATTCTATATAAATAATTTTCCAGTCTTCCCTTTCCAGTTAATAATATAATACTAATTCAAATTACACAGATATCATAAGAATTACATAAACACTTCACAAGTGGTATTTAACTCATCAGCGCAGAAAATCCAGGAAACATAATCGGAATGAACGCGAGTAACATGTAAAGCGGTTATTCCAAGCGCAGTTAAATCGAAACTCATTAAAGACATAATTAAGGCGGATAAGCGAGGAGAGAAGAAGGAAGCGGGCACGCCGCGCCGCCGGCCGGGAAGATAGGACGTGCCAGGCTTGCGAAGGAAGTAACAAACGAAACTTGCTCGAAGGACGAACTGTACCCGTGGGTATAAACCTCGAATTACCTTCGGCTAGCACTCTGCCGTTCTTCCCCACTAGATACACTTTCCTACGTGAGCTTCCGCGCGAAATTATTTTATAACTCCCGGCGAACTTTCCGCGCCCGATTCCCACCGCTTGCCACCCCCTAGGAACGCCCTTTCACCTTCTCACTTTAAATTTATACATGGATACTTACACTTGCACTTAGATACGTACAAAGTATTTTATGATTTTAATAAATGGGCATAGGTGCATGTAAATTATCTACGACAGGTCTCGAAAGAGAATTTTGCTAATAACCGTCTTCATTTTTTACTGACTTCGAAAAGCAGGAGGTACTCAATTCGATTGCTATATTTTTTTTTCGTTCCACCGCTTGGGACCTTTTCGGAACGCCCTTTCACCTTTTCGTTTTAAATTTATACACACTTGGATACATACAAAGTATTTTACGATTTTAATAAATGGGCATAGGTGCATGTAAATTAGTTACGACAGGCTCGGAAGAGAATTTTGAAAATAGCCATCTTCAGTTTTTACCGATTTCGAAAAGGATGAGGTACTAAATTTCACTCCTATACTTTTTTTCGTTTCATTCTTTATAAGGCAACAATACTCTATATTTATTAGACATCCTGTATAGTGAGTAATGAAGATATTCGGATATTAATGTATTGCCAAAGCTAACTTGATAGTTCTATTATTGATAAAGCAATAATCTTGATTATTTTAGTAGGCAACATTATTAACGCAGATAATTTAATTTAAAAATAATATATTTTATATAATAATAAGTATTAATAAAGTAAAGAACGTTGTTTTCAGGAGCAATAATATTCAGATATCACACAAAATCACTATGTATTTGAAGATTAATTAAACAAGAAAGTGTTCTTTTCAACACTACGTTTATGGAAATTTCTGTATACCTCTGTGTCTGGACACTTATTTTCATTAAAAATAGTGAATTAATTTAATTTAAAGACAATTACAATTTACTGGACATAATATAAGTTAATTAAATCTGTCAGGATTGCATGTATAATTGTTAGTATAAATTGGAAGGAAAATGAATAAGCTTTGTAATTTTGCTCGTAAAATCCGAAATCATGTTTTAAAAAAAATAGATTTCCTCGTAGAAAACAATTTTCTTTCTTAAAAAAATGTATTCTATAAATACAGTGCTAATACGTTTTATATTCACTGTAGAATTATTCTATAAAGTAGAATAAAGTATTTTCAACAATGGCAATTCAAAGGCAAATAAATCACTCAGTACACACGAGTTACGTGTCCTCTCGGAACCCGATGGCCTTTAATACTCGGCGCGCACCGCGGTCCACCTACTTTTCTCCGATTCCGCACTCCCGCTTTCCATTTCTCTCGAACCAAGTGTTAATTCCCAGCAGTGGAATCTCTCACAATCGAATCACTGCCAGCACCGATATGAGTTATACGAGTGCTCCTCTGATTTATGTGCGAGTTGAAAGCTTTCCCACTGATATCAATACACTTGCGACTGTATTCATTCGGCTGGCGGATCTATCCTTGAGAAATACGTCTGTCTCAAGGAGAAATGACAGTTTCGAGAAAGATCTCTTACTGCTAAGATGTTGTTGCAGGAGTTGTCTGAAATTTGTTTTAGTTATTGCGGAGATTACTAACAAAATAATGCGCTCTTTTAATGAACAAATTCATACAGCGTGATCGCTAAAAGGAGTAATTGGACTTCAGTAGATTGGGACGCTTGGTAGTCAGCCCTTTTAAATTATACATTTAAGGCACTTTTCACACATACTAATCGTTTTTAGAATTGTTGGAGATTTCTAAACCTAACCTTTATAGACATGTTTAATTTTATTGTAGTTTTATATCTAATTTTTATACTTAATTTATACAATTCGAATTAGCAAAATTAAATAGTATACTTTTAATTTTAATATCAAAATAGATCTTGAGATGTCGACACAAAACTATAGGCTTATGTAAAAATATCATATGAATACTAGAAAATTATTCAAATTTTCGGAATTTTTGTTAATAAGATAAAAAGCTCCAGAAAGAACATTATTTTCTTATGCATGAACGATATTTTTCTGTGGCATTGATTTGTATTATATGTACAATAATACAATATTAGTTAATATTAACTGAGATATATAATTTTTAGAAAACATGTACACATATCATACATATAGCAATAATTAATACGAAAATAATGCCTGATTTTCAGGACATGAAAATACTTGTATAATATACAAAAGAAATATTTTGGTATTAATTATGGTTTATGCATATCATCCCAATACTTCGTAGCGAAACCATTTTCTTTTAAACAAAAATTTGAAGAACCAACGAAGGCAGTTTCCGAACATCTAAAATATTGAGCCGTAACATTAGATTAGTATGAGTCACAGTGTACGTAAGACACGTGTGTGTAAAATGTTCAAAGTGTACCAAGGCAGCGGGAAGTTTTGATCGAAGAGCATGGCTGAAATACCCATTTCTTATGTTTGACGTTGCGATAGTGTGGAGCGCGACAACCGCCTTAATTATTCATGGCGAAGAGTGTTAGCGGGAAAGTTTGAAGGGAGAGAAGGCTTGGTAGTTTGAGTTTAAGCCGTGCAGCGCCTTACTAAGACGATACTACCAAGAAGATTCTGGATGAAGGCGTCGAATGACCTCGCACTCCCGCTTCAATTGTTAACCGAAGCAACGTTAACGATTCGGTCAATATAGACGCGTCGAACGATCCTAGTGGCGGTGCTCCTCGCCCGGTGCGCCGCGGCGCCGCACATCCCACGGAAAGCCGCAGAAGACGCTTGTTTCGTGATTACGCGCTCTAATTCCGACTACCACCGCCCGCCAACCCTCCCAACTCTTCCCCTCCCCGGGGACAAGCGAAAGGCTAAGCCGGCCAGAGTAATAAAAAAAAGCCGAGGAAAATCATTTGCCCCCGAAACAAGATTTTCTATTAAATATGATACGAAAAAGTAAGAAATAAAGAATGTATTAATAATGACAATCTTTTTGTAAATAATATTTTCATTGCTCATACATTTCTTTTTAACTTTTTCATGTCATATTTAATAGAAAATCGTTTTTTGGGGGGCAAATTGTTTTTCCCAGTTTTTTTATTTCTTGCTTTTTACTGTCGAGTTCGTAATTAATAGCAGATTTTATGATTCTCAGGTCTCTGTTCGCGCCACGCTGGTCCTCTCAATCTGGGATGACAACTTTTATTCCATAAATAACTCAAGAAAATCTTGCAACATAAGCTTCATTCATTAGTTCCCTAATTAAATGTTAATTTCTCTGCGATACTTTGATTTGTCGATGACTTACTGATATAGTTTTGCATACCGGGTGTACATACTACCAAATTTCACTTTTTGTCCGGTGGCCATTTTCGAGATTATGACAAGTACAAAATCGTTTGTCTATTCAGAAGTTTTCTTTTGTCCACTTGAGTGTATTAAAGTAGTTGTTGCACAACTGTGCGAATATCAAATATAAGAAATGAATATCTCGATGCTCTCTGCTCAAAACTTTCAGCTGGATTCGAACATTTTGAACTTTTATGCATACAACTGTTACATATACAATGAGGGAGAAAAGAATTTATACAGTAAGAATGTGAAACTAAAAATAAGAGTACTACTGCTGTTGGATTTTCATGTATGGAAAAGCGTAACATTGACTAAGAAGGTAATGTTTGGCGAATCCCAAACTATAAGTAGAAACAGACTCAACATCCACGCTTTATTTATGCAATGCAAATTTCAAGCATAAGAAATTACTCTCTTAGCGATGAAGTCTAATCAAAATTTTTAGTTCGGTTTGTACATTTTACACTTTTACACATAAGTGTCAGAATGATAGACAAAAGTTTTCGTACAATAAAAATATAAAACTAAAAAGAATCGTATTATTGTTGTTGAATTTTCATTTAAGGAAAAGCGTAACATTGACTAGTAAATTGACGAACCCCGAACTATAAGTGGAAACAGTCATCACTGGCAGGAATTGCTCAAAACTTTAATAAAATTCGTACACGTTAAACCTTTATACATAAATGTCAGATTAATGAACAAAAGTTTTCGTACGATAAAAATTTAAAACCAAAAAGAATAGCATTATTGTTGTTGAAATTTCATTTACGGAAAAGCGTAACATTGTCTAGTAAATTGACGAACCCAGAATTATAAGTAGAAACAGACATCACTAACAGTAATTGATTAAAAATTTCAGTTAAGTTCGTACACTTTGAAGATTAATACATACAAATATCACATATGCAATACGAGAGAAGAATGTGAGAATAAGACGAATACTGCTGCAGAATTCTCATCCACGGAGAAGCGTAACATTGACTAATAAGGTTGCGAATTGGCGAACTTCGAACTATAAGTAGAAACAGACGTCGTTGGCGGGCGTGAGCGGAGCGTTGGAGAAGGTTGCTCGAAATTTCCGCAGGAATTCGAAAAATCGCCAGCGTGGCACCGGTGACTTATGATAAGTGCTTCGCTCGGGATATTCCCGTAGGATCATCAATTTTAACGTTCACCCTCGTTTCGTCCGTGCAACCCGCGCCACGCCGACCACTGGTCCAGCGAAGCTCGACCTCCTTTTTCTTTAAGCGATCGCTCCTCGCCCTTCCTCTTCTCTTTCCTATCTCTTCTCTCCTCCTAAAACCGATCTCCTCGCGCACTTTCTTTCTCTAATATTTCATGTGGTGGCGAATGCATTTTTACGACCCGCGCTAACCAAGATATAACTCGAAACTGCTCGATAGTCGATCATTCTCTCTTTCTTTCTCTTACATCTTCTTAAAGAATGCGGAGTTTATTAACAAAACAGTGCGTGCTTCTAATAGGCAAATTAATACAGCGTGATAGCTAAGAACGAGTAAATGCATTCCAGTAGATTGGGACGCGTGCTAGTCAGCCCTTTACATTTTATACATTTTATATTATATTTATTATATTTAATTTAGATTATACCGTCAAAATATGCGTGGACCTGCTGGAACGAAACTGTGAAGAGTTAAATGCCGATGAATTTGCGAGGCCCCGCCGAGCTAGAAAGAACTCGATAAGAGAAACAAGAGTCTGCTATGCAAGGCAGTCACGAAGTTTCGAGAAAGAATTGTTTCGCCGCCCGGCATCCGGATTACTTCAATTTTAGCGCCAGTTATTCCGATTATTTATGTCGGGAATGTTGTAGGTGTTAAGAAATACTTTCGAACTATGCCTCGCGAACAAGACGCAATAAAAAGAGGGGGGAATTCCTCTCTGGAAACACCGGGAAGACAAATCCTTGCTTTGATTCACTTCAGACTCAACTCTATGAAAGATTGCAGGTTTAAAATGAAGTTTTTATCCAAATTGCAACGAAAGAATGTAAATAGTTTTTCAATACTTCAGTTTGAGAATATATTTCTTGTAAAATATGTAACACCAAGAACGCACATTTTTATTATTTTATGAGACACATTCATTTTAACCGCTCATGATTAATGTTTACACATAACGTTAAAACAATCTGCGTGTTATATTTTAAAATAGAATTATTAATAACTTTGAATGAATGATCCCATTTATTAAACAATTAAAATATGCATTCGTATTAAAACACCCTTTATAAACGACGTAGCATTTGGAATTATAATTATATGGAACAAAACATGTTCTGTGTGGTTTATTGGAATATCGAATTCAATAAAATCTTTTTGATTCATTTTAATATGTGACGTAATTCTTAACAATGATTTTAAGCAATTCAACTTATCACTTTACTAGTGAAAACGATTCTACATCGGAATTACTGCTAAATAACTTTGAATCAATGGAGCCGTTTATTAAACAATTAAAATATGCATTCGTATTAAGACACCTTTTATAAACTGCAAAGTCGTCATTTGGAATTATGTATGGAACAAGACATATTCTGTGTGGTTCATTGGAACATAAAATTGAATAAAATATTTTTGATTCATTTTACTATGTGACCCAATTCTTAACGAAGGTTTTAAGCAATTCAATTTATCGCTTTACTAGTGAAAACGATTCTACATCGGAATTACTGCTGTCATCCAGAACAGGCCTCGCAACAATATACGCCGTTTGGCGCGTCTTGCCAGATGCGAGTTCACCAACTGATATTCCCAGCGGGCAGAACACGCCCGAGCCTGTCTGTTAGCAAGGTTTGGTTTGTGTTTGTGTCTAAGCGTAACAGCGTTCATCACCGCTGTTGATTTAGGCGAAAATTGTCTTCCTTTTGTCAGTTCTAATATCGAATTTTTAGTCTACCACACACCAAAGACTTTCACTAGTCGACCTTTTTGTCGGTTAGATTCTTCAGCATGGACTTTTATTTTTCACCGATCCATCTTTTTAGTCCTTTATCTGCGGTGCCACGTAAAAGAACACGGTGAATATTTTAAACGACAAAATAATCGGCTATCGATAGTCCCTCGTGCGCGCTGGCCCTTCAACCCTTTCGCTACGGCGGTCCTCGCTGCTGGAACGCTTCCACTAAGATGGCACGCCATGTTGAAAGTGCTACTTTTGCACGTAAACAACTTTCAGACGTTTGAAGTACTACTTGTATTTAAATAACGCAGATGTGATAATAGATTTTGGAAAGAAAGCATTTTAAGTTAAACATAATATTTCTAACCTCTCCATAATTATTTCAAATTTCTTTGCCGCGGTTTAAAATTTTCATTTTCAGTTTAATTTCATCTAGTACGCTAAAATATTATTTTCAAGAATATTTCAAATTTCACCACGAAAAAATACCCAATAGAAATAATATGTTCTTTACATAAAATTTAAAATAGGATTTGAAAATAGTATTTTAGTGCACATGATACAATGAAAGTATTTACTGTTTCATTTTCAACTGGTCTTAATATTCAAAATAAAATAGCATTATACCAGAGAATAAATATATGAAATCCATGATTCAAGACTATCAAAGACTTATCAATTTACAATAAATTAAGCTATATTAATTATAATTATACTGTATTATAGTATAATTATAATATAAATAGTTTTGAATTATAGGTTTCGTATATTTATTCTCTGTAATGCTATTTTATGCTATTTTAAATATAGTATTTATACTATAATTATAATTATACTATAATATAATATAATATAAAATAGTATATAAATGTATAACATATTATGTTATATTATGTTTTCATGCAGAAACGCACGCCTTCATTCTAACCTAAAAAACATTCTCAGAGGAACATGCGATTCAGCTACTACTACATAGAGTTAGATCGAGGGCCGATTAAATTGGCCGAACGAGGATATTATTATTTTTCACTCGGTGGGATATGCTGGTACTCTTAATTAGCGGGGCGGAATTAGCAGTCGAATTAGCCCATTAGCCGGGCGAGCTGTGGAAACGCCCTCCGCGATGCGAGTAGGAGGCTGCTGATTAAGAAACGCGTCTATATATACCCTCCTCTCATCGCGATAAGTGGGCCCCCATCTTAATTAGCATCCACCTGCTGGCTGATCCGCTAACATTGCTACTTCTGCCGCTATCGTGCCCGTTAACCCCGCATATCCCACCGTTCCTTCGGTACACAATCGCTCGCTGACTTATCGTTGCGATCGTGGCAATCGTTAGCGTTGCTTGGGAAATTCGACGCCGACGCCGTCGCTCGGCGAACGCGCTGACGACGACAGTTCGTTCCTTAAGCGGCGACGCGATTTCGTAAGAATCCATTTCGCAGTCGCGAGGATTTCGCGAGCCTTAAAGCCTAAGCGGATTCCTCCGCGATAAAGAGGACGACGATGTTCAATGTTTCCTCGAAAGTGACGTGTCTGATCGAGCGCGCCCACAAGATCGTTAACCTTTTCTCTTCTGAGATTGTTACGAATCGTTGGCAATTAGGCTTGGTATGTGGAAAATGGCGCGGAACGAGCCAAGTGTGTGTGAGGACACACTTTTGAAGGCTTATGAAATTCTGTAGGAATTTGTACAGTGGCGAATGTAAAAATGGGTATAAAGATTGTCGGGAGTTTTATTGAAATTATTTGGTCTTTTGGCTGTTTCTGATATGTTTTTACGTAATATTGTACAGTTCAATAATAAATATTCTTGAAATATCCATTATGATATTGCGAATATTACCATCTACAACGAAATAATGTTAATTTTAAATTCAAGCAATCAACATAATCAATAACGCACTTGCTATTTTAGAATTACGATTTATAGAATTAACTATCTATAAATTTCAATAAAGTCGAACAAGATTTCATAAATTAAAATCTACTAAAAAATAGTAATTGTATGGATAAATGTTAAACAATTTCATTTCGATCCTGTTGGTAGTTGTACTGTTTAGTGTGCTCGCCACTATATTTATAATTAAATAGATTCCTCCGAATACTAAATTTAATTCGATTGCACGTACGAATCTTTCCAAGTAATTTTAATTTCAACAATATAACATTATTCAAACTACAAACATAGAATATTCATATTTGTGTGCTGGACATTATAATTATGATCAAATAGATTTCTCCGAATACTAAATTTAATTCGATCACATATACACATTTTTCCCAGTAATTTTAATTTCAACAATATAACATTATTCAAACTACAAACAAAAAATATTCATATTTGTATGCTGGACATTATATTTATAAGTAAATAGATTTCTCCGAACTCTAAGTTTAATTCGCATACGCGAATATTTAATGCACATATGCATCTTTCCATGTAATTCCAATTTCAACAATATAACGTTATTGAAACTACAAACATCATTTTCATTTAATACTAGAACTACCGACGACTATGATTTTGTTATAGCGAACCACGTAAAACAAATCATTTTGACTCGTTCGATAGTTTTATTATTAAGGATCCACCACTATACATTCAAACAAATTTCTTCAAATACCAAATTCCATTGAATTAGATGTTAGATTCTATCCTATAGCATTCACGCTTAGTTTCTTTTATTTATATTTGATAAGTTCAGTCGTCTCGTCCACAATGATGTTTGTATGTTTCTAAATCTGTCATAATGTTTCATTCGCCACCAGCCTTTCAAAGAGTTAAGATCAAAGAAAGTTATATTTCGTTTCCTAAGTATTTCATACTAATTTCTACGGGAAAAGAATCACTCTTCAACATTAGACACACGCGTCTTCCCAGAACAGGAATTAAATCTGCGGTAAATATCGACTTTAGCTCCTTCTGCAGGAAACAGCAAGATTTTATCATTTTTGCTTTAAATAGGTCTGCCATGTAATATTTCACGATAATTAGGTGGCGGAAAGCATTAATATGCGATGTTTCTGCGAAATAATTGTGTTTAAAGTTGCTCATACTAACCTCAATCCAGATGTCATTGCAGATACTTGAGGACCAAATTTTTATTAAATCTTTACCCAAAATTGAATTATTTGTGCAAATACAGTTACTGTAGATGAGTAAATGGAAAATAAAAACATCCTATAAAGTAACAGAGTTCAATGATTGAATGTTTCAACCTAACAGAATCCCAGACCCAACCCACAGTAAATGAATAGGCTCGCTTCGCTCGCAACAAACTAAGAAAAACCTATACAGTGACAAAATTCAAGCACAATTATTTCACAGAAACATCGCATATTAATACTTTCCGCCACCTAATTATCGTGAAATATTACATGGCAGACCTATTTAAAGCGAAATTAACACTGTGTTGCCTTTGCCTGCAGAAGGAGCTAAAGTCGATAATCACCAAATCTGCCAGAAAAACTGTAAGATTCTTGGGCGGAGATCGCTAAATTGAAACTGGGACTTACCGGACTCCGAGACGGATGGACTGCCCGCAGACCTGTCGGAGTTCCTGGAGCTGGCGGTGGAGCTGGTGGAGGAGGCCGTGCCGAGGGAGCACTCGGAGACGCTGCGTCGTTTGGAGAGCATGGCGGCGGCCGCGGCGGCCGCAGGGCCGCAAGATGAGCCGCCAAGGGCGCCGCTGCTCAGGCCGTGAAGGCCGTGCAAGCCGTGGAGGCTGTGCAGCCCGTGCAGGCCCGCCTGGCTCGTCAGCTGCTCCAACCGTCGCCTCAAGAACCTCTGCTCGCGGGACAGCTGCTCTTTGTGTACCGCGTGTTTTCGCTCCCGCTCTTCCAGGTTCTGCAACACAATGTTTAACCACTCGTTTTTATTAACCGATACAATATTTATTCTAACAAGGGGAGGCCATCTTTGATTTGAAAGTATTGTAGGTTAAAAGGTGAGGAACAACTAGTAATTAGATCCTAGAAAACTATGTGTTTATAGCAAAGCATTTTTTGTTTTTAATGATGTCAAATATTTCAGTTTCGACATCTCTCAATGGTAAACGTATAAATATAAATATAAATAAATAAACGTTTAAACGTATTGTTTATCCATAGAACGACCCCGAACTCTTTGATTTGAAAGTATTGTAGGTTAAAAGGTAAGGAACGTTGTTAGTAATTAGATCCTAGAAAACTAAGTGTTTATAGCAAAGCATTTTTTGTTTGAAAGGGTATGAAATATTTAAATTTCGACATCACTCAATGAAAGTGATTTTTTTAAATCACAATAATACAATACAAAATAATACTTTTAGTTATTGTTTATCCATTGTTTAGGGAAAACGTTGAACTTTTGAACGCGGCAATTTTGACTATTTTTTTCGGCGTCGTATGGTACGCATTCGATAAATGTCACGGAAATACATGCCGCACTATACATGTTATTTAAATGTTTGTACACGTATGAATTATACTAAATTATACTGTAATTATACTAAATTGCTGTAAAAATCATTTCGCAACATTTTACCAAATTAGCAAGCAACAAGTCGAGAAATACGTCATACCGCATCATACGCCAGAAAACAGAACAATTTCACTTTCAGTGTTTAAAAATACAATTTGGTGCTTAAACCATAGATCCTTTTTATGATGCTAAAAAGGGTAGTCAAGGAAGACAAATGTTCGTGCCTTTTCTTCTAAAAATAATACAAAAGTAAATAACTATTACTATTAAGGAAATACGTTTAAATAACCTTTTAAATGATTTAATTCGTAATTTTTAATAATTAAAATTGTTCACAATGGAGATGGGACTGCCATTAACGATAACAAACTTAAAAATACATCACAATCAAACGAAGACCGCCCCTTTCTCCCTGTAATTAGGTCTCCTTCAAAACAGGAAATGTTTAATACAGAGATTTAGTAAGAATACATTAATATAATAGCATACAAATAAGAAGGAAATTGCTTTCGACTTTGTTACGAATTTTTAAATTGCCTACTTTAAGGGAAACTCCTTTTTCCTCGCGAACCAATTCAGTCCGGGTCAGTTTCTCTCAGAAGTCGGATGACTACTTCTGCAACTACTTTTCTGTTCGGAACAATATCGAATTCTTGCACCGTGGCAGAGCAACGGAGAGAGAGAGAGAAGGAAAGAGGGAAAGAGGGCTTGCCGCGGCCACTTTGGAAATAACTGTAATCCGCTAGGAAAGTATTAGTGCGCGTGTACTCCGCGAGGAGAGGAGCGAAGAGGAGAGAAGAGCGGACTCTTCTTCTCGACTCGCAGGGATTGGGATTCTAGAGAGATACTATCGGAAGACCGTTCTCCCCAATTAAGTCAGAAGGGAAGGATCCTGAATGCGCACAAAGCCAGCGGGGCACACTCACCGGAGTGCCGGTGTGGTTGGTGTTCGCGGCGGCGCGCGCCAGCAGCATCCTCTCTCTCGCTAATACATAACAGCTCGTTACTGTCATATTTAATTACCGGCCTTGCCATTGTGCGGATCCATCCCCCGGTAAAATCGGTTTCGCGGCAACCTCCTGCCTTCGCCGCCCTTTCTCTTTAGCATTAACCCTCTCTCTCTCCCTTTCTCTCTCTGGTACTCTCTCCCATTCTCTCTCTTACTCTCTCTCTCTCCCCCCTTCTCTCCCTTTCTCTCCCTTTCTCTTACTCTCTCTGGTACTCTCTCTCTCGTACTCTCTTTCTCTCTCCCATTCTCTCCCTTTCTCTCCCTTTCTCTTACTCTCTCTGGTACTCTCCCTCTCTTACTCTCTTACTCTCTCTCGCTCCTTTTCTCGTACTCTCTCTCTCGTACTCTCTCTCTCGTACTCTCTCCCTTTCTCGTACTCTCTCTCGTACTCTCTCCCTTTCTCTCCCTTTCTCTCTGGTACTCTCTCTTGTTTCTGGATCGATCTGCCTCGCGGAAGGAGAATCTTATCTGACCGTGACAAAGGCCCCGGCTTTCGGCAACGCTACTCCCGCCAGAGGGCGACGCATCAAGACGAGAAAGAGAGAGGGAGAGGAGAGGGAGAGGAGAGGACTTGTATACACGTATAGAATACGCTATGCAAACGGGAAATTCTGCCGGCGTACTTGCCGGGAATAATGGGATTTGTTTTTCCATGGAATCCTCGTAATAAGTCTCGTAATAGGATATCGCTGTGTCAGGAGACTGCTGCTCCCTGGAACCCACCCCCTCTTGGGATTATTATTCCGGCGATCACCCCCCCCCCCCCCCCCTGCCCCGCTCATTCTTTAACACTGGGCTTATGGGCATTTTTTTGATTTGCGAAATTATTAAATATATTAATGCGTCAGCTGTTCGAAATCGAATGTAATAATTAGATTGGTATTTATCGCATTTACACGAATATACAATTCGTTTAATAATTATACTTCAATGTTTAATGTATAATTGTATAGAATATATGTACAATGTGTGTATGTAACAAACAACAAAATGTATGTAGAATGCATAATTATAAACGATATAAAACGAATATACAATTCGTTTATAATTATACATTGTACATACATTTTGTTGTTTGTTTTGTACGTTTTATTTTGTTTGTTTCATACATACATTCTACATATATTGTATACAATTATTCATTATACATTGAACTGTAATTATTAAACGCATTGTTTTATATCGTTTATAATTATACATTGTACGTATACGTTTTGCTCTTTGTTTTGTACATTTTGTTTTGTTTATTACATACATACATTCTACATATATTGTATACAATTATACATTATACATCGAAATATAATTATTAATCGAATTTACCGTATCGTAACGATCTTGATTAAATGTTTCGAAGAAACTCATGTAAAGTACCCTGTTAAAGAGAATGTTATAATCGTAATATGCAAAAGAAATTAATGAAATGTTTTAAGTTATACGATTTTAGTAGAATGGACTAAAAAATAAGAAATAATTTGTTTAACTATTACGATATTTCTAAATCGTATGTAACGAAGAAACTTGTGGAGTGCTCATAACTGATTCATTGAGTTTCATACAATGAGCACTCAACGATTTTCTTTTACTGTACTGTTACATGTTAAATTTATACTTATAAATATACAATGCAATTTTTTATAAATTTATACATTTATAATGACATTGTTTCTCTGTATAGAATGCAGAGAAAAGTTAAGAAACATTCCAGCATAATTAAATTAGCGATCTATTCGTCGGCAATGGCGATTCAAAGCCAAGTGAATCGCCTTCCACACGGTGATCTATCACTGTCAAGTGTGTACTGCTGTGTAGAGGATAATTGTAAATTATCTGGAAATCTTAATTAGACAGGAATGTTTCTCAAGCTTCCGCACCATTCTTACATATGAGTTTCTATTGTATGCAGAATTCATACAATGTAAAATAGTTAAACATTCTCGCAAGGAATTTGGTAAAACATTCTTTCGAACTATCTAATATGTCTTTTTATCTGTTAATATTTTATTTTATATTTTTTATGTTCTTTTTATACAAAAAAAGCTCTTCTTTCTAAATAAAAATACATTTTTTTGAAGAAGCAAATATTTTCCCAAGGAAAAATAAAATTCCTTATAAGAGATAGTTTTCTTTTTTCTTAAAACGAACTATTTAATATGTCTTTTTATCTGTTAATATTTTATTTTGTTTTTTATGTTCTTTTTACACACAAAAGCTCTTCTTTCTAAATAAAAATACATTTTTTTGAAGAAGCAAGTATTTTCCCAAGGAAAAATAAAATCCCTTATAAGAGATAGTTTTCTTTTTTCTTAAAATTTATTTTAAACAAAACTGTAAGGTACGAATACTTTTTAACCACTGAATATACTGTTAAAGAGTGATTCCTTTGCGTAGAAATCAGTATGAAATAATGAAATACTTAGGAAACAAATATAACTTTATTGATCTGAACTGTTTGAAGGACTGGTGACGAATGACACATCGACAGATTTAGAAAACATATAAACATCATTGTGGACGAGACGACTGAACTTGTTAAATATAAATAACAGAAGCTAAGCGTGAATGCTATAGGATAGAATCCAACATATACAACTAAATGAAATTCCTTTAAAATCGTGTTTCAATACCCCCGATTCAAAGAGGACTGAAACAGGCTGCAGATTCCCAGCGCGATTTCCCAAATTGGGAGCAGCGAAGACAGGTGGTTTTACGATATAAGAAGTAGGGAATTTGTGGAAACAAATTGAAGAGGCCGGGAAGTGGCTGCTGCGGTAACTGGAATTGGAGTCCGGATGGTCGTAAAACATTTATACCGGTGAGATTTCATTAGGGTTCTTTGTCGGCTTGACAAGGCCAGCTGGGTAGATGAAGAGAAGAAGCGGAGGGCGAAGAAAGGAGGCAGTCGAGGAAGAGAGGAGAGAGCAACGAAGTGTGGACCGCGTCAGCAGATGACTGTGTCTAACTAGATTCAATTAAAGGAGACAGGACGTTCAGGACGTCCAACGCAATCGACCAATGAAAAGAAAGGAGCGAGAGAGGAAAGCAGAAGAAGAAGAAGAGAGTGAAGAAGAGTGGCCGGCTGGCTGGCGGTAATTAAGACAGCAGATCACGCGATCAGAAATTAAGAGAACCGATCACGACGCTTCGAAGACCGCTCTCGTCCCCTATTAATTCGTGATTCAATCAACGCGCCGCGGCGCGCACCGCCGCCGAGAAACTCAGCCAGACTCATCCTTGAATGGCTGTCCGTGACCAAATAAATCACGCTGAATACTTCAGAAGGTGAAAGCTGCCCGATTTATCGCGGGATTATTCACCAGCCGGCGTGAGTCGCATGTTAAGATCGTCCCAGCTTGAAAAATGCCTGGAACAACTCCACTTGCACGCTAAATGAAACTTTGAATTCTTCCATCTCCTCCTTCCTGTCGATGAACAGGATGATTCACTTGGCTTTGAAGCTGGTTCGTCCTACTCCACTTTTCCTTAGAGATTTCTGTATTTATATATCTTTTTCGTGAGTATAATAATATATATTTTGAGTAATTATTTAGAAAGACGTACTCAAACGATTTCAACGATTTTGATATATGTTATAGAGCGATATATGTGTAATCTATGTTTTTTAAAAATATTGTTGATATATGTTTAAGATAATCATTTTTATATAGATATATATGTGGGGAAAACTTCTAGGAAAAAAGTTACACACTTGGCTTTGAAGCTGGTTCGTCCTACTCTACTTTTTCTTAGACATTTTTGTGTTTATATATCTTTTTCGTGTGTATAATAATATATATTTTGAGTAATTATTTAGAAAGACGTACTCATAAACGATTTCAATGATTTTGATATATGTTATAAAGCGAGATATGTTTAATGTATGTTTTTTTAAAATATTTTTGATATCTGTTTGAGCTTATTATTTCTTTATAGATATATATATGTGGGGAAAACTTATAGGAAAAAAGTTAAACACTTGTCTTTTAGTATGATCTGTCTTACTCCACTTTTTCTTAGAGATTTTTGTGTTTATACATCTTTTTCGTGTGTATAATAATATATATTTTGGGCAATTATTTAGAAAAATATACTTATAACCGATTTGAACGATTTTGCTTTATGTTATAGAGCGAGATATGTTTAATGTATGTTTTTACAAAATATTTTTGATATATGGTTAAGACAATCATTTTTATATAAATATATATGTGGGGAAAACTTATAGGAAAAAAGTTAAACACTTGTCTTTTAGTATGATTTGTCCTAGTCCGCTTTTCCTTAGACATTTCTGTAATTATATATCTTTTTTATGAGTATAAATGATTTTTGTCCAAATCTTTAATGGGCGTTCTATGAATCATAATGAAATTATATTGCCTGTATATCGCATATAATACATATAATAAAGAAACATGATTAATAAAAAGTAAACTATGACAGTAAAGAAAATACTTGGATTTTATTTTTGTTCATAAAGCAATCGTATTTGTTATATTTCTTAACAAAGATTTCGCGATCAGAATGATTATATCATTAAAATCGAATATTTAACATTTTAATTAATTCGGGAAAAATTGTTGTTAGCATCCGAATATTTTCAGTCTGATTATATGTTCGATTCCGCCGCTAATTCATTAATTAATTACTTTAATGACCTCTCGCTATTGATACACAGAGGAACCCGCTGCCGAGGAAGAAAAAGTCAAGCTTCCGCAGGGAAGCACCCAACTGTTTCGAGTTTCGGCTCTTCCTAGGAAAACTCGAGGAGAAGATGCGGGAAGAGAGGAAACGACTTCAACGCGATGAAATATTCAAGATCCCCGAAGTGCTCGCGTAAGTACTCCTGGTAATTAGAAGTTGTTCAGCGCCGCTCTATCCATCTGTTTACTGGCAACTGCAACACATCGGACCCGCTCCCCGGAAAGGAAGGCACACCGAACTCCAAGGAAACCGAGGTGTGCTAAAAGATTGCTGAGTACTTCGTGGCTCTCTCTCTCTCTCATCCCACGAAATTCAACTTAATAGTGTTTGCTAGTTTGAGTTTCCACGTAAAGAAATAGTGTTTGTTGGCGTCGGGGTATTTTAAAGTAGTCGAAAGCTGATGGTTCACCCATCGTTTTACCGGAAACTAAGTATAAAAACATGTGGAAGTTAATATTGATACATTTTATTGGGACTAACATTTCAAGTTTATGTAAAAATTATTATTTTAATTGTAATAAATATCCTGAAGTTCCGTTGTCTTAATGATTCTGATTTTATGGAATCTGGTCACAGAGAAAATTTTAAAATAGTCGAAGGCAGATGGCGCACTGCCGTTTTGCCGGAAACTAAGTATAATACATGTGAATGTTAATATTGATATATTTTATTAAGACTAACATTCAAGTTTATATGAAAATGATTGATTTAATTATAATAAATATCCTAAAGTTTCGTTGTCTTAATGATTCTGATTTTATGGGATCTAACGATACAGTAAGAAAAGTAAGAAAGAACTTTAAATAGATAATTATTCGTGAAATTATAGCAAGCAGCTTGACCTTCTTTAGAATTTAGTCAAAGTTCGAGAAACAATCATCTTTTTGGCAAAAGGACTTTAAAAAAAGTACGACAATTACTCCGGAATCCTCAAAAGTGAGGTTAAGAAAGCGTGTTCGGCACATTGACGATATGTGGTGAATGTGCTGCCCTCTGCATCATCGAATCTACGCGCTTCGCTAGCATGTGTCTTTAGCATTTGTGTTACTGTCTCTTTTCTTTTCTTGCAATAAATACGTGTTGCCTGTTATTAAATATTTACTATACGCATCAACAACAATTTAATTTAAAGCATAACAAGGTGTTGCAATTATCTTTGCCACAAAACTCTTTTAACGATGTACCACTTGAACCTTTAATTCTTTTAAAAAATTGTATGTACTCGAAGTATTTTCTACATTTAGTAATAAATATTGTAATATTTTATAGGTTATTATATGTCTGGAACATAATTCGATACAAGAGAGTAACCACATTAAAATCCGTTCGGTGGTTCTCGGAGTTTTATGAAGTTTTCTGTGGATAAAAAGTTCTTTTGATCCGCCTTGTGAATTGGGATAATAGAACATAACCTATGTACACCCAGACGAAAGCTTCCTTTCAATAGGGAAAGAATTATTCAAATCAATTGAGTAGTTCCTAGCTTTACCTTTCAAGCAGACATACAATATTTCTCTCTTTATAAATTAGTCTAGAAAAACAGTACTTTATTCCATCATTTGTTGAAATTCCTAATTAGAAGCCAAGTAGTTTTTTACGGCCGGCCGTTCGATATTCAGAGAGCGCAGAATGTACAGCGATTCGCCCTTTCTGACATCAGCATCGAACCAGAGAAAAGACGCAATTAAACGAACCAAGAATAAGTCTCACAAGGCACACGATAAAAATGTAAATCGTGTCAAGGCTCTTTATCGCCCACTGCTATTTGCCATTCTTCCTTCACCAATCTCCGCCGAGAGAACTCGAGCTCTGCATTAATATTTAATCGACCTGACGATAGTCTGCGACACACGTCCTCTCAAACCAAGCGATCGCAGAACCTATTTCTCGCCACATAAAACGTAAATGAAATCTTTTTGAAAATGTAACAAAAGGTGGGTGATGAAAATAGTTTGACGTAATATTTTCTTGATACGTCTTGATATTTTAATTGTTTATAATCCGTCTGTAATTTTTTTTTAATAGCGAGTCTCGAAACAAAGTTGTTTTAGCAGAATGTATTAAAAATAAATAGGCAACCATATTAAATAATCTAGCAAAATTAATTTTTATAATGTCTAAAGATGTTTGCCATTCGAAAATGAATCTTTTTTATTGTATGTGTGCTAATAATACTGAATTACTCGTTTTTTAAGAAAAAGAACACTATTAGTATGCGAATAATCGAAATATCAGGTTTTAATATTAGGAACACACTAACGTTGAATATTTTAATTAGTCACTGTGTTTATATTCAACAAAACTGAGAATTTATCAAGATAATTCCTTACGAATGGCTAAATAAATCAGAATAATTTCAAAGCAGAATAATATTCTGCTGCACGAAAAACTTTGGCAAATTAGGGTGATAAAGACAAACGGTCAATTGAAAGCGAGAAGAACACTATGAAAGGAGTTGTACAGGAGTGGCTAACAAAAATCGGAAAATTTCGAAATAAAAGAATATTCAAGTGCCCGAAAAATTTGAGAAGATCGCAGCTTTAAAAACGAATCGAGTCAGTTGGAAGTAAAAAGAAAAGTACGATAGAAACTGTATTGGAATTTGTCACAAAAATCAGAATAATTTGAAAATAAAAGAATATCCAAGTGGGCAAAAAATTTGAGGAGATTGGAACGATAAAGACAAATCAAGTGAATTGAAAGGGAAAAGAAAAGTACGATAAAAATTCATAACAAAAATCAGATAAATTTCAGAAAGAGAATATCAAAGTGAGCAAAAAATATGAGGAGATTGGAACGATAAAGACAAATCAAGTAAATTGAAAGGGAGAAGAAAAATACGATAAAAATTCATAACAAAAATCAGATAACGTTCACAATGAGAGAATATTCAAGTGGGCAAAAAATATGAGGAGATTGTAACAATAAAGACAAATCAAGTGAATTGAAAGGGAGCAGAAAAACACTAGAAATTGATAAGAAAAATCAGAATAATTTAAGGGTTACGAAAAACTTCGATAGATTGGGGCGATAAAGAGGAATGAAGTCGGTTGAGAGTGAGAAGAAAGGTACATATGTACATGGCATGGTAGTGGTGGTGGAGCGAGTGTGTAGCGAAGGGGTAGTTCGTCCCGCGCGGGATACGAAGCGCGCTCGAACCACCGGATCGCAGATAAAGATTGCACACTGGATAGAAGGGTGTCGCTGATGTTCCCCGGGTTTGTCTGGGTGTCCCAGCACACACATGGCTACTCTCGACGGGAATCTAGGTATGCAAGTATGTATGTCGTGCGCGGGGGAAAGTGTGCTCGTGGAGAAGTTCCCGGCAGGCGTCGTACTCTTTCCATTCGGGCTCGATATGAGTTTACAGCGGAGATAAGGGTAGGTTAAAGCGACCGAGTGAGGGTGACTCTCTGCCCCTCTCGGCGAGGCCGACCTTAAAAGTGGGCCTCGACTCACTTCCGCCATTCTCCACTCCGTGCCAGGAAATTCTGATCGCGCGCTCCCGAGGCTTTGCAATCTTTCCCCTCCAACCCCCCTTTTTCTCTCTTTCTCTTTCTCTTTCTCGCTTCTGATTTCGCTGTACCTCTTTCTGCACCAGCACCATTTTGCGAGCTTATAATTGTCGATAACGGCGCTCTTAACTAAAGCGGCGATCGCGCGCCCGACGGATAAATTATTGCCGCCCGCAAAAGATTTATCCCGGCGCGCTGGCTCCAGCCCATCGCTGCTACAGCGAAATTCTTCCTCGCATTCGATGATCAATCGTTTTATTGCATCGATCCAGGTGGAGTTAATGGCGAATGCCGCGAGCGTGTCCCTTAATTGAGCCGGTTGTCGCGCTGTAGTTTATTATCCGAACGTCGAATATAAGAAATTACTGTATCAGCGATAATTTTTATCGATTTCGAAAAGTTGCAAAATATTTGGGCTTGCAAAGGGTTCGATGTTGCAGTACAATGAGGAAGGTTGCTAAAGTTACACATTATGATTGGAAATTTACGAAAGCATGAAGACAGCAAATTATTTTTCACTTTACAGCGCATTTTTGTTCCGCTTATTTTCGTTTTTTATATCATTTTTTTCAGTTCTTTTAGTTTTTAGATTTCCGTCGATACTTTTTACTAGGTTTGTACACTTTGAATATAAATTACGTATAACAACAACGGTGATAATGTTGTAATTGAAGTTTCAAAAGAAAATAATCCATTCAAAAACATTAGAATGTACAAAAAATGCGCCAAGTAGTTTGATTTTCTGACAAAATTGAAATATAACAAAAAACATAACAAATATCATAGAAGACAATCAAGTTTTCATTCAAAAATACCACGATTTAACTCGTATTAGCAATTAACGATAAATGAGGAATAAATAGAAAATAATACTCTTACCAAATTTCTTTAACATAACGATCAATAATTTTCAGTACTATTTGTAGTATTCATACCATATTCTTTTATAGACTTGTAGTTTTTATCGAAATTTTAGTACCCATTTTGATGGATACATTAAAAATATACCATTTGCAGATAAAAGCTATAAAAAAGGCGTATAAAAGGTACAGTTTCTTTGTCTTCCTAAGTGGTCACTCAAATTCAAAGTTTATAAATAGTTAGTTAACAATCTCCTTTATACGACACTAAAATTTCGTGCAATTCCTGTAAAACTAGTATAAAAAGACGACTGCCTTAAATACGAAATCGTAAAGGTCTGACTACCAACCGTCTGAATCTACTTAAGCACTATTCTTAAGAACCAGACTATACAAGTATGTTCGTTAGGAAACTTTTAATTAATAATCTGTACTACACATCACATAAATTTCAAGCAATTTCTAAAAAAGTAGTATAAAATGACAGCTACTTTAAACGCAAAATCGTAAAGCTCTGACTACTAACCGCCTGAATCTACTCAAGCACTATCTTTAACGTCCAAGCTGTACAAGTATGCTCGCTAAGAAAAACTTTTAATTAATAATCTCTACAGTACATAAATGTTAAGGAATTTCTAAAAAAAGAACTGGGAATAAATGCCTTAAATAAATAAAATAAAGCAATATATGCCTTAAATGAACAAAACAAAGCAATAAATGTCTTAAATAGATAAAACAAAGCAATAAATGCCTTAAATATTAAATCGTAAAAGTCTGACTACCAATTGGCTGAATCTACTGAATCATAAGTAGTCGTTCTTGGCGACTACATCGCACTGGTATGCTCGCCAAGAGAAATCATTTCAAGAGAACGGCATATTGTACAAAGAATGGAAAGCGAGGAGAAAGAAGGGAAGAGCGGAATGTATGTGCGTGTGTTCGCTTCAGGGATTTTTCATAGTACTCGTCAAGCTTTATTAAAATGTCTACGGGCGAGGTTCACACGAGCGGGCGGGCGCGTGCGCACGATGGAAGGCGGCTTCATTTCCAACATTTCCACCCTTCATATTGAACTTCATCTCGTAGACTTCCCTGTCGCGCGCTTCGCTGAGCTTCAGAATTCTTAATAAAATTACCGTGAACTTCACGCGCGCTTATACGAAATTCCGGCTTTAATTCTCCAATAGACTCTGATTTAATTTCATCCGGGATCGGGTGAATCACTTTGCCTTTGAATCAGGACTGTTTTGCACCCCTTTTTGTTAAACATGTATGTACACAAAGGTGGCTGAGCTAAAAGTCATTGCAAAATTTCAAAAGGCATTAGACATCGAGCTATACATTGCTAAACAAATTTTTTCAATAAAAATAGTCGAATTCTATTATTTATTAAATTAAAATTAATGTCAATTTGAAAACTACTAATATAAAAAGCAAGACTTGTCTCTTTGCATATTCACAATAAAGTTCAAAATACCACAACCGATATTAATGCAGCTTCTTCAAATTATAATATATTGCAATGTTTATTATTTACACAGGGTGATCTACAAATAATAGCAAAATTTTATGATAATAATTTTATAATACAAATTTTATCAAAATTTCAAAAGGCATTAGAGATCGAGCTATACATTGTCAAAAGATTTATCGAATAAAAATAGTTGGAACATTCTATTATTTTTTAAATTTAAATAAATGTTGATTCCTACTAATATAAAAAGCAAGGCCTATCTGTCTGTCTGTATATTCATGATAAACTTCAAAATGCCTGGACTGATATTAATGCAGCTTCTTCAAATTATAATATATTGCAATGTTTATTATTTACACAGGGTGATCTACAAATAATAGCAAAATTTTATAGTATTAATTTTATAATACAAATTTTATCAAAATAATGATTAGAAGATATTTGCAACAAAGTGATTCCAACCCATTATTCATTAAATTAAATTATTGTTGATGTGTGGCTACGAGTTTCTTAATGCGTAGGAAAGTAATATGTATAATAATGCACCATATTATATTTTATATAACGTTATGCGTGTAGAAACGACTTGGAAAACATTCGAACGTAATTAAAATGATTAAATAATTTATAACCATCCTGTATACTGTATTGCTCAAAAATATTTAATATTGCCAATATATTTAGATATATATTTTTAATAGTATTAATTAATTTTATTTATATAATAATTAATAAAATAAAATTCATGAAAAATATATTATTGCCATATAAAAAATATAGTAATCCAACTCGACAATGGCAATTCAATACCAAATCACCCTGTTACAGAATTCAAAAATCACCCTGACAAGAATTTCAGGTCAAAGAATTTGAGAGGAAAGGTTGGATTAAAAGGAGGTTTAATTCGCCGTTCGTCACACTTTTTGGATCTGGCCTTAATAGGCGGGGGATGCTCCAGATGGCAGGGATGCTGGGATATATTTTCCCGGCAATTAAGCACGATTGTCGCCAAGAGGAGCGCCGCTAGCCGGACGCTAAATATCCGAGGGGGCACCAAAGCGAATCCTCCGGGACCCGCCGGGAAGAGACCGGGAAGAATTTATGCGCGCCCGCGAAAAAACTCGCACTCTCCTACGGAATCCCCTCTGCGCGATCCGGCCGAACTGAATTACTTCCTTAAATTGACCGGACGTGCGCTCTCCGACTAACCATTTTCCCTACTTCGCCCTCACTCTTTTTCTCTCTCGCGCTCAGTTTCCTGCACATTCACATACACACGCTTTTTCTCTCTCCCGCCGGGCAGGAAAATCGTATGGTAAAACCTCGGGAACACCACTACATTCACCGCGAAGCCCCGCTAAATTTGTTTCGAGCCATCGAAATGCCAAAGCAAGCCACGAATTACAGCTGTAATAAATCAAGGGGGATTCTGTGGTGGTTCTGTGGCAATAGTTGATATTATTTCGTTAAATAGTAATAGAAAGATGCTTGCTTATATATAAAGCGATAATAAGTTATTGATTATTCATAGTAAAATTATATAATAAATATGAAAGGATAATTAGGAGGAATAAATTACGAAGGATTTTGTGTCCGCTCTATCACAATAGTTAATATTAGTTTGACAAGTAATAGCAAAGAGATGCTTGTTTATTTATAGAGCTATGTTAATTCGTCGATCATTGATAGTAAAATTACTGTATAACTATGCAAGGATGATAATCAAGAGCAATAAATCACGGAGGATCCTATGTCTAAAATCCCATAATAAATATTCAAGGACGATAAAATTGCATAATAAATGTACGAGGAATAAATTACAAGAGTTGATACTATTCTGTCAAATAGAAACAGGAAAATTGTTGCTTATTTATAGAACTATGTCAATTTATCAATCATTCATAGTAAAATCTCACAATAAATATGCAAGGACGATAATCAGGAATAATAAGTCGCAGAGGATTCTATGTTGATTGCAGGATAATAATTAATACTATTTCATCAAATGATAGCAGAAAGATCCTCACGTATGCGGTATCAATTTATCGATAATTAATACTAAAATCCTGTGATAAATTTACGAGGAATAAATCATAGGGAGGTTATGTTCACTATGTCGCTACAGTTGATACTATTTCCTCAAATGGCAGTAGAAAGATCCTCGCACATGCATAGAGCTATATCAATTCATCAATCATTCATACTAAAATTCTGTAATAAATATTCAAGGACGATAAAATCCCATACTAAATGTACGAGGAATAAATCATAGAGAGGTTATGTCCACTACGTCAGGATAGTTGATTCTATTTCGTCAAATAGCAGCAGAAAGAAGGTCGCACATGCATAGAATTATATCAATTTATCGAACATTGACAGTAAAATCACATTATAAATATACAAGAACGATAATTAGGAGGAATAAATCACGGAGTATTCTGTCATGACTGAAAACAATTTTTTATACTAAAATCCCATATTAAATATTCAAGGACGATAAAATCCCATAATAAATGTACGAGGAATAAATCACGAAGAGGTTATGTTCACTACGTCACAATAGTTGATTCTATTCCATCAATTAGTAGTAGAAAGAAGTTCACACATGCATAGAGCGATATCAATTTATCGAACATTGACAGTAAAATCACATTATAAATATACAAGAACGATAATTAGGAGGAATAAATCACGGAGCATTCTGTATTCACTGAAAACAATTTTTTATACTAAAATCCCATAATAAATGCACGAGGAATAAATCATAAAGAGGTTATGTCCACTACGTCACAATAGTTGATTCTATTTCGTCAAACAGTAGCAGAAAGAAGCACACTGGTGCACAGAGCGATATCAATTTATCGATCATCGATACTAAAATCCTGTAATAAATATACAAGGACGATAAACCGAGGATCGAAGGATGGGTCGGCTTTAAGGCGTGGGTTCCTCCGACTAAATGACCTCCTAAAACTTTTGTTCCCCCACGTGCCGTTAGAAGGTTGGCGGGAAGGAGAAAGAGGAGGTGGAGAGGGGGAAGGAGAAGGTTCCGCTCATCTCGGATGGAGGAAGAAATGATTTTCCTCGCTGAAATCCCTGCATATATTCTTTATCGCGTGGTGACGCCTGCACTTTTACGGGGACGCATTTATCTGGCCAGTCGGCTCGCTCGCTCGCTCGGCTTCTCCTTCTTTGATAGAGAGAACCGCTTTCCAGACGTTTCTCCTCCATTCCAACCATTTCACCCTCCTCGCACTTCCTTTCATATTTGATTTTCCATTCAGCCCCCTTTTTGCCCGACTTTCCGCCTGTTTTTAGTTTCACTTCCATTTTTCAACGCGACCGCACCGAATACATATATCGACGCCGCATTCCACTCTGGTTCGCGCGGTCTGTCGCGCGCAGACCACTTCTACTGCGATACTAGCCAACGGCATCATCAACCGAGCTAATTGTACCTGGCTATAGTTTCTAATTCCTTCCTTTTTGCCGGCGCAATGGCTCCGCGTACCCACTGAACCACTCATTATTAATTAGCCGCGCGTGGCGTTCATTCCCAATTTAACGGGGCCATTCTCCCTGTGTGTCTGTCTGTGTGTGTGTGTCGACGAGGCGCGCGCGCGCGCGAATCTTCTCCACTGACTATGGAGTCATTATTAGCGTATTATTACAGGGGCCATTGCGTAATACGCTCGGCGGCGAATCCCGCGATATAATACGCAATGCGCATCGAGGAGAGAAAGGGGAGCCGACGCTAATTCGAGCTTAATAAAAGCTCCACTGAAGAACAACCGGCGCTGCTGTAGTGAATTGTGGTATGACGAGCTCGTTTCACGACTACCCTGTCATTTAATTAAAGAGTCGCCGCGGACAAGTGACATTATTTTTAGCTACCATTAAGTAATTAGCCCTGGCAAAGGGGGCTGGAACGGCGAATTTATGGACTATTTACATTTTAGAAATACTAAGACAGTTATTAGTTGTTGGTCAATATTCTTAGAACTGTAACGACTGGAAATAAATAATTTATAATGTCTTATGTCTTTTTCCGTATATGTAACTTTCTCACAGTTATATGTACTTGCAAGAATATAATTTACACGAGAAAATACTTTAATAGTTATTAAGTAAAGCAATTAGTGTATCGAGTCGCATTCTTCGGTGTTACTTCCAATTGGACTGAAGCACATACACGCAAGTTTACAGGACAATTCTACCAATAGGATCGAAGATAGCCGCTCCACTTTTAATATGTTATAACCAACAAATTAATAAAGATCTGACATCAGTATATCAACTCGAATTGCTTAAAATTTTCCCTTCTACCACCCTTGAAAGCCCAGGGAATTGTAATGTTTACAACCCTGTATACAATGTACCATTGCAAACTTTGAAATACCGATTGTATATTTACTGTTCGTCAGCGCAATTTAAGTTTTTCTAATTGTTAATTTTATTATGCATGTATGTATATATAATTCTATTTATTGAAACCAATGTAAATCCAACACTACTATATGAACTTGAAATGCTTAAAATTGTTCACTCTACAACCCCTGAAAGTGCAAAAATTGATATTGTTTACATATCTGTATATTGGTTTCCTCGGCAAAGAAATTTCTGTTACTAAACATGCGACTTAGACAGTTGCGATGACCAATTTGTGTGCGAAGGGGTTCGATGTATAACGATTCGTTACGCACTCACAGCATTCACCACTTAGATTCGCCGCTGCGCTGCCCTCTCCGGCTCCGACTAATTACTTAATAGTAGCTAAAAATAATTTCACTTGTACGCGGAGCGAGTCTTCAATTAAATGACGGGGTAGTCGTCAAACGAGCTCGTAATACCACAATTCACTACAGTAGAGGTTCTTCGGTGGGCTTTTATTAAGCTCGAATTAAAGTCCGCTCCTGCTGCCCCCCACTCCTCTTTCTCTACATACGCCATTTCAAGAATTTTTACGTATTTCGTAGATTATGCTTTTCTATGTACAGGGTGAGTCACTTGCCTTTGAATCACCACCAAAAATTGGATATTTTCGATGGCCAAAAATATGGGGAAAAAAAAATTTTGCGCTGGGGCTCTGAAATTTATATCACATCTTCCTTGATGCAAGGGGAGACTCCTCGCAAAATTTCAGCCCCGGAAAATTCGGGAAGTCTAAAAAATATGAGAAAAACCAGCGAAAATTCCGAAAAAATCGAACTTTAAAGGCAGTTTTTTTAGTGTTTTCGATAGAAATTCGGACTTTTGTCGACGGATTTCTTGTTTTCTGTCCGTTTTCAATCATAAACAATCGATTTCTGAAGAAAAAACCCGAGTTCGGGGACCTTCGAAAAATCGTGAAAAAATCTGAAGGGGTACCCCTTAAGAAAAATTTGCCGAAAAAAAATGTTGAGCTAAGGCTCTGGAATTTTTATGGTATCTTTCTTGATGTAAAAAAACATTACCCACCAAATTTCAGCCCCGGGAAAGGTCGGGAAGTCCACCAAAAAAAATAAAAACCGTTAAAAATGAGCAAAAATGAACTTTTCTGGACGGTTTCTCGACCCGTTCTCGTTGCAAATCCGGACTTTTTTTCACGGATTCTTTGCTCTCTATCCACCCTGATACGAAAACAATCAAAATATTCCGGGTTCGGCCGATTTTGAGAAACTTGAAAAAATGGAGCATTTTCGAGGGTGGAAAATAGGTGAAAACCTAAACTTTGAGCTAGGGCTCTGAAATTTATATCACTTCTTCCTTGACGCAAATGCACATTCTGCATCAAATTTCAATCCCGGGGAAGGTCGGGAAGTCCACACAAAAAAATAAGGGCTAGGAGAGTTCTGATTCAAAGGCAAGTGAATCATCCTGTACGAAAGATTTGAGATGGCGTCATTTATATTTAATAGATGATCATTTTCTATCTACCGATCACTGCCAAATTATTAACATCGTACATTATTTCGCACTGTGTATTTTTCCTCTTAGTTCTTCTATTACCAAAGGGTCCGTGAATAAATGGACAAATAAATAAATAAGTAAACAAATAAATAAATACTCTTCACGGCGGTTTGAGAACAAACGGCACCCCTTTTTGCCGAGAACGATGAAGTCAGATGGCGGGCAACGGGAACGCCAGAGGAGCCTCGTTCTTCCTTGCCAGGCGAAAGAAAAGCAAGAAAAGAGGTGGGCCTGTTGTTCTTAATCGAATCGGCACGGCTACCTCACGCGATAATTCGATAATGGCGCAGGGACGTGCGTGGAAATGGAACTGGCCGCGCATCGAATGTGCCCGGTTTCCTCTCTCGCAATTGCATTAGCGATGCACGCCACGAAGCGATAAAAAACACACACACACACACAGACACACTCAGTTCGCACGAAATCGAGATCGTGGTCCGCTTGTCAGGCGGTTCGCGAAATATGCGCGCCGCACCCTCCTGACCCTGTCGCGCCCCCAATTCTCTCCGGCCTGCCAGCAACAATGGGCCCCATTATCGGCCAAGTAGAACCTGCCGCGTGCCACAGACATTCCTTTAATAGTGCACTCTTTTTTTTTTGAAAATTTATGCAGGGTATAAACAATATAATTCTTTGTGCTTTTGGGAGTGGTAGAGGGGGAAATTCTAAGATGATAGAGCGCAAATATTCGGGTCCCATCTTTTTTAGTTTAATTGTTATTCAATTTTATATGGTTTACATCCTGAATGCTTGTATAGTTAAAACCACGTGATAATGAAGATACGCAATTTCTTGCGATTTTAATTCATTTGTCTTAAATGTAACAATATTTTCATAAAGATGAAATACATTTTTACACATTCGATTTCGTTATTCTAAGAGAAGAAACATATTTTTCATTTGTTGTAGTAATTAGGGTTTTTATAGCGAGAGATAATCGTGGCAGTCAGTTTACATATATGGATACATCCCCATATATTGTCTTTTAAATTAATACGTTTAATGTGAAACTTTAAAATAATACTTTTAATTTAGAAAACTTTTCTTACGAATCGTATAAAAAGTTAACCCGTGTTTCATCGATATTCAACGAATGTGTACAAACTTTTGCAGAATTTTTCATCATCCCGTTTTTGCATAATATGGTTAATTTATTTAAAAAACAAAACTTAAATTTCCGAGAAGCTGAAGGCATGAATTGACAAACTAAGCTGCGTTACAGCTATTGTCTTCAAGTTCGTGTGTGTGGCTTTAGAAACTATTTGTATACATACATATACAAGCTAGTATGTATTGAGAATAGGCGCTGACAAAAATTTAGCTCAACAATAGTATAAAAAAACAAAGCGTTCGAATTGAGTACCTCCTCCTTTTCGAAGTCGGTAACAAAGCGAAGTTAACACTTTCTTGAGCTAGGAATAGACTTTTGGATGGCACAGTACAAATACAACTACTTTAACAGTTCCCATGACCGGCGAATGACTTTTGGATGGCGCAGTACTGACACTCCTACCGCAAACTAATCACGTAACGGTGCAGGTCCATGAATATAGCAGTAAACGTCTGCTTTTTTCTCTTTCTTCACCACAAAAGACATTCACACGCGTTTGTTACCGGAAACAATGACATCAGAATGACGTGGTCTCTCTCGATTGCCGAGAGCTTATGCCGCTAAACCGAACGGTATAAGCATCGCTTATTAGCGCTTGGTGGGACTAAGCGTCCAAAGGGAACCCGCACCCTTAATAATTCGTAAGACGATACTCTAAAGGCGCTCACTCGGACTCACTCAGACAAGGGAATTCAAACTTTAAGTAGAATGGCCCTGTCTTACACGCTCGTAAGGATTACAACATCCGAGAAGGGCTTCCTCGTCAGAGTAGCACATGAAACCAGCCACGCATCTCCTCGACGCGATAAACGCGTCGAGAATCCACGGACTAACTGGAAACAGCGTTGTGATCAGAGTGATTCACTTTCCTTTCAATAATTAGTATTAAACATACGTTTTTGGGTGTATGATAATTATAGGTTTGTAATTTGCAGCGATTTTAATTAGGAATCCTTTAATACTTATCGAATTAAATACGAATCTTTACCTAGTTGCATTTTATTTGTTATGTATAACATAATATTTTGTGTATCACTTCATCATTTCATTTCACTATCACTGTCATTATACCATCTATGTTTATTGTTATAAATCCTTCGTTATTTATTCTTGATCTTTATGCAGCCTCCGATTATTTTGATTGATTATTTTGTTTTTGAATGTGTTACAGCTATACATAAAATGTTGTATCAGATACAGTTTTGGATCTTCAACAATATCGAATAATTATAAATTATCTAGGAATTTTAATTATATACGAATGCTTGTACACTCGTATGATAACTTTGATTTATTTTGCAACATATTTAGCAGGTGAAAATAGTTACTTGGTTTTAATATACGCGCCTGATCCCAGTGTGATGCACTTTTATAATATATTTTAATATGTATTATGACAAAATATGTTGATATACATTTTGTATTATTGCGATAATTACAATAAACCAACATTAATTTCAAATATATTGAAATATAATTTGGAATACTGGCTGAGGCCAATGCAAAGACATTAGAATCACCGTGTAGAATATATTTTACAAGATGCAGAAAAGAGTCGGGAAAGGCGATTATATTAAAATCATTGGACATTTTATCACTATCACCTACGAAGCAGATTATATTTATTTTCCAAGACATTTAGCAGGTGAAAATAGTTAACTAATTTTTATATACGCGTGTTATCCCAGTGTGATCCAGTTTTATAATATATCTTAATATGTATGATGACACAATACGTTTATATACATTCTGTACCATTGGGATAATTACAATAAAACTACTTTAATTTGAAATATATTAAAATATAATTTGAAGTACTTACTGATTCTAATGCAAAGACCTTAGAATCACCGTGTAGAATATATTTTACAAGAAAATCATTGGACATATTTGATATGAATTATGACCTAATATGTGGATATATATTTTGTACTATTGCAATAACTAAAATAGAACTAGTTTAGTTTGCAAAATTAGTAATGATTAAAAATACTTTTGAATACTGCTGAGCGTAGCGCAAAGACATTAAAGTCACCTTATACATAGAATATATTTTAGAAGATGCAGAAAAGAGTCGGGAAAGGCGGTTATATTAAAACCATTGGACACTTTATCACTATCCTGTACAAAGCAGATTATATCTATTTTATTAAATATTTAGTAGATAACAATAGTTAGCTAATTTTTATATACGCGCCTCATCCCAGTGCGATGCATTTTTATAATATATTTCAATATGTATTATGACAAAATATGTTGATATATATTATGTACCATCGCGATAATTACAATAAAACTACTTTAATTTGAAATATATTGAAATATAATTTGGAATACTTGCTGAGCCCAACTTAAAGACGTTAGAATCACCGTGTAGAATATATTTGAGAAGATGCAGAAAAGAGTCGGGAAAGGCGGCTATATTAAAACCATTGGACACTTTATCACTATCCTATAGAAAGCAGCTTATGTTTTTTTACAAAATACTTAGCAGGTGAAATACATAATACATATTTGATATGTATTATGACCTAATATGTTGATATATATTATGTACTATTGCGATAATTACAGTAAAATTACTTTAACTTGCAAAATTAGTAATGATTTAAAATACTTGTTGAGTTCAACTTAAAGACGTTAGAATCACCGTGTAGAATATATTTGAGAAGATGCAGAAAAGAGTCGGGAAAGGCGGCTATATTAAAACCATTGGACACTTTATCACTATCCTATAGAAAGCAGGTTATATTCGACAGGGGCGATTCAAAGGCAAATGAATCACCCTGTACTTACACCGGCTGCAGCAGCACTGGCAGGAGCGAGCAGCAGCAGCCGGGTGTATATTTCTCGATGGAATAATGCGAGTTTATAACGGCGAGGCCATCTCGCAGGGGCGGAAAAGAGCGCGGCGGGATCCCGCGCCAATAAAGCCCCGCGCTACGACGTACCACTCTCCTGCATCCTGGAATACGAATCACCGGCGCTGCTCGCTCGTTTTGCAGGTGCGCGCTGCCGCGTGACATTAAACCTGAGTGTTTATTATGTTACGGCCTGCCTACCACATAGTGCTCGAGATAAACCTATGCCGGCGGATCCTAGACCGAGCTCGAAAACCGGAGATACTCGTAAAACTATACTCGAACATCAATAGTTCAAAAGCTTGCTTTATGGGAGTAACAATGTTGTATGGGATGTTACATATTCATGGGAATTGTATTACGTTTCTTTTTGTTATTCAAGAGTTTTAAATTGCTAGTTCCCTCAATGTAGAACTTTCCTTCGTATAACCTTCAATTTTTGCAGGTTAACCTTCAATTTTTGCAGTTAACCTTCACTTTTGAAGGTTAACTTGCACGTTTTGAAAGATATGTGAAATATTTTTGTTTTAACCCTTTTAGTGCCGACCGAATTTGCTAAGGTCTGGAAAAAGGCTTACAAAAAACAAAATGGAAATGATATTTACGAAATTCGAAAAGGAGAATATTACGAAATGAAGGGCAGAATAAAGTAATGCCAATTATATTTCAATATTTGTTGAAAATCATACGAGTAACTTGAATATAAAACATACAAATTAATTTCTCCTTTACAAACAATATTCAAATTCATTAACAATGTTTTTAATTGTTTTGAAACGAAATTAAACCATTTATAATATTTTGTAGATTTATTTTGAGATAGAGAACACTTTTCGCAAGTGTTGTGAACAATATATCGCTGTTCGGCACTAAAAGAATTAAGCTTATAAAATATATGTACAAATACATAATTAAAGGTATATTATAAATTAGTTTTATTAATCTAATTTATATGTATACTTTTTATATCCTGCTCTGTTAACATACACTTTCTGTCTGTTACATTGCTCCTAGTGGGGCAACTGTATTACTATCGGGAAAGTTTTAGTTCCACTATTGGCCGTTCACCCGTAACTTTATCCCCGCAGGGCAAGTTCGATACTATCGACTATTGTTGACTTTTGTCGACTACTCACCGACGACTGATTTGCCTGAATATGAACTATTTAGTAGCTCACTCATCGCACATGATTCTGTATTAGCCAACGATTTGTTCATCGTTCAAAAATACAGTAATTAAAAAGTGCCTTTTCAAATATATGCTTTTATATTAAATGTGTCTGCAATGAATTTAGAACACTAAAATGTTGGAAACGACGAGTTACACGAAATCACATAATGGTGCTTGATGAAAGTAATTAAGGCAGCTCATTCAGAAGTATCTTCAAATAGAGGGCTCGAATGCTTTTATTCGTCAAATACGATTATGCGATGTTAACCCCGTTTGCAACATGTTAGTTTCTACATTATACCGCGCTCTAGATACTTCGGACAGACGTTTAATGTAAAAGCATATTTTTAACCGGATATTTTTTTTATCATTACGCTCTTTCTTATTTGCTCCCTTTTTGCACGAGCTTTCTGGCACCATTTACTCAGCGCTTCTTTCTATTTATTAATGAGATTAAATGAAATATTCGAGAAAATACATGGTTTGTGTATGGCACAGCGATTGAGGTAAATTTATATGTAAAAAAGACGCCAAATAGTAGTTTAGTGTATTAGATTCTCCAAAAAGATATAAGTATTATAGTACACGAAACCAAAGTTTTCGTAGAATAATAACGTGTCTAATTTTCGGGCCTGGCGTTAAAAAAACCTGTCAAAAAAGAAACAAAGTTTTCGAGAGTATAATTCCAAAAGTATTTTGTTCAAATAGTTGAAGTTCAGTAAACAAATGCTAATTATAAATGACTTGCACATATTGAAATTGCAAATGATTAGCCCTGATTTTTTACAAGTTACATTAGACATGTTACACTTCATACGTATTCTAATTCTGGAGTATCAAAATCGTTAAGTGCGTGGTACAAGTATTATTCAAGCTAAAATGTTAAGACTTAACAAATAAGTACTGTTTACTATTAGGGAACATTTCTCTGAATTATAAATAAGTGGCAACAATAATTTACTTATTAAAAGCTATAAATTACACACTTGACAATTTTGACTAAATGTAACCTATTCTCTGTTTATACGTATCTTTACTATTATTTGATTTGATTTGTTTAAATAATCACTGATACATTAACATTTCCTTTCACTCTCTCAATCCAATCAAATCGACGAATGTCTGAATGCGTCACATAACTTTCTTGATAGATAACCAACAAAGGCATAACTAGATTTTTACGAAAAATAACTAAGACATCGCTACGCCATCTTGCATCGACAGCAGCGCCGCCAGTGTCGACTGTGTGAAACATACACTTCGAGATCTTCTTCTGACTCTTAAAACTTCGCCTCGTTTTTTGCACGATAAATAACAGGAAAAATGCATAAATCCAGAAGTACAAAATCCACTCGTAAGTTTCTTGTCTCATTCGATTCAGAAAATTACCCATAAAATATAAAATTCGTAAGTTAATCCTTCAAGCTGTAACTCTTTCAGAAATTACGAATTTTACAAGTTAGAAAGTTTTGTATCGATGGAAATCCGCGATGGTTCTACTACTTGGCGTGAGACTTTACCGAGTTTCCAGATGCTATGAGAGAATAAAGTAGGATCATAAAAGCGCGCGAGTACATCAATAGTTCAAAGGTTCGATTGACGGAGTGACACTGGGAGAGATGGGGATAACTTTGATCGCTCCTCTCTGCGATGGAGACCCTCCCAGTCTTGCTGACCGAATCCGCTTCGGTAGGGATTTCCTTTTATCGCCAGAAATATGTAAGTCCATTTCACCTTAGGGCGGCACATGAAATTTCTAGGGGCTGCAACGCCGCTCCACTAAAATCCCTGTCTTACCGTGATGATGCGATCTTTTATACCAGCTCCATACAGATTCCCGGATTACCCGGTAGAGGGGGTTCATACGAAGGGATCGAGGCGTCGAAAGTACCCCCGTGGATCTTACATTTGACGTACAGGATTTTTTTGTTTTTTGTAAGAATATGTTGAACGTAAATGCAAACTGTTTTAAGAGATTTGCTAGAGTCAGTTAAAAGTGTATCGTTATGTGTTTTCAAATATCAAATAATATCAAATGCCTTAAATGTTCTGCTGAAAATGCTTCAAAAATGTCTACATTTTCAAATTTTTTATACGTTTCTGATATGTTATATTTACGACTGCCTGTTTGCGGTATTCTTACAGCATCGCAAAGGCAAGAAACAAGAGACGTTTTAATATAGCAATATAACAAAAAACATTTTAACTTTAATACATGCTTGTTTGGTATCTAAACATTTTTGCAGTATGTATAATGTCAAAATTTGTTGTTTTCGCGAAACCATATGTTAATTTTACTAAATCAATATTTTGAAATACTGCATTTAGAATGTAGGATAATAACAAAATTGAAAATCCTATTATTCATGTATTTTAAACGGGTTCTACATGTGTGTATTTTGTCGTAGCTTGGTCAAAGTGTGTTCTGAAAGTGTTTCAAACAGATGTATTTGTAACATCTTTTATGTATTCCATCAGAAATACTATGAACGTGTACAAAATGTTCTATTTTGTAAATTGAACGTCTATCAAACGTCCGTGAGACGTCTTCGGACATTGGTCAGCACTTCAAAGGCGACGTAAATATCTCTATCGGGCATTTTAACATCGTTTTTGAAATTTCATTCTGGTATTTGGGTTATACAAAACATACAAAAGGAAGAATTTTGAATCATTTTTGATTAAGATCTTTTTGATTTTGAAAAAATCTGTTGCTCTGCCATCGTGGACGTTCGACGGCTCTCAAAGTTCAGGAATGGTTAATTGGTAATCTACTCGGTACGTCATACACATTCGAGGTAATTCTGAAAAAGTGGTATAGCGAGAGAAGCGCCTTAAGGGGAATCGCAAGTATGTGAGAGTGGTCGATAATAATAGTCCCTGACTGGAGCAACCGAAGCTCGGTGGTGGCTCGGTGTCAGCTGGACCGAACTGGTCCGAGTTATTTTTAGACTATCGATCCAGCTGCCAGACTCTCGCCGATCGATAAAGTTAAATCGATAAACTTAAACGTGGTAGTGCCTCGCCGAAGTACCACTTCTACTTCTAATTCTGCTTCTCGTTTATTGTTGGACCGCAGCATATGTTGTATGTCATTAAAAGTAATGGAACGACGGTGTCAATTGTAAAAAATGATTGTTTTTACCATATTGCATTACTAGTTTTTTGAGATTAACACAGCAAGAAAAATATGAAAAACAAAAGTATAAGAAATGTGAAGATAAATATAATGTTTCGAAATGTAAAAAATAGTCGAAAGCCAAATTTGCAAAAATTAAGTGTTCGAAGTTTTCTGACATGATAATGTTTCAATTAATGATGTGGTGCATGATATTAGACGTGTTGGAATTTGCCTAACTCTACTATTTTCTCAAAAAGGAAAAATTACATTGTTGTCGTGGGTTGTACCCGATACGCTACTTTGTATCCAAAATTCAGTGTCAGAATTTCAGAAATGAACCATTTCACATAACAATTACTCATCTCTGTCAAGACTTAACTCAGCCATTATTTTGAAAATGCACAATTTAATTGTTATACTACATTGTACTCAAAATTGAGTTTTAGAATTTCAAAAATGAACCATATCACATAACAATTACTCATCCCTGTCAAGACTCAACTCAGGCATTATCTCGGAAATGTAAATTCCAACTGCTGCGCAGCATTGTACTTGACGTCTGTTGCTACCTTGTGCTGGAAACTGGAGAGAGGACGTAGAGGAGGCAGTATCATTGAACCAAAGTGGAATCAGGAATGCGGACGAGGGATAAGGGATACAGTGTAGAATGTACTAGCAGAGTTGGAAGAGCGTGCACGTAGGTCGAGGGGATAGTCAGGGTAAGATGTCGCGGCAAACAGAGAGTGGCACACGCACAATGGATGCGTAGTTAGTAAATTACAGGCTGCCAGGGACAATGGCGTGCGTGCGTGCGTGCGAGTCAAGGGAGTGTATAGTGTGCTCCTCTCAGTAGGACTGGCTGCCTGTGCATCTCTCTCTCTATCTCTCGCAACGCCAACGTTCCCGTTCTACCGCTGGACTGCAATTCGCACGCACACGTGCAGCCTTCTCTGCTCTCCTCGGTTTATATGGAGTAGCGTCCACCAGTGCGTATCAACCGTTGCTCGAGCCACGCGTACAGCCTGATGCCTTTCCTTTAGATCTAACCATCGCGATATTATATAATAGATTATAAATATTTAAAAAGGCAATCGACTGCGTTTCGAGTGATATATGAAAATTAGGTTTCGTAGTTTGGCACGCGAAAGAACTCATTGTTATTATTATAATATTATTAAAATACGGTAGGAATTAAATATTGAAATATTAAAATATTGCAGGTGGAATCTTGTGAAATTAAAGATCGTTTTTCTTATTTAATTTCAAAATTAATTATTTTACAGTGATAGTTATAACTTTATTGATGATACTCACTAAATACTATATTCTCAAATTATTTAAAATTTTAAAAATATATAATTATAAAATCAAAGGGCGTAGACATTCCAACTTTGACAAACAGATGCGAAATTAAAAAGAATCCTTGTAACCTTCAAAAAAGTGGAAACAATCAATGGTCATCTAAGAATTCACACAAATATTTAACAGGCAATAATAAATACGAGAAAACTGATTTATTTAGAGAAATTACTGATGGGTCTAAATGGTTGCTGATTTTAACGCATCACCCTGTACATATATTCATATACCTTCCAATCTGTAATGCAGGTGTGGTTGTAGGTACAAAGTGACTTGCCTCTGAATCAGCACTGTCATACACGCTCGTCATCAATCAGGCTTTATATATGTATTATATTATGTAAATTATAAATAGACTGTAGGAGTATATGTAATATTAATAGATAATTTGCAACAATTCAATTCCTTTTGATCTATCACCATCGAGTATAAATTGTTGTTTATAAAATAATTCTAAATTATTCTGTAATTTTTTACAGAAAGCTTTGAATTTTTTTTAGTAATGCTAGTATTATATGTATACAATATTAAGTAGTATGTACATTGTATATACAATGTACAATAATATAATCGAACTATTTATTGCATAAAAGAGTGAATACAATAATAAGTAATAAAAATTAATTCGAGGTCTCTTTCAGCAGAATCTCCGAATGCATGGGCATCTTTTAAGAAATTACATACTAACTAGTTATAAATAAAAAGTTTACCCGAAATTAAGCATAGATTACGCGATGTCGCATTTTTTTCAAAAATGAACTTATACCACTTTCAAAATAAATGGTCCAATTGTTTACTCGAGCAATCGGACAGGGCAATCCAATCGGCAATCGGCAAATTTCAAGCGCACATAGAACGGCGGCTAGAAAAACGCGTGGCGGGTGAAAAAAACAACCCCCAACAAAAATGAGGCCGCAGCCACTTCGAGGCATTAAAACCCAGCGATAGCCTATTGACGCGACACGACCGCGTCCCAGTTCGATCTATCGGCCGATAGAAGCGGCGGCGCGGCGCAGCGTCCGCGATTCGCCCGGCGAGTCGGACTAATTAAAGTCTGCCGACGGCGGCCACTCATTAAGCAGACGCCGACGCCGACGACGGCGGCGATTTACTGGCGAAGGAGGCCGTCCAGGAGGGGTGGGAGAGAAAGACTCACGAAATAGCGAAGAGGGAGGCTCCGAAAATTCGGCCGGGACGCGGATGAAGGAAGCTGAGGTTGCTTCGAGACAAAAGGGATGCTCTCCAAGGAGGGGGGGGGGGGGGTGGAAGGGCTGGAAGGATAATGGGGCGAGCGGCCGAGGAGGCAAACAAGCAAGCGGTAAAGATAGTGGATGGTGACCGAGGCTCTGCTTGGTGGTAGTGGCGGGCCGCTGGAAAATGAAGCACTCCAACGAAGAAAAGTGAGGAAGCCAAGGCGGAAAAGGCGCGCGCGAAAGAGAAAGAGAGAGCGAGCGGGAGGGAAAAAAGGGAAAAGAATGGAAGGCAGGAGGCCGCGGAAGAAATCGAAAAGGGAAGAAAGCGGTAGGATAAAGGCGGCGCGCCGAGGAGAGAGAGAGAGTAAAGCAGGCGAGAGATGAGAAAAAGGCTGCCGGTGTTAGTCAGGCTGGTATGCCAGCATCCCTCATCCCTCTTCGCGATCTTTCTCGCACGCACGCCGCGGTGGAAGGAGAGGGTCTCGCAGGAGAGGGTGACTCTCGGAGAATACCTCATTCGTATTTTGCACGCTGGGGCTCTTCGCCAGCGTAGAGGGGCAGTGGGAAGGGGTGGGAAGGGGTAGCAGACGACGGCGTGTAGCAGGCACTCCTAGTAGGTAATACTTTATTTGTCCGCCTCTGGACTCCTTTCTTTCGCGAGTTCTCGCTCGTCTTCCTCCGTCTTACCAACCAACCGCCCCTGAATCTTCATCGCGCCCCGTTTCCTTCGCGCCGCGCCGCCGCCGCCGCCGCCTCCTCTTCATCCGAAGAAGCGCACACCACCGCCGACTCTCGCTCGGCTTCTCGGCTCGACCGCGATTCTTTTCACACTCGGCCATCTTTTCCACCATCTTTCCTGCTAATTACTCTCCGCCACCGCCGCCTCTCTTACCAGAAATCCAACCCTCTCTCGCTCCTGCTGCTTTCGACCCTGCGCCGAGCCACCCTTCTCGCTCGCTGGCCTCGACGGTCCAGAGTTCAACGTGGATTGCACTGTGCTCGATGTGCTACCTTGTGTGTAAAACGGAGTTTCGAAATTTCAAAAATGAATTATTTCCCATAACAATTACTCTTTAGTACTAAAACTTAATACGGCTATTTTGTAACAAATGCAAAATGAAGTTGTACTGCATTGTACCCAAAACCGAGTTTCATAATTTTAAAAATGAATCATTTCATATAACAATTACACTTCACCAATAAAATTTAACTTGGTTATGGTGTCAAAAATGCAAAATCAAGTGTATTGCACTGTAAAACCGAGATTCTAATTTCAAAAATGATCATTTAAGAGTTCAATATGTATGTTGGACTGCCACGTGTGTTAGCGGGGAGAGTGTGTCGCACATGCATGCTGAACCTTGCCGAGGATTGCAAGTACCTTAGAGGCAGTTTGTATGTAGAGGGTGGTTTATTTTCCTTTGAATCGGGAGTGTTGTAGAAGATTTTTTAACAAACATGTATGCAACTATGTATTAATGTATATAATAATGTATTACATTGCATGGATAAAGTTGCACGTAGTGCAAGTTATTTATACGCAATACCTGATTCTAAAGGAATTGAACCACTCCGTGCATATGCTTCCCTCGCGTTAGAGAGGATACATTGTACATAAATACCTACACCTTGGACCATTCATTTCAGAGATATTTTTCTACGATTATAATTACTATATACTTTATAAAAAATTGTACTGTATATTAAAATAGATGCGTATTGTAAAAGTTGTGACACAGCTGATTGAAAAGTAAGTGAACCATCGCGTACAATACTTTTCCCACACGTTAAAGATGATATATTGTACATAAATACCTGCACGTCTTACTATCCATTTCAAAGAAATATTCCTGTCTAATTAAATTTACTATATATATAATTGATAAATATCATCCATTACAGAAGGTGTACATAATGCCAATACGTATGAAATTACATGTAATTTTAATGATACGGAAATGTTATGTTTGTTATTCTTCCTTTTCTATATAATTTATAAATATCTTGCGACCGTAGAAGTGTTAAACAGCTGATTGAAAAGCAAGCGAGCCACTCCATAGATACGTTGCCCTCTCGCGTTAGAGAGGATATATTGTACATACGTAGGTACACATCTTACTATCCATTTCTCGGCGGGCGGTTCTCTCTCTTTCTCTCTCTGGAGGATCGGAGGAGCATCGGAGGAGCGCGTCGGTCCGGCTCTGTGGCCGCGCTGCTTCTCACAAACCGCGACTTCGCGGAAGCCTCCCATGAAATATTCAAACGGCTCTCTGCCGTTCTCCCGCTCCGTCTTCGCCAGACTTTTATGGACGAGCTCTGTATCTCTGATCTGCCTGCCTGCTTGCCTGCCCTCTTCCGCCCTCTCCGCGTTCCCTTCCTCACTCTCGCTCGCCGCCTATACAACGGGCCGCAGCCGCCGCCGCCGCGAGCGCCCCCCGAAAGAAACCACCGCCAGCAGAACTTCCGTGCTTGTAATTACGAAAAAAGGTCCGAGAGTCTTACTTAACCGTAAGTCTCGCGCTCTCTTTCTCTTTCTCTGCGTCTGCTCCTATGCAGAGAGCAGTGGAAAAGAGAGAAAGAGAGAGAGTCCGCGTAAAACCGTATAAAGTGGATTCGATAAGACGCTTGAAGGGTAAAGGCTTGCCAGTACATTTACCGTGAAATTCGCCAGCCATCCTCCCAAGAGCTGAAAGAGTTTCTGCTGAAACCAACCGGGCGCCGCACAGTGGTTCAAAAAGCGAATCTAGCTGGACGAAATCTATTATGGCGATTATTACAGAATCGATTTATTTCTATATGAATAGTTTGCTAAAAGATTGAATTAAGTAAAAACACAACAATAAATCGATTTAGAAAACTACAACCCTCGGCAACCACGCAATGTTACTCATACTACGGATATACACAGTGTACAATCAAATGTGATCTTTGTTTAAACTTTGAACTATGAACTCAGCTTACTTCCGCCTTAATTTTGTTTTCTATATATTCTGTCATTGATTATCTAACTTTCAAAGGAAGATTCATCTGGCGACAAGTGCCGAGGTGTATAATATTGCCATTTTTATGTAACACTGTCAGATTCGCATAACCGCAGCTCGATAGTCCAACCATCCGTTAATCTTTATGCGAGTTGCGTTAATCTTTTAAATTCCCAAGCATCCGCCCTGCTATTTATAATTTTAAACAGCGCCATTGTAATCCGATTATAGCCGAAACGAATGCTAAAACTTTGACTGAAGTGAAAAACCTCAACTAGTAGTTTTCAAAACCTCAACACTTCCCTCTTTCTCTGTCTCTCGGCCGTTTTATCGCTGCCATCATGCCCGAAGGTTAACACGGTGATTTTCGATCCAGATAAACCATAGACGCGAGTATCAAGTTGAGAGCGAGCGAGAGAAAGAATTGCTCTTTAAAATTGATTGGTGTTTGCTACCCAAATTTGGGGGAAATTAATGGTATAATAAATGTTTTTAATATGGCTTGAAGAAGTAGCTGAACATCTGCGATGTATTATTTATTATTAGATCCGCATAATTATTTCTATGACTAATTTTCAACACTTTATTTCTATTTTGTTTTATGTTTTTAAATAAATATTTGGTTACCAATGGTGGATACGTTCTTTTTTGTTCGTAGAGTATTTAGTCTTGAACGGTAATTATTGTTTTAGAATATTTAGTTAAATAGCGTTACTCAGATTTAGCTTTTTGATGATATCCATTAATGTTTTTCATCAATTTAGTAGACGTAGTTAAATAAATGTTTTTTGTTACACTTCTGTGAGACTTTTCTTCATCTGTGAACATCTTTTTGTAAAGCAAGATATTTTTCTAAATCTTACTTTGCACTTGTTTTAACATTTCAATGTCTTTTTGACAGGATTATTAAATACGTATGATCACTTGTACGAACACTTTTATCAAAGTTCATATAATTTATTATTTATTATAACTTCGCACATTTATTTATACGAATATAACGCTGACAAATAATTGCATCATAATGTGGGATGAAATTAAAATTCCATATATTCGGCAAACGCATAAAGTTAATCGCATTGAATTTCTCATGGAAAAGTTGTTTTTTTATTGCGACGCGTTGGTTTACAGCGCTCATTATCATTCGAGTGCATGTATGTTACGATGTATGAATGTGTGTACTGACCTTGATAAAGCGCTTGGCCTTGGTCAACAGGCCCAGCGTGGTATGCCTCGATGTTTCGGGACCCAGCGGCACCAGGACCTTCAGCTTTTCGAGGCAATTTCTGAGATGGGCTCGCCTGCAACAGTCAACCAATCCAAACATGAATGACTGATCGATGAAATAAATTGCCGGTAAAAGTAATGTCCTTCAAAAGTGGAATAATAGAAAAAATACTTTTTAAAAATACGCTTTCGTATTGCAAATGTGTACAAGCTTGGGTACTAGAATGTTTAAAATGATTAAATACAGTGGGGAATAAAATTACATATGTAATTAAATTCTTGTAAAAGAAGCTTCAAATGCTTTAATTATGAATTACTGTTATATGTTTCTCTCACATTTAAATATATTGTTTTTGTTACAGATTTGTAATATACAAAAACATTTGATTAATTATTATATTTTATATACATTCTTCACTAATATTATCGGGAAAAGGGGTTTCCAATTTTTTATCACGTTGACTGTCAAAATTGCAAATATTTAACTCTTTCACACTTGTTAAAAATGTTTATTATAGTTAATATTCTCGTGAAAACAAATATATCTGTTAATGGATGTTCGAGTGTCACACGAATTCGGGTGACATGGCAGTCAAAGTGTTATACATTTCTTTTAAATTCGATTTCATATACAATCATATGTATAATTAAAATTACTAAATAACTAGTACTATTTTTGTTATATTAAAATTAGTAATAGTAGTAAAATAAAAGTTGGGAGAGTTCGGCCATGAAGGCCGGACGCCCACGCGTCGTTTAAACGTTACTAGGTTGACCGACAGAAACGGAACAACCCTGTAAAAACAATCCTCCTGTAATACAATCCTGTCTCGTTTTAATAAACCCCATTCTTATTCATTCCCAGCTTCCTGTATTTCCTGTATCCGCAACCCGAACCAAAAACCCCCTTACAAAGTTATATTAAAATAACTAGTAACTAAATAAGTGTATACCAAACTTTTTTCAAAGATTGTAAAATTATACTAAATTCTGCATATCTTGTAATCGCAGACTGCACAGCATGGATTCAAAAGCGAATGAATCACCCTGTAGATCCTACTATATTAAAATCTTAAAATAACTAATAACTAAATAACGGTATACCAAACTTTTTTCAAAGATTATAAAATTCTACTAAATTCTGCATATCTTGTAATCACAGACTGCACAGCAGGGATTCAAAAGCGAATGAATCACCCTGTAGATCCTACTATATTAAAATCTTAAAATAACTAATAACTAAATAACGGTATACCAAACCTTTGTCAAAAATTGTAAAATTATACTAAATTCTGCATATCTTGTAATCATACATTCCACAGCGGGGATTCAAAAGTAAATGAATCACCCTGTAGATCCTACTATATTAAAATCTTAAAATAACTAATAACTAAATAACGGTATACCAAACTTTTTTCAAAGATTATAAAATTCTACTAAATTCTGCATATCTTGTAATCACAGACTGCACAGCAGGGATTCAAAAGCGAATGAATCACCCTGTAGATCCTACTATATTAAAATCTTAAAATAACTAATAACTAAATAACGGTATACCAAACCTTTGTCAAAAATTGTAAAATTATACTAAATTCTGCATATCTTGTAATCATACATTCCACAGCGGGGATTCAAAAGTAAATGAATCACCCTGTAGATCCTACTATATTAAAATCTTAAAATAACTAATAACTAAATAACGGTATACCAAACTTTTTTCAAAGATTATAAAATTCTACTAAATCCTGCATATCTTGTAATCATACATTCCACAGCGGGGATTCAAAAGCAAATGAATCACCCTGTACATTCTACTATTTGCCCGCTTTACACCAGCTTCCTGGCACCCCTTGCGCAGCGCTTGTTTCCATTTGTTATTGCGGTCGAAGGAGCTGTCCGAGCGAGTGGACGACCATCTTGAATACATCAGGAGGGATCATACAATGCGTGCCGGAGATGGGCCTGCTTTATGGGCCTAACAAGTCGAGTCAAGGAAGCAGCGAGGAAAAAGAGAGAAAGAGCGATTCTACTACAGCGAAGAATTCGAGTTGTATCTATCACTAAAGCTGTACAATATTCAGGGAATTCCAGTACTCGTTCACATATTTATCATATCTGTTACATAATTTAGTTGTTTCATTATAATTCTGCCATTTTAATTGCGTGCTGAAAAAATTACCAAGCTATGGCGAATAGTAAAAAATTTCATTTCAAATTGGGGCTAACTCCTACGAACTCCCGTCATGGAACAACAGTCAAAATGATGCTTAGACTTTCTACTTTAAGAGAGAGAAAAAACCAACTGCGTTTAGTTGCGGGCTTTCGAGTTATTACGAGTATTGTCGAATTGATATTTATACCGCCTGTGTAACTAGTAGTTAGCCGCAATTTGAAATTACATTTATTACTATTCACCATAGTATGGTAATTTTTTCAGCACGCAACTAAAATGGCAGAATTATAATGAAACGACTAAATTATGTAACAGATATGATAAATATGTGAACGAATACTGGAATTCCCTGAATGTTGTATAGTTTTAGTGATAGAACGCAATTTAAGGGGATGTAGGAGAGTTAACATTCAAGTTTTCTAAATTTTATAAAAATTGGTGTAACTAAGCCAATCACTTAGCAAGCACAATCATTTCACCTTTAATTAGTACACTTGCACAGAGTAATTTGAGATATAAACATTCAAAATTAAATCAACAATAAGGCAATTATTAATTGTTAAACATTACAATATTAATTATGCGTAATAGGACTCTGCATATGTTTTCTTTGGTACGGTTGGTCCAATGAAGTTCAACTTTTACAGAGTTCTTTTTTAAAATAATACCTAAGGCAGGCACCAAAATCATGCGGATAAGTCATGTGGAAGTTGGTTCAAACCAATTGTATGTGTTATAAGTTTTATGGTTAACAATATACAATTGGTTTGAACCAACTTCCACATGACTTATCCGCATGATTTTAGTGCCTGCCTTAGGTATGATCTTAAAAAAGAACTCTCTAAAAGTTGAACTTCATTGGACCAACCGTACCAAAGAAATCATCTGCAGAGTCCTATTACGCATAATTAATATTGTAATGTTTAACAATTAATAACTGCCTTATTGTTTATTTAATTTTGAAAGTTAATATCTAAAATTACTCTGTACAAATGTACTAGTTGAAGGTAAAATCACTGTGCTTACCAAGTGATTGGCTTAGTTACAACAATTTTTATAAAATTTAGAAAAATTTCAATGTTAACTCTCCTACATCCCGTTAATGGCTATGTCAGGATTTTTCTCGTTTCGGACGACTGTGCGAGGCCTCGCCGAGATCTTTTACCTTTTAATTTCCCCGAAGGTGAATTCTCACCGGGCGGTTGCTCCTCGTAAATTGTACTCGGGGCTTCTAATCACGTGCTGGCTGGCTGGCTGGGTGGGTGGGTGCGTGTGTCTCGGCATTTTCGCGTGTTTGCCAGGAATTCGAGTGATAATACCGCGCGTGATTAAACAGTCCGGGCTGGCTACGTGCCGCCAGACCGCCTCGACTAATACTACTGCGGCCAGCCCTGACGAAAGCCTGATGCATTTAATACCAGAACCACCCGAAACTAACCTTCTGCGGCTGTAAAAAAAGCGTATTGGCACGCCCAATCATTTTAAGGGAAATTCTTTAGCAAAGAAAACTGGTATCTGTGAAATAAATTAATTTTTGTCTAAAAGGAACGTTTTTTTATTTGACAAAATGTAGTTCTATTTCAAGAGGAGAGTTTTCTTTTTTAAAATGATTCATTTAATACCAGAACCACCCGAAACTAACCTTCTGCGGCTGTGAAAAAAAGTATTGGCACGGCCAATCATTTTAAAAGAAATTCTTTAGCAAAGAAAACTGGTATCTGTGAATAAATTTATTTTTGTCTAAAAAGAATGCTTTTTGCTTGACAAAATATAGTTCTATTTCGAGGAAAGAGTTTTATTTTTAAAAAAGTTTCTGTCAAAACTATTCACTGTGCAGACAATTTTTTGCGATTGTGTATTTATTGAGATCTGAAAATATTTTGTCAAAATGACTTGTTTAAAAAACACGCCCTAGTAAAATATGCGATTTCTGTATTTGTAGGTTAAGTCAGAGGAAATTCAAAATGAGTTTATTATACTATAATGCATAACATTTTTCTTAGTAAAGAAAAACTTAATTTAAACAAAATACGTATATAAATGTTACATTTTCAGCAACTCGTAATTCAACCATGAAAAGATCTTATAAGTTTATAACAAATTAGTGAAATGTTAACGTTATCAAGGTTTATCCTTATTTTGTGACATATAAAAATCTTACAAAAAAGAACGTTATAAAAAGAAAATCGATGTAAAAAATTAACGATTTATATATTTGAGTAAAAATTTTACTAAAAATATAAAAATCCTACACAAAAAGAACGTTAAAGAAAATCAATGTACACAATTAACGATTTATATATTTTAGTTAAAATCCAAAAAGATCCCACAAATTAAAATGTTTCAGTAATGAGTAACAAGTACGAATAAGTGTAAAACAAGCGATTTCGACCCGGTTGGTTATTCCAGTGTATAATACCGGAGCGTTTTCGAGATACGCTCGTAAAAGCCGGAGGTAAATCTCGAATGACTAATTGTCCCTAAGTAGAATCGCTCTGACGCGTTTGCGCTCTCTTTGCAATGCATCGCGCGCGCGCGCCGCACAATGTGCCCGCCGTTTAACGAACCGCGCGCACGCTGATTCAACAGGATTTATGAAAATTCATTAATAGATGCATCCGAATTACCGTGGCGCAGCGTATAAATTCATAATGATAACCAATTAAATTCTGTTTCCAGAAACAAGTAGTGATTCCGCGAAAACGGCGGCATCCACACAGCGCCGCCAACAAGTAATTTATCTAAGATCTATGAAGTACTCTGTAAGTATCCGCAAACCAGATCCATCATGCCGTGAAGTTATGTGAGGTTAATTTTATCGCACATGTTATCTTTCTACGAAAACAGTGTTATTTGAATAATAGTATTGTACGTTCAAAAAAAATTTGTAAGTCAAACAGTTTTAGTGTGATCTAAAATGTTATCTTTCTATGAAAACAGTGTTATTTGAATAAAAATATTGTATATTAAATAAAAATTTGTAAGTCAAACAGTTTTAGTGTGATTTAAAAAGTAAAAAATCATTATTTCGCTATCAAAACATTCTTAAACATATGAAAAATACATACATATAAAACTAATTCTTTGATGTATAACCAAAAATATTCTGACAGCTCAAAGAAAAATATTACTTAGTTTTTAATACATTTTACTAGATCTGTGTAACCATAAAAGTTTGGTATATATTTTTATTTTTATACTTTTCAGTCTTCTACGATTTTGTAATGAATTTTTTTATCAAACCTCCATGAAACGAAAACAAAGAATTTACCGCCCTCAAGCCGCAATTGAATTCGATTTCTGTTCACTGACGCTTTTTTTATAAATACCCATACTGCTGCGGTTGGCTATCAATAGAAAAATCCAGAGAGGAACAATTTCAATTTCGTCGAGTATCGCATTGTACTCGGAAATATCTGCGCGCAAAACTTCAAGAAAATCAATTAGTAGAAATGTATCAAAATTACATTCTAAGATTTTACACGCATAAATATACAAATAAAACCCAAATAAAACATATCTATGAAGTTAGCACCGCCATTTTTCAACTGGCAAAGAACAATTGTTGTGCTGCATTGTGCTATACTTGTTCTGCTTTGTGCCGTAAATAATTTGTTCGAATTCCAAAAATTGACCGATTTATGATAAAAATACTTCTTTTGGGAGAGAGTTAGCACCGCCATTTTTTCAATTCCGAAGAACAATTGTTGTGCTGCATTGTGCTATACTTATGCTGCTTATACCGCAAACAGAATTAAAGTTATGTTTATATTCGGTTGGAAATAAATGGTAGAATAGAATACACTAGGGACTAGTGAATGAAAAAAAAACAACATTTTATTCGCTTGCAATGTACAGGGTGAATCACTTTACATACATAAATGCGTATGAACTTCTTCATCGGAAGAATCTGTGAACATGAGCAAGTACGGCACAATGCAACACAACAATTGTTTGTCAGAATTGAAAACATGGCGGTGCTAACTCTCTCCCCCAAAAAAGTATTTTTCTCATAAATCGGCCAATTTTTGGTATTTAAAGAAATTATTTACGGCACAAAGCAGCACAAGTTGAGCACAACGCAGGACAACAATTGATCTTTGCCTGTTGAAAAATGGCAGTACTAACTTCATAGACATAAACAAAAGCGAGTAAGAATACATTCCAAAATAAACAGCTGGGATTAATTGTTGAAGAGTGATTCTTTTCCCGTAGAAATCAGTATGAAATAATGAAATACTTAGGAAAGGAATATAACTTTATTTAATCTTAACTGTTTGAATGACCGGTGACGAATGAAACATTATGATAGATTTAGAAGCATATAAACATCATTGTGGACGAGACGACTGAACTTATCAAACATAAATAACAGAAGCTAAGCGTGAATGCTATAGGATAGAATCCAACATTAATCTTAGCTGATCGGGTTCACGGAGGGTTAATCAAGTTTTTCCGGGAAGATTTGTGGCTTGAATAGAAGAGGCGATTGTATCGGGCGTGCGTTAAAGAGAAATGAATGCATTCTAGGAAGGAGAAAGGAGGAGTTTCGAGGCACGCGCCTGTTAAGGATAGAGTTTCCAATATTTTATCACGTTGACTGTCAAAATTGCAAATATTTAACTCTTTCACACTTGTTAAAAATGTTCATTATAGTTAATATTCTCGTGAAAACAAATATATCTGTGAATGGATGTTCGAGTGTCACACGAATTCGGGTGACATGGTAGTCAAAGTGTTATACATTTCTTTTAAATTCGATTTCATATACAATCATACAAGTTTTTCCGGGAAGATTTGTAGCTTTAATAGAAGAGGCGATTGTATCGAGCGTGCGTTAAAGAGAAACGAATGCATTCGAGGAAGGAGGAGGGAGGAGTTTCGAGGCACGCGCCTGTTAAGGATAGAGTTTCCAATATTTTATCACGTTGACTGTCAAAATTGCAAATATTTAACTCTTTCACACTTGTTAAAAATGTTCATTATAGTTAATATTCTCGTGAAAACAAATATATCTGTGAATGGATGTTCGAGTGTCACACGAATTCGGGTGACATGGTAGTCAAAGTGTTATACATTTCTTTTAAATTCGATTTCATATACAATCATACAAGTTTTTCCGGGAAGATTTGTAGCTTTAATAGAAGAGGCGATTGTAGATCGGGCGTGAGTTAAAGAGAAATGAATGCATTCTAGGAAGGAGAAGGGAGGAGTTTCGAGGCACGCGCCTGTTAAGGATAGGGTTTCCAATATTTTATCACGTTGACTGTCAAAATTGCAAATATTTAAGTCTTTCACACTAGTTAAAAATGTTGATTATAGTTAATATTCTCGTGAAAACAAATATATCTGTGAATGGATGTTCGAGTGTCACACGAATTCGGGTGACATGGTAGTCAAAGTGTTATACATTTCTTTTAAATTCGATTTCATATACAATCATACAAGTTTTTCCGGGAAGATTTGTAGCTTTAATAGAAGAGGCGATTGTAGATCGGGCGTGCGTTAAAGAGAAACGAATGCATTCTAGGAAGGAGAAGGGAGGAGTTTCGAGGCACGCGCCTGTTAAGGATAGCGGCATCCGAACAATTTAACACCGGTAAGCCGGCAGCAGGATATCCCGAGGAGCGAGCGCGCTATAATTCCAGCGGTCTCTTCCTTCTTTCGTATTCCGGGAGTGTTTATCGCGTGCGCCCGATGCAATTCGTTCGGCTAATGGGCCGTGATCGCCGCGATAATCGGCATCTTATCGGTTTTTCCGGATGCTTTTTCCGCCCGGCGATTCTTCCTCTCTTCTGGCTGGTGCTAGTCGGGGCTGCCAAACTGCGGTCGGATGTCGAATCCTTCCCCGCCCGTCCATGGCATTCTTTCTCGCCCCTCTGATTTTTACTCGCCGCGCACTCTCTTCCTTCACCTTTCCGCGCCACTCTCTTTCTCTCTCTCTCTTTCACTCTTTTCAGGTCGAAAGCTATTCCCACAATTTTGTCGCCGCTCGACTCCACCCGTTTCTAAGGATCCCGCGCTCCATTCATCCAAGCTACGTGACGCGAAAAGCGGATGCTGCTCTAAGCCTTTCCGTAATTCGAGGCCCGCTACCACCGCACCGGCTCCGACGACCAACCCCTACGAATTATGGACCCCTAAACTCACTCTCGGTCACTCACCTCGAAGGAATATAATAATGTATGGAGAACTTGATTTTTCTCTTATTTATACACTTCGGTTATGTTTGTTTACTGTTGTCAGTTGAAGTATATAAATTTTTCCAAAAATGTACGCACATAATATGTATGGTAATAATTTGTTTTAGGATGAAGTCGTAAAATATATAATTATAATGTTAAACTTCAGATCGTTTGGGAGTACAAGTTTTTGCAGCTAATAATTAATTTCTAACATGATAAACTTTTGAATTGGCTTTCGGTTGTTCATGAATTATGAGCATACAAAAATTCAAGAACCTGATTTTTTTATTATTTACACACTTTGGTAATGTTTATTTACTGTTGTCAGTTAAAATATATAAATTTTCCCAAACGTGTAAGACGAAGTCATAAAATGAATAATTATAAAATATAATTGAAGAATAACATTAACAATAGTGTCAGTATACAAGTGGGAGCCACTTTAATTGTTGCTGAAACTTTTGTTTTATAGGAGTTAAATAGCTGCATTATTTTAATTCGAGATTTCTGCTTTTGTGTTTCATATATTCGTTTATAATTTTAACCACTTGTTGAATATGGTTGAATATCAGTCTCGAATATTAGTCTCACCAGCGTTTCTGCTTGGGATAATAGAGAAAATAATAAGAGAGAAAATAATAGAGAAAATAATAATAACTTAAAGAAGTTTATAAAAATAGAATTCCACGTATAGCGATTTTTAAAAGACAAAGAAGTTAGTTTCAGATTCAAAAGGATGACGTTTTGTTAAGAACTAAAATTTTGAGAATTCGAGCCGTTTACGCATTAGTTATAAGTGTCCACTTTTTAGGAAAAATTGTTTCACCTGCGCCACATAAAAATTGCGATTTGTAGAAAAACGTCCATACATACATGACAATAATTTGGTAATTATAATCGATAGATTAATTTAAAATATATAAACAAAATTCACGTATCGTGAAAAACACGGACGGCAACATAACAAAGAAACAATAAAAGCTGCAATCCTTTTGCCTTTTTCTAACACATTTTTTGACGCGTTTCTTTACAGCGAAATCTCGCCACGCATATATAAATCTCTGTTATAAATATGCTCGACTGCTTCGACAACTTATTGACTTGTTTGCTAGTTCGAGTATTAATCGGCAAAAATGTTAAGATTTTCCATGAGAGGAACAAAGCGTGCGAGGGAAACGCACTCGTGCACAGGGAGACAACAAAAGCGGGCTGGAAAAAGTCGCAGGGGAAAAAATACGATGACATCGAATAGTAGCGCGGCGGCGACATCGAGTAACCCTTCGTGCCAGCATCCCCGAAAAAAGGGCTGCCGCGCGATATCGCAAAAGGGAGCAGCGGCAAAAAATCGGGCGAGCGCGCCTGTCGCTTGACAACTCTTTTTTTTGGAGAAAAAAGCGTGACAACAGGTTGCAAGGGAAAAAGGGAGCCGCGCCGCCAGGAGTTCTGGCTTTCAGACAAAAGAGCGATATCGCCAATTACAGCGAAATCTCGTCACGTCGATGCTCACAGTTATTCGCCGAAGGATTAAACTTGTCGCGCTATGTCACTTTTTCGGTATTCATTGAAATTTTTACAGCGCATAAAGGATATTATTAATTAATCATATGTAAAGTTTAAATTTGATTAACTGTTTATGCGCGTTTTTCGGTCGACCAGTAAAATGTAAATAGTACACGTAAAATGGATAAATTTGGTGCAACAATATTCTAACAAATCAATAAATTGACCTTTATTTCCTTTGTAATTTTCCAGATACTCTTGTAACATCCGGCATAAGTAATGAATATTAATACAGCAAAGAAAATCCTGTTTTCGAATTTATAGTGAACCTACAAACAAATGGACATTGTTTTTTATATTATTAGAAACATAGGAGATTATTAATTAACCACTTATAAAGTTCGACAGATACTTTAGATAAAACAGTACCGTTTGTTCGCATAAATCCAATAAGTACAAATGGGCAATTTAAATTTGATGTCAAAACTTGTGTTTTAATTTCAATAAAAAAACTACTGGCTTATTAAAGATTATTAAATTAATGCTAGAAAAGTATTCAAAATTATTGATCATTATTTTAAAGACATTTAACTCCAGAAAGAATTTTAGTTACATTTCTTCATGCAACAAATATAAATAAACTTTCTTTCCACCAGAAATAGTGAAATTAAGGTATGTGATAACGGAAGTGAGTAAACGGTCAAATAACCGGTAACAAAATAAATTGTTAGTTGTTAATTCAACTGATAATTCATAAAAAAACAAACGCACTGAGTACCATTCAGATAATAATAATATAAATCATAAATTCTCATTTTTTACAAGAACGAAAGAAAAAAGTTACAAAATCAAAGTTTGAAATCGGTCAATTGACCGAGCGTCGACTATTGTCTTCTCTACAATGGCAGATCATTGTCTAATGCTCTCTGTCTTTTCCCTCCAATCAGATAAATCTTCTCTCACATTGACACGCTTTCAGACGTCTACCAACTCTTCTAGGAAGAGTTCCCAAGAAAAGATAAGCGAGAGGAGATCAGAAAAACTGGGTAGACGCCGATGCCATCTAATTTCCAACACATCAATCTCTCCGAATCGTGCCAACCATGTAGTGAAACATTTGGTTTTGGCACTCGGGAAGTATGCAATAAATGTCAAGGGGATGAGGAGTCATAGTCAGACGAGTTCTTCGCGTGTTCCAAAAACGTGCCATTATTGGAATTTAATTATGAGATTATTTGGAACACTAAAATTCCGTAATTTATGTATAATATAATATATCGATAATTTATGAAGATTATAATATTTGTTTAATATCATAAAATATCTAAAAGAGAGAATAGTGCAAGAATAATGCAAAAAGAATGCTGTCGAAACAGCAATAATAAAATATGTAATTTTATTGTAGCAATAATAAAACTGTAAAATAGAATATTATATTTTTTTAATATTATAACTTTAATTAAGTTTGTCGCAAATATTCAAGAGATTTCATCATTTAAAGATACCTACGAAGGAGATCACGAATGCTCTCATTAATAACCATTGCGTAACTTTACACCGACTGTAATTTATCTTGCAGGTTTCGCAATTACAGCATATTTATACGAAAGTCATTAAAGTTTCTCATTACTTGAATATCTTATTTCTTTAAATTTGTTATTTCCACAAGGTGTCGCAGTACTTTCTGTAATTTTACTAAAATATTGAAAATAATGAGTTCCAGCCGCTGGAAATCACAGAATAATAATTAATAACAATTAGTAAGAGAATTTCAAGTCTCCATATAAAGATATTTTTCAAGGAAACCACAAATCCTCTTATTAATAATTGTTACTTACTTTGATATGAACAGTATTTCGTTCTGCTTGTTTTGCCATTACAGAACATTTATTACAAAATCATTAAAATTTCTTCCTACTTGAATACCTCATTTATTTAAGTTCGTAATTTCCGCAAAGGGTTGCAACACTTTATGTAAACTTATGAAAATATTGAAAATAACGATTTCCTGTCGCTGGAAATCTTATAATCACAATTAATAAGAGAATAATAATAACAAAGTATAAAAGTAATAAGAAAATAATAATTAATAAGAGAATTTCAGGTTTCCATATAAAGATATCTAACGAAAGAAACTATCACAGAATTTGACACAAATTGCAATTCGTTCTCCTCGTTTCGAAATTACAAAACATTTATTACAAAATCATTAAAGTTTCTTCCCATTTAAATACCTCATTCATTGAAATTCGTACTTTCCGCAAAGGGCCGCAACACTTTTGACAACAACTCCAACTTCTACCAACTGCCAACGCATCTGCGCGTAAGGAGAAACATCGAACCCAACCAGTCACTGTGTGTGTGTCGAGCGTGTGTGCGTGGCAAGTGCGCGGCGCACGTTTGCACGTACGTTTTACGAGAAACAATAAGCCGGCTCGGGCTTAATGACGTCATCAAACGGTATTATGTGCCGCGAGCCGCAGAGTGGACGCTTTCCACTTGGCGTTCCGGATAGATGCATTCCTCCCGTCTAGCATGTGACCATCCACTCTCCGTCTCGCACATACAGGGTGTAAACGATAGAACTGCCGGCGCTTCGAGGGAAGGTAGAGGGGAAAAATTTAAGCAATTTAAGCGTATATTATGCTGTCCGATCTTTGTGCAAAAATTTACAGTCGTTTTATACTTAACACTTTGACGGCCGCTGTCACGTGACTTTTTAAAAAAAATAATGTTTTATTTTTATGTATTCTAAGAGGTGATATGCAGATTTAAAAGTTTTATGAAATATTTTCTTACATTTCTTGAAACATACATATTTATTTATGGGCTTTTACGCACTTTTATTCTGTAATTTATTAGTTTTGATTGAAACAGTATTTCGTTACTCTAAATATTGGAAACATAAATAGACCTATTTAAAATTATAAAATAAACTCGTTGACATTTTAAATAATAATAAAGTCACAAATGACTGTTTTACAAACAATTGCGTTTAAATAGCCGTTGAAAGGTATGCTTATGCTTTAATTTTGCCTGCGGCAACGTAGAAGAAATTAAAAAAATGTGCGGCCGTCAAAGTGTTAAATTGGTTGTGCTATCCGAAATTTGATTAAACACAGTTTATAAGGGTAGTCGGATCAAATAAGGCTGAATAAAATTCAATTCAAAATAATTGACTTCAAGATTTGACTGCTATACCATTCATATCGTTTTGCATCATCATGAAAATGAATGTCCGCGAACGTGTTAAGCAATTTAACTCACATTATGGTGTCCGATCTTTGTTAGTTTGGTTGTTATAACATATGAAAGGTGGAGAAGCTATCTTCGATCCCACAGCTAGAATCGTCCCATAAATTCGTGTATGTGTGCTCCGGTGCGATTGGAAGTAACACCTAAAAAGGCGAGTCGATACTCTAATTGGTTTAGATAATAATTAATAAAGTATTTCTGCTCCGGGTGAAGGATGTTTGCAGAATTGATAGTCCGCGAGCGTAGTGGAAAGAGTGGGTTCCGGTGCCCCCCAAATGTCGGTGCCTTAGCGGGATGTAACGTGACACCTTTGAAGGGCAGTCCCTTATCTCTCTTTAGAATAGGCTGGACCTAATTGTTTTCTGCGATTCGAACCGATATAGTAATACTAATCACATCCCAATGGGTCGACATCGCCGAATCACCGTGGGGGGCTAAGATAAAAACGGAAAAAAGTAAAGGGGGTCCTCGGCCACCCCCCGATTTTGCCGACTTGCCGTTCCAATAACTTACAGCTAACTTCAAGATTGAATAATGTTGTATTTTATATTAAAGCACCCCAATCACTAAACATGTTCTTGTGTTGGTTGCTGTTGTTTTTATATTAAGACCATAATAAGGTACATTTTATCTTACATACTCACATACAAATCGTTAAACTATTTTAATTTCTTAGCGTCCTTTTTTAAACGGACTCTTTTGCAAATCACGTCGTTTTTGAACAGACTTATCTGAAGATCTAAATTAATCTTTCAATTATTTTTTCTACCTTCTTTTTAGTTTTATCGTTATCGTTTACTAAGTCTCGTTTTATAGTAGCGCACTTCGGTTTTGATTTGAGCGCCATGTTCGAAATTACTTTTATATAAGTATTTCTCAACAAATAACAACTAAACTAAAAGAGATAGGACCTGAACATTTGCCTTCTATGGTCTTAGAATTTTCACCTCAATCATCCCCCAAAGCGCGAGGAGTTATATTGTTTACACCCTATATGTGCGCCACAAGCAACCCTCTTCGCCTCGCACTTCTTCTCGCGGTTGTCGCTTTTAAGGCGGCGGCGCCCGCCGAGGGAGAAAAAAAACTCATTTTCGCGAATGTTTGCTTTCTATCGTCTTGGTGTACAACGCTCGTCGCGCTCGCAGAAGTTCGGGCGGATTGCAGCCCCGCTAAAAACAACATATGTACTCTTCTCCTCTTTCTCGAGAAGGAAACTTCTCGGATCAATTGAAGGACGTGTGGGAAGTACAATCGTAGACAAAAGTACTTGAAATTTGGAATTTTTAAATATCTATTTACCACGTGCAGAAAATGTAACAACAAATGAATTAAATGATAGTTAACATTGCGTATTTACTTATAGAAAACTATTTTTTACTTTCTTAACGTTTTTGTAGTTAAATTTACGATTTTTGTGATTTATGCAACAAACTTTTGATAGTGAAAATGCCTTGGATTCAAGTTAATAACGTAAACATTTTGCTGAATCGATATCCAAACTTATACGTCGTATGAAGTCAATGGTTATGTTGGTATGATATGCTAGTCGTAGTTGCTTAGCTGCGACAAACTTTTAAATTCAAAAATGAGTCTTTCTGTAAATTATACTTTTCCATTATACTTTTAACACGCAAACGGAAGAAACAAGGCCTTTTAATGGTAAAAGTGCCTTAGATCCAAGTTAGTAACATAGACATTTTTTAGAATCGACAACCAAAGTTCGTATACTTATCGTTCGTGTACTTATTGTTCGTTAGCCGCAGTTGCTTAGCTGATTCCAACGACATCGCATTCCCATGGCATGTCAAACTTCAAAGCGTTTAGGAATACAAGTTTTTGCAGTTAATAATTAATTTCTACAAAACGGTATTGCGAAACACAATGAATTTTTGTACAGGCTTTCAGATGTTCATAAGTTATGCGTACAAAAAACATTCAGTAAATTCGTACTATTTTTTCAACATTTCTTTTACTGTTTCGTTCGAGGAAAGTGCTTTCCCCATAAGAACGCGTGTAAGATCAATGGAATTTCAAATCGCAATAACTCAATAACGGTTCAGTGAATCGCTTTGAAACCTTTCATGGTCCTTCGAAAAGGAAAAGAGACAAACCCGACGAATTTTCATCGATTTCGCACTGTTTTGAAATGGTTCCAATACATCCTTAATTCGACTCCGATCGAGTGGCAAAAGAGCCTCGAAATAGAAGATGGTTCCATCTATTTGTCGATTGTAATTCAAATTGGAAAATTGTCGAATGACTGGGAATGCGCGCTGAATTTAGATCGGACATTAGAGATCGTCGGAGAAGCGCGCGTATGCACCTGTTACACGCTATTGTAGGTTTTTTGAGTTTTTCCTTTATTTTAATATACACTCGTTTTCTTACACTCTTTCCAATTAGAGGGCGATTTTGACAACCTAGTGTATGATGTATGATAGCTGTGACCCAAATTGCACGATTTAAAAGGTTTGCAAAATCAATTTCAAAATGATCATGTAGTAAAATTCTAAAAAAGTTATACATAAAAAGGAAAATCGATTGAATATTAATCAATTTAATGTGTTACGTTTATAAAAAAATTCTTTGTTTCATTTTGGTCTACGTGTAAAATCCTTATTAAAATTATGGTTTCCAATAAAAATCAATTATTTTCAAATTGAACATCATATATTAAAATTATAAAAAAACTACGCTTGGAAGGAAAAATATAACCGCTTATTATGACGTAAAGACCAGATATAATTCTTCATTTCCGAGCAACAAGCCTTCATGTGACATTAAGGACAATTATGCAAACCTAACCTACAACAGGTACAATTTTCCTGCCAAAGAAAAGTCAAACGATAATTTTGAAAATAGCCACATTTATCCCTATCTGATTCTCTACAAGACAGGTATGGTAATTTATAATAATTATCAGATACACTCTATGCACGTATGTGCATACATAACCTAGGAATATGTGGGGTGGCACGATAGCTGTCACATCAGCCAACGTAGAGTTGTAGAAGTCCAACATACATCAGAACGGCGCGATCGTACTCAACTGCGGCGGAGCGATTACGCATTAATGATACATCCGTAACAGCTTAATATCAGTCGAAGCAATGACGATCATTAACTAGCGGGCGGCGAGTAGGATTGGCGCGCAGAGAGAGAGAGAGGGCGCGCGTAATACGCGCTCGGATCGCCCGCGGCATTCGGTTGATTTCGATGCCGGCGCGAATTTTAGCAATTTAGACATATCGCGATTAACGGCACTCACAAACGCTCCACTCTTTCCTCCCTCCGGTTCGTTCTCGCCACTTGTCAAAGGCGGCAACACGGCAGGGCACAAGCGATTCTAATTAATTTTATCGTTCTCTATCCATCGGCCGCGAGCCCCACCGGTGAACAATAAATTAAAGCTTCCACTGTCACAATTAATTGCTGCATTCGCGTATTTCCCTGTAACATTGTTACCGGCGAATCCTGCTGCACGCCACTCTACGCGCACAGGCGACGCCGCGCGCCGCGCCGCCAGCCACTTATCCTCGTGCGAAAAAGGGAATATGAGCCGCGCGCGCGCGCGCAATTCCGATCCCAATTGTCACCCTCCTGTTAAGCCAGTTGACATGATTATACCACCTTTTTTTGCAATTGCGTGTAATTTTTCTGAAGTGCTTGGCTGTTCTGCTCTCGGGCTTTACGCCGCTGCCATTTCGCTTGCGCGTTAATAATAATTTAATTTGGAAAATAATAGAGTGTTGCAACAATTTCTGCTGTAATCAAATTTTACTTGATGTATGGCTTGATTTACGTTTTTTGCAATTTTGGGAGTACTTTTAACGCATCCTGTACGAGAAGTAACTGGTGTATTATTTTATAATTAAGAATTTGACTAAATTATTATTGTATGTGGAAGCAGTTTTGATAAAAAAAAAATAAGTTATTTCGAATTATGCCGCTGTCATTTCGCTTGCGCGTTAATAATAATTTAATTTGGAAAATAATGGAGTGTTGCAGCAATTTCTGCTTTAATCAAATTTTACTTGATGTATGGCTTAACTCTTCGTTTTTTGCAATTTTGGAAGTACTTTTAACGCATCCTGTACGAGAAATAACTGTTGTATTATTTTATAATCAAGAATTTGACTAAATTATTATTGTATATGAGAGAAACTTTCATTAAAAAAGCAAGTTATTTAGAATTTATGGTAAACATAAGATAAATAAAAGTTGCCCTTTATATTAGTAGAAATACAGAATATTATTAATTAAGCGTTCATAAGATGTGGATTAATTAGTTCACTGTTTACGAAGGCAAAGTTGTACATTGTTGAAAACTATACGTTTTGTATACTTATGGCTGACAACTGCAAATGAAACAATTTTCATTACCAATTGGGTAAGTCAATGATTTTTTTCTCAAACGAATAGAACAATTTTTCTTAGAAAACAGAGCCGTAATCTTTAAAACACAAAAATTGCTATTTCAGATCTAAAAGTAAGTATACCTTTAAAACGTAAATGGAAGAAATAAGGCCTACTTAAAAATGGCTTCGTCGTGCACTAACTTTAAGTATCTATTTTCTAACAAAAATGATTCCTTTTGTTTCCAATACGAATTGACTGTCGTGCAATGGGTGCAATAAAGCATTTTTTAACCAAAAAAACGATAATAAATCTATGATAATAACTTCGTAATTACAATTGATTAATTAATGCAATTTATTAGTAATATACTTTAAATCACGTATTTGCACATGAATCTTACAAATTTAAAACAAACATTTATTTTACATTTCTTAAAAATATCGAAGATAATCCTCAATTTTTACACTTCACGTGTACGTAATTCTTAATTACTTCAGCTCATACATCTCCATTCAACCCCAAAGTGCATGCACACTTCCATCCAAGAGCAACGAGGAGAAAAATTCGGGAGCGGAAGTACCAGAGGAAGCGGCGCTGAGAAAACTCGAGCTATCAGTAAAGGCGCATGCAGCACACGTGCTCGCGTTGTTTAGTCGAGCGGGTTGCCGTCGTGTAAATAGGAGGGAACGAGCGAGCGAGCGGGTTCGAGCGGGCAGATATTGCAGGGAAGATTAGTCGGAGATTCACGCCGAAAGGAGCGGATCGTGGATGCGGATGCCGACGTCGAGGGAAACCGTAGCCGTAAGCGGCTTACAAGCCGAGCGAGCGAGCGAGAGGAAGAGGAAAAGGAGGAGGAACGTTGCAGCTGAAAACTAAAGGTTCCTCTCTCATAATCCGCCTCTAACTAGGTCCACGCGAGACAGAGGAATCGAGAGAAGGAGAGAGAGAGCTGTGTAATCGGTTCGTTTGAATTATTAAAGCGCGCCCGTACGCCTTTACATCCTGTTACCCGGAATTCAGTAGCTTTTTCCGGGCCTCCTTCACGCTTCGCGAGGCTTCTGCGCGCGCGAGCTTTAATTGCTCGCACGCCTACCAACCCTCATCTAGGCTTCCACCCCCCACCCCGCGGCGGATCTTATCGAATTACGAAGAAAACAGGAGAAGCAGCCCTTGGAATTTTATCTGACATCGCTCGATCTTGTGTGTCCCACGATTAATGGTAGATAAGTACATATTTAATTGTTTGAATGATTGCTTTCATTAACTAATAATGTCTTGAAATTTGAATACAAATTTTAGACTTTATTAGAATGATCTTTTAGCAATTAATCTTTGCTCAAAGAACATACAATGTTTTAAAGACGTCTTTTCGTTATATTCGTGGGACGTTTAAAGATGTTCTGTTGGAGACGTTTAAATGATTGCTTTTATTAACTAATAATGTCTTGAAATTTGAATTCAAATGTTAGACTTTATTAGAATGATCTGTTAGCAATTAATCTTTGCTCAAAGAACATACAATGTTTTAAAGACGTCTTCTTTATATTCGTAGGACGTTTTGAAGATGTCCACATTTTTTCAGTTTTAAAACATTATCTTATTAATTACTGCGGGAGCTTTCATGTTTGCACAGTCAGAGGATAAAATATCTGTAAAAAATAATAATTGTATCATTAATTTAAAAGGCGCATTTACAAATTTTTGACAGGTTTGTTGTGGACATTGGCTGTCCTAGAATAATGCGAATGTCTTGAAGATTGATATTTATTTGCGCGAGTAATTAGACTTTAAATTTGAATAGAAACTTTGAATTCCATTAAAATGATCCTTTGGCAACGAATCTTTTTTGAAATCTTTTTCTTTATGTGATTTTCAAGTCTGCACATTTTGCGATATTCGTAGGTCATTTAATAATATTTTGTTGAAGATCTTTCAAAAATATCCACATTTTTTCATTTTTAAAACATTATTTTATCAATTACCACGAGAGTTTTCGTGTTCGCAAGTCAGAGGATAAAACGTCTCAAAAAAATACTGATTCTTTCATGAATTCAACGAACGAATTTAACCATTTTTGACAAAGTTGCCGCGGACATTGGCTGTCCCAGAATAATGCGGAAAGAGACAAAGCAGGAAAGCATGCTGTATTTTAAAAAGAGGCGACTAGCCGGCATTCCTTGCAAACGATTATCAAAGCTACCATCAATCCGCAGCAGAATGAAAACGCCGTATTACATATGACACATTTAAAACAAGGCGAGCGTGACGCGAAAGGTTGGTTGGCCGAAACCGGCTTTGACCGAAGCGGCCCTTTGTGTTCTGTTGGTTGGCCCCGTTTTCGAGATGTATACCCGCCGTTTCTGCTTGTTATTCAATGCTGCCGCCCTTTAATTTACAGCCCTCTAGAGCCAAATGAAAATGCCTGCTCCACTTACGCCGGGGGAAATCCCGGCGACCAATTTTGCGGACGCAATCTGCCGCGCGCGCGTCGGGACGCCGCTACTGCTGGATTCTGTAATGTAACAGCCAAACACCTTCCGAAAGGGAATTTAATATCTGTACTAATTTATGCTATTATATCATTTATATTGGAAGAAGTTTATATTGTAAACTAGTTTATATTTTAAGAAGAAAAAGTCGGCGCGTGTGTGTCCGAATTTTAGCCGATTTTTTTGTTTATTTACTTCCCTTGTTTTTTCATTGTCGCATCATTCGATAATTAGGGTTGTTAGTAACCCTTGGATGATTTATTAATTATTTAGTTATATTTCCTTAATAGAAAGTATATTTCTCTCAGATCAACGTAGACTACATTTGATTGCTATGAACCATGCAATTAACATAAATGTTCCAGAACATAAATTAGACAAATTTCATACGGATAGAAAACGGCATAATTTCGCCACTTAATGAAATTTTTTCTTCTGTACAGAATTATGATTTAATTAAGCCATAGGCTATGAAATATTGCAATACTTATTACTTATACTGAATGTTTCAATAGTAACTTAAACATCGGAATAGAATAGGAGGTTAGGTTGTTCGTTCATTAGAAGATTTTTGTAACAAAGATAATTGCAACAACATATAAATAAAACTAGTTTCATTAACAAATGCAGGTCTACTTTAGTGGATCGAAAGTATACTTTATTCACGATATGACAATAACATCGAAGGAGTGGGAATCGAACAGAAGCAAAAGCAAAATAGCGGGAAATCCATCGACAAGATTTATCAAGGGAGTTATTCTCGACGCGTCAAGAATGCGCTATTGAAAATTGGAGCATTATAATTATAATATAAAATTATTGCAATATTTATTACTTACACATCGTGCCCCAAGAGTACAAATTTTCTAAACGATTTCAATCAAGTTATACATTTGTGACAATATTTTTGCAACAATCTATTACTCTCTAAAGGAAATTGTCGTCAGAATGCCCCAATGAAAATTAGATCATAATAATTATTATATAAAATTGTAGCAACATTTATTACTTGTACATTTTGCTCCAAGAGTAATTAAAAATTTTCTAAAAGATTCCAATCAAGTTATACATTTGTGACAATATTTTTCTAACAATCTCTAATTACTGTCTAAAAGCAATTATCGTTAACATCGATACAAAATCTAATCCAAGTACAACCGGGTAGAACAGTCAACTTAAACTTGTTTAATTACTAAATCTAGGCCTGGTTTAATGGACCAAAAGTATACTTTATTTCCGTTATCCCAACAACATCGAAAGGGGTTGGAATCGCTGTGAGGAAAATACGGCAATCTAAGTACAAGATAGCCGGAGATCCATCGACAAGATTTGTCGAGGGAATTATTCTCGACGCGTCGAGAATGCGCTATTGAAAATTGGAGTATTATAATTATTGCAATATTTATTACTTACAGAGTGTGCTTCAAGAGTAATTGCAAATTATTCAAAAGATTTCAATCAAGTTATATATTCATAACAATATTTTTGCAACAATCTATTACCCCCAAAAAGAAATGTAATCCGCATAGTTAACTTAAACAAAACTAGTTTGATTGCCAAATCCAGGCTTAGTTTAATGGACCAAAAGTATACTTTACTTCCGTTATCCCAACAACATCGAAAGGGGTTGGAATCGCCGTGAGGAAAATACGGCAATCTAAGTACAAGATAGCCGGAGATCCATCGACAAGATTTGTCGAGGGAGTTATTCTCGACGCGTCAAGAATGCCCCATTGAAAATTAGAGCAATACAACTATTTTATAAAATTATTGCAATATTTATTACTTACAGAGTGTGCTCCAAGAGTAATTAAAAATTTTCTAAAAGATTCCAATCAAGTTACACATTTGTGACAAAATTTTTCCCTCTCCAATTGCTCTCTAAAATAAATTATCGTTAACACGGGCACAAAATCTAATCCAAGTACAACCGTTAATTTAAACTAGTTTCACAAACCCACGCCTAGTTTAACGGACCAAAAGTATACTTTACTTCCGTTATCCCAACAACATCGAAAGGGGTTGGAATCGCCGTGAGGAAAATACGGCAATCTAAGTACAAGATAGCCGGAGATCCATCGACAAGATTTGTCGAGGGAGTTATTCTCGACGCGTCAAGAATGCCCCATTGAAAATTAAAGCAATACAACTATTTTATAAAATTATTGTAATATTTATTACTTACAGAGTGTGCTCCAAGAGTAATTAAACATTTTCTAAAAGATTCCAATCAAGTTATACATTTGTGACAAAATTTTCCCAACAATCTCTAATTACTTTCTAATTGTTTTCTAAAAGAAATTGTCGTTAACACGGACACAAAATCAAATCCAAGTACAACCGTTAATTTAAACTAGTTTGACAAACCCACGCCTAGTTTAACGGACCAAAAGTATACTTTATTTCCGTTATCCCAACAACATCAAAAGGGGTTGGAAACGCCGTGAGGAAAATACGGCAATCTAAGTACAAGATAGCCGGAGATCCATCGACAAGATTTGTCGAGGGAATTATTCTCGACGCGTCAAGAATGCCCCATTGTTGTGATCCGGCGGGGAGCCAGTGATTCCGAGCGATCGCTCGTCCGGCTGTCTCGCGCATTCAACGAGTGCGCTAATAGCGATCGCAGCTTCGCCCTTGGACCGACGCTCGCTCGCTCGCTACCGGGAATACAGTAGTACCTCAGAAATTCCAGTCATTCCGTCGCATTCAATCTCGCTGCTCTTTGACGTTCTTCCCCTGGCTGACTGGTGGTGCGCGCCCGCTGAAACATTTTTCAGCGCGGCATCGATGACACAGCCTCCCAGCCGAACGGAGATAGGACCGAGATGGAGAAAGAGCGAGGAAGGGAAAGAGGAAAAGAGGAAGAGAGAGAGAGAGGGAGAGGAAGGACTACTGGGTTCACACTGAAGCGAGGCGGTCCTTCAATCGATACGAGCGTGTGACACCGGCATTATGAAATTCCTGTCCCGCCTGTTCGGCGTACCGGAGCCTGATGAATAAATACTTCACGCGGAATTCCCCTGTCGAAGTCACATCCTCCCTCTCCCTCTCCCTCTTCCTCTACCTCTTTCTCTTTTCCACCCTCGGTTTCTGTACTTCGCGAAGAAGACACGAGCTACCGGCACCGAACTACCCAGCAGCCATCCAAGCGGGGGCTTCTTCAAAGCTGGAATGCCGAGTGCCGCCGCGCCGACAGAGAAAGAGACGCGACACGTGTCACCGCCGCGCGCCGCTTCAATGTCACCGGCGTTAATTCCGGCTGCGACGTCGACGAAAAAGGGACAGCTCTCGCAATGACGGAGCGACGCGCATCTCCGCCGGAGAATCACCCTCCCACTAATTCCCAGCAGACAGTAATTACTTTCTAATGTCGACTCGCTCTGATTCTGCCCTCGTTAGCTCGCCTCTAGGAAAGAGTAGAAATCGGCTCGCTTCGAGGAATTATCCCTTTTTCAACTGTGCCTTGGGAGTTTTTGGAAATGTTTGTTTGGCACTCTTTTTGGAGAGCGAAGATTTTGTCTTAGTTGAGTGCGAGAGATTTTAGGTTGAGATTTTACTATATTTTATTCGATAATATTATTATATTTTACGATATTTTTTTACCACATTTTATTATATTTTATTATATTATATTATGGAAGTTTCCTTTATAGGTTAAAAAGGTTTCATCCCGATTAGTCGATCCATTGTAAAGATATGGCTTGATAAACGTTAGAAAAATGTTCCTAATCACCTTTTTGAAATCGATTAAAAACACTATCTAAAAAAGTGATAAGAAATCTGTATGTTGTCAGGAATACAAAAGACATAAGTTTTCACTTCGGTTTCTAAATAACGCAATTAAAATTCTCATGAACTTCTCTTTCGAATACCGACATTACCCTAAATGCCAATCTTGGCTCGATTTAATTGCAGTGTCTTGCATCAGAGTAAGTGTCGACTTTGCAACCTTTTAGACTTGAGAGAGTTGCAAAGATCAAATATCTCACACTCAGCTGAATTTCTTAGATCTTCTCCTGTTTCCACTATTAAGTTATAAATACATTATAACATAAGTCTACACATTGGAGAAATTTTAATGAAATTATTCGTTAAAATTTGTTAATTAAACCATTGATAAATCACTACAAATTGTATTGTCTTTATTGTTAAGCTTTAACTGATAAAAAGACGCGAAATTCGCCAAAAATATTGAAATATAAACAAGTGTAAGATGAAAACCGTAAAGAAGTACGGCTGACTGAACACTTTTTAGGCAAACTATGCTTATTGTTCATGGATTTTCTTTTTGTAAGACAATATGATGACCTACATCGCCAATGACAAACAACGGAAAAGGGGTTCTACATTCAGTTTCGCGTTAGAGACTTTCCTTAACAATAAAAACAACAAAATCTCTAATTATTTATCAACGGTTTAATTTGAAAAATGTTAAAGTATAATTTTATTCAAATGTCAAGTGCCGTTGATGGTCAAATACGTATCATCTCCTGTGTGCATGTTTATGTTATAATGTAACTTTAATGTTGCAATGTGTTGTTAATGTTAATATCGTATTTATAACTTAATAAAAGTGTGAATTTACCAATACTCATTTCACTCCCTTTCTCAAATTCCTCTTTAATAATAATAATAATATTTAATATTATTCCTGACAATACATCGATCCTCGAATTCTAACCTAAAAAATCTCCCATTCTTCCAAACTATCCAAGTTATCTGAAATCGGTTCAACTAGAAACCTTAATGAAATGCGTTCGAGCGAGCATGCTAAAGAGGTCGGCGAACGAACGAACGAACGAACGAACGAACGATTCCAGTAACGAGCAGGAGTCGCGGCAGGCACGTCCTTAATTCTGTAATCGGCGAATTAGCGTAATGGCCGGCGCGCATTATCGGTCGGCGTCACCGCAGCAGCCGGGCGTTTGACAGTGACGAGAGGGCCGCTGATTCGAGTGCTATGCAAGCATCCGTGACTGCAACCGGCGGCGGCCAAGCTCATATCGACGTGTATGTGTGTGTGCCGCTCAAGCTGTACAGAGTGAGTCAGTTGCCTTTGAATCACCACTGTTGAGCATACACTGTTCCATATAAAATCATTACAAATAACCTAGACATTTCAATTACACTCAAATGTTGCTCAATATTTGTCTGCATTTTATGCATTTATTGCACATGAAATTTCACCCTGCAGAAGCAAGTTACATACGTATATGATATTTAATATGTATTATACATATAATATGTATAATATTCCCCTATTAATATGATATAACAAAATATTTTCTTCTTACGTTGCTACCTATTCGAAGGAAGTCGATGCTAAAACTTAATTTAATACAGTCTATTGTTAACACGTTCCGTGCCACGTGTACCATTTATGGTACACGCTAAACTTGATCTGCAGGCCACGTGTACCATAAATGGTACACGCAGATATATTTATTTACTGCGCTGAAAACATATGTTTCATGACAAATTGCCTACAATTAGAGCTAAAAAGTAAGAGTTGGATCACGCGGTCAATACAAAAAATTAAAAAATGAAACAATAAACTAGTAAGAGTTAACAATGGAAACTTGTTTTTCAACAGAAACGAATGAAAAACAAACAATGCTATCTCTGTATATTTACTTACTGCCTCTTTTGTTACATATTCTATTTCCCTCGTTTTTTACTTAACAAATTCGAACACAACACGTTCTTTTTATTAATCGAACATTTTCGAACTGACTGAGCTTTGAAGTCGATCTGATCGCAGCGCCACGTGTACCATAAATGGTACACGGTGCGATAACTACTTTAAACAAGCTAATTACATATGGATTGATGATACAATGACACATTACGTGATAATATATCAATTTTTAGTCTAAACAACAAATGGCCAACAAATGGCTTGGCACGGAACGTGTTAAACAGAGAATATATAGTATAATGAAATAGATGTCTAGTAAAAGTGGGGTTAGGAGAGTTCTGATTCAAAGGCAAGTGAATCACCCTGTACAGAGTGACGCGTTTGCGTTGCAATCTACGACTGCGGTATATGATATAGTATTTGTTTTGCGCGCTAGTGGATCGCGCGGCAGTTTTTACTTGTAAGGAATAAAGCTATTGTGTTTGACGAACTTGATTTATTGAGGTTCGAGTATGAAAGCGATCTTTCCATTAGCCTCGTCGAGACAATGGCGAGATATATGCACTTCTAATTGGATTATTCAAGGCGTCTATTAGCGAGATATGATCTCTAATTTTAGAACACAAATTTCTATGCAATTAAAGGTGTACATAAACCTCGAGCACGAAAATGGAGGGTTAGTTTTAAAATTTTGAAAAAACATAATAAACGATTTTGGTTTAATTTTGTATGATATACGTACGAGTACGTGATTTAAAGTATATTATGAATTAATTCCATTCTATATCAATAGATTGAATTAATAGATTATAGAATAGATTCTATTTCAATCTATCAGTCACGATTTATTGTACCCATCGTAGATGGGTAAATTTTTATCTAAAACAGAAAGAACAATTTCTCCTAGAAAGTAGACATTCAAAACTAGTGAAATGCCAATCATTTAAACTTAAAGTAGCTTTTTTATCATTGAAAATTCCTATAATTTTATAGCTATTTTTTAGTTGATGAGATTTCAATGCGTATATTTCAGTATTTTAATATGCATTACGATATAATATATCAATATTTGTATTTTATGTATATTAATGCATACAACCCAGGTTTATAATATAAGTAACATATTTGAGAATATCACAATATATTATTATAATATATTATAATATGTTATAGACATTAGGCAACACACTACATATGAAATATAAACTACCAACGATCTAGTTTATACATACATATTATATTATATGTATGTATGGCAAACTATTCCATTTCGTAAAATTGGATGTTGATGGAAATGCTTGCTGATTCCAAGTCAAACGCATCACCCTGTACGTGAATGCGCGAGTACGTTGGCAGGGTCGCACATTCCGCTCGGCATAATACGCGAGGCGCTCCGCACCCCGCACATGTATCTGTTATGCGGGCAAGCGTTCTCTCGAATAAGTAGAATAGGTCCTTATCTAGTCAGACGCCTAGATAGCAGTTTGGCTGACGCCCGTCTTTCGTCGAGACCGAACGAATTCCTCCATCGCGCTCCCTCGTAACTGGACAATCCGGAAATGGAAATTTAAGAGGTTATGTACCTCGAACCGAGAAAGGAGAAAAATTGGAACTTTGTTTAGACTGAATGCGATGTTGTAAGTGAATTTGTTTCTGCGAAAAGATTAATCTCATACTAGTTTGTCATATATTTTTATGACAGAATATTGTTAAACAACGAAAATGTCCATGGTGAGTTGAAGCATAGTTTGGAAATGGAAATTTGAGAGGTTATGTGCGTCAAACCATAAAAAGAGAAAAGTTAGAACTTTGTTTGTTTAATCTGTATGCAATATTGTAACTAAATCTGTTACTACGAAGAGATTAATTTGACGATTGTTTCTCATATAGTATTTATTATAGAATATTCTTAAACAACGAAGTACCGTTTTAGTTTTTAAGACGACTTCAAAAACAAGAAAGACATTCGAGCTTTGTAAACCGATGAATCCCTCATACTTAATGATCTTATCGATTTTTGATATTCTCATACTTCTTACTTTTTTACTTTTCGTAATTACGAACAAATGAAAATATAATTAAAGAAAACAATTGCAAGGTTAAATATGAGGTTGTGGTTCGAAAAAGGTGTGGCATAAATTTTAAACCAATCGATCGATTTTTTGGAAAAATTCGATATTATTACTTTATTTTTATATGCCAAATTTAACATTATTAATAGTTGAAATGTCGGTTTAAAATTTTCAAGGTAGATTCTTAAAGATTCAAACATTCCTAAAACGAAAGAAAATGTTTGATATCTTCTCGCTGTATGCAACAACTTAATAATCATTTTTCTTATGCTTGAAACAAACAAACAATCCTTGTACGCGTGCAAATTTTATCTTGAAAACAGGCCAAAGGATTTTGATTAAATCGGACAAATCTATCATTTTCAGGAACGATAAAATGTTTTAACTAAGTTTCAACTTTGTTCAACTAATTTCTGCAGTTAAACAATCATATTCACAGTTTACCAAGCCATACTTGGTCTTCCAAGCACTAATAAAACCGAGCACCAAGCAAGAATAAGAATTTATCGAAAGGTGCGATTGCCTACAAAATCTCTCGCGACACAAAGGCGCGTGCTCGGCGCGTATCAACGCGCGCGGCAACGAACTGCAAACAGCTGATAACTCTCCTATCAGATAATAAACGTCGTACTGGGACGATAGCAGTGACTAAAATTGAATAGCATCCCCGAAAGGCTGCTAATAAACGCCGTGAAAAAGATAACACTGCGAATAATACAAGCGCAGCTCTAAATGAGCAAATGTTCGTTGAATGGGAGAGCGCGACATTAAATGCAATCACTGCGCTCGAAATAAAAGAGGAGGACGGCAAAGAATCGACGGTAATGATAGAAAAACGGTGTAATTAAATGTTTGCGGAGGCAAACTGGAGCAGAGAGTCGAAGGCTTTGAATTGGCCGAGCGGAGTTCAACCACAAAGAGGCCACTCACCCAAGGCAGAGTGTGTCCGATTGGCCGGTATTAAAATCAATCTCTTATCTGCCGCGCGCGCACGAGCGCAATCTTTGACCCGCGCGCAGAAACACCTCCGTTTCTCGCATGGATTTATGCACATTCGAGGGCGCAGCCCGTTTCCATCCATCAATGCGCCGTCCTGGCACACACGATCTCTCCACGCTTCCTCCGACCGACTTGAATCTCCTTCGTTCTCTCCCGGACAGTCTGTTTCATGCACGTGCACGTGCACGTGCACCGAGCACTTCGCGAGACAGCGAAATCTGAAGAGTCGAAGCTTTTTCTTGTAAAGAGAGTGTCAGACTTGTCTCGGCGAAACTTGTACTCAGTCTTTTGCCATAAGTTTGTAAATCAATGTAGATAACTTTACTGAAAAATCAGTTGTTACAATCAACTGTAGGTGTTTTTTAATAATTATTGAAATGCTTGATTTTACCTATTCGATGGGACGCAAGAACTACAGAAAGAAAGAAAGAAAGAAAACAGCTAAGAAAGAATGTGTATAATATTACAACTTGAATGAATGGAATATATAATTCATGGGAATGCGGTCGATAACAATCTAATTGTTAATTGAACGCAAAATAGACCCAAAATAAATTCTTTGGTTAGAAATAAAAGGTTAACAAACAAGACGTGCACGTTATCTATGACTCAAAGATTAATTAACACTAAAAGAATATCGATATGTTTATCAGCGTGATTTCAAAATTGCATTGCAGTATAAAAAAGTAACAAGAAGAGCGTCAGGACGAAATTTATATTTATTTCCTTTAGTACAAGTTCTTAATTGAATGTAAAATACTTGATCAAAAATTCAGTTGCCATAGTCAACAGTAGGTATTTTTAAAACTTACAGATTCAAATTAAGCTAAGCCCCAGAAAAAGAAATAAGATAACAACTAAAATAATTGTTAAAAAATTACTTCATCCTCATTATTTATAAGATATAAACAGTCTGTATTGTAATAAAACCCAGAAAAACCTTCGGCAAACAAACTCACAACATATCATTGGAATCATTGCAACAATTCCCCAAATCTACTGTTAGTCTTCCGCCGCCCGAAAGCTTCTCCCAATCAAAGTCCCCTAAAACAACAGCGAACTAAGAAAGGGGTGGAGAAGGAGGGGTTGGAACTAGCGAAACTATCGATAGCCAGTGGCTCGAGGGAGGAAACTCGGGACAAAGGGGAGATCTTCGTCATATCTGTGGCAGCGATGCCATCAGCTGTGGAGCATCGCATCGGTTGGGAAGTTTAATGAGGAATCGGCTCGACTACAGTGAGCAATGATACCGGAAAGGTTAACAACCACAGTGAGAGAACAAGCGGTATCGCTGAGGAGTCGTTCGAGAGGAAGAGGAGAGAAGAGGAGGAGAAGGAGAAGGAGGTGATGGCCGAGAAGGGAGCGGACTGAAGAGACAGAGAGACGAATATGCATCAGGGAGAAGAGCCGAGAGGGAGATGAATGTGCAGCGGCGGGGACGCGCGTTGTGGGTGGACGGCCAAACCGAGGAGAGACAAAGAGGACATTGCAGTAAGTAAAACAGGGATAACGCAAGAGAGAGAGAGAGAGAGAGGGAATGAGTAGGTTGCAGAAGAGAAGAGGAGAGGGAGGCAGTAAAGTTACGAGGCTGTTTACAGGCGGCTGTTAAACCGATCTAACTCATGGCCGGCCAATGCACCCGTCGGGCTTGGCTGCAGCCACGCACTTGTGACGCTATCCACGCTTCATACAGGTCGCCTCAAAATTAACTCTTACTCGATTACTGCATAAATCTTTTTGCGCATTCCTCGAATTATTTTACGAAAATACTTGTTTCAAGCTCCAAATTATAATTCTGGACGCCAGAAAGGTAGAAAGTAGGTTTGTATTTTATTTTTATTTTATTTATTTATTTGTATAAGTCAAGTGCAATATTATTAATAGTTGAGATATTCAGTTAAACTTTGTAGGTTATATTCTTGAAGATTCAAATATTTCTCGTTGTGTGTAACACTTTAATGCTATTGTATTTTATGTTTTTAAACAAATAATCCTGTACGCGCGCAAATTTTATTTTGAAAACATGCCTGAGGATTTCGATGAAGTGGGACGATGACCACGCATATTTTACTATCGTGGATTCCTCGCGTCATTTTACGAAAATGTTACTAAAAATACTAGAAAGTTGGAAAATAGATTTTGGATATAACAGTGATATTCGCATCAATCGTAGTTAGTTTACTCAAAAGAAAAAAGAACGTCATTTGAAGACGTATTTGGTTTTATTGTATTGCCCATTTTAGATTATTACTCATTTGGAGTCGGACATATTTTCTTGATTTCGGTATTATGAATTGACAATTTAATAAGGAAGTTAATGTATGTACACGATAACGTTTAGACAATAATACAAAGATTATATATCTTCATTTGTATTTTCAATAAATACGAAAATAGTGCATAGTTGAATCTAATTTAAAAATAGTACAAAAATGTTGTATCTCTATTTTGACTTTTGATAAATACAAAAGAAATACATAGTTGCATTGAATTTAAAAATATTGCAAAAATGTTGTATCTTCATTTCTACTTTTAATAAATACGAAAACAGTGCATACTCGAATCGAACTTAAAAATACTACAAAAATGTTGTATCCTCATTTTGGCTTTCGATAAATACAAAAGAAATGCACAGTTAAATGGAACTTAAAAGCGACGTTATGATCGTGCGTGATACGTTTAGTGTTAATGAGTGTGACTGTTCATAAATATGACAGATGCAATACTGTGAGTACGTGGGGAGCATGAAACGGCGAGTGTTGGCTGCGACCTTACGAGTCAAAGATAGCTGGTTCGGTGGGAGGAAAACAGTGGCCGGGTTAGAATGGCGGCGCCGGCCGCCGCCGTTTTATTATATAGAGCAGGGTGGTGCGCTGCCGCGAGTAAACAAACAAGGATTGGGGTAGGTTTGCCCGGCCGATCAACCTGCGCCAGCCACAGCGCCACTTGTGAGCCGGCGGCGCGGCGCGGCGGCTCCTCTGTATGCGCGCGCGCGCGCGCGGCCTCTCTCTCTGTGTGCGTACAATCCACCGCTGATTGAAGTGTATATTAACAGGACTAATTTGGAATTGTGTGCCGTCGAGTGCCGCCCGCTCTCTGCGGCTACTATTATTTTCCGTCGGGTTCGCCAGCTCGTACGACCCTCGTGCGTGCCCTACTTCCAAATTAAAGCGTCGGCTGACTTTTAGGGAGAACATCGCGTCAAATGTAGGACAATTATGAATTTAAACGTTCATGAATAAATCAATGAATCTGCAAAATAATATGAAAATAATATCTAAAATCTAAAAGATATTTTAGATACTGTTTTGTATTAAATGGTAAATAAGTAAATATGAAAAATATATAATATATAATAATACTAACAAATAAGTAAATACTGTTTTGTTTAACCCTTTGTCGTACTTTGCTGGATCTGATTTGTGATACAAATTTTGTATCAAATACGAATATTGTTGCAATGTTTATCGGATATTTTGGGAATTGGGCGTTACAACCGTTTTTGAGCATCATTTTGGTCTGTTTTTTCGGAATTCGTCGTAATAAATGAGGTTAAATATACAGAAGGTTTGGTGATATTCGAGTTTGATAGTTTTATTTGAAATAAGTGTTGTCTTTATTATTTATTTTCGTACTAAATATACTCATCTTATAGGCACAAATCCTACCGCAAAATTAAAGCGTTTGGTTCTTTTTTTTTAATTTAAAAACATTGATTTATGTTTTAAATACTATTTTGTTGAAATATCCAAAAGGTTTGGTGAAATTCGAATTGGCTACCTTTATTTGAAATAAATGTTGAAATTTGTGAGCGTCTTCGTTGTTTATTCGGAGTATTGTATTTCAATTATTCTGTAGCTAATCCATATAATATAATAAATCACTAAACATATTCGTACTTTATGAACAAAATTTCAAAAACAATTACTATTAATTCTTTTCCAATTTATGCTGACAATTTTTATCCCATCCTAACAGACTTAATTAACTTCTACTGTATCTGATAAGATTGTAATTGTTTTTACATTAATTCAATTGTTGTTTAAAAGAAAATACGTGGTTTTCTTTACCCATTAAGTTGACGGATTTCGTACTTCATGAGCAAAATTAAAAAACAATTACTATTAATTCTTGTCAAATTTATGCTGACAATTTTTATGCAGTCTTAACAGACTTAATTCACTTATATTACATCTGATAAGATTGTAATTGTTTTTATATTAAAACAATCGCTGTTTAAAAACAAATACGTGATTTCCTTAACCGGCGATTTGACGCGTGTTGGTAAAACTAGGTATACAGCAATGTCCGCAAACCTAATGTCAAAGATGAGAACTGATGGCTGAGATCTTGGAAGGCGAGCGCGTGCAAGTCCATCGCACCAAACATGGCACGTCCTTGTAAGAGTTGTGAGCGCGGCATGCTAGATAAATGACTGGAAGAAGAGCAAGGATCTTGGAACACGTGCGCGCGCTTCGTCGACTAGCGGAGGCTCATTGTGAGGGCAAACAAATCGCCAGTGGTCGTATTCAGCCAGGCCTATTCTTTGGCAACCCACATCGCAGGTCAGTTGCCGTGACGTCAATTGGCAGTGAAAGACTCGACGGGCCAACTGCGGCTGCGCCCCTACTTTTTCCAAAGCTATTTTCCGCGGCGGATATACGCTCGGATGCACACAATGCCGATTTGAAAACGTCTTTAAAACTCGTATGGATAATCGCGTCGTCTTTAGAATGTCCATCAATATCTCAAAAATATTGTAAATAAATATTTAAAAAATTGAAACGTTTTAGAGAAGATCATAATACGTTCGAAGAGACATATAAACGTTTCAAATTATATCTTTAACATGTCTAAAAAAGGTTTTGATCAAGCTGCAAGAAAGAATGTAAAAGCCGTTTTATAAATACATTTTTAATATGCGAATCATCTGATTTTCAATTCTTTTATTTCTGTCTTTAAAAAGAGATTTAATCTTTTTAATCCTGGAAAAATGCTTATCCTTGGAAACACTCCATTTGAGGTCATATTTAGTTTGAAATGTTTTCCTGTGTTATTATTACTATCTTTATTACTTCTTATTTTCTACGCGATAATAATTTTTTGGAACTTATAAAACTGCTAGAACTGAAAAGGTTCATTTTATTTAGCATTTTTAGCACAAAGTAGTTACAAAGCAGTAAGAAATTAAAAGTCGCGATTTTTATTTTTGTAATTGTCTACCGCAGTGACAAAAAATCGTAAAAGTGCGCCTTTACATTATCAAAGCGAACGGTGTAACAATTGCTTATTAGTGCTTTACGCGAATAAGTGTTCAAATTGCATTTCCCGTAAGAAACTTTACGCTCCAGGAGTAACGGACTAAAAAAGCTTGATTTTTTACTCTTGCGATTGTTTTGTCGCTGAGACTAAAATGAGGCTAAAAAATCATAAAAGTGCGCCTTTAGCTTTTACACCATCAAAGCGAACGATGTAAGCATCGCTTATTAGCTCTTTACAGAAATAAGCATCCAAATTGAATGTCCCCCAAGGAAATTCACGCTCCAGCGATTGGAAGCTACAAAATTGTCATTTTTTACTCTTGCGATTCTTTTGCTGCAGTGGCAAAAAATCGCAAAACTACGCGTTTGCATCGTCAAAGCGAACGGTGCAACCCTTTACACGACTAAGCGTATGAAACCAAACGCGCTCTAGGGAAATTCGAGTTTCCAGCAGTAGCAGACTACAAAATTGCTACTATTTTATTGGAACAGAACATAACCTAAACCAAATGGTGTAAACTCATATTGTGATGTAAACAGACGTTAGATATTGATATACTTGACGTTGGTGGTTTTTAAGTGCTGTCGAATAGGAAAAACTTGATTTTTCGATGATTTTTCATCCCCTAACATACAAATAAAATGGGACTTGATGCGTCCGAAATATATATATATTTTTTAAATTTTATTTCAGATCGCTATAAGACCGTTGCAGTTGTTCACCGACCACAAATATATTTTTTAAAAAAGAGATACCTGGTATAGTTGATCATGGCAACTTTTTTTTGGAGAATCAATCTATATTGACACTCTGTTTTTTAGCACTGAATCTACTGAAAACACAGATGCACTCCTGTTAGAAAAATATACATTTTAGAGAAGAAATAAGGAAACACAAAAGAATTTTATAAAATTAATCAGGTATATGCAAAGTATAAATTTTTCTGTTTCATTTTACAAATTGAAATATCTGTAAATAATATGTATCAAACAAGAATGCACTTTGCAAACGACATTCCTTCCTCCGAATCGAAATAGTAAGTCAAAAAGTTCTGTGTACTTAAAATGCAAGTTTCAGCAGACTAAAAAATCGCTACTATTTCATTCAAAAAAACATAACCAAACCAAACGGTGTAAACATTCCTTATTGACAAAATTAAGCAGAATCGAGGGAAATTTAGATGAGAACATGAAATATCGACGACCGTCGATGCGAAAAGAATTCGAGGCGCGAGGCGAGAGGCGAGAGGCGAGAGGCGATCGAGTTCAAGTCTCGCGGTGAGTAAGTCGGCCTAAAAATGCCGCGTAGTAAGCGGACTCGAACTCGGCGGCGAGGTCGGAGAGTCACGTAAGAAAGTCTCGGGTGAGCTTAACCTATCCTACGAGTCGGCCTCGTGTAATCGAGTCGATCGTATAACCGGCGAGACTTTCAAGATTGTCGTCACGCAAGTGCGTGCTGGGCCGTTATCGGGGCCGAGAACTCGGACACACACACACAGACACACACACAAGTCGAACGAGCGCGCGAGCAAGCAAGCAAGCGAGCACCGCGGCCAATAAATTTCCGGCCGGCTATTTTCTTGCAATTTTTCTCCGATTTATAATTCCGCTTTAACACGTCTCCCTCCGCCCGCGCGCGCGCGCGAGAGATAAAGCATCACGCCATCAAGCCGAGCCGAGCAGAGCCGCGCTGCCGCCAAGCACGGGCTTCGGCTTCGGCTTATCGCCGCTCGCTTAAAATGGAATTTATTCCGCCAGTTTAACCCTTTCGTGCTCCCGAGCAACTGTTTACCCACTGCTTTTTTCACCGATTTCGAATAGGCCAGCCACTAATTTGTTTGATAAGTGTAAACAAGAAGCAAGTTGGTGGAAGAAGTGCATCCATTATTTTGCAGTGTCAGAATAATAGAAAGAATATTTGTAGTATGACAATTTTGGTGTATAATATTATAAAACGAATATACAATGCGTGGTAATGTGAAAGCTCTACCAATCTAATTGATAGAATTTGAACAGGCGACGCACTAATTTATTTAATAAGTGTAAACAAGAAGGAAATTTGCGGAAGAAGTGCAGTCATTATTTTCCAGAGTCAGAATGACAGAAAGAATATTTATAGTATTAGAAATTTCATTGTATAATTATAAAACGAGTGTACAATTAATGGAAATGTGAAAGCTCCACCAATCTAATTGATAGAATTTGAACAGGCGACGCATTAATATATTTAATAAGTATAAACAAGAAGGAAGTTATATTCAACTTGTTAATGAATTTTTGTATTATCTATTGTCGAAATCACTTTGTGATTTTATAATTTTTACACCATTTTAGACAAATTGAAGGTGCTTTCCAAGTTTCCTTTCACTTTTTTGAAAATTGCCTAAAATTTATTGGACATTTACACAGCTTGAATTCGATCAACCAATTACGAAAGCGGATAATTTCGTTTATAAATTGCATCTTTTATACCTGTCTTCTTATAAAGCCGATAAAGTGGAAATATCACGTTTATAAAATGATAAGATCATAGAAGAGTATGATAAGAATACTAGAAAAATTATTACAAATTTTTAACCGTTTCGTTACAGAAATCTAGCCACGGAAAGAATGTTATTTTATTATGAGACTGAACTTGCAGCGTTGCCATTATTATCACGGCACATGCGACACGACAATTACCTTAAACCTTTTAGTCACGGCATGTTTAACAGTGATAGTGCATGCATGTATGTGTTATCCCTTCACATGCTTTGCCTATGATTTTCAATGAATTTTCCTCACGACAGAGAAAAACGATTACATTTAAAGTTAAGAAAAATTTATTCAAAAATATGTAGTCAAACGGAATTTTTGAAGGTAATTTTGTTGCGACATTAACAGTCAAAAGTTAATTACTCGTCGTCAACATTCTTCACCAGAGGTGATTAATCTTTAGACAACTGTGGGCGCCTATAGGCGCTTAGAAATTTAAAATTAAAAATTATTAATTAAATTTAGAAATTAAAAATCCATTAAGATTGCATTTATCACAGCTAAACTGCCGTCAGTCAAAAGTAGCGTTCTTCCTTAAATTTTGCCGTAATCAAAGGGTCAAGCTGAGAGCTTAACAAATTATTTTGTACTTTTTACTGCATTGTATTAAAACCATGTAACTTAAATATTTTTTCTTATGTATTTTCATTAGTATTCGTCGAATGTTGACGAAACGCGGACTAGTTTTTACCCGACTCTTAAAAAAGTAGTCTAGATAAAATTATTTGCTGTGTTGTTATGCATGGGCTCTTACGACGACGAGAGCAGAGATGATCATGTATGGTTTAAAAATGTCTCATTCAATAATGACACATAAATAAAACACATTTCATGTGGTAAATGAGGCATTTACCAATAATCAGGTTAAGTTTCAAGATCTGTCCGGTTCGAGAGTATTTGGGAAAAGAGTGAAAAGGAATTAATTTAATTTGTAGAAATATCGTGATAAATAATATAAAAATAAAAGTAACTTATAAAAGCTGATGTGACATAACATAAGCAGAAACGCAAATTGAATTTTCCTACTCAAAAATTGATTTTGTTGTAATTTGAAAAGGCCTCAAAATTCTCCCTTGTTCTCCTCTTATCCCTGCACTAAATGACGGCACCAACCTCCATAAATAACATTTGCTTGCATACAAATAAATAATTCTCTTCTTAGAATGAAAAGGGCAAAAGCCCCAATTAAAATGCCACTGTCAGTAGGAAGCGAGGAGGAAATAGAAAATATAGATCAGCGTCGCTTCTGACTTATTGTTAGTCTTCGGCCGAAATTCAAGCTGGCGTGAACGATATTGGCACAATGTAGAAACAAAATGGATCTTCGGAGAGTTGCAAATGTTGCAATCGGAGTTTCCACGAAGCTCGGTTGCGTCAGATCGTCACCTTGTTTACATTGCGGCACTAGTCGTCCTAGACAACGCGCCGCGACTATTATAACTTACGTAATCGATACGTACTACTGCGCTACGTCGGCCGACCATCGCGGGAAAGTACCACTTGCTCTCCTGCCGAGTGGATCGCAATTTCACTCGGCCCACTAATCCACCCGGCTCGATAATAGACTGACAAGGGACATTTTCAAATAGCGCAACTTTGTGTTATAAGTTTTGTAGTTAACAATATAAACAATTGGTTTGAACCAACTTCCAGATGACTTATCCGTATGATTTTGGTGGCTGCCTTAGGTATGATCTTAAAAAAGAACTCTGTACAAGTTGAACTTCATTGGACCAACCGTACCAAAGAAATCATCTACAGAGTCCTATTACGCACAATTAATATTGTAATGTTTAACAATTAATAACTGCCTTATTGTTTATTTAATTTTGAATGTTTATATCTTAAATTACTCTGTACAAGTGTACTAATTAAAGGTAAAGTGACTGTGCTTGCCAAGTGATTGGCTTGGTTAGATCAATTTTTATAAAATTTACAAAAATTTGAATGCTAACTGTCCTACATCCCCTTAAACACTAGGTTTACGGGAGCCGTTATTTTGACGGATTTTCAAGTTCATGAGCTAAATTATAAAAATAACTAATACTAATTTTTTTTTAATTAATGCCGACAATTATTTATGATTTAGTTAACTTACAGTGTATCTGTTGAGATTGTAGTTGTTTTTAAAATTAAATCAATCGTTTTTTGAAAATAAAATACGTGGTTTCGTTTACCTGTCAATTTCACGGATTTTGAACTTCATGAGCTAAATTACAAAAACAATTACTATTGATTCATTTCCAATTTATGCTGACAATTGTTTATGCAATCCTAACAGTTTTAATAAATTATATTATATCTGTTAAGATTGTAGTTGTTTTTAAAATTACATCAATCGTTTTTTGAAAATAAAATACGTGGTTTCGTTTACCTGTCAATTTGGCGGATTTCGGATTTAAAGAGCACAATTACGAAAACAATTATTAGTAATTCTTTTCCATTTTATGCTGACAATTATGAAACCAATATATACCCAAAGTTTTTTCTTCCTCAGCCTTCAAATTTCAGAATTCTGCATGATGCATGTCTATCTCTAGTGTTCTTTTCGTGAAGTTATTTGTCTGATTACAAATACAAATGTAGTGTCACTAGAAAACTGATTTCATGAAAAAACCGTTTATTACGATTAACTATGAAATTAGCTTACCATTTTGAGTCATTTTGAGGGGAATCCCTAGAAATGGGTACACATCATACAGAAATCAGAAATTGCATGGTGACATAAATGTATGAACACTAAAAGTTTGTACAAGTTTGTAATTATTTATGCAATCCTGACAGATTTCATTAACTTGTATTATATCTGTTAAAATTGTAATTGTTTTTAAATTGAACCAATAATTTTTTGAAAACAATACGTAGTTTCCTTTATAGGTATACGAAAATATCCTTATTGACACGAATATAATATGAAGTACAATTAATATTCGATCGAAAAATCAAAGTGCGATAAACTTATCAATTATAGATAGTATAAACATTACGAAATAAGCGTATGCATTCACTTTCTTTGATAGTATTGGTTATATTTTGATAGTATTTGTGTATATACGGAAACTATGAATAGTAGCAAATCTACTTCAATTTACATATCATTATATTTCATCATACTCTTTGAAACACACTCCACATTCATCTTGTACAAATTCTTCAAGTTCTTCAATTTCAAAAACTAATTTTGTCCCCACTTTTCCAAATTCAACTGAATGTGCAGCGTTCGGATCTTCAAATGAATGGAAAACTTGGAAGCTTTGGCTTCGCTCAGAAAACAGCGTCGCAACTCGCAATCTCTCATAACGAATTTAAGCAGCAAGAGCGGCTGAAGAACGAGCAGTCGAGAGGATCGCGCGACATTTGAGAAACGGAATAATTTACTAACTGATAATGTCAGAGAGATGGAGAAGATCCGGCTGGCATTCTCGAGCGAGGAGGTCTTTGGAAAATCGCGCGTGATCGTTTAAGCCGAGAAGATCGATCGAGTATCCCGGAAGCAGAGGGACTAGAATAGTTCTGTCGGCGGGCGATCCTCGTTAAGGGAAACTAGCTGGTACAATTAACATCCTTGATTAATTAGAGATCGGAAAAGTGAGTGGGAGGCTTGCCGGCGATTTATTGGCGCTCGCCGTTAAGGAGAGCTCGAGTCAAGTTGATCGAGGCGGTGGTGGGGGATGAACTTTGCGGAGGAATTGCACTTGGGGCTTAAAGTTGGTGGCCAGGCTCTCGTATAGCGATCTTGACGTGAGAGATGTGGCGCAAAGTGCTCTTTCCGCTCGCGAATGGAAATGAGCTCTCGGCGGGAGAGGGCGTGGCACCACCGGCCTGTCGTGAATTCGGTTTTATCTTAATTAAACTGCATCCACCGAGCCCCGCCACGGTCAATCCACGCGTAACGCGAACTTTACCTCCGTCAAGTTCATGCCCTCACAGTCGCCCTCTTAATGTGATTAAGCCACCTCCCATCGGACTTCAACTACTGAAGAAAGCTCTATTCGACGCTTCCATGAAAAATCGCAACCTCACTCGGTTTGCAAGCTGATTCACTTGTGTTGGAATCGACTATGTTAATATTTTATAATATATTGCAAATGTTAAAAATGTAGAAACTGTGAATACAGGCATTTTACAGAGAGTTGCATCGAGAAAATCTGGATAGAATTAGTTTTTGAACTTGAAGAACTTGAAGAACTTGTATTATGAGTGTGGTTCAAAGAATATGATGAACTATAATGATATTAAATTTCCTATATGGATAAATACTATCAAAAAATAATTAATACTATCAAGAAAATGGTTGCATACGTTTATTTATTTGCGTCAATAAGCGATCGAGTACCAAAAACTGCCATATTATATGTCTACTTTACGTTATTTCTATTACTGTCATTCATTTCAATATATTACTACCTTTTATAATTCAATATTAAAACCTTTCCAAATACTTTGAATTCATAAACAGCAGTAAAAATAATTTAGTTCTCGTTTTTTGTGATTCACCCCACTCTGAGTATGTTCGAACAGTAACACAACTAATAGCTAACAATAAATGCAGTAAAGTCAAAGAATTCTTATTAATTCTAACACAAATGTTTTACCTTGAGCTCTAATAATTACAAAATTCAAAAAGAAAGAAGAGTCTATTATTTTTTTAATTAATTAGTAATACTACTAGGATTGTGCATATGCAGAATGTAGAGAAGGGCTGTGAAACATTCATATTGCATTCAAATTACGAGATAATTTCTAATCATCCTAATCTATGCAGCATACATTTGGTAGTTATGATTCAAATTCAAAGGCAACTGAATTAAACTGTACACGGCAATTTACCTAACTTTGCATCATCACTGTCAAATACAGCCTGTAATATGCAGAATAATTATAAATTATGTAATAATTCTAATTGCGTATGAATATTGCCTAATATTTCACTGCACTTTCTATATCATATTTAATTAACTGCTCTAATATTCTTATCAAATTTGGTGGAAATGCGTCAAATTCTATAGGAGCCATTGCAGAAGATAAATACATCCATATTTTGACTTTTATACATATATTAAAATGAAGATTATACTGTCGAATATAGGATAATTATAAATTGTGTAATAATTCTAATTACCTACAACTATTGCCTCATATTTTTCTGCATTTTTTATATGCATTTTTATATAAATTTAGTGCAAATATATTAAACTCTATAAGAGCTATTGCAAAAGATACATTCAAGCATAATATTTATTTATATACAGAAATATTTCAACGTGTATACAAATATTAAAATGAAGATTAAGATTAATATTGTTGCTCTAATACTTATACCGAATTTACTGCGAATACGTTAAACTTTTTAGGAGCCTTTTAAAAGGGGTGTACTTTAGGGGTGGTTCGATGAAACCATCACAATATTTTTTCAAACAGTGCTCATGTCAAATTTGACGCAAAAAGGTTAAATTGTATAGGAGCGTCTACGAAACATACATATTTTGATTTTTATATATTAAGATTAAGATTAAGATAACCATATTATTTCTGTTGAATTTTAAAACGTACACGTTCTTTAATTAGCAGCAGTGTACTTTAATAGCACAATATCCACAATCAATTCTTCGCAGTGAACTTTCTATACAAATCTAGATATTTCAAGTCACAAAACATAACAGTTCGTAGATTTCTGTTTGTTTCTTAAGACCAAAAGACAACTTTCCGCTTGTCATCAATAACTCTCGATCGACTTCACAAGAACACCAAGTAGAAAATTATTTTCCCCAATTTCCATGTCGAATGCATAAAATATAATACACACAAAGCTGAGATAAAAAGTGGAACACGACGATCGACTGAAAGGCAAGTGAATCAGCATGTAGAAATTGTACCAACCAGCTCTCCTCGAAGGAATGGAGGCTCAACGGCGGTTTCAACGGCGATTGAAATCGCTGCAAAGGCGGGCAGCTCCAGTCGATATAACTGGGAAGCCAATAAAAGGCTATTCGCGGACCGGCTGGATTTCCATTTGATTATGGAAAGCCAGCAACCGATTACTCTCTGCTAAGAGGAATCAGTCTCGAAAGACTCGCTCGCCAGTCTAAGAAAAATACACGCTGTTCCCTCTACCAGCTGTGGAAAGAGAGTATTTCACTACTGAAAGGTGCGTTTATATACAGGGTGTAAATGATATAACTCCCAGTGCTTTGAGGGAAGGTAGAGAGGAAAATTTTAAGCAATTCAAGTTCATATTATGGTTCCGATCTTTGTTAGTTTGGTTGTTATAACATATTAAAGGTGGAGAGGCTATCTTCGATCCCACTGCTAGAATCGTCCCATAAATTGGCGTGTGTGTGCTCCGGTGCGATTGGAGGTAACACCTAAAAAGGCGACTCGATACTCTGATTGGTTTAGATAATAATTAATAAAGTATTTTTGCTCCGGGTGAACGATGTTTGCAGAATTGATAGTCCGCGAGCGTAGTGGAAAGAGTGGGGTCCGGTGCCCCCGAAGTGTCGGTGCCTTAGCGGGATGTAACGTGACACTTTTGAAGGGCAGTCCCTTATCTCTCTTTAGAATAGGCTGGACCTAATTGTTTTCTCCAATTCGAACCGATATAGTTATACTAGTCGCATCCCAATGGGTCAACATCGCCGAATCACCGTGGGGGGCTAAGACAAAAACGGAAAAAAGTAAAGGGGGTCCTCGGTCACCCCCCAATGTTGCCGACCTGCCGTTCCATTACTACCCCTTCCAATAACTTACAGCTAACTTTACGATGCAATGACAACTAAACTAAAATAGATACGACCTGAACATTTACACCCTGTATGTACAGGGTGAGTGACTTGCCTTTGAATCAGAACTCTCCTAACCCCACTTTTACTAGACATCTTTTAATTATACTATGTATTCTCTGTTTAACAAATAGACTGTATTAAATCATGTAGTCTGTTGGAGGGAATATTTTACCAAGTTTTAGCATCGACTTCCTTCGAATGGCTAGCAACGTAAGGAGACAATATTTTATTATATTATATTTATAGGGGAATATTGTATATAACTGGCTTCTGCAGAGTGAAATTTCATGTGCGTGTTAGCATAACTCAAACATGTAAAAGTATAAATGCATAAAATGCAGGCAAATGCTGAGAAACATTTGAGTATAATTTAAATGGCTAGGTTATTTATAATGATTGTATATGGAAGAGTGTATGCTCGACAGTGGTGATTCAAAGGGAACTGACTCACCCTGTACAGCATCCGGCAAAATAGTTGTCACAATCTGCGAAACAGCCACCAAACAAAAAATTAAGTTTGGTGGGCATGTACACACGATTTGCAAGACTTTTTCAGGGGGTTGCGACAGAAAGCCTCCTCCCCTAAAAGGGGGCTTTTACAAAGTCATGTATAACAGATGTGCATAGTACAAAATTGCACTTTTTATTCAGCGAACATTTTCTAGATTTTGACAACTATTTTGTCGGATGCTGTATGTATGTATATTATATTATTGTGTGCGTGGTGATCGTCGAAAGAAAAGAGGAGCGTCGCGTGGCGTATGTATGCGCGGACAGAGTCGAGCACAGCATCGAGCAACGAGGATTTCGAGAGGAAAGCGTTGTCCAGCGGAGGTTGTCGCAGGGTTGAACAAAGCGTTGATGAGCGTGATTATAAAAGTACTGATGAATATACAACAATATCAATAAAACATCTACTATTACTTAGCATTCCGTTCAGAATTCTTTCCTTCACAACTGTCAGAAGAAAAAGACGATGGTTCCTAGAAAAAGAGACCAAATCCGTCTGCTATATTTCTTGGCGAATATACATTTCGGCGAAGTAACCTGCTCTATTTAAACTCTTGATCCTAAGCGGCCAAGGTGCACGAAACCCGCACGCATCTCCATTGACACACGTATAAGGTAAATTCAAGGAGAGGAGGAAGCGTGTATGTTTGTAAGTGAGACAGTGAAGGTGGGTGCTCGCCAATGCAGTAATGCCGGCTTCGCTTAATTAAACTGTCTCTAGTTGGTCGAAAGCTCTGCCCTTGCCGCGCGCGCGCGCGCCCTCTGCTATGGAACACCGAGCGACAAAGCTGAGACGGAGAAGGAGAGAGCGAGAGAGAGAGAGGACCACTGGCTTCAGGGAGGCGCACGTGCCTTCTTCATTAGGACTCGACTCCGAACCTCGAGTACTATACCGCGTAATCCAAAATAACTGGCCCGAAGACTAAGTTCGTTTGCGGCCGGGAATTACTCGCAGAAGGCTCGCATTCTCACTAACTTCGAATTCTTCCGGCAGAAAAGTCACCTGTGGATTACGTACTCGTATACCACCCACCCGATTACGTAGGGGAAGCTCCCCTAAATCGCCCTACTTTTCCCATTAAGCCTTATTACATACTTAGAAATGGAGAAACGTGTCTTTGTACCTTTTATGTCATAATGAACGGAATTATTCCTCCTTTTTTAATTTTTTCAACATTTAACACGTTGAGTGCCGAAATTGCAAATTTTTTACTCTTTCACTACACCTTGTTAAAGATGTTTATTATAGTTATTCTCGTGAAAATAAACATGTCAGTAAATAGATGTTCGAGTGTCACCCGAATTCGGGTGACATGGCACTCAACGTGTTAAATATATGATAATTGATCTGAAAATCTTTGATTTTGTAAACGTTCTAATTGTCAGTCTAATTGCGAATTAGAGATTGTTCTAATTGCAAATCACCCTGTCATTTATAAACAATAATTTTAATATGAATTCTGCACGTAGAGCAATAGATAATTCTTGTTTGTACGGATAACATAATAAATAGATTAATATTTTGATGGAAGCATTAATCTCAAAACTAATTTAATCAAACCTGAGACCCATGTAAGAATATACAACGGGGCCAACGTGGGGCCACATCCAGCTACCCTACGTGCGACATGGGCACAACTTTGGCTGCCCAATTGGGCCCAACCATGGTGGAGAGCGGGGATGATAAGTTCGTGCCAACATGGGCAGCCCATGATGGGCCACACATGGCAAACGAAATGGGGCCAACCATGGGTGCCCATCGTCAGCCAGACTTTATTAGTAATTTTTGACTGTGCAAAAAAAAATATCTGTATCCCCTGGCGGATTCTTTTGCGTCGTCGAGCCGAACTAAGGGGCTAATGTTTACTTGATTTACTTGAAAAAACCCATGTTCAGTAAAGATGATGGAGTGACGTCGTCTATGTGCCAGTTGGGATTCGAACAATGGTCCTCAACATTGCCAATCCGTTACCCTTCCACATGAGCCAATCCTTCGTAATTGCTAATAGTTTCCAATTGTCTCTACTTCTACATATGAATGATAGAGTCTATCCATTACTGGTGTTTACAAGACCGCGACTACTTCATCACGCAAAATTAACATTAATGCGCTTTTGCATTGAGAATATTAAATTGATACCATTACGATAGACAGAAATGTTAAGAAAAAGTTGGGTATGGTATCAAGACGTGGCAGCTTTTTTAGTAGTGTTACTAATTGCTTATAAAAGTCTACTTTTATTAAACTATGCGTATAATAATCGGAAAGCAGTAAAGATACTGATTCTCATGATTGAAAGTGTAACGCATGGCTCTTAGTGGGCAGCCCACTCCGCGCCCACTCCGCGCCCACCTTGGTGCCCAGTCTGTGCCCTCTCTGCTGCCCCATACAGTATCAATTCATGCAACACAAACTGTATTTTTGTACTCAGCTACAGAGAATCCAAAATCTTCTCACACCTCAAAGAAATACACCTTTTAGCTACATAATATTGAGATGCAATCGAAATTATTATACATTTATTATCGATATTATATTATAACAGTAACAATTCCGGCATAATGAAGATCTGGTAATTCTCGAGTGACCCTATCACTGACGTTTGCAAAAGCGACTGTTGTTATGTTATACGTATTATGCATATAATAGGTAGAAATTAACAAAGATATTGATTCTTCTGAATAGAGAGTGCAACGTTGGGCACAGAGTGGGCAGCTCACTCCGGGCCCACCTTGCTGCCCAGTCTGCGCCGCACATTCAGCGCAGAATGGGCAGCCCACTCCGGGCCCACCTTGCTGCCCAGTCTGCGCCGAACACTCAACGCAGAGCGGGCTGCCCACTCCGCGCCCTTCGTGCGCCCACCTCGCGCCAAACTTGCGCCCACTATGGCCCACTGTATCTTGCCCATGATGGGTCAACTACGGGCAGCCATATAGCGCCCCACACTGGGGACGGGCTGATCGTGGGCAATTCCTACATGGGGATAGCAGAGTATTTTAATTTTTATGCAGGGGGATGCGATTTAGGCAACGTTACCCTACTAGATAGTGTACGTAGTGAGTAATGATCAACTCGAGAATCGGCCTCATCGATGATGGCCTCGCATACTTCCTGTGATAATTGTCTGTTTTTAACATTTTAGTATATTTTCGTGTGTCCTATTTACGATTATTTAAGATGCTCTCCGTGATATACTACTTTTTTGGGGATTGTTAGTTGTTGATGTGAAATATAAAGAAAATAATTAATTTAGGATCTATTCTCTATTCGATTGACAAGTTGGAATGATTCACTTTTAATTGTAGCACCAAAATAGATCTTAAAATTTCAATGAAAAATACAGGCTTACAGCAACAATAATATGTATAAATGTCAGAAAAAAATAATCGAAATAATTATGCCTGTAAGTGATCAAAGTGTACTTTTAATAATGACGATTGCTTTTAGTTAGCTTTGCACACTTGAGTTAGTTAACTTTGGTTGAATCATTAAAGAGACAGTAATTTCTCATGTTTGACATTTGGATACGAAATATGAAGAAGATAATTAACTTCTGATTGAAAATTACTTTCACAAAGACACATTCCCTATTCGATTGGCAAGTGCAAAAGACTAATGTGGCATCAAAATAAATCTTAAAATTTCAATGAAAAATACAGGCTTACAGCAAATACAATATAAATGGCAGACAAAAATAATCGAACTAATTGTGTGTATAAATGTTCAAGGTGTACTTTTAATAATGACGATTGCTTTTAGTTAGCTTTGCACACTTGAGTTAGTTAACTTTGGTTGAATCATTAAGGAGACAGTAATTTCTCATGTTTGACATTTCGATACGAAATATAAAGAAGATAATTAACTTCTGATTGAAAATTACTTTGAGACACATTCCCTATTCGATTGGCAAGTGCAAAAGACTAATGTGGCATCAAAATAAATCTTAAAATTTCGATAAAAAATACAGGCTTACAGCAACTATAATACATATGTATAAATGCCAAAAAAAATAATGGAAATAATTGTGTGTATAAATGTTTAAAGTGTACTTTTACCAATGATGATTACTTTTAGTTTGTTTCATTCGCTTTAGTTAGTTAGTTTTGGTTGAATCATTAAGGAGATAGTAATTTCTCATGTTTGACATTTGCGATCAAGTCCAAGCACCTTAACCATTTCTATTCTGGCATTCCAGTTATCAGGAAACTTTGCAAGTTACGGTAGTAGACGGCATGATTCTCGGCCTCGAATCAGTCTTAACGATGATGGCTGGCTTCCTTGGGCAGGCGACGCGACGGTACCCTGCTGAACTTCTGTCTGGCACAATCAGCTCGGTGGTTGGCGTCTATTTTAGTGCGTTATCGCCGCTGATAATAGCCTCGTCAGTGCATGTTCTCGCAGCTGGCTCCTACGGCCGCGGGGATATAATAGCTTCGGGGTAAGCGGAGCGGAGCGAGGCGAGGCGAGGCGAGGCGAGGCGTGCGCGCGCGCGCGCTCTACCCTGGCCAAGAGAGGACAAACATCCATCGCGTATCGTGCGTTGCACGCGAGAACGCATGCGGCACGCATGACAACAGTGGCCCGCGTGGCGCGCATATCGCATGCGGTGATACGCGAAAATCGATGTCCCGTCTCAGCGCCGAGCGTAAACTCCACCGAGGAGCGAGAAACGTCCACTCACAACCGCGAAAGAAAGCTCTCGAAGCATAAACTTATGCCAAACAACATTTTCTCTGTTAATGAAGTACAGGGCGATTCATTGATAAATGTATCCAAGAAAATGGTAAATTATAGACTAGTTTAATTGTAGATTAGAGGGACATCTTGGTGTAAGAGCGACTTGATAAGTTACAACGGCGACAAAAAGCTCTCGAAGTATAAAGTTGTAACAATCCACATTGGCTCTATTAATGAAATATTGGCTGATTCGTTTATTAAATTTATGAAACAAAAATGGTGAATTATATACTAATTTTAATTTTACTAGAGAGACATCTTTTTCAGGAGCGACTTCATAAGTGGCAACGGCGAAAGAAAGCTCTCTAAGCATAAACTTATGACAAACAGCATTTTCTCTGTTAATGAAGTACAGAGTGATTTATTGATAAATGTATCCAAGAAAATGATAAATTATAGACTAGTTTAATTGTATTAGAGGGACATCTTGTTGCAAGAGTGACTTGATAAGTGACAACGGCGAAAGAAAGCTCTCGAAGCATAAAGTTGTAACAATCCACATTGGCTCTATTAACGAAATATTGGCTGATTCGTTTATTAAATTTATGAAACAAAAATGGTGAATTATATACTAATTTTAATTTTACTAGAGAGACATCTTTTTCAGGAGCGACTTCATAAGTGGCAACGGCGAAAGAAAGCTCTCTAAGCATAAACTTATGACAAACAGCACTTTCTCTGTTAATGAAGTACAGGGCGATTCGTTAATAAATATATGCAAGAAAATGATAAATTGTAGACTAGATTAATTGTATTAGAGGGTGCAATGTGTAGAGGTGTATTGGTGCAAGAGCGACTTGATAAGTGACAATGACGACGAAAAGCTTTTGAAGTTGCAAGTCGTGGCAGTCTACAATGGCTCCGTTAACGAAGTGTTGACTGATTCGTTTACTAAGTTTATGCAATAAAAATGGTGAATTATATACTAATTTTAATTTTACAAGAGAGACATCTTTTTTCAGGAGCGACTTGCCAAGTCATACCAGTGACAGAAAGCTCTCGAAGCATAAAGTTATGACATTCATTTATGACATCATGACAAGTTATGCGATTCATTGATAAATGTATGTAAGAAAATGATAAATTATAGACTAGTTTAATTGTATTACAGGAACATCTTGTTGCAAGAGCGACTTGATAAGTCACAACGGCGACAAAAAGCTTTTGAAGTTGAAAGTCGTGACAATCCGCAATGGCTCCGTTAACAATGTATTTGTATACTTAAGCATTAAGTATTTGTTTGAGAAGCAAAATGATAAATGACTATGGTGGCAGAAAGCTCTCGAAGTATAAAGTTGTAACAATCCACATTGGCTCTATTAGCGAAATATTGGCTGATTCGTTTATTAAATTTAAGCAATAAAAATGATGAATTATATACTAATATTAATTATATTAAAAAGACATCTTATATTAAACGACTTGCCAAGTCACACCAGCGACAAAAAGCTCTCGAAGTATAAACTCGTGACAATCCGCAACAGCTCCATTAGCGAAGTGATTCATTTATTAAATGTGTGCAGAAGAATTATAAATTGCGATTTTATATATGAAAGAATTATAAATTATAAATATACTGTGTCACTTCTACGTGTCAAGTGACACCAGCGAAAGAAAGCTCGGGAAGTACATTTAAACTCTTGGTAATCCGCACTGACTCCATTAACGTAATACAGACTCATTTACTATATGTGAACTGAAGAATTATAAATTATACATTAATTTTATAATCAATCGAGTTTCCTGTACGTTCCAAGTACGTACCAAGTGTCACCGGTGAAAGAAAGCTCTGGAAGTACATTTAAACTCCTGGTAATCCGGATTGGATCCATTAATATAACACAGGGCGATTCATTTGTCTTTAAACCAATACTGTCGACAGTAATTTGCTGTGTATAAAGGATAATTATAAATTGATACACTAATTTCAATTGTCTGTCTCAACTTTTCTCGTCCTCGTATGTGTTGCATACATGTAACATTCGTATGCATAATAAAAATGCATAATAACACACATAGAAGAAATGTTAGAATCAAGAATTTGTTACAATTCTACAATTAGTTATAATACGAACAAAGTTAACATTAAATTTACCAAAACTAGTAACAATAATGTAGTAAATAAAGAGGAACGCGAGTGATTGAACGATTTTATTACACGTCTTGCCTCTTTTTTTAAAACATACAAATGTAATCTTAGATAACTATAGCAGCATCCTTCACTCTCACTCTTTCTATCTTCTTCTCACACACACACTCTCCCTCTCACTTTATAATTATCCTACAATAACAATTGCGATGGTATTATCATAGAGAATGAATATAATTTCGATAAAGATCGATTATCCTTTAAGCTTATTGCTAACTGTTCTTTTGGTCGATTGAAAGAAAACTGTCCGTTTTTGAAAAACAATTCCAGTCGAATGCATTGTTTTTAATGACTGCAATAAATACTATAAAACTGTTCAATTTTATATGTATTCTTCAATCAAAGTGTTAGGATTGTTGTTTAATAATAATACAGAAAACAGTACTACGGAAAAACAATATTATAATACTACGTAGAATTACAGAATTACAGAACCAGTCAAAGTGACAGCTTCACAGCTATTTTCACGGGCATAAAAAAAATCCCGGTAAATCTAGTGTTAACCGCAGTTTATAAAATATCATACGCAATGACAAATAACAAAATCAACGATTAAAATCTGTCATGCATTTTGCGAATCACCCTGAACAGTTTAAAGCACTTGTCTTTGAATCAAAACTGTCGAGTACAGATCGTTAAACTATAAATAATGTAATATATTTATAAATTATCTAATTGCATTTTCTGTATTACTGTTTATTTTAATATTGTTTTTCTGGAGTACTGGTTTTGTATTATTATTAAACAACAATCCTTTTCCACTTTGATTGAAGAATACATATAAAATTGAACAGCTTTATAGTATTTATTGCAGTCATTAAAAACAATACAATCGGCTGGAAATGTTTTTCAAAAACAGACAGTTTTATTTCAATCGACCAAAAGAACAGTCAACAATGAGCTTAAAGGATAATCGGTCTTTATCGAAATGATATTCATTGTCTATGATAATACTATCGCGGTTGTCTCTGTCAACACACCTCTGACATACCACAGTTACGTAGTGTTGTCTCATGCTAGAATAAACAAGTTTATTCAAATGAACTAAACTAGCGGAATTAGTCGCCGGAACCCACCATTGGTAGCTTCGTGGAAACAGCTCGTAGCAACCGCAAAAAGAATACGACGGTAGGACGATATAATTAACGGGGAATACAGTTGCATCTTGTTATTTTAATCTTGAGAAATTCAACGCAAGTACCTTCAAGAGAAGGTCTGAAAATATTTGCAGAAAAGGAGACTAAGTTTCTAGGGCGACCGTAGAAAATAGTTCATTTGAATTAACAGAACCACGAAAATTACTCCCTGAAATTCAACAGAAGTAGCTTCAAGATAAGGCTGAAAATATTTACAGGAAAGAAGACTAAGTTTCTAGGGCGACTGTAGAAAATAGTTCATTTGAATTAACAGAATCACGAAAATTAGTTCCAGAAATTCAACACAAGTAGCTTCAAGGGAAGGTCTGAGAATATTTGTAAAAAGACGACAAAGTTTCTAAGACAAGTGTAGAATCTAGCTCATTTGAATTAACAGAACTGCCAAAATTCAACACAAGTAACTAAAATTCGTTCCCAACATCTATCACCGGTACTTCAAATAAACACTTTGTAGCATCCGCAAAAAGGCAACAAAGTTGCTAAGACAACTGTAGAAGCGAGTTCATTTAAATTAACAGAACTCCCAAAATTAGTCGGCAGCATCGAATACAGTTAGCTTCGAGGAAACACTTTGTAGCATCCGCAAAAAGGTAGCAAAGTTGCTAAGACAACTGTAGAAGCAAGCTCATTTGAATTAACAGAACTACCAAAATTCAACACGAGTAGCTAAAATTAGTCCTCAACTTCTACCACCGGTACTCCGAATCAACACTTTCTAGCATCCACAAAAAGGCAACAAAGTTGCTAAGCCAACTGTAGAAGCAAGCTCATTTGAATTAACAGAACTCCCAAAATTAGTCGGCAGCATCGAATACAGTTAGCTTCGAGGAAACTCTTTGTAACATCCACAAAAAGGCAACAAAGTTGCTAAGACAACTGTAGAAGCAAGCTCATTTGAATTAACAGAACTAGCAAAATTCAACACGCGTAGCTAAAATTAGTCCTCAACTTCTACCACCGGTGCTCCGAATCAACACTTTCTAGCATCCGCAAAAAGGCAACAAAGTTGCTAAGCCAACAGTAGAAGCAAGCTCATTTGAATTAACAGAACTCCCAAAATTAGTCTCTGAAATTCAACACAGTAGCTAAAATTAGTCCCCAACATCTAAAACCGGTGCTTCGATTAAACACTTTGTAGCATTTGCAAAAAGACAAGAAAGTTCCTAAAACAACTGTAGAAACAAGCTCATTTGAATTAACAGAACTCCCAAAATTCAACACAAGTAGCTCAAATTAGTTCCCGGTGCTCCGAATCAACACTTTGTAGCATTCGCAAAAAGGCAACAAAGTTGCTAAGACAACTGTAGCATCGAATTCAGGTAGCTTCAAGGAAACACTCGGGAACATCCACAAAAAGGCAACAAAGTTGCAAAGACAACTGTAGAAGCAAGCTCATTTGAATTAACAGAACTACCCAAATTCAACACGAGTAGTTAAAATTAGTCCCCAACATCTACCACCGGTGCTTCAAATAAACACTTTGTAGCATTTGCAAAAAGGCAACAAAGTTGCTAAGACAACTGTAGAAGCAAGCTCATTTGAATTAACAGAACTCCCAAAATTAGTCGGCAGCATCGAATAGAGGTAGCTCGGAGGGAACAGTTGTTAGGATGGGCAAAAAGGCGAGAAAGTTTCTAAGACGATGTCGTCGGAAAGGTAGACTGAAAGTGGAGCGGCGCGGGGCGGCGCGACGTGGGCGTTAAGAGGGACTGGTTTCAGCGGACTAGCTAGTGTCGAGGGATTAAAACAAATGTATTTATCGAGCGGGAGGTGCGCGCTAAGCGGCACAATGACACCGTACAAGTGTCGGAGGCGCGCGCGCTCACTCGCCTTCTCTCACTTAATCGTAATTAAACTCTCGGCGTGTCCCGATCGATCGATCGTCGTGGGTATTGTGCCGTTGGCGGTGCTGGCATCGTCGATGCTCGGCCCGCTCGTTACCAGAGTCCAGCAAGCTTGACAGAACCCTCGCGCCTTTTGCCAGCTTCTACACTTTCCCGCTGCGTCATTAATTCGATCAAATCCCATCGAACCGCCCGAAAGAACACGCTTGAAGCCAAACAGGGCTCGAAGCGAAAGAGAGGGTTGGCGCGAGGACCATCTACGTCACGAACGCGTGTGTCTGTTTGTTTTAAATATACCTCCTTCATTTTTGCCAAGCTAATTTAGAATTATATAATTTATGGATTGTTATACGAAGTAAATAGTATAATGATTTTGTAAACGAGCTTAAAGTTTAAATGGTAGTAGAATAATAATTGTTTTGACTGATGTTAGATTGTTTTCAATATCTCCTTGCTAATCATGGTGTCAAAAAGAAAGTGCTGTATGCAAAACCTTGAAAAAACTATGCATTATTAATCACTCTTAAGTCTAAAAATAAATAAATGGATGACACAACAAGATGTGTGTGTCATTGCGTGGCAGCATCGCATATTTATTTGTAGAAAGCTATTATTCACTTTCCCAACGTTCTTGTAGCTAAATCTACGATTTTTCTGATTTATGCAACAAAACTTTTGCTGATGAAAATGCCTTAAATTCCAAAGTTATATCCAAAATCCAAAGTTATACGCCGTATAAAGTCAGTGGCTATGTTGGTATGCTACGTTTCTTACTTCGATTCATGAGCTACAGGTTACTCTCAATTGCTTAGCTGATTCCAACGATATCGCACTTCCATAGCATGTCAAGCTTCAGATCGTTTGGGAGTAGAAGTTTTTGCAGTTAATAATTAATTTCTAGAAAATGCATATAAAAAAAGAATGTTGGCACTGTTTGTTCAACATTCTTGTTATTGTTTCGCTCGACGAAAGTGCTTTTTCCATAACAACGCGTGTCAAATCAATGGAATTTTAAGTGGTAATAACTCAATAATGGTTCAGTGAATTAATTTGACACCTTTTGCGTCCCTTTGATAAGGGAAAGAGAACAACGTGACCGATTTTCATCGATTTGGCACTGTTTTTAAAAGCGTCCAATACATCCTTAAGAGGGACTCCTATTTACAAACTTTTATCATCAGAACTTAAGAGGAAAAAGTCGCATTTTAACAAACTGCGAATACTTCGAGCGCAAACGACACCCAAGAATTCCTAACTCATCCAACGGATTACGTTCCACTACAATCTACATGCGCGGACACAAGTTGACAGTGGGCGAGCGCGCGCGTTTCGCTGGTACTCGTCGCGGTGGCGCGTCGCGTCGCGGCGCGGCGCACTCCCTTTCGCGCTGCGCCATTAATTCGATAAAATCCGATCGAACCGGCCGTTGGCCCGCGAAAGAACAAGCTCGAAGCCAAACAGAGGCGGAGCGGCCGCTGTGTCCCGTTTAATTACGAGGTAAACGCCGTGAAAAAGAAGCGCGCTCCTCTCTCTCTCTCTCCCTCTCCCTCTCTCGCGCGGTGCGCGCACGGAATATCCAATTCCGCTCCGCTCGGCCTTGGACTCTTCTCTACGCGCGTACCCGCGCCGCTTCGCTCGCTTGTCCCTGCACACGCTCTGATTTAATTATTCCACTAACTCTCTTCACTCTCCTCTCTCACTCTTGCATTCTCTCTCTCTCTCTCTCTCGCTCTCTCTTTGTCGCTGCCGCGCGGCTGCTCGCTACCCGCTGGATCAGAGTTCAGCGAAGTTTATTGTGTTCGTTATCGACGACCGCCGAGATTGCGCGGCGCGCCGGGTTTACACAAGTGCAGGGCCGAAAAAAGCGGCCCCTCGACCAACCAACCACCCACTAACTATGAAAGGCCAGCGGGAAATCGGCGAGAGTCCGACGCGTGGCGGGAATTATTAGCCGACTATTCTTGAGCGACGTATACACATACATATGTATGCAAATAGATGTGGGTTGCTAATTGCCTGGTAAACGATTAAACCTGCCAATCGAGCGGCTATTTCACTGGGTTTAAGAGTAAGTTAGAACAAAGTGTGTCAAACTGTATAAAAGAATTTCTGTTTTTTTTTATATAGTTGATATAGATTTCTTGTTTTAGAAATGTTGGATTAATGGAATCATTGGAAATGAAATGTCAAGTGATAATATTTTTGGAATTTCTTAGTTTGTCAGAACTGTACTAAGTGTAATAAATGATATTAAGTAAATATTCATGGTACAAGGATTCCAGGTTTGGAAAAATGGTCAGAATTATTGGCCGTTTTTTCTTTGAGCAGCGTATATGTACATATGTATGCAAATAGATGTGGGTTGCTAATTGCCTGGTAAACGATTAAACCTGCCAATCGAGCGGCTATTTCACTGGGTTTAAGAGTAAGTTAGAACAAAGTGTGTCAAACTGTATAAAAGAATTTCTGTTTTTTTTTTATAGTTGATATAGATTTCTTGTTTTAGAAATGTTGGATTAGTGAAGTCATTGCAAATGAAATGTCAAGTGATAATGTTTTTACATTTTCTCAGTTAGTCAGAACTGTACTGAGTGTAATAAATGATATTAAATATTCATAGTTCAAGGATTCCAAATTTCCCAATTATTGCCCGGTTTTCCTTTTGAATGGCGTATATGCAAATAGATGTGGGTTGCTAATTGCCTGGTAAACGATTAAACCTGCCAATCGAGCGGCTATTTCACTGGGTTTAAGAGTAAGTTAGAACAAAGTGTGTCAAACTGTATAAAAGAATTTCTGTTTTTTTTATAGTTGATATAGATTTCTTGTTTTAGAAATGTTGGATTAATGGAATCATTGGAAATGAAATGTCAAGTGATAATATTTTTGGAATTTCTTAGTTTGTCAGAACTGTACTAAGTGTAATAAATGATATTAAATATTCATAGTACAAGGATTCCAGGTTTGGAAAAATGGTCAGAATTATTGACCGTTTTTTCTTTGAGCAGCGTATATGTACATATGTATGCAAATAGATGTGGGTTGCTAATTGCCTGGTAAACGATTAAACCTGCCAATCGAACGGCTATTTCACTGGGTTTAAGAGTAAGTTAGGAAAAAGTGTGTCAAACTGTATGAAATAATTTCTGTTTTTTTATAGATTTTTTATTTTAGAAATGTTGGATTAATGAAGTCATTGGAAATGAAATGTCGAGTGATAATATTTTTGGAATTTCTCAGTTAGTCAGAACTGTACTAAGTGCAATTAATGATATTAAATATTCATAGTACAAGGATTCCGCATTTCGAAAAACGGTCAGAATTATTGCCCGTCTTTTTTTCATGCAAATAGATGTGGAAATTGCTTTATGAATGATTAAACCTGTCAATCGAGCGGCTGTTTCACTGAAAATAAGTCTAAGTGAGCTCATAAAAAGTGTGTCAAAAAGTATAAAATAGTTTCTGTTTCGTTGATACTTAATAAAAATGTCCCTTTTTAAAAGCGTGCTTCTAACTTCAGGATGGTTGAATATTTACTGAGAACTTTTCGCTGTGCCTTGATATTTCAGTTGTTTATGCAGCAATCATCTTTGCTATTTTTTTGCAACTTTATTAATAAAGATATATAATTTATCCACAATATTACATATATTATAAAAAAAACATCCAATAAAGTAAGTATGCTTTCGGGTGACAATAATATTTGAAAACCACACACAATAATTTCTTCTGTAGTAATTATACCTCCACATATTTTGATTTATAATTTTATTGTGGTAGAATTATTTTATTTGTAGGTTTATTGCAGCGGAAACATCAAATCATAGCAGTTTTCATAAACAACCAATAAAATAAATAATGCCATGCCTTCAGGTGACAATAATATTTGAAATCTACACGTAATAATTACTTCTGTATTGAATATAACTCCACATATTTTAATTTATAATTTTATTGTGGCAGAATCATTTTATTTGTGGGCTTATTGCAGCGGAAACATCAAATCATAACAGTTTTCATAAACAACCAATAAAATAAATAATACCGTGCTTTCGGGTGACAATAATATTTGAAAACCACACACAATAATCACTTCTCCATAAATTATGCCAATACATATTTTGATTTATAATTTTATTGCGGCAGAATCATTTTATTTGTGGACTTATTGCAGCGGAAACATCAAATCAGAACGGTTCTCATATACCAAAGTCCGATTATTCCCCGTAATTCGCTGCGCAGAGTCTAATAAATACCATGAAATATAACAGAACGATTCCTGATTCCGGAGAGTGGTCGCAATTATGATCCGGATATTCTTAATTGGCGCGTGCAAATAGATATTATGGGCGGGTAATTGCCGGGCAAACGATTAAACCTGTCAATCGGGCAGGCATTTACCCCGACCAGTTTACCAACACCTTCTCATTAGGCCTGTTTGCACTCGGCTAATCGATTTATCAGCGAGTCTAAGCGTATCGCGATAACAGGCCGATCTCCTATTACCTTGTACGATTACTATCTCAGATCTGCCGCGGTGGTTCTTTCTTATTCCACGGTGCGTAATCACCGCTCAGCTGAGCGGAGATGTCTATTTACAAGTCTTAAAACTGGAAGTTTTCTGCATTTTTCAGCAAAAATCTTACATGGTGCGATTGATTCATATTTTTTTTATTTCAAGAGACCTTTTATTTAAATTTTAATAATTTTTTTATTATTATATAATTAAATTTGTAAGTGCTACTAATTATTTTATTGTAATTAACCTTGTTTTGACGTGACCAGTGATACTCGGAAGTGCGTCAGTTAAAATAAAAAAATTATATGCTTTTGAGTAGGGTATTTAATTATTTGGGTGTAGTGTCAATTTTTTTGTATGTTCTATTTTTGTTTCTGAATGAAAAAGGAATATTTTTGGCAAAAATGATATACCGAATATGAAAAATTCTTGAAGAAAGAAATCCACAGAGTAAGTACCTTAACCTCCACAACCTCTTTGTTTGCATTTTATAAAGGATTTCCGAATATTAATGGAAGTCACCCGGTAGGAGAATAGCACAGTAAATGCTAAAAACTTTGTCAAACAATGCTTTTCTTCTTTGCATTTCATGAAAATACAGGTTAAAGTGTGTCAAAGTATTTTTGCTACATAAATTTCAAGCTCTCCTATAATTTATTGCTTGTAGGATGAAGAGCAATGAATGATATCTTTCCTCAAAATAAAAAATAATAGATTTATCATATACAATTTTAAGCTTTTTGGTACCGATTGACAAATTTCACCCCATAATAACAACGATTTTCAGTATATGTAATCGAAATGTTGAAAAATTCTTGAAGAAAGAAATCCACGATGCAACTATGTACCTTAACCTCGACAAGTCGCTGGGGGATTTCGCAAAAGAGAGGTCGGGCGGTTTCATAGATGGCTGCATACGCGCGGACTCCCCGGCTAAGGAAGGAAGGGGGAGGGGGGGACGTGCGAGAACCACTTTGGTTCACTTTCACCTACAGGGTTCGATGCACTCGACGGCTTAGTCGCTCGCTCGCTTACAACGGCACGGTGTACACATCGATGCAGGTCGACATTGGCGTAGGGAAGCCGCTGACTTCGCTCTCTTCCTACTCTTACGCCCTCTTTCCCTCTCCCTTTCGTTCGTCCCACCCTCCACCCAACAAAGGTCAACGAAAATACCCCAGAAATATCAGGAATCATTAATCATTGACATTTTGAGTGCCCAAAATATGACTTTTTCAGACTTTCTTTGTATTATGTGAAAAATGTTTTTTGACTCTTGGTATTATTGACGTTATTTTCGTGGAGGTAAATATGTATATTTTTAATGGTTCGAATTTTATTCAAATTTGTAGCATAAATGTTTTAATACAGGAATCATTAATTATTGACAGTTTGAGTGCCCAAAATATGACTTTTTCAGACTTTCTTTGTATTATGTGAAAAATGTTTTTTGACTCTTGGTATTATTGACGTTATTTTCGTGGAAGTAAATATGTTTATTTTTGAAAGCTCAAATTTTATCCCAATTCGTAACACAAATGTGTTCATATTAGAAATCATTAATCATTGACACTTATTTGACTGCCCAACTTTTGACTTTTTCTGTTTTTCTTTACAGCTTGCTAAAAATGTTTATTGACGTTATTTTGGCGGAAGTAAATATGTATATTTTTGAAGGTTCGAATGTCATTCAAATGTAGCACCCAAAGTGTTAATATTAGAAGTAATAGAAATAACTAATGACAGAAAGAGTCAATATTCTCTTTATAGTGTTATATTTCTACTTTTGGGGTCACTTAAGAATAATGTTGCAATTATTTTGCGATATTTTTGGGGAAAGACAGAAATTATTACATACTTTTCACCGTATCTTTGCATTACCTATTTTTGAAGTCATTATTTATTTACTTGTTCACGCTATTTAGTACAAAACCGCAGTTACGCCTTTCACGAAGTGTAAAAGATTTCGCATCGATCTAATAATTCTCACAAAAAATATACCATAACAAACAAAAAGGCAGTTTTTATACCATAACAATAATTACCATTACATAAATTCAAGAATTTTAACATATAAAATAGCTGGATCATTCCGAAAGCTTTCTCTACAAAATGAAAAAGGTTGTATTCCAATCGAAGTCGTTAAAAAATTGGTGGAACATTACGAAATAACGGGAAGAAGGAAGAGAAACGCGAGTGCGATTCCCAAAAACCAAAAAGGCAGTATTTATATAATAACAATGATTACCATTAAACAAACTCACAAATTTTAATGTATAAAATAGCTGGATCATTTCCAAAACTTTCTTCAAACGATGAAAAAGATTGTATTCCGATCGAAGTCGTTAAAAAATTGGCGGAACATTACGAAATAACGGGAAGGAGGAAGAGAAATGCAGTTAGAGAAGGCAGTATTTATAGAATAACAATAATTACCATTAAATAAATTCGAGAATTTTAACATATAAAATAGCTGGATCATTCCGAAAGCTTTCTCTACAAAATAAAAAAGGTTGTATTCCAATCGAAGTCGTTAAAAAATTGGCGGAACATTACGAAATAACGGGAAGGAGGAAGAGAAACGCGAGTGCGATTCCCCTTGGCGTTCCTCACCGATGATAGGAGAGGGAACGGTATTCAAGAAGCCTTTTGAACATCGGCGAGCATAGACACTCGTCGAAGCGAGCTTTCCTCTCTCCGGCTTGCGCAACTAGTCCTCCGCCCGCTCTACACACCAGCTTCGTTATCGACTTTGATAAGCGCGCACCCCTGGATTTCGGGAATGCAATCTGCTCGCTTGATCGGAACTACCTGTCGGCCGACTCTCTCAGAGGCCCAACTCCCACCCTATTTTCTCTGTTTGCCCGACGAATCACGCTACTGCTTTGCCAAACCCGCGCAGACTAATCATGATGCTTGTCTATCCACTGATATTAAGGAGATTGCCAAGGAAAATGAAAATAATCAGATCAAATTCAAATTTGTAGAGAATGGTAGTCGATGGTCATTGCAGCTCTCTTTAAAATTTTGATTTATTTGTCTGTACAGTTTTCGAGTAATCAACGTCCAAAAATCCATTATTATGCAAGGATTGTTGTGGTGACGAGCGAAGACATTATCATTTACGGTTTAAAAATGTGTAATAAATACAATAACGACACGTAAATAAAAAATATTTTATGTGGTAAATGAGACATTTACGAATAATCAGGCTAAGTTTCGAAAGCTTTGCCTGTACGGTTTGAGAGTATTTGGGGAGAGAGTGAAAAGGAAATGGTTTCATTTGTAGAAATGACGTGATAAATAAGATAAGTTTAATTCCAAATAGAATTTTCCTATTCAAAAATTGATTTTATTGTAATTTGAAAAAACCTTAGAATTCAGTGTCAACTCTCATATAATTATGTGTGTCTGAATTAAAAAATTACTAAAGTTTTCGTAAAAGATGCCTCTTGAAGTAAAAAAAAATATTGTTCGATAACATACGTAAGGATTTGGAAAAAAATCCTGATAATCCATTTATTTTTGAAACTCCCATAAATTAATTGATAGTACTTACAACTTTAATTATAAAATGAATTAAAAAATTATTAAAAGTTAGGCAAAAAAGCCTCTTGCGATAATATGTTGGTCAAACTCAAATCTAAGATTTTCGAAAAAAATTCAAAAATGCATCTGTTTTTAAGGCTTCTAGATAGATGTTTCTTTTAAAGGAAAGCAGTCTGAATTACACTAGGAAAGAATCACTGATCGAAACTTTGTCATGGTTCCAAAAAACCTCGGTGAACTGGATTTCTTTTAGAGAATGCGACTCTTGAAATCCCGCCAAGTCCAATAATATTTCCCACCTCTCATTGATTGCCTCTTTGAGAATTCTATTTATTTATTTACCGCGTGGCCTTTTCTGCTATCAACAATCCATTTTACAGTAATGGCAATAATGAACCATCAGTGGATAATTCTCGGGGTTACAATAATAAACAATCAATGATTGAGAGCACTTAATTACGGCGCTCAAATTGTTTCAGTTATTTATGTCACGAACAGTGAAACAGCAATGTGGATGATGAAAGGTTGTTTATTAAAACTCGTCGATATAAAGCAAGGACCATTTAATATTCGGCAACGATGGCATTCGATGGCATGACAGGATGACTTCGATGACTCGGCAGATCAGCGTTCGTTGTTTCGACTCGGAATTTTCGGTAGGTGCTTTTTGTGCGTGTCTGTTTGATTGAGTGTTCAATGCAAAGGGCATTTGCTTCAAAATCAACAAGTATTTTCGACCACTACGAATTTCGCAAAATAAATCAGTTGCATTGAAATTATTCCTGTTTATGAATGTGTATTATCGTTCGCATTCACTGTTAAATGAACATTTATCCTCCTCGCCTTTTTAATAATTATAACAGATTATAAATGCATCATTGTGCAGAGTGAACCATAATAACAACGATTTACAGTATGTGTAATCGAAATGTTGGAAAATTCTTGAAGAAACAATTTTACGGAGCAACTACCTTAACCTCGACAACAAGTTTGTTTCCATTTTATCAAGCATTTCCAAATATTAATAGGAGTCACCTGGTAGGATAATAGCACAGTAAATGCCAAAAATTCTTGTCAAACAATGCATTTCTTCTTTGCATTTCGTTAAAATACAGATTAAAGTGTATCTTAGTATTTATAAATTTCAAGCTCTATTATAATTTATTGCTTGTAGGATGAAAAACAATAAATGATATCTTTTTACGACAAATTTCACAAAATAAATCAGTTTCATTGAAATTATTGCTATTATTAAATTAAAGTATATTATCGTTCGTATGAACTGTTAAATGAACATTTATCCTCTTCACCTTTTTAATAATTATAACAGATTATAAATGCATCGTCGTGCAGAGTGACTCTCATAAATATTCAGTCACTACTACGCTTTTTGTGTGTGCGTATCCGCTATTTCGAATGAATCAGGAATGAATCAAAACGTTTGTTTACTTTTTATGGAGGATATCCGAATATTAATGCGAGTCACCCGACAGCATAATAACAAATAAAATAAAAAAAATACGCCCAGTGACTGCTAAAAATGTTATCAAACAGTGCTTTTCTTCTTTGAATTTCGTTAAAATACATATTAAAGTGAACGTGAGTCCAAACATTTTTACTACGTTAATTTTAAGCCCTGTTTTAATTCATTGCCTGGAGAGTGAAAAACAATGAATATTAAATAAATGAATTAAATCTCTCTTGAAACTAAAAAGTAATGGATTTGTTGTATGCAATTTTAACTCTTTTGGTACTGGCTGGAATCTTCATCCCACAATAACAACGATTTATTGTAAATGAGTGTATATCACAATAATGTTTTGAATATTAATGCGAATCAATTTATCAATTAGGATTGCATCAAGAAAAGAGAAAGATGAACGAACTAAAACTGTGTCAAATAATGCTTTTCATCTTTCGATTATGTTAAGCTACATTTCAAGGTTAGAATATGTCCAAATATTTTTACTATGTAAATTTGAAGCTTACTTTAATTTGATGCTTGAAGAATGAATAACGATGCACAGTAAATAAATAAATGATATGCCTTCCCAAACTAAAAAGTAATGAATTTATTATATGCGAATATTAATGTGAATCAATGTCTAAATTATCGATAATATTGAAGTCTCTTTTTATATTTGATGAGGATTGCTTTGAGAAAGAGAAAGAACGCACTAGAAGCTGTGTCAAACAGTGCTTTTCATCTTTCCATTATGTTAAGATACATTTTAAGGTTAGAATATGTTCAAATATTTGTACTACGTGAATTTTAACTTACTTTAATTTATTGCTTACAGGATGAAATACAATGCATTTTAAATAAACAAACCAGAATATAATGAATTTATTATATGCGATTATTAATGCGAATCAATGTATATAAATTATTGTCAATGTTGAATCCTCTTTTTTATGCTTAATTAAAATTGCATAGAGAAAAAGAAAGATGAGTGTTAATATACATACATATATTAATTATGTATACGAATAAGTGCGTATGAAATCTGTGCATCAAAGTACTGCGAGAAACGCACTTGCGAGTGTAACGTTGAAACGAACATAACCTAGCGAAGAGAATTAGAAGGCGAGTGGAGTGTGGTTATGAAAGCGTAGCGATGAATCTGTTTCAAAACCAACAAAACGTTTACTTCTACATACATGTCTTAAGCAACGAGGAGGAAGTAAGTAATCGCAAAGTGTGAACGATGCCAGGAGTGGGAAAGTTCGCAAGTGCGACACGGCAGAGGGAGCGGCGTTGGCGGCGGCGGCGGCGGCGGCGGCGGATACGCGAAGAATCGTGCGGCCCAGCTTTGAATAGCAATGAGAGCGGCTTAAGGCGCGCTCGCGTGCATCCAAGAGCGGACTTACGTTCGGAGCGGACTGTCGGCGCTCGCCGCACGTTTCAGTAGTGCGAGCACGCAGTTATGCGTGCCTGTAAACGTCGACGCAAGCACACCAGATATATCCGCGAAAGATGCAGGTGGCAAGGAACGAAAGAGAGTCTCCGCCGCGCCGCGCCGCGTCGCGCACTGACACGCATTTCTCGACGCGTGAGCCCCGCCGCGACGTGGCACCATTCTCTCCCGCATGATTTTCTCCCTTGAAAGAGACGTACTGACGCGCCGCCGCCGCTGAGAAAGATGTAACACTTTCGAGACTACAACTGTCGCAATGTGCTAGTCTGTCACTCGGAATGCCGAAAGAACGATTTGATAGAATAAACGAAACAAGGTGTTAAAAGTATGTCTTTATAGCAAATCTTCAAAGTATTTGAAATACTAAAATGTTGAGAATAATGAATTATATCGTGGATAAAATCACATAATAATTAATATTACAGGAAATATATTATACATATTATAGAAGATATTTCTGTGCTATTAATAAATAAGGATTAAGAGTATTAAAGATACGTTTTAAGAAAGACAAGGGAAATGTAATACTTTCGAGACTACAGCTGTCGCAATGTGCTAGTCTGTCACTCGGAATGGTGAAAGAACGATTTGATAGAATAAACGAAACAAGGTGTTAAAAGTATGTCTTTATAGCAAACGGGTGTTCCATGTATTTGAAATACTAAAATGTTGAGAATAATGAATAATATCGTGGATAAAATCACATAATAATTAATATTACAGAAGATAATATTAATCTTTTATTTAAATTGTGCTATTAATAAATAACGATTAAAGTATACGTTTGAAAAAAGACCTCAAATGTCATCCATCAAGGAAAATGCACCACTTTCAAGACTACAGTTGTCGCAATGCTAGTCTGTCAATGCGAATGCCGAAAGAACGATTTGATAGAATAAAAGAAAAGTGTTAAAAATATACTTTTATGATAAACGGGTGTTCCAAGTATTGAAAATACTAAAATGTTGAAAATAATGAATTACCCTAAATAAAATCCCATAATGATTAATATTCTTCTATAATATTCATCGTTTATTTAAATTGTCCTATTATTAAATAGCAAATTACTGCTATGCTGTTAATAAATAACAATTGAGAGTATTGAAGATACGTTTGAAAAGACCTCAAATGTCACCCGTCAAGGGAAACACTTCGTTGACTACGTCAAGGTGTCACACTTTCAAGACTACAGCTGTCGCAACGTATACCTGTCACTCTGAATGCCGAAAGAACGATTTGATAGAATAAACGAAAGGTGTTAAAACTATGCTTTTACGGTAAACAGGTGCTTCAAGTGTTGTATTCAAAATGCCAAAATGTTGAAAATAATGAGTCATAGCCTTGGTGAAATCACATAATAGTAGTTAATAAAAACATTTAAGGTCTTCATTACAAGAAAACGTTAAATAGCATTCCGAAAGCCTATAAAATAAAAGTTAATGCTTTTATTAATTACTATTAAGTGATATTACCTACAACTCATTATTTTCAACATGTTAGTACGTTTTATTTTTGACATCTTCATTGAATATTACAACAGCATATTCTTAAAAAGATATTTACCAACCACTATATTTTCCGTACAACTAACGAATAGTAACCAATTACTAGAAGCACGAGCGGTGCGCGAGAGGCCAAGTTACGTTACAAGGTTTGATATTTAAGCAAATCGGCGGTCTGCAACTAGTCGACACTAGTCGACAGGAGTCGCGTCTATTCAAGGGTCTTGCGGTGATAAAGTTAGCGGTGAACCAATGGAGAAGCTGGCAGTTTCCCCGCCATCGGCCAACATGACAGACGGACAGAAAGTAGCAGTTAATATAAAAGTATAGAAAAAGCTATCCAATAAAAAAGCAAGCCCGTTATTTACTGCTTTGCTGTTCCAGGCAACGTTCGGACTCTTCTTCAAGATGTTTATCCGCTGACACTCGCCTCGTATTTTCGATGTTTTTCCCATTTACAGAGCACGCGCGCGCGCGCGCACACTGTGATTCAGATGCTTCACTCGCTGTCGCCAGGGCGAATGCACTCATGGCGGAAGATCGATGTACCGAGAAAAAGCGCGTGTTCCAAAATTGGAGCGCCGCGCCGGCGAGAAAAACGGGTTAAGCGCGCGGGCGAGTGAGTGGTGTGTGTAATGTTCGGGGGTTTCTTCAGCGTTCAATGGCTTTTCCAGATGTGCCAGTTTCGCAAGTTTCTGATAAACTTTTTTAGTACTTGAATGTTAGAGATACTTTTCAATTGCTATATTCTTTTCATAATTAAGAAGTCATATAATAGTCACATAAGTAATTAATAAAAGGCCTCGTTTATTAGTGTCTTCAAATAAAATTACCGGACTGTAAAAATAAATAAAAGCATACTTTTGACAGCTTATTTGTTAAAAATAATGCAATTCTGTTGCGGGTAAAATCACTTAATGGTTATTAATAATGAAATTTATGGTATTTGTAATACTCGAGGGTTTCTTCAGCGTTCAATGACCTTTCCAGATGTGCCAGTTTCGCAAGTTTCTGAAAAACCTTTTGAGTACTTGAATGTTAGAGATACTTTTCAATTGCTATATTCTTTTCATAATTAAGAAGTCATATAATAGTCACATAAGTAATTAATAAAAGACCTCGATTATTAGTGTCTTCAAATAAAATTACCGGACTGTACAAAAAATAAAAGCATACTTTTGACAGCTTATTTGTTAAAAATAATGCATTTGTGTCATAAATAAAATCACTTAATGGTTATTAATAAAGAAATTTATGGTATGTGCAATACTCGAGGTTTTGCAGGGTTCAATGACCTTTCCAGGTTGCTAGTTTCGCAAGTTTCGAAAGTCGAAAGATCAAACTTCTGTAATACGTATTGCAATATTTTATAACCATAATTTGATTAAATCATAATTCTATACATGAAGTTAAATTCGCGTTTGTAAAATTGTGTAAATAAGTAAAATTGTGTTTCCTAAAAGTCACACTGGAAGTCCATAACAGATTAACAGAACACATAATATATTTGCTATCATTTATTGCATATTGATATTGTGTTCCCGAAATAATAATAAATGTGGTAAATATTATATTAGTCATACTGTTACGAAATAGCATAACAGCAATAATAGAAAACATTTAAAATAAAGGATAAAATGCGTGTTTCTTAAAAGTGACATTAATTTCTCCGCTGATAAGGAATCAACCTTCAACAACATTCTCTCTTGCAATATAACTTTCCCAAGGGGATTTGTCGGAAACGGTTTCGCCTATTCCGATGTGCGGCGAGCCTAAGCTGGCATAGTTGGTGTTACGCGAGTGTTTCAACAAGAAGCGCGCGATGTTAGGTACCATTTGTAGATGGCCGGGGAGAATCGATACGGATCGAGGGAGAGCGTGCTGGCTGCTTTCTGCGTTTCTCGCATACAATATTTGTGTGTATGTGGGAGCCATTGTCACTTGCTTTCGATACTCCGCTACATTATTACCCACTTCTGTCATCATTTCGATTTATACATCGCGTGTAAGTGACCAGTGCAGTGAAGTAATATATAATTTATAATTTTATAAAATTCATTCTTTGCCAGAACAATTTGATCCACAAAGGTAATTTTGTAATTTATTTGTAAAAGGTTATTACAATTGATATTTATTTTATCTGGTTATCTAGGGTTTCTATTATGGGAAGAAATCAGAAAAATTGTCTTTTGTTGAAGAAACAAATGAAAATAAAGAAAGACCAATCAGATAATGAATCGGATGCAATTGATATAGACCAATGTGATAACGAAATTGAATCAGAGGAGAGGAAGTCAATAAAATTGAATCTTCAAGAAGTGAAGATGAAGATCTTTGTTATATAGCTCCTAACAAAAAAAGCCAGGGTTATTTCTGATTCTGAAACCGAAAGCAAAGATAAAGTTTTTCGTTACACAGCTCCCTAGTAAAAAAAGAGCTAGAGTTATTTTTGATTCTGAAACCGAAAATGATTTAGATGCTATCGATACATCTTCTCATAAAGAAATTTCAGCCGAAAAAGCTGCTGATGGGATTTTACGGGAAACATTGAACGAACGCAGCCACGTTGGTAGATCACCGGCGCGATGTTAGGTACCATTTGTAAATGGCCGGGGATAATGCATCGTCGTGCAGATTGACTCCCATAAACATTTAGTCGCTACTACGCTTTTTGTGTGTGCGTATCCGCTATGTCGAATGAATCAGGAATGAATGAAAACGTTTGTTTATATTTTATGAAGGATGGCCGAATATTAATGCGAATCACCCGGCAGCATAATAAAAAATAAAATAAAGAAAAATAAGCACAGTGAATGGTAAGAATGTTATCAAACAGTGCTTTTCTTCATTGAATTTCGTTCAAATACATCTTAAAGTCAACATGTGTCCAAACATTTTTACTACGTAAATTTGAAGCCCTGTTTTAATTCATTGCCTGGAGAGTGAAAAACAATGAATATTAAATCGATACATCTTCTGATAAAGAAATTTCGGCCGAAAAAGCTGCTGATGGGATTTTACGGGAAACATTGAACGAACGCAGCCACGTTGGTAGATCATCGGCGCGATGTTACGTACCGTTTGTAGATGGCCGGGGAGAATCGATACGGATCGAGGGAGAGCGAGCGTGCTGGCTGCTTTCTGCGTAGACACGAGCGGCCGAATAATAAAGTAGCGAGGAGGAAAACAGCTCCTCGAGATTGCCGATCGGCTTAGCGGGGCAAGACTTAAAAGCTCGAACGGGAATCAATTGCATAAGCCTCTAAGGCGGCAGAAGAGCCAGCCGAGTGTACGGCCGAGCGCCGCCGACGCCGCCGACGCCGACGCCGCCGGTGCACACGTGATTCTTGCCAAGGTGCAGCTTGTTGCTCGCCGCAACACCCGTAAAATATACAGGCCGCGCGCCAACACGCAGGAAAGTAAGCCGAGGGATTTCGATGGAGAGAAGTTTGACGGTAAAAAATTGTGAACCTAGTCCGAAAATAAAAAGACTAAAATGCACTAAAATTAGTATTACGTTTTAGTATTAGAAGTTGAAACATTCTACTGGTAAAAAAATGTCGATTAAGTTCGAAAATGCAGTAGAAAGTACTAAGTAATTTTTGATATTTATATATAGTAAAATATTTATTTGTATAACACAATATCGTCCGTTTTGGTGCCGTATTAATATTAGGGGTTGAAAAATTCTACTGACTAAATAATGTTCATTAAGTTCGAAACTGGACAACACAAAAACGTTTTGTACCTTAAAAAATTGTGGACTGATTCTGAAAATAATATACACTAAAAATATAAAAATGTACTAAAAAGTACCACTTAATTCCTGATATTTATACATGTTTAGTAATCTTGCAAAATATCGTCCGTTTCGAAGGCGTATTAATATTAGGGGTTGAAAAATTCTACTGACTAAAAAATGTCTATTAAGTTCGAAAATGGACAACACAAGAACGTTTTCTACCGTAAAATATTGTGAACCAATTCTGAAAATAATACACACTAAAAATATAAAAATGCACTAAAGAGAACTAAGTAATTTCTGACATTTATATTTAGTAAGTATTTTACGAAACATCGCCCGTTTCGAAGGCGTATTAATATTAGGGGTTGAAACATTCTACTGACTAAAAAATGTCGATTAAGTTCGAAAGTGGACGACAGAAAAATGCACTAAAGAGAACTAAGTAATTTCTGACATTTATATTTAGTAAGTATTTTACGAAATGTCACTCGTTTCGAAAGCGTATTAATATTAGGGGTTGAAAAATTCTACTGACTAAAAAATGTCCATTAAGTTCGAAAATAGGCGACACAAAAATGAGCTGAAACTCTCGTTTTATTTATATTTACTAAAAACCGTCCGCTTTGGAAAGAGCGCGATAATATTAGAAACAGTCAGACTTGTCTTAATGGTATCATATTTCTAAATTTCGGGATGAACACAACAAATTCATTACAATGAATACAACAAAAGGAAGTAATAAAAGACAAACAAAAGTAAGGTCGATGAACGTTAAATAAATACAAAAATATTTGCCAACGATTCCAGAAGCTTCTTCTACAAGATAAAAAAGATTTAATTCCGGTTGGTCCATCCGTCACAGAATTATCACTGGACACATTAAACGAACAAACAAACAATATATTCAACAAAATGCGAATCTTCCTTTCGAACTTAATTGAAAAGACTATGCAAACATAATATACAAAACATTTCCGTTGGCTTTTATACAACGTCAATGGTTAATTTAAACTAAATTTAACATTTTCTTATAATGCAGCCATTCGCGGTTTTCTACAAGACGCAAAAAGATTTCATCGCGCTCGGTCCATCCGTCGCCGAGTTCCATCGGACAAGCACGAAAAAAAGGAGTAACACGTGGAGGTGAGTAGCTGGTGCTTTTCGAAGTCGGTCAAAACCTGGCAGAAGGGAGAGAAAGCGCGAGCGGCCACTTTTCACGATGTAAATGGAGTCGCGGTCACTTAAGCCGAGCCATTGAAACAGCGGATTTAACGCGGTTCTTTACCAATTTCAGCCAGCGCCGCCGCCGCCGCCGCCGCCCTCTATTGATCCGCGGCTGAATACAATGAATATAAATGTAAAAGTTTGCGCCACAAACCGGACCGGCCAAGAGGGATTACATAATCGCGGCGAGTTACGCTCGCCGCTTTAAAGGATTTTAACATGGATTTAATTAGCTACGATTCCTCCCGCTGCTCGCGCGCGGGGGTTGCGAGGTTCGAGGGCGGAAGGGTAAAGGGCGAAGGGTGGCAAGGACGGAACAAGTCCTCTCGGACGAGGGAAGAGTCAGTTTCGCCGGCCCGCGCAGACTTATACTTCATTATATTTAGTTTCGAGTGGGGTTTCATCTCCATGGAACTCCGGCGAGAATTTACTTGGGCGTACTGCTCGCTCGCTCGCTGGCTTTCATGCGCCCGGCGTATAATTAAATCGATAGTTACCGAGTACTGGAATCTAAATTGATATTGAGCCATCGGGATTGCATTCATTTTAGCCGGGCACGAAATATTCCCTCTCGAAATCGGCTGCTAACTTCGTTCCCAGTATTTCCTCGATCCCCCCCCCCCCCCCTCCGCCCCCTCTATAAATTCCGACATGTCTATCGAGTACTCTGATCCCTGTAATGATGTGTCTTTCCCGGCGAATCAATGCGATCCTGTTAACATACGCTCAACGATTGCTCAGACACGTTTTGTTAACAGCACGAGTAATATAATATTCGCCACGTTTAGTATTATTTGAAAGAAATAGTATAGTATTTATAAGAAATAGTAGAAATAGTATAAATGTTATAATGAATGATAGCAAATTTATTAATAAATGATAATAAATTTATTATTTAGTCTGTTGATCTGTTGTGGAATTAATTAATATTGTTGCCCAGACAGTTTTGATTAAGCACGAGTAATATAATATTCGCCACGTTTATTATTATTTGAGAGAAATAATATCAATAATTATCTTTGTGTGTGATAAAGGTTATAATAAATGATAGCGAATATATTATTTGTTCTGTTGAACTGTCATGGAATTAATCAATGTTATTGAGTCAATTCGGTTAACACCACGAGTAATATAATATTCGCCATGTTTATTATTATTCGAGAGAAACAATATCAATAATTTTCATTGTGTTGGACAAATGTTATCATAAATGATAACAAATATATTATTTGGTCTGTCGATCTGTTATGGAATTAGTGAAATTCCGCATTAACGCCTTTGAAATGTAGACAAATAAAATTTTTACCGATGGGTTAAAATGACCCAAGAACCGTACAATGATTACCATATTTATTATTGTTTCGAAAAAATAATATTGATAAGTATTATTATGCATGGCACATGGATATGAATTTATTAATATTAGTTCAAAGAAATTACAATAAACTCCACATTTAAACTTTTGAAATGTAGTCAACTAAGAAACTATAAAGATAGGTTAGGACGACCCAACAGACGCCTGCCATATTTATTATTGTTTCAGAGAAATAATATTAATAACTATCATTACGCTCGGTACATGGAGATAAATTTGTTAATATTATTTTAAAGAAATGACAATAATGAACTCTACACTTAAATTTTTAAAATACATGTATAGGCGACTAAGAAACTATAAAGATAGGTTAGAATGTCCCAACATACGCCACATGGCTACTCAAGCATTCGTAATACGAGGGTTAAAACGAGCAGGAATGTTCCTCCAAAGATAGCAAGTCATCCCCGACATTTTGCAAGTTGTGCCCGCTGGAGCGAATCAGCGGTTTCGCTTATTCTTTAATTGTAGGGCGCCGAGGCGTCTTTATTAATGGGATGAAAAGGCAGTGAAGAGGGATTCGCAGGTTTCCAGGGATACGCTTGTCGGACGAGTGTATAACCTTAAAAAATTCGGTCATCCATCATGGCGCTCATCAGGGGCTGTTAACTGATCCACTTCAAAGCGTACACACACCAATACAGACGGACGGACGACGACGACGACGACGACAGCGGCGGCGTCGAGCGGGCATTTGCGCAACTATGCGCGCTGCTGAAGAGGAGCAAACGAGCAGTCACGGCAAGATGGATGTGCATTTTCGGTGCACCAAGGAATAATTGATTTTCGCGTGGAGAGAGCACCGATCTCGATCATCCTGCCAAGCCAGAGATGAACGAGTGAGAGGAGAATGGGAACGCGGCCCTCCGAGGAAGCCAACAGAAAAACGTACTACTTCATTTCCGGCAGTGCTCGCGCGCCCTCTCTCACCCTCCACCCCCACACACACAGAGCCACCCTTTAGTTCGTTCACAACAACGCGCCAATTTCCTTTCGAGCGGCTCGGCGACACGCCGAGCAACTAAATCCCCGAATCGGCCGAGCAATCCATCTCGAGTTTCTCGCTCGAGCGAGCGCACCGAGCGGACTCCGCGTCCGCAAACTCTGTCCTCTGCAAAACCAAGGGGAAAGACCAGAGAAAAGACCACTGGCCGAGCAGCCAGTGCAAATGTACATCATTTGTCGGGATTTAATTCGGCATAATATCCGCTGACAGGAAACGGCAGTCGGGAAATTCCGCTCGGTGTAAACGCGCGAGGACGGTGGTGAATAGGAGGGCAAACAAATGCGCGCGTGTCCAGAAATTCGTTAAGCCTCGCGTCGTAATTTTGCGGGGCGAAATGGAGGTGCAGCTTGTGCCCTCAACTTTTCCCTCGAAATAGGTAGAAGCGAGCGAGCGGTGATGGCAACGAGCAGTGGGAGAAAGCTCTGGGAATACAGCTTCTCTACGTACAGGGTGAGTCACTTGCCTTTGAATCACCACTGTCGAGCATACACTATCCGACAAAATAGTTGTCGCAATCAGCAAAATTCGCGACGGACAAAAAGTGAAATTTAATTGCTTGTACAGGGTGAGTCACTTGCCTTTGAATCACCACCAAGAATAGGATATTTTCGATGGCCAAAAATATGGGGAAAACAAACTTTTGAGCTGGGGCTCGGAAATTTATATCACTTCTTCCTTGATGCAAAAAAACATTACCCACCAAATTTCAGTCCCGAAGAAGGTCAGGAAGTCCAGCAAAAAAAATAAGGGCTAGGAGAGTTCTGATTCAAAGGCAAGTGAATCACCCTGTACATAAGGTATGTAAGACTGTTTAGGGAGTTTCGAGAGGGTGCGACCTTCTTCTAAAAGTAGACTTTTAAAAAGTCATGTATAACAGGTGTGCATAGTACAAAATTTCACGTTTTATTCAGCAAACATTTTCTAGATTGTGACAACTAATTTGGCGGATGCTGTACACTGTTCCATATACAATCATTATAAATAACCTAGACATTTCAATTATACTCAAATGTTTCTCAACATTTGTCTGCATTTTACGCATTTATACTTTCACACGTTTGAGTTATGTTAACTCGTACATGAAATTTCACCCTGCAGAAGCCAGTTACATATAATATTCCCTTATAAATATAATATAATAAAATATTTTCTCCTTGCGTTGCTAACCATTCGAAGGAAGTCGATGTTAAAACTTGATAAAATATTCCCTCCAACAGACTACATAATTTAATACAGTCTTCTGTTAAACAGAGAATATATAGTATAATTAAATAGATGTTTAGTAAAAGTTGAATATAAAATCGTTGTAAATAACCTAGAAACTTAAATTATACTCAAATGTTTCTCAATATTTGTCTGCATTTGATGCATTTATACTTTCACACGTTTGAGTTATGTTAACTCGCACATGAAATTTCACCCTGCAGAAGCCAGTTACATATAATATTCCCTTATAAATATAACATAATAAAATATTTTCTCCTTGCGTTGCTAGCCATCCGAAGGAAGTCGATGTTAAAACTTGATAAAATATTCCCTCCAACAAACTACATAATTTAATACAGTCTTCTGTTAAACAGAGAATATATAGTATAATTAACACTTTGACGGCCGCTGTCACGTACACGTGACATTTTTAAAAAAAGTATCTTTTATTTTTACGTATTCTAAGAGAGACATGCAGATGCAAAAAATTGTAATGAAATATTTTCTTATATTTAAACATACATATTGATTTATGGGCTTTTACGCTCTTTTATTCTGTAATTCGTTAGTTTAGATTGAAACAGTATTTTGTTAATCTCTAAAGTTACAAAATAAACTCGTTGACATTCCAAATAATAATAAAGTTACAAATGACTGTCTTACAAACAATTGCGTTTAAATGGCCGTTGAAAGGTTCCAAAAAATGTGCTTTAATTCCACCTGCGGCGACATATAAGAAATTAAAGAAATGTGCGGTCGTCAAAGTGTTAAATAGATATCTAGTAAAAGTGGGGTTAGGAAGGTTCTAATTCCAAGGCAACTGAATCACCCTGTACGCGAAAGACTACACTTGATATATTCGGCGATGCAGAAATGGCCGTTAGGTAAATTCGCGTTCGCCCACGTGGCCATGGCCTCCCTCTTCCCTCTCTCTTCCCTCTCTTCCCTCTCTCCATTCATATTTAAATTCAATTTCGTCCTGAGCCCCGTACGCGTGCAGCCTATCATCGGGGGACGCGTTCCCGAGGAATAAAGGCCGCCGCCGCCGCCGCCGTCGGTCGAGTGTCGCGCGCGCGAGAGAGCACCATTGCCAGAGAAACTTTGAGGAACGAATGAATGCCTGAAACCTTCCGGCTTCGGATGATTACCTTCGCGGAGGAATTCCCCTTGAATGTGAGCTACGCCGATGTTGGACATTATTTAGAATCAAAGATGGTGAATGTAGAGTGGGAAGTCTTTTGAAATCTTCACTCGAAGAGGGGAAAAAGTGAGAGGTTTCGCTTGATTAATTTCTGTTGATGTCAAAGATAACGTTTGTCGTTTATTAATGTTGTTTGTTTCGCAAGTTATGATCGAGATAAATTATAAAGTATGGAATATTTAGTTTTTATTCGTTTATATTTTGTAGTTATGTTTTATTCATTTTCATCGTATTATTTTATTCAGAATTCTTCATTCGAAAAGTAATTTAGCAATTTGAAAAGACGGGGGGGATTCGACGGTATGTAATTGTTAGAAAACATTTGCAAAGGTAGTTGAAAACTCTTATCTTTAGTAATATAAGAAACAAAGTTTATGTGACTGCACAAATTTTAGCTCTGCTGTGTCGTAAATGAATCAAATACGTGAAATTCATATTTTTAATTTGACTGTTTGACTAGAATATGAAGGAAAAATACAAATATATTATTTTATCATCTATAAAATATTGTTATAGAAACTAATACAGTTTTATAATGTTCTAGAAAGTCTCACAATCAAAATAATTATTTCAATTAAGAGTGAATCAGCCAGAAGCATTGTGCTTGAAATAGATCAAGATAAAAGAGAGATTTGATCTATTTTTAACATTGAATCTTTTATATTACAAATGATGACAATAAAATTCATTGCTCGTATTATTCACAAAATTCCTGCAATAAAAGAAATCATGATTTTGATAATAATTTATGACCTTACAAAAGCTTCGCTTTAGAAAACTATTCGCATCAGTTAATTCCATTTTGATTTTTAAGGTGAAAAGTGACTCCTGCACAAAATTATAATTCAATTAAATACTATCCTATAAAATTACACTGCGAAATTTATTATTTAAACGTAGTCTTTCACAAGTAACTACAACACTTTAAAAATACAGGATTGAACAATACATTGTTACAATACAACCAATTACGTTTCAAATTAACTTATTCTAAACATTCACACGAAATATCACTTGCACGAAACCGAGTAGCACAACTAATCCCAAATATAACCTCAATGCAGCGCAACTCGTCTGCCACTTGATGATGAAAACGATATCAGAGAAGTTTCCCCGTGGGGGTGGGGGACGAAAGGGTGGAAAAAATCGGCGGTGGCGGGCCATAAAAAGCATGGCACGGGGAATCGATGAAAAACTGCAATATCCTCCCTGGGCCGCCGCCGACGCCGCCGCCGACGCCGCCGCCGCCGCCGCCGATGGAAAGTTGCTCGGGAGCAGCTGTGTCTCATTTCGTGCGAGGGAGTTGGAGAGATTACCAGTCAGCAGGTTTCGCCTGGAGAGAGAAAGATAGCCGGCGTATTCGAGCGGCCGAAAAATAATGGATACGAGTAAGCCTGCAGTCTGTTAATAAAGTGGAGGAAAACGCGTCCAAGAACGAATGAGAAAGAAAGAGAAAGACAGCAAACGCCAGGAGAGAAAATATCGTCGGAGAGAAAGAAACAGGGCCGTTCCTGACGTAGGTGCAAGGGGCCTCAAACCTTTTCTTACCGGAAATTACACGAGAAATCAATCACTTTTTTCCCGCAGCATGTCTTCCGATTTTGGCTAAATTCTAGCATGTTTTTATCTATACGAAATAACAGAGACTGGTTAAGTTCGCGATTGCTTACAGTTGCAATGTACTAAATAATACGACATTCCTCCAACAATCAATCACCTACACAAATGAAGTTCTATTTCAAAAGCTTAGTCTTACAGATATACTTTGATTAATTCACCTGGCAATATCTTGGGCTTTCTAAATAGAGGTTCATTTTCACAATACAAACTTATTTTTAACACTTTGACGGCCGTTGTCACGTATACGTGACTTTCTAAAAAAAAATAATGTTCTATTTTTAAGAGGTGATATGCAGATGTAAAAATTTTACGAAATATTTCCTTATATTTCTTTAAACATACAGATTTATTTATGGGGTTTTACGCTCTTTTATTCTGTAATTTGTTAGTTTAGATTGAAACACTATTTCGTTACTCCAAATATTGCAAACATAAGTAGACCTATTTAAAATTACAAAATAGACTCGTTGACATTTTAAATGATATTAAAGTTACAAATGACTGTTTTATAAACAATTGCGTTTAAATAGCCGCTGAAAGGTTACAAAAAATGTGCTTTAATTCCACCTCCGGCAACGTATAAGGAATTAAAAAAATGTGCGGCCGTCAAAATGTTAACCAACCGTTAGATTGTGAAAATTGTTCAAAAATGAGAAATCTTTGTTTTTCATGATTGCTGTCTAAAAGTATTTCTACTCTTCCTATGTGTAGATAGAAAAGTAAACACAGCGAATCGAATTCTTAAGTAATGCTGAATAAAGGCGGCGATATTGCCTTTGCACCTGGACGGCCACCAAGTTAGGAACGGCCCTGGAAATTTCAATATATCTTTGTCAATAAAGCATATTTCGACAAAACGTGTCCTGAGAAACTAGGAAGGCTTAGACTGGCTAAGCTCGCGATTGCTTACAGTTGCAATCCTGCAAAAATACACAAATGAATTTCTATTTCAAAAGCTTAGTCTTACAGATATACTTTGATTAATTCACATGGCAATATATTGGGCTTTCTAAATACAGCTTCATTTTCTCAATACAAACTTATTTCTAACCAACCGTTGGATTATGAAAATTGTTAAAAAATGAGAAAATCTTTCTTTCTCATGATTGCTGTCTAGATACATATAAGTGCACCATATAAAGAACATTCTAAATTAATTTCATTATTTTGTCTGTCATAGTTACAAAGTTGTCGCCATAAATCTGCGATCTTACAGATATACTTTGATTAATTCACCTGGCAATATATTGAGCTTTCTAAATACAGGTTCATTTTCTCAATACAAACTTATTTTTAACCAACCGTTGAATTGTGAAAATTGTTAAAAAATGAAAGAATCTTTCTTTTTCATGATTGCTGTCTAAAAGTATTTCTAATCTTCCTATATGTAGATAGAAAGGTAAACACAGCGAATCGAATTCTTAAGTAAGTAATGCTGAATAAGGGCGGCGATATTGGCTTTGCACCTGGCCGGCCACCAAGTTAGGAACGGCCCTGGAAAGAAATATCGCCGTAAATTACTGCTTTAATGCAGTGAACCGCTTGCCTGATTCTCCGATGTCCAAGCGCGCAAGTTTCCCTTCTCGCTCTGGCATTGCTGGCAGGTAGTTTAAATGGCGCAGTAGATATGAGCCGGTGTGCACGCATATATCCCGCCACGAGAATACCTAATGTCCTAATACCGTAAATTATGTGGCCACTGTAACTCATTGTGCGAATGCGGCCGCGCCAATTGGATTGGCTCTTATCTGAGAGACGCGGCCGGTGAAAAATGGAACCGACAAGCGTGCAATCCACGAAAAATCTCGGCCAAACATCAAGCGCCGTGGTGGGGGAAAGGAGAGGGAGAGTGGGGGATGAATCAGTCGAATGAGTGGGTACTTCTTGCGCGATCCGCAGCTAAATTAAATCGGCTGACAACGGCATTGTACTCCTGTCGGTCCATTAATAAATTAAGGTCCGAGGGAAAGAAGATGGGAGCCGGTTGGGCCGGCCAGCAGCATTTAATCTCGCGCGCGCGCGCGCTCCAACAGCTCGGCGAAAATCACTCGGGAAAGATGCTGCGCTTGCTGTTCCTCTCTCTTTTTCTCTTTTCTCCTATATCGCGAAATTTCGAAACAATTTCGACGCCTCTCTATTATTTTCCGAGCGTTCGCTCGCTCCTCTCGCAGTTGGCAATTGGAATTGTATTGGAGCGGTTGGCAGAGAGGCGACTCAATGTCGGAAGCGAAGAATGCAACCGGCCGCAGCATCTGTCACCCGGTTCCTCTTTCCTGCCCACTGCCATCCCCGTCTAACTACCATCGACCACCTTCACTTCAACTCTTCTCGAATTCCTCGCCTAATTCTGCAACTACTAAAGATTAACCGATACTTATTTCTACCTGTTGTATTTTATATTAAAGCACCCCAATCACTAAACATGTTCCTGTGTTAGTTGTTGTTGTTTTTATATTAACACTAGGTTTACGGCAGCCGTCGTTTTGACGGATTTCGGACTTCACTGGCAAAATTATAAAGCTTATTCATTTTCCTTCCAATTTATACTGACAATTATTTATACAATCCTGACAGATTTAATTAACTTATATTATGTCTGTTAAGATTGTAATTGTCTTTAAATTAAATAAATAGCTTTTTTTAATGAAAATACGGTGCATAAAGAGAGGTACACAGAAACGTCCGTAAGCCTAGTGTTAACACTTTGACGGCCGCACATTTTCTTAATTTCTTATACGTTGCCGCGGGTGGAATTAAAGCATACTTTTTTAACCTTTCAACGGCTATTTAAACGCAATTGTTTGTAAAACAGTCATTTGCAACTTTATTATCATTTAAAATGTCAACGAGTTTATTTCATAACTTTAAATAAGCCTACTTATGTTTCCAATATTTAGAGTAACGAAATACTGTTTCAATCTAAAGTAACAAATTACAGAATAAGAGAGCACAAAAACCCATAAATAAATCTGTATGTTTAAAGAAATATAAGAAAAAATTTCGTAAATTTTTTACATCTGCATATCTCTCTTAGAATACATCAAAATAAAACATTTTATTTTTAAAAAAAGTCACGTGTACGTGAGTTCGGCCAATAACCGCTGGCTTGTAAACTCACGTATACGTGACAACGGACTGTTAAGAGTGTTAAGACCATAATAAGGTACATTTATCTTACATACTCACATACAAATCGTTCAGCTATTTTAACTTATTAGAGTCTTTTTTAAACGGACTGTTTTACAAATCACGTCGTTTCTTTAACAGACTTATCTGAAGATCGAAAATAATCTTTCAATTATATTTTGTACCTTCTTTTTAGTTTTATCGGTATCGTTTACTTAGTCTCGTTTTATCGTAGCGCACTTCGGTTTTGATTTGAGCGCCATGATCGAAATTACTTTTAAATAAGTATTTCTCAACACTACCCAAGCTGAAATCACTTGTTCTGTGGAAAAACGTGTTATTCGAGGAATAAATCTATTATTTCTACATTGTTTTGCATTGATTAACCCTTTTAGTGCCGAGCGACGATATATCGTTGTTCGAAACATTTGCGAAGAGTGTTCTGTATCTCAAAATAAATTTATAAAACGTTATATATGGTTTAATTTCGTTGCAACGCGATTGAACAAATTATTTATACATTTGTTTATGGAGAAATTAATTTTTATGTTTTTCATAATGTTTTATATTTATGGTATTCTTTGGATAGGTGCGATAATTTTGGTCGACACTAAAAGGGTACTAAAGGGGTAAAAGGGAATAAAAACAACATTGTGATTTAACACAACATTCTTGTTAGTACTTAAATGCGATTACACAAAATATGTATATGGTTTAGCTTTCAACATCTCTAATTCAATTGTTTCTTGAAAGCAAGTAACAATATTGCATTTTGTGAAAGCATAGTGTATTTTTAAAAGAAAGAACATTTTGAATTGCAAATGTTATCGAAATTTACCTATATTTGTTTGTATTATTGTCATTTATTTAATGTTGCTAATAACAGTTTAGTTCTTCCTACTGATTCCAGTTGGAAATGCATTCCATCTTTTATCGTCGATAGCTATTCGATATTTTTCGACTCGATATTGCTATGATTATATAATATAATTTTTATATCTAGTTATGAGGAAGATCTTGATATATTTATGAACGCTTGGAATATCGGTAATTCCATTTTAGTCGTCAATATTAAATGTATTCTCTTCAGAATTAAGGGTTTCGATTTTTATGTCTGTTTTCATTTGTCTATTTCTTATAGAAACGGTTGTTATTATAAATTCTTTCTCTGGTGAATTATTGATATGTTCAAGAGCATTCTTAATAGAAATAATATGAGCTGTTTTTCTTGAGTGTATATTACTAATTCATGTGGTATTGATCATATTTAAGTTCGTGTTAGTACAACCTGTCATGTGGTTGTGAATGGCCAAAACGATCTTTTCAGAAAAATCCAAGAAAAGGAAAGGAAGGTTACACAACTAAGCATAAACATATTCCATTACAAGTCTAAATCAAAACATCATAAATTAAAACGATCTAGAAACAAGAAATATTCCGAAATAAACACTAAACGAATCATTTTGCCCTCCTTGCTAGTTGCAGCATTATTATTCCAGTAGCAATCAATGGTATGACGCACTAAATACGACTCGGCAGTACTACAGTTGAACAAAATGTTTGAAAACTTCTCGCCGGCGGTAGTTGGCGGTGCTATAAGAATCGATCGGCTCTCTCCTCGCGGCGGTCAATTTGCCTATAAGCTAGAATCAAGCGAGGTCCGTGTTTTTACTGGCAGTGTATGAGCTGCGAGCGTGGAGCAGCGGCGGGCGGGAATCGCGATCGAAATCCGAGAAACAAAGTGATCGAGTATATATCGCGCAGTGAAAATATCGCCGACGATATAAAAGCTTGATCTCTCTTTCTCTCTCTCTCGGTGGAAAACAGGGAGGAAAAGTCGAAGTTCCAGCGATCCTATAACGGATACGCTCGGCCGGGATTAACTCGAGGAGTACCGTGCACTTTTTCCTTTCGGCGAATCTGTACTGCGAAATCCAATAAAGCTTGCAAACAAGCAACGCTACGCGCGCGCGCGCGCACGCTCTGAGCATCGGCTGCTGCTTGCTCCGGCATCTGTGTAGGCGTGCGCGCACATAAAAAGCGTTAATTACGCGAAGGTACCACTAACGAGAAAAACCTTATGAAAGTCCGCTTTTTCCTCCCCTTTCCCTACCCTTTTACGTTTCCTCTCTGATTTTCCTTCGCTACTCTCCGCCTCTCTCACTCTTTCTCGGTCTCTTTTTCTTTCTCGCTCTTGCCGGAGTCTGCTCACTCCAGCTTTCTCTTCCGCGGCAACCGCCGAGGAAAACGAGCGGCCGGCAAAATGACTACTAATACGCCCCGCCGAAGTCACTGGACCGCCAACTCCGCCCAGACTCCGAAGGCGGTAATGAAGAGAATGTTTGACTTCGCAATGCCTTCAACTTCCCACCAAACATCTCTCGGCTTTATGCTGTTTCCGAGGAATCAGCGCAGAATTGTGTGTATGATGAAGCTGATGCTGATTTGTGTTTCTTTGTGTGAGATTGTAGTGATTCACGGATAAGATTTATTTAGAGATCTTTCGGGTTGGATTTTAATTTTCTGATGCAAAGAAGGTTTGAGTGTGTGTTTGTGGTTTGAAATGACTGAAACGATTTTTCTCCAATTTTCTTTTCATTATATATTATTTTGTAAATTAATCATAGTCTGTAAAATAACTTATAAAGCTACATAAAATATGTAGGAGTATGTATTATAGGACTATGTATGAGAAAAAGGAGCGTGAACGTAGAGGGAAAAGTAGTTTGATAACGATGAGTAATATAACAACGCTATCATAAAAATGCATAGTCATGAAAATCATGAAAATCAAAAAGTATCATAAAAATGGTCATTTAATTCATTAATTATTTGGATATAACTTATCATTATTCTATGTACGACAGCGTATTTCTTTGAAACTTCTTTCTATAATAGGCTAGCAAAATTTTTTATATATTATTTGTACCTATTTGTAACTTATCTCTTAGAAACTCCTGATGGATCATTTAATTGTACATGTAGATTGTTCTACATACATATAATCACCTTGCGAAGATATCTTTCAGTCTTAAAAGAGAATATTTCAATGTATTATTTATAATTATTCTATGTAGAACAGCGGATGTCTCGGACTGATTTACAGGCAACTGAATCAAATTGTACGGCTAGCTTAGTACTGAAGTATGAATGAGTTAAAATGTATTATACACCTTAAAATAAGAACGTGAAACATGGACAATCAATGATTAATGGCCGCTAACAAAAACTGACCCGTACGAAGAATGATACAAATCTTCTACGATAATAAATATGATAAAACTGTTTTATTTTGAAAATCGGAGATTGATTGCATATTAACTTGTTCGCCTTCCGCTTCTCTTTGCATGTATCCATACATCTATACAAACTTACTTAGCTTATAGTCACTATGATTGTCTCTATCTTTAAAACTCGTGACTGGCGATATTGTTGCATAGACGGTTCTATAATCGGCTGGCGAAAATACCTGTGCCTACTTAGCCGTGTATAGAAGAGATTATTAACCTTTTAACGATGCTTGACGAGTGTACTCGTCGTGTAGAAAAATAAACCAACTTTTGCTATAAAAATCGTAATTATTATAGCAAACGAAAAAATGTTGTTCCTGAGCACTGAAAAGTTTTCTCCCAAGACGATTATAGAACTGTCTATGTAATGATATGGCTAATCACGAGTTTCAAAGAAATACGTTGTCGTACATAAAATAATCATAGATCATATCCAAATAATTACAAGTAACATATAAAAATGTTGTCTTTGAGGACTGAAAAGTTTTCTCGCCGGACGATTATAGAACTGTCTATGCAGCGATATGGCCAGTCACGAGTTTCAAAGAAGTACGTTGTCTTACACAAAACAATTATAAATCATATCCAAATAATTACCAGTAACATATACAAATATTGTCTTTGAGGACTGAAAAGTTTTCTCGCCGGACGATTATAGAACTGTCTATGCAGCGATACGGCCAGTCACGAGTTTCAAAGAAGTACTTTGTCGTAAATAGAACAATCATAAATTATATCGAAATAATTACAAATAATATATAAAAATGTTATCTTCGAGGACTGAAAAGTTGTCTCGCCGGACGATTATAGAACTGTCTATGCAGCGATACGGCCAGTCACGAGTTTTAAAGAAGTACGTTGTCGCACATAAAATAATCATAGATCATATCCAAATAATTACCAATAATACATACAAATGTTGTCTTTGAGGACTGAAAAGTTTTCTCGCCGGACGATTATAGAAAAGTCTATGCAGTGATATTGCCAGTCACGAATTTCAAAGAAATACGTTGTCGTACATAAAATAATCATAGATCATATCCAAATAATTACAAGTAATACATAAAAATGTTGTCTGTGAGGTCTGAAAAGTTTTCTCGCCGGACGATTATAGAACTGTCTATGCAGCGATATGACCAGTCATGAGTTTCAAAGATAGAGGGAAAACTAGCATAGAGAGTACTATAACCGCGCTAAGCTTGCATAGAGGTGCGGATACGTCGAGAGAAAAGCGGAGGTACGAGCAAGTTGTTCGTGTCAGAGAATGGGAGAGAGAGAGAGGGAGAGAGAGAGACTATCTAGGACTGGCGTGGTTCTCCGAAAGCAAGTTAGCGAGTGTACGAGGAGAGGGAAAAGAATATTTCCGTGGTGGAGGGTGTTCCGTCTGGCTTGGCGTAGCGACACGTCAGATACTCGCCGGACGCACAACTTTCCACCAGAATCGATTCTACTTCCGCATTCAGCGCACACACAATGTACACCCGCCTCATCATCCTAGAATCCCTCCAACGGATAAACGGACGGAGCTATATTTTCCGCTCAAAATACCGTACGCGCCGCTCGATCATAATCCCAGTGCGACTCCTGCGGCCGGACTCCTCTCACAGACGAACCGCGCGTTCACTCTAATACACCTACAGGTTGACTCACGTGTCTGAGAATCAACGCTGTTGAATACAATTAACTGTATGTATAGAGAACAATTTTGAATGATCTAGGAAAATGTAGAATTCGTCAGTTAATTTCGTCGAATATACGACTTTTGAAAGAACTGTAATACTAATGAACAGTATAATACACCTACAGGTTGACTCACGTGACTGAGAATCAACGCTGTTGAATACAATTAACTATATGTATATGGAATAATTTTGAATGATCTAGGAAAATGTAGAATTCGTCAGTTAATTTCGTCGAATATACGATTTTTTAAAGAACTGTCATACTAATAAACAGTATAATACACTTCCAGGGTGACTCATATGTCTGACAATCAACGCTATTAAGTATAATTTATTATATGTATGTAGAACAATTATGAATGATCTAGGAATTTAACTCTATCAATTTTAATTATACTAAAATGTTACCTAAATGTAGAATTCGTCAGTTAATTCCGTCGAATATACGACTTTTGAAAGAACTGTCATACTAATAAACAGTATAATACACTTCCAGGGTGACTCATATGTCTGATAATCAACGCTATTAAATATAATTTATCATATGTATATAGAATAATTATAAATCACCTACGAATTTAAAACTGTAAATCTTAATATCAACTTCCAAATCTTAAATTTGAATTTAAATCTATCGTAATTGTTATTATACAGCAATATTTCCGAAATTTTCTCTGTATTCTATACATTATATTTAATAGCATATTGTATGTATAATGTAGAGATAGTATAAGAAATGTTAGGAATTGTTTATGTGCAATTCTTCAGTTAACTGCATCGAATATAAGACTTTTGAATTAACGATAATACTAATAAGACAAATGCGATGACAAATCGAAAATTTATATACAATAATTACAATGTAATTACGATTGGTTACTATTCACTTATGCAAATTGTGCACAATATGCATAATATAGTAAAATATTTCCTTCTGAAAATATATTTTACTATAAAATATTTTAAAAGCAGAATATTTGTATTAGTTTGAATCTAAAACACGAATATTTGTATTGATTTGTATTGAAAACACGATTTGGCTCATTCGGAGTAAGTCGTCGTGAAGTAAAATGTTGCTGACATTTGGTAAAATATTCTCCTCAGCAGAGGCTACCTTATACATATATTTATAACTAGCTGTCCTAGTTGCTCATTTCGTGTGCGCGTTAACAGTAATTCAATTTAAAGAACAATGGCTTGTTGCAAAGATCTTCTAATGATGCAAAGCTGAAGACCGCGTTTCTTTCGAAACTTAAAATAGGACTACTCCTCGGCACTTGGACGGCCTGGTTGGCCTAGATCCTTAATTCTTGTGCTTTGAGGTAGAACGAATTCTTCCGCTAATCCTTCTTGGCTGTCCTTAATAGCCTGACCAAGCAAATTTGTCTACATTGTAGTTTCTCATTGTTCCGACTCATTAATATACAGTGAAAGAGAATAGTGTTCTCACAGAAGAAATGGGAAAGTGAAACGATGCGCAATATTGCAGTTATCTTTCTCTTTGTTGTACTTAATTTACTTAATGTACGTATGTTAACAATTACCTAATTTATAGAATATTTGATTCTAATAAATTTATAATCATGTATTGCTCAACGGGCTTTCTTTTTAAAATTTTGGAATTTCGTTAATTTTTGCAAGTATCGCAATGAGAAAGACAGAGAAGTACAACTCTTTATATTAGTACAAATTAACAGTAATAAAATTTACAAACTAACAGCTCGAATAAAACGTGAAATTTTGTACTATGCACACCTGTTAGCGTGAAATATCATGTGCGAATCAACATAACTCAAGCATGTAAAAGTATAAATGCAGACAAATGTTGAGAAACATTTGAGTATAATTGAAATGTCTAGGTTATTTATAACAATTTTATATGAAACAGTGTATGCTCAACAGCGGCGATTCAATGTGAAGTGAATCACCCTGTATGTACACGCACGGGAGAAAGAGGTTCCTTTCGAGGGAAATGTGTTCGGCAGTACTCGATACTCCGCAATTTCGTCTCTCCCTGGCAATATCGGGCTGGAACTCCGACTGACACGCCGCACTACCGCTCGCTCGCTCGCTCGCTCGCTCTCAGCTTTGCCTGGCATTTCAGGTAAAAGTCAGGGCCGACCAAATGACAATGTGTATTACTTTCGGGGAACACGTGGTACTCGAGGCGAGCGAGCGAGCGAGCGAGGGTCCGCTCTAGTCGTCTGATAACGTGTCGTCCTCCGAGCGGCACGTGTCCCACAGAGAAATAGAAGTGCAGACTGATGCATTTCCCTTCGAAGCACGAAGTATTTCAATCGACACTCGGTTTTCGAAATGAAAGAATTTTCTCGGAATTATTAGGGTCGATTATTTGTATCGCTTTTTGTATGAAGAAATAATTCAGTACATGTCCCAAGGAGAAACAGAAGTAGTAGCAGATACGTTTGTCTTCGAAGTATTTCTATTAAGAAATTTCTGTTATCTGTTTTCGAAATGGACGAATTTTAGTTGCACTTATTTGTATTGTTTTTTGCATGAAGAAATAATTCGGTACTTGTCCCACAGAGAAATAGAATTCAAGGTTGATGCATTTGCCTTCAAAGTATTTCTATTGACATTCAGTTTTCGAAATGAAACAGTTTTCTCGCACTCATTAGTTACTTGTATGTATGTAATATCTATAATCTTATAAAAGACAAAATATGTATGTATGTATGTTCTCTCTCAAATTTAGCATGAGTATTCTGCACTACCCTAGAAAAAATGCTATATAAATCGAAATTCGGTATAAATATGTTTCTATATTTAACAAAAAAATACTGTAATAATTCTCACCCTTAAAACCCACCCCAAATAGTACAATATACGGATATGCATTTTATAAAAAATGAATACAGAAGTTGGGAATCAAAAGCTATCGAATAATGGCGCATTAAAATGCTCTTTCAGCTCTAAAACACGCCCTCTTTAAAATTCTGTATAAATATGCTTCGATATCTTAGAAAAAATGCTATAATACTACTCACCCCTAAAACCCACCCCAGATAGTATAAAAATACGGATATACATTTTATAAAAGTAAAAAGACATACATTATAAAAAGTGAATATAGCAGTTGTGAATCAAAAGCTATCGAATAATGGCGCATTAAAATCCTCCCTCAGCTCTAAAACGCAGCCCCTCTAAAATTCTGTATAAATATGCTTCGATATCTTAGAAAAAATGCTATAATACTACTCACCCCTAAAATCCACCCCAAATAGTATAATAATACGGATATACATTTATAAAGGTAAAAAGACATACATTACAAAAAGTGAATACAGCAGTTGTGAATCAAAAGCTATCGAATAATGGCGCACGCGACAATGAAAGAAATCATGTTGGAATGAGGGATCGCCGCGAAGAGTGTTGTTACATTTAATAGCAGCTTATCCGAAGATCTCGGTAATGGGAGGCCTTGGAGAGTCCGAGTAATGTCCGCGCTCTCTCTCTCTCTCTCTCTCTCTCTCTCGGAAGGTTTCCACGAGGTTGGAGTGCGGAATCTAGTTGGCGAGTAATCGCCGTTTCCCAGGAACTCCGGTGGCATTGGATGCAGACCGCGAGAGGGAGCGAGCGGGAGCGAGCGCGGGGGCTAAGAAAAAAGCTCTGATTTCCAGCTGCGCCGGCGATCTAACTAGTGCGCGACCCGCTCCACCGTTTCTTTCCCTCGGCCGTAAAACCGCTTGGCCGTTAGAAGGACGTCTCTTTCCGGCGAGCAAAAAGGACGCCGTCGTTCGGTGTGTATCCTCGGTGCGCCCTCGCGAATAAGAGCATTCCGGCGCTAAACGTCCGAAAAACACGGCGAAACACCCACTGGCCGGAGGTTAATTTCTCGTAACCGCAACCGCTCCCAGTAATTCGTGGCTTCCAGAAGCTCCGCTACTTCCCCACGCGAATCTGTGTGCGTATGTGTGTATGTATGTATGTTGGTAGGTGTGTGTGCGATTGCTGGTCGAGGGAAAGGTCGAAAGACGCGAGTAGCTGCTCTTCCTGCTACATCGGCATCCGAACGTGTAATTTTCTCTGTTATAGCACGCTCTAGCGGTCCGCGCTACTGCGAAACGCCGAGTGCGTGCACCCGCCGCGCTCATACATACACTGTTGGAAATCATTCTGAGTGGGATGCTAAGCCTTCCTAGTTTCTCAGGACACGTTTTGTCGAAATATGCTTTATTGACAAAGATATATTGAAATGTTCAGGGCCGTTCCTAACTTTGTGGCCAGCCAGGTGCAAAGGCAATATCGCCGCCTTTATTCAGCATTACTTAAGAATTCGATACGCTGTGTTTACTTTTCTATCTACATATAGGAAGATTAGAAATACTTTTAGACAGCAATCATGAGAAAGAAAGATTTTTAATTTTTAACAATTTTCACAATCTAACGGTTGGTTAAAAATAAGTTTGTATTGAGAAAATGAACCTGTATTTAGAAAGCCCAATATATTGCCAGGTGAATTAATCAAAGTATATCTGTAAGACTAAACTTTTGAAATAGAAATTCATTTGTGTAGGTGATTGATTGTTCGACGAATCTCGTATTATTTAGTAGATTGCAACTGTAAGCAATCGCGAGCTTAGCCAGTCTAAGCCTTCCTCGCTTCTCAGGACACGTTTTGTCGAAATATGCTTTATTGACAAAGATATATTGAAATGTTCAGGGCCGTTCCTAACTTGGTGGCCGCCCAGGTGCAAAGGCAATATCGCCGCCCTTATTCAGCATTACTTAAGAATTCGATACGCTGTGTTTACTTTTCTATCTACATATAGGAAGAGTAGAAATACTTTTAGACAGCAATCATGAGAAAGAAAGATTTTCTCATTTTTGAACAATTTTCACAATCTAACGGTTGGTTAGAAATAAGTTTGTATTGAGAAAATGAACCTGTATTTAGAAAGCCCAATATATTGCCAGGTGAATTAATCAAAGTGTATCTGTGAGACTAAACTTTTGAAATAGAAATTCATTTGTGTAGGTGATTGATTGTTGGAGGAATGTCGTATTATTTAGTAGATTGCAACTGTAAGCAATCGCGAGCTTAGCCAGTCTAAGCCTTCCTAGTTTCTCAGGACACGTTTTGTCGAAATATGCTTTATTGACAAAGATATATTGAAATGTTCAGGGCCGTTCCTAACTTGGTGGCCGGCCAGGTGCAAAGGCAATATCGTCGCCCTTATTCAGCATTACTTAAGAATTCGATACGCTGTGTTTACTTTTCTATCTACATATAGGAAGAGTAGAAATACTTTTAGACAGCAATCATAAAAAAGAAAGATTTTTCATTTTTGAACAATTTTCACAATCTAACGGTTGGTTAACATTTTGACGACCGCACATTTTTTTAATTCCTTATACGTTGCCGTAGGTGGAATTAAAGCACATTTTGGTAACCTTTCAGCGGCTATTTAAACGCAATTGTTTATAAAACAGTCATTTGTAACTTTATTATCATTTAAAATGTCAACGAGTCTATTTTGTAACTTTAAATAGGTCTACTTATGTTTCCAATATTTGGAGTAACGAAATACTGTTTCAATCTAAACTAACAAATTACAGAATAAAAGAGCGTAAAACCCCATAAATAAATCTGTATGTTTAAAGAAATATAAGGAAATATTTCGTAAAATTTTTACATCTGCATATCACCTCTTAGAATACATAAAAATAGAACATTATTTTTTTTAGAAAGTCACGTATACGTGACAACGGCCGTCAAAGTGTTAAAAATAAGTTTGTATTGAGAAAATGAAGCTGTATTTAGAAAGCCCAATATATTGCCAGGTGAATTAATCAAAGTGTATCTGTAAGACTAAGCTTTTGAAATAGAAATTCATTTGTGTTAGGTGATTGATTGTTGGACGAATCTCGTATTATTTAGTAGATTGCAACTGTAAGCAATCGCGAACTTAGCCAGTCTCTGTTATTTCGTATAGATAGAAACATATTACAATTTAGCCAAAATCGGAAGACATGCTGCCGAAAAAAACTTTTACTGAGCCGATGTTGTTGAGATTCTACACACATAGTATGCAAATACAAAGAAATTAATTGTTCTGAAGTTAGACAGTTCTGCAATGATATCGTTTTAGTAGAACGCTATAAACAGTATAAAATAATTTATATAGTTATTACCACATTCTTGGTTATATTTGACAAAGAAAAGCGTTGAGCGCCTACAAATATGTAAAGCTCAATCGATGCAATTATTAGTTCTACATGATTTTCTTAATCACATATGACCAAGTATATTTTGATAGCCAAATAAATTAATTAGTAACTTAAAGAAAACTTTACTTATTTCTATTTTCAATTAAAAAGCGTTTCTCTTACGAAAAAATAAATTTATGTAGAGGAAACATTTTTTAAATGTGTTCGACAAATTCTGACTGCTAATATTTTTAATTCTGACTCTTAACTTTTTTTGCGCACTGTGTGTATAATTATTTCTCGTCTCTCACCACTCATTTCTCTTTCTCACTCACTGAGATGCATGTACGTATAAACCGAGCTGTATGTGCTGTAATACGCACATGTAACCTCTTACTGAGCTGATAGCAGAATCTCGTCTTCTGCGGCGATACAGTTACTTGCTAGAGTACGTCCAACCGTTAGCCGAGCACCGATAATCACACGTAACATATGTACAGCTCGGTCCAAAGTCCATTTAGAAATCAGTCGATACGATGACGAAAAAGTTTGTTCAATGAATTTGTACTTCTGTGTGTTAATAAATAAATTCTTCCAAAGTTGTAAATCAAACTTTACATTAGAAGATATTTGCAAAAAGTTATACATTTTTAAATCAATGTATTGTTAAATTGCAATCGTAATGAAAAAGAAAAAAGAAATGCAATGAGTAAAAAAATAAAAAAATATAGCGGTCTATTTGAGTTCCTCGTTTTTTTCGAAATCGGTAAGAAGTATTGGCTCACTCAGTATTTTTAGAAAATATTTTCTTTAAAAGAAAACTGTATCCTCCAAGATAATTGATTTTTTCTTACAAAAACACTTTCTTGTATAAGAAAATGTAATACATGAATGTAATAATAAAATATAAAATGTAACATAAAATATATACAATAATAAAATGTAATACATAAATGTATTAAATATTACACATTTAAAGAGATGAATTTTGTTCTTTAACAAAGTATTTTCCACAAATACTGAGTATGCCAGTACTTTTTTCATCCAATGTGTATGTGAGAAAAATTTCCGGTCCGAACTGAGAGGGGTTGGTCCTGAATTCGCAAATAGACGAAGAAGAGGAATGATCTGCTCAAGTTCTGAATGCAGCATCCCTCGAAATCGCTAGCTTCTCTTTCGAATAAGAAACTCTACGATATTTTTCTGCCATTTATGCTCGACGGAGTCAAAGAATCCATTATTTCGGATGCTCCCAAAAGTATTTTTAGGTTATACCTGTGCTTGGTGATTAATCCTTTATTTTAGGTCAAGGAAAATCGACTCCTGACTCACCTGAAACAGAAAGAGAAACGCTCGGTTAGACAAGCGCCAAACATACGTGCCGCGCGCAAATCTTATTATTATCTTCTATCAATTTATGCATAAAGAGAGAAAGTTTGTATGTTTGCGTATCCAGGGTAATCACAGAAAGTAGTCGATCGATTTGGATAATTCTCTCACGATTGGAAAGTATATTTCAGTTTGATAGACTGAGATTAAATTTGAGTGCAGTTACTCTTCAAATTACAGAGTAACGAGTATAAATAAAGCGTCTATTTCTTACAAATAAAAGCTAAAGGTATAAACAAACGATATTATATATTTTTCAACTCAAAAATAATTGCAGGGTAAATCTAAATTGGAAAAGAATTACTTTCTCTTCCAGTTAATCTTTGAGAAAGCATTAGAAATCACATCTTAAAATAAAAATGATAAAAATTCACTTAAACTATATAAATTAAGAATAAAAAGAGCTTCTTACGCATAGAATTCTTGATATAATTTTAAGAACCATCTAAAGCGTTAATTTTAATTTAATTTTCTCTTTTCTATACATAGAGTTATGATTTCACATTGCAATATTTATTATTCATATAACTTTCAAAAGAATGGCCGATCCAGCTACACATCGTTACACGATTTTTGCAACAAACTATTATTCCTTAAATAAAATAATTGTTAATCATTAATTAAAGGGAAAGTTCAAACACAAAGATTAATGCGTTCGAATCTTGAAAGGACAAAGGACTTCAAACGTATTCATGATATAATTTATGGTGGAGGCAGATTAAAAATTACTAGGTATAATTATTTAGCAATTTTAATACATACAAATGTTTCCAACTGTTTTTTGTATCCCATCGTAGCTTTAACAGTAATTTTTAAGGTTATAGTCTTTTAATTTAGTATAAAGCATACTATTGCAATAAAATTACTGTTAATCATTAACTGAAGGGAAAGTCCAAACAAACAGATGAATGCATTCGAATCTTGATGGGACAAAGGACTTCGAGCGTATTCATGGTGGAGGGTGGAATGTACGGGGTCTCGAGGCAGGCTTAATATTTCTAGATTATTTACAATTACATATACAAATATGCAAGATTATTATGAATTATTTAGCAGTTTTAATACATTCAAATGCTTACAACTTTTCTCTGTACCCTACCGTAAACATTACATTAATGTTTAATGTTACAGTCTTTTAATTTTGTATAAAGCATACTATTGCAAATAAAATTACTGTTAATCATTAACTAAAGCAAAAGGCCAAATAAAAAGATGAATGCATTCGAATCTTGAAAGGACAAAGGACTTCGAGCGTATTCATGGTGGAGGGTGGAATGTACGGGGTTGGCAGGCAGGCTTAATATTTCTAGATTATTTACAATTACATATACAAATATGCAAGATTATTATGAATTATTTAGCAATTTTAATACATACAAATGCTTACAACTTTTCTCTGTATCCTACCGTAAACATTACATTAATTTTTAATGTTACAGTCTTTTAATTTTGTATAAAGCATACTATTGCAAATAAAATTACTGTTAATCATTAACTGAAGGGAAAGGCCAAACAAAAAGATGAATGCATTCGAATCTTGAAGGGACAAAGGCCTTCGAGCGTATTCATGGTGGAGGGTGGAATGTACGGGGTGTCGAGGCAGGCTTAAAAAGTACAAGCTCCACGACGATTTCCTGCATCTTGAGGGGTTCGTAGGGTTGAGGAGGTGGGGGTGGTTGGCCGAATGCCAGGAGGGTGCACGATTTCACGAGCGAGTCGCGCTTGTTTACTTTAATTTGTTAAGTGAATGTGCTCGCTCTGCTTGGTCACAGCACAGTGCACGCGTTTAAGTGGTCTCCGCCGGCGTCGCGGCGGGCGAGGACGAGTGACGGCCGCCGCCGCGGCGGGCTTTGCATTTCAATGCGCCGAAGAAACACGCTCGCAAGCGAGCGCCTTTTCCTATTAAAATCCGCTCTTTCCCTCCAAACTCGCATTTCTTTTTTTCTTTATTTCGCTGCTTCTCATTGGGTGGAATTTCCCGGCGCAGTTAACACTGGAACTTCCGACAAGCTCTGAATGACTTTTTTGAAACATTTATTTGTTGTTATTACTCGTTCACGAAATATTTTCATTTCTGCGAACTTCTTAATTGTGTTGAAATATATAATTGGTTTTCTATTTTGACAGTTTTTGTATGTAAACCTTTGTAACATTTACATTTTAAAGGCTTTCTGTAGACTTTTATTTTTGCAATATTGGAATACATGTGATTCACATGTAACAATTTTCAAAAATACAGCATAATATACAAGTTGTAATATTATTACTTGCCTAGGAGAAATGATTCAATTATGGATTACTGAAAGACAAAGCATACATGTATTTTTTATGTTTACATTTTAAGAGCAAGGAGGATGATATGTGTGATTTATTTTTTGAACAATTTTTTGAAATTTTTAATATAAATACATATAAACATTTCCTTCTTGAGTAGCGTATTTTTCGAAAACATGTGATTCTGACTTTCTCAGCTAAATACTGCAAATAAGTGGACGTCAATTTTGGGTAATTTTAGTGTTGAAGACTTGGAGAGTGGAGAATGGAAACTTCAACTGTTTATTTTATGATTTTCCTTGTGACTGTAATTTGCTATTTTGAATATTTTAGTATGTATACTAGATACTTGGAACATAGATTTAATACAAAAGCATATTTATAAAAGGTTATCTTTCAATTGTTATAGTTTTTGTAAAAATAATGAATCGTATAATAGTAAATAACAAAAGCATTTAGAGGGTCCTTCTAAATATCTTAAAAAAGAGACCTCAAATACTTTTATTAATTACAATTATATGATTTAATCTCGATTTTAATTCGTTATTTTTAACACTTAACACGTTCGTCCATTCACAGATGTACTTATTCCGGCGAAAATAACATTAATAAACATTTTTAACAAGCTGTAGTAAAAGACACCAAAATATGCAACTTGGAGCTAAAACTATTAATATAAAACCCATATTTTAAAAGCAGTTTTTTAATCATTCTTCCTTGCCTTCCTCTGAATGATCAACAGCGCTCCTTTTTCAGCAACAGGGCTCAAAACCTCAAATACTTTTATTAATTACTATTACATATATAATTTAACCTCGATTTTAATTCAAACGTTCAACACGTTTGTCCATTCACAGATATATTTATGTCAACAAAAATAACGTTAATAAACATTTATAAGAAAGTGTAGTGAAAGAGTGAAAAATCCTGCAAACAGGTACACGTCAACCTCGAGTAGTTTTAGTGTTGAAGGAGATTGCGAGTGAAATTGATTGTGCCGGGGGGGAAAGAGAGAGAGAGATAGGGTTGGGGGTGCGACGGAAACAAACGGAATTATGAATTTATTCTGAGCCCCATCCACGTGGCACATCCTCGAGGCTCCTCGGGGGACGAGCGGCTAACCAAAACTTGCCGGCAGAGGAAACTTCGAGGCTTGAAAATTGGGCTGAAATTTGTGACAAGCGGCAGAGCCAGCCGTCACGTACCGCCAGCGACACCGAATGAACAATGCCCTGACGAACGCAACAAAGTTACCGGCAACGAACTTCCGCCAACGTCTCTCACCCCTCCCCACCCCAGCTGACAAATATATTCAACGGTCGTACCTTAATCTCGTTATAAGTATGCTTTCCAGCCCGAATTCCTGTCATCCCCAAAACATTTCTTAAGCTCTGCCCCCTTAGTCAACCTTCGACCGATCCTACCAATTGTTGGAGACTCCAATAGATTTAAGAACGCAACACTTTATTGAGAAGAATTAATATCTTGGAATCAAACATTTCTCACTAGAACTATTAATTGATTTTTTAATTGTTGGTAGTTCTAGTTGTAATTAATTAGTTAAAATCAAGCATTTCACACTAGAACTATTAATGATTTTTTAATTGTTGGTAGTACTAGTTCTAATTAATTTGTTAATTGTAACTTGACAGATTCTACTAATTATTAGATATTTCTCTTGACAAAAGAGAGTAACACCTTTTCAAAAAGAATTAAATGTGGATACCGCAGTTCTTTGTAAAACTAATATTATTAGTTCCAAAACAAATCCTGTAGTTCATTTATATAATCACAATTAATATTATTAGTTATAAAACAGTAACCGTTGCACATTATACACATTATTTGCAAGAACTTGCATATTTTTTAAATCAAAACATTCTTCAATAGCAAACGCACTATCAGCCAAATAAATCAAGGGAGAACACCCAGTTGTATATAAATTTTGCAGTAGTCATTTGGTTTGCATTGATATTTTAATGCTTCCATTACTTGATTAAATTACATTTTCATAAATATTAATATTTCCCATCTTAAAACACACAAAGAATAATGCCAATATTTCGCAATGATGCCAAAAGACAATCGAAATAAAAAACACAGGACTATCGTTCGAGTATCGAAGGGAGGGGATGCAAGGATGGCATAGGTTCCGACACACTGATACATTTATATAATCATAAGTAACATTGCAAGAGCTTGTATATTTTTTAAATCAAAATGTTCTTCAATAGCAAACGCAGTTTCAGTTAAATAAATCAGGGTAAGATACCAAGTTCATTTGGTTACCATTGACATTTTAATGCTTCCATTACTTGATTAAATTACATTTTCATAAATATTAATATTTCCCATCTTAAAACACACAAAGAATAATGCCAATATTTCACAATGATGCCAAAAGACAATCGAAATAAAAAACACAGGTCTACCGTTCGTGTAAAGTTTCGAGTCTAGTTTTATATAAATTTTACAGTAGTTATTTGGTTTGCATGGATATTTTAATACTTTCATTACTTGATTAAATTACTTTTTCATAAGTATTAATATTTCCCATCTTAAAACACACAAAGAATAATGCCAATATTTCACAATGATGCCAAAAGACAATCGAAATAAAAAACACAGGACTATCATTGGAGTAAAGTAATCGAAGGGAAGCAAGGATGCAAGGATGGCATAGGTTCCCACATGGTGATAGAGGCGGGTCGCATAAACCAGAGCATAATGCAGTGGGACGAATAATAAAGTGGGCCAGGGGAGTCGAAACTCGCAAGAAAACTCGTGGGACACCCCTCGCGAGATGCTTCTTCAGCCGGCCAAAACTTTCTCGCTCTTTTCCTAGCCCCGCGAACTCTGCCAACTTGTTTTTTCGCCTGGCGGGAGGGCGCGCGCACCGCCAATGCCAGACTCTCCGATCCCAATATTTCACCAGAAACTGTTTATGCTCCCCTGAATATCTGAGCGCTGTTGATCATTCCGAGAGGAAGCCAGAGAAGAATGATTAAAAAATTGCTCGTAAAATATGGCTTTTGTATTAATAGTTTTAGCTCCAAGTTGCAAATTTTCGAGACTTTTTTGGAGAAATAAATGTGTATGTGAATGGACGAACTTGTGAAACGTGTGTTATAAGTAATTTGGTGTATTAAAATGTTAAAAATAACGAATAAAAATTGAGATTAAATTATACAATAGTAATTAATACACGCATTTGAGGTCTCCTTTTAAAGATATTTGGGGAGGACCCTCCAAATGATTTTGTTGATTACTATTATATGATTCATTAGTTTTAGAAAAAGTATAATAATTGAAAGATAAGTTTTTACAAATATGCTTTTGGATTAAATTTATATTCTAAGTATCGAGTGTTCTAAAATGTTGAAAATAGCGAATTACAGTGACAAGTAAAATCACAAAATAGCAATTAATAAAAGCATTTAAAGTCTCCATTCAAAGATATTTGTGAAGGAACTTCCGAATGCTTTTATTAATTACCATTATATAATTCTATTAACTGTTGCATTCGTTATTTTCAACATTTAATCCGCTAAAAACTTTAAGCACGCGTTTGATATAAAAACTATATTTTCAAAAAGTTAGATTTGAGTGAGTATATTTTTGTTATAACTAACAAGTCCAATTGTTACATTGTTACATGCAGGCAACTCACACCAGTTGACAGTATTTAACTGGCGTTGCAGACATAAAGTTACTCCTCCGATGGATCAATTAACTGACAGTTTCCAAGAGACACCAACAACAATAACATAACATAATAACAAGCGGAAGCTACAAATTTCTTTTTAAAAAAATCGTATGATAATAATCCGGGAATTTTCGAGCATTGTTTCCCATCAAATTTCTTTTAAAATCAAAATCATACAATAATAATAACCTACGAATTCTTGAACATTGTTTTCTATTCAATTTATTATAAAAACAAAATCGTATAATAATAATCTGGGAATTCTCGAGCATTGTTTCCCATCAAATTTCTTTTAAAATCAAAATCATACTATAATAATAACCTACTATTTCTTGAACATTGTTTCCTATTTAATTTATTATAAAAACAAAATCGTATAATAGTAATCTGCGAATTCTCGAGCATTGTTTCCCATCAAATTTCTTTTAAAATCAAAATCATATTATAATAATAACCTACGAATTCTTCAACATTGTTTCCTATTCAATTTATTATAAAAACAAAATCGTATAATAGTAATCTGCGAATTCTCGAGCATTGTTTCCCATCGTAACTGTGATTCGAGAAATCAAGAGGAAGCCGGAAGGAGTTGCCGCTTCTCTGAGCGCAGTTTTCCGCAAAGGAAATCTTAATCAGATCGTCTCTGGTTACTTATATCGGCGCCCTCGAGCGCAAAAGCCCTCTCCGCGAGATTGGAAAGTATATCGGATCCTGCCCTCCAATCAATCGGGCAACTTAACACTAATGAGCCCACGGGACTCCAACTAAGCCCTTGCAAAACGACCCGTAACTTTTCCCTATCTACCATCGGCGTTGTTAATACTAAAACTACCAACGGTTAATTTTACATTGTATTTTTATTAAAATTATAGATTTCTGGGTGGATAATGTTTGGTGTGGTGTTAACCTCGCACTTTATATGGTTCACGGAAATTTAACAGAGAAATATCAATTTTTGAAGAAAGAAAAGAAGTATCGAGGAAATAAAATCAATGGAAAATTCAAATTTCCAAAGAAATACGATTTCATTCACGAAGGGTTAACAGTAGAATTATCGAAGAATCTGTATACACATGTACTTTCAATGAAATATCATTTTATTCGCGGCGATTTAAGAGAGAAATATCAATTTTTGAAGAAAGAAAAGAAGTATCGGGGAAATAAAGTCGATGGAAAATTCGCATTTCCAACGGAATATTATTTCATTCACGAAGGGTTAACGTCAGAATTATTAAAGACATTTGTATACACATGTACTTCCAATGAAATATTATTTTATTCACGGAGATTTAAGAGAGAAATATTAATTCTAGAAAAGGAAAAGGAAAGAAGAAAAATATCGAGGAAATAAAATCCGTGGAAAATGAATACTTGCAATGAAATATCATTTCATTGACCGAGGATTAACATTAGAATTTTCCAAAAACAGTATAAACATATACTTGCACCAGATAAGTATAAATTTCGGAAAAAGAAACATCAGAACAAAAGCAAATTTAAAAAACGGATCAAATAAATATTCCAATAAAAACGTAGACAAATATTTAGAAAATGAAATTACTAACAAATTAGTGCTTTCAACAAAATATCACTCTTATTATTTCGAATATTTAATACAAGAACAGAAAGCAAACTTAAAAAATGAATCATAGACACATTCCAATAAAAACGTAGAAAAATATTTAGAAAATGAAATCACTAACAAATTAGTACTTTCAACAAAATATCATTCCTATTATTTCAAATATTTAATACGAGAATAGAAAGCAAATTTAAAAAAATAATCGTGTAAATATTACAATTAGCAACATTACATTTAGACAATTAATCACACAAAAATTACTACTTTCAACAAAACATGAATCTTGTTGTATCCATTATTGAATAATCTAATATTAAAGATAAACAAACTCTCGAAAACCAGTAAAATCGCAGCAGCAGGAACGCAATCCTATGCAAGCGAAGGGGTTTCGAACTCGGTTGACTCGCGCAGAAAGGAAGAAGAAGGCGGAGAGGCCGGATTTCTAAACGTGACAAATGAACAGGAGATCGGTACGTCATCTGGAAAGATGACAAAATCGATGAGAGCCGCTCGCTCTCTCTCTCTCTCCCGTCGTGGCGTTCCGATTGCAAAAAGAGATATTCGCACTCCTTCCTTCCGGCCTTTTTCTCCCGGCAGAACAGGCCCTCTACAAATATATCTGTATACACAAAGTAAGAGAGAGAAGAGAGAGAGAGAGAGAAGAAGGGGGGTGTCCTTTCATCGAGCGACACGCGATGCCAGTTCGCCGAAGGTTCGTGGCTATAAAATTAATCTTGCGTGCAAAACGGAGATGGAAAGGAGGAGGAAAAGGGAGGAGAAACAGATGGAGAGGGAGAAGCAAGCCGAGAAAGAAAATGTCTGGAGTCGTCCGAACGATTCTTCTTGCGCCGAGCCTTCCTCTTTCTCTGCGCCCACCATCCACTATCCATCCAACCCCTCCTTCTTCCACCCTTCTTCCTTCTACCCCTTTCCCCTTTACTTCCTTTTATCCTACTGGGAACTACCCCCTTTTTTCCCTTGAAATTCGCGAATATGATGCTTGGCGCCTCCTGCCAGAGATACCGTAATTTATGGACTCCCGGTATGTAGAGTCCCTGTCTGTAAATTGTAGCCTATAAAATATTGTAATGTTTATGAATACTTTAACAGTAACCTAAAAATTAGAAAAAGAATAACGTGTTAACACATACATCGTTAGAAAATGTTTGCAATAAAGATAGGTACACCAACCGATTGCATTTTTGATTAAGTATCCTGTAATCTTGTGAATGCGGCAATAAATCTCTCATTAATAAATTGTAGCCTATCAAATATTGTAACGTTTATGAATACTTTAATAGTAACCTAAAAATTAGAAAAAGAATAACGCGCTAACGCATACATCGTTAGAAAATGTTTGCAATAAAGATAGGTACACCAACCGATTGCGTTTTTGATTAAGTATCCTGTAATCTTGTTTGTAAACTGCAACTTATTACTTCCACGTATAATTAAGTTCGGCAATAAATCTCTCATTAATAAATGCAGTATTATATTCTACGCATAATTTACCTATTTAATATAAAATATTAGGTTAACACCAAAATTCCCGCCATTCTTTTAATGTTAAAATTTAAAAAATGGCGGCAACTTAGGTGCCAGCCTAATATATTAATAATTATACCAGGGTTTATTTGGCTGTTCGAATATTCGAGTCAATGTATGTAAATATTGCAATATTGCAATATTTTTACCAATTTAATTATACGTGGAAATGATAAATTGCAGTTCATTAATAAATGCAGTATTATATCGTATGCATAATTTACCTAGATAATATAAAATATTAGGTTAGCACCAAAATTCCCGCCATTCTTTTAATGTTAAAATTTGAAGAATGGCGGCAACTTAGTTGCCAGCCTAATATATTAATAATTATACCAGGGTTTATTTGGCTGTTCGAATATTCGAGTCAATGCATGTAAATATTGCAATATTGCAATATTTTTACCAATTTAATTATACGTGGAAATGATAAATTGCAGTTCATTAATAAATGCAGTATTATATCGTACGCATAATTTACATAGATAATATCAAATATTAGAATAGCAACAAAATTCCCGCCATTCTTTTAATGTTACAATTTGAAGAATGGCGGCAACTTAGTTGCCAGCCTAATATATTAATAATTATACCAGGGTTTATTTGGCTGTTCGAATATTCGAGTCAATGCATGTAAATATTGCAATTTTGCAGTATTTTTACCAATTATATTATACGTGGAAATGATAAATTGCAGTTCATTAATAAATGCAGTATTATATTGTACGCATAATTTACCTATTTAATATAAAATATTAGGATAGCAACAAAGTTCCCGTCATTCTTTTAATGTTAAAAGTTAAAAAATGGCGACAACTTAGTTGCCAGCCTAATATATTAATAATTATACCAGGGTTTATTTGGCTGTTCGAATATCCGAGTCAATATATGTAAATATTGCAATATTGCAATATTTTTACCAATTTAATTGTACATAGAAATGATAAATTGCAGTTCATTAATAAATGCAGTATTATATCGTACGCATAATTTATTTATTTAATATTAAATATTAGAATAGCAACAAAGTTCTTCCTCTTCCTTTGCGCCCGCCATCCACTATCCATCCAACCCCTCCTCCTTCCACCCTTCTTCTTTCTACCCTTTCTCCTTTACTTCCTTTTATCCTACTGGCAACTGCCCCTTTTTTCCCTTGAAATTCGCGAATATGATGCTTGGCGCCTCCTGCCAGAGATACCGTAATTTATGGACTCCCCGCCGAGGTAAATACACACTTTTCTAGCGCACCGCAAGCTTCTTTGCGTCTGCGATTCCTCTGCTTGCGATTCCGCGGGGATAACATTGCGGAATGATAATCAAACAACGAACTCGGATCCCGGAACAATTAAGGGGATTCTCTGACTGCTGGAAGAAGGATGCTTGTTCGCTCTCTTTCTCCTGTGTTCTTTGGTTCGCTCTCTTTGGGGCCAGCACTCGAGTGATCGATACGGAAAAAAGCAATCATCCACTTACACTAACGACATGTCAGCGTGGGGAATTGGAGGCAGAGCAGAGCGGAGCGGAGCAGAGGCCGACACAAAGAAAGAGGAGGAAGAAAAGGACGCGAAGAAAGGATCGAGAAGTGGCGGAACAGAGAAAGAGAGAGAGAGGAGCACCCATTGTGTCTCTAACCTCCGGTAAAACTCGTGACGCTCTAACCACCGCGGCGTGCACCTCGTAATCGCTCCTCGTGACCGTCGTGCACTTTTGCCCTTCTTTCCGGCGCCGAAGAGCACCCGCCAACAAAATCATCCGTCCCGCAAGAACAATCCGCAATTGGCAAGAAACCGCTGGCTCGTCCGCCGACCGATTCGAGGAACTCGGCGTTCCACCTCGAACTCCCCTCGATACTTTTTCAGGAAAATTCTATGAAATCCCGGAAATGAAGCAGGAGAACCAGCCGGCGCAGGATGATCGCTTTGTATAAGCAAGTATGGGTAATGAAATTTACGTGTGAGTGCTGCGGATAAAGTGGAAAGAATCGCATTATTACGGAGCAAACAGTTGTTGTTATTAACCCTTTGACTACGGCAAAATGTAATGCGGAACGCTAATTTCAATGAATGAGATTTTAGCTGTGATAAATGTTATTTTAATGGATTTTTATAGCGCCTATTGGCGCCAACAGTCTGCAGTGAGCGAAACTCGAAAAGCGCCTAAAGGCGCCAATAGTAGCCAAAGGGTTACAATTTAGAGGTTATTAAAATGTAGAGATTTTGTAATATTGGACTAATTTTTGCCGAAAAAGGCCAGAATTTTTCTGTTTGATTTTATGTACGCGATTAATTTAAAAATGGTTCAACCAATTTTAACATAATTTTCTTTTCTGTATAGAATTGCGATCTAGGAAAATTATAGGTTATAAAATATTATTACACTTATCGCTTATACAGGCTGTGCCAAAAGGACCGCCAGAAATTTATATATGTAGAGTGGCATTTCAAGCTATGCATGTGCTTAGAAATTTCAAAAAAGTTCAAAGGACTTGCAGCTATTACTTAAACAAAAAACCATGATAAATATTAGCTGTCCCATTCACTTTCGCCCGAGTAGCTTTCTTGTGCTTGTTAAGAATAATTTAATTTAAAGAATAACACTAATAATAACTAAGAACTTTTTTATTGCTGTAATTGCTTACACAAAAAATATCGTGACCATGAAAATATTTTGATAAGTTGTTTTAGAAGATTTCGCCATTGGGAGAAGTCTTAATTTTATAGCACATCTCTCAATATTTATCTTAGTTAATACATCTCATGTTAAATTAATCTGTGGCATTTATACGAAATTGCATACTTTCTTATTTAAGTATGATAAGTTCAGTTTATGATGTTCGTAGATTTATCAGTCGCTTTGCTATTCCATTTCTCATTACACTTCCAAAGAATACAATTTTTGTTTTCTAAACAGTAAAATAGTAGTAAATAATAGCAAAATAGTACAAATTTAAAACAAACAGTAAAATTTGTGTTTCCTAAAAGTAACACTAATTTCAACGCGGATAATCAACCTTCTCCTTTCCATTCCTCTCAAATCCCACATTTCATTCATATACTTTTCCCTCGTAATTTCACAAGATTTCCACTCCTCGTCAATTTCCACATTCCCATAATAAAGAACTATAAATTATCTTTAGCGTTCCCATGGCGTGTCAGAGTCTCGTTCGCCGATATCGATTGGGCAGAGCTTTTTTCACACGCGCCGAGAAACCGGCGGAATGCCGAGAGTATTGCAAGGTTCGCCAACACTGCGATCCATTGAACAACATCGAGCAACATTCCTCGCAGTACTGCACTCCGAAGGAAGTTTCGAACTGGAGAGCAAGCGAGCGAGAACTTTCGAGCGCGCGCAACAAGCGGCGCGCTCGGCCATGAAACATAACTAACGATGTTGATATGCGCTTAAGGTGTGTGGATCCTTCGGAACCGTGAGAAATCATGTTTCTCAACGCGTCTGCTTCGCCAGAGATTCGCATCGTCATCAAACACACACTACATAGTGTAGGATTGCTAATGAGAGAGACTGCGAGCGAATGGTGAAAGAATGAGACGTGCAATTGTGAATGCGTGTGAATTTCTTTATATGTGTGTGTGTGTGGAGGTGAAAGATCGACAGAGTGTATCGGAATGTTTGGGATTGGCTGAAAGGTAGAACATTTGGAACAAGTGTGATTGGCGAGTGCGTGGCTCAGCGAATCTGTATATAAGAGGTGTGAATCTGAAGGGCGAGAGAATAGAGAGAACAGTATAGAAGAGAAAAGAGCTGAGTGTTGTTGTGTGGCAGAGTGCGAGCGGCGGACGTTATAAAGAGTACCGAAAGAAGCAAGTGTATATATTCAAATAATATATATTCAAATAAAGAGTTGAATATTTTAAAAAAACCTACAATAGTTCTACAAGCTGCAACAGACTTGCTTTTGAATTAGGTCTTCGAACTCCACTTTTTATTCGATATGTTACACTGCCTCGCACGAATTGTCTATATTTATTGAATGCAGGTTGTAAACGATATGTGGGAGCGAAATATTCCATATAAGGCGAGCGAATGAGCGAGAAGTATGAGTGAGTGAAAGCGATTGAATACGAGAGAGAGAGAGTGTGAGAAAGCGACTGAGGAGAGAAAGAGAAAAGCGTATGTGTAAAGTGTGTGAGTGCATGCGTGTGGAAAAGAATTGAGCATTAGGACGATCGCGGAAGATTCTGCATGGAACAACGAAGGGCAGACGGCGTAGAGACTTCAGACGAATCGCCCACGTGTGGACGAAGCGGTGTTACAAATATATTTCCATCTACCGAGCACTTCCCGTGTTTCATTATCCCACAGATATAACTTGCGGCGCTTTGGGGGTTGGTGGAGGTGAAAATTCCAAGGTCATAGAGGGCAAATGTTCAGGTTCTATCTCTTTTAGTTTAATTGTTATTCAATCTTAAAGTTAGCTGTAAGTTATTGGAACGGCTAGTAATAAAACTGCAGGTCGGCAAGATCGGGGGGTGGCTGAAGACCCCTCTTTACTTTTTGGCGCTTTTTGTCTTAGCCCCTCTCGGTGATTCGGCGATGTTGACACATTGGGATGTGATTAGTATAACTATATCGGTTCGAATTGGAGAAAACAATTAGGTGCAGTCTATTTTAAAGAGAGATAAGGGACTGCCCTTCAAAGGTGTCGCGTTACATCCCGCTAAGGCACCGACACTTGGGGGGCACCGGACCCCACTCTTTCCACTACGCTCGTGGACTATCAATTCTGCAAACATCGTTCACTCGGAGCAGAAATACTTTATTAATTATTATGTAAACCAATCAGAGTATCGAGTCGCCTTTTTAGGTGTAATCTCCAATCGCACCGGAGCACACATACACGAATTTATGGGACGATTCTACCAGTGAGATCGAAAATAGCCTCTCCACCTTTAATATGTTATAACAACCAAATTAACAAAGATCGGACACCATAATATGAGCTTGAATTGCTTTAAATTTTCTCCTCTACCTTCCCTCAAAGCGCCGGGAATTATATCGTTTACACCCTGTATGAACCATTTATTTTGAATGTGGTCGATTTTCTCTTCTTTGGAGAAAATTAACCCTTTGCGCTCGAGGGCTCCGGAGCGGAGCCATTTAAAATTTCTCTTCAAATTCGAGGGCTTCGCTATGGAGACAATGCAAATAATTTTCAGTTAATAACATAAGGACAAAGGAAAATCGTAAAAACTATTGTGCATAAGATATTCGTGTTCTAATAGAAAAATTCCGGGCGAAAAACGGCAGACACATGATTTTTGTGATAGCTGTATAGAAAAGCCAAGATTACATGTTGGCGATTGCTTTAAAAGCTACCACACCTTGAACGATTACAAAATGTAATAATTTTATAATTTTTGTTATGTATTATAACATTTTTATCCATAATCAACTAAAAAACAATAACATACAACAATGACTTTTCTTTTAATGCGCATATTATTTACTTATATGTGTTTTACATTGCTTATATTGTTGCAATAAAGATTCTTGCAACAACTTATTATTATTTAAATTGAGTTATTGTTAACGAATCCGGAACAATTACCAGTAATCCTTCTATAAACTGCAATGTATCGTTTCCACGTATAATTAAATTCCCCAATAAATCCCTCATTAATGAATGCAGTATTATATCGTACGCATAATATACATTTATGATATAAAATATATTATTAATTATACTAGGATTTATTTGGCTGTTCGAATATTCGGATTAATGTGCATTATAGCCTATAAAATATTGCAATATTTATGAATACTTTAACAGTAACCCAAAAATTAAAAAAAGAATAATGCGTTAACGAGTAATCGTTAAAAAAATTTTGTAATGAAGATAGTCACACCAACCGATTATGTTTTTAATTAAGTAACCTGTAATCTTCTTTGTAAACTGCAATTTATCATTACTACGTATAATAAAATTCGGCAATAAATCTCTCATTAATGAATGCAGTATTATATTGTACGCATAATTTACTAATATAATATAAAATATTATGTATGTTAAAAGTTAAAAAAACGGCGGTAACTTAGTTGCCCACCTAATATATTAATAATTATACTAGGGTATATTTGACTGTTCGAATATTCGAGTCAATGTATGTAAATATTGCAATATTGCAATATTGCAATATTTTTACCAATTCAATTATACGTGCAAATGATAAATTGCAGTTCACACACAGGATTACAGGTTACTTAATTTCAAACATATATCTTTACTGCAAAAATTTGCTTACGAATGTATATGTAAATGCACCATACTTTTTTAATTTTTTGGTTACTGTGGAAGTATTCTGTATGGGCCATAAATATTGCCATATTTTATAAGTTATAATGTAAATGTTAGAATGCAAATGCACATTAAAATTTTTTTTAAAATTATGATGCATTACATATAATTTTTGCAACGAAGATATATCTTTAAAATTAAATAACCTGTAATCTTGTATTAAACTGCAATTTATCATTTCCACGTATAATTAAATTCGTCACTGAAAGGCATAATATATAAAATACAAAATACAAAATATAAAATATAAAATATACTAATACTTATTTGCCAACTCATATAGCATGCAAAATATGCAATACGCGTCCGATAAAAATTGAGATACGATAGTGCTGATTTAAAGGCAAGTGGAATCAGTCTTGTGAGAGGAGGGTGGGGGGTTCGCCGGGTCTCTTTAATGTCGACTATAAATCCTCTTTGGCCTCGTAGAGGTACAACTCGTTATTGGAAATGTTGGGTAGGGGGGAGGGAAAAGCGAGGGGGCGAATGAAAAAGAGGGAGTGAGAAGAGTATCGGGAGTTGGTTGGCGTGCATCGTTATGAAGGAAGGCTGAAGGCTCTTTTGTGTCAAATGCTTTTGCCATTCTTGGCGGGCAAAGTGAAGCCGGGGGACTCGAGCATCAGCCAGGAAACGCGGAGTACTGTCAATCGCGGTGAAATCGGTCGCGACATTATGTCGGCCTGGGAGAGCCACCGTCGTCGTCGTCGTCGTCGTCGGCGTCGTCGTCGGCGTCTCCGCGAGGAATAAAAGCAGCTCCGGGAAACGAGAAGAAGGAAGAGTGGCCGAAGCTAGAAGTGCGCTCGCTTTTACTGGAGGCTTAGTCGCCGCGAGAGAATGAGAAAGAGAAAAGAGAGGGGCGGATTGGTGGTGGGAAGAGGACGAGGAGCGCTGCGATCGGAGAGGTTGACTTTAATTGGACTCAAAAAATCGACAGACAGCCACTGCACCGACTGCGTGAAGAGGTCGCGGCCGCTCAAGCAATTTGGCTAAAAAGATAAGGCCGTCGCCGATGTCGCCACCGCAGCAACGCCGTCGCCGCCGCCACCCCCGTCGACGTCGACGAAGCAAAGGGAAATAAGGGAGTCCAGGAGACGAGCATCCTCCAACTGAAAGACCAATTTGTAGCAATGCGTTACCAGCCGAAGACACTATTAGCGTCACAGGCATGCCGAGTGGAAAGGGCGCCGCTTAAAGGAAGGAAAAGAAAGCGACTACTGCGCTACCAGCATCGCCGCCGCGACGCGACGCGCCGCGGCGAAAGTGGATTTCCCCCGCAACACTCAGACAACTCCCTCCGGCTGCTGCTACTGCTGCTGACGACGACAACGAGCAAAGAGGAGTCGAGCTCTTCCTCCAGCTAAGGAAGCTGCATCTATTTTCCCCATTATCATCCCCCACTTCAAATATGAAGCTGCATCCGCTGTGTACTTATTTGTCAGCTGATATTATACTTACAGTAAAATTAATACTGTAAAGTAATAATAATTAACGAAAGAATAATAACAGGAAAGAGTTTGCAATCCAATCGAACTTCGAAAAGGGGGTTGAACAGGTGGTAATTGATTGCAAAAGGTTAACAATGTTGCATCCACTGTGTACTTATTTGTCAACTGACATTATACTTACAATAAAATTAATATTGTAAAGTAATAATAATTAACGAAAGAATAATAACAGTAAAGAGTCTTTCATCCAATCGAACTTCGAAAAGGGGGTTGAACAGGTGGTAATTGATTGCAAAAGGTTAACAATGTTGCATCCACTGTGTACTTATTTGTCAGCTGACATTATACTTACAATAAAATTAATACAGTAAAGTAATAATAATTAACGAACAAACAGTTACAGTAAAAAGTTTTTCATTCAAATGATCTTCGAAAAGGAGGGTTGAAGAAATATGTAGCAATTGATGGCAAAGGGTTAACAATGTTACATCTTCTGTGTATTTATTATAATACTGTATTAATACTGTAAAGTAATAATAAGTAACGAACAAATAATAACAGTAAAAAGTCTGCCATCCAAACGATCTTCGAAAAGGGGGTTGAAGAAACAGGTAGCAATTGATCGCAAAGGGTTAACAAGGTTGCATCCGCTGTGTACTTATTTGTCTTAATGTAGTAAAATTTGAAAGAGTAGGATGCAATAAACAGGCGAGTTTCTATGCTCAAGAATGATTTTAAAATTGAAAGCGATGAAAACGATTCAAAAACGATCATCTATCATCAACAGCCCGTTTCCAATGAATTCTCACGGAGCGCTGACAGGTGAAATTTGTTACGTGTTGTGAGTTACAACACACAAGTGAGAACACATTTCGAATATAATTAATTCATAATGTTACCTTCTTTAACCTCTTAACTGTGGAATTTAGTTTTAAAAATCTCCCACACAGTGCGGAATTAAAATTAAGCAAATGCAAGTACGACGAATATACACGTCAACCGCACTTAACTGGTTAAATTTAATGAACTAAAACTTAAAATAGTAGAATGCAATAAACAAGCAAGCTTGTATGCTCAAGAATGATTTTAAAATCGAAAGCGATGAAAACGATTCAAAAACGATCATCTATCATCAACAGCCCGTTTCCAATGAATTCTCACGGAGCGCTGACAGGTGAAATTGTTACGTGTTGTGAGTTACAACACGCAAGTGAGAACACATTTCAAAATATAATTAGTTCATAATGTTACCTTCTTCAACATTAATGAACTAAAATTTGAAAGAGTAAGATGCAATAATCATGCGAGTTTCTATGCTCAAGAATGATTTTAAAATTGAAAGCGATGAAAACGATTCAAAAACGATCATCTATCATCAACAGCCCGTTTCCAATGAATTCTCGCGGAGCGCTGACAGGTGAAATTTGTTACGTGTCGGGAGTTACAAGACGCAAGTGAGAACAGAGCTTAAGACTGCGGAAACGGAGGAAAAGCGTGCGCCACGTGGAAGGCTAATATCCTTGGGAGTCTAATCGGTGCAGGGATGCCAGAGCAATTCGTCATTCCAAGGTAAGCCGCACGCTGCTCCAGCTTGACGCGCCACGCCAAGCCAAGCCGAACAACTTGGAGATTTCGGATGCGTTTCGCTTGGATGCTTACACGCTGTAAGCGCTTGTAATCGTTGTTGGCTTTGGTTTGTAAGCGCTTGCGGAGCTAAGATCATTTCCCTGCCTCCTTTTGTTTCGGATTCAGATAGCTGTCGCTTTGTTTATTTTCGAGACGTTGAACTTAAATAACTATTATCTTGCTGTCTGATCGAAACTTTTAACTAGGTGAGCACACTTTGAAATTTTATAATTACACTTAACTCGTAAATGTGGAAATAGTTTAATGGACAACATCTTCCCGCGCGATAAAAATTAGTTTTACAACAAGAGTTTATTTCCAATGTTTCCAAAAATTAACTCAAATTTGGAGCGGAGACAGCTATTCTCCGATTGTGAATTGTGATTCGAAAATACGTTTCAAAACATTATAATTTATTATTATTAATTAAAAGTTAAGAAGTATTAGCGATAAAATGCTAGATGTATGTATAATTACTAATTAGTTATAAATATAATTAATAACGTTTAAAAACTTTATTCTAGAATGGTTATTTTGAAGATATGCGTTGACAGAAAAAGTACGAAAAACAGCAGTTTAAAAGTTAAGACATATTCTCGTTGGATGAATGAAATTGTTCTTGATCTTTTATGTTGAATAACTTAGTATTTTGTGTAAATGAGCATCCACATAATGCAAGCAGGTCACAACTTTTGTTTATAGCAAGGGAAAAAATAAAGGAATTTTAAGAAATTTCGCGGAGGCGACAACTTTTGTAAAAATGGTTAAAATTTGTAAAAAAAATATCATTTTTTCTCAGAACTGAATTTCTATAACAAAATAGTTTGATGATTTTTTCTGGTATTCTTATCACACTTTTTTATAAGTCTGTGGTTTCCTGTCGAAACTTTGAAATGCATTGTACAGAAAACACACAGTTTTTATTCAAAGCGATTCTCCTTCGTAAACGATTAATCAACTTCAAACTTTATAAATGGCTAATTAATAATCTTCTCTGCGCGTTTCAAAAATTGCTGACATTTATGAAAAAAGCAATGTAAAGCGGCAACTTTCTTAGGCGCGCAACAGTTGAGCACAACGAATGTAGGAGCGTGCGTCCCCTTTTTTGTCTTCCCCCGTCAGAAGAGACATCCGCGAGCGTGTGTGACCGCACATAATGATTCGACGATGACGTCAAGTTTCAATTTGCGAGCGCTTACATCACCAAACTAAACGGCGCCAATATTGCTATTAACACTTTATGCAAATAAGAAGTCATGTCGAATGTACTTTTTATTTTTAGTCGACTTCGAAAAAAAGGAAGTTTTCAGTTCGTATTTGTAATGTTTTGTAATGTCAATAAAAATGCATCCAAGTCGAATGCACTCTTTATTTTTAGTCGACTTTGAAAAAAGGGAGTTCTCACTTCGTTTTTGTAATGTTTGTTTTGTCTGAAATCTTTTCTACTTTATAAAGGAGACTTTTACAATGGATCAATTACTAAAAATTGTCGAATTTATTTATCACGACACATTATTATTACCAAATATAATACTTCCATTGATTTCAGCATCAATTGTGTAAAAATAATTCAAATAACATAATTTTTGTTATGTATTATAGTGCAAGTCGCTGTAGATGTTACATTTTATATAAAGACTTATTACTCAAAATTGAAAAATTATATTTTTATACCCTTTACGTAATAATAAATGGCAGTATTTCCTCTTCCTTATAGAATTTTTAACAAATATTAGTACATGACGATCAGTTCGAAAATAATTTATTTTGCAAACGTTCTAAATCCTGTAATTTAGGCAACTAATATTCTAAATTGCACCCTAAGATACCAAAATCACCTTACAATCAGAAATCGTAATATTAATATGAATTTTGGATTAAATAAGATTAAATAGATAAATATTTCCAATGGAAGAATTAACCTCAAAAGCTAGAATAAGAAAATACTTTAATAAAGAAAGCCATTAAAGAACATGTAAACGTGGGTTAAAAAGCCAACATTTTTATTTTGTATCTTTTAATATTTAAAAATGTTTAATTTTTCACTATCATTCATTCTATCTTTCTTTTAAATCGCTCCTGTGCGATTTAAGAAACCTGACAACATTCTAGTATTTTTTAATTACTAACCTAGCAACATTAATGGAAAAAGAAATTTAACTTGTCAATCTAAATCTAATAATATTATAGTCATTAACAATTTTTGCGAACATGACTATGTTCGATTTGCGAAGGGATGCGATTTTGAGAAGCTTGCCCTATCAGAATTGAGAGTGAGGCGTCCCGTGGCGAGGCGTTCCCGTGCCGCCGCCGGCGTCGGGAAGCCGGAAGACGTGTGCTCTTCTTCCCTGACCTGGCCGCAGCACTCCGAAATAGAAGAAAGCATTTTTCTCCGGCGTTGGCTCGACGTATTGCCTACGTATCTTGGCGTGGGATCAAGGAATACATGCATCCTTAATGCTGCTCGCTTCTCAGGGTGCAAGAGAAAGAGAAAAAGAGAGAGAAAAAGAGAGAAAGAGAAAGGGAAATCGTGGCCGCCCAATGCACACCCGGAGTACCATCACGGTGATGAATCGCGGCTGTTCCTGAGCGACGAAAGACTAGCAAGAAAAATGACAGGAATTCGGCCAATGGGAATGAAAATATGAAATGCGCCGAAAGATAAATATCGCCGCTCGTCCGCCACTAGTCAGTGTAAACATATTCGTGGCAGAGCGATGCCCTCCCCTCCTCCCACGCACCCGAGAATCACTCGCTCCGGAAAATACCATCGCGCGCCTTTCCACCCTCCGCGGAATCTCCAAGTCCGAGCCTTTTATAAATCCTCTCGCTATTCACCCTTTGCGCTCCATGAGTTTTTCGCTAGCCTCGACTAGCAACGTTTAGTGAATATTTGACTGACTCTTTAAAAGTAATATAAAATTTTATATAGGAATTAACGTAGAAAAATATGTTTTAATTGGCATTATGTTTACAATACAATTAGTATTGTAAAGTAATAATAATTAACCAAAGCATAGTAACAGTAAAAACGAACTTGATGGAAACAGAAAACGAACTAGCAAGGTTTTATGAATATTCGACGAACTCTTTAAAAGTAGTATTAAATTTTATATAGGAATTAACGTGGGAAAATATGTTTTAATTGACATTATGTTTACAATACAATTAGTATTGTAAAGTAATAATAATTAATCAAAGAATAGTAACAGTAAAAACGAACTAGCAACGTTTAATGAATGTTTGACTAACTCTTTAAAAGTAGCATCAAATTGTATACACAAATTAACGTAGAAATATTATAATTGCAAAGTATAGCAAAAATATTATAATATTGCAAAGTAATAATAATTCACGATAGAATAATAACAGTAAAAACGAACTCGATCAAAATGGAAAACGAATTAGCAAGGCTTGATGATTATTTGACGAACTCCTTAAAGGTAGCATACAATTTTATATACAAATTAAGGTGGTAAAATATGTTTTAACTAACATTATGTTTACATTGAAATCAATATTACAAAGTAATAGTAACTAACGAAAGGATAATAACAGTAAAAACGAAGTTGATCGAAATGGGAGTTGAAAAGGCAGGTGGCAACTGATTGCATAATGGTTAAATATGACACGAATAAATAAATGATCAATGTCAACTAAAGCATAGTATTGTTATATTTATTAAACAATGCCTGTAACAAAATAACAATACATGTGAAACTATACATGTTTTACTTGATACCTTTGGTAAGTTGTTTTTAACAAATGTACCTATAATTTTTATACCAACCGAAACTAGATTGAAAGAAAGAAATTATACAGAAATATGCTTTACATGATTTAACATAACAGACAAACTAACGAACGAGTATAAAAACACGCATCTACCCATTCGGAGTAAGTAAAGTAAGAACCGTTGATACTAAGTATATTATTTTTTTCAGTAGATTATTTTATATATTTATATGTATAATATCGTATGTTATTATTCACATTATAAACAAATATATTCACCAGACATGTAAATATAAAAAATATCATGTCACTGCCACAATTCAGATCCAAGTGGAAAACCCTGTACAAGATTCTCGATACATTCATTTGACTAACTCGAAACGATCACGTCCACCGATTTCCAAATATCCTTCACAAAACAGATTCTTCCCCTTCCAAATTCTAATAAAAATCAGAACTACCCTAGCGCCACGTGGAACCAGTTTGCTAATTTGCGAGCGTCCGCTGAAACTTGCGGGGTCAGCGGCACTTCTGTTAAAAAGAATCAAGGAAAAGTGGAGGAAAGCTCACCGGGGCTGATAGATATTTGATTAGATTGTCTGCAAATACTACGCTTGGAATAAAGTTTGGTTAGAACCAGGGAAAAGGAGATGTGTATGTGTGTGTGTGTGTGTGTGGCGAGGTCGTTGGCAAGGTGTGGTCCGGCCGGTTTCGGGCGGGCAATGTCGAGGCTATTTCGAAGCGGCGGCGGCGGAAGGTCCTTATCGATCGACTGCTCCCGATTTACCCCGGCCGGAGATGGAATTATAAATAGTGCCGGGAGAGAATTTGCACACACACTCTCCTCTCCTCTCTCTTTCTCTCTCTCGTTCGGTGGATCCTCCGAAATCGATATTCAAGGTCGGCTCCCACCTTCGGCCGCTCCACCCCGCCGACAGTAAGTGGAGCAAGCATTCCACCGCGGCGAGCGAAACCCGAGCGCGCAATCTTAAGCTACCACATACAAGTAAATGGGTGAAAAAATCAAATTTTCCCCCAAAAACTGTGTTAATAATGGTATATGGCGCAGAAATTGACGAATTTTGAAACTTTTTGATGGATTGTGTAAAAAGATACGAAAGATATTTGCTAAATATACCCAAAACTTCAAACGCGTTTTTCTTCAAACACGTTTTTCTTAGTGGTAACCAACATAACTAATTCATTATTGAACAGATAAAGCTGAAAATTTAATCAGATCTTTTTAATAGGGTTATCTACTGCACTACGTAGCGTTTTTTGTATATCTATCCCAGTTCTTTTTCTTTCTATATAAAATGCTTAATTTTCTAGAAAAAATCGATCTGATGATTATAAATAGCGATATGTTCCGCACAAAATAAAACTTAAAAGATCTGCTTCCGTAGTGCAGTTGAGTTCTCTTTCTATTAAATGAAGAGTACTTGTTTATTGGATTCGGATGAAAAATAGTGGAGCTACACCGATTACCGCAGCCATGTTTCATTCACTATGACATTACGAAAGTCGCTGTGGCAAGCTAGTTACTGCAAGGATTGTAAACAAATTTACAGCATATATTGTTTACAATATGTACTTTAATATATAGATAATACTTTTGCCGAAAGAAAATTATTTGCAGGGGAAAAAATCGAATTTTTGTACCGTTTTCTAATATTTTACTTGTATGTGGTACCTTAAAGAGGGTCGCAAACCAGAAATCCTAAAAATAGATGCGTTTTCGGAATTTTCTTGTCGCAAATGTTAATCTACTTAATCTCTTGTAACCCTACAAATGGGAATTTTTGGTTTGAGTTATTGAGATTAATGCATCGATTGAAAGTGTTAGTCTATTTAATTTGTTACGTTTATAAATAGGAATTCCTTATTTCATTTTGCTTTACATGCAAAGTCCGTATTAAAGTTATGATTTCTAATTGGAGGACAATTTTGGAAACCTAGGAGAAGGAAAACTATTTTACTTGTACAGCATCCGAGAAAATAGTTGTCACAATCTACAAAACGATGGTCGAACAGAAAGTTAAATATCGTATTATGTACAGGGTGAGTCACTTGCCTTTGAATCACCACGGTCGAGCATACATTGTTCCATATAAAATCATTATAAATAACCTAGACATTTAAATTATACTCAAATGTTTCTCAACATTTGTCTGCATTTTATGCATTTAGACTTTTACATGTTTCAGTTATGTTAAATCGCACATGAAATTTCACCCTGCAGAAGCCAGTTATACATAATATTCCTCTATAAATATAATATAATAAAATATTGTCTCCTTACGTTGCTAGCCATTCGAAGGAAGTCTATGCTAAAACTTGGTCAAATATTCGCCCCGACAGACTACAGAATTTAACACTTTGACGGCCGGACATTTTTTTCATTTCTTATACGTTGCCGCAGGTGGAATTAAAGCATATTTTGTTAACCCTTCAGCGGCTATTTCAACGCAATTCTTTGTAAAACAGTCATTTGTAACTTTATTATCATTTAAAATGTGAACAAGTTTATTTTGTAACTTTAAATAGGTCTACTTATGTTTCCAATATTTGGAGTAACGAAATACTGTTTCAATCAAAACTAACAAATTACAGAATAAAGGAGCGTAAAAACCCATAAATAAATCTGTATGTTTAAAGAAATATAAGAAAGTATTACGTAAAATTTTTACATCTGCATATCACCTCTTAGAATATATTAAAACAAAACATAATTTTTTTTAGAAAGTCACGCATACGTGACAGCGGCCGTCAAAGTGTTAATACAATCTATTATTAAGCAGAAAATATCTAGTATAATTAAATAGATGTCTAGTAAAAGCGGGCTAGGAAAGTTCTGATTCAAAGGCAAGTGAATCACCCTGTACATTGGGTGCGCATGACTTTTTAAAAGCCCCTTTTTAGGGGAGGAGGCCTTCTGTCGCAACTCCCTAAAAAAAGCTTTGCATGCCATGTGTAAATCCTATCAAACTTTACTTTTTCTTTGGCGGCTGTTTTGCAGATTGTGACAACTATTTTCTCGGATGCTGTATGTGGTACCTTAAACACGTGTGCCAACCTCGCCGCGTGCACAATAGCGCCCTCCTGAAAAATCCTTCCCAGGTGAAAGAGAGTGCAGAACTGGCGGCGGCGGCGATGATGGATCATTATTACACGTCTGACCTTCGTCGGGCGCGCGCTCATTCCTCAAGGGCCGATAAGCGCCAGACTGGCCAAGCAAACGGGAACTATTTCACTGCCGCGCCGCGCCACGCCGGCTAAAACTGGAGCGCGCTCTCAAAGCACGAATCTACTGGGTGATTCATTTCCCTTTGGAATCAACGCTGCCGGGCAGGGCCGTTCCTAACTTGGTCGTCGCCCAGGTGCAAAGGCAATATCGCCGCCCTTATTCAGCATTTCTTAAGAATTCGATACGCTGTGTTTACTTTTATATCTACATATAGGAAGAGTATTAATACTTTTAGACAGCAATCATGAAAAAGAAAGATTCTTTCATTTTTTTACAATTTTCACAATCTAACGGTTGGTTAGAAATAAGTTTGTATTGAGAAAATGAAGCTGTATTTAGAAAGCCCAATACATTGCCATCTGAATTGATCAAAGTATATCTGTAAGACCGCAGATTTATGGCGACAACTTTGTAACTATGACAGACAAAATCATGAAATTAATTTAGAATGTTCTTTATATGGTGCACTTATATGTATTTAGACCGCAATCATGAGAAAGAAAGATTTTCTCATTTTTTAACAATTTTCACAATCTAACGGTTCGTTAGAAATAAGTTTGTATTGAGAAAATGAAGCTGTATTTAGAAAGTCTAATATATTGCCAGGTGAATTAATCAAAGTATATCTGTAAGACTAAGCTTTTGAAATAGAAATTCATTTGTGTAGGTGATTGATTGTTGGAGGAATCTCGTATTATTTAGTACATTGCAACTGTAAGCAATCGCGAGCTTAGGCAGTCTAAGCCTTCCTAGTTTCTCAGGACACGTTTTGTCGAAATATGCTTTATTGACAAAGATATATTGAAATGTTCAGGGCCGTTCCTAAGTTGGTGGCCGCCCAGGTGCAAAGGCAATATCGCCGCCCTTATTCAGCATTTCTTAAGAATTCGATACGCTGTGTTTACTTTTCTATCTACATATAGAAAGAGTATAAATTCAATTAGACAGCAATCATGAAAAAGAAAGATTTTTCATTTTTGAACAATTTTCACAATCTAACTGGTGTTTAAAAATAAGTTTGTATTGAGAAAACGAACCTGTATTTAGAAAGCCCAATATATTGCCACGTGAATTAATCAAAGTGCTTGATTGTTGGAGGAATGTCGTATTGTTTAGTACATTGCAACTGTAAGCAATCGCGAACTTAGCCAGTCTCTGTTATTTCGTATTGATAAAAACATATTACAATTTAGCGAAAATCGGAAGAAATGCTGCCGAAAAAAAGTGATTGATTTCACGTGTAATTTCCGGCAACAAAGGGTTTGAGGCTGCCCGTAGATTTGGCCGCCCAAGTGCGCTGGCACCCCTTGCACCTACGTCAGGAACGGCCCTGCTGCCGGGAATTCTCGCCTCTGTTCGCCTGTGTTTCTGTCTTCCTGGGAATTGTTATGATTGTCCTGCTTAATCCCTCCGCGTGCTTCGAGACACACGTGGCTAGAAATTGCGTTGTTTATTAATTTCCATTTCCATTAATTTCCAGACTTTAAATCGACTCCTGTCTCTCTCTGTGTTTGTCTGTGTGTATGTCTGTGTTTGTCTGGCGCACCAAGGAACGTATCTACTTTCCCTCGATTCTCGAAATGGTGTCGAGTTTAGATAAACCTTGTCCTCTATTTATCTCCACTGAATAACTCACTCGCCAATTCAAACGAACTAATCTTCGAAATAACTTTAATGTACTTGAAAGTCTATCGAATACTTTCCTTCACTTTGGAATCAACGCTGTCGGGAATTCTCGCCTCTGTTCGCCTGTATTTCTGTCTTGCTGGGAATTGTTATGATTGTCGTGCTTAATACCTCCGCGTGCTTCGAAACACACGTGGCTAGAAATTGCGTTGTTTATTAATTTCCATGCAAACTCAATACTACCCTCGCTATTTATTTACAAAGACCTACTCACAACCGATTTCAATGATTTTGATATATGTTTATCGCGCAGGGTCGTAACAATATAATATATATATAAAAATGAATCTTCGTCTGTATGTATGGCTGAATCACATACAGCATCCGACAAAATAGTTGTCACAATCAGCAAAGTTTTCGACGGACAGAAAGTAAAATTTAATAGCATGTACAGGGTGATTCACTTGCCTTTGAATCAGAACTCTCTTAGCCCACTTTTACTTGACATCTATTTAAGTAATTATACTATATATGCTCTGTTTAACAATGGACTGTATTAAATTACGTAGTCTGTTGGAGGGAATATTTTACCAAGTTTTAGCATCGACTTCCTTCGAATGGCTAGCAACGTAAGGAGAAAATATTTTATTATATTATATTTACAGAGGAATATTATATATAACTGGCTTCTGCAGGGTGAAATTTCATATGCAAGTTAACATAACTCAAACATGTAAAAGTATAAATGCAGAAAATGCAGACAAATGTTGAGAAACATTTGAGTACAATTTAAATGTCTTGCTTATTTATAACGATTTTATATGGTACAGTGTATGCCCGACTCATGATTCAAAGGCAAGTGACTCACCCTGTACATCCGGTATGCAAGACTTTTTTCGAGGTTGCGAAAGTATGCGAGCCTCCCCTAAAAGTGGATTTTTAAAAAGTCATGTATAACAGGCGTACATAGTATAATACAAAATTTCACTTTTTATTCTGCGACCTTTTTGTAGATTGTGACAACTATTTTGTCGAATGCTGTACATCCTGGTCAAGAAACGCCGTTATTATCGACAAGTGTCAGTAAAATGGGTAAAACTATCAACGCGATGAATTATTGATTGATTGGCATTGGTGATCCTGCCGATATTGTACTTTTCTTTTTTTATCAATTTAATCATTACTTAAGACACTAGATAAATATGTTCGCTTTGCAGATTTGTGTGTTTGCGTACGACTGAGTGCGTGAAAAGAAAAAATGTAGTAGGATCAAGCGACAGTGAAAGCAAATTCTGCCAAAAGGGATATCAACCCAGATAGTACAACTGTCGGAAAGACTTCATAGCGTCGTCCTGGCAAAGACTATTCTCCCGGCCGGAACCCCTTGATAGAACGTTTAATGGGAGACAGCACAAATATACAAATATTTAACAATAGACTGTATTAAATTATGTAGTCCGCTTTCGCCAATATTTTACAAACTTTTAGCATCGACGACCTTCGAATGAGTAGCAACATAAGAAGAAAATATTTTATTCTATTATATTTATAGTGCAATATTATATATAACTGGCTTCTTCAGGCTGAAAGTTCATGTTCAAGTTAACATAATTGAAACATTTAAAAGTCTAAATGCATAAAATGCAGACAAATGTTGAGAAACATTTGAGTTTAATTGAAATTTCTAGGTTATAATGATTTTATATGGAACAGTGTGTGCTCGACAATGGTGATTCCATGGCAAGTGAATCACCCTGTACAATGCATGAAATACAATATACACCTGTTCGATAAACAATGAGGTAGGAGTTAATGGGAGACAGCAAAAATATTCAAATATTTAACAATAGACTGTATTAAATTATGTAGTCCGCTTTCGCCAATATTTTACGAACTTTTAGCATCGACGACCTTCGAATGAGTAACAATGTAAGAAGAAAATATTTGATTCTATTATATTTACAGTGCAATATTATATATAACTGGCTTCTTCAGGCTGAAATTTCATGTGCAAGTTAACATAACGCAAACACGTAAAAGTGCAAATGCATAAAATGCAAACAAATGTTGAGAAACATTTGAGTATAATTGAAATTTCTAGGTTATAATGATTTTATATGGAACAGTGTATGCTCGACAATGGTGATTCCAAAGCAAGTGAATCACCCTGTACAATGCATGAAATACAATATACACCTGTTCGATAAACAATGAGGTAGGAGTGTGCCAATTGAAAGTCAACTGAATCACCGAGTGGTTCTCCGTAGCTTCGCGGAACATTTCCAGGAAGGTCGTGGCATTCGGGACGTTTATCAATGAAGGAAAGAAGAGAAGAAAGACAAGGACTGGCACGAAACACCTGCGATCAAAGTATGTGCCGAATACTAAAGCGATTTGCCGATTCAATGAAAATCTAATAAAGTATTAAAGTAGCACAGTCGTCCTTCTCTCTCTCTCTCTTTCTCTCTCTTTCTCTGTTGGTGGGAGTTAGCAGTAAAATTCTCGTTCTGGCGGCGGCGGCGTACTGTTTCAACGTCGATAGCTCGTTTCCCGTGGGGAAAAAGGAGAGGGCGAGGGCGAGGGCGAACGCTTTCCTCGGATAAGGCAATTACGATATAGCGGAGCATCCGTTTCGAGAGCGGGGCAAACGAGCAAAAAAGCGAAACGGACGAAATTGCAGGGCGGTCCTTTTGCAAGAAGGAAGAAGACACGGCCGACAGATTACGCGCGCAAGAGAGAGATTTAGCGTTCGGCAATTCGCGTTTGCATTAAAAGCCTAGTCTTCTCTCTCTCTCTCTTTCTCTTCGCTCTCGCGTGTTCTCTCCTTCCCCCCCACCGCCGCCGCTAAATGCACTTGCCACTTTAAAAGGGGACCAGTTCTCCTCCCGGCATTCAGGCATTCACTTTGGAAACTCGTAATAATATCGACGCTGGACTTCACCGGCACTTCGACTCGCTCCTGGAATTTCGGTAGTTACCGAACTATTGGATAAAGGAAGTTCAAACGAAAATCTCGAAGAAAAGCGGAACAAGCCGCGCTTCGCTCGGCTGTCCGCCGCCTGTCGAGCGCCGCGGCGCTCAGTCTCGCTAAAGAAAATTCTCCAGCGATTTAAAGTCTATCTCGAAAAATAATTCCCAACACCTGCTTTCCCCCACTTACGACTTCGCTGAGCTGTTCTGTACTTTGGACTTTTGATACACCTGTGCGATATCAAGTTGGTAGTTTCAAATTTCAGTTTCGCGAGAACATAATATTATTTGCGAGATTTAGTTTGGTATAATAAAACGGCTAATAATTGTCAGTATTTTTTTAGTTTTTCTCTCATATACTTTTATAAGCCTGTAGTTTTTTATTTTTGATGCTAAATTTCAAAATGTGTCATTAGCAGTTGTTAGCCATACAAGAAAAGTGAATAAAAGCTACACCTTTTCATTAAAAAAATCTGCGGCTATAATCGGTCAAGTAAGTTCAATTAAGTATAAAATACCAGAAAATTACGAAAAAGTGTACTAAATTGTCAAAATAATTGGAATATTTTCAAGTGAATATCAATTTTTAAAAGATATTAGTTTCTTAGTATTTCTTTAAATTTTATTACAATTATACACGATTAAAATTTATTTCTCTAAAATTTATAGTTCTAAAATTAAGGAGGTTGATATCGTCAATTAAGAAGATATTTCAAATGACAATAAAACCGATTTTCGAATAGGAAAATGCAATTTGGAATAAACTTCTGCTACGTCACAGAACTTTTTATTAGTTACTTTTATTTTTGTATTATTTATCACGTTATTTCTACAAATGAAACCATTTCCTTTTCACTCTCTGCTCAAATATTCTCGAAACGGACAGATGAAGCTTTTGAAACTTAGCCTGATTATTCGAAAATGTCTCATTTACCACATGAAATGTTTTTTATTCGTGTGTCATTATTGTATCAGACATTTTTAAACCATAAACGATAATCTCTGCTTTCGTCACCATAAAAGTCCACGCATAAAAATACATTTTTAGACATTGATTACTCGAAAACTGTGCAGACAAATAAATCGAAATTTTGAAGAGAGGTAAATTTAAAAAAAAGTAAAATAAGTTTATCAATCAAATAAACCTAGCTCAAATAAGGTAAATTTTACAGTTGGCTATCATTCTCTGTAAATTGCAATCCTTTCTCATTAGTTCCATTTTCAGCACCAACCTCCTCCAAAAGGAACATCGAAAGACAAAAGCAGAGGGAAAACGAGCGGAATGTTGGATTCTATCCTACAGCATACACGCTTAGTTTCTGTTATTTATATTTGATAAGTTCAGTCGTCTCGTCCACAATGATATTTGTATGTTTCTAAATCTGTCATAATGTTTCATTCGTCACCAGTCTTTCAAAGAGTTAAGATCAAATGAAGTTATATTCGTTTCCTAAGTATTTCACACTAATTTCTACGGGAAAAGAATCACTCTTCAACACGGAATTGGAACGAAAATCGCGCGATATTCTACTTGGGCGATTATTCTATCGGCTGACTATATCTGAAACAGGGAATTAACGGTGATCCTGAAAAGCAGTATTTGCAATAGGCGTGTTATCCCGTCTCGAGTGAATTCAAGTCCAATAGAGAGACACGGTTCCCAGCTGTTTATCTTGAATTACGAATTCCAGCGGGCTAAGGAGCGAGTTCACGCGCGCGGCCCTCCTCCTCTCTTAAGTGACATTTGACTGCTTTCGAGCGGATTCCTCGCTCTATTGTTGGAAGGCTGCGTTAACCGGACGAATAAAGTTCATTCGCGACTTTAAATCGACTCCTGTCTCTGTGTTTGTCTGTATGCCTGTGTGTGTATGTGTCTGGCGCACCAAGGAACGTATCTACTTTCCCTCGACTCTCGAAATGGTGTCGAGTTTAGATAAACCTTGTCCTCTATTTATCTCCACTGAATAACTCACTCGCCAATTCAAACGAACTATGCTTCGAGATAACTTTAATGTACTTGAAAGTCTCTATTGAATAATTTCCTTCAATTTTGCGTCATTTAGTAGAATAAGTATGTTTTTAAAGAAGAAATCAAAGGTAATTTACTGTGTTGGAATTTGACGAAGGAAGAAACATATCTTTTTTCGCTTGATTTTAACAATGTTGTCGAGTTTAGATAAACTTTGATTTAGTTATTCTAACAAATTATTCTTCGAAATAATTTTAACGTATTCGAAAATGAATCCAATAATTTTCTTCTCTTTTACGTCATTTGATGACGTCATAGAACAAATACATTTTGAAAAAGGAAGTCTTCTTTTCCGGAAAGTAGATACCAAAAACAAAGTTACTTCATCGAGTAGATATTTGATGGATAAAAAACCATATTTTTTTTCCTTTGACTTCAAAAGTGCTGTCGAGTTTAAATAAACTCTGTTCTTTATTTATTTCGACTGATTACCTGATTCAAACATTGAAACAAACTATTCTTCGAAATAACTCGAACACAAATCGAATAATTTTCTTTATTTTTGCATCATTTAGTAGAATAAGTACGTTTTTAAAGAAAAAGTCTCTTATTTTCTGGAAATTAGATATCAAAATCGAAGTTAATTTATCGAGTAGATATCTGATGGACAGAACACATATCTTCTTTCGTCTGACTTTCAAAATACTGTTGAATTTAGATAAACTCCATTCTCTTTTTATCTCAACAGAATAACTGACTCAGAAATTGAAACGAACTATTCTTCGAAATAGATTGAACGTATTTGATAAAGCGGGTGAAACATTTTTCTGCAGTATTGCGTCAAAACTGGGTCATGCAGTAGAATAAGTGCATTTCTAAAAAAGGCTTCTTCTCCTTTCCGGGAGTGAGGAGCGTTCGTTAAAGTCGAATTCATCCAGAAGATATCATTTGAAGGTATTATTTGACTCTTGAAAGTGCTGTCGAATTTAAATAAACCTAGTTTTGTCTAACAAAACGGCTAATAATTTTCGATTTTTTTAGTTTTCCTGTCATATTCTTCTATAAGCCTGAATTTTAAAATCTATTTTGATTGCAAAATTCAAAATGTGCCATTAGTAGTTGTTAGTCATACAAGAAAAGTGTATAAAAGCTGCACCTTTTAATGGAAAGAATCTGCGTTTGTCAAGTCAAGTAAGTTCAATTAAGTGTAGAATGCCAGAAAATTACGGAAAACGTGATTTACTAAATTGTCAAAGTAATTGGTATGATATTTTCACGTGAATACCAATTTTGCAAAAATATTTTCTTAATATTTCCCTAACTTTTATTACAATTATACACGATGAATTTTCAAAAATAATTTTTTATTTACCTCATTCGTTTTTTAAAATTTATCTCTCGAAACGAGCTATTCATCGAAGTAAACTCGATCGTTTTTGAAAGTGTGCGGCGCAATTTTGCTGGACTTTGACGTAAAAACTGGGTCATACAGTGGAATAACTAGATTTCTAAAGAAAGCTTCGCCTGCTCTCCAACACTCGGCTGTCTTCATCAAACTCGAAGTGCAATTCTACGAGAGCGAAGCCTGACTTCAAAAGGATTAATCTACCTCTGCCTATCTCTTCCCGCACCTTCCAGCGGCTCTGCTTCGTCAAAGCTGATGATTAGATTAGTTTTCGTGGCGCGGAAACATGTTGGAACGTCGGAGCATTGCGCCGGCATTCCTTCCAATATTACGTCAGCGCGCTCGCGAAAATATCGCTTGCACTAAACGCCAGAAGAAAAAACAGGCGCACGAAACGACTTTTTGTGTGTGTCGGAAGTGGAATAAATGCAGAAGAGAATTTGTTTAAACTTGGTGCAATCGCCTTCGATCACATCCAATCGCTCATCTCAATTGATCATCCGTCGCACAATATCGAACTATAATCAGTCAAAAAATCAACGCTTGCAAAAGTCGCGCCATGCACGCACATGTACACACATTTGCTCGCATTCCCTTTTGACTATCATGGTTTTGCTTATTCTTTCACGCGCTCTTTTTTATAGCAGTTCACACTTGCACATATACATAAGAGCGACTGCACAATGTTTCTGTTCCGTACAATCAAACATCTTTCCTTTTTTCTACGTTTCTTTCTCTTAGTTGCCTATATCGCATGATTTAGCGGGTTTGGAAAATCAATGATTTTTATTCTGATCATCGTGTATTAAAATTATAAAAGAATTCCATATGAAAGTGGAAATGCTGCAGTTTATTATGACATACAGAATTTCCGAATAATACCAAAGAAAACAGGGTGCCTTAAATCGCTATTTAAACAATTGCAAAGAAATAGAAATAGTACAAGAAATAGTACAATAAGATAAAAGAATATAGTGAACGGGAGAAAATACGAAAATATAGTAAATTGGGTAAGAGATACAGAAAAGATAAAGAGAACAAGAATGCCAATGATTTAAAAATAGAAAGGAAAGAGAGAAATAATATAATACTTAAGGAGGATCGAATATTATAAGTAGAACAGGTTATGTTGTAGGCCAGAGATGTGGAATATGATGTGGATGGGTGTGAGAAGATGTAAAACTAGATTCATTACATAGTCGTATAACTCTAATTAATAAAATACATCGATTTCTGAATAATAAATCTTCATGTCGAATATTGTAAGTAGGGTATCTACGCAAATAGCAGATGAAAAGAGGTTATGTTGTAGGCCAGTGATGTGGGACATGATAAGAAATGGATATGATAAGAAAATGTCAAATTAAATTCATTACTTAGTTGTATAACTGTAATTAATAAAATACATACATTTCTGAATAATGACTCTTCATGTCGAATACTATAAGTAGAATATACGCGTAAATAGAAGAACAAGTTAGTGATGTAGTGATGTGGAATATGATGTGGATGGATGCGAGAAAGATGTAACACTAAATTCATTACATAGTTGTTATTAACAAGATATATAATACAATATAAAGATAAAAAAAATAGATATATAAAAAAGATATCTAAAAATAGATATACATATAAATTACAATATAAAATATTGTAAGTAGTAGACACGAACAGGTTATGTTGTAGGCCAATGATATGGAATATCATGTGAAATGGATGTGATAAGAAAATGTAAAATTAACTTCATTACATACTTGTATAACTGTAATTAATAAAATACCGCACATACATTTCTGAGTAATAAGATTTCATATAAAATATTGTAACTAGTAGACACGAACAGGTTATGTTGTAGGCCAGTGATGTGGAATATGATAAGAAAATGTAAAATTAAGTTCATTACCATACATTTCTGAGTATAGATTTCTGAGTAATAAGTCTTCACGTGAAAAGTAGAACGATTTGGGTAACCTAACCCTACTCAAGGAAAATCGTGATTTCCGAGTGGCGGCTACGAAAATCCCTGCAGGATAAACGTTCTGCGAGGAGGAAGAGAGGAGAGGTGGCGCGCGGGGGGGGGGGGGGGGGGGTTCGCCGATATCCTAGCAACAGACCGCGGGCTTCCTGGCTGACGTCAAGCGAGGAAAGAATTTTATTGACGCGAATCGAGCTGCGCTACGGCTTCGGATCCGCTTGTGTGTTCGGATCTTTAAAAATATTGATGCTCCGCCATCAAAACAGCGCGGCCTTTTTTTAGCGAGCGTCGCCGATATGCTCTTTGGCCGCGCGTTGCGAGCGGAGGAATCCGCGGGAATCGAGGAATAATAATGAAGTAAACGAGGCTGGCTGGCTGGCTGGCTGGCGGCGGCCGACTGCAACCACTCGAGGATGAAATAGATTCGCCCGGCAAACTTCCGTGGAAGAGAGTACGTTTTTCCACGGGACGCGTCCCGTGTTTATCTTTTCCCCGATGCCGGGCGAACGCTCGAGTGCAATGACGCGTGCCATCCACTACGAAAAATCCTCGCATACACTTATGCCAGACTCGCTCGCTCTCCCCACACCGCTTCGTCCCCCTCACATTTTGCTCGCGCGCTCATGCTAATTTCGTTCGTAAAATACTCTCGCAACTTGCTGGCACAAATCTTTTTACCATTTTGTAGATGAACTTCGCATTTCATGTGATACTTTACCTCGAATAAAAGTATAACTATTTTTAAGGGTGAAAATGCTGGTTTTTAGTTTAAAAAATGACCTTTCGAGAGGAAGTATAATTTTGAAAATCGTCCCCGGTTGCACATTCGCATTAAGTAGCTACTTTTTGCAAAATATTGTTTCATCTGTTTCAAATAAAAATTGCTTGACCTACAATGGATGTAACTTAAGAATAATTTGTTACTCGAGATCTTTGAAAATTTTTTAATAGAAGCCCAAACTCGAATTTGGGAAAATGATGACTTAAACCCCCCCTAATCAGACATGGAGAACAAGGGAAAAAAGTTTCATCAACACAAGGTTTACGGAACCCATTATTTTGACGGATTTTGGACTTCATGAGCAAAATTACAAAAACAATGACTATTTATTTTTGTCCAATTTATGCTGGCAATTATTTATGCTGTGCTAACAGATTTAACCAACTTATATTATATCTGTTGAGATTGCAATTGTTTTTAAATAAAATTAATTGCCTTTTTTAAGTAGAATACGTGGTTTCCTTTTCCTGTGAATTTGACGGGTTTTTGTAAAAATAAGTAAACAAAAATATCCGTAACTCCAGTAATAACCCTTTTAGCGACGATCAAAAATATGGCACCTATGCGAAGAATTCCTTAAATATAAAACATGAGAAGTATAAAAATTAATTTCTCTTTTACAAGCAATACTTAAATTCATAAAGAATTTTCTCAATTGTATTGCAATGAAATTAAACCATATATAACTAAGTTACAAATTTAATTTGAGGTAGAGAATACTTTTCGCAAGTGTTACGAACAACGATATATCGTCACTCGGCACTAAAAGGGTTAATCTCTGAGTGGGTCACATTTAATTAACCACCTAATTATTCTTTATATTTTCACATTTTTACTTATTCTCATCATCATTTTGCAATCCCTAATAATTGCTTTATTGTTACTGTTCGCACTGAGCGCCAATAAAAAATCTAACACAGCAACGATTCTCGCAGCGGCGACTACCGGTATGCGTCGAATGGCTGTGTCAACTTGGTTTCGATTATGTTTTGACGCCGCGTTCTCGCGCTCCGCATTTTCACACGCAGCCTCTGAGCACTTTATTTTTTTTCCTGTTCTCCGCAGCACTGCAGCGATGTTATTGTTTTCGAGAGGCTCGCATGACACCGATATTTTTGTCGCGCGCGACTGTTCGCCCGCCGCGAGCGGTAATGCCCGACTTTTTCGGTTCGAGAACTCTTCGAGCATGAATGACCAACGCTTTCTACTGAAATCCGAGAATTAAATTCTAGCACTCGCAGACAGCTTTGCCTGACTGAAATTTTGTATTCGAGATAATTGTAATTTAATTTTAAGAAGAATTTGTTAGAAAAAGCTTAAAAGCGCGTATAAATTGATCGTCCATTTTTTGTAAAATGCGATGCTGTGGAAATATTCTGCGTAAATAATGAATATTGTAAGATTTTGTATTCTATAGTTTTATCTACGAAATTTTGTATTCGAGATAATTGTAATTTAATTTTAAGAATGATTTGTTAGAAAAAGCTTAAAAGCCCGTATAAATTGATAGTCTATTTTCTGTAAAATACGATGCTGTTGAAACATTCTGTGTAAATAATGAATATTGCAAGATTTTGTATTCTATAGTTTTATCTCCCTAACCTAGAAAATTACCTAGGACGATTTTGAGTTAATTCCGAACATAAAAATAGACAGACATTGACACTTTATATTATTGGAGACGATTAAATGGCAGTAACAATGCCTTAATTGAAAGAATAATAGCATAAAACCCAACCTTTAATTTCTTTGGAAGTTTAAAATTATTCATGGACCATAAGTAATAAAAACAGCAGTCCACATTTTATACCCTGTAATTTACCTGAACTATAACACAATAGCAAGGAAAAACTCGACTTAACCCTTTTAGTGTCGAAAAACGATATATCGTTGTTCGCACTACTTGCGAAAAGTGTTGTCTATCTCAAAATAAATTTATCAAACGTTATAAATGCCACACTCCACATTCATCTTCTACAAGGTTTTCAAATTCTTCAAGCTCAAAAACTAATTTTGTCCACGTTTTTCTCGATTCAACAAAAATTTCCCGAAAAAATAATGTTTGCAGCTGTTGATGAATTCGAAGTATCAGGAAAGACTTGAACCCTTTTACAATAACCCTCACAATAAATTAATAAAACGTTATAAATGGTTTAATTTCGTTGCAACACAATTGAACACATTGTTTATAAATGTAAATATTCCTTGTAAAAGAGAAATTAATTTTTATCTTTTTCATAATGCTTTATATTTATTATATTCTTGGCATAGGTGCGATATTTTTGGAGGACATTAAAAAGGTTAACATCATAAAACCAGTTAATATCATTTCAGTCTTCTTCCAGTTCACCGCAAACACGCTGACAAACAAGCTTACAAACTCAATCATTTACACCATTACGGGTGATTAAAAGAACCTGTCATTTCACGTTCCCAAGCAGGACTAATGTCGCAAGAATGCAATGGGAACGAGTCCGAAGCACCGAAGAAGAAGTATGGGAGCGAATGAAAGAGGCGGAAGGTTGCGCGGCATCGTTAAGTAGAATTAGACCGTCACGCACCGACGGAAGGTGAGCGAGCAGACTCACCGGACGTTAATCGCTACCTGGTCGTACTCTATTACTTCCTGTCATTAATAAGAAATCACTCAAGTCCCGCGAACGATGCGGGTCAGACCTAAATATCAACCACTCAAAAGCAAAAAAGTTGTAGGAAATAAATTCTGAGTGGGATGCTTGTTAGAATTCTCAAAAATAATTAATACTATTTAATACTATGTTCACTATATGAACTTTAGCTGTATTATATGTATAATCTAGCTGAATTGGTAGTGAAGGAGCATTGTTCTTCTGACTGCTTATTGATTTAATTTCTAATTAACTGTCAGTCTTGTGTAAGCCATCAGCCTTTTCACATTCTCTACAATATCTCTCCTGAGTAATAAAAGTTCTCGGCTGTGTTCAGTTAATTTGAGTTTATAAGTATTAATAAAACCAACCAATAATGCTAACCCTTCCTTGCTTCTCAGGACACGTTTTGTCGAAATATGCTTTATTGACAAAGATATAGAAAAATGTTACACTCACTCACTCGGTAATTACACTTCTCACAAAAATTAATGTATTACTTTTCTTCACCGAAAAATCACCGATTTTTGATGCGGCATAACTCGGCTCGCCAAAATCGTACAGTAGTTTTTTAATACTCATTTTACAGCTTGAAGCTTCCTCTTTCAAAGCCTATATCGCATTTTTGCTTACAGTAATTTGTCTGTTATTAAACAAATGAAAACTCGAGTTACCTTTTTTCTGTTCCAATTCCGCAATTCCAATGTCCGCGACACACTTAATAACAGTGCGATAAACAACTTTTCAAAAAATCGTACCCAACTTTCCAATAGCTCATTTTAAAGAGGGAGCTTTCCTTTACAAGATAACATTAATGTGAATTCACCAAACAAAATTCCAACTCCGTGAACTCTCTTGAACTTGCGGAATTCGAACGGAAAAAAAAATAGCTCGAGTTTTCATTTGTTTAATAACAGACAAATTATTGTAAGCAAAAATGCGATATAGGCTTTGAAAGAGAAAGCTTGAAGCTGTAAAATGAGTATTAAAAAACTACTGTACGATTTTGTCCAGCCGAGTTATGCCGCTTCAAAAATCGGTGATTTGTCAGTGAAAAAAGTGATGCATTAATTTTCGTGAGAAGTGTATATTCATCTACGCTTTGCTTAAAGCTACGAAATCTTCGCTGCTCAACGCTCAACGCTTCGCCACGCCACGCGACGCTCCTCTTTTCTTTCCAACGCTGACCGCACACATTCGATACTACACCTACAAATATAAAGGCGCCCTGCAAAAAGGGCACTAAAGAAAAGAAAGAAAAGCGAGGGCCGCGATTTTATTGGCACGCCCGATCCAATTGATTTCCGGGCCGATCGCTCTGTGTCCGAGCCTCCATCAGTTTTATGCCGAGTTCCCAACTCGCGGAAAAACAGAGTCGCCTCATAAAAACTGCGGACTCTTCTTTATGACCCGGCGAGAAAAACAGCGCTGCTGCTGCTGCTGGTTGGTTCGTATGAAAGTGTGGGAAGGTCCATCATGGTATTAGCACTAATACTCAGAGAGAGAGAGAGAGAGCGAGAGAAAGGGCGAGAAATACTGATTGCTAGATAGAGAAACGTGTTTCTCTTATTGCGCAGCGAACGATGAAAGGTGGACTCTCGGCCTTTTTGCCAAAGCTGATAGAGAAATGAAAGGTCGGAGAGGGCGGCTTCCACTTGGCATGGTTCAGTTGGCAGGCGGAGGGGGGGGGGGGGCAGCCAGCCTCGCGAAATCCTGTCCATCAGCGGCTTAAATGGGTCCGCCAGCGTAAAAGCATCGTGGCTAAGTACAGGCTGATTCAGGTACCTTTAAATCGCCACTGTTGCACCACGCTTCTTTTATCGCTCATATTTAACACAAGAACTATTGAGATTTTTTTATGCCTATGAAAATAGGTATAAACGAGTCATTCTGACTCGTTTTAGTAGTTCAAGTGTTAAATGTTCAACGAGTATAGTAAAAATGAGTTTTCATTTCTGAATAATATCCAAGAGAACAGAGTGCCTTAAATCATTATTTAAACAATTGCAAAGAAATAGAAAATTACAAGAAATAGTACAATAAGATTAAAGGATATAGTGAACGGGAGAAAATACAAAAATATAGTGAATTGGCTAAGAGACTTTGAAAAGATAAAGAGAACAGAGTGCCTTAAATCACTATTTAAACAATTGCAAAGAAATAGAAAAGTACAAGAAATAGTACAATAAGATTAAAGGATATAAAGAACAGGAGAAAATATGAAAATATAGTAAATTGGCTAAGAGACTTGGAAAAGATAAAGAGGACAAGAATGCCAATGACTTAAAAATGGAGAGGAAAGAGAGAAAAAATATAATACTTAAGAAGGATCGAATATTATAAGTAGAACAGGTTATGTTGTAGGCCAGTGATATGGAATATGATATGGATGGATGTGAAAAAGATGTCAAACTTGATTTATTACATAGTTATATAACTGTAATTAATAAAATACATCGACTTCTGAAGAATAAGTCTTCATGTCGCCCCGCTTCTTTTATCGCTCATATTTAAATGTTCACCGAATATAGTAAAAATGACCTCTAGAAAAGTAATTTCGTCCACTAAAAATAGTGAATGTATAATAAATTTCAGATCCCATTTTATTAGTGTTTATCAAATTATCTTATTTGTTATCTTATTTATCTTATTTATTAAGTGCGTTTGACGTGTATAGCTATTGCTTAATTTTAATTCCGCACTGTGTCAATTTTTAAACTAAATTTCGCAGTTAACAGGTTAAAAAATATTTAGTTAAAATTGTCCCTTTTTTGTCAACTAGGTTTTGGAACGAAGGTTTTATTAAGTAGCAACAGTATTCTACTTTTCCGACGACTTACTCCGAAAGGGGAGCAGTGTGTACATACTCATTATCTGTATTTATAATATTGTATACATATAATGTACTATAAAATGTAGGAAATAATTCAGGGCTATTTACAAAAAAGAAAGACAAATTCTGTATAATACAATATTGTATTTATTTACAGAAAATATTATTTATAGAAATATTGTATTTCTTTACAGAAAGAAAAATATACTAAACAATTTCTAAATATCTCACATGTATATGTCAACACAAACACTCATAAACTGACTGCAGTTGCTTTTACTTTTACGTTCGTACTGTTGAATAGCATTGGCTTGCCCTCATTATACAGGCGAATTCATTTGACTTTCAATCAGCATAACCATACCCCGCTTATTATCGCCACATTGTAGCAACAAGTTGCTCTAAAAGCAGTCAATGATAAACAGATTGCAATTATTTTTAACTTCATATCCTTGCTATATGAATGCTGTTGGTTGACCCTCGTTCTACAGGGTGATTCATTCACTTTTCAATTAGCATAGTTGCATTAGATAGTCACTACCTTGACAATAACAGGCTAGTTTAAAAGCAATCAATGATAAATAGATTGCAATTATTTTTAATTTCATGCACTTACTATGGAAATACTGTTGGCTGACCCTCATTGTAGAGGGTGATTCATTCGCCTTTCAATTAAGATAGTTGTGCAACATTGTCACTAAGTTATAGCAAGAAATTACTCTAAAAGCAATCAATGATAAGCTGATCGCCCTTATTTTTAATTTCATGCACTTGTTAAGCGAATACTGTTGTTTGACCCTCATTGTACAGGGTGATTCATTCGTCTTTCAATTAAGATAGTTGTACCACATTGTCACTATTTTATAGCAACAAGTTGCTGTAAAAGCAATAAATGATAAACAGATTGCAGTTACTTTTAATTTCATACACTTATTATGCGAATACTGTTGTCTGAGCCTTGTTGTACAGGGTGATTCATTCACCTTTCAATTAAAATAGTTCTGCCACATTATCACTATCATGTAGCAAGAAATTACTCTAAAAGCAATTTATGATAAACATATTGCAATTATTTTTAAGTACTTACACTTACTATGTGAATACTTTTGTTTGACCCTGGTTGTACAGGGTGATTCATTCATCTTTCAATTAAAATAGTTGTGCCACATTGTCACTACCTTATAGCAAGAAATTATTCTAAACGCAATAAATGATAAACAGAGCGCCCATATTTTTAATTTTACGCACTTATTATGTGAATACTGTTGTTTGACCAACGCTCTACAGGGTGATTCATTCATCTTTCAATTAATATAGTTCTAGTCCACTTTTTGCAATTACCTTGCCAGTAGCAGGCTGGTTTAAAAGCAATCAATGATAAATAGGTTGCAATCATTTGTAATTTTATGCATTTATTATGTGAATACTGTTGTTTGACCCTCGTTCTACAGGGTGATTCATTCATCTTTCAATTAATATAGTTGTGCCACATTGTCACTACCTTATAGCAAGAAATTATTCTAAACGCAATAAATGATAAACAGAGCGCCCATATTTTTAATTTTACACACTTATTATATGAATACTGTTGTTTGACCCTCGTTCTACAGGGTGATTCATTCATCTTTCAATTAATATAGTTCTAGTCCACTTTTTGCAATTACCTTGCCAGTAGCAGGCTGGTTTAAAAGCAATCAATGATAAATAGGTTGCAATCATTTGTAATTTTATGCATTTATTATGTGAATACTGTTGTTTGACCCTCGTTCTACAGGGTGATTCATTCATTTCTCAATTAAAATAACTACCTAATAAGAACAAATTACACTAAAAGCAATTTATGATAAACAGATCGTCCTTATTTTTAATTTCGTATTCTTACTATATGAATATTGTTGCTTGGCCTTCATTCTACAGGGTGATTCATTTATCCCCCAATTAACGTACATAGTTTTACCCAACTTTTTGACGTTAGCTTGAGCCAATAGGCTAGTTTAAAAGCAATCAATGATAAATAAATTGGAGTTATCTTAACATTCGCGTTTTTAAAGCTCAAGTAATTTTGAGGCTGCCTGTAGTATCCCTGGCGTGGCAGCGGCAGAGCAACAGCGGTGGCATCGTCGTGTAAAACGCAGCGGCGACAACACCTTTCGTGGTTTTACGGCGAATCAATAAATCAAGCCATCACGGTCGTACGCGGTGCGAGCGCAAGCGAGAGAGAGGGGGAGAAAGAGCAAAAGAGAGCGGGGGAAAAAAGCCTGACGGAGAAAAAGAGTGGTGGCCGCGGAGAGGAGAGGAGAGGAGAGGAGAGGAGGGGAGGAAAAGCGAAAAGCAGTTTTCCCAGTAGCGCGCGCTGCAATCACTTAACCTGCTTTTACGATTAGTTTATTGCCCGAAGAAAACAAGAAAGGATTGCCTTTTTATTTCCCCTCCATCTGTCCCCGGGAAAAGGGATTGCCTCGCGGAAGACAGTGCTCTCACCACGGAAGATAAATTAGCGCCGCTGACGAACAGACAACGTGTAAGGAACTCGTAAATGCCGAACAACAAACCCCAGCGTAACTGTATTCCCGAAATTTCCACCCTCTTCCTCGCTGTCAGTAAACATTACTTGCGTGTGTTAACCCCTTCAGATCCGAATTTTTTGAAGTATCACATTTAAAGTACATAAAGTATTATGTACAGCACCCGACAAAATAGTTGTCGCAATCAGCAAAATTTTCGATGGGCAAGAAGTGAAATTTAATAGCATGTACATCCGGTATGCTTGACTTTTTTAGGGGTTTCGAGAGGGTACGAACTTCCTCTAAAGTGGACTTTTATAAAGTCATATATAACAGGTGGGCATAGTACAGAATTTCACTTTTGATTCAGCAAACATTTTCTAGATTATGACAGCTATTTTGTCGTATGCTGTACATTACAATGTGCACAGGATCCGAAGGGGTTAAGGAAGTTGGCGCCATAAATGAAAATAATGAGATAGGATTGAAATTTACAGAGAATGGTAATTAGTGATTATTGCAGCTCTCTTCGAAATTTCAACTTATTTGTATCAGTTTTCGAGCAATCAATGGCGAAAAATCGCAGAGCAGAAATTATCGTTTATGGCTGAAAAATATGTGATACAATAATGACACACGAATAAAAAATATTTCATGTGATAAATAAGACATTTACCAATAATTTGGATAAGTTTCGAAAGCTTTGACTGTCCGGTTCGAGAGTATTTGATCGGTTATGACTTAAAAATATGTGATACAATAATGACTCACGAATAAAAAACACACAATAATCTGGCTAAGTTTCAAAAACTTCGTTTGTCCGGTTCGAGAGTATTTGAGCAAAGAGTGAAAATAAAATCATTTCATTTCTAGAATTAACGTGCTAAGTCGTTTACTGGTATTCGAAGGCAATCACAGATGAGTGAAAATGTTTGTTAATATCACGTAGAACCAGACAACTTTTTGTTTTTCGCAACCGACGAATTGAATAATAAGTCAAAATTCCAAAAACTGTATCAAATAATAGCTTTGCTTTCTTTCACTTCGTTAAAATAAACGTCAATCACGGCATATACCTGAATAATTTTGTAATGAAAATTCTGAGGAAGTATTCAATCATTTTCAATATTTTCTCTAGTATTTACATTGCACTCGTCTGCAAATAGCATTTATCGAAATCCTAACTTGCATTTTATCGCAAAAAGAGCAATTTTTAATCTAAAACTTTTACCTTCAACTTTTACTTTCAATAAATCATAGAAATTTCAAGCAATTCTTAAAAAAAGTGTTATCGTGTGACAATCACGTTAAGTAATATAACATTAGAATAATAAAGTGTCTAAGTAGTATAAGAAACTAGCATTTCAGCCATGCTCTTCGATCGAAACTCTAACCTACGTTTGTACATTTTCAACCCTTACACATACAAGTGCCGCTTAATTTATATTACACAGCTATATCCAAGTGGCACTTCACTGAAATCGTCGGTGCTTATACTACTTACAGATTCTATCATTCTAATCTCATACTACTTAAGGTAGTTGTCACGCTAGACCACTTATTTCGGACATTCCCTGTATCGCATGCGATTTTTTAAAACAAACTTTAAGTTGCCATAGTACTCCATTTATATTGTATGCAAACATTAATCAAACAAAGAGAAATCTGCAAATGGACGAGCGCTTTTTAAACGGGACTTTGCTTTAACTTTAGGTATTGGTAAGTACAAGCTAAGTGCAAAGTATTGAGTGTAACTGGTCAGGTATTTTCATGAAAAGATATTTTAAACATAATCAAATACAATAATTCTTTTTTTGACGGTAATTCTTAATGTAAGGAACAAGAAAGGTTTAGGTCTGACTGTTTCTACTTCTAACTTTAGATGTTGGTGAGTTTCATGTAAGTGTAAAATAGGTCTTTTGATTTCTATAAAAAATTATTTTAACTGTAAAAATGTCGTATAAAATAAATCTTTTTTCCGACGATACTTCTTACTGCAAGGAACAAAAAAAACTAGACATAATAAAGACAACTTTCTTGTTCCTTGCATCAAGAACTGCTGTCAGAAAAAAGATTTATTTTATTTAACGATGTTGCCATTTTTATATTTAAAATAATTTTAAAACAAGAAAAGTTTACGTCTAGTTGTTTCTTATTTTGTGCGTCAAAAATTACCGTCAGAAAAAAACTAACGTTATTCGACGATATTAAAATCTTTGCGTTTAAAATAATTTTGTATAAAAATGCCTGATGAAATACCCCTAATATTTCACACTTCCCTTACACTCTGCAATACCTAAACTTTAATCCAAGTTCTGTTCAAAAACTACTCATCCAACTCGTGACCTCTCCTCGCACGTAACCTAGGAACTTGAATGTCACATAAAACACACGAACAACACAAGCAATTCCGAAAACAAGCGGCACAGCGTAACTACCTTAACAGACAATCGGCGGAGAGCAGTGTCATTCGAGCCGGGCGAATCTAATCTCGAATGCGAGCGCATTATCGCAACTGATACGGATATCTGCCGCGGACGAAATGCACTTGTCTGGAGAAGTGGAACGGCGCACAGTGGTTCAAAAACCGAATCTAGCTGGACAAGATCTATTATGGCAATCATTACAGAATTGATGTATTTCTATATGAATAGTTTGCTAAAAGATTGAATTAAGTGAAAACACAACAATAAATCGATTTAGAACAACTACAACGCTCTTGGCAACCACGCAATGTTACTCATACTACGGATATGCACAGTGTAGAATCAAATGTGATCTTTGTTTAAACTTTTAACTACGAACTCAGCTTACTTCCGCCTTAATTTTGTTTCTCTATAATTCTGTCATTCATTATCTAACTTTCAAAGGAAGATTCATCTGGCGACAAGTGCCGAGGTGCATAATATTGCCATTTTTCTGTAATGCGGTCAGATTCGCATAGCCGCAGCTCGATACTCGAACCATCCGTTAATCTTTATGCGATGCGTTAATCTTTTAAATTCCCAAGCATCCGCCCTGCAATTTATAATCTTAAACAGCGCCATTGTAATCCGATTATAGCAGAAACGAATGCTAAAACTTTGACGGAAGTGAGAAACCTCAACTAGTAGTTTTGTCCAGTTAGATCAAGGATTCGGATCACTCAGCTCAAATGCTAAAAACGCGGACATTCGCACTAAATTGTACTTTATCCTGACAAAAACGTATTTATCGGTGTTTTCTAGATAATTTATCATATAAGTTGTACGATTTGGATGTGATTTCATTTTGATACTATAACTTTCGTCTCTAACCTATGCTCTACCATACCAAGGCATACCATATGATGTATAAAATGGATGATTTTTTCTCTCGAAAACTTCACCGGATTTCATATATCAGACATAGGTCAAAATATTCGTCAAACCTTCTACTTTAACGCCCTGAAATTAGTTGGTTCGTTTTTTGCAATTTTCGAAATGGTAGCGGCATATACTTTATCCTAGCAGAAACGTATTTATCGGTGTTCTCTTTCGTTCGTTGTACTTTATCCTAACAAAAACGTATTTATCGCTGTTCTGTGGATGATTTATCGTATAAGTTGTATGATTTGGATGTGCTTTCATTTTGATATCATAACTTTAGTCTCTAACTTATGCTCTATCATACCACGGCATACCATATGATGTATAAAATGGATGATTTTTTCTCTCGAAAACTTCACCGGATTTCATATATCAGACATAGCTCAAAATATTCACCAAACCTTCTACTTTAACGCCCTGAAATTAGTTGGTTCGTTTTGTTGCAATTTTCGAAATGGCAGCGCCATTCGTAAAATGAAAGCACAACATCAAAGTCATACAACTTATATGATAAATTATCGAGAGAACACCGATAAATATGTTTTTGTTGCGATAAAATACAATTTAGTTTCAATGTCCGGGTTTTCAGCATTTGAGCCCACTGTGCGCGGCGCTCCGAAGGCGAAAAGAGCTGTCGACGAGTGAGACGATTGAAAGAATCATTTGCATGGCGCTGCTGCTGCTGCTGGAATCGCAGCCTGCAAGAAGAACATACAGACAGAACACGCCAGGTTCTCGTGTCGGGATGATCGAGAAAAATCTCGGAGTCGATGAGAGGAGAGAGAAAGAAAAGAGAGAAAGAGAGAGAGAGCCTGAGGCCAGGAAAGGAGCATCTCGAGTCCTCCATCGGAGAGTCCCGTGCGCTGAATAAATCATGAAGAAAGCCGCGATAAACGCATTATTCCATCGGATCGCGAAAACTACGTGTGTGTGCGTGTGTCTTTGCGTAATTGTATAAGTGTGTGTGTGTGGCGAATCGGTGGCGGAGGTTCAACAAACTTCGCGAGCCTCTCCGCGGACATCTGCCAGTGTGTCAACGGCGAGGAGAGGGGAGAGAGAGGAGAGAACCGTCAACCATAGGTCGAGTGCATAGCAATGCGTATTGAAATTTATTTTTGTTGAAGGAAAAAATATTCTATTTTCAGAGTATTTATTTTATTTAAATAAGGACATTTTTTCTTTGGGAAAAGTATGTGTTTTCTTTGAATAATTGACAAGGGAAAATTGTATGATTTTCCTACATTTATAAGACGAGGCAGAATGTTCAATGAAGATTAGAAGTTTCAATAAAGAAACGAACGAAGCAATTACTGTCACATTAAAATCCCAAAAATGATATATCATATGTTAACGTGTAATCATTGAGAAAGATGGAATCCGTTATACATCCGACGAGCTCATTGTTTTACTTTTTGTGTCAAAACTAAGTTAATGTTAAAAAGATATAATATTAGCCCGAAAGAATATTAGTTTCACATAAATTTGAAATTGCAGCATTGTTACCATCTTCTAGTTTTAGTATCAAATCAGAAAAGAATAATACAAACACCAGAAGAAGTCATACAAAGTTATTTCCCGTTTTGATAAAAGAAATCTCGCCTTAAAAGGACTGCTATTTTCATATGAAACCGAAGTTGTAATAATGTCACCATTACCGCGCCACTCAGTTCATATCTTATGGGATTATTCTTATATAAAATATATTAACATTGCAAAAAGAGTCGATAAGAAAACATTGACGAAATAATCAGTTCTTATTTCAATATTTCCACAATTAAAGAATATTTGCGTATTAACAAACCGCGACATTAAAATCCCCATAAGTGATACATCACGCGTGAAGGTGTAACTGTGAGGGCAATCATCGGGAAAGAGCGAGTCTGTTATACAGCGGCCAACTTCATAATATTTATACGATTATTCTTGCATAAAATGTAAGTTTCAACGAGAAAGCATCGTCAAAATAATCAGTTCTTATTTCAATATTTCAATAATTACAAAATACTTGGATATTAAAAAACTGTGCCATTAAAATCCCCATAAATGATACAGCACACGTCAACATAGCAAAAAGTATCGATAAAAGAACATGGACAAAGTAATCGATTCTTGCGTTCAATATTTCAATAAATAAAGAAGCTACATATTTGCGAATTAACAAATAATCGAATATATTTGCGTATTAAGAAACTGTGGCATTAAAATCCCCATAAGTGATACATCACACGTGAAGGTGTAACTGCGAGTGCAATAATCGGGAAAGAGCGAGTCTGTTATACAGCGGAGAAGTTTATCATCTACGTATACTGATCTCCCAGTGGGCTGTAACATCACGCAGTGGAAAATTCAATGCGACGGTAGGGGCGTCGGTGGCGTCGTCGCCGACGCCGACGCGAGCTAGACGAGCGAGTGTCGAGCGAGGAGCGGCTGGCAGCTGTCTGTCGGCTTATGTATATTAGATTAATTTTTTAACCGGCCGCTCTCTTCGCTGATTGTCGGCAGACAGCGGCGGACGCACTGGACGCTCCGCGCCGCGGCGCGTCGGGAGCGCATTGAGATTTCCATTAATCCGCCAGGCTGGCTTGGATTTGCATATCGGGGAAAGCGCGTAGCCATATTAAATTATCGTGCCGGCTTTTATTCAAGTCGCGCGCGCGGCATCGCCTCGTCCCGGAATGTCAGCGGCTCCGCGCCCTCGATTAATCCAATCGAACACACACACACACTCCAACTTCCACCCGGAAATGCCCTTCCCCACCGACAAATATTAATCTGCCGGCGCGGCGTGTCAATAATCTGCCAATAAGTGCCAATAATCACCTCGATTTCTCCCCAAGCCGCCCCTTCCATCTCGAAACGTTGCTTCCGCACAAATACTTTGCTTGTATAATGCAACACAAATGAATATTAACACTAGAAAGACTGAAACTTAGTATTAGGGGGACCGGAAAGTAATGTCGTTTCTGCGCTTGTCGAGATTCGTTTGTCATTTATCAGCTCAGTATGTACTTCAAAGTCTACCAAAGACATTGTAAGGTTGGAGTGACTCGCTTACTCGTAAATAATAACCATTTAAAATTTTTTTCGCAATATACGGTGGAATGGCAAGCCAAGTACCAGAAGAGGAACATATCCGGCATTGTATGCTTTTCGAGTTTCGCAAGGGTAGTGACGCAACAATTGCTACCAAAAACATTTGCGATGTGTATCCAAATGCATTCAACGTTCCTAAATGCCAAAGGTGGTTTTCAAAATTCAAGCCCGGTAATTTACAAACATTAGATAATGACATGTTAAGGGCGAAAGTTAAGACGAACCCTGGCAAAAATTAATGAGTTGGGGTGGGAGACATTGCCTCACTCACCATACTCGCCCGATATTGCACCATCGGATTTTCATTTATTCCGATCGCTTCAACATTTTTTAAGTGGCAAAAAATTTGAAAATTTACATGATCTCCAAAATGTCATCTCCAGATATTTTACAGAAAAACCAATTGATTTTATTGATGCGGTATTGAAAATTTGCACACTAGATGGCAAAAGGTTGTTGATAACGAGGGTGGTTATATTATTGATTAAAAATAAAAACTTGTCAATACATTATTTGTTTGAATTTAATGGAAAAAAACGACATTACTTTCCGGTCCCCCTAATATATGTAATACCGGAAATGAAGGAGGTGGGAGGTAACCACAATTATTAATAAACGCATTTATATGTTGTACAAAAAGTCAGATAATTCTAAGAAATTGTATCGTTATATACATAATTTTTTTTCTAATCGAAATTAAAAAGCAGTCAAAATGACTTCCTTGGGCAATCTAGTGTTAATAATACTAAAATAAAACTGTAATTCAAATGTCAAACAGAAGAAATTTGTGTCTTGACTATAATTCTTCTTGGATTTTTAAACGCAGCGAGAAACGACAGTCTCTGATAAAGGCTATCATTTTAATTGCCGTTTTACCGGTCACAGCTTTACATGTCGCTCGTTAAACTCTTTATCAAATTAGCTCAGAACTTTGCATTATCTTCATATGCTATAAACTGAATGCAGCAATAATAGTGCTAATCTTACGACTTTAATTTCATAAGAAAATAATACTCTTTTTGTAGGTAAATTCCTTTAATAAAGCTGTAAACAATTTTGGATATTTTTCTAATATTCATATTACGCTCTTTTGTAAAATTATAGTTTCTTTTATCAAAATTTGATTAATCCTTTCCTGCTATAATTAAAAGTGTACCATTTGTACTTATTGGTTGTACAGCAAAGGCATACAAAAGCTACAATTTTTAATAAAAAGACAAAGATTTAATAAAAAGAAATTAGTTAATAATCCTCAATATAAATCACAAAAACTTCAAGCATTTTCAAAAAATGATATATCACAACTAACTTGAACAAAAATTATTTTTCTGATGACGCTACTCTCACATTTATTTACTTTTAAATTTGGGTATCAATATATTCGTCTCATTACACTAATAATTGTCAGTATAAATTGGAACAAAAATTAACAATAATTGTTTCTGTAATTTTACTCATAAAATCCGAGCAGTGTCAAAATAAGCTAGTGTTAACAAGAGAAGAGGCACAGGTTGCCACTGCATCATGACGTTTCTCTTAACAATATCTCGAGCTCTTGGCTTCTTGCGGATGCTGCTCTTTCTCCCTCTCTTTCTTCCTTATATCCTGCTTTTTCTGGCCTCGCTGGCAATGGCGAGCGAGTGAGCACCGTTGTCGACTAGCTGGCTGGCTTCCTGCACTTGGCACGAACAGGTTGGTACTCGATAATACGCCGGGAAGAATAGCCACAGGAAGATCTGATCCCAGCATCCGAGGCAGATATCTCCACCAACAAACCTCCTCGCGCTCTCTCTTTCTCTCTCTTTTCTTCTTTTCTTCTCTCTCTTTCTTTATCCCATTGAGAAGCTACTTGGAATTCCTCGGTCCGGTCGTTCATAATTTCAGCGGTGGAGATTCCGCCCTCCCAAGTAGCGGCGACGGCGACGGCGGCGGCGGCGTCGGCGGCGTCGCCGCGAGTCCTCGGAAAAGTCGGCTGCATAATTCAGCGCGCTCCCTCGCAAAAACGTAAATATTTTGCCGGGGTAAACAAACCGTGACTCATGGATTCGTCGCCGACGTATCTGGCAGCTGCGATTCCCCGCATTGCGATGCATTATGATTGCTGGCGCACTCTGTCACTTTTTTGGCAATCGATAGACGTTTTTATGACGCATAGAAGAGATTGTTAATTAATTACTTGTAATGTTTGTACTTTGTTGATTATTTAGGAAGATAGTTGCTACACTGTGTCACTTTTTTGGCAGTCGATTGGAGTTTTTGTGACGCGTAGAAGAGATTGTTAATTAATTATTTGCAAAATGTGTACCCTATTGGTTGTTTAGGGAGATAGATGCTGCATTGTGACACTTTTTTGGCAATCGATTAAAGTGTTTGTGACGCATAGAAGAAATTGTTATTTAATTACTTGCAAAATTTGTACTTTATTGGTTATTTAGGGAAGCGAGTCTTTTTAAAAGTGTCTTTTGGACACCTTTCTTATACAAGTGGCGACTGAACATTTGACACAAGTTTGTATTTTGTTGATAATCTACGAAGATAGTTGCTGCATTGTGTCACTTTTTTGGCAATCGATTAAACTTTTTGTGACGCGTAGACGAGATTGTTATTTAATTATTTGGAAAGTTTGTACTTTATTGGTTGTTTAGAAAGATAATTATTGCACTGTGCCACTTTTTTGACAATCGATTAAAGTTTTTGTGATGCATAGAGGAGATTGTTAATTAACTATTTGTAAAGTTTGTACTTTATTGATCATCTAGAAAAGCGAGTCTTTTTGACACCTTTCTTATATGAACAAGTGGCGAGTGAAATTGTCGCAATTTTAATTTTAACATCAAAGTAAACGTTGAAATTTCAATAAATTTAATTGCATGCTCATGGAAAAGAATGGTTGGAAATGGTTACATGCTCATAGAAACCATGGAAATTAATTGACCATTTCGTTAATGAGATAGAGTTACAGTTGCAGGGTTCCAGACATATATTTAATACTATACATATATTTGCAACACTAAACATTCACAAACACAAACAATTGGTCATAGATAATTAACTGGTAACTGAGCTGATAGCTCAACAAATTATTTTGTACTTTTTACTGCCTTCTATTAACACTTTCGACGCCGAACGTGTTAAAACCGTGCAACTCAAACATTTTCTTCTACCTTAGAACGAATCAATTGACAGGGCGTTGGTACGATTACTGTTAAAACGAGCGATGATCGCAAAGAGAGGGAGCAAGAAAAGAGCAAGAGAGGGAGATGGAAAGAGAGACTAAAGGAGTCGTGGATGCGCCTATCAGGAGAGCAAATCAACTGGTAAACAATGTGTTTATCCCTGTTCTCTTAGCGGAGAGTCTCCGTCACCCGAGAGAGAGAGAAAGAGAGCCGGGAGTTCTTTGATCCTTGCCGGAAGTTAGCTTCTTCCTTTGCGAACAAAACCCAGTACAGCGTAGGAAAGAGAGTCTCTCTAGTACCTTCAGCTCGACGCTTAAATAAGATTTCGGCCCATTCACCGAGGCCTTTTAAGCCTCGTTTGCTGCATCACTTCCGACAGGGTTTCTGCGTTACGCACAATTGCCCGGCGAATGGACTGCTCGCTTCTCCTCGCTTCTCCTCGCTTTCCTACTGAGACGCGCGACTTAAGGGCCACCGACCATCCAGAAGCCTTAAAAATGAATGCATTTTCCAGATTCTTTTTGGCAAAAAATCTTACGTATGTAAAAGTCTTGTGTTGTCGATTAGTATTTTTTATTCATCAAAATCGCTGGTTTATTCTTAATTTATTGGTAATTGCTAACGCGAGTTAAATCGAAATGTCTTATGTTGTCGATTAGTATTTTTTATACTTCAAAATCGCTGGTTTATTCTTAATTTATTGGTAATTCCTAACGCGAGTTAAATCGAAGTGTCTTATGTTGTCGATTAGTATTTTTTATTCATCAAAATCGCTGGTTTATTCTTAATTTATTGGTAATGCGAGTTAAATCGAAGTATCGTCGAACGAAAACTTGGTTTTCTTGTACGATATTTATTATCTTTTTTGTTATATTTCAATTTTTTCGGGAAATCAAACTACTTGACCCATTTTTTTACATTTTAATGTTTTCGGGTGGATTTTCTTGTAATTCAAAAGGCACCTTTTACGGATTTTTTGGTATAATTAATATTGTAAGTGCAACTACATAATTTGTTGTAACACTTTCTTTCATATCATAAAATAATACGTGTTTGGATAGCATATTAAATGACCGAGAATTCTAAACAGTCAACTTTTTTCCAAATGAAATAGGAGTTATTATTTGACAAACAAATCATTTTGTAATTTCTTTTGCAAAAGTTTGACTCAGCAGAGTCCTATCTAATTTAATACGTAACTGTTCCCACTCTTTATCTTCATCTAAATTAATTAGCACAACTTACAATTTTAATTACATGCGAATTATAAAATTGCAAAAATTTCCATAAAAGATACCCGTTGAAATAAATCATATTGATCGTTTAGATACGTAAAGTTTTTGCCAACAAAAATCCTGAGCATGTATGTTGAAGATTTTTGGGTAAGCATCGCCCCTTTAACTGGGACTCCGGATTGATAGTGAAAATTTAAGGCGTTGCGGGCGCCAAACCGCCAGCCAGATCTCCCATCTCCGCTGCTTCCGGATTCCATATACGCACGGAGTACTCTAAATCTTCAGCTATACACTCAGGAATGAAAACATTCTATTGCCAATTTTATGACTTGATATTTCAGTTATTTATGGTGCTGCTGAATTTGTTACTTTTTTCTAACAATGAGTGACTCAATGTTGTTAGAAAAATATGACGAATAGACGAATCTCTGAGTCCTTATCTCTGCCCAATAAGCTCGCACACTTACACTAAATGGACAAACATGCAAAGGTAACATTGATAAGCTGTACAGCATCCGACAAAATAGTTGTCACAATCTAGAAAATGTTTGCTGAATAAAGCGTGAAATTTTGTACTATGCACACCTGTTATACATGACTTTTTAAAAGTCTACTTTTAGGGGAAGCTCGTGCCCTCTCGAAACTCCCAAAACGGTCTTACATACTTTATGTACAGGGTGAGTCAGTTGCCTTTGAATCACTATTGTCGAGGATACACTGTACCATATAAAATCATTATAAATAACCTAGGCATTCAAATTACACTCAAGTGTTGCTCAATATTTGTCTGCATTTTATGCATTTACATCTATTTCAATATACTATATATTCTCTGTTTAACAATAGACTGTATTAAATCATGTAGTCTGTTGGAGGGAATATTTTACCAAGTTTTAGCATCGACTTCCTTCGAATGGCTAGCAACATAAGGAGAAAATATTTTATTATATTATATTTATAGGGAAATATTATATATCACTGGCTTCTGCAGGGTGAAATTTCATGTGCAAGATAACATAACTCGAACATGCAATAGTATAAATGCATAAAGTGCAGACAAATGTGGAGAAACATTTGAGTATAATTGAAATGTCTAGGTTATTTCTAATGATTTTCTATGGAACAGTGTATGCTCGACAGTGGTGATTCAAAGGCAAGTGACTCACCCTGTACATACAATTAAATTTCACTTTTTGTCCGTCGCGAATTTTGCTGATTGCGACAACTATTTTGTCGGATGGTATACCTTTGCGAGAAAAAATCAGAACAACTTAATTTTTTTAGCAAATTAAACGGGAAAATCTAAACTTTGTATGGCTGCGAAGGAAACTCCCCTCCAAAATTTTGCCCAATCCATGCCTTGTGACAAAGTTTTCCATTTTTCATTTCATAAACGTGCTATCCGATTTAAGAGGGTGCAGAAGTAACGGTGCACTCAATTCGCATTAAAAACACGTCATTGTAAAGTAGAAAGTTCAGGCTTTCATTTGAAAAAAGAATCATAATTTTCCGGTCATTTTTTCCTGTGTTATCGTTAGTCAAAGTTGGCTTGTTTTCCACTAGATTTTTTCTATGCCATATGACTTTTGAGCAGTGTATTTTGTTTTGAATGATAAAAAGATTTGACCACTATATTTGTTTTTGAGATGAAATTGTTGGACAATTCCTTGTTTGTCAAATATGAAAGTAATCTGCTATGCTAACACATACAAACGTGAGGTCTTTGTTTGGATACAAAAGGTAACCTCCGACGCGACTGAAAAGACTCGAAAAATGCTTTCACGGCGTAGAAGCTCACTACTTTCTAAGTAACATAGAGCATACATAATATCGTTTTATATTAGTAAAGTAACAAGTACAACAAGAATGAATAGACGGTGGATAAAAAAGGTACTCGCACACTCACGTTTTTTTGCTTAAAACTAGGAGAAAGATTCTTTTTTAAGAAAAACTAATTTCCTTATAGAAGTTCCCCTTTTAAGAGGAAAGAAAAATATTCTCAAAGTAGAATGTTTTCTACTTTAAGAAGATTTACTTGAGAAAATCTGTACCAATATTTTTTTATTCACTGAATATTAAAGAAATATAGATTAGTAAAGATTAACTGTTCTGCACCAAAGTTTTATACAAGATACTTCCACTTTCACTACTATTTCTTGCAGGAACAACGTATTAAGATTTACATCTTACGGTTGTTTGTTAATTGCATATTGTTTCAATAGTAGCTATAATCTTGAAATTGGTTCTTTTCTCAAAAACCATTGATTTTACTGAATTAACGTTTTGAAATACTACTTTCAGAACATAGTGTGGTAATATTTATTGAAATCCTATGATTCATGTATTAAAGACGTATTTAAAATGGCTTCGGTATGTCTTCTTGCACTTTGGTCGGAACGTCTTTTAGATATGTTAGAGATGTATTTACGACGTCTTTTATACATTTTTTCGAACGATATATTTACAACGTCTTGTATACATCCTTTCAAACGTATTGTGGACGCCTCTAAACTGTTCCATTTTGTACTATAACATCAAACGGTTGTTAAATGTACAAGAGGCGTTTTTTTGACATCGGCGAACATCCCAAAAATAACGCAAATATCCCTACAGGGTGTTTTAAAGACGTTTTTAAAACATCAGTGTGCTATTTGGCTTCTCACATCTTGGTAGGAATGTTTCCTAGACGTGTTTGCAACGTCTTTCATACATCCTTTCGGACGTGTTGTGGACGCTTTCAAAATATTGTATTTTGTAACATCGCACGTTTGTCAAACATACGCGAGACGTTTTTGGAACATTAGTGAACATCCTAAAAACAATACGAATATCCGTATCGACATTTTTAAAACGTCCTTGTGTTATCTAGATTCTTGCACCTTAGTATAGAACGTCTTCTAGACGTGTCAGGGATGTATTTGCAACATCTTTTATATGTATACCCCTCCGAATGTATTTTGGATTTCTTTACAATGTTCCACTTTGTAATATCGTACGTTTATCAAACTTCATGGGACGTTTTTTTTTGGAGATTGATAAACATCCCAAAAACAACGCGAATGCTGCTATGAGACATTTTAAAGACGCCTTTCAAACGTCATTGTATTATCTGGATTCTTGCATCTTGGTAGGAACGTCTTCTAGACGTGTCAGGGATTTATTTCCAACGTCTTTTATATATTCTTTTATATATTCTTTAAAATGTTCCATATTTTTGTAAAATTAGCGAACATCCTAAAAACAACGCGAATATTCCGTAGATTATCGGATTTCAGTTTCAATATCGTACATTTTCAAGACGTTTTTAAAACGTCATTGTGCTATCTGAGAACTAGTACAGTAAATAGCGAGTTTCTTCGTTACTCGCTCGGCACACATGTGAAATGCACCAGCATCAGTTCTGAGTGGTTACATTGGAATCCCGAGCAGATACCTTCCGCATATTTCCGCTTCGCCGGCTCCGTTTCACACGGCAATCTTGCGCCCGTGAATTTCATTATCCCGTCGAGCGAGAAAGCGCTCTGTCGAAGATCTTGCGAGCGAGCGAGCGGCCGGGCGGCAACGAATGCGCTTCGAAGAACCAGGTGAAACTGGGAATACAAAGTTACGAATAGCAGAGGCAAAAATGCGAGAGCCGTTAAAATTATATGGGCAAGCGTGATCGGACATGAAAATTGAAGATGTAAGAAAGAGCCGCGGCGAAACTAGCAGCTCACCGGAAGTTCTGATGGTTCTTATTTGTGCCCGTAATTAAGAAAGTGTTCTAAGTCAACATTTAAAAAAAAAACATGTTTATCAGTTATTTCACACCACATTCTTTTAAACTAAATTTATTCAATGTAAATTTTACGATATCGTCAAAAATGAACCATTAGATAATGGTTGTAATTTCAACATTATATGGAATTCGTTTAGTGTTAATTATGAAAGTGGTCTAAGTCAAAATTTTAAGGAAATTAAACAAACATAACTTGAAAATATAGGGAAATATGAAATTACTTCCATTATACACCACCACTAGACCAGTAACGGAACGTTTTTCAGGAGAATTTTAAGAATCTTCAAAACTCGAAATGATAAAAATGGATTACTTTTTAAAAATAATTAATAAATGTTCATGAATTATATCATTAAAGTTATTGTTTCAAATAAAACTCATAGTTCTTTGTCGCTTTAAGTCGTTTACAGGACATTCGATTAATTTTGAAAATGGTCGAAGTCAGTTCAAACTTTGAAAACGACATTTTCGTACGAAATACTTCATGGAAGCAGGGACTAAGGAACAAGCATAAGACTTCGATGGAAGCAGTCTGATAGATAAAGCATTAAGATATATCAGAATTGAAATGAAACAATAAATTACTATTACGATAATTCGGCAGAAACTGGCTTAATTTCTTTCCATCTCCTGTAGAAGTTCATTAGCGAGAAACAGTCCGTAAATCTAGTGCCAAAGATACTACTTTCCGTTCACCGAGCACTTCGCCATTATTCATCTCCCGCAATATTCCATCAGGAATGAGATATTAGGGGGACCGGAAAGTAATGTCGTTTTTTTTTCATTAAATTCAAACAAATAATTTATTAACAAGTTTTTATTTTTAATCAATAATATAATCACCCTCGTTATCAACAACTTTTTGCCATCTAGTGTGCAAATTTTCAATACCGCATCAATAAAAATCAATTGGTTTTTCTGTAAAATATCTGGAGATGACATTTTGGAGATCATCCAAATTTTCAAATTTTTGCCACTTAAAAAATGTTGAAGCAATCGGAATAAATGAAAATCCGATGGTGCAATATCGGGCGAGTATGGTGGGTGAGGCAATGTCTCCCACCCCAACTCATTAATTTTTGCCAGGGTTCGGCTTAACTTCCGCCCTTAACATGTGATTGTCTAATGTTTGTGGTCTTCCTGATCGATTCGAGTCAGAAAGACCAAAATTACCGGGCTTGAATTTGGAAAACCACCTTTGGCATTTACGGACGTTTAATGCATTTGGATACACATCGCAAATGTTTTTGGTAGCAATTGTTGCGTCACTAGCCTTGCGAAACTCGAAAAGCATACAATGCCGGATATGTTCCTCTTCTGGTACTTGGCTTGCCATTTCACCGTATATTGCGAAAAAGATTTTAAATGGTTATTATTTACGAGTAAGCGAGTCACTCCAACCTTACAATGTCTTTGGTAGACTTTGAAGTACATAGTGAGCTGATAAATGACAAACGAATATCGACATGCGCAGAAACGACATTACTTTCCGGTCCCCCTAATATATCAAGCAATAGGTTGTTCGAAGATATTAAAATGATCGAAGCAATCGTGATCGGAGGTGGAAATGGAGGATGCAAAAAAGGGTGAGGGGCGCCGGCCGAGGGTAGCAGTGGAAGACTGAATAATGAAAGAGCTATCCTTAAGCCCGCTTTCAGCCCGCGCTAATACTATCTATATTGACCCTGTCAACAATTCATGCTGACGGAAGCTACGGCTCCTCTACTTTCCTCGATTTGTGTTCAACCGCGTTAAGCCGCCAACCACCCACCCTTTCTTCTTGTCGGAAGCATCAAGCGAGGAAATGAATTGTGTTTTACACCGGCGAATCCGCATTAACGCGGTTCTCGCGCTTTATGTAATTGAAATACTAAATATTGTAAATTATTTCACTGGTGTTCGTTGATCGAAAATTGTAGGTATAAGTTGAGCCGCTGAGAGAGCGCGAACGGTTAGGAAGGGAAAGTTGGAAGACCTAACTGGAATTTCAATCTCTCCAATCATCCCTCTTTTTATCTTTATCTAAATTAATAAGTATTATTTACGATTTTAATTATACATTGTTTAAGAAATTACTAAAATTTCCGTCGAATACCTTTTGCTTGCATTTGCTTTTGTATTAGTATTAGTATTGTACAGTAAGGTACATTCTATGTATTCTTTTAGTACGCTAAATATGCGAAATAAATGAATATAAAGAAGAAAAAAATGTTTCATTAAACATTCTACCTTTTCTATACATTTTCTAAACGTAGAAAGTGAAGGTGCAAATAGTACATTTATAATTTTAGCATCAAAGTGGATGTTAAGATTTCGATTTCGATAAAAAAAAAGACTAGTTTCATACTATGTGAAATTAGTAACAAACAAAATCCCAAAAATGCCTCTATTTCCAACGCTTTTGAATTTTACATGTCCACCCTTAGGAGGATTCTTCGGCGAACGGTTAACTTTTAGATTGTACAGTGTTAATACAACTACTTTAAACTTTGACTCTACGATGCAGTCTTTTCTTTCGTTCTTATTAGAAAGAAAAATGTAAATTTATAATTCATTTATTATTATCCGAATGTTACTCTATACATTCGCTTTTGTATTAGTATTGTACAGTAAGTAATATAAAGAATAAAAAAGTAAAAAGGTAAAAAGTGAAGTAATATAAAGAACAAACAATTTTTTTTAATTAAACAGTCTACCTTTTCTATGCACTTTCTAAGCGTAAAAAAGGAAAGTGGAAATAATATATTTATGATCTTAGCATCAAATTGGATGATAAGTTTTCGATTAGGATATAAAAAAGACTACAGTTTCATACTACGTGAAATTGTAACAAACAAAAACGCAAAAATGCATCTGTTTTCAAAGCTTTTGGATTTTACATGTCCATCCTTAGGAGTTTCTTGGGGGAGCGGTTAACTTTTGGAGGGTAGAGTACTGGCACAACCAGCTTAAAAGCGTATCCGAGCTGATTGCTCGTTGACTAGGAAAGAGTGCTGTCCAGCGATGATCGAAGGCATGCGACCTCGAAGTGAAACCGTCGTGGCGAAACCGAGCACTTGCAAAAGAGAAGAAAGCAATGCTGGCAAAGTGGGGCGGGGATCGCCGCGGTGATTGCAGCACTCACCGCCACTGGCGGCTCTGTACTTCGCTCTACTTCGCTCTACTTCGCTAGCGCGCATGTAAAACTACGCCCTGGCGGCGAAGCTCAACTCTTTCCAAGTGACCTGCTCTTCCCCCGAACTCCGAGAACTCCGAGCGGTAAATACTCATCCGCGAAGTACGAATTAAGGTTTCACCTCGAACGTCTCCGATTGGCGCACTTCAATTGGACGCTAATTGAAGCCGAGTGTGTGACAGGTGTTCTTCTCCGAGGATATTTAATTAGATTGTAGCTTCGCTCGCTTGTCTCCGCGGTAATTCGTTTACCTTTTCAAACTGTGCCGCGAACACACACTTTTTTATCAGACCTGTATGTGTATAGCTATGTATACATACTTACATTTGGTAAAATTCTCAATTTGAAATATTTTTGGATTTTATTGGTACGATTTTTAATTAAAGAAATTGCATGGATACGCGTCTGATGTAATATTTTGTTTTATATGAAAAATATGATGTGTTGGAGAATATTTTACTATGTTTTTGTATACATTACTGGTTATCTAATTTAATAACTAATAGGTTGTAATGTCTATCATTGTTGCAAATATCTGCTAACAATGTATATTTCGATTCTCATTCATTTTGAAATGTTGAAGTTGCTTTTGGAAGAGCCTGTATAAGTAATTGCATTGGAATCGGTTCGGTCGTTTTTAAGTTTAGATGAATCCTTGAATAATTCATCAATTTAAACAATAATAGGTTTCGCCATTTATCTTTGTTATATAAATTTTCTAGCGTTGTGTAGTTTGGATTCCATTGCAATTTTAGAGTTGAAACACTCTGTATAAGTAAAAAATATTGTTATATTCTATAACGTGTAATATCACTTTTCTAATTTATCACAAAAATACGGACAAACAACCTAACTACTTTTTTTTAAATTTAAAATTTAAAATTTGTATAAAATGTTTATCTGCATGCATAATGAAAATTAAGCGATGACAGATCTACTCAGTTTCTTGCAATTTTACTTTCTTCCTGTGAAACATAATAATATTTTCATAAAAAGGCAAAAACGTCACAAAATAGGTAAAATCTGTCTTCTCAATAATTTTTAAAAAATACCGATCGTTCATCATAGCAGCGGAATTTCTGGAAAAGTATTATACATAGTTTTACGAACCTACAAAAAAATTGGCACAGATTTCGATCTGACAGGTTTGGCACTTGTAAGTAAGAATTCGTGTTTAATTAAAATTTCAACTTATAATTATCGTAAACAATATCCCAAAAAGAATCAAGCAATACCTAGAAAATTTCTGGGAAAGTATTCCACATTGTTTTGCGAACCTACAAAAAAATAAGCACATATTTCGACGTGACAGATCTGACACTTTCCTTGTAAGTAATCATTCGCGTTTGATGAAAATTACAACTTATAATTATCGCAAACAATATCCTAAAAGGAATCAAGCAATACATAGGGAATTTCTGGGAAAGTATTTCACATTGTTTTACAAACCTACAAAAAACTAGGCACAGATTTCGACGTGACAGATCTGACACTTTCCTTGTAAGTAATCATTCGCGTTTGATGAAAATTACAACTTATAATTATCGTAAACAATATCCCAAAATTAGTCAAGCAATACATAGGGAATTTCTGGGAAAGTATTCCACATTGTTTTACAAACCTACAAAAAACTAGGCACAGATTTCGACGTGACAGATCTGACACTTTCCTTGTAAGTAATCATTCGTGTATGATGAAAATTACAACTTATAATTATCGCGGAGGTGGAAGCGTACGCCTAATAGTAGTTATTCAAAGGGAAGTGAATGAGCGCGTACGTGAGCAGTAGAGTAAGCAGCAGGCAGATCCGACGGTTCGTTTGAAGAGAGGAACGTGCATCGAAATGTAGGATAGATGCAGATAGACGACGAGACAACGTGTGCGTTTACGAGCAGGCGAAACCTGCTGCACGGCATCGCTTCGAACCTTCCGCTAAATGCCGCGCGGATTTTCGGGAATGTAATTAAGTTTAGAGTTCATTAAGCAAGCCAAGGCGGAATTCGAAATTTTACGCAAGGAAGCACTGTGCAAAGCGAGGGGAATGCTTTCGGTTGCTGCTCTGCTGCTGCTGCGTTTGCCGCGATAAGAATATCACGTTTCTTATACATGCTCGACAAACACACGCGCGTTTTAGCCGCGCACTTTATTTATTCAATTTGACGGTCTGCTGATCGACGGTATTTTTTAAAATCCGAAGTACATATATTTAAAAGCCTTCTAAAACCTGGCGCAATTTGAAGAACATTTTCTGTTTCAAATTTAAGATAATCATCGACGAAGTTAGCACTTTTTTTAGGTTTCGCGTATACTAAACATTTGTTAATTACGTATATTTAATTGTAGCATTTTGTTGGTAAAATCAGTCTTTTCGATGATTTTTAAAAAATACCGATAGATGATCATAGCAGCTGAATTTCTAAGGAAATATTCTGGACTTCTTTACTGTTAAAATATAACTTTAGGGAATAGTACTGTTAAAATTCGAATGAAAAATTATCGTCTAGTAGAAAGCCATGATATAAATATTGCCAAGAAAAATGAAAAATATTCTCTATTTGATTTAAAAGATATTTTTATTTAAAGGCGAAAGAATTTGAACTTAGGATTCGAATGAAAAATAATGTTTCAAAATTACATATTTACAAAAAAATTCAACAATATTAATAATAGAACATTTGGAGTGCATGAATATGTATAAATACAGTCAGACACGAAAGTAAGTGGACATTTAGTAGAATTGATTGTGATAAAGGTTCACGCAAAACAATATTATTATTACAAACTTAAAATGTATTTCTCATAATATATATCTTTAAGCTACAGAGGTTTATTAGCTAATAGTTATAATTAATAATTACATAGGTGTATTGGTAAAGCATGTTTGGTGAATAAGTAAGTTAATTATACAAGAAGAAAAATAAGTCGATATACTATTGCACAATAATGCAGGCAATCATTATTTTAAATAATAAACAATTAATTATTAGTGCTTGATAGCACATAGGCAAATTATTAGTGCCTCCAAATATTGTAACATATTATTTATAATATTCTCAGTGTAATCCTTACTAGAATATTCGAATTCTAATTGCAAATTTCTTTCATTTGTCCACTCACTTTTTGTCATCGACTTTATAAACGTATACACAAACTTCCATGTGTAATTGCGTAGTACGATTGTAAACAACTAAAAGGGTTCCGTTATTTGACCCACATTCTTAAAATTTCTCTTGTTACCAAACAATTACTTTAAAAAGAGAAAACGAAAACTGTTTCTAACAGACGACAAAGAGACATTGTATTGATCAATTTGTAATACAAAGGTGTGACGGTGCGCGCAAAACTAAAATGCGATCATAGAAAACAAAGCTTCTCTCGTAATATTTCTGACGCGCCCAATTACTGCTCGATTGTGCGAGTTTCTTTGGCTTCGAACTCGCGGAACTTTCCCCTGAATCGCGCGGATCGCCGCCAGCCGATTTTAGATGGAAGCTTCACTCGCCACGTGGCAGCAGGCGCGCGCGAGCGCGCGCCCGCTCGGCTTAACAACCACGGGATCATCTATAATTAGTCTTATGTAATATCAGCTTGGAACGCTCGGCCAGAAGCGAACCGGTCAGCCTACCGATCGGATAATTGAAGCGGAATTAGCGAGGACTGTGACGCATTAATCGCTGCCTCGCCAGACGCGCACTACTCTCTGTCAGTTTAACTCCGGTGACTTGCAATAATATCCGCGCATTCGACTGTTTCGTATGTTTATTATTACAAATCAGTGAAAATGTTTGGTAATATTGTGTCAATGTTCTCGCGAAAAAAGAATATTTTGGTTTTTATTTCGGTCTTGAAAGATAAATGCTACAATATATTTTTGTTTTAATTGATTATTGTTATTGTTATTTGAACGGCTGATTGTGTAATTCTATCTTCGCGATAAATTAAAAACGGTTCAACGAATTATTAATGTAATTTTTTCTGTTGTATAAAGTTATAATTAAAGCAGAGTATAACTAGAAAATGTTGCAATATTTATCACTAATGCAGAGTGTTTCATAAGTAATTGTACAATTGCAAAACTGATTATTCATGCACTATTTCTCCTGTTGTAAGAAGTTATAATTCAAACATACTGCAACTAGAAAATGTAGGAACATTTGTCACTTATATTTAGTATACACTGTTCCATATTAAATCATTATAACTAACCTAGACATTTAAATTACACTCAAATGTTGCTCAATATTTGTCTGCATTTTATGCATTTATACTTTTACATGCTTGAGTTATGTTAACCCGCACATGAAATTTCATCCTGAAGAAGCCAGTTATATATAATATTCCCCTATAAATATAATATAATAAAATATTGTCTCCTGACGTTGCTAGCCATTCGAAGGAAGTCGATGCTAAAACTTAATTTAATACAGTCTATTATTAAACAGAGAATATATAGTATAATTAAATAGATGTCTAGTAAAAGTGGGGTTAGGAGAGTTCTGATTCAAAGGCAAGTGAATCACTCTGTACATTGTCTATTTAACAGTAGACTGTATTAAATTGTGTAGTCTGCTCGAGCGAAATTTTAGCATCTACTTCCTTTGAATGGATAGCAACGTAAGGAGACAATATTTTATTCTATTATATTTACAGTGGAATATTATATATAATTGGCTTCTGCACGGTGAAATTTCATGTGCAAGTTAACATAAGTGAAACATGTAAAAGTCTAAATGCATAAAATACAGATAAATATTGAGAAAGATTTGAGTATAATTTGAATTTTTAGGTTATTTATAATCATTTTCTATGCAACAGTGTATATTCGACACTGATGATTCAAAGGCAAGTGAATCACCCTGTACATTGTCTATTTAACAATAGACTGTATTAAATTGTGTAGTCTGCTCGAGCGAAATTTTAGCATCTACTTCCTTTGAATGGCTAGCAACGTAAGGAGACAATATTTTATTCTATTATATTTACAGTGGAATATTATATATAACTGGCTTCTTGCGAGTGGAATGTCATGTGCAAGTTAACATAAATGAAACATGTAAAAGTCTAAATGCATAAAATACAGATAAATATTGAGAAAGATTTGAGAATAATTTGAATTTCTAGGTTATTTATAATCATTTTCTATGCCACGATGTATATTCGACAGTGATGATTCAAAGGCAAATGAATCACCCTGTACATTGTCTATTTAACAGTAGACTGTATTAAATTGTGTAGTCTGCTCGAGCGAAATTTTAGCATCGACTTCCTTCGAATGGGTAGCAACGTAAGGAGAAAATATTGTATTCTATTCTATTTACAGTAGAATATTATATATAACACGCTTCTTCAGGGTGGAATTTCATGTGCGAGTTAACATAACTGAAACATGTAAAAGTCTAAATGCATAAAATACAGATAAATATTGAGAAAGATTTGAGTCTAATTGAAATTTCTAGGTTATTTATAATCATTTTCTATGCAACAGTGTATATTCGACAGTGATGATTCAAAGACAAGTGAATCACCTTGTACATTCATTCCATTCGGTGTTCTTTTTCCAAACGCCTTGACCACCACAATTCACAGCGACCAAAAACTGTGATACAACAATACCGATCGAAAAGGAAGCGAAGCAGCCCGCGCATAGGATTGCCATGTACGCGTTACTCATCGTCGACTATTCTGAATTATGTATGACAGCCGGGCGAGAATGGGCCGAAGAAAAATAAGCAAGTGAGCGACAGGAACTATCTCGATGGGGAGAATTGACGGGCGAGGTCTCGTCATTCGAGCGGGAACGCGCGCGGCTGTCAAAGGGCAGCTGAAAACAGTGGGAAAACAAGGCGGCCCTTGACAGAGACACGCCGATGAAAGCGGCGGCGGCGGCGTCGTCGTCCGAACAGCCCTTTTTTCCCGCCGATGTAAAAGCAATTGTCTGTCCGCGCGATTATTTCTCGCGTTCATTACGAGCCTTTGTCCGAGGGGATCCAGGAGGACGGCGAGGCTCCGCGACGCGAGGCTCTCCTGGAGGAATCCTCGCCGCACACATATTGGTAGGAGGGCGCGCGAGGAGGGACGCATGCGTTTTCACAGGGGGTTGGTGGAGAAAACATCAATAACGGACAATGCAAACTGTATCGCGGAAAATGCAAATAAAATCGCCCGAACGATAACAGGCTTTGGTTGGCTCCGTAAATAAACCCTTCCTCTTCCTTCCTTTTCCTCCTCTTTTTCTGTCCAACCAAACGCACATGGCGTCTGCGTGCCTTCCGCTCTCGCAGCCTTTCTCGCCCTCTCGCAAACGTCTTTCACCGTTTATCTCTTTTATTGTTAATATATTCAGTTGTTAATAATATAAACGTTACACACTACATAACTAATCTATACCAATTTGTTTCTCGCCAACCAAAGCGCATTTTGAAAAAGTGTTGTAGATTTTTTTTGGGGGGGATTAAACCGTACTTACACGATTTTTTTCAGTTGGTGTTCCAATCCTGACAAGCATCCCTTATAAGTTAAGGTAACACATGCAAGTAAATGTGCCCCAAAAATCATATTTTCCCCAAATAATTGTGTTAATAATGGTGTACGGTGTAGGAATTGACGATTTTATGTAAGTATAACGAAGTTTGAAACTTTTTGATGTATTACGTAAAAAGAAACGACAGTATTTTCTAAACTTCAAACACGTTTTTCTCGGAACACTGTTTGTGGGTGCGGTAACCTGCATAACTAATTCATCATTGAACGGATCAAGCTGAAAATTTAATCAGATCTTCTTAATAGTGTTAGCTACTGCACTAAGTACCGATTTTTTGCATACCTATCTCAGTTTCTTTTTGTTTCTATATAAAACGCTCAATTTTATAGAAAAAAACGATCTGATGACTATAAATAGCCATATATTCTGCAGAAAATGAAACTTAAAAGATCTGCCTCCGTAGTGCAGTTTAGTGTTATCTTTCTATTAAATAAAGAGCACTTGTTTATTCGTTTCAGATGAAAAATGGTGGAGCTGCACCGGTTACCGCAGCCATGTTTCATTCACTATGACATGACGAAAGTTGCTGTGGTACGCCATCTACCGCAAGGATTGTAAACAAATTTACAGAATATGTACTTTAATATGTAAATAATACTTTTCCCGAAAGAAATTGATTTTGTAAGAGAAAAAAAGTCGCATTTTGGTACCGTTTTCTAGTTTACGCTCCTTACAATTATGTAATGAAAATGCAAATAAAATCGCTCGAACGACAACAGGCTTTGGTTGGCTCCGTAAATAAACCCTTCCTCTTCTTTCCCTTTCCTCCTCTTTTTCTGTCCAACCAAACGCACATGGCGTCTGCGTGCCTTCCGCTCTCGCAGCCTTTCTCGCCCTCACGCCAATGTGTTTCCCCGTTTATCTCTTTTATTCGCCGATCCTTCGAATACATGGCTGGCGAATGGAATCCACAGTCGAAGGGAGAGGGCGCCCTTCAATCTCGCACGAGATCAAAAATGAAGGGGCTTTTCCCGCTCGGAAGGCGAACACTACGGATTTTCTCTGTTAAGATTGAGTCTCCGTTCCGACTACAACTGCTTCTGGTAGTTTTCTTGAAGCTCGGTTCCAAGGCGATGTACGATACGTTGATAAAAGCGTGTGTAAGAGATTCTATTACAATTGGAAACTGTTTAAAGTTTATACAGTTTATATTACATTTCGAAAGTTGAAGATAAAAGAGTGGGATGTTGCCATTATTTTTGTTACACAAATCTTCTAGTAATTTAGCAGACTATACATTGATAAAAGTGTGTGTAAGAGATTCTATTACAATTTGAAACTGTTTAAAGTTTATACAGTTTATATTACATTTCGAAAGTTGAAGACAAAAGAGTGGGATGTTGCCATTATTTTTGTTACACAAATCTTCTAGTAATTTAGCAGACTATACATTGATAAAAACGTGTGTAAGAGATTCTATGACAATTTGAAACTGTTTAAAGTTTATACAGTTTATATTACATTTCGAAAGTTGAAGACAAAAGAGTGGGATGTTGCCATTATTTTTGTTACACAAATCTTCTAGTAATTTAGCAGATTATACGTTGATAAAAGCGTGTGTAAGAGATTCTATTACAATTTGAAACTGTTTAAAGTTTGTAAAGTTTATATTAGATTGTTAAAGTTTAAGACAGAAGAGTGGGATGTTGCCATTATTTTTGTTACACAAATCTTCTAGCAATTTAAAAGATTATACATTGATAAAAACCTGTGTAAGAGATTTCATTACGATTTAAAACGGTTTGAAAATTTCGAAACATCCGGTACAAGTAATACATATTCCAATACAAAGTTTATATTACACTGTTAAAGTTTAAGGCAGAATAACAGGTTGTTGCCACAATTTTTGTTACTCAAATCTTTTAGCAATACATCAATAAAAGCGAGAAAGAAATTATAGTATGTGGGCAGATGGTGTTTGGGTAAAGGTTAGCTTTTTTAGAAATCACGAAATTTTAGATATTACAGATTAAAGTATTACATTCAGTCATATTATGTAATAGTGTAACACAGTGTTCAAATGAAACAAATTGAAACACTTTTAGTTAACATATTTTAATATTGGTTTCTTTCTTTGAAAGAATTTTTCGAGACACACACAATCAAAAATAATAAAGTCAGTATACAAAATTTGTTTCTTTTAGTTATCGCAATTTGAAAACTATAATATAAACACTGAAGTCTTGATAGAGTCTCGCGCCAAGTAATAATAGCGCGTAATAATTATAATATACTATAATGTAATTAAAGTTCAATGTTTTTAGATAAAGAAACAAAATTTTTAGAAAAATACTCCATTCGAATGTTTTATATTACATAAAAAGAAGGTTATTAATTAAGTTTATATTATATAAAACTTTCGAACAGAATATTTCCAACCACATAAACAATAACTGATTCGATTACATCATAACTAGCTTGACTCACTTTGTACAAATGCATTCCTAACAGCACAATTGTTCTATTTCTCCCCAAATATTCGACAAGAGAAATTCCAGGAGCCGACAAAGATTACCGTCGACTCGACAAATGTCCCGGTAAGACGCGCCCGTCTTTCTTCTAATCGGGTTTCCGAGGTCGAGACAGGGCACGTGCGCGAAACAAATGGTAGAACGAACGCTGTAACACATGGCACACATGCTACGCAGGCGCCCTCTCTATGATCACGTATCGTTCGACGTGTACGTGGAGGGGGCAGCGACACCGGAAGCGACTACGACGATCCGTAAAGCCGCGTCCGGTATTAACACTCCATTGCCCAAGGAAGTCATTTCGACTGCTTTTTAATTTCAATTAGAAAAAAATTATGTATACAATGATACAATTTTTTAGAATTTTCAGACTTTTTGTACAACATATAAATGCGTTTATTAATAATTGTAGTAACCTCCCCCTTCCTTTATCTTCGGTATATATATGTGTGTTATATCTATATTGCCCAAAAGCAGTCGTTTTGGCTGTTTGAGAAATTTCATATAATCAAATGACTCTTATTATTGAATTTAATAATTTTCTTATATGAGCAGGTCGCCTTTGTATTGAAATAACATTTTTCATTTTGTTCGATTACCGTTACATGATAACATACAAGTACATGTGCTTCTTGATTGCGTAGGTTAGGTGGAAGTTATTTTGATGCTAGCATCACACCTTCGTCTCTTTCCGCGTACCTCTTATTATTTTTCGTGACTCTAGCATCAAAAACTTCATCGTCTAAATAGGCCCATTGCTCAATAAACTATACAATAAAATTAAAAATTAACTTCAAATCAATTTCTTTAGACATTAGTTACTTTTTCACAATGCAATCATTTTGACTGCTTTTGGGCAATATAGGTATATACTAAGTTTCAGTCTTTCTAGTGTTAATAAAATGCATCCATTTCCGAATAATAAGCCTTTGTGTCAGATATTATAAGTAGTAGATACGAACAGGTTATGTTCTAGGCCAGTGATGCGGAATATGATGTGAATAGATGTGACAAAGATGTAACACCAAATTCATTACATAGTTGTAATTAATAAGATACATACATACATTTCTGAGTAATAAGTTTCCATATAAAATATTGTAAGTAGTAGATACAGTCATTCTGAATAGGTATACATATACTAAGTTTCAGTCTTTCTAGTGTTAATAAAATGCATCCATTTCCGAATACTAAGCCTTCGTGTCAGATATTATAAGTAGGTTATATGTATGTATATGTTGATAGGAACAGGCTATGTTCTAGGCCAGTGATGCGGAATATGATGTGGATGGATGTGACAAAGATGTAACACCAAATTCATTACACAGTTGTAATTAATAAGATACATACAGCATCCGACAAATTAGTTGTCACAATCTGTAAAACAGTCGCCAGACAAGAAATAAAGTTTGGTAGCATATAGACACGATAAGCAAAACCTTTTTTGGGGGTTGCGACAGAAGTCTTCCTCCCCTAAAAGGGCCCTTTAAAAAGTCATGCGTACCGTGTGTACATGATAGCATATTTCACTTTCTGTTTGACGATCGTTTTGTAGATTGCGACAACTATTTTGTCGGATGCTGTACAGGGTGAGTCACTTGTCTTTGAATCACCACTGTTCCATATAAAATCATTACAAATAACCTAGAGATTTAAATTATACTCAAACGTTTCTCAACATTTGTCTGCATTTTCTGCATTTATACTTTTACATGTTTGAGTTATGTTAATTCGCACATGAAATTTCACTCTTCAGAAGCCAGTTACATATAATATTCCTCTATAAATATAACATGATCAAATATTTTCTCCTTACGCTGCTAGCCATTCGAAGGAAGTCGATGCTGAAACTTGGTAGAATATTCGCACCAACAGACCACATAATTTAATACAGTCTATTGTTAAACATAGAATATATAGTATAATTACATAGCTATGTGTAGTAAAAGTGGGCTAGGAGAGTTCTGATTCAAAGGCAAGTGACTCACCCTGTACATACATTTCTGAGTAATAAGTTTCCATATAAAATATTGTAAGTAGTAGATACAGTCATTTTGGCTGCTTTTGGGCAATATAGGTATACATATACTAAGTTTCAGTCTTTCTAGTGTTAAGGAAATGAAGACGCGCGTTCTACTTTCTCGCGGATATTCCTGGCAAAAGGTAAAATCGTAAACAAGGACCGCATCGTTTCTGGAGCATTCGTTTTACTGGCACACACGTCTCGCGTTACATAAGCGGCACTTCACAGCAGCCATCAAAGATTCACATCTTTCACGTGTCGAGCTCCGTGAACTCCGCGTCCGCATACGCTAAACGGCGCTCGACGGTCCGTTTTCAGTATCGCCGAAAACTTTATGACGACTCAAACTCCGATAAAACGTATACGGAAAAAAAGAGGCGGCGTGGAAAACATGCCGGATGCGAATTTCATTGTAGAAAGTTTGCTCGAGGTAGCTGTTGAACTGTGTAACTTTTTTAAGCCCTCCGTTGCTGTGGGTGCTTATAGGCGCTTAGCAATTTTAGGTGCTCTAAAAATTCATTAAGATTGTATATTTATCACAACTAAAATCTCTTCAGTTCAAATTAGCGTTCTTCCTTAGATCTCGCTGTAGTCAAAGGGTTAGGAATCGACTGAGATTTTTTTGATGTACAGAAAAGGTTATTGTTTAACCATTTCCAAAGCTTGAACTTGATTGTTTGTTTAAAAAGAAGATGCGTTTAGTTTAAAATGTATAATCCGCACGTGTTCCATTTAAAAATAATACAAATATTACAATTTATTGACTGCTTCGTTAAAAAAATGTAGTTTTGAGAAGAATATTATTTTCCATAAAACTGAAATTGCGGATTATATTAGACATATCCACATCTACATATTATTATATTATTATGGATTCTACGTAGAACGCAATATTAAAATGTTATACAAGATGCAAGGATGAGTTACGAGACATTCGTCTTCTATTAATTAATATAAAATATAATAATATCACTTGAAAATGAATAAAATACAAAATAAAAAGAATATAAAATTAATATACAAATATAAGTAAACAAACGCATCATTCTGTGCAAACCAAAAAGTTTGACTCATTTTTTATTTAATGTTTCCAGAATTACCTTGACTGGTTCATTAAAGCCCTTGGCTAAAAAAAATATTTGCACACAAATTTTCTAAAGGAAACTTTCTCAAAGAAAACATTCTGCTTTGAGAACATTTATAGTTCCTCCAAAAAGGGAAGACTTTCTTCTTTAAGAAACTTCCTTTTCCTTAAGCAGACAAACTTTCTTCTACATTAAAATTTACACCAAGAAAAACGACGTATACGAATACCTTTTTTATTCACTACTCTGCTCATTTATATTTGCAATTAAAAATGTATTATTATATTCAATTTAATTTATAATAAGAATATTTTCTTTAATTTTTCGAATTCTTGCAACATTATTCCTAGTTATAGGAATACACTCTAAATAGATTAATATTTTCAAGCAACGCATTAACTCCAAAAGCTAAAACAAAAGAAAATATTTAATAAAGGAAGCTAGCGGAAAAAATGTAGAAATGTATTTTTCCGGCAAATGTTTTGAAGTTGCCTTTTTATTCACTGCAAAGTATGATTACATGCTCTGCTCATTTATATTTACAATTAACACTAGGTTTACAGCAGCCGTCATTTTGACGGATTTCGGACTTCACGAACAAGATTACAAACCTTATTAATTTTTCTTACAATTTACACTGACAATTATTTATGTAATCCTTACAGATTTAATCTGTTAACATTGTAATTGTCCTTAAATTAAATTAATAGTTTCTTTAGTGAAAATAAGTGTCCATAAAGAGAGGTATACAAGAATGTTCGTAAACCAAGTGTTAAAAATGTTTGTATTATTATATTTAATTTCATGTATAATCAAAATATTTGACTCAACTTTTCTAATCTTCCTAACATTATTCCTATTTATAAATTATGCGACCTGTAAATTCCTTCGGCCATCGCGAAGCAAAGAATAAACTGCTGATTCACGATTTCGCGGAGAGGAAGAAGTCTGGGCCGCGGTTGGTTTGGCTACTTGGCCGGTAGGATTTGTGTGCGGATGTGCTCGAGCAACGGAAACCAATGGCTTCGTCCCCATCTCCGACTGCCGGAAGAAGGCACGCAATGCTACGATTAATTTAAATTCGGCCCGACGGAATCTCATGGATGTCGGAGGGGCAAAAGAGAGGGGGGAGAAAGCGACCACCGCTGAAATTACCGGGCAGATATTTTCATTGTCCGGAAGCGTTCGCTGGAGAGTGATTGTTTGCAGGGAACCGGCATCGGCAAACTCGACGCTCCAGAAAGAAGAAGAGGAAGCAAACGCTCGCACCGCAAAGTTTGAATAAATCGAAAGAAAATCTGCATGTCGCGTTTTTTGGATGAATCAAATCCTTTGTAAATCTTATAAGACAATGTGATTCGTTTCGTTTTGACTCGGAACTGTCAAACCCCCCTTTTTTTATTGGATTTGTATAATAAGGGTAGGATTGCCAAAATACCAATACTCTTCTAAGAATTCACAAATATCGCCATCTGGTTTTTCAACAACTTGGTTTACAACTTCAGAGTATAGCAATAATGTTTGGATTGATATGAAAGATTTGAAGCAAAAGTCAGAGTTATTATTAATAAGGGTAACTTTGACAAACAACAGTATTTTCTCTTTCATGCCAAAATCAGCCTTGTTAATAATAAAAATGAAAACCAGAGTTTATATCTATTTTTATGGACATGAAAAAATCTTGGCAAATACAGTGTTAATAAGAATGATTTTGGCAAACAACAGTATTTCCTCTTTCATGCTAAAATCACCCTTGTCAATTTAATAATAACTCTAGTTTTAGTTTCAAACCGTTCAAGACAATTGGAAATGTTCTGAATGGCGCAATTAAGACAACTGGTATTTTAAGCGTGATTTTGGCAAACATGAGCAGTATTTCCCCTTTCATGTGTAATTTTTTTTATAATTTTAATACAAGATCAGTTTGAAGATAATTGATTTTGCAAATAATCTAAATGGCGTAATTTAGGAATAAAACTAAAAAACTAACAGGAGCCTAATGCACTAAAATAACAAATATGTTATTTAAATTAAAGTTCATACATTTTTATCTAAACCAGATATGTAAGAAATGTACATATGTATATAAAGGTAAATTGGTATTCGAAATTGCACCATTTAGAATATTTGCCATACAATTATCTTCAAACTAATCGTCATGTATTAAAATTATAAAAAAATTGCACACAAGGGGGGAAATATTGTTGTTTGCTCAAAGTTCATGACTAAGGTTTTGGAGCAATTGGCGAGTATGAGAGTTTCAGGTGCATCCTTTATTACTTGTCTTTCCAAAAAGTCATCCGAGTTATCATTCTCGTAATATTTCGAGGTTACTATCAAAGCGATGAATGGAGAAATTTTGGAAATATTAATATAACACTTTCACTGTTATTATTATTAATTCAAAGTCCATTTACACAAATTATAATTATAAATGAATTATATAGCTGTCCTCTTCGATTTCACCCAGGTGATATTTTGCATGCACATCAACAATAACCTAATTCAACAAATAATAAATTATCTTAACTGCCTTTGTTACATAAATTTCCCAATGATATACAACTCAACGTACCATTCCATCCAAACTTTCCAATTATCCTCGGCACATTCTGTGCAAGCCATAAATATCGCGATATTTTACAGTTTATAGTTCGCCCGCAACATAATTCTATGCGAGAGAGAGAAAAGCCCATTAAAATCGGCTCAGCCGTCTTCGAATTTATCGGGCGCATACTGACAAACGAACGACATCCTTTACATTAGCGAGGATGCTATACAATTTGCTTGGCCGTTTAACTTGACTTCACCCACACCGAGAAGAAGCTCCTCTTTGCCCGAACGATTTACAGTAGTCAGGGCCGTTCCTGACGTGGGTGCAAGTGGTGCCACCGCACTTGGGCGGTCAAAAACCTTTTGCTACCGGAAATGACACGAGAAATCAATCATCTTTTTTCGGTAGCATTTCTGTCATTACAGAGGAGCAAGCTCGAACAGAATCAAACCTGGGCCCATAACCTGTTGGAATTTGATAACGTACGGTTTTTGGGTTGGGATTTTCAACCATCAGTTAGATTGTGAAAATTGTTCGAAAATGAAAAATCTTTCTTTTTCATTGTTGCTTTCTAAATACATATAAGTGCACCATATAAAGAACATTCTAAATTAATTTCATTATTTTGTCTGTCATAGTTACAAAGTTGTCGCCATAAATCTGCGATCTTACAGATATACTTTGATTAATTCACATCGCAATATATTGAGCTTTCTAAATACGGGTTCATTTTCTCAATACAAACTTATTTTTAACCAACCGTTAGATTGTGAAAATTGTTAAAAAATGAGAAAATCTTTCTTTTTCATGATTGCTGTCTAAAAGTATTTATAATCTTCTAATATGTAAATATAAAAGTAAACACATCGAATTCTTAAGTAAGTAATGTTGAATAAAGGCGGCGATATTGCCTTTGAAACTGTAAACAATCGCGAACTTAGCTAGTCTCTGTTATTTCCTATAGATAAAAACATATTACAATTTGTTGAAACTACTTTTCTTCTAAGCGAACTCGATCGAGACTCGTCGATGTTAATCGAAGAGTTGTCATAAAAAAGAAGAAAAAAATTAATTCTGCAGGACTGAGGCTGCAAGGAATTCTCGAAACAAAAGTGATTTTAAGAGAAAATTGTGCAAAAAAATATTGTGGGACTTGAAATATCGATTTTTGTGTGAAATATCGACACTGTCCATCGGCTAGATTGTGAAGATTGTTCAAAAATGAAAAATCTGCCTTTTTCCTGATTGCTGTCTAAAAGTATTTATATAAGTATTTATAGTAAGTATTAAGTATAAATTAAGTATAAAGTATTTATATAAAAGTATTTATAAAAGTAAACACAGCGTATCGAATTCTTAAGTAAGTAATGCTGAATAAGGGCGGCGATATTGCGGTTGCACCTGGGCAGCCACCAAGTTAGGAACGGTCCTGGTCGTCCCATCCATTGAGAGCCTAGCCCGAACGGCGGGCATTAATATCGGCCCCATCAGGGCTACGCCGGCCAATTAAAGCGAGGGATTATGCAATTTTTGCGTCGACACCTCGCGTCGCCTTTAAACGCGCGCGCGCGCGCGCTCGTTAAATTTAATCGCCGCCATAAACTCGAATCGCATGCAAATGTTGCGCGCACCCGCTCGATCGTGCGTCACTCATACGCGTAACTCACTTGGGTGTGTGTATGTGTGTATGTGTGTTTGGATGGTGCACTTTTGTATTCGAGCGATGCCCGATGAAAAATCGCAGGATTCCCCATCGCGAAACATTTAGATTGCCGATGAGCACGCGAAAGTGCCGTTTGAAAACAGATTTTCTTAATGTTTCCTTTAAGATGGTACATTTGCAGGGTAAAAACGAAGTGTTAATACAAACATTTTTTAAAAATATATTGAAACTTTTTGTCATGAGTGGAAAAAATGTACATATAAGTGCAAGTTTTAAAGAACATTGTAAATTAATTTTATTATTTTGTCTGTCATAGTTATAAAGTTATGGCCATAAAGTACATGGCATAAAGTATGAAGTGAATATAAAAAACAAAGTGTTTATACAAACATTTTTAAAAAATATAATAAAATTTTTTATCACAAATGGAAAAAATATACGTATAAGTGCAAGATTTAAAGAACATTCTAAATTAATTTCATTATTTTATCTGTCATAGTTACAAAGTTGTCGCCATAAATCTATGAACGCTTTTTAAAAAACTCGGTTTGTGACACCCATTGTACATCTGGCAATTTTCATTTGAAAGAGATGAAACAATTTCTTTAGAAACTGAACACTTATAATTAGTGTGCAACGAAGCTGATTTGCGATAAGACGTTTCTATTTTGTGGGGAACAAAAGTATAGTGCTTTGAGGACGAAAACTTTTCGAATTTTAGTTATTTCGAGTTTAAAATGCCGCCGTTTCATTCAAAATTAAAATTTCCAAAACCGGCTTTGTAATGAAAAAAAATAATGCAATTAATTTACAATGTTCTTTAAATCATTCACTTATACATATATTTTTGCCGCTTATCACAAAAATTGTCATTATATTTTTAAAAAATGTTTCTATTAACACTTCGTTTTTGTCCTGCAAATGTCTGTATCCATTTGAATTTCAAATGTAAAATGTTTATTTCGGATTTTGAAGCTACTGACGATATTTTCTTGTACTCGACTGCATGTTTTACGAAATAATGCAGTTTAAAGTCACCGCTTTTTACAAGAACCAATTTATTACTCGCATTATTCGTTTTAATTGCATAACTACTGCTCTCAAGAGTTGCACAAAAAACAAACCAATGATTCATGAGTACTCTATGAATGAATACCACTTTTTTAGATTTTTGCACGAGCTCATTATTGCGTGTTAATGATTCTACCATGCGAGGATTGATGACATTTGTTATTGACTATTATTTATGTATTGTTTACATGAATTAGTAGACAATAATTGACAATAATAATTAGTATACATACAGTAACATTAATTACTATTATTTTAATATTTGAACATATGTATATAACACGTTTCTTTGTTTACTTTATCCATGAACTTGTAAATAATAATTTGTAATCTGCATCCCACATTTATAATATTTTTTTAAATATGAAAATTGTATTTATAATGTGAAATTATAGAAATAAAACATTTTGGTCATATCTATTAGTGTCCATTATTTCTCTATTTTCTGCACGAACTAATACATAATAATTGATAGTTTGCATTTCACGCATATAAAATGTTAGAATCAACAATGTCAGTTCTGGAATAAAGTTACAAAAATGAAACAGTGAACAATTTATGATTACATATCATTTGTATATTGTTTCTATAAATTAGTTCATGTTATTATTGTAATACCATCATAATAAAACCCATTACACATAATACAAACCGATTCTTTTGGATCGCAACGATTTTCTCAAAACCTAACCTCAATCATTCGTATATTGTTTGCGTAAACTACTAAATGTTATTATTATTATTATTACATTATCATTATAAATTGATAATAATAAGAATTGATGATAATAATACACATTACACACAATACAAACGTATAGTTTGCATGTTACACTTCCAAAATGTTAGAATCAGCAATATTACTTTTGGAATAAAGTTGCAAAAATGAAACAGTGAACAATTCATGATTGCATATCATTTGTATATTGTTTCCAAAAACTAGTTCACGTTATTACTGAATACTACCATAATAATATACATTACATACAATGCACACGTATTCATTTAGACTCAAACGATTTTTTCCAAACCTAACCTCAATGAATTGGTCAGCCGGTGGCGTCGGTGAAAAACTAAGAGGGATCACTGGCAGAGAAGGGACGCGTTCGAAGGTGTGCGCTTCTATCCGCTACAAAACGCATTAATGCTGCCATGTGAGGATTCTATCGCGTATCGGGCGGCGCTCTACGGATTCGCCAAATTATATTTACCGCGCGTATTCATCGCACCCTGATAAATTCCGCGCGCGTCTCCCCTGCTCATCGCGTCAAATCCACTTCGAGTGGGGCGCGAAGCGCGCGCGTCTCCTGGGTATCAGCGCCCCCCCTCGCGACGCCCGAGGAAACAAAGCCATGTGCGTGCCCGACACGCGCATTACGGATTAAACTTCACTGAGTTAGCGCGAGGCAGGGAAATCTGCTAATAAGACAGTTAACTTGTGTTATAATGAAACGCAGGCATTGCTCGATTACAAATCAAAATATAGTTTGTGTTTATTATTTTTCTACATAGGCAATTTGTTTATTACTACCTGCAAACCTTATTAAAAAACGGGACAATAATGAATACAAATTAACAATCTATGCATATATTTGCATAACAGTTTATTGCAAAAGTTTATTAGAATTTATTAATAAAACAGTAAACTTATGAAATAATGAAACGCGGAAATCTAAATAAAGTAATATTTTCAATCGACGCATTCACCCCAAAAGCTAAAATGAAAAAAAAATTATTTAATAGAGGAAGCTAGTGGAAAAATGTAGAATTGGAATTTTCCGGCAAATGTTTGAAAACAATTGAAGGGACTGGTCTAATGGAAAACCAGATAGCGCCACCTGTAAATTGGCTTGCCCGTATTTTTTTATTTATTAACCTAAATTTACAGTGTGATTGGTAAGCAATTTTCGAAAACATGACTATGTACCTCGCCTTTTCTGCAATTCGACTACAAAATATATCCAAAAATAGCGTCAAAGTAACAACTTTTTTCTAAACATTAATAATTTCTTAGACGATTCCGGCAAATTTTCAAAGACAATTCAAACATCTAATTTAATAAAAAATCAGATGATGATACGTCTAAATTTTGAGACAAGAGAGTGCAATTTTGGGTTCGCTTTTCATAATCCTAACCTATAAATGCATACTAACCTAAAAAATTTTACTTGGAAAACTACTGCGATTCTCCCTAAACCGACGATCACTCCGTGTGCCAGTGTGTATTACTGTCGAAAAGGATTGACAGTTGAAGGTAGGTGGGAAGGGTAGAGGGCGCGCAAGAACCGCACTGTGTCTAAGTAGCCCCCGATGAATCAGTGCACGTCCGATTATCCACTGGAGCCACTAACTTATCCGAGTAATCCACTGCTCGGTGAAGCAGCCACGACATTGTCCTAAGGGGAGCGAATAACAGAGAGAGGGAGAGAGAGAGAGAGAGAGGGAGAGAGAGAGATGAGGATATGTAGCTCTCGACAGGCGCCCGATGCATTAGACGCGCACGGAGAAGAAGCCACTACGCCGGCCATTTAAATATCCATCGAGACGACGCGCCCCCTTTATTTTCATTCCACTAGACACGACTCGCAGATCTTCTGGTTCAGCTCCTCAGGAATTGCGTTATTCAAGAGGCGAGCCGGCGAATCTGGCAACGACGATGGCGCATACTCCTCGAAATTGTGATTGTTGCCGGAAAAAGTCGACAAATTGAACTGCAAAGGACTTCGGTCATTGAATGTTATTATTCGGTAAAATCGCCTTGAATTTTATTTTGAAAATTTAGTATGCAGTGATTATCAAGAAACGAATGATTATATCAAACAAGATAATACATTGTGACACAGTAAATCTGACGTAAATAAATGTGTGAATGTCGAATATCAATGTATGTGTCTAACATTGTTCTTATTTTGTCTATAGTTTTAATCTATATTTGATTCATTTATTTTTTTCAGGCGCTGATAGTTGCTAATTCAACTGGGAAAACAAAATTCTTTAAATTGCAAATAATTGAATTGTTTCAAACGAATTGTTTCGAAATTAAAAAATTCTTTTAACAAATTAGCAATACTATACATGTTCTACTGGTTACTTTATAATACTGTGTATTTTATAGCACAGCTTTTACTTTTCCCGCCCTATTTTCACATTACTATTTAATTAATTGCTAAAAATTAATTATTTCAGATTTTCTAACAGTAGTCATTTTGAAATTATACCCAATAAATGTCGGTTTTTTTCAAGGCTGTATGGTAGCGGTAATATTTGTTGATATTTTTCGAGCACCGTGTATAATGCACGTGTTGAAATGAAATACAGTCAGGGACAAAAGTGAGTGGACAATTAGTAGAAATGGTTGTGAGGAAAATTCGCACGCAATAATATTATTGTTATAAATCTAAATTTGATTTCTTCTGTGTTGCAACATATATTTCACATAAATTAAGACTAAGAATATTATTATTTAAATAAACTTTGGTCACAACCATTTCTATTATTTGTCCACTTATTTGCACAACGTCCAACTTGCCTGTTGTATTTTCATATTGTTACACTTACAAGGAATATTACACAACCCCGACACGCCGATCTTGACGACTTTTTTTTGCAAATAGTTGTTTATCGGCAACCATTCACTCCTAAGGGATGAAATTAATTCCCAAAATTGGAAGGAAAAAATACGTGTAAGCTAAATTTCTGAAAACTATCTGTAAAAAAGTCGCCAAAATGGGCGTGTCGGGGTTAGGTAAAGTTCCTTATTAGTTTAGATTTTCTAACAGTACACATTTCGAAATCGTCTCCCAAAAATATCGAATGTTAATAAACTATGGTCTCTCTAATCTTTGAAACAATCGATATTTTAATTGACAAATAAAATAAATAACACTATTATTATAGTTTTTTTATTTAATACTATTGTTATTTATTTTACTTATATCATATTATATTATTATAATTATTTTGCATTGTTACCGTAACAAATATGTCCGACCTTGCACCACCAGATTCAAGTACAACAAGGGGGTGGGTTTGTTTCTTTCTTAGTCCCGAGGACATGGAAGTATAGCCGGTAATTACTCGGCAATGCAGGAGATTTCCAGGCAATCTGGCCTACTCGCCAGAGGGAGCGTCGAACAGATATCACCGCGGGAGGGTGGAAAGGCGAGTGCGGGAAAAAAGCTCCTCGAAAGAGAGGGAGATCGCCCGTACGAAAGGGAAAAAGCGCGACGACCACTCCAGAAAGTGTACAGGGTGATGAGTTTGTTTTGGAATTACATTATAAAAATAAAACGGTTTCGTCGGATTTATTATTGTCAATTATTTCTGTATTGTTTTCGTGAAGTGTTTATTATTACTTTGCATTCGGCTGTCCGTTTTTCCAAAGATCATCAAAATCGTGGAAGAAATTATTTTCTCGGGGTTGAAAGTATTTTTCATTAATTCCTTTAGTATATCTTTGGTCGATGATTGTTTCAAATATTATCGCACATTAGAAAAATAAATGATATAAGGCGATATTTTGTTTGGATTAAAATCCAAATAGTGAACAATAACTATAAAGTATGCAAGTCTCCATCCCACGTTTACAATATGTCAAAATGAAATAATTTCATCACACCTATTTTTGCCTCTTATTTCTGTATTACTTACACGAACTTGTAGATAACAATTAGCATATTCTGCATTCCACGTTTCAAAAATGAAAAAAAGAAACTCTACATCTCACATTTCTCTAATCTGAAATGTCGTTTGAAACAAACACTAACCAAAAATACATACAACCATTCCAACTCGTATCAAAATAATTTCCTCTGCGACTTCAAAAATTCTCGTAAAATAAAATACTCCAAAAAACGATGTCTCCTCAAAGCAGAACAAAGGACTTCCAAACAATTATTAGCAGCCCATCCAAAACAATACACCAGTAAAATCCACTAAAAAGAAAATAAACCAACAGTTTCACTAATACACACATATAACTTCTAGAATACAAGATTAAACACAGGTTGAGGATATTCGGTGATATTCGAAGGCAAAGGCATCACCCTGTATAGCAGAGGAGAGTGCTGGTATTTCGAGGACGATGAAGGTGGAAAGCCTTGGCGAAAAGGAGGAAAACGATGGCGAGTACAATGTCGGAGACTTGGTAGCCGCGGGCGGTGTTGCTGATTGTCGAGCGCGCCGGCAACGCTCGAGAAAAAGAGAAAGAAAGACAGAAAGCGAGTGCGAGAAAGAGAGAGAGAGAGAATGCGAGAGTGACAGCCAACAAAAAGAGAGGAAGACGCAACAAGGGAAACGTCAGAGGCGAAGACTGCTGGTTCAAACGACTCTAAGGACCAACGAGAGCCACTGTTAGTTCAATAGCATCTTCGACGTGTATCGGCGCGCTCGAGTATCGAGCATCTCGGAATTACGCTAATATTTGGCTCTTTCACTCCCTCAGTTGGGATAAAGTTCCACGCTTTACTGTCAAGCAGTGTTCACTCAAGGAAGGCATTCCTCTCGAAAGTAGAGGTTAACTTTCTGTGGCGCTATGTAAGTTTGAGGTTAGAGTTACATATCGATATTCTATTAGCGTTAGCTCAATTTTAGAGTGTAAGCAGCTTGGTTATCGCGAATTTTAGACGCCTACGTAATAATTGCTTCTGCAATTAAATATTTGGAAAATTATTAATTCATTGTTGATTCTGTGGTGCTGTGTAAGTTTGAGGTTAGAGTTACATATCGATATTCTATTAGGGTTAGCTCAATTTTAGAGTATAAGCAGCTCGGTTATCGCGAATTTTAGACACCTACGTAATAATTGTTATTGTAATAAAATATTTGGAAAATTGTTAATTAATTGTTGATTCTGTGACGCTATGTAAGTTTGAGGTTAGAGTTACATATCGATATTCTATTAGCGTTAGCTCAATGTTAGAGTGTAAGCAGCTTGGTTATCGCGAATTTTAAACACCTAAATAACAACTGTGATTGCAATAAAATATTTGAAAAATTGTTAATTCATTGTTGATTCTGTGGCGCTATGTAAGTTTGAGGTTAGAGTTACATATCGATGTTGTGTTACTACTGGTTTAAGTTTAGAATGTTGTGATGCAGTTTGATTATCGCGATTTTAAACACCTAAATAATAAGTGTTTTTCAATTAAATGTTTGAAAAATGGTTAATTAATTCTTGATTCATGTCTGAAGCATAATATTTGCGCGTTTCACGTTGTATAGTACATTCTACTCATGAGACAAAATTATGTTATAGGATACGAAAATGTATAAACCTTATTATTTAATTATTAATTACTTTTGGAGTAACCTGTATAATGATAAATGTTGCAATATTTTACAGTCTACAACTACCATGTAAATCGAAATTCTATTGGTCTCCGTTCACTTTTAACCCGCAACACGTTTCCTAACCTCACTTTCGTACTCAAACAGTTCCATTATCATAAATCAATTGACAATTCCTATCAAGTGCTCATAATTTACTAGATAAATGAAATGAAACTACAGACGATTAAGAAAATATACGAATATTACAGACTAATACACTGAAAGGAAGTCGTCGCTAGTTAGCAGTCAGTTGGAAAGAGCATTTCCTCGAGACAAGTGACTGGCGGATGAAGCAGACGCGGGATGAGAAATATGTAATACGTCAAATCGGATTGCTTAGAACGAGGAAGCAGGATAAAGAGAGCGAGAAAGAGGGAGAGAAAGAGAGAACGACAGACATGTTAAAGCTGTCGGCCTCGTTCCCCGGCGTAAGCGCGATGGTTGGAAGCTTCATCTGAAGCGGACAATTAAATTTTAAAACCATCAGTTCCGGGTAACTCGCCTCCACCATTTCCAACTGGATTCCGGCTGCCAGACATATTCAGACTGACTGACTCTCGCTGACTGATTCACTGCGAGCGAGAAAGAAGGCGTACAAAAAATCGTCTACTTAAATTTCCCGGAGAGAGTTAAAGGCGGCCGAATGAGTCAACAATTGTTTGCCTCATGCGCGCCGCCGAGGGAGGCGGAGAGAGCCGCTAATGAAAACTTTCTTTCGGCGGGCGCGCGCCACCGGTAAAATTGAACAATCCAGTCGAGAAGCCGCGGCTGCTAACTAAAAGCGAGTGCTTCCGCGGGAAACGTTCGGAAAATCAAAGGGAGCCGCCGCATAGTAGGTTGAATGGGGAAAATGCGGAGAAAATTAGTTTTTGAACTTGAAGAACTCGAAGATCTTGCGGAAGATGAATGTGCAGTGTGGTTGCAAGATTATGTGATTAACTCTAATGATATATAATTAGATACATGTTATACTTTTGTTACTATTGATAGTTTATGTAAGCATAAATATGATCAAAAAATAACTAATACTATCAAAATCAGTGATTACATACATTAATTTCATTTCATGATATTTACACTATCTGTAATTGACAAAACCATCTCACTTTGATTATTCCATCGCATATTAATTCTATTTCATAATACATTCGAGCCAATAATAAGTGATCAAGTACCAAAAAATTCTACTTCGTGTTATTTCTACTACTCGTAATTAATAAGATCTTGCTATTAGTCATTATTCATTTGAATATATTTGTACTTTCTATAATTCAATATCAAAGCCTTTCCTGATACTTTGAATGCGTGAAGAGCAGCAAAAATAGTTTTGTCCGCGTTTCTTATGATCCACCGCACTGTGGCGCTGTGTTCGCCAGCGAGCAGGTGAATAACACTATAACCACTAAGTATTGTAATAAAGGGCAGTATTATCGCGATCGAGCTCTCGGAAGGCTTCGATCATTTTACTGCCGGCCATAACCCTCGCATAATGCCATAGATTCTATGTATGTATGTATGTGTGTAGAGGTGGCGTATACATATATCACGCGCCGAGGGAGAAAAAGCGAGGCGAGCGGCAGCCCACGGAAGGCGAAACAACTGTTATCACGAAGGTCATTTTTTTAACCGGCCACTTTGTTTGAGCCCGAACCACGTAAAATAGATTACGCGCCGAGTGCGTGCTATAAATCCATGCGTACTTTGCCCACCTATCATTAGGCCTGGCGATGTTGCATTGTAAAAGGGAAACTCGGATCGGTGTTCTTTCGCGAACCTTTATTAAGTGGGAAGGCTTGATTAGAGAAAATTGGACTTCGCATTAAGAAGCTTTTCCCTGTAATCGCTTCAATTGTATTTGGGAAAGCTGACTGTTTCAAAGGGATGAACGATTATGTGCTCCTGAATTTGGGTCGAAGATCGTTTCTAGATGGTATTTAATAAAAAAAAAAATGTTAAAAATAAAATACTCAAAAGTACTGGAATAATACAAAGAAAAATAAAGATTATGTTTGTATACTATCACGATTTTTTTTCGTACGATAATTAGGCGTTTATATCCTCTATTAATTGTTACTTATAATGTATCATACGAAAATTGCTTAATTTTTTTGCAAATCGGCTTCAAAATGTAATATAAAGCACCAACAATCTTATAACAAGGAAAAATCACACCGTATTTCTTTATTTATTAACCTAGAAATCTTTCTAGAAAAAGAAATTTAATGTGTGTATCTAAATGTAAAGAAATTGTAGTAATTACCAATTTTCACAAACATAACTATATCTTACTTTTTCAGCAATTCAACAACAAAATGTGTCAAAAAATAGCATAAATATAATGACTTTTCAATAAACCTTAATCATAATTTTGTTTTTTACAGCAACTTTTTGAAAGCAAATGCAACATCACTGTTACGCTTTGAAGGTGTAAACTAATTTAAAGCCAAATTATTATTTATTGGTGTAACACACTAAATACATTAACATTAACGTTAATTGAGTCAGCAACATCTAGGAAAACATTTACTCTGCTTGTGAAATTACAGTTTACTTTGACACAAAAATACAGACAATCAATGCAGATTACGATTGTCAAAATCGTCTTACTTTTCACATCAAAGCTTATTACTAAAAAATGCAGAATCATACTTTTATATTTTTTAAGTAATAATGAACGGCAATATTTTATCCAATTCCGGATAAACTTCAAATTTTACTTCAAATTGTTACTTCAAATTTTACTTAAAATGTTACTTCAAAATTTACTTCAAATTTCACTTAAAATTTGTACTTCAAATTTGTACTTCAAATTTTACTTCAAATTTTTACTTAAAATATTACTTCAAATTTTCCATTACTTAATTACTATTTTCGCATGGCATTCAAAGCGTTAATGTTCTTGAGAATCACAACACCAGCCGTCTCTTAATATTCTTGAGAGAGTGATAGTACCAGTGACTTCAAAGGTGCATAGCGTCAGAGGGGGTTAATTAAATTCTATTATGGCCAGTGACAGCGACGAGCAACTTGGGACTTCCTTGACCGCGCGCGCACACACACCCACACACATGCACATCCAACTTCGAAGTGGAAATCGGGGTGGAATCTATGTCATCTCTGGCAGGGAAGCTTCACCCTATCTGTCTTGCCTCAGTCGAGCGTGTCTTCCTTTCCCGGCGAGATCTCCCACGGTAGTAGCCGCCGATGCTTTAGGCGACCTCGGGACAAAGAGATCTCCGCGGCCAGACAACAACTCTCCTCTTGTCTCCGCCATTCCTCCAAAATATTTGGTGCGCATCGACGCGTATCGCTTGCGAACTTCTCCTCAGTCTCTCTCTCTCTCTCTCTCTTTATCCTTTGCCCCTCGCAATCCTCTCCTTCTCTCTCAATCGCGTTCTGTCTCGCTTCGTAGTCCTTTGCCGCGAAATCTAGCGTCTCTCTTGTTCCGGGGGCCGACGACCGAATTCCCCGCCAAGAAAGCGAAACCCTCCACGAGAATCGCGTAACCCGCTGCGCTTACCTGACAGTGAATAGTTCGGGAATTTAGACAGTTCCAAAGGAATTAAATCATGTTGCTCTCCAAACCATTGTTTTATTTCGATGTTTATCTTGGAATTTTGGGGAATTTGTAGTATAAAAAAGGGGGTTATGTAAGTCTCAAGTTATAAAGTTTGTGTTGCGTAGTGTGGAACGTAAAAAAGTGTAATTTAAATTGTGTTGAATAGGTAGAATCTTGTCAACTTGAGAACTAATTTTCGTTTTTTCTTGTTTGAAAACTAATTATTTTACAGGATTGTATTGTTATAGTTAAACGTACTCAATAAATTGATATTTGAAAAATTTCTATAGTTGATAATGACAGCTAATTTTTTGAAAAAGTATGCTACATTGGTTTACAGAGAAGTATTGACAAAGTAATCTACATTAACAAACTTAGAACAAAAATAGTGGTCGAATTGAGTACCTCTTCCTTTCCGAAATCAGTAATAAATAAAATAAATGCACAGATTTCAATCTGATAGTTCTAACAAAATAAAAGAATAGTTCTGTAAGATTATTAGATCTAAAAGATCTCAAGAATAGTTTTGTAAGATTATTAGATCTGAAAGATTTGAAGAATAGTTTTGTAAGATTATTAGATCTGAAAAATCTGAAGAATAATTTTGTAAAATTATTATATCTGAAAGATCTGAAGAATAATTCTGTAAGATTATTATATCTAAAAGATCTAAAGAATAGTTTTGTAAGATTATTAGATCTGAAAGATCTAAAGAATAATTTTGTAAGATTATTACATCTAACAAATCTGAAGAACAGTTCTGAAAAATTATTAGATCTGAAAAATCTGAAGAATACTTTTGTAAAATTATTAGATCTGAAAAATCTGAAGAATAGTTCTGTAAAATTATTAGATCTGAAAAATCTGAAGAATAGTTTTGTAAAATTATTATATCTGAAAGATCTGAAGAATAATTCTGTAAGATTACTATTATTATATACTATTATTATATTAGCGAAATTTTAGTTTGACACTCAGGCAAACAATGAATTTCAAAAGCAAGCACATACTACATTGTTACCAGGAGAGAGTTGCCCAATATTTTTTGAGTACATTAATGGCTGGCTGTAGAGGGTTCGTTGTGGCTTAATAATTCTTTCGGTAGCAGAGCTCGGTTTCCGTGGTGGGAGAGGAGAGGGCGAGCAATAGCAAGCGCAAGTTTATGTTATTTCAGGGCTGGCGACGAGTTTGCCAAAAGGCCGGGCGCCGCGGGTAGCAGTGCTAAGCATTTATGATCCATAATGCGAAATACATGGTACAGCGCCGGCCATTCGGCCCGTCGCTCGCCATATTTCCGCAATTTTCCGCGCGCGCGTGTGTGTGCTCCTTCCTTCCTTCCCTCCTCGGGAATAAGAGCCCACCCCCACTGACTCACATAAATCACTCTGTTATTCCAATTGAATAACCAGAGGAAAGTGAAAATGTTCATTAACATTTTGTTCGTAATCGCTTACAATTAATTAAGGAAGAAATTTATTTTTATAGTTGTCATTGTTTTTAAAACAGCAGTCAAATGTATAAAGAAGTAACTAAACTTTTTCTAAAGTATAAAGAAGATTGTTAACTAACCGTTTGATATTTTCCATTAAAAACTGTAGCTTTTGTACATGTTCTTGATATGGTCGGCAATAAATACCATATTTTTATTTTAAGTATCAAAATGCATGTTAAGAATTCGGTAAAAAATTACAGGCTTAGAAGAATGTAATAGAAATACTAGAGAAAAATATTGAAAAACATTCACCGCTTTGTTAAGCAGAAAAAAAATGGTTAAGGAAATCATAATTTTAATAAGGATTTTGCACGTAGAGAAAACTTAAATAAATCATTCCTATTTGTAAAGGTAACACATTGACTAGATTAATATTTTTCATCGGACGTTTGACTTTCAAGAGGTAACATAAAACAATATTTAGAAAGGAAACCATTGAAAATCACATAAAAATGCGTTACAATGTTTTGTTAACAAAAGTGCCCATTTTTGGCTTGTAAATCTGAGAATATCGTAACTATTACTAGTTTTGACAAGCATTACTATTTATTTTATCATTTTTTCAAATCGACTACAATGTGTAGTATGAAACAGTAATAATGTCATATCAAGAAAGAAATACACACCAGTGGAAACCTGGCAATATTGTAGTTCTTTCATTTATTAACATTGTTAGGGAAAAAGATTTAGTGTGTCAGTCTAAATGTAACAATATGGTTGCCACTACCGATTTTCGCAAACGTGAATATATGCCTTATGCTTTTAGCAAATCGATTAAAAAATGCGTCAAAAAATAGTATTAATGTAACGACTTTTTTGTACACGCGAATAATAATTCCGGTTTTTGCAGAAAATATTTAAAGACAATTGAGACATCACAGCTGTACAATCCGAAGGTACAAACTAATTTAATAAAAAAAAAAAAGCGGCGGTACGTGTGAATTTTGACGGGTACGTTCTTCACAATCTTAACCTATAAATGCATTTTAAGAAATTTGTCTGGAAAAGCTATGCGATTCTCGCTAAAGTGACGGAATTTAATATAAACGAAGCAGGCGGTTCAATTTAGAAAGAAGTGCGAATTTGTCAACCTTATCTTACACCCTGACAACATAACCTCAAATCAGTGGAATCAACAAATACACAACCTTCAGAAAAGCAGCGGACACCATTCCAATAAAACTTCCTTCTTCCTACAACTTGTTTCGCGATTTGTCTAATTAAAATTGGGCCAAGCGCACACGCATTCATACTCGGCGATGGTAGTCGCATTTCGGGTGTACCGAGCCGCGCGTTTAGTTCCCATAATTCCGGTGTATACAGCGCGGCGTCGGCGGCGGCGTCGGCAGCGGCTGGCGGCGTCGGAGAGGGCGCAGTTGTAAAAACAGTAGCAATTCCGCGCGAGACATTCTCATTTGTATGAACAGGAGCGAAAAGCCTGAAATACTGCGCTACCGCTGTGAATAATCCTGGGCGGAACAAGCGCCGAGCTTGCTTGCCTCTTCCAGAGCGCGAGCCGCCGAGCAAGAGAATCGGCAGAGGGTGAGAACGAGATGGAGATAAAGATGGAGCGCGAGAGAGAACACCAGATAGAAACGAACAGAACCGGAGAGAGAGAGGGAAAACGAGGAGAAAAGGAGAGTTAGAACGAGATAGAATAAGACAGTAAAATAGTCAGAGTCAGAAAGAGAAAAGGAGAGTTAGAACGAGGTAGAATAAGACAGCGAAATAGTCAGAGTCAGAAAGAGAGGGAAAATGAGGGAAAAGGAGAGTTAGAACGAGATAGAATAAGACAGTAAAACAGATAGAGTCAGAAAGAGAAACGGAGAGTTAGAATGAGATAGAATAAGACAGTAAAATAGACAGAGTCAGAAAGAGAGTGAAAATGAGGGAAAAGGAGAGTTAGAACGAGATAGAATAAGACAGCAAAATAGACAAAGTCAGAAAGAGAAAAGGAGAGTTAGAACGAGATAGAATAAGACAGTAAAATGGACAGAGTCAGAAAGAGAGAAAGCAAGGAGAAAAGAAAAGAGTTCAAATGAGACAGCAAAATAGACAGAGTCGGAGAAAGAGAGACAGAAATAAGCAGAAAAATAGGAAAAGAAAGAGAAAATAAAGAGCAAAGGAGAGTGAAAACAAAATAGAAATACACAGTCAGAGAAAGAGAAAGAGAGAGAGTTAAAAAGGATAGAATATGCAGAGCCGGAGAAATAGAGATAGAAACAAGCAGCAAAAGAGAAAGCCGCAGTGAAAAGCGTCTTACACGCTCTCGGAGCGGCCACTGCCTCCGGGAAAGGATTAACGATTCATTATCTTTTCAACAAAGCCCTGCCGGAATTGTTGCGATCCGAAGAAAATTAGCAGATTTGCGGCGGAACGTACACCCTTTTCTCACCGCGCGAGTGTGCCGAGTGCTGTTTCTACCCTTCATTAAGAAATCATAGTTCCGCAAACTCCCACCTACACCACGTGTCTCCTCTATCAGGGTGAATCACTTGTCTTTGAATCACCACTGCTACATCATTTATACCTGTTCTCTGTAGAATCAGTATCAATTATTTAGGCAATTTAGTTATGGATGAGTGGCTTACGATTCTTCCTCGCATTGTCTACGTGTATTATTTATAATGTTGTGTGTATGTGTGGAGAATGACTATTAAATATAGATTTGAAGATTTGTGGATAATTAATGTTATCGCTCAGTATTTCGGATGCTTGTAAATCATTTATAATAACGTTTCAACCCTTTTATTGTTACCATTGTCGATTGGCGATTGGTGATAATAATTAATAGATCTTATTAGAATTTTTAATAAGATATATTAATTATTAAGACAAAGAATTTATAAGACGCATTTTTGTCTATATTTGATAATCACACTCACTTAATTATTTTGTTATTACGTCTTAGTCACATCAAAAGTTTGACGATTTATATTATATTATTATTTAGTTTGGTGGAAAGTTGTTGCATTGATGCTATTTTGTAACATATTTTACAGAACAGGTAATGCACATAGTCATGTTTGCGAAAGTTGTTAATAAGTAGAATGCTGATAGATTTAGATTGACACATTACATTTTTGTTCACTTATGTTTCTACGTTAATAACTCTAAAATAACTCTAATAAACATTTTTAACAAGGTGTAGTGAAAGAGTTGAAAATTTGCAGGTTGTGTACTCAAAGTGTTAAGAGGGTTTAATATTAATTTATTTGGTGTTTTACACCAACAAATAAGAATTTGAACTGTAAATTACTTTACACCTTCAGAGTATAACAGTGGTTTAAATTATTTTTAAAGAGTTGGTGTAAAAATCAGAGCTATGATTAATGTTTATAGAAAAGTAATTATATTTGCATTTGTAATCGAATTACAGAAAAGGTAAGACATACAGGATGTTTCAAAAACATATCTAACAAGATGTAGTGAAAGAGTGAAAAATGTGCAACTTGGCCACTCAAAGTGTTAATAAAGAAGCTAAGATAATCAAAGACAAAAGCAATCGTACGAGTGGGAGCTCGAGTAGGTAAATTCGGTGAGTGAATACAAGAAAAGCGAGATGAAAACGGTCCAGCCGCATTTCCAAGGGACGTTCTTACCCTTTTCCCTTCTCTCACGTCTTCCCTCCTCTCTTTCTCTGGTTGGCGATGCCGATTACTCGTTGGCAGAGAGCGTGTCGTGAATGCAAAGCGGTGGAGAAAGCGAGCGGGATCGGAGAGGATTCTCAAAATTCCAATATCTTGGTGGATATACGCGCGGTGAGCGGCGAGCGTCGAGCGTCGAGCGTGTCCCTCGGGCGAAATCCGCCGGGATTTGCGGATGGGAACACTTTCCTTTCCTCGAAGGCGATCGCCATGAAAGAGAGGAGAGAAATATACGCGCGGGCAGAACTGCCACTCTGAATAGAGACGGGCTAGTACTCCCGAATCCGCAAAGAAAGAGGCCAACCAGAGGAATGCTCTCCTCAAATTCGGGATGCATCTTCCTTCCCTTCAAATCGCTCCCTTCTTTTCTGTATAATATTGCAATATTTGTCACTTGTACAGGGTGCGACCAAAATATCTGCTTTTAACTTATAAATGTTGTAAATCCTACTCATATTTTTGCAATTTTCTACGCGCGGGAAGAACTGCCAGTTTTAATAGGGCTAACAAAGGGAAAGAATAGTCTTCTCAAATTCGGGATGCACCTTCCTTCCCTTCAAATCGCTCCCTTCTTTTCTACATAATATTGCAATATTTGTCACTTATACAGGGTGCGACAAAAATATCTACTTTAAACTTATAAATGTTGTAAATCCTACTTATATTTTTGCAATTTTCTACGCGCGGGAAGAACTGCCAGTTTTAATAGGGCTAAAAACGGGAAAAAATAGTCTGCTCAAATTTGGGATGCATCTTTCCTTCTTTCTATATAATATTGCAATATTTGTCACTTATACGGGGTGCCAAAAAAATATCTCCTTTAAACTTATAAATGTTGCAAATCCTACTCATAATTTTGCAATTTTCCGCGCGCACGCGCATAAAATACGAATTTAAATAGAGACGGGCTAAGAGAGGGGAGGAATGCTCTCCTCAAATTCGAGATGCACCTTCCTTCCCTTCAAATCGCTCCCTTCTTTCTACATAATATTGCAATATTTGTCACTTGTACAGTCTCCTCAACTTCGGAACTTTCCTTCCCTTGAAATCGCTGCCTTTTTTCCATATAATATTGCAATACATATTTGTCACTTGTACAGGGTGCGACAAAAATATCTGCTTTTAACTTATAAATGTTGTAAATCCTACTCATATTTTTGCAATTTTCTACGCGCGGGAAGAACTGCCAGTTTTAATAGAGCTAACAAAGGGAAAGAATAGTCTTCTCAAATTCGGGATGCACCTTCCTTCCCTTCAAATCGCTCCCTTCTTTCTACATAATATTGCAATATTTGTCACTTGTACAGGGTGCGACAAAAATATCTGCTTTTAACTTATAAATGTTGTACATTAAATTATGGTTTGCTTTAATTTTTAGTTGTTCTATTCATATTTCCGCGATTTTCCGCGCGTGGGGAGAACTGCCAGCTTGAACAGAAACGGGCTAAAAACGGGGAGGAATAGTCTGCTCAAATTTGGAATGCACCTTCCCTTCAAATCGCTGCCTTCTTTCTATATAATATTGCAATATTTGTCACTTATACAGGGTGCGACAAAAATATCTGCTTTTAACTTATAAATGTTGTAAATCCTACTCATAATTTTACAATTTTCCGCGCGCACGCGCATAAAATACGAATTTAAATAGAGACGGGCTAAAAAAGGGGAGGAATGCTCTCCTCAAATTCGGGATGCACCTTCCTTCCCTTAAAATCGCTGCCTTCTTTTCTATATAATATTGCAATATTTGTCACTTGTACGGGGTGCGACAAAAATATCTGCTTTTTACTTATAAATGTTGTAAATTAAATTATGGTTTGCTATAATTTATACCTATTCTATTCATATTTCTGCAATTTTCCGCGCAATCGCAAAGAAAAAGGGTTTCTCAAATTTGGGATGAACCTTCCTTCCCTTCAAATCGCTGCCTTCTTTTTATATAATATTGCAATATTTGTCACTTATACACGCTGCTAAAAAAATATCTCCTTTAAACTTATAAATGTTGTAAATAAAGAATTATAGTGGACTATAATTTATAGCTGTTCTACCCAACTTCGCACGGGTGGAATTTCGTGTGTCTGTGGTGGACTTTAGGGTTTTTTGAGAGGGATGAAGACCCTCATAGCATTTGTTCTAAGGTATTGAAGAATACTTATGCCGAATTTGCAGTTGGTACGTTTTTAGGTCGGAAATAATTGTTTTTAATTCAAGATTTTGTTAATGGAAGCCAGAATGCTTGAGTAATATGTATTTTGACTTTTATATATTAAGATTTACGCGCCAAATATTACACAGGGTAGAATATCTAATTTCATATAAATTGTATTGTCGTATTATTTAGTTTATATTAACATGTGCAATAAGATACTTCACCCAAATTTATGATTTTGTTAATTTCAATGTTGTTGCATAACTCTTATACTATACATTTCATTTCTAGAAACGTTTTAGTCAGTGTTACGTAAACAATTTGTATATGTAATTTATGCATAAGAAGCAGTTATCGGCGACCGCGTTCGTTTCTTCGAAGCCATTCGCTATAAAAGAGTCGAGAGAAATACAGTTATTAGAAGAAATATTAGCTCACTCAATATTTTCAGGACAAAATTTCAGAATTTTATTGCATTCTGTTAGAATGAAAACCATTTGCTCCACGAAAATCTATTTTTTCTTACAAAAACACTCTTTTGTACAAGAAAATGTATAGCTATTTAGAGAGAAGAATTTTCTTCTTTAAGAAAATATTTCCTAAGAACACTGTTGGTATGCTAGTACTTTTTTATCCACTGTACATGTGAGAAGAGTCGCCTGTCTGAATAGAAACGGACTAGTTTCGAATCCACGAAGAAAGAGACGAAAGAGAAGAAATATCCCCTCAAATTCAGAATGTGCGCCTTCCCTTCAAATCGCTGCCTTCTCTTTCGAATAAGAAAACCGTTCGATACAGAAGTATGTATTTCGCCCATTTATGCCAGACGCAGTCAAAGTATTCACCACTTCAGATTCGCCAAAAATATGCTCAACCTTTTTAGTGCCAACCGAAAATATCGCAACTGTGCAAAGAATACTCAACGAATTTAACGAATTTGCTAAAGTTTGGGAAAAAGCTCGAAAGAAACAAAATAAGAATATTTACAACAATTCGAAAAGGAGCATCTTATGAAATAAAAGGAGAATAAAGTAATGCCAATTGTATCTCAATATTTGTTGAAAATTAGACGAATAAGATAAATGTAAAATATTATGAAAAATATAAAAATCAATTTCTCTTTTAAAAACAATATTTAAATCCATAAATAATTTTTTCAATTGCTTTGCAATACAATTAAATCATTTACAACGTTTTATAAATATATTTTGAGAGAAAGGCACTTTTTGCAAGTGTAATGCCAATTATATTTCAATATTTGTTGAAAATCGTACGAATAACATAAAAATAAAATGTTACGAAAAATATGAAACTTAAGTTTTCTTCTACAAACAATATTTAATATTGTTATCCATATTTAAATCCATAAACAATTTTTTCAATTGTATTGCAAGGAAATTAAGTCATTTACAACGTTTCATAAATATATTTTGAGATAGAAAACACTTTTCGCAAGTGTTACGAACAACGATATATCATCGGTTGTCACTAAAAGGGTTAAGTTATACCTGTGCTCGGTGATGCCAACTAATCCTTTATTTTAGCTCAAGTACAATCGACGCCTGACTCACCTGAAACAGAAAGAGAAACACTTGATTAGACAAGCTCCAAACGCATCAGCCGCTCAAACTTATTATTATCTCTATGCCAATTTATGCATAAAGAGAGAAAGTTTGTATGTTTGCGTATCCGAAGTAATCACAGAAAGTACTCGATCGATTCGGATAATTCTCGCACGATTGGAAAGTGTATATTTCATAAGCTAAATTCAATTACACTTTTTAAAGAATTGAGTAGTAAGTATCAATAAAGCATTTATTTCTTACGAATAAAAGCTAAAGGTATAAATAAATGACATTGTTTATTGGTCAACGGAGAAATAATGGTAAAGTGGATCTAAATTTGAAAAGAATCGCTCTAAATTTCAGTTTGTGTTTTAGAAAACAGTAGAAATAAAAATTCGCGTAATTAACGGAAAGAACTTTTCATGCATAGAATACTTGATACAATTTTGCGAACCATCTAAAATTTGAGGTTTAATTCGATTTCTTTTTTTCTATAGAATTATGATTTAACACTTCAATATTTATTACTTATGCAGAGTAACTCTAAAATTTCAAAATGAGCGGAAAAACGAGATAAGTCACAGGCTTCACAATTTGGCAATATTTGTTATTTACATAGTTAAGTGCAACTTTAATTTTAAAAAAATGGCTCGTCAACGCATCGTTACAAAATTTTTCTAACAACTTATTATTCTTTAAATAAAATTACTGTCAACCTGTATGCCGGACTCGACAGCTAATTGTTAACAAAGGCAAATACCAAAAGAAGAGAGCATTCAAATGTGGAAAAAATATCTTTAAAGGAAAATAATTCCTTTACACATGAGAAGACTAAGCAAATAAATTATTTGTCAAGTTATTTTGGAGTTAATCGGAGATTGCAGACAGTCCGTTTTCAAATACTGAATCTCGAAATGAAATCTTGAAATAAAAATAATTCCTTTGCACGTGCCAAGACAGAAAAATGAAACTACATATTTGCGAAGTTTAGGTGTTAATCAAAGATTGTAGAAAATTCATTCTCAAATACTGAAACTCGAAATAAAATCCTCAAATAAATATAATTCTTCGCACGTGACAAGACTGAAAAATGAAACTATTCGCCAAGTTTAGAGGTTAATCAGAGATTGTAGATAACCCGTTCTCAAACATTGGAAATTCAGTCGGATCGTCAAAGAGCGAACGCGTCGAGGTTGAGAGGACATAGTGCAGGAAGTTCGACAATGCGAACGTCGCATTTTACTGGAGCAATAACAGTGGGGCTAACGAGGGGCCAACGAGGGAGGCAATAATTGTAGTAACAACTGTTGCCGTTATAAAATACAGCGGCAACGTGATTCGCGTTATTCCGAGCGCGGAGCTAGTCGTGTGAACGTCCGATCTCTCTGCCGAGTAATGGGAATTCACCATTGCGCGACACACGCCACATCCCATCGATTCTCTCCGGCAAAACCGTCCACTATTCTTGATTATCGGTTTTACTTACGAGGGGAGTGTCAGGCAGACCTGCCAGCTCAAAACCTGCGCCCATCTTTTTGGTTATATGTTCGTATATCAATGTAGAATACTTCATCAAAAAATAGTAGTTTTGTTATAAGTTCGTAAACCAATTTAGAACATTTCGCAAAAAAATAATAGTTTTCTCATAAGTCCGTAAACAAATGTAGAACACTTCGTAAAAAAATATTACTTTTGATATAAGTTCGTAAATCAATGTAGAACACTTCGCAAAAAATAGTTTTATTGTAAGTTCGTAAATCAATATAGAACTTCGCCAAAAAATGGTAAGTTTGTAAACCAATGTAGAATACTTCTCCAAAACATAGTAGTTTTGTTATGAGTTTGTAAACCAATGTAGAATACTTCTCCAAAACATAGTAGTTTTGTTATGAGTTCGTAAATCAATGTAGAATACTTCTCCAAAAAAATGTACTTTTGTTATAAATTAGTAAACCAATGTAAAATACTTCGCCAAAAAATAATAGTTTTCTTATAAGTCCGTAAACAAATGTAGAATACCGCTCCTAAAATAGTAATTTTGTTATAAATTCGTAAACCAATGTAGAACAGTTGTCCAAAAAATCTGAGGCTATGATCAACAATTGGTATTTTCAAAAAGTTATCAAGAACTCAGATTTTATCTGAATAGATAAATATCAAATGACTATTTGATTTCAAAGATTCTACAGTTCACTAAAAACCGATTTTGTAATCGGTTTATTTGAAAATCGGGAATAATTCGCGCAGTTTACTGATCATGATACAGTGACCGATTGCACATACATGCAAGATTCACATGCGGCTAACTCCTAGTTACCTAGGCAGTATAAACATGATTTTTATATTACTCGTATTAACTAAACGCAGTTGGTTTTTCTTCTCCCTTAAATTAGTGAGTCTAAGCATCATTTAGACTAATGTCCCATGGCGGGAGTTCGTAAGAGTTAGCCGCAATTTGAAACGAAACTTGTTACTATTGGCCATAGCATGGTAAATTTTTCAGCACGCAACTAAAATGGCAGGGTTATAATGAAACGACCAAATTATGTAACAGATATGATAAATATGTGAACAAATACTGGAATCCCCTGAATAGTTGTGTAGCTTTTGTAATAGAACGCGATTTAATGGCTAACAAGGGGTGCTTGTCAGGACCGAAACACCAAATGGGTTGAAAAAAATTGGGAATGTACGGTTCGACCCTTTAAATGAAACCCTATAACACTTTTTCAGAATGCGCCCTGGTTACCAAGAAAAAAATGAGCGAATATTGGTACATAGCGTAGCCTTATGTTATTAAGAGGTATGGTCTGGAGTGGAACACCAAATGGGTTGAAAAAAATTGTGTACGTATAGTTCGACCATCTAAACAGAACCTCATAACACTCTTTCAGAATGTGCCCTGGTTGACGAGAAAAAATTGGCATAGATCGGTCATGTAGTGTATATAATCTTTATATTATTAACAAATTCTCGCGTACCAGGATGGCAGAGAGGTCGAAGTAGTTTTTACAGAGATGCGTAAAGAGTAAATTTAAACATAAATATCACCTTATTTGTTATTAGACGAGTAATTAGAAATTGGATTACAAAAAAGTATTTCGCAAAATCATTACTCAGGCTATAAACAGGCTACACAACTATTTCTTAGTTGACTTAGTCGACTATATCGCGAATTTTTTTCTCGGTAACCAAGACGCATTCTGAAAAAGTGTTATAGGGTTTTGTTTAGGGGGTCAAACCGTACATCCTCAATTTTTTTCAACCCATTTGGTGTTCCGCTCCTGACAAGCACCCTTTGTAAGTTACGGTTTTTCTCGTTTCGGACTACTGTGCGTCGCGTCGGATTATTGAGAATGCGTGCGCGACGAATTTCATGGGGCGCCGCTCGATTAACGAACGCACTTATTCTCGGGACGCGCGTCGCTGGCCGATGGCCCACATTTGGAAAGGCGAGCGAGCGAGCGAGCGGTGAGTGCTCTGGATATCGATCAGCAGTGCACGCGTTTATTAGTAATGCAGAGGGGGCCGCGACCGCCGCCGATAAAAAGGCTACCACTTAGCTAAGTTACACGCTGTCATTACGCTCGGCTCGGCTCGGCTTGGCCCCCGGCGCGCGATACCCGCGCGGAAGCCCCACTCGATATTCCCATCCCGCTTCAGCATTAATCGGCCCGAATCTCTCAGCCGGCCAATCTTTTCGGTGGACGCGCAACAACAATTCACTTCGACAAGCGGATTTTTTTACACTCAAGTTACCTTTAAAACTTGCAGAATATATAACTAAATAATAATTCTTGCTAAAAGTGGTAATTGGTTATAATATTTTTAGATTCGGATCCCAAAAATAAGCAGTTGTGTTAATAAAATGTTTTAACCCATTCTTACGTATTCTTCAATGATTTCCTTTAACACTAGATTTACGGACATTTTTGTATACCTATCTTTACAGAGACCAGTCAAATTGATGGGTAAAGGAAATCACAAATTTTCTTTCTAAAAAACGATTAACTATCTTTTAATAAAAGCGTAGTGATGAATTTGTGCCAAACTAATAAAACGTCTGTTTATGCATATACTTGAAATGACGAGAACTGATCATAATATTCCTACATAAATTAGTTAATACCAGTCACAATTTGAATCATATATATATTAAAAAATGACTAAAATTTTCGCATATGATAGCTCTTCAAATAAAAAAAATATTGATGGCTTAGGTCACGTAAGATTTTTGACTAACAAATTCCGGATAGGCGTCTATTTATAAATGTTCTGAGTAAGAGATGTAATTGTCACACTGTATGTATGTGTAAGAAAACGTTGCTTAATCGCCCTATTTTTCAGGTTAAGGCTTATTATTCAGAAATAAGGGATCAAATCATTAACTTCTTCATATTATAATAACAAACGGTAGTATTTCCCCTTTCTTGTGTAAGTTTCTTTATAATTTTAGTATACATATGACAATCAGTTTGAAAATAATTGATTTTACGCGATTTTCCAAATTGTGAGAAATCGCTTAGCAATTGGAAATCATAATTTTAATAAGGATCTTTACACGTGGATCAAAATAAAATAAATCATTCTTATTTGTAGAAGTAACACGTACGCTAGATAGATTAATATTTTCGATCGATGCACTAACCTCAAGAGCTAAACTAAAAAAATATTTTAGTAAAGCAAGCCATTGAAGAACAGGTAAAAATGCATTAAACTGTATTATTAACAAAAATTCCTATTTTAGAAATTTAAATCTACTAATATTATAACAATTACCATTTTTAGCAAGCATTACGTTTTTATTTGATCTCATTTGCAAATCGGCTACAAAATCTAGCATAAAACATAACAAGCAGAAAGCATAATACTAAACGAAAACATAATAAGAAGATTCTACCAGTGCGATTCAGGCAACGCAAATAAGGTTACATTTAGGAAACCTGGCAATATTCTAGTTTTCTTATTTATTAACCGAAGACCGCCGGTTAAGACCACCTGGGCAGAATGAATTCGATATCACCGAGTCGGTCCATTCAACTGGGTATTTGTGCCGTTTGTCGTGCTGGCTCTCCTCTCTCTCGGTTTGCCGAGAAGAGCTCGTTGAGCGCGCGCGCGCGACCGCTCGCTGCCGGTTGCCTTAATCGAAAGTCCCTTTGTAGAATGAGCGGGCGAAGCCGCCAGCGGCGGCGCTCTCCACTTACAATTTCCGCGAAGTACACTTCTTATCGTTAGCATGATTACCGCGGAAGTAAAAGTACATCCATTCCCGGCGAGCAACGCAACGCGCAACACGATCTTTTTCCCTGCGCGCGCGCGCACCCGCGCGCGTTCCTTTCGTGCGAATTAACTCGAAAGATTTTTCGCCGGGATAAGAGAGAAGTACTCGGCTCATCGCCGTGTGTGTGCGTGTGTGGGTGTACACCGGTTAAATAACCGGGTACACCGCAATCAGGCTGGGTTAGCTCGCACAACTTAAGCCACAATCTTGTTGTTGTACGCTTTTTTTTCTCGATTCCCTAAGAAACTCGCGGACACACGCGGATTTTTGCGGAGCTTTATTTCAGGGTTGTTTGCTTGGGGAAAATCTTGATATGAATTTTTGATATCTTTCAGCTGAGCTAACTTTATTAGACATTTGTACAGTTTTGCATGGTTTCGAAGGTAATATAAAAGTTCGTTCGTTGAATTTTTATATTGATCGACAATTCCAAACATACACATTTATATAAAATAAAATTGATCTGTCGCGTCGAGGTGATTGGTTTGTTTTATGGTTTCTTTGGTTTGATTGGATATCTGATGAAAAATTTATTACAAAATTGCTGAAACTAAAAAGTGGAAAAGTAAAAATATACACGTATAAATGAATTTTTGAAGTTACTCGGCTTTAGGAAAATGCAGTTAAAAATAAAAAATAATTGCTGCGACTATCACAATGTTCTTCATCACCTGTAGCAGAAAATAAAATCGACAATTCTTTTACGAACTTTCCACGATTTTATTCTTACAAATCTATGAACAAAAACGTTGTGATCGCCAAAACAATAATTTCTTTCTTTTTCATTCATTTTACTAACACTGTGAAACTTAAACAGTTTTTAATGCTCTCTGCTTCTAGGAAATGTATGGCAAGTTCTGCTTGGAGGTAAGAAGGCCCATAAAAGAATTAGTTTATGCACCATAAATATAACTTCCCAACTAATATAATTCTCTTATATTAGTTAAAATCGTATTAAATCGTAAAAAATAGGGTATCCTCACGATTTTATTACTAATCACATACGATCAACAATACTCTGATAGATACAGAAATGGTTTTTTAACTTAATGAAAACACTTGATTGAAACAGTGTAATTTAAGGGAAACTTTTTTTAAGTATAGTAGACAATAATTCAATAATGGAAGTGCATGGCAAGTTTTACTGAATCAAAAAAAAAATGACAAAAAGTATTAATTTTATCTACTATAAGTATGTATACCTAACTAATACAATTCTTTGGCGAACATCCCATAGTTTTATTATCAGTCAAATATAGCCAAGAATATTGTGATTGCTACAGAAATTATTTATTACTTTTTCATGCATTTCATTAAAACTGTGCAACTTAAGAAAATCTTCTTTTAATGTATAGTACTCGATAAAAAGAAATATCAAAAGAAGAATTCATTTTATCTACTATAAATACGCATACCTAACCAATACAATTCTTTTACAAACATCGCAGAGTTTCATTATCAGTCAAATATAGTCAAGAATATTTTTATTGCTACAAAAATTATTTATTACTGTTTCATGCATTTTATTAAAAATTGTGTAACTCAAAAGCTTTTTTTATACTATGCATAATGGATGGAAGCAGAGCGGCAGCGGTAAGCCCTCCGCTCCTCGGAAGTGCACGGCAAGTTTTGCTTGGCGAGTGTTGTTTAATCAAGATTAGCGGATGCCTTATGCGCGCGCGCGCGCTCGCGCGCGAGGGACGCTCGTGGCAGAAAAGATAAGCGCGGATTTAGCCGGCTCGTCGGCCCTTCAATGGACCATGCGCGTATCCGTAAACGAGACTTTAAAGCGCGATGAAAGTTTTATCGCGGAAGTGGCTTGCAGTACACGCGTGTCTACACGCGTGTACAGGGTGAGTCACTTGCCTTTGAATTACCACTGTCGAGCATATACTGTTTCATAGAAAATCATTATAAATAACCTAGAAATTTAAATTATACTCAAATCTTTCTCAATAGTTGTCTGTAGTTTATGCATTTATACTTTTATATGCTTGAGTTACGTCAACTTGCACATGAAATTTCACCCTGCAGAAGCCAGTTATATATAATATTCTCCTGTAAATATAATATAATAAAATATTGTCTCCTTACGTTGCTAGCCATTCGAAGGAAGTCGATGCTAAAACTTGGTAACATATTCCCTCCAACAGACTACATAATTTAATACAGTTTATTGTTAAACAGAGAATACATAGTATAATGAAATAGATGTCTAGTAAAAGTGAGGTTAGGAGAGTTCTGATTCAAAGGCTAGTGGATCAGCCTGTACATCCGGTATGCAAGACTTTTTTCGAGGTAGCGAAAGTATGCGATCCTCCCCTAAAAGTCGGTTTTTAAAAAGTGATGTATAACAGACGTACATAGTACAAAATTTCACTTTTTATTCTGCGACCATTTTGTAGATTGTGACAACTATTTTTTCGAATGATAAATCGTAATTTAATACAGTCTATTGTTAAAGAGAGAATATATAGTTATAATGAAATAGATGTCCAGTAAAAGTGAGGTTAGGAGAGTTCTGATTCAAAGGCTAGTGGATCACCCTGTACAGGGTGAGTTCCATAGGAAATGTTCCATAGAAAATCATTAGAAATAACCTAGACATTTCAATTACACTCAAATCTTGCTCAATATTTGTCAGCATTTCCTGCATTTATTCTACATGAAATTTCGCCCTGCAGAAGCCAGTTATATATAATATTTTCCTATAAATATAATATAATGAAATGTTGTCTCCTTACGTTGCTAGCCATTCGAAGGAAGTTGATGCTAAAACTTGGTCAAATATTCGCTCCAACAGACTACATAATTTAATACATTCTATTGTTAAACATAGAATATACAGTATAATGAAATAGATGTCTAGTAAAAGTGAGGTTAGGAGAGTTCTGATTCAAACGCAAGTGAATCACCCTGTACATAACACCGTATTTCACTTTGTTTTCGGCGATCGTTTTGCAGATTGTGACAACTATTTTGTTGGATGCTGTACAACCCTCGAACAAAACAAAAAGTGCTCAGCATTGATTCAGTTAATTTTCCATCACACCAGTTATGCTTAACAGTCCGGAAATTGACTTTGCTTTAGTTTTCATCGGACCACGAAAATATTATCGTCAATATTCTACTGACAATAGACTGACGGGAGGTTCCACGACATCTGAGCGAAAGTAATTAACAGAGTGTTAAATAGTCATTATAAATGATTAAGTGATACTGTTTCTGAGGCGAAACTAACTATTCATTCGAAGTCAATCGAAGGAAGTCGATGCTAAAACTTGATAACATATTCCCTTCAACAGACTACATGATTTAATACATTCTATTGTTAAACATAGAATATATAGTATAATGAAATAGATGTCTAGTAAAAGTGAGGTTAGGAGAGTTCTGATTCAATAGCACCCTGTACTGGAACGTCCCTCGGTGGATCTGGAATTTTGCGAGCCACCGACAACACTTTTACTCTTCTCCACACACACACACACACACATGGACAAGCGCAACGATCGGCGAGCCAATGGCCGGCCTCTCCCAATTTAGAAAGTTTCCCGCTCACCAAGCTCTCAGAAGGGAACGCGCCTTCCTTGGTTCCTGTCTGTCTTTCACTCGTAAAGGAACACACTCGTCTGCTGTCTGCCACGCCGTCGACTTTTTGTCAACTTTGCCAGCGTGCAGGCTAATGTGTTTAGTTTAGAATTAGTAAGCTGTTTCTTTCACAGTAAATTTGACGAAATGAAACGGTATTAGCGGTGTTTGTTGTTGTCTTATTTTTGTTGTTATTTGTAGAAATTGGTAGATAATTATTGGTAATTAGCTGGGCTCGATGTGATACTTTATAATTGTAATTGAATTTGAATTGAGGTTATCCTAATTTTTAAGTCGTTACTGCTTTATCTATTAACACAATTTCTACCACGATTTTTTGTGTACACTTATTTCAACTAAGAGGTGTCATTTTTAGATCCAGAACGAGCAAGAGGAAAATTATATCACTGAACTAATTCAACAACTGTTGCACAAAAAGTGAAAAAATTAATTGTGGAGAAATGATTGAACTTAGAGAATAATTTCAAGTTTAAATTTGAAAAGTGTCTTTTGATACTTGGTAGAAATAGTGTTAAGAAGAAAAGTAGCCAACGTGTTCAGGTCCGTTTCTACTTTTAGGACAGTTCGCCGTAACAGAACAGCAAACATCGAATGTGCAAATAAAATTCTGAACATCCTATGCTTCTCTACAAGAAAAAAAAAAGCTTGCCTATATCATATTATAGAATCTTATCACTGCCAGTGCTAAAATCAGAGTTTGGGCCTTTTTTTTGTTTAACAAGTGTGTTTTATTAGACATTAGAAAATACAACAAATTTTTGTACATATGTAACAGTGGCTGTGTTGTTTGTAGTACCTATCAGTTACCTGATTTATCTACAGCTAATCCTTAAGTTTACTCTTTTTGATTATTTCCAATAAGGAAATTTGATCACAATTGGAGTGTACGAGAGTGATTTATATCTAAATTATTTCGGGTACAGTAAATATATAATATCTATGCGTAGTCTATTATAGGAAAGAGTTTGGGCCTGCTACCCACTAGGCCAACCAAATTTTATCAGGTGCGATTTCAAAATTCGGACGTAAGTATATTACGTCTGCTTTATTAGGGCACTCGTAGGACTGTAATCCAATGGCCCTATTATAGCCCTATTAGCCACTAAGAGGGCTGCGCGAATTATAGCCGATTTGTATCAATAGACCCTAATAGGAGCCAAATTTAGTACTTGTTAATTAATCGAGAATCTGCCAATATCTGTCATGATTCACTCACTCCAATGTTAGAGCAACACACGATCCAAGTGACATTACATGGCTACCAAAACAATGTCGGTATTACCGATAATTGGATGATAAAAAACTGATTCCCCATTTAGTGCATCAGCCTGTAGCAGCCAACAATAGCAGGACAAAGACGAGTGAATGAAGGGGCGGCGCACAGTGGTCCGAAACGAGAAAAACCGTGACATAGGCATTAAATTGCGTTCTATCACTAAAGCTATACAATATTCAGGGAATTCCAGTATTCCTTCACATGTTTATCATATCTGTTACATAATTTGGTTGTTTCATTATAATTCTGCCATTTTAGTTGCGTGCTGAAAAAAATACCATGCTATGGCGAATAGTAAAAAATGTCATTTCAAATTGCGTTCTATAACTAAAGTTGTACAATATTCAGGGAATTCCAGGATTCCTTCACATGTTTATCATATCTGTTACATAATTTGGTTGTTTCATTATAATTCTGCCATTTTAGTTTCGTGCTGAAAAAAATACCATGCTATGGCCAATAGTAAAAAATTGATTTTCAAATTGCGGCAAACTCCTACGAACTCCCGTCATGGGACAACAGTCAAAATGATGTTTTGACTCTCTACTTTAAGAGAGAGAAAAAAACCAATTGCGTTTAGTTGCGATCTTTCGAGTTATTACGAGTATTCTCGAAATGATCATCAGTAGACAAAGGCACAATAAAATATGCAAATGAGGAATAATAAAACTATTATAAAACGTAAATGTGCCACCACCAAACCGGAAATATTCGGAGTAAGTTTGCCAAAATCGTACCATTTAAATGCTTTCTAAAATCAATTATTTTCAAACTGATCGACAGCCATTAAAATTATAAAAAAATTACAGAGAAAAGGAGAAATACTGCCGTTTATTATAACGTAAAGTTGGTTCTTTTTCTCCCTTAAACTAAGAGAGTCTAAGCATCATTTTGACTGTTGTCCCATGGCGGGAGTTCGTACGAGTTTGCCGCAATTTTAAATTCAATTTTTTACTATTAGCCATAGCACGGTAATTTTTTCAGCACGAAACTAAAATGGCAGAATTATAATGAAACAATCAAATTATGTAACAGATATGATAAATATGTAAACAAATACTGGAATCGCTTGAATGGTTGTGCAGCTTTCGTGATAGAAGGCAATTTAATGGCTATGTCATGGTTTTTCTCATTTTGGACCACAGTGCGTCGTCGAAAAATGAGGGAGGCTCGTAGAAATTTTCGAGAATGTTGTTTAGAGAGTATTGCTAGTGGAAAGTGCGAGCATCTATCAGCGACTATAAATAGAGTCGAGTGCGAACACGCTTTTCCTCTTATCGCGTGATTCACCGTTGCGTTGCGCTCCTGTTATGCTAAAGAATCTTGGGCGAAAACGCGCTGGCAACGCGGCGCAATATAATTTCGCCGAGCGGACAAAGCGAGCGGCGTCGGCGTCGGCGTCGGCTTGGTCGGGGAAAAAGCTAGTGGAAATAAATAAGAAGGAAAATCAGGAGCATCGGGTTGACTCTCGACAGGCTCGAGCACTGATTGCTCCCTCGAAACTCGCCATCTCCACCCAGGAATCTTTTCAACGGCCACTCCGCGTGTCTCCACATAAATTTGCATGGGAAGTTGCGTGCGCGTCGCCAAATTACTCCGCGCGACGCTCCTCTCCTCGTTTGGCCGCCGCCGCACAGTGATTCGAATCCTTGATCTAGCTGGACAAAACTACCAGTTGAGGTTTTTCACCTCAGTCAAAGTTTTAGCATTCGTTTCTTCTATAATAGGATTACAATGGCGCTGTTTAAGATTAGAAATAGCAGAGCGCATGCTTGGGAATTTAAAAGATTAACGCATCTCGCATAAAGATTAACGGATGATTCGACTATCGAGCTGCGGCTATGCGAATCTGACAGCGTTACAGAAAAATGGCAATATTATGCACCTCGGCACTTGTCGCCAGATGAATCTTCCTTTGAAAGTTAGATAATGAATGACAGAATATATAGAAAACAAAATTAAGGCAGAAGTAAGGTGAGTTCATAGTTAAAAGTTTAAACAAAGATCACGTTTGATTGTACACTGTGCATATCCGTAGTATGAGTAACATTGCGTGGTTGCCAAGGGCGTTGTAGTTTTCCAAATCGATTTATTGTTGTGTTTTCACTTAATTCAATCTTTTAGCAAACTATTCATATAGAAATAAATCAATTCTGTAATGATCGGCATAATAGATCTTGTCCAGCTAGATTCGCTTTTTGAACTACTGTGCGGAGACGGCGCACAGTGGGCTCAAATGCTAAAAACGCGGACATTAGCACTAAATGATACTTTATCCTAACAAAAACGTATTTATCGGTGTTCTCTAGATAATTTATCATATAAGTTGTATGATTTGGATGTGATTTCATTTTGATATTATAACTTTAGTCTCTAACCTATGCTCTGCCATACCATGGCATACCATATGATGTATAAAATGGATGATTTTTTCTCTCGAAAACTTCACCGGATTTCATATATCAGACATAGCTCAAAATATTCACCAAACCTTCTACTTTAACGCCCCGAAATCAGTTGGTTCGTTTTGTTGCAATTTTAGAAATGGCAGCGCCATATACTTTATCCTAGCAAAAACGTATTTATCGGTGTTCACTTTCGTTCGTTGTACTTTATCCTAATAAAAACGTATTTATCGGTGTTCTCTAGATAATTTATCATATAAGTTGTATGATTTGGATGTGCTTTCATTTTGATATTATAACTTTAGTCTCTAACCTATGCTCTACCATACAACGGCATACCATATGATGTATAAAATGGATGATTTTTTCTCTCGAAAACTTCACCGGATTTCATATATCAGACATAGGTCAAAATATTCACCAAACCTTCTACTTTAACGCCCTGAAATCAGTTGGTTCGTTTTGTTGCAATTTTCGAAATGGCAGCGCCATTCGTAAAATGAAAGCACAACATCAAAGTCATACAACTTATATGATAAATTATCCAGAGAACACCGATAAATATGTGTTTGTTGCGATAAAATACAATTTAGTTTCAATGTCCGCGTTTTCAGCATTTGAGCCCACTGTGCGCCGCGATGAGAAAAGCATCGTCCCGCGGAAATGAAAGGCCACATTATCGTTCCTCGGCTGGCACGATTCCGTCCCCCTGACTTGTCACTTTCCGGAAGTACCGGGGCCCTAAAAACTGCGAACTCCCTGCCACTGCATCATTTCCCTTTGAATGATCACCTTTTACTGAATAGCCCGCCAGAAGAAATATATTCGACGCCAAGTTTCGAGGACTCGCTGCGTGGCGAATCGGTTGATTCATTTGACTATCAATCAACTCTGTTGGAGATGTAATTATTATTCTGTTTGTATGCAAAGCTATATTATGATATACAGTCGTTGACAAATAGTAGAAATTGTGAGAAAAGTCTAGTTGAATAATATTATTCTTATATGTATACTTAATTTTTTGTATTTTATATCTTTATGTCACATAAATTTTGCTATCAACTTGTCATTAGTAAAAGTTAGATCGAAAACCTTATAAATTTGAAGGGTCTTTCGATCAAGTGTGTTGGAGATATAATTATTATTCTGTTTATATGCAAAACTATATTATGATATACAGTCGTTGATAAGTAATAGAAATTATTAATTCAACCTTTTAAAATTTTGTAATATATTATACAATATCGACACCGTTGACACCAACAAACACCTTAAAGAATAATCTCCGAGAAAAGTGAAACAAACATTGAACAAGTGAAGTGAAACATTGAACACATACAGCATCCGACAAAATAGTTATCAAAATCTGTAAACTAGCCGTTGAACAGAAAGTGAAATTTTAAATGTACACTCAGTATGCATAGTCGCAGCCTCTTAAAAAATGTTTAAACAGTAACGAGTTTTGATCCACATCTGAAAACAACACTTTGTGATAGACAAAATATTCCTATTCTTAAAGATGCTGTACAGGGTGATCCACTAGCCTTTGAATCAGAACTCTCCTAGCCCACTTTTACTAGACATCTATTTAATCATACTATATATTCTCTCTTTAACAATAGACTGTATTAAATCCTATAGTCTGTCGGAGCGAATATTTTACCAAGTTTTAGCATCGACTTCCTTCGAATGGGTTGCAACGTAAGGAGACTGTATTTTATTATATTATATTTATAGGGGAATATTACATATAACTAGCTTCTGCAGAGTGAAATTTCATGTGCGTGTTAGCATAACTCAAACATGTAAAAGTATAAATGCATAAACTACAGACAAATATTGAGCAACATTTGAGTGTAATTGAAATGTCTAGGTTATTTCTAATGATTTTATATGGAACAGTGTATGCTCGATAGTAGTGATTCAAAGGCAAGTGACTCACCCTGTACATATACGAAATAATTATGAACCACAAAAATCATCGAAATATATACACTTTCAGAATGCATGACTTTTAAAAAGTCCCATTTTAGGGGATGTGAGCCTTCTATCGCAGCTCCTTTAAAAAAATTTGCATACTGGGTGTACAAATTACCAAATTTCACTTTTTGTCCAGCTACGATTTTACAGATTGTGACAACGATTTTGTCGGATGCTGTAGATAGAAGATGAACGGGACCAGCTGAGAAGCTGCATGAAATCTCGTGGGCGTAAACAGGAAAGACGTAAGCCGGCTCATTACTTAGCAACTATGTTGATGGGACATAACAGCAAGAGAGAGAGAGAGAGAGAGAGAGGAATCTTGGGTCATTCCGCGAGAGAGCGGATGGTCTCCTGAAAATTCAGGAGGGTATGGTAAAGCGCGCGGATTGGACTCCCGTTGCGTCAGCGCGCACGTGATTTCGCCAGTTATCCAATTACGCTAATAGAAAATTGCCGCTCCATTGAGCGTCCTCTCGCGTCTCCCATCCATCTCTCTCTCTCTCTCTGTCTCCGCTCGGACGCGCGCTACGCCGCCGATCCTTCTCAATCTCGAGAGCCGAGCCAAGGGAAAAACGGAAGCTCGCAGAAGAGGCAGAGTGGGCGAAACAGCGGGCAGATTGACTCCGAGAGTTAAGGAGCGAGACGAGAGAAGAATGTTGTTGGCAATTTTGTAAGAGAAAAACTTTAACAGCAATCAAAATCAAAATTGGTACGATTATTATTAGCATATTGTTTGGAGCTAATGGATCGGAGAGCTAACGATAAAATAGGGAATTAGTAATACTCAATAAAGAACAAGGATTGAGTTTCTTTCAATGTCAATTTAATGACTCATTTCCGTTAATTAATAACGGCGAGGTATCACCTCTAATATAGTATGATAATATTAGTTCATTTTTGAACTCTATTTCTAACACATATTGAGCTTTACAGACACGTTTTGTTAGTACAAATATTGCACGGTTCTTGCATAATGCAAATTTATTTTAGTATTAGACCTACGAATTAGTTCAAAGTATCTTCGAAGGAAAACTTGGCTTTCTTGTATGATGTTTTACCTTTCTTGAAAAATCTAGGTTAAGGAAGTATTTTTTACAAGACCGCCGTTTCTAATATTTTAATGTTTTTTGAGGGGGTTTCTATTAATTTTACTGGAATTATTCAATTATGTATTGCAATTATGAAACAGCAGCTTAAACTGGAAAAACTGTTTTTAAGTTGAAAATGCTGGCGTTTTGTTAAAAACTAAATTTTTAAAAATCACTCCCATTATGCATTAGCTTCAAGTAAATACTTTTCAACAAAAATGTTTCATCTGTTTCAGGTAACTAATTATCTGTCCCATAATGGATACGTGGGTACTCATAATGGTTAGCCATAAATCGTAATTTGCGACAAACGACCATACATTCATAACAGTAATTTTGAAATTACGACCGACAGATTAATGGAATTAATTTACGATATACCTTAAATCATGTACTTGTATATTATATTATTTTTCTATTTTATAAACGACGCACAAAAATGTTTTATATTTTTTATATTTTATTTTCTCAATTTTAGTCCTTAACCCTTTGTATTCTGTTTGCTCCGCTACAAAGACATCCAAAATTGAGTAAAAGGTTAAATTATAACATATTTCTTCCAAAATGATTTTGACGATTTCGGTAGCAACAGCTATAAATTGACATTCGGTAGTTGTAGCTTTAAAAGGAACAAATGGCGAAGAGAAAGGAGAAGAATGGCCGATGGAGAGAGAGAAGCATAGCTAGTGGAGTAACGCGGGGGTTCGAGAGGTCAAGATCAAGCTCCGGCAGGGTGGAGATGGCATCTGAGGCCGCGAAGAGGCAGCCGGCGCGCGCCTCCATCTACAGGGTGTTGCACTTCCCACTCAATCGCTCCTATTTAAGTATACTTTGCTCTTTTCTCCTTCTTTCCTTACAAATAGTCGCTACAAAAGTAGACGCCCAGTAATTTTGCAATCAATTTTCGAAAAAATGAAAATTGTATTCTTTAAGATTTTTCTTAAGAACGCTTTCTTCTTGTTCGAGAAAGAGTGTTTCTGTTTAAAGAGAAGAGTTTTCTTGATTAAGAACATTTGTTCCAAAAACAGGATGTGCGAATACGTCTTTCATCCACTGTAAGTGGTATAAATTAAAACAGGCCAATACAATCAGATAACACGGACATTATCAAAAGATTGGACATCATAATATGAACTGAAATTGCTCAAAATTTTCTCCTCTACCACTCGTGAAAACGCACGAAGTTACATGTATTGTTTATAATCGCTACGAAGTATACACGGATACGAAGTGTATAAGTAATCGAGTTTGTTCTAATAAAGGGAGAATTGAAAAAATCCTATAATATAGTGGTAAAAATTAGAACAGACCAGTTCAATCTGATTACACGGACATTATCAAAAGATTTGACTTCATAACATGAACTGGAATTGCTAAAAATTTCCTTCTCCACTACTCCTGAAAACGTATAAAGTTATATTGTTTATAACTTGCATGAAGTATACTTACTCCGCGGAACAGTTATTTACACAAGTAAGAGTGTCGATTGAGAGCCAAGTGAATCAGCGTGTGTACGCGTGCGTCTCTACTGGCGCGTATAAAAATAAGATGGCATTGTGCCAATGCACGTGTGCTGCCGCTGCACCGGGAGCAGCGAGAGCAGCGCGGCAGAGATTTGCGATTTTCGCGGAGATTGCCGCGCAGCTTTTTCGCGGCGGCGCGGCGCACAGTGAACTCAAATGCTGAAAGCGCGGACATTGAAACTAAATTGTATTTTATCGCAAGAAAAACATATTTATCGCTGTTCTCTGGATAATTTATCATATAAGTTGTATGACTTTGATGTTGTGCTTTCATTTTACGAATGGCGCTGCCATTTCGAAAATTGCAACAAAACGAACCAACTGATTTCGAGGCATTAAAGTAGAAGGTTTGACGAATATTTTGACCTATGTCTGATATATGAAATCCGGTGAAATTTTCGAGAGAAAAAATCATCCATTTTATACATCATATGGTATGCCGTTGTATAGTAGAGCATAGGTTAGAAACTAAAGTTATAATATCAAAATGAAAGCACATCCAAATCATACAACTTATATGATAAATTATCTAGAAAACACCGATAAATAGGTTTTTGTTAAGATAAAGTACGATTTAGTGCGAATGTCCGCGTTTTTAGCATTTGCGCCCACTGTGCGCCGCGTCGCGGCGAGAGCTGATTCAGCCGCGGGGATAACTGTACATTCTTAAAGTACCGTTACGTCGATGGAAATGTAGAGTAATTGGCAGTCGAGGCTTCCAGTTGAAGATAGCGCGAATCCGAGACACGCGTCTCCCCTGATCTCGCGATCGATTCTTGCTACTTTATAGGAGCGAGCGTGCACTAAATTGCGAACGGTCGGAGAAGAAATACTCGTAGAAAATAAAAGAAAATAAGGTATCACGAAAATGTGCTAAAATGCACAAAATAATTTGTGTCGTATTTGTAGTTCTTTGTTTAATTATAGTAGATTAACATTAGAAAGTGTACTTTCAAAATCTGTTATCGTTTTTGATATCATTTTTCTGAAATATTTTTTAACGCTCTTCGGTGTAGGAAAATCTTTTCACTTCGATCCAATTATTTATACGAAAATTGTGTCAATTCTAATGGAAATATAATATTTTGCAAACTTACTGAATTAATATTATTGTTTTATAATTGTTATTTTAATATTACAATATTATTATTACTATTGAATAATATTGTAATATTGTAATATTATTCAATAATAATATTATTGAACAGCAAAAAACTTATTGCAGAATTATAATATTTGCAGAGATAATACTTTGCAATAACAATGGATCAAATTAGTCTGTTTTGTTTCAACAAATTCAAAAACTACTTAATACCATAACCACTCCAAAACCATGCTTTTCAAGATAAAAAACATGTCACCCTAATTTGTCCATTAATCGCAAGGAAATCGCTCTACAAACACGAGAAAAAAACGGCAGAAATGAGAGTTTCCTCCTTTTTAAAGTCGGTTAATAATGCCGAATACGTCGGTGGTAGAAAGTTTCAATAAATATAGGGTGCGAGGCTCGGCACGCAAAAGGCGCGGGAATAAATTCCGCCGGGGAGGAAACTCAGTGTCAGGCTACTGTCAGCTTTCGCGAGGGTAGCCGGAAAGTTGACTTTAAAATAGACGTGACGGGGTGCGCCCGCAGGATCTTGGGTTTCGTCGCGCGGCCGTCGAGAGCCGAGGCGAAAAGACGCCGGAATAGCGACGTGAGGGGCAGACGGAAAGGCGGAGGGTGAGAAGAAGACGGACAGGGCAGAGGAAAGAAGATAGATAGATGAAGCGAGAGAGTGTGCGTATGTGGGAAAGAAGAAGATAGTCAAGATTCGAAGAAGAACAGAGTCATGGAAACGAAAAGAAGAAAGATAGAGTAGCGAGAAAAAGATACTCAGGATAAAAAGAAGAGGGTAGACAGGCAAAGTGTGTGGGAAAGAAGAAGATAGTCAAGATTCAAAGAAGAACAGAGTCATGGAAACGAAAAGAAGAAAGATAGAGTAGCGAGAAAAAGATACTCAGGATAAAAAGAAGAGGGTAGACAGGCAAAGTGTGTGAGAAAGAAGAAAATGGTTACGGCACAGAAATGAAGACAGTCATGGTAAAGAGATAAAGAAAGACAAGGTAGAGAGAAAATTTAAAGAAGAAGAGAGTCATGGAGTCGAAAAAAAGAAAGACAGAGTAGAGAATAAAGAGGGTCACGGGAAGGAAAAGAGAAAGTGAAAGAAAGTGAGAAAGAAGAAGATATACCGAGTAAAGAGAAGATAGATAGACAAAGCGAAAGAAAGAGAGTGCGAGAAAGAAGAAGACAGTTAGGGCACAGAAATAAAGAGAGTCATGCTAAAAAGAAGAAGAAAAACAAGGTAAAGAAAAGAAGATAAAACGGGTTGAAAGAGAAAAATAAAATAAAGAGAACATAGTCAGGGTAGACAGAATAAGATAGTTGGACAAAATGAGAGTATGTGAAAAAGAAGAAGATAGTTAGGGCACGGAGAAGAAGACAGTCACGATAAAGACAACAAAAACAAGATAGAGAAAAGAAGATAGAACGGGTTGAAAGAGATAAAGATAGAGTGAGAAAAGATGGACAGAGCAAAGAGAAGAAAATAGTCAGCGTAGATACAAGCAGAGAGTCAAGATACAAAGAAGAAGAGAGCCATAGAAACGAAAAGAAGAAAGATAGAGTAGATCGAAAGCGATAGTCAGGGGAAAGAGAAGAGGATAGACAGACAGAATGAAAGTGCAAAAGAGGAAGATATACAACAGTAAAGAGTAGAAGACAGACAAATCAAGAGGGAGTGGGACGGCAATAAGAAGGGAAAAAATGGGTAAAGAGAGATCGTCACGAAACGGCCGGTGGGCGAGCGCGCGTGCAGCTCTAAAACCGAGGAGGAGGAAGACGTCGACGTCGGTTCTCCTCGGGTACCAGTTGGCACGACCTATTGAACGCAACCTTTCCTAGGTGTACTACGACGACGACGACGACGACCTATAGAAGAAACGGCGAGGAAAAGGAAAGAAACGAGTGCAGCCGCCCCGCCACCTTCGCTGAATGCCAATAGTAGAGTGGCGCGATATAGGAAATCGTGCTCTCTCTCTCTCTCTCTCTCGATTCCCACAGCCCGGCCGCCCGGCCGGCTTCCCCAATCCAGGGAAACTCCAGTCTCCCCCGTCGAGCTCTTCCCGAGTGCCCAGAGCAAAAAGTACATACTCGCCGCCGCCAAACGAGCGGACACGACACGTAAGCCTCGGAGAAAGGACTGGCCCCGATCGGCAGCGAGACATGTACAGGCTGATTCACTTGACATTCAATCGACACTGACAACTGTACACTCCTGTATACGAGATAATTAGGAATCGCTAAAAAAACATTGAAATATAAAAAAAACAGTAAGAAGTTTTGATCCATATGTCAAAACAATACTTTGTGATAGAGAAAATATTTTTATTATTAAAGATGCTTTATAGGAGGCGATTATAAAACACAAAAAAACATTGAAATATTAAAAAAGCAGTAAGAAGTTTTGATCCACATATCAAAAAAACACTTTGTAATAGAGAAAATATTTTTATTATTAAAGATGCTTTATAGGAGGCGATTATAAAACACAAAAAAAACATTGAAATATTAAAAAAAGCAGTAAGAAGTTTTGATCCATATGTCAAAACAATACTTTGTAATAGAGAAAATATTTGTATTATTAAAGATGCTTTATAGGAGATAATTATAAAACACAAAGAGCATTGAAATATTAAAAAACACTAAGGAGTTTTGATTCACATATCAGAACAACACTTTGTGATAGACAAAATATTTTTATTTTGAAAGATGCTGTATACGAGATAATTAGGACCCACGAAAAATCATTGAAATGTGAAAAAAGCACTAAGCAGTTTCGATCCACATATCAAAACAACAATTTGCTATAGAAAACATATTCCCATTTTTAAAAATGAACTATTAAAAAGACGCGATATCCCCCTAAAAACATTAAAATATGAAAAAACGTCAAGTAGTATTTTAGCATCAAGTTAAAAATAGCTTTTTGAGTATTAGATTTTCCAAAACGAAACAGTGGACGTTTTTAAAACATTCCATTTTGTAACACTGAACTTCAATGAAACATAAAAAGCTAAAACAATAAACAAAAACGAAAATTTTTAACCACCCCAAAGACGACAGAAATGCCCCATCGAGCGTTTCAAAAATGTTTGTAAACCATCATTGTGTTATCCGTGAATTACAAAAGACCCTAAACTTCGACAAAATCCCAGAGTCTCTCTCTCAACCATTCGATTAGAAAGAACCAACCAATCCCAAGATCTTCGAGTGGATAAGAACAACGCTCGCAGTTGCGCGCGCGAAAGCGAAACCAAGAGACGCGTAGATGGCCAAATATGAAAAGGCAGCGAATAACGAGAGAAGAGAAGAAGAAAAAGCGAAGCGAAGAGAACAGAAGAGAGAAAGATAGGCTGCTCCCCGGTAGAAGTTATCGCTGTAACAGGATTGCCAGTCGTGACTTGGAACCCGGAGCGTGCTGTTAGACGGGCTCCGCTTGATGCCGCTCGCACCGGCAATAAAACTCTCGGCTGGAGGGGTAGCAGGAGCAGGAGCAGCAGCTTCCTCGGCGAGGAGCGGAGAGGCCGGCATTAACGTTTCTGGCCGCAAGATCGAATCTCTTTCACAGGTCAGCAGCCAATTCGAACCTAAGTGGATATGTTCGCCGGGAATATATCCGGGCAGCGAGGCGCGGAGGCCGCTCGCTCGCGTGATCGAATCACATGCGGGGGGATCTCCAAGAGAGAGAGAGAGAGAGGGAAAAAGAAAGAAAGAAAGAAAGAGGGGAGTAGGATCGTTTTTTAGCAGGGTGTCCTAGGAATCGCGGCAATTCGAATACCGAAGGATCGAGCCGAGTCAGCGAAAGCTTGCGCAATACCTGACCTATTGTGCTCGTTAGGGACATTCGGCTCCAACCTATTGGATAAGGCTTCTTCCTCGTTCCAACTAGTCCCAGAAGCGACGACGACCTTCCTACTCTCCTCGCAACCTATCTTCCATCTCCTCGTCCTTATCATACACTCTTCCTTCCTTCCTTCCTTCCTTCCTTCCTTCCTGCTTGGCTGTCGGCTTCCTTCGAGCGGACCTCCTTTTCGACCTTGCCTCCTCCCGCTGCCATTCCTCTTAGCCGAGCGATATTTCTCTCTTGGACCTCCTGTATCCTTGTCGGCTCGGGGAGCACTGACACCCCCGGCAACGAGCACGAGGACGTAGACGCGCGCCGGAGAGAACTCGGGGACGCCGAGCGCCGCCGGAACGAGGAGCGCACTCCTTAGGGATATCCTCCGATCGGTGAAAGGAATTGGACCTTCAGGAAGAGCCCTCTCTCTCTCTCTCTCTTTCTCTCTTCTGCCTTGGCCGTCGTGAATCGCTTCGGCTACGAGTGCCGCCCGCTAATTCTATGGGTCACCACGGCCGGCGAGAGATTCCGCTTCAGGATTTAGAGCCGAGGTGCACTTTGGGGATTCTCCCTTCCACCACCCTTTTCCCACTCCACCACGGCGGAAGTCTGCAAGCGCTCTCTGCCATCTTCCTTAACGATTGCATAGAGGCCCTCTCGCTCGCTCCCTCGCTCGCTCGCCCCAACTACCTTGCAATCACACTTTGCCCAAAGAGTCTCTTCTCTTGATCCGGCCCACCTTCCTTCCAGTTACCACCACTCCGCGGAGAATAAGATGTACAGGACGATGTACTAGAGTTGGAATTGGCGTTTTGTCATTGAATTAAGGGAATACCGACAAGCGTAATTGTTTTGGTTGCCGTGTAATGTCAGTTGGATCGTGTGTTGCTCTAATTTTGTGAGGGAATTATGAGAAATATTGGCGATTTCTTGTTTAATTAACAAATAGTAAATTAGGGTTCTATTAGGGTTTATTTATATTGATCGACTATAATTCGGGCAGCCTCCACACAAGCAATCATTAACAATTAACTAACATCACTAACAATTAATTAACAAATAGTAAATTGGGGCCTTAATAAGTCTAATTGTAATTGTAATTGTAATTGTAATTGTAATTGTATTGTGTTTGTTCTAATTATTTCTAGTTGTAATAGATGAAAAATTGATTTCAAAACTTCACCGGAATTAATATACAATCCAACCGAAATAAAATAAACTGTCACTCAGAATAATTGTGTACCAGTACATAGTGTACAATAACATTGCAAGAATACCGCCGTAATAAAAAATGAATAAAAAATTGATATTAAAAATTTTACTGGAATAAATACAGAATCCAGCCAAATAAAATAATCAGTTATTCACAATAATTGTGTACTGTGCACCAATACACAGCGTACAATAACATTCCAAGAATACTGCTTTAATAAAAAATGAATCAAAGATTGATTTAAAAATTTTACTGGAATAAATGTAGAATCGAGCAAAATATCAATCAATCAGTTATTAATAAGTAATTAATATTCACAATAATTGTGTACTGTGCACCAATACACAGCGTACAATAACATTTCAAGAATACTGCCTTAATAAAAAATGAATCAAAAATACGTTTTAAAATTTTACTGGGATAAATGTAGAATCCAGCTAAATAAAACAATCAGTTATTCACAATAATTGTGTACCAGTACACAGTGTGCAATAACATTTCAAGAATATTGCCTTAATAGAAACTGAATCAAAAATTGATTTTATATTTTACTGGAATAAATACAGAATCGAGCAAAAATCAATCAATCAGGTATTTACAATCATTGTGTACTGTGTTTCAATACACAGCGTACAATGACATTTCAAGAATACTGCTTTAATAAAAAATTAATAAAAAATTTATTTTTATATTTTACTGGGATAAATGTAGAATCCAGCCAAATAAAACAAACAGTTACTCACAATAATTGTGCACCAATACACAGCGTACAATAACATTTCAAGAATATCGCCTTAATAAAAAATAGATGAAAAATTGAATTGAAAACTCTACCGGAATAAATACAGAATCCAACGAGAATGAAACAATCTGAAAGTGCATCTCTGTGAAGTACGCGTGTGTTGACGCAACCTCTACTTACTCTCTCCAGTGATAAATCCTCCGCTATAACCCGTCACTCACCCTTTCGGATGCTGCTCTCTCTCTCTCTTTCTCTCTTTCTCCACCCCTTTGCTCTACTGCTTCCTCTCCGCCACCGTCGCACAGAAAACGAGAAAAACCGTGACGTAGGCATTAAATTGCCAGATTTTCATGATATACGAAATAAAGGTAGACTCTTAAATAACTAAAAAAAAAAATCAATATCATATTGCACAAATTTGCACAGATACCAAATATTGTCATTTTACAACAAATGGATGAGTTTCTCGTCTAAGTCGCATGTTCCAACACATTTTTAATGTAAGCACCGCAGTAATCCTGAAAATATTACACTGTGCAGTGGTTTGAAACGAGAAAAAGCGAGACATAGGCATTTAATTGCCTTCTATTACAAAAACTATACAACCCTTCAGATGATTCTAGTATTTGTTCACACATTTATCATATCTGTTACATAATTTGATTGTTTCATTATAATTCTGCCATTTTAGTTTCGTGCTGAAAAAATTAGCCTGCTATGGCTAATAGTAAAAAATTGAATTTCAAGTTGCGGCCAACTCCTGCGAACTCCCGCCATGGGACAACAGTCAAAATGATGCTTAGACTCTCTTAGTTTAAGGGAGAAAAAGAACCAACTTTACGTTATAATAAACGGCAGTATTTCTCCCTTTCTCTGTAATTTTTTTATAATTTTAATGGGTGTTGATCAGTTTGAAAATAATTGATTTTAGAAAGCACTTAAATGGTACGATTTTGGCAAACTTACTCTGAATATTTCCGGTTTGGCGGTGGCACATTTACGTTTTATAATAGTTTTATTATTCCACATTTGGATATTTTATTGTGCCTTTGTCTACTGATAATCATTTCGACAATACTCGTAATAACTCGAAAGATCGCAACTAAACGCAATTGGTTCTTTTCTCTCTTAAAGTAGAGATTCTAAACATCATTTTGACTGTTGTCCCATGACGGGAGTTCGTAGGAGTTAGCAGTAATTTGAAATTAAATGTTTTACTATTAGCCATGGCATGGTATTTTTTCAGCACGAAAGTAAAATGGCAGAATTATAATGAAATAAGCAAATTATGTAAGAGATATGATAAATATGTCAACAAATACTGGAATCACCCGAACGGTTGTATAGTTTTTGTGATAGAAGGCAATTTAATGCCTATGTCACGATTTTTCTCGTTTCAGACCACTGCGCAGTGTAATATTTTCAGGATTACTGCGGTACTTACATTAAAAATCTATTGGAACATGCGACTTAGACGAGAAACTCATCCGTTTGTTGTAAAATGACAATCTTTGGTATCTGTGCAAATTTGTGCAATATGAAGTTGATTTTTTTGGGTTATTTAAGAGTCTACCTTTGTTTCGTATATCATGAAAATCTAGTATACAGTACTATACTGTACAAAAACTCGAGATATAATGAAATAATGGCATTTTCGAAATGAATTATTAATGTAAAGTGCCAAATTGGCGAGTTTTTTGAATCGCAAAAATACGTAACTTTGAGCTGGCAAACAGAGAACAACGATACCATTAATAAAACAAAAATTAGAAAATACAGGTATCAATAATAATAACATATGAAAATTAACATTAGAACGTTTTGGACTCAAATAATAAAGTTCCGCTAGATCTCGAAAATATCACACTGTGCACTGTGCGCCGGCGCACAGTGGGCTCAAATGCTAAAAACGCGGACATTCGCACTAAATCGTACTTTATCTTAACAAAAACGTATTTATCGGTGTTCTCTAGATAATTTATCATATAAGTTGTATGATTTGGATGTGCTTTCATTTTGATATTATAACTTTAGTCTCTAACCTATCCTCTACCATACAACGGCATACCATATGATGTATCAAATGGATGATTTTTTCTCTCGAAAACTTCACCGGATTTCATATATCAGACCTAGGTCAAAATATTCGTCAAATCTTCTACTTTAACGCCCTGAAATCAGTTGGTTCGTTTTTCTTGCAATTTTCGAAATGGCAGCGTCATTCGTAAAATGAAAGCACAACATCAAAGTCATACAACTTATATGATAAATTATCCAGAGAACAGCGATAAATATGTTTTTGTTGCGATAAAATACAATTTAGTTTCAATGTCCGCGTTTTCAGTATTTGAGCCGACTGTGCACTGTGCGCCGCCGCTCGCTCTTTTCACACTCTTCCTCTTTCACCGATATTTTCATCTCGCGACGGGACTGATTTATACGGTCAGGTGCACGCACACTCTCGAAATTTGTTGCCGGCCGCCACTGCGCCGCTCGGATTTGCCGGAATATGTCTCTGTTGCTTGTACCCGCCCAGCGCCGAGATGCGAAGAGCTGCTGCTACGCCGGAAGCTGGTGAACGCGGTGGAATTGCAAATTGATGTGGGATTTTCGTTTTGGGATTCAAACCTCATTTTATGCTCGGGATAAATAATTGTGTTGCGCGCTGGTTTAAATTTAACGGGGAACGCTTTATTATTCGTATGCTCTGCTTTAAAGTCGTCGGTGTGTAAATTTCTTTTTCCAAAAATATATCAAAAATTGTACTACATTCTGTGCATTAAGAAATCATATTTTCGTCCTGGCGTATTTTATCCCTTTTGCTGCGTAATTAGTCTGATATTTCAGTTGTAATGTGAAGGAGAATATATCTTATTATTACGAAATGTCAAAATTGAAAAATAGAACATGCCAATTATAAAAAATATTAAAATATTGTAATTAAATATTTCTTGTAATACATCCAATAATTTGTTACGTACAAACTGTTATAAATTACAATAAATTGCAAGAAGCTAATTAAACTATAAAACAAAAGACTAGATTCTTTTAAAATTTGATAATCATAGAAAATTATGCATTTGTAAAAGAACATGATATAAGCATTTCTAAAGAAAAAATGAGAAATATTCACTGATTTAAAGTATACAATTTAGAATGGGATGCACACATGTAATCGTATTCCCAAACTTCCATTTTTAAGTGTTCAATATGTCTTTATACAAACAGAACTCAACCTCTACACAAAAGCATGCAATAGTATAGTAATTAGAAGACTCAAAAAGCTATTTTTGAGTTGAAAAGACTGTCCCGTTAGAAACTAAAATTTGGAAAATCACTCTCTTGCGCAATCATCTTAAGTTTCTACTTTCTAAAAGAATTGCTTCACCGATTTCAAATAAATTTTTTTCATTTTTCATTTTTCAATTTTTTTGACATAAATTCATTGTCCAATCCACAATGGGGACCGTAAATTATGATTTGTAAAGAAACCGTCGATACATCCGTGACAACAGTTTTGCAATTATGAGCGATTGACAAATAAAATTAATTTATAATATGCCCTAAATCATGTCCGGATTTCTATCGAAAACACTAAAAAAACTGCCTTTAAAGTTCGATTTTTCCGGCATTTTCGCTGTGTTTTCCCATATTTTTTGGACTTCCCGACATTTTCCGGGGCTGAAATTTGGTAGAGAGTCTCCCCTTGCAACAAGGAAGATGTGATATAAATTTCAGAGCCCCAGCTCAAAATCTTTTTTTCCCCATATTTTTGGCCATCGAAAATATCCAATTTTTGGTGGTGATTCAAAGGCAAGTGACTCACCCTGTACGTACCCCTTTAATAGGGAAAGAAGAAGGTGTCGGAGGCGGTGAAGGAATACTCGATCATTGGCCGATAGGATTGGGTTGGCGGTGGAGACGGATCGTGAAAAAGAATTGATAAGAAAGCGGCGGCGGCAGATGGAGGGGGAGGAACGGGTTGGGAAGCTGTAAACGACGGGGAAGGTGAAAAAAAAAAGGGGGAGGCAATGATGGCCCGACACTTTTCATCCTTTCCGCAGCGGCGTGTACGAATTTGTCATCGGCGCAGTCGATATTCCCAATTTCTCCGCCGCTAGTCCATTTCTTCCTTGCAACGCGCGCCGCGCTCTTCCATCCCTTTTGTTCTTGCGCGCGCCAAGTCATTTGTCATCGGCTATCATACGCCCGATCGTATTCTCCTCGCGGCGATACAAAAACCCCCCTCGGGACAGAAGTGAAACCTAAGAAGAGGCAAAAGTAAAAGCACTTCTTCCCTCGCCAAGCAACCAAACAAACGAGTCCCACACTCACTGGAACTTCTTCTTTCGTTTCGAGTGTCCCGTTCGTCCATTTTTGACCGACTTCCGAAAGCAGAAGCTACCCAATTCGATGTGTATATATTTTTTTTCAGTGTTTGTACAATGATATTTCTAGAATCGATGGACCGATCGGGATGAATCTTTTGTCATCTTTTAGGGCAAGCTGTTATCAACAATTTTTGAATTGGTTGCGCATTTATTATTGTTGTTACAGAGTATCGTATTTTCTTTTGAAGCATAATTATTGCTAAATAATGAAATCGATATGAAATTTGTTATAATTTGCGGAAGACTTTTGATGACGCCCTTTTGAAATAAATTCTTTTAGACTGAAAGGTGTGAAACATAATATTTAAGACTATCATTTTTCGATTATTCTCTTGGTTTTTAAACAGATATCAAGAACATACGATGCAAAAATGCTTTGAAAAGAACGAAATAATTTCTGTCTTATTTATACTGGCGAAGTTAAAAAACTTGTTACTATTTATGTATACATTATACAAATTTCATTTCACATTACATTTATGTATACTATTATACAAATTATGTAACAGATATGTGGCCATAATTATGAAAGTGGTCTAAGTCATATGTTTCTTGTTTCGAGATATTGAATGAATTGCATTTGAATAAATTAAAAACTATTTTTATACTATTCAACATTTTAATTCATATTTTTATTAGTCTTGATTAATGGAAATTTATGATGAATATGAAATTTTGTGTGAATTTCATACGAAAATGTTGTTTTTACAGTTTGAACTGACTTCGACCATTTTCAAAATTAACTGAGTGTCCTATGAATGACTTAAAGCAATAAAGAACTATGAGTGTTATTTGAAACAATAACTTTAATGAAATAATTCATGAACATTTATTAATTATTTTTAAAAAGTAATCCATTTTTATCATTTCGAGTTTTTAAGATTCTTAAAATCTTCTTGAAAAACTGTAGAGATGTAATTGCATTTATGTTTTTCTTCCGTTACTGGTCTAGTGGTGCTTTATAATGGAAGTAATTTAATATTTCCCTACATTTTCAAGTTATGTTTATATAATTTCTTTACATTTTTGACTTAAACCACTTTCATAATTAACATTAAATGAATTCCATATAATGTTGAAATTACAACCACTATCTAATGGTTCATTTTTGATGATATCGCAAAAATTATATTGAATAAATTAGTTTAAAATAATATGGTGTGAAATAACTGATAAACATATTTTTTTAACATTTTGACTTAGATCACTCTCATAATTATGGGCACATACGATAAATATGTGAACAAATACTGGAATCCCCTGAATGGTTGTGGGAGCTTTTGTGATAGAACGCGATCTAATGGCTATGTCAGGGTTTTTCTGGTTTCGGACGACTGTGCGTCGTCGCCGGTAGCGCGGCGGACACAGAGTCGCGTCGCGACGCGCGACGTACACCGGCGGCAAAGTGGTATGTGCCAGTATTGAACGGGCAGGGGAAGCAGTGCCGGCTAGCAGAGAGTATGGATTACACTAGCACTCCACCTCCTGTTCCTTCCCCGGCCTATCCCACCCTCCCATCCACCGAGCGGACGCCGCCGAGCAGAAGAGGAGACGAGAACCTCGCCGAGAGCTGATAAGAACAGCTGAGGAATTAGCGGGCCAACGATAACGCCCCTCAAACTCTTTCATTGCTGCGCCGCCCCCCTCTCATATTAACGTCAGCTGCCACGCTGAAAATTGGTTTCGTTTAAAGTTCAATTCTTCACACACTTTATAAAGCTTAATTTCAAATTGTTACTGCTTTCTAAAAAAAGCTTTTTCTTTTATTTTCCTTTCAAACGGGATGGCGATTTTTCAGAGAAATATTGTGTGAAAGTTTAATAATTGAACAGGTATCAATAATAAATACCAAGTGTTACATTTAACTCCTTCAGACCCGAATTTTTTTTCGTTTAAGAAAACATTATTGTTATACTAAAATTAATTTAATTCGTGTGAATGAAAGCAACAGTATACTTTTTACAAAAATATTTATTTATATATTTATAATTTGTAAATGTACACTTTAATGGACATATGGTCCTCACGCAAAGTTTGTAACATTAAGGAGATCCTGAGAAATATTTGTAGAAGAAAATAAAATTCTCTTACTATATTATAAATAATTATATATAAAAAATATAAATAATAAAATACAGCACGAAAAGTATTATGTACATTATAATGTGCACAGGGTCCGAAGGGGTTAGCGTATGATTTAACACTAAACCTAACGACACTTTTTTTATATCCGTACTTCCCCATTGAAAACGGTTATTTGACCGCTGATTGGTAGATTTAGTGTTAAGTATAACTTTTTAGTTTGAAAATCGTTTGAATGACACAGTGACTTAGTGACCCAATGACCAACCCTAATGAATCTACTTGTTACCAACCCTGCTTGCCCACGACTGTAAATCATAATATAGTTTTACTTATAAACAATATTAATTATATCTGTAATATGTTGGATTTTATCCTATAGCATTCACGCTTAGCTTCTGTTATTTATATTTGATAAGTTCAGTCGTCTCGTCCACAATGATGTTTATATGTTTCTAAATCTGTTATAATGTTTCATTCGTCACTAGTCCTTCAAACAGTTCAGATCAATCAAGTTATATTTGTTTCCTAAGTATTTCATAGTAATTTCCACGGAAAGGAATCACTCTTCAACATAATATACTTGATTGAAAGAGCCTCCAAATCTCATGGCATAGTATTTGTAAAGTTCTCGATGTAATCTTTACTAATCGAAAGATCAATGTACAATTTATCTGTTATGAACTTGTTACCAACCCTACTTGCCCACACCATGTATCATAATATAGTTTTACTTATAAACAATAATAATTATATCTGTAATATAAATGTCGTGGCATAGTGTTTGTAAAGTTCGCGATGTAATCTTTATTAATCGAAAGTTTAATGTATAATTTGCTTGTTTGAAAATCACTTGAATGGCACAGTGACTTAGTAACTCAAACCTAACGGAACAAACTTTTTCACAGATATTACTGACGAAACTGATACTATGTTATATTTCCTTTATAATTTATTTGTATTTTTATGCTTTCAAACACGTTGACTGATTAAACGAAATTAATAGCGAGTTACAATTATTCTTATTTCTAACTCAAAGTAGAATTCAATCTAAATTTGCACTTCGTAAAAACAATGCAAAAAAACGCCAATCAAGATTGTAAATAATACAATCGTTGAAACACAAATACCAACAACAAAATAGCATACAGTCAAGTCAATTATTCGGTAAAGCTAGTCATAAAGAAATGCCACGGTAAGGTGAGTTGGCCTATTGCAACTTCCTCATTTTCACTTGGCCTAGCGATGAGCGCGCGCTAACGGTGAAAATGAAGCGCTGGCGAACTGCGAGTAGGTTACTCGAACCGTGTCTGACAGGGAAGTGCGCACGCCCACTTACCACGAAAAAGTTGCACTCACTCACTTCGAATGCAAGCCGAGCCAAGCGTAACGTTCAATTACACTTTGTTCACGTAGCATTACAAGTGTACTTTGTGACTCATCTGCTCTATTCGGCTACTTCCGCATGGCTTTTCGTAAAGTTGCTAACAATGTTTTCATTTAAAGAGTAAAAGGTTATTTTATTTCACTGTTACTTATAAGAAGAGTGTGAAAACCTGTGCTTGTTTTTTTTAAATTCGTAAAACAATACGAAATATTTCATGAAAAATTCAGCTACTATGATAAACTGTAGATATTTTTAAAAATCATCCAGAAGCTGGATTTTACTTACTCAATACAAGTACTTTTCGTATTATATTTTTGTATAGCTTTTGTACAGTTAATTTGTCGTTAAATATCAGGATTAAAAAATGGAGCTTATGAATTATTAAAGATATTGAAATATTATGATTAATCTATACTAATCTGTGCTAAAAACTTGTTATAGTTTATACTTTACTAATAATTCGTAAGTCAATACGAAATATTTCCTCGAAAAATTCAGCTACCATGATCGACTACAGGTATTTTCGAAAATCATCGAAAAACCAAATTTTACCTACTCAATGGACTTGCTTTTCTTATCATATTTTTGTATCACTATTTTACAGTTAATTTGAAAAATATTATAATGTGATGGAAACTCTTTATTATCGTAAAATATCAGGATTTAAAAATGGGCCTTACGAATTATTAAAAATATTGAAATATTGTAATTTAATATATTATTGTAATTAATCTGTAATAATTCGTACGTAAATATTTATATCGGTATTTGTTATAGTTTATACTTGTACATATAATAATACCATGAATGGCTTATTTTATTCTGAAAGGAACAAGTTTCGACATAATAAAAGAATTTTTCGAATCTGTTCAGTAATTTCAGAGATTAAATAAATACCCTGCATTTTAATGTATCACATATTACAACAGTAGGTATTAAATTATCCTGGAATGCAGCATTAATGCAACACGTCATTTCCAATCCGATTTCAGTCGAAGTTGTATTAACATATTCGCTGCAGCAGACGTAATTTTATATCATTTATAAATCTAAAGCTGATTGTCACTGTCGAGTTTTTACGGAATTTTATACCCGTTCCGGAAACGGACAGCTTTATAAAAGCAGTTATCTCGCTGCAATTAGTTAAAAGATTAAAAAGTTATTTCAATTGGAAAATTGCAACAAATTTCTGTGTGGTTTTATATAAAGACAAGACAATGCAAAATGCTGAGCTTACAAAATACTTTGATTTGCTATTATTTTCCAGACGAATGTCGTAATTACATCAACGTTCTTTGTGTTTTCCGGTTGCAAATCGAAAGATTAAAAAGTTATTTCGATTGGAAAATTGCAACAAATATCTGTGTGGTTTTATACGAGGGCAAAACAATGCAAAATGCTGAGCTTAAAAAATACTTTGATTTGCTATTATTTTCTAGATAAATGTTGCAATTGCAACAAAATTCTTTGTGTTTTCCTCCTGTAAGTCGAAAGATTAAAGTTATTTCGATTGAAAAATTGCAACAAATTTTTGAGTGGTTTTATATGAAGACAGAACAATGCAAAATGTTGAGCTTAAAAAATACTTTGATTTCCTATTTTTTCCAGACAAATGTCGCAATTGCAACAAAATTCTTTGTGTTTTTATGCGAAAGCAGAACAATGCAAAATACAGAGCTTAAAAAATACTTTGATTTACTATTATTTTCGAGACAAATATCGCAGTTGCAACAATGATGCGTACAAATTTTACTATACTTTGTGCATGCCTATTTTCTATTTTCTATTTTCTATTTTCTATTTTCTATTTTCTATGTATTTTCATTTTATTTTCTATTTTCTATTTCCGTTCTCATGTTAATGTCGCAGTATTCCAGCGTTCAGTCATGAATTTTCCGAAATTGCGCGCACCATGCAGCAGAAGCTCTCGCGTCAGAATGGCCACCGACAAAAAGCGTTAATAAAATTGCAACAATGACAAGTACAAGTGTTATTACAATTTGTGCCTTCTATTTTCTATTTTCTACTTCCACTCCAATGTTAATGTCGCAATATTCCAGCAGTGGGCCATGAATTTTTCAAAAATAGTACGCGTCATCCGGGGAAAAGGTCTCGCGCGAGAATCAGCAGGCAGAAAAGCATTAATAAATTCCATCTAAATTCTGCTAATGAGCACTTAACCGGAGGAACGATATAAGGGAGAGAAATAAATTCGCTAACTGTTTCGCGAGGAAACACGCAGAGAGAGAGAGAGAGAGAGAGAGAGAGAGAGAGAGAGAGAGAGAGAGAGGCAAACGTACTTTGCACAATTCGGCCAGCTGGGAAAAGAGGCGAAAAGCCGTCGGTTAACAAAGCCCGTTTCGCGGCGAACAATTTCGCTAAAAGAGAGGGCGCGCGTGGTTCATCAAATTTTCAAGCGGCACGCGCGCCCGCGCGCGTGTACCAAGATCGTGCATTATATTAGCATCGCCTGGCAGGAAAAATAAAGAGTGGCTTTTGCACAGTCGGGATAATATGTAGCAGCATTAATATTGGAAAGCATTTCCGAGGGGCTTTCGACGTAGGCGCCGCGGCGCCGCGCGGCGTCCAACGCAACGCAACGCGAGAGAGGAAGAAAACAAGAGGAACTATGTACCTGCCGAGTGGCTGCTTTCAAATTGAAACATTTCCCGAGGAAAAACACCTCCGAGCCGAGAGCGAGTTGCGCTGCGCACACCTCAAGGCACACAAAGGTAGTTAACAGAGTAGCAAACTCGAGCTGGCCGAGCCTGCAATCCACTCAATCAGCAAATTAAATCGCACCGAGTTACATCGCTCAGCTTTTTCTATTGCTTCATAAAGAATTAATTAGTGTATTCGTTAAAGAAGTACCGAGTGATGCAATTCATGCAATAGCCTCTGAATTGTCACTATTGAAAGCTAATTTTTATTCTATTAATAATTGTTTTTTATTATTACATTTGTGTGTAATTAAAAGTAAAAATGGAGCATTATAAATTGGAAAATATTTTCAAGGCAAATTGTTGCAATTTTGTTGCAAAATTTATGGTTGTATGGGATTGTTTTATTGAATAGTTGCAGTTTTAAAAAAGCGACAGTTTACGTAAACATTTATTCCTTTATCATTTCATAAAAACCGTAAAAACTAAGGAATCACAAAATATGTCCAATAGATCGAAAATTATCTGGTCAGCCATTCCAAATTTCGAAAAAAACATTCGCATTGTAGAAAAATTAATTTTTAACGAGTTTGTTACACAAAAAAATCATAAAATAATTCATCCCAATAAGAGTATTACTTTTGTACACGGAAAATCTTCAATGTTTGCGTCAACAATACGCTTGGAAAAAAAGGATTTTAAGTCAAATATAATATTTATAATATTTGCATAATCATTTTCATTTATAATTTCAAATAGCGTCAACTTATACAGTAATCGTCCAATTGGTTGCCGAGGTGGTGGGACAAAGCGAATATTTGGTACTATCTTAGTTTCCAACTAAACTGTTAATGTTAAATTTTATTCAATTTATTTTTGATTTTTTGATTTCTATTATCGAAGTGCGAAGTATGAATACAATATAAAGTTGTCCATCATTCCACTAGGTTCGTATTTTTTCCCCATTTTTGGGTGACGGATCCGCTTTGCCCGAACTTTTCCTACATGTCTTCTTGCACCTTGGCTGTTAGTAACTTGGCAACTGTTAGTGTTATGTTTTGGTTTATTTATTTTTGATTGTTTCATTTCTAAATATCGATGTACGAAATAAGAATACAATATGTATAAAGTTGTTCATCATTCCAATAAGTTCGTATTTTTCCCCATTTTTCGTTAACGTATCCGATTTACCCTAACTTTCCATACATCTCTTCTTGCAACTTGGCCAGCACGTGTTCTACACGTGTTAGACAAGTATTTGTAACATGTATTGTACAGCATCCGACAAAATAGTTGTCACAATTTGCAAAATAACTTATAGACAAAAAATTAAGTTTGGTAGCATGTACAGGGTGAGTCAGTTGCCTTTCAATCAGAACTCTCCTAGCCCACTTTTACTAGACATCTATTTAATTATACTATATATTCTCTGTTTAACAATAGACTGTATTAAATTATGTAGTCTGTTAGTGCGAATATTCTACCAAGTTTTAGCATCGACTTCCTTCGAATGGGTAGCAACGTAAGGAGAAAATATTTTATCATATTATATTTATAGGGAAATATTATATGTAACTGGCTTCTGAAGAGTGAAATTTCATGAGCCAATTAACATAACTCAAACGTGTAAAAGTATAAATGCATAAGATGCAGACAAATGTTGAGAAACATTTGAGTATAAGTTAAATGTCTAGGTTATTTATAATGATTTTATATGGATCAGTGGTGATTCAAAGACAAGTGACTCACCGTGTACACATGATATGCAAGACTTTTTTAGGGATTGCGACAAAAGGTTTCCTCCCCTAAAAAGGGGCTTTTGAAAAGTCATAATACGATATTTCACGTTCTGTTCGACGATCGTTTTGTGAATTGTGACAACTATTTTGTCGGATGCTGTACATCTCTTCGAGCTATTATAATAAACGGCTCTAGAATGTTCCATTTTGTAACATCAGACGTTCGTCAACGACACGTGGCAGGTTCTCTGACATTCGCGAGCATCCCAAAGACGAATTTTATTCTGCTATCGAACGTTTTAAAAGAGATTTTCAAAACATTATTGCGCTATCTCGATCTCTCTCTCTCTTTCTCTCTGGCGAGGCGAGTGTATCTTGTTTGACAATGGCTCACGGAGCGCGCGCGCGCGCTGCGATAAGCCTCGCGACACTTTTTGCGCCCCGTCCAATCGGCACACGTCGCCGCCGCCGCGCGCGTTGTTCTACGTGGTCGCGCAGTTGACTTTTCCGGGGAGCGCTGGTGTTTCGTAAGCGGAGATTAGCGAACCGCTCGATGAAAGAGGTTGCAGTCGTCGAGAGAGCATTCCGAGATTAGAGATATTATGCGCGAACTCGCATAATATCGCCGCTCTCTCTCTCTTTCTCTCTTTCTCTTTCTCTCTACGCCATTGCTGAGTGTGTTTGTCCGCTTTGGCTCCGGCAATTACACTCCTATTTAGAGATGTCCTCTAACAGTTTGACGTCCTCGTGTCGCCGGAATTTTCACTAACACGAATATGTGCGAACACCTGTGCAGTCGGAGAACAAAAGTGAGCGGATGAACAGTAGAAATGCTTCTAACAAGCAGTTTACTTGAATAATATTATTATTCTTGTATGTATACTTAATTTTTTGTATTTTGTATATCAAATTTAGGCTTATAATAATAATATAATTCTGTGTAAATTTTTATCGAAAGCGTTTCTAGTAACTGTTCATTTACTTTTCTTCCCGGTTGTATACTTTGTTTCTAAAGCAAAACTTTATTTAGTATTATTGATATTATTATAGTATTATTATATATTTAATTTACTGTATTTTGTATCTTTATATTACATAAATTTCCCATCAATGCAATAATGCCTGATTTTTTACCAGAAAGATATTTGGACAATGGACAAAAAGAACTTTTTATTTACGTTTTAAAAATCAAGGGAATGTAAATTAGATTTTAACATGAATTCACTAAGTGGAAGCTGTGCCTATTAGCTCTGGTCTCGACTACAATTTTTCCAAAAAATGTACATGCATTGTATAGTAACAACTTACAAGAAAAATAATGCCTAATTTTCGAACGAACAAACTCTTCGGATAGAAACAAACGTCGTTTAAATAAAATCTATTGGTACCAACTAATGCGTGATTTTCGAACAAAGAAACTCTTTGGATAGAAGCAAACGTCGTTTAAATAAAATCTATTGGTACCAACTAATGCGTGATTTTCAAACAGAAAAAATCTTCGGATGCAAAAATTTGTTAAAGAAAATCTTTCAGTACCAACTAATGCGTGATTTTCGAACAAAAAAAATCTTGGGATACCAACATTGTACAAACAAAATTTGTCAGTATCAACTAATGCCTGATTTTTGAACAGAAAAAATCTTCGGACACCAACATTTTTCAAACAAATTTTTGTAGTATTAACTAATGCCTGATTTTCGAACAGAAAAAATCTTCGGATACAAACACCTTTCAAACAAAATCTTTTAATGCCAACGACGAAGCAGAAGACGTACTGTTGGAGGAGCAAGAAGAAGAGGCGCAAGCGCGAGATTACGCGGAGTTTTCCTGATACGGTCGAAGCAAAGAAAACGTATAATTAATGATCTACATACAGAAGCAACATTATCGTACAATGCACGCTTTGCATATTTATGCGCGCTCCGCCGCTGGTACAATGGGCGACGGCATTGTGTGTGTGTGTGTATCGGCCCTCGTTATCTCGAGATATCCCATTTAATTGTGAGTTATTAAAACCGAGTGTAAGCACTTTTCAGTCACGCGCTCGCCCGCCTTTCCCCCCCTTTGTTATGAGCTCGATCATGCCAGCTGGATATTTCCGTGATTCAACAACCCGTCAACGAATCTTCTTCTTCAGCTGCCTTATCGTCTTTTTCATACATGTTCATATAGTCTTATTTATTAGTTAATAGTCTTATTAGTCGACGTGAATTAATAGTTAGCGTAATTTAATTGAATTGTTTAAGATTAAGAGTTTTTTTTATTAATTAATAGTCTTATTAGTCGATGTGAATTAACAGTCAGCATAATTTAATTTAATTGATTAACATTAATCGTTTTTTCTATGTAGGATTTTACAATGTAATTATTTTCTTTCTTTCTTATAACCGACTTGCAAAAAAGATCAAATAAATAGTAATCTTTGTTAAAACTGATAATAGTTATAATACTGTTAAATTTTCATCGTAAAATAGATATTTTTGCTAACCAATTTTTGCGTGTCTTTCAATGGTTTCCGTAAATAAAATATTGTTTTATTTCAGCTATTGGGATTGATGCGTCCATTGCAAATATTAGTCTATTTAGTGTGTTTCAGTTATAAATAAGGATTGTTTATTTCATTTTGCTCTACGTGGAAAATCATTATTAAAGTTATGATTTCCAATTGCAGGACGATTTTGGCAACTTGGAGCTTGATTTAGGATCCAGTTGCTTAAATCGCAGGATTTAGGTTTGTAAAAACAATGATTTGAAACCGATCATTATATATTAAAATTATATAAAAATTACATATTAAAGAGGAAATACTGCCGTTTATTATGACGTAAAGAATATAAAGATATGATTTTTCATTTCTGTGTAATAAGTTTTAATGTAAAAAGTATGGCAATTTATGCAAACTCACCCTACTTTCTTAATTGGTATAATTTTTTATACCTTGAAAGGTTTGTTTGCATGCTTGGAAATCAGTATTTGTTTTAGTACATCTTTTAAATTAGTATTCCTGCTAAAGAGATCAAAGTAACTTCTATTTAGAAAATATTTTAAATAAGAAACAAGTTATATTTATATAAACTTATATACTGTATATACAAAAGACATTGCAAATGCATCTCTAACATGTAATACGTGAGTAATAGAACTTCCAACTAATATTAGTATATTATATTCTAAACGCAGTATTTCAAAATGTTAATTCATTAAATTAATGTTTTTTACGGCAAATAACCAAGCATATATTAAAGTCATTTTTAAACCGTTCCAAAGATCTAAAATTCAGACGTTCTTGAAACATTTTTTTTGGAAGAAATAACCAATTTCGTGGTTATACCTATTAATGGAACAATGTGGAATTACTAAACAGACGTATATTAAAGTCAATTTTAAATGTTCAAAAGATGTAAACTTCAAACCTTGTTAAAACATCTTTAGCACGACATCTTTGCTTTAAGAATACCGTAAAAAGGCAGATGGAAAGACAATGTATCGGCGACGTTTGAAAAATGAAACAATACGAACATCTTTAAAATATCTTCGGCAGAATATCTTTAAAACGTCCTACGATTGTCGTAAAACGAACAGATATGAAAATTGCACAAAAAAGACATTTTTAAAACATTACGTACTATTTGAGTATATTATTTGATGAAGATTCGGGTTCATTAGAAATATACATTTCAAGGAACTACAAGGCTAAACACTCTCATCCCACTTCAGCGGAATAAGCTACTCTCTATCTATCTCATTTCCTCGCGGAGGCAGCGTCAGTTTCACGCATCAGGATTTCCAGGTGCGGTGCTCGCGGTTGATGTTGTAATTACCGAGGCGAGCGGAGACACGGCATCTCAGCCGAAGAGGCCTCGAGCCGAGGCAACTACTCCGAGTCAAGAGAAACCAGCGAGAGAAGAGGAGAGAAGAGGAGAGAAGAGAAAGAGAGAGAGCGTTGGAGATTCTGCGCGCGGATCTTTCAGATAAATGAGGGAATTGAAATTGGCGAACGAGCGCAACGAATTTACATCGGCCGAGCGCCGCGATAACGAAGTGTGTGCGAGTCTGCTGGAACGTTCGATTTCCCTTCATCGCACCCTCACTTCCGGATGGAAATGGAAGCGAGGTCGATCGAAGCCGGGCCGAGAGTCGCACAGCCTCCGGAACCACTCCGGAACCAAGAGACGAGGCCGCTCTCCCAACGACCTCCACCTTGAAAACACGGATAGCTTTATTCACTTGCCATTTTTAATCATCACTGCCTGCACGCTTCATTATTTGATAAGGTAATTATAAATTATTTCATGATTTTATGTGTAAATTAACACTTTGGACGCCATGTCACCTGAATTTGGGTGACACTCGAACGTTCATTCACAGCCATGTTTATTTTCGTGAAAATAACTCTCATAAAGATTTGTAACAAGGTGTAGAGAAAGAAAAATTAGAAATTTGAAAACTGGATACTCTAAGTGTTAAGGTATAATGTGAATTACATTTTGTAAGTACAGTATAAAATTAACGAAATCGCATTACTTTTGAGGAATGAATGTGTTCTCATTCCCAGAATCATTACAAGGTAAAAATGGTTGCTGAAAATACCAACACGGTGCAAATAATGAAAATAAGGTAACGTTGTCTATTTCTTACATAATAATAAACAGCAATATTTCCCCCTGCATTTGCAATTTTCTTATGGTATCGTAAATTGCACATCTGGTTACAAAAATCATCCAGCAATTGGAACTCATAATTTTAATAAGGATCCTGTTCGTAATCGGAGTATTAACTTCAAAAGATAAAATAAAAAATATTTAAAATATATTTATATCTTTGATAATTATTTAAAAAATATTTGCAAAGATCTACGATTCTCTAAATTCAGTTATTGTTAAAGTGTATACGAAATATCACGAATTTTGAGGAGAGTAAAACAACTATTTTTGGAAATGTCATAAAAAGTGAGGTTATGTAGCACCGATTGAATCAGCCTGTACATCTACAATCGGACACGGCGACGAGTATCGGCGTATCTACATCTGATTGAGCGCGATAACTGCTGGATTATTACTGCACTCGATCCGATAAAATCGAGAGAACGAGTGGGAGAGAGAGAGAGAGAAGGGGGCGGCAAGAGAACTTCCAAGTACTTGGTCTCGCGATATGTCTATTTAAATAGCTCCACTTAGAGGAACTTAGCCGGGTTCGCTTATAATACTCTCTCCTGCACGCGCCTTCCTACTTCCTACATTGATCCTGCAAGATTCCGGCGCGAGAGCACCTGCCGGTGGCACGAAACTTGCCCGGCCGGATAGGCAAAGCCAGACTTGATTAAGAAGAGACTTACTCACTAATGAAAACAATCGAACAGTGTAACATATGGCAAATGTTCTCAGTATTTTCATTGTTTATAAAATGATGGTTATGTTCTTTTAAACATTGTGTTGTCAAGTTGGGCTTTCGCAGATGAATAAAGTTATACTTGATTAAAATATTTGGGTTCTTTATAAAGTATAGGCTTTGTTATTTTAAATATTGTGTTGTCAAGTTCAGTTGGATAAAGCGAGACTTGATTAAGAAGAGCCTTACTAACAAAAACAAACTGGCATATGGGAAATGCCCTGACTTGATATTTTAATTGTTTAAAATATTGGTTTTGTTCTTTTAAACATTGAGTCCTCAAGTTGGTTTTCCTACTATGTGCTAAAATGAAATAAAATTGTCAAATATTTTTGCTGTCCAAAACCAAGGAATTATTTACTTGATTAATTTTCTTAGATAAATTATATATCTTTGTTAATAATGTCGAAGAAAATAATGATTGACATAAAAATTATGAAACTATCGCTTCATAAATAACTGTAATATCAAGTCTTAACGCTAGCAATAAAATACAATAATAAATGTCCAACTATTTCCGTTGCTGACTCAGTGAGATACAGGCAAATTTATTTTGTATAATTCCCGAATATTTTTGTCGTTTGAAACAAAGGCATTAATTATTTGATGAATTTTCTTAAATTCAAATTTAAAAACTTGGTAAAACCATCGTTTCTGTATAATCCCCGAACATTTTTATCATCCGGAAGTAACGCATTAATTATTTGCTGAATTTTCTTAAGTTAATTACATATCTTTGTTAACAATCTTGAATAACTCATTGACATAAAAAATTGGTAGAACTATCGCTTCATAAATAACTGTTAAAGCAGGTCTGAACATAGCAATAAAATATAATAATAAATGTCCGACTATTCTCGTTGCTGACTGACTCAGCGGAGGTGTCATCCTACATCCTACGATAATCAATGGAGTATTATCCGGGCAAAGACTTGATAACAAATAGTTTCACTATGACAATTACTATGTACATATAAGAAAACTTATTTTGTATATTTGATGAATCTTCTTAAATTCAAACATAAGAAATTGGTAAAATTATCGCTTCATAAATAACTGTTAAAGCAGATCTGAACATAGCAATAAAATATAATAATAAATGTCCGACTATTCTCGTTGCTGACTGACTCTCAGTCAAGGTGTCATCCTACATCCTAGGATAATCAATGGAGTATTATCCGGGCGGAATGAGGTCCCCATGAAAAATCACTCAGGCCGGCGAGCGAAAGTCAGAGCGGAGTACAGTGTATTAATCCCTTTTTCAACAAGGCAGAACGCTGCCAGGGCGATCCATCAATCCCTATCCCACCTTAAGCTCGAGCTTCTCTTCCCCGACTGCTCCGCCCTCGACTTTCCTTGTCCCTTCTCATCCCCCGTTCATTTATCAAGCTCTCCTCGCCCCGTGGCTCTCTCGCCGCGCTCGCTCCAACCCGCTCCAATACGCCCCAGCACGCTCCCGGCGGCTTCGCATTCTCGCCGAGGATTTGTCGGCAATTAAAATTAATCGGGTCCACGCGCCCGCGATATTCAATGGGCAAGAATGGGAGGCTGCGCTCCGCCCGATTAACCAGGCTGAAGGCAACCCGTTAATCAGAGACTAATGAAGAGATACGTGTGTGTGTGTGTGTGTGTGTGTGTGTGTGTGTGTGTTATAGTTGGTGAAATGGGGTTTTAAAAAGTGTCTATTGTCTTTGGAAATGGGTGACGCAAAGATGCGTTCGAAAGTAGACGATGATGCTTGGAATGTTTATGTTTATGATGTACGATTTTGATTTAAGACACAAAGAAGCACAATAGTTCTTTTCGATAATCAAAATTTAGAATATTTGAGCCGTTTATTTTGAAAGTGATCCAAGTCCATTGATATTTAAATTGAGATACTAAAGAATTTGCGTCTTAATAAAATTAAAAATATACGTATAGGATATCAATTAACAAATGGACTTAAGCCACTTTTAAAATAAACAGTTCATTCAGTTTTTGCAAACTTCTTTTGCTTTAAAAAGCAGCACATCTTGAAAACAAAACAGTACAATAATTGTTTTTCGATTACAGAGAAGTATAATAGACGGTTTGGACAATCAATATTTAGAAGATTTAGTTTTTACAAATTTGTTTTGCTATAAAAAGTAGCACATCTTGAAAACAAACCTGCACAATAATTGTTTTTCGTATTTTGAAAAATTGCGGGGCTAACTTCAGTGGCACCATGCACTTTTAAACACTGAATACTTTCTTTGTCATCTATCAATATGTTTCTGTCTCAATCAATCGTGAAGAACTTGCGATACAATATGACAAAAGTAATTCTTTTTTAATATCGACACTGTCGTTTTATTACTTTTGTTGTCGTACAATACACAATCGTGGACAAACGCAAGTGCACAAATAGTAAGAATGACTATTATAAAATGACTATTGTAAAATAAATGTCCTCAAAGCACGTTTTTTCTTTCAAAAAATTTACTTAAACAAATCTTGGGTATAAGTATTTTCAATACTTAAGTTATACCTTGCTCGGCGATGGCAATTAATCCTCTGCTTTAGTTCAAGTACAATCGACTTCTGACTCACCTGAAACAGAAAGAGAAACGCTCAGTTAGACAAGCGTCAGACGCACATGCCGCGCGCAAAATTTATTATCTTCTGTACAATTTATTTATGAAAAGAGAAAGTTGCCATAGAAACTCCTCAATCACTTTCGATAATTCTCTCACGATTGAAAAATATATTTTATACAATTTATTTATAAAGAGAGAAAGTTTCTGTTGTGTTCAGATAATCACAAAAACTTTTCGAACACTTTTCATAATTCTTTCACGCTCGGAAGATATATTTCCACCGGATGATCATTAGCGAAATTTAATTACGCTTATTAATACTAAGTTTACGGTCACTTTTGTGTACTTAACTTTATGGATACCCGTCAAATTGACAGCTAAAGGAAACAACGTATTTTCTTTAAACAAAGAGGTTAATTTAATTTAAGAACAGTTACAGTCTTAACAGACATAATATAAGTTAATTAATTCTGTTAGGATTTTAGTTTTCAACCTTTTGGGACTTTAACAGTTTTTCGAAATCGGTCACATTTTTTTAAATATTCTTTTTTGCGCCAATTGTCTTAAAACCGGACAACTGACGGTCATTGTTAACACACGCAATAAATATTCAATCCACAAGTAAATCAACAATCACGACAGCCACCCGAGAAATAAATCAATAGACAAGCAATTTTTTTCGAAGTCGGTCACATATTTTTGAAAACATTTTATTTCTGCACCAATTATCTTAAAACCAGACGATTGACTGTCTAGTCAGTGTTAACATACACATAAAATATTCAATTGACAAGTAAATCAGCAATCAAGACAGCCGCTCGAGAAATAAATCAGTGGACAAGCAATGCTTCAATTTCTCCACACTCCTTCCATCAATATCCCGCGAAACACGCTATGAAGATGACTCAGCTCCTCGTTGGCTGGTTCAACGAAGACGCGTGCGAGCGCAATGATGCTTGGCGAGGCGAAGACACGCTGCCATACCTGTTGGACACAATCAAGGCCCAGCGAGTGGATGCTGCCGGCAGAAGAAAGCAGCGTGCGAGCTCCCCGCGTTTAGATTCAGCCGAGACAATGAGACTAGCAGAGAAAGAGAGCGAGAGAGAGAGAGAGAGAGAGCAAATAATACACAACATGTCGCGTTTTTTATTATATATTATGTATTATGTATTATTATGTTTTATTATATGTATTTACATCCTATTATTATTATCTATTTTATTATGTATTTTAATATGTATTATTATATGTAATTATATCTTATTATGGTTATATACTTTATTATATTTATTTTCATTGCGTCTTGTGTTCTTTATTTAATTTTCACATCTGTAAATTTTACGATATTCGTAAGACGTTTCAAAGATGTCCCCCTTTTTTCATTTTTAAAAAGTCTACAATATTTTATCTTCACGTCTGCCTCTTTACGGTATTTTTTACAGCGTCGCAAATATGTCGGGCAACAGATGTTCTAACAGTATCTGAATTTTACATCTCTTTGACGTTTCAAAAATGCTTTTTCAACTAAACCTAGCAACTCTTTTTTTATACTTGGACTTCTCCATTGAAAATGGTCATTTGACCGGTAATTGGTAGGTTCAGTGTTAATTTGCGGTTGGTTGGTGATTGCACACTCTTTCAATAGTATGTACAAAGTAAAAAGTTCATTTAAGGAACTTAAATCCAACGCACTTTTTCTGCCATATTGATTTTTTTCAAATTTTGTATACTCTCGAAACTGCTTGTTTTTTTTTAAGCCAAACGTTAATTGTTCTGAATTAACATTTTGAAATAAAGTTTTTAGAATCTAGTATAATAATACATGTTTATTGATAATTCGATTATTCATATATTAAAAACGTATTTCAAACGACTGTATATGGCTTTTTATAGCTTAGCCAGAACGTGTTCTAGGTGTTTTAAAAATGTATTTCTAACGTCTTTTAAACGTCTCTTCGAACGTATTATGAACATCTTTAAAAAGTTCCATTTTATAACATCGAAAATTTATGATACTCTTGAATTTGCCGTTTTTAGTGCGACCGTGACATTACATCCTTGCCTGTACCTTCCTCCACTTTCTTTTTGCTCCTTTGTATTAGTCTTAATCATTCTCTTTCTAATAAACCCAAATATAATAATGAAATAAGTCTACGTTTTTCCCAAACTACCTTAACAACACAAACATACATAAATCATTCTTGAGACATTTGCGAACAATCATTCTCTTTCTAATAAACCCAAATATAATAATGAAATAAGTTTACGTCTTTCCCAAACTACCTTAACAACACAAACATACATGAAACAGTTTAGAAACATTTATGAACATTCTAAAAACAACGCAAAAATTGCTATCAGACATTTCAAAGACGTTTTTAAAACATTACAGTGCAATCTAAGAGAGCGAGAGAGAGCGAGAGTGTTTGGAGGCTGACTGGTTTCCGGTAATTTTCGGCGAGGCAGAGTTATATCGACGGTTTGGACGGTGATTGGAGATCGGTTTGCGGGTGGAGAGCGCGAGCGGCCTGCGGGATCGGCTGAGGGTGAGAAAGAGGCGCCACACACGCACATTCGGTGAGACCCACGCACACAGACACACAAACACACAGAGAGACAGAGAGACATAGATTGGAGGGAGAGAGCGTGGTTGGCGGTGGCCACCAGCGAAATAGGAGGATAACAACGTCACGTTAATTATGTGTTAACAGCCTCCAATTAGAGACCGCATCGAGTATGCCTCGAGTCTCTCTCGCCTCTCTCTTCCCCTAACCTCAAACTTCTCTCCCTTTCTCTCCCTCTTTCCCCTTTCTTCCTTCTTCTCTCGTTCTTCTCCTCCCGGAAACAACCTCTTCTTTCATCCCCCTCGCTTCCTTTCCCCTTTCTGCCATCACCGTCGCCTTTTTCCTTACTTCCTCGCCGAGAGCGCAGCCAGTTGCTTTCGCTCTCGCATCCGCCAGCTTGACGCATTGTTCCCGCCGCTCCCATACGCGTGTCTCACGTACACCGTCATTCACTCGCCTTTGAATTCCCACTGTCGTGCCTCATTTCTTTGGGACGTTTATGGGGTTGAGCATTAATATCCGCATAACTGCGCGATTCTTACGTTTGTTTGCGACGAGAAATGAAGCAGTGAATGAACATTTTTAACCCTTTTACGAATACGATATATTGTTGGTCGGAATCTTGCGAAAAGGGTTGTTTATCTTAAAGTAAACTTATAAAGCATTATGAATGATTTAATTTATTATATTATGATTATCATATGATTTAATGTGATATAATGATATGATTTTATTTATTATAGTTGCAACGCAATTGAAACAATTGTTTGTAGATTTAAATATGGCTTGTGTTTTCTTAAATAAGAAAGATTAATTCAATTTTAAAATGCAATTTTAAAATGCAATTTTCTACAAAAATCAGGAGAAATTATATTTTTATCATTTTCATAATGTTTTAGTTTTATGATATTCTTGGAATAGGTGCGATAGTTTTGGTCGACACTAAAAGGGTTAATGTTATGATGCAGCGTTTTTGATTAGTTCTTTAATACTAGATTTAGGGATAATTTTCTATACTTATTTTTACGGATACCCGTCAAATTGACGGGTAAAAGAAACCATGTGTTTTCTTAAATACGAAAGATTAATTCAATTTTAAAATGCAATTTTCTAGACATTTTCTACAAAAATTACATAACTTTTCTACGAAAATTACATAATAACAATTGATTGAAGAAGTAAATAAAGTTTCACTTAGAATGACAAATATAATCGAATGTTACATAAAAGAATTTCCTCTCCACTAACACATTTCTACACAAATAACGCAATAAACATTTTTAACAAGATGTAACAAAGAATTGAAAATTCACAACTTGGTCACTCAAGTGTTAATATTTCATTTGTGCATATTTAATTTTGACCCATTTGCATCATTAGCGTTATACATATTTTTGTATGCACTCAATTTGCTGGTCATTCAATATAATAAACAAAAATTTGGTGATAACGACTTTTTTTCCTACTTCTTTATGACGCAAATGGGTTAATCATAAAACTTTATCGTAAAATCAGTTTATTTAAAGACTCATTGAAACGAAATCAAAACGGTTGCCTCATAAATACTTGAAAAATCAAGTGGTAGAATTAACAATTGCGAAGTATCCGACGATTTTCGTTATTCAATGAAGTTGGAAGGGAATAAAAAGCGGGACGAGCGACGAAGCGGGCTAATTATCGACGGGCAATTCGTGTCCGGGGTCCGAGCGGAATTCTCGCCGATCTCGCGCGCTCTCAAACGGCGGCGAGGTATTTAAAATTAAATTCACTGCAATGTAGCACAAATGGCAGCTTGCCACGTTGGAATGGCAGTGAGTAGAACTCCATCTCTCGCTGCCCCTCTCTCTCATTCTCTCATTCACTCTTCGAACTCGTTCTCTCTTTCCCCAACTTTTTTCCCCTTCGCTCCCTTTTTGCATCTGCTCGACTCTTGGTTATCTGACTCCGAAATCAAGGAGAACTGCACCGCAACGGCTAGTCAATCTATTTTTTTTCATTGCGTGCCCTTTCTTAGCTTAGAACGAGCGGTTTCTTATGTATCGCCAGATCTTTGACGGTTTCGTTTTTAGGTCTCATAGCATTAGAAGAGTTGAAATTTAGTAGGGAATTTTGTCTGGGTGTGTATTTCTTTTACATCCCCTTTTTTGTTATTTGAGTTAAATTGTTGAGAACAATTTTTGAGTTTTTTTGAGTTTTGTCTGGGTGCATATTTCTTTTACATCTCTTTTTTGTTATCTGACAAATTATTGGCAATAATTTAGTTAATTACTGTGAAATATGGAAAATATCTTTGATCAACATATTAGCCATAATCGAAGCCTCTTGATGATCCAACTATTTTTTTCTATAAAGAGGGGTACCTTTAAATTTAACGGGGAGTGTTTGTTTTGGATGTTTGATTCGGATTTAACGGGGAGTTTTGTTTTGGTGTATATTTCTTTTACACCACCTTTTTTTATCTGATTTAAATTCTTGCGAACAATTTAGTGAACAACTGCAAAGTATGGAAAATATCTTTGATCAACATATTAGCCATAATCAAAACCTAGTGATGATCAAACTATTTTTTTCTATAAAGGGGGACATAACCTTGCATCTCGTGAATCGAAGTGTCCGAAATCACTTCTTGGTTATAATCGCTTTCTTCGTTTGTTTGTTCATTAGTATTCTTATCCAATTATGACGGGAACGCCTATTTAAAAGCTTTAAAAATGCACTTCCGATTCATTTTTTTCAAAACCTTGCGAATTGGATCAATTTTTTTATTTCAAGCGGCATCTTTTGTGGAAACTGCAGTCATTTCTTTATCCACATACAATTAAAATCGTAAGTGCTACTAATTAATTGATTGTAATCAACATTGTTTTGCAGTGACCACTGCTGCTCGCAACTGGATCAGTTAAAAATAAACAATCGTACATATTTAGATAGCTTATTAGATTACTTAGGACCCTATAGTAGAGCTATATTTTTTGAGTACTCCATTTTGTTTTTTTAAACAAGAAAAGAGAAATTCTTTGGCATTTTTTGGAAAAAACCTGACTTTACAAGTGTCGTATGCATTTTTTTTACTTTTAATGAATCGGTTTGAAGAAGCAGTAGTCACGGCAAAACAATATTGAAAGAATGTGTTACAATAAATTAATTAGTAACACTTACAATTTTAATTATATGCGAATTAAAAAATGACTGAAATTTCCCCCAAAAATGCCTCTTGAAATAAAAAAAAATGAAGCGATTTCAAATGCAAGGTTTTTGACAAAAAATTCCCGAAAGTGCATCTATTTTCAAGGCTTCGGTTAATCATCCTTCCTTAAAGAAGATTCCAGATGAAAGAAAGTGCAAAGGCCGTCGTCATTATCGTCATCGTCTTCCTACTACAAGTCTCTCTTTTGGTTCTCGACTTCCGGCGTCGGGCTGATCCGACTGCAATCAGCGTAATCACTCACCTAGCAGGCCGTTTCACTGCCAACAGAGCGGCCAATTGAAATCGCGGAGATATTTCGAGGAGTCGACTTTCCACCGGTGCGGCGCACAGTCAGTTGAATCGAGAAAAATGCGGGCAAAATTAGCTTTTGAACTTGAAGAACTTGATGACTTTTTAGAAGACCAATGTGGAATGTGGTTCCAAGACTATGATAAATTATAATGATTGGTAAATACGATCAAAAACATTAAAATGTAAAAAACATGCGGCAAGTAGTTTAAAGAGACATATATTTTTGTAACCTTTATTTTGCAAAGTCGTACAGTCGAATTTGGCTTTTCGATGACTTCTCGAAATAACGATAGTTGATCATAACAACTAAATTTTTGAGGAAGTATTCCACATTAGTTTCCGAATTTATAAAAAAAATTAGCACAGCTTTCGAACTTGACAGCTTTAACTCTCTTTGTTATAACTTATGTCACATATTTTCAACAATATAAAAGACATAGTACTCCTGAAAGTATCTTGAATGAAAGTGTAAAGTGGGACAGTTAATTTGTACTAACTTGTACTTACTTAAATATTTATACCGATATTTGTTATATTTTACCTTTATTATCGTAAAAAAATATCAGGATTAAAGAACAGGGCTTACAAATGATTAAAAATGTTAAAATATTGTAATTAAATATATTATTACAATTAATCTGTGCTAAAATACTTATATCCGTACTTGTTATAGTTTATACATTGCTAATACACATAA